>OU744804.1:10007500-12507500 GCA_916614155.1 Mesoligia furuncula | reverse complement strand
CCCATGCCTGGAAGAAAACAGTAAGTTCAGGTGTGGTTTAACCCAAGATAGTCATCATCATCATCATCATTTCAGCCGAAAGACGTCCACTGCTGGACAAAGGCCTCCCCCAAGGGGGGTCACGCTTGGCAGGCGGGTTGGCGATCGCAGTATAGTATGGTGGTGGAATGCATAGAGAACGCTGCTGCCCATTCTTCGGTACGACCTTTAGTCGCCTTTTACGACACCCACAGGAAGTATGGGGTGGTGCAATTCTTTAAGTCACCACACAGACCAATACAGTACTGATGAAAATTATGAATGTAAAGTATGTGTAGTCAATGAAGCTAGGCCAAAAGATCGCGTTTAGCAACAAGACCGCCCATTTTGTCACCCTATGTATTTGTATACTTTTAAGGAAGGGGGTGGCTACCGAGGCGTGATTGGCAATCATCAAGAAGCATAGAAGAAAAAGGCATATACAATGTGTTGATTTGCATCCTAGTCAAATTCAAGGACGTAATTATGCTAATGATTCTCGACCCAAATCAACAATAAAATGGGTAGGTATTTGTTTTTTTTTTTTTTCTTATTTACGGAAATCCGTAAGTGTGAACCAGCCGTATTTAAACACGGCCCGTCTGTTACTAGCCCTATAACCGCGCTTTCATTTACACACACATTCAAATGCGCATGAGAATCTATCATTCGATAAATTCGTAGGTAATCAATCCCATCCCCCAATCACGAGGCGGCAAAGCGGGTACTTAGTCTCCCGCGCACCCTAAGCCACGCCCCCGCGGCCCCGGAACTAACAGTGTAATTGAAATCGCCGCAGCGTTCGTGCGCTTTGCGAATTCCGCTTCTCGGTACATCGTTGAGACGTAGGTACAAAGTGTTCAATTCAAATGTCGTGCTGGTGGAGATGGTCAGGTGGGTATGCCATCAGTGGAGACAGCCTACGTGGAGTCATCCGGATGTTTCCCGATCGGGAACCCCCGACACAGAGCGTCATGCTGGCTGCTATGCACCATACCAGTGTTGCGCATACTGAAGCTTGAACTGCAACACCCGTTCCACTACCCCAAGGCACAAGACATTCATCCAGGTGATAATGCCGTGCGGATTACATTTTGTCGTTTTCGACACTTTAAAAACGAATGTGTTAGTGTTGTTAAGCTGAAGGAAAACCAGTACGTGGCAACTTTACCTCCGGTAACATAGGTAGGTAATTTATTTATTTGTACATTTTGTAAATACGTTGTTAGCTTAATCAATTTCATTAGTGTAAATAAGTTATTTCAAATTTTTAACTACCTACGCCAATAATACCTAAGAGTCGAAAGTATACCACGTACTTACACTTAACTAGAACGTCTTTCCATTTCCATCAAACGTAGAAAACATTTTTAGACTTAGTAAATCGGTACACCAACAAAGGTAGAATTATTGCCGGTCCTAAGCCCGTTAAGTAGGAAGGAAAGTTTCAAATCAACCAATTTAATCCACAAATAAAAACAAAATAACTACGAAAACTTTAGCTTGAAGGATATTATTAATCATCTGATAACAGGTCAGTGAACTTTTCTTTGGCGCACTAGTATTACTGTCATTAGTAAGATTTCCGTATTCCAATGATGCTCAAAAATGAGTTAATTATCAAGCGAAATTTATGACAATAATGTAGGTGATTTTCGAAATAAAATTAGGTAAAATTATTGCTACCGGTCATTGCACTGCGGCGCGACGGCCGGAGCTACCATTTCGGGGAATTACATGGCAGCTGTATGCATTGTCGCTGTGTGCATAGTCGGGTGATTCTGTTTTATTTGTATTGAATTAAGGGTTTAATTCTGAAATACTGTTAAATTTCTACAACAACAAAAAAGCAGCGCTTACTAGTTATTGTCCCCTACCGTACTTCAAATGATTATTTATGTCTTTTATGACAACCTCCTGAAATTTGACGAGGATGCAAATCAACAGCTTGTATTGCGCCGATCCCAAATATGTAAATTGGGTTATGGCCAAGAGAATGGTGATGATTATTTTGTCTTACCAACAAGTTCCGTGCGACATGACAGCCGAGGGTCCCAGCTCCAAGCAGCAAACACTTAGTACTCTTCATGATGTCCACGTTTATATCCGGAACTAGACGCCATTTCATTAGTTTTATATTCAGATCTGACGCTGTATCAGCCAGTCTGGAATTTGGGAGGGAAAGATGAAACAAATGGCTTTCATAAATTCCCATATCAATCATAACCGGACTGCAAATATAGTGACCTTGTAGAGCGTTGTCTCTATTATAATTTTTTGTTTCACGAAGCGACGCGCGCTTTACTTGCAGTTACCAAGTGTACAAAACACGTGAAAGTGTGTAAGCGCAGGCGCACTCGGTACCGGCCGAGACAATGACGAAGTTGGAAGTGTGAGTGCGTGTTTGTGTTACGTGCTGACGCTACTCGTCTTCGCGCACACATTCACAGCGTGTTTGTACACTTGGTTAACACAAATAAAGCGCGCATCGCTTCGTAAAATAAAAATAGTAATATGTGTGACAGTCTCTTAGTAAAGCTCGATGTGGCATATTAACGTCTAGGTACAGTCATGAGCATAAATACCTTACAATTACTGAAAATTCAAAAGCGATTTCTCGTGAAATAATGATTGTAACATTTAGAAAAGACCTATTCCGTAATGGTGTGGTTTCGAGAATACTATGTTCGTAACACCAAGAAATTTCTATCAATACTTTAGGAGAAAATCTCTTTTGAATCTTGCATGTTCTCATTGAAAAACTTACATGACAGGATCTAAAGATGCTGACATGTTGGCAAGCTTTGGACCAAAGTTTCCTTTGTCATTCCTTTCCCATCCCACCCACACATTACCCACAGTAGAAGGTTCCTGTTTTACATCCTAAAATATTAAATAAAATTTTAAAAACATATTAAACACATGAAAAAAGCGAAAATCATTGATTTTGAATGGCAAATGATGTCTGTTTGTACAGCAGTTTAGTTAATTGTTTCAGAATATTAACAAAAATAATAAGTACCTTTGATGTTGTCACCGCAAAGTATCGACTATTTTCAACATTACCCGTAGCATTGCACCGTAGCCCAATCACTTTAATATCAGCCCCAACTAAACTTGGACAGTGATCCAACAAAACTGCCAAGAACAGTCTTAAAGGCCATCCGGGATTAGTTCCATTACTCGGATCATTAAAGACAAAATAAGTACTAGATAGGTCA
Organism: Mesoligia furuncula; assembly: GCA_916614155.1. Taxonomy (NCBI): domain Eukaryota; kingdom Metazoa; phylum Arthropoda; class Insecta; order Lepidoptera; family Noctuidae; genus Mesoligia; species Mesoligia furuncula. The sequence continues at coordinate 12,504,261 of OU744804.1, read as the reverse complement.
ACATCTTTTAGTGAGCCTTCTTTCAAATCAAATATGCTTGATAATGTTTTAACACTGATGTTGTAATTTTCGTTAGTGACTGCAAAGAAGCATCGTTGTTCCAGATCTAGAGATTTATAGCTATGTGCTAGCTCGGCAATCTGTTTGGTGCTGAAAATTGTTGTGATACTTGTACTTTTGTCTTTTACATACACTGTGGGCTGCATGGGAGCGGGGAATGCAAACCAGTAATAGTAATGGAATTTCTTGAGATCCTGAAATGTAAAAATACTTGTAATAATGATCATAAAATCCATTGTAGAGCCTGATTCATACTATATGGTGTCTCAGAAGCAGCAAGTAGCAGACTTCAGAGCCGCCAGCCGCCATAAAGTATGAATTAGGCTTTATACGCAAACTATAGCAATCATACATTGACCTTTTAACTGCTTCTGTCGCAGTTATGCGACACATATTTCCGTGCCCCTACCGCTCGTGTCGTATTTCTGCGACAGAGAACATGCATGATTTTTTGGTTCTATTCGACTATTGCTCCTCATTATTTATTGTAGGTATTATTTTATCGATTTAGGTATTCAGCTGGAAGCCAACCATAACATGGTTGGGAAAGGCTAGGTAGATGATGATGATTATTTTATCTATTTGTAGCCGCGTGCTAGGGGCACGGCAATTGATATTTAGCCAAGCACTTAAAAGGTTAAAAAGAATTTCACTAGTTTATGGGTGTAGGCACTTTCTTCTACTGATGGGTTTTAGTTTGTGAGAAGTATAATAAAAATGTTAGGGTAGCATCTTTATTAATACTACTTATACAGTTACACTGTTATCATCAACATTATTTAAACCTATCACAGTAGCTACATAACTCAGAGACAAGCAGCTGAATAATTAAAATATTATTAAAATTCAATCCAAACTCACAGCAAATGATAATATGATAAAATTCAATAAACTACTAGGCTTAGTAATCCATGTTTTTTCCTTCAGTCCGGCCCATATATTCTTACCGACTGTGCTCAGTAAGGCAGCTTTATCAATAGATTTAAACTCTTCTATTGTATTCTTGTTCATTATTGTACCTCTAGCATTTGTGTATAACTGTTCATGTTCTGGCACTCTGAAAATAGAATTTCAATAACTTTTTAGTTTATGTTGTGTTTCCAAATTCTCACTAGAAAAAGCAATCTCTGTTGCTGTAGGTAGATCATACTATAGGTTCTGAACATGGGCTGTTACAGCCCATGTTCCCCCCCCATGGGCCTTTAAGACTATCTTTTTTTTTTTTTTTTTTGCGGATGGGAAATCATTGAATGACTCCTCCCGCTCTGGGTGGAGCGGAAGGGAGTGTCAGACTCTTACTGACTAAAACCCACCCGTGTTCCTTCCTTAGCCCTTTATGTTCCAGGCCAGCGGTAACCCTAACCTAACCCAGTATCCTATCTAAGACTATATAAATTACAGGTTAAAATATAATCGTGGTAATGGCTGTTAAGATTCGCGACAGACTATACCTAAGTACTTAAAAAACAATGGGGGGCTCTAGAAAAAAAAAATCCTAAAGTGGGCGGTGGGCAAAATAAGGTTGCAGCTGCCCACTACAGCTTAGGCTGTAGATGAATATAGTGAAGCCATTACTGTTGTTAAACTATAAAAATTACTGCTAGTATGAAACCTACTTGTTAAAAGACGTGCCATCGACTTCGAAAACAGCTCCTAGGTCGCCGCGATAAGTAAATCGTCCCCAAATCTGTTTAGTAGTCTCGTTCAGTTTATCTACGTCGAGTTTCATCTCCGTGAGCGTGTGCCAGAAGGATGGGTGCACGAACGACATAAACGGCACATATTGTATTATTTCTTCTTGACTCTCTGATGCTGACATTTTCCTACGTATTCTCTCCCGGTTATTAAGATTTATAATTCAGTAACAATCGCTCGAAGATTACAATTTACAATGCAAACATGAATACAAAACAGCACAATAATTTGTCAGTGTCACTGTGTCAGTGACACAGTCACCAGTGTTGCCAACCTAACCGAAGCATAAAACAGCAGATCAGGCTTAAAAAAACAGCAGAAAACAGTAAAATAGTAACTTTAAAACATTTAAGTCTACTACTATATTAGAATTAAAAAACTGGCCAAGTGCGAGTCGGACTCGCACACGAAGGGTTCCGTACCACAAGGCAAAAACGCCGAAAAAAACAAGTTTGTTGTATGGGAGCCCCCCTTAAATATTTATTTTATTTTAATTTTATTATTTATTATTAAAGTTAAAATACAACTGAGTATTTTGTGAATATTTCAAGTGCCTACCTGTTGCCATTTTTGATATCGAGCAAAAAAGGGCAAAAAAATCGCGTTTGTTGTATGGGAGCCTCCCTTAAATATTTATTTTATTTTCTTTTTAGTATTTGTTGTTATAGCGGCAACAGAAATACATCATCTGTGAAAATTTCAAATGTCTAGCTATCGCGGTTCTTGTGATACAGCCTGGTGACAGACAGACGGACAGACGGACAGACAGCGAAGTCTTAGTAATAGGGTTCCGTTTTGTACCCTTTGGGTACGGAACCTTAAAAATGAAACCCTTAATAGAATTGAAAACGCAAGTACACAATCAATATTATTTATTTAATAAGCTAAAAATACGAATAATTGACAAATTCTTAGAAATATTCTTACAAATTATTATTTATCATTTTCAATTTCTCTGTCTTCGATATTTTCCGACTCGTTTTTTTTTTATTAAAATCATACATACTTTTATTGTTTTTTTTTTTATTAAAATCATACATACTTTTCAGTCGCGTTAAATGTAAAGCATTCCTTTATTTCGGTTTTACTATGTAATGTGCCTTTGATTGTCGCTGTGGACATCGTCATCGTCATCGTCTTCACATATTATTATAAGTATAATTAATGTACCTATACAAAATATTGTAAAACATTTTAAAAGAGTAAGGGCGCTTTCAATTTAGACGTTTCGTGTCGGACCGCTGCGGTGCCGAAGCGGTGCGTTTGTCGTATTGCGCACGGACGGTCGTTTGTTTTCATACAAAGCGCGCGGTGCGGGTTGTCGAGCGTTCGCGGTACCGACGCCGCACTGTTGCCGCACCGCGCGCTTTGGTGGAGTTTCTTGCCCATTCTTCTCCATACGAAAACTACCTTTTGGAATGGGCGACTAGAATCAATTCTATTTTTTCGTAATTTTTGACGTTCAAAAGTGCCTTTTAAGTGCCTACTTGAAATAAATGTTTTGACTTTTGACTTTGACATTTTATTTCTTAGTTTAGTTTTCAAAATGTTTACTGTTGTTTTGATAAACATAGGTAAAAATTAATTCGGTTACATGTACATGCATATCATGAAGTTAGTTATTTTAACTGGAGGATTTATCGTTTATGACGAAATCTCCAGTAATTATAATCGTAAAAACAGTAGAAATTGGCACTTAAACAGAAAACAGGGATGTCATGGTGAAAACAGTAAATCTACTGTTAAAACAGTAGGGTTGGCAACACTGACAGTCACTGACAGTCATACAGTGTGACCACCTTATAAATGACGAATCTGTCACAGACTGGGCAAAAAGCTACCAAAATCTGCCACACTTGGCACTAAAATTGTTAAAAATATGCCTTCATGGAAACGGAACAAAATACTCAACAAAAATAATTAATAATTTTCTTATGCATTATTATACCTACACACTGCTTACTCTACGTATCCGCATTTGCCTCCAAATTTTCGTCATTTTCGGTGTATAAGCCCCGCACGTTGATATTGCGATGGATCCTTGTCACAATAACAGCTGCGTGACGTCATTTTGACGTCATACACCGCACATACACGTAAGCGCTAACCGGTACTGACAGTTCGACTACGTCACTAAGATGGCCGCCAGTCGCAATATCAACGGGGCTCTTAGAGCATTTAACCTATGGAGATGCCATAGCTGAGCGAACCCCTCTGCCAAAGTCGATTGGCCATATGACCATGCACGTTATATAAAACTAGTTCACTCGCCGACCGCCGCCATTGTGTATCGTATTGTGTCGCAAGTACGTGCTCCCAAAGAATGGTTAATTGTGCAGTTTCCTCGTGCAAAAAGCGATCTGCCACTTCAAATTTGCGAAACCATGGTGTTTCCTACCACATGTAAGTATAAATTATACATTAAGGCGAGGTTTTCCCGGACCGATAGGCATAGAAAAGACTACCTCAGCCCCCGCCAGTTGAACGCGGCGTATTTAACTACGACGCGCTGAGCGGGACCGCGCCACGTGACACGTTGTAACCGCGACTAACCTTTGTGCAATGAATGAGCGCCACGAAACAGACAAATACAGTAGATCAACTTTGATGTTATATTTTATTTTTAATGAATAAAATTTGTATGTAGGAACTTATCATCTACGCTTGATAAATTCTCATGACAGTTTCCAGTTAGTATAAATTAGGTTAGTTTGGCAAAGAAACGCACTATGTAAAAAATCTAAGGTAAGTTTGTACCTATATTTAAAATACACATACCATCAGTAACATGTCAAAAAATCTCACAAATCAGACTTTTTTCAAAATAAAATTTATCGAGAGGTGTCGCGGGACACCCGGATGGAACGACGTTCCTTTCACTATACATATACTGTGCGTTTCAGATGAGAAGATATGTTCTGGACAACTTCACTCACAACTTGTCAATAATGTAGTATTAGGAACAAAAACAACAAAATCGATTAAGCAAACTTTATTTTTATGTTATAAACAGAAAAGATTAAGAAAATGAAAATAATACACAATAAAAAATATAACTATCCGAATTGAGAACCTCCTCCTTTTTTGAAGTCGGTTATAAAACGTATTTAATAATTATTAAAATTAACTGTTTGTGACACAGAAGTCTACTTCTGTGTCATCTACGTATGTGGCGTCTACGCCACATTCTCAAAATTCACTATTTGTGATACAGAAGTGGAAACAATAGCAGGTGTTGCAATATTTTCTTTGCTTTCTCGCATTTTTATTTTTCTTATATCCATTCCTCTAATATGTCGGGGATCTATGATTTCAGGCAATAGACACTGCATATAAAAATTAATAAGTTTTTTTTTTCCATTTTTTCTTCCCAAAATTTACTATCTTTCACTATCTTGATTACATGTACCTACGGGTATTGTTTCACCTGACCATATACCAAACAAGCAATATTGCCAATATTGTTCTTAAAATTACGAGAATTGCCCCTCTGGTGTGCAATCGACGTTTAAGAGATAGCTTACTCACGATTATTTTCGATTTTTTTTTACTCTGATATCATTTTAGTTTTTATACATCGTACTCGGTACTAGTACTGAACAACAAAGTTAACGTATGTATTTAGGCAATCGGTATAAAAACATTTAAGATTCATTTCTTCTCTACTTGTTAACATATAGTTTAGTAAGACTTACTTGTTTGCTGTTTCAACTTCTGAATTATCGGCAGTTAAAAAGTTCTCTGAAATCTTGTCTCTATCTTGTACTAATTTCTGTTTGACTTACAGTACTTTGAGGTTCACTAGTAGTGTTTAAGGTTGTTCTGTAACAGTGTTATAAACATTATGAGTCATAAATCGCAATCTATATTCAATTTATAACTTAACACTATTATCTCCATGATTAAGATGGTGATGATGATTATATTCATGACAATCATGAGTACAATCAATATTACTTTTATAATTGTTAGTATGTAATGACTAAAGTTTTATGTTTTGAAGAAAGTAGGTACTTACGTATGACTATGGAAAGTAGTATCAGGGTTATCTAGAGTCTGAACAACACCCCTGAGTATATTTTTTCTCATTGAAACGCTGCAAAATAAATGTTGACATTATAGTGGCACTTCAAATCGTTTAAATTATACATTTTACAAGTATATTTTATAATTGTTATATAAGTTTAGCAATATTTCGAACTTATTGAGCAAAGAAAATAATCATTTCAACGAATTTAATAACAAACCTACTGTACTTTTTTGTACAGTGTCGCGTCTAAACAATGGTCGTAACATTTTCGTGCTTTTCCGTCAAAGAAAATCATTTATTTACACTAGGTAATAATATGTTATACAATATTATTGTATTTTTTTTTACAAACTTTTATTTTTTATATTATAAAGAGATAAAATCGTAAGTTTTGTATGTATAGGGTAATCTCTGAAACTACTGATCCGAGTTAGAAAATTCTTTCACAAAAAATTTTTCAATAGGTAGTTACATTATTAAGGAGTGCTACACGCTATTTTTATTCTGATAAAGATGTATTTTCCATAGGAAATCATAATAAATGTAATTGAAGTCGGAAAAAATCTCGTCGCTCGGCCGCTTATATTGCTAACGCTGGCTAAACCATACGAGGAACTTCAAAATAATGTACTACAGAATTGTATATCTTGAAAATGCCCTCAAAAAAGTTCCCGGTGGTATATGTCTATATTATAAGGATAACTTACAGTAACCAATTTTATCTTTTTACAATCAATAAAATATAATGAGTGACTTTCGAAGCAATTTTGACATACATTGTATTAATCCTTATCTCATTAAATATGTTAGTAAAATTAAGCATTCAATTTAGATCAAAACTGCAGTTTACAGCATGTCATTAGAATGAATACTTTAGAAGATGTCACAACAAAACAAAAAAAAAAACAAAAGAACTGTCTTCGATATTTTCTGCCTCGTTTTTTTTATTAAAATTATACATAGGTACTTTTAATTAATTTCTTCGTAGGTTTTTCAGTTGCATTAAATGTAGGTATAGCATTCCTTTATTTCTGTTTTACTATGTAATGTGCCTTTGATTTTCGTTGTGGACATTTTATTTCTTAGTTTAGTTTCCAAGTTGTTTACTGCTGTTTTGTTAGACATAGATAAAAATTTATTCGCATACATACATGCATAACATGAAGCTAGGTATTTTAACTGGAGTTTTATCGTTTTAGACGAAATCTCCAGTAAATTATAATGAAAACTGTAGAAATTGGTACTTAAACAGAAAACAGGTATGTCATGGTTAAAACAGTAAATCTACTGTTAAAACAGTAGGGTTGGCAACACTGAGCGTAACGTTTCATGTAATGGAAAGCGCAAACGCGGGAAAAAATTGGCGTGCGTCCGTCCTCGAAGACCTCTCGGCCGGCACTAAACGGCCCGCTCGAAATCGAATAGCTCAATATCGTATGATTTTTGTTCTTACAAAAATAAATAGCCACTAATATAAAAATCTACCTTACCAAGCGCTAGAAAATATTAAAACCTATTTTTTGATACATTACTTAGATGGTTTCGTTATATAATTTTTTGCCAAGAAGTACATTTGAAAAATCGATTTAGTGTCATCTTTGCGATTTTTTTTTATCGAGTCAATTATTAGTAATTACGTTTCCGTCTTTATACAGCGCTTGACCATATGTTCAATTTTGTTAAAATGATTTTTATTTTGCGGAATATTTACATTATTTAGATATACATAGCTCCAAAAAACTTAAAAATGGTACAACCTCGCCTTAAAATAGTTTTATTTAAGTACAATGTCGAAGTAATCGTTATTGACGTAACGATAGAAAAATACAGTGGTACGTTGGTAGCGCAAACGCAGTACAGGGGCTAATACTAATAGGGGTAGAAATTTGCATAGTGCTGGGATAACATGAATGAATGATTGAAAAAATTAAATGATTTTTTCAGTCAATAGGTTCAGTAGCCAGTTTTTTTTTTGTGTATGTATCTGGACAAGTCAGGTTGAAATAAAAAAATTCAGTTCTTTTTGAGTCGATTTAAATTCTTTTCTTTTGTAGCTTTAGGCTAATAAAAAATATCAGTTAGTTCATTTCATATGTAAGTTTTTGTAGCTCATGCTATTTGAAAATAAATAAAATAGGTAGGTAAATATGACGCCCAAATCCAATAATCCACCGCGGTACTTACCAAATAGGTTTTTTTAAGACTGTTACGACAACGCAGTACATACACAATAAAATTAATGGACATCATTTTCGTTTGATTCTGTGGGCACTTATTTAAACTGATTACATAAATAAGCTGTATATTTTTTCAACAGATTCCCAAAAGATCCTGTTTTAAGAGAAAAATGGAGAATATTTTGCGGTAATGCAGAAACTTGGGGACCCACGCGTACTAGTGCAGTCTGTTCAGAACATTTTATGTCGTCTAGTTTTAAACAACTTGCAAATAATAGAAGGCATTTAGTTGAGGGTGCTATACCCACTTTAAAAAACATTCTTGGCACGGAAGAACCACCTGCAAAATTACTTAACAGTGCAAATATCACGAGAATTGCAAACACCACACCTGCCAATCCAACGGAAGTAGATTCTTTTTCTTCATCCAGTTCATCCATCCCGTGGTCAGTTCAGTCACACAGCCAATCTATTCCTCAATCATTACAGTCTCGCAGCACATACAACTCTCACCAATCAACTACACACAGCCAATGCGTTTCAACAACGACAACATCATCTGTCAGTGAACTGGTCGAGACTCCAAGAAAAAGAAAACTGCGCAAGCAGTTGCAGTTTAAAAATAACAAAATTCGTAGACTTCAAGCAAAAACGCGATACTTAAAGAAAAAGGTCAACACTCTACAAGATCTTCTTAACAATTTAGAAGAAAGATCACTGATAGACAAAGAAAATAAACTAGTCTTGAGCAAAATTGGTGTTACGGAGAAGGAACTTCTTAAACGACAGATGAAAAAAAGTGCTAAGCTCCCTAGGACGAAATATTCATCAGAGTTGAGATCTTTTGCACTCACTCTGCATTACTACTCAGCAAAGGCATATAAGTACGTACGCAAGGTATTTCAGACTTGTCTTCCTCATCCAAGGACTTTATCTAAGTGGTATAGCACCATCGATGGACAGCCCGGTTTCACGAAAGAGAGCTTGTTTGCTTTAAAACTTAGAGCTGAACAGGAAAAAAACAAAATTTACTGCGCTCTTGTTTTTGACGAGATGAAAATCAAGCTATATCCGGAGTGGGATCCTCGAACAAAAAGATATTTTGGCTATGTTAACCACGGATTTGAGTCGATTTCTGACAGCTCCGACAAAGCAACCGACGCTCTTGTTTTTTTACTTGTAGGTATAAATACAATATTTAGAGTGCCTATTGGATATTTTTTGGTAAAAGGCACAACAGCCGCACAAAAGTCACGTCTAGTCTCAGAAGCTTTGTCACTCGTCCACGAAACTGGGGTTCAAATCAAACCACTGACATGTGACGGTGTAAAAGCTAATCTCGCCATGGCAGAAGAGTTGGGATGTTGTTTCCAAGACCCGAATAATTTGCAACATTGCATTTTTGGACCATTTCTCAGGCCAAAGGGTTTCATTTTTCGCCGATCCCTGTCACATGCTGAAACTCATTAGAAACACATTTTCGGATTATGAATATTTCATAAACGAATCGAAGGACCAAATAAAATTTGAATATATTAAAAGATTACATGATCTGCAAGAAAAAGAATTATTCTATTTAGCAAACAAACTCCGAGCAAATCATATATATTATAAAACTAAAATAATGAATGTTAAGCTGGCGACTCAATTATTTAGCGCAAGCGTTGCGGATTCGCTATTATTTTGCAAAAGCATTTTAAAAATTCCGGAATTTGCCGATGTTGAAGCTACAGCGAACTTCATAAAGTTAATGAATGATGTATTCGATATCTTGGATTCAAGAACAAAAAGTTATGGGTATAAAAGAGCACTCAGCAAAGACAACTACCAAGCAGCTTTCGACCGACTTCAAGAAGCTCGTCAAGTACTTTTGCAATTAGATGTTGACCTTGAAGAAAAAGGCAAACCATTAACGGTCCGAAAGAACTTATTAAAATCGCCACGATATACTGGCTTTCTAGGCGTATTGATATGTATAGAGAGTACTCAGGTTTTGTTTCAGGACCTGGTACTAAATGATATATTAAAATATGTCCCTATGCATAAAATTAGCCAGGACCACATCGAAATATTCTTTTCCGTCGTTCGCAGCCACGGTGGTTACAATGACAACTCCACTGCACGTCAATTTGAAGCCATATACAAAAAATTATTAATACATACAGAACTCCAAACAACATCTACAGGCACAAACTGCATTCCACTAGAAAAAATTACTATTCTCAACTGCACCTCAGCTATTGAAAAAATTAACAAGACTGTCATAATACGCGGCGATGAAGATAAGTTGCAACCGCAGATAAACATAACCCCAAGTAATGAAGACATGTTGGAGGATATTGAAAGTCAAATATTTATTTCACCCTTTGGAGAGAAAGTAATTGAATATATTGCAGGGTTCTCGGCATTTACTGCATTAAAAACATTAAAATGTGCCACTTGCATAAAAGGGATGTTAGGTCCTGTCAATAAAACAAGCCTCATATACCAAAAAAGCCGAGGGTATCTGCTATATGCTTCACGACCGGTAATCGATTTGTGCCGAATATGTGAAAAAGAGATTCGTAAGAATTTGAACGATAAAAATCAACTCAGTTCAAAAATAACCACTCAATTTATAGTTTCAAATTCACTGAAACATTTTGTGGGAAAAGAACTTTTTCCTAATATTGCACATCATGCGTATGATAACGGGTTAATTAACCATACTTTAGAATTAGCGAATGTGATTATGGAAAAGTACACTAATGTTCGTTTATCCTTTTTAACCAAAAAAGTAGATCCGCAGAAATGTGTTCGACATGTATATAATAAACTGGTACATTTCAAAAATCAGTAATTTCGTCTAGTCGTCATCAATCAAACATATAACTAGACTGCGGTTATGAAGCCACACCCGCATGTTTTCCTATCTAAGATAATAATTTAGCTTGGCAACACCGAATTCAAACAGTTCTAAAAAACAAAAACACGGACGTGTACAAGTGTTATTTATAACAAAATAATAAAGTATAAGTATCTGATTGATTGTATTATTTTATTATTTATATTCTAGCCTTACCTATTTTTTGACACGTATACATTAAAAGCCCGTATTAAAAAACGGGGCTCAAGTATGAATCCTGAATTGCCGACCCTTATGCAGAATGATAGGAAAGCAATATAATATTTTTGAGTAATATGAAAAAATGTTTGACTATAAAAATAAATACAATCGTTCTTTTTCTATAGCACTAAATTAAATTGTTTTGTCATTACTGGCTACCTACGTAGTTTCGCAGGTACTAATCATGTTGCGTACCTATTTTTTTTGTACAAGAAAATAAATCATTGTCTTTTTATTCATTCATTCATGCAATGAAATACCACTCATTGCTTGTGCCACAACACTAGCACTTTGTATTTGTTGTCATAGGACAATTGCATAGATATGCACAATTTTGTCAATGTGTGTGTGTTTTTTTATTGTATGACTATTATTTTTTCGTGTGCGTTTGTAGCAATAGGAAGCGTGCATCTGTGTGTGGTTGTCAAATTTAAGTAGTGTGCTGTATGTGTTTTCCTCGCCTCCCGCAGAAAGTGGCAGAAAAATTTGTTCGGTGATTCGCTGCTTGCCATCTCCATAGGTTAAATGCTCTAAGACGGGGCTTATACAAATAGATTTTGACGACATCTTTTTGATCATGTTTTTAGTTGGTTTAATGATGACAGTCTTCGTGTTCCTTCATCCCCTCTTTTGTTGTATTCTCTTCATAATTAATGATTCGTTATAGGTACAGAACCGCACACGATACACATCAAAAGAGAATGAGGTAAAATGAAAAGTTGATTGGAAACCAAATCGATAAAGAAGTTAAGAATATGAACACTATTCTAGTTTGATTACAGTTCATAATCATATGACGCACTTGTCTAAAAAACAGAATAAGCGGGAAATCCCCGTATAATTCGTCTATGAAACAGAAGTTGCTACTTAGTTCGATAATTTTTTAATTTTTTATTAATCTAATTATACAGGAAAAGTTTTTAACTAGTGCGCAAATTTTGACATAATAAACTTGAATATATTTTAATAAACACGTATTTTTTGTTTTGATATGTTTCAATAGTAAAAAATTAAGTTAACGCTTACGAGACTTGTTTACTCAGAAATTTATTTTATGGACGTCGCTTGCCAGTCCGTCGACCGGTCGCCCGATTCACGCCGCGCGTCGACCGGTCGCCTGACGCGCCAGCTGCTATCAGAAGTACTCACGCGCGCGCTCGCTCTATGCGACGGCGGATTATTGACCCCAGTTTAGCGCTACAATTTTTTAAGTTTAGACTGTGTAAAGTTATTTGTAAACGTAATTTTTCGTAAATTCCAATTTATCCTTCATACTTTCATGGGCTTAGGACCATCAAAATGCAGAAAATAAATCATAATAAGTAAGAAAGTAATACGTTTTAGTCCATTCAAAATAAAACATTTAGGTATGATAGGTACTTAGACATGATACAATTTGCGTCAATGTCTAATCAAAGAGAACCTAAGACACTAAGATTGTTTAATTTCTTCTTACCTCTACATTTTATTAATCACAATAATTTTAGGTATTGTTCGAAGTGACCTCCTCCTTTTTCAAGGCATAAACGTGCACGTTTAAATAAGGAAGCATTTAGTTTGTTTAGGACACTAACACCACTTTTTACTTCATTGAAAGCGTTAATTATTTTTTCTTTCAAGTCATCTAGGCTCTGAGCCTCTTCTACATACACCCGGCATCAATGATATTCTAATACGGCATTTTACTTGTTTCATACACCTTGGTTTGCTGCTAAAATTGTCCTCTCATTAGGGACCGTGGGATTGAGGATCCTTTGGGCTCGCATACGAGGTACGCTCTCCCTTTCGTATCTTCTTCGTGCTGCTCGTAAATTTTCATTGCTTAACAAATACACTCGCACCATTTCATAATACTCGCGGTTAGTAAAATGAGACATTGTCACTACGCTAGTCTAGTACGCGGCACGCGCGCAGGGACGGCGAAGGCACATCCAACCTCCGCTTCCGCAAGTGACGTACTGCATGTGCATGCGCTTTGTTTATCAAATCAAACGCCGGCGCCGCGCCGCATGCCCCCGCACCCCCGTCTCGTGCGCTGGGCGAGGTCCAGCGGCCGGCGGGCGGCCTTCGCGTTTTCATTCATGCTCATTCATAGTATTACTATTAAATTATATCCATGTCTTGCTTAGTTCAAATTGGGACAAAGTGGAAAAATGAAAAAAAAAAAGTCATAAACTAAAAATGGAATTGCTTACACTGAGCCACCAAAAAAAATTTGCGCACTGGTTAAAAACTTTTCCTGTATATGAAAACCTTTAAAAAAGATGAATGCATTGAAAATTCAAATTAAGTAATGTGAATTTTCTTGAAATCTTATAAATCTGCCGAAATCTGTCCCTTGTGTAAATCGTCAGCATGATCTGCCACAGACAAGGAGCGAAATCTGCCAAAATGGCAGAAATCTGCCACAAATGGTTACAATACACTGCAGTCATATTCACAGAGCATGTAAGCGTGCGTCCAGACTGGGGCGCGGGGCGGTGCGGGCGCGTGAGTTTGTCGACTGCTTAACCGGACTTTCCTGTGGTTGCCTCAATAAATTAAGGCCTCCAGCCAGGGATACGCGCGCGGGCTGCCTGTCCCACAGAACATATACCCTAAAGGGGCCCTGTACGCACTGGAGCGCGGCTGCGGTTCTGCGTGTTGTCGTGTCCAGTACAGTGTGACCAGATTAAATTTTACGAAAAAACCGAAGCACTTCAAAAAATATTGAATAACTTATCAGAATGAAATATAATAGACTAAATCCGGGAAATTCCCTGAACATCAAGGTTCGCGGCGACGATCGCTACGGTGATATCATAGCTTTTTATCCAAAATATACCCAAAAATACTTACTTCCGCCAATATACCTACAAAAATACAAAATTACTGCTGCTCGGAAAAGTCGATAAAATAAAATATACCGAAAAAGTATTAAAATACTGAATCTGGTCACACTGGTCCAGTGCTTGCCCGCGCGCTGCCCGCGCCCGCATGCCCACTATGGACATTTCAATGGAAGTTCATAATTATGTTTGAGTTCGCCTGGCCGCGCCCGCGCCCCAGTGTGGCCAAGCGCTAACACTTTAATCTGCTCTAATCCTTTTGCTTTATTCTATGGAGTATAGTCAGTGTCAAAAAGAAACTTGTCAAGTACTCAAGTGTCAAACATGTATTGTGTCATGTCATCCTGTCAAACACAGCCTGTAATTAGTGATGCGATACAATTACGGTCGTAACTCGTACGCATCATGCAATTAGTATAGGTACAACTATTTATTTTGGAATTAGGGCTGATTTTCAATCCACAGATAACTTTTATTCGTGGAATAAAATTGATGTCTGACAGTTTTTGTTCAAAATTTTATTATTCCTCGGATACAATTAACTGGCGTTGGAAAAATCAGCCTTTACAACAATAATAATATATAAATGTGGATAATTATGTATGTAATTGCAAATAAATTTAATTTCATTTGTAAAATAAGAGGTAAAAGATTCAGGCATCAAAATAATCGACCGCATTATGTGCCCAAAAGGCTGTTAGCATTGCCACGATGAATGGCAATGCTGATTCTTTGGCCAAAATACTGGCCGGCCCTCTGGGTCACGTGAAGTCAACCAACCGCTTGGTGATGTCTCGAAAAAACAAGTAGGCACTCGGACTCCATGGCCCTAGTGTTCTAACCCCAAACGACTCGAACATAATAAAATCCCAATAAGATTGGAATATTTACGCCATTTGAAGTTTTCCGCACCTGCAATAGCTGCCCCAGCACAGCTCGTCGTACTAGGAAGATAGGATGGCTGAAGGAAATTCAGAGTATAAAAACCTACGCAGACCGGGACGGCATGGCGAGGGAATTAAATTTTTACTAATGGACATTCAAACGTATCGATATAGAAATACGACATAAATTGCTACCTATGCTTTAAAATGATGCTGTGGCATTGAAAGGGATTTCATTGCACGGCATTGAAAGACGCGCCACGGGCTCCCGCGGCGGGATGCCGTGGCATCCTGCGGTAGGCAACGGCACTCGACGCACTCGCACCTCGCGACTCGCGGCGCTCGTTGTGCATACCGCGGGGTGAGGCAGCGGGGCTAGAGAAGCCGGGAAGGCGTTGGAATGCCGCGGTATCTAAGCGGCTACTGTGCGCTGACTGACGGCAAAATCCCTTGCCATGCCGTCCCGGTCTGCGCAGGCCTTAAATCAGTAGGTACAGTCCACTTTAACAACTTACTAAAGAGGTAAGTAAGAGCAGTAAGTAGGTAGTGGATAAAATGAATACTGGTAATTCAAAATTTTTTATTTTCGTTTATGATTTTTGAAGTATTCGAAATTAATAAATGTCACTAACATGATAATGTCAATGCCATAATTTGTAATTTCTTTGATTGGTTTTTGAAATAAATTCATAACTATAAGTATAGTTCCATGTAGAGAGTGGGTTTATTTTGGTCTCTACAATCGAAATTACAGTGAGAAAATCTGTAAGTATTGAACAGAAAGGTACACAACGTTTGTTACCTACCAATCGTCTTAATCATTTGTGTACAGACGCCAGCACATCAAGCTACCCGAAACTGTAAAATTTTCCCAATCAACTTTGATCCTTATTCTTTAGCGATAAAGTTGAAAATCTATTAAAGAGAAATTTGACAGATTGTAGTAGCTTGATGTGCTGGCGTCTACGCGTCTGTACATTGACCGTAAAGGCGCAGTTTCATTGCTGCGCACACTATGTACGTGTACTTAGTTTTGCTTTTATATTGAAAAACCGGTCAAGAGCGAGTCGGACTCGCGCACCGAGGGTCGTACAAAGTAGGTACCGGTAAACGCGGGTTACTTTAGCTCTGGGGGGAACTTTGTTTCAATACAAAAAAGGGTTTTCAATTTTCTATTGTTATATAGGGCTAGATTGGCTCAACGCTGTCATAAATATTGTTTTTGGGTCGACACAATATGCAGGTCAAACTAACCGTCTTCAAAGAACAACATTGGCTCAAAAGTAAAAAAATAAAATAAAATATTTACGCATACATTTTGGGGAAAATAACATTATTACTAATTAGCTCCTATCCTCACCTGTAAAACAAATCCATTAAAATGCTAAGAAATCCACCATAATCCCTACTATCAATGGGTTTTTAAAAAAAGATGAAAAAATTAGCTAAAGTAACCCGCGTTTACGGTACGTAAATAGTTTATCAAGTTTTTTTTTTAATATAACTACTTTACGGTTTTCGGATTTTTTCCTTTAAGTAGGTACTTGACGTGCTACCTTGCTTCTTGCCAATTCTAGGTATCATTGATTCTGAGTCAATGGGAAGTACCAAGTATTTTGATTCCCTTGGAGAGTGTCGAAATATATGATTTTTGTGGCATAAACGGCCGTATCTTTTTTTTACGTTAACTTAGAAGTTCTTTTTTTCACAGCTTCAATGGGACCGCAGACCAGGAGTATACGGTTTTAATTTTAACTCGATTTCTCCACGCGTTTCCAAGATAAAGGGTCTTGACAGACGGACAGACAACAAAGTAATGCTTTAAGGGTTCCGTTTTTGCCTTTTGAGGTACGGAACCCTAAAAATGAAGGCCGGCCGGATTAATATCCATGTTTAGAACTCTAAACTTTAGACCGAGTTCGAACAAGCTTTAAAGTATGCCTAAAGGCCTACGCAGACCGGGACGGCATGGCAAGGGATTTAAATTTTTACTAATGGACATTCAAACGTATCGTGCATACCGCGGGGTGAGGCGGCGGGGGTAGAGAAGCCGGGAAGCCGCTGGAATGCCGCGGTATCAAAGCGGTTAGTGTGCGCTGACTGACGGCAATATCCCTTGTTATGCCGTCCCGGTATGCGTAGGCCTTGACGCTATATCTGTGCACCGTATGTGCTGCAGGGAATAGGTTGATACACGCAGCCAGATAAATAAATAGCTCCACGCAACGTGCGTTGCGAACTCATCCTACAAAGCAATGGCACTGAGTTTTAAGCACACCTAGTTCACTGATGGACACCGACCACTAATAAAAAAGTGATGGACTTTATGCTTAGTTATGATAGTTTGCAACAAAGTTCTAACAGGTAAATGTGGCTGCTGTAAAAGCTTTTCTATTTTTCTCTCATTACGTGTTTTGCCAGTCTGTACATTTTATTTTATTTTGTAAAGGAAAATAAACAGATTAAAAATTACCCAACTTTGTGTCAATATGAAAGTATAGTGTACCTTCTTCGTCTTAAGCCTCCTCTACACGTAGACAGATTCATCAGCTGATGGCCATCTGCGAATGCCTCCGCCGACGTGTAGACGGGGTAATTTGCTAGTCTGTGGTAGGTATTTGACGTCGGCAGATGCTAAATACCTCGGCGGAGGCATTCGCAGATGGCCATCACCGCATTATATTGTAGTCTTTGTGGCCATCTGCTGATTAATCTGACGACGTGTAGAGGAGGCTTTAGCGTATCGATGGCAAAAAGTTCAAACATCCTTGGCCCAGCAGGCACAGGTGAAAGGGCTAAGGGTGGTGTACCTGTAGTAGTCCTAAATTTCGCCAGTTATGTTAAAAGTCCTATGAAAAGGGGCGCAAACCTATTATTATTAAACGGGCACAAATCCAGACTCCGGGCTGCTATCTACAGAGAAATTCCTGACAGAATAATCCAATAACACTGCGCGACCCGGGAATCGAACCCAGAACCCCACACTCAGCAGTAGCGCTTGGGAGTTGGGACTACAGAGCTTAGACCAATGAGGCAGGTACATATTCACCTATTCAGATCTATCATTTAAGAGATTTATAACTCGACTTTTTTGTTAATTACAGATTAGAAGATTTTGTTTACTTACCATCAGTATAAAATAAACTCGCAGACATGGCAGTCACTTCATCTGATATGCCGTGTGATAAAGTACCTTCGAAATCTTCTGGTTCCGCTCACAGTTCCAAACATTCTTGCCGATTACATAAATTACATTTTGCGCCTGAAAGCAGTTTATCATGTGCTACTAGCAAATGTAGTAAGCCAAAAATAAATAATAGTAAATGTAGATCTCCATACCTAACTGGGGATAGAATTCAGTTACTTTCAAGAGTAGTAGAAAAACGATTGGTTCACAAAACTAATATTGTTTCATCATTCCCACTGGCTGCAAATCTGTACAAAACTAACTCCGATGACCTTCAACCACCAAAAAAAGCTACTAAGAAAGTAAAAAAATCGGTGCTGACTCTTCCAAATGACCCGGCTCCAGTGCCTCAACAATGTACAGTAAGCGATATGAATGATTCGGAGTATTGCGACAAAAACGTTGAAGAGCGGAAACGAAAAGTAGTCAAGAAGCGTGCACCGACTCAAAATAAGAGAAAGGCCCGTGTAAGAGAAAAAGATTTTGAGTTTTATGATAGTGATGCTAAATATTGTTCGCAGCTTAATATAGACTTAGACTCTAGCTCTACGGATATGATAAAAAGTTTTAATGGTGGTAACAAAAGGGTGTCCAACAGGAAGAAAATATCACTTAATTCCAATAAAACTCACACCACAGCGTCTAACAATCTGAGTGATGTCTGGGCCGTACTCAGAAATATAAATACATTTCAGTTTAGGCCTTCACCTCCGATGTCTGAAGAGAGTATTGTACCGATGAAAAGAAAAGTACAAGAAAGACCAAAACAGGCGAATCGCAAAGATGCACGGTAATTATCTAAAGTGTGCGATAGTTTATACGTTCTTTATTAACTTTTGCAGTAAATCAATTTAATCTTTCAGTATGATTGAGACTTGTCGAACCCAAGAGTTTGCGTATATATCAAGTTACGAACTGAATAAAAAACCTACAAGTAACTTTTCACAATCCTCTAGTATTGATCGTATTACAGTTATTGACAACCAAGATGAATTTAACATAATATGTGAAGAATTTGAAAAACGACTTCTTGGAACACATGATTTTCTTAAAGATTCAAATAATTCCAAAAATATAATTCAGAAAAATAAAATTCTGTGCAAATTTCCCAAAAACAACTTAAGAGCAATAGGCAATTCTGTGACTAAAGATAATAAACAACTGATACCCTTGAAAAGGAAGAAAAAAATAAATTTGGGAACTCCAGTTGTTGAACAAAGTAAAAGTGAAATGACGAATATTAGCAGCGAAAATAGAGATTCACTAATTGGTACCGACAGTTTACAACCTAATTCTGATATTTTGCTACATAGAACGGAAAACGATATCATGCTTCCAGCGAAGGTTAGCTTTATAGGTTCTGATAATTCAGGATCAAGCAAAGCTGAACTACCTAATAAAATGAATGAACAAGTTAGCAGATATGGTAAGTAAATAATACTTAAATTGCTTTCTGGATTTGTGTATTTATACATAATAGATACACCATATTTCTTATATGATTGTGTTGTTTTTAGATAAATCTGTAGATGTTGCAGTTTTAAACAAAGAACACGAGTCAACTGCAAATATACCTAAAGGATTAGATCCTCAGCAAAGAAAACCCCGCTTAGTAACCACAATGCCCAGTTCGTGTATGATTTCAAAATTAACTCAAACTGAAATAAAACGGAGGATTGCACATATGAGGTTTCCAATCGTTGTGTTAGGGAAAGATCAGGTCAGTTCGAGTATACAAGTTATGGATTACGATCCTCCGCAGTTCAATGGTTTAGATGATCATATTTGGCCATTTATGATTGAATGGTCTCCAAATGCTGCAGCAAGTCAAATCAAAAGTAAATTACGCAAAGCCAACACTGACGTAGGTATATGCAAGCAGACGGCCTTGAAAGACAAGAAGCCGGCAAATAATGATTCATCTACATTAAAAAATAAAGCTAAAATTACGCCAACGCCTAATTTAAAATTAACCGATAAGTTAATTCAATGTAATAAGAAGCAGAAATCAATTGTACAGTTAAAGGACAAAATGTTGAACTTCTTGTATAAAAAATCTTCGAATCGTGATGTTAATAACGACAATTATGAAAACGATGAAAGCAAACCCATAACACTCAACGATATTGCCTGCCCTGCCATGGCTGAAAATAATGTTCCGGCTGTAACGGACAGTCAATTGAAACCAGGTAATGTTTTGGTCCTAAATGACCCGCCCAAGAAGAGACCTTTTTCGACTGAGGGCAGTAACAAAAAAACAGCTCCATTTTATAAATATCCTTGGGCCAAAGCGAAGTGGGCAAGTGATTTTATAGATAACGTTATGAAGAAGATACGAAGCGGAGTTTATTATACTCAAGATCATATGGATTTTTGTCACACATATCAAATTGGCAAGTTTTTCTTAATTTGAGTACAAAAAATTACATAGTTGTGTATTAGTTAAGTACCTAATGTACCTATTACCTACGTTATCCTTTTCCGCAGATTTGCATGAAGTTTCCGTACAGGCGGGATCGGTATGTGATACTGCTGATTCTACTCAGACCTGTGATAGTGAGGCAGATTTCACGCTGAGTGAAACAACTGATAAAAACCAAAATAATCATATATGTATACCGGGCTTCAATAATACACAACCGTTGCTTGAAATTCAAACGCTCAACATGAAACAAATTGCTGTGAAACATTGTGTGACAAACATTTTGGTGCAGTTCGATGTTACTGTCCCGGCTAAGAGCGATAAAAGTAGAATGGGCCTAAATAAAACTTTATCATTAACCCCAATCGCGATAACTGAAAGTCAGACTAAAGTATACAAAAGTCAAACTACAATTTTTAATGCTATGTTGCCTGCTGAGTTATGCAGTATTCTACCAAAAATGATTAGCAGTATAATTGATTCAAATAAAAGCTCGATGGGAAGTCCTGCTGCATGTCTTTCAACAACGGATTCGTGGTTATCTACCATAACCGAATTGACCCGCTATGAAGGTGGTGATTCCACGATTCCAACCTCGCCTGAGATTAAACACATTCTTGAAGGAAGGTTTTCAAATATAGATTACAAAAAGCCAACATTTAATCAAATTGATTTTAAAATTAAATACAGTCAGTGTTTGGTAACAGAAATGTTACCAATGGTTTTATCGAATAATTTGTTAAAATATCAAGAGAGTGCTCTGATAATGGAACTTGATAATTTACAATACAAGCATTCGCAAGTATCTTTCCATCAATCAAACAACCAAATTTCTGGTGCCCAAAATCATACAATTTGCAACTCTGTGCAAATTTATACCGGCACCAAAAATAGATTGACTTCAGCTTTTAAACCTAACCACTTTATGGGTATGATTGAAAGTATTATGCGAAGTCACAACTTACAAATAAATCAGAATTTTAATTCATATTTCGATATGGTCAAACTGCAGTACGATGGTAAAAATGTTGAAATTAATATGTCCATGACAAACAACAGCGGCGCACACAAAACAATCTCAGTAACTATAAGCAACTTGAACATTGATTCGCTATACAAAGCTTTTCCTAAAATTAAGAATGCCAACAAGTACCAAATGAATAGAAATAATAGTCCTTTGGAATGCATAGAATACATTAACACTACAGAAGCAAGAAAATCACGGAACACAGAAATGACTCAAATCAACCTTAAAAAAACCAAAAGAAAAGGTTTCATAAGGCTTTACAGAAAATGCAAATCGAAAACCAACGTATCGTCAGGAGCGAAATGGACTAACACGGCTAACACACCACTCGATAAAATTACAACTTTAGACGATTTCTTCCAAATTCTAGGATCGAAAAAAATATTTTCTAGCGTATTTGATGGGAATGCTGCAAAGAAGATTTTATCGTCAGTGATGGAGGTAATTTTCTAACATACTGATACTATCAAATAAATGTTGATGATGTTTGCTTTAAACACTTATTTCATGTTATTACAATATGTGCAGATGAAGAACTGGATATCAGAGATAAATCCAAAACAGGCCTTGTTGGTATTATTATTGACCAATAAGAAAGATACCCAGAATTTAGTGCGATTCAGACCAATAATTTTGCAAGCCATCGCAGTGAACAGAATTACTCGAGCTTCTGAACTAGATATGGAGATTGAAGTAATTGACAGAGAAAATTTTAAGACATTTCCGCAGGTAACTTTAACAAATACATGTTGAAGAGGTAATCTAAAAGTAAATCCTCTTTATTTTACCTAACTTATATCTATCTTTAGTACTTAGGTCCTTCTTACATGTGGCCAAATAGTCCATTAGAAACTGTCATAATATTTTTTTTTTCTGAAGCAGTTCGAAGGAATAACTTACTTGCCGGAATCAGTTACGGATTACGAAAATCTTTTGGATGAGTTGTACTGGATAGCTAAAACTACTGTAAGATATTTTTTTTGGTTATTTTTGTCTTATGAGTTCGTATTGAGGCTTTTTGATTATTCAGCTAATGAAAGTAAATAATTGCTGTCGTCAAAATCTTGAAAAACCAAAGTTTTTGTAGACTGACAAACGACTGTTGTTGTTTAATTTAATTGATGAAGTAGTAGTATGACAGCTTCCGAAGACTTGGACTGACGGTGGAAACGCAATCAGCATCCTAAATAGTGCCTAGTGAAAATCTATGGGAGAGGTTAATGTTTTTAAGTGTAATTTTCCCATAGGTTTAGGGAATGTCCACGCAAATGTGTGTTGGAGTATATGTAAGAAATTGCGTTTTCTATTCATCAGGCTTCAGATTACAATAAACCTTTCGACGAATCTTCTGTAAGGCTCCTGAAGTCCCTGTTGCAGAAACGCAAGAAGCTGAATCCCTCGTATCTCCGTGTAATGGCACGCTATGTAGGTTTAGGACTGGTAAAAACGCCTACAGAAAAAATATTTTGAGTGCAGTGTTAAATTATGTGAAGTTTGCGGGTAGTTGAAAATTGTCTAGTGGTTTTTTGAGTTGTATTTATTTCATATAAATTATTTAAACTGATAAATATTATATAAAATTAAATCACGTTTTATTGTTGAAATACTAATAAAGACGATTGTACCTAAAGTGTTACCCTGCGAGACACCCTTTTACGTTCGGAGTTTACCAATTCTACCGATCTCTTTTAGTACAAAGAAGCCTGTAAAGGACTCATGCTTAATTAAAAGTTCTACAGCCTGGTTGACGGTTGTTACGCCAATGTATCGGTAATATAACTTATCGAATTCTCACCAAGAAGCGTTTACGCCGTACGGCATAATTTCATACAAACTTTCAAGCCATCATTTTTCGAAATGAATGAACTGATTTTAATGAAACTTCATACGCATAAGCAGGATACAAAGAGAGGTCTAAGAATTTAGTAGAGAAAATTTTCGAAAAATATTGTTTTATAGCCAAATTAGACCGATTTTAAATTGTCCATAGAAAAAGAGATTTCCAGTTATCTTTTTTTAATTATGACATTTCGAAAATGTTCTTAGGTAACTTTGGTACATCACTACTATAGGTCAATCTCATGGCAAAAAAAAAACAAAAAAACTTTGTGGTTTTCATACATTTGACAACATACAGTGTGTTATTTTACCTGAATTGCGGACATGCCCATTTTATATGCTTTTCGGAAAGATATATTTCAATGAAAACTCTTATTAAAACTCTTTTGATTCTACCTATCATAGTTTACGAGTTATTTAGAAAATCGAGAAAAGTCCATAGAAACCAAAAAAACTTTATATCTCCTTTCTTGGTGTTTTTTTTAGATTTAATATTTTGTAGTATAATAGGAAATCACTTAAATAACCGATAAATCTACAAACACTAGCGTGATCAAGCTTTTACAGACCACAGAAAAATGTTTTCAGTGATTTCGTTTTTATTTTTTTTCTGCCAAATTACTGCGTTGTAGCATAAGTTTTGAATTACTTTATATTTGTTGTACTATTATGTATCTTCTTTAAAAAATCCAGATGCGTCAGACGTCTTGTACTTGAGATATTGATATTTAAATTTCCAGCTTAGGGTTGTCATGTAAGAGGTTTGTAAGTTTACAAAAATTTTTTTTTCGAATAGATACATTTTACATAGTAAACCCTTATTAAAGTAAACTCTTCTATACATATAATAAATCTGTAGAAGGGTCAATTCTGTACATCGAAAATATTGAAAAAATAAATTGCGGGGGGTGTTGCTGGATCGATACCAAACCCAAAAATGTGATTAAAAAAATTTTTGTCTGTCTGTCTGTCTGTATATGCAGGCATCACGTGAAAACTAACGGTTCGATTTCGATGAAACTTGGTATAATTATACCTTATTATCCTGGGCATAAAATAGGATACTTTTTATCCTGGAAAAATACGTAGAAAAAAAAATCTTATTTTTCGGTTTTATTCATAGACGTTGTTCTGTAGAACCGCGAACACACGTTGCATTACCCGTAGTGGATAATTTTCCATTTCAATTTAAGAGAATACAGTTTCCTGTAGCTTTGTGTTACGCCATGACAATAAATAAGGCTCAAGGTCAGACCCTAGGAGTTGCTGGCGTAGATCTTACCGCGAGTTGTTTTTCACACGGGCAACTTTACGTAGCTCTTTCCCGTGTGAGCAGTCCAAGAAATCTTCATGTTCATATTCCGGACGAGCTCACTAACAATGTTGTGTATGCTGAAGCTCTCAATTAACTTTCTGTCGCATTGTCACGATCACTTTTTAGGGTTCCGTAGCCAAATGGCAAAAACGGAACCCTTATAGATTCGTCATGTCTGTCTGTCTGTCTGTCTGTCTGTCCGTCTGTCTGTCTGTCTGTCTGTCTGTCTGTCCGTCCGTATGTCACAGCCACTTTTCTCCGAAACTATAAGAACTATACTGTTGAATCTTGGTAAGTCGATGTATTCTGTGAACCGCATTAAGATTTTCACACAAAAATAGAAAAAAAACAATAAATTTTAGGGTTCCCCATACTTAGAACCGAAACTCAAAAATTTTTTTTTCATCAAACCCATAAGTGTGGGGTATCTATGGGTAGGTCTTCAAAAATGATATTGAGGTTTCTAATATAATTTTTTTCTAAACTGAATAGTTTGCGCGAGAGACACTTCCAAAGTGGTAAAATGTGTGTCCCCCCCCCTGTAACTTCTAAAATAAGAGAATGATAAATGTAAAAAAAATATATGATGTACAGTCAACAAAGGAGATAAGTATACAGGAGCGTTGGATATAGTTGAAGTTTACTAAGAAACCGATGGATGTTCTGGACTGAAATTTAATTTAATAAATGAGCTGTTTGTTTTCTATTAATAAAATTAAATTTTAACCAAGAACATCCAACGGTTTCTTAGTAAACTTCAACTATATCCGACGCTCCTGTATACTTATCTCCTTTGTTGACTGTACATTACCATGTAAACTACCACCGAAAATTGGTTTGAACGAGATCTAGTAAGTAGTTTTTTTTTAATACGTCATAAATCGTAAACCGCAATTTACCATTCATTCAATCAACTCAAAAATTAAAAAAAAAACATTTAATTTCATAAACATAAGCCTTATGCATAAACCCGGATGTTACGGAACCCTCGGTGCGCGAGTCCGACTCGCTCTTGCCCGGTTTTTATTATTGCAAACTTTTCGTCACTGTCAGTAATTTGCTGCTACATGTTACTTATCAAGGTCGGAATTACTATGAAAAAAATACTTACTACAGAACGCGAGCTCAACAGCAGTAGCTCAATAGAGGGATCTCCTTAATTATTATAGGCTTAGTCGTATTTGGGTCCAATAGATATTTATAAGATGTCATTGTCAGAGTTACTCAAAATGGAGAAATAAACCATCCACGCGAAGACCGACATCCGCGCGGACGGAGTCGCGGGCGGAAGCTAGTCTATACATATAATAAATCTGTAGAAGGGTCAATTCTGTACATTGAAAATATTGAAAAAATAAATAGCGGGGGTGTTGCTGGATCGATACCAAACCCAAATATGTGATTAAAAAAATTTTTGTCTGTCTGTCTGTCTGTCTGTATATGCAGGCATCACGTGAAAACTAACGGTTCGATTTCGATGAAACTTGGTATAATTATACCTTATAATCCTGGGCATAAAATGGGATACTTTTTATCCTGAAAAAATACGTAGAAAAAAAAATCTTATTTTTCAGTTTTATTCATAGACGTTGTTCTGTAGAACCGCGAACACACGTTGCATTTGCCCCTGGCTGGAGGCTTTGAGTTTACTTAAGGCAACCACAGGATAGTCCGGTTAAGTAGTCACGACCTCTCAAGGTCAACTACGAGATGCCACTCAAAAAAAAAAAACGCCGCGCGATGCATATAAATTCTGAATTTTGATGCGAGCGGACGTGTCCAGTGTGGCGAGCGGTCGTCCGTGGAATTAATATTGTATGCGTGTAATTTTAAACCGTGCTTTTCAGCGCGACCTTTTTGATTACTGTTCCGATCAGTTATTTGTAAATACTTTTGTAAATATTATAGTACGTACGTAGTTTAAGTTTTCATCGTAAATTGGTTTATTTAGGTTGGTATTTTATTTTCTTTTTGTTTATCTTTGGAAACATAGGTATAGTAATTAGGTTATAAGGTAAAGTAGGTTAAGTAGTTATTAATCTCATATTTCTCTCTCTCATCTCATTTCATTGTATTTCTGTATATTTTTAATACAGTTTTATTGTAACACGATGCCTGCCATAAAGCGATCTTCTCTTACTAAAACATCGAAAAATGCTAGGCGAATGAGACTAGCTAGATCACAAGAATCAACTGAAGAGCGAGAATCCCGGTTAAACCGCATGCGAGACGGAACGGCTGAAGCAAGAGCACGTGAAAGCAGTGCCGATCGCGAATTGAGGTTAAGTGCTGATCGTCAACGTCACTCACTATCTCGCTCCTCTGAAACATTTACTGAAAGGGATATACGCCTCACTGCTGACCGTGAACGTCACATGCTGTCACGGGAATCTGAGACCTACACCCAGTACCAAAATCTCCTTAATTATTATAGGCTTAGCCGTATTTGGGTCCAATAGATATTTATAAGATGTAATTGTCAGAGTTACTCAAAATGGAGAAATAAACCATCCACGCGAAGACGGACATCCGCGCGGACGGAGTCGCGGGCGGAAGCTAGTATGAAATAAAACTCTTATGCATGCATTTAAAATAAATTCACAAAAACCAAAAACGTCTTGTATTTTTATTACCCGACTGCGTCAGAAGGAGGGTTATGTTTTTCGAATGTATGTATGTATGTATTATGTATGTATATTTCTTTGGCACGCTCTGCAGCCTAAACGGCTTGATCGATTTCAGATTGAGAGGTGCCGTTAGATTCGTCTTAATTGTGAGAGTGACACTGGGTATATTAAAATTGAAAAAAAAATTAAAATGGCCGATTTTTGGCGCAACATGTTATAAAAAAAAAAAAAAATCTCGAAACCTATCGAGTGGGGTATCAAAATAAAGGGTTTTAAAAGGTGATTACAAAAATATATATACTTTATATGGTTAAAAGTAATTCGAAGTGACAAATCGTAAAAAACACGTACCAAGAACTAAATCGTTTGCGAAATCTTTCACATTTGTAAACTAAAAAGCTGGAAATAAAAAAAGTAATTTAAAAAATAAAAAAACCCGACTGCGAAACTGAAAAGCTACAAACAAGCCCATTTTAAATTAAATAAAAGTTGGAAGCAGGCGGGACCCATTTGAATTTGAAAATATAATGATAAAGATATGGGTCCCGCCTGCTTCCAACTTTTATTTAATTTAAAATGGGCTTGTTTGTAGCTTTTCAGTTTCGCAGTCGGGTTTTTTTATTTTTTAAATTACTTTTTTTATTATTAAATGTATTGTACTATGATAGGTATTCACCAAAAGAACCTATAAGTAATATACCCTTTATTATTATTACTATTTATATAACCTATGAATCTACAAGTTATTGTTTGATCAAGATTTCACAGACCTCAAAACTTTTTTTCAACTGATTTCGAGTTATTCTTTTTTCTTAAAAAAAAAAATTACGTGGTCGCATATGTTTGACGGCAACCGGTTCAGTAGTTGGCGAGTGAAAGCGAAACAAACAAATTTAATATTCCCGCGTGTCCTTGGGCTGGATTTCCCTTATGGACCCGTCCGTCAGGAAGGCCAGTCTTTGAACCAGTGCACCCTATAAGGCGGGCAACTACGCTCCATTGGATACTGTGGGCCTAAGTGGTCTCGTTAACCGCTTGCCAATATGATGTCGGTTGAGCGCTTCACCACGAGTTCCTCTGTAGCAGAGTACGGATTGTGTAAGAACGGGCTCGGCGTGCACTTACCCTGCCGCCGGGCAGGCAGGAGAAATTCACCTTCTGCCACCGTTGATCTCGTAGCCCCGGAGATTGTTAAGGTCATGTCTCTGACTTTTGACGGGGGTCGAGGGCCTTGGCTTCACCGCCCGGGCCGCGAGGAAGACAACCTCTATAAAAAAATACCCCAAACCTCCAAGCGGCGGCGCACCGTGAGGGAGGTTGTTAGCTTGACTAATGGGTAGCTTAATTAGTCGTTAGTGCGAACCACATATTTGAGCAGGTACATAATCACGTACACTTTTTACAAAAAAAAACAACCGACTTCCAAAAATAACACTACAAATTGAAAAATAAATTTAATTTCGGAAGTCGGTGTCAATAAACGAAAATGCGGAACCAAAGACACCGACTTCCGAAATTAAATTTATTTTTCAATTTGTAGTGTTATTTTTGGAAGTCGGTTGTTTTTTTTTGTAAAAAGTTTTTTTACACTCCAAAAAAAAAAAAGCTTAATTAATTAATTTTAATTTTTTATCAAGTATTGTACAGACGCCAAGCACATCAAGCTACTACAAATTTCTTTAATAGATTTTTAACTTTATCGGTAAAGCATAAGGTTCAAAGTTGATTGGGAAAATTTGACAGTTTCGGGTAGCTTGATGTGCTGGTATCTGTACCAACCAAATGCCTACCAAAGAATTTTTATCTGACTTACCTAGGTATAAATTGAATTCAGCAGTATTATGTACCTAGATATCTTTTAGGGAACGCGAAGAAAAAAGCTCCGTGGATTCCAGGGAATACAAGAAGGGACCACGGAATTTTCCAGTATTATAGGGACCACGAAGAAAAAAAGCTCCGTGGTCCCTCCAGGGACTACGAGAAGGAACCACAGGCGAAAAACGGACTTTCTGACAGCGGCTACCGTCACGAACACAGACTAAGAAGAGACCTTTTTTGTCACGAACGAGAGTAGTGATGTTCCTTATTATTATTTATTTTATTCGTTTGTAGTTCTAATGTCTGCTTTTACGTTGTTTAGATTTTTGTAACTTCTGTTATGATAGTATGATACGACATAGGCTCAAATTAAATAAAAGAATAATATAACGAGTAATTTTTTATTTAAAACATATGGGTTTAAAGCAATGACTAATTGATTATCGATAAGATGTTGGAATCCCTATTTTTTTTGTAGGTATTTGTGCTGAATTTGTGCCTTGGCGTGGGAGGTACGCCGATGCGTTTACGCTCTGGCCACAGAATACAGAGAGTACAGAAGGCAATCTACATACAAAGTGCGCTCGAGCAACGCATACATAGACACCGCTCACGGACACGTTATCTTGGAGTGGTTGGGACTAGTGCGAGCGCGAGTGCCATCCGGTTGAGACGTGAAGTTTTCTTCACTTCACGTTTGTGAAGTGGAAAAATGTAAATTCATGCCACCAACTATTATTACCTACGTAAGTTGAAAATATGATTTTTTGTTTGTGTAGATATTGTGTTGTTTTGACCGAAACCTAATCAAATGACACTATCATTTGATTAGGTTTCAGTCTAAAAACATATAGGGCAAAATAAATTGTGTACGGTAATCTGTTTTGAAGATATTAGGAATTTTCGATAGTGAAAAATTGAAAATTGACAAATTGAAAATTTTATGTTTTTTTTTTATGTAAGTAAACTTTTTGCATTGTAAAATTGTAATACATGTTTTTTAATATTGTAGAATAAGATCAAACAATAAATAGTTTTTTGTGCATAAGCCAAAGTTGACAACCCTGGCGCGACTGCCGATCGTAGGTATGAAAAGTGAAGTACAGACGCCAGCGCATCAAGCTGCTACAATCTGTCAAAATTTAATAAATTTTCAACTTTATCGCTAAAGCATAATGTTCAAAGTTGATTGGGAAATTTTGACAGTTTCGGGTAGCTTGATGTGCTGGCGTCTGTACATACATGTGATTGCCTTCTGTACTCTGTATTTTGTGCTCTGGCGGTCAAAAGGTTAACGATTCTCAGAATCGCAAAAAAAATAGGGATTCCAACATCTATCGATAAGTTATAGATAACCAATTAGTCATTGCTTTAAACCCATATTTCTTAAATAAAATATGACACGTTACATCATTCTTTAATTTAACTTGACCCTATTTCCCTATTTAAACAACGTAAAAGTAAACATTAGAACTACAAACGAATCAAATAAATAATAATAAAGTACCTACATAACTATAAAATCTCGTTCGTGACGGTAGCCGTTGTTGGGAAGTCCCGACTCTGGCGTGGCAGGCACGACCTTTGAGAGCTTCCTCGCATGCGAGTAGGGATGTGACATTGTGGGACATAATAAATAATAATCATATAGTGGCGCCGATTCTGTTGTTCACAACTAAACTAAATTTAAGTTCAGGCATCTTTTCCTTTCTATTTCAATATGAAAAGGACTGAAGATAAACATTAGTTTAGTCCTGTCACATGGGGTTCACATAGGCGTCGGGATGACGATGAAATACCTGGGTCTCGTCCTCGACAGTGTGCGTGTGGATTGAGAGATCTTTTCGAAAAACTCTTCCAATCCCAACCAAATTATAAGAGGATTTAGGAAATAATTGTGAAAACTTCATGGTAAGGTATAAAATTTGTGAAACCTAAACAAAGAAAGTTAGAACTCATTAACTGGATCTCTCAATCTGGACACCTGAAGAAAAAGCCGTAACGCGTATCCAAGAATATACTGCCTATGTGTTTATAATTTGCATTTTAATTAATTGTGAAGGATTTGTGAAAGCTGCTAAACAAAATTTTGATTCGTTTCAAAGCCACGTTTAAGATTTATAACGGTTTATATGGATCTCTCAGAGTGGATCATTTTCAATTGAGTGATCTTGTAAAACACGACCTAATACTGAAAAAGTATGAATAATTATCATGTTTATTGCAAATTATGCTTCTGGGAAAATTTGTGAAACAAAAATCGTGATTGCAATCTTACTGGTTCAAGAGAAAATGAAAATCTTGTTTTTTGTCGATCGTCCCAACTGAGAGATCCTTATTTTGAACTATATTTAATAAACCAAAACTTATAGGTAGAAGGTAGATACATCAGAAATTGTGAAAAATGTTGTACTAAAATTTGACGAATCAGTCGTCCCTGTAAGTCTTATACATAAAAAGATAAATCATTTTTTACAATCCTTAAGGAAAACGTTGAGTAGGGTAGACATACTTTTTTATTTTGTCCGATTTCTTTTCGACTACCTACCCTATTCATGCTAACATTGTGTATATTCATTGCGATTTGCGAAGCTGGCGTTGTGTTGTGCTTTAATTAATAATAACATAATCAGTGTTTCCGTTTAGTGATAGTGACTAACAATGTAAGTATTAGTGGATGCAGTACCGGTTCCTTTCTTCAGAAACGGGACTGGATTTTCGGTACTGGGCTTGGAACCGGGATTACCCGGGAAATTCGGTACTTTCCGAAATTACGTACAAATGTCGCTATTCATTTATTGTATGAAGGGCACGTGTGCGTGCACACTACATATAATTATCTAAATCTGTTGAAAAATTAATTTATTACAAATGTGGGTTGGTGTAGTTAATAAAACTATGGGGTTGGGTCTTATATCGAGTCGCCTGAATCTGAGTTAAGTGTAGATATGGGAGGGTTTAGGGGGTTCGTACTAAGCGATAAAATGTATTTTTTGCTGCCGGAGACGCGCCAAAATATTTTAATTATTATTTAAAAAATCTTGGGAAATCTTACAAATGCATAAGAAGGAACGTAATTTTGACACATTTCGTAGCGATTTCGATACTGCGTTTATCGAAATGCGTGAAAAGAAACCATTTTCCCCGCGTTCCGAATTGAGTCAAAAGCGATTATATCGTGAATCCAACCAAATTTAATAGTCACAAAATATAAGGACTATTGAGTACTATAATTGTGACGTTGCGCGTTGGTCGGATTCGCGATATAATCGCTTTTGACGCAATTCGGAAAGCGGGGTTTGTTTACATTGACAAAAATACTTTTGTTTGGCGTTCGTTTTGTCATTCCGTTGCTCTCGAGTTTACGTAAATTTTATATTTTGCTATGATTATTAGCTCCCCGCACCCTAATGAGTGACAGATCGTAACCAAAGCACACAGACTTGTGTTGGTTAGGTTAAGTTAGATAGCTCGAACCGAGCGAGCGAAGCGAGTTGTGTAGGTTAGGTTAGGTTAGAACGGTGACCACTTAGCGCGAGCCGAGCGAGCGGAGCGAGCGTGCCGCGGCAGCGGCCGGCGAAGCGCCAGAAAGTAACTACCTCCCCGTACCCTAATGAGTGACAGATCCTACCCAGAGCACACAGACTTGTGTTGGTTAGGTTAGAAGGTTTTGTTCAAAGTGGAATAATAGAAAAACTACGCATCTCCGGCAGGGCAGGAGTGGGGGGGGGTGAAACAGGCCCCCAACCCCCCTCCACCCCTCCCATCTTAGTACGGAGGCGACTTGATATAACACTTTAACCAAACTATGTTTTATTCGTAAATCTATAATTGACAATAATCATCAAACATCAGAACACAATCACAACCGAATTAAAATTTTTTTTGGAGATCAAACTAGGAAAAATTATCAAATAGAGCTTAAATTCGAGGTGTATTTCGAATTAGAAATAAGCCTTTTTTCGTCACGTAATCACTTTGTATACGAATTCGGCAATTCGACCATTCGATCTGATGACTTCGGGGAATTAGCCATCGGGCATATGACATTTGAAATCAAGCAGTAAACCCGGTATATTGTTTGCGTTCCCATTGAGGGACCACATTTGATTTTCAGCTTTTGAATGCGTCAGCTTTTAGTAAAAGCTCTCAAACAATTGTAAATTCAGCCTCTAATTTGTAAAAGTAGCCACTCAAAAGATACAATCGGTTAAAGGTGGTCCCTCAGTCGTGACTGACAGGCATCCATATCTCAAAATCTAGTTAAAATTTATAACTGCTATAAATGACTACTCTTAGTAAAAGATTTGTAAAACTAATTTTATGAATATCACCCCTTCCTATTCACAGAATAGAAAGAACTAGCATGCGGAAGGTGGTCCCTCAACCGATCACCATAAGGTTCACCTTGAGTGGAGACCACAATGGAATTTGAAATTTACTTGGGTCTAGCGTTAGTAAAAGTACTCGAACGATTGTGAATTCAACCTCTAGTTTGTAAAAGAAGCCATTCAAAAGTTACAATCGATTTATGGTGGTCCCTCAATTGAAATGTTTATTAAAAGAAAAATCAATTTACGTAGCATTCGGAAGTTAAATTGACGAATGCTACAGTCTATCCTTTAGTAAATTTTTTTACTAACGATTACTTTACTAAACAGTATCAAAATAGTTACCGTTTTATTTTAAATAATAATTGATTTCCTGGGAAGAAATACTAAGATAGAGGTGACCACACAGCAGGATTTTTTTAATAAGTAAAAACTAGTGACTGTTGATATTATTTTTAATTAATATTTGACATCACTTAGCTAATTAAAAACACATAAAGAAAAGAAAAGAAAATAATGATCATTAAAAAAAAAAAAATCTTACTCTGCAGTCCTGCACTGACAATGTAACTCTAAGGCCCCCCCCACATTAGGCGTGCGCCGGGCGCGAGCGTTCCTCGGGCGTGTGACCGACGTGCGCCGCGCAGTGAAATTGACTACGCGGCACATTATTTGTGGCGGCACGCACGTCCGCTCGAGGAACGCTCGCGCCTGGCGCACGCCTAATGTAGTGGGGGCCTTAAGTTTCTAATTCAAACATTACTGCTGATGAGACAGTAGCAAAGTGTATGAATAAAAATTTGTTCATTTGGAGGACTTTCATCAAATTTAGAAAAGACTTTAAGAAAAAGACAGAAGATAAATATTACTTTAGTCCTGTCAAATTAAGATTCTCCATAGACAAGTTTAGAAGAGATTAAAAAAAATTGGGTACTCAACATACCTCAATTTAGTCAGGCGCTGACTAATTTGACAGGACTAAACTAATAGGTATTTATCTTCTCTCCTTTTCTTAATGAAATAGAAAGCAAAAGATGCACTGAACAAGGGAATCGGCGCCAATGACAAATGTTGTGTTTAGGTTTAGCGACAAGACATAAGAAAATTTAAACAAAATGTATCTTTCGCAAAATGTCTACTAGTCGTAAAATGTCTCTTTCTCACAATGTCGCTTTCGCAGAATGACTCATTCTCAAAAGGTGGCTTTCTCACAATGCTTCTTTCGCAGAATGTCTCTTAGACAGACACAGTTTCGCATGTACCTATAATATTAGTATGGATATAGTATGGATTAAAGCTCAGCTATAATTCACTAAATTCATTAAATTGACAAATGCTACAGTCTATCCTATAATATTTTTTTTTACTAACGATTACTTTTCATGCAACATACCGTTTAACAAAAAGCCAGAGCCATCAACCTAAAGCCAATTCTATTGAGACAATTCTTTTCTCTGACAAAAACTCTGTCACACTGTAGTACGTTTTATCTATTAAAAATGTACATAGTCTACTCTTAGACAGTGGTTGTCAAGTCTTTCGGACCACTTGGTAATTTATTGTAAACTAGCTGCTCGGCGCTACTTCGTTCGCATGGTGTCCTAACCCTTACCCTACTCCTACACTACTACTACCCTATTCCTACCCTACTTCTACCCTACTCCTAACCTACTCCTAACCTACTCCTACACTACTCCTACCCTACTCCAATAAGTAAATAAAAGTATTATATTAAAAAAACCGGGCAAGAGCTAGTCAGACTCGCGCACCGAGGGTTCCGTAACATCCGGGTTTAAGCATAAAGTTTATGTTTATGAAATTAAATGTTTTTATTTTTATTTTGGAGTTGATTGAATGAATGGTAAATTGCGGTTTACGATTTATGTTAAAAAACAGCCACTAGAAATTCTACTTTGTGGTCACCTCTTCTTAGTATTTCTTCCCAGGAAATCGATCATTATTTAAAATAAAACGGTAACTATTTTGATACTGTTTAGTAAAGTAATCGTTAGTAAAAAATTTTACTAAAGGATAGACTGTAGCATTCGTCAATTTAACTTCCGAATGCTACGTAAATTGATTTTTCTTTTAATAAACATTTCAATTGAGGGACCACCTTAAATCGATTGTAACTTTTGAATGGCTTCTTTTACAAACTAGAGGTTGAATTCACAATCGTTCGAGTACTTTTACTAACGCTAGACCCAAGTAAATTTCAAATTGCATTGTGGTCTCCACTCAAGGTGAACCTTATGGTGATCGGTTGAGGGACCACCTTCCGCATGCTAGTTCTTTCTATTCTGTGAATAGGAAGGGGTGATATTCATAAAATTAGTTTTACAAATCTTTTACTAAGAGTAGTCATTTATAGCAGTTATAAATTTTAACTAGATTTTGAGATATGGATGCTTGTCAGTCACGACTGAGGGACCACCTTTAACCGATTGTATCTTTTGAGTGGCTACTTTTACAAACTAGAGGCTGAATTTACAATTGTTTGAGAGCTTTTACTAAAAGCTGATGCATTTAAAAGCTCAAAATCAAATGTGGTCCCTCAATGGGAACGCAAACCGGTATATTTAGCTTGTTTTTTGTATACATCTCATAACTTGACTTTAACACTTTACATTTCAGTCAGCACTTGACGTTAAACGACCGAAGTACGGTTATCGCTATAGCGATAGCGACAGATGAGATTTGGTTTGAGTTTAAAAGTATTTTTTCTCAATTTTGCAATAATAAAAATCACAATCTCTCCCCTTGTTTGTTTACTTGTCATCCTTTGACTTTTATCCTTTTTCTTTTTATTTTGACAATCGGAAAAGCCATCTATATGCCAGCTACAATATATTGTTTTTTCGACAAATATTACAATGTTCTTAGGTATAAATATTGAATTAAAGGCAAAGTTATATATTTTCTTACTTTAAAAAATAATTTTACTCTGTAATGAAATGTAAAAAAAAAATATATAAAATGTATTTAAACAGCAAAGAAGAACCAGTTATTTCACATACTTTGTCCTACGGACTTATTGATTAGGTTACATCCTATTATGTAATTATGAGTGAAATTTAAAAAAAGTTTTTTTTTTGGTTACCTTAAAATTTTTGAACTTTTTGTGTGTAAGAATTACTAAGAATTAGAATTACGAACTTAGAATACCTTAATAAGAGCACTACACATACAGTACCTAACTTTGCAGAAACTTTCATTCAGTCATTTGGACCGAGTTGTGCCAAAATGTTCCACCCTACAATGAACACATTTTGAGTTATTTCAGTTTAAACATTCAGACGAAGTTTTTCCATTTAAACATTTCGATTTTGTTACATAGGAAGGTTTCAATATTTGGAATATTGAATATAGTTTCTAATAGTATGTTTTACAATATACAGCTGCTGCTACTTTTTAAGATATTGAGAGAAATATCGTCTGGATCATTTCAGCAAAAAATAAATTTGTATGACACTGTGTCAAAATTAATTTTGGAAAAATGATCCAAATCACTTCCATAATCAGTTTAATATCTACGGAAGTTTTTCATATAAAGAGTGACTAGGTATGAATAATAAAACTCATTTTTTTTATTAAGGCACATAATAATTTATTATATTTGTGGAGAAAAAAAACCAAAACGAAACGTTAACTGTCTTAACAGAACTAATCCTCTTCAATGTCAAAATCAAGGGTCCCAAATCCTTCAACATCATCAGTAACCTTTTTGTTCCCTTTTAATTTTTTGTAGAAATTTTTACAGTCATCTGGGATTAAATGCATCATAGACTTGATGTCATCCAGCTTTGCCTGAGCTATCTCTTTCCCATGCGGCCATAGTGAACCCAGATTCTTTTTGTCAATTTTCATGACACGTACTCCTTTTCCAGTTTTTTTTTTAATGTCGAGCTCTTGAAACTCTTTGTCAAAACCGCTTCTCATAAAAATTGAGTAGTGGTGATCCTTTTTTAAGAGAATTTCTTTCGTCGCCAGCCAGTTAACTTTAGTTTTATTTACATATATCTTTCTATTAACTATATACTTCTCAATATCACTGCAGCTTAAAAACAAATCTGACTTCATTCTCACTACCTGTAACGGATTTTGTTTTTTACAATGTTTCATGACGTCCATGTACTCTTCTACGGTGTAAAGTCTTTGTATACCTTTTAGGCGCGTCTCAATTTTTGAAAAGTCCGTGTCGTTGGGTAAAAATGTATGTCCGGGTTCTAAAAACCTTATCGAAATGGTCTTCAAATTAATATGGGATTGTAATGCTGCTTTTAACATTAAAGTTAACTTTATATTTCTGTTCTGACCCCCACAGGAATCACTCCATAGTATTAGGTGTTCTATATCTTCTGATAGTTTATTATCAATGTGATGCAATAGGCATGATCCGACTTCCTGTGCCCCCCTCCCTGCTTCGCCTTCCACCCATACATAACAAAATCCCTTGTCGTTTGATGCAGAATGTATACCGCTATTGTAAACCCATAGTTGTCGTTTATAAAAAACGATGTTAGTAGGGATTCTAGGTAGCGGGAGCGTTTTCTCTAAATCAAAGGTCAGACATTCTACATTACTTTCTTCTTTTGCTCTTAGGAAGTCTTTTTTCATTTGCGCTCTTAATCCATGCGCAATTTTCAAATGCTTATCGTGTTCGTCTGATTTTATTTTTTGTTCTGCCAAGGATCCATTTTTTTCGGCAATTGCATAGGCATCGCACTTGTTGCAAGTGTCTTTTTTCAATGATTTACATCTTAGGTTAAATTTGTAGAATATCTCTTTAAACGTACCGTACTTTAAACACTTCCGATTACTATTATAATTTGGCAGTGACTTAAACTTTTCTTCGTATATTTCATATATTCTTGGGATAGTCATTCCTGGTTGTAAAAACATGGCGTCCGTTTTATCTCTTCTGTAATGGGATGTATACTTTGGTAACATTTTTATTACATCTTCTGCTATTTTAACATCTTCTTCTGACGATTTATTCCATCCACCTTGAATCTTGCCCCTCTTGTCTATTAGTACATCACCACTGCGCATCTTCTTTAGACTTACAGTAATCTTTTGTGGTGTTATTTGTAAGGTATGTATAAACATATCTCGACATACTTTTACGCCCGCCAATGTATACGTCCGAATAAACTCTTTCGGTTTTCTTTTTTCAGTTTGTGTAATGTATGTTCGTTTTTTTTTATTTTCCGTTATGCAAGAAGTAATGTATAATAACTGAGCTGAATATGAACCCAAGTGCACGTATTTGTTAAATTCTTGTTCTCTAATATCTTTAGAAATTAATTCTGCGCAGTTCTTTCTGCAAGAGCATTCATAGTCCAAGAATTCTTTTGACATAATTACTTTCTGCTTTCTAGTAGTATAATGTAAATTACTATATTTTCGTTGTTTATTTTCTTCTCTGTTATGACTTCCTTTGCGTTTTCGTCCCTTTTTTGGCCTGCCTTTTGAAATTTCCATACTATCTACTTCAGTTTCTTCAATGACTTGTTCAATATTCTGTCTAGTTTCGTTAACTTCTTCAATTTGTAAAATTTCGTCCATATCTTGTTCTTTTTCATTTCTATTTCTTTGTAAATCTATGTTAGATAGTATTTTAGGTGAGTTGGTTAGTCTAGGGTGGTTAGGGTTGACTGGGACTATTGCATGAATTTCCGCCTCTACAACCAACAAGTTACATGAAGTTTCTATATCTTCAGTATTCATCATTACTGATTTTCTGCCGTTATCATTAAAATCATATATTTCATTCAGTTTATCTGATAGTGACTCAGACTCATCACTACAGTAAGTTTCATCTTCGTCTACGTAATCGGGATCCTTGACAGAATCGTCATCATCGTCTATTATGTTGTAACTTTCTAATACATTATACAGTTTAGTAGTTTCTGGTGACATAAGTGGCAATGGAGATAACTCACTGATACATGTTTTTTTTTCATCATGATTAGGAGTAAGGGATAATGGTATTATTTCCGTAATTTGCTCAACCGTTGCAGTATCACAAAAGTCCGAAACCGCCATGGGAAGAGAAACATCTTGCAGGCATTTGACACTGTTTTGAATATTCCATTCACCAACAGGGTTAAACATTTGCTTAGGCGTAAGTGGGGAGAACGGTGGAGCTTCGATGCTTTTTTCACCATTTTGCTGTTCTTCATGTAGAGTAATAAATGAGCTAAGCGCAAGCGATGAAACAGGTAGCGTGGGCGTTAGAGGGACAACTTCTGAGCATTTGACGCTCCGTTCATCATTCCGTTGACCAACAGGATTATAAATTACCTTAGGCGTAAGAGGGGAAAATGGTGGACCTTCGATGCTTTTTTCACCATTCTGCTGTTCTTCGTGGGGATTAATTAATGAGCTAAGCGATAGCGAAGGAACCGGTAGCATTTTAAAGCTGTGTTCACTATTTAGAAGCTCCACAGGGTCAATAAGTGATTCATGCGTAACAAGTGAGGACAACGGCAAAGCTTGGGCACACGATTCTCCATAAGCGTTACATTTTAGAGACGAAAAAGGTAATGCTTCTCCAATTTTCTCGCATAACAATTGCGAACCTGAAGCAAGTAAGTAAATATTTACTAATCAAAGTATTTCTAAGCAAATGACAAAACATATAATTGAAAACATACTTATTGTTCGCGTTGTTATAATTTCGCGATTTTCTATTGTAATATTCTTCCTGGGACTGCATACTGGTGTATTTTCCACAATGTCTGAAATAGAATATGTAAGGTGAGCAAAAGAGTTAGGTATACAGGCAGACCTTTGAACGTGTTTAAAATAATATTATAACCCTATTAAGCAACGTTTTTTGACACCGTATTCTATAGTACTTATGTAGGTATATATATACCCTAAGTTTAAAATATATAGCCATTGCTATTATATAAGGCATATAATAGCAATGGCTACTAACAGTATACTTAATAGGACACTATTGTGACTGCACACCTACGAGTATCTCCTCTGTACTTAACTCATCACAATTTGGCGCGAAAATATTTTAGGTAAGAAGTAAACAAAAGTTCATTCTCATCGTAAACATACTTACATTCATCGTGCAAATGGAAATAATAAGATACGCATAAAGGATATAATGATAATTTTATTGTACTTAGCGTATAAAAGTTTAAAATGAAAAATAAAAGTTATCCCAACTTTGATTAAAAATTTTAAGGTTAGGAACAATTTTAAGGTTTCCTTTTAAAAGTTAAAGGAAATAAACATCTTACCTTCTGAGTATTCGTCGTCCTCTTCTTCCGTATTGTAACCTAAGCATGAACTTATGAGAACCTTCTTTATGTTATTATTCATTTTGTTCCAATTTTACGACAGTCAAAACAATCACAGTTTAATGTACCTTGCACCGAACTTCACAGTAATAACAATGACACAATTTCGTTTTGACTTGTTGAGCATTGAAATAATATCTCTGTCCTTTTTCTACTGACAGAAAGACATAGATAATAAATATCTACCCTTTGACAAAGGTGCGTTAAGTTCATGCAATTGATTTTTAATTCCGTGGTTTTATTTATTATTTTTTTGTTATAGTAATTACATTCCAAAAAAATCTGATAAGGTTCAAGCCTCATAAAAAATAATTTTGATGTGTTATTGAAAGCCTACACATTTCAAGTTACATAGAACATTTCTGAAGTTATTGCTATTCGCTGGTATAATTTAGCACAAACGTTTCGAGTAGCTTGGACCGCAATTAATTTCAATTTCTAATTTGCAACAATGATTCAAGCCATTTGGAACAAAAAATTCTGGTAAATGAATAAAAAACAGTTTTGCAACAACGATTCAAGTGTACCTGAATCATTGTGGCAAAAACGATTTGTATTAATTTACCAGAAACATTTTGTTCCAAATGACATAAATCATTTCGGCAATTTATTTTCCTAAAGTCCCATAGATGTGGAGTGGTATACTTTCAGTATATCTTTTCCTAGGGAGCACATAATAAAATGAGTCTTTGCTACATGAAAATAAGGCTCATTTTAGATTGGTTAGTAAAGATAACTCAAATTCGATAAATATGTGGGTTGGAACATTTTGGCACAACTCGGTCCATTTAAAAACGTAATTTTATATTATTTAAATTATGTAGTGAAACCAGACACAAATTACTTGTATAATAACGTTTAAAGTGTATCATAATTTGAATTGTACCGGTAATTATTCCGACCGGCGATATGGTCACCCTACTCAACTTTTTCCTTAAGGATTGTAAAAAATGATTTATCTTTTTATGTATAACACTTACAGGGACGACTGATTCGTCACATTTTAGTACAACATTTTTCACAATTTCTGATGTATCTACCTTCTACCTATAAGTTTTGGTTTATTAAATATAGTTCAAAATAAGGATCTCTCAGTTGGGACGATCGACAAAAAACAAGATTTTCATTTTCTCTTGAACCAGTAAGATTGCAATCACGATTTTTGTTTCACAAATTTTCCCAGAAGCATAATTTGCAATAAACATGATAATTATTCATACTTTTTCAGTATTAGGTCGTGTTTTACAAGATCACTCAATTGAAAATTATCCACTCTGAGAGATCCATATAAACCTTTATAAATCTTAAACGTGGCTTTGAAACGAATCAAAATTTGTTTAGCAGCTTTCACAAATCCTTCACAATTAATTAAAATGCAAATTATAAACACATAGGCAGTATATTCTTAGATACGCGTTATGGCTTTTTCTTCAGGTGTCCAGATTGAGAGATCCAGTTAATGAGTTCTAACTTTCTTTGTTTAGGTTTCACAAATTTTATACCTTACCATGAAGTTTTCACAATTATTTCCTAAATCCTCTTATAATTTGGTTGGGATTGGAAGAGTTTTTCGAAAAGATCTCTCAATCCACACGCACACCCTCGACAGCCGGTGGAACTTCGTGGAGCATTTCCGACGTTTGGCCCCCAAACTGGAACGGGCCGGGGCCGCCTTCAAGCGGCTCTTGCCCAACCTGGGGGGGCCAAACGCCTCCTGCCGGAGGCTTTACGCGGGGGTCGTGCGGTCCATGGCCATATACGGGGCCCCGGTGTGGGCGCGTTCACTGCGGCGGCGAGCCGCCCACTACCTGAACGCGCCCCAGAAGGTGGTAGCCATAAGGGCTATCCGGGGCTACCGCACGATCTCTGGCGAGGCGGCAAGCCTCCTTGCCGGACTGCCGCCATGGGATCTGGAGGCGATGGTCTTCGCGCGCCTGTATGAGTGGCGCGCGGAGGCACTACGCCGGGGGGAGGATCCGCTTCCGCGGCAAATCGCTGCGGAGCGGACGGATCTCCGGCGCGATCTCATGGCGGCATGAAAAGAGCGACTGTCGCAACCCAGCGCAGAGCACGCCGCGATAGCGGCGATAAGACCCCTCTTTGAGGAGTGGCTAGAGAGGCGCCACGGCGCCCTCACCTTTCGCCTGACGCAGGTCCTCACCGGACACGGAAGTTTCGGGAGGTTCCTGCACATCATCAGGCGGGAGGAAACGCCCGGGTGTCACCATTGCCAGGATCGCCCAGAGGACACGGTGGAGCACACGGTGGAGGTCTGCCCCGCTTGGGCGGAGCACCGCCGTGTCCTCGTAGAGGCGATTGGCAGCGACGGCGACCTCTCGCGTCCGGCCCTGGTGCAAGCCATGGTCCGGGGCGAGAGGGAGTGGGAGGCAGTCACCTCCTTCTGCGAAGCAGTCATACTAGCGAAGGAGGTGGCGGAACGGCTCAGGGAGAGAGCCTCCCGTCCCAGCCGCCGCGGGAGACGCTCCGGGCGTCGGGAGCCGCGTGACGACTCCCGGCCACCGTAGGCGCGGGCATGCGGGCGGAGAGTAATGGGTAGCTCACCGCCCGATCAGGACCAGGCCCGTGCCGGACGGCGCGTACGTGTTCCACGCGCGCCTCAAAGAGATGTCAGCATCGAGGAGGGGCCCCTTAGGGCCGAAGCCTGCCGGGTCAGCGGGATTGTCCGAAAGGGTTACCGCTGGCCCGGAACATAAAGGGCTAAGGAAGGAACACGGGTGGGTTTTAGTCAGTAAGAGTCTGACACTCCCTTCCGCTCCACCCAGAGCGGGAGGAGTCATTTGATGATTTCCCATCCTCAAAAAAAAAAAAAAAAAAGTCCTGTCACATTAGTCAGCGCCTGACATACATGGCGCCGATTCCCTTATTCACAAACTATACTAAAT
This sequence comes from Mesoligia furuncula, assembly GCA_916614155.1. NCBI lineage: Eukaryota > Metazoa > Arthropoda > Insecta > Lepidoptera > Noctuidae > Mesoligia > Mesoligia furuncula. The sequence continues at coordinate 12,460,690 of OU744804.1, read as the reverse complement.
TTGAGTTCAGTACATCTTTTTCTTTCTATTTCATTAAGAAAAGGACAGAAGATAAATATTAGTTTAGTCCTGTCAAATTAGACAGCGCCTAACGTAAATTGACGTATTTTTAGTAGCCATGTTTTTAATCACGTCTAAACTTGCTATGGAGAATCTGAATTTTTATTTTATTATTAAAGTTCTGAGTATTTTGTGAATATTTAAAGTGCCTACCTGTTGCCATTTTTGATATCGAGCAAAAAAGGGCAAAAAAATCGCGTTTGTAGTATGAGAGCCCCCCTTAACCTTTTGAACGCCAATCACTTGTATACAAGTTCGAGATTTTCGTGCCCTCAGCGCCACTACTTGATTAGAAGTAATAATTGTATAAAATAAATGTACGACTTTTACAAGACCTTTTATTTTGTTTTTATGGAAAATTGCCCTGTTATAAGCCATATTTTTAACTTTTTCACACATAATAAGTTCTTGTTTGTTTTATATTCAATAGAAACAAAAACGCCAGAAAATATTTTAATACCCCCAACGCCAAGTACTTGATATAAAGTAAGCCAGTTGATGGGACACGATGAAGACCTCGCTATATTTCATCTCATCGAAACGATCATTTAAAGGTACTATTATTGCAAGAAAATGACGTGAATAAATAATATTTTATAAATATTGTAAACTATAAACTACGTTTTATTCACCTTAATCAAGAATAAATAGGTTTTCTAAACATTGTCGATAGTGAAACACCGTTTGAAAAACCCATCCTTACAAAGTGGCTAGTTGTCAGTGCGCACAACGCCAAGAACTTGTGTAGAAGTAAATCTGTGACGTCATAAGCGGACGGGTTTCAAGGTCATAGTGACTTTGTGCATTTTAGTGTAGTGCAATGCAGTGGTGCCCACTTTGGGGTTTTCCCCCTAAATTTAGGGGGAAAAAGTGTTAAAAGGGGTATTTTTAGGGACAGATTTTTTTTTGGGGTTTTTTATAGGGGCTTTCTAAAAGTTTGCTGTGGCGTTATTCACGCTGCCCGTATCCAACGACTCAGTGGAGGGTGCCTTTTCTACTTATGCCATTATAAAAAAAACTTAGGAATCGTTTATCTTTCAAAAGTACATCGACGTCGAACAGTAGCACGCTGGCGATGATGATGATGCCGTTCTGGAACTGATCAACAATAGTACAATTTAGTTACGACACACGTTTGCGACACCTAGGCCCGTATTAATAAACCTTCCTCAATGACGTACCCAAGTGCGATATCATTTGATACGCCATTATTGCGATATCAGCATCTCAAGATCATTGCTAATTAATAAACACATGAAAACAGTATCTCAGTTACCAAGATCAGCTCCTCAAGATGCTGTACTTGAGGGCTTGATCTCGTGAACGATTACGTCACATTGACCGAAGTTTAGGCGATTATCACACTGCCACGCACCACGCTGCATGTTGCGTGACTGCGTGTTTTAACGTTACTTGTAAGTATCTCCGTTTGTATAGAAAACACGCACAGTCCAACACACTGAAAACGCAACCACGCGCGTTCATGCGGATCACGCGCATACACGCGGAGAAACATGCACCCCCGCGCTTAGGTGCGGGGCGAGACGCAAGGTATGGCACACCGAATCCCGCAGTGCCGCGCGTGATTTTGAATGGGCGTGACGTGTGTGACAGAGAACGGCGAATAAATGAGAGCCGCCGTGCGTGAATCTACAAAACGCACCTACGCGCGTGAGTGCGCAAAAATCCCGCACGATGATGCAGATCTGCACTCCCGCAGGAACGCGCGTAGGTGCGTCGACACGCAATATGCAGCATGATGCGGGGCAGTGTGAAAATCGCCTTAGAATGACATTCATCACATTTCGTTCATGATGGTTCTTGCTATATCGTAAGATTTATTGAAATACTTGTATTTTGTTAAAATTTAAATGAATAGCGCTGTATCACGTTTTATAGAGTATAGTTCGGAAGCGCCCCGATCACACGAACCTTCGCCGGCTCGGTATCGGGTCCCATCGTACCCAAGAATGACGACATACGACACCCTTATTTGATTATGTAAATATTTATTATGCTAGGTACCCATCAAATCTTAAGAACGTGCGTTAATTAGGAGTGTTGGATAGAAACCTCATAATATGTTCATATTTAGCGCACAAGTTTATTATTATTAATTTACCTTGAATACATTCAAGTTCGTAAATACATACGATACTCGCCATTTTGATGACAGTGGTGGTCGAAGCTAAAAAACATAAAAATTGGGTATTTCGAACACCCTAACTCCACCACAGGGGCTGCGAATAATACGTCATTTAATTATTTGACGAATTTATCCATAGTTTAAGGCAAATAAGTAGTGGTAATGAAGTTTTTGGATTCTAATGTCGAAGTTTCGCGCCAATCGTGCGTGTTTACTACATTTTTACTTGTCACAAATTTCACATACACAGTTAAAGATAAGATTTAAAATGTGACAAATATTATTGAAAATATTGTGAACCACACGTAAATGCCCAGGTCTTAAGGTAATATTCAAACACAGGTCCAATAACACGTATTAATCATTACCACTACTCAATTTGTGTTCAAAATCTCCGACCATTATTGTTTTTTTTTATTGCAATGATGTGCGAAAGCGATTATTCCAAACGATTTTTTTTTAATTTTAGATTGATAATTATGACGGATGTAATCGATACTTGGAAATTAAATAAATTTATTTTAAGCAGCAAATTACATTATGCATTGTTTATAATAATGATTCAAGCTTTTCTAATGTCATTTCAATAGTTTTTTGGTCATTTTAGAAAACCGAGTCACTAACAGACATGCTATAGGTACCTCATTTATTGAATTTCGCGCCGAAATGTTTCTATATTTGAATTTATATTCGGAATGCGCTCGCTGTTTAAAATTATTTTAATTTATTGGACAACTATTATTTATTGTGGATTTTATTTTTGATACTTTCTAATAGTTTTCTACAGAATTCCCAGTAGTTATATATATTTTCTATGTAGGCTTAGTAAAATTTTGTTTGAGAATGATGATAAATTAATTCTATAAATTGGGTTTTCTGCAAACACTTTCAAAACTTTTTGTTAGTTATAAGAGTTTTTGTTCAGGTTCTAATTTTTTTTTAAAATTGCGAATATCGATTAGGCTGTATGCAAGTTTTGAATCGAAATAAGAAAGTTGGGTAGACGGTCAGCACTAAAAAGTGTCACGTCGCAACACAATTTTTAGTAATTTTTATCAAGATTTGATCGAGTTTTTTTATGTAGTTTATGTATGAAAAATGGTAAAAGTAAGAATGCAGACAGAATGCCAATATCTTTATTTTTCCTTTTGCATATTTTCAGTAAGAGAATGGGTTGTTCATGCATATTTTCACTGAATTGGTCTACTTTTCGGATAGGTGTGTAGTAATACCAATTTTATACTAACTTTCGTAGTAGACTAACGCAGTTTGACCGACCTCAACATATAAATAAATTATAGATTTTTGGTAAACGATATCGCAAAGGCCATAAAATACACACACAGAACTCTATTTCATCATAATAATTAATCTCATCCAAAATATTTTCAAACTCCGTGTTTCGCGGTACTAATCACGACCTCAAGTCACGGACCGCCTACACTCAGGTTTTAGCATCTTGAGTACACGCACCTATTGCATACTTAAGTGTCAAGTTTCATTTATTAATCAGTCCATCACTCGGCTGATATCGTAAACCCAAACCGTAGCTTGAGAACGTCAAATATTATGTTTATTAATACGATCATGACCTCAAGATCGATATCAAGTGCGAGCTCTTGGACTGAGTGACGTTTATTAATACGGGCCCTATACCTACCATTAAAAAAACGATCTGTAAAATCTGCGTAAAACAGTCACTTACCCTCCATTTTAATTTTTTTTTTAATGTAGAAAACCACGTATCTAGCTTTTATTGATTGTATTTGGTTCTATTTGTTGTAAGTAAACGAAATAAATTATGCATGAATCGGTTTAGGTTATGCACGTGTTACTCGACCACAGTGAATAGAAAAAAGAAAAATACCATAGGCATCGACATCTAGACATCATTATATCAGAAAGGATTTTGACGTGCCTCCAGCGCCAACGACTTGATATGAAGTAGAAGGATTAGGTACAACATTTGGATACAAATAGGGATGTGCCACAGATATCGCCACTGAAACTCCGATGAAGCTTCTCTTTTTACTGGACCAGATATCTATTGTTGTGCACACATAGGGAACTTCTTCTAGTTCTGACTTAATCTTAGCTACTTGCGTTTCGTAGTGTTTTTCTATACGACATCCTAGTGTACGTCGACTCATTAAAGTTAGCCCCATTTCAGATTTTTTTAAGTCCGTGAATATTTTTGAAAAATATGGATCTACTGCACGCAGCCGCGCAGTGGGAACATGGAATGTAAGAAAAATAATCCAAAATATTTTCATCGAATTGTTCTTGTGTCATTTTATTCTCATTTGACTTCTTAGTTTTACTAGTTGTGATTTTGACAATAGTATTATCTTTTTTCTTTACCAAACCTCACTTTTCTTTTTTTTTTTTACATCGTTTTTGTACTCTTCAATGCAATCTTGCCCATGTTTTCGCTTCAGGTGACTCAAAAAGTTCGATGTACAATTATGAAATCCTTTAACTTTAGTTAATACATCTCTTAGACATTTCATACAAAGCGCTGTGATTTTATTACCCGTACCTACACTCTTCAGGCAAGTATTTGAAAAATGTTCCATCAAGTAAGAGAAGCTGCGCTTGCGACGACGATGAACTCTCGGCGGTGTCGGTTGGTGGCACAGGCGAAACCGTTTCTAATGAATAATTAATGTCCGAAACCGAAAGAGTCACTGAAATATTACTGTCTTCGTCAGTGGACGAATACAGTAACATTTCAGTGGCTTGTAACATAAAATTGCGTCGATAAACAACACTTCGTTTATCAAATAAGCAAGTCAGTCAGTTTATTAAGTTTAGGCTAAAACAATGTATTTTTAACTAAAACAAACATTTTCGTATGCAAAAAGCTTAAACGACACGAGTAAAGAGACTAGTTCACGCGGCAAGCGAGCAATGAGCACTGAACGAACCACAGAACGTATAAAAGAGGTTAGAAAGGAAATAGTTCCTGATTTGTATTAGAACGAGTGTCGCCGCTTGTTTCCCACTCTTTAACTGCACTACAAGCAACAGACCAATATGTACGCGCATTACGCACATAAAGCACACGCACTTAGATTGCGAGTTTGCTATTGGTAACGCGAACACTGCGCTTGACGTAGTGTCTAAACACACTATGCCGAAGATACGCGACCGAAGTTCGGCATGATTACGCGATTCTTATAGTTTCGGAGAAAAGTGGCTGTGACTTACGGACGGACAGACAGCCAGACAGACATGACGAATCTATAAGGGTTCCGTTTTTGCCATTTGGCTACGGAACCCTAAAAATGGATCCATTTTTGTCCCATCACAATGTGTATCATTAATTCAATGTGCCAAGAAGACTGGGATTCCATACGCAGTAACTAAATTGGACTGGAATGACATATTAAATTAAAAGAATTGGTAAAACAGTTTGGCAAAAACTTTACGGTTAACAATGATGGTGATCGTGTAGTATGGAATGACTACGAAAAATTGATATGCAAGCATCTTCTCCATACTTAGTTTTCTATAACGACACCTATCATTCAGAAACGTCGATGAAATGTCTGAACGTGCGTCACAAAATAAGAGGCAAGAAAAAAGAAAATGTGATCCCAGAACTTTAGAAAAAATACCATAAGCGGCCAACAATATCGAGCTTGAAGAAAAGAGATTTACTTTCTTGCTTGTAATGCGATTCCTAGCGTATACCGCGACTATTACGAAAGTTTGGAAAACACCTGCAATTAGCAAAAAACAAAAGAAAATTTGAATTATAATAATTATACCGGAAGTTAATGATAATGTTAAATTTCCCCCTTAATTTAACATTATCATTTATAAATTTATAATGTATTTATGAAGTCCACACTAACTGTTCCCCCCCCTTCCCTAAATTATAACGAAAAATTGCAAAACAAAAGTTTTTTATTAAAGTAAGTTTATCGATAAAAATAATCGACCGTTTAGTCGCCGTCACTAAATTGCATTTGCGCGTGTGTGAGTGTAGTGTCTAAACACACTATGCCGAAGTTCGGCAAGATTACGCCTGCAATGCTATTTGAATTACTGACGACACATTATGCCGAAATTAAGCATTGCGGGCGTAATCTTGCCTAACTTCGGCATAGTGTGTTTAGACACTTTATTCTCGTCGCCAGCTGTCGTTCACTTACCTACTTGTCAATGTTTTCAAATTAAAAGTTTGTTGGTAGGTACTTATCTTACTTCAGAATTATGAAAGTATATTTTTAGTTTACTATCACAATAACATACGCTAATAAAATATGTTCACTGTTGGGAGAAATTGATGAAAGTAGGCAGGATTAAAAACACGTACAGTATTTTGGAGTAAAACAACATTTTGCTATCAGTTCATTTAATTTATTTTGGCGGGGTTGTGACTAAAATATGGTACCTTTTTTAGTCACTACCCCGCCAACCCTTTGCTGTACGGTGATGCCGCCAAGTCGACGACGGCACCAGGATGTCCCTGGGCGGCGAAGGACGCAGTGGCCGGCCCCGCGGGAGTTGCAGTGGAGGAATTCGGCAGCGCAGAACATCGCCACTGCATCTCCCACAGGCGACGCTGGATCCTTGCCTGCCGCCACAGCACCACCCGGTGCTCGCCGCCTCGAATTCTTATTCGTCTAAAAATGAAAATTGAAACTTATTTAACAATTGAGTTATGGAAACAAGTAGTTGTACTTAGATTTTTTCGATGACACTACTTGTAATAATAACTCCTAGAAATAGACAACTTCATAGTACCAAACTATAAAATTGGTTTTCTTTTTATTAAGTTTCATGATAAAGTAACTACCGGCCGGCGGCGGCGGACGTATGAAATTTATTTCCTATTGAATACGATCCACACATTTTATGCAAGAATGTTTATCGGAGATGTAACCAATACAGAACAAAGAATACTTACTGTGAAATCATATGTACCACACTCCACAACATAATAATAAATATTTTTAACTCTCTTCAATCAAACTCTCAATCTGAATCTGAAGCAAAGAGTAAAGTACAATGCGATTCAAATAAGAATAGGAACGTCAATGACCTCTATCTGTCAAATGTTGATTGAAAAGTACGGTTTGCAAAGAAAACTGATTTGCGTATCAATAACTTTTTTTTTGTTTAACCAAGACTTAGATAAATCAAAGTGAAAAAAAACATCAAAAAATTAGTCCTAATTTTTTTTTTTTAAATTATGCTACTTTTTTTCTTATTTTCATTGTTGACAACAATTCACCAGAAAGTGAAGAAGATGCCAGCCGCCATCTTGTCCTTGTTGGGTGTTAAATGCTTTGTGGTTGTTGGTGTGCTTCTTCGTGAGACTGAGTGCTTGTGGAGTGTTTCTGTTTCTTTCGTTAATTCTGTATGTTACGTGGTTGTTTCCTGTTAAATTTGTTATTGTTGTTATTTGTTGACGATGACCACTCAAACAGTGATGCAGACAAGAGCGGAATTGAAAAAAAAAATGTTTTCGTAAATAATTAATGTTATTAAAAAAATATCTTGTTTTGCTCACCCTACCCAATTTATTCGATTTGACAGCTATGACGTCACAACATGGCGCTAAGTCGATCCTATTCTTATTTGAAACGCATTGTAACTATAGATAGAGGCAATCTGAAGTGAACTTTGTTGTTTGTCAAAAACTTTTAAATAGTAGTCTATGGACCGAATATTAAAACTTACTTTATGAATACCACAGACTAGGCCTAGTGACGCGTTCCAAAAAAGTTAACAAGTTACCTTTGATAGTGTAAAACTCCAACGTTCCGAAATCATGCCGTTCCGAAATTATGCCATAAATTTTTTCTCTTTTTAATTTGCTTTTGTTCATTATTTGTTGTTCGTACGTTACAATCCAATGACTATATCAATGATGGAAGGCACAAGTGGTGTTATACGTACCATAATTATGGTATAAATACGCACCATTATTCAGGTCTTCGTACCATGTACCATGGTACTTCCATTATGGTACGCAAAAGTACCATAATTTTCACATCTATTATTAAAACCTCAGATTCGATGTATTGTTACGTAGAATGAAACGGCCCCTTTGTTTGTGTTGACGTTGACTGCTGGTGCGAGAGGATAGGCCTTAGAGTAAGAAAGCTATAGAGCATCGGGTAGCGTGGCCGCACATGAGACAAAAAACTAACTTAACTAACATAGGCTACATGAGTAGCTGCCTTGAAAAAACTGGCACGCACTGAGAGACGGAAATAGTATAGCTTTATCCTTTTCTGTTATTTATAATAACAAAATACTTCATCCCTTTCTTGTGGAAATGAAATGGAGCTACCCGCCGTCTATACTTTTCTTTGTCTAAGGGATAGGCAATATGCCTCTAGCTTGTTTGTGATTGGGGGATATATCGTCGAATTCATTCATTCATTCCACAGGATAACAGGTAACGCTTGATCCGTGAGGTTACGGTCTAGTAACAAAAAAATGTTACGAAAACAACTGTTGTGTGTAACGACCTTTACTTGTAGCGTAATTGTTTTATGACTATCATAAAACTCAAAAATGTTCAAACTCACATACGCGTCGTGCCGCACTCGGACAATGTAGTAAATCGACGCACTAATGCGGCCAGCCGCACTGGGTAGACTTTCTTCAACCGCGCATGCGCGTTCATAGCACCACACGAAAAATTGTTTGAACGCGTATGAGCGTTTGCCGCACAGGGTTAGTGAGCCACCTAATCAGCATTTGCAAAAAAAATCGCTAATAATTCAGCAGTTAATGCGATATAGATATACCTAGATAACGCAAGAGTATCTACTTCGCGTGCCAAAAATGCAGAGAGCAGTGGTAGCCAAGTGGTAACGGCCGCGACTTACCAGTTGTAGGTCGTAGGTTCGAACCCAGACAGGCGCTTTACTTTGTGTAAATTATTTCATCACCACTGCCCTCAAAACGGTGAAGGAAAACATCGTGAGGAAACCGGCATGTCCTAGAACCAAAAATTCGAAGACATGTGACATCTGCCAATCCGCACTGGGCCCGCGTGGTGGATTACGGCCTACTCCCTCTCACCGAGAGGAGGCCTGTGTCCCAGCAGTGGGAACATTATAGGCTGATTATGGATTATGGTGCCAAAAATTGCACCAACTTATGATTACAAATCGTAAGCCGCCCCTTTCGCGCTCAGTCCTTTGTACTGCTGGCTGGGTAAGTGTGAGCGAGAGCGCGAGCTTGTGACGTCATAGTAGGTAGTCAAAAAATGCCACGCTTGGTTTTCATCAAGAAGCTGATAGATAAAAGTGGAGGCAACACTCTAAATACCTAAGTGAAACCGACTGTGGTCGGACACTCTCTTTCTAAACACATACATATGACAAAGAAAACACATTCACTGTCTCGTCCTTATGTGTGTATTTAGAAAGAGAGTGTCCGACCACAGTCGTCTTCACTTCGGTATTTAGAGTGTTGCCTCCACTTTTATCTATAAGCTTCTTGGTTTTCATACAGTTCGTGATACTTGCGTTATCTAGGTAATCTGTGGGATGTGCCTTCTAGAACACACGTCTAATAAATTTACAATTCTTTTCTTTTATTATGGGAAATATATCCAGGTTTTCATATTGATTTTTTTATGAAATTAAACAAAATATGAAAACACGATATCAGTTTTTATTTAGCTTCGTAAATTGGTTAATAAACATTAATTTCAACTTATAATATTATATGTCGATAGGACACTAATCCCATCCCTACGTTTTACTATAGATACGTTATACATTTGTAGCGTGGCGCTGGAGGACACATCGCGTATTGTATAGATGGGCGTCGAAAAGGTTAAATATTTATTTTATTTTTAGTATTTGTTGTTGTGTACGTTACCCCAGCAAGAAAGTATCTCCTAGAGTTATATGAGTAGAACGTATAGTTGGTGCCTTATCTGCTGTAAATGTGCCCCCACATAAAAAATGTGTGCCCCCAGTCGTTTTGAAAAAAAAATCGAAAAAACGATTCTTGCTGGGGTAACGTTTTTCTAGCAGGAAAATTCTAAAATAATCGGAGAGAGAAAAACTGTGCATGGCCAGAGAGCTTACATGTGTGCCAAAATGTGCCCCCCAAAAAAAAATCTGTGCCCCTTTAGGTTTTCGAGATATTGCATTTCCTGCTGGAGTAACGTTTTGATGAATCGTATATCTCTAAAACCATTGCATGTGCCCCTGTAGAATAAACATACACGAGTAGCTCTTAATGTGTGCCCCTTAGTGCCCCAATTAGATTTAAGAAAATATTTATAGTTTTCAAGTTATCGCGGTTTTATGAAAACCCGAAAAAACATCGCAGCGCCTAAATGAGACAAGGCACAAGTTCGCTGAAAACTGTATTCGGTCCTTCTTGACGCTAATAATAACCATACAAAGTTTCAAAACTGTTCATGCATGCGTTTTTGAATAATCTTGCTAAAAGTCAAAACGATGGTGTCATAACTTTGACGGCAAAATACAAGGAACTGGCTCAATCCCAGATGTGTAGGTGTAAACCAAAATCTTGTGCCTTTAGTCAAAAATATATGGTGAAAATATTGAGCTTGGAATGTTTCGCATTAAGTAAATATAAACAAAAAACCAAAATATGTAAACAACGGCTGGTTATCCGACCAAATCTGAATGACTACTAAAAAGCGACGGATTCATACAAATCGATGACCTTCTTTACTTTACTCACTAACCGGTTCACACGTGTTGTGCCTGAGGTACACTGAAGTAGAAAAATAATAAAATAAAGTTGTTATTGGATTATATTCTACTAGCTGTTTCTATGACCTTACACATGATTAAGTACATTATAAATAGTAGCGTAAGTGCTATTCCAAGATAAGCTATCTTCTCCATTCTAAATTTCATTAAAATACATCCAGTAATTTATGTGTGAACGAAAGAAATACATCCATTTGCCAGGTCTTTGACCCAAAATTTGACTGGTCCCGATGTTTAAAAAAAAAATGGTTCACGAATGTGTGATGAATACCTACTACTAAAAAGAGGTAGCTCTTTTTTGTATATAAATAAAAAGCCCGTATTTGTCTTTATGTATATTGTTAGCGGAGAATCCTGACATTGAGGGCGTGGCTGCTGAATGACGTCACGAGGCGCGAGAGAGGGGCAGACATACGGCTGCAGCGCGCAGCGGCGAGCTCATTGCCTCGGTCATTTCATTTCGGGCGCTTGAAGAGCTAGGACGGGTTTTAGCTAGGCATGTGTTAGGTTACTTGTGTTTAATTAAGATCAATTTTTATTAATTACTTGTTTGAAAGAATTATAAGCTTTATTTTGTGGTCGTTATCTTTTTTTTTTTACATAAAACTTGCTCACTCTGCTAATAATATATATATTTATTGATAAGCCGTAGGTTAGATAAATTAACAGTAAGTTTTTCATCATTAAGGGGAATGCTCCAACAAGCCCGCGAAATTCAAAATTTCTTGCGTTTTTTGCAATTTGCAGGCCAGTGCTAGGTTGTATGTTGATTAAAATATTATTCGCGGCTGTAAGACGTATGTAGTTACAGAATTATAATCATCAAAATCACCAATACAACCCTCCAACTTCATTAAGGCGTAGTGTTGGGATGATGTTCGATAGCTGAGCTCGCAAGTTTAATCAAACTCTTGGACTGATATTATGTACAATTATATATTACGTAAAACAGTAAATAAACAAGTGAAACGCGGTGTCTCCGTCGTGGTAAGATGTGTGAAGTGCTGGCTCGCGGACCGCGGCGCTCGCGCGCTCCATCGTGCACGCCGCTCCCGCGCGCCCCTCCGCCGCGTAGACCCGCCGCTGGTACTCCCCCGCGCGCGCCGCCTCAGCCGCCGTGCACCTCCAGTCCGGCGCAGCAATGTCTCGTATAGACATGCTCCCCGGGTTGAAGTGTACCTACTTCAAAGAGGAAGAGGGCAGATGTTATTGAAGCCGCGTCGAATCGTCCCTTTCTTCGTCTTCATCTCCGCGACTCTCGTGACGCCGTCGCTGCCAGGGTACACCTGCGTGACGCGCCCAAGCAACCAGCAGAGTGGCGGCAACGCCTTGTCTTTAATAAGGACAAGCGATCCCAACGCTATGTCACCGTTGGTAGAGGCAGGCCACTTCGTTTTCTGCTGTAAGTTGGAGATGTATTCAATGTAAAATCTTTTCCAAAAGTGCTGCTTGAGACACTCACACACACGACACGTTGATAGCGTTCCAGACGATTGATGCTGGCGTCAGTGACCTGCGGATTTGGAACAGACATTAACGAGCGTCCAATAAGGAAATGAGACGGAGTAAGGGCAGAAAAGTCGAGAGGATTAGTGGAAAGAGGAGTGAGGGGTCTCGAGTTCAAAACTGCCTCTATTTGAGTTAGGCATGTAGCCATTTCCTCGTACGTCAAATGAGTAAGCTGCAAGAGTCTTTTTAAATGGTGCTTAGCTGACCGAACTGCCGCCTCAGCGAGACCGTTGAAATGCGGCGAATACGCCGGTGCAAACCTGAACTCTATTCCCTCCTGAGCTATTTCGCATGCAACATCAGAGCTCTGCAAGAACGCATATAATTCATTACACGCTCCGACAAAGTTTGTACCGTTGTCGGACAAGATAGTACGTGGCCTTCCGCGACGAGCGACAAAACGGTTTAAGGCAGCTTTGTAAGCCTCTTTAGAGAGATCTGTAACAAGCTCGAGGTGCACAGCCTTTGTAGCCATGCAGACAAAAATGCACAGGTAGGACTTAATCAGTCTAGATCCCCGACCTTTCCGGTCAGATATCAAAATAGGCCCAGCATAGTCGACACTACTATTAAAAAAGGGAAATTCTAAAGTGCTTCTTGTGTTGGGTAATTGTCCCATGATTGGCTGCATATTTTGAGCTTTAAATCTAAAGCATTTAAGGCATTTGTTCACCGTCAATTTGGAGAGATTTCTGCCTCCTAAGGGCCAATAAGTTTGACGAATAGTTGCTAAAAGCAATTGTGGGCCTGCATGTAGAAGCTTTTTATGTTGCATTTGAAATAGTATTTTTGTTAGATGATGCTTGCTACAGAGTAAAATTGGGTGTTTTACGTCATATTCGTAAGGGGAATTATCTAGTCTGCCCCCTACACGAATAATGTTGTCACAATCTAGAAAGGGAGTTAAAGAAATTAGCCTACTTTTACGTGACAATGGCTTCCCAGATTTCAGGACAGCGTACTCATGTTCGAACATTTCAGATTGAGCTACACGTAGAATAAGTGATAAGGCATTTTTGAGTTCTTCAACAGAAAGAGAGCCCATTAATTTAGAATTAATATTCTTTAAATTATAAATAAATCTTAGAATATAAGCTACGACACGTTGTAAATAGTTAAAATTAGAATATTTATGAATTAATTTTTGTATGATTGAACTACATGTTAGGTTAATACTAGAATGATTGTTAGGGCTATTGTGACTATACGCTATGTTAGAAACTACTTCAGGTAGATCCTGTTTCACGTGTTTATTGGGCTGTAGCGGCCACATGTTCTCATTATTTAATAAAAATTGTGGGCCTGACCACCAAAGTGCAGAATCGCTGATAAGATCAGCCTTCAGCCCACGAGAGACAAGATCCGCCGGGTTATCCCTAGATGGCACGTATCTCCACTCACAACCCGCGCTACATTCTTGAATCTCGTTTACACGATTTCGAACGAAAGGCTTTAGTTGCTGAGATGGTGTAGCCAACCATCCTAGCACTATTGTGGAGTCACACCAATATTGAAATCGGTGTATTGGCAACGTGAGCGAATCCTTAACTTTTGTGCACAACCTGGAACCTAACAGAGCACCACTCAGTTCTAGCCGTGGAATAGTAGTAGGCTTGACTGGTGCCACACGGCTTTTGGAAGTTAACAGATTGACAGTGACCTTACCAGAAGTAGATACAGAACGAATGTACACACACGCGCCGTAAGCTCTTTCGGACGCATCTGTAAATCCATGAACTTCATGGGTTACAGAATTGTTACCTAAAATCCATCGTGGAATTTTTAAATGATTTAAACAAGGCAACGTATTCGCAAATAACAACCATGCGTCTGCTAACTCCTGCGACACTTCGTCATCCCATTCACATTTGTTCAACCAGAGCGACTGCATTAATATTTTTGCTTCGACAATGCAGGGACTAACCAAGGGTCAAATATTTGGCTAATTACAGACAAAATATATCGTTTTGTTATTTTACTATTAGATTCTATATTTATAGAAAAAACTAATTTATCAGGCTTACATATCCAATGTACTCCTAACGTTTTAGAAGGACTATTGTTATTGTTGTCTGAAAGGTCTAGTATAGCATGGCTTGATTTATTAACACTGTCTAATTCTTTTAAAATTTCAGAGCTATTAGACTGCCACTTTCTCAAATTAAATTTAGCTGATGCCAGGACCGACATTGTTTCCCTACATAAATCTTGTGCACCTGAAATGGTGTCTGAACCACTAAGAAGATCGTCGACGTAAAAGTCGTGCTGGATAGCACGCTTTACGACGGGGTTCGTTGTTGCATCTGCCAGACTAACTAAACATTTAGTCGCTAAGTATGGAGCAGACGCTGTACCGTACGTTACAGTGTTTAACGTATACGTTTTTAATGGTTCTGTGGGAGTTTTGCGAAAAATGATCTGCTGTAATGGTCGTTGAACAGGGTTGATTTCAATAGCGCGATACATTTTTTCTATATCCGCTGAAATCACAAATTTATGCTGTCGAAAACGCAACAAAATGGAAAATAAATTGTCTTGAACCGTTGGGCCTACAAATTGCAAGTCATTTAGGGATATTCCTGTCGTAGTCTTGGCAGATGCATCAAATACGGTGCGTAACTTAGTAGTGACACTAGACTCGCGCATAACCCCATGATGTGGTAAATAGTAGTTTACTTCGCCTATTGGTTTTAAGCTAGAATTTTCCGTCATATGACCTAGACTTTCGTACTCTAACATGAACTCCAAATACATTGATTTGAAATTAAGATCGCGTTCAAATCTTTTTTCTAAAGATAGAAAACGGCGTTTTGCGATACCGTACGAATCTCCTAGGGCAGAAGGATCAGATTTAAACGGAATTGTAACCACAAAACGGCCGTCGTCCTTACGTCTTGTGTTCTTATAGAAACTATCTTCGCATGCCCGTTCTTCTAAAGATAGGGAATGCTTTTCAGGAACTGAATCCAGTTCCCAAAATATGGATAAATCTGTGCTAGGCTTAGTTTTAGTAAGGTTACAAAAATGTGAATGGGACGTATGTGAGTGAAAGCCTGTGCCTGAAACTATCCACCCTAATTTACTCTCACATAACCTTGGTTGATTTTTACCTAGCTTTATGTGGTTGGCTAAAATTACGCTCCAAAAAACATCTACACCGACTAATATGTCTACAGCTGAAGGAATGTTGAATGTTGGATCCGCCAACTGCAGACCCTTAGGTATGGTTATGTGTTTTTTTATTGGAGATGATGGCAAAACATGTGTGATTTCTGGTAAAATTAAACAGTCAATGTTTACTGAATAATCACCGGCTATGGATTCGATTGTGAGGTTGCAGGTTTGCGCACTAGTGCTAGTTTGGTTGCATACCCCTGTTATCGTAGAGGCCGTGTCATTTCGGGACAAACGCAGCTTATTACACAAGTCCTCAGTAATAAAATTGGCTGTACTCCCGTTATCCAGGAGGATGCGGGCGCTGCACTTCTCACCATTGGCATTCACCGCCGTCACCATCGCTGTGGAAAGTAAAACAAACGAGCGATTATATGGTTCCGTACTAGCCGAAGCGTTAGCAGACAGAGCAATACTTTCTGACGCACTCGGCATTGGATTTTGAATGGGAGGGGTTTCTGTGCGTTCCATGTGCAAAAGAGTATTATGCCTGGCTGCACAGTACTTACAGCGCGTCATTCTACACCTTTTTTCATTATGACCTGATCTTAAGCAGTTCATACAAACTTTGAGGTCTTTGGCCTTTTTAAGACGTTCTTCTATTGTTAGTTTTTTGAAAGAATCACAAATATAAAGAAAATGATCACCAGAACACATAGGGCATGTAAATTTATTTTTATTAGAATTAGTATTGTTATTTTTACTTGTAGTACCCTGTGAAACTATAGCAAAACTTTTTGGTTTACTATGGTTAGTATTTGTTTTATTGTGCTTATTATTATCTTCTAATGTTTCCAGTAAATCAGCTTTATTATTAATAAACGTAGTGAACTGAGCAAGTGTAGGTTTTCCTATTAATGTGTTACGAAACTCTTCCCAATATCTACTAGTGTTCGCGTCTAATTTAACTGACATCATATATATAATAATGGTATCCCAATGTTCTGTGGGCTCATTCAGCTGCTTGAGCGCCCTTATGTTTTTACTGGTCGTATCTATAAGCCGCCGTAAGATAACACTAGATTCAGTAGTGACTGGTTGGACATCAAACAAAGCCTGCATGTGCTTGTCAATAAGAAGACGACTATTGTTATACCTTTCACACAATAAGTCCCATGCTACTTGGTAATGATCTGCTTTGAAATCAATGTTTTTTATGACTTCGGCTGGGCTCCACTGTACTAGTTCACCCGCTCGTCCGAAGCTTCACTATAAAATTGACATTTTAGCATAGATAATGTACGAATTTCAGTTTTAGGTCGTTCCGTTTTACGTTTAGACAAAGTGACCGCGGCTTTTAGTGTTTTTTTATTATGAATACTGTACTTTTTTTACGTTCCCGATTACACTACACACTAAACCAACATAATATACGAAAATAACATATTTGTGATGACAACTTAGGATGCAAGAGCGAGCGAAGCGAGCTCGGGACTTGGGGCACCCCGACACGGACAGGTTAGGTTCGAAGGGGATGACGGGGGCTCAAGTGAGCGAGCAAAGCGAGCGAATGAGCCCCCGTCATCCCCTTCGTGTTAGGTTACTTTAAACCTTGTAGACAGAAATAGGGGCCCCGCGAAGCGGGGTTCCGTCGACTTCGCCTAACCACATTTATTTTTTGGAAGATTAAAAAAAAACTTTGGAATTTTTTTTCTCGGCCCCTATGGTTTTGCGAACTGTGCGGTTTTCAAATTTACACTTAAAAGGGTCTATTCTATCCAAAAAAAATACCTAATATAAAAAACCGCAGGGTTTCAGAAAAAAAAAAAAAAACTTTAGGATTTTTTTTCTCGGCCTCTATGGTTTTCCTAAATTTACTATTTCAAATTTACACTTAAAAGGGTCTATTCTATCCAAAAAAAAATACTTACTATAAAAAATCGCTGGGTGAACTACTACAGTGGTTCCTTCGGCTGCCTTGCCTTTTAAAGAAGCGCGTAAATAATGGAACTTATTTATATTGTCTATGCAAGCACTGTCATGAATTAAGGAAAGAAATGTGTCCCTGTACTCAAGCCAGTTCTGATAACTGCCATCAAAATGCGGTAAATCAATCTTTGGTAACCTTACAAAATTATTTTTAGTCCCACCTGACATTGTTGCCTCTGACCTGGCCTCGGAATATGCGGAGTCGCGACGCTGACGTTTGCCATCCAATCCGGGCAGCAAACTCCGCGCCACGGCTACCAGTGAGTAGTACTGCTGCTCAAACTGGTCCCTCGCCGCGTATGCCTCGTCTGGCTTGTCCGACGAAACTTCGATCTCCGTCTGTAAGTCATCAAACTCGGTATACAAGGCGTTAAATTTGTCGAAGCGGGTTTCTAGCTCGATTATTTGCAAGTTTGAAAGCTTGTCACAGCTTTGAAGCACATTCAAATAAGCACCAAAGGTTGTAAGCTTGGCCTTCATTGAGCTGCGTTTTTTCACTAACTTGTCAGCCATGTTACCGTTAAAAAAAAAATTATGACTCAGCAGAAAATTCAAAAATTTATATTATTAACGGTTTTAAAAAAAAATGCCACTGTGCTATTACACTAAAACAAGCTAATTAATGGAACGCGGTGCATCCAGCAACAAACAAAGGAATCAAACCTCTTCACTTGCAATGAAAAAAAAAAAGTGCTAAGTCACGCTTTGTTCATGCAATACGACAAACGATGAAAACTAAAAAATGTTATACATAACTTGAAATACTTAATGAGAAGCAAAGACGTGTAAAGAGTGAAAGTAGCTAGTTAACCGACTCAATAAGGCAATGAATAGGCACTACTTAGAACGTTATAAACCTATAACGTGTATAAAAGGAAGACTGGAATAACGGTGATAAAAGGAATAATTGGAACGATCTCACGAATATCCGAATCCTTATCCGCAAAGTCCAGTTGCGACTTCAAATCTTCAACCGTAGGCGACGATGACACTGCTATTTTCTAACGGTCCGACGCGGGGTCAAAGTCCTCCAACGTCTCGCACAAAACTTGTTCTTGTTCTCGTAAACAAAATCTCCTCGCTGTGTAGTTTTTCTTGCGAAGGACCAATGTTGGGATGATGTTCGATAGCTGAGCGGGAGCAAGTTTAATCAAACTCTTGGACTGATATTATGTACA
This sequence comes from Mesoligia furuncula, assembly GCA_916614155.1. Lineage (NCBI taxonomy): Eukaryota > Metazoa > Arthropoda > Insecta > Lepidoptera > Noctuidae > Mesoligia > Mesoligia furuncula. The sequence goes on along the minus strand of OU744804.1, from coordinate 12,441,965 downwards.
ATTATATATTACGTAAAACAGTAAATAAACAAGTGAAACGCGGTGTCTCCGTCGTGGTAAGATGTGAAGTGCTGGCTCGCGGACCGCGGCGCTCGCGCGCTCCATCGTGCACGCCGCTCCCGCGCGCCCCTCCGCCGCGTAGACCCGCCGCTGGTACTCCCCCGCGCGCGCCGCCTCAGCCGCCGTGCACCTCCAGTCCCAGGGCAGTGAAACTTCCATACATTGGCTTCTAATAAAATATTCATAGATAGTGCTGCTATCTGAGCGTGCGGGTACAGAAACTTTGGCCATAGTTTTATTTTAAGCTGCTAGATAGAGCTACTTTACAACAGTACCAACAAAACTAAAACTAATGTACAAATTAAACTATAATAAACAAGTATTATTTATTATTTTACTATTGCATTAGAAATAAATTTATAAAATATAGTAGCACAATAAATAAACTCTTTTTCAAAATTGAAACGAAACGTAAATGATGATAGACAGTTCGAGTTCAAACTGTCAGTTGGGTTTTGAAAATATTACATGAGGATTTTATTTGCATATTCCTCATCATTTAGGTGATCCAACGGCAAGAAAAAGTGCCCGTGGCCCACCCAGGTGAACTAAGCAGGTGGACCACGCCCGAATCCCGGTTCGTTGTGATCTGGTGATCTGTTTTGTTTTGTGTTCTTTTACGACTTAGGACTGTGCTTGTTTTCTTGATAAAACGTTAGACCCTGCTTCTCCCTTGGACCCTGTGATAAGATACGTAAACGATTGTCCCAACAACATGTATTACTGGACCTCGATTTTGTGAAAATAAAAATAAAGTGAAATAAGTAAATTCGTGTCTGTTTCAAATTCTACATTTCCTTTAAGACAATAACTAGAATATGATTTTGTCATCATAGTATTGTGTGGTATAAATATAATTGTTACGTGTATAAAACACAACAATTATAATTTATTCCACACAAATAAATTCCTAAGATTTGCATTCTTCATTCTTAATACTAGAAACAAAAACTCCTAAAAGCGCCATCTAGCGTAGGCGAAGGGGACATTGGGACATGCAGCGCTATCTCTTGGTCAGAGTACTGACTTTTTATAAAACGAAAACCTCAGTGGCCCATCTATTGTACATTTAGTATTTTTATCTATGTCCAGTCCGGCGCAGCAATGTCTCGTATAGACACGTAGGAACAAAAAAAAACACAAAAAGTCATTCCTACAGCTTTATGAACTTAGAGCGTCGTATTGATGATTATAATGCTGTAACTACATAATGTCTTACAGCCGCGAATAATATTTTAATCAACTTACATCCTAGCACCTGGCCTGCAAATTGCAAAAAACGTAAGAAAATTTGAATTTCGCGGGTTGGTTGGAGCATTCACCTTAACCAAATAAATGTTGGTATCTACAGTTTTGAGAGTTGTATTTAGTGTATACCTATAGTCAACCGCACAATGATCTGTGTTGCAAGTGTTGCAACAACGTGTTTCCATTTTGTATGTCGTATTACGTACCTATGAGGGATTTATTTATTAACCAACGATTATATTAAAGCTGATTAAGTGATTATGTAGTGTCACATAATTTTGATTTGATGGCGTTTTGGATAAATAAGTGTCATTTCACAGTTAGGTGATAATGTTGTTACGTATATGGGATAAATATGTTTATTTATATAGCCAAATAGGTACCATCAGATAATTTATGCACATTCGATGTTTACAGTTATATCGTTATGCGGTTTACTATACTAACACACTTTATCTGAATCTATGTATAAGCAAATTACTCGTAAGAAAATTATTTATCTGTGATTTCAAATTTAATATTTTTTTTACAAAATATTATAAGGTCGGGCGGGGCTATTTCGACTATGGGGCTATTTCAACTAATGACAATAACTGTTGTTCTACTGTATTTGTACCAAAACGCCATCTATATCCAGGTAGGTGAACAGATTATTTATACAAAATTTCATAGATGGAGCTGCTAAACCGCGAACTGTTCGACCTACACGCTTTTTTTTGTCAGACGACATTTTGTGCATGTGTTAACAAAAGACGCACGTCACATTTTCCGTCAAAAGTTGTGTTTAAAACGCTTGTTTTTACAATATTAAACAGTGACTAGTGAAAATATAAACCGTAAATGGTTTTTCGCTCATTTGTTCTTTGGAATGATACGTTTTTGATGTGATTTTTCGTTAGTTTAAATAGCCCCACGAAAAGAAGAGGTGGGGTTATTTCGACTAACCTAAAGTCATAATTGCCCCGCTTCATTTTTGTATGGTATTGCGAAACACTAGTGATGTGATGATATCGATACTCTATGCATAACAAAAACATTGGCATTTGCTGCGATAAAATGTAGATACAGGGAACCACTGTTGGTAAATTAAATCTCTAAATGGTGATTAAGCCGTTTACTATAGTTGTGAAATGTAAATGTCATGCAGTTTGAAGAATTTCCTATCTTATCAAAAAAGTTTTTGTCCGCTTTTCTACTACTTTACGGCTTATTTAATACACTACTTTTGCGCTTTGGTTGTTGTATCGTTTTAGATGGTGCGAAATTATAAGGCAAAAAAAGTTAAACAGTAGGTACTCACTAGCTAGACGACCTGCTTACGGCTGTAGAAGATGTTCGCAATAAAAAAATTACTAGTTATCAAGCTGCTGATTTTTATGGCATACCACGGTCCACAATCGTCTCAAGAATACATGTAACATGATTTATTTTAATTTTAAATAAATGTTTATTCATGGTTGTTGTTGATCTGATTTATCGATGATGTTGGTTGGCATACGTCCCTGCACTACTACCTATGTAAAAAGTCGAAATTGCCCCTCCAAGGTGTTTAAAGTATTTTATTACATTACTGAACCATGTTAGGAGACAATAAGCCATAGATTGGTATGAATTATTCCATAATATACTCAGGCTCTCAATTTCAAAACGATAACGGCTTTAGTACGATAAATATGTGGCATAGTTGAAATAGCCCCACTGTGGGGTAATTGTAACTATTTCTTCCCAATTTCAAAAATATCGTTCCTGTAAACATATAAGATGAGTATTCTGTATAAGACCTACGTAAGAAAGATCTCAATTAAAGCTTTTATAACATAAATTCATTAAATCTATCATAACGTATTCAAAGACAGGTGTGCAGACTTTTGTAGCTGACGTTTGTGTTTTTATAGTCGAAATAGCCCCGCCCGACCTTACCTACTTATACTTAATACTGATCTGTGATTTTTTGTGATCCGAATTTACTAATTATATGTTAGACTTAAATGAAAAACTGATCTGTGATTTAAATAATAATGACTACACAACGTGCAAATAATTTCTAATATTTATAGGTTACAGGCAATTTGATCTGTGATTTGATGCAATAATTACTTTAAGAATTAAAATTAAGGGAATAAAAATAATAATTTCCACATCAACAAGCTGTTTCATTAATATAGTCACAAGGTGCATTTCATATATTTTTTAATAAGCCCCCAAAACTTTTGAACACGACTGTACGGACAACAGCTTAGGTATAATACGTCCAATAAAGAAGGTCATCGATATGTATGAATCGCTCGCTTCTTAGTAGTCATTCAGATTTGGTCGGATAACCAGCCGTTGTTTAAATATTTTGGTTTTTTGTTTATATTTAGGGTCAGATGTCTAACAATGAAACAGTGGTACACAATAAAACACTGTAATATTTCTTAAATGCTGCGTTGCCAGATCGTGCATTATATCGCGTAAGGACACTCTCGAGAACCCCCCGCCCCACCCCAGTTTGGGTAGGCGCCACGTGGGAGAAGACGTGTCTGTGGAGCATTTAAGTTTTTTTGACAAAAATGTAAGTATTTTTGTCATTCTTTAAAGATTTTTCATTAAATTATGGTTGAAAAATTCATATTTTTCATGATTACCTAGCATTAAACATATTTCGTAGATTATGTGGAATAGATCATTATGTTAAAAGTGTTACAATTTAATGTTTTTTTTTGAGGTTAGTAAAATAAACCCTATTGAGTCAACAATTAAACAGTTGCACAATGGACACAATGAAACACTGTTTGAAGAAAAGAAAAGAAGAAAACACTTGAAGAGTTTGTGATTTTATATTTTTTTGAGATGAATGTAATAAAACCTGTTTTGATTGAACTCAAGCATTTTTATCATTCACCTACTCCATAAATTTTACAAAATATGAGACAAACACTTCATTATTATGTCTCATTGTTGAATTTGTGGTGTTTCATTGTGTACACCACAGTGGACACAATGAAACATTTCCAATTTTTTCTTTGTTTTTTCGCTGATTGATTACACATTAATTAAAAAAAAAAACATAAATTACATCTGATACCTACCCAATAAAATTGCCTATATACCTTCAAAAAATTAGACTTCTATCTGTAAAAACAAAAGGTGTACGAGACATTGAATTTTTAGTGTTTCATTGTTGAACACACTATTAATTATTATGTTTTATTGTTGAATTTGTGGTGTTTCACTGTATACACCACTGTGGACACAATGAAACATTTCCTATATTTTTGTTTTCATTTTTTAGCCGATTGATTACACATCAATTTAAAAAACCATAAATGACATCCTATACCCAATAAAATTGCCTATATACCTGTAAAAAATTAGACTTCTATCTGTAAAAACAAAAGGTGTATGAGACTTTGAATTTTTAGTGTTTCATTGTTGAACACATGACCCTACTTAATGCGAAACATTCCAAGCTCAATATTTTCACCATATATTTTTGACTAAAGGCACAAGATTTTGGTTTACACCTACACATCTGGGATTGAGCCAGTTCCTTGTATTTTGCCGTCAAAGTTATGACACCATCGTTTTGACTTTTAGCAAGATTATTCAAAAACGCATGCATGAACAGTTTTGAAACTTTGTATGGTTATTATTAGCGTCAAGAAGGACCGAATACAGTTTTCAGCGAACTTGTGCCTTGTCTCATTTAGGCGCTGCGATGTTTTTTCGGGTTTTCATAAAACCGCGATAACATGAAAACTATAAATATTTTCTTAAATCTAATTGGGGCACTAAGGGGCACGCATTAAGAGCTACTCGTGTATGTTTATTCTACAGGGGCACATGCAATGGTTTTAGAGATACACGATTCATCAAAACGTTACTCCAGCAGGAAATGCAATATCTCGAAAATCTGAAGGGGCACAGATTTTTTTTTTTGGGGGCACATTTTGGCACACATATAAGCTCTCTGGCCATGCACAGTTTTTCTCTCTCCGATCATTTGTTTAGAATTTTCCTGCTAGAAAAACGTTACCCCAGCAAGAATCGTTTTTTCGATTTTTTTTTCAAAACGACTGGGGGCACACATTTTTTATGTGGGGGCACATTTACAGCAGATAAGGCACCAACTATACGTTCTACTCATATAACTCTAGGAGATACTTTCTTGCTGGGGTAACGTACACTTTGTTGTTATAGCGGCAACTGAAATACATAATTTGTGAAAATTTCAACTGTCTAGCTATCGCGGTTCTTGAGATACAGCCTGGTGACAGACAGACGGACAGACAGCGAAGTCTTAGTAATAGGATTCCGTTTTTACCCTTTGGGTACGGAACCCTAAAAACGTAAAAAAGTAATGTATGAGGACATCCTGATGACGTTATCGCGGGGTGCGGGACGTTTTGAGTGGTTAGGATTAGGATGTGTTACGGGTTCATAGTTAAGTAAATGAGATATTTTATTAGGTTTTACATTTTTTTATTGTGTAAAGTAAATCACTTCTGTGGCGCACTCTGGTTGGAGCTCTTGGAGTCGCGCATTGAAGCCGAACGCCTACGTTTCAGCTCTTCTTGACGTCTTACCTGCAAATGGGCAATTTTTTTTTTTGTAAAAACACAATTATTTTTTATCATGTCTTTCTTAATTTAATAAATAGGCGAAAAAACTGTTGCTGTTTTAATATCTTGGTCTATATGAAGAATACGCCAAGGGGTAAGAAACAGCCATTACTCTTACAACCGAGTATTATTTCCACAAATAATGTGGCCATATGATACCAGCTGTTAAGAAATGAACACTGCCTATTAAAGATTTATGCAAGACTTTGTATTTATGGCATGCGGTTCTGGTATTGCATGTGCCCATAGGTAGTAGTAGTAGTAATTATGCTTTATTCCAGAACATTCAAAAATCGAAACAAAAATGTTTATTTACCTTGGATTCCTTCTTTCTCTGTGCCAACAGCTTAGCATACTCATTCTCAGACTGCTTACGCTTAGCCAGACGCTTCTTCTTGAGTGCCAGACGGTGGCGTCTGCGCTGCAGGACTACTGGGGTGACTAACCTCTGGATCCTGGGGGCCTGGCGAGAAAAAAATGTCATTAGTCGAAATATAGTACAGATTTAAGTTAGGAATAAAAAAATTGGATTCAACACAGGCTACAGAAAAACAATGTTTTATTTTAATGTATTAATGCATGCTTACAATACAATAATTTCTGCCACTTTAATTATAAAAAAATTAAGGTTTATATTTTGAAAAAAAAAAGCCAAATTATCTATGTCAGATTAATATTCGCTATTATTCTGTAAAATAAGTAATAATGTTCAGCACACTGTAAAAGTAGACAGACATGAGCCTGAATCTTCTGCTCGGCGTCATTGATATGCCCTGATGCTGCTGCTTCCAAGCTAAAGTAGCTTGCAAACAATATTGTAATCGGGGGGTTGTGAAGCAATATAAACACGCACTGTTTAAAATTACCAAAGCCATTTGTTTAATAATCTACTGCATTACAATGGAATAGTTGAATATTTTATCATCTGAGCATGTGGACGACTCTAGTAGTACACTAAGATAGTTAAGGTGAATGTTGCGATGGGCCGTCCATACATTATTCTTGGGGATTGTACGCTAAACACAGACACACTTTGTTGAAAACGAATCATTTTATCACTTTTCTATAATGAAATGTCCCCGCGATCGACCTTTTTAGGAAATAACTTACATTATTTACTGAGGAAAACGATCGCGAAATCCAGACGAAATTTGACAGTTGCGCCACTAGTGTGCGTGAGTTTTGACAAGCAAACTCAATCGCTATGATTGCGATAGTTTAGAGATGAGAACTCTAGATGGCGTAAACGCGTTATTATAATTCTGTTAAATCAATATCATACGTAATAAGTGATTGATTTATTTCCTTTCCTACCTTTCATGAACAGATTCACAAAAAAAAAACGTTATAATCAATAACCTGACCTGACGACCTTACCAACGTAAACAACTTTATTACATAATATTGTTTTGTGGCAACATAAATATCATTATTCGTAGATAGGATTTATTAGAATGGGTAGTTGAGACCGCGAAATACAAATTTTCTTACGTTTTATGCCACTAATTGGTGGTAGAAATCTAACTTAGAAAGATGTATTAATGATTCTAATGATTATAATTCTGTAAATATGTACCTGTTATTGTCGCGAATCATATTTTGATCAAGATACAACCTGACACTGACCTGCAAATTGCAAAAAACGTAAGGAAATTTGAATTTCGCGGTCTATGACTCACGCGGTCTTATTCATCTTATGCGACGCGCGACGTTGCCGTCCCACCCGAGTTGTGTTCGCAACCTTGAACAACATTGAAAGAATTCCGAAGAAAACGGGCGCCACCATGTTGCCACTCTTACGCCGTAGCGACATGCATGATATAAATAAATATAATTTTGGGGCTTGCTTGTATGCAATAGTATTGCACACGGATTTTCTTGCGTGTTATTTTATTTTGTATGCTTTGCATTTTCATTGATTCAAATTGCAATATTTCTAGTATTGCAATTATTTGTAGGTAAGTATAGTAACTAATAATTATTCAATTTTAAAAGTAAGTAGGTAAGTAAGTACCTATCTTTCGGCGGTTTTAGAAACAGCAAGTTGGCCCGTGATTTTAGACGCTGAAATCCCGTCACAATACTAATTAGGTACTTACATGTCTCAATTACATAAGTACAAAGTCAGTGGTTATGTGTTTTTACCTACTTATATTTTTTGGTCAACAATACATTAAATAAGTAAGTACATAATATTATAATTCGGTAACCCAACGAGTTTGCAAACATTTGCAAAATCGAATGTACCTGTAAAATAGAATACCTTTTACGCATATTGTCAGTTTCAGACAAACAAACATTCTTTTTAGTTTGATAGTTATGTCGCATCTAGCGGGGCGGGGCGGCGGTCTAAGTACTTGCGCCGGTGCCGCTGGACGTGCGTTCAGAACACATTATATTGTAATCTTTGGTTCAGAACTTTGACTTTTGAAATCATTGGTTCAGATTTCAGAAACAAACAAATGATTGAGTTACTTACATCAAACGTGATTTATTATTGTATTTAAACATCTAATATGTTTTTTTTTCTTATTCATCGACTAATATTCTACCAGGAATTTATATAAAGATAAGTAAAATTTTACTTTTAAGTTTCTATTTTCTGTACCTAATGATTTCGGAACGTAACCTTGTCATAAATCGTATCTTATTCAATATCATCTGTACGCTGTACCTGTAATAATAATAATCTAATAGTAGGTAGCAATTCTTTTCTAGTAGAAAGAATGCTTGAATACAAATCAAATCAAATAATTTATTTGCATAATAGACGTGAAAAAGGTGTTACAAGTATAAAATACGACTAGGAAATTCTGAGATCTCATTGTACGGTTGTGAAATTCGATAGTATTAAATTTTATTCAAATACTGAGTTTATAGAAGTATTGTACTATTTTTTTGTTTTTCTATTTCAGATTTCTCTAATCCTGAAACTGATTAATTTCAATGGATAGGAGTATATTATGTGTTCTGTGATTTCAATTGACTGTGGAAACTGTTCCAAAGAAATGTTTATCTGCGATATCTGGGTATCGCATTGTGGACCTGAAAAATGTAATTGAATGGGCATTCCAATTGGAAAGACCGAAATATGTGTGAATCTTCACAAATTGAATTTGTTAGTGAGATGAGAAGTGAATTAATTTTCAAGTGCACTATGTCTGGTAATTGCGTGGAAGCACTACGGAGAGCAGTAATAAAATAAATACTGCATTTTTGTGGGCAACTGCGACTGCTGGTAGCTATTACACTCAATCAGCTCACATTACAAGTCTCATGAATATTCCAATAATGTCGCCAAATAAATGACTAAACGTCGTGTTGAAAAAAAATTAGGCAGTGTGTGGTTTGAACATTTGTCAGAGGAAATTAAAACTGCTGGTGAACAAGAAAGGTCAGTTGCTATTCAAAAAGGTCATGTATCTTCAGACGGTGTTCCATATGTTACTGTATGTAGTTGGATGATGGCTGAAAAGGTCATATGGCTACAACTTTGATTCATGTTCTTGTATGGTAAGTTAATGTATTACCAAACACACATACATAAACATATACCTTCTTCTCATGGGGGTAGGCAGAAACTACAGAACGCCACCTGCTAAGATACCTTACATACCTACTCCGTTACTAAACACATATTTGGTTCTGTATGAACTTTTTACTATGTGCAATATTTACAAGTGTTGCTTTTCCTTTTCAGGCCTGCATTGTTGGTAAAGAAACTAAGAAATGTCTATTTCTTGGTGTTCAAAACAAATATTGTTATACGTGTCAATATTATGAAAAAAGGAGACATGGACATGAAAGCACATAATTGTTGCAAAAATTTTACTGGACCGCCTACAGCAATGGTGTCACTAATTATTGTGGAAGGCTTTCAAAAGAGTGAAGAAATGCATCAACTTCCCTATTTGAGTTTTATTGGATACGGAGACTCCTCTGTTTGCAAACTTGAAAGAGAAAGTGTCATATAGGAACTTTGGTCTGAGATGGAAACATAATCAAAAAAAATGAACGCAAGAATCATGTAATCAAAAACTATACGAGGGCACAGGTCGAGGGTCGAGGGCGAGGGGGAACTATACAAGGTAAATAAATAAATCAAATTTGTATTGACATCTCAAGACCAGTGAAGCATATTCTGTATTCATATTTGTACTTTTTTTTAGATGTTTGCCAACACTAAGCTCCCACTTTACGGGCGAAATATTTTGAAGCCAAACGTGATGAAGGTTACACTAGTGGCATGGAAAATTATAATGTGTATCAGTGAGAGTAGCAGATTTGCGAAATAGCCCGCTTTTGTATTCGGAATACATGAAAACTGCAAGCATTATTACTGCAATGTCAATAAAACAGCTGCAAATGGAAATATAATAAGTCAGAAATTGTCAGTACCAGTAAGAAATGCTTTGATTATCATGGTACAGTATTGTTTCTTTGTATGTTACATAACCATCTATTATATTTCATTGATATTTTCTAGTAAAAACATATTCTATTTTCAGGATGATCGCTTGCTACTGGACACAAATGGTATGGAACTGTATGGAAAAAGCAGACCACACCCAGGGACACATAAAAAAAAATACATAAATCGAAAGGAACAAAGTTGTATTCTGCCAGAAATCATATTGAGACATGGTCAAAAAAATGCTAAATGTGTAGATTTGAATGGTATGTATACACGGCTAGATATCAAGTTATACATTTCCAGTATAAGCTGACCTCCCATTATATGGAAATCTTATACAATGCGAGATCAGCTTATACTGGAAATGTATAGCTGGTTAATTATGTAGCCGTGTGTACCAGTATATCGAGCCTTTACCGCCGTTTTAGCGCAACCGACAAAAAACAAATTTTACAGAAGGTTTTTTTTAAATATTTTTAAAAAGAAATGTGCTAGTAAATTGAAATTTTACATATATTAATGATTTTCAGACATTTACATATATGTAAATGTCGGAAATCATTAATATAATATGATAAAAAAAACCTTCTCCTGTAAAATTTGTTTTTTGTCGGTTGCGCTAAAACGGCGGTAAAGGCTCGATATACTGGCACACAAGGCAATTTTTTTAACTTCATAAATTGTATCAATTTCAATGTCTAAAATATATTATTACGTTATTCTAGTGAAAAATCGTCCATCAACATCAGTTGGAAATTCGAGCAAATAGTAAAGTTTAATTTTAATTTTAGAGCAGCTTTGGAGATTGATGGTAAATGACATTTTGAAATGAATAGGAAATAATATTTGTCCTAAGTAACATAATTATATACTAAGTAAAGTTATTTTTCTTTGCAGCAGCCTTGTAGCAGTGGACAAAAAGACTCACGGCACATGGTGAAATCATCAAGTCAAACGATTTTTGTTATATTGTATTTTTGTAGTAGTTTGTTTAGAATCGACACTATAATATATTACTTTTTATTTATATTTTACTATAAAATCAAGAGGCTTATTTTTGTAGTAGTTTGTTTATAATCAACATTATCATTGTATATTACTTTTTATTTGTATTTACTATAAAATGAAAAGGTGAAATAATACTTTATTATGTAAGATAACCACCTGGTGAACTCAATAAGCTGGTCTTTAGATTTTTATTTTTCTAAAAACTGATAAGAGGGCTTTGACATTATAAAATATTTTTTCACCTACCTCAATTTAGTATGCGATGTAATCGCATACTAAATTGTATTTTTTTGATTTGTTGTTATCTTTTGTTTTTCTTGTGTATGTTATGTGTAATATCTGTAATTATTGTAATAATTGATTATGCTATAAATTTAATCATGTATCAGGCTTCATTTGTGTCACTTCAAATACTTTTATTTGATAATTAATTACGGTGTAAGGTATTCTAATAAAACTATCTTTATAAACTGTGTAGACTGAAGTTTTTGTAACTGAACAGACAGCTGTGCTGCTGGGAGTTTGTTGCGCCACTTCTTTCCAGGTAAAGCTCTAGGAAGTGGTGAAGAGCGGGCGTTTTGGGGGACTGTCTTATTGTAATTTTGACATTCGAAAAGTGCTGATTCTCAGCCTAGTTTGATTATTAAATGATTTTATATAAATGCTTGACTTTTATTATCCTATCATCATACTCATGCGTTTTCCCCATGGGGGTAGGTAGAAACTACAGAACGCCACCTGCTACGATACCTTACATACTCCCTTTGTCTCGTTTACGTTCATAAATCTTGTCATACACGCACGTTGGTTGCGAGTACTACGCACAGGCACAGTATTCTCAAGAAACGCATTTCATTTTTCATATAAATATCGTAGCAGGCGGCGCATTTTTTAAATACACGCCATCTAGTGGTCTATTCTTATAAACGTATGGAAGTACTCGCTTACGTCTGTGTGTGTAAACGACCTGTATTCAATGGCAGATTTTATCTAACAGTTATGTGTCGAATTGGGTGGATTTTGAGGCAATGTTATGACCAAATTCAATAAAGTGTAATGTCCGATAACCGCGTCCACTACTTTTACGACTTAATAATGTGCCAATTACACATAAAACAAAATAAACTAAAAATGTTGACTTCAGCGCCATCTAGCGGGAAAATGTCCAAGAGCAGATCGTATGATGCTCCTTAACAATAATAGTCTACCACCAATGGGATATCGGAATAGTTACTACAGCTATGAACGTTATAGAAAATCATAAGCCAGATAACCTGATGGGAACTTATCTGATGGTGGTGAATTATCATATTAACTCTTTAATCAATCTTCATTTATTTTTATTTTACCTTATATCTGGGTTTAGCATTCTCCTTGCCCTCTTTGGCGGGGAGTAGGCGTTTGACGACGTAACGACGGACATCATCTTCCTTGGACAGGTTAAACAGCTTGCGGATCTTCGATGCACGCTTGGGACCAAGACGACGGGGAACATTGCCGTCGGTAAGGCCGGGAATTTCCTGTGGACAATTATAGTGGATTAAGAATACTGTAGTTTATGTTTATGTTTCAATGACTTATCCCTGCCTAACTAAAATGTCTTGGAAAATTAAGCTGCTATAGGCAAACTTAGATTTTAGTCATTAGCAAGATAAAAGGTGATGCTGCTTTTTTAAAAAATTATTATGTTGTTACCTACTGTAGAAGAATAACACCATACTGTAAAATAGAACCTTCTAGTTCATATTAGTGACGTTACTACAAATTCTTGTAGTTGTCAACAGCAATTTCAAGTATTGCTGGATTATGATGAGTACTACAATTTCTCTAGGTATAAAAACTAGAGATTCAAAGTAAATAAATGTATGGTATTTGAAAAAAGACCTTTGAACAAGTAACTCAAAGGTTATGCCAAGTACCAGTTGATTTCCCCTGACGCATATAATTGCTAAGATGTGGTTATCTTAGAAACAGTAAGAACAGGGTTAAAAAACCTATTAACAATTGATAATATTTACCTATAAAAAAACAATGTATGTAATTTTATTATTGACCAGGTGGTTTGTCACTAATAAATTGAATTACACATTTGTGTATAAATAACATTTTAAACATGGGTAAATAATGTAATTTACACAACTAAGTTCAGATGCAAAAACAATGCATGTCTCGCTTTAAAATCTAAATTATTTCATAACTGAAGTAGTCTATGTAGTTACTACTAAAGAGGTATTCGACCTTAACCTAATGAAAATTACCTGTTCACCCTTGCGGACAATGACAAGGGCCAACACAGACAGGTTAGCATCAACAATGCAACCACGGACTGACTTGCGTTTCCTCTCACCATCACGACGTGGTCTGTAGCATGAGTGGCCCTTTGACATCAACAAACGGACACGACCTGGAACACAATGGAGACTTATAAAGTATTTTGTAACTATTCACTGGTACAATTTTATTATTAGTACATGTGGGCATGCGAGATATTTTTTGTCAGATAACCACAACTTTATTACGACCGCGACATGATCCTACGATAATTACTCGTGAAAACGAAATGACAAGAAAAAAGTAAAAAAAATATCATGTGGGAAATACTTACTGTTGGTAAGGACTCCCTGTTTCATGGGGAAGCCCTGCTTGTCGTTACCGCCGGCGACGCGGAGGACGTAACCCTTCCATTCATCACCTAGCTGATCCGCCTCCACTTCCGCGCCCATGCGCTTCTCGTAGAAGATGCGGAGCTTATGCTCATCAACTACCTCGAATAATTTCTGGCATCCCGTAGCCGGGAACGAGACGTTCAGCTACAAAAACAAAGTGAGGTTAGGATAACAAACACACTTCCCATCTCCATGAAACAGCTACTACAGCCCCCAAACGCAGTATTGGAAAACATTTCAGTGGAGAACTACTTTGAACTTGGACTAACAAAACCACACGGCACTTATTTCATAGCATGATAATTTCACTTTCCACAATACGGCACAACTTATCAAATATTTTCCAAAGAATCATATCCCAATTTTAACAAAAAAATATATTGAGCTGTACGTTAGCTATTATAGTATCACAAATTCATTATATTTCACCTAAATTATACATAATTTATTAAAAAACTTTATGAGAACCTTCATGACTGCGGTTAGATTCCTTGAACGTCAGCCATGAAAAAGACCAGAGACAAACGTAGAGCTGCGTATAAGGGATGTTAATTTCTGTTTTGGTTATGACATTTACAGAGCATTTTACTATTTGTTTATGGCCAATTCGACTATCGGTACTAAAATATTTATTTAAAAATATTAATTGGCACTACACTGTTATTTTCTAAAGAATGAATATTATATTTGTTCGGAACTTAACTTACGGAGAATGGATAGTGGTAGACCGCGAAATTCAAAATTTCTTACGTTTTTTCAATTCGCAGGTCAGTGTCAGATTGCATCTTGATCAAAATATGATTCGGTAGTGAACATGAACGGTACAATACCTAACAGGTACATATTTATAGAATTATAAACATTAGAATCATTAATATATCTTTGTAAGTTAGATTTCTACCACAAACCACCAATATCTTATGGAAAAGTGTTAATGGTAGAAATCTAACTTAGAAAGATGTATTAATGATTCTAATGATTAGAATTCTCGAAATATGTACCTGTTATTGTCGCGTATCATATTTGATCAAGATACAACCTGACACTCTGACCTGCAAATTGCAAAATACGTAAAAAAATTTGAATTTCGCGGTCTCAACTACCCATTCACCTTAAGCAGAAGTTTTTGACAACAAAACAGAGGTTCGGCAGTCAAAACAGTGACACATTAATAGAACTCGCTAAGTAAAACGCTTTGCAAAGGAGTGAAGGTTAATATTATGTTGTACAGACAGATATGTTGAGATTGAGACACACTAAGCAAACGAAAGCAAGGTAGGCACTGAAGTTTACTTGCGCGCTCCTTCTCGCACACCGCTCGACGTCTCACTGTAGATACAACAAAGAGGGCGTGAAGTGTATTTCGCGTTATCGCGACAATTTAGCCGTAGCATAGAAATACACTCGGCATACTGTATTTATAAAATGACAACTCTATTTGACAGAAGTGAAGTGTCGTGGTTTTCGCAGTTTCGCAGAACTAAGTGAGTGAACGCCGAATGTCATTTAATGGAAACATAGACCACATTTTGCTCATAAAATTCATTGATAGCTAGCCTAGCTTAGGGTTGTCTGTTTGTGTCTTGCTTTGCTTGTGTCAGACAGAAGTATAAGTTTTCGTCTCTCCAAATTAATGAGTGGACAAAATTAAAAATGAAATAATTTCACACATTAATGAGTAGTTCGTAACAAGTGTATCGTCATTCTCATTTACTTTGGTTTGAGTGTATACTTTCATTTATTTATATCGTTTGAAGCATTTGAATAAAAACTAACTAGAAATCTACAAAAATGAATCACGAAGAGAATAAAATTATGGCTCACCGGCAGCACGTGAAGTATTTTATGCGATTTCTGAACATTTTGCCATCGTCGTTGTCATCTCATGATACTACCAGGTAATAAACATCAGTCATAATTTATTGGTCAGACAAGGATTGCTAACAATAATTTATCACTTTCTCAGTCAATACAGTGCCTTGTTTAGTCAGTATCGTAATTTAAAGCAATGAAGTCATTCAGTTATTAGGAAATGCATTTATTTTATTCAGTGCCGGATTACGACTACTTGATGCCCTAAGCAATCCACGCTTGTAGGGCCCTCCTATCCTCTAGTCACCTCGTATTTTTTCAAAACAACGACGAGCGATTTGTAACGTTCGGCGCATATCTCTAGCTAGAGTTCTGTGGTTAGAGTGACTTTTGGGTCTTGTACTATCTTGCTGATAACCAGCCTTGCCTTTCATGTGCTAGCTAATACTGTTTCGTTAGTTGATGTTTCTGCCTTATGGTGCCCCCTGAGAAGTGATGCCCTAAGCAATTGCTTAATTTGCTTATGGGCTAATCCGGCACTGATTTTATTAGACATTACAGCCATAGTTTTAAAGAGGTCATGATTCAGTACAAAATTCGTCATTTATGATAAGTTCCTAGTAATGAAGACTCCTTCAAATGAGTTTTGAAAGAATTTAATTACAGTAGAGCTACAATTAATTACATCTTGAGGGTAATAAAAATGTAAATTTCATTCAAGGCTTAACATTTTAAAATGTAATGGACAATTATTTCAGTGGCATATTATGTGAATTGGCTATTAAAGATAGTAAAGAACTGTGCAGTTTTAATTTCTAATTATGACTGTCTTTTTACTGTGTTATCACTGCATTCTGCTGATATTATGGGATAAGGCCAAGTGAATAAGGTCAGGAGGATAACATTCAAACTTGAAAGTATTTATTTCAATTTAACCTTTTGAACGCCACATCAAAAAAACAAAAACATGCCCTCGGCGCCAAGCTACAAATTACCTACAAAAGCCTGTCATGTAGTTGTAACCATTGCGTGATTGGCATATTTTGGTTTGTCATCTATACATGATTGTGGCGGTCAAAAGCATTCACGTTAAACCATTCACAGGCACTTTTGAATTGTCAAAGAGCTTGTCAGTTATTCAATAAGAAAGTTGAAGCTAGTTGCCCTTCCAAAAAGTAGATCTCTATGGAGAAAAACAGGCAACAAACTCAGATATTTAAAAAAATCCTGAATACATTATTCTTGTTGCTTGTATGAAGAATGTAAAAAAAAATAACATTAAATTACATAACAATAACAACTATGTAACCACTGTCTCACAATAAAGATCTTTGACTTTGAAATTAAAAATAAGTTACGAGATGACCAGACTCAACCGACTGCTCCCATTCATGAACTGACACGTGGATCAGCACCATCAAGCTTGACCATTTTGTAGGGAATAAGGCCGAGAAGACAATTATGTGTATTAATTGTATATCATCATCCTCAAACATGCCTATATATAAGGTTGTCTTTAAAATATTGCTTTTAGCGATAAGACCAGCCATTGTGTCACTCGTTGTAAAATTTCTAGATTTATATCTATAATATTTATGGTGTACTTAATAAAGAGTATTCTATGTATCTCTCTTTTATGAAATCATGCAAAGATATTATGTTAATCTCATTTATGTCTCCATTTTTTTTATTCCTGTCTAATGAACAAAGCAGCATAGGTGGTCAATCTGTTATCTGATTGACTGGCTATGCTGCTTTCTTAATCAGAAAGGAATAAAAGAAAAAACCGGTCAAGTGCGAATCAGACTCATGCACCGAGGGTTCCGTACAACTTTGTAGGTATGTAACTACGAAATGGTTTTCAGATTTTTCCTTTACTTGTGCTACATGATATTGATATTCTAGATCAACGGGAAGTACCCTATAGGTTTTGATTCCCTTGTGAGTGTCAAAATATACGGCACAAACGGAACATAAACACCCATATCATTTGATTGCATTGACTTTTTCCACTTGATAACTCCATGTGTTGCTGAGAAAAAGGGTCTTGACAGACAGACAACGAAGTGATCTTATAAGGGTTCCGCTTTCCCTTTTGAGGTACGGAACCCTAAAAATGATTTTTATTATTTGTCAAGCAACCATTATCAATTAGCAATTAAAATTCCTTATGGATGTTTAACTGTTTATCCTGTTTCACAAATGACCCTACGCTTTATCCTGTTCTTATACACATATTTTTAAAACAACAAAATGTGTGGAATGTTAGGGGGACACCTTTGCCCAGTTGGACAATAAAGATTTATAAAAAAAAAAAACAAAACAATTTGATTGCTGCTCTGTAGGATTTGGAAAATCTTTCAATTATTCAGACTCTACTTACCAACTATTTCATTTATCAGAAAATTATAACAGATAAAAAAAATTATACTGATTATTATTTAGCTTAATACACAATAATTTTATGTTGATAGGAGTAATGGTAATTTTAGTTAGGAGCCATAATTTTAATATGTATAGAGTTGAATTATTACATCCTGTAATTAACTAATTACCAAGTGCGTGCGAGTTTAAAGCAAATAATTCACAAACATTATTTAAATAAAACTAGACATTGCTATGTTAGTTAACTGATTTTTTGTAGAATTCAATTGTTTTTCTGAACCTGACTGAACCTTTTTAGCGTTTTTATCATAGCTTTTTCTGTAGGTACCTGAATTTTTATCATGGATAATAGGCATGATGAATGATTTTCAAATCCTCTTCCGTAATGTACGTACACATTTACTATTTACGAAAACACCTATATTTCGGTAATAAACTAAAGTTTAACGAAGTTTGAAGCCATTTTTCTAATATTTTTTCAATAGGGCGCGAAAACAGCTCACAGTTTCATGGCGTCGGATCTGATGTCACGCCTAGGTAAAAATCAAATGTTGTCAGCATACTATCTATAGTGTACTCTGTGAACCACAGTGATGTTTACATACCCGTGACGTCATGCGCTGTGATTGGTGTTTCAGTCAAAATGGCCGACTGCAGTATTTTAATCTTTTAGTCTTGTGAAAAACCGATTAATCTCAAGTTTTTAAATTAAACTAAATCACTGTTTTAAATCCTTTTTATATGTATTTTCCCCTTACATCATTAAATTTTTGATTATTTGATACTGTCGTCACGCCTATTAACAAACTATGTTTTTATTTCAGAGTAACAATTGCCTATTTTTCTGTATCCGGTCTGGATGTACTCGGCGCAATTTCTTCGGTTTCATTAGACCTAAGGACTAGAATAATAGAATGGATCTACAGACTACAAGTTCACCCTGATAAGAATAGTAAGTACTAACTGTTGCTTCAGTGGCGTAACTATGTCATTGGAGCAAAATGCCACGGGCCCCCGCCAGAGGGGGCCCCCGGCGCGAGAGGGCCATGAGCACAGGATGATCCTAACACAAGGACAGAAGCAGTCAGGTGTTAAATTTTGAAGGGGAAATATGAAATGTACGCGGAAGAAGTCGCGGGAGTGAAGAAGTCGCGGGAAGTGCTAATAAAAAAAAAACTATAACGTTGGTTGAGCTTCTTTACATTGAGGGAGGGGCCCCATCCCTTGAAATTGCCACGGGCCCCAAACGGTAGGTATATTTACGCCACTGTGTTGCTTGCTGTTTAACTCACATTCCAGGGATGGCAGTTGAATTGATTGTCTGGGACTTGCCAAGATTCATTGTTTTTATGGTGGTTGCACTGTTAATTCTAGTGTTAAGAGGTTGCAGTGGTTGGGAAAATAGTGGCTTTACCAAGATTTTTTTTGGAACTGCCTATCATATTCAGCCTATAATGTTCCCACTGCTGGGACAGCAGGCAGTTTGGGTCCTCTCGGTGACAGGGAGTGGGCAGTAATCCAACACACAGACCTAGTGCGGTTTCGTAGATGTCAATGTCTTCGAATTTTTGGTTCTGGGACATGGACAGGTTCAGGACACGTTTTCATCACGATGTTTTCCTTCACCGTTTTGTGAGTAGTGGCGATGAAATCATTTACACTAAGTACCAAGCTTGTCTGGGTTCGAACCTACGGCCTACACTCGTAAGTCGTGGCTGTTCCCACGGGGACACCACTGCTATTAGAGCATGATTTAGTATCAAACATCCAAGAAATTTTGCAATAATATTATTAGTAGCAGTTGATAAATAATCCTGAGTTTATTATTGACGCATGTCATGTCATGGGCAAGATATTTAATATCTATATTTACTGGAATGTAAGATGGTGGTTGACCTCAGTCACTATATCTGTCCCTGTTTAGTATAATAATATTTATTACGTCATTTTAAATTTTGAATGCTTCTGCTGGTTTAATAAGATAAATCTTGAATTATTTAGACCTGTGGTGGCCCAGTGGTAACGGCCGCAACTTACGAGTTTCAGGTCGTAGGTTCGAACCCAGACAAGCTTGTTACTTAGTTGACTGATTATGTTTATGCTATTAATTAATTAACCGTGATTTGATTATAGTCAATGTAAGTGTAACTCTCTTATATAAGTTACTTAGTTTATGAGTTCATCAAACTTATACACCTATTTAACCTTATTATTTTATAATAAGGTTAAATAGCTACATACAATGTAAATAAAAATATAATTACCCAAGTAAAACATTTTGCCATATTAACATCAATAATATTCATAAAACAATTCTTTTCATTATTCATTACAACATTTATCATTTACTATGCTAATTTGCTATTGTTTATATTGAAGAACATATTGCACTTAAACAAATGAAATATTTGTTCTAGTGGCATACATTTTTTTAGGGTTCCATCCAAGTGTTTGGTCAAGTTGCACTGGGTTCTTTGATTAATTACTGACATTGAAGAATGTCTTAGCCCACGAACATTATTACGGGCTCGTTGTTCCCGAGGCGATATTTTTCCGCGCACTTGATTTTCAACGCACTGTGCACTGCTTAGCGCCGAGAATCCAACAGTGTGGTTTTATGATGTGCTGGGATGCGCTTTGTTGGATTCTCAACGTTCGGCTCAACACCGAGAGTTGAAAATAAAGTGTACAAAAAAAAAATGCCGTGGAAAAACGCGCTCGTGCTTACCTGGGTTTACTGTCTCTGAAAATACTGTTCAAAATATCTGATACTTAGCTCATAGTCATAACCAAATAGCTAATTCACATATTTGTTTGTCTCAGTACATGTCTTGTACAACTGCTGACTGTGACAGCAGCTTGTGTGTTATCTTTATGCATCAAAAACCTTCATTGTGGTCTTTAGAGCAGTGCCTTAGGCCTTTTACACATGCGCGGGTTCCCGATTAGTCGAGACCGTGGTTGCGAATGCACGGGTTAGCCGGGTAAATTGTGCCGGTACGTGAAAAGGCTAAGTAAGAACAGCCAAAGCGGTCGATTGATCATGTTAAGTTACGGTTGCCGCGGTTGGTCCGTAGATCGGTGACCATCTTTACATACCGAGACCTCTCCCTCCGTGTCTCGCAAAGCACGTTAAGCCGTTGACACCGGCTGTCATTCGTGGACCATATTCGCGAATCATATTTTAAATTTTTAACCAATATATTATATCCTGACCTGCAAATTCCAAAACATAATCAAATTGAATTTGGCGGGCTACCTCAGAGCATCACCCTTAAATACCGTCTTTAGCGACATCCAGGTCCAGAAAGGACCTAGAATAGTTAGAGAGGAACTTGGCTGATGATGGATTTAATTTACTTCGTCGTTAGTAAAATGCAGTATTTGTGTAGTCTATACAAATTTGTTTCAAATTGATGTTATTACGAGTTAAACAAATATCAACTTTATTTTAATGGTACTTAAGTTGATTTCAGGCTGACTAGCACTATTAAAAAAGTTATAAAAATGTTTGAAGTTGTAGCGTAAACTGAACTTTATTGTGTAGGATTTAAAGTTATTTTGCCACAAACTCATATTTGTTAACATTTTTGGCAAATAAATCGCGAATGCATATTAGGTACCTTGATTTGATGTAGCATAGTATTTACCACGCATACAGCATACACCATGTTTGCCACAGGTATCAGACTATGCGATGTGAGTTGTTTGCACATATTATCATTTTACTCTAAACACCAAGCTTAAACATAAATATATGGTATAACTTAACAATTTACTATGCACCTGTGTTAGCATATTATACGTCGCCCTAAAGAGTTTACAAAAGATCTCATTCAGGGCTATACAAATCAAATCTTACGCGGAATTCATCCTAAATGTACAGGCAAAATTACTTTTTAATCTACTCTCGATTTAAGTAGGTACCCTTTTTAATAATGCTTCAAATCAAAGCCCGTTTCGACGATTGATTGATACCGGTTTGCGCCACGTTCGGCGAGGTCGACGAGGTTTTTAAACCCAATGTCAGTTGAGGTCATTTTTTGCTCTCTTTCACTTCAATTATTAACCTTCTTTTAACCCTTCCATTCTGAATTGGCTGGTTCTAGTAAACTCTACAATAAAAAGTAATATAGGGCCTATTTGCTGTAGGCAGTTCGTAAAAACAGAGATTTATAATAAATATCAAAATATCCGATATTTGATATTTATCCGGTATGTATCGGGATATCGGATACTAATATAATTATATTAGCGAGCCCTGGTTTAGGTAGAGTTTCATGATGTTTGATGAGTATCAAGACGATTCTCATTTTTATATTGTAAAGGCAGGTAGTGTAGGTACTCAGCGGGATGGTCCGATAGGGTTACCGCTGGCCCGGAACATAAAGGGCTAAGGAAGGAACATGGGTGGGTTTTAGTCAGTAAGAGTCTGACATTCTCTTCCGCTCCACCCAGAGCGGGAGGAGTCATTTGATGATTTCCCACCGAAAAAAAAAGCCCTGGGTACTGTCCACGAAGTTTCTTGCCCGTTCTTCGCCACAGGAACCAACTACGTTTTGGAATGGGCATCTAGCTTCATCTTTCTGACTGACGGACTCCTTGACAGTTCAAAAGTGCCTGTATTAATTTTAGTTGAAATGAATGCTTTGAGTTTAGGCATTTTTACGGCTACATTCACGTGCATTTTACCTGGATTGTCCCCTTATTGGTTTCGAACTCAACCGAGCTCGACTGTAATTTAGCCCTGAATACTCCTAAATCTGAATTTTACTCAAAACATTGGTTTCAGGGGGTCTCCGGTTTCCAAAGGACTTTCTACTTTCACAAATAATACCTATATAACTACAATTAAAAATCAAATTAAGTTTATTTAATTTAATAATACTCGTCGATACTACAAGGTTGACCGCTGTCGTACCTGAACACGTTATAATAATCGTCAGAGGTCAAATCATGTCGCCTAGTTGTTTTTCAACAAGTAAGTAGTTTGACCGCTTTTTGCCTTTTGTTTTCGTAATCGCACTACTGAATCCTATTTAGATAAAACCACAAAGCCCATAAAACGAGTGTTAATCTAAGCTGTATGAGGTTTTTAATGCAGTTTTTTTAGTGCATTTCATTAGGTACTTCAAACGAGAACTACATGAAACAAAAAACTCGATTTACTGGATGATCTTTTAGATTGCTACAAGATACTTGATTAGCAGTCTGTTGCTTCTAATCTCCGTCGTGTCGCCGGCACGACAGTATTTCAAATTTTCTTGGTCCAAATCTTCGGCACTTTCACTGCGTCGTTGCGGTCAGTGGCAGCGCAGAGGTCACTTTGATGGCAGACTAGGAGGTGGTGCATAGTTTGTGAAACAGCTCCACATCTACACCCTTTTTTTTTTTTTTTTTTTTTTTTTTTGAGGATGGGAAATCATCAAATGACTCCTCCCGCTCTGGGTGGAGCGGAAGGGAGTGTCAGACTCTTACTGACTAAAACCCACCCGTGTTCCTTCCTTAGCCCTTTATGTTCCGGGCCAGCGGTAACCCTTTCGGACAATCCCGCTGACCCACATCTACACCCTGCTGCCGCCGTTGTTGATTGCTCTGTATTTTTCCCCCTAATTTAAAACTACAAGTAAACATCAAGCTTTGACTCATCATCAAAATTAATCATACCGCCGAAAAACGGTCACTGCTGGTCATAGGTCACTCTCCAGCATCACCACAACGACCGGTCTTTGGTGAAGCCAAGACTTAACTAAATGGAGAAAATTAATTACCCGTTGTAACGATACTCCCGGGGATCAAGCCTATTTCACTATGTCAATTGAAAGAAAGGACTTAGACGAAAAGCGATCTTAGAAAAGCAACTGCTCATATGTAGGTATTCCTGTTCAAGTCAGAGGGACAATTCTTGTAACTTTAAGAACGTTCACAGTCTGCTCTCAGTCTCAATCTGTCAAACCTCTACCTTACCTCTAATTTCCTTACATTTTTGATAAGTTTATGACATTGATTTTCGCTGAGGTTAGATGACGACTAGATTTTGAGCGTTTTAAATAAGAGGTTTTTCTTTTGAGTATTAAAAAAAAAACATAGTTTCCAAGAACCCTGAAGATGTCGTTGAACTGACTACGGTACTAGGTGCCAAAGCCAAAACGCTTGGAAAAAAATACATTGCGTCACGTCACATTCGCTCGTTGAGTGACACTTTCGTTTGCTTTTGTTTTACAGGGTTTTACGATCTCAAAATTACATCCAAGTGAAATAATAAAAAAAATATGTGACGTTCCGTTCCTTGCAGTAACTTACCAAGTTCAGCGCCATCTATCCAGCGTCTAGGGAAGAGTTAAAAAAAAAGAAAACGAAAATCCCTCATTACGAGAATTGGCCTTCAGTTTTCCGTACTATCTAGGCATAGTAATGGTCTATTTATTACAAGCATGACAAATGAGAACCCCTGGAATTACGGCCCCTTTTTAGGGTTCCGTACCAAAGGGTAAAAACGGGACGCTATTACTAAGACTCCACTGTCCGTCTGTCTGTCTGTCACCAGGCTGTATCTCATGAACCGTGATAGCTAGACATGAAATAAATAGAAATTTTTACCAGTTGGCCAGTTTTTTCTTTCGCAGAACTTTATGTTTCTACGAAAATTTATGCAAATAACAATTTAATGTTAACATGTAGATACGTTTTATTGCCGTTAGGAAATAAAATAGTGTTAAGTCCACTTAAGCGTGTAGGCAAAGGTACCTGTTTAAACAGTTTCTGTAGTATTATGTTATGAAGTGTAAGATTAATTTGTAAACGTTGAATTACATGTAGGCTGGATTTAATACATAATGAACACAATGCAATAGTGTTGTTATCTTGTTTATTTTGTTTGAACATGTTTTTACTTAAGTAGCGGTTTTATTGCGCGGTTTATCGGCATGTAAATACATTAAACAACCTTGTCAACGTCTTATGAAGAAGCTGTAGTATTTATTTTTTACGCCCGTATGCGTCACCTTGTTTTAAGAGGCGGAAGAACCAAAGTAGCCTAACTTCAATACAATTCTTCATGAAATTGATAAGACTTAGGTACTTATAAAATAAAAATAACATGAGTAACTACACATGATATTTCCACACTTATTGTGCAATAGAAGCACAAAAAATAACAATTATCTAGATAAAAAAACATCACGAAGTTACCTCCAGATTTCACGACTTTTCGATTTGTACCTAAAATGCTTAAATGAAGTTATGACTAGGTACTAGAATAAAAAATTGATGATTAATGTAATAGGCGACAAAAATTGTGGAAGCATTTTTTTTTATTCTTTTTATTTGTGAATTTATTACGACGATAAGCTTATGGCAATTACGATGTTCTTAGTTTGTGGAATAAGTCATCTTCCGTCGCACATTGCGGGAACTTCAAACATACTTGTTTCACAAATCAGAGTCGCCGTCACTCTGTTGAGACGAGAGGACTGCGCTGAAATTTTCGGCTGCGCTGGTATATAATTTATTTGAGTAAATAAAATAATATTTTCGTAATTTTTCACTTTGTAGGAAAGACACTGTGAAATAGAAAACATGCAAAAATAACTAAAACCACTCCCGAAACGATTATTAAAAACAATAAGACTTGATAAACTATAAAATAAAAATATTAAAATAATTCAATGTTGATATTTCAAAAGTCAAGATGACATACATTTTATTTGACAGATAGGTATTTGACTGGTATAGTACAACTAGCGCCATTGCTCTGCATTTCGCCAATTTCGGTCCATTTTCTTGCGGAGAAAATTTGCAACATAGCCAACTAGCCAATTTCGCGTTCATTTAAAAGTTCATGCTGGAGATTCTACACTTTATTACGATTAACTTAGAAACCAAATTCGTCTACCCCTACTTTTCTTGACAAACTCCTCCTCCTTGTAAGGTAACCCTTAGAAGACCCATTTCGAGCGACTTTTGACCATTCCCTAAATCAAGTTGAAACAAAGGTAGGTTATCGGTATATTATTATTGGTGTTTACAAAAGAAATAAATCCGAAATTAACTATGTAGGTACCTAATGGGTTTATTGTGGACAAAAGTACGAAACGGTGTGCACATGAAATATTTCATACGGATAGTGTTCTCATGACTAGCCTTCTTTTTATGGTGGGGATGAGTACAGGTTGTAACGGATCACAATTTGGGATTGTCGGCTTCGCCGATAAAAGACTTGAGATCTAAATGGGTGCTAAGTTCCATAGAGTTGAAAGAAAGTCTAAAGTTCATAATGTAACTTGGCAAGTTTTCAACGCTAAAGTTTCAACAGTTAGGTACAAAAGAGGAACCTAATGAACTTTCGACTTACTCTGGCACCACACACACACACCACACATTTAGTTGCCAATTTTTTCATCGGTAAATCCGACAACCCTGTACTTCTTTCGTACCGAACTTGGCCTCATTTTCTACAAATGTTTTCGGCAGGGATTTTTTCCTACTCGCACTTCGCACTGGAAAGGTTTTTATTACACATGCCATTTTACTTTGCAGAATACAATGCAAAATCCACCATGCCAATATTATTTATTACTTGGGTATCACTTGTTGCTATTTTATTGCCTTTGCACGATCCTGCAATGCAAAATTCACGATATACTATTACAATTTTTTACTGTATAACACCATTTTCCACCAAGATGTCGTGACGTCCAACATGACATGTGAAGTTTGTTACGCCAAGATTGAGTTTCTAGTTCCAAAACATAACTAAGATGATTATTAGATTCTGAATTCAAACTTAGCGTATAGTAAGTATATGCAAAATAAACAGATGTTTTTAGGTGCTGATGAATTTCATTGAAAATAAAGAGAATGCGACTATACATAGGGTTGCTGATCACTCTGTAGTGCAACTAAATTTTGATAGATTTGTTCAATCATGTTCGTCGTTAATATGACCATTATGACATCGTCATTCTAAGAATGCTTCATTTCATTAGCTTAACGTAAAAATCGTAAGATACGGGATGCGATTATATTGACTTTTATATCGTTTAAAAACAAATGATTGATTCATGATTCATGTTCAGGAGTATGTAGTATAATACTTTGATACAAGTGCTTTTGCTTTTTGGGGTTCCGTACCTCAAAAGGAAAAAATCAAAACCCTTATAGGATCACTTCGTTGTTTATCTGTCTGATCCCTTTTCTTCGGAATGCGTGGTATCAATTTGAAATTTATATCAAATACTTAGATCTACGGGTCCTTGGAGCTGTAGAAATATCAAGCCTCTAAGACGTAGACTTAGAAGCTGGCATAAATTACCATTCATGTCGCATATTTTGACATTCGCAAATAAATTAAATTCCTATGGGTGTAAGTACCTGTAAATTTCTTGATTCTAGGTCAACGGAAATAATTAAAACCTTATGGATTTTAATTCAAGAAATTTGGCAACAAGCAAGGTCTCGCCGTATCCGAAAATCGTTAATTTTATTCGGCATCGCAAATTTATAGGCCGTATTTTGAAGTCTGTCCTTCAATCTGGAATTGGAAATTCATAGGCCATAAATGTATTACTTGTATGTTCGTGAATATGTTACCGGCGTCGGAACAGATTCACGAACATACGATAATATTGCATAATATACCTGCTTGCACAGCGATCATACTTAGGTACTACATTGATTATAGCCGTTTCATCTGATTATTTTGCGTATACTTACTACAGAAGATTCAAATTCAAACACAAATATATAGGCCGGGGTGAAAAGTTTCTGCTGGCGGGAAGGGATTGTGTTTTGTTTTCGCAGTGTTTGATGAAAGGGGTAGGCAAGAAGGCGCGGGTGAAAATTGATTTCTTTCTGGCTTAATGCGCCCCCTTAATACCAGTTATTAAAACTGAGATGGAAGCTCAGACGAATGTTGTACATTTATTTGTACTTACCGTTTTATAAAATGATCTTATCTTTTAAACAACAAAATAAACATACATAAGTTCACGTATTTTAATTCTTTATTCTATAATACTTACTGCCAAAATATAACGAAGCATTTAACACCATTTAAGTACACATAAAAATACATACTTTGTGTAATTTATTTCATCACCACTGCTCTCAAAACGGTGAAGGAAAACATCGTGAGGACACATATCCTAGACCAAAAAATTTGAAGACATGTGACATGACATCTATCAACTCGAACTGGGCCCGTGTGGTGGATTATGGCCCACTCAGAGAGAGGAGGCCTGTGTCAAGGCCACATTATAGGCTGATTATGTATAAACATAAAATGTCCTAAACATTCATACTTATATTATACTAGCTGACCTGACAGACGTTCTGTTTTTGATTCGAAAGACACGTGGGGCCATCTATTATCATAATAACGTTATTATTGTTTTCCTCGGAAACACCACTTTTTTTCGAGATGAAAGGTACCCTAAGTCCGTTTCTGTACACTTGACAACGTATATGCAAAATTTCAGAATGATCGGTTCAGTGGCTTAGGCGTGAAAAGGTAACAAAACAAACTTATTTTCGCATTTATAATATTAGTTAGGATTATATACGAAAGTAACTGTCTGCCTGCTACCTTTACTCACGCCTAAGCTACCTATTGTTCTGAAATTTAACAGATGGGTACCCTGGGAGCTGGAGAAGGACATAGGTTACTTTTCATCCTGATTATTTGGATTCCAAAATGATGAAATACAAAATACACCCAATTACTGGGTGACACGATACTCCATGGCAAGACTGGTTGTCAGACCGACCTCAGGTGGCACGATACCCCTTGGTAAGACTTTTTGCCAGAATTTCGGGCTTCTGACTACCCGTAACGACTGTCAAAGGTCTACGAATGACAGCCGGAACCAACGCCTTATCCTGCTTTCCGAGGCGCCGAAACGGATTGTTTTACACCAAACTAAGAAAAGCTTTTCTCCATTGCAGATGGCGACATGTCAATGTGTGGCTTCCAAGGTTCCTCGACAGTAAATATAGAATTGGCTCCTCCGAACAACCACTATCGTTGCGGACATCTCGCTATGACGTATACAGGCCTTTGTATCTTGCTGGCATTAGGCGATGACCTCTCAAGATTAAATAGGAAAGCTTTAGTCGAAGGTATGTTCCGTTGATTTGATTGTACAGTAGACCGCATGTCAGTGCATTATTTTGACTTAGCAAGAGGTGAGCTTGAGAATAAGAAAAATAATCCAAAACTGCCAGAAAATGGGCGTCATCGTCGAGAGAGGCCGAGGAAAAGCTGGCGTGAGGACTTGCAGATTGGCGGGAGAAGGCAACAAGGCGAAAAGCTGTGGGGGAGACCTTTGCCCAGCAGTGGGTCAATTCAGGTTGAAAAAAAAGAGGCCAGTTTAAACTGGTTTTGTTAGCATTGACTTCGATTTTCTCTACGTTTGTCCAACTGCATGTCCTTTAAGGTTGTTTAGGGTACACTTATCGCAGAATAAATAGGACTTATCTGATGTCGTTGAGATGGGAGTTGCACCTGGGTTTCTTGCTTAGCCGACGTGCAGCACAACATACGAGTAGTCTTATGTAAATACATGTTTTAAGGTACTAAGTTCATGGTACACTAATGTTATCTGACGAAGCGACGGCGCTTTACATGTGGTAATCAAGTGTACTAACGCGCTGTGACTGTGTGCGTGAAGACGAGTAGCGTCAGCACGTAACACACACACACGCGCAATTTCAAACACACATACGCACACAACACGCACACACACATTTCCGACTTCGCCATTGTCTCGGACGGTACCGAGAGCGCGCGTATACGCAAATGAATGAAGTATGCGTGAATGTGTGTGTATACACTCATTCGCAGCGTGTTTGTACACTTGGTAACCAGAAGTAAAATGCGCGTCGCTCCGTGAGATAAAAACACTATAACTGTCTGACCCGGCAGGCTTCGACCCTAACGGGCCCATTCAGTTGTTGTTGTTGTTCGCTTTTTCATCTTTTTGAGGCGCGCGTGCAACACGTACGCGCCGTCCGGGCCCTGGTCTGGGCGTCTGGGCCCTGCGTTGAAAATCCAATCCTTATTTTAATTATCAGTCCAGCTTTGGAAGATTAGCCGGAACAAACAGACAGACATACAAAAGTGCTAAAAATTGTTTTGTTGTTATAAGTACCGTACACACTTTCACATGCATCTAGTGAAAAGCTGCTGTTTTGCCATTACAAACAGACACATCAATTTATTTCTTTGTATTGATTACTTTTAGGTGTGCTTAAGTGTAACTTAGTAAGATCTACTCCAAGTTAATCCTGCCTCATCATCATCATTTCAGCCGAAAAACGTCCACTGCTGGACATAGGCCTCCCCCAAAGGGGGCGGAGGGGTTTGCCATAATCGCCACGCTTGGCAGGCGGGTTGGCGATCGCAGTATAGTATGGTGGTGGAATGCATAGAGAACGCTGCTGCCCATTCTCCGGTACGATCCTTAGTCGCCTTTTACGACACCCACGGAAAGTATGGGGTGGTGCTATTCTTTAAGTCCGGCACCACACAGACAATAAATCCTATAATCCTGCCTACTCTTGTTTAAATATTATTTCCTTTAATTCCAGGTGTAAAAGCTCTTCAAACAGAGGAGGGCAACTTCGCAGCTACGTTATCGGGTTGCGAGTCAGATATGCGTTTTGTGTATTGTGCTGCATGCATCAGTTATATGCTCAACGATTGGTCCGGGTTCAACATTGAAAGGGCTACAGATTATATCATCAAGTCTATTGTAAGTATTACGTGTGTTCTAATTTATTAAAGTAAAGCAAAAAAAGTTACCAAAGCGTATAGTTGACCTTGTAATTACTTTACCACCCTTATGTTGAATGTCAATTTTACGTAATAGAACGTCAAAGTTCGACTATTTTGCCTTTAAGACCAATGTCACAGTTCGTTCATAAATGGTACAGTATTTATATCTCACAAAGGGACGCGCACTGTGAATGTGCGCATAACACACTGTGAATGTGTGCGTTGTGACGAGTAGCGTCAGTTCATAACACTATGTGTGTTATGCGCTGACGCTATTAGCGCACACGCACACACTTCCGACTTCGCCGTTGTCTCGGACGGTAACGAGAGCTCCTGCGCTTACTCACACATTCACAGCGTGTTTGTATGCTTGGTAACCACAAGAAAAGTGCACGTCCCTTCGTAAGATAAAAATACTATACAGGGTTATTGGCAAAACATTAACAACCTCTTAAGAGGTTAATCGCAAAAAAAATCAGCTGTTCCTTACATTTATGTTCGTATATCTCGTCAAAATGTGTGGAACAGCAGATTTTTTTTTCGCGATTTCAGTTTTGTTCCCATAGTAAAAGTTGTTCATAATGATGAGTACAATGACCTCTTAAGAAGTTGTAAATGTTTTACCAATAACCCTCTATATACAGCGGTCAATCGGTCAGTTACTATGTTGTTATCGTTCATTGGTTTGGCTTTAACAAACATTTAACTTCTCGAAGTTCTTAAAATATTTTCTGATGCTACAATATCTCACACTTAATGTCGACTTAGAATTTTGTGCTCGTATAAAAGAGCGGCACGCGTCACTGTCTCACGAAATATTAGTAGACACCTTCCAATATATAAGTAAAAAGATATAATAATACGTATTATTGAAATCCTTAGAACGGCGCGGCGTTTCCTTTGGTGTTCCTCCATTAACCCTAACAGATTACGACAACCTGCCGCTCACGTGTTTGAGCTCGGTGCTCAAATACATGAGTGGCACGTAGTCGACAGCAGCCGTAGACACGTTGTCGGCGGCTGCAGTAACCTCTGCTGTTGACACGTGCTGCTCGTGTGTATGAGCACTAAGTTACAATTTAGAAAATGGCTAAATAAGTATAAAAAAAATTGTATGCAGAGTTGACCGTAATAGAAAAGTCTAATTAAAGAGACTACGCAACCATGTTGTTAGGCCTGGGTATTTTTCTTACACTAACAAGCCCATTTTAAATTAAATAAAAGTTGGAAGCAGGCGGGACCCATTTGAATTTGAAAATATAGTAAAAATGGTATGGGTCCCGCCTGCTTCCAACTTTTATTTAATTTAAAATGGGCTTGTTTGTAGCTTTTTAGTTTCGCAGTCGGGTTTTTTTATTTTTTAAATTACTTTTTTTATTTCCAGCATTTTAGTTTACAAATGTGAAAGATTTCGCAAACGATTTAGTTCTTGCTACGTGTTTTTTACGATTTGTTACTTCGAATTACTTTTAACCATATAAGTTGTATATATTTTTGTAATCACCTTTTAAATCCCTTTATTTTTATACCCCACTCGATAGGTTCAGAGAAAAAAAAAATTTTTTTGTCAACATATTGCGCCAAAAATCGGCCATTTTAATTTTTTTGCAATTTTGATATACCCAGTGTCACTCTCACAATTAAGACGAATCTAACGGCACCTCTCAAGCTGAAATCGATAAAGCCGTTTAGGCTACAGAGCGTGCCAAAGAAATATACATACATACATACACTCGAAAAACATAACCCTCCTTCTGACGCAGTCGGGTAAAAAGAGAAGTAAAGGCGATACGAAAAAAACATAACCCTCCTTCTGACGCAGTCGGGTAAAAACCCAATTAACACGTTTCACAAATGTAAAAGAAAATTACATATTACGTATATGTAATTTTCTTTTACCTTTTTATCTGTAAAGCAGTAAAAACCTGTTGATTACGTATTATCGCGCATACTTATCCCTCGTTTATAGTATTTTTATCTCAAGAAGCGGCGCGCGCTTTACTTATGGTTACTAACTGTACAACTACGCTGTGTAAACAAACTACCTTAGCTTTGATAAAAGCTAAGGTAGTTTGCACAATAGACGCAATAGGAACATCGACAAACGTTCAACTACTCATAGTTAAACGCTTTGCGAAGTTCTTCTTGCGTATACTGTGTCAACGCGGCTTTATATTGATAAAGCAAAGTCAAACTGACTGACTGACTTGGTATATATTTGTGTATTGACACGTTCGAATCCAAGACCTACGATTCGTAAGTCGGGGCCATTATCATTGAGCCAACTCTGTTTCTACGGTGCAACACATACTATCAAATAATTATGCATTTATTGTATATTTTAAATGTTAAGATTTATGGGATACAAGCCATGTGCCAGATGGCAAAAATTACTATTTGACCCATTTAGGTGATGCATCATCATCATTTCAGCCGAAAGACGTCCACTGCTGGACATAGGCCTCCCCCAATTTTGGGGGGGTTTGCCATAATCGCCACGCTTGGCAGGCGGGTTGGCGATCACAGTATGGTATGATGGTGTAATGCATAGAGAACGCTGCTGCCCATTCTCCGGTCTCCCTTAGTCGCCTTTTACGACACCCACGGGACGTATGGAGTGGTGCTATTCTTTAAGTCCGGCACCACACAGACAAGGTGATGAATTTACAAAAATCCTTCCTTAGTGCATGTACCTTCAGTACATGGTATAAAACAAAGTCGCTTCCCGTTGTGTTTGTATGTATGCTTAGGTCTTTAAAATTACGCAACGGATTTTGATGCGTTTTTTAATAGATAGAGTGATTCAAGAGAAAGGTTTATATGTATAATACATGCATATTATAGTAGAGAAAAGCCGAGAAGTACAAAGATTTGTAATGTGATGTCGTAACAAACATATTTTTGTGCGCTTATATTGCAAGCTCTGGCTAAACCTTACGAGACAGATCAAATAAATGTACTACGGAATTGTATATCTTAAAAATCAATAAAAAAGTCCGCGATGGTATACAAATACCATCGCGGACTTTTTTATTGATATCTCCTAAGGATATCCCACAGTAACCATTTTTATCTTTAACATATTACAAAATTATTATGGGTTATTTACCAAGCTATTTTAAACAATACAGTATTATTCCTGATCTAATTAAATACATTAAATACGCTGTGCATTTTATGGAGATCAAAATTGCCCTTTACAGTATAACATTAAAATGAATATCTTAGAAGATATCAGACATTTAAAGAGCGGAGGCAGAGCGGCTAGCGGGGCGGTACGAAGCTCGGTCAGCTATTCGTTATATAGCGAACTGCCCCGTTGGTCTCGTGGTTGCAAACGCGACTGCCGAGCGTGGGGTCCTGGGTTCGATTCCCGGGTTGGTCAAAGTGTTATTGGGTTTCCCATTAGGAATTTCTTAGTAACAGTCCGGAGTTTGGAAGTTGGCGGTTTAATACCCCCGTGCCTCGGAAAGCACGTAAAGCCGTTGGTCCTGCGCCTGAACTCTACCCGGTCGTGTCGGATTGCCGTCCCATCGGACTATGAGAGTAAAGGAACAGAGAGTGCATCTGTGTTTGCGCAGCCACTTGTGCACTATAATATCTCCTGCGTACCTGGCTAATCTCCATTGAGATTGGCCACCGTGACCGAAAACGGTCGGGGAGACTATTATATAGCGAACTCTTGTGTAGTATGTGGCTCAGGCTGTGCATTGTCCGTCAGTAAATTTATTTAAGAATTTTTATTAAATATATTCACATAAACGTTATTCACAGGGCTACGACTACGGCATCGCTCAGTGTCCGGAACTGGAATCCCACGGAGGTACAACATTCTGCGCGCTAGCCACACTAAGCCTTACGGACCAACTGGACAAGCTATCAGAACAGCAAGTGGAAGGCTTGAAGAGGTGGCTCCTCTTCCGACAAGTCGACGGCTTCCAAGGCAGGCCTAACAAACCCGTCGATACCTGCTACAGTTTCTGGGTAGGGGCATCCCTGAAAATACTAGACATGCTCCAATACTCAAACTATGGTAGCAACAGAAGATACGTGTATGAAACACAGGACACTGTCGTAGGCGGGTTCTCAAAATGGCCCGACACGTGCACAGACCCCATGCACACGTATCTAGGACTCGCAGGACTCAGTTTAATAGGCGAAAGCGGACTACTAGAAATAGAACCAACTTTAAATATCACTAAGAGAGCGTATGACCACCTCAAATCTTTACACGCAAGGTGGGAGAGTGAAACACTCTGTGTTTTATGAATACGTCTTTGGAAGTGTCCTGAGAAACTGGTTTTCTAATTATGAATGACGACGTTACATAGGGTTATTTTAAATTAGCTAGCTAAACTCCTGTTGATGTGTATTAATATCTAAACACAAAAATAAGAAGATTCGATGTTTTTTTTGGAAGGTCAACGATCGCTGTCATGTTGTTACTTGAAGTATGAGTTGAGAAAAACTGTTTTCTTCTGTTTTATCGTATTTAGATATACCCATCAAGTCTGTCAAGTTTACACAATAAAAAAAAAATAAACTGATAGGTATTTCAAATGACTACAATCATTGTGAACGATGACCCCACAAAAGAATCATCAAATTATTTTTTTTTTGTATTATCATGTTCACATACCTGTCGCGCCTGCGGAGTTTATCTAACTAATTTTATGTAACCCTGTATGTTTCCTTTTACTCGAGTTTGGTATGTTTGTATTCGTGGCGTTCGAGTGTAGCCTTTCGATAGCACATGTTTTTAGCCTGGATACTGATGTGACAAAAAAAACTGCACGATTAAAGGACCAAGTTTAATTGTTAATTAGAAACGAACAAATAATATATAAACGCGTATAATAAATAATTTGCGCTTGTTGCCTTAAAACGTACATTCATAATTAAAAAATAGTTTCGTACCAATCTCGTCTACCCTTAGAGTTCTAAGAATTTTAAGTTACCTACCGAAATTATCGTAATTTAAGTTTATAAAAACGTTCATTATGCTATAGTATTATTACTGTTGCATAATCCTTTTGTATAATATTGAATTTGTTAGTACTTAAAATAATGTTTATGAATACTAGGTGCTAATACTTGAGTAGGTATCGGGTACCTAACGGGGTCATTAAATGGACAACGAGTAAATACTTAGCGTTATAGTACAATATGAGAATTTCTCGCGACGTGCCATGGAGCAGTTGAGTAGTTAGGCGATTATCAAATTATTGCACAAAATGTAATTTTAAGCTGTTTTTATTGTAACAGATGATTTAGGACGCAGTCTCATTATGCGGGCTACGAAAAATAAGGTTTATTCCCAAAAGAAAATATTTGAGCAGGGTCGATATCCATTATAAACAGAATTGTCTATCACACAAATGTGCGTTCAAGGCACTGTTTTATGGTGTCTGGGGGGTCTACTTTCTAAATCTTTCAACGAAGTCTGAAAGGAATTGATTCGTCAAAACAAGTAAGTAACAAATTAATTTTTCGAATGGACAAAAACACATTGCGAGTAGGGACAGCTGTCAAATCGTTTTGACAGTCATTCTTAGTTCGGGCTCCTAACTAATCTTATGTCAGTATGTATAGGAGGCGCCCGTATCTTCGGTCGAAGCTGCGAATTTCGTGCTAAGGGAATAGACCTCCTGAAATCTTAAACAACACTATAATTAGTTCCATGTATACAATGGCCAAAAATTTAGATTAATGTAGAGTTTATTCAATACAGGCGAAAGTGATAATTAGGTAAATTACACAAACAACAGTTATAAAACCGTCGCTTTATTGCGAGTCGTCAATTACAACAATTATTTTGGTGGTGACGTCATTTTGTAACTGCGTCCTAATTCGCGTACGGTCAGCAATTAGTAACGACCAATAGTATTCGAATTTAATGTGCGTTCATAATTTTACTGGAGGATCAGTAATCTAGTGCTGAGACCTAGCGGTTTTTACTGGCGTTTCGTAAAGCTAAGATGGTTAGGATGTTTTTGGTCCGTAGCTGCCTTATACAGGGTGGTAGGTACATTGATGCGCAGCTCGATACCATGGATTCAATACATAAAAAAAAAGAAAGAAATAGCTGTTCCATACATTTTGGCCGCAAAGGTCTATGAAACACCGATTTTTTGAAGTGAAATAGTAGATTGTTTGCCAAGGGAGCAAACAACTATTTTGAAGGCGAGAGTGTTTAGTAGAATCCTGATCGCAACGAGGGATTCAAAGTACGTCACTCGAGCTTAAAAATAGTGTTGCTTCCGAGGTGGACACTACTTTTTATCACCCTCTATGAAAAAATAAGTAAGTGTAACTTATGAACAAGAATAGTACGTTTATTTAGTTACATACAATTACTTGGGGAATACATACTCCTTTTTTATAAAACTAAGTAAAATCCTAATTTGAGTAAAAAATTACGAACGAAGGTTTTATTTAAATTTGACTCTTGCGTTTTAGTTTATCATACAGCCTGTTACTTGTTCATAATTTGTTCGTTCAAATTAATTATAATGAGCCGTGTGATGTCTTGATGGCCCAGTGGAGCAGGTTCAGCGGGCCTAAAAAGGTCACTTTGGCAGAATCATTTTTTAGGCCCGCTGAACCAGCACAACTGGGCCACCAAGACATCACACGGCCCATTATAATTAATTTAATTTCTATTATT
Source organism: Mesoligia furuncula (assembly GCA_916614155.1). Classification (NCBI taxonomy): domain Eukaryota; kingdom Metazoa; phylum Arthropoda; class Insecta; order Lepidoptera; family Noctuidae; genus Mesoligia; species Mesoligia furuncula. The sequence goes on along the minus strand of OU744804.1, from coordinate 12,404,326 downwards.
TGACTGTCATGAAGTCCATAAATAGGGGCGGGACCTTAGTATCGTGTAGTGTTGTAGTAGTCATCGTACTATAAACAAAAAGAAAAAAAAAACGCTAGTTGAAACCGCTAGTGTGGTACAAGCCTTTTCTAATAAAAACGAAGTAGTGAGCTAGAGTAGATACATCGAATTAGTTTGGCAGTCACAGCAAATCTGGTCAGGACTTTAAAAAGGTCACCTCAAAGCCTATATTTTGTTAATTTGTTATAAGAACCAGTGTTTACTCTTCTTTTTCGTGATTATTTTACGGTGACTGGCATATCTTTTTTTGTATGTGTTTCTTTCTTAAGCCCTCATTGGAAGGAGTATCTCCACTATTTTTTAAGTCTCGGTTTCTTTATGGTATGGCATATAAAACGTAGTTTTTCACGCCAAGAAAAACGTGTGTGTATAAAGGGCCTAACGCACGGTCCCTCTCGATGGAAACCGCAATTAAATTCCATTTCTGTCTGTGAAAGAGGTACAGACGCCAGCACATCCAACCTACCCGAAACTGTCAAATTTTCCCAATCAACTTTGAACCTTATGCTGTAGCGATAAAGTTGAAAATCTAATAAATAAATTTGACAGATTGTGGTAGCTTCATGTGTTGGCGTCTGTTCATTGAAGATTTTCGTTAGATTAGACAGTTATATACGCCATGCTAACAATCTACTCCGATATTGTGGCTGTGGCTCCGGGGGGCCAGCTAAATAAAAACACATCTTTTTTTTTTTTTTTTTTTTCAAATGAAGTTGTTCCAAAATGAACTTATGAATCTGTGAAAATATTTTACATGGCAATGAACGTTTTTGCCTTTTTAGGTTTTTTTTTGAATATCCTAAATTTATACTCTTCTGCTGTCAGTCTTCATATTGATTCTTTAATCGCATGTGGAGCCAATGTTGCAAAACTATTCAAATTAGATTTTTATATAATGTTTATATGAAAATAAATATATAGCGAATTTACATTTACAATGATTCGTTGCGTCTTTTTCTTATGTCTGACGTTAGAATGATGATCTTTTAACGAAGAAGTTTGTCATTAAAATTAGGTTAAACATTCTATGTTGTGTTCCGAAGCATTTATAGTATTCCGTGCCTTTGAAAATATTTCTAAGGTTTCTGGTACTTTTCCGGTTTTTGGTATCTTTTTTCTGGTTTCTGGTGTCATGTTTTATTTATTATGGAATGCTCAAGTACGCGCACACTTTATACTAAGTTGTATGTATGTAAACATGTTTGCGAGCTTTTTGAATGGCAAGGACTATACTTACTTTTAACACTGTATCTCGAAATACCAATGTTTTGTTAGTAATTGTGGGTAATAGTGGTACGGAATACTAAGATACATTTATACTTTTTTAAGTGGCGCTTACTGGGTTTTTATGATTAATAATTTATTGTATTTCACTATAAAATTCAACAGTTCCTTTTGCAGATAGTATAATATGTTCTACCTCTTGATTCATCACGCCTTGAATATTGTTTAGTTCGAACATTTTGTATATTTTATTATTTTGTGCAGACAAACCTTTACACAAGCTGAGGTAAAATTACAATTTAAATCAACAATAAAATAGAATAGAATACAGGGAGAATTGTCCTCTTTCTTGCCAAAATTAAAAATCATAATCTTGAAAAATCATTTTTCAAAAATCTAGCGATTAAGTTTTCATTTTCATTAAAAAAAATCGCAATTTCTTATACAATCCACGCACATTTGGAAAATTCACCCTGTATATTAGAAGTATATAAATGCCTTATATTCAGAACATTGTTGTGAATAACGTTACGTCAATTATGCGTACTGTGAATGTATTAAGTTACTGCCTACATCCACAAAATTTTCGTCCTAACTATGTACCACAAGGGCTTCCTAACACAGGAATAATTAAAATAATCAATAGTCGTAAAGTCACATAAGTCGCTACGAAAACAAAATCACAGGAAAAAGCTTAAATATAAAGTAGACGTGTAAGTATCAATATAATAAAATAAATAAATAGTAATACAAGACCACCAACAAAACTAATGCAACGTGCAATAATGCAGATGCAAAAAGGACACGTTATAAGAATATTATTCTGTTAAACTAATGTGTATAATATTCCGTTGTAAGAGTATTATTATAATACTCTGTCAATGAAATATTAGCAAACTGTATTTGTGTTCAGTTTTGAATCCAAAATCTCAAACATATCTTCCATTATCTTTATTGTCGTTATAGTACATACGCCTGTAACTTTCACGAAAGTATGCAAGTATGGTCTGTTCCAAAAGTATCTGAGAAAGAGTAAACAAACCCTTAGTTTTTGAGGAAAGTAGGTATAAACAAACCAGTGTCAGCTAAAATTCTTGCGCATTTACTCACAATAGGGAACTAGTTAGGTATACATTTTATCTGTATTTAGAAGGTTCCAACTATCTCATCACGTTTTCCAACTTCTTTTTATTGAATAACAGTATTAAACTTTAATTGAAATAAATTACGAAAATTGAGGTTATAAAATAAAATTAAGCACTATTGTTACGTGAAAAACATCTTTATGGTGATTTAAAATAAGAATTTCGGGTTTAAATACCTACATATGTATGTAGCGTAAGCAAGTAAATATTATAAACAAAAACTACGTAACAATTGTTAAAAAAAAAGTACGTCTCTGATACATTTGTTTATATTTTCATCAGATAGGCATTTTTGGAATCGACTATAGCTATTAGCACATACTTTTGTGCAAATTAGCCATATTATATGTATTTGCGGCTTATCTGTATCTACATATTTTTATTTTGCTTGCTTCCATTTTCTGTATTATAATTCTTTTAACGTTACCTGATTTACAATTTTTCCTTATAGTGTACAATAACCTTTTAAATATGCAGCCAAACAACTGCGTACCTTTGCATCAAGTATCTATACCAGTTTACTGTTTACCGTATGAGGAAAAATAAATACTTAAGTACTTAATGTAAATTAAGGGCGGGTTATCCCAAGCCTGTATTTTGCATGCGGAAAAAGCTTGGCGCACGACTTTGCAATATGGAGTTTCTAAATTATTATTTTGTACCTACTGTGATTAAAATCGGTAGTTTTGGTTTTTTTCGATCTGGCAAAGCATAATATTAATATTCATATCATCAAAAACAATGATGTACCTATTCATCATCATCATCATCTGCCTAGTCTTTTCCCAACTATGTCGGTGTCGGCTTCCAGTCTAACAGGATGTAGCTGAATACCAATATTTTCCATGGAGCGACTGCCTATCTGACCTCCACAACCCAGTTACTGGGTATACCCCTTGGTAAGATTGGTAGTCAGACTTTTGGGCTTCTGACTATGATGAAAAAAAGTTGTATTAGGCATATTTTAAAGAAAGAAAGAAACATGCGTTTATTGGAATTATAGCAAAAAAAAAAACTAACCATTCGTGCTCGGCGTGGTACGATATCGGCCCATTACAAAAGAAAATCAATTGTGTGTCTCACTAGCGGTGATTAAGCGGTTAAACTATTTTTTCTGGGCTTCATCATCATCATCCACAGCCCGACTTCACTTAATGTTGAAGCACAGGCCTCTCTTCATGTGCCAATATCCACGCTGGACGTAATTTAATCTCTTATTTAAAGTTAAAAAAAAAGCAAATTGGGATAACCCGCCGTTAAGTAGTTGAGCAGGCTCATATTGTTTTTGTTTTTGTTATTAAATGAAGCTGAAATATCTTCCCACTGGACCGGTCCTTGAGTACCTACGTCAGATACTAGATGCTATACAGTATGCATGTACAGTAACCGGCCATAAATAAGGTACAGCAAGTTTTTTTTTTTTGAAAAGTTCGACCTTGTAGAGCGTGTTTTGACTTTTGTGTCACTCGCTGAGTGACTTCCCGCGGGCTAATTGCGTAACATACTATCAGTATTCAGTAGCAGTGGCGTTCATATTGACAGTTCAACATCGTTTTTCATTGCGTTATTTACGTTGTTGAGCAGTCAAATTTTTCGAACATATATGAAGCAATGGATAAGCAATATCCTTCAAAATTATTCAGATTGAGATTGATAGTGTGTTACGCAATTAGGGTGCCGTACTAATCTAATAATAATAATGCCGTCATAAAGAACAAGGGCACAACTAACATTTTTTTTTCAAAATGCGCCTTTTTTTCTGATTCACAATATAAGTTATAACTCAATTTTAGAAAAAATGTTAGTTGTGCCCTTTTTCTTTGTGATACTATACTTAGTGCAGTTTGTGCACAAACAAAGGTGCACTCTCTCTCTTCCCTCAATTTCATAGTCCGATGGGATGGTATAGCGGCATGAGGAACAGGGTGTAAAGTTCACTAATACTCCATAGAAAAATGGAGGAGCCTCCGACCAGACGAGTGTTGTGTCTGGCGGGCAACTGCCCGATCATTCATGTCGGTCCGTAAACTCTGCTTGCGAGATGCAGGATTTTGTGTGACGTCAGTATGACGCGTTGTGCGCATGTGGCGTTGTAGATACAAAAGGTCGATAGTGGGCTGAGTCTTGGATCTTGCGATGCTTGCCAGGCCAGCTGAGGTTTCAGTGAGTCGGAACCGGTGGCCGCATAGTTCACGGTGAGTCGGAACTGTCTGCGAAGATGTCTCCAGTGAGTCGGGGTAGCGCTGCATTATGCTCCAGTACGTCGGATGTCGTACAGCGCCGGAATGAGGCTGACTGCTGGCGTCGACCTTCCAAACTGGGTTGTTACCAAGAAACTCGCAATAGGGAAGCCGAATAACACTGCCCGACCCGGGAATCGAATCAAGGAGCCCACGCTCAGCAGTCGCGCAAGCGACCACGAGACCAACGGAACACACACGGTCCATAAATTATTTGATTTACGAAGGAATCGCTAGTCCTCTAATAATTTATTCTACCTCCGAAAGGAGTGATATACCTAATAGAAATAATGCGAGGGTCCTGCACCCCTTTTCTATTACGAAAAAAAATCAATCGCTCTTTAATGTATCATACACATATACCTTCCGGAATAAATTCTCTTTTTATGTTGAAAACCTCATCCAAATCCGTTGAAGAACAACGCGGACACAGACAAATGTAAAAAGAGACTTCAATTTATAATACCTATGTATAGGTATTTTTTTATCATGCACACTTCCAACTCACTTTAGGCATTGGCAGAATAGTCTACATCGGCTTTGCTTACCATAAAAAAATAGAATGAATGAAATAGAACCTGTGTGAAGCTCGATGTACAATAAGACGCCCGGTTACTGTGAACAGCCTAGATCTGTTATTTAATTTTAATTTCTTAGTAAAGGTTTGTCACTAAATTAAAAGGAACGATGTTATTATTATTTGTGTTTGAAATTGTGTAAATTATTATGTAAAGTTATAGTATTAGTTTTATTGAAAAAAGTAATTTGAACATGTAATTATGTCTATTTTGATCATTTATTTCGACTTGTTTAAAAAAAAAATTGAAATATAATGAAAGTTAAAATGAAGGTTTGTTTTTAATTCTAGTTTTACTTGAAAGATAAATGAGCAAGTTAACTATTGCAGATTGCTATGCGCGGTCTGTGTCTCTGACTCTGGCAGGGCCACCATCAGGGATTTTTATTTTGATAACACAAAAAATTTGTCGCTAATTAGTTGAAATTTGTCGCCAAATATCAGAATTTGTCGGTCACTGGGTTCAAAAGATATAAGGGTTTATAGGTGGCCGATCTGGAGAGTCTCCCCAGCAGGGCCACATTTATATCTTAAAAAAACATTTTTACAAAAAAAAAAAACAACCGACTTCCAAAAAAAACACTACAAATTGAAAAATAACTTTAATTTCGGAAGTCGGTGTCTTTGGTTCCGCGTTTTCGTTTATTGACAGTGTTTATTGTAGTGTTTTTTTTGGAAGTCGGTTGTTTTTTTTTTGTAAAAATGTTTTTATTTTTCACTTTTTAGTGGGTCAGTTTGTAATTTATCTAAGTTACAAAAGCCTAATGCCAACTGTTCATCACCTTTTACAAAATATTGCTTTTCCCGATGCTGGGACGTTAATTGTTGAGGAGTTCTCCCGGTAAGAACCAGGAGATCCTCAACAATCACTCGCAATACGCATTGTGACGAGCATAAATTGCTTAGCAACCATATTAAAGTAATCGAATCGCAACCCGTGAAATATTTGTCAGTGAGTAGTTCCGATGGCCATCTGTGATCTTCATCATCAGCTCCACTTTACCAAGTGATGATTTTCGAGAGCAAATGCTCAAGTTACTTTAAAAAATATCCAAATCGCTGTAGCTTTGCCTATAAAATTTGATGTCCGTTTCAACCGCGCGGCCACCTCATAATATTTGATGACATTTTGCCAGGAATTAGTGCTAATTTGTTACTTTACACACCTCTTTTCCTGAATTTGTTACAATCATAGCGTCTTAGTTTTAAGACGCTATGACAAAGAATAGTTGGCCGCTAGAACCGCCACTTGCCGTAGTCATCGCTCGTGATTACACAGAAACTATATAATGCAGATAGACGAATGATGCATCAAAAGAAAGGTCTTAATTTGTTCAATTTGTTACAAAAATAAAAAACTTCAAAACGTAAATAAACAAAAAGTTATGCAATATTTAGTTTTCAGGTTACGAGTAGGTAGGTATATCACCATAAATATTAAATTAATAGAGGCTATTGTGTATGGACAATTAGTTACTAATTTGTTACAGCGAATAAACAGAAAAAAATACTAGAAAGTAGGTTCAATAATTTGTTAGAGTCGATTTTAGTTGGCCGCTCGGACGGCAATATGCCTAAAATACAATGGCGTTTATCTCGTTATTAAAAGTAGGTTTAAGCTTATTTAAAGGACTAGTCAACGGGTAACGTGACCTAGTTTGGATAAATATGGCGAATATAACTGCAGCAATCATATTTTAGAAGATATTTACAAAAAAACAGTAGTATGAAACCGTATGAGAGTAGGGTGACCATGAATTTTCACAATGAAGTGAGACTGAATAGTGATTATTGGAATGTTCGATATTCATATCTTATTTTTTTAGGGCGAGTGCTTATACAGGGTTAGTTTTCAAAGACCAGCCAAAGGACTTTGTTCACTTTCGGCTTCGCTTGAACACGACGCTCGAAAAGAAACAAATTAATCAAAAATAATTTGTGTTTGGTTTAGTGTTTGCACAGTTATTTGGATTATTTAAAGAAATTATGACGATGGATGCAAACGTACCACTTGTGGAGCGACCTAATGCCTTATAACAGATTCCACTTCCACAAGATCGAGGGTATGCCTTCTCCTTTGCGTGATATCAGTACCACAATTCGCACATCGGAGCTGTATCACAGTTTCCACCACAGGCAGGAGTTGAAGCGAAACTGCCTCATTCGTATCCGTACGATTCAGTTCGGCGAGTTCGAAGGGGGTATCAGTGTCCATGAAAACAGTGAATGACAAGTGACTTGAAGTGACAAGACAACTGACATTGAAATAAATCTTTTTTTTTTTAAATAATCGATTTATTAATTGATTAAAATCGAATTTAATTGACTAACTTCGATACTTGTAAATACTTTTGCTTTCCAGATAAAAACTAAGGACAAAACATGTTCGAAATAATGTAAGTGATTACAAATAACAGCTCTAATTGACTGTAAACTCTTGCCTCTTAAATGAATGAGGAACTTCAAAAATAACAATTAGGATTGATTTGTAAATAATTATTTTAAAATAAACGATTAATTGTTGACATCACTATGAACTAATTAAGATCGAGTACCGTCAATATGGGGAAGAATAAAACAATTTCAGTACTTATTAAAATACACTATTCGTGGGAGCAAGTTGATACAAAAGTATAGAATAAATAAGCGTTTAAAAAATTGTTTCTTTTCGAGCAACGTGTTCACGCGAAGCCGAAAGTGAACAAAGTCCTTTGGCTGGTCTTTGAAAACTAACCCTGTATAAGCACTCGCCCTAAAAACATAAGATATGAATATCGAACATTCCAATAATCACTATTCAGTCTCACTTCATTGTAAAAATTCATGGTCACCCTACTCTCATACGGTTTCATACTACTGTTTTTTGTAAATCTCTTCTAAAATATGAATGCTGCAGTTATATTCGCCATATTTATCCAAACGAGGTTACGTTACCCGTCGATTAGTACTCTAACTAAGCTTAAACCTACTTTTAATAACGAGATAAACGCCATTGTATTTTAGGCATATTGCCGTCCGAGCGGCCAACTAAAATCAACTCTAACAAATTATTGAACCTACTTTCTAGTATTTTTTTCTGTTTATTCGCTGTAACAAATTAGTAACTAATTGTCCATACACATTAGCCTCTATTAATTTGATATTTATGGTGATATACCTACCTACTCGTAACCTGAAAACTAAATATTGCATAACTTTTTGTTTATTTACGTTTTGAAGTTTTTTATTTTTGTAACTAATTGAACAAATTAAGACCTTTCTTTTGATGCATCATTCGTCTATCTGCATTATATAGTTTCTGTGTAATCACGAGCGATGACTACGGCAAGTGGCGGTTCTAGCGGCCAACTATTCTTTGTCATAGCGTCTTAGTTTTTTTTGTAACAAATTCACGAAAAGAGGTGTGTAAAGTAACAAATTAGCACTAATTCCTGGCAAAGTTTAATCAAATATTATGAGGTGACCGCGCGGTTGAAACGGACATAAAATTTGAGGGTTGCCCTCGATTTCCTTGGAATCCTCTCATCAGATTCCAACTTGATGATAAAGGGACCACCTCGAGAGTATACCCTTTCAAATAAAAAAAGAACTTTTGGAATCGGTCCAGCCGTCTTCGAGTAATCGGTGAACATACACAAGGTAGCTACTGTAATCTGTTGAGGAGTTCCCTTAACTGTCCTTCGTCTTCATCATCAGACCCCTAATGACAGTCGCAACCCATCTAGGTGTAAAGTTCACATCAATACAAATTAATCAAGCCCAAACACAAAGTAACTGCTGTAAATCGTTGAGGAGTCCCCTCGACTGTCTTTCGGCTCCATCATCAGATCGACTCCAGGCCTTCATCAAATTGTAGTGCTTTAAAATACTTAATGAAAAAATTAACAAACGCACTAGTCGCTCCTACGATTTTCGAAAGCTCCCCTCGATTTCACTGGGATGCCAACATCAGATCCTGGTTTCCTTATCATGGGACCACCCTTGGCATATCCCCATTCCAACAAAAAAAGAATAATCAAAATCGGTTCATAAACGACGAAGTTATCCGCGAACACACACAAAAAAAAAAAAAAAAACATATATACGGTCGAATTGAGAAACCTCCTCCTTTTGAAGAAGTCGGTTAAAAACTAGGGTACCTAGCGAAGTACTGTTTTCTCCCATATTTTGTCGCCAATTAGTCGGAATCAGTCGCCAAGTCACAGATTTAATCGGGTCTTAGTTTAGGAGATATAATGAGTTCAATCAGTAAGGTATAGTCCCTAGATCAAAGAGTTCACGAAAAATTGCCAAGAAAAAATATTTCCACCTATAAACCCTTATATCTTATGAACCAGTGACCGACAAATTCTGATATTTGGCGACTGATTTCGACAAATTTTTTGTGTTATCAAAATTAAAATCCCTGATGGTGGCCCTGCCAGAGTCAGTGACACGCGCGGCCTTTAGTCTGGAATAGATACCCATACATGCCTAGTATCACAAAAGTACGGTAATTTCGAGCAAATGCTACCAGTACACACAATTATCCTCTAAACACCAGGTATATGAAAATACTTTAATCATTTTACACACACACGGACAGCATGCAAAGAAATAAGGATGCGTCATGCTGGTTACCAGGAAAGAAACATTGCTTTTAATAGCAATTGTTTATTGTGGCATAATTTTAAAATTTTACAATAAATATATGCGCGACCACACTATCAAAATTGGAGCGACATCATTTTGTTTTTTTTTAACGGACTTCAAAAAAGGAGGAGGTTTCTCAATTCGACCCGTAGGTATTAGGTATATATACAAATCGCAAAAAAAAAATCTGCTGTTCCCTACATTTTGATGAGTTATGCGAACATAAATGTAGGGAACAGCTGATTTTTTTTTTGCGATTTCAGGTTTGTTCCCATAGTAAAAGTTGTGCATAATGATGAGTACAATGACCTCTTAGCGGTTTTGGGTTAATTCAATAACAGCCTGTATATTTTTTTTATGTTTGTTCGCGGATAACTTCGTCGTTTATGAACCGATTTTGATTATTCTTTTTTTGTTGGAAAGGAGATATGCCAAGGGTGGTCCCATGATAAGGAAACCAGGATCTGATGATGTCATCCCAGTGAAATCGAGGGGAACATTCGAAAATCGTATGAGCGACTAGTGCGTTTGTTAATTTTTTCATTAAGTATTTTAAAGCACTACAATTTAATGAAGGCCTGGAGTCGATCTGATGATGGAGCCGAAAGATAGTCGAGGGGACTCGTCAACGATTTACAGCAGTTACCTTGTGTTTGGGTTTGGTTAATTTGTATTGATGTGAACTTTACTGTGTGGTTGTGACTGTAATTAGGGGTCTGGATGAATATGAAGGACAGTTAAGGGAACTCCTCAACAGTTTACAGTAGCTACCTTGTGTTTGGAATTAATTCATTTATATTGATGAGAACTGTAATGGCAAAGGAAACATTTTTAAAGTAACTTGAGCATTTGCTATCGGAAATCATCATTTGGTAAAGTGGAGCTGATGATGAAAACCACAGATGGCCATCGGAACTACCTACTCAATGCTAAGTAATTTATGCTCGTTACAATGCGTATGGGGAAGTGGAGCTGATGGTGACTTCTCATCAGCTCTAGTTGTCCTGGTTCTTACTAGGAGAACTCCTCAACAATTAACGTCCCGGCATCGGGAAAAGCAATATTTCGTAAAAGGTGATGAGCAGTTGACATTAGGCTATTGTTACTTAGATAAATTACAAACTGACCCACTAAAAAGTGAAAAATAAAAAACTTAAAAAAAAAAACAACCGACTTCCAAAAAACACTATAAAATGAAAAATAACTTTAATTTCGGAAGTCAGTGGCAAAAAACTAAAATACAAATCAAAAGACACCGACTTCCGAAATTAATAGTAGATTATGCACCGAGGGGCTAAAGTTGTGTCTTATGTGACGGGATTCAAGCTAGCCCAAGGCAAAGACACCTTTAGCCCAGAGGAGGATACTCTACTTTTTACACCTACTGTGAGAAAATAATAGACATTGTACGAAAATTCGCGCCTTTATTGCGTCTACCAATAAGTAGCCAAGACACGATCAAAACGATTTTCAAAAAAAAAAAATCTCTTCTACGGTTTTGTCGTGTCTATTGATATCACTCTCATGGAAGTGGCGTTTGTGTAAACTAAGCTTTATACAGGGCTGGTAGAATGGTTTTGGATGATTGGCTGTATGCATTTTGAATTTAGAACGTCATTGGAGACGCTCGTTAAAATAGAGTATTTTTGATAAAATGTGATAAATGGACTGTAGTATAGATAGGTTTTATTATTTATTTATTTATTCACAAAATCCACAGCAATCTTAGCGCAGTTTACTTAAAATTAATTAACTAATGTTACAGCCAATTACTATTACGGTATTACGGCGCGGTACGGTATTTGTTATTATTAATGCCAGTTTTAATGTTATTCCATTCCTTTTAAAAAATGGTTCGTAGTTATCTAATTATTCTTACAATATTATGTCTTCGAAAACATGGCAACGATATGAAGAAGCAGTCGTTATGATTTTGTAGGAAATCGAGAATATCATCCACGCGTAGTAAGGGTTTCGAGAATAGCTTTCCTCTTTCTGGCACCAAAGGGTGTTTGTTAGTACTATACTGCCAATTTAGCTGAGCATGTGAGATTCCAAATTCAAATCACATTATTGACCAGCGGGTCATAATGAAATCCAGTACAACATTATTGACAGGCTATGCCCCCGGCCACTAATGACTCACTTTAGGTTAAGGTTGCTTGATATATAATTTGACATTTTCGAGCAGGTGGTGTGAAAAGTTATTTTTCACACCACCTGCTCGAAAATTTCAAATAACAACGAACCATTTTTTAAAAGGAATGGAATAACATTAAAACTGGCATTAATAATAACAAATACCGTACCGCGCCGTAATACCGTAATAGTAATTGGCTGTAACATTAGTTAATTTATTTTAAGTAAACTGCGCTAAGATTGCTGTGGATTTTGTGAATAAATAAATAATAAAACCTATCTATACCTACTACAGTCGATTTATCACATTTTATCAAAAATACTCTATTTTCACGAGCGTCTCCAATGACGTTCTAAATTCAAAATGCGTACAGCCAATCATCCAAAACCATTCTACCAGCCCTGTATAAAGCTTAGTTTACACAAACGCCTCTTCCATGAGAGTGATATCAATAGACACACACGACAAAACCGTAAGAGAGACTTTTTTTTTTGAAAATCGAATTGATCGTGTCTTGGCTACTTATTGGTAGACGCAATAAAGGCGCGAATTTTCGTACTATGGCTATTATTTTCTCACAGTAGGTGTAAAAAGTAGAGTATCCTCCTCTGGGCTAAAGGTGTCTTTGCCTTGGGCTAGCTTGAATCCCTCGCTGAATTCAGGATTCTTGTATTAACTCCCTCGCTTCGCTCGTGAGTTAAACTCTTGATTCCCTCGCTGCGCTCGGGAGTTAAATCTCGAATCCTTCATTGCGCTCGAGATTCAATATGACGCCCGTGACATAAGACACAACTTTAGCCCCTCGGTGCATAATCTACTATTTCATTTTATTGTGTTTTTTGGAAGACGGTTGTTTTTTTTGTAAAAAGTTTTCTACGTTTTATTCCGTCTGACGCGTGTTTGTCGTTCTAGTGAGTGAACGTAGTTCTCTTTATACTTAGTTCCGACTACGTACTTACTATCCTACATATTTTCTTAGTTATGAATACAAACTAAGAAAATCCGTCCGCTCTGATACCGTATCGTAAGTAGTTTCTGCTAGCCGTTCCCATAAGTTTTCAACATAATGTAGGTACCTAGGAGTAATGCTTAGTTCTAGACGCGTTTTATGTTGCCTAGTTAGTTGTAGTGCCTATTCCCATTTAGAAGAAGAATATAATTTTTCGGAGATTTCATGGGTTGTAATAGGTACCTACTCATTTTCGGGTAGGACTACTCAACATTCCTTTCGAACATCGTACCAGGAAATATGCTCCCAGTCAGGGGCGTGCACAGATTTTTCAAAGAAGGTAGGCAAAACAAAAATCTCACCAAAAATACTGCGCTTTGGTTTCGGTTCGTCGTCTTGTCGATCGATGATGTAGGTAATTTCCAAATGCCAGCTTAAATACCTATCCATAGATCTCTGTCGCTCGTAGTTCCGAGTTGACGCGAACAAAAAGGATATTATACGACAAATAAAAACTTTTTACGAAAAAAAAAACCGACTTCCAAAAAAAACACTACAAACTGAAAAATAACTTTAATTTCGGAAGTCGGTGTCAATAAACGAAAATGCGGAACCAAAGACACCGACTTCCGAAATTAAAGTTTTTATTTTTCACATTTTAGTGGGTCCGTTTGTAATTTATCTAAGTTACAATAGCCTAATGTCAACTGCTCATCACTTGTTACAAAATATTGCTTTTCCCGATGTTGGGACGTTAATACACCACTCACCATACGCTTGGTGACGAGCATACCGTGAAATATTTGTCATTGAGTAGTTCCAATGGCCATCTGTGGTCTTCTTCATCAGCTCCACTTTACCAAATGATGATTTCCGAGAGCAAATGCTCAAGTTATTTTAAAAAATACCCAAATCGTTATAGCTTTGCCTATAAAATTTGAAGGTTTCCCTCGATTTCCATGGGATCCTCTCATCAGATTCCAACTTGATGATAATGGGACCACCTCGAGAGTATACCCTTTCAAACAAAAAAAGAATTTTGTAAATCGGTCGACAATTGGCGGAGTAATTGCGTAATAACAAACAAACAAAAAGAAATTTATTTTTATGAGAAACTACAGTACCTAATAAAGACACTGCCTATTATCGCAGTTGTGTGCGTTATTTTTTTCATTGTGTGCCACGTAGTTATAGGCGCGCACACACTCATAAAATCGTATGAGCACGACTGACCGCGAGAGCACACATCGAAACATTTAGTGACGAATAGTTTGTGTCTTCGCCGTTGAGATTGTGAGGTGGCGCCACTGCAGCGCGAATCAGGATGCGAAATTTGTGAAATCTTAATGATACTACCGACGCTCGGTAGGTGGAGCTGATTTATGATTTAAGAATTTTTATATTTTGTTAAGTTTTGGTTATTGACTTACTTATGTAATATTAGATCAGTTCTCCGAGGTAGACACTGTCTTTATCACTCTATGGAATTCCCGCCCCTGCTCCCAGTATATTTTACTTTAACTAAAAACAAATACCTACCTTGGTAGAGAATTTAAACAATGCAAAATGCCTGTTAGTGAAAATAACAATAATAACATCTATTCAAAGTAACTAGGTACTTAATTAAAACCTACCTACCTAAAGTACCTAATTGTTCAGCAATTAAGAAACCTTAACATTTATTTTCTCATCACCAGCGAGCTAAAAATACTTTCTTGCCCTCGTAAATAATGAACAATTAAGTCTGTTTGAGGGGAATTACCGGGAATTAAACAGATTAGCGTGACTTGGGTGAGTAATTACAGCAACTGACGTAATTCCGGAGAAGCATCGAGTTAGGCGACTTGGGTAGGTAATTAACATAGGCAACTCCTTGACGGTGATCGGAACTGATGTATCACTTCTGACCGTGAAATTCCCTGCATTCACGTCGCATTGCTCGGATTTGTGTATTTAGGTATAATAAGGTACACTACATACAACCCTATTGATTAGATCATAGATATAGGGAGATGTAGGTAATCGTGTGTTGGCTATGCGGAAGTGTAGGTTACCTACCTACTGATTTTCTTTAGAATACATACTTTTTTCTGGCTTGTCCACTATAGGTAGTCTTTCTCTAAATACCTGGACCTGCAAGTCTAGTTAGGTACCTAACTACCTAGATACGTGGTACCTATACCTAAAACACCACGAAGTACCAATAATGGGAAACCAGGGATCCCTTCTTTTCGCATAATGTTCTTTTTCCTAAAATACTTTGGCATCACTATTTTTGGTAAGTACCTATACTTTGTTTGCCATAATAATACTTTGCCATATTTTTTTTTGGCATACAGTTTATGTTGGCATAATAATCTTGAAGGCTAATTTGTTTTGGCATAAATTGAATTCGCATAATACTAAACTAAAGTACCTACTTAAAATTAAATTATTGTCGTAAAAATTCAATATGTTGTGCTACTAGGCGACGTAGGATGCAAGAGCGAGCGAAGGGCACCCGGAGGTTCGGTTTGGGTACCTGCAGACAGAAATAGGAGCCCCGCGCATCGGGGCTCCGGCGCCTTGACGTCTTTAGAAATAAAACATGCAGCATGCTAAATTTATGCTTTAGAATGTTATGCTTAATCATTATTATGATCAGGGAAATTATGCTTAAAAAAATCATTAGGTACTGTGCTTGGTACACCATTGTACACAAACGGTTCATTCGGTGAGTCGTAATACGACTGCTTCATTACCTCGCCAAGTGCGGTCCACTGATACGTGTGGAACGAAGCTTGGCAGCCGGTAAACTAGACTTACTGAAGTATTAGTGAGCGCACCCCTATCTCGCCGGCACAGAACCTCCAGCGTTTAAGCGCCGACGAAGGAACGCAGAATAGAGGTGCCGCATTATCAGCTAATGCTTCGGATTTCACGGTATTGTGCTCGGCTCTAACTTTAACATGTTATATTCATGGGATGCGAGTGTTTTGATAGCATGCAAGACGTTTGAAATTGGAGTACCTAGGACCATTCCCATTCCTGAGGACTGTAGGAGCTTGGAAGTTCTCGGGCTGCATCTTAAAAAGGAAAGCACTGGCTTTGTAATATGGGTTTAACAAGGAAGTCTAAGAATGCCCTTGCTACATAAGCTGTCATTTGAATTGTTCACAAGCTATCTTGCAACTCTCTCTAAGGCTTTTTAACCTTAGTCTCCCCGACTGGGGAGAGTTCAGGTGCAGGACAGCTTTACATGTTCTCGAAGGCACAGAGGCATCTCGATATGCCTAAGTTAATAAAAGGGTAACCCATCCATAGACTGATTGCGGCTAGAGCAGCTTAACCTCGCACATCGATCAATCCGCGTGGTTGCTACTTGCTACTAACCTATGAGTCCTATTATAATGAGGCCTTTTGCCTATAGTGTGTAGGCCTCATTATAATAGGTAGGTATTCAAGGAATTCCCTAAGAGATTTCCTTTATGACCTAACATTAGCTTAATTAAGTATCAATTTATTTATAACAGACAATGTGATTAAATGGCGATTAAGTATAAGTATAATCTAATGGCTGGACATTATTGAAGTATTTACTAGATACTACTATAGAGGTACTTACATAATTAAAATTATATTATATTTTAATTATTATTCGTTGGAGTCGTTGGAGGTGGATTTTCCGTAAACGCATGATCAACTTATTGCAATGAGTAAAAACCGGGCCGACGAGGAAAATAAATTTAAATACGATCTTATGAATGGGAAACCGCGGCAAGATGGGGTTTTGTTTTTGTCATCAAAATTACTTGGAATGGTACTGTTAATAATAATGTTAAAATTAAAATTAAGGAGTTTATATCTCGTTGACGAGGATTCAGCCTTCACCGAGAAATAACACATTTTATTATTAACAGTTTTAAGGTTGTTTTTTTCTTTTGTGCCTAACAAAAGAAAAAAACAACCTTAAAACTGTCCGACTGCTGGGCAAAGGCTTTTCCCAAATCCTTCCAGGAACTCATTTTCCGCGCCGCGTCAAACCAGGTTTTTTAATAGATTAAAACTACTAACAAGCGCTTCGCGCCATCAAGCTACAAAGATTGGCAAGTAAAATTGTAGGAACAAAAAATTATCAAGAAATATGCAGAACTACAAGAAGAAATTACCACAGTTTGGAAAATGAATAGAATAGGGAACAATAGTCCCAATAGTGGTAGGTAGGTACCTACGACTGGTATCATCCCGAAACAAACATACATACGTTAGACTACAGTAAACACATGTCGCTTAAGTAGTAGAAAATTCCTACAAGTTCTAGATTTTATAAAGACAATAATTATTAAAATATACTTAGTATGAAACACGTAATCTACTCAAACTTAAAATCTCACCTTGGATTAGGTCCAGCCGTGAAATTAAAAAAATACCAGGCTCTAGGAACCTGAGATAATAAAATTTAAAAACATAATAATAATTAAAAAAGAAAACTCTGTGGTGTGTTGGATTTTTAACGCCCGGCTCGGCGTCCGCCTCTTTAATTCCAACAGTGCTTTATATTACATCGTCACTTAGTGCAAATGACAACAGACATCGGAGTAGGTCCCTCATATTAAAACAATGCAGTAGAACTAGGTTATCTGAATTTCTATATCTCTGTATGTAAGAATGCGCAAACAAAGATACCTACACACCAAAACATAACCCTTCTTAGCAGTCGGATAAAAAGGACCACAGAAATCAAACTGACTCGAATCCCTCGTTGGTCTAGTGTCCGCAAGTGGTCGATGTTTTGGTTTTTCCATCTGGAATTTCTCAGTAGGAACCTAGCAGCCCGAAGACTGGAGTTGTGCCCGGTTGATGGCAATAGGGTCGCCCCCTGTTACATGGGACCTAAACATGTAACTGGCGAAAATTGGATGTATTATAGGTATGTTGGTATGTTGTTGGGTAGGTGCACCTCTGCCTAATCCTTTGGGGAATACAGGCGTGATGTTATGGTGATGATGAGAAGCGCACTCTAGAACTTTTGAGTTAGTCCAGTCATCTTGATGCTCAATTATTATTTTTATGATGTGAAGGGCTGACTCACCTCTCTACCTCTCGTGCACGAGAGCCTTCGAATCCTCTCTACTATGATACTATCACTTACTTACGGAATTTCTTATAGGTACCTACCTAGCATACACGCATAATGGTGCTATCCATACTAATATTATATAGGTATTTAATTCGAATGCTGCAGTGATCGCGAAGGTGACTCCAGTCATCCATCAACAAAGTTTTACCCCTCTTGGAACAAACGTATTGATGAAATTATGAATTACTTATGTTTAATTTATAGACAAACCAACTGACCTCCTTGCTTGTTTGATTTCTGAATATCTAAGCTATTATGAATTATATAGCTATTATTTATTGTGAATTGGTTGTAAAAGGTTTCTAAGATTCCCTGTCTAATAATAAACGAATATCTAATAATAAACGCTAAAAGTGATTACACTTATTCGTTTGATAACTAGTTCGTACGAATTTGTTTCGCGCTAACTTGTTGCGATAATAGTCGCGTAACTACCTACTTAGGCACGTACCTACTGGGATATCACCATACCTAAAAACGCCTTCTGCGCGACTATTGCAGGGTTAAAAATAACAGGAAACTAGTTGCTAATGAACCCAAGTAAACAGTTCCAAGCATATATAAACAACGAGAATGCCGGTCTCGACATCAGTTAAACTCTGTGTCACTTCAGTGAAGCATCAATAGTACTAACGCTCAAACCTTCTCTTCATAAACGTAAACATGACGAAAACTAGCCAGTCAATGTTACTGTTGGTGTGCGTCGCATTCTTGGTGATCGTCTCGTCTCCGCAGAATGCAGTCCAAGCGGACGTGCATATCGGCAGCTGCGTCTGGGGCGCTGTTAACTACACCTCAAACTGTCTCAAAGAGTGCAAAAGACGTGGCTACAAAGGTGGACATTGTGGAAGCTTTGCTAATGTCAACTGTTGGTGTGAACAATAGGACAATTAACACGGCAAGATAATTCGGTGGATGATGGTGTCTCTACTTACACTGCAAAGAATTGAAATTGTTTATATTTTTAAATTAATGTACTGACGTTTTATTTGTAACTTGTATGTGTGTACGATGTGAATTCAATTAAATGTTTGTTTAAATTAAATTGTTGTATTTTTTTCAGTTTATCAATTTTTGTATGTTGTGTTAGTGAGTTTCATTTGGTTTTTTTTTAAATCACTTTCATGAGCGTAGTACCACTTCGCCCACACAGAAATAGAGGTAGAGGAGAGAGTTGGAGGAGCTTGGAAGTTCTCATCCTTAAAATGAAAGCACTGGCTTTGTGGAACATATAGGAAATTACTAGCTGTGCCCGCGACTTTGTCCGCGTGGAATAGTGACTTTTCGGGCAGCATATTTTGAATTACATATACCGTCTACAGACCGGGCATTTGCTGTCCGAACCCTCTGAGAACTCAGGCGAATTTCAGTGAAAGTCTCAGACTCTAGTGCTTGAGCTTCACGATCGGCAGTGAGACGTATTTCTCGTTCTTCCTGTGTTTCCTGAGACCGAACATTTGCTGTCCGAACCCTCTGAGAACTCAGACGAATTTCCCTATCAGTGAAAGTCTCAGACTCACGCGATAGTGTATGAGCTTCACGATCGGCAGTGAGACGTATTTCCCGTTCGTCCTGTGTCTCCTGGAATCGAGCATTTGTTGTCCGTACTCTCTGGGAGCTCAGGCGGATTTCCCTGACAGCAAAAGTCTCAGACTCACGCGATAGCGCGTGAGCTTCGCGATCGACAGATAAACGTGCCTTTCGTTGTTCCCCGTTTTCCCTATTTCGAGTTGTCATCATTCGAGAACGATTTGAACTCAGTCGAGATTCTCGCTGAGTCGAAGTTTCTGCAGCACGAAACCTAGCCTGGTGCAGAGAGCCTTTTGCCTCACGACCTTCCTCAGATTCCTGTGATCGAACTAATCTCATCCTTTTAGCATTTCTGCTACATTGGGAGAGGTTGGATCTTCTTCGAGGCATTCTTACAATAAAATAGTACTTACTACTTAACACACAGTTATTTAGTAAACACGTACTATCGTAAACAATTAAATTATAAATACTTACAGATTATTATACAGTCTAAAATTATCACAGTTTAAGTAATAGGTGTTAAGACGTGTAAACCAAACGTCATTATCATCATCATTTCAGCCGATAGACGTCCACTGCTGGATATAGGCCTCCCCCAATTTTGGGGGGGTTTGCCATAATCGCCACGCTTGGCAGGCGGGTTGGCGATCGCAGTATGGTATGGTGGTGGAATGCATAGAGAACGCTGCTGCCCATTCTCCGGTGAGACCCTTAGTCGCCTTTTACGACACCCACGGGAAGTAAGGGGTGGTGCTATTCTTCTACACAGACAAACGTACTAACTTTATAAAACAAAAGAATTGCTAGAAAAAATAATTACTAACCTAAGCTAATGAACTTATAATTAATAAAGAAAATCAAGAAAAGAAATGCCTAACCTATACCAAATACTTATAATATTTATATACAAACCCTAAATACAAATTAAGATAAGTATACCGAAAATCAGGGAAAGAAATGCCTAACCAATAATAAATGCTTACAATATTTATTTACAAAACCCTAAATAAAAATTAAGATAAGTAAATACCCAATAATCAAGGAAAGAACCGCCTAACCTATACCAAATACTTACAAAATTTTAAAGAAAATTAAGAAAAAGAACCTAACCTACAAACCCTAAAATATAAATAAATGAAATATGCAAACAGTCAGTATTCAAGCGAATCGCAATAATCGAATCCAACTATTCGCCTATACTCTCCAGGATACGTGCGTTCGCAACGAATAACTGAATCCTTATGGCAGCGGCGCGTTTTCTTTTGAAATGGTCATCTCGCAGTTCAACCTGAGGGGTTGTCGACTGCTTAACCTGGCTTTCCTGTGGATACCTCAATAAATTAAGGCCTCCAGCCAGGGCATAATACACAACTTAACTACACAATATAAACTTAAAAACTAAGCGACTACACGCTAAGGGCACCCCCTGTGGGGTACGGACCTCGGCTTAGGGCGTCGCTGGGAGAGGGCAGCAAGGGACAGGCTGGATCGGAATTATGGCAGCGGCGCGGCTCTCAGCGCGCTTTATACAAGGTGTAACGGAAAGGGGGTATCAACCCTGAAGGAGGTGAATGTGCTCATGAAACTGAACAAATTTCCCCAAAGAACATAGGTCGAAATATGAAAAAAAATTTGGACCTCCCATAGTAATAGTAAATCATTGATGTGCTATTACTATGGGAGGTCCAAATTTTTTTTTTCATCTTTATTCACCTCCTTCAGGGTTGATACCCCCTTTCCGTTACACCTTGTATATATAGCCACGGACGCGCAGGCGCGAGGCGTTTACGTACTCTGATAGAATACCTTAACAAATGTTCGCCGTGATTCTTTAATTTGACATAACTTTTTTATTTATGAACCGATTGACATGAAATAAACACTAAATGTTAAGTGAAGCTTACTACAATATATTAGTGAAAACCGCATCTAAATCGAATAAGCCGTTTCTGATATTAGCGTGCACAAACACAGCAGACAAACAGACAAACAGACAAACAGATAAACAGACAAACAGATAAACAGACAAAAAAAAATTTAATTACATTTTCGGGTTCGGCATCGATATAATAACAACCCCTGCTACTTTTTTTTAATATATTTCCATTGTACAGACACCACTTTTCTACAATTTTATTATATGTATAGATAGATAGGAAATTGGGAATATAGGAAATTGGGAGTACCGCCAGTAACGTAAGTTGTTGAACATTTAAAATACCTAAAATCTTCCTTAACTGTTAGTCTCCCGGAACGTAGATCTACGCGAGACACAATGGCTTTTTAATTGTGTCTGTAATTACGGCACACAAGCGGTTAATAATGACAATTATGTTGCTGTCCATGCGGACAATAATTATGATTGTTAAAGCAGACACCAAAGGCAAAGGCAAGGCCAAAAGCTGGTCTAAGGCAAAGAGGGCTGATCAACTCAAGGGAGCAAATTTAACGAAGAATGTCCGGTATTACTTAGGCTTAGGCGTTAGGTTATCTAGCTAGGTATGTACTGTACTACACAAAACAACAAATCACATACACTGTTTTGACAATTTCGATATGTTGGGAACTGTGTGAGAAACTACTTGGTTTAGTTGACTGTTGCTGCTGATGACAGTAACTAGGTACCTAGTAAAGTCAGGGAAATTCATTCTTTGGCAAATTGACTACCTGTGCAATCTTAGTTTACGAAAAATTGTGTTGTTTACATTCCCTTACAGTAACAGTTTGCCACAGGAAGAAAATAACTTAAGATTTAATATAAACATGACATTGCACAATTTGACTTAAAATGATAACAGCATGTTCCTGAGCCATGGTAAGTTGCCGAGGTGATTGCAAAATTGCAATGATTACAAAGCCCGGTAAACCACTTCACGAAGCATCATCATACAGGCCCATTTCCCTGCTGCCTATAATATCAAAGCTGTTTGAAAAATTGTTTTTAAAACGCCTAAAACCTATAATAAACGAGAGAAATCTCATCCCTGACCATCAGTTTGGTTTCAGAGAGAAACACTCACAACTTGGTCTATCCAAGTATATAGAATTACCTTGAGAGCACACTTGAAGATAAAAAAGTCTGCTCCACCGTATTTTTAGATGTGGCACAAGCTTTTGATAGCTTTTGGCATAAGGGTTTGATATTTACGCTAAGACTAATGCTGTCCAATGATTCCCTGCAATCATACATTACAGATAGAATGTTTCGAGTAATGCACAAGGATGCCTATTCCGAATTAAAAGTGATTAAAGCTGGCGTGCCTCAAGGTAGTGTGCAGGGTCCCATCCTCTACCTGCTGTACACGCATGATATACCAGGGTTGGAAAATAATACTATTGCAACCTTTGCGGACAACACTGCCATTATGGCGACAGGGTCATGCCATAGGGAAGCAATCAAAAAGGTACAAATCGCTGTAAATAAAGTTCATGACTGGGCACAAAAATGGAGAATGAAATGAAATGAATCGAAGTCACTTCACATGAACTTCACCAATAGGAATTGTGATTACCACCCAATCTTCATAAATGGCCAACAAGTGCCATATGCAAATACGGCCAAATACCTTGGCAAAACGCTTGACGCGAAACTGCGCTGGAAAGAGTACGTCAAAAAGAATAAACAGGAACTAGTATTGGTTTGATTAGACGGGATTCCTGCCTATCGATACATAACAAAATTCTATTATTAAGCATATCCTTATGCCAATATGGCCATATGGCATCCAATTACGGGGCTGTACTGCAGGAGTATTGTTAAGAAATGACGACCTCCATTGTCACTTAAAACTGGCCAAGTGCGAGTCGGACTCGCACACGAAGGGTTCTGTACCACAAGGCAAAAACGCCGAAAAAAAACACGTTTGATGTATGGAAGCCCCCCTTAAATATTAATTTTGTTTTAATTTTATTTTAATTGTATTATTTATTATTAAAGTAAAAATACAACTGACTATTTTGTGAATATTTCAAGTGCCCTTTTTTGCTCGATATAAATTATGGCAAATTTATATCGAGCAAAAAAGGGCAAAAAAATCGCGTTTGTTGTATGGGAGCTCCCATAAATGTTTATTTTATTTTGTTTTTAGTATTTGTTGTTATAGCGGCAACAGAAATACATAATTTGTGAAATTTTCAACTGTCTAGCTATCGCGGTTCTTGAGATACAGCCTGGTGACAGACAGACGGACGGACAGACGGACAGACAGACAGCGAAGTTTTAGCAATAGGGTTTTTACCCTTTGCGTACGGAACCCTAAAAATGGAACCCGTCACCAACATAATCCAAAAATTTGCTGAGGCCCATGAACACCGACTCCACCGACATGTGAATGAACATCGAGGCAGTTCAGCTGTTAGACCAAACAAATATAGTGCGAAAACTAAAACGGACAAAACCTTTTGAGTTAGTGTAGTGTACAAAGTGTAGAAATAATAATGCTAATGACTCACATAATAACACATGAACAAAGTGTTTATATCATCATATCAGGACTCTAAGAAAGTGGAACGGACTTGTGCAAAGTTCTATAAACACTATTCTAAGTTTTAAAATAATTATCACGTAAAAAATTAAGTTAGATCACACTTGCTTATTAGTCATAAATGCTAGGTTGTAACACTAACCAATTATTAAGAACCTGGTTCTTTTTAATAAAGGACAAAAAAAATTGTTGCAGTCGGGATTTGATTTTGTCATTTTATTTTAATTTGAATCCTTTTAGTGTTAAGTATAAGTTTATAACACACTAGCTCGCCACTAACCTTCGCGCGACCCAAACGAGTCGATAGGCACCTCATATCACACTAATATTATAAAGGCGAAAGTTTGTGAGTGTGTGTGGGGGTGTGTGTGTGTGTTTATATGTTTGTTACTTCTTCACGCTCAAACGGCTGGACCAATCTTGATAACATTTTGTATGGAGGTAGCTGACGCCCTGGATTAACATATAGGCTACCTTTTATCCCGATATTCCCACGGGATCGACATTTACGCGGGTGAAACCGCGGGGCTCAGCTAGTATTAAAATCAATCCAACAGTGCATTACATTACATCGTCACTTAGTGCGAGTGACAACAGACATCGGAGTAGGTACCTAATATTAAAACAATGCAGTAGAACTAGGTTATCTGAATTTCTATATCTCTGTATGTAAGAATGTGCAAACAAAGATACCTACCTACACACCAAAACATAACCCTTCTTAGCAGTCGGATAAAAAGGAGCACAGAAATCAAACTGACTCCCTCGTTGGTCTAGTGTCCGCAAGCGGTCGATGATGTCGATGGTGATGTCGATGTCTCGGTCACGCATAGTGTTATCTGGTTTTTTCATCTGGAATTTCTCAGTAGGTACCTAGCAGCCCGAAGTCTGGATTTGTGCCCGGTTGATGGCAATAGGGTCGCCCCCTGTTACATGGGACTTAAACATGTAACTGGCAAAAATTGGAGGTATTATAGGTATGTTGTTGGGTAGATAAACCTCTGCCTAACCCTTTGGGGAATACAGGCATTATGTTATGGTGATGATGAGAAGCGCACTCTAGAACTTTTGAGTTAGTCCAGTCATCTTGATGCTCAATTATTATTTTTATAAAGTGAAGGGCTGACTAACCTCTCTACCTCTCGTGCACGAGAGCCTTCGAATCCTTTCTACTATGATACTATCACCTACTTACGGAATTTCCTATATGTACCTACCTAGCATGTACGCATAATGGTGCTATCCATACTAATATTATAGGTATATTTAATTCGAATATAATAATAATAATAATAATAAATTTTATTGAAATAATAATAAGTTTACAAAAAGTGTACATATGGTTCAGTAGTATATATTAATCTAGGCCTATAATAGGATTATAATAATCTGGATATAGACTATGGTATGAGAAATATGTGATTACAGTCTAAAATAGAACTCTGAAGGTAATGTAGTGCGTTGCCTGATCTAGGTTTCTTTAAACCTGTGTTTCAGGCCATCTCCCTACAAAAGTATTTATTAAATAGGACAGTCAGTGAATTAAAATAACATATATTTTCAGTATCTAAGCAGAGACAATATTTTGCGCAACCTTATTATAAACTAATTATATCTATAACTAAAATTATTATGAAATAATACTAGGTTAGGTTATTACAGTTAAGTCAGCTAGTTTAGTTCAGCACCTCTAGTAGTTTTTCCGTGTCTGAGTAATTTAGTTTTGCTAAATAATCGAATAGCATTATACTACACCTATTATAACTTACATTATATATCTTAAGCAATTTGTTAAATTTATTGTATAAGAAAGGTCCTAGAAATAAATAAAATCTTTTTGAGAAAGCATGTTTAGTCTGAGCGTTCGTGCAAACCAGATCCTTTCTTCTCTTGTCTGAAGGTACAGGTTTAAAATCTATTTCAGTGTGCTGCAGTAAAACTATATTTAGAACAAAAAGTTGTCGAACTGTTAGCACCTTGCATGCCATGTAAAGCTGGTGTGTGGGAAATCTGAAAGGACGACAGGTGGCGACTTTTAGGATTGCTCTTTGAGCACGTTCAAGCAGTAGTATAGTTGATTTTGCGGCACCACCCCAAGAAGTTATGCAGTATGTAAGAATAGATTGACACAAAGCCAAGTAAACCTGTTTAATTAGTTTAAAGTCGGCTATGTCCCGTAAACTCTTGAAAATATATATTAATTTACGCACTCTAGTGCATAATAATTCGATGTGTTTACGGAAGTTTAGGTTTGTGTCAATCGTGACGCCTAGGTATTTGATGTGGTCAGCTTTAGTTAAAGTGGGACAAGTGCATGCTGTGTCAGCGTTTGTATTACAATTGTGCGCGTGAATGTTTTCGTTAGTAAGCATCGGGTTAGTGTTTCTCATTGCAAATAGAATAAACTTAGTTTTATCTGAATTTAACGTTAAGAGATTGTTATGTAGCCAGTTATACACAATATCAAAGCCATTCTGGGCAAGTTCATAGACACCAGCTCTTGATTTACCTGAAAACAGTAGAACTGTGTCATCCGCATATGACATAATTAAACCATTTTGAAGTTGTAAGCTGCAAAGGTCATTTATATATATTAAAAATAATGTGGGCCCCAAAATACTGCCTTGTGGTATTCCATAATTACTATTTTTTATTTCAGAGCTCGTGTACTGACCGATTTTAAGAGACTGGTAACGGTCGCTAAGATAATCAGCTAACAGTTTTAGCTGTGTTCCTCTTATCCCAATTTTTTCCAGTTTAAGTAATAGAAGAGAACAAGAAATAGTATCAAAGGCCTTCGCAAGATCTAAAAAGATCCCAATGGTATGCATGCCATTATCGAGATTTTTACTTATAAAACTCGTCAATTTGTGTACTGCTTGGCTTGTTGATCTTTTAGGCCTAAAACCAAATTGTTGATCTGAAAGCAATTTGTTATTTTCAAGATAATTTATTAGTCTGTTGTTAATGATTTTTTCCAAAATCTTTGAGAGTCCCGTCAGTACTGAAATAGGTCTATAGTTAGTAACACAGGTTTTGTCTCCGGATTTGAAAACAGGGGTGACTACTGCTTTTTTAAGCAATTTTGGGAATATTCCTTGGGTTAAACATGTCTGAAAAATGTGAGTTAGTGGAGGGGCAATTAGGTATTTAAATCTTTTAATTATAGCATTAGGAATTTCATCCCAACCGACGGCGCATACGTCCTTTAACCCGTCTATTATACCTAACACTTCACTCACATCCGTATCTAATAGTACAAAAGAGTTCAGTGTAGTATGAGTCATAGATGGACTTTGAATAGAAGAAATTCTGTGGGATAAGTTTTTTTCTGCCAGATTTTTCCCAATGTTAATAAAGAAATTGTTTGCTTTATTGGCCGCTGCGGATGGGTTCAATTCGGTTGTTAAAAGTTCGAGCGGAGGTTCTGAGTTTTTAGTTCTAAATGTGTTACTTTTAATATATTTCCAGATAAGCTTACTGTTTTTCCCTGCCTTCCGTAGTTGATCTTTGTCATATTGTTTTTTTAGTTTTTTTAACAGATTGTTGCAAAAATTTCTATATCGCTTATAAGTGACTGATAGTATTTCATTGTTAGGGGAAAGTTTACATTTTTGGTGTAGTCTGTCTCTGTGTCTGATACAGCGAACAAGCCCGGGCGTAATCCATGGTTTAATGTTATTGTACTTTCTAGGTATTACTTTTGTTAGAGTGTTTTTCTTAATCGCAGATTGTAATAAATCAATGAAACACTCTAACGAAATATTAGGGTCACTCGAATTATTATAAACGGGGTCGAAATTAATTGCTCGTATGTCATTTTCAAGATTAGTCATGTTGAGTTTAGAATAGCTGCGCATGCAATTTTTTCTAGGTGAAGGTATTTGCAATGTTAGTACAATAGCTTGATGGTCGGTAAGTGACGTATTAGTAACCAGTGTTATGGACGGCGCTTTTGACTTTATAATTACATGGTCGAGGCATGAGCCGCTCTGATGCGTTGGGTAATAATGAGCTGGTAGAAGTCCATGAAATGTGCAGATGTTCAAATAGTTATGTGCATGAGAATCGATTTTCCCGGAAGCAATGTTAATGTTAATGTCACCTAACAGTATAATATTTTTAAAAGCTGATATTTTTTCTAGGTTTAAGTTAAGCGAGACTAGGAATCTGTCAATATTTTGAGATGGAGGTCTATAAATAGCCATAAATACCGTATCGGGGGAAATTTTAATTATCAAGCAATTACAGTCTTGAAATAAGGGTTCTTCTACCACTGCTTCTAAATTATTTTTAATATACACAACTAATCCACTATTTTGATTAATGTGGCTATTGGTTTTGTGTAAATTGTACCCGTCTAGAGATGGTATATTCGTTGTTTGTTCGGAGAGCCAACATTCTGTTAGTACAATAATGTCACAGCTTATTTCAAGATTCTGTAATAGCACTTCAAAGCCGTCAAAATTTCGGTTTATACTACGAATGTTTTGTGTAAGCACTGTTAACATTTTCTTACCTATGTGAAGAAGATTTTTACACTCCTCAATATTACAAATGATTGCTTCGGACACTGAAAAACTGTCTAGATCACTGATTAGCTGATCAGTCATGTTACTAAAAACTAACTTATCTACTTTTTATGTGCGAACTAACAAATTATTCGATGGCGCTCTTAGGCGCCTTCATAGTCTATTGAATTGATATAATTATCTTCCGCGTATTTTCGTGCTGGGCAATCCACGTCACCTGTTGGGTGATCATATTTCCTCTTGAAACGTTTGCACGTTGCACACTGAGGAGGAGAAGTTTTGTTGCTGCAATCTTTGAACGAGTGTCCCGTCTCTCCACAGAGGTTACATGTTGGAGATGTTTTCGGATGAATGCTGCGGTGATCGCGAAGATGACTCGAGTCATCCATCAACCAAGTTTTACCCCTCTTGGAACAAACGTATTGTTAAAATTATGAATTATGCTTAATTTATAAACAAACCAAAGGAGGAGGTCCTTTGGGTTGTCTATAAATTGCTTGTTTGATTTCTGAATATCTAAGCATATCTGTCATGTGAATTGGTTGTAAAAGGTTTCTAAGATTCCCTGTCTAATAATAAACGTTTAAGAGCGTTTACGCCGTACGGCATTTCATACAAACTTTTAAGCCCTTATTTTTCGAAATTAATGAACCGATTTTAATGAAACTTCATACGCATAAGCAGGATACAAAGGTCTAAAAAGTTAGTAGAGAACATTTTCGAAATGTCTTATTTAAAAAAGATAACTGGAAATCTCTGTTTCTATGGAAAATTTAAAATCGTTCTAATTTGGCTCTTACACTATTTTTCGAAAATGTTCTCTACTAACTTTTTAGACCTTTGTATCCTGCTTATGAGTACGAAGTTTCATTAAAATTGGTTTATTCATTTCGGAAAATAAGGGCTTGAAAGTTTTTATGAAATGCCGTACGGCGTAAACACTAATATTATAAAGGCGAAAGTTTGTGAGTGTGTGTGGGGGTGTGTGTGTGAGTGTGTTTGTGTGTTTATATGTTTGTTACTTCTTTACGCTCAAACGGCTGGACCAATTTGGATAAAATTTGGTATGGAGGTAGCTGACAACCTGGATTAACATATAGGCTACTTTTTATCCCGATATTCCCACGGGATCGACATTTACGCGGGTGAAACCGCGGGGCGCAGCTAGTCTAATAATAAACGCTAAAAGTGATTACACTTATTCGTTTGATAACGAGTTCGTACGAATTTGGTTCGCGCTAACTTGTTGCGATAGTCTAGGCGCGTACCTACTGGGATATCCCCATACCTAAAAATGGCTTCTGCGCGACTATTGCAGGGTTAAAAATAACATGAAACTAGTTGCTAATGACCCTAAAGTAAACTATTCCAAGCATATACACTGGTGGACAATAAATTAGGCCACCTACTAACCAATATAAGTCAGATAGGAAACGCCGACCTCATCTAGTTAAAAAAAAAACATGATTGACGTGTAAAAGTGTTTGTACTATCCACGCCAAAAGTCCATGTGCAGTTTACAAACTAATTGCTTAACGTTTAGTTTGACTTACGACCTTCTTTTAATGAGTAATTTGACACACACACCCGCATATTACTCGAATAATCACGCTTTTGAATATAGTTCCGTGTCATGTTCGTCTTGTTCACATAATTCGTAAAACTTTATGAGTATACCCACAGAAATCTAAATAAATAAATTAGGTATGGAAGACAGAATGCAGGTAACTTACGGCTCATTCACCGCGACTAATAGAATGTTGTTCGTTCTTGGTTGGTTTTTGACATTGTGGGTTAGTGGCATGTGTTTAATCTATTAGCTGTGTAATAGTTCATTTTGAAATGTAAGCTTTGAGATGAAAGCGGATATTATCGCGCAGCGTAAAAGTGGACTTAATATTATATCACAAATATTTGATGAAACCGGACTGACTGTGAGTATTATGATTTAATTATTTTATCTAACATTTAGCTTGTTAAAGTAGGTATAACTTGTGATCCTAGTAATTATTTTTTAATCGTATTTACCATAAGGTCTAAATAGAAGAAAAAAATATATATTTCCATAACTTTATTTATTTACTTTTGGAATGATGAAACATTAAGTATAATTATAATATAATTACTTTGTAACATTTCTATTTTCAAAATAATTTTGTTTCAAAATAGTAATATTATTTTATAATTTTGCTAGTAGCCTAACTTAAGTATTCCATTTTTGTTTTAGAGAAATTATCTACTGTGAGTCGGAGGGTCAAAGGAAGAGGGTAAGCCTTCACTTGCCAGTCGAAAGCGTAGTGGAAGGCCCCAGTTGGTCAGTGAATATAAAACAAGTGGTTTAAACCAACGAGATATTTTGCCAAATTATTCGACACGTCTTCACGAAGCGTTCGCCGTGCAAACGAAACCCAGCTCAAAAACTATATTTGATTGGAAATCATAAACAAGAACGTTTACATTTTGCGATAAGATACAGCGATGATAGATACAGTGATGGGAAGGATGGAATGAGAGATCTGATGAACAGTTGAAGTTGCATTCATGGAAATATGCAGATATTATTATGTTTAAATAATAGAGGATCCCTGCGCCAGGGTTTACTTGATAGCATTGATAATAATGGGGGTTTTTCGAAGTATTAAGTTATAAATTACAAATTGATTTTAGTAATATTAAAATAATATTGTGTCATATCCGTAATAAGGATTATTTTGAGGTTTAGTTTCAATCTTCTTTTCATAATGAAAATGAATACTTAAGCTATAACCTCAATAAGTCCTAATAAGTACGATTTGTTAACTTTGATGTTTGAGATAGTGCACTGACAGTATAAAAAAAGTAGTACCACTGAGTAATTTAATTGTATTGTGATATATTGTGAAGGATTCCGCACTTTTTTTTATTTACGTGCGTAGATTTGCTAGTCGTGGTTTGTTGGAGTGACGGTAGTAATTATAGCACAGTATTATTATATTACTAAGATACAATATTTAAAGTCTAATGATCGTAGTTCACTGATTACCTGCTTTACTTCAATTAATTGTTCTTTATGAGAAAATAAACTGTTTTAACTAAAAATGTATTTCTAAAATTATAACGAATAAACATTTTGAAATCACTTCAGTATAAGTACCTAAAACATTTTTATTTTTATTTTGAATCCCGTATAACTTAAGCTTATCAATATAATAATAAAAATATTATAATTATTACATTATTATTCTCGTTTATTAATCTATCGAAAAATAAAAAAAACGAGACAGATAATTGTTGAAAAAAAAAAAAGTCTCATCACGAGATTTGAACCCAGACCTCCGCGTTTGCTAATACAATACGTAAAGTCACTAGCTATATGTGCTCGCTGTGATGAAGTCAATTTAGCAATCCTATGAACCCACCAAGGTCATATGATTACGTACCCTGTATGTAAAAGCGGCGATATATTTTTGTTTCGTTCGATCACTTACACACACAGATGTAGGTACGGGCCTGTGGCGCGCGGTGGTCTTCACAGCAAAAACGCTCTTATCGCGCTTAAGGAGTTCTGTTGCATACTGTACAAACCTACTTACAAAAATAAAATCATTTATCGTTTATCATAACCGCCGTGTCGTGACTGTGTTTCTTAATAAAAACTTTTTTAGTATTTTTTTATTGATTGCGTGATAATTCTTAAATGAAACAATGCATTTTTAAATTAAACAACTTTATTTTTTAGCTTTACACAAGAAAAATCAAAAATGAAGAACAATTTACAAAGACTGATAAAAAAAAACATTTTTCACTGATATCAATCTTTCTTTAGTAAGAGGTATTGCCTCCTCTGGCTTTGATAACACATACCATCTGCATGCTGTTGCATGTTCTCCGGAGCTGGTTCTCGCTGTCTTACTCGCCGTTTTAGCTCGTCCCATAAATGTTCTATGGGATTATGGGATTAATGGGACTTCGTGCTGGCCAGTCCAGAACCTGTATCCCCACTTCTCGCAAGTAATCTCTAACGCACATCGCAGTGTGGGGGCGCGCATTATCGTGCATTAATTTAAATTCTTGACCGATAAATCCTGAGTATGGCACTACATGCTCTTCAAGAATGTCAGTGATGTACGAATCAGCTGTCACAGTTCCTCTATCTACGATAACCAGCTCTGTACGGGCTTCTAAGCTTATACCTCCCCAGAACAAAACTGAATCACCTCCAAAGTTTTACCCTTTCAGATATGACACATTGTGCATATTGTTCTCCCGGTCTACGATATACTCTTTTGCGACCATCAGCACAATATAGACACATACGAGACTCATCAGAAAAAGAGTACTTGTCCACAGCAAAATTTAACCTTGCTGCCTTATGAGCTGTGGTAAGTTTAGTACCTGTTGCGGGTCTGTATGGTTTGAAACCACGTTCTTTAAGGCGTCTTCTTATTGTCCTCTCACTAACAGCGACACCTCGGATATTTCTGAGCAGGTGCTGCAATTCTACTCCAGAACGATTACGATTTCTGAGGCTTGCTGACACTACAAATAGATCATCCCGTTCAGATGTCTTTTTTTTCGACTAGATCCAGGTCTCCTGATGTAGCCACCGGTCTCCAGATACCTTTTGTAGACATATTGAATCGTTGATCGACTAATTTCACATTGCCGAGCGACATTTCGTTGGCTCATTCCAGTTTGTAATAACGTTACGATTCGAACCACTTCTGCTTCGCGTAGATCCATATTTATCAGTGAAAAGGAAGTGGGAGGCACAGAACTTAAATCGGTAATACGAATTTAACGATAGCTTTAAATAGCGTCCTAGCGACAGGGCATTAAACTTAAAAGAATAAAAGTGTGGGTACCTAAAAAACTGATTAAATGACATTTGACACATTTCCACATGATAATTTTATCGATATATCCTCTATAAAGATTGCAAACGAACGTTCAAAAACGTATTATTTATCTTAATTTTTAACACATTGAAGGACACACACGAGACACAATAGAAGTTTTATTGTTATTACGTCGAGGGGCGTTAAGTGTCCCGGAAAATGTTAAACATACCGTAATTACTGAAAAAAATTATAAAAATAGGAGTGACCTAATTTTATTGTCCACCAGTGTATAAACAACGAGAATGCCGGTCTCGACATCAGTTAAACTCTGTATCACTTCAGTGAAGCATCAGTAGTACTAACGCACAAGCCTCTTCATAGTAAACATGACGAAAACTAGCCAGTCAATGTTACAGTTGGTGTGCGTCGCATTCTTGGTGATCGTCTCGTCTCCGCAGAATGAAGTCGAAGCGGACGTGCGTATCGGCAGCTGCGTCTGGGGCGCTGTTAACTACACCTCAAACTGTCTCAAAGAGTGCAAAAGACGTGGCTACGAAGGTGGACGTTGTGGAAGCTTTGCTAATGTCAACTGTTGGTGTGTACAATAGGACAATTAACATTACACGGCAAGATAATTCGGCGGATGGTGTCTCTACTTATACTGCAAAGAAATGAAATTGTTCATATTTTAAAATGAATGTACTTATGTTTTATTTGTAACTTGTATGTGTGTACGATGTGAATTCAATTAAATGTTTGTTTAAATTCAATTGCTGTGTTTTTTCCAGTTTAATAATTTTTGTATGTTGTGTTAGTGAGTTTCATTTGGAAACATTTTTTTTTTAAATCACTTTCATGAGCGTAGTATCAGAGTTGGAGGAGCTTGGAAGTTCTCATCCTTAAAATGAAAGCACTGGCTTTGTGGAATATATAGGAAATTGGAAGTACCGCCAGTAACGTAAGTTGTTGAACATTTTAAATACCTGAAATCTTCCTTAATAATGATAATTATGTTGCTGTCCATGGGGACAATAATTATGATTGTTAAAGCAGACACCAAAGGCAAAGGCAAGGCCAAAAGCTGGCCTAAGGGGAAGAGGGCTGATCAACTCAAGGGGGCAAATTTAATGAAGAATGGCCCGTATTACTTAGGCTTAGGCGTTAGGTTATCTAGCTAGGTATGTACTTGTACTACACAAAACAAATCACAAACACTGTTTTGACAATTTCGATATGTAGGGAACTGTGTGAGAAACTACTTGGTTTAGTTGACTATTGCTGCTGATGACAGTACTTTACTAGGTACCTAGTAAAGTCAGGGAAATCAATTCTTAGGCAAATTGACTACCAACTTAAATTGCCCGTATATTCAAATCACAACTGTCTATAATATAGTAAACTGACGTAGTGTGTCAATTTGATAAACAATTAATTTCCCTGTCTCTAATAGGTAGGTACTAGGTATCTACGTTCGGGTGTCCTATTCTAGAGTGAAACTCGTTTGTTTTGTTCGAAGCAATGAATATCGAACAAACGAGATTCACACTAAATGACACCCTTGCGATCAGATAAAATAATGAGCTTCAATCGCATTTATTTTGCAATCATATCAACAGGCGTTCATTCAAATTGCATTCATCGAAATTTAAACCATTATATGCATTAGGTACTTATAGATACCGTCATGAACTTTAAAAAATAAAAACTTTTTTACAAAAAAAACATAAACATCCGACTTCATACATACACATACATACGTACTACACGTATGTTATTTTAGTTGAATCTCAGATTTGATGTCTCACAAACTAACTGCATCAGACCGCTTAAAAGCAAGCTAGATTTGAATCATAGTTGCAGTCGGGATTTGATTTTGTCATTTTATTTTAATTTGAATCCTTTTAGTGTTAAGTATAAGTTTATAACACACTAAAAGGCCCTTGACCTTATTACGGGAGACCTAAAACATCTCCCGCGTAAAGCCATCGTTAAGCTTACTAGGCTCATCAATGTTGCATTTGTGCTAAAGCATGTTCCCGAGCCATGGTAAGTTGCCGAGGTGATTATGATTGGAAAGCCCGGTAAACCACCTCACGAAGCATCATCATACAGGCCCATTTCCCTGTTGCCTATAATATCAAGGTTGTTTGAAAAATTGTTTTTAAAACGCCTAAAACCTATACCAGAGAAACACTCACAACTTGGTCTAACCAAGTATATAGAATTACCAACATCATTGAGAGCACACTTGAAGATAAAAAAGTCTGCTCCACCGTATTTTTAGATGTGGCACAAGCTTTTGATAGCTTTTGGCATAAGGGTTTGATATTTACGCTAAGACTAATGCTGCCCAATGATTTTGCCGATATCCTGCAATCATACATTACAGATAGAATGTTTCGAGTAAGGCACAAGGATGCCTATTCCGAATGAATAGTTATTAAAGCTGGCGTGCCTCAAGGTAGTGTGCAGGGTCCAATCCTCTACCTGCTGTACACGCATGATATACCAGGGTTGGAAAATAATACTATTGCAACCTTTGCGGACGACACTGCCATTATGGCGACAGGGTCATGCCATAGGGAAGCAATCAAAAAGGTACAAATCGCTGTAAATAAAGTTCATGACTGGGCACAAAAATGGAGAATTAAATGAAATGAATCGAAGTCACTTCACATTGACTTCACCAATAGGAATTGTGATTACCACCCAATCTTCATAAATGGCCAACAAGTGCCATATGCAAATACGGCCAAATACCTTGGCAAAACGCTTGACGCAAAACTGCGCTGGAAAGAGCACGTCAAAATGAATAAACAGGAACTGGAAATGCGATTTAAAAACATGTAGGTATTGGTTTGATTGTACGGGGTTCCTGCCTATCGATACATAACAAAATTCTATTATATAAGCATATCCTTATGCCAATATGGCCATATGGCATCCAATTATGTGGCTGTACTGCAGGAGTATTGTAAATGCGCCCTGGTGTATAAGAAATGACGACCTCCATGGTCACTTAAAACTGGCCAAGTGCGAGTCGGACTCGCACACGAAGGGTTCCGTACCACAAGGCAAAAACGCCGAAAAAAACACTATTGTTGTATGGGAGCCCTCCTTAAATATTAATTTTATTTTAATTATTTATTATTAAAGTGAAAATACAACTGAGTATTTTGTGAATATTTCAAGTGCCTACCTGTTGCCATTATTTATATCGAACAAAAAAGGGCAAAAAAATCGCGTTTGTTGTATGGGAGCCCCCATAAATATTTATTTTATTTTGTTTTTAGTATTTGTTGTTAGAGCGGCAACAGAAATACATAATTTGTGAAAATTTCAACTGTGTAGCTATCGCGGTTCTTGAGATACAGCCTGGTGACAGACAGACGGACAGACAGACAGCGAAGTCTTAGCAATAGGGTCCCGTTTTTACCCTTTGCGTACGGAACCCTAAAAATGGAACCCGTCACCAACATAATCCAAAAACTTGCTGAGGCCCATGAACACCGACTCCACCGACATGTGAACATCGAGGCAGTTCAGCTGTTAGACCAAACAAATATAGTGCGAAGACTAAAACAGACAAAACTTTTTGAGTTAGTGTAGTGTACAAAGTGTAGAAATAATACTGCTAATGACTCACATAATAACACATGAACAAAGTGTCTATATCATCATATCAGACTCTAAGAAAGTGCAACGGACTTGTGCAAAGTACAATAAACACTATTCTAAGTTTTAAAATAATTATCACGTAAAAATATAAGTTAGATTAAACTTGCTTATTAGTCATAAATGCTAGGTTGTAATCAATTATTAAGAAACTGGTTCTTTTTAATGAGTTATTCCGGTCTGATCCCCTGAACCCCACCTCGATCTCCTCCTGGATCGTCTTCTGTTTTAATCTTTGTCTTATCCACATAATAAAGGATAAAAAAAATAGTTGCAGTCGGGATTTGACTTTGTCATTTTATTTTAATTTGAATCCTTTTAGTGTTAAGTCTAAGTTTATAACACACTAGAAGGATTGAAATTATTGGAATCGTCTCCTCAAGCCCTTGCCCTTTATTTTTAACCCACTTAAGAGTTGTAATGGTACCTACTAATTTTATTTGTCAAGACCTTACCTACTTGTTGTTGTCTAAAATCCGCCATTTTGATTTTATAAAAACAAAACCCTAGCCTATAAGTAACCTTCGCGCGACCCAAACGAGTCGATAGGCACCTCATGTATTAAAATCAATCCAACAGTGCATTACATTACATCGTCACTTAGTGCGAGCGACAACAGACATCGGAGTAGGTCCCTAATATTAAAACAATGCAGTAGAACTAGGTTATCTGAATTTCTATATCTCTGTATGTAAGAATGCGCAAACAAAGATTCCTACGCACCGAAACATAACCCTTCTTAGCAGTCGGATAAAAAGGACCACAGAAATCAAACTGACTCCCTTGTTGGTCTAGTGTCCGCAAGCGGCACTGCTGAGCATGGGGTCCTGGGCTCGATGTCGCGGTCACGCAAAGTGTTATTTGGTTTTTCCATCTGGAAATTCAGTAGCAGCCCCAAGTCTGGATTTGTGCCCGGTTGATGGCAATAGGGTCGCCCCCTGTTACATGGGACTTAAACATGTAACTGGCGAAAAGTGGAGGTATTATAGGTATGTTGGTATGTTGTTAGGTAGGTTCACCTCTACCTAACCATTTGGGGAATACAGGCGTGATGTTATGTTTAGTGTTATATTATTATGTAGTGATGATGAGAAGCGCACTCTAGAACTTTTGAGTTAGTCCAGTCATCTTGATGCTCAATTATTGTTATTATAGATTTGTGAAGGGCTGACTCACCTCTACTTCTCGTGCACGAGAGCCTGCGAATCCTCTCTACTATGATACTATCACCTACTTACGGAATTTCCTATAGGTACCTACCTAGCATATACGCATAATGGTGCTATCCATACTAATACAATATTTAATTCGAATACTGCAGTGATCGCGAAGCTGAATCGAGTCATCCATCAACCAAGATTTACTCCTCTTGGAACAGTGTTGTTAAAGTTATGAATTATGCTTAATTTATAGACAAGCCAAAGGACCTCCTTGCTTGTTTGATTTCTGAATATCTAAGCTATTATGTCATGTGAATTGGTTGTACAGGGTTTCTAAGATTCCCTGTCTAATACTAAACGATTATCTAATAATAAACGCTAAAAGTGATTACACTTATTCGTTTGATAACGAGGTCGTTCGAATTTCGGTTCGCGCTAACTTGTAGCGATATAGTCGCGTAACTACCTACTTAGGCGCGTACCTACTGGGATATCCCCATACCTAAAAATGCCTTCTGCGCGACTATTGCAGGGTTAAAAATAGCATGAAACTAGTTGCTAATGGACCCAAGCAAACTATTCCAAGCATATATAAACAACGAGAATTCCGGTCTCGACATCAGTTAAACTCTGTGTCACTTCAGTGAAGCATCAGTAGTACTAACGCTCAAATCTTCTCTTCATAAACGTAAACATGACGAAAACTAGCCAGTCAATGTTACTGTTGGTGTGCGTCGCATTCTTGGTGATCGTCTCGTCTCCGCAGAATGCAGTCCAAGCGGACGTGCTTATCGGCAGCTGCGTCTGGGGCGGTGTTAACTATACCTCAAACTGTCTCAAAGAGTGCAAAAGACGTGGCTACAAAGGAGGACATTGTGGAAGCTTTGCTAATGTCAACTGTTGGTGTGAACAATAGGACAATTAACATTACACGGCAAGATAATTCGGCGGATGGTGTCTCTACACTGCAAAGAATTTAAATTGTTCATATTTTTAAATTAATGTACCTACTTATGTTTTATTTGTAACTTGTATGTGTGTACGATGTGACTTCAATTAAATGTTTGTTTAAATTCAATTGCTGTATTTTTTCAGTTAATTAATTTTTGTATGTTGTGTCAGTAAGTTTCATTTGGAAACATTTTTTTTAAATCACTTTCATGAGCGTAGTACCACTTCGCCCACACAGAAATAGAGGTATCAGAGTTGGAAGAGCTTGGAAGTTCTCATCCTTAAAATGAAAGCACTGGCTTTGTGGAATATATAGGAAATTGTAAGTTGTTGAACATTTCAAATATCTAAAATCATTCATCGATAATTATGTTGCTGTCTATGGGGACAATAATTATGATTGTTAAAGCAGACATCAAAAGCAAAGGCAAGGCCAAAAGCTGGCCTAAAGGGAAGAGGGCTTATCAACCCAAGGGGGCAAATGAAGAATGTCCCGTAGGTATTACTTAAGTTTAGGCGTTAGGTTATCTAGCTAGGTATGTAGGTACCTACTGTACTATAGAAAACAACAAATCACAAACACTGTTTTGATAATTTCGATATGTTGGGAATTGTGTGAGAATCTACTTGGTTTAGTTGACTGTTGCTGCTGATGACAGTAACTAGGTACCTAGTACAGTCAGGTAAATTAATTCTTAAGCAAATTGACTACCTGCGCAACCTTAGTTTAAGAAAAATTGTGTTGTTTACATTCCCTTACAGTAACAGTTTGCCACAGGAAGAAAATAACTTAAGATTTAATATAAACACGACATTGCACAATTTGACATATAATGACAAACTTATTCCAGTTAATTGATACTAACTATTATTGTTGGCAATAATTTATATTTGACAAAAGATAGATATAATATTGTTATGTACATACTATCTTTCTAACTATCTCAAAAGACGGGTGCGCCAAAGTTCACCTAAATTTTCAACTCCGATAATTGGAAATCCGAAAATGTTCTTCCTAAAATTTGTCATCCTAACAATCACAATTCCTAACTACTCTGTCTCTAATGTTTACTGCAACAGAATCGTACTACTTATATTGTAATAACGGGCTACTACGGAACCCTACACTGTGCGTGGTCCGACACGCACTTGGCCGGTTTTTATTTTACAAAAAAGGGCAATTCGTTCCATTTATAAATTAAGTCCCAGACACTCCCTCAGAGACAAATTTAAAGAGATTAATATAATGACTGTGCCTTCTCAGTACATTTATGATAATCTTTTGTATGAACATAAAAATATTAATCTGTTTAAAAATACAGTGATATCCATAACATAAATACTAGGAACAAACACAAATTTGTTGTTCCTACAACAAGGCTCAAGACAATAGGTGGCTCGTTTAGAAGCCAATGTATACGTTTTTATAATAAACTTCCTAGCCACATTCAAGAACTAAGCCTCAATAAATTCAAATCTTTTATAAAGCGATAACTATGCCAGAAAGCCTATTATACTGTAAAGATTATATTGAGGACAAAAAGGCTTGGGATTGAGCTGCTCCAATAGGTTTAGACAGTGAATGTTATTTTGCTATTTTACACTTTAATCTAAATATATAACTCAAAGGTGACTGACTGACATAGTGATCTATCAACGCACAGCCCAAACCACTGGAGGGATCGGGCTGAAATTTGGCATGCAGGTAGATGTTATGACGTAGGCATCCGCTAAGAAAGGATTTTGATAAATTCTACCCCCAAGGGGATAAAATAGGGGATGAAAGTTTGTATGAAACTTTGTTAATTTTAAACCGATCGGGCTGAGACTTCGCATGCATATAGCTACTATGACGTAGGCATCCCCTAAGAAAGGATTTTGATAAATTCAACCCCCATGGGGATAAAATAAGGGATGATGGAGGATGTAAATGTATTAGTTTTTTTTTATAATACTTAACGCGAGCGAAGCCGCGGGCAAAAGCTAGTATTTAATATGTATTAATATTTAATATTTTTAATATTAATATTTTAATTTTTTTTTTAAGTATCTATTTACACTGCTTAACGATGGCGAGTAAATAATGACATGTACATTTACTGTATAAAGTATTATATTATTTTAATTATTGTGAATGTGAGGACTATGTGGGTCATTGTTTTCATTTTAATCATGGTCTGGCAGTTTGAGTAGTTTTTGCGGCCTATCCAAATGTCCTGTCTGTGGTATTGTTCGTCGAATCGTTGAGCTCCTTAAGTTCTGAGTTGAGCTGCACGGTTACTGACAAATGCGTGCACTGACTGGACAGGTCCACTCAATCTGTGTGGTTCTTTCCTCAAAAGATCATTTCAGACACTAATTTACATGGTCCTCAAAGATTATGTACGGATTTTTTATATACACGTTGACATAGATGAATTTTATTTAGACAATGACATGAATATGTAGCAGTGCTTAAGGTAGCCCATGCTTTACCGTTTTTTCACCCTACCTCTGAACTCTACGATGAGTGTAAGGTTCTCACTGTTCGACAACTGTTTATTTTTCAAACAATCTTGCGTAAACATTCCTCGTTGAACTACAACTCATCCTTGCACGCTCATAAACGCATTAAGACAAATGTATGTTCCACTCAACTGTGTAAAAGTAGTCTTTCGCGCCGCAACTTTTGTTTCCTTGGCAGTTATTTATATAACAAAATAAACTGTACTTTAAAAATATACCCTCTTAATAAAGCCAAGTGCAAACAAGTTCTCACCGCGTATCTGCTGAACCTTGATTACGATAGCACTGAAAGCGTCTTAATTGTGTTAAGATAAATATGTTTTTCAGCCTACCTATACACACACCACTGTACATTTCAGTACATCACATTACACCACTTTACACCACACCACATTACACCACACCACACCACACCACACTACACCACATTACACCGCACCACACCACACCACACCGCACCACACCACACCACACCACACATACCACATCACACCACGCCACACCACACCACAACACACTACACCGCACCACACTACACCATACAACTCCGCATCACACACTTCACTAGTACTCAACAATAATTCAAATTTTGTATATTTTTTTTTTGTTATTTTGTTCCCTTTTATTTTAGTTTATTCTGTTGTCCAAAAGGTTTAAAATGATTTGATGTAATTATCTTAAGATTTAAAACTCAATCATTGTTTTTGGGGGGGGCCTGGTAATCTGTGTGACAGGTTTTCCTAGTGCAGATACCAGTCTCCCACAAAGGATTTATCAGAATCAGAATCAGAATCAGAATCAGAATGCTTTATTTGTAAACATAGGTCAAATTACAATAGTGTGCGAGATGTTACAGATAGAAAGATCCTCTATGTTTTGCCCAAAGGCGTACAAATATATTAAATTGTCATTGTCGAATTTTTATATATAATCATGAGGTGGAAGAATTATGTAAACTTTCACATTAATAATAAAATCAATATTAATAGGTACATGCATAACAATACAAATTTATCTAAATGTCAAATATATTAAGTTAAATGTCATAATAATGCTAATGTCAAATAAAATTCTAAATCGTCAAAAATAGGTGAGGTCATGTACAATTTTCTGAAGCAGTAATTATAGAATTATCGTCCAAATATTCCTGCAGTGAGTAATAGCATTTATCTATCAATATTCTTAATAGTTCTGTTTTGAAATTGTCCAGTTGTAACGTTTTTATTTTTTCAGGTAGTTTGTTAAATATTTTTTTGGCCATACAGAAGGTACTTTTATTCATTAGAGCAGTTTTACCATGAGTCACTTCGAGTTCTGACTTATTTTTATCGCGTAATTTTCTGTAGTAACTTTTAGTAGCTATTTTGTATAATGAAATGTTAGATTTCACGAATATATTTGTTTCGTATATGTACAGCGATGACAAGGTAAGAATTTTTAGACGTATAAAGAACGGTTGACAACTGTCTGTACTTTTAAGGCCACACATTGCTCTGACACATCTTTTTTGTGCTCTAAATACGAGTTCCCTATCAACTGAATTGCCCCAGTATATTACGCCAT
Source organism: Mesoligia furuncula (assembly GCA_916614155.1). Taxonomy (NCBI): domain Eukaryota; kingdom Metazoa; phylum Arthropoda; class Insecta; order Lepidoptera; family Noctuidae; genus Mesoligia; species Mesoligia furuncula. The sequence continues at coordinate 12,361,017 of OU744804.1, read as the reverse complement.
ATCTGAGTGTTGATGCAACATAGGCGTGATAGGCTGTTAGTACGGATTCTAGGCTTACTATTTTTGATAGTTTATAGAGAGCATAGGTGAATTTATTAAGTTTTTTACATATTTCGTCTGTCTGGGGTCTCCAAGTCAAGTTGCTGTCTATATTAATACCAAGAAATTTAGTAGCAGTAGTTGATTCTATTTTTGTCCCTAAATAGCTAATGTCAAGGATTGTATTCGGTATTCTCTGATAAAAATGCATAATTTTAGTTTTTTCTAAGTTTATAATTAGATTATTGTTGTCAAACCATGTTATAATTCTATTTAATGTCATATTAATTTCATTTTCATAAGTATTGGGATCATCACATTTAATAATTACGGTGCTATCATCGGCGAATAGTACCATGGGGTGCTTTATCTGCCTCGGAAGGTCATTTATGTAGAGCAAAAAAAGGGGTGGTCCTAGCACGCTACCCTGAGGAACGCCGTATTTAATTATCTCGCTTTCGGAACGATATTTTTTCTCGTAACTAATATTTGGGGATAGTATTTGTGTGATTTCTACAAATTGCTTTCTGTTCGTTAAGTAAGATTGAATGAGGTCAAGTATATTTCCCCTGACACCATATTTTTCAAGTTTATGTATTAGTATAGGATAATCCACATAATCAAAAGCCTTAGTTAGATCCATATATATAGCACCTACAGGATTTCTGTTATCCATATTTGACAAAACAGGGAGAAGCAGGTCATGTATAGCCATATTGATTGTCTTCTGTTTACGAAATCCCTTTTGTTCATTTACTAATATGTTTGATTTCTCAAGATAGTTGTACAAGGACTTATATAAATGACTTTCTCAAATATCTTTGAAAAGACGGGTATCAATGCTATAGGCCTATAATTTGACATATTTGTCTATCATTTTTTTTGTGCAATGGTACAATTATTGACGTTTTTAATTTCTCAGGGAAGATTCCGCTAGAAATACTCATATTAATTATGTGGCTGAGATGTGGAGCTATATAATGAGACACTTCTTTGATAACTTTAGTGCATACTCCGTCATAACCAACACTATTTGTATTTCGAAGTGAGGTAATATGATTATTTATGTCTTGAGGTATGGTCGGCTCCATAAATAAAGAGTTTGAAGTATTTAAGCGTACGTTAATTTCTGGTATAGTTTTATTTTTTGGTTCGGTAGCTTGATTAATATAAAACTTATTAAAAGCCTGAGCTATATTTAATGGGTTCGTGATTTTCTGTGTCCCTGTTTGAATTTGTGTTATTGGTTCTTTAGGGAAGCAGCTCTTACAATTATTAATTATGGCCCATGCCGCTTTAGATTTATTTTTGGACGTCTTAATGAAATAGTTATTTCGTGATGCTTGTGTTAAAGTTATAACTCTTTTAAACCTTGCAGAATATGCCTTAAACGATTGTTTATTCTTTGGGGAAGGATTTGTTCTATATTGCCATAGTAAGTACCGTTTCATTTTACTACATTTCCTGATCCCGTTCGTGATCCATTTTGTTTTCTTAGTAATTGATTTTGTTATTATTTCGTAGGGAAAGCAAAGATCGTAAAAACATCTGAATAGATCAAGAAAATGGCCGTAGGCCTCATTGACGTCACTAGTTGTATATATGTCCGAAAAAGTGAGACTTTTAATGCAATTTTTAAATTTCTCTACATTATCTTGACAATAATTCCGTCTTTTTATTTTCCAACGCTTTAAGACGCATGTCTTCTTAACAGGACATTTCAAAAATTGCGCGGTATGATCTGACAGGCCCAATTCTATAATTTCTCCTTTACAACCTCTTACATTATGGGCTATATTGTCCAAGCAGGTCCCACTGCTTAACCTAGTGGGTTGAGAAAATTGTAATTTTAAATTATAATTTAACAATGTATGTTCGAAATCTAAGGTTTGTTTATTTCTTTTCAATAAGTTGATATTAAAGTCCCCACATAAGACAATCTTCTTGTTATTCAATTTTAAACACAGCAAATGCAAAATATTATTTAAATTGTCGAAAAATTTATCCAAATTAGATTGGGGCACCCTATATATACATACAATAATAATGTTGTGTTCTGTCAATTCTATCGCGCAGCATTCAATTACATTGATTACAGAATATTTCTCTAAGTTTAGCACTTTATACTTGTGACCGGCCCTGGTTAAAATGCACGCGCCACCTCTTCTATTATTTCTGGAGAAACTTGTTGCTAGGCTGTAGTTTGGTATATTTAGAAGTCCCTCCTGTTCAGGTGTCATAAAATGTTCGGTTATGCATATAGTATCGATCTGTTTTTTACTATTTTGTAGTTCTTCCAAGTACACAGTAAGCGTATCGCTTTTATTCAGGAGTCCTGCAATATTTTGGTGAAGGATATGTATACTGTTATAAACGAAAAAAGTCGGGGGTTTGTTTCAGGTTCGAATTGTGTGCGTCACCAATGGAAGTCGTTACAATCTCGTCATATTCTTGTCTGTTATTATTCGTCTGTCTGCTTGTCTGACAATATAAGTCTAAATCAACCTGAATGTTTCTCATAATATTGTCATATATATTTTTGATTCCGTATCAGTATCCGTCAGATATAGTGTCTTCATATTTTTAAGGCGCCTTTGTGGAAGAGAAATAAATGTTTATTATTATTATTATATATATAATATTTACTTTGTGAAGTATTTTTTTTTTAAATTTATGATTTAATTATTGTGAATGTGAGGACTATGTGGGTCATTTTTTTTTTCTGTTTTCCTTCTTAGTTTTAATCATGATCTGGCAGTTTGAGTAATTTACGCGGCCTACCCAAATGTCCTTTCTTTGGTATTGTTCGTCGAATCGTTGAGCTCCTCAATTTCTGAGTTGAGCTGCACGATTTTTGACAAAAGCGTGCACTGATTGGACAGGTCCGCTCAATCTGTGTGGTTCTTTCCTCAAAAGAACATTTCAGACATCAATCTACATGGTCTTCACACGATCTGGCCAAGATTTTGTCTGGACTTTAAAAGAAACTGTGACCTCTGAATTTGTTTCGGCCTTTCTTCTCAGAGTAGTCAGATAGGAAACGCCGACCACATCTAGTTAAAAAAATATAATGATGTGTAAAAGTGTTTGTAAAAACCTACTTACAGAAATAAATAATTTATCATTCATCAAACCCTGCAGACAGAAATAGGAGCCCCGCGCAGCGGGGCTCCAGCGCCCTGACGTCGTTAGAAATAAAACATGCAGCATGCTAAATTTATGCTTTAGAATGTTATGCTTTATCATTATTATGATTAGAGAAATTATGCTTAAAAAAATTACGCGTAAGCTATTATGCGTACCTACTTAAATAATGTTATGCGAAAACATAATCTGGGAAACAACATAAATTAAACTTATTCAACGAAATACAATTCAATAGGTGAGGTGAACCCGACAACTCAACGAAAGCAAAGAAACAAAATGTAGCTACAAAACAATTAGGTACTGTACACCATTGTACACAAACGGTTCATTCGGTGAGTCGTAATACGACTGCTTCATTACCTCGCCAAGTGCGGTCCACTGATACGTGTGGAACGAAGCTTGGCAGCCGGTAAACTAGACTTACTGAAGTATTAGTGAGCGCACCCCTATCTCGCCGGCACAGAACCTCCAGCGTTTAAGCGCCGACGAAGGAACGCAGAATAGAGGTGCCGCATTAACAGCTAATGCTTCGGATTTCACGGTATTGTGCTCGGCTCTAACTTTAACATGTTATATTCATGGGATCCGAGTGTTTTGATAGCATGCGAGACGTTTGAAATTGGAGTAGGTACCTAGGTAGATTCCTGAGGACTGTAGGAGCTTGGAAGTTCTCGGGCTACATCTTAAAAAGGAAAGCACTGGCTTTGTAATATGGGTTCAACAAGGAAGTCTAAGAATGCCCTTGCTACATAAGCTGTCATTTGAATTGTTCACAAGTGTATCTTGCAACTCTCTCTAAGGCTTTTTTTTTGTGAAATATGGTTTATTTTGACCATCCATAACGAAATAGTGACAAAGTAGGTATCTACTTGCGATTACTACTAAAATAAGAGTAGGTCGACTTACGAGTATGTAAGCAAGTTTGAGAATTTAGGATGTATTTAAAACAAGCGAAGCGAGCTCGAAATTTTAACATCCGCCTGGGATATATGTATGTGTGTATGTGTATGTATGGGTTTTCTTTTAACTGCTTCTAGCTACGAACTAGGTGAACCTGCTGGGCACTTGCCTTGAGTGGCCAATGGAGACAACGGTCCTGCACCTGAACTCTCCCCGACCGGGGAGAGTCCAGGTGTAGGACAGCTTTACATGTTCTCGAAGGCACAGAGGCACCTCGATATGCCTAAGTTAAGAAAAGGGTAACCCATCCATAGACTGATTGCGGCTAGAGCAGCTTAACCTCGCAGATCGATCAGTCCGCGTGGTTGCTACTTGCTACTAACCTACGAGTCCCTATTGAGGATGCAGCGTGTTCACTATAGGCAAAAGGCCTCAATATAATAGGTAGGTACCTACTCAAGAAATTCCCTAAGAGATTTCCTTTATGACCTAACATTAGCTTAATTAAGAATCAATTTATTTATAACATACAATGTGATTAAATGGCGATTAAGTATATAATCTAATGGCTGGACATTATTGAAGTATTTACTAGATACTACTATAGAAGTACTTACATAGTTTTAATTATAATAGCTACTTAGTTGGAGTCATTGGTGGTGGATTTTCCGTAAACGCATGATCAACTTATTGCAATGAGTAAGGCCGAGCGACGAGGAAAATAAATTTAAATATGATCTTATGAATGGGAAACCGCGGCAAGATGGTGTTTTCTTTTTGTCATCAAAATTACTTAGAATAGTATTGTTAATAACAATGTTGTGTCACCGAGAAATAAATTCACATTTTATTATTAACACTTTTAAGGTTGTTTTTTTCTTTTGTTAGCCTACACCGTCCTACTGCTGGGCAAAGGCTTTCCCCAAATCCTTCCAGGAACTCATTTCCCGCGCCGCCTCAAACCAGGTTTTTTAATAGACTAAAACTACTAACAAGCGCTTCGCGCCATCAAGCTACAAAGCTTGGCAAGTAAAATTGTAAGAATAAAAAATTATCAAGAAATATGCAGAACTACAAGAAGAAATTACCAGAGTTTGGAAAATGAATAGAATAGGGAACAATAGTCCCAATAGTGGTAGGTAGGTACCTACGACTGCTCGACTGGTATCATCCCGAAACAACTATTTATCAGTTTAATGGCAATCAATCTTTCCAAACATAAATACCTACGTTAGACTACAGTATACACATGTCGCATAAGTAGATAGTAGAAAATTCCTACAAGTTCTAGATTTTATAAAGACAATAATTATTTCGTCGGTGCTCCGTGGACCAATTGAAATTTGACCAATTGGACGATGGGGAAAATTAAAAGTTTCCATCGTCCAATTACCAACTGGACTATGGAGAATTGAGAAATGTTCCACTGCCCAGTTTAATAGTATAGTAAAGCCTTGTCCATACTAGTTAAAAAAATATATAATAAACAATTATTTTTGAAACCGTTTAATATTCATTTATTGAATAATTACGGCATAAAATTCATTTGTACAAAGATTACAAAAAAAAAGAATGCTTGTGAAATTGGTGCTAACACATAAGTTTTCTGATAGGGGTCAAGAGCAGGCCCATTTAGTACCAAAAAAATAAATAAAAATATCTGGCCATTTCAAAAAGTTTACTTATATTCCTATCTTTCCATTGAAGATTCTGTTATAATTAACTATAAGTACTTAATTCGGGATCCCAACTAAAAGTAGGAGGGGTTCACATCGGCGTCGAGACAACGATGAAGTACTTGGGTCTCGTCCTCGACAGCCGGTGGAACTTCGACGAGCATTTCCGACGTTTGGCCCCCAAAATGGAACGGGCCGGGGCCGCCTTCAAGCTGCTCTTGCCCAACCTGAGGGGGCCAAACGCCTCCTGCCGGAGGCGGGGGTCGTGCGGTCCATGGCCCTATACGGGGCCTATACGGTGTGGGCGCGTTCACTGCGGTGGCGAGCCGCCCACTACCTTAACGCGCCCCAGAAGGTGGTAGCCGTTAGGCTTATCCGGGGCTACCGCACGATCTCGGGCGAGGCCGCAAGCCTCCTTGCCGGACTGCCGCAATGGGATCTGGAGGCGATAGTCCTCGCGCGCCTGTATGAGTGGCGCGCGGAGGTATTACGCCGGGGGGAAACTCCGCTTCCGCGGCAAATCGCTGCGGAGCGGACGGATCTCCGGCGCGATCTCATGGCGGCATGGAAAGAGCGACTATCGCAATTCAGCGCAGGGCACGCCGCGATAGCGACGATAAGACCTCTCTTTGAGGAATGGCTTGAGAGGCGCCACGGCGCCCTCACCTACCGCCTGACGCAGGTCCTCACCGGACACGGAAGTTTCGGGAGGTTCCTGTACATCATCAGGCGGGTGGAAACGCCCGGGTGTCACCATTGCCAGGATCGCCCAGAGGACACGGTGGAGCACACTGGGGAGGTCTGCCCCGCTTGGGCGGAGGACCGCCGTGTCCTCGTAGATCGATCGGCAGCGGCGGCGACCTCTCGCGTCCAGCTTTGGTGCAAGTCATGGTTCGGGGCGAGAGGAAGTGGGACGCAGTCACTTCCTTCTACGAAGCAGTCATGCTAGCGAAGGAGGTGGCGGGACGGCTCAGGGAGAGAGCCTCCCGTCCCAGCCGCCGCGGGAGACGCTCCGGGCGTCGGGAGCCGCGTGACGACTCCCGGCCACCATAGGCGCGGGCCTGCGGGCGGAGAGTAATGGGTAGCTCACCGTCCGATCAGGACCAGGCCCGTGCCGGACGGCGCGTACGTGTTCCACGCGCGCCTCAAAGAGATAGAGAAGGGGCCCGATAGGGCCGAAGCCTGCCGGGGCAGCGGGATTGTCTAACATGGGTGGGTTTTAGTCAGTAAGATTCTGACACTCCCTTCCGCTCCACCCAGAGCGGGAGGAATCATTCCATGATTTCCCACCCGAAAATAAAAAAAAAACTATACTTAATTAGCTATCATTAAATTGTACCTATTTATTTATTTATAATATTTTTAATTCAGTTTGATGTGAACCAAAAACTATAACAAAAGCTTCTTTGAACCAAAAGCATAGGAAACTAGTGTGAACTCGGGTTATAATGTTACAATGGAACATAGTTTTGGTTTACGTCCAGTGTTCTCCATAGTCCAGTTGGTAATTGGACGATGGAAACATGACATTTTCCCCATAGACCAATTGGTCAAATTTCAATTGGTCCATGGAGCACCGACGAATTATTTACCTAAATATAGTATGAAACACGTAATCTACTCAAACTTAAAATCTTACCTTGGATTAGGTACAGCCGTGAAATTAAAAAAAAGGCTCTAAGAACCTGAGATATTAAAATTTAAAAATATAATAATAATTAAAAAAGAAAACTCTGTGGTGTGTTGGATTTTTAACGCCCGGCTCGGCGTCCGCCTCTTTAATTCCAACAGTGCTTTATATTACATCGTCACTTAGTGCAAATGACAACAGACATCGGAGTAGGTCCCTCATATTAAAACAATGCAGTAGAACTAGGTTATCTGAATTTCTATATCTCTGTATGTAAGAATGCGCAAACAAAGATACCTACACACCAAAACATAACCCTTCTTAGCAGTCGGATAAAAAGGACCACAGAAATCAAACTGACTCGAATCCCTCGTTGGTCTAGTGTCCGCAAGTGGTCGATGTTTTGGTCACGCATAGTGTTATCTGGTTTTTCCATCTGGAATTTCTCAGTAGGAACCTAGCAGCCCGAAGACTGGAGTTGTGCCCGGTTGATGGCAATAGGGTCGCCCCCTGTTACATGGGACCTAAACATGTAACTGGCGAAAATTGGATGTATTATAGGTATGTTGGTATGTTGTTGGGTAGGTGCACCTCTGCCTAATCCTTTGGGGAATACAGGCGTGATGTTATGGTGATGATGAGAAGCGCACTCTAGAACTTTTGAGTTAGTCCAGTCATCTTGATGCTCAATTATTATTTTTATGATGTGAAGGGCTGACTCACCTCTCTACCTCTCGTGCACGAGAGCCTTCGAATCCTCTCTACTATGATACTATCACTTACTTACGGAATTTCTTATAGGTACCTACCTAGCATACACGCATAATGGTGCTATCCATACTAATATTATATAGGTATTTAATTCGAATGCTGCAGTGATCGCGAAGGTGACTCCAGTCATCCATCAACAAAGTTTTACCCCTCTTGGAACAAACGTATTGATGAAATTATGAATTACTTATGTTTAATTTATAGACAAACCAACTGACCTCCTTGCTTGTTTGATTTCTGAATATCTAAGCTATTATGAATTATATAGCTATTATTTATTGTGAATTGGTTGTAAAAGGTTTCTAAGATTCCCTGTCTAATAATAAACGATTATCTAATAATAAACGCTAAAAGTGATTACACTTATTCGTTTGATAACGAGTTCGTACGAATTTGGTTCGCGCTAACTTGTTGCGATAATAGTCGCGTAACTACCTACTTAGGCACGTACCTACTGGGATATCCCCATACCTAAAAACGCCTTCTGCGCGACTATTGCAGGGTTAAAAATAACAGGAAACTAGTTGCTAATGAACCCAAGTAAACAGTTCCAAGCATATATAAACAACGAGAATGCCGGTCTCGACATCAGTTAAACTCTGTGTCACTTCAGTGAAGCATCAATAGTACTAACGCTCAAACCTTCTCTTCATAAACGTAAACATGACGAAAACTAGCCAGTCAATGTTACTGTTGGTGTGCGTCGCATTCTTGGTGATCGTCTCGTCTCCGCAGAATGCAGTCCAAGCGGACGTGCATATCGGCAGCTGCGTCTGGGGCGCTGTTAACTACACCTCAAACTGTCTCAAAGAGTGCAAAAGACGTGGCTACAAAGGTGGACATTGTGGAAGCTTTGCTAATGTCAACTGTTGGTGTGAACAATAGGACAATTAACACGGCAAGATAATTCGGTGGATGATGGTGTCTCTACTTACACTGCAAAGAATTGAAATTGTTTATATTTTTAAATTAATGTACTGACGTTTTATTTGTAACTTGTATGTGTGTACGATGTGAATTCAATTAAATGTTTGTTTAAATTAAATTGTTGTATTTTTTTCAGTTTATCAATTTTTGTATGTTGTGTTAGTGAGTTTCATTTGGTTTTTTTTTTAAATCACTTTCATGAGCGTAGTACCACTTCGCCCACACAGAAATAGAGGTATCAGAGTTGGAGGAGCTTGGAAGTTCTCATCCTTAAAATGAAAGCACTGGCTTTGTGGAACATATAGGAAATTACTAGCTGTGCCCGCGACTTTGTCCGCGTGGAATAGTGACTTTTCGGCATTATAGCATATTTTGAATTACATATACCGTCTACAGACCGGGCATTTGCTGTCCGAACCCTCTGAGAACTCAGGCGAATTTCAGTGAAAGTCTCAGACTCTAGTGCTTGAGCTTCACGATCGGCAGTGAGACGTATTTCTCGTTCTTCCTGTGTTTCCTGAGACCGAACATTTGCTGTCCGAACCCTCTGAGAACTCAGACGAATTTCCCTATCAGTGAAAGTCTCAGACTCACGCGATAGTGTATGAGCTTCACGATCGGCAGTGAGACGTTTTTCCCGTTCGTCCTGAGTCTCCTGGAATCGAGCATTTGTTGTCCGTACTCTCTGGGAGCTCAGGCGGATTTCCCTGACAGCAAAAGTCTCAGACTCACGCGATAGCGCGTGAGCTTCGCGATCGACAGATAAACGTGCCTTTCGTTGTTCCCCGTTTTCCCTATTTCGAGTTGTCATCATTCGAGAACGATTTGAACTCAGTCGAGATTCTCGCTGAGTCGAAGTTTCTGCAGCACGAAACCTAGCCTGGTGCAGAGAGCCTTTTGCCTCACGACCTTCCTCAGATTCCTGTGATCGAACTAATCTCATCCTTTTAGCATTTCTGCTACATTGGGAGAGGTTGGATCTTCTTCGAGGCATTCTTACAATAAAATAGTACTTACTACTTAACACACAGTTATTTAGTAAACACGTACTATCGTAAACAATTAAATTATAAATACTTACAGATTATTATACAGTCTAAAATTATCACAGTTTAAGTAATAGGTGTTAAGACGTGTAAACCAAACGTCATTATCATCATCATTTCAGCCGATAGACGTCCACTGCTGGATATAGGCCTCCCCCAATTTTGGGGGGGTTTGCCATAATCGCCACGCTTGGCAGGCGGGTTGGCGATCGCAGTATGGTATGGTGGTGGAATGCATAGAGAACGCTGCTGCCCATTCTCCGGTGAGACCCTTAGTCGCCTTTTACGACACCCACGGGAAGTAAGGGGTGGTGCTATTCTTCTACACAGACAAACGTACTAACTTTATAAAACAAAAGAATTGCTAGAAAAAATAATTACTAACCTAAGCTAATGAACTTATAATTAATAAAGAAAATCAAGAAAAGAAATGCCTAACCTATACCAAATACTTATAATATTTATATACAAACCCTAAATACAAATTAAGATAAGTATACCGAAAATCAGGGAAAGAAATGCCTAACCAATAATAAATGCTTACAATATTTATTTACAAAACCCTAAATAAAAATTAAGATAAGTAAATACCCAATAATCAAGGAAATAACCGCCTAACCTATACCAAATCCTTACAAAATTTTAAAGAAAATTAAGAAAAAGAACCTAACCTACAAACCCTAAAATATAAATAAATGAAATATGCAAACAGTCAGTATTCAAGCGAATCGCAATAATCGAATCCAACTATTCGCCTATACTCTCCAGGATACGTGCGTTCGCAACGAATAACTGAATCCTTATGGCAGCGGCGCGTTTTCTTTTGAAATGGTCATCTCGCAGTTCAACCTGAGGGGTTGTCGACTGCTTAACCTGGCTTTCCTGTGGATACCTCAATAAATTAAGGCCTCCAGCCAGGGCATAATACACAACTTAACTACACAATATAAACTTAAAAACTAAGCGACTACACGCTAAGGGCACCCCCTGTGGGGTACGGACCTCGGCTTAGAGCGTCGCTGGGAGAGGGCAGCAAGGGACAGGCTGGATCGGAATTATGGCAGCGGCGCGGCTCTCAGCGCGCTTTATACAAGGTGTAACGGAAAGGGGGTATCAACCCTGAAGGAGGTGAATGTGCTCATGAAACTGAACAAATTTCCCCAAAGAACATAGGTCGAAATATGAAAAAAAATTTGGACCTCCCATAGTAATAGTAAATCATTGATGTGCTATTACTATGGGAGGTCCAAATTTTTTTTTTCATCTTTATTCACCTCCTTCAGGGTTGATACCCCCTTTCCGTTACACCTTGTATATATAGCCACGGACGCGCAGGCGCGAGGCGTTTACGTACTCTGATAGAATACCTTAACAAATGTTCGCCGTGATTCTTTAATTTGACATAACTTTTTTATTTATGAACCGATTGACATGAAATAAACACTAAATGTTAAGTGAAGCTTACTACAATATATTAGTGAAAACCGCATCTAAATCGAATAAGCCGTTTCTGATATTAGCGTGCACAAACACAGCAGACAAACAGACAAACAGACAAACAGATAAACAGATAAACAGACAAAAAAAAATTTAATTACATTTTCGGGTTCGGCATCGATATAATAACAACCCCTGCTACTTTTTTTTAATATATTTCCATTGTACAGACACCACTTTTCTACAATTTTATTATATGTATAGATAGATAGGAAATTGGGAATATAGGAAATTGGGAGTACCGCCAGTAACGTAAGTTGTTGAACATTTAAAATACCTAAAATCTTCCTTAACTGTTAGTCTGCCGGAACGTAGATCTACGCGAGACACAATGGCTTTTTAATTGTGTCTGTAATTACGGCACACAAGCGGTTAATAATGACAATTATGTTGCTGTCCATGCGGACAATAATTATGATTGTTAAAGCAGACACCAAAGGCAAAGGCAAGGCCAAAAGCTGGCCTAAGGGGAAGAGGGCTGATCAACTCAAGGGGGCAAATTTAATGAAGAATGTCCGGTATTACTTAGGCTTAGGCGTTAGGTTATCTAGCTAGGTATGTACTGTACTACACAAAACAACAAATCACAAACACTGTTTTGACAATTTCGATATGTTGGGTAACTGTGTGAGAAACTACTTGGTTTAGTTGACTGTTGCTGCTGATGACAGTAACTAGGTACCTAGTAAAGTCAGGGAAATTAATTCTTAGGCAAATTGACTACCAACTTAAATTGCCCGTATATTCAAATCACAACTGTCTATAATATAGTAAACTGACGCAGTGTGTCAATTTGATAAACAATTAATTTCCCTGTCTCTAATAGGTAGGTACTAGGTATCCTATTCTAGAGTGAAACTCGTTTGTTTCGTTCGAAACAATGAATATCGAACAAACGAGATTCACACTAAATGACACCCTCTGCGATCAGATAAAATAATGAGCTTCAATCGCATTTATTTTGCAATTATATCAACAGGCGTTCATTCAAATCGCATTCATCGAAATTTAAACCAATAACTGCATTACTTATAGATACCGTCATGAACTTTAAAAAATAAAAACTTATTTACAAAAAAAATAAAATCATCCGACTTCATACATACACATACATACCTACGTACTACACGTATGTTATTTTAGTTGAATCTCATATTTGATGTCTCACCAACTAACTGCATCAGACTGCTTAAAAGTAAGCTAGATTTGAATCATAGCTGCAGTCGGGAATTGGTCATTTTATTTTAATTTGAATCCTTTTAGTGTTAAGTATAAGTTTATAACACACTAAAAGGCCCTTGACCTTATTACGGGAGACCTAAAACATCTCCCGCGTAAAGCCATCGTTAAGCTTCTAGGCTCATCAATGCTGCATTTGTGCTAAAGCATGTTCCTGAGCCATGGTAAGTTGCCGAGGTGATTGCAAAATTGCAATGATTGCAAAGCCCGGTAAACCACCTCACGAAGCATCATCATACAGGCCCATTTCCCTGCTGCCTATAATATCAAAGCTGTTTGAAAAATTGTTTTTAAAACGCCTAAAACCTATAATAAACGAGAGAAATCTCATCCCTGACCATCAGTTTGGTTTCAGAGAGAAACACTCACAACTTGGTCTATCCAAGTATATAGAATTACCTTGAGAGCACACTTGAAGATAAAAAAGTCTGCTCCACCGTATTTTTAGATGTGGCACAAGCTTTTGATAGCTTTTGGCATAAGGGTTTGATATTTACGCTAAGACTAATGCTGTCCAATGATTTCCTGCAATCATATAGAATGTTTCGAGATAGAATGTTTCGAGTAATGCACAAGGATGCCTATTCCGAATCAAAAGTGATTAAAGCTGGCGTGCCTCAAGGTAGTGTGCAGGGTCCAATCCTCTACCTGCTGTACACGCATGATATACCAGGGTTGGAAAATAATACTATTGCAACCTTTGCGGACGACACTGCCATTATGGCGACAGGGTCATGCCATAGGGAAGCAATCAAAAAGGTACAAATCGCTGTAAATAAAGTTCATGACTGGGCACAAAAATGGAGAATGAAATGAAATGAATCGAAGTCACTTCACATGGACTTCACCAATAGGAATTGTGATTACCACCCAATCTTCATAAATGGCCAACAAGTGCCCTATGCAAATACGGCAAAATACCTTGGCAAAACGCTTGACGCGAAACTGCGCTGGAAAGAGTACGTCAAAAAGAATAAACAGGAACTAGAAATGCGATTTAAAAACATGTATTGGTTTGATTAGACGGAATTCCTGCCTATCGATACATAACAAAATTCTATTATATAAGCATATCCTTATGCCAATATGGCATCCAATTATGGGGCTGTACTGCAGGAGTATTGTTGATGCGCCCTGGTGTATAAGAAATGACGACCTCCATTGTCACTTAAAACTGGCCAAGTGCGAGTCGGACTCGCACACGAAGGGTTCTGTACCACAAGGCAAAAACGCCGAAAAAAAACACGTTTGTTGTATGGGAGCCAGAATATTAATTTTATTTTAATTGTATTATTTATTATTAAAGTAAAAATACAACTGAGTATTTTGTGAATATTTCAAGTGCCTACCTGTTGCCATTATTTATATCGAGCAAAAAAGGGCAAAAAAATCGCGTTTGTTGTATGGGAGCTCCCATAAATATTTATTTTATTTTGTTTTTAGTATTTGTTGTTATAGCGGCAACAGAAATACATAATTTGTGAAAATTTCAACTGTCTAGCTATCGCGGTTCTTGAGATACAGCCTGGTGACAGACAGACGGACGGACAGACAGACAGCGAAGTTTTAGCAATAGGGTCCCGTTGTTACCCTTTGCGTACGGAACCCTAAAAATGGAACCCGTCACCAACATAATCCAAAAATTTGCTGAGGCCCATGAACACCGACTCCACCGACATGTGAATGAACATCGAGGCAGTTCAGCTGTTACACCAAACAAATATAGTGCGAAAACTAAAACGGACAAAACCTTTTGAGTTAGTGTAGTGTACAAAGTGTAGAAATAATAATGCTAATGACTCACATAATGACAACATGAACAAAGTGTTTATATCATCATATCAGACTCTAAGAAAGTGGAACGGACTTGTGCAAAGTACTATAAACACTATTCTAAGTTTTAAAATAATTATCACATAAAAAATTAAGTTAGATTACACTTGCTTATTAGTCATAAATGCTAGGTTGTAATCAATTAGTAAGAACCTGGTTCTTTTTAATAAAGGATAAAAAAATTGTTGCAGTCGGGATTTGATTTTGTCATTTTATTTTAATTTGAATCCTTTTAGTGTTAAGTATAAGTTTATAACACACTAGAAGCTCGCCACTAACCTTCGCGCGACCCAAACGAGTCGATAGGCACCTCATATATTAAAATCAATCCAACAGTGCATTACATTACATCGTCACTTAGTGCGAGCGACAACAGACATCGGAGTAGGTCCCTAATATTAAAACAATGCAGTAGAACTAGGTTATCTGAATTTCTATATCTCTGTATGTAAGAATGCGCAAAAGATACCTACGCACCGAAACATAACCCTTCTTAGCAGTCGGATAAAAAGGAGCACAGAAATCAAACTGACTCCCTCGATGGTCTAGTGTCCGCAAGCGGTCGATGTCTCGGTCACGCATAGTGTTATCTGGTTTTTTCATCAGGAATTTCTCAGTAGGTACCTAGCAGCCAGAAGTGTGGATTAGTGCCCGGTTGATGGCAATAGGGTCGCCCCCTGTTACATGGGACTTAAACATGTAACTGGCGAAAATTGGAGGTATTATAGGTATGTTGTTGGGTAGATAAACCTCTGCCTAACCCTTTGGGGAATACAGGCATTATCTCCATTATGTTAAGCCATAAATCAGGTAAGAAGGACGCCAGCAGTTCGGGCATGCAGCCAAATCATGCCGGGAAACCACACCTACCTGTGGCCACTGTGGTGATCTGGGTCATTCCATTAAAGAATGCACAAAGAAGGCTGAGGAACCAAAATGCGCTACTTGCTTGCACTTCAAAAAGCCGAGCAATCACAAGACAAGTGCAGTTGACTGTCCGGCGAAACTAATGGCAGAAAAGAGGTACATAAATACTATTGATTATGGAGGCGCCTAAGAGCGCCGTTAATAACGTATCTTTCTAGCCTTCTTTGTTTTGTTTGTTATTTTTATTTTTTATATTTAGTTATAATTATGATTAATAATTTAATTAGTGACATAGATAATTTCTCTGTATCTGAATGCCGTGTTTGTGACGTAGAGCATTGTAAACAATATCTTTCCTCCTACACTAGTCCACTAACCGTTCTAACCCAAAATATTCGCAGTATTTTTAAGAATTTCGACAATTTTAACATTTTTATACAACGTCTAGACATAAACTGTGACGTTATTGTCTTAACCGAATGTTGGCTTTCCAAACAATATAACATACCACTAATTCCGGGATATAATATGTATAAAAGTAATATAAATTACAATCAGAACGATGGGGTGGTAGTTTACGCAAGAAACCATCTCAATGTGTCTGTCGAGGAACCAAATATGCACGACTGTAACAGATTGTTAATTAAAATTGGGTCAGAATTAGCGATACTTGCCTTATATCGACCTCCCTCTTTTAGAAATATAAACAATTTCACCGACTCTCTAAACGACACCTTGCAGAACCTATCATCTTTCAAAAATACAATTCTAATTGGAGATATTAATATCAATATTCTTCCAGAAAGTGCTGACGCATCCGCTGAGGAATACCTTAACCTGTGCGCTTTCCATGGCTTGCTTCCCGCTCACACGCTTCCTACACATCAAAGTGGATCCTGTTTGGACCATATATTACTCAAGTCGAATTTCCCCGCACTTGCCCTTGTAACTAATTCAACAATAACCGATCACAGTGCTAACCTACTTATTTTAAATTGTAAATTACCAAAAGTAGTCACTCGCACAACTTCGCGTTTAAATGTAAACAAACTTGAAGAAGACTTACGCAATATCGAATTTGACCCAGTCTACGATTCCGCTGATCCGCAGTTTTGTATGTTATACTTAATCAAACATGTACAATATGCAATTCAGAAGAATACTGTCATATCTCGGCTAAAAAACAAAGAATACAATATAAAACCATGGATCACGACAGGACTCATTCGCTGTATGAAAAATAGAGATAAACTGCATATTAAAGCTAAATCCAATCCAGATAATTTAATTTTGCAACTGTCGTATAAACGATATCGTAACTTTTGTAATGATCTTCTAAAAAAAGTAAAAAACAACTACGATAAAACTGCACTAGAAAAGGCTGGTACAAATAGTAAAAAAATCTGGAATTTTATTAAAAGTGTAACGTTTAATTCGAAACAAAATCAGTCATATTCAGGTTTGTTACAAGCACACTCATCACAGCTAACATCTGCCAACATTGCAAATCATTTCTTTGTTAACGTGGGAAAGTGTTTGGCTGAAAAAGTTCGGGGCCAATCGCAATATTTAACAAGCACACCATTTACGTGTAGCACTATTTTATCATCCTTTGCATTGCTAGACACTGACGAGACTGAGGTAGAAATGATAATTATGAGTTTGAAAGACGACTGTGCAGTTGGCTGGGATAACATATCAAATAAAATTATTAAACAGTTCAAGCACATTTTGGTACCGCCACTAACTTATATTTTCCAAAAATGTTTATCTGCAGGTGTTTTTCCCGAGTGCCTAAAAAAAGCTGTTGTTGTCCCCGTTTATAAATCAGGCAGTAAAGATCAAGTCACAAATTATAGACCTATTTCGTTACTGCCTTCTATGTCTAAAATATTAAAAAAAATTATAAATAAAAGGCTTTACAATTACTTGGAGGATAAATTAATTTTGTCTCAGCGGCAGTTTGGATTTAGGCCTAAAATGTCAACAGACGATGCCGTACATCATCTGACTAACTATCTAGGACAAGAACTTGATAATGGTAACCACACAGTAGGAATCTTCCTGGACCTCGCCAAAGCTTTTGACACGGTTTCTATTCCTATTCTGTTGCACAAGCTTGAAACCGTAGGTATCAGAGGCACCCAGCTGAAACTATTTAAGAGCTATCTAGAAGATCGTACCCAATGTGTAAGAATTGGAGATGTTCTCAGCGAGGATAAAAAAAAAACAGTCCTTCGGAGTCCCTCAAGGAAGTATTTTAGGGCCTACATTATTTCTGATATACATAAACGATCTTTGTAATCTAAGCCTAGATCATGGCCAAATTGTTTCTTATGCCGACGACACTGCCCTTCTATTCTCGACTGACTCAGAAAAAAATGTCTACAAAGTTGCACAACACGGATTTAATATTGTTAATAAATGGCTTCAACTTAATTCACTAACACTAAATGCAGACAAGACAAATTATATTAAGTTTTCGATGCGCAAGCAAACATCAACTGGCTCTACCTCGACATTATATGCTCATTATTGCACAATTCCAACAGATAACCAATGTGTTTGTCCTAAAATTAAAATGGCAAATACAACAAAATACCTTGGTGTTATAATAGATGACACACTTTCGTTTAAACAACATATAGAAGCTTTAAATAATAGAATTCGCAAGTTGATATTTGTTTTTAAAAAGTTACGCTGTATTGCTGACACAAAATTAGTTAGACAAGTTTACTTTGCTCTATGTCAATCGATTTTAACTTACTGTATTACCACTTGGGGTGGAGCGGGTAAAAACAAAGTTACTAACCATCGAGAGAGCTCAGAGGGCGATTCTCAAAGTCTCTACTTTCCGCCCTTTCCTTTTCCCTACTAACCTCCTGTACAAATCTTGTGAAGTATTAACAGTTCGACAGCTATTTATTATGGGCATTGTATTAAAACAACACAAAGCTCTACCCTACAGCGCTAGATATACTAATAAAAGACGTAAAGATATAGTTTGTCCACAAATTTCAACAAAGCATGCTTCTATATCCAAATTTTACCTGTACCTTGGACGTCTCCTATATAATAGACTAAACTCGAAAGCAAACATTTATTCTGTGAACTATACAAATTGTAAGAGAATCCTCAAGGATGCTCTCCAAAGTATGTCTTATGAAGAAACAGAAAATTTACTAACTGTATTAAAGTAAATATAGGTATACAAATTTCACTTATGTTAAATATTTATCAAGTTTAAAAACTAAGTGTTAAGCTACTCAACATATAATTATTTGTCTATTGTCAACTTTCGATTATTTATTAATTTTAAAAAGACTATTTTAGCTCTTCTCGCCTGAAACACAGGACTACCTAGTTCAGGCACGTAAGTCTTAGCAATATAATTTTTATTTAAGCAAAACTGTACTAATTTTCATGCCTTATAATTTTGAATAAATATATTATTATTCTTTTTCTTTTATTATTATGTTATGGTGATGATGAGAAGCGCACTCTAGAACTTTTGAGTTAGTCCAGTCATCTTGATGCTCAATTATTATTTTTATAAAGTGAAGGGCTGACTAACCTCTCTACCTCTCGTGTACGAGAGCCTTCGAATCCTTTCTACTATGATACTATCACCTACTTACGGAATTTCCTATATGTACCTACCTAGCATGTACGCATAATGGTGCTATCCATACTAATATTATAGGTATATTTAATTCGAATGCTGCGGTGATCGCGAAGATGACTCGAGTCATCCATCAACCAAGTTTTACCCCTCTTGGAACAAACGTATTGTTAAAATTATGAATTATGCTTAATTTATAAACAAACCAAAGGAGGAGGTCCTTTGGGTTGTCTATAAATTGCTTGTTTGATTTCTGAATATCTAAGCATATCTGTCATGTGAATTAGTTGTAAAAGGTTTCTAAGATTCCCTGTCTAATAATAAACGTTTAAGAGCGTTTACGCCGTACGGCATTTCATACAAACTTTCAAGCCCTTATTTTTCGAAATTAATGAATCGATTTTAATGAAACTTCATACGCATAAGCAGGATACAAAGGTCTAAAAAGTTAGTAGAGAACATTTTCGAAATGTCTTATTTAAAAAAAGATAACTGGAAATCTCTGTTTCTATGGAAAATTTAAAATCGTTCTAATTTGGCTCTTACACTATTTTTCGAAAATGTTCTCAACCAATATAAAAAAGTCAGATAGGAAACGCCGACCTCATCTACACACATCAAAAGTGTCTAGGGATCAAGCATTTTTATGCGGATTTCTTGAGATTGAGATGTGGCTTTGTAATAAATTTATGACTTTATAAATTTATATGGATCCTTTTTGGTGCATTTCATAATTTGAATCAGGAACTGTGAATCAAATTCGAGTAAAAGATAAAAATCAGCTGTCAATATTTTCCCTATAAAAACATACAACGCATTGAAGACATTATTAGTGCTACTGTTTCCCTACTACTGATTAAAACCAACGTTATTATGGAGCGGCGACGTCATTTAAGCAGGGAAGAAATGCTCAGAGCCGTGGGAATGATAGAAGCTGGTTCCCGGCAACGTACTGTGGCTTTAGCTCTGAATACAAGTCAGAGTGTTATCAGTCGACTTTGGACACGTTACCGAAGCACTGGTACCGTGGCTGAGCGCCATGGAGGACGGTATCGCTGCACCACACGGAGACAAGACCGATACATTCAAATCTTAACTCGAAGAGCTCCAACAATAACCGCCATGATGTTAGCCGTGAGGCTTCATCACTCTTCAGGGAACTTAATTAGCGACCAAACAGTCAGAAACCGCTTGCATGAAGTGAACCTTCATTCCCGAAGACCGCTACGGGTACCACCTATAGCAATGCACAATCGTAGGATTCGATATCAATGGGCTCTTGAACACAGAAATTGGGCAGAAGAACAATGGCGTTTCGTGTGCTTTTCTGATGAGTCTCGTTTTGGTATGAGACCGGATACAAGACGTATACGACACTGGAGAACCCCTGGACGCCAACAGCGATTAAAATCCTGCCAGGAAGTCCATCCTTATAGTGGTGGAACCATCAGTGAAATCGTCATGGTATGGGCGGGTATTTGGATCGGCGGAAGAACTGAGTTGATTTGGATCAGAGGCAACCTCAACGCTCAAATTTATGCTGAGACGATTGTATCAGACGTCATCGTTCCTCTACAAGTGCAAATCGGTCCCTTATTTCAGTTAATGCATGATAATGCACGACCGCACACCGCAAGAGTTGTAAGACAGACTCTCGCCGCAGCTAACATCAATGTCCTGCCCTGGCCTGCTCAGTCGCCAGACTTGAACCCGATTGAGCATGCATGGGATATGCTACAGAGAAGAGCTCTGCCGAATATGGAGGGTATCCAGTCGCAAGAAGACCTTTTTTTGTTGTTGCAACGAACATGGGCGGCCATTCCACAGCGTGATTTGGATGAACTCATTTTGAGTATGCCAAACCGATGTTCTTGTGTTGTTAGTGTTCGCGGTAGAAACACGAATTATTAATTGTTTAAGTTACCCAATAAAATTTTAAAGAAAACTGTTATTTCAGTCTTTTTTTCGAACTTTTGTGTTAGTGGTTCAAATGTCAAAAATCCCTTTATTAGGAAAATGGCAAATTTCTTTATTAATGCAAAGGTGACTTGGTTTATCGTTACTGTGACAAACGAAAACACTTTATTTGATGAATCCTTAAAGAAAATTTTAATTAATATCAATCAGGAGAAAAGTTATTGCAAAAATATATGTTGATCCCTAGACACTTTTGATGTGTGTAGTTTAAAAAAAAACATGATTGACGTGTAAAAGTGTTTGTGCAAACCTACTTACAAAAATAAAATCATTTATCATTTATCATAACCTGGCTGTCGTGACTGTGTTTCTTAATAAAAACTTTTTTAGTATTTTTTTATTGATTGCGTGATAATTCTTAAATGAAATAATGCATTTTAAAATTAAACAAATTTATTTTTTTAGCTATAGGTACACAAGAAAAATCAAATATGAAGAAAAATTTACAAAGAATCCCACACTGATAAAAAAAAACATTTTTCACTGATGTCAATCTTTCTTTAGTAAGAGGTATTGCCTCCTCTGGCTTTGATAACACATACCATCCTTTTGTTCATGGATTGTATCAACTTTTTAATGGTAGATTGGGGTATTTCCCATTCCTCCAATAGCCGCTTTCAGCTGTTGCATGTTCTCCGGAGCTGGTTCTCGCTGTCTTACTCGCCGTTTTAGCTCGTCCCATAAATGTTCTATGAGATTATGGGATTAATGGGACTTCGTGCTGGCCAGTCCAGAACCTGTATCCCCACTTCTCGCAAGTAATCTCTAACGCACATCGCAGTGTGGGAGCGCGCATTATCGTGCATTAATTTAAATTCTTGACCGATAAATCCTGAGTATGGCTCTACATGCTCTTCAAGAATGTCAGTGATGTACGAATCAGCTGTCACAGTTCCTCTATCTACGATAATCAGCTCTGTACGGGCTTCTAAGCTTATACCTCCCCAGAACAAAACTGAATCACCTCCAAAGTTTTACCCTTTCAGATATGACACATTGTGCATATCGTTCTCCCGGTCTACGATATACTCTTTTGCGACCATCATCATCATCATCATCTGCCTAGCCTTTTTCCCAACTATGTTGGGGTCGGCTTCCAGTCTAACCGGATTCAGCTGAATACCAGTATTTTACATGGAGCGACTGCCTATCTGACCTCCACAACCCAGTTACTGGGTAATACGATACCCCTTGGTAAGACTGGTTGTCAGACTTTCGGGCTTCTGACTACCCGTAACGACTGTCAAAGATCCACAAATGACAGCCGGGACCAACAGCTGAACGTGCTTTCCGAGGCACGGAGGGGTCCCGGTATGTAAAGATGGTCACCCATCCACAGACCAACCGCGGCAAGCGTAGCTTAACCTGATCGATCGACCTGTGCGGCTGTTATTATTTAGCCACGGGCCATCAGCACAATATAGACACATACGAGACTCATCAGAAAAAGAGTACTTGTCCACAGCAAAATTTAACCTTGCTGCCTTATGAGCTGTGATAAGTTTAGTACCTGTTGCGGGTCTGTATGGTTTGAAACCACGTTCTTTAAGGCGTCTTCTTATTGTCCTCTCACTAACAGCGACACCTCGGATATTTCTGAGCAGGTGCTGCAATTCTACTCCAGAACGATGACGATTTCTGAGGCTTGCTGACACTACAAATCGATCATCCCGTTCAGATGTCTTTTTTTTCGACCTGATCCAAGTCTCCTGATGTAGCCACCGGTCTCCAGATACCTTTTGTAGACATATTGAACCGTTGATCGACTAATTTCACATTGCCGAGCGACATTTCGTTGGCTCATTCCAGTTTGTAATAACGTTACGATTCGAACCACTTTTGCTTCGCGTAGATCCATATTTATCAGTGAAGCAGTGAAGTTCTGTGCCTCCCACTTCCTTAAGTGGGAGGCACAGAACTTAAATCGGTAATACGAATTTAACGATAGCTTTAAATAGCGTCCTAGCGACAGGGCATTAAACTTAAAAGAATAAAAGTGTGGGTACCTAAAAAACTGATTAAATGACATTTGACACATTTCCACATGATAATTTTATCGATATACCCTCTATAAAGATTGCAAACGAACGTTCAAAAACGTATTATTTATCTTAATTTTTAACACATTGAAGGACACACACGAGACACAATAGAAGTTTTATTGTTATTACGTCGAGGGGCGTTAAGTGTCCCGGAAAATGTTAAACATACCGTAATTACTGAAAAAAATTATAAAAATAGGAGTGACCTAATTTTATTGTCCACCAGTGTATAAACAACGAGAATGCCGGTCTCGACATCAGTTAAACTCTGTATCACTTCAGTGAAGCATCAGTAGTACTAACGCACAAACCTCTTCATAGTAAACATGACGAAAACTAGCCAGTCAATGTTACTGTTGGTGTGCGTCGCATTCTTGGTGATCGTCTCGTCTCCGCAGAATGCAGTCGAAGCGGACGTGCGTATCGGCAGCTGCGTCTGGGGCGCTGTTAACTACACCTCAAACTGTCTCAAAGAGTGCAAAAGACGTGGCTACGAAGGTGGACGTTGTGGAAGCTTTGCTAATGTCAACTGTTGGTGTGTACAATAGGACAATTAACATTACAATGCGTTTCAAATAAGAATAGGATCGACTTAGCGCCATGTTGTGACGTCATAGCTGTCAAATCGAATAAATTGGGTAGGGTGAGCAAAACAAGATATTTTTTTAATAACGTTAATTATTTACGAATACATTTTTTGTTCCAATTCCGCTGATGTCTGCATCACTGTTTGAGTGGTCATCGTCAACAAATGACAACAATAACAAATTTAACAGGAAACCACCACGTAACATACAGAATTAACGAAAGAAACAGTAACACTCCACAAACACTCAGTCTCACGAAGAAGCACACCAACAACCACAAAGCATGTAACACCCAACAACGACACGATGGCGGCTGGCATCTTCTTTACTTTCTGGTGAATTGTTGTCAACGATGAAAATAAGAAAGAAAGTAGCATAATTAAAAAAAAAACTAATTATGACTAATTTTTTGATGTTTTTTTCACTTTGATTTATCTAAGACATATCTAAAAAAAAAAAGTTATTGAACCGCAAATAAGTTTTCTTTGCAAACCGTACTTTTCAATCAACTTTTGACAGATAGAGGTCATTGACGTTCCTATTCTTATTTGAATCGCATTGTACACGGCAAGATAATTCGGCGGATGGTGTCTCTACTTATACTGCAAAGAAATGAAATTGTTCATATTTTAAAATGAATGTACTTATGTTTTATTTGTAACTTGTAAGTGTGTACGATGTGAATTCAATTAAATGTTTGTTTAAATTCAATTGCTGTGTTTTTCCAGTTTAATAATTTTTGTATGTTGTGTTAGTGAGTTTCATTTGGAAACATTTTTTTTAAAATCACTTTCATGAGCGTAGTATCAGAGTTGGAGGAGCTTGGAAGTTCTCATCCTTAAAATGAAAGCACTGGCTTTGTGGAACATATATGTAGGAAATTGGGAGAACCGCCAGTAACGTAAGTTGTTGAACATTTTAAATACCTGAAATCTTCCTTAATAATGACAATTATGTTGCTGTCCATGGGGACAATAATTATGATTGTTAAAGCAGACACCAAAGGCAAAGGCAAGGCCAAAAGCTGGCCTAAGGGGAAGAGGGCTGATCAACTCAAGGGGGCAAATTTAAAGAAGAATGTCCCGTATTACTTAGGCTTAGGCGTTAGGTTATCTAGCTAGGTATGTACTTGTACTACACAAAACAACAAATCACAAACACTGTTTTGACAATTTCGATATGTTGGGAACTGTGTGAGAAACTACTTGGTTTAGTTGACTGTTGCTGCTGATGACAGTAACTAGGTACTTAGTAAAGTCAGGGAAATTAATTCTTAGGCAAATTGACTACCAACTTAAATTGCCCGTATATTCAAATCACAACTGTCTATAATATAGTAAACTGACGTAGTGTGTCAATTTGATAAACAATTAATTTCCCTGTCTCTAATAGGTAGGTACTAGGTATCTACGTTCGGGTGTCCTATTCTAGAGTGAAACTCGTTTGTTTTGTTCGAAGCAATGAATATCGAACAAACGAGATTCACACTAAATGACACCCTTGCGACCAGATAAAATAATGAGCTTCAATCGCATTTATTTTGCAATTATATCAACAGGCGTTCATTCAAATTGCATTCATCGATATTTAAACCATTATATGCATTAGGTACTTATAGATACCGTCATGAACTTTTAAAAATATAAACTTTTTTACAAAAAAAAACATAAACATCCGACTTCATACATACACATACATACGTACTACACGTATGTTGTTTTAGTTGAATCTCAGATTTGATGTCTCACCAACTAAATGCATCAGACCGATTAAAAGCAAGCTAGATTTGAATCATAGTTGTCGGGATTTGATTTTGTCATTTTATTTTAATTTGAATCCTTTTAGTGTTAAGTATAAGTTTATAACACACTAAAAGACCCTTGACCTTATTACGGGAGACCTAAAACATCTCCCGCGTAAAGCCATCGTTAAGCTTACTAGGCTCATCAATGCTGCATTTGTGCTAAAGCATGTTCCTGAGCCATGGTAAGTTGCCGAGGTGATTATGATTTCAAAGCCCGGTAAACCACATCACGAATCATCATCATACAGGCCCATTTCCCTGTTGCCTATAATATCAAAGTTGCTTGAAAAATTGTTTTTAAACGCCTAAAACCTATAATAATCGAGAGAAACACTCACAACTTGGTCTAACCAAGTATATAGAATTACCAACATCATTGAGAGCACACTTGAAGATAAAAAAATCTGCTCCACCGTATTTTTAGATGTGGCACAAGCTTTTGATAGCTTTTGGCATAAGGGTTTTATATACAAGGTAAGACTAATGCTGCCCAATGGTTTTGCCGATATCCTGCAATCATACATTACAGATAGAATGTTTCGAGTAAGGCACAAGGATGCCTATTCCGAATTAATAGTTATTAAAGCTGGCGTGCCTCAAGGTAGTGTGCAGGGTCCAATCCTCTACCTGCTGTACACGCATGATATACCAGGGTTGGAAAATAATACTATTGCAACCTTTGCGGACGACACTGCCATTATGGCGACAGGGTTATGACTGGTAGCAATCAAAAAGGTACAAATCGCTGTAAATAAAGTTCATGACTGGGCACAAAAATGGAGAATTAAATGAAATGAATCGAAGTCACTTCACATTGACTTCACCAATAGGAATTGTGATTACCGCCCAATCTTCATAAATGGCCAACAAGTGCCATATGCAAATACGGCAAAATACCTTGGCATAACGCTTGACGCGAAACTGCGCTGGAAAGAGCACGTCAAAAAGAATAAACAGGAACTAGAAATGCGATTTAAAAACATGTATTGGTTTGATTGGACGGGATTCCTGCCTATCGATACATATCAAATTCTATTATATAAGCATATCCTTATGCCAATATGGCCATATGGCATCCAATTATGGGGCTGTACTGCAGGAGTATTGTTAATGCGCCCTGGTGTATAAGAAATGACGACCTCCATTGTCACTTAAAACTGGCCAAGTGCGGACTCGCACACGAAGGGTTCTGTACCACAAGGCAAAAACGTTGAAAAAAACACATTTGTTGTATAGGACCTTAAATATTAATTTTATTTTAATTTTATTATTTATTATTTATTATTAAAGTAAAAATACAACTGAGTATTTTGTGAATATTTCAAGTGCCTACCTGTTGCCATTATTTATATTGAGCAAAAAAGGGCAAAAACATCGCGTTTGTTGTATGGGAGCCCCTATAAATATTTATTTTATTTTGTTTTTAGTATTTGTTGTTATAGCGGCAACAGAAATACATGATTTGTGAAAATTTCAACTGTCTAGCTATCGCGGTTCTTGAGAAACATCCTGGTGACAGACAGACGGACGGACAGACCGACAGACAGACAGCGAAGTATTAACAATAGGGTCCCGTTTTTACCCTTTGCGTACGGAACCCTAAAAATGGAACCCGTCACCAACATAATCCAAAAATTTGCTGAGGCCCATGAACACCGACTCCACCGACATGTGAACGTCGAGGCAGTTCAGCTGTTAGACCAAACAAATATAGTGCGAAGACTAAAACGGACAATACCTTTTGAGTTAGTGTAGTGTACAAAGTTTTAGAAATAATACTGCTAATGACTCACATAATAACACATACACAAAGTATTTATATCATCATATCAGACTCTAAGAAAGTGGAACGGACTTGTGCAAAGTACTACAAACACTATTCTAATTTTTAAAATAATTATCACGTAAAAAATTAAGTTAGATTAAACTTGCTTATTAGTCATAAATGCTAGGTTGTAATCAATTATTAAGAAACTGGTTCTTTTTAATAAAGGATAAAAAAAATAGTTGCAGTCGGGATTTGATTTTGTCATTTTATTTTAATTTGAATCCTTTTAGTTTTAAGTATAAGTTTTTAACACACTATAAAGGATTGAAATTATTGGAATCGTCTCCTCAAGCCCTTTATTTTTAACCCACTTAAGAGTAGTAATGGTACCTACCTACTAATTTTAATTGTCAAGACCTTACCTACTTGTTGTTGTCTAAAAAGTAGGTCCCTAATATTAAAACAATGCAGTAGAACTAGGTTATCTGAATTTCTATATCTCTGTATGTAAGAATGCGCAAACAAAGATACCTACGCACCGAAACATAACCCTTCTTAGCAGTCGGATAAAAAGGACCACAGAAATCAAACTGACTCCCTCGTTGGTCTAGTGTCCGCAAGCGGCACTGCTGAGCATGAGGTCCTGGGTTCGATGTCGCGGTCACGCAAAGTGTTATCCGGTTTTTCCATCTGTAAATTCTCAGTAGCAGCCCCAAGTCTGGATTTGTGCCCGGTTGATGGCAATAGGGTCGCCCCCTGTAACATGGGACTTCAACATGTAACTGGCGAAAATTGGGGATATTATGGGTATGTTGGTATGTTATTAGGTACCTCTGCCTAACCCTTTGGGGAATACAGGCGTGATGTTATGGTGATGATGAGAAGCGCACTCTAGAACTTTTGAGTTAGTCCAGTCATCTTGATGCTCAATTATTATTTTTATAAAGTGAAGGGCTGACTCACCTCTACTTGTCGTGCACGAGAGCCTGCGAATCCTCTCTACTATGATACTATCACCTACTTACGGAATTTCCTATAGGTACCTACCTAGCATATACGCATAATGGTGCTATCCATACTAATATATCCATCTAATAATAAACGCTAAAAGTGATTACACTTATTCGTTTGATAACGAGTTCGTTCGAATTTGGTTCGCGCTAACTTGTAGCGATATAGTCGCGTAACTACCTACTTAGGCGCGTACCTACTGGGATATCCCCATATCTAAAAATGCCTTCTGCGCGACTATTGCAGGGTTAAAAATAGCATGAAACTAGTTGCTAATGAACCCAAGCAA
This sequence comes from Mesoligia furuncula, assembly GCA_916614155.1. Classification (NCBI taxonomy): domain Eukaryota; kingdom Metazoa; phylum Arthropoda; class Insecta; order Lepidoptera; family Noctuidae; genus Mesoligia; species Mesoligia furuncula. The sequence continues at coordinate 12,332,345 of OU744804.1, read as the reverse complement.
ACTATTCCAAGCATATATAAACAACGAGAATTCCGGTCTCGACATCAGTTAAACTCTGTGTCACTTCAGTGAAGCATCAGTAGTACTAACGCTCAAACCTTCTCTTCATAAACGTAAACATGACGAAAACTAGCCAGTCTATGTTCCTGTTGGTGTGCGTCGCATTCTTGGTGATCGTCTCGTCTCCGCAGAATGCAGTCCAAGCGGACGTGCTTATCGGCAGCTGCGTCTGGGGCGGTGTTAACTACACCTCAAACTGTCTCAAAGAGTGCAAAAGACGTGGCTACAAAGGAGGACATTGTGGAAGCTTTGCTAATGTCAACTGTTGGTGTGAACAATAGGACAATTAACATTACACGGCAAGATAATTCGGCGGATGGTGTCTCTACACTGCAAAGAATTGAAATTGTTCATATTTTTAAATTAATGTACTTATGTTTTATTTGTAACGTGTATGTGTGTACGATGTGACTTCAATTAAATGTTTGTTTAAATTCAATTGTTGTATTTTTTCAGTTAAATAATTTTTGTATGTTGTGTCAGTAAGTTTCATTTGGAAACATTTTTTTTTAAATCACTTTCATGAGCGTAGTACTACTTCGTCCACACAGAAATAGAGATATCAGAGTTGGAAGAGCTTGGAAGTTCTCATCCTTAAAATGAAAGCACTGGCTTTGTGGAATATATAGGAAACTGGGAGTACCTACCGCCAGTAACGTAAGTTGTTGAACATTTCAAATATCCAAAATCATTCTTATAATTATGTTGCTGTCTATGGGGACAATAATTATGATTGTTAAAGCAGACATCAAAAGCAAAGGCAAGGCCAAAAGCTGGTAAAGGGAAGAGGGCTTATCAACCCAAGGGGGCAAATGAAGAATGTCCCGTAGGTATTACTTAGGTTTAGGCGTTAGGTTATCTAGCTAGGTATGTAGGTACCTACTGTACTATACAAAACAACAAATCACAAACACTGACAGATAGCTGTGTCGCTATCATATTTTTTTCTATTTCAGCCAAGCATTTGGCTAAACAAATTGCTTCTACTGAGCAATGCAATTACTTTTTAACTATTCTGCCAATAATTTGGTCAACATTAATGACATTAATCATCTTTTAAAATAAAAATTAAGACAGTAGAAGCAACCTCTTCAAAAATATAACTAAGTGAAATGAAAGTGTAAAAAAATTAAATAGTATCAATCTGGTGCATCAAAATATTCAAGGATTTTTAAGCAAAATTATATTAGAAGATTATTACTTCTAATATTATTTTCAATATTATGTTCTGTCATACAAAGAATATCTATTCTTTGTATGACAGAACATTGGCTTAAAAGCCACCAGTTCATGTTCAATTTTAGTAATCACCAGGTTGTTAGTTCATTCAGCAGAGTAAATGCTATACATATATCATTAATTTGAATAAATAACCAGCTTAAGTTTAAGGACCGAAAGGATATTGCGAGCCTCTCTGTTGAGCGGACAATTGAAATAGCCTGTTTAGAATTGGAGCAGTTCATTATATTAAGCACGGGCGTAGCCAGGTTTTAGTATCGGGAGGGGTTCAAGAAAATAAAACGAATAAAAGTACATAAAATAACCCATAAATAAGAAAAATATTAAAGATGTGAAAAATAGATACAGAAAAAATCTCCTCGAAAGAATTGGGGGAGTTCTTTTTCGAGCAGTGGGACAATATAAACTATGAGCTGAATAAAAAAAGAACGTTCTGTTATATATCACAGAAACACAGAATATTACAAAATTAATCTTCTTTTTTTCTTTTTAAATATATCCACATAGATATCGACGGCGAAGTGCCAATACCTCCTAACTGACATTCCTTGAGATTCTCTTTTTTTATTGTTTTGAATTTAAAAGCGTTATTCGCGTTTTATTGAAATCGCCTAAGTGTATTTTTAGTTACAACAGCATTCAATTAAAATGTTGAAATACGTACCTCCCGACTAAACCAACGCAGTGTCTATTTTTGAACGTTTTTTTCAGTTTGTGTAAATTTTTGACTTTGTCAGTTAGGAGGTATTGGCACTTCGCCGTCGATATCCGTGATTCGCATCAATTTCTATCCCATAGTTCGGATATCTATGCCCACAGTTAGTGTTGCCAGGTCTTAAAACCGAAAAGCCGGACAGACCAGCCAGTTTAGCCGGACATATTGGGTAAAAAAGCCGGACACCCTTAATTTTTTAGTCTTAGTATAACACGACAGTTTTGTTTTTTAAAGTAAAACAACGCTTTTTTCTTGGCGAAGAAGTGACTAGAGTGGGGTGGTAATGAAGAGTGGCTGGGCGTATGGGACTTGCCGCGCGCGCGACGGTCAAATTTGAAAAGCCTAACATAAGCCGGACAGGCCGGCCACCGTATGATTTGACCGGACATACAACCAAAAAGCCTAACTGTGTCCGGCTTTATCCGGACGCCTGGCAACCCTACCCACAGTGAATGTTTAGGAGAGCCAAGCCGTTCAGTCTGTTTTCATTTGTTGTGTTCTAATTTTGATTCTATGAATGTTAATATCTGAACTTTTCGGGGGGGGTTTGAACCCCCAAAACCCTCCCCCTGGCTACGCCCGTGATATTAATTGTGATCAGGATTGTATGATTGTTTTGAAAAAGTTATGGATGAAGTGTTGCACAAAATCTGTCAATACAAACAAGTCCATCATCATTTGTAGTGATTTTAATGTTAATTTGTTATAAAATTCTGGGTTAAGTACTAAAATTATAAGTTTGTTTCAGTTATACAATCTTGCTAACCAATTTTTGAGGCCCACTAGAACAACTCCTACTAGTGCCACATGCCTAGATAATATTTATACAGATTTTATACCGACCCTCAAAGAAATTATTAACATAATAAACTCAGATCATTGCGGACAATTGATCACTATTCCAAATCTAAACAAAAAACGTTACTAAAAAAGATATCACTGTTAACCCTAAAACAACTAATCGCTAGGAAACGTTTAAAACTAAACTCTTGGGTAAATTACCACTTTTGTTCACTAATGATGACTCTAATCAACAATATAATGTTTGTTTGTAAATATGTGTTGCACACAATTTGATAACACATTCATTCCAAAGACATTATCGGTTAATAGTAACGCTTCCTTCACTGGGCCACCATTGGTATACATAAAAGTAGAAAACGACTTTATGAATTATATGAAGAACGGATTTATATAAACACTGCTGAATTTAATTTATATGTTAAGAATTATTCTAAAACATTTAAAAAAGTTTGTAGTATTGCCAAGACACGTTACTTGAGTTCTTAAATTAAAAATAGTACTAACATTATTAAAATGACTTGGAATGTCATTAATAGCGGGAAAACGGGAAGGTCATGCACCCGAAGTAGTGACTACAGCCTTGCTATTGATGACAATATAATTAAACCAGATTGCCAAGTCGCCGCGGCCTTTGAAAATTTATTTGCAGAGATTCCCATATCAACTACAATTTTTTTTAACTCATCACCCACTGCTGCAGAGTCTTTACCTGAAGAAAACGTTCCAGTTTGTGATTCTGAATTTCACTTCCAACATGTAACCTATAAAGATATAATTATAAGATATATTAACCTTTCACACGTTAAATGTTAAAAAGACCGCAAATCTATGCGGTAATTCTGTGGATGATGCTAAGTCAAACAGTAAAAAACAGTAAAATAATACCGTTGTTTAAATCGGATAGTACATCAGACCCTACCAAAAAACCTATTTCAGTACTACCTACCTTTAGTAAAATTTTTGAAAAGTAATAGTATTTTTGTTTTTATTTTAAATCAATTGCAAAGATTTTTTAATAAAAATAAATTACTGCATAACAAACAGTTCGGTTTAGGCGGGGTCGTTCGACTACCGATGCAGAAGTTGAACTTTTAGGACATATTTATAATGTATGGGAGGACAAATGCGATGCTTTGGGCGTTTTTTGCGATTTATCCAAGGCATTCGATTGTGTTCTTCATGAAACATTAATCAGGAAACTGCACCACTACGGAATCCGGAACGCCTCTCTGGATCTTCTTACTTCTTACTTAAGTGATAAGATTCAGAGAGTTGATGTTAACGGAAAAAGGTCACCCGGATCTGTAGTAAGAATGGGGGTCCCCCAGGGCTCAAGTAAATGACTTGCCTTACCTCATAAGGGATAAACATGATATAGTGTTGTATGCACTTCACTTTTATTTTAACTCAAACGTCAGCAGCTGGTTACTGACAATGTAAATAACGCCCTTGCAAAAGTAGTTAACTGGCTTAATGTCAATAACCTACTTCTTAACGAAAAAAAAAACGAAATGTATTAAGTTTACGATACCCCACGTTAGACAAGTGGAAACTAGTGTTCTCTTTAAGGATGAAGAGTTGAAACCCGAAGATACCACAGTATTCTTAGGCATAACGTTGGATGCCAAAATTCAATGGGGCCCCCATATAGATTTGTTGTCAAAAAAGCTTAGCTCTGCATCATACGCCGCCGCGCCGTTAGGAAAATACGTGATTTAACTGATTTAGAGACAGCCCGTTTAGTTTACTTTAGTTATTTTCATAGTGTGACGGTATTCTGTTGTAGGGAAATGCCGCCGATATTCAAACAATTTTTATTTTACATAAAAGGGCAATACGTTCCATTTATAAATGAAGTCCCAGACACTCCCTCAGAGACAAATTTAAAGAGATTAATATAATGACTATGAATTCCCAGTACATTTATTATAATATAATCTTTTGTATGTACATAAAAATATTAATCCGTTTTAAAAATACAGTAACATCTATAACATAAATACTAGGAACAAACACAAATTTGTTGTTCCTACAACAAGCCTCAAGAAAATAGGTGGCTCGTTTAGATGCCAATGTATAGGATTTTATAATAAACTTCCAAGCCACAGTCAAGAACTAAGCCTTATTAAATTCAAATCTTTTATAAAGCGAAAACTGTGCCAGAAAGCATATTATACTGTAAAAGACTATACTGACAGAGAATGTTGATTTTATTTTGCTATTTTACACTTTATTATTTTTTTTCTTTTTTTTTTAAGTTTCTATTTACTTAAACAATGACATGTACATTTACTGTATAAAGTATTATATTATTTTAATTATTGTGAATGTGAGGACTATGTGGGTCATTGTTTCCGTTTTAATCATGGTCTGGTCGTAGTTTATGCAGCCTACCCAAATGTCCTGTCTTTGGTATTGTTCGTCGAATCGTTGAGCTTCTTAAATTCTGAGTTGAGTTGCACGGTTACTGACAAATGCGTGCACTGACTGAACAGGTCCACTCAATCTGTGTGGTTCTTTCCTCAAAAGACAATTCAGACACCAATCTACATGGTCCTCAGAGATCATGTCCGGATTTTTTATATATGTTACCGGAAATGTATGAAACCTAGGAATTTTACACAATGCCTAGGAAATATATGCAAATCCGAGCCTACTTAGGAAACGTGTAAAATAATCTTGCAAAGATTCTTTAATACACACATTTCCTGTGAAATGTATGTATTCCCTAGGAATTGTATACAATTCCAAGATGATACTAGGAAATATATAAAAAGTAATGCTTTCAGTGACTAAAAGAAATAAAACACGTTTGTAAATTTCTCTAATCAGAATAATGACTATGCATAACATTCTAAAGCATAAATTTAGCATGCTGCATGTTTTATTTCTAACGACGTCGTCGTCGACGTCGACGTCAGGTCGACGGAGCCCCGTTGGGCGGGGCTCCTATTTCTGTCTGCAGGGTTTAAAGGAACCTAACCAAACCGAACCTCGGGGTGCCCTTCGCTCGCTCTTGCATCCACGTCGTCTAGTAGCACAACATATTGAATTTTTAAGATTTCCGATTGCTATTTAGGCAACGTATAGATTTCCTAGGGAAAGTGCATATTAAAAAATATATCATAGATTGCCTATCTATTTTAGGAATTGTACACATTTCCTAGGAATTGTATAGAATGACGAATTGCACACTTTTCCGTTAACATATACAATGACATGAATATTTACTTTGTAAAGTATTTTTTTATTTAATTATTGTGAATGTGAGGACTATGTGGGTCATTTCTTTTTTCTGTTTTCCTTCTTAGTTAGTTTTAATCATGATCTGGCAGTTTGAGTAATTTAGGGTAGGATTAAAACAATGCAGTAGAACTAGGTCACAAAATACAGAGAGTAACTAGGTTATCTGAATTTCTATATCTCTGTAATTAAGAATGCGTAAACAAAGATACCTACGCACCAAAACATAACCCTTCTTAGCAGTCGGATAAAAAGGACCACAGAAATCAAACTGAATCCCTCGTTGGTCTAGTGTCCGCAAGCGGCACTGCTGAGCATGAGGTCCTGGGCACGATGTCTCGGTCACGCAAAGTGTTATCTGGTTTTTCCATCTGGTATTTCTCAGTAACAGCCCGAAGTTTGGTTTGTGCCCGGTTGATAGCAATAGGGTCGCCCCCTGTTACATGGGACTTAAACATGTAACTGGCGAAAAGTGGATGTATTATAGGTATGTTGTTAGGTAGGTACACCTCTGCCTAACCATTTTGGGGAATACAGGCGTGATGTTATGGTGATGACGAGAAGCGCACTCTAGAACTTTTGAGTTAGTCCAGTAATCTTGATACTCATTTATTATTTTTATAAAGTGAAGGGCAGACTCACCTCTCTACTTCTCGTGCACGGGAGCCTGCGAATCCTCTCTACTATGATACTATCACCTACTTACGGAATTTCCTATAGGTATCTACTTAAAATGGTGCTATCCATACTAATATTATATACCTATTTAATTCGAATGCTGCAGTGATCGCGAAGATGACTCGAGTCATCCATCAACAAAGTTTTACCCCTCTTGGACCAAACGTATTGATAAAATTATGAATTATGCTTAATTTATAGACAAACCAAAGGACCTCCTTGCTTGTTTGATTTCTGAATATCTAAGCTATTATGTCATGTGAATTGGTTGTAAAAGGTTTCTAAGATTCCCTGTCTAATAATAAACGATTATCTAATAATAAACGCTAAAAGTGATTACACTAATTCCTTTGATAACGAGTTCGTACGAATTTGGTTCTCGCAAACTCGTTGCGATATAGTCACGTAACTACCAACTTAGGCGCGTACCTACTGGGATATCACCATACCTAAAAATGCCTTCTGCGCGACTATTGCAGGGTTAAAAATAGCATGAAACTAGTTGCTAATGAACCCAAGCAAACTATTTCAAGCATATATAAACAACGAGAATTCCGGTCTCGACATCAGTTAAACTCTGTGTCACTTCAGTGAAGCATCAGTAGTACTAACGCTCAAACCTTCTCTTCATAAACGTAAACATGACGAAAACTAGCCAGTCTATGTTACTGTTGGTGTGCGTCGCATTCTTGGTGATCGTCTCGTCTCCGCAGAATGCAGTCCAAGCGGACGTGCTTATCGGCAGCTGCGTCTGGGGCGCTGTTAACTACACCTCAAACTGTCTCAAAGAGTGCAAAAGACGTGGCTACAAAGGAGGACATTGTGGAAGCTTTGCTAATGTCAACTGTTGGTGTGAACAATAGGACAATATTAACATTACACGGCAAGATAATTAGGCGGATGGTGTCTCTACACTGAAAAGTATTGAAATTGTTCATATTTTTAAATGAATGTACTTATGTTTTATTTGTAACTTGTATGTGTGTACGATGTGACTTCAATTAAATGTTTGTTTAAATTCAATTGCTGTATTTTTTCAGTTTAATAATTTTTGTATGTTGTGTTAGTGAGTTTCATTTGGATACATTATTTTAAATCACTTTCATGAGCGTCGTACTATTTCGCCCACACAGAAATAGAGGTATCAGACTTGCAGGAGCTTGGAAGTTCTCATCCTTAAAATGAAAGCACTGCCTTTGTGGAATATATAGGAAATTGTCAGTACCTACCGCCAGTAACGTAAGTTGTTGAACATTTAAAATACCTAAAATCTTCCTTAATAATGACAATTATGTTGCTGTCCATGGGGACAATAATTATGATTGTTAAAACAGACACCAAAGGCAAAGGCAAGGCCAAAAGCTGGCATAAGGGGAAGAGGGCTGATCAACAAACTTATAATTTTAGTACTTAACCCAGAATTTTCTAACAAATTAACATTAAAATCACCACAAATGATGATGAACTTGTTTGTATTACAGATTTTGTGCAACACTTCATCCATAACGTTTTCAAACCAATCATACAATCCTGAAAGAGGTCTGTACACACTTAATATAATGAACTGCTCCAATTCTATACAGGCTATTTCAATTGTCCGCTCAACGGAGAGGCTCACAATATCCTTTCGGTCCTTAAACTTATGCTGGTTATTTACTAAAATGAATGAGCCACCATGCATTAAATTTACTCTGCTGAATGAACTACCTGGTGATTACTACAATTGAATATGAACTGGTGGCTTTTAAGCCAATGTTCTGTCATACAAAGAATATCTACATTGTAACAATTCAGGAATCATTCTACTTCTAATATTTTGTTAAAAAATCCTTGAATATTTTGATGCACCAGATTGATGCTATTTAATTTTTTTACACTCTCATTTGACTTAGTTACATTTTTGCAAGAGGTTGCCTCTATTATCTTAATTTCTAATTTAAATGATGTTTAATGTCATTAATTTTGACCAAATCGTTGGCAGAATAGTTAAAAAAGTCGTTGCATTGCTCAATAGAAGCAATTTGTTTAGCCAAACGTATGGCTAAAATAGAAAAAAAAATATGATAGCGACACAGTTATCTGTCTTTTGAGGAAGTTAGAAAGATAGTACATAACAATATTATTATTATATCTATCTTATATCTATATATAATCTACTAGCTTCCGCCCGCGACTCCGTCCGCGCGGATGTCGGTCTTCGCGTGGATGGTTTATTTCTCCATTTTGAGTAACTCTGACAATGACATCTTATAAATATCTATTGGACCCAAATACGGCTAAGCCTATAATAATTAAGGATATCCCTATATTGAGCTACTGCTGTTGAGCTCGCGTTCTGTAGTAAATATTTTTTTCATAGTAATTCCGACCTTGATAAGTAGCATGTAGCAGTAAATTACTGACAGTGACGAAAAGTTTGCAATAATAAAAAAGTGATCGTGACAATGCGACATAAAGTTAATTGAGAGCTTCAGCATACACAACATTGTTAGTGAGCTCGTCCGGAATATGAACATGAAGATTTCTTGGACTGCTCACACGGGAAAGAGCTACGTAAAGTTGCCCGTGTGAAAAACAACTCGCGGTAAGATCTACGCCAGCAACTCCTAGGGTCTGACCTTGAGCCTTATTTATTGTCATGGCGTAACACAAAGCTACAGGAAACTGTATTCTCTTAAATTGAAATGGAAAATTATCCACTGCGGGTAATGCAACGTGTGTTCGCGGTTCTACAGAACAACGTCTATGAATAAAACTGAAAAATAAGTTTTTTTTCTACGTATTTTTCCAGGATAAAAAGTATCCCATTTTATGCCCAGGATAATAAGGTATAATTATACCAAGTTTCATCGAAATCGAACCGTTAGTTTTCACGTGATGCCTGCATATACAGACAGACAGACAGACAGACAAAAATTTTTTTAATCACATATTTGGGTTTGGTATCGATCCAGCAACACCCCCCGCTATTTATTTTTTCAATATTTTTAATGTACAGAATTGACCCTTCTACAGATTTATTATATGTATAGATTCCAGTCAATTGATACTAACTATTGTTAGTATCAATTAACTGGAATAGATTATCATTATATGTCAAATTGTGCAATGTCATGTTTATATTAAATCTTAAGTTATTTTCTTCCTGTGGCACGTACTGTAAGATAATGTAAACAACACAATTTTTCTTAAACTAAGGTTGCACAGGTAGTCAATTTGCCTAGCAGTCACGACTATCGGCACAATGATCGCTGAGTCCACATCCCACATTTCGACAACCTCGCGGGCCAAGTCAAGATACTTGATCTGTTTAACTTTCTCAGCTTTCACGAGGTTCTCATCATGCGGGACGGTTATGTCAACAATTATTGCGCGCCGCTCTGATCGATCCACCACCACTATATCAGGCTTATTGGCAACAATAGTCCTGTCAGTGATGATGGATCGATCCCAGTAAAACGTGATATTATCATTTTCGAGAACTGGGTCGGGCACGTACCTGTAGTACGGCACCGCCGATTCCACAAGGCTGTATTTCAAAGCAAACTGCTGATGGATTATCCTGGCTACAAGGTTGTGTCTATACAAGTAATCTCCGTTAGCTAGACGAGAACCCCCGGAGATGATATGCCTGATCGATTCCCCCGGCCGGTGACATGCCCGACAGATGTCAACCGTGCCGTCTTTCACAATACATGCCGTCTTTCACAATAAAATGTATTATTATTATTATTTTGAGAGTTTTATTTTTTCTCTGCTCTTAGGCTGGTTTTAGCTACATTTACGGGCCAAAGCCAAGTAAATACAGCGTGTGGTGTGTATTAGGGTGTGTTTTCTTCATCTAACTGCATGAATTTCCTAACTATTCTGCAGGTGTTTAAGACGGCAGCTTTCTGTAGGTTGATTATTATTATTTATTTTGAACCCACATAGTAATGCTCCTAATTTTATTTTTCAAAACCATTTTTTATTGTCGTCTAAAATCAGCCATTTTGATTTTATAAAACTTTTTAACAAAAAAAAACCGACTTCCAAAAAAAACACTACAAAGTGAAAAATAAATAATTTCGGAAGTCGGTGTCTTTGGATCTGTATTTTAGTTTTTGCCACCGACTTCCGAAATTAGTTATTTTTCACTTTGTAGTGTTTTTTTTGGAAGTCGGTTTTTCTCGCTTTTTTGTAGGTTTGTTTATCATATATCTAAGTTACAATAGCAACTTGCCCATCGCCTTTTACAAAATATTGCTTTTCCCGATGCAGGGACGTTAATTGTTGAGGAGTTCTCCTGGTATTCCACCATCAGCTCTATCATCAGCTCTATTTCACCATTCGTATTGTGACGAGCATAAAGTGCTTAGCAACAATATTAAAGTAATCGAATCGCAACCCGTCAAATAATTATTATTGAGTAGTTCCGGTGGCCATCTGTGGTCTTCTTCATCAGTTCCACTTCACCAAATGGTGGTTTCCGAGAGCAAATGCACGAGTTACTATAAAAAATACCGAAATCGCTATAATATTTGAGGAGTTCCCTCAATTCCTCATGGATCCCATCATCAGAACTGGATTTTGAAAAAAATATGGACAATCTGGAAGTATCGCCTTTCGAACAAAAAAAGAATTTTGAAAATCGGTCCACAATTTGCGGAGTAATCGCGTAACAAACACGAAAAAAAAAAACATACCGTCGAATTGAGAACCTCCTCCTTTTTTGAAGTCGTTTAAAAAACAAAACCCTAGCCTATAACCTTCGCGCGACCCAAACGGATCGACAGACACCTCATGTGTTAAAATCCATCCAACGTGCATTACATTACATCGTCACTTAGTGCGAGTGACAACAGGGATCGGAGTAGGTACCTAATATTAAAACAATGCAGTAGAACTAGGTCACAAAATACAGAGAGTAACTAGGCTATCTGAATTTCTATATTATCTCTGTATCTAAGAATGCGTAAACAAAGATTTTAGTCGGTAGGTATAGGTACTTACACCTCTGCCTAACCCTTTGGGGAATACAGGCTGTTGTACAATGATGTTATGGTGATGATGAGAAGCGCACTCTAGAACTTTTGAGTTAGTCCAGTCACCTTGATGCTCAATTATTATTTTTATAAAGTGAAGGGCTGACTCACCTCTACTTCTCGTGTACGAGAGCCTGCGAATCTGCTTTATTGTTCTCCCATTCAGAAGCAAATTGCAAAGTCAAGGTACCTAACAATAATATCTAGTGTGTTTTTTTCCAAAATCAAAGGGATAATGCCTGGTTAGGATAATTGATTTTTCATTATTATATTCATAATGAGGTCTACTGTTTTAGTTTTCATCAAAGTCGGCCCGAGGCTACTTTTGACTATTGTTTTAATTTATACCTAGTTTTGGATTTGACTATCCACAGACTTGGAAAACTTTAAAAAAAATCCAATCGTTCCGGCTTTTGTATTTACTACGATTTACTTTATTTACTATTTAAATCAATAACTACGACAGACAAACGCAAAAAGCGATTTTAAATTATAACATTTCAATTTATTTTAATTTTATTATTTTGATTTTAAATTATAATACTTTAAATATTTTCTTTTTAGAACATTAACAACATTTTGAGTAGGCACAAACAATAATAAGGAAAAAAACGATAAGGAGATCTCGTAATGACGACCTGCGCGGTTTGCCAAGTCCGGTCAAACCACTTGCATTATGATGCGTGGATTTTCCTTACTAAAATAGAATAACCCTGCAGTGATCGCGAACCTGACTCAAGTCATCCATGCACCAAGTTTTACCCTTTTTAGCACAAATGTATTGTTAAAATTATGAATTATGCTTAATTTATAGACAAACCAAAGGACCTCCTTGCTTGTTCGATTTCTTTAAACTAACAGAATATCTAAGCTATTATGTCATGTGAATTGGTTGTAAAAGGTTTCTAAGATAAAGTCTATTAATAAACGTTTATCTAATAATAAACGCTAAATGTGATTACACTTATTCCTTTGATAACGAGTTCGTACGAATTTGGTTCGCGCTAACTTGCGATAGTCGCGTACCTACCTACTGGAATATCCCTTAAAAATGCTTTCTGCGCGACATTGCAGGGTTAAAAATAGCAAGAAACTTGTTGCAAATGAACTCAAGTAAACTGTTCCAAGCATATATAAACAACGAGAATGCAGGTATCGACATCAGTTAAACTCTGTGTCACTTCAGTGAAGCATCAGTAGTACTAACGCTTAAACCTTCTCTTCATAAACGTAAACATGACGAAAACTAGCCAGTCTATGTTCCTGTTGGTGTGCGTCGCATTCTTGGTGATCGTCTCGTCTCCGCAGAATGCAGTCCAAGCGGACGTCCTTATCGGCAGCTGCGTCTGGGGCGCTGTTAACTACACCTCGGACTGTCTCAATGAGTGCAAAAGACGTGGCTACAAAGGTGGACATTGTGGAAGCTTTGCTAATGTCAACTGTTGGTGCGAACAATAGGACAATTAACATTACACGGCAAGATAATTCGGCGGATGGTGTCTCTGCGAAGAATTGAAATTGTTCATATTTTTAAATGAATGTATTTATGTTTTATTTGTAACCTGTATGTGTTTACGATGTGACTTCAATTAAATTTTTGTTTAAATTCAATTGATGTCTTTTATTCAGTTTAATAATTTTTGTATGTTGTGTTAGTGTGTTTCATTTGGAAACATTATTTTTTAAATCACTTTCATGAGTGTAGTACCATTTTGCCCACACAGAAATAGAGGTATCAGAGTTGGAAGAGCTTGGAAGTTCTCACCCTTAAAACGAAAGCACTGGCTTTGTGAGATATATAGGAAGTTGGGAGTACCGCCAGTAACGTAAGTTGTTGAACATTTAAAATACCTAAAATCTTCCATAACAATGATAATTATGTTGCTGTCCATGGGGACAAAAATTATGATTGGTAAGAGTGTGGAACCTATATAGAACCACGCTTGTACGATACGACAACATACAGAAAGCATGGCTAATAGAAATCTCTATTCTTAGACAGCACATTTCGCCGAAAACTTTGTTGATAGAAAACATTGTTTGTAGATATCTCGGTACATAGGAAGCTCTGTTGACAGACATCTCTGTCCATAGCTAGCACTTCTTGCCGTAAACTTTGTTCATAGAAACCACTGTTTCCAGATACCTTGGTTCACAAAAGCGCAACTAGGTATCTACGTACGGGTATCCTATTCTAGTGTGAAACTTGTTTGGTTTGTTCGAAGCAATGAGTGGCACCGATTCTGTTGTTCACAAACTAAACTAAATTGAAGTTCATGCATCTTTTTCTTTCTATTTCATTACGAAAAGGACAGAAGATAAATATTAGTTTAGTCCTGTCAAATTAAGATACTCCATAGACAATTTAGACGAGATTAAAAAAACTGGCTATTAAAAATACGTCAATTTACGTTAAGCGCTGACTAATTTGACAGGACTAAACTAATATTTATCTTCTGTCCTTTCCTTAATGAAATAGAAAGAAAAAGATGCCTGAACTTAAATTTAGTTTATTTTGTGAACAACAGAATCGGCGCCAATATCAAACTACCGAGATTCACGCTAAATGACACCTTCTGCGATCAGATAAAATAATGTGCTTCAATCGCATTTATTTCGCAACTAGCTTCTGCCCGCGACATCGTCCGCGTGAAATTTCACCCTCCCCCCATTCACCCTCTTAGGGGTGGAATTTCGAAAAACCCTTTCTTAGTGGATACCTACTTTTCACAAAGAACACACACTCCTTTCATGTCTCTAGGACCAGTGGCTTAGGCTGTGCGTTGATATAATCAGTCAGTCAGTCAGGGACTTTGAATTTTATATGTATAGATTATATCAACAGACGTCCGTTTGAATTTCTTCATCGAAATTCAAACCAATATCTGCATGACTTATACCGTCATTAACTACTAAAAAGGCATTACGTTATGTACAATGGGTTTTTCAATAGGTACCTAATTTTATTTTGTTCGTAGGACCTACAAAACCTGTTACTTACTTTATAATTGTAGCTTCATCCTAATAATAACAACTCGTATCCTACACCTGCCTCCCTGGGCAATTATATTCTAATCAATCACTAAAAACCCTAAATAAAATCGGCTAAAACAGTGGCAAGTAGGTACTGTCAGTGTCAGCCCTCTGCGAGCTCACCGTACCTTCCAGATGAATAAATTAAACGAAGGTTTGTCAAATAACATAATTATTCCTATATACGATTCTACGTTTAATACATTTTAAAACATTTCTTTGATATTACTTCGCTGGCGAGCTAAATTGACCCCTTGTGTTATTTCTTCTATTTTTAACCGATTTCAAAAAAAGGATGGTGGAAAAAAAGGATGGAGGTTCTCAATTCGGTTGTATTTTTTTTATTTTTATTTTTTTATTACCTCAGTACGCTGTCATTTATAAAACGATTTGGAAAATTATTTTTTTATTTAAAAGAATATACTTTCAAATTTGTCCCATTTTTATCGAAATCCAGTTCTGATGATGGGATCCTTGAGGAATTGAGGGAACTCCTCAAATATTGTAGGCACACCTATAGCGATTTGGGAATTTTCTATTGTAACTCGTGCATTTGCTCTCGGAAACCACCATTTGGTGAAGTGGACCTGCTAAAGAAGACCACAGATGGCCAACGGAACTACTCAATAATAAGTATTTCACGGGTTGCGATTCGGTTACTTTAATATGGTTGCTAAGCAATTTATGCTTGTCACAATGCGAATGGTGAAATGTAACTGATGGCGGAATACTAGGAGAACTCCTTAACAATTAACGTCCCTGCATCGGGAAAAGCAATAATTTGTAAAAGGCGATGGGCAAGTTGACATTAGGCTATTGTAACTTAGATACAAACAGACCCACTAAAAAGCGAGAAATAAAAACTTTTTAACAAAAACAAACCGACTTCCAAAAAAAACACTACAAAGTGAAAAATAACTTTAATTTCGGAAGTCGGTGGCGAAAACTATAATACAGATCCAAAGACACCGACTTCCAAAATTAAAGTTATTTTTAACTTTGTACCTAGTGTCTTTTTAGGAAGTCGGTTTTTTTAGATAAAAAGTATTTTACAAAATAACTTTAATTTCGGAAGTCGGTGTCTTTGGATTTGTATTTTTGTTTTTTGCCACCGACTTCCGAAATTAAAGTTATTTTTCACTTTATAGTGTTTTTTGGAAGTCGGTTGTTTTTTTTTGTAAAAAAGTTTTTATTTTTCACTTTTTAGTGGGTCAGTTTGTAATTTATTTAAGTTACAATAGCCTAATGTCAACTGCTCATCACCTTTTACAAAATATTGCTTTACCCGATGTAGGGGCATTCATTGTTGAAATGTTCCCCTAATAAGAACCAGGAGAACTGGAGCTGATTGAGAAGTCACCATCAGCTCCATTTCACCATACTTACTCAAGTTACTTTAAAAAAAAAAGAATTTTCCAAATCGGTTCGTAAATGACGGAGTTATTCGCGAACAAAAAACGCAATGCAGAGTAAACGAAAAGATCGTTAATGTAGACAATGTAGATATTTTTTTAGATTTTTGTTGATTTTTCAAAAACCGCTTGTCTGATTTTGATAAAATTTTACCCTTTCCAACAAAAAAGAATTTTTCAAATCGGTTGGCAAGCAACGGAGTTATGCGCGAACAAACATAAAAAAAAAATACAAACATCCGAATTGAGAACCTCCTCCTTTTTTAGAAGTCGGTTAAAAAACAAATCAATGTTTGTCTCGTATTTCGGCCAGCTACCTTTAATGCACTCGCGGAGGTTGCATGCCATGCTACAACCATGTCAGGTTACGAAAAAATCTGGCTGCTGCGTTGCCAGATTTTTGAAGTGAAAACTTCTTTAGGCGCGTTGGGCATTTTTTGAGATGGGAAAAAAACCATTGAACTCGCGCTACTGTTACCATAAGCGACACCGCGCATGTTTTGTTTATAAGACAATAAAAAAAATACCCGCTTCGGATGTGTTCGGCTGTCCTCGGGATGTACCTACTCGGTTTTAATGTATATCCGATATGTCAGTGAGTGATGGCAAATTATTCTGTTTGTGTTTTATTTTCACTTCTGTCAGCACTCCCGGAGTGCCACTGTTTTTTTTTCGGGTAAAGAGGGGTTTTGAAACCTTTGAGTATAAAAGCGGGATTCTTTACAAAAGAAAAAAAAACTTAATTAATTTGTCCGACCGTCGAGAGAATATTGCGACAATTCTAATAGCTAATAAATATCAAATTCGCAAAACACGTATTCGTTTGCATGAAACTGACAGGTGTCAAGAACGCATTCTCTCGACGGCCGCACTGTTTAGTAATTTTTTTACTACTTATTATTTTATTTGAGTTTCAAATTAAGTTTACAATGATGTTAAATAGTTGTAGAAAATATATTTTAATGATAATAATCTTACTTTACTATTCAAATCACAATACCTAACTGTCTGGTTTACCCTGTAAGGCAGATATGCCTTCAGAGGAATATAATCACAAATATGATATTATATAAATAAGTGATACAAAAGGGAAAGGGGGTGATTACCGAGATGACGACTGAATAGTGAAGTATGGAAGAAAAAGACATGTTGCACCGACCACAAATAAATTGGGGATAAAGTCAGGAGAATAATGATAATTATGTAATATATATACACTTACGAATAACTTATTTTTCTATCCCTGAAAATCGGGATTGAGCCTGTCCCGCGCAGGACACTTCATTTTAGGCTAAAAATCGGGACCTTCCGCCAAAATCGGGACGCTGAGTTACAGCTTCTTAGTATGTAAAGGTTGTTTGTAATTCGTAGGTCTTAGATAGTCGTTACGGGTAGTCAAAAGCCTGAAAGTCTGACAACCAGTCTTGCCAAGGGCTATCGTGTTGCTCGGCAACATGTTGTCTCTTGGTAAGACTGGGCTGCCGGAACAAACGGCTTCTGAGGCACGGGTGGGTCTTGGTATGATGGAAACCCATCTACGGACTGACCTCGGCAAGCGTAGTTTGCTGTTCGATCAACCCTGGATGTCAATATTTAGGTCCCATTTAATCTCACTAGGTACCTAATTATCCCAAAATCTAAGTAGGTACGCCATTATTTGTTTACCAATTGAGACAAATAAAGAAAAATACACTTTATATTTTATTTATACGAGATTTTTGCAGGTCGCAAATAGGTGGGGTATCTCGCACAAATAAGTAATTTACAATTCCGATTCACAGAGTGAGCCTACCTATTCATCATTTAGATTTATAGTCCTTTATCTAACCGATCTGTTCTTGTTTAATTAATGGAAGTAAGAAAATTTCGTCGCACAAATTCCTAAACATGGCCACAGATTCCGTTCCCTTGACGTTTTGTTGACAGTTCTACGACCCTCGTTGCTTTTCTGACCCAACTTAAAATAAATTAGGAGAATTCATAACCCTATTCCGAGTAGGTAGGAACTTAACTATGCCGTTTGTTGTTGTGATTTTAAGTTACTTCAAGCAATTCAGGAATAAGTTAAAATCACAACAACAAATGTTGTGATTTTAAGTTATTCCTGAATTGCTTGAAGTAGATATTTCGTTTGGAATTTTCTATGGGTATGTTTAGATATATGAAGGATTTCTCAAGGATTCACGTAGATCTGAGTTCTGTGCAAAGATTACAATGCTACTACTACTATGTACTGCGGTATTGCATCGCAGACTGTATCCAACTATTACATATTAGGTATACGAAGAGAGCTTACAGAATTAATTCGGTAGGTAGGTATGCATACTATAATATCATGTATGCGTATTCACTGAAATTCTCAGCTGAATTAAATCCCTATTAATTATTACAGTGAATTTGGTTTTAGGTTGCAGCGGTGCTATTCTGTAAAAATCTCACCGTGAATACTTAGATGAAGTGAGCGTGGAGTGACCTGTTAACAGTGTCAATTCCTAGCAAAAAAAAACGCACTTCACCTAAGTTTTCACGGTGAGATGGTTACAGCGGTGCTATTCTATAAAAATCTCACCGTGAAAACTTAGGCGATGTGAGCGTGGAGTGAGCTGTCAATAGTGTCAATTTCTAGCAAAAACAAACTCACTTCACCTAAGTTTTCACGGTGAGATAATTACAGCGGTGCTATTCTATAAAAATCTCACCGTGAAAACTTAGGTGATGTGAGCGTGGAGTGAGCTGTCAATAGTGTCAATTTCTAGCAAAAACAAACTCACTTTACCTAAGTTTTCACGGTGATATGGTTACAGCGGTGCTATTCTATAAAAATCTCACCGTGAAAACTTAGGTGATGTGAGCGTGGAGTGAGCTGTCAGTAGTGTCAATTCCTAGCAAAAACAAACTCACTTCACCTAAGTTTTCACGGTGAGATTTTTTATTTTAATGATGATGAACTATGGTGGCACTTACAATCTTGCGCTGGAAATCAACCCGAAAATCCAGATTGAAATATCGAACATGCCTACCATTTTGCTAAAATAATATTCTAACACAATTTGCTTTCAAATGACGAAGAACGAATTTCCCAAACACGATAGCAAAGTTTTATATTTTTTCGTTGTAAAAGCTCCGTAAAGCGTAACTTTCGGTCCCCGTTAACTTCTTCATGTAACTAAAAGTCACTGCCAGGTTTCCCGGCGACGTAAACTGTTACCTAAACAACCTATTAGAATGTAATCACAAGTTATATTAATTTTGCTACGCCCGTCAGCCGGACTTAGAGAACGAAGGTGTTATTCCAGGCAAACAGTAAGGCCAAGCACACATTAGATCCGCAACGCCCCGCAGCACAACGCATTTTCATGCAAAAAAACTGCGGTGCGGCCTGCTCATAGTGTGCGTTAGTTCATAGAAAATGTATAAAAAGTATGATGGAGGATTTTTGGAATGCTTTGCGTTGCAGTGCGGCCCGCCCCGTTCTGCGCTAGCCTTTAGAATTTCCTGCACTACACAGCGGTAACGGCTAAACTAACTTTGCCAATTACGGCTTTATTATTATTGGGCGCAACTATGAGTGTGTATAATCAGCTGGGTTGGACGTTTGCAGTTGCATTCATGATGAGTTTCAGAAACATTTGGAGCTTGGATACGTACTTAAGTATATTCTTAGGCGTTATGTTTTTATTTTAAAAGTAACTAGAGTAAGTGCAAAATTGCAGTGTTGTTCCCGAATTAGGTAAAACAAAATACCATATCATGTGTTTTTTTGTTTGTAGGTTTTTATACGCAATTAGTGACCCGCCCATGCTTCGCACGGGTGCAATGGCGACATGTCAAAACATGGAGATTTCTGTGCGGACTTATCGTTTACTTAGAGTATTCAGGAATAAATGATGGTCAAAAACCGTATCAAAACAAATTGTGCAGTTTAGAAGATCTAAACTATCACACAGACAGACACGAAAAGCGACTTTGTTTTTATACAATGTGTAGATGGTCAAAAATACAACATACACCACCCTGTTTAGAAACAAATAACCGCGTTGCGGCGCCGCAACGCCGAAATCTGGAAGAAAAGTCCAAATTTGCTATCGCGAACCTTCGCCGCAACACGGTTATGTGTTTAGGCCCTTACAGCTGAACTAGGGCGGGCACATTTGATTTTTAATCAATTAGTCTAGTTAAAACTCAATTTTAACGAAAAAGAAAAACTTTCTGGAGATAAAATAAAGTATGAAGTTTATTTGGACCCAAACATTATAGCACTTAGTATATTTGGGCTGGCTACACATTGAAATTAATTTTAACAGAGTTCACAATAGAAATCCCCTGCGTGTTCAATCTTTTATAATCTATAATAGCTGCTGCCGCGACGTCGTCTGCGTGAAGGCTCTACAGCACCAAAAATACTTAAGATGCCAGTGTCGCTATAGCATTATAAGTAAACAACTTTTAAAATAGCATTAAAATATAATTTTTTGTTGCAAGCGAAGCAAGTGAAGAGAGTTATATGGGAATCCTGCTGAGTTCAGTCATAAGATGTGACTAAAGGAAATAGAGAAAATAATGCAGGAATACATTCCAGGACACAAAAGAGTAAAAATACGTACAAAGGTATCATACCTTACAACACTTCCCTATAAACTACGTTGGTAGTTATGCTGCCAGGAGCCAAAATGTAAAGAGAGTCAGGACTGGTGACGCGGGAGCAAGCAACGTACAGTTGCCCGTGTGAGAAGCAGCTCGTCCTGAGGTCGACACCCGCTGCCCACAGTGTCTGCCCCTACGACTTATTGATGGTCATCGCGAAGCAAACTCTCACGGGGAACTGTAGGCGCTTGAACTGGAACGGGAAATTATGAGGTATGAGGGGAATGCGTGGTATAAATGCTGCCTCGCCGACGCTACAACCCGTAAGAATTTCCGCCTCAATGGTGTGTCTGTGGAGCGAGATAATTTTAAGGCGGGACCCGTTACACAACTTCGGAGGAGATAGGTTCCGAAGAAGCATAATCGGGACACCGAACTTCAGCTTGATGGTATGCGCTGGAAGTCCACTTGCTGACAGGGAGTTCAGAAATTACTCGGGATAATGGGTGGCGTCATCTTGCTCGACAACAGTGTTTATCGAGGTGTAGACAACTTCATTCCCTTCAATTTCCGAGAGAATGCATTCGTTAATTGCTGCAGCCGGATCATTTTTGGGCGTCAAAATGGCCCGCTCACACACCCAAGAATTCTGCTGGTGCGGTATACGAATGATGTCCCCGTACACACAGCGAATGAGTTCTTCTAAGCTGGATACCACTCTACCGAGAGACTGAAAGCACCACCTGTCCACCTCTCTCTTCTGGTAGAGTGCCTTCGCCAAGACTTAGAAGGACATCGGAGAATTCTTGAGCACGTGCATTGCCTCCGAGCCGAGCTCTCATATTAATGGTCAAGCGCAGCGTACGAACTCGTGACCACAACGAAGAGCGTTTCAACGACGTTATTACTTAATGACTTAGTTTCTTTATTGTTTGACATTATATACTTTTTGACATAATTTCTTTATTATTTGACATTATATACAGACAATTCAAATTTTTCATCTTTTTATTAGTGGTTTTAATGGGAATCTTAACACTTGGTTTTAGTAGGTTTTTATTTTATTTATTTTTTTATTTATCCTTTTGATAGATTCTTATTTTGTAAATGTGAGGACTTTGTAGGCCTTATAGACTTTAGATCTGTAGACCATTTTCTATTTTATCAAGTACTTGGTACTTGTTGACAGTAAGTAAGTCCTTAAGTCCCGGCTGTCATTTGTGGATCTTTGACAGTCGTTACGGGTAGTCAGAAGCCTGAAAGTCTGACAACCAGTCTTACCAAGGGGTATCGTATTACCCATTAACTGGGTTGTGGAGGTCAGATAGGCAGTCGCTCCATGTAAAATACTGGTATTCAGCTGCATCCGGTCAGACTGGAAGCCGACCCCAACATAGTTGGGAAAAGGCTAGGCAGATGATGATGACTTGGTACTTGTTGACAGGCTGCGCTGTCCTCGCATACCTACTGTAATCTGGAAACATTGTAAAAGCCAACTATTTTTAAAAAGAGTATCCGTGGAGTTTCTTGCCGGTTCTTCTCCATAGGAAACGACCTATTGGAATCGTGCACCTAGCTTCTGACGTTTCATAAGTGCCCATGTAGGTTTATGTGAAATAAAACATTTTGATTTTGATTTTTGATTTTGAAGCATTCACCTCGTCAGCCCTCGATCCCCGCGTCACCACGGGAAGCGTTTGCCGGAAATCGCCACTGAACAGAACTGTGACACTACCCATCAAATGTTCGTTCCTGCGGATGTCCTGCAGGGTTCTGTCCACGGCCTCAACTGCCTTCCTATTGGCCATCGTACACTCATCCCATACGATCAGAGAGCAATCCTTGAGCACGTGTCCCGTATCGCTGTTACGTGACACACCACAAACAGGCGTTTCGGCGCTCTCTAAATCGATGGGAATTTTAAACATGGCATGTGGTGTCTTGCCACCCGGAGGCAGTGTGGCAGCGATTCCCGACGACGCTACAGCAATAGCAATTTTGCCTTGCCTCCTGACCTCTGCAAGTATGCCAGTAGTAACAAATGTATTTCCTATTCCACCAGGAGCATCCAAGAAAAACATTTTACCCTGGTTTTGCCCAACGCTTTCAAGGACGGTGTCATTTTGTTTTTGCTCCGAAGAGAACAAAGCGACATGGTCATTTCATCCGGATCGTAATTTGTCTCAGTGTTATACTCCCGATTTCCACGGTCTTGATGCGGTGATGATTGGGGAGCTGGTAACCCATATTCGATCAGTGGATTGCCACCGATAGAAATGACCACATCTTGAAGTGAACTGAGACAGGTGTTCAGCACGCGTTCATCATTACTTCGACTTCGTCTTGAGGGTTTTGTTGGAACTTGAAATTGTCAAAACGAACTATACGATACAACTTTTATGAAGAAAATGCACATTACCATCTATACATTTTAAGAATAATTAACTACTGACCTCGCCAATATTATGATCAAAAAATTATTAATTTCCAAAAAGTGTTAACATGTAACTTGATTTGATTTTTATGAAATCCCATAGATGGCTCTGCTTCAAAATTGTCTTTATACTACTAACATTCATTAAACTATGTTTCTTTGCCCAAGTTACTTAAATGGCGTAGTTTTTATAGTGTAAAGCTAGATAATAGCATGGCTTACTCAAAAACAATATTTTAATATGCGTCGTTAGATTACACGCTGTCACAGAATGCGTAAGAAAAAATAAAGATTCTCAGCTCCTCCCCTGTAGGTGATAGCGTGATAATATGTAGCCTATACTCGTATGTTGACCCGACCTCTTAGTAATATTCATGCAAAATTTGAAGTCAATCCATGCAGTACTTACTTTTTGAGTTTAGCCCGGACATACTCGTACAAACGTATAGACAAACAAACAAAAGGCCCAGTGCGAGTTGGTGAACTACCTAGGTCAATGTTTACTACTAGATCATAGAGAATTTATTAATTTATTTAAGCTTTTCGCACAAAAAGGTACAAAGGCGGACTTAATGCTCAAAATAATTCCCAAAATGATTTCCATATGGAATTCTCAAAGTGCTTTTCTTAGGGAATTCTCTAGGTAATTTTATATGACCAAGCGTTAGCTTATCAGTGTATTTGTTATTTTTGGTTGCGCGTGCGAGTTGGTTGGCTTGTGTAGATAATTAGATAAATTAATTACTTTTTAATGGGGGGTTATGCCAATCGATTTGCCTAATTCGAAATTAATTTTGAATCTACTTATGTTAGTAGATTTACCTAAGTCGAAAAAATATTTCATTTAGATTTTTGTTTAAGAAGCAAAAGGCTTCATTAAAATTTAAAATAATTGCGTATTATCATGATCCAAGTCTAGATATTTTGTTAAATAGCTGTATAGTATTTGATGTATTCTAGCTTATAATAATCATATTTATCTTAATATAATCATATTAGACATGAGTATTTGTAAAATGAATAAATGGCATGGCATAGTATCATTGTTACTAACGTCTAGATTAATCATTTTGGCTGTAACATATTCATTTTAACTTCTCTCCATTTTCTCTTCTTTCAAATTATTCTTCATCTTTCTTCTTCTTCTTTCTTTTATTCCACATTTACCTACATGGGTACTCACTGAAACGTCAGAAGCTAGGTTCCAATTGGTTGTTTTCTATGGGGAAGTGCCGGCAAGAAATTCCTACCTAATCTAACCGTAGGATTTCTCTTTTAAATATAATTGGCTTTTACAATGTTTCCAAATTACAGTGTTAAATGGTATGAGCGGACAGAGTAGGCCTGTCAACAAGTACTAACAAAATAGAAAATGGTCTCTAAATCGATTTTCTTCAAGGCCTATACGTTCTAACATTCACAAATTATAAAGGAAAATAGTTAAAAGATATAATTATCAAATAATAAAAATAAAAACCTATTTAAACCAAATGAAATGATTGCCATTATATGTATAGAGATTATTATTGATAGATTGGCTTGTGGCTAAGTAATAACCGCCGCATTGGTCGATCGGTCAGATTAAGCTACACTTGCCGTGGTTGGTCCATGCATGGGTGATCATCTTTATACATGGTATCGGCTGTCATTCGTGGATCTTTGACAGTCATTACGGGTCGTCAGAAGCCCGAAAATCTGACAACCAGACTTACCAAGGGGTATCGTGTTACCAGTCAGATTGTGGAGGTCAGATAGGCATTCGCTCCATGTAAAATACTGGTATTCAGCTGCATCCGGTTAGACTGGAAGGCGACCCCAACATAGTTGGGAATGGGCTAGGCAGATGATGATGACATGATTGTCATTACAACATTACGTTCTAATACATAGCCTGCTTCATGAAACATGATTCTGAACCATATAATAACCATTCCTTAGGGAAATTCTCTAGGTAATTTCTTATGACCAAGCGTTAGCTTATCAGTGTATATTATGTTATTGTTGGACCAACAATAACAATCAATCACTAACAATGTTATTGCGATTACATGTATGTTGGCTCATGTAGATAACTAGATAAATTAATAAGTTGTTATCTTGAAAGATCTTATAAACTAATTTAATTTCGTTCTAATAAATAGTCTGCTACATGAGACATGATTCTGAACCATTATGTGAAGGATCCAATAATGCGGTGACTCCGGTTGAGAGCATCAAACGCAGTGACTGAGTGATATCATGTTGCCCAGCGTGCAAGTAACATCTGGAGCTGTATACTGAGCAGATTTACGCGTGACCAACGGCTACTGCCATATTTATGACTAGCCTCAAATTGTTACGCTAACAAGACCACAGTGCGTTAAATAAATTTTCATCCTCATTAACATTGTTTAGTGATGTTCATAGTCATTGTCAAATGTGAAGTAAATTGAGGCCTGTTTTACCGTATTTTTTTATTTTACTAGTTTTATTTACCTTTTTTATTATTAATTTACATTGTGGTTTATATTAATTTACAGCTGAATACCAGTATTTTACATGGAGCGACTGCCTATCTGACTTCCACAACCCAGTTACTGGGTAATACGATACCCCTTGGTAAGACTGGTTGTCAGAGTTTCGGGCTTGTGACTACCCGTAACGACTGTCAAAGACCTACGAATGATAGGTAGAAAGAGTTTAAAACTAGTTTATAGTAAATTATCTCTATACCAATTGATAAAGAGATAATTTACTATAAACTAGTTTATTTGTTTAGTTTATTTAATTGGCATAGAGATAATTTACTATAAACTAGTTTTAAACTCTTTCTACCTATCATTCGTAGGTCTTTGACAGTCGTTACGGGTAGTCACAAGCCCGAAACTCTGACAACCAGTCTTACCAAGGGGTATCGTATTACCCAGTAACTGGGTTGTGGAGGTCAGATAGGCAGTCGCTCCATGTAAAATACTGGTATTCAGCTGCATCCGGTTAGACTGGAAGCCGACCCCAACATAGTTGGGAAAAGGCTAGGCAGATGATGATGATGAGTGATGTTCAAAGAAGGTGAGAGGCCAAACCAATGCTACACGTCGCTGTTGTACTTTTCTATTTCTTTGCTTGGAATGAAAATGAAGATTCATATTTTAAGACCGTCATTTATACCATACAACAGCGATATAACATGGAAAATATGAGGCCCGGTTGATGGCAATAGGCTCCCCCCCACATCCTATCACATGGTACCTTAACAGTACTGGCAAAATGTGGATGAACTATATGATGTCTCGTATGGAAATCTCTCCATGCAAAATAGGCGTGCCGTACAACCAAAACTGAATAGCAACAAAATCGAAGCTAAAAGCCCGCAAACATAGTGAAACGATCGCAATTTCCTTGTATATTTATTCCCCTAAAATATGTGTTATTTGTACAGGTTGAAACTGCGAGTGGGGTTTCCCGAAAATTCCCAACGGGGAACGTAGACGTAGGAGAAGTATTAGATAGTAACACGATTTATATATATTTTTTAAACCAGACAGATTTTTAGAAGGTAGTATATTCGGATCTGTCTGTATCTTCTTTGGATTCTAATCCCTTACACAAAAAAATTGCCTTTTTACCCGACTGCGTCAGAAGGAGGGTTATGTTTTTCGAGTGTATGTATATATGTATGTATGTATATTTCTTTGGCACGCTTTGTATTCGTCTTAATTGTGAGAGTGACACTGGGTATATCAAAATTAAAAAAATAAATTAAAATGGCCGATTTTTTGCGCAATATTCAAAAAAAAATTTTTTTTCTCAAAACCTATCGAGTGGGGTATCAAAATAAAGGGTTTTAAAAGGTGATTACAAAAATATATACAACTTATACGGTTAAAAGTAATTCGAAGTGATAATCGTAAAAAACACGTATCAAGAACTAAATCGTCTGCGAAATCTTTCACATTTATTTTGTAAACTAAATAAGTAGCTGGAAATAGTCAGCAGTCGGGTTTTTTATTTTTTTAAATAACTTTTTTCTTCTCTAACCTAATATCACGGCTTTTTTCTATAAGTAGATGGATATGGTCGGTATGGTCTGTTCCAAACGTATCACCACATGAAAATGTAAACAAATTGAACAGAAAACGTAGGTACCTGTTGATGCCAATTAGAATTAATTCACAAATCCTTGGTTTTCGTTTGTTAGGTACATATCAAAAGAAAACCAAGGATTTGTGAATTAGTACCTAAGTACCAACCTATATTGTTTTTTTTTACAAAATCTTAAGTTTTCTGAGATTTTTAATCACTTCCCCGTTATTATTGGTGGTATATTTTAAGGTATATGTCGTGATGGTCCACGCCTCCCATGGTACCCCATGCGTTCAAATCCGGTTGCCCGGATTTGAACGCATGGGGTACCAATGTGTTTTTTTCAATTCATGTGTATTTTCTAAGTTTTTCTTGGACATCACTGACATCAGTGAAGGAAAAACATCATGAGGAAACCTGGACTTCTGAAATCGCCAACCGGTCTTGAGCAAGCGTGGTGATCAATGCTCGTGCCCTCTCTGTACGATAAGAGGCTTTTGCCCTCCAGTGAGACAAATAAAGAGGTCGTTGTGTGTTTTTTGCAGGTATATAAAATGATGCAGTTAATTCGAAAACAAAGTTCGTTAAACTTATAATATGGATAGGATATGCTTTATTGCACACTTAAGAGCGTTTACGCCGCACGGCATTTCATACAAACTTTCAAGCCCTTCTTTTTCGAAATGAATGAACCGATTTTAATGAAACTTCAAACGCATAAGTAGGATACAAAGGTCTAAAAATTTAGTAGAGAAGATTTTCGAAAAATTGTGTTACAGCCAATTAGACCGATTTTAAAATTTCCATAGAAAAAGAGATTTGCAGTTATCTATTTTGAAAATATTCATTTGTTTCATTAAAATCGGTTCATTAATTTCGAAAAACAAGGGCTTGAAAGTTTGTATGAAATGTCGTACGGCATAAACGCTCTTAAAACAATGAAAAAAGAAACACTAGCACTCCGGCAGTGCCGACAGAAATGAAAACTTGAACAATTACATGTGTATTTTTTAATCGTCTTATAAACGGTGTCGGTTACGGTAACAGTGTCGCGAGTTCAATGGCTTTTTCCTATCTCAAAAAATGCCCAACGCGCCTAAAGAAGTTTTCACTTCAAAAAAAAAAGAAAAGAAAATATAATTTATTATGATATTAATAAGCCTATATGTTTTTTTACCCGACAACGGAAAAGCCAAAAGGAAGGGTTATTATAGATATATAGATAGATTTATTTAAGAAAGAATCCTCACACTAACTGACTTAAAACAATAATATGTAGGTACTTGTTTATAAAAATAAGGGGAAATAATCATAATTAACATAGATCGGAATAGGTAGAGGTATTTTATGTACTTGCTATAGGTTAGAATAATATGGATATTCCCTTTTAGTTATGAAGTTAAGTTAAGTTTCGAAGTTACTGTTGGTAAAGAATTGAATTCTAGTGACGCAGAAAAAGACAAAAACAGGTGCGTCACTCTAGCGACAATAAAATTCCGTAAAAATCCTGTAGTATTAGTCGGAATTCCTTAGAATATCCATATTAACATCAATGTTTGCGGTCAATGAACCTAAATAGCTCTACCTATTCCGATCACTGATAATTAAGTAGTAGTAACTACTTAATGCGTTTTATTCCCTTAATGGAACCGTTGTTTGTTACCTTGTTTATTATACAGACAAAACATTTCTACGCCAGGGGGAATCATGTGCTAAATTCATGGTTTCAATTTTCGCATCGATGTCCCCGCTATCCAGTATAAACGCGAAATATTATTTACACCTATTTGTTTCATTGAAACTGTCAAATTGTCCCAATCAATTTTGAACCTTATGCTTTAGCGATAAATTTGAAAATCCATTAAAGAAATTTGACCGATTGTAGTAGCTTGATGTGCTGGCGTCTGTACTAACTTGCGTCAGTCGCGTTCATACGCGTTCCAAAGGGATATTCCCATACCTACAAGTGTATTTTGCGCAAACATTGCAGGGTTGGGAAACGCTTCATACTGGGCATGAAATGAGTTGCTAATGAACTGAAATGAACTACCTATGTATTCCAAGCATATATAAACAAGGAGAATGCCGGTATAGACATCAGTTGCATTCTGGGTGACTTCAGTGAAGCATCAGTAGTACTAACGCTCAAACCTTCTCTTCATAAACGCAAACATGACGAAAACTAGCCAGTCAATGTTGCTGTTGGTGTGCGTCGCATTCTTGGTGATCGTCTCGTCTCCGCAGAATGCAGTCCAAGCGGACGTGCTTATCGGCAGCTGCGTCTGGGGCGCTGTTAACTACACCTCAAACTGTCTCAAAGAGTGCAAAAGACGTGGCTACAAAGGAGGACATTGTGGAAGCTTTGCTAATGTCAACTGTTGGTGTGAACAATAGGATAATTAACATTACACGGCAAGATAATTCGGGGGATGGTGTCTCCTAACTTATGTTTTATTTGTAACTTGTATGTGCGTACGATGTGACTTCAATTAAATGCTTGTTTAAATTCATTTGCTGTATTTTATTCCAGTTTAATATTTTTATATGTTCTATGTTGTTGTATTAGGGTGTTTAATTTGGAAACAATTTTCTTTTGAATGTACTTTCGTGAGCGTAGCACTACTTCGCTCACACAGAAATATGGGGTATCAGAGTTGGGGGAGCTTGGAAGTTCTCAATCTTAAAAAGAAAGCACTGGCTTTGAGAAATATGTGTGAAATTGGGGGTAGCGCCAGAAACATAAGTTGTTGAACATTTAAAATACCTAAAAGCTTCCAATCTTAATTATGTTGCTGTAGATACAAACGAGATTCACACTAAAATACACCCTCTGCGATCGGATAAAATCAAAGAGATATACGATTTGTTAATTAAATAATTGAATGTCTTTGGATAAAATTATGAACTAGACGTTCCAATGACAAATCATCGAAATTTAAACCAATATCTGCACTATAAAGTCATGAACTATTAAAAAGGCATTACGGCTTTTTCAATATTTTTGTTTGTAGGACCTACAAACCCTGATACTTATCCTTACTAATATTATATATTAGTAAGGATGTAACTATGTCTGTCTGTCTGTCTGTATGTTACCTTTTCACGCTTAAACCACTGAACGGATTTCGATAAAATTTGGCAGAGAGATAGATTGCATCCCGGAGAAGGACATAGAATAGTTTTTATCGACAAACCTTGCGGGCGAAGCCGCGGGCGGAAGCTATAGTACCTGTAACAACTACATATATTGTAATTAATCACGCAAAGCCCGCAATAAAATCAGCTAAAACAGTAGCAAGTAGGTAGGTACTATAATGGTGGGCCGTTGGTTACGGTTGGTATTCGTAGATCAGAGAGCTGTTACGAGTAGCCAGATGCCTGAAAGCCTGACAAACAGGCTTACCCAACGCTATCGTGTTACTGGGCAACAAGTTGCCCCTTGAGAAGACTGGACAGCCGGAAAAAACGGCTTAACGTGCTTTCCGAGACACGGAGTTGAGCACTTGGTAATTATTCTAAAATCTAAGTTCCCCATATTTGTTTACCACATAAGACAAATAAAGAAAAATACACTTATTTTCGCCAGTAGAAAATAGGTGGCGTATCTCGCACAAATAAGCAATTTACAATTCCGATCCACAGAGTGAGCCTACCTATTCATCATTTAGATTTATAGTCCTTTATCTAGCCGATCTGTTCTTGTTTAATTAATGGAAGTAAGAAAATTTCGTCGCACAAATGCCTAAACATGGCCACAGATTCCGTTGCCTTGACGTTTTGGTGACAGTTCTACGACCCTCGTTGCCTTTCTGACCCAGCTTAAAATAAATTAGGAGAATTCATAACTCTCAGTAATTCTAGTAGGTACCCTAGTGCCTTTTGTTGTTGTGATTTTAAGTAATTCCTGAATTGCTTGAAGTAGGTATTTCGTTTGAGAAAATCTATGGATGTATGTTTAGTTATATCAAGGATTCCTTAAGGATTCACGTAGATCTGAGTTCAGTACAAATCAAAGACATTAAATTATTGTACCTATCTTAAAATCTCTTTATCTTAAATGTCTTTGGTGCAAATATTTGTACTATGGTGTTGTGTCGCAGATTGTGTCCAACTATTACATACTATACGAAGAGAGTACATAGAATTAATTCGGTAGGTAGGTATGTATAGGTATTATAATGTCATGTATGCATATCCACTGAAATTTCCAGCTGATCTAAATCCCACACGGGTGCACCTAAATCTACAATAGAAAATGAAATTCACATTATTAATTTTGACCAAAGACTCAAATTATAATAGTGAATTTGTACGATAGTTGCAGGTAACGTGTTCGCTAATTTTATGAAGAGAGGATAAGTAATTATTACAATTGTAGGATTAAAAAATTAGTTTTTTATTTAAATGATGATGAAATCTGGTGGCACGTTCAGAAGTGCCCCAGAATATCTACAAATGTTGGATTAAAAACTGAAGGTTATTTTATTTTAATGATGATGAAATACATACATAAGAGGATGTTTGAAAGTGGCACCGGTAACTGAAAAGTTGCGTGGGAATCGGTTGTCATGGTATGGGCATGTGTTACGAAGAAATGAGAAAAATGTCGTGAGGAGAGTTTTGAGTATGGATGTCGATGGCTATAAGAGTAGGGGAAGATCAAAGAAACGATGAATGGAATGTGTGAATGATGATATGGTTAGAAAGGGGGTGACTACCGAGATGACGACTAATAGAGAAGTATGGAAGAAAAAGACATGTTGCGCCGACCCCAAATAAATTGGGATAAGGGGAGGAGAATGATGATGATGATGATGATGATGAAATCTGGCGGCTTTCAAGCTTGCGATGGAAATCAAGCCGAAAATCCAGTAAAACACTAATTTAAGTTTATCTAGACTCGGAATAGAATATAATACTCTTTATTATGTACACCATATTAATTACGGACATAAGGTATAGAAACTGTACAAAGGGTGACACAATGGACGGTGGGCGGACATACCTACCTATGTCCAACATAGTGAGTAGGAGTTTAAAAATCTAATATGCCTTCTTCAGAGTATTTTCTCGACGAAAACAATATTCTAACACAGTTTACTTTAATATGACGAAGAACAAATTTCCCAAACACGATAGAAAAGTTTTAAGTATATTTTTCGCTGTAAAAGCTCTTTGGTCCTCGTTAACTTCTTCATGTAACTAAAAGTCACTGACAAGTTTCCCGGGGACTTAAACAGTTACCTAAACAACCTATTAGAGTGTTATCACAAGTTGTATTAATTTTGCTACGCTCGTCAGCTGGACTTAGAGAACGAAGGTGTTATTCCAGGCAAGCGCATATTAAAAATGGGCATGCGCAATGGGCCGCAGTCAACGCATTTTCATGAAAAATTGTCTGAAAATGCGTTGCGCTTTGGCCTGATTAGTCAATCCATGATAAAAATGTAACTTGGGAGTCTCATTTGGGCTAAGAAATGTATGGGAAAAGTTATGCGATTTCTGACTTTTTAAGTAGTCAAACCTCAGTTGGTCCAACATGGTTTTTGTTTATGAAACAATATCGATTAGCATCAAAAAAGTTTTAGTGAAAACGGCAAATTTTTTTGATGAAAAAGAATAAGGACAATCTCCTAAGACCTAAGAGACGGTCTTACGAGACTGTCCTTATTTTTTTAATGTACGGTACGTTAAAAAAATAAAGACAGTCTCATTACAACGTTTTTTTTTTCTTATTTTTTTGTTTAAAGAGGGTTTGATCAATTTGACCATGCCACTCTCAGGCATTCTACATATTATGTCTACTATCTACGCTTAATACCCAGGTGAACAATTTTATATAACTTTTTGTCTGTCCTGGACAAGGGAGCAGCCAAGATACCTACTATTAAACATTAATAGAATT
The DNA here is from genome assembly GCA_916614155.1 of Mesoligia furuncula. Lineage (NCBI taxonomy): Eukaryota > Metazoa > Arthropoda > Insecta > Lepidoptera > Noctuidae > Mesoligia > Mesoligia furuncula. Next base: position 12,299,152 of record OU744804.1, on the reverse strand, counting down.
AAAACCGTTTTCCATGAAAGTCAGTCACTCCTATCAACCTCGTTCCGGACACATTCCGCTAAAATATGAGTGGTATCCTCTACCTTATCACACTCAGAACAATTGGGCGAATCACTCTTGCTCATTAAAAAGGCGAAGCTATTCAACGGAATTTGTCCCGAACGTAGCCTGAAAGCAGTCACAATCTCATTTCGATGCATATCTGTACCCACAAACCAAGGAAGGCGGGAAAGGCTATGTTGGATGGTTCTATACCAAATTCCTTTCCTTAGTGACCTCTCATCAAAGTATTATCTCCATAATTCTAAACACTGGTCGCAACGGTTTAGGTACCTGCCCTTACTGCCTCATCTCAAAGATCCAGCCTGTATAAAAAAAGGAGAAATTCGCATATTAACGATTTTTCATTAGATACGTGACGATTTCTACCAGTCAATTCCTTTCGGTGCTGTGCGGCCCGCCTGTAGCGTGCGTTCGTTTATAGAAAATGGAGGATGATGATTGTTGCAATGCTTTGCGATACAGTGCGGCCCGTCCCATTCTGTGCTAGCATTTAGAATTTCCTGCACTACACAGCATTAACGGCTAAACTAACTTTGCCAATTACGGCTTTATTATTATTGGGCGCAACTAAGAGTGTGTATAATCAGCTAGGTTGGACGTTTGCAGTTGTATTCATGATGAGTTTCAGAAACATTTGCAGCTTGGATACTTACCTAAGTACATTCTTAGGCGTTATGTTGTTATTTCAAAAGTAATTAGAGCAAGTGCAAAATTGCAGTGTTGTTCCCGAATTAAGTAAAACAAAATGTCATAAGTATCATGTGTTTTTTTTGTTTGTAGGTTTTTATAAGCAACTATGGACCCGCACATGCGTTGCACGGGTGCAATTGCGACATATAGCGGAGTTACCATTTACCACGTAGGTAGCATCACGTAGGATGCATGGCCCACTCCCGCTCACCGAGAGGAGGCCTGTGTCCCAGCAGTGGGAACATTATAGGCTGATTATGAGGTCGTATATTGGACTATGGATTGGATTAAAAAACTTTTAGTTTCATCAGAATAACACATTCACTTTTTAACCCGATATTCCCACTTATGCGGGCGAAACCGCGGGGCGCTTCTAGTTGAAATTAATATAAACAGTGTTTACAATAGAAATCCCTCCGTGCGTTTTATCTCTTTGTAATAATTTAATAAAATTAGCCCTTACTATGGAGCTAACTATTAAAAAATTAGGTTCCTTTATCACTGTTTACGATGTAACGTGCAAGCGATAGGTATGTATGTACCTTTACATCGCGAGGTAGAATTTAATAATGTCGTATTTATCAACCGTATAGTTTTTTTTAGCGAACACACGAACCACCGGCTCCATACTTAGTGGGTCCATTTGGACCACAAAACAAACGACGAATGCATCCATAGTTCAACTTAAATTAGTGTTATATTGAAGTTTTATATTATTATTTTATATGCGCAATAATTTCGTATTTATTATAATTCACTTAATGTTCTTCTCTCGCGACTGCACGGTCTTACTATAAAAATATTAGTTATCTAGCTGTTGCCCACGACTTCGTCTGCGACCCAGGATGTAAAGTAGCCTAAGTTCCTTTGCCGTTTTAGCGTGAAAGAGTAACAAACTGATATACAAATAATCAAATCTTTTCTCTTTATAATATTAGTTTAGATAAGCAAGCTGATAGCGAGGCTTAGGTACTTGCTAGGTGGCTCTATATGGTGCCTCGATAGACTTCCATCGAGTGAAAAGCCTACTTACCTAGGTCAATGCCTTACTAGATCATAGGGAATTCTCTTGGTAATTTCCTTAGGGAAATTCTCTAGGTAATTTCTTATGACCAAGCGTTAGCTTATCAGTGTATTTGTTATTGTTGGACAAACAATTAATTGATTAATTGTTAAATTAATCACTAACAATGTGATTGCGATTACATGTATGTTGGCTCATGTAGATAACTAGATAAATTAATAAGTTGTTATCTTGAAAGATCTTATAAACTAATTTAATTTCGTTCTAATAAATAGTCTGCTAAGTACATGAAACATGTTTCTGGACCATAATAATGTGAAGGATCCAAGAATGCGGTGAGTCCGGTTGAGAGTATCAAACGCAGTGACTGAGTGATATCATGTTGCCCAGCGTGCAAGTGACATCTGGAGCTGCAAACTGAGCAGATTTACGCGTGACCAACGGCTACTGCCATATTTATGACTAGCCTCAAATTGTTACGCTAACAAGACCACAGTGCGGTAATAGTACATTAGAAAGTACTATTGGCATGGATAAATATACATTAGTTCAGTGAGAATCCGCAATAATAGAACGTCAGTCAGGGTCTTTTCCGTTTGGTTCCGGGAGGGACCACGGACAATTTAAGGTAATGCGCAGTGGTAGACCGCGAAATTCAAATTTTCTTACGTTTTTTTGCAATTTTCAGGTCAGTATCAGGTTGTATCTTTATCAAAATATGAAGGTTGACTCACTATTACCTTTTTATGGTAATCAAATTTGTTCTAAAATAATGCATATATTTGCGAAGGAGTGTTTATAAACATGATACTCGTATTAATCCTTATCCAAATAAATACGTTATTGAACACAAGTATTTAATTTTGAACAAAATTGCATTTGTTTTCAATGAATATCTCAGGAGTTATCATAGTTTTAAAATAACTTTGTTTTGTTGTTTTAAAATAGCTTCTTAAAGTAATGTACTAAGTAATACTGGTAAATACATTATTTTAGTAGGGTTTTTCCTCAAATTTACGCGGTTGAAACCGCGGGGACAGCTAGTGTTAAATATGGTGTTTTGTATGAAAATATCTTCATGCAAAACTGACGTCACTATCTAACCAAAACTAAATAGCAAAAAAATCGAAGGTAAAAGCCCGCAAACACAGGGAAACGATCCCAATTTACTTGTATATTTGTTCTCCTAAAATATATGTGTTATTTGTACAAGTTGAATCTGAAATGCGAGTGGGGGCCCGGGCGGGGAAATTACCCAACGGGTATCCGGAGACGTATTAGATAGTTTAAACGATGTACAATATTTATAAAACCAGACAGATTTTCAGAAGGTAATATATTCGGACCTGTCTGTATTTTGTCACGTTTCTATTCACTTACCTTTCTACTCCGTAACTTTCTTGTCCGTGTGGTGCCGGACTTAAAGAATTGCACCACCCCTTACTTCCCGTGGGTGTCGTAAAAGGCGACTAAGGGTCTTACCGGAGAATGGGCAGCAGCGTTCTCTATTTATTCCACCATCATACCATACTGCGATCGCCAACCCGCCTGCCAAGCGTGGCGATTATGGCAAACCCCCCCCCCAAAATTGGGGGAGGCCTATGTCCAGCAGTGGACGTCTATCGGCTGAAACGACGACCTTTCTACTCATCTTTAGCCTGAAATTGCATTTTTTCTTCTCTCATCTAATCTTACGTCTGTTTCTGATAAAACTTTCAGTCTAAACAAGCTGCTAAATTAATGTAAATTACCCATTTTGAGTTGGCGCCAAACAAACGTAAAGGCGCCGTAAAATGATGGCAGTTTGATTGATCTTCGCTAATTGATCTGCGTTGATTGTTTGTTTGGCGCCGACTCAAAGTTAGTAATTTACATTAATTTACGAGTAGGAGCTTATTTAGACTGCAAGGGTAATTTTTTGTTTATTAGTTTCTTTTTTCGTCGGTTTAATTTTTTGTTACAAAGTTTTCTAACTAGACAAATAAGAATTAAAGTTTTTTGACTGCTTGCTAAAAAATTCAATATATGCCTTTTGAATGTCCTTTCAGCTGTTAATTAAACTTTTTGTGTCGATTTAGAGTTTCAGAAAAAGGGTGTTATTTTTGACAATAGGTACAAATACAACAACGCGTTTAGGATTCTGTTGGGGCGGCCACGGTTTTGTAGCGCGTCAGCGATGTTCGCTGAGGCTAGAACCGATGATTTCCACGGTATAATTAGAAAAAGGAGTGCGTCGCTTCTGCGCCGTTGCCGTGGCAGCTCGAACGGGCTCCTGAGTGTGTTGTCCGAGCGGTGGGACTCGCCTTTTTTGCGGAGATGGCTGCAGCTGCATGCCAGCGCCTGCGATTATTATTTAATGTAATGTGTGTGTATTTCTAATTTTGATTTTAATTTAGATTTTATTATTTGATTTTAATTTTATAAGTTTGCGATTTTATTTTGATTTGTTTTGATTTGATTTGTATGGATATTTATCTAAAATAAATGATTTAATTTGATTTGAAAATTAATACAACATGTGAATTCATTCTTATAGGTTGTTTAGGTAACAGTTTACGTCGCCGGGAAACCTGTCAGTGACTTTTAGTTACATGAAGAAATTAACAGAGACCGACGGTTACGCTTTATAGAGAAAAAATATAAAACTTTTCTATCGTGTTTGGGAAATTTGTTCTTCGTCATTTTAAAACAAATTGTGTTAGACAAAATTATAGATATTTAAAATTTCTATACCCTGCGTTAGATGTAGGTATGTCCGAATCTAGGTAAACTTATGTTAGAAAATACAGCAACTGAATTTAAACAAATATTTAATTGAAGTCTTATATTATCGTAAATATACAAGTTAGAAATAAAACATAAGTTACATTAATTAAAAAATTCTTTGCAGATTTAGTCTGCCAATTTGAAAACACCATCCGTCGAATTATCTTGCCGTGTAAAGTTAATTGTCCTATTGTTCGCACCAACAGTTGACATTAGCGAAGCTTCCACAATGTCCTCCTTTGTAGCCACGTCTTTTGCACTCATTCAGACAGTTTGAGGTGTAGTCAACAGCGCCCCAGACGCAGCTGCCCATATACACGTCCGCTTGGACTCATTCCACATTCTGCGGAAACGAGACGATCACCAAGAATGCGACGCACACCAACAGTAACATTGACTGGCTAGTTTTTGACATGTTTACGTTTATGAAGAGAAGGTTTGAGCGTTAGTACCTACTACTGCTGGTTCACTGAAGTGACATGGAGTTCAACTGATGTTGATGCCAGCATTCTCGGGGTTATCCCAGTAGAACGCGTATGTACGGCGACTGTCGTAAGATAGCGCGAACTACATCCGTACCAGCTCGTGATTCAACGAATAAGTATAATCATATTTAGGTTTTATACAGAGTTGTAGAGACATAATATTACGCTTGTAAACCCGAAGTCCCTTGTCAACGGCGTACCGTAAAGTGATTCACCTCTGCCTAACCCTACGGGTTACGGTTACGGTGACGTAGACACCGTGGCGGGACACCTGAGGAAGTCTGACCGAGGTGTGCAATTCTAGCATGCCTCGGTCCGGCCGACCGCTGCCCAATCGGGCGGTGTACTGGTGGTCGGTGGAGCTGGAGGGGCTTCGAGCGACGTGCGTGGGGGCCAGAAGGGCCTACGCGCGGAGCAGGCGGCGGCGTCGACGAGACCACGCCCACGAGGACCACCTCTATGAGATGTACATAGAGGCAAAACTGGTCCTCGAGCGGGCCATCGCCGACGCCAGGGACTCGGCGAGAGCGGAGATGCTGGAGGGTCTCGACCGGGATCCCTACGGGAGGCCATACAAGGCGGCGCGCAACAAGCTGCGCCCCTTTGGTCCCCCGGTGGCCGAGACCCTGGAGCCCTCATTCCTGGATGGGGTGGTTCAGTCCCTGTTCCCGTGCAGGGACAACTTCACCCTGCCAGTGATGGACCCTCCGCGGGGGAACTCAGCGCGGCGATTGTGCACATCCGCGCCATGAAGACGGCTCCGGGCCCCGACGGTGTCCCGGCGAGGGTGGTGGCAATTGCCGCCACTCAAATGGAGGAGCGGTTTCGGGACCTCTTTAGCGCATGTCTTGCGTCTAGGAGGTTCCCGAAACCGTGGAAGGAGGGGCAGTTGTGCCTCTTTCGCAAGGAGGGCCGCCCGGCAGACTCCCCCTCGGCATACTGACCCATCGTCCTGCTCGATGAGGTCGGCAAAATGTTCGAGGGGATAATCGCTGCCCGCCTAAAGGGCCACCTGCGGAATGTGGAGCCGGACTTGTCGGACGCTCAGTTCGGTTTCCGGGCTGAGCGTTCCACGGTAGACGCGCTGGCCCGCCTTAAGGGCCAGGTGAAGGAGGCGATGAAGGCGGGGGACGGATTGTTGGCGGTGTCTTTCTGACATAGCCAACGCCTTTAATTCTGTTCCCCACAGCACCATCCTAGAGGCGCTCCGATTCCACGGGGTGCCTCCATACATGCGGCGTCTACTGGCCAGCTACCTGGAGGATCGGGCGATCGTCCTCGTGAACAGGGCTGGCCAAGTCCGGCGGTACGCAGTCGAGGCCCGCGTTCCGCAGGGGTCAGTCGTGGGACTTCTCCTCTGGAACGTCGGCTACGACTGGCTCTTGCGGGGAACTCTCCTCCGAGGCACGAGTGTCGTCTGCTACGCGGATGACACTCTCCTCACCGCCCGGGGGGAGAGTTTCAGGGAGGCGGCCAACTTGGCCTCGGCGGGCAGATCCTTGGTCGCAGGGAGGATCCGCCGCCTAGGATTGACGGTGGCGCTGCACAAGACCGAGGCCGTGTTCTTCCACGGGCCTCGGCAGCGCCAACCACCAGACGCCCACATTTTTGTGGAGGGCGTCCGAATTGGGGTGAAGGCCCAGATGAAATATCTGGGCCTTGTTCTCGACAGCAAGTGGCGTTTCGGCCCGCATTTTAGCGGGCTGTCGTCGCGCCTGCTGAAGACTGCGGGCGCCCTCTCGTGGCTGCTCCCCAACTTGGGGGGGCCCAGCGCGCGATACCGGCAACTTTACGCCGGCATCTTGAGGAGTATGGCCCTTTACGGGGCCCCCATTTGGGAGGACTCCCTCAAAAGGAGGGAGAACGCCCCCGCATTGCGGGCCCCCCAAAGGGCCATAGCCCAGCGGGTGGCGAGGGCCTACCGCACGGTCGGCTTCTCCGCGGCATGTTCTCTGGCCGGCACCCCGCCTTGGGAGCTCGAGGCGTGCGTGCTCGCCAGAGTATATGAATGGACGGCGGGGCGGAGGGCGAGAGGAGAACGCCCAGCCCCGGAAGAGCGGGAGGCCGTCCGGCGGGAGGCGAAGGACGCCATTGTCGTCCACTGGACGCGGGACCTCGCCGCCACAGCCTTCGGCCGCCGAACCCTCGACGCGATTGGGCCGGTCTTGCGAGACTGGCTCGAGCGGTCGCACGGGTTCCTCTCCTTCCGTCTGGTGCAGGTGCTGTCCGGACACGGTTGCTTCGGATCGTACCTGCACCGTATCGGGCGGGAGGAGACGCCGTCGTGTCACGACTGTGGCGCGGCGGAGGACACGGCGCAGCACACTCTCGAGGTGTGCCCGTCGTGGTCCGGGCCGCGCCGCAGTCTCACCGCGGCGATCGGAATGGACCTCTCGTTCCCCGGCTTGGTCAACGCCATGCAGTGGGATGAGGGGTCCTGGGCGGCAGTCGCCTCCTTCTGCGAACACGTCATGTCCCAGAAGGAGGCGGCGGAGCGCGCGCGGGAGGAAGACCCTCTCGCGGCGCCGCTCCGAAGGCGGAGGAGGGGTCGAAGAAGACGTCAGTATGACAGTTATCTCCGACTCCTCCCAGGTGGAAGCCAGCAGGCGACGGGTGCGGGGGCACCCTGTGTATACTGCCTCTGGGTGGATATACTGCCTCTCTGGCAGGGAGTCCCACATACTCCGTCTCGTCCCCCGACGAGCGGAGATGCGTAATGTCATTTCTCAGCGACAAAAAAAAAAAAAGCTACACCTACCTATAAATATAATATCTAATTAAGACAAAATTATAATTATAACTAAGAAATAACGATAACACCAAATTATGACTAATACTTAATTAATTTATAAAAATAACAAAATTAAATCTTAAATTAACTAAAAACTATACAGAAACTAAATCGAAAAATTCATCCGCATCGCTGTCGACTGGTAATTTACCCAAGAGACTAGCGGCATTACCACGTTGTATGGCAATGCTTAGCCTCTGGCCAAGGTAAAAGCCAGCCCTTGGGTCACAGAAAGTGTCAACCAGCCGTTTCGAAATTTCTTTTAAAAGACCATGAGCACTCGGACCCCACGGCCCGAGAAGAATAAGAGCTATTTTACAAAATATTTAGACTTGGATAAGGAAATCTATAAATCCTTGCTTCCTCTGGAAGCCTTTTGCTTCATAAACAAAAAATCTAAATGAGACATTTTTCGACTTATGTAAATCTACTAACTTTTAGTACATGAATGATGAATGAATGAATTGCACCTATCCCAGCGTGGTTAAACCAGACTCGATTAATCGAATGAACCCCAAGATTCGCACTAGCTCCTGTAGCCTCATGTTCATGGTGCTACAGCGACCATTGCATATCAAGGAATAGACCATGGGGCGCGGTAATGGTAGGGAAGACGTGCCCGTAGGATAGGTAAGGATTTAAGAGCCTACCGGATATGCATCCTAGAGTAAGCATTGGACTAGTGGAGAGATGGGTAATTATTATCTATGGATGGGCATCTTTTATCGACCTTGCCGCCAGGTTGGTTCAGGTCGAGCTTCATCGGTGCGTCTTTTGGTGGGCTTCTACTGCTTTCTCGGTTCTTTTGTATGTAATTGCTTGTTGCTGTTTTCAATGTCTTCGTCGGAAGTTTCGCTAATATCCGTTTCCGGTTTTTGTAAGTTTCACTAGCATCGATCTTGATCTTACTTCTATCTTCAGCTGTCATCATCATCATCTGTCTAGTCTTTTCCCAGCTGTATCCATCCAAAAATTGATTCCCTTGTCGAAGTACAGACACCAGCACATCAAGCTACTACAATCTGTCAAATTTCTTTAATAGATTTGCAACTTTATCGCTAAAGCATAAGGTTCAAAATAGATTGGGAAAATTTGACAGTTTCGGGTAGGTTGATGTGCTGGCGTCTGTACCTCATGTCCTGTTTTAGATTGTCGTTCCATGTGTAAATAGGTGGCCGACCTTCTTGGATTTGGCCTTGTACTGCATTGCTGCATGCAGTAGGTGTGGTTGCGGCGCCTGTAGACATGTGCGAGGTAGCACATCCTGTGGTTCTTGATGCGTTTGGTTGCTGTTTTTCCGTCTAAGATTTCATGCATTTTCTTTTGTCTTGGTTTATTCCTAGAGTGGTTAATCAAGTTTCTAATGATATATCGATCCTATTGGTTAGCGATTTGTTGGTTCCTTGTGATAGGATTTAGTGCCTTGAGGTCGACATTGTCAAAGGCCTTTTTTTTTTTTGTTTGTTTTATGCCTGTATGAGTAGCGCGCGGAGGCACTACGCCGGGGGGAGGATCCGCTTCCGCGGCAAATCGCTGTGGAGCGGACGGATCTCCGGCGCGATCTCATGGCGGCATGGAAAGAGCGACTGTCGCAACCCAGCGCAGGGCACGCCGCGACAGCGGCGATAAGACCCCTCTTTGAAAAGTGGCTAGAGAGGCGCCACGGCGCCTTCACCTACCGCCTGACGCAGGTCCTCACCGGACACGGAAGTTTCGAGAGGTTCTGCACATCATCAGGGAGGAAACGCCCGGATGTCACCATTGCCAGGATCGCCCAGAGGACACGGTGGAGTACACGGTGGAGGTCTGCCCCGCTTGGGCGGAGCACCGCCGTGTCCTCGTAGAGGCGATCGGCAGCGGCGGCGACCTCTCGCGTCTGGCCCTGGTGCAAGCCATGGTCCGGGGCGAGAGGGAGTGGGAGGCAGTCACCTCCTTCTGCGAAGCAGTCATGCTAGCAAAGGAGGTGGCGGGACGGTTCAGGAAGAGAGCCTCCCGTCTCAGCCGACTCCCGGCCACCGTAGGCGCGGGCCTGCGGGCGGAGAGTAATGCGTAGCTCACCGTCCGATCAGGACCAGGCCCGTGCCGGACGGCGCGTACGTGTTCCACGCGCGCCTCAAAGAGATGTCAGCATCGAGGAGGGGCCCCTTAGGGCCGAAGCCTGCCGGGCCAGCGGGATTGTCCGAAAGGGTTACCGCTGGCCCGAAACATAAAGGGCTAAGGAAGGAACACGGGTGGGTTTTAGTCAGTAAGAGTCTGCCACTCCCTTCCGCTCCACCCAGAGCGGGAGGAGTCATTGGATGATTTCCCATCCGAAAAAAAAGGCCTTTTTATGTCGAGGGCGAGTACATAAATTCTTTTACCTGCACGCCGTTCTTCGTCTAAGACCCTTTTAAGCGTAAATATATGGTCGTCTGTTGTCTAACTTTTAGTACATATTCAAAAATTTCGAATTAGGCAAAATTACTGGCATAACTTCCCATTAGAATAGAATAGAATAGTAAAACTAATTTATCTTATTATCTACAGGAGCCAATATACATAATGTCTAGCCATTTATATAATCGCTATAACATAACCAACTCATCAGTGTGTATGTTCGCGCATGACAAGCACAGCACACACTGGATGAGTTGGTTATGTTAGGTTGAGGTATGGCACCTGATATGAGCCATCCGAGCTTAGTCTCGAAGAGCATATGCCTACCTAACTGTATATGATTGCGACCAATCACACTCCAAAAGATGTCGGCTCCAACAAGTATGTCGACGGAGGAAGGAACATCGAAAGATGGATCAGCCAGACTTATGCCTGCTGGTAGCTGTAAGTCAATTATGTCTATGTATGTATGAGGTACATTAGTGGTTATATTGGGCAAGACAAAACAATCAATGTCAATGATATAAGACCCATCGCACGATTGTACATGTAAAACACAAGAATACGTAATGGTAGACACTTGACTGTTTATGCCTGCAACGTGTGAGCTTACACTACGAATAGGTAAACGTAGCTTACCACAGAGGTCCTTAGTCACAAAATTTGCCGTGCTTCCATTGTCAAGCAAGACTCTGGCGCTGTGCGGCATCCCGGAATGGTTCGTGACTCTTACCAATGCTGTGGAAAGCAATACATGACGAGATGAAAAATCATGATTAGTGCCTGCTAAAGATATATGTTCCTTACTTGAGCTAGATTTATCATCATGAGAATGCAACATTGTATTATGCCTTTTTTTACAATACTTGCAGTGACCAAGTGGACAAGTAGCCTCTAAATGACCTGGGCGTAAACAATTCAAACAAAGTTTAAATTCTTTCGCTTTAGATACGCGTTCTGCGATTGTAAGCGCTTTAAATTGATCACAAGTAAAAATGTAGTGACTTTGTTTACACAGGGGACATGAATTATTAAATTTTCCCTTACTTGTTAAGAAGCTTTTTGGCTTACTGTGCGATGACTCTGGCTTCGATTTTATACTCTTAGCCTCCTCAAGCGTTTCTAACAGATTGCATCGGTTAGAAATAAATTTGGTAAACGTGTCTAAGGATGGATACTCTGTTAGGGTATTCCTATGTTCTTCCCACTGCCTGCTAGTAACTGGGTCTAATTTAGATGCCATTAAATGTATAACCATTTCACCCCAATGCTGTACGAACAACCCAAGCGTTGCCAGTGATCTAAGGTTCTTGCTGGTTACATCAACAATTTGGCGTAAACCCTGACTACTCTCCCTTTGAAGTGGTTCCACATTAAGTAAGGCTTGAATGTGATTATTTATTAATGATTGCTTGTTATCGTACCTTTCACATATTGCCATGCGTTGTCGTAGTTGTCCCCTCTGAAATCTAAACTCTTAATAACAAGTGCTGCGCTGTCATTGAGTGACGAGCGTAGGCAGTGAAATTTATTGATATTATCTATACTTTTTTCCTCATGAATCAACGAAATATAAATATCTTTAAATTCCAACCAATCCTTATAGCCGCCGCTAAAGTGAGGTAAATTTATTTTAGGAAGTCTAACATTATTATGTCTAGTATCCAATGAAAGTTGCTCATTGGAGCTTACCTTAGTCGCCAGTTGAGCGCGATGTTGTGACAGAAGCGCGCGAGCAGATGCTAGCTGCCTATAGTAGTTGCTCTCGAATTGCTCACGTTCAGAAAATTGCTCGTCGGGCTTGGCAGACAGGTACTCCAATTGACTCTAAAACTGATCATAGGTGGCATATAAGGTAACCATTTTCTCAATTCTTATCTCTAACTCGACAAGTTGTTCCTCACTAAGCTGATCGCAAGATTTAGTGGTAGGTAGACATGAAAGTTGTGAATTGAGTAAGCTGAGATTTTACTGAGGCACGCTTTTTGTAAGCTCTTTGATCGTCATTTCTTCAGCCATGGCTAAATAGGAAGGTAGCTGTAAGCGCTAAAGGAAAAGCAAGTAAGCAAGAAAAAGACTGAATAAAGAATAAATGCTAAAAGCACCGAACTAAACTCTTATAATGCGCCTGTAAAACAACAAAGAGCAAATAGCTGATCGATGAAGCGTTGCTATTCAAAACCGGTAGGCGGTTAGAAAAAATATTTGAATTTAAATGATAAACCGTTGTGGCGAAAAAAAACGTATACCCACTTATGGCACTATATACACAGATGTTATAACTAGCAGGCATAAGTCTGGCTGATCCATCTTTCGATGTTCCTTCCTCCATCGACATACTTGTTGGAGCCGACATCTTTTGGAGTGTGATTGGTCGCAATCGTATACAGTTAGGTAGGCATATGCCGAAGCTCTTCGAGACTAAGCTCGGATGGCTCATATCAGGTGCCATACCTCAACCTAACATAACCAACTCATCAGTGTGTATGTTTGCGCATGACAAGAACAGCACACACGTACAAGCACCCATGGATCTCTCAAGATTCTGGGAACTTGACTCCATCTCACCTAAGTTCAGTTTCACATCCGAAGAGCGAGCATGTGAACAGAACTACATAAGCACAATTAGGCGCAACGCAGACGGCCGTTTCATAGTCACCATTCCCTTAAAGGAATCCCCTGAAGCATTGGGTAACTCCTTTGATATGGCTAAACGTCGCTTTCTGTCGTTAGAGCGTAGACTTGATAGAGACCCAATACTTAAGCATCGCTACGTAGAGTTCTTGCAGCAGTATGAAGCATTAGGTCATATGAGCGAAGTATCTCAGCCTTTTTCTTCTCAGGCATATTTCCTTCCACATCATGGTGTTTTCAGAGAGTCCAGTACAACGACTAAGCTTCGAGTTGTCTTCGACGCATCAGCCGTCCCAACTTCTGGTAAGTCGTTGAAGGACATTCAATGCGTAGGACCTGTAGTTCAGGATGACATAATATCCATATTGTTGAGGTTTCGGCAGCATAAATACGTCATTTCGTCAGATATCGAGAAGTTCTTTCGTCAAATCTTAGTTGACGAATCGCAGCGACCTCTACAGCAGATATTATGGCGCACTGATCCATCATTACCACTTAAAACATACGCATTGAACACTGTTACTTACGGAACAGCATCCGCTCCGTTCATTACTACACGATGTTTGTCTCAGTTGGCAAAGGAGGCAACACACACACACGTACACAACACTCTATACAGCACGATTTTTACGTAGACGATTATCTGTCGGGAAGTGACTCTATAGAGAGCACTATAGCGCTGTGTAGAGATGTAACCAGCATACTTAAGAGTGCAAAACTCAATTTTCGCAAGTGGCAGTCTAACAATGCCCAAATACTTAAGGCAGTCACTACAAACACACTTGATTCATCCAATCATACCACATCCACAGCAAGACATACAGACACACCTGACACAGTCAGCTTGAGTATTGACGAACCAAGTAAAACCCTTGGTCTTAATTGGCGTTGTCATACCGACAGTCTTACATTCTCCATTCATATACCTAAACATACAGATACTACAATCACAAAACGACACATACTTTCCACAATAGCGCAAGTATTCGATCCACTAGGTCTTGTCTGTCCATGTATTATCGAGGTCAAGATAATATTGCAGAAATTATGGATAAACAAGTGTGCATGGGACGACGAGGTTAATGTGGACATTAAAAAGTTAGGGCTGAAGTTCATACATACTTTACCACAGCTTAATTATCTCAGCATACCACGCTGGGTGGTATGCGACAGCCCTGTATCCGTAGAAGTACATATTTTTACGGATTCGTCAGAAAAGGCATACGGAGCTTGCTTGTTATTCGTTCTGTAGCTAGTAGCGGCACCGTCCATACACATCTGCTCACCTCCAAAAGTAAGGTTGCACCAATCAAGTCTACCACAATACCAAGGCTGGAGCTTTGTGGTGCCTTATTAGGGACCAGGTTGTGTGCACAAGTATTGGAATCGTTAACACTTAAACCTGACAAATGCATATTTTGGTGTGATTCTATGATTGTCTTGGGTTGGCTGTCTGCTTCACCTGGCTCGCTTATGCCGTTTGTCAGGAATAGAGTTTCGGAGATACGGGAAGGCTTTGGTGCTTATACCTGGCGCTATGTGCCGTCCAAGGACAACCCTGCAGATCTTGTCTCCCGTGGTCTGAGCGCTGACCTCATAAGTCAATCTTCTATGTAGTGGTCAGGGCCTTCATTCTTACTTACAGACCCAGCTCTTTGGCCTTCAAGGCCTAACACAGATGTGAACACATTCTATTAACATTCATAATCAATCATTACCTATCACTAATCCTATAAACAATAATTTATTTCAAACTTTAATTAATAATTCATCTAATTATTTACATTTACAACGTCTACTAGCATTTAGAATCATAAATCGGTCTAAAAGGGTACATAGTCATAGTCATACTCTTACCAATTCAGAGTTGTCCTACAGCGCTGATTTCATGATTAAAACAGTTCAGAGGGAAATGTTTCCTGAAGAGTACGAGCTGCTTTCATCAGGTAATATACTCACCCTTTATCGAGTCTGGTATTATACGAGTAGGAGGCAGATTAGATAATTCTTGCTGCGATTATAATGTCAGGCACCCTATTATTATCTGCAGCAAACATAACTTTGCTAAACTTATTTTTAATACCTACCATTTACGCTTATTTCATGCTGGTCCACAGCTGCTCTTAGCCACAATCAGACATGAGTATTGGCCTCTGGGTGGTAGAAACCTTGCTAAATCAACTGTCCATAAGTGCGTAAAGTGTCAGCGATTCAACGGTGGAACAGTTCAACCCATCATGGGTAACTTGCCTAAGGAACGGGTTCAGTTAGAGTTTCCTTTCTTAGAGACTGGCACAGACTATGCCGGACCCATCCTCCTAGCCGACCGCAAAGGTAGAGGATGTAGATTAGTTAAATCTTATATATGCGTTTTTGTTTGTCTAGCCACAAAGGCGGTTCATCTGGAGCTTGTCTCAGATCTAACAAAACATGCCTTTATTGCAGCACTGAATAGGTTCATTGCTCGTCGTGGTAAGCCAAAGACCATTTTTACGCACAGTTTTTCAGAAATCATTAACAAAAGTTAATTTGTTCCATAAAATTGCAATATTCTACACCGCAGTGCACAGTGTTAAAATTCTCTGACGAATATTAGGCCTCGCCGATAAACTCGGTGCGCGAGTCCGACTCGCTCTTGTTTTTATTTGAAATGGGTTTGCTCTTGACTCTAGTCTAGGTCAGAGCCTCAGAGGTGACAGAAACAAAGTCGACGATGGAGTGAGCTTACCGGGAAGAAACCTGTTCACTCTTACTTTGAAGAGATTCGGGTTGTATGCGCTCGGAAACACAGACGCAGGTAGAGAGTTCCACTCTTTTGTTGTGCGCATTTGAAAACGCTTAGTGCGAATTGGTGGAATAGCAACGGCAATAGCAACGAAATGATGCTAACTTGCAGTGCGTCTGGAACTCTGGATGTTCAAAGGTAGAAGGGGGCCGGTAGAATGAGGTCGTGGAGTTATTGGGCACACTCACCGAAGTGCCTATAATGATCCCACTTCTAGGACATTTCGGTTTCCTTACGATGCATGTTTTCCTTCATCGATTTGAGAGCAGTGGTGATGAAATAATTTACACAAAGTAAAGTACGACCTACAACTCGTAAGTCGCAGCCGTTTCCACTGAGCCACCACTGCTTTCATCATAACATTGTGCAACCAACAATAACAAATACCTACACTGTTAAGCTAACGCTTGGTCATAAGCAATTACCTAGAGAATTCCCTAAGGAAATTACTTTGGCAATTCCTTAGGGACATTACTTACTTTGTATATTAGTGTGGCTAGCTGACATAATTATGGCAAATTATAATAAACTAGCAACGCCCCGTGGTTTCACCCGCATAAGTGTCGATCCCGTGAGAATATCGGGTATATAAAAACTATCCTTTGTCCTTTCCTGGGACTCAAACTATCTCTCTATTCCAAATTTCGGCTCCGTGGTTTATGCGTGAAGAGGTAATAGACAGACAGACACAATGGCGCCGACTCCCTTGTTCACAAACTAAATTAAATTTAAGTTCAGTTCATCTTTTTCTTTCTATTTCATTAAGAAAAGGACATTTGAAATCTGTAATATCTTCGAAAATATTCATTTAAATTACATGCTGTAAGGGCCAAATTGATCTATATTAAATGCACAATGTATTTAAGGTACTTAATTGGATAAGGATTAATGCTGTATTGCTTAAAATCGCTTCGTAAATAAGCTATTATTTCTCGTAAAAAGTAAGGGATAAAAAATGATTATTGTGGGTTATCCCTAAGAGATAGACATATACCATCGTGGACTTTTTTGTAGACCTTTTTAAGGTGTACAATATAACTGTAGTACATTATTTTGATCTATCTCGTAGGGTTCAGCTAGCTTTTGCAATATAAGCGCAAAAAATGTGTTTATTAACGACATCACATTAGAATCCTCTAAAATTATCAGTGTTTCTCTACTATATTATGCATGTATTATACATATAAAATCGCATCAAAATCCGTTGCGTAGTTTTAAAGATCTAAGCATACATGCGGACAGACAGACAACGGGAAGCTACTTTGTTTTATACTATGCTAAACAGGTACACTGATTCATTAACTGCAAATGTAACTTTGTAATACTATATATTTATAAAGGATTACAATGTTATTTATGCAGTTGGTGTATCTAGAAAACTGGAACGAAATTGCAAAATATTTTAGTTTTTCCTTGATTTATACACTAAACACTAATTGTATTCTAAATTTGAAGCTTCTATGTCTACCTTAGAGTTTTGATGATCGGTCAGTCAGTCAGTGAGTGAGTGACAAAATTATGAAACTTTGACTACTTATAATTCTTAAACTACTGGTTCAAATTGAATGAAATTTGAAATATACCGTGTTTATACATTGCCTGCTTGATTACTGAAAATTCAGGTCTCTAGTTTTATCCACAACGAAGTTATAGGGTGTCGAAAATGGCCTGAACTGCTTCGAGAAAAGGATGGTACGGCCGTGCCCCTTTTTGCTCGACTTGGTGGGAGCACTCCCGTGCCCCCAGATCACTTTGCATACCTACTATTGTATAGAATCAAGTTTGCTAACTGAACAGACCGCTGTGCTGCTGAGGAGTTTGTTGCGCCACTTCTTGCCAACAAAAACACTAGGAAGTGGTGAAGGGCGTTCGTTTTGGGAGACTGTCTTATGTAATGTTGACGTTCGAAAGCTGCTGATTCTCAGCCTAATTTGAATAAATGCCTTTTGTTTTTTAACTTGATTTAAGGGAGTTCCTTAAGATCGAGTGAGTGAATTTTTCGAGCGTAATTTTTAGGCGGCGGCGCGGCTGAAAATCGTGTCTTAAACCAAACGTAGTTATTTTGTTTAAAAGAAACCTACGTAGACATATGTACATAATATCTTCATCAGGTAGTAATAGTATTGTTGTATCGACCGCAAAGTGAGTTATTAATGAACGAGTGTTATGTTGGTTCCCGAGCGCATGCGAGGACACTAAATTAACACGAGTGCAATAAATACTCACTTTAGCAAGGTGCGTAAACTACTTTTCTTTCAAATACCAATCTACCTACCGTGATAAAATATACCTAGTGCAGCATTAACAAATCCTGCATTATTTTTTTTCGTCATCAAGCCTTCTTGGAGTTAATATTAAACCTCGTTTTTAATACAGGCCATGTATTACTTAGTTTTTTTCATATTACGAATCGTTGATACGTCAGATGGCATTTTTTATGGTGCTAAACTTCACTTGAAAGAAATCTGTTGACGTGAAAGATTATATTTTTTTCTTCTCGATCTGAACGCCTAAATCTCTGATTTTTATTTATCTGAAAGGTTTTTGTATTATCTTGGTGCGTATTTACTATTTTTTGGGTTATTCATTGTTTTGTTTTTTTCATGTCGCAATATTTTTAATCGCTTTCGTTCTTTACTAAAGGTTCCTCGCTAGAAGACGTTTTTTGAAAGAGTCTCCACTGCTGATGGAAAATTAAAAGTTCTTTTTCTCCTTAATTGGTACGTAATAATTATGGTTCTATGATCCTTCTTTTGGGTATATGAGATTCTGTTTGCTTCACGGGTTCTTATGGATAAATTTTACTCCAGGTTAAGGCCCGAACTCAAAGCAAGCCGATACACTCGGCTCCACCCCGGCACCCAGTCGCTTGCCAATAAGTTATCCATCCTGAAATTCCCCGGAGCAACAGCCGATTCGTAGGTAGCGATACGGAACAGCACAGCCGTGCTGAGCCAGATTTGCTGGTCGTGTTCGCCAACGGACAGGAGCCTGCTTTAAACAGATATTTTTATTTCTCCCCTATTCTTGTATTACCTTGTATGTTGTACATAGTTTGATTTTTTTTTATTTTAACTGAAATACGGCGGGTGTGATACCTTACCTATTTTTGCGGACCTTTTTAAGCACGCGTACGGATTAGAATGAGGGATTTTCTTTTTCTTTTTTTTTTAACGCTTCCCTCGTCGCTGGATAGATGGCGCTGAACTTGGTAAGTTACTGTAAGGAACGGAAGTCACATAATTTTTTTATTAATTCACTTGGATGTAATTTTGAGATCGTAAAACGAAAGCAAACGAAACTGTCACTCAACGAGCGTAGATGACGTGACGCAATGTTTTTTTTCCAAGCGTTTTGACTTTGGCATCTAGTAACGTAGTCAGTTCAACGCCATCTTCAGGGATCATGGGAACTATTTTTTTTTTTTAATACTGAAAAGAAAAACCTCTCATTGATTGCAATCACGTTTTAAATTCGTCGCGTTTTCAAATTTTAATTTTTTTGGTACAATCCCTAGGTATTCCTTCCAATTTTCACGTCACGGATTGCCAAAATATTTTGTCATCATTTTTACCTGTACCTATATTTTTATCCTTTTTTTTATAATCAATATTTGTATTTTAAAGACAAATTAAACGTATTACTTAGCGAAAAGTGTTTCTTTCCGTCTATTTTCGCTACACTAGGTACTCAAAATAAAAACTCAAGATAATGAAAACAAAGTTTTATAGGCTTTTAAATATTTATCCCGCGACATTTTTTAACCCTATACAAAGCGCAAGTCCAACCCTGCATGGAGTATTGCAGCCACCTTTGGGATGGCTCAGCGAAATACCAACTTGCCGCGCTTGACTCCGGTGGATGCCAAGCTTCACAGCTTGGCTCATCGCCGCAAGGTTACCTGCTTGTCGGTCTTCTACAGATTGTACTTCGGTGAGTGTGCCCAAGAACTCCACGACCTCATTCCACCGGCCCCCTTCTACCTTCGGTCATCTAGACGCACAGCAAGTTACCATCCCAGCTTAGTTGCTATTCCACCAATTCGCACTAAGCGTTTTCAAATGTCTTTTATAATGTGCACAGCAAAAGAGTGGAACTCTTTACCTGCGTCTGTGTTTCAGAGCGCATACAACCCGAATCTCTTCAAAGTAAGAGTGAACAGGCTTCTTCTGGGTAAGCTCACTCCATCGTCGACTTTGTCTCTGTCACCTCTGACCTAGACTAGAGTCAAGAGCAAATCCATTTAAAATAAAAAAAATTAAGAATATAAGCAATATAATACTTGTGAAATAGTTAGTACCTATCTGTGTTACAGGACAGTGTCTTCACCCGTTTGTGGAACATTAACAATATAAGCAATAAAATTGCTGTTGGTTGATTGATGCGAAAATTATGCAAAGGTATATTTAACAAACTCCTACGCAGGGAGTAACTTTTCAATCCAGTCAAAAGCATTGACGCCGTGTCGCGTCGATAGCAATCGAGTTCGGTCTCACAGCTCATCAATCACTTGTACCTATTCTCGCGATTAACAATATCCAAGCGGGGTATACATTTATATGACGGCACGGTTGGCGCAGTGGTTAAGCGATTGACTGCTGCGCTGCGTGTCGCGGGTTCGATTCCCGGCATGGAACAAATATTTATATGACCTACTGCGCGTTGAGCTACCCATTACCTACTCTCCGCCCGCAGGCCCGCGCCTACGGTGGCCGGAAGTCGTCACGCGGCTCCCGACGCCGGGGGCGTCCCCC
Source organism: Mesoligia furuncula (assembly GCA_916614155.1). Classification (NCBI taxonomy): domain Eukaryota; kingdom Metazoa; phylum Arthropoda; class Insecta; order Lepidoptera; family Noctuidae; genus Mesoligia; species Mesoligia furuncula. Next base: position 12,278,784 of record OU744804.1, on the reverse strand, counting down.
GCGGCGACTGAGACGGGAGGCTCTCTCCCTGAACCGTCCCGACACCTCCTTCGCTAGCGTGACTGCTTCGCAAAAGGAGGTGACTGCCTCCCACTCCCTCTCGCCTCGGACCATGGCTTGCACCAGGGCCGGACGCGAGAGGTCGCCGCCGCTGCCGATCGCCTCTACGAGGACACGGAGGTGCTCCACCCAAACGGGGGCAGACCTCCACCGTGTGCTCCACCGTGTCCTCTGGGCGATACTGGCCATGCTGGCACCCGGGCGTTTCCTCCCACCTCATCAGGCGGGAGGAAACGCCCGGGACGGAACCACCACCGAACCGGACACGGAAATTTCGGGAGGTTCCTGCACATCATCATGTGCAGCAACCTCCCGAAACTTCATTGTCCGGTGAGGACCTGCGGCAGGCGGTAGGTGAGGGCGCCGTGGCGCCTCTCTAGCCACTCCTCAACGAGGAGTGGCTAGAGAGGCGCCACGGGGTGCGAGGGGTCTTATCGCCAATATCGCGGCGTGCCCTGCGCTGGGTTGCGACTGTCGCTCTATATCTATTTTAAATGTTTAACCTTTTAAGGTTGAGAACTTCCAAGGTCCCCCAACTCTGATACCCCTATTACTGTGTGGGCGTAATAGTGCTACGCTCACGAAAGGGAATAAAAAAAAAACAAATCAAATCCCTGCAGTGGGACATAACAGGCTCATAATAGTAAATAATAAAACACCCTAATATTGAACTGAAATAAAATACAGCAAATTAATTCACAAAAACATTTAATTAAAGGCACATCGTACCTACACACATACAAGCTACACAAAAAACATAAGTTACATTCATTTAAAAATATGAACTATTTCAATTCTTTGCAGTTTTCCTGCCAATTTGGATGGGATTTAACGAACTATCTTGCCGTGTAATATTAATTGTCCTATTGTTGACATTAGCAAAGCTTCCACAATGTCCTCCTTTGTAGCCACGTCTTTTGCAGTCATTGAGACAGTTTGAGGTGTAGACTACACCTCAAACTGTATCAAATATACACCGTGTAGTCAACAACGCCAAAGTAGGTAACTAATGCTATTTTGAGCACAGAGGATTCGTAAATTATAGTACATTACGATACGTGTGACTTAGGTAGATCATTATTGCACGCTAAATTCCGTGCATTAAGTCACTAGTGTTGTATACTATTTTATAGCTCGTGTGGCCACTATGACAAATGGTCACTCAAAAATCAATTTTGAATACATTTGACTAAAGTAGCTAATTCATTAAGTGGCGATGGAATGTAAGTTATCTGAGATGAGAGAAGAGAGAGAACACTACTAATACATTGTTTTTTCCCACAATCTCAATTTACTAACCAGGTACAAGAAAGTAGATTCAGCAAATAAAATGCACCTGAAACAACAAGTTTTAAGAAAGGCTCATAAAAAGGGGGAGGAAGGTGTCGCAGCGACAATATTGTCCGGAGGCAGTAACACGTACACCGGGGCCGCGACTAACTCACCAAGTTTGGGCTGAAACTGCGCAAAGCCCAGAAAGCAGTTGAGTGTCATCACACCCTCGCGTTTCTTTGTCCATTTAGTAGTCCGCCCTGAGAAATGGACATTTTAGCCAGTGATAAAAGGCAACTTTTATTTAAAAGGACTTGAATGTTCTCCGAGCCAACTTCGTTGAGTATTTTTGCCTTCAGAGTAGGCATTTCCTTTGGATGTTTCCTTTTTATTTACGTAAGCACGCAGAGGAAATGGGGAGTTTCATTACGTTTGCCCTTTCTTTTGTGCTTATTGATTCTGATACGGGCTTGTAAATAAAAAAATATAATATAATATATTTTTAACCGACTTAAAAAAAGGAGGAGGTTCTCAATTCGACGGTATGTTTTTTTTTTTGTGTGTGTTTGTTACGCGATTACTCCGCCAATTGTGGACCGATTTTCAACATAATTTTTTTGTTTGAAAGGGTATACTCTCGAGGTGGTCCCATTATCATCAAGTTGGAATCTGATGAGAGGATCCCATGGAAATCGAGGGAATCCCTCAAATTTTATAGGCAATGCTATAACGATTTGGGTATTTTTTTAAATAACTTGAGCATTTGCTCTCGGAAATCATCATTTGGTAAAGTGGAGCTGATGAAGAAGACCACAGATGGCCATTGGAACTACTCAATGACAAATATTTCACGGGTTGCGATTCGATTACTTTATTAAGGTTGCTAAGCAATTTATGCTCGTCATAAAGCCTATGGTGAGTGGCAATTAACGTCCCAAGATCGGGAAAAGCAATATTTTGTAACAAGTGATGAGCAGTTGACATTAGGCTATTGTAACTTAGATAAATTACAAACGGACCCACTAAAAAGTGAAAAATAAAAACTTTTTACAAAAAATTAAACAACCGACTTCAAAAAAAAACACTACAAATTGAAAAATAACTTTAATTTCGGAAGTCGGAGTCAATAAACGAAAATGCGGAACCAAAGACACCGACTTCCGAAATTAAGGTTATTTTATAATTTGTAGTGTTTTTTTTGGAAGTCGGTTGTTTTTTTTTTTGTAAAACGTTGCCCCACACTAGCAATTTGTCCTGTATTGTGGGTGCGTTTACAAACATTTAAACTCGCATACCCAATCAGCCAGAACCGGAACAACAACTTGTAGGTCATATAAATATTTGTTCCGTGCCGGGAATCGAACCCGCGACACGCAGCGCAGCAGTCAATCGCTTAATAACTGCGCCAACCGTGCCGTCATATAAATGTATAACCCCGCTTGGATATTGTTAATCGCGAGAATAGGTACAAGTGATTGATGAGCTGTGAGACCGAACTCGATTGCTATCGACGCGACACGGCGTCAATGCTTTTGACTGGATTGAAAAGTTACTCCGTGCGTAGGAGTTTGTTAAATATACCTTTGCATAATGTTCGCATCAATCAATCAACAGCAATTTTATTGCTTATATTGTTAATGTTCCACAAACGGGTGAAGACACTGTCCTGTAACACAGGTACTACCTATTTCACGAGTCGGCTTCAACTGAAAATGTAACACCTTGTTTGAGAGCAGTACCTAGGTACATGGCAAAAGCCGTTTCAGCTTTTGCAGTATAGAGAAAGGCAATTGCTCCTTTTTAGGGTTCCGTAGTTCCTACAAGGAACCCTTATAGTTTCGTCATGTCCGTCTGTCTGTCTGTCTGTCTGTCCGAGGTTTTTCTAAGAGACCGTTAGTACTAGAAAGCTGTAAGTTTGTAGGAGTACGTATATCAATTACGCCGACAAAGTGGTAAATCAAAATATTGGAAAATATTTTTTTTTTAGGGTAGCTCCCCTACATGTGAAGTGGGGATGAATATTTTTTTCGTCGTCTACTCCATCGTGTGGGGTATCGTTGAATAGGTCTTCTAAAATGACTTGGGGGTTGCTAAAATTATTTTTCGATTTAATGCTCCATTTACGAAATATTGAACTTTAAAGTGCAAATTTTTGTTGCAGTAGGCCCCTCCCCCTCTAAAACCTAAACTGCTGGCATGAAAAATTTGGATAAATTCACGATGATAGTGCATTTTATGAACTTTAAAGGAAAACTATAGCGGTTAAGATAACTTTATTAGTTTAGCAGTAATATTCCTTGAACTTGGGTGTTGGATAATTTTATACCAAATACAAAATCCTTAGCAGTAATCCTTTAAAGTCCCCCTCTAAAACCTAAACTGTTGGCATGAAAAATTTGGAAAAAATCACGATGATAGTGCATTTTATAAAATTTAAAGGAAAACTATAGCGGTTAAGATAACTTTATTAGTTTAGCAGTAATATTCCTTGAACTTGGGTGTTGGATAATTTTATACCAAATACAAAATCCTTAGCAGTAATCCTTTAAAGTGACTAAGATGAAGTAGTTGCTTCTTCATATCGGGTAAAGACATGCAATGAAAAACAATATATATATTTTTTTGTATTTAGAATAAAGGACAACAGAATCGTACTACATTGTGATAAAGGACTACTACGGAACCCTACACTGTGCGTGGCCCGACACGCACTTGGCCCGTTTTAAAGATTCTTTTATCCAGGTATTGCTAATAAATAATTCATCATCATCATCTGCCTAGCCTATTTCCAACTATGTTGGGGTCGGCTTCCAGTCTAACCGGATGCAGCTGAATACACATGGAGCGACTGCCTATCTGACCTCCACAACCCAGTCACTGGGTAATACAATACCCCTTGGTAAGACTGATTGTCAGACTTTCGGGCTTCTGACTACCCGTAACGACTATCAAAGACGCACGAATGACAGCCGGGACCAACGGCTTCACGTGCTTTCCGAGGTACGGAGGGGTCTCGTTAGTCAAGATGGTCACCCATCCCTGTGGGTTGGTCTGTACCAACCGCGGCAAGCGTAGCTTATCCTGATCGATCGACCTGTGAGGCTGTTATTATGTAGCCATGGGCCCCTCGGCTTAAAACACTATCAATATCAGACTGAATCATTTTGCTAATCCATTGCTAATCCATCCATATGTTTGAAAAATTTGTCTGCCCAAGAACGTAAACAACGCAATGAATGCTATTGAACAGTCAAAATGAAGGCCAGTGCTACGGATAGCGTGTACGCAAATACCCCGCTGGTAATACACGCGAACACGACAACAGTCTAAATATAAAACTCAAAGGTGACTCAATGACATAGTGATCTATCAACGCACAGCCCAAACCACTGGAGGAATCGGGCTGAAATTTGGCATGCAGGTAGATGTTATGACGTAGGCATCCGCTAAGAAAGGGTTTTGATAAATTCTACCCCCAAGGGGATAAAATAGGGGATGAAACTTTGTATGAAACTTTGTCAATTTAAAACTGATCGAGCTGAGACTGCATGCATATAGCTACTATGACGTAGGCATCCCCTAAGAAAGTATTTTGATAAATTCTACCCCCAAAGGGATAAAATAGGGGATGAAAGTTGGTATGAAACTTTGTCAATTTTAAATCGATCGGGCTGAGACTTTGCATGCATATAGCTACTACGACGTAGGCATCCCGTAAGGAAGGATTTTGATAAATTCAACCCCCATGGGGATAAAATAAGGGATGGTGGCGGATTTAAATGTATTAGTTTTTTTTATAATACTTAGCGCGAGCGAAGCCGCGGGCAAAAGCTAGTTTAATTTAAAACTGCTGGTGTAATGTAGGCACACTTCGCTGCGTTCCATTGAAAAGCTTCTGTGTCAGAACGCAACGTGTTTAATAACGGAAACAATTTTGACGACATTTGAATTCAAGATGCAGTGTGTTCTAAATGTAAATTTGAAGACAATAAGCGGTACTTTTGGCAAGGCGATTGCGTTGAGTGCATTTTGATATAACTGTAAAATATAAGTAGGGAAACGTTGCTGGAAAACAGTAAGTGAAGTTACTATTCTCACTATAATTGCTTTGCTTCCATTAACAGTAAAAGATTCAAAGGAAAGATCTCAAAAGGAGATGCTTCTTCTTGGATATCTTTTATTCATCTCAATATGCTCGGTTCATTTTTAGGGTTGCGTACCCAAAGGGTGCCAACGGAACCCTTTTACTAAGGTTTTGCTGTCCGTCTGTCTGTCAGCGGGCTGTATCTCATGAACCGTAATAGGTAGGCCGTTGAAATTCTTACAGAATATGTATTTCTATTGCCGCTGTAGCGGCAATAGAACATATATAACAAATACTTAATTAAAAAAAAAACTAAAGTAAAAAAATGAACGGATAAAAAAGTAAAAAAATAAGTACTATTAAGTATTGGTCGGTGGCTAAATAATAACAGCCTCACAGGTCGATCGATCAGGTCAAGCTACGCATGCCGCGGTTAGTCTGTGGATGGGTGACCGTCTTTACATACCATGACCCCTCCGTGCCTCGGAAAGAGCCTTTGGTCCCGGCTGTCATTCGTGGATCTTAGACAGTCGTTACGGGTAGTCAGAAGCCCGAAAGTCTGACAACCAGTCTTACCAAGGGGTATCGTATTACTCAGTAACTGGTTTGTGGAGGTCAGATAGGAAGTCGCTCCATGTAAAATACTGGTATTCAGCTGCATCCAACATAGTTGGGAAAAGGCTAGGTAGATAATGGTACGAAACCCTTCGTGTACGAGTCAGAGTCGCACTTGGCCGGTTTTTGTTTTATCTTGAAGAGTGACTATGTTAAGTAATAGCTATAACGTAAAGTAACCTATTTACTATCCTGAATGTTAAATACTGTTTGCTGATTTTATAGCGACTACTGCAGTGGGTATTGTTAGGTATTGATTTTATAGAGGTATGAGGAACAGGGTTTAAAGTTCACTCACACTCTATAGAAAAGAGCGGATCCTCCGACCAGACGCGTGTTGTGTCTACCGGGCAACAGCTGTATCTATGCTAGTTGCGTGGTAAACTCTGCTTGTGAGATGCAGGATTTTGTGTGACGTCAGTATGACACGTTATACCACGTTATACGTTATGGCGTAGATACCGCTACAATTTAAATAATATTTTTGTTTTTTTTTTCAATCTCGTTCTCGAACAGTCAAATCATTTTTTTTAAAACCATATCTTTTATTAGTTTAAAACCATATCTTTTTTTGCAAACATGGGTAATAGGAAAAAAATAAGTCGCTGTTTAGATAATTAGGTATGCGTAAAGACAACTGTGAGGAATATCAGAAGGCCAATTTCCATAATTAAAAACGTTCTAAATCTAGTCACAATCTCGTCTCAGCGACAGTCAGTGTCAACAACATGTCGAAAATGTAAGGAAATAAGAGGTATTTTTGACAGATGAGACTGAGATCAGACTATGAACGTTCTCAAAATTACGAGAATTGCCCTTCTGATATTCATCACAGTTGTCTTTTAACGCATAATTACTTACATAAACAGCGACTTAATTAATTTTGACCCATGTTTGCAAACATATAAAATATTAGATGTTTTGATTTGATGGTTCGAAACCGAAAAAAAAAATCGCTTGTCTTTTTTCAAATAATTTTATCTTTTACATAGATAAGGAACGGTCGAACACAATTTTACCACCACTAAAATACCTGAAAATTAATAAAAATGTGAATCTAGTAAAAAAAAGTAAACGCAGATCCTATATGACGAACACACAGACAACATGAGCGTTAAATGATGGAACTGACAGGATTACATTCGTCTTTTTATGTACCGAAAGTTTTTCAATAACAAAACTGGTTATTTTGATTTCATTGAGCAAATGAGCATTTAAACACGCGCTGTAACGCAGCTTCACCACTATGAAGCTTGGACATTAATCCACTTGATTGGACCGATGGGCGTGTATTTCACTTTAATCAAATTAACTTCCGAAAACTATTACGCAAAAGTTTTTTTTTTGTTTTCTTTTGTTTAGCCTATACATTCTCCTACTCAGCACTGGGCAAAGGCTTTCCCAAGTCTTCCAGGAACCCGTGCCGGACGGCGCGTATGTGTTCCACGCGCGCCTTATAGAGATGTCAGCATCGAGGAAGGGGCCCCTTAGGGCCGAAGCCTGCCGGGTCAGCGGGATTGTCCGAAAGGGTTACCGCTGGCCTGGAACATAAAGGGCTAAGGAAGGAACACGGGTGGGTTTTAGTCAGTAAGAGTTAGACACTCCCTTCCGCTCCGCCCAGAGCGGGAGGGGTCATTTGATGATTTCCCACCCAAAAAAAAAAGTCTTCCTGGAACTCTTTTCCTGCGCCACCTCGAACCACCCCTTGCGGTACGCGACCAGATCATTTCGCCACCGCTTTCTGGGCCGACCTCAGCGGTGCAGTCCATCTTCGGGCACCCATTGTGTGGAGACTTTTGCCCAGCAGTCATCCTGCATGCGGCTGATCCCATTTGAGCCTGGCAGCCTTCTTGTTTACGTCTATTAGACCATTTTAGAACTCAGCGTGGTGTTTATGAAACTTTATTTTAGAAACTGCTGGGATGAAACGATGGATGGACTGTGTGAATGATGATATGGTTAGCAAGGGGGTGACTACCGAGATGACGACTATTAGAGAAATATGGAAGAAAAAGACATCTTGCGCCGACCCCAAATAAATCGGGATAAAGGCAGGAGAACCGGAAGGAAGGAGGATCGGGGAGTCGGGGGAAGGGGAAGAGCACCACCGTGTCCTCGTAGAGGCGATCGGCAGCGGCGGTGAGCTCTCGCGTCCGGCCCTGGTGCAAGCCATGGTCCGGAGCGAGAGGGAGTGGGAGGCAGTCACCTCCTTCTGCGAAGCAGTGATGCTAGCGAAGGAGGTGGTGGGATGGATGAGGGAGAGAACCTCCCGTCCCAGCCGCCGCGGGGGACGACTCGGCGGAGAGTAATGGGTAGCTCACCGTCCGATCAGGACCAGGCCCGTGCCGGAAGGCGCGTACCTACGTGTACCACGCGCGTCTCAAAGAGATGTCAGCAACAGAGAAGGGGCCCCTTAGGGCCGAAGCCTGCCGGGTCAGCGGGATTATCCGAAAGGGTTACCGCTGGCCCGGAACATAAAGGGCTATGGAAGGAACATGGGTGGGTTTTAGTCAGTAAGAGTCTGACACTCCCTCCCGCTCCACCCAGAGCGCGGGTTTCCCATACCACAAAAAAACTGTCATCACTTACTGATATATCGGATAAACCGAGTATATCCCGAGGACAGCCGTAGACATCGGAAACGGCTATTTTTTTAATCGTCTTATAAACAAAACACGCGCGGTGTTGCTTACAGAAACAGTGGCGCGAGTTCAATGGTTTTTTCCCATCTCAAAAAATGACCAACGCGCTTAAAGAAGTCTTCACTTCAAAAAACTGCTAGATTCGGTAGCTGATGATAAATTGCGATGGTTATAGGGTTACAAAGGTCGTGCTTGCAGAAGACCGTTACTTTGCATGAAAGTAGACCCTAATTCCAAAAGTACCGACATTCTTAAACCATGTACTTTTTTATGGAACGCCATGAAATGGGCTTAGCATGCTCATACACACGGGCGAAACGCGTCAACGGCAGAGGCAACTGCAGCCGCCGACAATCGGTGACGGCAGCCGTTGACGCGTACCTATCGCTCTGTGTATGCACACTTCTACGTACCACCACCTAAGTCATACTACAGCAATACTTGTTCTCCTGCTTATAAAATACCAGCTGCGCCCCGCGGTTTCACCCGCGTAAATGTCGATCCCGTGGGAATATTGGGAAAAAAGTAGCCTATATGTTAATCCAGGTCGTCAGCTACCTCAGCTACCTACACAAAATTTTATCAATATTGGTCCAGCCGTTTGAGCGTGGAGAAGTAACAAACATATAAACACACACACACACTCACAAACTTTCGCCTTTATAATATTAGTGTGATTATTATATTTGTTCTCAACACAACACGTCCGTATGTCAAGTAAGTTCGCTTGAAAAGCCCGAGAGGCGAACGAGCCGGCACTTTTTCAAGACACGAAAAATGCATTTGTGATTCCGTCATAAACGTTTCTTACCGGGTTGCTGTGCAAAAGAATACGGCCGTACGTGATTCAAGCCTTCCAGCTGGCCTATTATGACTGGCTCTGTCAGTTTAAAGCCTATTGTTATATGACAGTTGTTAGAGCTATTTATTTTTAACGCGGTTGTAATTTTAAGTTAATTGTAAGAGAGTTCCTTGTTTCTGAAGATATGATGAACCAGAAAAAACTTGAAGAATATATCATCAATGACATGGGTGATGATCAGATGATCTTCCGAAACTGGAAGCTTCTAGCCATTTAATCAGAAAACAAAACTCCCTGACCAAATATGCATAATTTTCAAAGCTAACAGTATTAAAATAATAATAATAATATGTACAAGGTTTGAATCCCAATAGAACTATCTATCCTTTAAGAAAGGAGCATTCTTCTTCGATGACGTGAAAGTCTAATAAGTTTTCTGTCTTAAACTCTATTGAGACCTAAGATCTAAACTAAACAGCGATTCGCCCCAAAATAAATAAAAACAAAACCGTTATGTTAGAGTGAGTAAGTTACGTTGAAATTGAGCATCTAAGTATTAAGTATGTTTAATGGTATCTTCGAGCTGTTAATGTTTTGGGGGTCTAAAGGCTTAAATTATTTGGGTACGGCTTAAGGTTTGGGTTCGAATTTCAGACGGGTCTTTAGTGTTTTCACGTGAAGCGAAAATTACGGTAGCACGAAGATATACGGTCGAAATCATGCCGAAAATTTTCATACAACAAGACATATTTTACTTTTGCTGCAAGCTCATAGCTGGCAGTTTAACTATTCTGATTATTTTCACTCTTACTATTTTAGTAGGTATCTTGGTGGTTTTGAGATGTTATTAATGACTAGCAGTGACCGCGACATGTCTTAGTTATTCTTAACGTCAGCTATCTGCTGTTGAAAGTCCCGTCAAAATCGGTCCAGCTGTTCCCGAGATTAGCCGGAGCAAACAGACAGACAGACAAACATTTTGAAAATGTTTTTGGTTATATGTACCGTATATACATACTTTCATTTGCATTTACTTAGTAAAAAGCTGTTATTTTGATATTACATATGAGACTTAAATTTTATTTATTTGTGTAGAATATATGAACATAAACATACTTTTTATGACTAAAGTAAATCTATAGATAGAGGACCAATATATCTCAATAAGTATGTCATCACAAAACCAAAACTTAGCTGTTTATAACGAAAGTCATCTTCGGCTCAACAACAAAAACTAGTAACTATATTATCCAGCACATCTACGCATCTTTATGAATAGCCCGAACTTAAGTTGAACGAAAGTCCTATAAAGTATTCTGGCTGTATATTTTGACCCCGATAAATTTCAAGGCACGACTTATTGGTATTAACAGCAGTGCGGATTAGTTTTCGAGACGGCCGGTGACCCTGCGTCTTAAAGGCTGGGTTAATGGGAGCAAACCGGAACAAACGAGGCTCATTCGTCTTGGTAACAGAGCTGCTATTTGGTATTTCACTAGTACTAAATGGTTTTTGTCCGCGTTTCTGTTGTGGTATGTTTTAGGATGAGATGTTTTTGCGAGGCTCGTTTTATTTCGTAATTAGGAAAGGCATAAACTTGGGTCTGAGAACTCCGTATAGTTTATGTGCATTCAGCACATAAACTAGTATGGAATGACTCAAATGTATGAAGCAATACATGATCTAGTAAGATTAGTTTAGTAGAAAATATTTCTGTGCGACCAAAATTCATATCAGAAGCAGTGCTTACCTAGACCGAAGTAACTATTTAGTAATCTGTGCCTAGACAGACTAGTCAAACATCTGTTGGTAGAGATAACATTGCCCGATCATACATTTTGTGACGTCACCGCAATGGATTATTTACAATATTAATTTGGAACATAACAAAGCTAATTATGTGATATTCATAGGATTTACACATTGCGGCGATTAGGTTCAGTCCACATTACACATTATTCACAGGGCTGACAGAATTAATAGTTATGTTAATGCTTTTAAAATTTAAAATATTGCAAAATTGATTTGAAAACCTCGTGTTTTATATTCAAATTGATTTTGAGAACACTCTACAAATAAACTCAAATGTCAAGGTGTCTTAAATAAGAATGTAATATGAAACGAAGACAGTGCACTTGATGGCAGTGTCTAGTGTTTTTATCTTCTGAGAAAACAGCAATAAGTGAGATTTTTCAGCAGACAAATTGGCGCCTAAGTGTAGTATACATTTATATATGTGATGTTTTACCATGAGTGTGCGTTGTTACAGTAAATATTACTAGATGACCAAATGTTGTTATTCTGGGGGCCTAAAAAGGCCACTTTGGCAGAATCATAAAAGGATAACATTATGAACCATAATATGGCGAAGACAGTACGTGTTTTTCTTTTTTTGGCTGCACTACGTAGGAAATCAAAGAGATTGGGATTGGATCTGGATTGATTGGTGTTTTAGAACAGACAAAAAAAAAAAATAATTGAAAAATCCTTCACCAATGGGATTTGATACGATTGACTTAGCAGTTAGCTGACCATTATGATTCATTTTAGGCCCCCAGATGAGTAGGAAAACGAGACACTATAGATACTACTGTTTTATAACTATTTGCATGGTACCTAGTTGGGCGCCATTTTAAGTATTCACATTAAACGTTATAACAAATCATGAACACGTTAAAACGTTTTTCAAGTCAGTAAAAACTGGATGCCAGTAAACGAAAGACATTTTTCAGGTGCAGGTGTCAAATTTTACGAAAATGGAAATGAATGAGGGTTACTGGCGAAAAATATGGGGAAGTTCTACCAGCATACCTATTTCTATCAAATCCATTAATTTGAGAGGTACGGAACATACACACAGTAGGTTCGCTTTGTGTATTGTTTTTCTCTTATGAGTATTTTGATATAAAGCCTGTAACGCTGAAATGACGAGCTGGGATCGTATAGGGATTTATCGCGTGCAATTTATCATCCCTTTTTACAATCCTACATTGTTATTTTTCACATTACATAACGTCAGGCTTTTATTATATCGAAAGGCGTAGCAGAGGTATTTCAAAACAAACCTTTTGTCTCACTAAGTCCTTACGGAAAACGATTATAAAGGGATGGCACTGACTTGTTCATTATAATATAATTCGGATGATATAAAGCCTTAAGCCTTAAGTCTTGAGTTGAGCTGCACGATTTCTGACAAATGCGTGCACTGACTGGACAGGTCCTCTCAATCTGTGTGGTTCTTTCTTCAAAAGACCGTCTCAGACATCGATCTACATGGTCTTCATATAAACTGACCAAGATTATGTCTGGACTTTAAAAGAGACTGTGGCCTCTGAGTTTGTTTCGGCCTTTCTTCTCAGAGTAGTCAGATAGGAAACGCCGACCTCATCTAGTTTTAAAAAACCATGATTGACGTGTAAAAGTGTTTGTACAAACCTACTTACAAAATAAAATCATTTATCATTATCATTTATAATATCTGCTAAGTTTTCAATAGGAGAAGGTAGTGTAGTATTCGTTTTTCAAGCCGATAGTCCTTAAGTGGGTCCCTAACTAATTAAAGTTCATTTCAAATAAACTTGCGATAAAGTTTGTTCACCTCCTTCTACTAATGTATCCGAATATTTCCAAACCATACGAAAAAAATGTATGGGCAGTGTCGGTAACACGATCAAAACAATGACTTACTCCGTGTTTGGTATTATGAAACTCAACCGATGCAATGTTAGCGACAGTTTTGTATGACGAACGATATCTATCGTAAGTTATTTGGACTTTTTGGTACAGGGTAGTTGAATGACATTTATCGCAAGTTTATTTGAAATACACTTTAGTCTTGAAACCAGTGTCCCCAATTAAATAAGCTAATTCTATTTAACGACACAATCCATTCTAAAAGTCAACAAAACCGTTATGCTGCCAACAAAAACTAACCTAGAAAATTTCCTAACTCATCAAATGTGTCCCTAGGCGTCGCGTCGGCAGCCCTAATTAAATTCTGCAAGGCTGTAAATCACGGCTAAGATAACGTTCACACGGTATACGATAGCGCTGACGTACATAGTCTACGTGACAGTTTACACCTTTGTGGGGTAATCCTTGTTTACCGCGGGTGGTGTTATCATTTAATTATGTTCTTTAAGCTTGACTTGTTTGGGATTGCGTAGCTTGTGGAGTGAGACATGTTTTTTAGAAGTGAACATTTCTTTAGTCGCGTTGGGGATTTTTTGAGATGCGAAAAAACCATTGAACTCGCGCCACTGTTACCGTAAGCGACACCGCGCGTGTTTTGTTTATAAAATTAAAAAAATACCCGCTTCGGGTGTGTTCGGCTGTCCTTGGGATGTACTCGGTTTTCTGATATGCCAGTGAGTGATGGCAAAGTATTCTGTTTGTGTTTTGTTTTCACTTCTGTCGGCACTACCTACCGGAGTGCCACTGATTTTTTTATCTTTATTTAAATGTAATTATTTGAGTATCTATATTTGCTTTGATATTATTGATTTTGCATGGATATTGGCAGTTGGTTGTTGGTGTTGTGTTGGCTGTTGGCCGGATGAAGTAGCGGTGCTTGGGGAGGCTTATGTTTTTAAGCTGAAATGATGATGATGATTGGCAGTTGTTGGTTATGATTTATTTAGATATCAATGTTTAAGTGTGTGTTGTTGTTTGTGGCGTCTGTACCTGGCAAGGCACATCAAGCTACTACAATCTGTAAAATATCTTTAATAGATTTTCAACTTTATCACTAAAGCATTAGGTTCAACGTTGATTGGATAAATTTGACAGTTTCGGGTAGCTTGATGTGCTGGCGTCTGTACCTTGCCAGGTGTTAGTAACCCAAATCAATAGAAAAGAGGATAATCAATATCATACACTTTGATCTTGAGCAATAAGGTTGAGTATATTTGCCAAGATAGTGTTATCTTGGCGAATATACTGGACCTTATATATACCTTATATTATACCAAAGGGAGACTTATTAACTTAACTAGCTTCTGCCCGCGACTTCGTCCGCGTGAAATTCGTACTTTCCTCTAATAATTTCGAAAATGTATGTTTATGATTTTTATCATTTATTTAGATATAAATAAGTACTCGGGCCAATTTTTTAGTTTATGGCTCAAAGAGATCAGATTTTTCAAATAAACTGTATCCCAGCTTTTTACCCCTCCATTTTGAAAAATCGTTTGGGATGTGTTCATAACTTGACTCAAAGACCCATATCCATTTTCGAGTTAATGGAAGCAAGCAGTAGAATGTTCCACCTTCGTAGGAGTCAATTTTTGAAAAACCCTAAATCACGTTTTTAAAGTATTTTTTGTTTTAGTAGTACCGAGTTTCGAGTTAATCCGACAGCGGGTTTTATATTTTTCTAATCCATCAACTTTGTCACCCCCCAAATCCTCTGTGAGGAATTTTTTAAACTAAAAGAATTAAAATAATAAAGATTGTCAATCTTTATTATTTAATGACCAAAATATTGTAAAGTTTCTAATTTATTAACCAAATGAATAAGATTTTTTATATAAACTGTATCCCCTCTTTCTGTCCCCATAGGGGTGGAATTTCGAAACATAATCCAGATTATTTATACCAATTTTCCAGTTAATCAAGCCTCGTAATAAAATTCTGCCCTGTGAAATTGACTACCCCTCTTCACCCCATTAGCGGTAGATTTTCGAAAAACCCTGAACCACTTTATTATTTATTTTGGTCTTAGATCTCGAAACTCAAAACTCAGTACCTACTGAGTTTCGAGTTAATTGGACCGCGCATTAAAATTTTTCCATACAAAATTTGACACCCCCAATCGCCCCTTTGGGTTAGTTTAGAATTCCAAAAAAATTCGAACTTTATAATTATTTGTGCCAAGTTTCAAGTCCAAATTTATTTGTACCATTTTTTTTTGAGTTCATCAAGGCGCTCATTAAAATCCCCTTATAAATCGAATTACCACTTTTTGTCCCGTCAGGTCAGGGGTCAATAATTTTCGAAAACCCCATACACTTACTATTGATTCTTCATCTGCCTAGCCTTTTCCCAACTATGTTGGGATCGGCTTCCAGTCCAACGGGATGCAGCTGAGTACCAGTATTTTACATGGAGCGACTGCCTATCTGACCTCCACGACCCAAATACGATACCCCTTGGCAAGACTGGTTGTCAAACTTTCGGGCTTCTGACCACCCCTAGCGGCTGTCAAAGATCCACGAATGACAGCCGGGACCAACGGCTTAGCGTGCTTTCCGAGGCACGAAGAGGTCACGGTATGTAAAGATGGACACCTATCCACAGACCAACCGCGGCAAGCGTAGCCTGCGTAACCTGATCGATCGATCTGTGCGGCTGTTATTATTGATTATTTTCTGTCAAAAGTATTAATACTGAGTTTCGAGTAAATCGGACCGCGCGTTAAAACTCTTCCACACAAACTTTAACACCCCAACACAAGGGTGTTCGGGTAAACTTTATTAACTTTATTCTTGCCAAGTTTATTAACCAAATGAATAAGATTTTTCTTATAAACTGTATCCCCGTTTTTCACCCCCACAGGGGTGGAATTTCGTAAAATTGCTTGCGATGTGTTCATTACTCGACTCAAAGATTGTTTATACCAATTTTCGAGTTAATCAAGCCACGCAGTAAAGTCTTCCCCTATAAAATTAACTTTTCACCCCGTTAGGGGTAAATTTTCGAAAAACGATGATACACGTTATTCTTTATTTTTGGTCTTAAGTATAAATACTGAGTTTCGAGTTAATCGGACCACGCGTTAAAATTCTTCCATACAAACTTTGACACCTCCCAATCCCCCTTAAGGGGGTAGTTTACAAAAAAAAGCCAAACTTCATAATTTATTTATTCGTGCCAAGTTTCATGGTTATTAACTCAAGGAATAAGATTTTTCATACAAACAAAATCCCCTCTTTTCACCCCTTAAAGGTTAAATTTCCAAAAACCCCTTCTTAGTGGATATCTACTCTTCACAAAGAACACACCCTCCAAAATTAATTTCTCTAACCAGCGGTACCGAACAGCGTTTTAGGCTGTGCGTTGATATATCAGTCAGTCAGGACAAAATTTCATCCCCTTTTTCACCCCCTTAATGCATGAAATTCTAACAACACCGTTGTGTTAGCTTCCAATCATAAGCCTAGGTAATAAATTTAGTGATTTTTACGTCGAAAATTAATGACTTTCTATACACAAATTCATCCCCCTTTTTAACCCTTCGGGGGTAGAATTATCAAAAACGCTGAGACACGTATAAATTAATTTTTAATTGTCAGCCTAAATACAAAATTAGAAGATCCTAACTTCAAAACTGTCGGACTTTCATATAAACTTCCATCCCCTATTTT
Source organism: Mesoligia furuncula (assembly GCA_916614155.1). Lineage (NCBI taxonomy): Eukaryota > Metazoa > Arthropoda > Insecta > Lepidoptera > Noctuidae > Mesoligia > Mesoligia furuncula. The sequence goes on along the minus strand of OU744804.1, from coordinate 12,261,945 downwards.
AACCCTTTAGGGGTTGAATTCCCGAAAATCCTTTCTTAGTGGATACTTACTCTTCACAAAGAACACACCTTCTAAGATTCAAGTCTCTAGGTCCAGCGGTTTGGGCTGTGCGTTGATATATCAGTCAGTCAATCAGTCAGTCAGGACTTTGAATTTTATATATATAGAAGATAAAAGGAGACTTATTGATTTGTGAGATCTTATCAATGTAATGTATTATATACCTATGATTTTTATTTGAATTTGTTAAATAGAGCAAAACCTTGTAACTCTATTTTGTATTTACTGTCAAAAATCCCATGTTGTTGTACATGCTAAGGTACACCTCTGTCTAATCCTTCGGAGAATTACAGGCGTGATGTTATGTGTTTAGAATAAAGTAAATTTAAATACCATAAACTAGTATTAAAAAGGAAAGAAGAAAGAAAATACGTTCATTTGCGCTAAATATGACGCAAAAAAGAACATACACAAAAAAAAATGAGAAAAAGTTGGTGGAAACATGCGTCAAATCCACGCAAAGCGGCTATCGCTCAAACAATTAAAACACTAGTGCTTTAGTATATTGCTTGTAGAATAATCTGACAAAAAATCAGAATGATTATGATTATTATATTAGTTTGGTTTTTATTGTAAAAAGAAAGTTTTAAGATGTATCTTCAAGATTTTTTCTATCGTATCAATTTAGTTGTATTTTGTTTTTAGCACACTATCTACCTAGCATACTGCCGTCATAAAGAAAAAGGGCACAACTAACATTTTTTTCCAAACTTGGGTAAAAAAAACTGGCACTAGGGGCTTTTTTCTGATTCCAAATATGTACTCGTATATAACTCAATTTTATATATTCTGAAGAATATCATATACTTTTTCTGATTTTGTTTACTGTAGTCGATCATATACTTTTATTGCTTTTAAAACTTGCGTTTTTTGTGTTCAGGTCCTGTAATCCCCTTATAAAAAAATTATATAATTTCATTTAAATGTGATAGAATATACTAAACAGGAATATAAAAAAAAAGAAAATAAAGATACATGTTATGAGAATATGATCCTTTACGCTTTATGCATATAGTAGTATATATATAGTATACTAGTCACGCTAAACTCCAGCAGCACTTTGCCAGTTTGAAGAATACGGTTCTTGCAAAATGGAATACCGTTTTCGATTTCCGCCTTCAGGTCGCCGTGGGCAAAAGGTGGAATACAATAAATCATGCAAGAAAATTCAACAAAAAATTTAAGGAACGAGCTTTGTATGGAAGGGAGGTAGATGTATTGGCTGGGTTGACCTTTATAAAGGCTTTATATTTAAAGACCTTAAAATTTATATTAGGTAAGTTAACTTTTAAGTCACCTGTTATAAGTTAAAAATCTTACCATGGTACTTAGGTCTTCTTCTTCGTCGTATTGATGACTCCATGTTTTAAATTCTACCATTCTCTAAAATAATATATTGTAACGCTACGATTAGCTGGAGAGGGCTAATTGTAACTTACGTTAAACTGTAACTTTAAAAGTTAAAAATTATAGTTAGTTATAAAATAATACATCACAGATAAAACAGATTCTGGCTTCTGGTTGTCTTCAAAACCGGTTCCACTGGAACGGGAAGTAGTGATGGAGGAGGTCCCTCGCCGTCAACCGAGGAGTCCCTTGCCAAGCTGGCGCGGCAAGCAAGTCCGTGATGGAGGAGGTCGCTCTATCGAAACGTCCCTCGCCACGCAGACGTGACAAGTCCGTGATGAAGGAGTACTCCTGTCAAGCTGCCATCAAGGAGCGAAGCGCACACGAGTGTGCGCTTCGCTCCTTGGCTCTACGAGTTAAAGAGGCAGATGCAGATATATTATTATTGAATCACCAATTCAATAATAGTCTTTAGTAGCATAGCACAGTTAAAAACCTGGACCTCGACTGAAACCCTAGTTAAGGGAGACGGCCGCTTTTATGGTCTCTCAGTCAAACATTCTAGATCTAGAAGAAAAGTTCAAAATTTCAAACATAATTTAAAGTGTTGACTGCCAAAAATAATAAAAGCGGCTTACAATGAGAACCTGACCTTATAATATAGTGAAGACCTGGCCTAAGCAAGTAAGCTCTATAGAAAAGTAAAACTGACAGATGACAATTTGATGAAAATGTCAAAATATGAAAATCAATAAAAATATCGAGACATGGGCTGTGCTGCAGTCTCTTCAACGGTGCCAGATCGACTATCGGTACATCGAAGTGCTGAAGTGTCTGTACGAAAACGCCACTATGTCAGTCAGACTCCAGGATCAGGCCTCGAAACCTATCCTTCTGCAGCGAGGTGTGAGACAGGGAGACGTTATCTCTCCGAAACTGTTCACCGCTGCACTGGAGGATGTCTTCAAGGTTCTGGACTGGAAAGGGGCTGGCATCAACATCAATGGCGAGTACATAACTCACCTTCGGTTTGCCGACGATATCGTAGTCATGGCTGAGACTATGGAGGACCTCAGTACAATGCTCGATGACCTCAGTAGAGCCTCCGAAAGAGTGGGTCTTAAAATGAACATGGACAAAACGAAGGTCATGTCAAATGCCCATGTAACACCCACTCTCATAAAAATCGGAGACGCTACACTCGAAGTCGTGGACGAGTACGTTTACTTAGGACAAACCGTCCAGTTAGGTAAGTCTAACTTCGAGAAAGAGGTAAATCGACGAATTCGACTCGGCTGGGCAGCGTTCGGGAAGCTACGCAATATCTTCTCGTCCCACATACCGCAGTGTCTCAAGACGAAAGTCTTTGACCAGTGTGTGTTGCCAGTGATGACTTATGGAACGGAAACGTGGTCGCTCACAATGGGCCTTATAAGAAGGCTAAAAGTCACCCAAAGGGCAATGGAGAGGGCTATGCTTGGAGTTTCCCTGCGTGATCGAATCAGGAATGAGGAGATCCGCAGGAGAACCAAGGTAACCGACATAGCCCGAAGAATTGCCAAACTTAAGTGGCAGTGGGCAGGGCACATTGCTCGCAGAACAGATGGCCGATGGGGCCGAAAGGTTCTGGAGTGGCGACCGCGTACCGGAAGACGTAGCGTTGGAAGGCCTCCCACACGGTGGACCGATGACCTTGTGAAGGCCGCAGGAACCCGTTGGATGCGGGAAGCACAGGACCGGTCGAAGTGGAGGTGCTTGGGGGAGGCCTATGTCCAGCAGTGGACGTCTTTCGGCTGAAATGATGATGATGATGAATAAAAATATCATAAGGCGCTACCTCGAAAATCTAAAATCCTCGAAAACCTACTAAGCGAGCGAAAGTGATGCAATAACTTTTGAAACGCAAAAAAAAAGTGATCGATATATTAAATGTGCGTGCGCTCGGAATAAAACGACGTATGTGCCAAAACGAACTTACTCCTATTTTAACAAAATAAACTTTGATATGATAATTCTCTATCTTTTTAAGTAAATTCCATTGAATAACTCTTAAGCGTTACGTCATGATGTCGAGTAAAAAAATAGATATAACTTTGCAATTTTTTTGTATCGACAAAAATCATTGAATCGTGTATTCCTTTTACATGATACCAGACCAAAAAGTCAAAAATCGTATACCAAAATGTTAAATGCCTATTCCATATACTTAACAAGTTATATGAAATAGAAAAACGAAAAATTTTCAACATAGCACCTCAGAGATCCTATAAAAGAAAGAAATTAATAGTATGAAATACAGATTGTAAAAACAGTCAAAGGCAACTAAAGGTTTGTTTTTCAGTGGTAACAAATGTACAAAGAGTGAGTAAAATGAGTGTCATACAATTTCGTATTGTAAAACAGATTTAAGTATTGGATTATAGCAAGAATTGTTGGACAATACCAATGTTATAAATTCCGGCGAGAGATGTCGTGCGGTGTCCAGCAGGGATCGGTTGTAGGGCCGCTCGTGTGGGACATCGGCTACGACTGGGTGCTGCGGGCCGACCTCCTTGATGGCGTCAGCGTGGTTTGCTACGCTGACGACACACTGGTCCTGGCGCAGGGGAGGTCGCATCAGGCGGCGGCCGACGCGATGACACGCGGGGTTGCGGATCCGGCAGTTGGGTCTATGGATGCTACGCTACGGGTGTCTTCAATATGAACGCAGTAGCTTCACACAATTTGTTTATTAGATATAAGCGCGAACGCAAGCCCAAAATTATGACAGATACAGTAAGATTTTAATGAAGAAATTTAGACAGGATAGAAAGCCAAGAAATATGAATTAAAATGGTTGGAAACGTAGGAATGCGTGTCCAAGAGCTGAGCGTAAAGCGACGCGGATGTGCGGTGAGAAGGTTGGCACTGGCGCGGGCGCCCGACGACTGGGAGCAGGTCCTTCTCCTGTGTCCCGCGCGCCGCGGATCCACCCGCCGACGCCTGGACCGGTTCAGCGTAGGGATGTCTGTAGCTTGCGCTAGTGTTGTGCGGGCGACGGGACTCTGTCCGCCACAGGTCTCGAGGTGGCATTGCACAAGTCCGAGGCCATGTCGTTTCATGGGCCCCGGAACGCACCACCATCGGGATCCCAACTAACGGTAGGAGGGGTTCACATCGGCGTCGAGATGACGATGGAATACCTGGGTCTCGTCCTCGACAGCCGGTGGAACTTCGTCGAGCATTTCCGACGTTTGGCCCCCAAACTGTAACGGGCCGGGGCCGCCTTCAAGCGGCTCTTGCCCAACCTGAGGGGGCCAAGCGCCTCCTGCCGGAGGCTTTACGCGGGGGTAGTGCGGTCCATGGCCCTATACGGGGCCCCGGTGTGGGCGCGTTCGCTGCGGCGGCGAGCCGCTCACTACCTGAACGCGTCCCAGAAGGTGGTAGCCGTAAGGCTTATCCGGGGCTACCGCACGAACTCGGGCGAGGCCGGGGGGTGTCACAATTACCAGGGTCGCCCAGAGGACACGGTGGAGCACACGGTGGAGGTCTGCCCCGCTTGGGCGGAGCACCGCCGTGTCCTCGTAGAGGCGATCGGCAGCGGCGGCGACCTCTCGCGTCCGGCCCTGGTGCAAGCCATGGTCCGGGGTGAGAGGGAGTGGGAGGCAGTCACCTCCTTCTACGAAGCAGTCATGCTAGCGAAGGAGGTGGCAGGACAGCTCAGGGAGAGAGCCTCCCGTTCCAGCCGCCGCGGGGGACGCCCCAGGCGTCGAGAGCTGCGTGACGACTCCCGGCCACCGTAGACGCAGGCCTGCGGGCGGAGAGTAATGGGTAGCTCACCGTCCGATCAGAACCAGGCCCGTGCCGGACAGCGCGTACGTGTTCCACGCGCGCGGCAAAGAGATGTCAGCATCGAGGAGGGGCCCCCTTAGGGCCGAATCCTGCCGGGTCAGCGGGATTGTCCGAAAGTGTTACCGCTGGCCCGGAACATAAAGGGCTAAGGAAGGAACACGGGTGGGTTTTAGTCAGTAAGAGTCTGATACTCCCGTCCGCTCCACTCAGAGCGGGAGGAGTCATTTGATGATTTCCCATGCAAAAAAAAAAAAAAAGTATTGGATTATAGCAAGAATTGTTGGACAATACCAATATTATAAATTCGAAAGTAACTCTGTCTGTCTGTATGTTACCTTTTCACGCCTAAACCACTTTTCGATAAAATTTGGCAGAGAGATAGCTAGATTGCATCCCGGGGAAGGACATCGGATAGTTTTTATCGACATACCTCGCGGGCGAAGCCGCGGGCGTAGCAAAATACCACAATATGTTATCCCATTTATTTTTAAATGTTGCTTAAAGTTAAATAGTGATTAGCGACTGTTTAACCATACATGTTAATGTTAATGAAAAGGTAGGTAGTATTTTAATGTGAATAATGTGGTCAGCCATCAATGTAAACATAGTTAATTAATTGTTTGACTGAAACAATGAACATTGTTATATTGAGGTTTTAAATGTTACATTTCTGTTATTCAATTTAGCATTTCGGTTTCAGTGGTAGAATTATTTCACACAATATAAATAAATTTTATAGGAAATTAACACATAAACTTACGCCATCGTTCCATGGAAACTAGAAACTAGAGAACGCCACCTGGTACGATCCTTTTTTTTTTTGAGGATGGGATATCATCAAATGGCCCTCCCGCTCTGGGTGGAGCGGAAGGGAGTGTCAGACTCTTACCTACTGACTGAAACCCACTAGCCCTTTATGTTCCGGGGCAGCGGTAACCCTTTCGGACAATCCCGTTGACCCGGCAGGCTTCGACCCTAACGGGCCCCTTCATTGATGCTGACATCTCTTTGAGGCGCACGTGGAACACGTACGCGCCGTCCGGAACGGGCCTGGTCCTGATCGGACGGTGAGCTACCCATTACTCTCTGTCCACAGGCCCGCGCCTACGGTGGCCGGGAGTCGTCACGCGGCACCCGACACCCGGCTGGGACGTGAAGCTCTGTCCCTCAGCCATCCCGCCACCTCCTTCGCTAGCATGACTGCTTCGCAGAAGGAGGTGACTGCCTCCCACTCCCTCTCGCTCCGGACTGTAATTTGAACCAGGGCTGGACGCGAGAGGTCGCCCGCGCTGCAGATCGCCTCTACGAGGACGCGGCGGTGTTCTGCCCAAGCGAGGCAGATCACCGTATGCTCCACCGTGTCTTATGGGCGATCCTCGCAATGGTGACACCCGGGCGTTTCCTCCCGCCTGATGATGTGTACAACTGGTCATACACGCATGTGGTGCACCTGACCTTTCTGAAGAGCATCACCAAAAATCATCTGCCTAGCCTTTTGGGCCCAACTAAGTTGCGGTCGGCCTTCAGCCTGACCAGATTCAGCTGAATAGGTACCAGTATTTTACATGGAGCGACTGCGTATCTGACCTCCATATTATTGGGTAATACGATTACTATAACAAAGTAGGTACATCACCAAAAAGTTCACAAAATTTACTTTTTTATATAAACAAATGAATAGTAACCCATAATAACACATTTACTTCCTATTTCATTTTACCTGGGACAGTCTAAAAACAAAAGCGTTAGAAAACAGATTGCACTTAAGTGGACTAACAGCGAATAATAGTTTTAGTCGCCGTAAGCGGTTTAGAAACTACAATGTAAACATTCATATTACATCGTGTTTCGCAGAACTCATACCCGTACAGTAAAACACAAGTGAATTTGGTAAAATATACAAAGGCAAGGTTGAAAGGCCGTGTTTAAAGTTGCCAGCACGGTGTTGTAAACTCTACGATCGTGGGACCGCACGTAGGGACCAGTCCCGGCCGACAGACGGCGCGCCTGTGGGTAATTGCTTAGCATAACGCCTGTTGTAAACTGATAATTATCAAAATTATCTTGTTTGTTTAACGTTATTTCATATTTACGTATGTTTACAGGTTTACCAACGAACGTATAACGGTAAAAGGTTTTTTTTACAGCTTTGTTTAGGGAATTGGAATTTAGTTGGTGCTTTGTGCCACAGGAAATATTGTTTCGGATTTTTGTGGTTCGAAATTGAAATAAATGGGATGCCGATTTGAAAGTTATGCAAATTTTTTAAAAGCAACCAGTATTCGTAAAAATGGATAAAAAGTGATGTGTATGATTAATTGGGGCTCCCGGGAAATGCATATCTGTTAGAAAAAATGGCAAAAAGGCACGAAACCCAACGAAATTAAGTAGGTTTCTATTTTATTATAGATTTTTAAGGACATATATATAATGTGAGTTGAGGCAATCGGCTATTTTCGTCGGGAAAATTACCTCGGAACTCAATGTTATCTTGATCTAAGAATATTCAGTACCGATTCGTGCAACAAACAAAAATAAGGACGTGACTGCCAACTGAATAACTTATAGCTTAGGTGCTTAAGGGCTGATTTTTCAATCATCTGATAACTTTATTCGAGGAATAATTTTGAAATTTTGACAGTTATTTCATACAAAAACTGTCAAACGTCAATTGTGTTCCTCGAATAAAAGTTATCTGGCGATGGAAAAATCAGCCCTAAGTACATTTTCAAAGTTGTTTATAACTAGTTTTTGTCCGCGGTTTCGTGTGGATGTCGGTTTAGTTAGAGGAATAAAAAGTATCCTATGTGTTAGTCTAGGTTTATAAACTTTGTGTGCCAAATTTCATCCAAATCCGTTCTGCCGTTTTTGGACAATTAAGCAACAAATATCCAAACATACAAACTTTCAGATTAATAATAGCGTGTAGCCTTGTCTCCTTATTTAATACTAGCTGCGCCCCGCGGTTTCACCCGCATAAGTGTCGATCCCGGGGGAATGTTGGGTTGAAAATTATCCTATGTCCTTTCCCGGGACTCAAACTTGATCTAAATCGGTTCGGCACGACACACTTTCGCATTTATAATATTAGTATGGATTGATCCGAAAAATTACTGAATGTTTACGAGATAATAAACTTTAATTAAGGTGACACTGTAATGGACGCTCTAACAAAAACATGAAAATTTAGGGTTAAAACTTTGAAGCACTATTCAACCCCGCTAGACAGCTCACTGATAATTTGCATAACTAAGTTTTTGGTGTGCTCAATAGAAATTTATACTCGCCTGAACAAATTGAATTATGTATACTATATGAGTATCTACTTCAACTTATTTAATGTATTTACGAACCGTATTGAACAAGTTTGCGAAAAAATATAAGTATTTTACGTACTGAGAATGTTTGTGAATGAAAATATAACACTGGATAAACTTCGTATGCTAAATAAACTAACAAACGATAAAAATAAAAATATAATAACATAACTTAACTGAAACTAGTAACAAACTAAAATATGGCAAATTCCTCCACATCGCTGTCTACTGTTAATGTACCCGTGAGACGTGCCATGTTGTATGGCAAAGCTTAGTCTCTGGCCAAGGTAAAAGCCAGCCCTTGGGTCACGGGACGTGTCAACCAGCCGTTTGGAGATTTCATTGAACTAACCATGAGCACTCAGACCCCAGGGCCCGAGGGTTTCAACCCCAAACAGCTCGAAAATATAATTACCGATAAGGTTATTATACTTTCGCCGCTTGAGTTTTTCCGCCGCAGCAGCGCCAGCACAGCACGCCGAGCCAGGAAGATGGGATGGCGCAAGAGTATCGACACACAAAGATATTTTGTAAAATGATTATAATACTGATGAGTATTAAGTAGGTATACAAAATGTACTCTCAATAGATTTTTTTATTTTATGATTTTTAGGTATCTTCTAGGCTAGCAGAAATACAGGAGGACGAAAATGAAGGTTGATTCTTTCTATTGTCGTGTTACCTAGTAAGCTCTGCACTTTTTCTTGTATCGAAATTGAAAGCTTACCTACTTAGGGATACTAAGGGATGATTATCGTTGTGGATAATAAACATAATCAAAGTTCTTGAACAGCAACTTTTGGCAATATAAACTTTGACGAAACGCAAATTTGACTGAAAATGGTCTTGACGAAGTACAATTTTGACGAAAACGATTTATGACCAAACACACCCTTGACCGACCGACCCGAACTCAAAAAAAAATGGGTTTGTATTCATGACCACAGGCTAAGTATAAGTGTAAACTTACGAGTGCAGCCGAGTATGCGCGATGCAGCGCCGAGTAAATGGAATCCTACTGGAGGAACCGAGTATTCAGCGTCACCGCGGGCGACGGTTTAGTTTCATTCGCTGTTCTTGTCTGTGTGGTGCCGGACTTAAAGAATAGCACCACCCATGTGGGTGTCGTAAAAGGCGACTAAGGGGACCACCGCCACCCACGCCCCCCCGCGCGCCCGCCGCGCGCGGGGCGGAGCACCGCCGTGTCCTCGTAGAGGCGATTGGCAGCGACGGCGACCTCTCGCGTCCGGCCCTGGTGCAAGCCATGGTTCGGGGCGAGAGGGAGTGGGAGGCAGTCACCTCCTTCTGCGAAGCAGTCATGCTAGCGAAGGAGGTGGCGGAACGGCTCAGGGAGAGAGCCTCCCGTCCCAGCCGCCGCGGGAGACGCTACGGGCGTCGGGAGCCGCGTGACGACTCCCGGCCACCGTAGGCGCGGGCCTGCGGGCGGAGAGTAATGGGTAGCTCACCGTCCGATCAGGACCAGGCCCGTGCCGGACGGCGCGTACGTGTTCCACGCGCGCCTCAATGAGATGTCAGCATCGAGGAGGGGCCCCTTAGGGCCGAAGCCTGCCGGGTCAGCGGGATTGTCCGAAAGGGTTACCGCTGGCCCGGAAAATAAAGGGCTAAGGAAGGAACACGGGTGGGTTTTAGTCAGTAAGAGTCTGACACTCCCTTCCGCTCCACCCAGAGCGGGAGGAGTCATTTGATGATTTCCAATCCGCAAAAAAAAAAATAAAAAATAGGGGCGTACCGGAGAAGCAGCAGCGTTCTCTATGCATTCCACCACCATACCATACTGCGATCGCCAACCCGCCTGCCAAGCGTGGCGATTATGGCAAACCCCCCTTTTGGAGAGGCCTATGTCCAGCAGTGGACGTCTTTCGGCTGAAATGGTGATGATGATGATGACTGTTCAGAAAGAGTGCAAAGTGCACATAAAGAAGTTTTCACATCAATAAAAAAGTTCGACTCACAAGATTCACGAATGAATCGTGGTCCCTTTCAGCCCTAGAGTCGGTATCTACACGTTGTTACATCGTAACTCCCGGTTGTCATCCGAATACTAGCTATAATTGTCGTTACCGGTAATCAGAATCCCCGCACATTCTGATAACCTTAGGATATTGGCATTTCCCAGTAATTGGGTTTCGGAGTTTAGGATTTACTTGAGATTTAGCCGAATTCGATTTGGTTTAAGGTCATCCTATTATCCAAAGATTATATTATAGTCTTTGCTATTATCGGATGAGAGAGCAATAGGTAGATGATCAGTGTGACTAGTTATAATGCGCTTTGTTAATTTCTAACGTGAAGATATTATCGTAGTCGACCACCTCCGTAAAATGTATGGAAATACGTGTACGTTATCTATTGTGATGCCAATGTATACGCTTTTATAATAAACTACCAAGCCACGTTCAAGATCTGAGCGTTAATAAATTCAAATCATTCATTAAACGTAAGTTGTGCCAGAAAACAGTTAAAGATTATATTGAGGACAAACAGGCTTGGGATTGAGCTGCTTCCTATTTCTGCATTTTGAATGTATTTTTTTTTATATACACATAAATGACAGTAATGATTTTTTTTATAAACAATGACATTCGCTTACTATGTAAAGTATTATATCATTTTATTTATTGTGAATGTGAAGACAATGTGGATAATTTTATTAATTTTATATTTTTTTTATTATTCTCTCTGTTCTGCTAGGTTTATGTTTCTTTATGGGCCGCGAGTTTGTTTAATATATGTGGCCTACCCAAATCGCCACTATGTCAGTCAGACTCCAGGATCAGGCCTCGAAACCTATCTTTCTGCAGCGAGGTATGAGACAGGGAGACGTTATCTCTCCGAAACTGTTTACCGCTGCACTGGAGGATGTCTTCAAGGTTCTAGACTGGAAAGGGGCTGGCATCAACATCAATGGCGAGTACATAACTCACCTTCGGTTTGCCGACGACATCGTAGTCATGGCTGAGACTATGGAGGACCTCAGTACAATGCTCGATTACCTCAGTAGAGCCTCCGAAAGAGTGGGTCTTAAAATGAACATGGACAAAACGAAGGTCATGTCAAATGCCCATGTAACACCCACTCTCATAAAAATCGGAGACGCTACACTCGAAGTCGTGGACGAGTACGTTTACCTAGGACAAACTGTCCAGTTAGGTAGGTCTAACTTCGAGAAAGAGGTCAATCGACGAATCCGACTCGGCTGGGCAGCGTTCGGGAAGCTACGCAATATCTTCTCGTCCCACATACCTCAGTGTCTCAAGACGAAAGTTTTTGACCAGTGTGTGTTGCCAGTGATGACTTATGGAACTGAAACGTGGCCGCTCACAATGGGCCTTATAAGAAGGCTAAAAGTCACCCAAAGGGCAATGGAGAGGGCTATGCTTGGGGTTTCCCTGCGTGATCGAATCAGGAATGAGGAGATCCGCAGGAGAACCAAGGTAACCGACATAGCCCGAAGAATTGCCAAACTTAAGTGGCAGTGGGTAGGGCACATTGCTCGCAGAACAGATGGCCGATGGGGCCGAAAGGTTCTGGAGTGGCGACCGCGTACCGGAAGAAGTAGCGTTGGAAGGCCTCCCACAAGGTGGACTGATGACCTTGTGAAGGCCGCAGGAACCCGTTGGATGCGGGAAGCACAGGACCGGTCGAAGTGGAGGTGCTTGGGGGAGGCCTATGTCCAGCAGTGGACGTCTTTCGGCTGAAATGATGATTAATATTAAAAATAGGACACACAAAATTAACATGCTTACACAGTGGCGTCGTTGTTGAAAAAGAGAAGAGGAATTTGGTATTGTCATACACCATACCACAATAAATATTTTATTAACATTGCAACACTCAATATTTCACAACACTAATTATGGCGGCATGCGGCATGGCATATGAGCTCTATGAAAAGTGAGTGGGCTCGATTGTGTTATGGTAGATTGTGTACTTGAGTACCTATGGCAGATGATACCTTACCTCCAATAACGAAAATTGACGTTTCTGTCAATTTATAACAAGTTTTAACTGTCAATGTTAATGTACACTCTACTCCACTTCAACACCGTAGTAAATGACTGGAATATGTGTGTTAGAAGTCAAAAAAACAAGCTTTTTTATATAAGATTAAGAAGTAAAAAGTTGCGCATTAGAATACTCCCAAAATATAGTAAGAGAATTTTCTAAAACTGCGAGCTACACGAAACTTTTAGTTGGAACACGAGCAAAAAATCTGTCCAAATGTTCACTTACAGAATACAATTTCTGTAGACATACTCAGGAGTATGTGCACAGAAATTGTACGGCCTATACTCCGCGTGTCTTCAAACTTGAAATAAAAAGGAAACTTTTTCATTTTCATACTTTCCGAACGTGTCATCGAACCCACAGGGCAGCATTTCCTATACCTGACATCTTAACCATTAGGCGGAGGCGGTGAAGTGTCGGCAACAGTAATATTTTACGTCGAAAACCTTTTAAATCGTAAACATCAACGCCTTGTTGGAAGAAAAACCAACTTGTGGGCGAAGCGAGTAATGAAGTTTTAAGATTTATGTTTTTTACCAAGTGCTGCTTACTAAATTGAGCCGTAGCCTGCCGTACCGTGGCTCGAGATAAATGTATGCTCAACTTTCGACGATGAATATTATGAAATATTCGTCACTAGCTTAACTTTTTCCTTTATAGTATCACATTATTAAAGAATACAAACAAAAAGGATGTAGTAGAAATTCTACTTTATATCATATCATAGTCCACCTATAATGTTCAACTGCTGGGTCACAGGCCTGCGAGAGGGAGTGGGCCGTAATCCACTACGCGGGCCCAGTGCGGGTTGGGGAACGACTTCCTTTGGAAGTTCTATTTTCAAAGGAAAATTTGTATTTTGTGTTTTGTTTCTGTATGGTCATTGTGTTGTACCTAGTAGAGTAAGCTACCTATGCAGTTACGTGCCGAATTAACACGAGAGCCAAGACTGCTACAAGGATAATGATGATAATGATGTTTTCTCCCTCTTTTTTTTACAAACAAAGAGGGAGAAAACTGGCACGTTGTGCACATGTATATTACAATGTAATCTACTTTGAAATTCTAAAAAGCTGCAATTTTTTAAGCTTGCAACTAATTTCTTGCGACCTAAAAGCTTACCTGTTTACGCGGGTATATCCGTGGGTTAACTTTATTAACGTGTAGATGTCGACGGCGGTCGAATCTCTCAATGAAATTACCTCGTCGCGTCGCACAGTGTCCAATAAGAGCTTTGTAGCAGGACAAAGTTCAAAGTATGAAAATGTTGCAGTCATAGTTTCATTAAAATGTTCATGTTAATTTTACAGCTAAAATAAATTAGTTATTTGTATTTGTTCAGGTTAGTAACCTAAGACTTTTAGGTACCTAATTTTCATGCTATAATGTGCCTATAGAAGTTTTCAGACAAGTCTTCATCATCATCTCAGCCGAAAGACGACCACTGATGGACGTAGTTCACCTCTAAGCATCGCTACAACAGCATTCTTGCACTTTATGCATCAGTCATCATACACCAGGATATCGGTCCACCTTTGAGCATAATTTACATAACTTTTATTGAACAAAAATAATTTAGGACTTTTTGCCTGAAAACGTGTGCACTGTGCGTCTGTGTGCTCTCTAAGAAGTTTTCAGACAAGTCTTCATCGTCATCTCAGCCGAAAGACGTCTACAGCTGGACGTAGTTCCCTCTAAGCATCGCTACAACAACAGTCTTGCACTTTACGCATCAGTCATCATACACCAGGATATCGGTCCACCCTTTTGAGCATAATTTACATAACTTTTATTGAACAAAAATAATCTAGGCCTTTTTGCCTGAAAACGTGTGCACTATGCGACTGTGTGCACTCTACTTCGAAGCCAGCGTGTTAGGAACGTATGACCTAGCTAATCTGTCTTCCTGTCAGTTGTCTGGATAATTTGCTGCCTGGCTTCAATTCAATTTGGTGGTACTAATATTACTGTAGTTGGATTTATATCATGTGCCACAGAGTCTTTATTTGAGTTGAGATAACAATAGAAATGAACACACGTACTTCATTCTTAGTTGCAGATTACTAGAATGGAAGAGAATGAAGTTGAAGTCCTAGCAATACAATATTAGAAGACGATTGAATGGATGATAATGCTTTTGAGATTGTATCAAAAAGTTATGTATTGTAGCTCATTGCGTCACACAAGAACGTGTTGCGATTGAGTTAGATCAAGGGGTTTGAAGCGAACTTTGGAGATTTTTAGAGCAGGGATGGTCCAGTAGTAACGGCCGCGACTTACGAGTTGTAGGTCGTAGGTTCGAACCCAGACAGACCCTTTACTTTGTGTAAATTATTTATTTAATCACCATGACGGCTCTCAAAAAGGTGACGGAAAACATCGCGAGGAAACCGGCATGTCCTAGATCCTAAAATTCAAAGACACGTAACATTTACCAACCCGTACTGGGCGCTCGCACTCCCTCTCACCGAGAGGAGGCCTGTGTTTCAGCAGTGGGAACATTATAGACTGATTATGTATGGAGGTTGTTAGACTCATACGAAATTTTGAGTTTACCAACGTTTTTGCAGAAGTGCTCAATACGGGTTTGCTTCGCAGGTATGTCAGCCGAGCATACGGGTTTCCTTGCGGCGTAATTTTATGCAAGCCCACCAACAATCTAAAAGTAAGACTCTAAAAATTTACTCTCTTTAAACCTTGTTTGTCAAACTAACTCACCATTTTACGTTCCTAAAATATTTATCTTTCAAAAAAACCCGGCAGCCAATAAACTTTCACAACAATTACAAAGGCATACAATTAAAAAATATATCCCAAAAAAATTGCGACGATGTCATCGCGCCGACTCAATTTTTTGATGCATATGAAGCAATAAAATTATTCAGGAGAGCAGGCGCACGGAGTAAGCGGGGCTTACGGGCGCAAACATTGTTACCTGCATCCAATTAGTTCGGCGGAGCTAAATTGTAAATCTGTGTGACATATATCGCACGTGTTTTATGCTTCGCGAGTTATATTTACTAACGACAAGAGAGACATGTCATCTTAATTAACTTAGATACTCGTAAAGGGAACATCATTATTAATTTAGACGTCTAATAAACATTAGACGTCTGCAAATATACCTACTTGTTTTGTTAAGTTAGCTCGCGATTTCGTTTCTTGACATTGCTTTTGTGCTATATTGTTTCTAGTGTAAGGCAGATGGCGCTCGAGAAGCCTCATAAAGTTGACGACTGTGAAGATAGCAACGGGCGGACGGCGCGCCTAGCTGGCATAGTGCACCGAGGCGTTCGGCCTTTTCTCTTCGCGGCCACCGACGGCTTAACATCTACTTCATTTTGTTCATACACATAAATGTGTATTTTTAATTAAATATTTTATAAATCTTTATCTTGTTTTTCTGAGCTAGATGTTCGTGTCATTTCAAGGATTGGTCTTTCTTTTTGACTTTTGTAACCAATGATATCTATTATAAGTAAAAAGACGTGGATTGGTTACCTACCCAACATTCGATATCCAAAACGGCAAAATGTCCCACTATTAGATGACGATGGCACGTGGAAATTGAACGGCATGTCGTAATTATCGGGAGCGAAAAAGAGACAAGATTAAAAAAAATTGGCTAATTAGCCAAGTTTTGACGTGCCACTTGTAGATCTACCTGTTTTTTTAAATAAAATAATTGGTTGTAAGGTGCACCAAGATGTTGTGTACTTCGAGATAATATTATACACTCTGAAGATAGGTATTCCATATGTAAAATTGAACGTCATATTCTACAAAGTCAGATGAGATGAAAAGATACATCTCAATCTGTTGTTTCCTTTTCATCCTCTACAACCAGAATTCATGGAAAGTAGGTTAAAATAATATGTACAGCAAATACGCTCACAAAATTAAATACGAGAGCAAAGCTAATAATTACGTAAGTAACATTTTTATGAATTGGGGATAAAATCGCGCTTTTGAGCTCTCACAATCGGTCGAACTGCGAGTATATCACGGATTTCGAGCGTGGGTTCAGTTTCTGAGTAAGAGTATCTTTTTTCCCCGAGTTTGTCTTGAGCAGCCGATCCATTCTGTAAAAATCTCTCCATGAAAACTTAGGTGAAGCAAGTTTGTTTTTGCTAGGAATTGACACTATTGACAGCTCACTCCACGCTCACTTCACCTAAGTTTTCACGGTGAGATTTTTACAGAATAGCACCGCTGCATTGAAATTGAATCCACGTCTCACTTACATTTTTACACAACTAGCAGCCCCCCGCGATTTAACCCTCGATCAAGTGGGAATATCGGGATAAAAACTATTCTATGTCCTTTCCCGGGACTCAAACTTTCTCTATACCAAATTTCATCTAAATCTGTTCAACGGTTTACGCGTGATTGAGTAACAAACATCTAAACATATTCACAAATTTATAATGCTTATACCTGTAGCAGGAGTAGGAGTAGTAGGAGGGATATAAAGTCGCCTCACGTGTCCGTCTGTGTGACCTTCTGAGCGACGCGACGGATTTTGATGCGTTTGTCACCACCATTTAGAGAATTTGAGATTTTTTTGAGGTTTATTTGTGTTCATTCATTTTTTCATTCATTCAGCCGAAAGGCGGCATCCACTGGACATAGGCCCCCCCATGCACCACCGCCACTACCGCCACTTCGACCGGTTCCTGTGTTGCCCGCATTCAGCGGATTCCTGCGGCCTTCACAAGGTCATAGGTCCACTTTGTGTGAGGCTTTCCAACGCTACGTCTTCCGATACGCGTTCGCCACTCCAGAAACTTACGCCCCCATCGGCCATCTCTTCTGCGGGGAATGTAACCTACCCACTGCCACTAAAGTTTGGCAATTCTTTATTTGTGTAATACATTTAAATTGAAATGATTATATAACAAAGAAATATCGATGTTTGTTCAAGTTAGAGGGAATGTCCTTAGTTTAATAAATTCATTTTTGCGGAACAGGAAACAGTACGTTGAGTTCACCGATATAGATCCCAAAACTAAATGCCAACGAACCTATAAGTCTAGTTATCGCACAGTTGCTTATGGTGTACCCCAGGGAAGCGTCTTAGGGCCCCCGCTGTTCATACTGTACATAAATGATCTGCCAAAAGTAACAAGTCATCCTATGTCACTGTTTGCTGATGATAGCACTGTGACCATTAAGTGTACTGATGATCAAAACCACAACGACGTTGTCACTCAGACAATAACCTCCATAGTGAAATGGTTAGACAATAATAATCTTAAAATAAATATTGATAAGACGAAATTAATGATGTTTAGCCAACGTGCGAATACCAATATGACAGTATGCTATAACAATAAAATGATAACACAAGTAGATACATCCAAATTCTTAGGTTTAACGATTGACAAAAAATTGGACTGGAAAGCACATACGGAGGAGCTAACTAAACGAATCAGCAAATCAGCCTATGCCCTATTTAAACTGACCCCAGTGGTTAACGTCGATGCTATAGTCACAGCATATCATGGTTTGGTGAGTTCAGTATTGAGGTATGGTGTCATTTTCTGGGGTAACTCAACCAACAGGGAATTAGTTTTTAAAACACAAAAAAGGTGCATTAGGTTAATGTTTAGACTCCACAGTTTAGATTCCTGTAAGCCATTTTTTATCAAATACAAATTATTGACATTTCCTTGCTTATATATTTTTGAGGTGGCTGTATTTGTTAAGACCAATCCAGACCTGTTTACCAGAATATCATTTTATCACAAACGAACTCGACCACAGAACAATAACTTGTGCGTAAAAAGGTCCCATACAGCATTGATGCGAAAAAGTGTTTTTTGTATGGCACCAATCATATTCAACCACATACCTAGTTCAATTAAAGAATTAAACATAAACTTATTTAAGAAAAGGCTTAAGTCATTACTGTTGAATAAAGCATATTACAGCATTTCGCAATTTTTGACGGACAAAATGTAATTACTGTTTCTGACCTAAGTTAGTAATCTTTGACCTGGTATGTTATTAAGCTCTAGTCCATTTTAACATTGCACATTGACATTTTTTACATTTTGACATCGTGACATTTTTTATAGGTATTATTTTTTTTTTTTTTTTTTTCTCTCTTTATGTTTACACATTATTTGAATATTGACGTAGTAATTTTGTATTATTTTTTTTCTTTTGACATTTATATTTCTTACTTTTTATTATTGAAAATATCAATTAATAATATAATTGCGTTGCGTTTAATTAATGTAATTATGTTATCAATTTTAGTATCAAGGACATCCATTATCAATTTATTAATATCATCATATTTGTACGCCTTCTGGTATAATATAGCGCGCTTGTAATTTTTTTTTATAACAACTATTGATTGTACCTATGTTAACAAATGATTAAATGACTTAAATGACTTTAAAGTTCGTACGTACTTTGAAGGTATGTAAATATTTAATTACGGGTTTTTTTTAATGTACAGACGCCAGCACATGAAGCTACCCGAAACTGTCAAATTTTCCCATTCAACTTTTAACTGCTTTAGTGCTTTAGCAATAAAGTTGAAAATCTATTAAAGAAATTTGACAGATTGTAGTAGCTTGATGTGCTAGCGTCTGTACCTACAAATTTACGATTTTCGGATTTTTTCCTTTACTTGGGCTACATGATCTTGCTTCTTACCAAATTTCATGACTCTAGGTCAACGGGAAGTACCCTATAAATTTTGATTCCCTTGAGAAATACATATACGTTTTTTGCGGCATTACGGACGTATCGTTTTTTTACGTTAACTTAGAAGTTTGATTTTTGAACCGGGCACAAATCCAGATACTCAATCCTGCTACTGAGAAATTCTAGATAAAAAACCCAATAAGACTTTGACCAACCTCATGCACAGCACTAGTTCTTGCGAACACTACACCAACGAGGCAGTCTGTACAGTCACGAGCATAAGTATGTATACACTTGGCTTTATTCAAAGGCGATTTGTTCCTTTATTTTTGAATGAAATTTTATAAATTATTAGGAACATAGTATTTTCGAAGCCATAGGTTTATGTAAAGTAAAGTATAAAACTGTAAAGTATTTCAACGTTGTATTCGTTATTTCGTGAAAAAATCGCAATTTAAAGTTGCCAAGTGTTGACATATTAGTGCTCGTGACTGGACAGTTGTATCACATTAAAATACCTACCTCAAAAAATGACAACTACAACTATTCAAAAATTATAAACTCAAACCATTTATTTCAAACTAGCTGCGTCCCGCGGTTTCACCCTCGTAAGTATCGATGCTGTGGGAACATCGGGATTAAACGTAGCCTATATATTAATCCAGGGTGTCAGTTACCTCCATACAAAATTTTATCAAAATTGGTCCAGCCGTTTGAGCGTGAAGAAGTAACAAACATAAACACACGCAGCTCAACCACTTTGAAGGGAGCTAAATGATCCAACACACACGCCACCGTCAGCGAGACATTTGAGCGAGCATGACATACTATCAGCCGCCAAGGCACATTCAAGTCAATGAAAGACATTACATATTACCCGGTAAATGGTAGCTCTATAGTAGGTGAACTCACACCTGTGCTATGAAATTATCCAATAAAAAGGAAATTGATACAATGCAAAGATAGTCTTACAATCTTTTGCAGCTCCAACAGTATTTTCAACTATGAACCAATTAGTTGTGGCAGCATTGAGTCAGGCATTTTTATCAGCGATGTAATCCCCTAACTTATAATATGCCTGCCTGAATATTGTGCGTTTTATACAAGACTTAAATTTTGTCTCATTCAGTTGAAGAATGTGGGGAGGTAATTTATCAAAACATTTTAAAATTTTATTAGAACATTTATTTTATGATAATATTTTATAGTCAATATCACTACCATCCTTACTATAATTACAATTTTCTACGAGAGAAACCTGACGACAATATCCCATTCAGTCCTCTGTATAAGCAAGACGATTACGTATTGATGGAGAGGCCATCCTATCCCAGTACTCACATATATAGATGTAGACTCTAGAGGTCAACCTGTTCCGCAATCGGCTTTACAGTGACGGGTACATCGATTACGTCACACTGTATCTGCCCCACAGAGGACATTAGCCGTTAGTATGTCAGCCAAAGTGTAAGGACGCACAGAAGATCTATGCCTGTCAACGTTCAATGAAGAACTTATCCAAAAAACATAGCCACATGCGAAACACTTTTAAAATCTAGTCGCAATCTCAATTCAGCGAGAATCAATGTCATAAACTTGTCAAAAATTTAGGGATTTTACAGGTACTTTTGACAGATTGAGACAGACCACACTGTGAACGGTCTTAAAATTACGAAAATTGCCCCCCAGCAGGGCTAGCATGGCCGGAGACATTTTATCCACGGGGAGAGGAGAAAATACTATTCCCCTCTGTCAATTTTGTCCACCCTCCGAGCATGGCGACATGGGTGGATACACTATTTACGGTGGCAGTAAGCACGAGACATTTTTATAGTACAATTAATTATATTTTCTCCAAGAGATATACTTAAACCCACCATCTAAAGACGAGGACAAATATCTCCCTTTGTTATGTCAAAATATCTGTAATTTTTCTCTTCCACTAGTCGCCATGCTATAGGCCTATCCACGTCTAATGTCAAAAAGTGATATAATTCTCTTTCCCCCTGTTGCCGTGCTTTGGCAGGTGGATAAAATAATTTTATCCCTTGTCAGTGGAAATAACCGGTGGAGAAAAGTTTTATCCGCAGCCCATGCTAGCCCTGCTGGTATCATGACGATTTAATGCCATCATGATTCCAGTGTAAGAGAAAGACGGAGCTGTATTATGTACAGCTCCGTCTTTCTCTTACACTGGAATCAAGATGGCATTAATACTAATTCAGGCATTAATACTACTTTAGGCATTAATACTATTCAGTTCCCGGACGGAGGCTTTACAGACCTGACAACACCAACAATGAATAAAGGTGACAGCGGGAAAAGGAGAGTAGAGCATTGCAGTAGAAAATGTTGCACTCACTGCAACAGTATTTAAAGGTCAGTCTTCATTGTGTGCTTGTAGGTAATCTTCTGAAGTATCAAGTAACGCATGTCCCTTCTGAAGAAAGCATTTCTGTTGTGTGTCAGCCAACTAACATTCAATATGACTACCGTGGGACCTGAGTTCCGCTTTACAAGCACAAGACGACTTATTAATGTCCGATTACTTGCGATGCCGAGAATATCGTACGTTCCTTTATTCGTACGATTCAGAAGTGATTGGCTCTATTAGGATTTATTTTGATTGTTCTAGCTTTACGGGAACTACGAGTACGTATTCCCCAAGGTGATCTGATTTCATGGTAGTTTCTTGTTACACGGCTATAATATGAAACGACTTGGGGGAGAATATGTCCGCGAAAAGTGGGGTTTTATATTTCAAGCCAAAATAACCAATGTAACGTTACCGCTTAGGTCGTCATAATCGCCATCATTTCAGTCGAAAGACGTCCACTGCTGCACCGTCTCTTCGACAGGTTCTGTGCTTCTTGCATGCAACGGATTCCTTCGGCCTTCACAAGGTCATCGGTCCATCTTGTGGGAGGCCTTCCAACGCTACGTCTTTCAGTACGCGCTAGCACTCCAGAACCTCTGTTCTAAATGCTTAATACTTTAAACCTATTAATTTTTAAATACAACAAAAAATGTCCTTGCCAAAAACACGCTATCTGAAATTTTAAACCTTTTAAGGGACCAAGGTCGCAAGAAGCAAAAATGAAACTAAAAACCGTATTCAATACACGTTAATAGTTGTCAATTTGTTTTCCTAATTTTATTTTTGTTTTTCTTTTAAGAATTAATGAATTTTATACTATTTGCTTTGCAGGTGTAGGTACAGGATCCATAATTGTACCATACCCGTGACATTACATTATAGAATACAATTAAAATATGATTATGAATAAACCAATAACATTGGACTCATTTGAATATTTGTCTACAGATTTAAATACTAGTGGGCACCTAACTGGATTTTTAGTGCACACATTTCAATTTCAAAACAAATCCATTTCGAAGTACTGTGATATTTGGCTGTTGGAATTTTTTAATGCATGATTGGTTCTGATCCTGTTAAACCTTTGATTAAACTAAACGGCTGTGAGGTTGGTTAACAAAGGGGTTTAATAATTAGGTCCGGTTGACAGCGATAGTCGAATGTGGTTAAATATAACTCCATTTGGGAACTGTTTTGATATCTGATATTGTAGGCATCAATTGATAAATTAATGACAATAATGTTAATTCATCTGCCTATCCTTTTCCCAACTATGTTGCGTTCGGCTTCCAGTCTTACCAACTGAATACCAGTGTTTTACATGGAGGGACTGCCTATCTGACCATCACAACACAGTTACTGGGTGACACGATACCCCTTGGTAAGACTGTTTGTCAGACTTTCCGACTTTCTGTCAGTTGTTACAGCAACTGTCAATGGTCTACAAATTTAATGATAGCCGGGCTCAACGGCATAACTTACTTTCTGACGAACAGTACCTCTACCATGAGTTGTTATCGAAAACTAACTCGCTAGCGTCAAGCTCGCTAGCGTATTAACGTGGATCGAATAGATTTAGATAATGCTTGCACCATGAGTTTTACGAAGTCTTACGCAGGCGCTAAGGTGAACTCGATAGATCGTGTCGTATGAACGTCACTTCCTTAAGTTTTGTTTCTTTCTTTCTCAGTAATAAGGAGAGAGAACGGCATATATTATGCTCAAAATGTAGTGCTATCGCCTGTGCTTAAAATTTTATGATAGGCAATAATCCGACTAAATAGAATGGTTGGCGGTTAGTGATCTTGTTAAGGTATTTAGTGGTTGTTGTATTTTTATTCCTTATATGTCACTGTTGTGTCATCGAGTGTCGTTTTCAATTTGTAATTTTGTATTTGTTGACATTGTGTTCACGGCGTTTTTTAATTAAATTCAATGAAATAAGTTTACAAAATGACAATAATACAATGAGGACCAGTGGTGGCACAATTTTTAGAAACTGCACCAATCCTGTCGCTTCTGTGCTAAGAATCGCCGGTTCATTTGTCGCTTGGAGCAAAAAGTTGTGTGATCCAATCTTCCAAAGAAAGATACCTAATTGTTCCGGGTCTGGGTATTTGTGCATGTGAGATTTGTGTTTGTAAATGCTCCCACGATACAGGAGAAATCCTAGTGTCCAATGTTCAAAGAAAAAATTGTGTATTTAATAGATAATAAGTACGTGTTTTTATGTCAATTTTTGTGTTCCTTATTTTGATAAATATGCTGTATGTTTCCCATATAATAATAAAATAAATGAAAAGGTTGTTTAAGTAAAATGTCTTTTATTTAAATTTAAGTTAATTTTCATCACAGAAAGCCTCCTAGGTAGCTGCGTAATGCCCCGCTCATTGGTAAGCTAGAATTTCATTTTCCTGTAATTTTGGCTTGAAATTCACGTTGTTTATGTCGTTGGTCTTCAAAGTCAGTGGCCGCCAACATATTCTATGCTAAATAAGCTCTTCCAGACATTATTTTGGCTCAAAATACTCACAAACGTATATAATTTCAATGTAAACATATGTTTCACGTGTCAAAATGCCAGTGACTTACGTAACTACTATCGTAAGCGTATTTTTCGATAGCGTCTGTCAAATTATTAACTCATGGTGCCGTTTTGTATGGCGACAGCTGAAAAACGTTAGTGACTATCGAATAGATTACGTTAGGTTTCTTACCTATCGAAATCTATAGTGCTCATGGTACGGATTTTAATTCTTTCGGTGACCGCTAGGGGCGCTGTACAATATTTCATACATATTATTTACGTAGACGCTAGCGAGTTTTGGCTGTGCAAACTCATGGTAGAGCTACTGAGGATGTAAAATAATGTTCTTTCGGTTTACGTTAGTTATGTACTTGATGCTAATTATGGTCGTCGTCAAGAGAACAAAGTACTATTTATCTCTTAAAAGTAATACGTTTCCGGGTGCTTGTCGTTGCAATCACGTGACTGTATGCCAAAGGTGAGTGATAGTACTGTTCGTAAGGGCACAGAAAAGCCTTACAATATGGACAAATAATATGATTTCAGTAGCTCTACCATGAGTTTGCACAGCCAAAACTCGCTAGCGTCTACGTAAATAATATGTATGAAATATTGTACAGCGCCCCTAGCGGTCACCGAAAGAATTAAAATTCGTACCATGAGTACTATAGATTTCGATAGGTAAGAAACCTAACGTAATCTATTCGATAGTCACTAACGTTTTTCAGCTGTCGCCATACAAAACGGCACCATGAGTTATTAATTTGACAGACGCTATCGAAAAATATGCTTACGATAGTAGTTACGTCATTCACTAGCATTTTGACGCGTGAAACATATTATGTTTACATTGAAATTATATGTTTTTGAGTATTTTGAGTCAAAATAATGTCTGGAAGAGCTTATTTAGCATGGAATATGTTGGCGGTCTGTGTGGTGCCGGACTTAAAGAATACCACCACCCCTTACTTCCCGTGGGTGTCGTAAAAGGCGACTAAGGATCGTACCGGAGAATGGGCAGCAGCGTTCTTTATGTATTCCACCATCATACCATACTGCGATCGCCAACCCGCCTGCCAAGCGTGGCGATTATGGCAAACCCTCCCAAAATTGGGGGAGGCCTATGTCCAGCAGTGGACGTCTATCGGCTGAAACGACGAAACGACGATGTTGGCGGCCGCTGAATTCGAAGACCAACGACGTAAAGAACGTGAATTTCAAGCCAAAATTACAAGAAAATGAAATTCTAGCTTACCAATGGGCGGGACATTTCGCAGCTACCTAGGAGGCTTTCTGTGATGAATATTAACTTAAATTTAAATAAAAGACATATTACTTATACAACCTTTTCATTTATTTTATTATTTTATGGGAAACATACAGCATATTTAACAAAATAAGGAACACAAAAATTGGCATAAAAACACATACTTATTACCTACTAACTACACATTTTTTTTCTTTAAACATTGGACACTAGGATTTCCCTTGTATCGTGGGTGCATTTACAAACACAAATATCACATGCACAAACATCCAGACCCGGAACAATTAGGTATCTTGCTTTGGAAGATTGGATCACATAACTTTTTGCTCCATGCGACAAATGAACCGGCGATTCTTAGCGCAGAAGCGACAGGCAGTTTCTAAAAATTGTGCCATACTGGTCCTCATTGTATTATTGTCATTTTGTAAACTTATTTAACTGAATTTTATTAAAAAACGCCGTGAACACAATGTCAACAAATACAAAATTACAAATTGAAAACGACACTCGATGACACAACAGTGACATATAAGGAATAAAAATTCAACAACCACTAAATACCTTAAGAAGTTCACTAACCGCCAACCATTCTATTTAGTCGGATTATTGCCTATCATAACATTTTAAGCATAGGCGATAGCACTATATTTTGAGCATAATATATGCCGTTCTCTCTCCTTATTACTGAGAAAGAAAGAAATAAAACTTAAGGAAGTGACGTTACATACGACACGATCTATCGAGTTTACCTTAGCGCCTGCGTAAAACTCCGTAAAACTCATGGTGCAAGCATTATCGAAATCTATTCGATCCACGTTAATACGCTAGCGAGTTTGACGCTAGCGAGTAAGTTTTCGATAACAACTCATGGTAGAGGTACTGTACGCAAGTCATAAGGTCTCAAAATTGCGTGTCTGTTGAGTTCCGTTTCTGACAAGTTGCGAGTCTATCCTGGGAGATAACGAATGCGTATTTGACCACTTGCGTTTCTGACGACATGCTAGTAATCCAAAATTATGTGTATGTTTTCGATACTAACTAAAAAAGATCGACTCCGAATATTTCGACGACCATATTGATATCAAATTATTGAGTAAAGTTCTGCTTGATAAAATGTCTTTTATGCGCAAAGTTTGTACATAAAACACGGTGATTTAGTGCTCTCTGTTATTTGGACTTGCGGCTGAGCTGAGGTCAACGACCGATCAGCTGACGTCGCTAAAAGTTAAACTTGTAAAGCACGGTGATATGTTAGAAGTCGTGAAGAAGTGATATATGTCTTGTCTAGGGCCAGATAGTGTAGGTGTATTGTTGAATACATATATGGAGCTTTTTAAATGTCACTGTATATTGAACCCTGTAGTTAATAATTATAAGTTTCAAATCGCGAACCTGTCTTGAGCAAGCCTGGAGATCAATGCTCGTGCATTCTCTGCGTGAGAATAGACCATTGGTCTGCAGTGTGACAATAATGGGCTGGTGTTAACGTACCTACATTCTCGTATCTACCCGTTACATATAGAGGTTACTATTGCTTGCAAAACGGATGGTCAATGGGACCAAAGAAGATGATGGTGAATGGGGATTCTGGATGTGAGTGTGGCTTCGCACAAGGTTCACCGCGCCATGAAAATCACGGGAATTCACTGGATGCGAGACGCGCAGGACCGGTTGATAAAGCCACGCTTGATGGAGATCTATGTCCAGCAGTGGACGTCATTCAACTGATAATAATAATGAAAGTGTCATAATTTTAACAAATACAAATAATAAGTAGTTCAGAATGTTTAAATAATCCGTTAATAAAAAACGTGCCAAGTGCGTGTCGGACCACGCACAATGAAGGGTTCCGTAGTTGGAATGAATATAGGTACTACGGGCTGGTGTCCGCAACTCCACGTCAATGCGCGTATTTTGTGGAATGAATATATCTCAAGAACAAACTCAACGTTGTAGTTGTAAAACATTTTCTCCCGTACTTTCCTTTCTGAAAATGTAAGTTTGTACGCACAATATAGAGAGATTTGCCATGTTTTTTAAGATCACAGACTTCTTATAGGTTTTCCTGTAATCTATAGGTGTAGAACTATTTTCGGTATTTTTTTCATAATTTTAGGCTAAGTAGTTTCGGAGATAAGGGGAACGAATGGTCAAATTTCGTCTATTTTATTAAATAACTTTAATACAATGTATTTTACAATTATGAAAAAAATATAGGTATTTGAGATCCTCACAATATACGTCCACTGCTGGACATAGGCCTCCCCCAATTTTGGGAGGGTTTGCCATAATCGCCACGCTTGGCAAGCGGGTTGGCGATCGCAGTATGGTATGATGGTGGAATACATAGAGAACGCTGCTGCCCATTCTCCGGTACGACCCTTAGTCGCCTTTTACGACACCCACGGGAAGTAAGGGGTGGTGGTATTCTTTAAGTCCGGCACCACACAGAAAGTCCGGCACTACACAGACATCTTTTCATTTCTAATGCCCCCCAAAAATGACCCCCATATTCAAAATTAATTTATTTACGTTACACGTCTGTGTTTGGGTGACAGAGATTCATATGTGTTCATTTCATATGTGTTTGTTAATCGGTCCGTTAGATTCGGAGCAAATTGGCTGTGGCCGACGGGCGGACAGACAGAAACGAGTGATCCTAGACACACGTATGATCCTATAAGGGTTCCGTTTTTTCCTTTTGAAAAAGCACTAAGCTTAGGATTGAAAACTAAAGCTATACCTACGTTATTTTGCTTCTTTCTTGATAGTCGTTTTCTCTTGCTTTTGTAGCGCGTTGCAGACTAGTCGTCTGCTAATAAGCAGCTTGTTAAAAACCGAACACAGTATATTGTTCTAAAATACTGCAAGCTTTATAGAGAAACTTGGTATGTGGCATTATTTATTTATTTACTCTCATGCAAATCACACATTTTACAATAAATTACTGTCGGTTACTGTACATGGATTGTTAGGGCATTGCAAAATATAAATGTTAGTTTTCTTTTGAGTTAGTGAATAATAACACAAACATAAATTGAGTATAAACTTATCAAAACACAATACAATAAAGGGCTTTGAAGGTTGTAATGGCGGACAGGCTACTTACCTACATTATTTTTGCCTGCTTTTGACCTCGATCAGGCCTGATGGAAAGCCATGGATCAGGTCTATGATGGAACGAGCGTGCCCAGAAGATGCCTATGGCACTGGAACTCCCACGAATCGACGAAACACAGCAGGCTGCTTGACGCCGGACTCCGGTGGGAGGGTGGTCGAGTCGCAAATCAGGCGGGCGTTAGCCCTACCACCGCAAGGAAAGAATTGGCAAGTCAAATAAGGTGTTGGGTGTGACTGTCCAGGATGCGCCGAGCACTCGGTTCAGTTTAGTAACTGGCGGAACAAACTGTGCTACACGAGGAGGTTTCTTCATGCATCCCATATATAAATCGTTAGCCGACATCAATGCAAACACATCCCCGATGACGCCACCACACTCCTCCAGGAGAGTAGTAAGGCCACCTGTACTCTCAGAAAGTACAAGTCTCGGCAGCCGTCCTTCAATAACCGCCGCCGAGGCCCGTCGCGACGCCCCATACAATGTCCGCCCCGACCCTTGCTCGAATCAGCCCGGGCCGCTGAGCCTATAGTTTTAAATTCTTTCCTAAATAATTCCGAAACAGCCTGTCCATTGCTGCCCTCTCCCAGCGACGCCCTAAGCTGAGGGCCGTACCCCACAGGGGTGCTGTTAACGTGTAGTCGCTTAGTGTTTAAGTTTTTTAAGCCCTGGCTGGAGACCTTAATTTATTGAAGCATTCACAGGCAAGCCCAGTTAAGCAGGCGACAACCTCATAAGTTGAACTGCGACATGATATTCCCAAAAAAAATGATAACAGAAAACCTAGTGACCAAACCCCGTAGTGTCAAAAAGTTGATCAAGTGACATCCATATTTTTTGAACTTGCTTACAACTTGTGGCATAGTTGTTTGAAATAATCACTCCGAATGTTTAAAATAATCAAACATTTGTGCAACAAAATGGTGGACAGGTAGGTTTGCCAAAAATCTTCAATCTCCTTTTAGCAGTATAAAATAAACATTAAACAATAACAGTAATGACACACAATAACACAGTTACAGTCATATTTAATAAGTATATTAATAATAATAAGAGATAGGTATGAATACAATCATGTCATGTCAATTAAACCATATTCTACACCGAAGGCTCACACTTGTCACACAAAATGTATCCATGTCAGTCGTTACCGGTAGTGAGATCTGACAACTGGACTTAAAACTGAGAGTATAGTATGGCCTAGTTTGAAGTAGTTTGGCTTGTTGAGGTCAGATGACATTTGCTCCAAGTAGGACAGCGCAAACATTTGGTTAGAGTGGAAGTCGACATCAACCTTCCTCTTTTTAATCCATTCAAAGGTTGTCTTTAAAAGATCGCTCTTAGCGATAAGAGAGAGAGAGAGAGAGAGACGAGATAAGACCGCCCGTTGTGCCACCCTTTTGTAAAACTTTAGCATTTGTATCTGTAATTTATATGGTGACATAATAAAAAGTTTTCTATTCTATCAACCTTGTTAAGAAAAGTTTAAATGGCGACGACTGACAATGTTTTCTGTACCTGCACCGTAATTGCACACACTATCAATCACAAACTGAACCATTTTGAAGAATATTGCTAATCCATTGCATCATATGTTCGAAAAATTTGTTTGCTCAGCAACGTAAATAACGCAATGAATGTTGATGAACTGTCTTACGTCATTGCCACTGTTAGTGTGATACGCAATTACCCAGCTGTCTAAGATTTGAATCATGTTTATTATGATTTTGGTTTATGACATCAGAGAGACTGAGAGAGAGATTACATGTGACTTTCAAAATGACTGATAATGAAATGAATCTAGGGACACGACCAGGATTAATAAAAAACATGATTTAAGGGCTATCAGTTTCGCGGACAAAACACGGAAAAATCAGTTTTTTTCAGCGCAAATTTCTCAATATCCTTAAGTTATCTAGTTTTTTTTAAAATACACAAGTATTTATCACTTATCTATCTAGTAAGTGTACGAAATTAAGTTTTGATAACTACTTAATATAAATTCCTGTTTTTAGTCCGCAAAACTGATAGGGACCCTTAAATAAAAAAGTAAAAAAAATCAAATAAGCTTTAAATCAAATAAGTCCGTATTTTATTTAAATCGGATTTTATTGATTTTTTTTACATTCTGATTGTTCTTAATTTGGAAGTCAGTTATTAATTAAATAGCGAAAAAAAATCAGCTGTTCCCTACATTTATGTTCGCATAACTCGACAAAATTAATGTAGGGAACAGCAGTTTTTTTTTCGTGATTTCAGGTTTGGTCCCATAGTAAAAGTTGTTCATAATGGTGAGTAGGTACAATGACCTCTTAAGAGGTTGTTAATGTTTTACCAATAACCCTGTATAAACAGCATTGGACACGTATGTGCGCGCCCTAGTTTATGTCGGGGGAAGTCCCTTGACACATTTTGGCTGATTTGGTCGCAGTAAAAAAGTATTGATTTAAATCATTGATTTTTATAAAAAAAATCACTAGATTTTAATCGCGATTTAAATCACTGATTTAAATCAAGTGATTTAAATCATATCAACCCTGGACACGACAAAATAAAAACATCAAATGTTAAGTAATAATGGTCATTAGTAGGTAGTGAGAAAATCTAATTTTGTTTTATCGTGTTTAGATATCATAACCAACCATCAAGTTTACACCAAAAAACCGGTCCAGAGCGAGTCCGAGTTCCGTACCATCATGTTTTTAATTTTTCATCGGCGTGGCCTATATTCGTCAGAGAATTTTAACACTGTGCACTGCGTTGTAGAATATTGCAGTTTTATGTCAGCGCCATCTCTTGACCGATAGTGGAACTAATGTAACTTTTGTTGATGATTTCTGAAAAAGTGTGCTATTTTTCTCTTTGCAATCTTTGGAGATTAAAGGGGGGGGGGAGGGGGGGAGATTAACCGTATTTTTTTTACATTTTTCATCAACAGCCGAAAACTATGCAACCTAAAAAAAAAAGAGAAAATGTTTGAGAATGTGCAAACTGCGTACCTACTATCATATGATACCCCACATGCTCTAGTAGCCCCACTTCAAATTTTTCAGAACCCCTTTGAATACTTACCTGTTGCAAAAAAAAAATTCTTATTTGCAAAATAGTTGGGCAAACGTCATCTAACACAATTCTAAATTTCAAGTTGATAGCATTAGTAGTTCTTGAGATATCTAGCTCTGACAGACAGACAGACTGAGTCTCACTATAAGGGTACCGTTTTACCATTTTGGTACCAAACCCTAAAAACTATTACTTTTAAACTGATATTTCAAGTGACTACACCAACTGCGGCCGAAGACCCAAAAAAAAATATCTCTATTGTTTTATCATAATTATGTTAAAATATTGATACCAGCACGTGTACGGAGTTTCGCTAGCTAATTTAACATAACCCTGTACATCTCTGCCTACACCGTGAGGGCATATAAGCAGGATGTCATGCTAATTATTACGTATTTTCTCGTGTTAATAATGAAACGCTCCTCGTACTAGTTTTAGCTAACTATGTAACAATACTAGGTATGTACATAGTGCCTGTTAAATACACATCGTCTTTGTACTGCAAAGTGCTTGCTCATGGCGACTACGTAATTATATTATCATAGCTTCATGCAATACGGGTGGTACATTGTACTGCATTAAGCTTCATAGCTTTGCCATTCAATATGCGGACGTGTACGTGTGTCCAAAGTCAAAGTCAAAGCATTAAATTAGGCACATAAAAGGCACTTTTGAACGTCAAAAATTACAACAAAATAGAATTGATTCTAGTCGCCCATTCCAAAAGTTAGTTTTCGTATGGAGAAGAATTGGCAAGAAACTCCACCGTTACTCGTTTAAAATGTTTTACAATATTTGGCATACATTAATGGTATATAATAATAATATGTGAAGACGTGCACCTAAAATAAAATTATGATACCCACAATAGGTAAAATCATTAAAAATGAAACCATGACATATAAATTAATTATCTGATAGGTCCATGGTCCCTTACATGACCTTCGTAATGAGTTATTCCGGACTGATTTACCTGATGGATTTTGATGTGATTTTCAACCATTATCAGCAATTATCAGCCTATAATGTTCTCACTGCCGGGACTCAGGCTTCTCTCGGTGAGAGAGAGTGGGCCGTAATCAACCACGCCGGCCCAGTGCGGGTTGGTAGATGTGACATGTCTTCGAATTTTTGATTCTAGGACATGCCGGTTTCCTCACGATGTTTTCCTTCACCGTTTTGAGAGCAGTGATGATGCAATAATTTACACAAAGTAATGCGCCTGTCTGGGTTTGAACTTACGACCTAGAGATCGTAAATCACGACCGTTACCACTTAGCCACCACTGCTCCTTTTTCATGGCTTGAGCCTTTTACACATTCTTCGTAACTATACTTCTTAGTTACCATTGGTTATCGAAACTTACCGTGTTTTGGTAACAAAATACGTAGTAACTGCCTCGTTGGTTTAGTGGTCATAAGCTCTGTTGCTGAGCATGGGGTCCTGGGTACGATTCCCAGGTCGGAAAAAGTGTTATTAGGTTTATAGAGGTATAAGGAACAGGGTGTAAAGTTCACATATCCTCCTGTTACAAATTAAAATTTGTGGCCGCTTACGGCAATCTAGGCAGGTGGTTTAGTATCGAAATAAAAGGAAACAACTATCTCAAACACCGTATATTAAAAAGTTTAAATTAGAAACTAAGTAATTACAGAACTAATCTACTTTATTACATATAAATTAGGTAGGCGACTATAGTTAGATCTTATTAATGCCAGCCAGCTAAAATTTCAGCAGAAAGAGCTATGGGCGTGGGGAGTTGGAGATAAACCCAGTACTGTTCCGTTTGAAAGTTAAGTTAAATTAAATATTATAAAGAAGGATGCCCATTTTTCACCTGACAATGTATAGAAATGAAATAAATATTAAAATTCAGCTAATTTAATTGTACATTCATTACGCTAATCACAATTTTAAAAGAAGGCCAGGAAAAAAATATTTATTAATTTTTCTTTATGCTAACTCTATGTCTTATTACCTTATTTTGAACGCATCTCAATTACCCTGAACGCATCCAACTACTCATTTTTTACAACGTTCCGTTTTGCAAACTGCTTCTTGACTTTGTTCAATTCTTTTTCTGAGTTTTATATATTATTTTAAGTTTTATTTAAACAATAACTATTTTTTATTAGTCTATGCATAATACAGATCAATTCAAAATAACATGATAATTAAATAAATTAATTATGCAGATTATAATTGAGTTCGCACGAGTGAAACGGATTTTTTAGATATTTTGACAGTTCTGCGACTTCGTTGTTGCGCTTGCGTCAAGTTGTGTATTGTGCCATTTTGTGTGTGTAACAACTGAGATGGGCTAGGTTTCAAGACAATATCTCTGCTCCAGCAGAATTTCTGGATGACGTAGTAGGTAGGTATATATGTACTGCGGTCAACGAAATGGGTAGGCAAGTTTTTATATGTAAACAAACTATCGTAAAGGCAAATCCTAACCTAAGAAGTAACATTAAATTTTTTGGCCTTTGTAGACTTTAAATCGTAAAAATGAATATATGACATTATTTTCTAATCTTACAGGTACTCTTTCTACTATACCTTCTAACTATACATTAACTTTCATTATCAGGTTTTTAAATGTATGGAAAGTGGGCATTGTTCTTTAAGATATTAGATATATATTAAGTAATCTTCCAGTTATTATTAATTAGTAAATGGGCGCCAGGGACTTTGAGAGTCCCGGATCTCGGAGCCGACGAAGGTGTCCAATATACTTCCGGATGAACATAGAATGCCGAAAGCAAGATCCTCAATTTAAATTACGTTGAAGACCGGTTTCCACTGTAGAAGACTGGGCTAAGGTAACCAACTGGTTCTTATAGAAACCGTATTAAAAGGGCAATAATATTCTAAGGTATGAAAAAAAACGTCCCGCCTGCGCTATCGATGGTCAGACTCTGCCAGCCGCATAGTCGTCTCCGCAAGAGGCTTCGAGCGGACTCGAGGAATAGTTCCCGCGTCCAGGCCCCAGACGCTCCTCTAGATCCTGGCGGCAAGACGAATCTCTCGAGGTGCCTCTTCTGGGAACGACAATACGGAGACCGAATAATATAAGGGGAAACTAATTTACATTCCTTAAGATGACCGAGCTTGGAAATCTAGAAGGCTAAAACATTAGCCGGTTAACATGGCCTTTTTCAAATACAACATAAGGAGCTACGACTTCTGTTTGCCTGATCCTCAGTGGTGTGACAATAGGAATGAGGATTACCCACGTGGCGTCCATCGACTTCACAACAAGGGCTCGTTCCCTTGAACAATAATTTAATACCGTGGTTAACACTGAGGAATCTCCTATGGTAAATAGTCAGCGGGTGAAATCCTCACGGTTGATTTGGGGAAAAAACACTTGACTGCAAGATCCTCGACTGGCTGGAAAGCTGTCTGCGTATGTGCGATTAGAAATCCTGTAATAAATATATGTGAGCTCTTCACAGACCACTTCCAAACACTATTACAACAAAATCCTCACTTTTTAAAACATGGAATTAGATTTGTAGTTTCACTCAAGCGTATTCATAGGCGAATAAGACGCCACCGGCAGTTCACTATTACTGTCATGGATAACAAACCGGAACTAGACGGAGCATTTCGAAAATCTTCCTTAATGCAGGTAAAATGATTATAAGATCACTGAAGATAAAAACCATACCAAGATACTATATCTTGAAAATCACTAACAACGGTCCAACGTTACGTTTAAACGCTGAAATAATAAGAATCTTCATGACCCAGACCAAGAAACAAATTATTTGTAATTTCCAATACTAAAATTTGTCTTGATTGGGGTAATTATCCCTGAATAGAAATTCGGGAATTTAAGACGCTAGAGTAAATATGTTCCTTGATTTAGGATTAGTCTGTGTTTAGGATGCCACATTATGCCAAAGACCATCCACAGATTAAAATCGGGTTCGGGTCGGGGGTCGGGGAAACGAAGTTTCTAAAAGGAAGTCTTTATTGATAAAAATACTTTTATTTCCGTTTTCGGTTATTTAGTTTATTATGAATTTTTACTGAAAGCTGATGATAATGAAGGATTGCTCCATAAGATATTATTTCGATGGTTAGCAATCAATATGTTAAAATATCGATTAGTCTACAACTGTAAATCGGCGACCACTGACGTTCAACTTAATGACATTTGAAACGTCAACAATCCTAACCCAATTACAATATTTGATCTATTTTATTGTGTAAACCTGTTTAATAGGTTTCAGAATAGTGATTTATTATGAGAAGGTGTTAACTAAAGAGTCCAGTGACGAAATACAGTTGAAGGAATAAGTCCTTCTATCAAGTGCAGGCCGAAGTCAATTGTACAAACTGCAATGAAATATATTACTCGGAAACCTCAAAATGTACTACTTATGTTTTCAGGTAAATGTTACGCAGCTGTATAACAACCTGTGGTAGGTAAAAAAAACAACGTAATAATCTGTATATATAAAATTCAAAGTCCTGACTGACTGATTGACTGACTGACTGATATATCAACGCACAGCCCAAACCCCTGGACCTAGAGACTTGAAACTTAGAAGGTGTGTTCTTTGTGAAGAGTAAGTATCCACTAAGAAAGGATTTTTGGGAATTCAACCCCTAAAGGGTTAAAATAGGGGATGGAAGTTTATATGAAAGTCCGACAGTTTTGAAGTTAGGATCTTCTAATTTTGTATTTAGGCTGACAATTGAAAATTCATTTATACGTGTCTCAGCGTTTTTGATAACTCCACCCCCGAAGGGTTAAAAAGGGGGATGAAGTTGTGTATAGAAAGTCATTAATTTTCGACGTAAAAATCACTAAATTTATGATCTAGGCTTATGATTGGAAGCTAACACAACGGCGTTGTTAGAATTTCATCCATTAAGGGGGTGAAAAGGAGGATGAAATTTTGTCCTGACTGACTGATATATCAACGCACAGCCTAAAACACTGGTCGGTACCGCTGGGTAGAGAAATTAATTTTGGAGGGTGTGTTCTTTGTGAAGAGTAGATATCCACTAAGAAGGGGTTTTTGGAAATTTAACCTTTAAGGGGTGAAAAGAGGGGATTTTGTTTGTATGAAAAATCTTATTCCTTGAGTTAATAACCATGAAACTTGGCACGAATACTTATCTAAATAAATTATGAAGTTTGGCTTTTTTCTTCTAAACTACCCCCTGAAGGGGGATTGAGAGGTGTCAAAGTTTGTATGGAAGAATTTTAACGCGGGGTCCGATTAACTCGAAACTCAGTATTTATACTTAAGACCGAAAATAAAGAATAACGTGTATCATCGTTTTTCGAAAATTTACCCCTAACGGGGTGAAAAGTTAATTTTATAGGGGAAGACTTTACTGCGTGGCTTGATTAACTCGAAAATTGGTATAAACAATCTTTGAGTAGAGTAATGAACACATCCCAAACTATTTTACGAAATTCTACCCCTGTGGGGGTGAAAAACGGGGATACAGTTAATAAGAAAAATCTTATTCGATTTGGTTAATAAACTTGGCAAGAATACTTGCCTAAGCAAGCAATAAAGTTTATCATTTTTCGTTTATCAAAACACCCCAACACCCCTTGTGTTGGAGTGTTAAAGTATGTGTGGAAGAATTTTAACGCGCGGTCCGATTTACTCGAAACTCAGTATTAATACTTTTGACAGAAAATAATCAATAATAACAGCCGCACAGATCGATCGATCAGGTTACGCAGGCTACGCTTGCCGCGGTTGGTCTGTGGATAGTTGTCCATCTTTACCTACTACCGTGACCTCTCCGTGCCTCGGAAAGCACGCTAAGCCGTTGGTCCCGGCTGTCATTCGTGGATCTTTGACAGTCGCTAGGGGTGGTCAGAAGCCCGAAAGTTAGACAACCAGTCTTATCATGTAAACACTGGTACTCAGCTGCATCCCGTTGGACTGGGAGCCGACCCCAACATAGTTGGGAAAAGGCTAGGCAGATGAAGAATCAATAGTAAGTGTATGGGGTTTTCGAAAATTATTGACCCCTCACGGGACAAAAAGTGGTAATTCGATTTATTAGGGGATTTTAATGAGTACCTTGATAAACTCAAAAAAAATGGTACTTACAAATAAGTTTCGACTTGGCACAAATAATTATAAAGTTCGAATTTTTTTGGAATTCTAAACTAACCCAAAGGGGAGATTGGGGGTGTCAAATTTAGTATGGAAAAATTTTAATGCGCGGTCCAATTAACTCGAAACTCAGTACCTAAGACCAAAATAAATAATAAAGTGGTTCAGGGTTTTTCGAAAATCTACCACATGGGGTGAAGAGGGGTAGTCAATTTCACAGGGCAGAATTTTATTACGAGGCTTGATTAACTGTAAAATTGGTATAAATTATCTAGATTATGTTTCGAAATTCCACCCCTATGGGGATAGAAAGAGGGGATGCAGTTTATATGAAAAACCTTATTCATTTGGTTAATAAATTAGAAACTTGGCAATATTTGGGTCAGTAAATAATAAAGATTGTCACTTTTAGTTTAAAAAATCCCTCACAGAGGATTTGGGGGTTGACAAAGTTAATGGATTAGAAAAATATTTAACCCGCTGTCGGATTAACTCGAAACTCGGTACTACTAAAATAAAAAATACTTAAAAAAAGTGATTTAGGGTTTTTCAAAAATTGACTCCTACGAAGGCGGAAAATTCTACTACTTGCTTCCATTAACTCGTAAATGGGTATGGGTCTTTGAGTCAAGTTATGAACACATCCCAAATGATTTTTCAAAATTACTCTCCTGGGGGTTTAAAACCTGGGAAATAAACTGTTTATTTGAAAAATCTGATTCCTTTGAGCTATAAACTAAAAAATTGGCCTGAATACTTATTTATATCTAAATAAATGATAAAAATCATAAACATACATTTTCGAAATTATAAGAGGAAAGTACGAATTTCACGTGAAACCAGGACACGAAGTTATAGTCCAAGGCATTCGATTGTGTTCTTCATGACACATTAATCAGGAAACTGCACCACTACGGAATCCGGAACGCCTCTCTGGATCTTCTTACTTCTTACTTGAGTGATAGGATTCAGAGAGTTGATAGAATAGAATAGAATAGAATAGAATAGAATGATTTATTTGTAAAACATAGGTAATTTCATACAAAGATCTTAAGAATTAGCTGTGCGCTATGCTTTGCCAATATTGACATACAAATGATTGATGTGATTATAAGACAATTAAATAAGTGGGTAGGTACCTACTATTAAATTACAATCATAAATTTATTACAATATAATATTAGAAGTATTTCAGTAAGTACCTAATTGTATTAACGCATGCATATAAATTAAATGTCATTACAGTTCATAGTCAATTTCATTTCATGTCAAAATTTAATGTCAATTCAATTCAAAATATTAGTATTGATGTAAAGTATTAAAATTTATGTCAGCATTTTATATAATCAGAGAGATTCGTCATTAAAAAAATCATCTAGAGTATAATAACACCTTTCGAGCAGTAACCCGTTAAGTGTTTTTTTAAACTTCTGCAGTGGCATACATTTTATTTCATCGGGTATTTTATTATATACTCGTGGCGCAACACCAAAGAAACTTTTCTTCATTAGAGAAGTTTTACATTTCACAAGGCATAATTCATGTATATATTGAGCACGCATTGGTGTTTTCTTTACTGCACATAGTTTTTTGAACAAATGCGGATTCATTTTTACAAATAATGCAGTTTCCAGGATGTATAAAGCTGGTAGGGGTAATATTTTTAAGTTTTTAAAATATGGAATGCAACTATCTGTTGTTTTTAAACCACACATTGAACGTAAACATCTTTTCTGCATCCTGAAAACACGTTCCCGATCCGTTGACTGCCCCCAAAAAATAACACCATACCGCAGAACTGAGGCGACTAGTCCATGATAGGCCGTTAACAGTGTATCAATATTTACTTTCTTTGAGAGTTGGGATAACAAATATGCTGATTTACTTAATCGTTTGCAAATTTCCTCTAAATGAGGTTTCCAAGTTAATTTATCATCTATAGTTATTCCTAAAAATTTCGCAATACTAGTCTCCTCTATTCCAGAATCCTTATAAGCAACATTAACTAGCGGTTTATTAATTTGCTTCAAGTTACTATTTTCCAAAGACAACACTTCTATTTCTTGATGTGCGCTTTTTAGCTGTGATTTCAGATCCTCTATCTCATTTTTATACATGTTTATTTGCGTGTCATACTCGTCATCAGACATTTCTGGCACACTATTTGTGGTACAATCTAATGTTTGGGAGATAATGTCACTACTATCATTATTCGGTTCCGACCTGGTGCGAGTGCGCCGGAACGTGATATTATCTACCATATTTTCTAAGAAATTCATAATGGTAGAATAATTTTATGAATTCCAAATTCAATGTAATTCAAAAAGATTCTCGCCTCGCTGGATTCGAACGCACGACCACGTCAATGTTTCGTCGTCACATACACCACGGGACCAGGTGTGTTGTAATGAAGATGGTGAAATTGTTGATCTTGTAGATCTTTATCAATGTAGATCTTTATTGCGACAGTAGATGTCGCTTATTTTAATATTTAATGCAGAGTAGTATTATTACTCTGATAACACTATTGGAGCAGTGGCAACACAAATGAAAATTAGTTCATGTGATTTGTGTTAGATGGCGTTGTAGTACAGAGTAACATTTGAATAAAAAACGTTTTTTTTTTGTTGGAATGAATTAGTCAATCTTGATTATAATAATTATCGTTCTTTTGACCATATTGCATTGAGATTGAAGACTTATGCAAAGGGGTCACAATGTAGCACAGTAACACTTCGTTTCTTGAGTTTAAATTCACTGTTCACGTATTTTGAGATTAAGTATTTATTTAGTAACTCGACACTATTCATCGAAAATAACACTGCCACAGTTAGTTTGTATGTCCACTTACACTTTTTTGTACAATATACAGTCCGGAGGTGAGATTTAGTAGTTTTAATAATTATTTTATCGGGAGCACAACTTCGAACAGTGTTTACTTGTCAGCGCCATCTCCAAGAAAACGGAAATTGATGTTAACGGAAAAAGGTCACCCGGATCTGTAGTAAGAATGGGGGTCCCCCAGGGCTCAATTCTTGGTCCTTTCTTGTTCCTTATTTATATCAATGACTTGCCGTACCTCATAAAGGATAATCATGATATAGTGTTGTTTGCAGATGACACTTCTCTTTTGTTTAAAATCAAACGTCAGCAGCTGGTTACTGACAATGTAAATAACGCCCTTGCAAAAGTAGTTAACTGGTTTAATGTCAATAACCTACTTCTTAACGGAAAAAAAACGAAATGTATTAAGTTTACGATACCCCACGTTAGACAAGTAGAAACTAGTGTTCTCATTAAGGATGAAGAGTTAAAACCCGAAGATACCACAGTATTCTTAGGCATAACGTTGGATGCCAAGCTTCAATGGGGCCCCCATATAGATAAATTGTCAAAAAAGCTTAGCTCTGCAGCATACGCCGTTAGGAAAATTCGTGATTTGACTGATTTAGAGACAGCCCGTTTAGTTTACTTTAGTTATTTTCATAGTGTGATGTCGTACGGTATTCTGTTGTGGGGAAATGCCGCCGATATTCAGACAATTTTTATTTTACAAAAAAGGGCAATTCGTTCTATTTATAAATTAAGTCCTAGACACTCCCTCAGAGACAAATTTAAAGAGATTAATATAATGACTGTGCCTTCTCAGTACATTTATGATAATCTTTTGTATGCACATAAAAATATTAATCTGTTTAAAAAATACAGTGATATCCATAACATAAATACTAGGAACAAACACAAATTTGTTGTTCCTACAACAAGGCTCAAGAAAATAGGTGGCTCGTTTAGATGCCAATGTATACATTTTTATAATAAACTTCCCAGCCACATTTAAGAACTAAGCCTAAATAAATTCAAAGCTTTTATAAAGCGAAAACTATGCCAGAAAGCCTATTATACTGTAAAAGACTATATTGAGGACAAAAAGGCTTGGGATTGAGCTGCTCCAATAGGTTTAGACAGTGAATGTTATTTTGCAATTTTTACACTTTAATATTTTCTTTTTTTTTTAAGTATCTATTTACTTACACAATGACATGTACATTTACTGTATAAAGTATTATATTATTTTAATTATTGTGAATGTGAGGACTATGTGGGTCATTGTTTACATTTTAATCGTGGTCTGGCAGTTTGAGTAGTTTATGCGGCCTACCCAAATGTCCTGTCTTTGGTATTGTTCGTCGAATCGTTGAGCTCCTGAAGTTCTGAGTTGAGCTGCACGGTTACTGACAAATGCGTGCACTGACTGGACAGGTCCACTCAATCTGTGTGGTTCTTTCCTCAAAAGATCTTTTCAGACACTAATCTACATGGTCCTCAAAGATTATGTCCGGATTTTTATATACACATTGACATTGATGAATTTTATTTAGACAATGACATGAATATTTACTTTGTAAAGTATTTTTTATTTTTCTTTTCATTTAATTATTGTGAATGTGAGGACTATGTGGGTCATTTTTTTTTTTCTGTTTTCCTTCTTAGTTTTAATCATGATCTGGCAGTTTGAGTAATTTACGCGGCCTACCCAAATGTCCTTTCTTTGGTATTGTTCGTCGAATCGTTGAGCTCCTCATTTCTGAGTCGAGCTGCACGATTTTTGACAAATGCGTGCACTGATTGGACAGGTCCGCTCAATCTGTGTGGTTCTTTCCTCAAAAGACCATTTCAGACATCAATCTACATGGTCTTCACACGATCTGACCAAGATTTTGTCTGGACTTTAAAAGAGACTGTGACCTCTGAGTTTGTTTCGGCCTTTCTTCTCAGAGTAGTCAGATAGGAAACGCCGACCACATCTAGTTTAATAAATATGATGACGTGTAAAAGTGTTTGTAAAAACCTACTTACAGAAAATAAATCATTTATCATTTATATTATCTTATTGGTAGGTAAACCATAAGTAGCTTATCCGAAATGAAAGAAGACATTAACATCAATATAAAACAACCCTACCTCAATACTCTTGCGCCATCCCATCTTCCTGGCTCGGCATGCTGTGCTGGCGCTGCTGCTGCGGCTGCGGAAAACCTCAAGCAGCGAAAATATAATAACCCCATCGGAAATTATATTTTAGAGCCGTTTGGGGTTGAAACCCTCGGGCCGTGGGGTCTAAGTGTTCATGGTCTTTTTAAAGAAATTTCGAAACGACTGGTTGCCACTTCCCGTGACCCAAGGGCTGGCTTTTACCTTGGCCAGAGGCTAAGCATCGCCATACAACGTGGTAATGCCGCCAGTCTCTTGGGTACATTACCAGTCGACAGCGATGCGGATAAGTTTTTCGACGCTATTTTCTAGTTTCTGTATAGTTTTAGTTAAGTTAGAATTTAATTTTGTTATTTTTACCTGTCTAAATAAATAAATTTATTCCCTACCTAAAGACAGTCCCTAAAGACACGATATTATCATAACCACTGAACAAAGATGCACAAAACGACCACCGTCTACTCTACAACACAATTATTATAACTAAAATCTACCTAGCAAAACAATAATTGACAATGGCGGTTGTAATTTGTCCTCAAATCTAGTTCCCAAGTGGTCCACAAGACGCAGCAGGAGCTTAACTTACGGAAATGCTAACGAACCGTCTCTGTTCCAGATGTTGTATGAATGGAGTGCTACTATACTGGATGATTTTTTTTACCGTCTCGAAATTTTTACGGGGTGTTCTACCCATGAATATGAACAACTTTCACTATGGGACCAACTCGGAAATCACGAAAAAAAAATCTGCTGTTTCATACATTTTGGTCAAGTAGGTATTGAACTTGTGTATTAAACAGCTGATTTTTTTTTCGCGATTTTGGAGTTGCTCCCATAGTGAAAGTTGTTCATATTCATGGTTAGAACACCCCGTAAAAATTTCGAGACGGTAAAAAAAATCATCCAGTATATTTATTCGAATTTGCTGGTTGAAAAAAATAATGCTGGTTGAGAAATGCAATGAAGGTAAAGTGTTGCCAAGATTATCATTGTGGTATATCGTG
Source organism: Mesoligia furuncula (assembly GCA_916614155.1). Lineage (NCBI taxonomy): Eukaryota > Metazoa > Arthropoda > Insecta > Lepidoptera > Noctuidae > Mesoligia > Mesoligia furuncula. The sequence goes on along the minus strand of OU744804.1, from coordinate 12,218,252 downwards.
GTGCGTCGGTAAAGAAATGTGAAAGAATAGCTTTCGTAGACTATTGCTGAATAATTACTATTGCAGGGCAGAGATCACTGCATTTGTGCGGTTTGAATCTGCAGAAGTCCAACATACCCCTACCAGGCCTTCAAACTTCTCAAATGTAAATGGATGTTTTTTTTAACATCCGCTTGCATATCTAGCAGGAGTGATTCCCTGACCTTTAAGATTCTGTGTACCCCAAATCTAGGGATTCTACGTCCCGGATTCTACGTCTAGGCTTTCACGGCCAGGCTTCTACGGCCAAGCTTCTACGTCCAGGCTTAGGGCAGGACAATCTCATCAAACAGCGCGCTGCACGTGAAGGTTGACTGTTCGCTGTACGCACACTGATCCACGCGCTATTGGCGACCTGTTACCGCTGCTGCTGCGCCGCGCTCTGCGGTTTACTGAGGGCCTGACCGGCTTTCTGGAACCGTGCTGGAAAGCCCTGCTTCCCGGTGTCCACGCTTCTGCGGCCCGGAGAGCCATGTACCTTTCCCAACTTACACGTGCTAGTGGTTAGAACAACTATCTGATCTTACCCGCGACCTAGTTTACACTCCTATTTGAGAATTATACGTATGAACCTTGCCTAAGTGTTTCTCTTTACTCTACCCTATTTGTTAACGGCTTGCGCAGCCGACCTGCAAAGCCCTAGCTGTTGCAAAAGTGCAGTGCAGTGGCACAAGGTTACAAGCGGCGTCATTGACGTCGGACACAAGGTTACTTTGAGTTGCTGCTTTGACTTTCTAAATTATTACCGAAGTAGTTGACCGTTAACGCGTACTTAGCACTTCATTTATTTCTACTCCGTGGTCCCTGGCTACCAGTGTGCATACATTATGTTTTACGTTCAGCCATGCAGGTATAATGTAAACGAGAAACGGCTAGTTGAATACATGTGTACATGGCACTAAGGTTATGGCTAGATGATTGATTAAACAGTTCTGCTGGCACCTGTGTTAGTTAATGAGGCGTAATTGTTACTCCTTGTAAATAAAATGCCGTCGTATTTAATTAATGTGTGCCGGGAGGGGTTCGTTGTCTAGGTTATAACAGCCACACGGATTGATCGAAGGTTCAGTGAGGCATGTGGAAGCACGTGCCTCACCACGAATATGAACGTAATCAGATTGCGAATCATGCGATGAGCGCCGTGCGCTGCGCATGCCTCACAATGTCTGTATCCGCCTTTAGATACGTTTGCTGCGATTGGTTCGTGGATGGGTGACCATTCATTACATATCGAGGCCCCTTCGTGTCTCGGAAAGCACGTTAAGCCGTTGGTTCCGGCTGTCATTCGTAGATCTTTGACAGTCGTTACAGGTAGTCAGAAACCCAAAAATCTGACAACCAGTCTTACCAAGAATTAAAAAAAAGTTCAAACTCAAACTCAACTCAAACTCAAACCATTTACAGGCACTTTTGAAAATATGAAGCTAGTTGCCCATTCCAAAGCGTAGGTACCTATGGAGAAGAACATAACTTTCCCGCGCATCATGTAATGAAAAATGGAAGGTCAGAGGCGGAAAAATGCTGCATTAGTAAATATCAATGTTGATGACGGCGCGGCGAGGCCTAGATTCATGCTGTGATCTTTTTTTTTAAATCTGTTTTATTTGTTTTATTGTATACTTTTTTATGAGGTAATAAATTAGATTAAGTTGAGTTTTGTATGACTTAGGGCTGATTTTTCAATCATCTGATAACTTTATTCGAGGAATAATTTTGAAAATTTGACACTTATTTCATACAAAAACTGTCAAACGTCAATTTTATTCCTCCAATAAAAGTTATCTAAATCAGCCCTTAGGGCTGATTTTTCCAACGTCAGATAATTTTATCGGAGGTATAATTTTGAATTTTTGACAGTTCTTCTATACACAAACTATCAGACGTCAATTTTATGATTAAAATATATCTGTGGATTGAAAAATCAGCCCTGAGATTATTTAGTTTTGTTAGTAAGTTGTTATTTGTAAAAGCACGATGGGATTGACATCGTCGCATAAGCGTACAAAAATCCCTTAAGTGTGATCGTATAGAGGTTCCTTTATAATGTGCAAGTTCTTGGTAGTTAGCACAAATATAAAAAAAAATCGTCATCCGATAAAATTTACATCTTCACCTGTTTTATAACGATCCTTACTCCATTTGCTTCGTTTACGTTCACACATCTTTAATAATAATAAGTAATAATAATTTGTTTATTTTCAGTTCAAGACACAAACATCAGTGTGGCCCTGGCTCTTGTACTAGGAGGTCCTGTATCACAAGAGCCAGAACCAGATCCAGATCTTGTAATCTCAGACCAAATAAAAAACCAAGACAGCCCTCTGCCAACAGTAAAGTGAGGCCGGTTTCGTAAACATGTGTGCACATAGTGAGGTGTAGTTTGCTTTTAAATGGTTGTAAATGTGTGCGTGTGAGCGTGTATGCACAGAGCGGAGGTGTAGTTTTTGCTTGCTTCACTGTATTGTTCGCAGCACTGTGGCTTGACTTTTTATTTGGTCTGAGCTTGTAATAGGTACGCACGTCAGACTGATAAATAAATAAATGGTATTAAAACTCATGTCCATTAACCCTTAGTATACGGGAACGTAGATCTACGCGAGACAGAATGGCTTTTTAATTGTGTCTGTAATTACGATATACAAGGGGTTAAACTAAGAGAGAGCACTGGTGGCCCAGTGGTGACCACGACTTACAAGTTGAAGTCGTGGATTTGAACCCAAGCAGGCACTTCAATTCGTGTGAATTATTTCATCACCACTGCTCTCAAAACGGTGAAGGAAAACGTCGTGTGGAAACCCTCATGTCCGAGAACAAAAAAAATTGAAGACATTTGCCAACCGCCAACTCGCATTGGGCCCGCGTAGTGGATTATGGCCCATTCCCCGTCACAGAGAGGAGGCTTGTGTCCCAGAAGTGGTAACATTTTAGGCTGATTTAGCCATTACACTGTAAGGTATTCACACAATACAGTAACTAATTTCGCATCAAAATGTTCTCCACAAATTACCATGCACAAACCCCCGCACTATTTTAACAACGGACAATATTTCATCCCGGATTTGTCCAACAAGTTGATTAACAAATTAATACCTATCATGAAGATTAAAAGGCTTTTAAGCCTTTATAATACCACTTCCGTGCTTCGATGACCATTCACCCGGCAGGGGATCCGATTGAAATTAATTAAATCAATTCTAAACCCGTTTATTTATTTGTCAAAGCGACGATAAATAGTTGGCAGCACGAACGTTTGCTGGTTGCAAATTGTAAACTAAAACAATTACCTACTGTAGCTCTACCATGAGTTTACACAGCCAAAACTCGCTAGCGTCTACGTAAATAATATGTATGAAATATTGTACAGCGCCCCTAGCGGTCACCGAAAGAATTAAAATTCGTACCATGAGCACTATAGATTTCGATAGGTAAGAAACCTAACGTAATCTATTCGATAGTCACTAACGTTTTTCAGCTGTCGCCATACAAAACAGCACCATGAGTTAATAATTTGACAGACGCTATCGAAAAATACGCTTACGATAGTAGTTACGTCACTCACTAGCATTTTGACGCGTGAAACATATGTTTACATTGAAATTATATACGTTTTTGAGTTTTTTGAATCAAAATAATGTCTGGAAGAGCTTATTTAGCATGGAATATGTTGGTGGCGGCTGAATTTGAAGACCAACGACGTAAAGAACAAGAAAACTACAAGAAAATTTAATTCTAGCTTACCAGGGACATTTCGCAGCTTTCTAGGAGGCTTTCTGTGATGAATATTAACTTAAATTTAAATAAAAGACATTTTACAACAACCTTTTCATTTATTTTATTATTATATGGGAAACATACAGCATATTTAACAAAATAAGGAACACGAAAATTGACATAAAAACACATACTTATTACCTACTAACTACACATTTTTTTCTTTAAACATTGGACACTAGGATTTCCCCTGTATCGTGGGTGCATTTACAAACCCAAATATCACATGCACAAACATCCAGACCCGGAACAATTAGGTATCTTTCTTTGGAAGATTGGATCACACAACTTTTTGCTCCATGCGACAAGTGAACCGGCGATTCTGAGCGCAGTAGCTCTACCATGAGTTTGCACAGTCAAAACTCGCTAGCGTCTACGTAAATAAAATGTATGAAATATTGTACAGCGCCCCTAGCGGTCACCGAAAGAATTAAAATTCGTACCATGAGTACTATAGATTTCGATAGGTAAGAAACCTAACGTAATCTATTCGATAGTCACTAACGTTTTTCAGCTGTCGCCATACAAAACGGCACCATGAGTTAATAATTTGACAGACGCTATCGAAAAATACGCTTACGATAGTAGTTACGTCACTCACTAGCATTTTGACGCGTGAAACGTATGTTTACATTGAAATTATATACGTTTTTGAGTATTTTGAGTCAAATTAATGTCTGGAAGAGCTTATTTAGCATGGAATATGTTGGCGGCCGCTGAATTTGAAGACCAACGACGTAAAGAACGTAAATTTCAAGCCAAAATTACAAGAAAATGAAATTCTAGCTTACCAATGGGCGGGACATTTCGCAGCTACCTAGGAGGCTTTCTGTGATGAATAATATGAATATTAACTTAAATTTAAATAAAAGACATTTTACTTATACAACCTTTTCATTTATTTTATTATTATATGGGAAACATACAGCATATTTAACAAAATAAGGAACACAAAAATTGACATAAAAACACATACTTATTACCTACTAACTACACATTTTTTTCTTTAAACATTGGACACTAGGATTTCCCCTGTATCGTGGGTGCCTTTACAAACACAAATATCACATGCACAAACATCCAGACCCGGAACAATTAGGTATATTGCTTTGGAAGATTGGATCACACAACTTTTTGCTCCATGCGACAAATGAACCGGCGATTCTTAGCGCAGAAGCGACAGGCAGTTTCTAAAAATTGTCCTCATTGTATTATTGTCATTTTGTAAACTTATTTAACTGAATTTTATTAAAAAACGCCGTGAACACAATGTCAACAAATACAAAATTACAAATTGAAAACGACCTCGATGACACAACAGTGACATATAAGGAATAAAAATTCAACAACCACTAAATACATTAAGAAGTTCACTAACCGCCAACCATTCTACTTAGTCGGATTATTGCCTATCATAACATTTTAAGCATAGGCGATAGCACTACATTTTGAGCATAATATATGCCGTTCTCTCTCCTTATTACTGAGAAAGAAAGAAACAAAACTTAAGGAAGTGACGTTACACACGACACGATCTATCGAGTTTACCTTAGCGCCTGCGTAATACTCCGTAAAACTCATGGTGCAAGCATTATCGAAATCTATTCGATCCACGTTAATACGCTAGCGAGTTTGACGCTAGCGAGTAAGTTTTCGATAACAACTCATGGTAGAGGTACTGTTCTGTTTACGTTTTGTTTTTTTGTTTCTAGTTCAAAAACGTTACTTCACGCGCGATTGAGCAGTGGTGCCCGATAATGGCCGCGACTTACGACTTGTAGGTTGTAGATTCGAACCCTGACGGGGGCTTTACTTTGTGTAAATTATTTCATCATCAAAACGGTAAAGGAAAACATCGTGAGGAAACCGGCATGTTCTAGAACCAAAAATTCGAAGACATGTGACATCTACTAACCCGTGTCAGGCCCGCGTAGTGAATTACGGCCCACTCCCTCTCATAGAGAGGAGGTCTGTATCCCAGCAGTGGGAACATTATAGGCTGATTAATTACGCGCGACGATTTATTAAAGTGTTATATATTGAAGAAGAAAAAGAATCGCGTATTAGGTTCAGCCTACCCCCAAAGAACGAAAGCCGGGAGCTTGTGTACCTATGTACAGTCGGCTTCACGATGTGGGTACCCCCCTTAAAAGCATCTACATTCGAACCCGCGATGGCCGCATTGCAAGTTTTGTATTTTTAATAGACTCCAAAAAGAAGGAGGTTCTTTATTTATATATTTTTATATATAGGTTTATATATTTTTTTTATTGTAATACTTTTTGAAAAAGTTTATAGATAAACAACAATGCACAAGAATATTAATTTAGAACTGTTGTAACAGTTAAGTTGGTCTAGAGGTTTAGGATAATAACATGCGAAACCGCTGACCCAGGTTTGATACTGGCAGTCTGATAATTAGGTTTTTGTTTTCATCAAATTTTATTTTTCTCTGAGTTATACTATTAATGCAACTTTTTCTTTTTTATTGTTGTTAAAACTATTAGGTTTATATTATTAAAATGAAAGAAATATAATTTAATTATCTATCATTTTAAATTATTGTTTTAACACAAACACGTATAATATGCGATAGTGCGAAAAGTGAAACAAAACTAGACTCATCAGACGGTAACTTCAATATAGATTAGTAAAATGTATGCGTAACTACCCTCAATTAACAACTGTGCATTCTCTGCGAGATCAATAATATATCGATTAGACAGAGACATAATTATAACGCCAAGTAGATTGATAATTCATCGAGTAATTAACTACCTAACTGGCTTAGTTGGTAAGAGCTCGCGGTAATCAAAGGATAACCGGTGATACGATGGTTCGAATCTCGTCCGTAATAAACAGTTTTTGTATTATTCTTAAGGATGTATATTGTATGTTTGAATTGTAATTTTAATACAACTGGGGTACCCCAGTTGTATGAAAATTTTAATACAACTGGGGTACCCAATTGATGCAGCCAATCGTACATATGCCAGCACATCAAGCTACTACAATCTGTCAAATTTCTTTAATAGATTTTCAACCTTATCGCTAAAGTATAAGGTTCAGGGTTGATTGGGAAAATTTGTCAGTTTCGGGTAGCTTGATGTGAAGATGAAGTCATGGGCAGAAGCTAGTAAAGACGCCAGGTCTGTACGAGCTTCTGCCCATGACTTCCACCCGCGTGGGACTCAACATACCACAAGGCACTCGGCAATACTGTAGCTTTCTGCCAGTGAAAGAATTTTTCGAAATCAGGTAAAAAGGCCACTTTGGCAGAATCATAAATGGCAGATTTTACAACAAGTGCACAAAACAAACCATTTTTATCCGAGACTTTTAGCAGCCCGAGCCGAAGGCGAGGCTGATAGTAATGTCGAGGATAAAAATGGTTTTGTGGACGAGTTATAAACTCTGCTTTTCACTTCGATTGCGAGGAAATAAAACAGTAGTATAACATAACATTTCTTTAATTAAAATTCAAAGTAAAATTAGAACAGTTTTGAATACTGAAGGAAATTGTTTTACCTGGCATATTAACAGTATTTTTCTGAATTTGTGAAGACGACATATTGTGAGAAGATGGCATATTATGAGAAGATAGCTCTGACGACAACAAGGAATTTCTGGATGTAGAAGGGACGGGCTCGCTTGGGATTAAATTAATGGCTTCTATTATACGGTCGGTAATCTTGCTTTTGTTCTGTACGGATTCTTCAATGTATCCCTCAGCAACCTGATCAGACTTCCACCCGCCATGTCTTTTCAGCATTGTTAAGTTTGCTCCCGAATCTGCTAGAAGGGTGGCTGAGGTCCGGCGGAAGCAATGACCCGTGTAATTTTCGGGATTTTCTAATTTCATCTTCACATCAAACTACCCGAAACTGACAAATTTTCCCAATCAACCCTGAACCTTATACTTTAGCGATAAGGTTGAAAATCTATTAAAGAAATTTGACAGATTGTAGTAGCTTGATGTGCTGGCATATGTACGATTGGCTGCATCAATTGGGTACCCCAGTTGTATTAAAATTTGTACCCCAATTTGTACCCAATTGTATTAAAATTTGTAAGTTGAAAATTTGTCAGTTTCGGGTAGCTTGATGAGAAGATGAAGTCATGGGCAGAAGCTAGTAAAGACGCCAGGTCTGTACTAGCTTCTGCCCATGACTTCCACCCGCGTGGGACTCAACATACCACAAGGCACTCGGCAATACTGTAGCTTTCTGCCAGTGAAAGAATTTTTCGAAATCAGGTAAAAAGGCCACTTTGGCAGAATCATAAATGGTAGATTTTACAACAAGTGCACAAAACAAACCATTTTTATCCGAGACTTTTAGCAGCCCGAGCCGAAGGCGAGGCTGATAGTAATGTCGAGGATAAAAATGGTTTTGTGGACGAGTTATAAACTCTGCTTTTCACTTCGATTGCGAGGAAATAAAACAGTAGTATAACATAACATTTCTTTAATTAAAATTCAAAGTAAAATTAGAACAGTTTTGAATACTGAAGGAAATTGTTTTTCCTGGCATATTAACAGTATTTTTCTGAATTTGTGAAGACGACATATTGTGAGAAGATGGCATATTATGAGAAGATAGCTCTGACGACAACAAGGAATCTCTGGATGTAGAAGGGACGGGCTCGCTTGGGATTAAATTAATGGCTTCTGTTATACGGTCGGTAATCTTGCTTTTGTTCTGTACGGATTCTTCAATGTATCCCTCAGCAACCTGATCAGACTTCCACCCGCCATGTCTTTTCAGCATTGTTAAGTTTGCTCCCGAATCTGCTAGAAGGGTGGCTGAGGTCCGGCGGAAGCAATGACCCGTGTAATTTTCGGAATTTTCTAATTTTAGAAAAGTTGCGATCTGTTTGGGAAAGGCTGCAAATTTATTGCGTCCTATAACTAGCTTAGCACTTCCCATTTTGATAATTGAGGAAAAATTTATTAGTCTACACGTTTTGAGGATGTAGAGCTTGGTAATTTTTAACTATTTTTAGGTAATCTCCTTTGACAACAAATGTTCGCTCCCGTTTGTTTTTTGTGTCGGGTAAGTTTATTGCTTGCAAAAGCGTGTCCGTCTTTACGGCATTTACGGTAATGTTCGCAAGTTCAATGCCCCGGCACGCACCGCTTATACCAAATATAAGTGCCACCTAAAACAAAATTAATAACTTTTATACACTTTAGAACAAAAGAGCAATAGGTATATGAGCAATAAAATATGAAAGGAATGTGTATTACGTACTTTTGTGGCCAAATATGTTTCATCTGGAGCGGTATTTAAGAAGGTTTCCACTTGATTAGCTGAAAGGACCTTGCTTTTCTTGTTTTTGTGCCCACTTGAAAGCCTCTTCAACAAAGATGTAAGCTTCGAATAATTTTGTATATTAACATTGTCCTTCATTTGTAATGTTGCTTTCAGCATGGAATATATACTCCACAGTGTAGACGGCTGAAGTTTTTTGGATAATTCATCAAAATAACTCCAAAGAACACTTTCCGAGAACGTAGTTACTAGTTTTTCTTTTCTCCAATTTACAAAATTATCGTAAACATTGAGATATTTTTCCCGAGACTTTGGCGGTAATATCTGTTGCACAACTCTCTGTGCATTCATTTCCATAAGCGTATTAGGAGAGACTGTTAAATCCTCTTCTTCACTGGACATTTTTAACAATTTTAGCAAATTGAAGAAATTAATAAATGCACGATAAAAGAACAAGAGCTGTTTCCCGCCGCTTTATTTTTTTTTAATCTTACGACATTGATATTAGGCTGCCGACCTATACAGCCTACTATTAAATTAATTTTGTAATAATAATTTTCTTAAATCAACTAACCTACCGTACTTGAATTAAAATTTTAATATCTATTATATCTTAAAAAACACATAAGGCAAATAAATTAAAGTAAATATTATATAATAACAAATTCTATCTATGAACTTCTTATTGCATTTGGCTGTATGGCTCATTTTCTTTGCCTTAATATAATACATTTATGAGTAGATACGTTAATGCCCTTGTGCACAAAATTCGATTTTGTGCAGCCTATACCCTGCACAAAGTTTCTACCAGTCAACCTTTGGGTGGTGCAGAGACAAACAGTGGTAGGTGCAATCATGAACATTGAGGAATAAATACTTTATAGATACGCATAAACCTATTAAAACTGAATATAATATATACCTAACAGGATAACATTATGAATAATAATATGGCGAAGACAGTCCGTGTTTTTCTTTTTTTCGCTGCAATACGTATGTAAAATGTAAATGTATGTAAAAAAAAGTAACTGAAAAATCCTTCACCAATGGGATTTGATACGATTAAGTTAACAGTTGACTGTTCATTATCATTCATAATGTTATCCCTTTATGATTCTGCCAAAGGTCTGCCAGACCACTTCTAGAGATTACCGCCAACATCCAAACTTACAATCTTCAATTCTTTATAATAGAGTAATTAATGTAGATTATAACATAAGAGACAAAATCACAGATCTACGAGTATAAACATCTTTAAACAAACCGTAACAGACACTACAACCCTTAGTTCAGATGCAACCCTAGACATAATACCGCTGCTCCCATCCAATTAGGGATTAAAGATCGTAGTACAAAGAAATAGAAACGACTGCCTGCTACGTAAGTAGAGGTAACAAGCTTTTATTTGTACTACCAACTGCACCTCGGCATCAACGGAGCGGATGAATCCGATGCGATGCTATGTAATGATAGTAAACGAAACTTAACACAGTATGACATTGGCGCCGATTTCCTTGTTCACCAACTAAACTAAATTTAAGTTCAGTACATCTTTTTCTTTCTATTTCATTAAGAAAAGTACAGAAGATAAATATTAGTTTAGTCCTGTCAAATTAAGATACTCCATAGCAAGTTTAGACGTCATTAAAAACATGGCTACTAAAAATAGGTCAATTTACGTTAGGCGCTGTCTAATTTGACAGGAGTAAACTAATATTTATCTTCTGTCCTTTTCTTAATGAAATAGAAAGAAAAAGATGTACTGAACTTAAATTTAGTTTAGTTGGTGAACAAGGGAATCGGCGCCATTATAAAACTGTACGAACTGTACAGTTTTTGCTGTTCACTTTTGACAATTGACTCCGATACCACTTTTATTACCTATAAACCAATGATTACTCTTTTTTTTTATAATTGCTTATGCCTCTTTTTACTTAGTCGAGGCAATTTTTTTTAAGTGCACTTGCAGGTAAGTGGACAAAATGCATTGAGTCGCAATTTTTTAACGCATAATTATTAATTTCCACGTCAAAATTATAGTGATAACTTGGTAAACATTGTGGTATTAAACACGTGCCCTTGTTTTGCTTACCGTCCTGTTGAAATAGCCCCTTACTACATCTACGAGAAGTACTGGACAGACTAGCCAATCATGCCCCTACACATTCTGAGAAAATAGTATTCTCCTACATCGCGTCGCATTGCATTTTACGCTTATACAAGACGATAACTACTTAAGTCAGGCTGCGACGCCACCTTCTCAAGGTTTTATATTCCTTTTACTCAGTTAAGTACAGTGAAATGTTATAGTCAGTTTGCAGTTTGCTTGACAATACTTTTTTAGAAGAGAATTCACAGGAATTGTAAGCGGAGATATTTCGTTTGAACGTAATTATTACTGTCTGAAGTTTTAAATGGGAACTCGAAACGAACCGTTACAGATGAATGGTTTTAGTTTGTTTAGGATTTATTTGGTATTTGCGAACGTTTAAATTATTAGACCTAGGCTCCTAAGGGTTCGGATATAGTGACGGAGGCAGCGGAACTATAATCGGGGCGGTTAACGAGCCAGGCACTACGGTTTAAGTGCTCGCTGGTACATCCTGTTTACGTTGTGTCCGAGTTTGTTTATAGTATAGAGGCATAAGATAGAGGGTGTAAAGTTCACTCATTCTCCGTAGAAAAGGAAGATGGATGTTGCGTCTGGTGATTTACTTCTCGACGATCGATGTCGGAACGTTGTATATACTTATGCTAGTTGCGCGGTAAACTTTGCTTGCGTGATGCAGGATTTTGCGTGATGTCGGTGTGATGCGTAGATGTCGCTACAATAGCAGCAGGATTAAAATCTGTTTCAGCACTTCCTGACTGGGACGGGTCTTGCGTTGCCTCAGATTGAAGAGTTGCCCGCATTGTCTTTGGGGGGGGGGGAGGGGGCTCAGTAGCCATGGCTCGGTCACCCACGGTGAAGCGAAGAGGAATCCGCGGAAGGGCCACTCGTCAGGTAGGTTGCTGTGCCGCTTGCGCGACATCGCAACTAAGGCGGGCCGCGATGTCGTATGGGAGGCATCGCGGCTGAGGGTTGGAGGCCGCGGCGGGAGAGGAGTGCCGGTATTGCGGTGCGCCGCTCTCCCTACCTTCCGCGGCCTTGACGGGGTCGCCACCGTCTGATGGCGGACGCGGTGGGGCCGCAGGGGAGGAGGACTGTTGGTATGACGTTGGCCGCTCTCTTGCCCAGACACGGGGTCGTCTGGCGCCCATGTGCTGATTTGGTCCCTGGGGTGGTGACGGCGTGCTGTGTTCTGGTGCGCCGGTGATGGAAAGTACTCCCCAGAGGGACGGTCCGTGAGGGACGGCCGCAGCGGGTTAACGGATGAGTGCTAACGCGTGCCCGTGTTCCCGCCGTAAGCGGCAGAGGAGGACACCGTGGAGATTTAGTGGGTTAGAGTCCCATATAATTGCACTATCTCCCCGTGGTAGTGCAGAATGCATGAGCATTTCTCCACGATAAAAAAAAAAGGTTGGAGAGTGCCAAAATCGGATTTCCTTTGTAATGAACAACGAGGGTTACTGAGAGTCAGCGGGTCCACTTTGTCTGCATTAGAGTTGCACATTTCCACTAACTTCCACCTTTCTATTGCTGGGTACCGATTAAATTGGTGAAACGTAACATGAAATGTAACACACACACACACACACAAACTCAAGCTTTCTTCCCATGGGGATAGGCAGAAACTACAAAACGCCACCTGCTACAATCCTTACATACCTACTGCCTCGTTTAGATTTATATGACGGGGAAGGTATAGTGTGTCTCGTTATTATCAGCCATATTTAAACTAGTGTGGGCTATAGTGGGTTATGTGTTTGATAATGCGCAATAGAAAAACGGTTTTCAGTTCAAATAAGATTATAATTTCACAAACAATTTAATCACGCTAGCAAATTACACACTAGGTACACGACACAACCAGATACGGAACGCGGGACAGTTTCTGAGCACATGTTGTTCGTACGATGTCCAATCAAAGAGCTCCACATCGTTCTTGTCGCGCTGTTCTCCAGCGTCGACCCCCCACGAACTCAGGCTAGACTCTGTCAAGCGCCACCAGATGGCGCTGGCGTTCCGAATAGTCATTGTCGTCATACCGCTTCCGCCTCTTTGTCAAGTCAGCTCCCGTACTAATGACGTCTCCGACATATACATCTCTGGTCATACACGCACGCCGGATGCGATGAACATCAACAATAAGGTCACTATAGGTCCTCCAAATGCAATAAAACATGTAATGTAACATGACAATTTGTTTCAACGTGTGTTACATTTGAAGTATATTGTCATAATTCAATGTTGCACTGCTACATTTACTAATTCGCAGTAACATAATGACGTATAAAATTGGGTCATTAGCTAACATTATAAATACATTGTAATGCATTAGACATTAGGCTTTACTATGGAGACTACTGAAATATAAACTTATTCTACACTTCACGTTGAGTTTCTCTTATCTTCGAGAGCTCCTCTCTCAACCTATTACATGGTGACCCTGCCATTTGGATTTGGAATGGCGTTAACAAATCAAGACCACGAAGATCTTACTCGCGAGTGTTCCTGTAAATCTATGGGGTAGGTTGAGTCTACTGTACATTCAACTATGCTAGTATTATTATAACTTGAAATGGAACATAGTATCACATTAAAAAAAGGCGTTAGCCCAGCGTACACCAAGCCTTATAGAATCCCACATGCCTTGCGAAGCGAGGTACAGAAACAAATACAAGACATGCTCGATAACGACATTATAGAAGAGACTACGTCAGAGTGGTCAAGCCCAGTTCTTCTTGTGCCAAAAAAATCTGATAAAACAGGCGAGAAGAAATGGAGACTTGTAATCGACTATCGTCAATTAAACAACAGGATTGTAGATGATAAGTTTCCATTGCCGAATATCACAGAAATACTAGACTCACTTTCCAGTAGTATATATTACTCAAAACTTGATATGTCGCAAAGTTATTACCAAATTAATCTTACAGAAAATTCTAGAAAATATACAGCATTCACAACTGATAAGATGTACCAAATGAAACGTTGTCCAATGGGACTAAAAACAAGTCCGAGTATGTTTTCCAGGCTTATGACTATAGCAATGGCGGGATTAAACTACGAAAAATGTTTCATCTATTTAGATGATTGTGTTGTTTTAGGTAAATCGTTAATTAATCATAATAAAAACCTTACTTGTGTTTTAGAACGTCTAAGGAAAGTTAATTTGAAATTGAATCCACTAAAATGTGAATTTTTACGCAGAGAAATTATATATCTAGGTCATAAAATCACTCCAGACGGAATTTATCCTGACCCCTCTAAAGCTATTGTATTAGAGAACTATCCAAAACCTACAAACGCGGATGAAGTAAAAATATTTGTAGCCTTTGCGAACTATTACAGACGATTCATTCATAAATTCGCAGAAATTGCCTATCCTCTCAATCAGTTAAGTAAGAAAAACACAGTTTTTGAATGGTCCCATGATTGCGAATCGGCGTTTAATACTTTGAAAAAGGCACTCTGTAATCCTCCCGTGCTAGGCTATCCAGACTTTTCAGAAGGAAATAAATTCATCTTGCACACAGACGCGTCAAAAATAGGCTTGGGAGCCGTGCTGTCTAATAGTAACGGACAGGTAGTAGCGTACGCGAGTCGTAATTTGAAACCCGCAGAAACTCGATATCCGGTTATAGAGTTAGAACTATTAGCCATTGTGTGGGCAATTAAGCATTTTAAACCATATTTATACGGAAAACAATTCAAAGTTGTTACGGATCATAAACCATTGGTCTACCTTTTCGGAATGACTGACCCTTCGAGTCGGTTAACTAAATTTAGATTATTTTTGGAAGAATACGATTTTACGGTCGAATATCTTCCTGGCAAACACAATGCAGCCGCAGATGCCTTAAGCCGTCTGTCTTTAAATATAGCAGATTTGAAGAAAATTAACGAGAATGTAGTATCAGTCATGACGAGGGCTCAGCACCATAAGCACAGACAACAAACCATCGCCAACGACGACATGGATTTGACGCGTGAGTTACCTCTAACTTTAGGGTGGTCTGGTCCAAAAGTTGTTGAAATTCTTAAACGACCCATCGAAAGCATAGAACTAATCCTAACTCCAAGAAATGTAGTAAATAATAATTCCTCATATGAACCAATAATCCTTAGCGAAGGAGGTCACTTTGAATTCGTTAAAACAGAATCAACAATATATCTAAGATCCCGATCGTTTCCTACCGTAAGTGTGTTAGCGAGGGACTTAGAGTCGTTTTGTAAACGACTTAATATACAAGAGATGGTTCTAATAAAGAATAAAGACATATGATTAAAGCGATTCTGAGAGAAATGAAAGATTCGCAAGATAATTTTCCAAGATTATTAGTAATCAAGGATGTAATGCGAATAAATGATAAAGATAAAAAAACAGTTATCTTGAACGATTTCCACCTGTTACCCACTAGTGGACACGCAGGAGTTAACAGGATGTTGAACAATATCAAACGATATTATTTCTGGCCAGGCATAAGTACTGACGTCTCAGAATATGAGAAAAGGTGTAAAGAGTGTCAAATTAAAAAACACACTAATAAACAAACTAGAGAGCCAATGTCAATAACGACAACCCCTAGTGCAGGATTCGAAAGAATTAGTTTAGATATAGTAGAGCCTTTAGATGTAGACAATTATAATTATAAGTATATTTTAACCCTCCAATGTCACTTGACAAAATTTGTAGAAGCTTACCCGCTTACTAAAAAGGACTCAGAGTCCATTAGTAGATCATTTGTGAATAAATATATTTTAAGATACGGCATTCCCAGGGAAATCATAACAGATCAGGGAACGGAATTCATGTCAAGTATTATGTCAGATGTATGTAATTTATTAGGAATAAAGAAATTACACTCCACTGCTTATCATCATGAGACTATAGGTGCATTAGAAAATACCCATAAAAGTCTAGGCGCCTATCTCAGGATGCAGTGTAGTCGAAACAAAAGTGATTGGAGTGACTGGTTAAGTTATTGGTGTTTTTCTTTTAATACTACTGTTCATTCAGAGACAAAATATACGCCACATGAACTCGTATTTGGTAAATTATGCAACTTACCTAATAATCTTACCAATAGTTTAGACAGGGTAGAGCCTCTCTACAACCTTGATAGTTATCCTTTAGAATTAAAATATAGGCTACAGCGCGCCCTAATGGATGCTAGGAATAATCTTCTAATTAGTAAACATAAGAGAAAGTTATTTTATGATAAGAAATCAAATTTGGTAACTTATAAACCAGGTGACTTCGTACTTTTAAAAAACCAAACTGGAAATAAGCTAGACGATGTATATTTAGGACCATACAAAGTCCTCAAAGATTTGTCACCAAACATAGAAATATTGAAAAATAATAAATCATATACTGTACACAAAAATAATACAAAATTATTTTGTAATTGAATTGTTACTATTAATGACAATTATTTAAAATGAAGCAATTATGATAAATACTAGTGATAAATATTCAAGATCAATAAATATTCAATAGTTATAATCACTCCAAAGGTGTTAATTTATTATCTACTAGCTTCCGCCCGCGACTCCGTCCGCGCGGATGTCGGTCTTCGCGTGGATGGTTTATTTCTCCATTTTGAGTAACTCTGACAATGACATCTTATAAATATCTATTGGACCCAAATACAGCTAAGCCTATAATAATTAAGGAGATCCCTCTATTGAGCTACTGCTGTTGAGCTCGCGTTCTGTAGTAAGTATTTTTTTCATAGTAATTCCGACCTTGATAAGTAGCATGTAGCAGTAAATTACTGACAGTGACGAAAAGTTTGCAATAATAAAAAAGTGATCGTGACAATGCGACAGAAAGTTAATTGAGAGCTTCAGCATACACAACATTGTTAGTGAGCTCGTCCGGAATATGAACATGAAGATTTCTTGGACTGCTCACACGGGAAAGAGCTACGTAAAGTTGCCCGTGTGAAAAACAACTCGCGGTAAGATCTACGCCAGCAACTCCTAGGGTCTGACCTTGAGCCTTATTTATTGTCATGGCGTAACACAAAGCTACAGGAAACTGTATTCTCTTAAATTGAAATGGAAAATTATCCACTACGGGTAATGCAACGTGTGTTCGCGGTTCTACAGAACAACGTCTATGAATAAAACCGAAAAATAAGATTTTTTTTTCTACGTATTTTTCCAGGATAAAAAGTATCCTATTTTACGCCCAGGATAATAAGGTATAATTATACCAAGTTTCATCGAAATCGAACCGTTAGTTTTCACGTGATGCTTGCATACAGGAAAAGTTTTTAACCAGTGCGCAAATTTTTTTTGGTGGCTCAGTGTAAGCAATAGAACACATTTCCATTTTTAGTTTATGACTTTTTTTTTTCATTTTTCCACTTTGTCCCAATTTGAAATAAGCAAGACATGGATATAATTTAATAGTAATACTATGAATGAGCATGAATGAAAACGCGAAGGCCGCCGGCCGCTGGACCTCGCCCAGCGCACGAGACGGGGGTGCGGGGGCATGCGGCGCGGCGCCGGCGTTTGATAAACAAAACGCATGCACATGCAGTACGTCACTTGCGGAAGCGGAGGTCGGATGTCCCTTCGCCGTCCCTGCGCGCGTGCCGCGTACTAGACTAGCGTAGTGACAATGTCTCATTTTACTCACCGCGAGTATTATGAAATGGTGCGAGTGTATTTGTTAAGCAATGAAAATTTACGAGCAGCACGAAGAAGATACGAAAGGGAGAGCGTACCTCGTATGCGAGCCCAAAGGATCCTCAATCCCACGGTCCCTAATGAGAGGACAATTTTAGCAGCAAACCAAGGTGTATGAAACAAGTGAAAGAGCCTAGATGACTTGAAAGAAAAAATAATTAACGCTTTCAATGAAGTAAAAAGTGGTGTTAGTGTCCTAAACAAACTAAATGCTTACTTATTTAAACGTGCACGTTTATGCCTTGAAAAAGGAGGAGGTCACTTCGAACAATACCTAAAATTATTGTGATTAATAAAATGTAGAGGTAAGGAGAAATTATAAACAATCTTAGTGTCTTAGGTTCTCTTTGATTAGACATTGACGCAAATTGTATCATGTCGTACCTATCATACCTAAATGTTTTATTTTGAATGGACTAAAACGTATTACTTTCTTACTTATTATGATTTATTTTCTGCATTTTGATGGTCCTAAGCCCATGAAAGTATGAAGGATAAATTGGAATTTACGAAAAATTACGTTTACAAATAACTTTACACAGTCTAAACTTAAAAAATCGTAGCGCTAAACTGGGGTCAATAATCCGCCGTCGCATAGAGCGAGCGCGCGTGAGTAGGTACTTCGATAGCAGCTGGCGCGTCAGGCGACCGGTCGACGCGCGGCGTGAATCGGGCGACCGGTCGACGGACTGGCAAGCGACGTCCATAAAATAAATTTCTGAGTAACAAGTCTCGTAAGCGTTAACTTAATTTTTTACTATTGAAACATATCAAAACAAAAAATACGTGTTTATTAAAATATATTCAAGTTTATTTTGTCAAAATTTGCGCACTGGTTAAAAACTTTTCCTGTATACAGACAGACAAAATTTTTTTTAATCACATATTTGGGTTTGGTATCGATCGAGCAACACCCCCCGCTATTTATTTTTTCAATATTTTCAATGTACAGAATTGACCCTTCTACAGATTTATTATATGTATAGATAGTATCCAAAAATGTAAGACTTAACTACATACGTCATACATTTTTTTTTTCTTTTAAAATCCGGGGGTGTAAAGGGCATCTTTTCGGGGGAGATGAAGTATATTGTCATAATTCAATGTTGCACTGCTACATTTACTAATTCGCAGTAACATAATGACGTATGAAATTGGGTCATTAGCTAACATTATAAATACATTGTAATGCATTAGACATTAGGCTTTACTATGGAGACTACTGAAATATAAACTTATTCTACACTTCACGTTGAGTTTCTCTTATCTTCGAGAGCTCCTCTCTCAACCTATTACACATTTCATGGTTACGGTTCACCAATCCTTAAACGGTATTAGACGTACTGTCACCGAAAGAGATAAGTAACCAGGGCCATCGGGTATAATTGAAATAAGAAACCGATGGATGTTTTCGAATGAAATTTAATTTGTTAAATGAACTGTTTGTTTTCTATTCATTAAATTAAATTTTGTTCGAAAACATCAGTTTCTTACTTCAACTATATCCGACGACCCTGGTTATTTATCTCCTTTGGTCACCGTACATAGGTACATTATAACGCAGCCTCTTAGTAACATAGCCTCTTGGTAACAAAGACCGCGTTTATAGAAAGTTCCAAACCCTTGAAAGAACTAGATTTAGGCATATATATAGTAATATTTAAAAAACAATTTTGCTGCTTTGTAACGCCTTGTGTAATGTGGGTTTGGCAAAACCGTCAAAAATTGCGTGCCAATTATATCTTTATTCTTAGTCAAATAATAAAAAGGGTTAATTAAATAATTTCAAAGAATTCAAGTTTCAAAGGCTGTGTGGTTCTTTGCCGCAGACATTATTTAGAAATAAATATTAATGAGAGCCATTTTGTATGTGTATGTGAACAGAGGAATATACTGAAAACTTAATGAGTAAAATATAATAAGATCCACGTGTTTTATCTTATGGCGTGCCATGCCTTTGTTGTTAGGGAAAAAAGGTCGTCTCTAGTGAGAATAATCGTCACATGGTTGTTTACTGTGTGTTTCTGATTTTAGATCATTAACAAATATTTTTTTTTTTGACAAATTTAATTTACTTATTATTTTGAAATGATCACAATTTTGTTTTGGGTTTTTACCTGTTCTGAATTTTTTATTATATTATATACATATAGAGGGTGTCCCAGAACTCAACGTCAAGCCGAAACGGGGCGACAGGATTGATCGTAAACATCATGAGAAAAATCAGAAGAAAAATCTATCCCATCCAGTTTGAAAATTATGGGTATTTAAGAAAAACCTAAAAATTTGGTCAAACTGTAACCATTTTTCGGTTATTGTGGTTAATTTTTATTATTTTTGTTTATTTAAACCTTGGAAACGTAACCCTAAATAACATTTCTAAGAATCACAGTCAAAAATAATGACACAATTGCCCCAAGTTTCCTAGAATTAAGACTTTGTTAAACTATGAATTTAAAAGTTTCAAAATTTGTGACTTTGAAAGGCCCTCCTTTAAAAAAAATATACTAGAGTGCCTTGGCAAGTGCCATTAAAAGTTGGCGCATTTAATGAGGATTGTAAAATGGTGCAATACTTGTTAGTTTTATACTAAAAAAACGAGTAAAAAAATAAAAACCTCAAGTAACCCGATTTTTGCTAACCCATTTTACTAACTTAAAATGTTTTTTATTCGCACAAGCTCTTGGTAGGTTCTTGATTTTACGGCAAAATGATGAGAGAGATGGATAGTGGACATGCGCTACCCTTCACAAGAATATGCGAACATGCACCTCATTTATGGGGAATGCAGATGCAACGCAAGTGTCGCCGTTAGACTTTATCGTGAAGGATTTTTTTATTGGGGCGTTCTCAAAGAAAAAGTTTATTCAAAGCCTATTGAGAACTTAGCCGAGCTGCGTGAACGAATTTCTCAACTGCTGAGGACATCAACTCTCGAGGATATGCCCGGCTGTTAAGTAATCTTTTTTAAGAAGATGTAGGGCGTGTATTGAGGCTGATGGTAAACAATTTGAACATTTGTTCTAATAAAAAATGTTATTTCCCTATCTGACTTTTATTCCAATAAACCTCAACTAATCTAGGTCAAAATTTTTCATTATTTTAATTTTACTTACTTTTGTTGACTTTGGTAAAAGTGGCGTCACTATCTGTCTCGCTCACTCATGGCAAACATGTCCACTATCCATCTCTCTCATCATTTTGCCGTAAAATCAAGAACCTACCAAGAGCTTGTGCGAATAAAAAACATTTTAAGTTAGTAAAATGGGTTAGCAAAAATCGGGTTACTTGAGGTTTTTATTTTTTTACTGGTTTTTTTTAGTATAAAACTAACAAGTATTGCACCATTTTACAATCCTCATTAAATGCGCCAACTTTTAATGGCACTTGCCAAGGCACTCTAGTACATTTTTTTTAAAGGAGGGCCT
This sequence comes from Mesoligia furuncula, assembly GCA_916614155.1. Classification (NCBI taxonomy): domain Eukaryota; kingdom Metazoa; phylum Arthropoda; class Insecta; order Lepidoptera; family Noctuidae; genus Mesoligia; species Mesoligia furuncula. The sequence goes on along the minus strand of OU744804.1, from coordinate 12,196,932 downwards.
TTCAAATTAGACAAATTTTGAAACTTTTAATTTCATAGTTTAACAAAGTCTTAATTCTAGGAAACTTGGGGCAATTGTGTCATTATTTTTGACTGTGATTCTTAGAAATGTTTTTAGGGTTACGTTTCCAAGGTTTAAATAAACAAAAATAATAAAAATTAACCACAATAACCGAAAAATGGTTACAGTTTGACCAAATTTTTAGGTTTTTCTTAAATGCCCATAATTTTCAAACTGGATGGGATAGATTTTTGTTCTGATTTTTTTCATGATGTTTACGGTCAATCCTGTCGCCCCGTTTCGGCTTGACGTTGAGTTCTGGGACACCCTGTATATATCGGAGCAGGTAGAATTGGTGTCTGTTAATGTCAGGCATATTTTAATTACTGTGGGCGTACTGTGGGTGTGTGTTGGTTGTTGCGCAATAGAAAAACGGCTTGCAGTTCAAATCAGATTATAATTTCATGAGCAATTAATCACAATAGTAAACCACACACTGTAGGTACATGACACAACTAGATACACAGTAAAATACAGTGTACAGTAACAAAGTAATTGCGAACAAATCGTAGGATCGATTACAATTCGTATAGTGACAGAGCCATCCAAATATAGCGTATTTAGAATACAGGTATAAGGCTGAACTTTAGTAAACCGACAGTTTTGTCGGGAGCTAGTGCTCTGTAAGGAGTCGAGTCCGAAGACCGAGTGACCCCCAGCACAATTTTTTTTTTCGGGCATGGCATCTCGCAGTTCAACCTGTGAGGTTGTCGACTGCTTAACCGGGCTTCCTGTGGATGCCACAATAAATTGAGGCCTCCAGCCAGGGCTTAAAATTTACTGAAAACTAAGCGACTACACGCTAAGGGCACCCCCGGTGGGGTTCGGACCTCGGCTTAGGGCGTTGCTGGGAGAGGACAGCAAGGGACAGGCTGGATCGGAATTATTTGGGGACGAATTTAGAACTACAGGCTCAGCGGCGTGGGCTGGCTCGAGCAAGGGTCGGGGTGGGCATGGTATGGTGTGTCGCGACGGGCCTCGACGGCGAGGTCGGAAGGTCGGATGACGGGACTTGTACTTCTTGAGAGTACTGGTGGTTTTTACTACTCTTCTGGAGGAGGGCAGTGGCGTCGTCGGTGGTGGTGAGGGTATGCCTTGGTCGGCGAATCGAACTTATGCGGGAGGGAGTGTAACTGGAGGCCTCCGCAATCAGGGGATTGGGGTGCTTAATAGCAGAATCGAAGAAGCGCTTGGAGAGGCGCTTCATGAACTGCTGGACGGTGGGGAGTCTGAGATCAACGTGGAGGTTTACGTTTCGGACATAGAAGGGGGCTCCCGTGACCTTTCTGAGGTAATGGTTTTGGAGGGTCTGCAATTTTTGCAGGTGACGAGGTTTGGCGTTTGCGAAGACTACACAAGCATAAGTCATGATGGGACGGATGACCGCGGTGTAAAGGCGCAATTGTCACTCCTTACTGAGTGTAAGGAGTGAAGCCTACCGAGAGCGAAAGAGGCGCGCGAACGCGCCATCTTTTTGTGCTCTTTGAAGTTGAGTCGGTTATCGAGAATGACCTAAGTATTTGGCTTGCTTACCCCAAGGGATCGGCTTGCCATACATAGAGATCGGGGTGGGGAGGGGGGGGGGGGGGGAATCTGCGTGGTTTCGAGAAGAGTACCGCCTAACTCTTATTGGGGTTGACCTCGATTCTCCATTTCCGGAACCAATTGCCTAAGGGCTTGCGGAGGTTTGGAGATTGCGAGCGATAGAGCCCTGATTGTGACCTGAACAGTAAATGGCAGTGTCGTCGGCGAAGAGAGTCAACTGAGCCGATTTACTTTTGGGAATATGAGGGGGGATATGACGGAACCCTGGGGAACTCCGGCACGGATCGGGTGAGGGGGGGGCGAGAGTGCCCTCGATGCGGTAGCGGAAAGTACGATCCGACAGAAAGTCTCGTAAGATGAGCACGAGACGGTCTGGCACACCTAGAAGGTAGAGCTTATATAATAAGCCATTGTGCCAGACTTTGTTGAATGCTTTCGCTATGTCAAAAAACAAAGCGCCTGTTGAAGCACCGCGCTGGAAGTCAGCGCTGATGTGCTCAACGATGCGGTGGACCTGATGGATGCACGAGTGTTTAGTTCGAAAAGCAAACTGCTCATTAGGAATAAGGCTCTTTGCTTCGGCAAAGTCCTTGAGACGCTTATAAATAAGCCTCGCGTAGATTTTGCCGAAAACATTGAGCAGACTGATGGGGCGGCCCCCAGCACAAAGAAATGCGCACAGTTATAAAGGGTTTGTCCCCACCACGCATTCGCCCCACAACAACTCTCTCCGATGACGCACGGAAGTACGTCAACGTGTTTACTTGAGTTGATACAAAACACTAAAATGTGATAAATCTAATAAGACTTACGTTTTTATGTAATCAAATAATACAAAATAATTGTCCGACTGAAAACCGTATTTTCTTTTGTAGTTTTTGAAGTTCGTTTCTTATTCCGTATCGCTTACGGACATGAGATTAGTCTAAATACCCATTCGGGATCCAAACTAAGAATTAATGTTCTTGTGATCTTTGTAAGGTATTATATTATTTTATTTATTGTGAATGTGAAGACGGTGTTGGACATTTTATTTATTTTATATATTTTTTATTATTCTCTCTGTTCTATTAGTTTTTTTTTTCATGGTCTGGCAGTTTGAGAAATTTATGTGGCCTACGCAAATGTCCTTTCTTTGGTATTGTTTTTCGAATCGTTGAGCTCCTTAACTCTTGAGTTGAGCTGCACGATTTCTGACAAATGCGTGCACTGACTGGACAGGTCCTCTCAATCAGTGTGGTTCTTTCCTCAAAAGACCATCTCAGACATCAATCTACATGATCTTCATATAATCTGACCATGATTATGTCTGGACTTTGAAAGAGACTGTGACCTCTTGGTTTGTTTCGGCCTTTCTTCTCAGAGTAGTCAGATAGGAAATACCGACCTCATCTAGTATTTAAAAATATGATTGACGTGTAAAAGTGTTTGTGCAAACCTACTTACAAAAATAAAATCATTTATCAATTAACTTAATTAGACAGTTGTCATTTCTGACGGTGTATTTTTACCCGTCCGAAAAATTTAATTTGACACTTTTTTTGTCGGATCATCTACTATCGGACGGGACCGTATCTTCGTTGACGGACTTGAACAAGAGATCTCCTGGGGTAATAAACAGATTAACAAAATCTTGGGACACGTTGATAGGTCAATATGTTCTAACTTAGAGAATTGTCTCTCGTGACTTCGCCTGTCTATATTTCATCATTTTTAAGGTTCCGTACCTCAAAAGGAAAAACGGAACCCTTATAAGATCACTTCGTTGTCCGTCTGTCTATCCAACGGCCAAGACCCTTTTTCTCAAGAACGCGTGGAGTTATCAAGTTGAAATTAATATTAAGTACTCGGCTACAATCCCTTGAAACAGTGTAAAAATCAAACTTCTAAGTCAACGCAATCAAAAGATTCGGGAATCAATCAAATGTTACGAAATTAAAACCTTTAAGGAACTTCTCGTTGAGCAGAATCGTGAAATTTGACAAAAAACAATGTCATGTAGCACAAGTACCTAAAGGTAAAAACCGGAAAAGCATAAAGTAGTTCAATTACAAAAAAAAATCCCGTGATATCTGATTTACCTATAAAGTACGGAATCTTCGGTGCGCGAGTTCGACTCGCACTTGACCGGTTTTTTTTTAATACAAGATGAAAAGAGGCCTATGTCCAGATCCCAGGTTACCTATCTGTCTTTTGTAACGATCGGTTCAGCGGTTTAAGGTTCCTTCAAAAAGGCGCGACACGCAATAAAAACGCGCGCGACACAAAGGCACCTCAAGTCGCGCCACGAGCGGTGCCTTTGTGTCGCGCGTGATTATATCGCGTGTCGCGCCTGTTTGTAGGAGCTTTTAGTAGAGATGGGCCTAAGCGTTAAAAAATAATAACGCTGCTAAAACTAATTAACTCTTAAAATTAGCAGTTATATTTAGCAACTGTTAATTTAATCACAGACAGATTGCTAGCAAAATTAATTATCATTTCCTTCATGTCTGACTTAACAATGAACACAAAATGAACAGTTCACAGTTACTAAATTCCTAAATGCTAAGTTGAAAACATTTCAATAGAGACGGAACAACATATTGTATCCTTTCCTTTCTTTTGTACAAAGCCGTCTGCCTGCGGCCTGTAGTAGTGGGTTAGAGCGAGACAAATAGTATATATCAATCTGTGTGTGGACTGTGTGGTGCGGGTTAGTAGTAGTCTAGTCTAAGGCCTGAAACTGCGTTAAGCGGGCGCCCGCGCGGTTTCATACAAAAGTGATCCGCCGTGGGGACCTGCGCGGGCGTCCGTCACGGGGAGGCGCGCCCCGCACCCACGCAACGGGGCCCGCCTCCGTGCGACGGAAACCGTCGCGGGGGCACGCGCGGTGCCCGCCAGCGGCAACACGCACGGGCTTGTTCAGTCAAGAACGCTAGGTGATACGGGTAGGCGCCTATTTGGTCAGGTAGACTGTCAGGTGTCCGACGCTGCAGGACTAAAGTTAATAGACTGCAGCGGAAAATGGCCATTCGTATCACACGAGGATACCGAACGATATCCTATGAGGCGGCAACTCTCCTGGCGCGACATTGCCTAAATAAAATAATCCGGTCTCCGCGACGGGTACCCGCTACGGGGACCGTCGCGTTCCAACGGAGCCCACCCGCGTGTCCACGCGCGTAGACACCCGCGACGGTTGCCCGTCGCGGGCGCCCGCTTAACGCAGTTTCAGGCCTAATAGGCCATTTAGTAGTACGAAGAGTACCTGACGCCGCGCTGCTGCCATTATTATTAATTTGTTATCTGTGTTCATTACTTAATTTCATTACCTAGTAGGCTAAAATAGTGTTTACATGTGAGATGTGACTGCTATATTTAACAGCTATTTTAAAATTTATTTAACAGGTGTTGATACTAAAAAAATATAGCAGTATTAATTTAGCAGCTTATTAATTTTAGACCCATATCTAGCTTTTAGGCGTGAAACGATAAATGACAGATAGACAGAGTAACTTTCGAAATCATAATATTTGTATGGGTAGAAATGATCGCGCCGTAGCAGTACTAATGCCATTACAAACATGCAGCTGGATTAGTGTTAGCGAAATTACGTGTTTATACATACTAAAACAGGATTTAATTCTACATGGAATACTTAATGTTACTGTAAAGTAAGAAACACCACATTTGCCTGATCCTAAATTACTCTAGCTAGGTTGATAAAAGGACATCATTCATTTCGTACCTACTCAAAAACAAAAGTGCCGGCCAGAAAAAATAGTTGTTGGGATGCATGTACAAGCCTCCTCGTGTAGCACAGTTTTTCCGCCAGTTACTCAACTGAACCGAGCACTTGGCGCATCCTGGACAGTCACAGCCAACACCTTATTTGACTGGCCAATTCCCCCATGCGGTGGAAGGGCTAACGCCCGCCTGGTTTGCGATCACCCCCCCCCCCCCCCCACCGGAGTACGGTGTCAAACAGCCTGCTGTGTTTCGTCGATGCGTGGGAGTTCCAGTGCCTTAGGCATCTTCTGGGCACGCTCATTCCATCATTGACCTCATCCAACGCTTTCCTTCATGCGTGAGTCGAGGTCAAGAGAGCCATGCAGCAATAAAAAAAGTACTGTTTTCTAACGGGAAATTACCTCTTGAGCATTTTTTACCATTACAGCGAAAGTCTAAAATTAACCCCCCGGCTGCTATTTGAGATTGAAAATGCCAAAAATCATAATTTTATAACTTGTTTATTGTTAAAACATATTCAGGATGTTAAATTTAATTAAAAGTTGGTATTGGTTTAATGTTATGCTTAAAACACTTGTAATAAAAATAGGATTTTTGGCATTTTCAATCTCAACTGGCATCCGGAAGAATAATTGTAGATTTTTGCTGTAATAGTGAAATTGCTCAAGATGTTATTTCCCATCAGAAAATAGTACCTTTTTATTCTGGCCGGCATTTCAATTTTTGGGTGTAAAATGTTCGACAGAAGAAGAAGAAGAAGAAGTCCGAAAGTCTGACAACCAATCTTACCAAGGGCTATCGTATTACCCAGTAACTGGGTTGTGGAGGTCAGATAGGCAGTCGCTCCATGTAAAATACTGGTATTCAGCTGCATCCGGTTAGACTGGAAGCCGACCTCAACATAGAAGGCTAGGCAGATGATGATGAACATGTTCGACACTTGAATGATGTCGTTTTCGTTTTTCTCAATTTTGTTAATATTAGTGTTTAAGTCGGTTCTCCCTGTAAATGAAGTTACAGTTATATTTGAATACCGGAAAGCCCTGAGTTATTTGATTGTTGTGCTGCTGGGGGGTTTCTTGCGCCACTTCTTCGCAGCTTGGCGGGTAGTTTTGGTGGACCTGTCTTATGTAATTTTGATGTTCGATATGATTCGCAGCCTAATTTGAATAAATGACTTTTGATTGATTTTTTTGACTTTTGATTTTGACTTTTAACTTTTTATATTTTAAACTTAAAAACGGAAAAACCGGGCCAAGTGCGAGTCGTACTCGCACACGAAGGGTTCCGTACCATAAGGCAAAAATGCCGAAAAAACACGTTTGTTGTATGGGAGCCCGCCCCCCTTAAATATTTATTTTATTCTGTTTTTAGTATTTGTTGTTATAGCAGCACTAGAAATACATCATCTGTGAAAACTTCAACTGTCTAGCTATCACGGTTCATGAGACACAACCTGGTGACAGACTGACAGACGGACAGTAATAGGGTCCCGTTTTTACCCTTTGGGTACGGAACCCTAAAAAAGAAAGGTTGGCGTTTGTGTCCAATCCAGATAATTTATTATAAGTACTATATTTAGAAAATTAGAAATTATACAATATAAACCCTAACGAGGCATGAAGGAAGAAAATAATGTATATCTAGAGGCAGTTCCTTGATTTTCCACTTATTTTCTTTTTTGAGTTTCATATCAAGTAAATTCTTAGAATAAAGGCTGGCGCCTTCGTTATAAGAATTTTATGTGAGTTGCGTGATTATAACTGAAGTTTAGTAGCTATTACGTGTTGAAGATGGTCGTAACTTTGATAAAGTTTCGTACAAAATGAGATATTTGTTTATACAAGGCTCTCAAAAGTAATAAGTTAACTAAGTTATCATAGTAAATAACTTGAAAAAGTGATGTCTTTAAAACATTTTAAAGATCATCGAATTAGATTAAAGTGTACCGGCTACCTAACCGCTACGTACGCGTAGCTGTCGTAGCAGTAACCGGCCTACGCCGTAGCTGCTACGCAGTCTTTTGTACTACGATGCTAATGTTCTAATCCAAAAATTTTAGAAGAAGTACATTGACGATTTGATCTTGATTGCTCTTTTTACCGTTTTGGATAATGGTGAGTTATCCGGTGTAAGAGTACTTAGTTATAAAATTATCATAGTTTTAATTAAGGTTATTATGCTTTAATTAGTCTACAAAAAGATTGTGTTTCCAGTTTATTAAAATATTGTGTTGTTCGTTACACAATTTTTAATCAAAGTTAACAAGTAAGTAGAAACTTATTGATTACACAGCCGTCGCTGCAGTTTCATAATTTTGACGCAGCCATATTTTATTGCCATAAAAATAAATATTATATCACTCTCCAATTTAATTTTGCTATGAAACTTACCCGGTGCCGTCAGATATGGTGACAAACAGGATTGGCAAAAATTACGTTATTTTTATTCAATAACAACTACAGTTATCAGGTATAATAATAATGAGTTGGAGCCTCAAAATAGGTTTTTTTTTATAAAGGTGAAAGGCAGAATTCGTACAACATACTTTTTTTGTTGTTCTGTGATACAATTTGTATCACTTATTAAGGCAACTAAACCATTCATTTTCATGTAACATTAGTATTTTTAGAAGTCCGGATTAATTAATTATATCAATTACAAGATTTAAGTAATTAAACGTAATATAATCTTAAACTAAACGCAACTAAACGTAGTTATGTTTTTAGAAGTTGCCATTTGTATAATATGACGAAGCTCAAAATGATAAATACTTATTTAAAAATAGAAATAACAGTAAATATAATTACTCTATTACACATTATACCTTACAATGAATAATTATTGCATACAATCTTAATAATTAACAATTTAATTATAGGAATTTAAAAAAAACATTGATCGCCATCAATGTTTTTTTTGTATTGGCAATTATTTTATTGACAGGTTAGGAAAATCTTTCCGAGTCTCTGTTGTGTTTTGTGTTCATTTGCTGTTGTTTTGGATTGTGGTTTGTAACTGCATCTGAGCAATTAAGCAAATTATCTGGCCATTTTTACGTTGAGTTGAGCTACTGCTCCTCCGTACTCTATCTGTTGATAGTACTTTCGCGAAAGGACGCTCTATTAATTGTGCTGTGTGTGTAGGTGCTTTAATTAAAATGACGAGTTTGCAATGCATCAATTGCAACGTTCGCTTGTCCCGAATAAGAAGGCACGCTTTATCCGACGAGAGTGAAGATATCGTCAATACTATTCGGCTGTGGACATACCCTAGAGATGTAAGTAGTTTCTAAATAACATTTTGCATACGAGTGTGCCAGTTACGAAGTGATAACTTTTACGTGTTAAAAAGTAGTCCTTACCATTTAAACTACACGATATCATACTAAAATAATGTGTGTAGTAAAACTAATCTAAACATAATTTGAAAAAATAACAAACGGTGGTTGTATAAATATTTACAATTTGTCCTATATAATGTACAAACACATAAGTGATTCTTTACATGTATAGTTTACTTGCCTAACACTTGATTGCCTAACTTGGCTTGCCTAACACTGTTATAATAGTTATTACTCTGTTAGTATGACTGTCATTGTGTCATAGTCATTTAAAGCAATGTCGAGCCGTACTCAAAATCACTTAATTATTTCCAGATAACACCTGCTGACCATGTTTGCCATGCATGCTGGCAGCTAGCTACTCATCCACATTCTTCTGATAATATGCCGAGGAGACGCATAGGCCATCAAAGTGTTTGTGTTGTATGCGGACGATCCATACTAAGAATCAGTCGACGCAGAATTTTGATTGAAGGTGCAAATGAAGAAGAACAAAGAATTGCTAACACAGTTGCTACTTGGATCCAACCACGAGAGGTATAACAACATGTACCTATTATAACTTTTATAAATTAGGTAGGTATCTTGATTTGATGTATGTGTTAAAACAATGTAAATTATTTCCCACTAATACTATGCATTTTTAAATGCAAGCTTTTCTTTATTTATATTTATTTTTTATTTTAGCTTCGTTCTGAAGATGAAGCTTGTGTGCCGTGTTGGCTAAGAGCTAGGAGAACTAGGGTTGTTTCACCAAATGAAGATATTCAACCCATTGTACCTGATCATCTGGAGGGTGATAATTCTGATTTGATGTGTGCTGTATGTGGTCAGAGTCTATCCACCCCAACATCAGATCAAGAGTGGAATCCCGACAACACTGCTCGTTTGTTGGAGCACCAGCAGGTATATATGAAATAATATATTTATAGTAATTAGCTTTACGTAAAAACGTATCATGCAAAGGGCAATTACTGTTTTATGTTGCTAAATCTGGGACAGTCACGATGTTGGCTCTACTAACAACAAAAGGATACTGGTTTTTCCATTGTCACATAGCCTTTCTCTCTCATATTAACACAACATAGATATTTTTGGTAAAGGTTTTCTGTAAGATGAAAACCAATAATTGTATGTCAAGAACTATTCTGTAGCTTGGTGATGTTGGCGCAATTTATGTCTATCAAACTTAGTGTTTAGTTTGTATTTCATCAATGTTATTTATTTACAGATGTCATCCATGAATGAAGTTTGTGGAGTTTGCTGGGGCCAAGCTCGAGATTTGAGCTTCTATGTTCCAGAAGGACCACAGGAAAGACCCCAACATATTGTGTTGCCCAATATAAGAAGAGCGGCTGAAACAGCAAGACACTGCATTTTCCAAGAGTGCATGGAACCAGAGCGAAATATTGTGCCTGAAGAAACCAGACAAGATGTATTGGTTAGGTATCAATATTTTATACCAAGAGGAGCTCGTATTTGCTCCTTACATAGACAGGACGCTAATTATGAAAACCTGTATACTGCTGAGTATAGCCTTAGTAGCTTTACTTCCACACACATAGAGGAGATCATTTTTATATTAATGGAAGGGTTAAGTAACATCTCTTATGAGAATATTCAAAACTACCCCGATAACCAAGTACAGTACTTTATAGGCATAAATAAACAACAACATCAACAAATATTAGATGTAACACCCAGGCTTAGGAATCTGCATCGGGGTAGTTTTGCATTAACAGCCTTATTGTGTAAATTAAGGACTGGGGATTCAGGGGACAGATTGTCATGTCTATTTCAAGTTCCGAGAAGGACCCTAGAGACATTAATGTCTGTAGCAAGAAATATTTTGCTAACTGATTATGTTCCACAATTTCTTGGTTTTTCTCATTTAAGAAGGGAGCAAGTGGCAGCAAGAAATTCATACATTGCCGATCACATTTTTGGTGAGCCTAATGCACCAGCTGATCAAAAACCTGCAATCACAATAGCTGATGCAACATATATATATACACAAAAAAGTAGTAATTACTTGTTCCAAAAGGATACATATTCCCTTCATAAATATAGGAATTTATTAAAGCCATTTATCCTCTGTGCCTCTGATGGATATATTATAGATGTACGCGGACCATATAGTGCCACTACAAATGATGCCACCATAATGAATGATTTATTAAACGAAACTGAATTTAATGATTTTTATAACGAAAACGATATCTTCATTGTAGATGGAGGTTTTCGTGACTGCATGGATAGTCTGCATCAGAAAGGATACATAGGTCATATGCCTGAAACCAAAGAAGACGGCCAATCACAGCTATCTACTCTTGATGCCAACCGTTCACGTTGTGTCACTATTAATAGGTGGGTAGTAGAAGCTGTGAATGGCCGTTTTAAGAGAGACTTCATAATATTCCGCCATGAATATTTTAACCGTGGTTGTCGCAATTTAATGGCAGATTTTAAAATAGCAGCTGCTCTGCTGAACGCGTTTACTCCGCCATTTACAGAAAATATACATGCAGAGCAGTTTGTGTCAATCATATTTGAGCGCCTGTTTTTAACGAATACTTCAGCTGAATTAGTTAGGTTACATAATTTAAACAGGCGCGGTTCCTGGTTTGTACCTATAGATGCGACAACCCTCTCCTTTCCGCGGCTATCCATGGAGGAATTGACATTATTTGCTTTTGGTATATATCAAATTCGCCAGGCTCGTTCATATGTGGGTGAGCATTTTCGCTTCCATGGAGTATATACCTTAGAGGTGTCTCGAGAGAGAATACATGGCTTAGAGGGAATAAACCCAATGTTGCTTCGTGCTAAAATAAGGTCCCGCCATTCTTCTGCTAGAACTTATTTTGTTTTCATAGTTGCAGAAACAAATATGAATGGTCGGGACGCAATCAAAAGTTATTGCTGTAATTGCATTGTAGGTTTAAGAACAGTGGGATGCTGCTCACATGTTATGAGCATTATTTGGTACCTTAGTTACGCTCGCCATGAAGGTATGACCCGACCTGCCCCTTTCTTAGATGAAATAATATTAAGAATCGATTAGGTAATTATAAGAACAATAAAATAAACGTCAGTTCCTACAAAAACAAAGTTGTTTTATTTACCCACACTCGAAACTCCATCAGCACTTCATCATCATAATCATCAAACTATTGCAGACCGCTGCTGGACGTAGGTCTCTCCTAAAGCAGTTACTGAATAGGTACAATTCTCATGTCTATTTGCCAACTTAATGATAAGTAAAACACTACAAAGATAGCATCAGCTATCTAGAACATATATCCTTTTTCACCGAAACAATGTTTATGTGCCTACACGTAATAATATTTATTGAGACATAACCTCAAAAATAAAACTGGTTATAACTTTTAGATCCCAACTTCTAAAAATCTAAGAATTTTAAAAGGGCTTGCCTATCGTATTGACTACCAATTTAAACAAAAAATATCCCAAAACACGATATTTTATTAGGTGTACGAAACTCCCATACAACCCTGCCGTTCACCTTTCAGGGTGAGGCAAACTGATTTCTGAAGATGAAGAACTTGAGGGGAAATTCTCGTAATTTTAAGAACGTTCACAGAGTGATCTCAGTCTCAATCTGTCAAATAATAATAATAATGAGATATTTATTTCAGACGTAGTCCATCCTGATAGATAAAAAAAAACACAAAAAACCTCTAATTTCCCTACCTTCATCATTTCAGCCGAAAGACGTCCACTGCTGGACATATGCCTCCCCCAAAAAGGGGGGGGGGGGGTTGCCATAATCGCCACGCTTGGCAGGCGGGTTGGCGATCGCAGTATGGTATGGTGGTGGAATGCATAGAGAACGCTGCTGCCCATTCTCCGGTACGCCCCTTAGTCGCCTTTTACGACACCCACGGGAAGTATGGGGTGGTGTTATTCTTTAAGTCACAGTCATACCACACAGACAATATACATTACAACAGACAACTACGCATTCATCATCATCTTATTTCCCTACCTTATCGACAAGTTTTTGTCATTGATTTACGCTGAGATGAGATTGCGTCTAGATTTTGGATGATTTTAATTACGGGTTTTAGGTTCGATGATAATGTAATCTCGAGGTCAGATAGGCAGTCGCTCCATGTAAAATACTGGTATTCAGCTGCATCCGGTTAGACTGGAAGCCGACCCCAACATAGTTGGGAAAAGGCTAGGCAGATGATGATGATAATGTAATCTTGCTTCAAAATCGTTTATTATAAGTTTCAGGTTTAGGAGGCTGACTGATTTCTGAAGATGAAGAACCTGGTGTTGTAGCGGAACTTGAGTGAGGCCTATGTCCAACAGTGGACTGTGATAGGCTGAGTGGATTCGTTGCGATCTATTAACAAGGACTAACCCATAATACAAACATAAACATATCGACGGTTAAAAGGTAATAGGGCATAAGCGACATTTTGGTCGGAAATGAGTTATGAATGCCATCCTACTTAAAAAAATTCGCTCTATCGAATCCGCTTACTCTCACGGCTCTACAATGACTTTTTTGTCATTTATGCCCAAGCAAAAAACTGCGTTTTCGAAGTGTCATTTCGGTGTAACCAACAGAATTTTAGGCCTTTTTTACCCTTAAGGCGCTTTTACCCCTGTAAAAATAGCATCACTTTTGGTTTATAGTCGGTAATGTATTTTTACTTCTTACTGGCGTAGGGATTCCGGGTGCTTACGCCTCTTTACAATTAGCACCTATTTTGAAAGCTGGCACTTATGTCTCTTTACCTTTGTCGCCATAAACATTAAGCGTCGGTTCTACCTTACTACCATTTACAAGTTTACAATACAGTTGTCGCTTATACGCAATTACTTAAGTGTAATTTGATATTGAACTGTCGGTTATACCTTACTACCATGTACAAGCTAACAATACATTTGTTGTTACCATTTGGCCAAATAATGCCGTATGTTGGATGTTCTCGTTTTCCTCTTGATATTGAAATCATGATGTGTGGAAGTATCATGTTACCTTTTTTCCAATCCACTTATAGTGTCGCTAATGTCTAACACCCTGAAGATGTTTTTGCTAAGCACTGTTTCTTATGTTCCATTACCTTATAGCATAATAATGTGAATCGTCACTTATCCTTCTTTACCCATTTAAATTATTCGACAGTCATGTGACATATTCCCTATTACCTCTTGGCATGAGGATATCAAATGTAGCTAAGTCTTCTATACTCTTCGTTTTTTTTTGTGTAGATGTAACTTATGCCTAATTACCTCATAAGGAAAATAAGATCAATTGATCTAAGCGACATAAAACCACATAAAACAACGTCGAATCAAATAAATAAAAGTGCTAATTAATGCCTTATTTTTTTTTTATTCTAGAGCTGTTTCCAATTTCGCAATATGACAATAAATAAAAAAGTTATGTCCATTTTTCTACAATTTCAAACTTTAAACTGCTCTCCTGAACAATTCGGTTTTTGTTGCTTATCCCCTATTACCTTTTAACCGTCGATATTAAATATGTTAAGTTATAAAACAGGAACCCTGCTTACTACCTACGACTCCCTCAAGATAATTAATTTATCGGTAATTGCTTACTTTTAGTCATTTGTACCTATGGTTGTGTAGTAATTTTATTCCAGGTGCATCGTCTTATACAACATTATTTTTAGTATATGCGAAATCCGAAACACGTGTCTAGTATTTTTATGTAAAGAATCTATGTACGAAATTTCAAAACTGTATCATGAAAAATCCCAAAGTTATAAGCTTGTTAAGTTACCTGTTTGTCCGTACAAAAACATGCTCACCCGCACCGCTCGCGCCGCACCCGTCTTGCGCTCATTGATAATAGTACCTAGGTACCTAACCGTTCGGCGCGGAGATTGGATAACCTACTTAGTGTCGCTCGGTATCCAACTTTTAACCTTTTTAAATATTTTTGGGACAAAATATAACATGGGGTAAAAATTATTGGAATCGAAAATTCGGTTACTTATTCTCGAGTTTCGCATATACTAAAAATAACGTTGTATATAATTAAAATGTAACCGGCAAAAAAAAAAATTTTAAAAGGGTAAGTATGGAGTTCCTTGCCCATTCTTCTCCATATTATGAAACTATCTTTTGGAGGTGAAAACTAGAATCAATTCTGTAGTTGACATTCAAAGGTGCCTTTAATGGCCTAATTGAAATAAATGATTTGAACTTGGCCATTAGCCTAAAAAGGGCTCGCGGGGTTGATAGAAAGTTAAATTGCACTTGCTGCGGTCAGTTCGAGGATGGGTGACCATCCATACACATCGAGACTCCTCCGTGCCTCGGAAAGCACGTGAAGCCGTTTTTTTACGGGTAGTCAGAAACCCAAAACCCTGACAACCAGTCTTACCAACGTGTATCGGGTAACCCAGTAACCGGGTTGTGGAGGTCAGTTAGGCAGTCACTCCATGAAAAATACTGATTGATATTCAGTTGCATCCAGTTACACTTGAAACTGACCCCAACCATCCCCAACATAGTTGGCAAAAGGCTAGGCAGATTCATATTGAAATAAATGATTTGACTTTAACTTCGACACTCAAGTAAGTAAGTTGTAAGTTCAGTTTTTGTTTTGTTTATCACTTGCTTAAAAGTAACAACAACAACTTACTTGCAAATACTTTGATGAAAAGAATAACTTGTTACAATTCATTGTTTACTGATTATTTCTTTCAAACAACTCGAGAAGATAAAAACATCCTGTTTCTCGATCCAAACGCGAATAAAATGTTATGGGGATGTTCAGTCTTTTATGTATCAGTATGAAAGAGGTTGTCGTCGTTCATAAGGAATGTTTGTTTTAGAGGGTAGTCTACCCGAAATGGAAGTTTTACGTGTTGTGTTTTGTGTCTTCTTCGTACAGAACTACTTCATTTAACTACATAAGACAACACTACACACCCACGGCGCTACCTCGAAAATAAATCGTAGCGACTGATCTACTAAGCGAGCGAAAGTGATGCAATTACTTTTGAAACGCAAAAGATTGATGGCTATAATGTGCTTGCGCTCGAATTAAAAAGGACATGTGCCAAAACGAATTTACTCCTTTTTCAATAAAATAAATGAGTTTTACTTCTTTGATATGATGATTCTCTATGTTTTAAAGTAAATTCCATTGAGTAACTCTTAAGTGTTACGCCGTGACGTTGAAAAAAGTAAAAAATAAAAAACTTTTTTACAAAAAAAACAACCGACTTCCAAAAACACTATAAATAAAGAGAAAAATAACTTTAATTTCGGAAGTCGGTGTCTTTGGATTTGTATTTTAGTTTTTGCCACCGACTTCCGAAATTAAAGTTATTTTTCTCTTTATTTATAGTGTTTTTGGAAGTCGGTTGTTTTTTTTGTAAAAAAGTTTTTATTTTTCACTTTTTAGCGGGTCAGTTTGTAATTTATCTAAGTTATAATAGCCTAATGTCAACTGCTTATCACCTTTTACAAAATATGCTTTTCCCGATGCATGGACATTAATTGTTGGGGAGTTCTCCTAGTAAGAACCAGGAGAACTGGAGCTGATTGAGAAGTCACCATCAGCTCCACTTCACCATACGAATTGTAATGCGCATAAATTGCTTAGCAGCCATATTAAAGTAATCAAATCGCAACCCGTGAAATATTTGTCATTGAGTAGTGCCATTTGTGGTCTTCATCATCAGTTCCACTTTACCAAATCATAATTTCCGAGAGCAAATGCTCAAGTTACTTTAATAATAAAAACAAGGCAAGAAAAATTTTGCTAAGGGCCAAGTTTACGTTTCGCTTAGTCGTGTAAAGACGCTGTACGACATTGTATTATGCGACTTGGAACCTACTAAATTGCTAAATAGACCACATGACGAAAAGGCATTGCGTGAAATGCAACGATTGAGGCTTTTATAAATCATCATCAGCCAATTGCAGTTCACTGCTGGACGCAGACCTCCCGAAGTTTGCGCCAACGTTCGCGATCCTCCGCTTCTCTCATCTAGCCACTACCGGCAACCTTTGTTAGGATAATTATACAGAAGAAAAACTCGCAAAAGTATTTCACTTTAAGAAGTATTTATTAGTTTTTAGACTAGATGCTGATAATCCTGGCTGCAGCATCAGGCCAACTTATGTCAACATTGCATAGAACTTAAAATTTAGTCCTGTTTAAAATGAGCCCAAACACGACTACGGTGCTGTAATTTCAAGGTTTGTACTTTTTCTGATGCTCGACTGGCTTCAGCATCAGGTCTCTATGTACTTCGGTGTTCCTCATTAACAGTACGTTTATCCACACATCGAGCCCTTTTCAATGAGCCTAAACACGATATATCTGCTGTTAGTTGTCGAGGAGTTAGGTACTCTGCAGACTATCCTGACTGCAGCATCAGGTCATAACTTGATGGTCATGAGACCAAATGTGGCAAATGCCCAATCAAACATCAAAACAATTTACTAAAACAGTCCTTGCCTGTTCGAGTAACTTCTTACTGTTAAGGAGTTGAACCTTCCATCATCAGCCCAGCTACCTGAGATGGTGACAACCGTACGCAAATACACAAGATACTTCATAAAATATGCGAAAAACAATAAGTAAGCCTATAAAATTTGAGGGTTGCTCTCGATTTCTCTAAGATCCCATCATCAGATCCTAACTTAGTGACAATGGGACCACCTCAGAACTATCTACTTTCGAACAAAAAAAGAATTTTGAAAATCCGTCGACAATTGATGGAGTAATCGATGAACAAACATACAAAAAAAAAAAAAGAAAAAAAAAAAAAAACATACAAACAGCCGAACATAGTACCTCCTCCTTTTTGTGAAGTCGGTAAAAATAGATATAATTTTATGTTTTTTTGTATGGAGAAAAAATTATTGAATCGTGTATGCCTTTTACAAAAGAGTCAAAAAACATATACCAAAATGTTAAATCCTTATCCCACATACTTAACAAGTTACACGAAATAGAATAGTAGAAAAACCACATTTTTTTTTCAATATATCACCATTATGAAATTAAATCACATGAAATTGTTTATTCCGAATCACTCCTACACGTTATATGATACGAAAATTAAGCTAGATTGATTTGACATGTCCTATCTATCATTTTGTAAAAGAAATGACGAAAGAAACTCAAGGGTCAAAGTCTTAAAGTCCAGACATAATCTTATCATAATCTGGTCAGATCATGTGAAGGCAATGTAAGGTAATGGTATTTTGAAGAAAGAAACACACAGATTTTTGTGGACCAGTCCAGATTTTGCAAGCATTTGTCAGTAATCATGTAGTTCAAAGACTCGACAAACAATACCAAAGAATCTCATCGTCATTCTCAATCATATTATAATGTACGTACCTACCTACATCTTCATTCTCAATCATATTGCAATTTATGTAATAACAGCCGCACGGGTCGATCGATCAGGTTAAGCTATGCTTGTCACGGTCGGTCCGTGGATGGGTGACCAAGATGGTCACCCATCACCCACATACCGAAACTACTCCGTGCCTCGGAAAGTACGTTAAGCCCCAGGCCCAGCTGGTGGATTTTTGACAGTCGTTACGGGTCGTCAGAAGCCCGAAAGTCTGACCATCTAGCTGGGCGGCGTCCTATATCACGCTTACCGATAGGCGGTCTCCACTCCAGGACTCGTCTGCTCCATCAGCCATCGGATATAGGTAAGCTGTCGCTCCATGTACAATACTGGTATTCAGCTGCATTCAGGTATACTGGATGCCGACACCAACATAGTTGGGAAAAAGCAGTCGGCAAGTTAGTGGTGTTATTACTCAACTTTATAGCATTAAAATATAATAAAAAATACAGTTTTGTGTGGCGAAGATACAATACACAACCCTTTTAAAGTAAACAAGCAATATATCGGACAATAAATAATATTTCATGATTGAGGTCACATAGTTTACTATGTGACCTCAATCATGAAATATTATTTATTGTCACGTAGTTTGTATCGAAAGTTACAAAGTTTGGTTGTAAAGGATTCTTAAACTTGTATATTTCGTATTTTTAAATCTCATACGAGTACTCGTATGTTTGTTCGACCTACATGTTATTAGTTTATGTTACTGGCTTAATGGGATTAGGTTTAAAGTGTATATGGCGAGAACTTTGTGAAATAAATTTAGTTCGCGGTAACTATTGCGTTTCTTCTTGTTTTCTGAATTGAGTTTATAGACTTAAAACTTAAATGTTGTCATAAGAGGGAGTGAAATGACAAGTCTATACTAATATTATAAAGAGGTAAAATGTTCGAATTTGTATGTCGGGGGTTATCTTGGGAAATGCTTGGGAAAGCTTGGGAAATACCTGACAAATGCGTGCACTGACTGGACAGATCCACTCAATCTGTGTGGTTCTTTCCTCAAAAGATCATTTCAGACACTAATCTACATGGTCCTTAAAGATTATGTCCGGATTTTTTATACACACATTGATGAATTTTATTTAAACAATGACATGAATATTTACTTTGTAAAGTATTTTTTTTTCATTTAATTATTGTGAATGTGAGGACTATGTGGGTCATTTTTTTTCTGTTTTTCTTCTTAGTTTAAATCATGATCTGGAGGTTTGAGTAATTTACGCGGCCTACCCAAATGTCCTTTCTTTAGTATTGTTCGTCAAATCGTTGAGCTCCTCAATTTCTGAGTTGAGCTGCACGATTTTTGACAAATGCGTGCACTGATTGGACAGGTCCGCTCAATCTGTGTGGTTCTTTCCTCAAAAGACCATTTCACACACCAATCTACATGGTTTTCACACGATCTGACCAAGATTTTGTCTGGACTTTAAAAGAGACTGTGACCTCTGAGTTTGTTTCGGCCTTTCTTCTCAGAGTAGTCAGATAGAAAAACGCCGACCACATCTAGTTAAAAAAATATGACGACGTGTAAAAGTGTTTGTAAAAACCTACTTACAGAAAATAAATTATTTATCATTTATGAACTACTGAACCGATTCCGAAAATTCTTTCTCTAAAGGGAAGCTATTGTATTGCCGAAAGTCATACGATATAATTTATGTTAAAACAAGGAATTTTGCACGGACGAAGTCGTCGGCAGATTCTAGTGAACCAATTTAATAAACCTGTAAGTATTTCTTTCTTTCTTTGATCAACTTTTTAGTTGTAGTGGTCAGGAAAGTTAAACAATACAATATTAGATAACATAACATCACGCTTGTACTCCTTGAAGGGCTGGGCAGAGTTGGATAGTAACTCCCACATATCTCCAGTAATGCATAAGTACCATGTAAGAAAATCAAAACCAAAAATCATTTATTTAAATAAGGCTAAGAATCAGCACATTTTGAATGGAAAAAGTACATAAGACTGTCCCCTAAAAAGTCCGCCCTTCACCACTTTTTAGTACTTTAGCTTCGAAGAAGAAGTGGCGCAACAAACTCCCCAGCATCACAGCTGTCTGTTCAGTTAGATGAATTTATTAGAGGGCGAGTTAAAAGAATTTATAAGAGGGAGAATTACTTTACTCAGTATTAGGTACAATAGACCAACAAAGTAGGAAAAGGCACATGATGATGATGATAATGATCTTAGGTACAAACATAAGGCACATCAAGCTACCCGATAATATCAAATTTTGCCAATCAACTTTGAACCTTATGTTTTAGCGATAAAGTTGAAAATCTGTTAAAGAAATTTGACAGATTGTAGTAGCTTGACGTGCTGGCGTCTGTACAATAGACCAAAAAAAAATTGTTACATTTTTTAAGCTTGAGTACGAGGCTTTTGACTACGTTGTGTGTGTATATTTTGTCTTTTTTATTTTTTTATTTGCTATGTGCGTTCTGTTTGTGCAGAATAAACAGTTTTTCTTTATTTTCTTTTCTTTTCAAAATAGTTGGGAAAAGGCTAGGCAGATAATGATGATGATAATCTTAAGTACAAACGCCAGCACATCAAGCTACCCGAAACCAATCAACTTTGAACCTTATGTTTTAGCGATAAAGTTGAAAATTGAGCTTGATGTGCTGGCGTCTGTACAATAGAAATGGAATTGCATATAATCGCATGTCTGTCAATTTATTTTTAATTAGGTAATTAACTGTATAATATTTTATGATTAATCACAATTGACACGCGACGCCAAAATCCAGGCGATTCAATTTCGACATTAATTATATTGACTTGACATTATTTTGGTATATTTTTCGTAAATCTAACTACTAGCAGCGCCCCGCGGTTTCACCCGAGTAATTTTCGATCCCGTGGGAATATAGGGATAAAACTATCCTATGTCCTCTTCCGGGACTCAAACTATCTCTACACCAAATTACGCGTGATTGAGTAACAAATATCCAAACATCTTCACAAACTTTAACATTTATAACTTCGTATTAGTAGGATTCTGACTTTGACAGCTACGACATTTTTTGAATTGGACATTTTTATTTTTGGACATTTTTCGTATTGGACGTTTTTATTTTTGATCATTTTTCGTATTAGACATTTTTATTTTAAGACATTTTTCGTTTTGGACATTTATTATTTATGACATTATATAGTAATCCAATCCGTTCTCAGTTATTCTACCTAAGTGTTTGCATCACTGTCAAAATCACAGTGAAATTTATTGCCATTGCAATAAGACCGCTGTTGCGTTGCTGCATTGACAAGTCTGACAAATTCACAATGATCTTTATTTTTTATTTATTTTATTTATTTGGTATCATAAGTATACAACATGCAAACATTTGTGAATCACTGGTGCCTGTGGTAGGTAATGAAAACCTGTATTACAGGTCACCAGGTTTCCAACTCTCAGAAGATTTTATACAAAAGCACTGTAGGGTACCAATATATTAAAAGGTAAGAAAAACAAAAAATTATAAAGAAAAACAAAGACAAGCAAATCAAGTACGTATTATACGGTTACAAGAAGGTACAATAGTAAATGGTGTGATGATATGTTGTGTGTAAGTATGGATGTGTGTGGTAAGTGTGTGTAAGAGTGTGTATGTGGATGTGGGGTACGTATGTGAATGGGTCGAGTGGAGCTGTGGGTGTTTTACTACGCTAAAACCTGCATCAGGTCTTCTGTTGTGGTGTACGTCTGGTTTAGGAGCCAATTTTGAACTGTTTTTTTGAGATTGTATCGATTTAGTGGGTGCGCAGATAATACTTTGTTAATTTTGTTGTAAAGATATGGACCCAGGAAAACAAAGAATCGCCGACTGAAGGCTGTTTTTGTAGGAAACGATGTCGCAACGAGGTGGTTTCGACGCGTAGTTGCTTGACTGTACACTGTCACGGGGTGCTGCTTAATGACGGTGGCCAGAATAAATAATTGTCTTACAGTCAGCACTTGGCAGTATTCGTAAAGGTCGGCTGTGGGAAATAGGCGGGGTTTGAAGCAGCAAACCTTGAGAACCGCTCTTTGGGCGCGCTCAACTTTAATTAAGTTAGATTTAGCGGCACCTCCCCAGGTGGTAGTGCAATAATTTAAAGTTGATTGGCATAGTGCTTGATACACCATCCTCATAACATCTGCGTCTGCGGATTGGCGCAACTGTTTAAATATATAAATAAGCTTGCGCACACGGTTAGAGAGGTGATCTATATATTTTTTGAAATTCAGATTACTGTCTATCACTATGCCGAGATACTTTATGTGTGTGACCTTTTCTACGTTACTAGAGTTATCAGAAGCAGTAATTTGGAGAAGTGCATCAAGTGGACTTACAGTATTGCGAATGGAGAAGTTAAGTAACTTGGTTTTGGACACGTTTAGGGTAAGTAGATTATTATTCAACCAGTCGCTAACAACACCAAAACCTTTCTGTGCAAGACGATACGTTTCAGGCCAATTGCTCGAAGAAAAGACAAGTGCTGTATCATCTGCATAGGAAAATATTGCCCCGTTTTCCAAAGTAAGGTTACACAGGTCATTTATATAACACAAGAAGAGGCTCGGTCCGAGGATGCTGCCCTGTGGCACGCCGTAAGCAATTCTCATCTCAGAACTGGTATGAGCCCCTATCTTCACACACTGAGTTCTGTTGTTGAGGTAGCTCTGAAATAGGGATAACTGAGTGCCTCTAATGCCCAGGTTCTCAAGCTTTTGTAATAGAACTGGAATCGAAACCGTGTCGAATGCCTTTGCGAGATCCAGGAATAGAGCGACACACTTTTGATTTTTATCAAGTTTTCTAACTATTATGGTTATGATATTACGGTTATTATAGTTAGGTTGCTATTGGATTGCTGCTGTCAGAGGTAAAATAACTGTGAATGGACTGTAGTACAAGAGGTTTTAATAAAACGATTCAGATCGAGTTGATATGAGGGTCATATAGTCAGATAACATGGAGACTGTCTAGACATGTCGTATCAACCTTGTTTGTTTATAGATTATGGTACCAATACAATTGCTATATCAAAATAGCTCATATTTGTAAATAATATTAAGGCAGGCATTCTGAGCTATTGGGCTGTCATAGCATCGATGAAATGGGGTTCAATTTGATAGGTACAGTCAGTAAAATGAATTGATTAATACTTAAAAGGAAAAAAATATTGAGCTAAAAGAAGCCGAAAAAAAGTAAAATAAAAATAATATCAACTCTTAAGCTTTTATATGAAATACTGAAATACAATGTGTCGAATTGGAACAGTGATAACCGACTTGTTATTGCTGGCCGTAGGTAGGTACCTATTTTACACGAATACTCTTTCATAATTCAAGGATTATACAGGGAACAACAACTCGTTATTCGACGAATTTATAAAGGGCTTAAACTTTATACGACCACGAACCCAAACAATATTCTGTTTTCATTTCAAAACATAGAAATTTCAACGAGTTTCTACTTACGTAGTTGCACGTACTTCCTGCTGTACTGTACACCTATTTCCATTTAGATTTCCATGGTTTTATGCTGACAATACTGAAATCTATTATCGCATTGCCGTAAATTCTTCCCAAACGTGTATAATAAAATTGAATGTCCCACATAAACACGGGCCCATGCTATCCAAAAATATCAACATCGATATCGTACTCGATTTACGACATACGGAGAATAAGGTTACAGGCCAAACGTGAAACATTGAACGAAGGGGGAGTTAAAAAGCCAAATCCATTGACTTCTTATAAGTCAAGAGTATCAGGTAACGCCAGTGGGGAGTTCTGTACAGCTCCGCAAACAACTTTCAGAGTACACTCACCAAAAACGTTCGGTATGCAGGCAGAAAACAAAATATCTTTGCGCGCATTGAAACATTCGTATTTAAAAAATACAAGGTGGCAGGGATATCAATGCGCAAACTGTAATCATGAATTCAGCACATGATTCTAGACTTGGCGTAGATATTTTTCGTCGGTTATCAAAAATAATCAGCTGTTTCATAGAAAAGTGCAAAACCTAGCGATCAAAGTGTTTTATTTTTTTGCCTGTAGGTACTGTCCCACTGATGGCCAAATGCCCAAATACTTCCGATCCGAATCCATGGTAACAGGCTGCGCGTCGATTTCCACCACTTATTTACCACCCTTTATTTCCACCCTGTATAAGGCACACACTCAAAGAAGTTAGGTTAAAGACTGAACTACAAAGCACACGCACTAGAAAGATCAGATAGTAGTTGGTACTCAGCTGCTTCGATACCAATCTCCTTTGTCGACTGTGCATAAATACCTTCGGCCATCTGCCCATGCACACTATACATTCTACATTTTAGTTTGCTAGAGCGAGAACGAGAAGTTTCGTTCGAAATTTAAATTTTATGAGCGTCCCGTTCCGTGTGTGTTCAGGCTTTCTTTGGACCTACAATTTTATTGGCGACGTGACCGCCCAACCTAAATATTAATAATACTACGTGCGCATGGACGAGTGGGTTAATTGGCGTGGTAGATATTTTGTAAAGCGCTTTTTGTTTGTTTTATTTGTATAGCAACTTGTTTATACCAGATTGTTTTATTTGTAACAGATGGCCAATGGGTCCGAAAGGTTCTGGAGTGGCGACCGCGTACCGGAAGACTTAGCGTTAGAAGACCTTCCACAAGATGTACCGATGAAGACCCGGCCTTGTGAAGGCCGCAGGGATCCGATGTATGCGGAAGCACAGAACCGGTCGAAGTGAAGGTGCATGGGGGACGCCTATGTCTAGCAGTAGACGTCTTTCGGCTGAAATGATGATGATGACGATGATTTGTTATAAATCCTCCAGGATGGACAATGATAGTACGTATTTAAATAAGTTTTGTATGAAGAAAATGTAGGTGAAAAGTGAAATTACCCATTGAACTCAGCACAGACTAAAAAGGTTCAAACCAACGATTAATAGCAAAACTTGCAACACGAACGAACAGTTTACTAATTACTGCTGCAATTACAAAATTAGTTAATAAAATCAACGGCTGATACAAGAAGATGAGAACAAGCTTAAGTTCTGCACTGATGTGTAGTAGGTGTATAGGCTAGAATGAAATATGTAGAAGGAAAATCAAGCAGGTAATTTTCATAGATATCTATACTAATAACAACTAGACGGGCCCGTGGCTAAATAATAACCGCCGCACAGGTCGATCGATCAGGTTAATCTACGCTTGTCGCGGTTGGTCTTTGGATGTGTGACCATCTTTACATACCCCTCCGTGCCTCGGAAAGTACGTTAAGCCGTTGCTCCCGGCTGTCATTCGTGGATCTTTGACAATCGTTACGGGTAGTCAGAAGCCCGAAAGTCTGACAACCAGTCTTACCAAGGCGTATCTTATTACCCAGTAACTGGGTTGTGGAGGTCAGATAGGCAGTCGCTCCATGTAAAATACTGGTATTCAGCTGCATTCGGTTAGACTGGAAGCCGACCCCAACATAGTTGGGAAATGGCTAGGTGGATGATGATCTATATCTATACTAATAATAATGGTGCGGAGTTTGTTTGTTTGAACGCGCTAATCTCTGGAACTACAAGTCGTATTTGAAAAAATTTTAGCGTTTGATAGCCAATTTTTGAGGAAGGTTACAGGCTATTTAACATTACGCTAGGATCCTAAGGAGCCGAACAAACAAAAAGAAAGTCAGAAAAAATACTAAAGAAAACGAAGTAGCGATACGCGTTGACGGCACGGCGCACGTTGACGGCTGTCGAAGGCAGCTGCCTATGTAGTCGACGAGTCTCGCTTGTGTATATGCACACGAAAGCAGTCTACACATAAAACAAACCCGCCGACCCGCCGACGTGATAACCCGCCGACACGCGCACCCTACAAGTTGCCGACATGATTCTTTTGAAATAAAAGCCGCAGACATCAAGCCGCCGCCGCCGTCGGGCTGTGTCGGCGGGTCGGCGGGTTTGGTGTGTAGACTACTTTACAGTGCGGGCAGGCGATGCCGGGTGGGTCGGGGGAACAAGAATACGCGGACGAAGTCGCGGGCAGAAGCTAGTTGGAAATAAAACCAATGATTAGACTGTAATATGCTTAGCTGTTACAATACAATCTCATCAGAGAACAATCCACCCTCCGTCGATTGAGGACTGTTATGTAACTTTGTCGAAACAGATCGGTACAATTTGCACAGATTGGATTCAAAACGGCCGGTGCCGGCGGATCGATGGAAACTGTTAATCTCTCACAAATTGTGAGTGTGTCCCTTTTTGCGATGTCCCCTTTTGGTAGATTGGAGCCTTTGTTTTGTATATTTAATTTGGTTAGGTATTTGTAATAAGATTTTTAAGGGTAATCTTTTTGATTGTGAAAGTAGGCTGAGTTGGTAAAATATTCTGTCTGGAAACGGTCTCATTTTTTCAGAGGCTCAGCCTAAAATTGAAATTCATGACTTTCCATATTGATTCATCATCAAAACTCAAACTCAAAGCATTAATTTATTTCAATTAAACAATGTACAGGCACTTTTGAATTGTCAAAATTAAATAGTCTGTCAGTTAGTCAGAAAGTTGAAGCTAGTTGCCCATTCCAAAACGTAGATCTCTATGGAGAAGAACGGGCAAGAAACTCCATGGACACTCTTTTAAATCAAGATTTTACAAAATCCTGGGTGCATTATTCTTGTTGCTTCTACATGTGAGAACAATGTAAAAAAAAAGACACAAATGAAGAAAAAGTTCAAAATATAAGATTAAAAATAAGCCATCAGCCTATAGCATACCTACCACTGCTAGATACGCCTCTCCTATTGCAAGTCATTCAGCTCGATTTTCGGCAACTTTCATCCAGCTGCTACCAGCCATCCTGCGAAGATCGTCGTTCCACCTAGCCTGAGGATGTCCTACCCACATTGATTACTAGACATATAATTTTTCTGAAATTTATTGTATTGTAAGACTTCTGCCACCGCACGTTACGTGGCAAGGTTTTGGTGTAGTGGGAGTAAGTTTGCGATGTACACTTAGTGCAATAAAAAATGGTCGCTTTTAATGTTTGTCATTATTAATTTATTCTTAAAAATGTTTATTTCGAAGAAAGGAGAGGAACGACTACCGCCTCTTTCCAAGTTACGTTACGACTGTACCTAATACCTTCTCCATACTGTGTTTTCATAAGTTTTAATTCAATTTATATTAATGTTCACTAATTGAACAGCAAATCTATTCAATATTACAATCTTAAATCAAGGAAAATGCCAGCTACCCTCTTTTTCTTACTAATAATATCTCCACCAATGTATGTATTGTGTCCCCTGTTCCGACATTTTTTGGTATCCAAATTGTCTCAAGTGCAAAACCTTCTTTAAATTTAGATGAACTACAAGTCTACTCTTAATCATTTCTTCAAACATTTTGGACAGAATGGGGAGCAAAGAGATAGGTCTATAGTTTTTGGATCTGTTTTAGAGCCCTTTTTGTGGAGTGGAATAATTTTTGCTATTTTTAACTGTTCCGGAAAGATATCCTCTGAAATGCTAAATGCCTTTCAGAGATTTGCCTTTCGCAAGATTCGAGGCAGAGGCCTAACAGGCGCAATGTCCATGTCATTTTGAACTCTTTTAGTGCTTTATTCAAGAAATATATGGGGATCCAGATTCTTAATATTACTCAAAATACATTTGCAGTTAAATTGATTTACGTTTGCAACGTCTAAGGGATTGTCCATAATTTTATCGTCAAATTTAAGCAAGAAATTTTCAGAATTCGGTGCTTTTATTTTATTCGTGCTTTTATTTATAACTTTCCAAACCTCTTTACTCAAATTACAAGAATTGTTAATAGTTTCAGTTATTGTTATTATCTTGGCCTTAGATAATACCTTTTTGTATATTCTTATATTTTTTTTTTATAATTCTGAACACTGTCTTCCAGCTTATTTGTAAGTACTACCAGCACACATCAAACTTTTCATTTGGCTTGATGTTTTAATGCCTTTTGTCATCAACATTAATTTAAACGATTTTTGAGTTAAATTTTTTGTTCTCTCTTTGTGTAACAATTTCTGAAAATTGTAGCAAATGTCTTCAAGAACGGACCAGCCTGTAATGTTCCGACTGCTGGTACACAGGCTTCCTCCCCCTCTCCTTCGAAAGGGAATGTGCTGTAATCCACCACGCGGGCCCAGTGCGGGTTGGTAGATGTCACATGTCTTCGAATTTTTCATTCTAGAACATGCCGGATTCCAGACGATGTTTTCCTTCACCGTATTGAGAGTAGTGGTGATGAAATAATTTACACAAAGTAAAGCTCCTGTCTGGGTTCGAATCTACGACCTACTTACTACCTACTCGTAAGTTGTGGCCGTTATCACAGGGCCACCATTGCTCTCTATATGTATGGTATATACCATATCGAAATATGAATAAGGTGGATAGCTCACGTGTAAACACGTAATTAGTAAAAGTGGGTTTCAGAAGCATTCAGCTTTTCTTATAGAATCAATAACCCTGATTTAAATTACCTTTTCGTGTATTACAGGTAAACCACTCCATTTCGTATTCAGTGCGATTTACTTTTATATTTATAGCCCTACACGAGTTCCAAGTCTGACGGATTTATTCAAATCACCGAGTGGTTTCTGAGATTAACCTCTGTAGAACCACTATCTGATTAGTTTTAGAAGAGATTTATTTACAGAATACATTAAGAATGCTTTGCATTTTAAATACATTACAAGTGTCTTGCTTTAATTCCGTACTGCTGCCTTGCATATTGAATAGGCCTGTGTTCTGATTGCCTACTAATTTTCTTGATACTTTTACTGGGTGGGAAGCTTGGCCCTGACATAAATATTCGAATCTGTTGCGTACAGACACCAGCACATCAAGCCACTACAATCTGTCAAATTTCTTTAATAGATTTTCAACTTTATAGCTAAAGTATAAGATTCAAAGTTGATTGGGAAAATTTGACAGTTTCGGGTACCTTGATGTGCTGACGTCTGTACAATAATGCGTACAGTCACCTCATCAAATCAAATAGGTACATTTATACGTCAGAATTTGCATTGTTTATTATGACTGTGTGACACTGGTTATAAATATAATGGCCAATGTTTCATGAATTTCATGAGCAGGCTGAACAATAACGATAAAAGATAAAGTGATAAATGATTTTATTTCTGTAAGTAGGCTTGTACAAACACTGTTATTTAAAAAACTAGATGAGGGGTCAGTGTTTCCTATCTGGCTTCTCTGTGAAAAAACACCGAAACAAAGTCAGAGGTCCACAATCTCTTTTAAATTCCAGACTTACTTAATCTTGATCAGATCATAAGAGGACTAAGTAGATAAGTGTCTGAAATCGTTTTTTTTTTGAGAAAAACCACACAGATTTGAGCGGTATCCAGTCAGTGTATTCATATGTCCGTTACCGTGTAGTTCAACTCAGAACTTAAGGAGCTCAACGACTCCATTCCGTCCAATTTGGGTACATCGTATAACACTTAGGCCTCTTGTATATGACGCCGGAGCCGCACCGGCGCCGGACCGCATGTTTGTGTAGATATACGAATGAATATCGTGCATGCGCAGCACCGCCGCCGCACCGGCGCGGCGCCGGAACCGCATGTGCACCGCATTAATGCGATATTTATTCGTATACACAACCTTGCGATGCGGCGCCGGTTCAATTCCAGCGTCATGTATCTACAGGAAGCCTTATAGTCTACTTATCTTATATACAAATTAGCAGCGCCCCGTGGTTTCACCCGCATAAGTGTCGATACCGTGGAAATATCGGGATAAAAACTTTCCTATGTCTTTCCCCGGGATGCAATTTCTCTGCCAAATTTGATCGAAATCCGTTCAGTGGTTTAGGCGTGAAAAGGTTACATACAGACAGACAGACATAGTTACTTTCGAATTTATAATATTAGTATGGATAAATAAAATTGAAGTGCTTGTTTATAAAGTCAAAATAACAGCATTTTACTAAATGCAGAAAGTATTATGGTACAAATAAAAAAAAAACTATAAAAAAAATTGTCTGTCTGTCTATCTGTTTGTTCTGGCTAATCTCCGAAACGGCTGGACCGATTTTAATAAGATTTTCAAAAACAGATAGCTGATTATTATATAGGGAGTAACTTAGGCTACATTAATTTTAGAAAAATAATTAGAGATCCGCGCAAAAAAATTAAAACCAATGAAACCCAGTATAAATTAAACCCAATAAATAGTATAGGCATGTATACCTTTTCACGCCAAAACATTGAACGGATTTCGATAAAATGGCCAAGAGATCGGCATCGGAATAATATGATAAATAGGCTACTTTTTGTCTCGCTAGCACTTTCCCGTGGGATAATTTCCAGCATCCGCGCGGACGATGCCGCGGGCAGAAGCTAGTAATGTAATAGAATCAGTCACAATCCCCGTCGCATGTTCTTAGATCGATCATATCAAAGTTGGGGCCTGTAATAAATTGTCGAAGTTCGATAATACCAGCTTACGCTAATATCCGGGCTGCTGACAGCAATCGCTATTAATTATATAAGTTTAGTTGTGAAGCGGTGATGTGATGCCAGCGATAGTATAGGTTTTTTTTTCATCACACTAATATTATACAAGCGAAAGTTTGTGTGCGTGTGTCCCACACACAAGGCCGGCTCCCGGCCGACAATTCAATTAGTGACCACCTCCCATCACACGTAGCAGTCCAACGGTGGAGAGAATATGGGGTGGCCTTTTCATGGCATCACACTAATCACACTAATATTATAAAGGCGAAAGTTTGTGAGTGTGTGTGTGTGTTTCTATGTTTGTTACTCCTTCACGTTCAAACGGCTGGACCAATTTTGATGAAATTTTGTATGGAGGTAGCTGACACCCTGGATTAACATATAGGCTACTTTTTATCCCGATATTCCCACGGGATCGACATTTACGCGGGTGAAACAGTGGGGCGCAGCTAGTGGATAATAATTATAGGATTATAGGAATAATTGATCCACTTCGGCTGTTCGCAACTCTCGTATATGTCTGCGAGTTCTTGTAGTGGGGCACGAATTCTTAGGAATTATCGACGTCTGTAAAAATGTTTTCTGATAGAAGCAAAAAAAATATTGTTGGACTCGGAATGTAGGTAGGTTGTTCATTAAATAAATAGTAGAGCTATAAACTAAAAAACTTGAAATAAAAAAAAGTAATTTAAAAAAATTAAAAGACCCGACTGCGGTAAAAACTTAATTTAAAAAAAAACTGAAAAGTTAAAAACAAGCCTTTTAAATTAAATAAAAGTTGGAAGCAGGCGGGGCCAATACCATTTTTATTTTATTTTTAAATTAAAATACAGCTGTACTGTACCAAATAATCACAAATTAAGTTTAATGCTGTTAAATACTAAAACTAAAAAAAAGTCCTCGGTAAAAAAAAAATATTGTGTAGATTATATTGTATACATGGTTTTAATTAATGTGAAAACCTAATCGGTACACTGTATATTATTAACATTTCTAATCTTTAGAATTTCACGTTATCTCCAGACTGTTTCGTCCAAGTAAACTATAACTGAGTTTTACACAATTTACAACGTAATAATGCCTTTAATGAACGAAGGAATAGGCAGACAAATTAATTGGATAAGTACCCTTACTTCATCACTGACAGGATTAGAACCTAATATGACAGGGGATGTGCATTCCCAGTCCAAGTCTTCATGTAGGTTTAAAGTGAAACATTCCTGCCATTCTCTAACATTGGAGTATGTATGTAATTATGTACAACCTTTTTATGATTATTGCTGGCTGGTAATAATATGAAAGCTGTTTTTGTCTTTAAATGTCAATGTTTGTTCGACCTGGGGTCGTATTACGAAGTATTGATGCCATCATGATTCCAATGCGAAAAAGGGATGTAATAACGCCGTCTCTCTCAAACACTGGAATCATGATGTCATAAAACCGTCATAATACGGAAAGAAAAGAAAGAAAGAAAGAAAGATAATACATTTATTTAGCACAGACTAAAAGACACACAGTACACAGAGATAATAGTCGTACATCAGAAGGTCAATTCTACTAATTAACGTGCAATGTGAAAAACATGACACCGGAATGCGATGATATTGTGAATAGATCAAAAAACGGTATTCTACTAATCTTAAAATTCGGTTTGTTCACATTCAAGTCGCAATATCATTGCAGTATAGTCAACTTTGTTCTCGTTTACGAAATTAAACATATTTTAATGTTGGTTCAATGTACGGAGACTATATTGTCATACTTAGTGATACTTTAATTTTTATCAACCTTATTTTCTGATTTGTTTAACGTCTTTATTAGTTTGCTTGATTAAGTGTATGCTCATAGTATTTTCATTTCCCGTTTGTTATTAAATATCTTTGAAAATACAAAATCATTAAAAGAAAAAATCGGCTAGAAAGCTAACATGGAACGTAATTGGTAATCGCCAGGCCGCATTCCGAATTAAGCGCTTTATACACTTATCAATTTGTAGGAAATCGAAAGATGTAATTGAAGTTAGAGCTGTTAGATTCCGGTTTAGTGCGATTGGAAGGTCCCGACCGCACTAATACCTAAATTGTTTACGATTTAGGTGAGTGTAATCGCATCCCTACGATTTATAGCGACTAGTTAGTCTTTAGTTTTTAAGCACACTCAAATCGATTACATCGCAACTCGGAACGCACCACATTGTCAACATCAAACTGAATCAAACAATAACTTAACAATATCGTGTGTAGTTTATAACAAGTATTTCGTGCGAGAAAGATCGTTTTAATACAAAGTAAGTGTATAATTGTTTGACTTAAATCATTATTTAATTATCATGCTGTGCAAATGTATTCAAATGTACGTAATATTTTGTAGGAATGGAAAGACGTGCAGCTAGTGCCTGAGATACAATGGAACAAACTGCTCAACTTTCTATAGTCAAAGTGGAAGCGCTGTCGGTGTTGAGCGATCACTGAGCCGATCGATTTTCGAGATCACTGCAGCCCCACGTTCTGTCCAGACTCGTGCGTCAGCACCAAACCCTAGCCCTGCCGATGCTACAACAGTGCTCGAACTCTGCAAGCGAGATACCGCAGTGAGTGGATTTTTCTAACCCTACAGCTATTCATATTGCGGTTAAGACTTATGATGACTATTGATAACGATTATGTATGGTATTTTTATTACGTTTTTTAGGTCGCCCTCTGGCTGTACTAGATGAGGCTCGGAGAGTTTTACCTCAGGTGGAGATGCAACATGTCACAGCTGATACAGCAAATTAATAGTGCAGAACCTTGGGAGGCTTGCTGATGCTGTCGAAAGACTATTTATTGGTGTCCCATAGAGGTAAAGTATGAATTTTTTGTACATGCAATAAAAAAATCAAGTCATTCATATAATATAATTATAAAGAAATACAAAGGAAAACATACTATATTATAACATTTAAATAACACAAAAACTTTGCATAAAGGGAAAAAGGTATCGGGATCTGTGTCCACTTGTGGTATCTTCAATGTTGATTTTTTAAGGGATAGCCTGCGCTACCTGAAACAATTATTTTATTATTATAATAGTACTCAAATTAAACAATGACGGGGTAGTCAGAAGCCTGAAAGTCTGACAACCAGTCTTACCAAGGGGTTTATTACCCAGTAACTAACTGGGTTGTGGAGGTCAGATAGGCAGTAGCTCCATGTAAAATACTGGTATTCAGCTGCATCCGGTTAGACTGGAAGCGAACCCCAACATAGTACATATTTGGGAAAAGGCTAGACAGATGTTGATGATGATTTGACTTACTAAAAACCACAAATTTTCCTTTTCAGCCTGGTGGAGTTGTTCCAAGTGGGTCTTAAGTGGATGGTGATTCTATAAAACAGGAGACATGGTTTGCCCCTCCGAGGCTACCATCAACACTAATTAGTCGCAAACATAAATGAATGAATGAAAAAAAAACTATTATGTTTATATTCCTAATTAACTATTATGTTTATATTCGTGTTTTAATAATTTAAGATGAGAATTGTTAATTTATTAAAGTATTTTTCATACCACTATTGTTTTATTTTAGTAAAATGTATACTAAGGTATCCTCTTCTAGGGTCCTCTTATATTTTATTATATAGGTAAGTACTACTTAATACAATTGAAGTAAATATCACACCTTTAAATCCCTGAAGGGTTAGGCAGAGGTGTACCTATTGAAAACCTAAAATGTGAATAGAAGATTGTATGTATTTCACCGAGGGCAGGGGTATAGAGTACCCAAAACCTCTATAGTAATAGATGACAGTGTCTATCTAGAACCAATAAGTTAAAAGTGTTACAACACTACTTTTACAAGAAAGTAAGTAAGTAATTATTTATTTACCAAAAGACTTAGCCTAGGTAACATCAGGGGTTGGGAATGGCTATTACATTTGAGAAGACCCCTGCCCTTCAAACTAGGAGAATCCTGTATCTTGAAGGGCAGTGTAAAACAATCCTTTTACTTGCCTTGGGTTTAGTACTTATGCCATCGCGGCGGGTACAAATTAATGTACGGCTCGTGGATGAGGTCGCGACACACACTTTTATTTAGCCTGTCTCTACCAACAAATTGGAGATCCGGCATTTCGAACGCTATGTCCATTTTCCGAAGAGCTGCATTTTGTCGGCGATATAAAAGGGTCGTCGTAACCCGCGCGTGCTCCAGAAATTTTTCATAAATGGCTAAATCTGCCATTATAACAATATTTCTTCACAAAGCCTCCAATCCGATTTGTGAAATGTTAATTTTGACTAACTTCTTGTAATTCCGTTATTTGACATTATAGCAATTCGTATTCTGTGGAGTTTATATCGAATCTTACTGAAATCGATACAAAAAGGCGGAAAATGTAAATTTTATACGCTTTTAACTATGCAGAAGCTAAAATTATTTGTCACAGTCCGGTGTACAAATAATCTCATGCTTACGTCAGTTTTGACATTTTTATTTTTAGTGGAATACCAATAATATTTTAAATGTCATGTCGAAACTTTAGCAGAATACCGTTTTGGTACATTTTTTGTTTTCGGTCTAGTCGCAATATCATTGCAGTAAACGTTACGTTTGACATACTTTTTTGGTTTAGTAGAATACCTTTTGTGACATTTTGGAACTTTTGAGGCACTGCGACTTGAATGTGAACGTTTTTTTTTTACGAGAATTGGCCTTCAGATAAAAACAAAATTAAAAATAAAAATAAAAAATGCAAAATTTGATGTAAGAAATTAGCAGGAATGTGTGCCTCACGGCTGCGCCAAAAAGGCCCAGTTCAGCAAAAATGCCAGACAACTAGTGCCTGACGCTGGTTTTCAACTGGACCTGATGTGTGAGGTGACGGATGTAAATCAGTTTTATACTGCATCGTGATGTGTGTATGCATAGTTAAATAAATAAATAAAAAATAAATTTGTTTCACATAAAACAGTAACGAATAGATATGTATTTATATAAACAGTGTGATATTGAGCAACATTGCAAAAATAAACAACAAAAATACTGATAAATAAATAAGTGAGATGGCCGCATAATAGACCTTCATGCGAATAAAGAAATTCTCCGAAACGAGTCAGAACAAAAACCTGTTTTAAATTATGGCACCTGTATATGATAGAGGTCAGTGCAAATATACCAGATCGGCGTTTTTTTAAGACACTAGCTTCTGCCCGTGACTTTGTCCGCGTGAAATTTCTTGTTCTCCCGAGCTACCCCGTCGCATCACATTGCCTGCCCGTGATAAATTACTTCGTTTTCGCTTATCGTTCTTTCTGACGTTTTTTTCTTTATGCACGGCTGCTAAGGGTACTAGTGTGTTGTTAAATAGCCTGTAGCCTTCCATAAGAACTAAGCTATCACATGTAAAAAAATTAATTCCAGAGGTACCTACAACGCCACATGCGAACAACGCGTCATACTGACGTCATGCAAAATCCTGCATCTCGCAAGCAAAGTTTACCGCGCAACTAGCATAGATACAACGGCCCGACATAAATCATCGGGCAGTTGCTCGCCAGTCACAACTCCGGTCGGAAGATCCTACCTTTTCATGGAGTATGAGTGAACTCTACACCCTGTTCTCCATACTAACCAACTAATAACACACAAAAATACACTAAACAAATACTAAACAAACAAACTCTTCAGCTTTATTATTAGTGTAGACAGATTACATGTCTGTGTGGTGCGACTTAAAGAATAGCACCACCCGTTACTTCCCGTGGGTGTCGTAAAAGGCGACTAAGGGTCTTACCGGATAATGGGCAGCAGCGTTCTCTATGCATTCCACCATCATATCATACGGCGATCGCCAACCCGCCTGCCAAGCGTGGCGATTATGACAACCCCCCCCCCTTTTTTGGGGGAGGCCTATGTCCAGCAGTGGACGTCTTTCGGCTGAAATGATGATGATGATGATTACACGGTATATACCGTAGTTTTGACCCGACTAAGGCAGAGACGAAGAGTTCTTGAATCTGCTTCTATATGTGAGTATGTATGTCACGTCTTACAGTCTAAACTATGCACCAGTTTTAAAACTGTACATCTTTTCATTGGTCCTGATTCAAAGAAAGTTCCAGGGTATTATTCTGTCACTGGAAATTAAAAATTGCGATCACGGCTTGAGTAAATAATTTTAAACAAGCAAACCTGTTTTTTCTTATTTTATTTCGTGTGATACAACAATACCTTCTAGAAATCCTAATTAAATGAAAGCGAAACAAAGCGCAGAACATAGACAAAAGGTAGAGATAATAAGTGTCGCGGTAAACAATCCCGACTAAGATTTCTCGGCGCGGAGACAATTCAGCCAGATGTCTCGGTTCTCAGGGAACGCTAGTGCCTTTTATTTTTATGTATGTAAGGACTGTTTTTTGTCTGTGTGGTGCCGGACTCAAAGAATTGCACCACCCCTTACTTCCCGTGGGTGTCGTAAAAGGCGACTAAGGGTCTTACCGGAGAATGGGCAGCAGCGTTCTCTATTTATTCCACCATCATACCATACTGCGATCGCCAACCCGCCTGCCAAGCGTGGCGATTATGGCAAACCCCCCCCAAAATTGGGGGAGGCCTATGTCCAGCAGTGGACGTCTATCGGCTGACACGACGACGACGACGATGTAAGGACTATGTCGTATCATTCATAGGCTTAGGTACATTATTACGGGGTTCGTGTTATGGATTTACACGTAGGTATTACAATGTGGATGAGGATATTATTGTTACCTTTTTATCTTGCTTATTTTCCTGACGATAATATTTCCTGTTTCCATACTAGTACTTGCTTATTTTAAATTCAATTTTTTTTTTTTTTTTTGACTATTTTAATTTGTCTGACGTGTTTTTTTTTTTCATTAAAATGTTCTTTTAAATGATTGCATGCCTAATTTAAAGTAAGATTGTACAGGGATCACAAAGTTTTGTTGAACACCTTTATTTTATGTAGGTACCTACTTTCCTAAGTAAATAAACGAATATGATTATGAACAATGAAAGAAATCTTAGATGTTTAATTGAATAATTACAAGTTTTATAGATTGAAAATAAAATACATTAATTTCAATAATGTTAAAAACTGTAATATCAGTTCCTCTTAAAACTTCGAATAGAGAGCAAGATGGTTGTACAAGCACTTAGCGTGGCGGCGTACCCTTCAACCGTTACATCGGGGTAAATGTACAGTCAACAAAAGAGATAAGTATGCAGAATCGTCGGTTACAATTGAAGTTTAGTAAGAAACTGATGGATGTTCTTGAATAAAATTTTATTTTACTAATAAAAAAACAAACAGCTCATTTATCAAATTAAATTTCAACCATATCCAACGATCCTGAATACTTATCTCTTTTGTTGACTGTACACTAATGATCATTTCTTATGGAGTCAACTAGTCAAATACTACTTTAGAGCAAGTATTAGCTAACTTACATCGAACAAAGTTCAACCTCACTCCCCTACTCCTGTCAAGGACCAAGAAGCTTGACCAACTCGAAAAGTTCCCTGATTAATTCATAGCACTCGACGGCTGAGCGGAACTTCGTCCCACCATAGAGCAGACTAGCTTTAAATTAGAAATTATTAACGCAGGGTCCGTATGAGCTACCACCAAACTAATTAGGTTGGGATAAGGGACATACTCGTATATCACCGGAGAGCGCTGCCGGGGACCAAATTAGTCGTATCGTGTTAATTGAAATGGGACAACTTGCGCGGTGAGAGCGCACCCATTTTGCAAGGGAAGCCGATGACACACCTATATTATGTTACGTTATAACACAATTAATTTTCAGCGCGCTACGGTTAATGAGCCACGTGTTTTTAGAGGCCATTCGTTTGGAACGTTAAGCGTGTTCACACCGCCGCCGGTTGTGTTCGCCGACAACACGTGGTCGTCGCGTAAAATACTGGGCGCGCTGCACATTACGCGGTGTAGTCGTGTAATGTGTTTCCGAGATGCGCGACATTGTGTATAATTTTGCACGGATTTATAAATATTCTGAATATGCTTTAACTTAACGATCTAACGAGGTTTGCAGGGCCAACATGGCCAGAGATTGCTCAAGACATAGGGAGGTTTGGAAGGAAAAAGGGGAGGCCTTTGTCCAGCAGTGGGACACAATATAGGCTGACAAAAAAAATGCTTTAACTTTAACGTAATTGTGACCGGTTAATGGCAATATATATGGTTGTCAAACAGGCATTCACGACAAGAGCTAAACAAAAGATCAGCGGTGTTATTCTGTAAAAATCTCAACGTGAAAACTTAGGTGAATTGAGTTTTTACGGAATAGACCGCCAGAACATACAAAAAAATACACAAAAACAAAGAAACAAATAAATACTTGTGTCATGTACCTATCTGTATCTTTGTAATGGTGAGAACTAAATTATTATTATTTATTTATTTTAGAACAACACAAAGAGCGATGGACAGAAGCATATTAAACATGGAAATAACATAAAGTTAAATGTGAGGATATTAGACATAAAACCAAGAAAATTGATGCATTCACACAAGCCCTAAAACTAAAATGGCTATGAGCCGGTCGTATAACATCCCCATCCTGCATCTGTGTTTCCGAGCGCATACAAACCGAATCTCTTCAAAGTGAGAGTGAACACAGGCTTCTTCTGGGTAAGCACACTCCATCGTCGACTTTGCCTCTGTCACCTCTGACCGAACGGTCAAGAGCAAACCCATTTCTAATAAAAAAAAAACATGCTATACAGACAGCAGGTGGACATTCAGAAGAAGAAGTGAAAAGAAGGTGGGCTGATGACATAATAGAAATAGCAGGGAAAGACTAGCAGACTGTTCGCAAAGATGACACATGTAAGAAGTTAGATGAGTCCTTAACCCGAGGTTGGGTACATATTTGACCAAATAACTAATCTGTACTGATATGTAGAAAATAAGCCAATATTAACAACATTTGCAATGTAATTTAAGGATGTGGAAGTAAAAGGCTTTATTTTATTATTTTACTAGCTTCCGCCCGCGACTCCGTCCGCGCGGATGTCGGTCTTCGCGTGGATGGTTTATTTCTCCATTTTGAGTAACTCTGACAATGACATCTTATAAATATCTATTGGACCCAAATACGGCTAAGCCTATAATAATTAAGGAGATCCCTCTATTGAGCTACTGCTGTTGAGCTCGCGTTCTGTAGTAAGTATTTTTTTCATAGTAATTCCGACCTTGATAAATAGCATGTAGCAGTAAATTACTGACAATGACGAAAAGTTTGCAATAATAAAAAAGTGATCGTGACAATGCGACAGAAAGTTAATTGAGAGCTTCAGCATACACAACATTGTTAGTGAGCTCGTCCGGAATATGAACATGAAGATTTCTTGGACTGCTCACATGGGAAAGAGCTACGTAAAGTTGCCCGTGTGAAAAACAACTCGCGGTAAGATCTACGCCAGCAACTCCTAGGGTCTGACCTTGAGCCTTATTTATTGTCATGGCGTAACACAAAGCTACAGGAAACTGTATTCTCTTAAATTGAAATGGAAAATTATCCACTACGGGTAATGCAACGTGTGTTCGCGGTTCTACAGAACAACGTCTATGAATAAAACCGAAATATAAGATTTTTTTTTCTACGTATTTTTCCAGGATAAAAAGTATCCTATTTTATGCCCAGGATAATATTATATACGTAATGGCAATAGGTTCGCCCCACCTCTAACCTAAAAGTTTGGGAATACAGTAGTGATGTCGTTTTTTACATATTGCCGTTAATTTTGTATGTGCCAGTTACGCATTTTACA
Source organism: Mesoligia furuncula (assembly GCA_916614155.1). Classification (NCBI taxonomy): domain Eukaryota; kingdom Metazoa; phylum Arthropoda; class Insecta; order Lepidoptera; family Noctuidae; genus Mesoligia; species Mesoligia furuncula. The sequence continues at coordinate 12,156,550 of OU744804.1, read as the reverse complement.
GTAAGTAGCTAAAATATGACAGAGTCTTTTACCAAATTCAAAATAAATACTGGCAGGCAATAACGATCCTATTTCTGTTAAAAAAATAGCTATTCGATAGAAAATATTTTGGTAAAAAATATTAGTTGATTTCAGCAGCATACGCGCTTCCGTTAACTAGGGAGCACGGTGGCCACATTGACATGTAAACTGAACCGGAGAATAGTGCTGTGCGGCAGTAGGGATGGGATTTTACCGGTTTTATACATCGCATCAGTTGAGTCGCGTAACTTTTTCGGTAAACAAACTGTCACGTAATAAGAAATGACGTTTGTTTTTATTTTCTGGTTCTCGTTCATAACAAATGCTACTTTGTCAAAGCAAATTGGTACCTTACTTTGTTAACTTGAGATAATTACTTTTGAATTTTTAAGAGACGGGCGGGTACGGAAATTTCCGCCACCCACGCCACAAATGACAATACAACTTCCTTATAATTTGCGGGAATTTCCTCCCTATACTTTTAAATTAATAACAGTGGGTAAGTAATTGAGTTTCCGTCCGCCAAATGTGAAATGCAATTTCGAATATTAGATCTTTATTGAATCCACGAATTCGACTCTGCATGTAATAAAAGTAACGAGAATTTGATATTAAAAAGATTATTACAAAGCATTTTTCTTGCTTTGAAAACCACGTACGAAACGTAGGAAATGTTCTCAAAGATATAAAGGATCGCGTATACTGGCGAGTACAGTCAACAAAAGAGATAACTAAGCAGGATCGTCGGATTTAGTTGAAGTTTAGTAAGAAACCGATGGATGTTCTCGAATAAAATTTATTTTTATTAATAGAAAACAAACAGCTTATTTATCAAATAAAATTTCAGTCGACAACATCCATGGATTTCTTACTAAACTTCAACTATATCGCACGATCCTGCATACTTACCTCTTTTGTTGACCGTACATACGGCCGGCGTACTCGCGCGCTAACGGTACGCCCTACTTGTGCATTACCCCTAAAATGCTGTTGGCGCGCCATTGTGAGTTTTATTTTATTTCCCCACCTCCGCCTGGGAAATACTAGTTTCGCTGACAGATATTGAGTTACCAGGCGGGTTTTGTCAAATAAAACTATCGGGTTTTTGTGTTGCCGCGGTAGCTGCGTCACCAAATACTACAGTTCTACTTATGTACTATATTTTTCTGTCTTTTGGGAACGTTAGCCTCGCGTAGATCATATTACGCTGGTTGGATTTTTTATAAACCCAATCAACGTTTTTCAGCGCGGAACCTATTTCATATAAAAAAAAATATTGCTCTTGACCTCGATCACGCCTGATGGAAAGCGACATCTTTCTGTCTATGATGGAACGAGCGTGCCCAGAAGATGCCTAGGACACTGGAACTCCCACGCATCGACGAAACACAGCAAGCTGCTTGACGCCGGACTCCGGTGGGACCGGCCGCAAACCAGGCGGGTGTTAGCCCTACCACCGCAAGCGAAGAATTGGCTAGTTAAATAAGGTTTTGGGTGTGACTGCCCAGGATGCGCCAAGCGCTTGATTCAGTTGAGTAACTGATAACAAACTGCGCTACACGAGGAGGCTTCTTCATGGATACCAAAATATATTTTTGTTGCATTTGGCGAAGTTTGGTCCTGAAAACAATCAATACCTACACACATACATGAACTCACGGCTTCTTCCCAAGGGGGTTGGTAGAAACTACAAAACCACCACCTGCTACGATCCTTACATTCTCTTTTTGCTTCGTTTACGTACATACATCGGGGCCTAAAAAGGCCTCTTTGGCAGAATCATAACAGGATAACATAATGGACTTGTCTATGCTAAAATACCAATCAATCCAATCCTAATCCAATCCCAATCTCTTTGATTGTACCTACGTAGTGCATCGAAAAAAAGAAAAACACGGACTGTCTTCGTCATATTATAATTTATAATGTTATCCTTTTATGATTCTCCAAAGTGGCCTTTTTAGGTCCCCTGGTCAGTAAATACCCACTGTATGCTTATTTCTTTCGTGATCTACATTGTACGATGAGTGTATGATACCTACCAGCATTGAAAAAAATCGTAAACAGCTAAGTACCTTTGGTATCAATATACATTCTTGACAGATTACTCTTCAAAGAATGCATAAAAATGCAAAGATATAATAATTAATCTTTTGAATAGATACGTTGTGCAGACGCCAGCACATCAAGCTACTACAATCTGTCTTTGTTTAATAGATTTTCAACTTTATTTGCTAAAACATAAAATATTTATAATAAATTATTTATTTATAAAAAAATTGACAGTTTCGGGTAGCTTGATGTGCTGGCGTCTGTACTACAAATGGCAACTACACAGCGTGTAATACTTATGTAATACGAATATGAATAATTATTATTTGTGTTTGCTACGTGTGCCAGTTAGTATATGATTAATGTGGCTAGAATGTTCTCTGGCGTATATGCCTGGTACTTCGAACACCACACAGGTATATGAAATGATAACGAACTGATTGGTATATAGTTGCAAAAGTCATTCGTGGATCTTTGATAGTCGTTACGAGTCATCAGAAGCCCGAAGTTTTACCAAGGGGTATCGTATTACCCAGTAACTGGGTTGTGGAGGTCAGATAGGCCGAGATGATGAGTAGATGAAGACTAAGCAGATGATGAGTTGCTAAAGATTGGCTCAATTTACACAGCAGGTGAGATGTTATGCGTTCTATATCCATACTAATATTATAAATTCGAAAGTATCTGTCTGTATGTTACCTTTTCACGCCTAAGCCACTGAACGGATTTCGATAAAATTTGGCAGAGAGATAGATTGCATCTCGGGGAAGGACATAGGATAGTTTTTATCGACATAACTTGCGGGAGAAGCCGCGGGCGGAAGCTAGTGTTCTATATATCCATGGAATTACCCCTCATTTATCTTTACAGACAAACCACATTGTGGTTATCCTCAGTACCTACCTAACTACATGTGAAGGGGCTCTGTCAAATATTAAGTGCCAGAAAATCTATGGATTATTCAGAAAAAAATCGATTGTTACAACAACTTAAGAGCTCAACTGTCACTAATGAGACTCAATTACTTTTTCTATTGTTACCGAACTTTAGGAGACTTCGCGACATTTAACACAATATCAAAGTTGTTAAGTATTCGGGTCAACGCCTACAGGATCTCCACCCATTGGAAAACGAATTGAAATAGCCCGGTATTTAAGCCTGTGCAAGGTAAAAGGCAGGTTTCCTTTGTGTAAAGGAATATGGCTTACCCCACAGGACGTGGAATTGAATCGAATAGACACTATGTGTTGATATGCTACACTTCTGCCATCATCGGTATATATCGGTCCATATGTCGGGGTCGGCTTCCAGTCTAACCGAATGCAGCTAAATACCAGTATTTTACATGGAGCGACTGCCTATCTGACCTCCACAACCCAGGCACTGGGTAACACGATATCCTTTGGTATGACTGCTTGTCAGACTTGGGCTTCGGACTATCCGTAACGATTGTCAAAGATCTAGGAATGACAGCCGGGACCAACGACTTCACGTTATTTCGGAAGCATGGAGAGGTTTCTGTACGTAAAGATTGTCATGGTCACCCAACCACGGACTGAGGCAAGCGTACCTTTTTTTTTTTTTTTTTGTAGATTGGAAATCATCAAATGACTCCTCCCGCTCTGGGTGGAGCGGAAGGGAGTGTCAGACTCTTACTAACTAAAACCCACCCGTGTTCCTTCCTTAGCCCTTTATGTTCCGGGCCAGCGGTAACCCTTTCGGACAATCCCGCTGACCCGGCAGGCTTCGGCCCTAAGGGGCCCCTCCTCGATGCTGACATCTCTTTGAGGCGCGCGTGGAACACGTACGCGCCGTCCGGCACGGGCCTGGTCCTGATCGGACGGTGAGCTACCCATTACTCTCCGCCCGCAGGCCCGCGCCTGCGGTGGCCGGGAGTCATCACGCGCCTCCCGACGCCCGGAGCGTCTCCCGCGGCGGCTGGGACGGGAGGCTCTCTCCCTGAGCCGTCCCGCCACCTCCTTCGCTAGCATGACTGCTTCGCAGAAGGAGGCGACTGCCCCCCACTCCCTCTCGCCCCGGACCATGGCTTGCACCAGGGCCGGACGCGAGAGGTCGCCGTCGCTGCCGATCGCCTCTACGAGGACACGGCGGTGCTCCGCCCAAGCGGGGCAGACCTCCACCGTGTGCTCCACCGTGTCCTCTGGGCGATCCTGGCAATGGTGACACCCGGGCGTTTCCTCCCGCCAGATAATGTGCAGGAACCTCCCGAAACTTCCATGTCCGGTGAGGACCTGCGTCAGGCGGTAGGTGAGGGCGCCGTGGCGCCTCTCTAGCCACTCCTCAAAGAGGGGTCTTATCGCCGCTATCGCGGCGTGCCCTGCGCTGGGTTGCGACAGTCGCTCTTTCCATGCCGCCATGAGATCGCGCCGGAGATCCGTCCGGTCCGCAGCGATTTGCCGCGGTAGCGGATCCTCCCCCCGGCGTAGTGCCTCCGCGCGCCACTCATACAGGCGCGCGAGGACTATCGCCTCCAGATCCCATGGCGGCAGTCCGGCAAGGAGGCTTGCCGCCTCGCCAGAGATCGTGCCGTAGCCCCGGATAACCCTTATGGCTACCACCTTCTGGGGCGCGTTCAGGTAGTGGGCGGCTCGCCGCCGCAGTGAACGCGCCCACACCGGGGCCCCGTATAGGGCCATGGACCGCACGACCCCCGCGTAAAGCCTCCGGCAGGAGGCGTTTGGCCCCCTCAGGTTGGGCAAGAGCCGCTTGAAGGCGCCCCGGCCCGTTCGGCCAGTTTGGGGGCCAAACGTCGGAAATGCAGGCAAGCGTACCTTAACCTTATCGATCGACCCGTGCAGCTGTTACTAATTAGCCATGAGCCCCCTTGCGACACTTCTACACAATTTCTATTAAACACAAAACACTGAATATTCTTGTGTAATAAATGTTTTGGATTCCGTACGTCCTTTTTAGGTAACAACTGAAAATCAGCGCTGTGGTGTATAGCACAGCATCATGCTGGATGGAAGCCGTTTCTGTTTTGTGCTCGTGAAGATCTATTTTGTTTTTCTTTATTATTCGAGTTAGTTATCTTTTCTTACGCACGTGTTTCTGTGACAAATAAATACCGGTCTGAAGTTATAATTTTGCTCGCAGAACAGATGGCCGATGGGGCCGAAAAGTTCTGGAGTGGCGACCGCGTACCGGAAGTCGTAGCGTTGGAAGGCCTCCCGCAAGGTGGGCCGGCGACCTTGTGAAGGCCGCAGGAATCCGTTGGATGCGAGAAGCACAGAACTGGTCCAAGTGGAGGTGCTTGGAGGAAGCCTATGTCCGGCAGTGGACGTCTTTTGGCTGAAATGATGATGATGACCCATACTTCCCGTGGGTGTCGTAAAAGGCGACTAAGGGTCGTACCGGAGAATGGGCAGCAGCGTTCTCTATGCATTCCACCACCATACTATACTGCGATCGCCAACCCACCTGCCAAGCGTGGCGATTATGGCAAATCCCCCCTTTTTGGGGGAGGCCTATGTCCAGCAGTGGGCGTCTTTCGGCTGAAATGATGAATTATGATGATGAAGTTATAAAACAATCAAGAAGCTCTTTAGATATGTCTTCAAATAAATCCAGTCTACAAATAACTTGTAATCGAATTCGGCTCTATTGTTTGGCCGATAAATCCCACAAGTGACGTCTCCTATGTCAAGATGAGAAAGTAAGTAAATACATTTCTTTTGGACACCTAAAATACGAACTCATCGGTTTTATTCCATTTCTGTATTCCGCCCCAGGGTTGAAAAATATAATGGCAAACTGTTACTAGAGTGTTGTAAATATAGTAAATAATTAATTGCTGTATATTCTTGTCCGTCATGATGAGCAAGTAATATTCATAGATAGTGATGATTGTAATTGTCGTTTGTTGTCAATGACGAACGAAACGTAAACGTGATGTGTGAAGATAAGATGCATCGTCTTCACATATTATTATATAATTAATGTATGCAAAATATTGTAAAACATTTTAAAAGAGAAGTGGTAGTGAAGTGGTGGCGGTGGAGTTATTTGCCCATTCTTCGCCATACGAAAACTACCTTTTGGAAGGGGCCACTTTTATTAGAATATCATTGGGGCCACTAGAATCAATTCTATTTTATTGTAATTTTTGACGTTCAAAAGTGCGTCTATTGCGCCTATTTAAAATAAATGCTTTAACTTTGACTTCAAAAGAGAAATTAATAAACAAAGTCCTCATACTTTTTAGGGTGCCGCAGAGTGTTTCTGTCCCTGAAGTTGTACCTTGGCTCATTAACAACAATCGTTTCTTCAGGATCTATGTCTTCAGCATCAAAGGATTGTCTTGTCTTTGTAGATCGTTTTCAGGTATGTCTCTATCTCACTCTAGGTTTTGATCTTCATTATCTGAATATTGATCTTCAGTTCATTCTTCCTGAAATAAACTATTGTCTCCCTCTAACTCAGAATCCTCTGCCTCTAAATCATGATCTCTGGCTTCTTACACCTCCAGGGAGTAGTGTAGAATATTTAAGTTTACGTTTAGATTGAATGAGAGGATAAAATGAATGAGTTATTATTATCACAGCAAGCACACAAAATAATTAGATCACTATAAAATAAAATACTTTTTATATAGTTAAAGTCCAATCACAAGTCAACGAGTTATAGCTAGGCAACCATACCTAACTAGCTGACCCGGCAAACGTTGTTTTGCCACATACATTTTTTCTAGCTGCCCGGCGCTACTTCGTTCGTGTGGTGTTCCTACCCCTTACCCTACCCTACCCCTACCCTACTCCTACCCTACTCCTACCCTACTCCTACCCTACTCCTATTCTACTCCTACACTACTCCTACCCTACTCCTACCCTACTCCTACACTACTCCTACCCTACCCTACACTACTCCTACCCTAATCCTACCCTACATCTACCCTACTGCTAACCTACTCCTACACTACTCCTACCCTACTCCTATAAGTAAAAAAAATTAATAAAAAGTAGGTATCCTATGTCCGTCTCCTGGTTCTAAGCTACCTCCCTACAAATTTTCAGCCAAATTGGTTTAGCCGTTCTTGAGTTATAAATAGTGTAACTAACATGACTTTCTTTTATATAAAGGGTGACTGGTAATTGGTGACCGATACCTAAATACGTGATTGTACACATGATAACAAACAACTTTTACCATAGGACCAAACCTGAAATCGCGAAAAAAATCTGCTGTTCAGTCATTTATGATCGCCTAACGTCAAAATGTACTGAACAGCAGATTTTTTTTTCGCGATCTGGTTTGGTGCCATTGTAAAAGTTGTTTATTATCATGAGTACAATCACGTGTTTAAGTATCGGTCACTAATTACCAGTCACTCTATATATAGATTTCTTCTTTACTTTTTGCTGGCCTGCTACAAACTCTAACAGAAACTACCTTTTGAAACTAGAATCAACTAGAATCAGTTCTACTTTTTTTTTAATAACGTTCAAAAGTGTTTTTTAATGATCTACTTGAAATAAATGATTTCACTTTGACGATAATTTTGTATTTTGACCATTCTAATTTTTTTAATAACGTTCAAAAGTGTTTTTTAATAACGTTCAAAAGTGTTTTTTAATGATCTACTTGAAATAAATGATTTCACTTTGACGATAATTTTGTATTTTGACCATTCTAATTTTTTTTACCTATAAACATGTTGATGTTGTAATTTGTTACCTTGTTACTGGGTCTTTTGATTTAAATCGGGCAACCCTGATTTGGCTCATGCTGAATTTAAACCATGTTTTTCCATCAATATGCGGAAGCTTTGAGAAATTGAGAGGGTTGTATTTGCATCGTTTGTTTAATCAAACCCGGCTCTATACTTTGTGGATTATGAATTTCCATGGAATAAAGGCCTGTGTTGGTTTACATAATTACGAATTTGATCATTTTGGTAGCACATTGTGTCAGTAGAATGACGTCACGCGTCAATGTACAGCCTTTTTACGTTTAATTATTCATTCAGGTCGAGATTGTTCAATTAAAATTATAATTTATTTCATACAAAGATTCAATACTTACCTAATCAAAATGAATGCCATTTCTGAGTTGGCTTCCCTAATAAAAGTTTTTCACATTAATTAGGTTAAATTCATGTTTGCCTATGATACAATATAATTCTACCATTACATTCTTCGTTTAACGCCACCTCTAATACTACCAAAAATATCCACTTTATTAGTCTATTATAAAAAGGAGTTTTTATCTATATGGATATCAACGTTTTAACTTTATTTTAGGTAACTACATAACACAGCATAGAATCATTGAATAGGCCACTCAACCTCTTTGCTATCGCCGATCTCGGGTTTGCATCCATGATTCCGTTTCGTTTCATTATTGCTCTTAACACACTCCATCAACAAATGTTGCTCATCTTCAATTTTGTTGCGTATTTCACACTATGGTGATGAGACCTTTCGCATTAGGAAAGCAAATTTTGTTGATGGATAGTGCCCTGAATGGAGCCTTACTTAACATAACTTCTACCTAAACTTGTATCCTCACACCAAGGCACGCGAGGATATATTATATCCACTTTTAGTCACGTTTTTCACCTACTTTCCCACATAACAAACCGAATTCAGCCACCACTATCAAGCAAGCAAACAAACATAAATCTCTTTTACTAGACAGTGTGTACACTAGGAAACATTTGCGGCGCAGTCTTTGTGTCCATACCCTAAGCAAGCATAGGTAGGACAGACAATGTAAAGGGTCCCGTACATACAAATTAGCTATTTGTTTAGTCACTTGAATTTCATATAGCAGCTTAACATTTTGCAGGCGGAAGTTTTGTTTATGCGGTTCATATTTTATCGTATGCTTAGGTACCCGTCCCACCGCTGACGAGGAACGGACTTGCTATCAACGATTTTATACAAAATATTGTAGGTCCCGTTTAAGGGGCTTACATGACCTAAAGCGCGGTTACTGTCGAACTGCATAGAAAAGAAAGAGAAGGGCGATGACACAACGCTAGTAATTTATTGCAAAATATGAAGCAATTATTTAATTACAAAACATCTATTGTTTGGACTAAAAAATTAAAACACTAGTGTTTTAGTATGTTGCTTGTAGAATAATCTGACAAAAATCAGAATGATTGTATGTATTTTTTTTAATTTTTGGTAATTGGTATTACGGGCTGGTTTCCGCAACTCCACGTCAATGCGCGTATTTTGCGTACGGGTGGGAAAATCGATTATTCGATCCACCCCAGCTCCTCAAGGAAGGCCAGCAACGCCTTGATGTTGCTGACCGTCTCGCGTAGGGTACCTGGGTTACCGAAGTACTTTGCCCTGTACGTGGTGATCACCGGGCAGTTTAGAAGCACATGTGCCGCTGTCTCGTCATCCTCCATGCAGGCCCTGCACAGCGGACTGTCTGTTACTCCTATGACATAGAGGTGTTTATTAAATGACCCGTGGCCAGTTAAAGCTGCCGTAACTATACGCAGCTTTTGTTTAGTTAGACGGAGAACCTGTTTCGTGAGGCGGGGATCCAAAGTGGGAAGTGCTTCCCTAGCCTGCCTGCAATCGCCTTGATCCGTCCAAAGTTTGTCGTGTTGGTCTCTGGTGCGTTTCTTTACCAGAGTGCGTAAAAACCCGAAGGGAAGTGGCGCGATGGGCTCAGGTCCCACTGGTGCCATGCTCGAACCTCTCCTGGCAAGCTCGTCGGCTGCATCGTTGCCCAGCGAACCGCTGTGTCCTTTGATCAATTGAATGGTTATTTTATTGAGGTTACCCACCTGGTTGAGGCGCTGGTGACACTCGTATATTAGCCCAGAGTCAACTGTCTAACTGTTCAGCGCTTGCAGAACAGCCATACTGTCTGAGAGTATGCGGATTGAGTGGTCTTTTACTTCCCTAGCCATAATGGCTGAAGCTGCCAGAGAAATACCCATGCATTCGGCCTGGAACACTGTGTTGTGGGCCCCCAATGGTGTGGCAATATGTATGTTGAGATCTTCCGAAAAGATTCCAGCACCTGTGCCACTACCTGTTTTAGATCCATCCGTGAAGATGCGCAGCTCCGTAGGTCGTAGCCCCTCGCATCGACGATCCTCGTGAAGTTGGATCTTGTATTTTTTATCAAAGATAAATTGTTTGGGTACCTTGTCTTTAATGGCTTTCGTAATGGGGAACTCCTTGTGTAGTCCCTCAAGCAGCATGGTGTGTGGTGTGATACTCTTACCCCAGAGATTTAGTGTATCAAGACGTACTGCCGCCATTGTCGCTTCCTGTTGTATGAACAGATGGAGCGGTGGGATTCCCAGGATGGCTTCAACTGCTGCCGTCGGAGTAGTCCTCATGCAACCTGTAGTCGCCATGCAGGCTAGTCTTTGCATGCGTTGTAGTTTGTTGGCGGCTGTAACTAGCTTGGTGCGGGGCCACCAGACCACAGCCCCGTAGGTGATCATGGGGCGGATCACTGCAGTGTACAGCCAAAGTGTAATTTTAGGGGATAGGCCCCACTTCTTACCTATCATTCTCCTGCACTGCCAAAAGGTTATGCAGGCCCTGTTCAGTTTATTGTCCAGGTGACTGCTCCAGTTTAATTTACTGTCTAGTGTGACACCAAGGTACTTTACCTCGTTGGCCAACTGGAGTTCAGTATCGAACAGTTTTGGTAGGCGGAAAGGGCCCATAGCTCGTTTGTGGGTAAACATGACCAGCTCTGTCTTAGTAGGGTTCACCGATAGGTCAAAATCCCTGCACCATTTTTCTACGATTCGTAGCGCTTGCTGAGTGAGGTTGCATTTCGTGCCCGTCACCTTCCCCGAAACTAGGATTGCGAGGTCATCGGCATAACCTACTGTGTAAAAGCGGTTGGCGTTGAGTTTGGCGATGAGGTCATTGATCACCAGATTCCATAGAAGGGGGACAGCACCCCTCCCTGGGGGCAGCCTCTGGCTATCATGGCCAGCTGCTGCTCACCTTCAAGGCGAACCACTCGTTTACTTAGCATGTTAGTGATCCAGTCCGCTAGTACCTGTTCTACCCCATGTCTGGAGAGGGCGCTGTTGATACTGGAGAAGTTAGTTTTGTCGAAGGCTCCTTCGATGTCTATAAAAGTGCCCAGACAGGTGCCTTTCTGGTGAATCGCTTCCTCTATCTGGCTGACTACCAGGTGAAGGGCGGATTCAGTCGACTTACCTGAGCTGTATGCATGTTGGTTGCCGTGTAGCGGTATAGTCTTCAAGGCGCCATCTCTCAGTTCCCTATCACACAGCCTTTCCAGAGTCTTTAGTAGAAAAGAGGTCAGGCTTATTGGTCGGTGGGATTTGGCGTTTGTGTAGTCACCCTTACCTGGCTTAGGGATGAATATGACTTTCACTTCCCTCCATCCCTTAGGAACGTATCTAAAGGCCAGGCACGCCCTCAATAAAGGCAGCAGTTTCAAAGCGACAGAGATGCCTCCCCACTGCAGTAAGGCGGGGAACACTCCATCCGGACCGGCTGCCTTAAAAGGATGGAAGCTCCGAATGGCCCATTGGAGTTTCTCTAACGTGATCACCTTGCTTGCGTAGAGCCAATCATTATCTGATGGTGTCTGTGTTGCATCCTGCCAGTCGATTACCTGTGCGAAGATGCATCCGGGGAAGTGAGTTTCAATTAGGATGCGTCTCGTTTCTTCTGGTGAGGATGTTAATGTATTGTCAGGTTTCCGAAGGGTAGCAGGCCCAGGTGTGTGCTGTTGCGCTAGTACTTTCCTCACCCTGTTCGCCTGCTGGCAAGATTCAATACCACCACAGAATTTGCGCCATCCCGTGGTACTTCTGAACCTGATGCATTTTTTGTAGCTGGATTTGGCTGCGTAATAGTCATCCCAGTCCTCATCCGCACTTGTGTTCATAGCTCTATTCAGAGCTTTCCTTACCTTACCGCGCCTGCGCTCCAGCTCGGCGCCCCACCAGGGTTGTTTGCCGGGTGTGCTGCGCGGGGTGGTCTCTGGGCAGGCAGTATGGTAGCTGTCTATCATTGATTCAGTAAGATGACTTACTTGTGTTTCAATCTGTGTCGGATCCGCAAATGTTGTCGGATCGTCTGCTGTCGCCAGCTTTGATTCAAGGCTGCGTGCGTAGGTGGCCCTATCCGTGTTGCGCAGATTGCGTCGTGGTTGTGTAGGTGGGATGCAGACCTGGATGTCGAAGCGGATCCACCTGTGATCAGAGCAGGACGCCTCTTTGGAGACATGCCACCAGTGATGACTTCCGACGCTCCCTCTGTCCAATCATTGACCTAACTCTGGCTGAGTTAGGTCAATGATTGTCCGGCTACGCCTTGTTACGAACGTTGGTTCGGATCCCATGTTTAGTAGGGTTAGGTTAGTGGAGAATAGATAATCTACCAAGGCCTTACCCCTTTCATTTTGCGTGTCCATACCCCACAGTTGATGGTGAGCGTTGGCATCGGCCCCAACGACGACGTTAAGCCCGCTCCTCTCGCAGTGGCTCACAAGGCGGGCGAAATCGTGCGGGGGCGGCGCCTCTGCCTCGGGCATGTATACCGAGGCGAGGACGATCACCATCTCCATGGCGTTTTCACGCTGTATTAGCAGCTTTGCTGCAGAGACATCTCTGCAACAAAAATCGGTTAATAGCTGTGTTTTAAGGTTACCTGTGATATAAATGCACGATCTGGGATGGTCGTGCTCTGTGGTGACCAGGAGCTTACCGCCAAGATTGGAGAGTCCTTGTATGCGGCCTGCCCGTATCCACGGCTCCTGGATCAAGGCAATGGCCGTGTGTTGAACCTCCAGCCACTTGCGAAGCTGAGCCGTCGCGGTCTGACTGTGGTGGAGGTTTGCCTGGAGGATTTTACAGGCCGACGAAAGGGACGCCATCACTGGCCAACCCCTCCTCGTCCCCCTCCAATCTGAGCCCGGCGAACAGGTCGCCCTCGTCGAAGCCGTCCCCCCCCTGGGTCGAAGCCGGGGACAGGATCATGTCGTCCAGCTCCGTACCAGATAAGGGGACGGCGCCCACGGTGGCGGCAGCGGGGGCGGCCGACCCTGCCGGAGCAGGTTCAGTCGCGGATGCCTCCGGGTTGTTTGTAGTGGGAGATGACTCCCCCACTGGTGTCTGCGGCTGGTCTGGCACCTCACCAAGGGTACCCGTGGCGGGGTCCCATCCCTGAGGGGTGTCGGTGAACCTACCGTTCCGACCCTGGAACTTCACGTACACCGCTCCCAGTCCTATTGAGAGTCGGCGTCCGGCCTCCATCAGGGTCGGGATTTGGACCACAGGGACGCCGACCACCACGAACCATTGCTCAGCCTGCTTGTCGGCAAAGAGCAGCACCCACCTCTTAATGTCTACCCAGGGATTTTGGTAGCTGAGAGCGCGGCCAATATTGGTCGACTCTCCATATACTCCCTGCTCGTCTGGGATCAGGATGCCACATCTTATACGCTTTTCGATCTCCGACTGGCTCTTGACTACCAACGGGATGTTGATAGCCAGGCTAAAGTGTGGTCGTTACCGCACCACAGTTTCACGACGCCCCCGGCGACCAGCGGCTTGGCGTTGAACGTCGGTCCCGGAGTGTCTGGTTTGGGGCAGCAGGCCTCAAGGATAATCTGCCTCTGGATGGCAGCGAGTACCTGGTCCGATACCTCCCCGCTGAGGATCCCTGTGCGTTCGCAGGTAATCGCGACGTCCAGGGTTGCGCTGGCAGCTTGGGCGTAGCTTCTTTGAGGGACCCGTCTGGATTGATCAAGACGCGGCCGCTTATGCTCTCCCCGAGGTGTTGAAGTCTCGTTGAGAGCTCGCTTGGCCGCAGCCTGATCCTTCCAATCGGGTCGCTGTGTGCTGGAGTTACCTGCCTGATCCTTCGGAACACCGGTTGGCGGCTGCCCGGGCACAGGTCGGCTAGTGCCGGCCCCTACCTGCGACCGCTTTCCGGCGGCGAAGTTCAGCTGGCCGCTAGTCGGATTGACCGGCCTAGCGGCAGTGGCCTGTTTCGGACGACTGCCCTTACCTAGCAGCCTGCGTTGTTGTCGTCTCTCCTTCCTCGTCTATCTCTCCCTCTGCTTGCTCTGAGAAGAGGAAGCTGGTGGGACCTGAGGGGTCAGTGCGGGGGCATCGGGCTTGTGGAGTGTTGTTTTTACCCTTGCCCTTGCGTTTCTGCACTTGCCAGGCACGTGAGAACGCGTCCTCAGTGCAACCGATCGTCTCCGTCTGACCGGTGACGGCCGCCTGATGTGAGGTGGGATGAGGGGATAGCGGAGAAGGAGGGTGTTTGTGAGGGCGCCCGGCGCCGGTGTTACCCGACTCCGGGGTCTGAATGGAGAGGGTCAGACCGGCAGTGGTATTAATCGTCGCCTTGGTCTTTCCCTGAGTTTTAGAAGGGGCGGTACTGGTCCCAATCAGCGCTGACGTCCTTTGTTTGTTTTGGGACTTTTTGCGTTTGGTCTTGGCTGCGGTTCTCGCCACAGCTGGACCAGCACCCGCGCTAGTACCTGCAGCGTTAACTGCAAGGATACTAGGGGCGAGGGAAGTGCAAGCACCTCCCTTGGGAGTCTCATTGGCTTTCGCCTCCACTCCGGTTGGTTGATTGTTAACTGGCCTTAAATTATCCATCTTAAAGTTTATGAAAATTTCATCTCTCTGGCTTCCCACCCTCCATGGAGCCCGCACCTGGGAACGTCTCACTACAAACTAGCTCGAACGTTAGGACTACCAGAGAGATATAGGTGCGCAAGGCTGGCTTACAGTGCGACATCGGGTGCTCGATCGGGTTGGCGTAGAAGGTTCAAAGGGCCAAACCCCCCACGAACTGATCAACCCTCACTTACACCGTCAGCATGACCTTTACCTACCGCTTTGGCCGCTCAAGAACGACCTCCGCGGACCTCACGCACCTCGCCGTTTTTTACCTTTTCAGAATAAAGAACAACAGAATCGTACTACATTGTGATAACGGGCTACTACGGAACCCTACACTGTGCGTGGCCCGACACGCACTTGGCCGGTTTTTATTGAATTCCTTTGCTCAAATTTTAATTTAATGTGAGACTATCAGAATAATCCAATGCAGCAAAAACATATTAATTTATGTGCAGATTGCGGATTCGGTTCATGAACGGACTTGGCTTGGCTGTACGTCATTGTCGCCTCTGCATAAGTTGAATGAAATTGATACGCAGTATTTCTCAAAGGACCTCAACAGTTAAGAATATGAATTATTTATATAAATATGATAATTGGAATAATCATTAACATATTCTTATTCACAGCTATAAAGTTGAAGCCCACTTAAATGTGATGCAGATTTGGCAACTTTACGACTATTACTTTAAGAGCTCTATAAAAAAGTTTTTTATAAGTTTACCATGTTAACCATGTAGAATTTATAACGTCATATTGATAATAATTATATTTGGAACTTTATATAGATACTTAGGTAGCCAAAATAGGTACTTAATCTTAAATTTTTATCTTTACTAATCCTGCCATATTTTTAGGGTTCCGTAGTCAACTAGGAACCCTTATAGTTTCGCCATGTCTGTCTGTCCGTCCTCGCTTAATCTCTGTGACCGATTGTATGTATATTAGTGTGGTTTTTATTGTAAAAAGAAAGTTTTTAGAGGTATCTTCATGATCTTTTTCTATCGTATCAAATTAGTTGTATTATGTTTTCAACACACTATCTACATAGCGTATATCCTGGAGAATATTATATATTTTTATGATTTTGTTTACTGTATTCGATAGTATACTTTTATTGTTTCGAAAATTTGCGTTTTCTGCGTTTAGGTCCTGTAAGCCCCTTAAGGAAGAGTGTTTGCCCAAGTAGGCTGCTGCAGACACAATTTATCGAAGTGGGGGATGGGTCAGTAGACCCGTCCAATACCCAGTGTGAGTGCGGTGCCTCTAATTAGACTATGCCACATTTCCGTGAGTGCCCGTTCACCTGCACCTTAGATGAGCTGAAGAATGCAACAGATGGCCGCAGTCAGCGTGGCCACCTACTATAATCAGCCTATACCTAATGTTCCCACTGCTGAGACACAGGGCTCCTCTCGGTGAGAGGGAGTGGGCCGTAATCTACCACGCGGGTCAAGTGCGGATTGGCAAAAGTCACGTCTTCGAATTTTTGGTTCTAGGACATGCCGATTTCCTCACGATGTTTTCCTTCACCGTTTTGAGAGCAGTGGTGATGAAATAATTTACACGAAGTTAAGCGCCTGTCTGGGTTCGAAGCTACGACCTACAACTCGTAAGTCGCGGCCGTTACCACTTGTCCACCTACTGGGCTCTAACAATATAAAAAATCGAAGAAGAGTAGGTACCGTCGACACGAACAGAAGAAGAAGTTGATCGCTGACTGTACACACTGCCGGCGAGTACTCGTTTGTCGCAGCGACAAGAGCTTTTAAAGACGCCACTCGCTCAGCGATGCTCGCTTGGCGGGCAGAACTTATGCTTTGCACACACGCATACCGCGACCGCGAGTAGGTACAATTACCGGCACGTAACTTGGCAAGAGATTTTCGTAGTGTGGGAAGTTCGCGCATATAAAAATGTATGAAATTGTGCGTGCGCAAACTTCCCTCACTACAAAAACTCTTGCCAAGTTACGTGCCGGCAACTATAATCGCTTGTCGACGTCGTGCACTCGCTGCTCGTTGCTAGTTCGTTAATCGCTGGCGGTGAGACAGGTGCCTTAGGAAACGAAACAAGCGTATTATGCTTGTTTCGTTTAATGGGGTAAGTAAAGCTTCAATGTAAGTGGGTACTTATGTACTTAAGTATTAATTATAACCACGTTTTAATTTTAAAAGAAGCCGTATGTGTATTTTGTTAAAAGTCGTGATTGTGTTGGAATAAAATAATTTAACTGGCAAATTCAACAGCACTTTCTCTTGAAAAGTACTTAAAAATCTCGAAAACAAAAGTGTTTTTAATTTTTGATCAATTTCAGTTTTAGATAAAAATACCCTTACCGACTCGTAGTCACACCTGATTGTCACACCAGTATGACAAACACGATTTTTTTTCTCGTTTGTCACACCACTGATTTTTCCACACCGTTGACTTTTCTTATATTCAACAAGTTTTATAATTAATTTATAAAAACTAAAACGTTTTTTATAAGAAGATGCTTTTATAGTTTAAACGACTAATTAAACGGGTCCGTGGCTTAGGCCCCCAGTGGTCGACGCACCTGTGGCCGACGCCCCCGATACGATTAATTTAGTTCAAAGTATTTTTTGATCAAATGTACTGTCAGGCACAAATCGAATCGGGGGCGTCGGCCACAGGTGCGTCGACCACTGGGGGCCTAAGCCACGGACCCAATTAAACTTGTAAGTGCTGACTTAAATATTACAGTTAACATTGAAAAAAAAACAGTATAATAATATTAGATTTAGTTCAGAAGACTGATAAGATATTATAAATTATCTACCATCTACATAATTATGTCAGACTAGCTTCCGCCCGCGACTCCGTCCGCGCGGATGTCGGTCTTCGCGTGGATGGTTTATTTCTCCATTTTGAGTAACTCTGACAATGACATCTTATAAATATCTATTGGACCCAAATACGGCTAAGCCTATAATAATTAAGGAGATCCCTCTATTGAGCTACTGCTGTTGAGCTCGCGTTCTGTAGTAAGTATTTTTTTCATAGTAATTCCGACCCTGATAAGTAGCATGTAGCAGTAAATTACTGACAATGACGAAAAGTTTGCAATAATAAAAAAGTGATCGTGACAATGCGACAGAAAGTTAATTGAGAGCTTCAGCATACACAACATTGTTAGTGAGCTCGTCCGGAATATGAACATGAAGATTTCTTGGACTGCTCACATGGGAAAGAGCTACGTAAAGTTGCCCGTGTGAAAAACAACTCGCGGTAAGATCTAAGCCAGCAACTCCTAGGACCTTGAGCCTTATTTATTGTCATGGCGTAACACAAAGCTACAGGAAACTGTATTCTCTTAAATTGAAATGGAAAATTATCCACTACGGGTAATGCAACGTGTGTTCGCGGTTCTACAGAACAACGTCTATGAATAAAACCGAAAAATAAGATTTTTTTTTCTACGTATTTTTCCAGGATAAAAAGTATCCTATTTTATGCCCAGGATAATAAGGTATAATTATACCAAGTTTCATCGAAATCGAACCGTTAGTTTTCACGTGATGCCTGCATATACAGACAGACAGACAGACAGACAGACAGACAGACAAAAATTTTTTTAATCACATATTTGGGTTTGGTATCGATCCAGCAACACCCCCCGCTATTTATTTTTTCAATATTTTCAATGTACAGAATTGACCCTTCTACAGATTTATTATATGTATAGATGTACGGTACCTACAGAGAATTTTGTTTTATCTTCTATAAATAATATGTACACACTACATATATTATAGCACTACGTAATATTATAGTATATTCCGCACGACATTACTATAGAAGTAAGAATAGTGCTGTTCCCGATAACTCCCTTTGTTACCGAAGCCTACAAAACAAACGCCCTGTCATTTCGTCTACGTTCAGCGTTCGGCCAATGATTTGCCGAATACCGAGCGCCTAATCTAATTAATGATTGTTTTGTCACCATGGTCGAATTACGATCCCGCGGGTTGATCTACCACGACCCTCCACAACGAAAATAAACTTTAACATGTAAGAAGATAAAGTTATTTATCGTGTGGCAGGATTTTTGGTATGGTGTGCGTGGCTAGGTAGGCCTGACGTGTACAAATGGTACGCAGATGGACACAGGGTTAGATCGCGAACGACATAATTGATGGGCCGATGTGGTCGGAGCCTTACCCAATATTGGCAGTGACACTGCCTGTATACATATAAAGAGCCATGCATATTCATCAGCGCTTAGGGATATTCTTTTATCGATGTAATTTATTGTGGGTTATAGCAGAATATTGGTAGCAACGATTTACTTTTATTTGTTTTTGTTAGGGTTCCGTACCCAAAGGGTAAAAACGGGACCCTATTACTAAGACTTCGCTGTCTGTCCGTCTGTCCGTCTGTCTGTCTGTCTGTCACCAGGCTGTATCTCAAGAACCGCGATAGCTAGACTGTTGAAATTTTCACAAAGTATGTATTTCTGTTGCCGCTATAACAACAAATACTAAAAACAAAATAAAATAAATATTTAAGGGGGGCTCCCATACAACAAACGCGATTTTTTTGCCCTTTTTTGCTCGATATCAAAAATGGCAACAGGTAGGCACTTGAAATATTCACAAAATACTCAGTTGTATTTTAACTTTAATAATAAATAATAAAATTAAAATAAAATAAATATTTAAGGGGGGTTCCCATACAACAAACATGTTTTTTTCGGCGTTTTAGCCTTGTGGTACGGAACCCTTCGTGTGCGAGTCCGACTCGCACTTGGCCAGTTTTTGGTATATTGGCGTATGCTAGCTGACATATGGCAAATAATTTAATCAAATGTTTTGTGTTTCGTAATGTTAATGAAGTACTTACTATTGTATAGAAGCGAGTTCTTCTAACTGACCAGACAGCTTTGCTGCCGGGGAGTTTGTTGTGCCACTTCTTCCCAGATATAGCACTAGGAAGTGGTGAAGTGCGGGTGTTTTGGGGGACTGTCTCATGTAATTTTGACGTTCAAATAGTGCTGAATCTCAGCCTAGTTTGTATAAATGACTTTTGATTTGATTAAGGGCTGATTTTTCAATCATCTGATAACTTTATTCAAGGAATAATTTTGAAATTTTGACAGTTATTTCATACAAAAACTGTCAAACGTCAATTTTTTTCTTCGAATAAAAGTTATCTGGCGATGGAAAAATCAGCCCTTAGTTAGAAAAATACTTTTTTGACCTACACCATAAGTTCTGTACATGACTGTAGAATTGTAACTTTTTATTAGATCTCTACAGAAAAAAGGTCACCTTTTAGCCAAGGTTGCATGGGCGCGTTTTTTAGCCAAGGTTAGCACGGGCGCGTTTTTTAGCCAAGTTTAGCACGGGCGCGTTTTTTAGCCAAAGTTACCACGAGCGCTTTTTAAGCAAGGTTAAATAGCACGGGCGCGTTTTTTAGACAAGGTTAGCACGGGCGCGTTTTTTAGCCAAGGTTACCACGAGCGATTTTTAGGCAAGGTTAGCACGGGTGCATTTTTTAGCCAAGGACAGTACGGGCGCATTTTTTAGCCAAGGTTAGCACAGGCGCGTTTTTTAGGCAAAGTTACCACGAGCGCTTTTTAGGCAAGGTTAGCATGGGCGCGTTTTTTAGCCAAGGCTAGCACGGGCGCGTTTTTTAGCCAAGGTTAGCACGGGCGCGTTTTTTAGCTAAGGTTACCACGGGCGTATTTTTTAGCCAAAGTTACCACGAGCGCTTTTTAGGCAAGGTTAGCACAAGCGCGTCTTTTAACCAAGGTTAGCTCGGGTGCGTTTTTTAGCCAAGGTTACCACGGGCGCGTTTTTTAGCTAAGGTTAGTACAGGCGCGTTTTTTAAGCAATTTTACCACGAGCGCTTTTTAGGCAAGGTTAGCACGGGCGCGTTTTATAGCCCAGGTTAGCACGAGCACGTTTTTTAGCCAAGGTTAGCACAGGCGCGTTTTTTAGCCAAGGTTAGCACGGGCGCGTTTTTAGCCAAGGTTAGCACGGGTACATTTTAGTCAAGGTTAGCACGGGCACGTTTTTTAGCCAAGGTTAGCACAGGCGCGTTTTAGTCAAGGTTAGCACAGGCGCGTTTTAGTCAAGGTTAGCACGGGCGCGTTTTTTAGCCAAGGTTAGCACGGGTGCGTTTTTAGCCAAGGTTAGCACTGGCGCGTTTTTTAGCCAAGGTTAGCAGGGGCGCATTTTTAGCCAAAGTTACCACGAGCGATTTTTAGGCAAGGTTAGCACAGGCGCGTTTTTAGCCAAGGTTAGCACAGGCGCGTTTTTTAGCCAAGGTTAGCACGGACGCGTTTTTTAGCCAAGGTTAGCACGGGCGCGTTTTTAGTCAAAGTTAGCACGGGCGCGTTTTTAGCCAAGGTTAGCACGGGTCCGTTTTTATTCAAGGTTAGCACGCGCGAGTTTTTTAGTCAAGGTTAGCACGGGCGCGTTTTTAGTCTAGGTTAGTACGGGCGCGTTTTTTAGCTAAGGTTAGCATAGGCACGTTTTTTAAGCAAAGTTACCACGAGCGCTTTTTAGGCAAGGTTAGCACGGGCGCGTTTTTTAGCCAAGGTTAGCTCCGGCGCGTCTTTTAGCCAAGGTTAGCATGGGCGCGTTTTTTAGACAAGGTTAGCACGGGCGCGTTTTGTAGCCAAAGTTACAACGAGTGCTTTTTAAGCAAGGTTAGCATGGGCGCGTTTTTTAGCCAAGGTTAGCACGGGCGCGTTTTTTAGCCAAGGTTAGCAGGGGTGCGTTTTTTAGCCAAAGTTACCACGAGCGATTTTTAGGCAAGGTTAGCACGGGCGCGTTTTTAGCCAAGGTTAGCACAGGCGCGTTTTTTAGCCAAGGTTAGCACGGACGCGTTTTTTAGCCAAGGATAGCACGGGCGCGTTTTTAGTCAAAGTTAGCACGGGCGCGTTTTTGGCCAAGGTTAGCACGGGCACGTTTTTAGCCAAGGTTAGCACGCGCGAGTTTTTTAGTCAAGGTTAGCACGGGCGCGTTTTTAGTCTAGGTTAGTACGGGCGCGTTTTTTAGCTAAGGTTAGCATAGGCGCGTTTTTTAAGCAAAGTTACCACGAGCGCTTTTTAGGCAAGGTTAGCATGGGCGCGTTTTTTAGCCAAGGTTAGCTCGGGCGCGTCTTTTAGCCAAGGTTAGCATGGGCGTGTTTTTTAGACAAGGTTAGCACGGGCGTGTTTTGTAGCCAAATTTACAACGAGCGCTTTTTAAGCAAGGTCATTACAATCCTGCAAAATTAGTTTTTTGGATTTTTATTCCCACTGCACTTAGGACAATCTGGCTTTTTAACACCTTTGAGACCGCATTTGAAACACATAATTTCCTTATTCTGGCAATCCTTTAAACTGTGAGAATTATTGCGACATCTAGGACAATACGGCAACTTCACTTCTGCTACAACGACATCGTTTGTTTTTATTTCGTGTAAATATTTTTCGTTAACATTACATGAATTTTGTTTATTATTATTATTTGAATGTGATTGGTTGGTCTTACTAACGAGTGTTGTTCTCTGCTTGTACGCAAACTCTGGTGCTAACGTATCAGAAGTAGCAGCTGACGGCACTCGGAACTGAGCCATCCTAGACTGTACGTTTTCAAAATTACGGCAAAAGAAACGTAACTGATCAATAGTTTTGATTTCAGATGCAGACGCTAGAGTGCTCGCATAACATGGTCTTATATTATGAAGTATTATTTCGAGCTTGTCTTCTTCGGCTAAAGGTTTCAACAGCCGCGAAAACATTCCCGAAAGAATTGACAAAAAAATGGTAATGTTTTCTGATGCACCCTGAGTTCTAGACCGAATCTCAGACAGAAGACGGTAATCATAATCTGCTTTGTCAAAATCTTGCTGCAGAAGAATGACAAGCTCGTCCCATGATGAGACCTGATCCTTGATGCTTCTAAACCAATGCAAGGCATCATCCACAAAAATTTCGGACGCGTAGGCCAGTAACTTTGCGTTAGAAATATTACGAGCTACACTAAATTCATTTACACGTTGAATAAAAGATCGAACGCAAGCTTTACCATCATATTTAAGCTTGGCTAAATCAGTAAATTTAGCATTGCCCTCGCAAGTCACTGAAACATTAATTTTATCAGTTGTAACTTGTTGATCAGAAGAAGAAAAGGCAGGAATAAGAGGATCAATACATTTTACTTTTAATGACATGAAAATGCCATAATATTCTTTAAAAAGATTAGTGCATTCCGAATGTACGTCCATTATCTTTTCATCAACGGCTATCCTATTGAGTCTATGATAAAGATGATGAAACAGGTTTTCGATACGTCCCATAATATTTTTATCTTTAGTATCAGCATCCATAATTGTTTTAATTTTGTTTAAAATTTCTAAAGAATTGTTCAAATCTTCGAGGGGGTCCAGATGGGAACACAAAATATCCTCTGATGAATAATGCTGACTAAGTTTACAAATTTGCCGCCTAAGTTCAGCAACTGTACTAGCTGGAATATCACCTCTTACAGCCACCTCATACTCAAGCTCTGATTTTTGCAAAGACAAATACTTGATAGCATACGCCATTATGAAATTTTAATACTTTAACAACTTAACTTTTTTTAAATAGCACACAAATTAATTTATAGAACTATGACAGAAATAATAACAGTACCCCGTTCTGTTACAATCAACTTTAACAGAACGCTGTGTTTAAATGAATGAAAGAAGTGAAAGAATGAAAGAAAAAAAATGGCTAAATACTGAAAAACCAAACCAAAAACAAAAGGTTACAGTAAAAAATAAAATAAAAAACGTAACTGGTGTGAAGGTAAATTGACAAAGAAATAAAAAAAAATTAAAAATTTTTTTTTTTGGAAAACCACCCTGTATATAAAAAATTTTTTTTTTTTGGAATACCACCCTGTATATAAAAAAACAATTTAGATAATAACAACTTTAAAAAAAAAATTAACACTAAACTTCACCTCAGTTACTGCAAAAAAAAAAAAAAACAAAACACAAGCGTTTTACATAAAAGAAAAAAACAAAAACCACTCACCGTACAATAACTAACTACTTACTACAGAAGCGAAAACAAACTGAACCACGTAAAAGGGCGCCAGTGTAGCCTCCACCCGTTTTTATCCTAATGGATATTTGAATAAAACGAGCGTGTACAAATAAAAGTTTAATACCCAGCAGGCTCTAATGGAGGCACACAAATTTGTAACTGTGGGTTCAGGCCCGTTTGTTGTCACTCCTGCAGAGATAGGCACTTCCCTGCAGAATTCCGCCGAAGACGCCCAGGCCGGGGATGGTAGGTGGCCGATGACCTTGAAGCGTACGGCGACGCGGCTGTCTGGCTTGCACGGTGACACCAACAATGAGCGATGTAAACTCGCCGTAGATCCTGGAAACCATGGTTTCACGGGTCTTAGTACGGGCCCTTATAGCCTCCGTCCTGGTCTAGGTCCACCTATGTCACCGAAGGAAATGCCTATGCAATAGCGTAGTAGTATTGACGTGACGGAACTGACCAGAACGGAGTTTACATAATTAATTAAGCGACTAGTTACACAAAAGAAAATACAGAGCCAACACAATACCCCTCTTTAGGGTTACGCCACAGTCGGGTAAAAAAATAATTAAGCAGCAGCGGTTAGAATTTGAAAATTTTCATAAAATATTTAAATTGTTTCATAGTAAAAAATTGAAGGTAGAAGAAGAAATATTTTTTAACGGCCAGAAATGTAGAATTTAGCAATTTAGAATTGAAAAGGTGCATACTAGTAAAAGCAGTTATACTAGAACTATAGAATACAGCAATACTTAATGCGTTCTACTGCTAAAAATAGTTACACAACAGCTTAGAAAATGATATGAAATTATACGATTTGTGTGCTATTCAAAACTTACCCTAATTCGGGAATAACAGGCACTTACACTCCACCGAGGAATTATTTATTATTAAGATAGGATTGCGTGTGATAAACGAATATCGCAAAAAAAATTACGATTGTCTCCTTACTTAAAAAGCGCTCGTTGCGCGCTAGCATGGGCGCGTTTTTTAGCCAAGGTTAGCACGGGCGCGTTTTTTAGCCAAGGTTAGCAAGGGCGCGTTTTTTAGCCAAAGTTACCACGAGCGATTTTTAGGCAAGGTTAGCACGGGCGCGTTTTTAGCCAAGGTTAGCACAGGCGCGTTTTTTAGCCAAGGTTAGCACGGACGCGTTTTTTAGCCAAGGTTAGCACGGGCGCGTTTTTAGTCAAAGTTAGTACGGGCGCGTTTTTGGCCAAGGTTAGCACGGGCACGTTTTTAGCCAAGGTTAGCACGCGCGAGTTTTTTAGTCAAGGTTAGCACGGGCGCGTTTTTAGTCTAGGTTAGTACGGGCGCGTTTTTTAGCTAAGGTTAGCATAGGCGCGTTTTTTATGCAAAGTTACCACGAGCGCTTTTTAGGCAAGGTTAGCACGGGCGCGTTTTTTAGCCAAGGTTAGCTCGGGCGCGTCTTTTAGCCAAGGTTAGCATGGGCGCGTTTTTTAGCCAAGGTGAGCACGGGTGCGTCTTTTAGCCAAAATTACCACGAGCGCTTTTTAGGCAAGGCTAGCACGGGCGCGTATTTTAGCCAAGGTTAGAACGGGCGCGTTTTTAGCCAAGGTTAGCACGGGCGCGTTTTTAGCCAAGGTTAGCACGGGCGCGTTTTTAGCCAAGGCTAGCACGGGCGCGTTTTTTAGCCAAGGTTAGCACGGGCGCGTATTTTAGCTAAAGTTACCACGAGCGCTTTTTAGGAAAGGTTAGCACGGGCGCGTTTTTTTGGCCAAGTTTAGCACGGGCGCGTTTTTTAGTCAAAGTTAGCACGGGCGCGTTTTAGCCAAAGTCACCACGAGCGCCTTTTAGGCAAGGTTAGCATGGGCGCGTTTTTTAGCCAAGGTTCGCACGGGCGCATTTTTAGCCAAGGTTAGCATGGGCGCGTTTTTTAGCCAAGGTTTGCACGGGCGCATTTTTAGCCAAGGTTAGCGTGGGCGCGTTTTTTAGCCAAGGTTCGCACGGGCGCATTTTTAGCCAAGGTTAGCGTGGGCGCGTTTTTTAGCCAAGGTTCGCACGGGCGCATTTTTAGCCAAGGTTAGCATGGGCGCGTTTGTTAGCGAAGGTTCGCACAGGCGCATTTTTTAGCAAAGGTTAGCATGGGTGCGTTTTTTAGGCAAGGTTAGTACAGGCGTGTTTTTATTCAACGCACTAGATTTCCAACGCGCAGTGCGTTGGAAATTTATCAATTAGCGCCGAGGGTTGAAATTCCAACAGTGTGATTATTTGACGCGCTGGGGATGCGCTCTGTTGGATTCTGAATGCTCTCCCCAACACTGAGAGTTGAAAATTCAGTAGGTACGCGATAAAATCCCGCCGCGATATTTCTACGTCTGTGGGCTTTGTAAAACTGTTGACGCGATTGGAAATCGCAGTAAATTATTGCAAGATTGATGTCTTATTCCTCATCATCATCTCATCATCTGCCTAGCCTTTTCCCAACTGTGATAGGGTCGGCTTCCAGTCTAATCGGATGCAGGTCATGAAGTGGCTGCCTATCTCCACAAACCAGTAACTGGCATCTGGGTAATACGATACCCCTTAGTGAGACTGGTTGTCATGCTTTCGGGCTTCTGACGACCCGTAACGACTACCAAAGATTCATGAATGACAGCCGGGACCAACTGCTTAACGTGCTTTCCGAGTCACGAAGGGGTCTAGGTATGTAAAGATGGTCACCCATCCACGGAACAACCGCAGCAAGATCGATCGACCTGTGCGGCTGTTATACGGTAACTTAGCCAAAGACCCTCGCAGTAAATTATTGCAAGATTGATGTCTTTTTCGACAAAAATGGCAAAAACACTCATCTCATTACCTTATATTAATAATAACAAAAATAAGCGAAACAAATCATTTCTATTCACCAATAAAAGCTAACAGAGTGAATATAACAGTTAAGTCGATCTAATGCCGGGTGCGCATTGAATGCCGAATAATTTCCCGTTCACGCCGTACTTCGCAAATGCTCAAAATGCAAACACGGCAAAGCAGGCAGGATCCCCGTGTCGACCCCTGGCTATCCCGTATTACTCGCACCTCTATAAATCATAATTTACTCTATCTTGATCGTACCTCGGATAAAATGCTTGGAGCAGGTATTAGCTATCAAGCGAAGAGATTCTGTGAGGACGTGATAAGTATATATTACGGACAGGAAAAATGTTTATCTTCTCTGCTGTTCCGCATGTGTGTTTATTGGCAATTAGTTGGATTTGCGGCGGATAGTTTGTGATTTTCGAATTTCACCACGGATTATACCTACCTACCTACAGATCGAGAAGAGGATTAAATGCACTGTTTGAAACAAGCGATGTTTTGACGAGTTCTTTAATAACTGTGAAATCAAACTATATTATTGTTTTGTTTTGATATCAAATATATTTTGCCAGCGCTTAGACATGGCCATCATCATCATTAGTCTATTTATTAAGACAAATACCATAATTATTGTAAACAAGTCATTCTTTAAATTGCGTGTCCTACCTGCTTATAATGCTTATAATATGAGCATATATTTACAAATGACATAAATATTTATTAACAATTTCACTGTAGTGCACCATACACAAAGCTTTGTGATGTGTGTAAAATTTATGTAATTATAAATGATTGATTGACATTTAGAATCAACAGCTTCACTTGAAAATAATGAACGCATTGTTTGTTTAAATTTGACATTTACATCGTTCCACTAAAGTTTACTTTATTTATGTCATTTTGTCAAACAATAACTATTATTTTATGAAATCAGGTTATAATTTAAGCATATTTTAGCTATCGTAATGCATTTAATGTTTCTGTATTAAAAAGAGTGTTTTATGCATAACATTTGCTGTTTTACGCACTATAAAGCCTTTATAAAACGGAAGACATGTTTTCATGTGCTTTCTGTCCAAAATTAATTTCGGAAGCATTACTATCGGAATTTTTGACTTAAATCGGGAATTTATCCAGTAAATATTGCAGCCTGGCATATTTCATCAGAATTTTTGTTTTAAATCAGTTCGTATGTACGTTGTGGTGGATAAATAAAGTGCTTTACGATGTTATATGAGATTTTCATGAAAAATATTATGTTGACAATTATTTAGTATTATAGTCTGTCCAATTTACGGTAATTGTTATGACACAATTCATGTTAAATTTTATAGTACTTAGCAGTGGAAATATACAGGGTTATTTGTAAAACATTAACAACCTCATAAGAGGTCATTCTAGTCATTATTATGAACAACTTTTAGGTTCTATAGGATCAAACCTGAAATCGCGAAAAAAAAAATCCGCTGTCCCCTACATTTTGGGGGTAGGGAACAGCTGATTTTTTTATCAATGGCCTCTTAAGGAGTTGTTGATGTTTTTCCAATAACCCTGTATAAAACGAAAGTTGGTTGATTGATTATTATAATTGAATCGTTTAGTTTTAAAGGACTAACAGTACGTAGTGTCGACATCGTTTTGACGCTGTACGCCATAAAATTAAAAGAAAAAAGTTTATTTTTGAATGAGTAGAATTACCATATAACCTACCTACGTTTTTTAATAAAATCTCTTCCTTACCTTCCTCCCTTCATAATAAGCGGAGGAAGGGAGCGTTCCATTTCTTGAAACGTCATCATCAGAAAATCGAACACTAGTTTCTGAAACCACCCACCGTATTTTTAAACCGCCATCTTTATTCAGATGGGTAAACAGTGTAAACAAGATATAAAGGCAGGTCATGCGTGCACGGCGGGAGAGATTTCTACGTGCCCCTTTTGTGACGGAGTGGCGTGTTAGCGGGTCACCGGCTTGCTATTGCTGTCACGGTATTGGTTATATTGTAACTGGTTACTGTAGGCATACATTATTGTGTGAGGTTTTAGACCTCACAGTATGACTCTCACTATTTAAATGAGAAGCATATACATACATATGTATATACAAATTTCAGGGGCAGTAAATTCGTCCGCGTGGATGAAATGACAACGTTTTTTGATTCGGTTTCCCCATCATTTAGAGCATTTATTCCGGAAGCTTTATGTGTATAATATATAAAAATAAACCTTTTTTTTGTTATATAATGGGTATTTATTATCTAATATGTACAAACTTCTAATACCTACTAAATAAACTACAAATTATTAAAATAAAAATATAATATCCTAATCTAACTAAAACTATTAAATAACTAAAATATTGCGTCGAGATATTCCTTCCGCATCGCTGTCGACTGGTAATGTAACCAAGAGACCGGCGGCATTGCCATGTTGTATGGCAATGCTTAGCTTCCGGCGAAGGTAAAGGCCAGCCCTGGGGTCACGGGAAGCGTCAACCAGCCGTTTAGAGATTTCATTGAACAAGCAATGAGCACTCGGACCCTCGGCCCGAGAGTTAAACTAATAATTAAAAAAACCGGGCAAGAGCGAGTCGGACTCGCGCACCGAGGGTTACGTAACATCCGGGTTTATGCATAAGGTTTATGTTTGAAATTAAATGTTTTTTTTTTTATATTGAGTTGATTGAATGAAAGGTAAATTGTGGTTTACGATTTATGACGTATTAAAAAAAAATTACTTACTAGATCTCGTTCAAACCAATTTTCGGTGGAAGTTTACATGGTAATGTACATCATATATTTTTTAAAGTTTTATCATTCTCTTATTTTAGAAGTTACAGGGGGGGACACACACATTTTACCACTTTGGAAGTGTCTCTCGCGCAAACTATTCAGTTTAGAAAATAATGATATTAGAAACCTCAATATCGTTTTTGAAGACCTATCCATAGATACCCCACACGTATGATGAGTATGATGAAAAAAAGAATTTGAGTTTCAATTCTAAGTATGGGGAACCCCCAAAATTTGTTGTTTTTTTCTATTTTTGTGTGAAAATCTTAATGCGATTTACAGAATACATCTACTTACCAAGTTTCAACAGTCATCATCATCTGCCTAGCCTTTTCCCAACAGTGTTGGGGTCGGCTTCCAGTCTAACCAAGTTTCAACAGTATAGTTCTTATTATAGTATTGGAAAAAAGTGGCTGTGACTTACGGACGGACAGACAGACAGACAGACAGACATACATACATACAAACTGAAAGACATGACGAATCTATAAGGGTTCCGTTTTTTGCCATTTGGCAACGGAACCCTAAAAATCGATGCTTTATCAAGTCCTTTAAATATATTGAAATCTCTTTTGTGCCATTGAGGAAAATGGTTTTAAAATTGACAATAATTGAACGGGAGGCACATATTCAATTCATCGTCCTTTACTGTATTTCTGCATGGCTTACGTTATTTTTAATTACGGCCAGTGCTTCAAGCTATGAGCACACTTTTTAGTGAAGAATCGGAATGGCTCGACGGAGCGACGTATACAAATTAAGTTCAATGTTATTGTGAACTGTCAATCTGTCCTTTGTGTTAATGAAATGTGATCACGTGTGACTGACAAGCATTGTGTTTATGCCTGTGTCTATGTACAATTATATGTATTATCACTTATCACCATCAGTAATTGCATGCAGCAGTCATTTGTTCAGTTGCGATGTAACAGACTGAAATTATAATAATGGCGAGGTTGCTATCAATTCAGCCTATGAGATTCCACTTCTGGACATAGGCCTCTCCTCTGTCCTCCGCCTTCCGTATCCAGTCTGCCTCAGCTACCTTTTGTTAGTCCATCTAGCTGGGGGGCGCGGGCATCACCAAACCCCACCCGCCGACATGATGACCCCGGCACACGCGCGGGTACGAGACGCCGACATGATTCTTTTGAAATAAGAGCCATCGACATCAAGCCGGGCCGCGTCGGCGGGTTTGGTGTGTAGACTGCTTTATTAATCTCATCAAGGATTATGACTTTACAAATAGGTATTCATTAAATGTCTCCATAATAACTCACGAGAGTTGGCGTCACTACCTTTTTTGGAGTTATTCTGTTCTTGCGACTTCGGCGTCAAAAGGGTTAAGTGTATAGGTACAGTGTTTTAAGGTAAATGACAGACACTTCTATCTATACATATAATAAAATTGTAGAAAAGTGGTGTCTGTACAATGGAAATATATAAAAAAAAAGTAGCAGGGGTTGTTATTATATCGATGCCGAACCCGAAAATGATATTAAATTTTTTTTGTCTGTTTATCTGTTTGTCTGTTTGTCTGCTGTGTTTGTGCACGCTAATATCAGAAACGGCTTATTCGATTTAGATGCGGTTTTCACTAATATATTGTAGTAAGCTTCACTTAACATTTAGTGTTTATTTCATGTCAATCGGTTCATAAATAAAAAAGTTATGTCAATTTAAAGAATCACGGCGAACATTTGTTAAGGTATTCTATCAGAGTACGTAAACGCCTCGCGCCTCCGCGTCCGCGGCTATATATACAAGGTGTAACGGAAAGGAGGTATCAACCCTGAAGGAGGTGAATGAAGATGAAAAAAAAATTTGGACCTCCCACAGTAATAGCACATCAATGATTTACTATTACTATGGGAGGTCCAAATTTTTTTTCATATTTCGACCTATGGTCTTTGGGGAAATTTGTTCAGTTTCATGAGCACATTCACCTCCTTCAGGGTTGATACCCCCTTTCCGTTACACCTTGTATAAAGCGCGCTGAGAGCCGCGCCGCTGCCATAATTCCGATCCAGCCTGTCCCTTGCTGCCCTCTCCCAGCGACGCCCTAAGCCGAGGTCCGTACCCCACAGGGGGTGCCCTTAGCGTGTAGTCGCTTAGTTTTTAAGTTTATATTGTGTAGTTAAGTTGTGTATTATGCCCTGGCTGGAGGCCTTAATTTATTGAGGCATCCACAGGAAAGCCAGATTAAGCAGTCGACAACCCCTCAGGTTGAACTGCGAGATGACCATTTCAAAAGAAAACGCGCCGCTGCCATAAGGATTCAGTTATTCGTAGCGAACGCACGTATCCTGGAGAGTATAGGCGAATAGTTGGATTCGATTATTGCGATTCACTTGAATACTGACTGTTTGCATATTTCATTTATTTATATTTTAGGGTTTGTAGGTTAGGTTCTTTTTCTTAATTTTCTTTAAAATTTTGTAAGTATTTGGTATAGGTTAGGTGGTTCTTTCCTTGATTATTGGGTATTTACTTATCTTAATTTTTATTTAGGGTTTTGTAAATAAATATTGTAAGCATTTATTATTGGTTAGGCATTTCTTTCCCTGATTTTCGGTATACTTATCTTAATTTGTATTTAGGGTTTGTATATAAATATTATAAGTATTTGGTATAGGTTAGGCATTTCTTTTCTTGATTTTCTTTATTAAGTATAAGTTCATTAGCTTAGGTTAGTAATTATTTTTTCTAGCAATTCTTTTGTTTTATAAAGTTAGTACCTACGTTTGTCTGTGTAGAAGAATAGCACCACCCCTTACTTCCCGTGGGTGTCGTAAAAGGCGACTAAGGGTCTCACCGGAGAATGGGCAGCAGCGTTCTCTATGCATTCCACCACCTTACCATACTGCGATCGCCAACCCGCCTGCCAAGCGTGGCGATTATGGCAAACCCCCCCAAAATTGGGGGAGGCCTATGTCCAGCAGTGGACGTCTATCGGCTGAAATGATGATGATAATGACGTTTGGTTTACACGACTTAACACTTATTACTTAAACTGTGATAATTTTAGACTGTATAATAATCTGTAAGTATTTATAATTTAATTGTTTACGATAGTACGTGTTTACTAAATAACTGTGTGTTAAGTAGTAAGTACTATTTTATTGTAAGAATGCCTCGAAGAAGATCCAACCTCTCCCAATGTAGCAGAAATGCTAAAAGGATGAGATTAGTGCAATCACAGGAATCTGAGGAAGGTCGTGAGGCAAAAGGCTCTCTGCACCAGGCTAGGTTTCGTGCTGCAGAAACTTCGACTCAGCGAGAATCTCGACTGAGTTCAAATCGTTCTCGAATGATGACAACTCGAAATAGGGAAAACGGGGAACAACGAAAGGCACGTTTATCTGTCGATCGCGAATCTCACGCGCTATCGCGTGAGTCTGAGACTTTTGCTGTCAGGGAAATCCGCCTGAGCTCCCAGAGAGTACGGACAACAAATGCTCGATTCCAGGAGACACAGGACGAACGGGAAATACGTCTCACTGCCGATCGTGAAGCTCATACACTATCGCGTGAGTCTGAGACTTTCACTGATAGGGAAATTCGTCTGAGTTCTTAGAGGGTTCGGACAGCAAATGTTCGGTCTCAGGAAACACAGGAAGAACGAGAAATACGTCTCACTGCCGATCGTGAAGCTCAAGCACTAGAGTCTGAGACTTTCACTGAAATTCGCCTGAGTTCTCAGAGGGTTCGGACAGCAAATGCCCGGTCTGTAGACGGTATATGTAATTCAAAATATGCTGCCCGAAAAGTCACTATTCCACGCGGACGAAGTCGCGGGCACAGCTAGTTAAATAAAATAATAATAATAATAAATAATTCATTTCAGATTCATCCTACGACTACATGCATAATTGTTACTCGTAGTACAATTGCGAGCTTAAAACTAGTGTTACTCGTAGTATTAAAATGAACAACTTTTAACTATGGAAGCTACACTGAAATATGAAAATCTTCTCTTCCATAGAAAAGAGTGATACTAAACTAACACGACTTAAATGTATGGAATAGCAGTTTTTTTTTAATTTCAGTGTTGGACCCATTGTAAAAATGAAATTGTAAAATTGAATTGTGTAGTCATTGTTGAAATGATTTGCACAGTGACCTCTTTTCAGGTTTTCCGTTATTTCATTACACCTTGTATAATGGCAAGAACAATTTACACCTACAATGTAGATATTAATTTAAAGTCATGGTGTCCCTTTATTAATTAACGTATACGGGTACTTTCGGGACACGGTAATGCCCGGATTACCTGAGTTTCAATTTACACGTTACAGCAAATTTACTCCCGCTTCACTCGACGGCGGGAATATTGTGCGTCGAAAGGCTCTCGCTACGGTAACGTTCCATATTAAAAGTTAGCTGGATTAAGTGTCATTATTTAGTGCTACTGCAAGCCTAGTGTTGTCAGATTTACAATGTGTATTTTATCTACAGCATTTTGTGCTAGTTTGATGTTAGTAATCAGTGTAAACAGTTTTATCCTTGACAAGGAACTTTTACAGAAGATAAAATGACATGTGATGTTATTTCATAATTGGCCAAGTATTTTTTCGAAACAAAATACTAAAACCCTTTAATTCGAAAAAAATAAAATAATAAGTCTTTGTCCTACTACTTTTACAATTTTTACATACATAATTATGATATTGTATAATAGTGTGGCTCACACTTCTTAGCAGTAGTGGCCTCTTTGGCGTAGGCCTCCCCAATTTCCTTCCACTCATTCCTATCCTATAGCTCTGCATCCTGGTCCTTCCTTCTCCCAAAATACGTGTTTCCACCTTATTTCGAAAACAATACTAAGACATGAATTCACAAATTCAATAGGACTCTTGAACCTGTTAAACAACGTGTTTCAGCCTCTGAAACACATTGTATTACAATTGAAATATCCAAATACCTACCTTCTTTAGATTATTTATTTCCAACTTTAGCCATGTGTACGTGGATATACGAGAGACACAATGGCTTTTTAATTGTTTCTTATAATTACGGCTTTTAATTGGTTAAACGGCTAGTTCCTTTTGCCAAAGTCTCTGAACGCGTAGGGTTCATATCCCTCGGTCTACCTATCATGCAACTGCCTCGTCAATTGTCACCAGTCGGCTACCGATGGCGAGATAATTGGATCTCTGATATTCACACCGAAACGTAGCACTCGGAAATTGAGGGCGAATTTTTCATCGAAGTTTCTCTAAATTGAAAACACATGAACGTATAATCAGGCTCATACATAACATAATCAACTGATAATGTTTGCACTGCTGGGACACAGGCCTTCTCTCGGTGAAAGGTAGTAGAATAGAATAGAATACTCTTTCTTATGTATACCATATAAATTACAGACATAATCCACCACCTGTAGTAGGCCGTAATCCACCACGGGGGCCCAGTGCGGGTTGGTAGATGTCACATATCTTCGAAATTTTGGTTTTAGGACATGCCGGTTTCGTCACGACGTTTTCCTTCACCGTTTTGAAAACAGTTGCGATGAAATAATTTACACAAAGTAAAGCGCCTGAATTCGTCTGAATTCGAACCTACGACGTACTGACGCCAGCACATCAAGCTACCCGAAACTGTCAAATTTTCCCAATCAACTTTGAACCTTATGCTTTAGCGATATAGTTGAAAATCTATTAAAGAAATTTGACAGATTATTTTAACTTAGGATATTATTTTAACTTAGGATTTATTGTAACTTAGGATATTTTTATTAATTTTCATATTTTGACATTTTCTATCAAATGTTATGTATTTGTTGTGTTTTGTACAAACAAACAAAAATACAAATTTTTCCTCTTTATAATATTAGTGTAGAAGTGTAGATATGTCGTCGCCGTCGTTTCAGCCGATAGACGTCCACTACTGGACATAGGCCTCCCCCAATTTTTGTAATTTCAAAATAATTTTAAAGTATTGACTGCCAGAAATAATAAAGCGGTTTACAATGTGAACCTGGCCTAAATTAAGTACTGGCCTACACAAGTATGCTCTATAAAAAAGTAAAACTGATAGATGACAATTTGATAGAAAATGTCAAAATATGAAAATTAATAAAAATATCCTAAGTTACAATAACAGGAAGGAATAAATGGTGAGAAATACAGATTTGTATGTAGAAAAACATCAAAGATAACTAAAAGTATGATTTAAAATGGTAATTATGTACAAAAGGTGGGTAAAATAGTGTCATAATTGTAAAAGTGAGTACGGTATTGGATAGGATAAACAATGCTATAGATGTGGATTTGCAGTAGCAAAATACCACAATATTTAGTACCTATTCATTCAGCTTTGAAATGCTATATGTGTGCAATATTGACCTAAATACGACAGTATTAGTTATTCGATCAGGTATGTGACGCTTTCCGTCGACGGAATTTGGTTAGTTGTAATATTTCAAAGTGAAATACTTAGAACCCCGGGTTTATTACTTAAAGCTGTGCTACCGCAGTGCTTTTTACTTAAAATAAAAGTTTTAATATTCTAAAGTGTAGTAGCTAGGAACTCAGTCCGCCCACGGCGAGAGAAAAGTGAGAAAATGTAACACAATACACAACAACCATTTCGCCCACTTGAATTCAAAGAATCGAGTTTCAAACTCCAACATATCAATCTCAGTAACTCTCTAAGTATCTGTCAGAAGCACATCTCAATAGTTTAAAACGCATTAGAATCTGTCTATCATTGTCTAAGTGATGGATCCCTGCATAATATCCCTTTCGAGTGACATTCATTATAGCGCAAGCGTCGGGACTCGACCGAGTGGATACGACATTTGTCTACGGCGGGTATCTAGTAAACTCGAAGTAATCTACCATTTGTAACCGTCTGGGAGCTTCCTTCTCTGTTCCAAGACAAATTGTTCGAGTGAGGGTGGCTGGTTGACCTCAGACTTGTGCCAATGGTACATCTAGCTATAGGTATCTACCTATTTCTGTTTTAACGACATCGTTACACATGTAAACATTAAAATGTAAGTACACGTTTTCGATGAAAGACAGACGTACTTATTTACGATACGAGCGCTTTTTTACCGATACGGTAATTGGATTTACATATGTAATGAAGTACCCCCCATATAAGCTTTTTATATTGGAATACTTTGAGGGTTTGTTGTTTTTGGTCCGAAAATTTAAGGGGAGAGGTTGTTTTTGATTTACTGTAAAAAATAAAGGTTCCAATAGCCGTGACAAAGGTTTTGTTTGCTTTGATGTGAAGTTAAATTATGCAGAATAATGACTTAGCCTTGTGTTCACCAACATTTAAATCAACTGATTAAATACCTATTTAATCAGTTCTATATTTAAAATTTAATTAGGAAATTTGACATTTAATAAACCAACTGTTTAAATACCTAACCGGTGCGGTGGTTTGAATGTTGGTGAACTCGGGCCTTAGGGCTATAAATAGGCAGAGGTTGTTTAAGGAAATGTTATTAGGTATACGGGGTGGCAGGGACGTCGACCCGGAACCTGTTACCATAGATTCAGTACATGATTCTGAAGCCGTTGAAACTTTTCTTCGGTTATTAATTTTTTTTTTATATTCGGCGAAAAAATTTTATATGCTTGGGGTCTAGAATCATGGGGTACGCCGATATAGCGGCGGTAATATCCGTCATGGAGGCGTGGATCAAGAGGCGGCATGGTGCCCTCAGCTTCCGGCTGTCGCAAGTACTCTCTGGCCACGGTTCCTATGGGAAGCACCTGTGTCGTATAGGTTGGGAGCAGACTCCGGTGTGCGGTTTGCCCTGCACACCGCACACCGGACACGCTGGAGGAGTGCCCAGTTTGCCTAGATAGCCATCTCTCGCTCCCGGCCGTCGTTCAATCGATGGTTGAGAGCGGGAGCGCATGGGACGGGTTTGCCTCCTTTTGCAAGGATGTCATGTCTGCAAAGGAGGCAGCCGAGCGGGAGAGAGAAGCCGCAGCCATCTCTCGCTCCCGGCCGTCGTTCAATCGATGGTCGAGTGCGGGAGTGCATGGGACGGGGCTGCCTCCTTTTGCGAGGATTTCTTGTCTGTAAAGGAGGCGGCCGAGCGGGAGAGAGAAGCCGCATCCTCGCCCTTCCCGCAGGAGACGGGCAGGGCGCCCGAGGAGGGCGCAAAAGGATCTGCGTCCTCCATGAGAGGTGGACTGCCGGCGGCGGACTAGGGGCGTCCGTCGTCCGACCAGACAGGCCCGAGTCCATCCGGCCATAGGCTGAAGTGGAACACCGCGGTGGTTTGAGCCGGTAAGAGTCCGGCCATGCGCATCTGTCACCCCCACGATGGAGGAAGTGCATGAGGATTTCCACCGCGCACCAAAAAAGAAAAAGGGGTCTAAAATCATTGCTGCATTCATGGTTTCAGTTTACGCGTCAATGGCCCCGCCACCCTGTATTGTTAAAGGATAGTTAGGTACCTAAGTAGTATTATGGTATTTGTTACGCATAATATATTCCCATCCTCCCATCCCATCCAGACTGGACAGGTCCTCTCAATCTGTGTGGTTCTTTCCTCAAAAGACCATCTCAGACATCGATCTACATGGTCTTCATATAACCTGACCAAGATTATGTCTGGACTTTAAAAGAGACTGTGACCTCTGAGTTTGTTTCGGCCTTTCTTCTCAGAGTAGTCAGATAGGAAACGCCGACCTCATCTAGTTTAAAAAAAACATGATTGACGTGTAAAAGTGTTTGTACAAACCTACTTACAAAAATAAAATCATTTATCATTTATCATTTATCCTTCTTCTTTATCGTATCGATCTGATCAGCTTCGACCAAAATATGACCAAAATATTCCCACTTACGTTACAGTATTGGTAAAAGCAAAAACTGTGCACCCTTGGTTCCAACAATTTGATTTCCTATGAATTAGTCCGATTCCTGGTAAAAATGGCACCCGAGGAAAAATTACTAGCTTCTGCCCGTGACTACGTCCGCGTGAAATTTCTTGTTTCCCCGACCCACCCGCACCCCGTCGCATATGTTATCGCCATGCCGCTTCGTCACTTCGTTTTCTTTTAGTTCCTTCTGACTTTTTTCTTTTTGCTCCTGAGGGTCCTAGCGTGATGTTAAATAGCCTACAGCCTTCCTCAAGAATTTGGCTATCAAATGCAAAAAAGTATTTTTTCTAATCAGACTGTTAGTTCTAGAGATTAGCACGTTCAAACAAACCAAAAAAACAAACTCTTCAGCTTTATCATTTGTATAGAAATAGACAGATAGTGCTCAATTTGTGACAGTGTACAAAATCGAACGCTCGTTTTAATCGTTTATCCCTTATTTTTTTAGTTTGACGTAGCCTCCGGCAATACAGCATCCCAGGGTGTATCAGGAAAGGCTTAAGGGAGTTTGTACATATTCGCACAGTGGATTAAATTTTTATAAATTGGATAAAAATTGAAAAGTTTGTACCACTGTTGTGTCAAATGAAATCCGCCTATTACACACGATTTATTTTTAATAAAAACTTTTGTGAATCGAATCGGTTTTGATGCAATCCTCATGGTTTTATCTATAAACGAATTCCCGGTGTAAATAAATTAATAAAAAAATCTGATCCGATTTGTATGAATTCGAGATGAATTCTATTCCCATTGGATGTTGTAGAATGTAAAGTTACTGTGTATGTTTTAAAATTGAACGTGTAGAGAAGGCATTTACATGGTAGAACATGAGCATATTGCATGTAAATGTTGCGACTTAACATTGCTAATGAGCAATGTACAAAAAGTCTTCACGTAAAGTCTTCACTTCATATACAATGGTATATGAAGTGAAGACTTTACGTGGTATACCATGGTTCGTCTTTACTAATCACTTAATTGGTGCAGTAACTTGTCACACAGTAGTAAATTGGCCTGTTCTAACCACATATTACTGTGTACCAACCTGAGTGGGATTTACGGCTGTAACTAGTTGTAATTAGGTTTCTAATTCTATGTAGGACGTAACATACTATCAACCACAATTTGAATGATTTTGAAGGATATTGCTAATCCATTGCTTCCTATGTTCAAAAAAATTGGCTGCTCAACTCTGTTAATAACGCAATGAATGTTGTTGAACTGTTAAAATGAAAGCCATTCCTACTAATAGTATGTTACGTAATTACTTTGCAGCTCCGGATAGGATGGCACCAAATTCTGCGAAACCTGATATATGTAGTATTCTTCTAGCACATCCTCATCTGCCTAGCCTTTTCCCAACTATGTTGGGGTCGGCTTCCAGTCTAACCGGATGCAGCTGAATACTAGTATTTTACATGGAGCGACGGCCTATCTGACCTCCACAATCCAGTTACTGGGTAATACGATACCCCTTGGTATGACTTGTCAGACTTTCGGGCTTCTGACTACCCGTTCGACTGTCAAAGATCCACGAATGACAGCCGGGACCAACGGCTTAACGTGCTTTCCGAGCCACGGGGTGGTCACGTTATGTAAAGATGGTCACCCATCCACAGACCAACGGTGGCAAGCGTAGCTTAACCTGATCGATCGACTTGTGCGGCTGTTATTATTTAGCCACGGGCCCCTCTGTAGTATTCTTCTAGCACGTCTACGCATATTATTAATCACTGTTGTTGTTAAAACATTTAACTTTTTTTTCATTTGTATTTTTGTTTCACGAACTGTTGCCAAATAAATTATGTTCTTTCTTCTGTTCTTTAAGATGTTTCTTCTTCTTATTCGCTTCGCTTTGGACAGAGTGGTCGTGGTCACGATGGACTGTGTCTAATCGCAGCCCATCTATTTTGTAAAAAAATGAATCGTGAAAACTTAGTAGAAGTGATCTTCGAGTGAGATGTCATTCCATCTGATTCTAAGGATTGACATTATTGACAGGTCACTTCACCTTGAGATTTGTATAGAATGGTGGTGTAGTCGTTGCTCACCTCACGATCTTTCTCCATCTGGTTCTGTTAGATCACAGTCTGGAGCATTCATTAACAGGACCTCCAACCGAACAATCACACGAAAAATGTTCCAAAGCTACGTAAAATGTATGATGTAAGTGGACTCATTTAGTTTAAAAATAAGAAGTAAAAATAAATCTTGCTGTTCAGTTCGATACGTTATCGAAACAATTCGAGAAATTGTCTCTAGAAAAAGCGAGAGCTGTAGTTTATGTGGACATTGCTTTTACACCAAAGTTGTTACAAAAACATATTACTGCAACATGTTTTGCTACCAATATTGTTACTAACATTTTATTGGTTTCGAACAACAGTCGCAAAGTCGCATATGTTCCACCGCACGAGTTTTTGCTTACTTTTTGTGGAGACATTTTCTGTACAGTAGTGAAATAATGAAATGATGGGCAGCAAAAGTTAGATAATAAATTTGGAAAATGCTTTTAAATTGGGAGCAATGAGGTTTCATTTCTTTTTTTTATCATTTTGTATCACAATCACAATCTGTATCATTTTGAAGGATATTGCTAGTTCGAAAAATTTGTCCACTCAACCACGTAAATAACGCAATGAATGTAGTTGATCTATCAACATGAAAGCCATTTCTACTGTTACTTTTCTTACGCAATTACCCCGCGAGTTCAATTTGAAAAGAGAATAGGGACCAATCTAATCTATATTGAACAATCTAATATAATGATTGCGCCTCTTTTTGTGAATCTCAAATAATTCCTATTTTAGGGATCTAAACATACTAAATACTCAAGTTACTGCGACCAACTTAGATGTTGGTCACAGTTCTAACCTAACCTTACCCCTTTAGTCGGGGTACCCTAGCTTTGTAACTTAAACCAAAGGA
Organism: Mesoligia furuncula; assembly: GCA_916614155.1. Classification (NCBI taxonomy): domain Eukaryota; kingdom Metazoa; phylum Arthropoda; class Insecta; order Lepidoptera; family Noctuidae; genus Mesoligia; species Mesoligia furuncula. The sequence goes on along the minus strand of OU744804.1, from coordinate 12,115,379 downwards.
AGCTTAATTGTTTAAAAAAAAACGCGTGCATCATTAGAAGCGTAAAAAGTTTTAGAACTTCGTTAATTTAAAAAAAGTATTCATCATTTTTTTTTATCAGAATTCTTATAAGTTTATAAAAGATCAGTTAAATATGTCGCCTAATAAAAGCCAGTGTTGCGGAAGGTGTACAATGACGTAACAAACATGCAGAAAAAAAAATGTGTAAAAATCTCAACTGCTTTTAGGTACGTGCTTGCTTCAGAACCGTTCTATTCACACTTATTTCTAGAAGGTTCTACAACAAACCTTTTAGTGTCGTACGCGTTGAGCTTCGGATTATCTTTACTGAGTGACGTTTTATTGTTGCTAATAAAAACCAGTGGAACGGAAGGTGTACAGGCCCGCAGTAAAACTAATGTTTGCAATTAATCTAAGAATGCTTTCACGCGATCCCTTTAAGTTTTATGTCGAGTAGTTGTAGAAACAATTGTGTTTTGTAAGTGGGCAAATAAAATGATTTCATTTCAGATTTGTGGATGGACTTTTTAATTTAATTTAATAATGTAAGATGATAATGAGGATAGCTTGTTACCCAGTTACTGAGTTATGAATGTCAGATAGGCAGTCATTCCATGAAACATACTGGTACCTACCTATTCAGCTGCATCCGCTTAAACTGAAAAAAAAACAATAATATATAGTTAGGATAAGGACCCAGGCATAATATATGTATAGTTAGGAAAAGGCTTAGGCAGATTGATTGAATGGAATAAGAGAATATTTTTTTGATTCATCTGAGTCATCAGAGGGCAATCCTCGCAATTTTAAGAACGTTCACAGTGTGGGGGCCTAAAAAGGCCACTTTGGCAGAATCATAAAAAGATAACATTATAAATTATAATATGGCGAAGACAATCCATGTTTTTTTTTCGCTGCACTACGTTGGTATAATCAAAGAGATTGGTATTGGATTTGGATTGGATTGATTGGTATTTTAGCACAGACAAAAAAAAAATACTGAAAAATCCTTCACCAATGGGATTTGATACGATTAACTTAACAGTTAACTGTCCATTATGATTCTGCCAAAGTGGCCTTTTTAGGCCCCTTGATCTCAGTCTCAATCTGTCAAAAATATCTCTAATTTTCCTACATTTTGAAATTGATTGTCGCTGAAATGAGATTGGGCCTAGATTTTGAACGCTTTTTATTACGGGAATTGTCCTTCTGGACTGTCAATAAGCTCTTTGCCGATCGGAATTAACTAAGAATATCTAGTTTTTAATTAACTTTGGTAACTAACCCCTGTCCTTATCAATTCTCTGTTTATTATCTGCCTTAGGTTATTAGATGGCCAACATACCAAGAACCAATTATCAGTTGATTAACTTGAAGACGCTTTTGGATAGGTCAATGGTTCATCCTTGATATAATAACTAGATTTCAACATAGTTGTCGTCTCTTCCCAGAATTCTAACCATGTAGTTATTAACTATATAACTAAATATAGCACAGGCACTTAGATGAGTGAAGAATAGCGGTGGTGTCCCAGTTGTTGCGATATTTAAAAAATAAATACCGCAGCGCTTGTATTTACTTATTTGACGGAGAAGGTATGGTGTGTCTCGTTATTATCAGCCATATTTTAACTACTGTGGGCTACTGTGGGTATGTGTGGTTATTGCGCAATAGAAAAACCGTTTGCAGTTCAAATCAGATTATAATTTCACGAACAATTTAATCACACTAGCAAATTACACTGCAGGTACACGACACAACCAGATGCGGAACGCAGGACAGTTTCTGAGCACATGTTATTCGTACGATGTCCAATTTCCAAGAGCCACATCGTTCTGTCGTCGACTTCCCACGAACTCAGGCTAGACTCTGTCAAGCGCCACCAGATGGCGCTAGCATTCCGAATATTCAAACGAATGACCCGATGCGACACATTTATTATACTTGCGTACACTCTTACAATTCCAATGCCTTTCATTTTGACCATTTTTTCAAACATATGATGAAAGGCATTAGCGGTTTCTTTTAAAATCCTTAGAATTGTGATAGCAAGTTTGTTACAATCGGGGTCCAATTTAACGTAAAGTGGAAGGAAACAATATCGTTCAACAATATGCAGTGTCGATTATGTCAATGTGCCGTGACCGACGCGATTTTCCTGATACCAATAGTGCATAAAATATTAATAGTTCGCAAGCTCTTTTGTGCACACTAGAATTCGATTTTCTTATATATTCTGAAACGATTTCTCTAAAGCGATAAGCTGCTGACAAGCTCAATATTTATATTTTATTTCGTTTCTTTACGTTCACTGAAAAATATTTTAAAGTAGTAGGTATTGCAAGGTACTTTCGTGAATGAGCAATTTCATATTGGATTTTTGTAAAAAGAGGTATCTTAAAAGGTAGTATAATATTATTATTATTACTATCGTTTATTTCAGGTATTGACCCATACCAATTATTACATTATAATATATTAAATTAAAATAAAATTACAGTTCAATTAAATAACGTTATTAAAATTAAATTACATTAAGGGTGCATCCCACCAAACTTTTATACCTAGAACTAGCTTTTGCCCGCGGCTTCGCTCGCGTTAAGTATTATTAAAAAAAAAACTAATACATTTACATCCGCCATCATCCCTTATTTTATCGCCATGGGGGTTAAATTTATCAAAATCCTTTCTTAGGGGATGCCTACGTCATAGTAGCTATATGCATGCAAAGTCTCAGCCCGATCGGTTTAAATTTGACAAAGTTTCATACAAACTTTCATCCCCTATTTTATCTCCTGGGGGTAGAATTTATCAAAATCCTTTTTTAGGGGATGCCTACGTCATAGTAGCTATATGCATGCAAAGTCTCAGCCCGATCGGTTTAAAATTGGCTAAGTTTCATACAAACTTTCTTCCCCTATTTTATCCCCTGTAGAATTTATCAAAATCCTTTCTTAGCGGATGCTTACGTCATAACATCTACCTGCATGCCAAATTTCAGCCCGATCCCTCCAGTGGTTTGGGCTGTACGTTGATAGATCACTATGTCAGTCAGTCACCTTTGAGTTTTATATATTTAGATACGTTCTATCGTGAGAACAAATTTTTGACAGGTTTTTTCATACTAGAACTGTCAAAGGTCACTTTTATTACACGAATAAAATATATCTGACTTTGGTAAAACATCCTTTAATTGAATTAAAATTAGGAGTACAATATCACCATTCAGTCATTAGGAGTACATCACTTCAGCCACTTCAGCATATTAGCATCTTAGCAGATACACACAGCGAAATATTACTGACACTATTTGATTAGTACAAGTACATAATCGAGTCAGGAAAGATGCCTTTCTTTTTTTTTCAGGATGGGACGAAATACAAATTTTCTTACGTTTTATTGCAAGTTGCATGCAGATTAAAATATGATTCGCTGTGTAACAAATATGACTTACAGAATTACTTAAAATCATTAAAGTCAGCAATACAAGTCATTGAGTTAGAATGGGCCTCAAATGTCATAATTTCTTGATATGTTCATTCAATAAGATAATATGTCAAAAGTCAAAAAGTCAAAACATTTATTTCAAGTAGGCACTTAAAAGGCACTTTTGAACGTCAAAAATTACGAAAAAATAGAATTGATTCTAGTCGCCCATTCCAAAAGGTAGTTTTCGTATGGAGAAGAATGGGCAAGAAACTCCACCGTTACTCTTTTAAAATGTTTTACAATATTTTGTATACATTAATTATATAATAATATGTGAAGACGATGCACCTAAAATAAAATAAAATTACTATACCAAAATAGGTAAAAGAATTAAAAATGAAAACATGACATAAATTAATTATCTAATAGATACATGGTGCTCACATATTTACAAACATGGTAAAAATAAACGATTTTCATTTAAATAAAAAATTACAAGTAATAAGTCAGGGTGTGAGTTTAAGTAATTACAGAATATAAATCAACGTCAAAAAAAAAGAAGAAAGAATCAATTTTACAATTAAATTAGCAATCAGTTTGATTTTGTCTAGACTCTAGCTAGATTGTCCTATGGAGCAGGACCAGCATGTTTCCAAGCATTCTTATCTTGGATATAATCTTCTAATTTATAGTAGGTATGCTTGTTTACAAAGTGTACGTTTAATGTGAGTTTTAAACTTTCTTTCATTTAATTGCAATATATCACAAGGTATTTTATTGTAACATTTAACACAGTACCCCATAAAAGATGTATTTACTTTGGCTAATCTAAAAAATGGTTGATGTATTTTATCTTTATTTCTAGTATTAAAATTATGTCTATCGCTTATTTTATTAAAAAGATGTAGATTTTTTCTTACATACATAATATTTTCATAAATAAATTGGCAAGGTACCGTCATAATATTAATCTTTTTAAAAAGATCCCTGGGAGATTCGCGGCGACGTAGATTATAAATGGCTCTGACAGCTCTCTTTTGCAAAATAAAGATGGATTCAATGTCAGCAGCTCGACCCCATAGTAAAATGCCGTACGACATTAAGCTGTGAAAGTAGCTAAAATAGACTAAACGCGCGGTTTCTACATCAGTTAATTGTCTAATCTTTCTAACAGCATAAGTGGCCGAGCTAAGTCGCCCCGCAAGAGATGTTATGTGAGGTCCCCATTGTAATTTCTCGTCTAGCGTGATTCCCAGAAAAACAGTTCGATCAACAAATTCCAGTTTTTCTCCAGTAAGTATGATGTCACATTCGCTACTTCTAACATTAGGTAATTTAAATCTAATGCATTTGGTTTTCTTTTCATTCAGTACCAAATTATTTACCGTGAACCAATCTTGGACCTGAAGAATAGAGTTATTCACATCGTCATGATTTTGTGCCCGTCTGTCTATCTTAAAGATCAATGATGTATCATCTGCAAATAACACCATCTTCGGTTGATTTTGAAGTAATTGGGGTAAATCATTAATGTAAACTAAAAAGAGGAATGGACCCAATATCGAACCTTGAGGAATACCCATTGTCATTTCAGACCCTAATGAGTTTACGCCGTTTACTTGAACTTTAACCTTTCTATCTTTCAGGTATGATCTTAGCAAATCAAGTGCTGTTTTTCTAATTCCATAGTGATCCAGTTTCATCAGAAGTGTTTCATGGTTTACGCAATCGAACGCCTTAGAGAGGTCGCAAAAGATTCCAATGGCATCTTTTGCTTCTTCCCAGGCATTAAAAATGTTCTTTATTAGGGTAACACCGGCGTCAGTAGTGCAACGCCCTTTGGTGAAACCGTACTGGTGTTCATGAAAGATGGAATTTTTATTAAAGTGACGTAACATTTGATTGAGCATCAACTTTTCATACACCTTACTGAGAACTGGCAGAATTGAGACAGGTCTATAATTGTTAGGTTCTTTACTATCACCGGATTTGAACAATGGTATGATTTTAGATGTTTTTTTTTTGTTTTATTTATGATTATAATTTTATAAATAAATATTTGTTACGGCAGCGCATCATATTTAGATCAACATACTACCTGATACTAGCCTGCAAATTGCTAAAAACGTACCCGTACGCCTTAAGGTACTTTCCCCTTCAATAACAGAATTTTCCACACTGCTTACCTGAAAAAAAAAAACCAAGCACTCGATTCAATTAAATTAAATAACATTGACAATTAAACTTATGGCCGTGGCGTGGGTTGTTTGTTGATGTCTGTGTTGGTTGACGTTGATTGATGGCGTGTCGTGCACCAAATTGTAAACTTGGCACAAATATTTGCCAAGCTGGCCAAAATTGGCCCACAGTCACCAACTAACTTTATGTATTTTTCCACTTAAAATCTGAGCTTTCGCTTTAAAATATGAGATCGTATCGGTTACATGTCTGAGCTTTGGTTTTGAGCTGTGGTTTTGAATCTCTAAAGTTGGCGCTTGTCGAGTTATAACGACCTTGTTGTTTTTAGGGTTCCGTAGTTCCTACAAGGAACCCTTAGGTATAGTTTCGTCATGTCCGTCCGTCTGTCTGTCCGAGGTTTTGCTAAGAGACCGTTAGTACTAGAAAGCGGTAATTTTGTAGGAGTGCGTATATCAATTACGCCGACAAAGTGGTAAAATAAAATTTTGGAACATATATTTTTTTTAGGGTAGCTCCCCCTACATGTGAAGTGAGGATGAATATTTTTTTCGTATGAAATTTAAAGGAAAACTGTTACGGTTAAGATAACTTTATTAAATTAGCAGTAATAGTCGTTGAACTTGGGTGTTGGATAATTTTGTACCAAATAAAAAATCCTTAGCATTAATTCTTTGTGACTAAGATGAAGTAATTGCTTGTTTATAACGGGGAAAGACTTGCATTGAAAAACAAAATATGAAAAAAAAAAATTATATTCACAATAAAGAACAACAGAATCGTACTACATTGCGATAACCCTACACTGTGCGTGGCCCGACACGCACTTGGCCGGTTCTTTATATTCAGTCTAACCCAACTGACCTCTGAAACCCAATTACTGAGGAATATTGGTATTCTAATGTCAGAGTAGTTGTCGGGCTTTCGGTTTCTGAATACCTGCAATGACTGATACTACAATAGCTTACAATTCATGTCGATATAAAAGATAAAGAAAAAAGATAAAAGATAATTTATTTGTCAAAAATGCGTTTACATAAACTGACTAATCAGACATGCAAGGTATTGAATTAATAGATGTTGTGAGCGTCCATGTTTTGCCAGTAACGGCGTACAAATTTTGTAGGTATAAAAAAATTACATTTAATTGCAATTTACTTAAAATCATTCTAAATTCCATTACAAAATACAAAACAAATAAACAATAATTGATGTCAAGATATTATACATAGTATAAGTATATTACAGTCAAGATAAATTAAATTATGTCAAGAATATTACTTACTATGCAGTCAAAAAGAATAATTCAAAAGTCAATTGGTTTAAAATTTACATATAAGAGAAGAAGGTTTTCGGGTTCCTAATTGTGCAGGTACCCTTAACGACGGATATGACAGTAAGCCATTCTACCGTGCCCTAAGTAGGTAATCTATTTAATAATAAGCCTTTAGATGTATGTGATGTTATTTATACCTTTTTATAAAATACTAGCTGCACCCCGTGAGAATATCATAAAAAATATTCTATGTCCTAATCCGGGTCATGGTCTAGCCAAGTCAAATTTCATCAAAATCCGTTTAGCCATTTTAGCGTGAAAGGGTAACAGACAAACATACAAAACATTAAATCTTTTCTCTTTATTATAATAGAAGCTTTTGCCCGCGTCTTCGCCCGTATGGATGTCGGACATAGTCCCACGGATCCCACGGATATTGTCTCACGGTCCCAGAATAAAATTATCCTACATCCTAACCCAAATCATGGCCTATCCGTATACCATTCATCACCCCCTATAGGATTATTTTTGAAAAAAATAGTAGCCTATGTCCTTCCCCAGGATACCATCTATCTCCTTGCCAAATTTTGTCGAAATCTGTTTAGTGGTTTAGGTGTGAAAAGGTAGCATACAAACAGACAGAGTTACTTTCGAATTTGTAATATTAACTATGGATTATTTTAGATTTAATTATTTAACTCTTCAAAATGTCCGAGATAAACACAAATAGATACCTACAGTATACATAATTTTAATATTTGTTGACTTTGTAAACATTCAAGAAGTCTGTAATGATAGTTCTTTTATCAATATAAAACACAGACAAGTACACATAGTTTGTGCGCGACTTCATTTTTAGGGTTCCGTACCCAAAGGGTAAAAATGGGACCCTATTACTAAGACTTCGCTGTCTGTCCGTCTGTCTGTCACCAGGCTGTACCTCAAGAACCGCGATAGCTAGACTGTTGAAATTTTCACAAATTATGTATTTCTGTTGCCGCTATAACAACAAATACTAAAAACAAAATAAAATGAATATTTAAGGGGGGCTCCCATACAACAAACGTGTTTTTTTTCGGCGTTTTCGCCTTGTACGGAACCCTTCGTGTGCGAGTCCAACTCGCACTTGGCCAGTTTTAATATCGCTGAATGTTTGTGTTTATTTTAGTTTGAGTTTAAAATCAAATATTTGCCTTTATTAAACAATTTCCAACATAAAAAAATTGCTTTCATGAACATTTTGAACTTAGCAGAAGAGATTAATAAATAATCGTTATTGCATTTAAGAAATATGAATAAATGTAACATTTTGTGCCTTTCAAATATTTATACCACTCGTATAATTTTCCCGATCAACTTTGAACCTTATGCTTTTATTTTGTTTGAGTATGTAATAATACAATTTGTTTGTCAATAAAATTCGCAAATAACACCGTAGCGCTCATAAAAATGACATAATCGTCGAATAAAACGAAAGGGGTGCCAATAAAGCGACCCTTTTAACGAAAGATATTATTTACTGCCCCAATATCAAGGACATTGGGTTCTCTTATATCCGATCATCTGATTCTATTCAGCGGATTCTTGGGGGCTTATTTAAAAACGATGCTTAAAAAAAAATGTACGGTTCAACAGTCGCTAATCATTACTTAAATTATTTAAGCAACGTTTATGAATAAAGGGGTAAATGTCGAGTTTCGAATTTTATAGATGTTTGCAAATAGAAATTCTACTGGCAGTTTTCAATTAAGGCGCTGCCCACCGTAAAACGCTCAGTTTTTTATCGCACACACAGTTAAGTTTATTGTTACCTACATATTAGGTACAAGCCAGAAAAATATGTGTATCGTCAAATATTCAAGAAAATAAAGACATTAATTACATAAAAATAAAATAGTAAGTAAGTAAAACAGAGTTAAAAAAAAATCCATCGCTTAATTTTCAAAGTTTTGAGCATCAACTGTCAAATTTTCCCAATCAACTTGGAACCTCATGCTTTAGCGATAAAGTTGAAAATCTATTAAATAAATTTAACAGATTGTAGTAGCTTGATGTGCTGGCGTGTGAAAAGGAGGGCAAATAATCAAAGGGCATCAAAAAGTTCGTCCGCATCGCTGTCAACAGAAAACGTGCCCAAAATGCTGGCAGCTTTGCCACGTTGTATGGCAATACTGATTCTTTGGCCAAAAAATAGGCCAGCCCCTAGTCACGTGAAGAGTCGACCAACCGCTTGGCGATGACTCGAAATACTAAGTGGGCTCTCTGGCCCTATGGCTCTAGTGTTTCAACCCTAAACGGCTTAAACATACAAGTTCCAAAGAGATTGGAGTATTTGCGCCGTTTGGGGGTTTTCCGCACCTACAGCAGCTGCCTTAGCACAGCTAAGGTTGGAAGATGGGATGGCGCAAGGGTGTCAACACACGTTGTATCCCACACCAAAAACCTACCTACCTTCCATGGTATTATGGTCATTCCGTCTGGTCTCTTCCCATCGTCGCGTGCTAAGCCCTTGGGTTCTAAAACAGCTGGCACCCCGGCGGTAACAACAGCACGACGGATGATGTCATTGATGCTGGCATGCCGTGCTATCCGGCCCGCGCTTTTACTGCAGGATAAGCCGAGGCTGTCGACACCTTCAACATATTTAATTTAATTTTAATTTTATTTAATTAAAACTTCAAAATTTATTTTATTTTTGTGATCATTCGATTCAACTAACATCAAACGCATCGCTATTTTGCACCTTTTTTGTTGCCGCGATTACCTAAAAATTTGTTTCTTACCGGGCCTTAAGCCCCAGGATCAACACACGTGGCAGATAAATCTGTATTATGTTAATAGCGACCCCCACGGCAAGAGATGGCAATTTATTTTTAGCGAGAAAACGAGGGTATGAATTGCTATTCATCAATTTGTAATAAACTCCTACAAATAGCCTTATTCAAGTCGTAAACTCAATTTTAATATAATGATATTAAAATATGTTAGACTTATATATACAAATTACCTTAAGGGGCTTACATGACCTAAAGCGCGGTAAAAAAAAATTAAAACACTAGTATTTTAGTATGTTGCTTGTAGAATAATCTGACAAAAAAAAAAAACAGAATGATTTTAGTATGGTGTTTATTGTAAAAAGAAAGTTTTTAGAGGTATCTTCATGATTTTTTTTCTATCGTATCAAATTCGTTGTATTATGTTTTCAAAACACTATCTACCTAGCATTTAACCTGAAGAATATCACATATTTTTTGATTTTGTTTACTGTAGTCGATCATATACTTTTATTGTTTCTAAAGCTTGCATTTTTTGCGTTTAGGTCCTGTAAGCCCCTTAAGGCTGGAACACCTGTTACAGCCGTGTCCAAAATTATATCATTACAAAAAACTCTTTGATTAGAATTTTAGCTTGCGGCATTTGTTTTACAGACAATTTAATTAACCTTTTGCTTCGTTTGTGTTTAAGGGTGCGTCGTAGAAAACCCTTGTTTATATGTTGTTTATTATTATGTCCCCCCCCCCCCCATACCTTAGTAGACGGTGGAAGGTACATAACTGCTTGTGATGGCTTAACTGAGTGGAAGTCTCATGAGTGGGTAAGCATTTTTTATGGCTTTATCTATACAAATAAATTAAATTGAAGTGTATTTTTGTAATAACAAAATAACAGCTTTTTACTTAATGCATATGAAAGTATATACAATACGCTACTTATAATATATTTTTTTAATTTTTTTGTCTCTTTGTTTGTTTCGGCTAATCTCCGAAACGGCTGGACCGAATTTGACGGGACTTTCACTCGCACATATAGAAGTCTGATGTTAGGGAGTAACATATAGACTATATGTCCCGGTAGCACGTTCCCGTGGGATAATTTCCGACACCTATACATCTACACAAATTAATAAAATTGAAGCGTCTAATTGTAACATCAAAATAACAGCTTTTTACCAAAAGTATAAACGCTGCTTATGAAAAAATATGCATACGAAAGTAGTTTGAAGTGAAAACTTGTTTAGCGGCGTTGTACACTTTTTTTGTAATATGTAAAAAATGTTAAACTCGCGTCAGGACACGTGACCCTGATCGAAAATTCGTAAGATTCCAAAATATAAAAACTGGCCAAGTGCGAGTCGGACTCGCACACGAAGGGTTCCGTACCACAAGGCAAAAACGCCGAAAAAAACATGTTTGTTGTATGGTAGCCCCCCTTAAATATTTATTTTATTTTAATTTTATTATTTATTATTAAAGTTAAAATACAATTGAGTATTTTGTGAATATTTCAAGTGCCTACCTGTAGCCATTTTTAATATCGAGCAAAAAAATCGCGTTTGTTGTATGGGAGCCCCCTTAAATATTTATTTTATTTTGTTTTTAGTATTTGTTGTTATAGCGGCAACAGAAATACATCATCTGTGAAAATTTCAACTGTCTAGCTATCGCGGTTCTTGAGATACAGCCTGGTGACAGACAGACAGACAGACGGACAGACAGCGAAGTCTTAGTAATAGGGTCCCGTTTTTACCTAGGAACCCTAAAAAATTGAAAACAAGTATACAGGATCAAATTAAATTAGCTAGCGAAACTTAGCCACAAGTATACAGGATCAAATTAAATTAGCTAGCGAAATTTAGCCACAAGTATACAGGATCAAATTAAATTAGCCAGCGAAACTTAGCCACAAGTATACAGGATCAAATTAAATTAGCTAGCGAAACTTAGCCACAAGTATACAGGATCAAATTAAATTAGCTACCGAAACTTAGCCACAAGTATACAGGATCAAACTAAATTAGCCAGCGAAACTTAGCCACAAGTATACAGGATCAAATTAAATTAGCCAGCGAAACTTAACCACAAGTATACATGATCAAATTAAATTAGCTACCGAAACTTAGCCACAAGTATACAGGATCAAACTAAATTAGCCAGCGAAACTTAGCCACAAGTATACAGGATCAAATTAAATTAGCCAGCGAAACTTAGCCACAAGTATACAGGATCAAATTAAAGTAGCTACCGAAACTTAGCCACAAGTATACAGGATCAAACTAAATTAGCCAGCGAAACTTAGCCACAAGTATACAGGATCAAATTAAATTAGCCAGCGAAACTTAGCCACAAGTATACAGGATCAAATTAAATTAGCTAGCGAAACTTAGCCACTAGTATACAGGATCAAATTAAATTAGCTAGCGAAACTTAGCCACAAGTATACAGGATCAAAATAAATTAGCTAGCGAAACTTAGCCACAAGTATACAGGATCAAATTAAATTAGCTAGCGAAACTTAGCCACAAGTATACAGGACCAAATTAAATTAGCCACCGAAACTTAGCCACAAGTATACAGGATCAAATTAAATTATCCACAAACTTAGCCACAAGAATACAGGATCAAATTAAATTAGGCAGCGAAACTTAGCCACAAGTATACAGAATCAAATTAAATTAGCTAGCGAAACTCTGCAGACGTTATGGGTATTGATATTTGAACACGTTAAAATAAAATAAAAAAATTAAAGGAGATTGACCCAAAGTCGTACCAATAAGTCTCATGCATCAAGATCAAAATATTGTAGTACCTAATTATTTTCATATTTTTACGACATTACGCGTCGGGGATTTAATTTTTGAAGCGAAAACTTCTTTAGCGGCCGGCGTGTACACTTTTTTTGGAATGGATAAAAAATGTTAAACTCGCGTCAGGACACGTGACCTGATCGAAAATTCGTAAGATTCCAAAATATCAAAAATGCACAACGTTAATATTCAAGTTTTCACTTCTGCCGGAACTCCCGGAGTGCAACCCGTCGTTTTTTTTTTTAATTTTGTCTGTCTGTTTGTTCCGGCTAATCTCCGAAATGGCTGGACCGAATTTGACGGGACTTTCACTCGCAGATAGCTGATGATGATGATGATAGGCTTCGTTTTGTCCCGGTAGCACGTTCCCGTGGGATAATTTCCGATATCCACGCGGACGAAGCCGCCGGCAGAAGCTAGTTTATTCTATGGTTTTCAAATTTTTCTCTGATAATAGGGTTGTCTTTCTCAGACCACAAAAAATACAATAAATAATTTCCGACGACGAGACGAGGGCCGACCCCTTCCCTATACCACATTTACCCCTTCATCAAAAAAATATGAATTATGTAAATGTATAAAAAATATTTTTAAATCAAACGGTTATAAATAACAAAACATTAAACGAACAAATATACACGTGAAACAAAATAAACTTTACAAAGTATACCTACAAACAGCCACTAAGGGCAATTTTTGAACCTCACAATATTATATTATGCCAAGAAAACTTTATAAGTCATTAATTTTCCTATGGGTACCTCTATACCTACTGTTTATACCTAAAGAGTAATATTTACTTCATTTTAAGAATTAAAAAATTAAAATGTTTTTGTTTTCAGATTTTTGATTTGTGAAAACCCTTACAACAAAAAATCGAAACTCGAAAAATCCGAATTCCTTCGTGTTAGGCATTTGATATTTTACAGGCAGGTTATCATAACACTAAACAATAATGTGTGTGAAAATAAAATGCTACTACCTTATAGAACCTGCGCAAAAAAATAATTTCAAAATTACAGACACAATTACGTAGCTTGCTTTAAATAACATCTAAAAACATTTTTTTGTTTCTAAAAATAACAGATAATTAGCATTAGTTATCGTAAGTATCCATTGCTGAACATAGATCGTCACTGATCTGTGATAAAACGTATTGGTTATTGCAGTGTGATATTAGGGGGTCAAACTCATATTAAAAGTGCACTTTGTAAACAAGGATATTACAAATTAGAGGATTAAATATCCAAGATGCTTGGAAAATGCTGGTCCTACTCCATAGGACAATCTAGAGTCTAGACAAAATCAAACTGGTTGATAATTTAATTTATATTTTTAAATTTTTTATGACATTGATTTTTACAATCTGTGACTACAGTAACTCACACACTTAAAATTCTAGGAAAATCATCTACTTTTACAATATTTGTAAATAATTTGTAAATGTGAGCACCATGTATCTATCACATAATTGATTTACCTGTCATTGCTTCATTTTAAATTATTTTTACCCTTTGTGTTAGATTAATTTTATTATAGGTGAATCGTCTTCACATATAATTATATTATGTATTCAAAAACCTTATGAAACATTTTAAAAGAATAATGGTGGAGTTTCTTGCCGATTCTTTTCCATACGAACACTACCTTTTGGAAGGGGCGACTAGAATCAATTCTATTTTACTGTAATTTTTGACGTTCAAAAGTGCCTTTAGAGTGCCTATTTGAGATAAATGATTTGACTTTGACTTTGATAGGAGGACAATCAGACCCTATCAGGTTTTTTGAAATTCTTTTTAATCCTGCCTCTCACACGTGATGTTGGTTTTGTATATCTATTGGGACTTCAATCGAATCCATGTAAGCCAGTGTAAAAGCAAATGTTTTATAGAGCACCATGAAAAGACCAAGCAACCAAAACATTCAGCGATTCGATGAAAAACGCGAGTAACTTTGTATTCACCGTATTCAGAAGCACGATAAAATGCGGTAGAGAATTTACGAAAAGGACAGACAAAGAGCTACACAAAGCGGTTGTTGAAACAAAATCGTGTTTGATTTGTGAAACTCTTTGCGTACGGCGGCAGCATTGTTACATATGTATCCCTTCGATCTCTTTATGGCGAGCCATCTCGCTTTCATTCCAGTATAAACACATTTTTATTCCGATCCCATGCTAATAAAATGCAAATTGGGCCCTTTCGGCTTAGGGTTTAGCAATTCCCGACAAATGTTTCCTATTGAATTTTATTTGATTTCCTTAATTGCTGACCGTTGTTGGCTATCACTAATACTTATTGAACCGTGGCCATTTTAATTTCGCTGTCCGACACATGTTTGCATCAATTAATCCCGTGAAAAATCCAAATATGAATAAAATGTTTCATTCATTAGTGACGTGTTTCACTACGGAATGAATTTGTGGAATTGTTAAAATAACGTAAGAGACTTTTCATGTGAAAGTTTTTAGTTTAGTTTAGTTTTGTTTTGTTGTTTTTGTTTGCTATACAGGACCGAAACACGTATAAGCAGAACAAGGCTATAATACATTTTCCTCAATCTCAACGAACATTTTTACACAATATACATCAATGGAAATCCTTTGTTAGGGATCTGGATATATGTCTAGATTTCTAGATACCTTAGCTAAGAATAAATAGTTTGTAAAACAGCCGCAAGTGTCCGCTATATTTATTGCGTATGAAGCCTGGCAACATTATGATTTGTTTTAAACGAGGTTGGGAGCGCAGCTGTTAATCTTAGTTCCAGGTTCCAAAAAAAAAAAACGTGTGCGGTCAGGAACGGAGTTCCTTACGCAATACTCGCACGCACACACTCGTATATTTACATGCGACTTTCTTTCATATAATAGAAAGAGATGAGATGAGAGAAAGTGGGAAGTAAATATGTGTTTTTAATACAGAGCCATCTTGTATAAGTTTTTAGAAGGTCTCATAAAGTTGTCGCCATTTTGAATTCTCATTTTGATCTCACTGTTGGCTTCAGCACCCTCGAAAACCATGAAAATGACACCCATGACGAAAAATTTTAAGCTTTTCTCAGCCGCCATGTTGGATTTTGAAAACCGCTCTTGAAAACCATGAAAACTATCTCTCTCTGTATTCTCTTTCTATTATATGAGAGAAAGTCGCATAGAACGGGCATAACGCTTTTTCGTTACCTTTTCCAGTTTTACTCCATACCTACAGGGAGAAATCTTCATAAATATTTTATGAACTTTGACTTTACATTCAGCTGGCAAGAAAAACTAACGTAAGCCGTGAACAGCTGATCCATCAGGCAGTTGTCACAGCGAGCATGAGTAACAGATTACTGCTGTGGTCGATCCTGATTGGTCGACATTTTGTTCCTACGGGGCTACACGGGTGTGAGTGGATACGTAGATATTTTTGACAAAGGTATGAAAGTGTGCTATTGAGACAATAAAGTTATAATTTAACAAAATTAGTAGAAATGATGTTTTATCTAGGTATAACCTATCTATGTATACTAATAATAAAGCTGAAGAGTTTGTTGGAACGCGTTAATCTCCGGAACTACCCTGACCCTATCCTTTCTCAAAAATTGGGCTATCGAATGCAAAAATATTTTTTCAAATACCAGTTGGATTTGAAAAAATCAGCTGTTCCCTACATTTATGTTCGTATAACTCGTCAAAATGTAGGGAACAGCTGATTTTTTTTTCCCGATTTCAGGTTTGGTCCCATAGTAAAAGTTGTTCATAATGATGAGTACAATGACCTCTTAAGAGGTTGTTAATGTTTTACCAATAACCCTTTTTAAAGGCTATTTAAAATCACGCTACCACTCTTAGGAGCTGAGCAAATAGAAAAAAAAGTCGGAAAGAACGCTAAGCGAAAACGAAGTAATAGCGCGGGCGGGCGATGAGATGCGACGCGATGGGTCGGGGGCTGAAATTTCACGAGGACGAAGTCGCGGGCAGAAGTTAGTTATTTTATATACTAAGTCCAGGTGGTGTTCCTATACCTAATTACCCATATTTCGCCAGTTATGTTTATATTTATTTTTATTTATTTATTTAATTATGCATACACACGTCACGCTGCAGTATAAAACTGATTTACATTCGTCACCCCACCCAGACATCAGGTCCAATTGATATCCAGCGACAGGCACTAGTTGTCTGGCTGCGCCAAAAAGGCCCAGTTCAGCAAAAATTTGCTGAACTGGGCCTTTTTGGCGCAGCCGTGAGGCACACATTCCTGCTAATTTCTTACATCGGACTTTGCACCTTTTATTTTTATCTTTTTTTTTAATCTGATGTACGACTATTATCTGACTATCTGATGTATTGTGTGTCTTTTAGTCTGTGCTAAATAAATGTATTTTCTTTCTTTCTAAAACATCGTTTCTCTGTCTCGTTTCTGTGTCTGTCTGTTTCTGTGTCTCTGTCTTCGGAAAATAAAGGCGTGATGTTATGTTTGATGCTTTACTAGGCTCATGAAAAATGGATGGTAGCGGTGCTCCCCCAGCTGAAATCTATTCCATTACTTTGGAAAAATCTATCACCTCTATTGCCTAGAAACGTATCAAACACAATTTACCCACAGCTTCCAATTTCCCAGCACCCAGACTACACAACACGCAGCCACCCAGTTTGCACAGATAGCACAGAATTCACACCGCCCGTCGCTAACAAATTATACTCAAGACGTACGTTATCCGACATTTTCTGTTTCATAAATCTCCATTTGGAAGCACAGCTCCCCTGAATAGGCTCGTTAGTCATAAATAACCGAACTCTGGTCGTTATCTCTCATTCAGCCGACCATAAGGTGTGCACATTCGCTTCTCGTATTTTTTCTGAACAAACTTTAAATTTCTGTTTGCTTTTTCTTTTTTGCTCTTTAGTTCTTGAAGCTTTTGGCTTGTCTTTTTTTTCGTGTATGTTAGTCTTTGCAATGTTTTAGATACGATTGGTATACCGTAAGTATCTAAAACATTGCAGACGCGCAAACTGTAACCAATTCCTACACAATAAAGTTCAGTTTACGCTACAACTTCAAACATTTTTATAACTTTTTCATTTTTCAATAGTGCTAGTCACTCTGAAATCAATTTAATTACCATTACAGTAAAGTTGATATTTGTTTAGCTTGAAATAACATCAATTTGAACCAAATTTAAATAAACTCTAGAGTCTAGCGTAGAAATATTTGAACTTCGGTTATAAAAAAAAATATTGTTCGATACCGCCATGACCGCATAGGTATTGCTTATAAAATATTTTTTTTAATAACCGACCAATAATTTCAACAAAAGGGGTTCAGAATCATGTGCTGAACTCGTGGTACCTAACAGGTTGCGCGTCGATGACCCTGCCACCCTTTTTTTTTTTTTTTGGTGGGAAATCATCAAATGACCCCTCCCCCCGCTCTGGGCGGAGCGGAAGGGAGTGTCAGACTCTTACTGACTAAAGCCCACCCGTGTTCCTTCAGTTGCCTGTGCCAGGAGCCACGGTATCTCTTTCGAACAACCCGCGACCCTGGCGGGCATCGGCCCTAGCGGACCCCGTCAGTTGGTACTGACATCTCCTTGAGGCGCGCGTGGAACACAACGCGCCGTCGACCCGCTTAATTGCTCGCCGTCCGCAAGCCCGCGCCTACGGTGGCCGGGAAACTGCTATCGATTCCCGACGCCCAGGGCGTCTCCTGCGGCGACTAGGGGCGCAAAGATTGCCTATCCCTCACGCGTTCTGCTTCCTCCTTCGCGAGCATTACTGCTTCGCAGAAGGAGGCGTCAGCCTCCCATGCACTCTCGCTCCGTACCATGGCCCGGACTAGGTCCCTGCCACCCTGAGTGTATAAGTCACACATAGATCGAGTGATATACTTAACCATACGCGATTTATTTGCCAAAAATGTAAACAAATATGAGTATGGAAAAATAAACTTTAAATTCTACACCATAAAGTTCAGTTTATGCTACAACTTTAAAAAAATTTATAATCTTTTCAATAGTGCTAGTTGCTCTGAAATCAACTTAATTACCATTATATTAAGTTGATATTTGTAATATTAATTTGAAACAAGTTTGAATAGACTTTTTGTAGTAAATTTGCTCCAGTAGCGATCAGTAGAGTTCATCACGAATGAACCCTTATCGGCCTTAGACTGGAGTCGACCCTTAAAAGTTGGGAAAAGGTTAGGCGGATGATAAGTAAAGTAACATCTTGCATGCTATGTACAGACGCCAGCACATCAAGCTACTACAATCTGTCAGTCAAATTTATTTAATAGATTTTCAACTTTATCGCTAAATCATAAGGTTCAAAGTTGATTCGGAAAATTTTGCAGTTTTGGTTAAGTTGATGTGCAGCTGGCGTCAATACGTATACTCATGTTTTGGAAAAATAAATTTTCTTATCATAGCTTATATTACATCTATCGATTTGGCTGTTGGATTGTACGTGTTCTCCGTTTGAAGTTAATTCGCTTTATGATAAAAACTCGAAGAATGTAAATTTTGAGTTGTTTCGTTTTATTGTTAAAGGGGTGATATTAAAACGATCGTTTTGTAACTATGATACTGTTAATTACAAAGCCGTTTGTGGGGCACGTTCGTTAATTACTGTAGCATAATGCTAGCGGTTATGTACACTTAGGATAAATTTATACACCAATTATTCATAAATAAGATGAAAGTTAAGGATGAAGCTCAAGATTTTTAAAGTTTTCCTATTACTAGCACAATTCTGCTCTCAAAATGCTAAAGGAAAATATAATAGTGAAGAAACCGATTATATCCTTGAACCAAAAAATTCGAAGACATTTGTGACATCCACAAAGCCGCAATGTGCTGGCGTGGTAGATTGCAGCCCACTCCCTCTCACAGAGGGGAGGCCTGTGTCCCAGCAGTGGGAACATTGTAGGCTGATTATGTTTATGTTCGTATTATCAATGCTCCTATCTTTTTCTGTGAGAAGATTCCAGAAGATTCTTTCCCCTTTATTCAGAAAATTATAGGCTAGAAGCAATATTAACTGATATAATACCTAAAACATCGCGAGGAAATCTGGACTGTTATAATTAATACCTATACCTAATTTTTTTTTTTTTGAGAAATTATAATTCTCCCGCTCTGGGCGGAGCGGGAGGGCGTGCCAGACTTTTACTGACTAAAACCCACTCGTGTTCCTTCAGTTGCCTGTGCTAGGGGCCACGGTATCTCTTTCGAACAGCCCGTGATCCTGGCAGGCATCGGCCCTAGCGGACCCCGTCAGTTAGTGCTGACATCACTTTCCACGCGCGCCTTACCGGACGGCGAGCTGCCCATTGCTCGCCGTCCGCAAGCCCGTGCCTACGAAGGCCGGGAATCTGCTATCAATTCGCGACGCCCAGGGCCGTCTCCTGTGGCGACTAGGGGCGTGAGGGCGCAAATATTGGCTCTCCCTCACGTGCTCTGCCTCCTCCTTCGCGAGAATTACTGCTTCGCAGAAGAAGGCGACGGCCTTCCATGCACTCTCATAATTAATATACCTAAGACTGAAATCGCCAATCCGCCTTGAGCGTGGTAATCAATGCTCGTGATTTATGAGAGAGAGATACCTTTGCCCTGCAGTGACTTGAAATCATTATTACCTTAATACTTTAATATAATATCCACATAAAATCTATATAAATACCTCAAGGGATAGATATAAAGCTAAAAAAACCGCCGTATTTCATACAAAAACACAACACTGTAGACACGAATACAGCGTTTGTACACAATATTTATACGCTAAAAGCTTTTGGGTGTAAAACGTTAATGTCTGTGTTTCCTCCACGCTGCCTCTCAACATTGACTGTAAGATTCCATCGTTACGTGGCTGCAATAAATTACTTTTATCTCCTTTTATTTATGAAAAATACAGGTGTCTGTCATTTTTAATATGCTTTGAGTTATGGGATGACGAAGTAAGATGGTGAACCTATATTTAAAAATAGCATAGTTTTTGTAAAGTTTAGGTATTTTTTTGAATGAATGAATGAATGAATGAATTGCACCGATCCCAGCGTGGTTAAACCAGACTCGATTAATCGAATGAACCCCAAGATTCGCACTAGCTCCTGTAGCCTCATGTTCATGGTGCTACAGCGACCATTGCATATCAAGGAATAGACCGGGGGGCGCGGTAATGGTAAGGAAGACGTGCCCGTAGGATAGGTAAGGATTTAAGAGCCTACCGGATATGCATCCTAGAGCAAGCATTGGACTAGTGGAGAGATGGGTAATTATTGTCTGTGGATGGGCATCTTTTATCGACCTTGCCGCCAGGTTGGTTCAGGTCGAGCTTCCTCGGTGCGTCTTTTGGTGGGCTTCTCCTGCTTTCTCGGTTCTTTTGTATGTCATTGCTCTGCTGTGTTGTGTTAGATGTTGCTGTTTTCAATGTCTTCGTCGGAAGTTTCGCTACTATCCGTTTCCAGTTTTTTTGTAAATCTCACTAGCAGCTATCTTGATCTTACTTCTATCTTCCGCTGTATCCATCGAAAAATTGATACCCTTGTCGAAGTACTTCATGTCCTGTTTTAGATTGTCGTTCCATGTGTAAATAGGTCGGCCGACCTTCTTGGATTTGGCCTTGTACTGCATTGCTGCATGCAGTAGGTGTGGTTTGCGGCGCCTGTAGACATGTGCGAGGTAGCACATCCTGTGGTTCTTGATGCGTTTGGTTACTGTTTTTCCGTCTAAGATTTCATGCATTTTCTTTTGTCATGGTTTATTCCTAGAGTGGTTAATCAAGTCTCTCATGATAACTCGCTCATATCTTCTGAGTCTTGACCTGTTAGCTTTGGTAAATGCCGATACTTTCAGACCATTGTATCATGCACGGTACGATCACCATTCGGTACATGAGTCTGGCTAATTTCCAGTCCATATTTGAGTTATCTATGAATGGTAGTAACGATTTGGCGTTTTTCATGGCCTGTTTGCAACGTTTTTTTATAGTACTTTTTCTGCTTAATGTAGATGTAATGTATGTACCTAGGTATTTAATTTCATCACTTGTGGGTATACTTATTCCATTAAGGGTCACGTGGGCCGTTATCTGTGTAGCTATGGGGTCCCTAATTAGTATTTTTGGTTTTGTTTCATTTATTTGGAGGCCTAAACTATCTAGTAGGGGTTTTATATGGTATAGGATACCTTCCAACCTTTCTAGGTCATCTGAAATGAAGATAAGGTCATCCGCAAATGATAGTACTAGGGGGAGTGAGATTTCACGATCCTGGTCGAGTTTTATTAAGTGGGTTTCCTCGTCGAGGGTTCTAAGGACTTCGTCGATGACCAGTGTAAACAGGCGACGGGACAGAGGGCAACCTTGTTTGACTCCCTTACCTTTAATAATCCAACTGCTTTGCTGGCCACACCATTTGATGGATGTTCGTTCATTCAAGCATACCTTAATTATCTTGTTGGTCAGCGATTTGTTGGTTCGTTGTAATAGGATATCCCTCAGTGCATTGAGTACATAAGTTCTTTTACATGCTCGCCTTTCTTCGTCCAAGACCCTTTTAAGCGTAAATATATGGTCGTCTGTTGATCTATTGTTTAAAAAGGCCGCTTGATAGCTTCCCAGTTCCGTTATTGTTTCGTCTAGTTTTTTTTAGTACGTAGGAGGCGTAAATTCTGTAACCCGTGTTGCAAATCGATATGCGGCGATATTCATTCGCATTTTTAGTGTTATTGTTTTTTGGAATTGGTACTTGCACGGTCTCCAGTCACGTGTCGGGTGCTTCGTTCTGTGTCCAAGCTTTGTTCATGTGTTTGGTGACGGCTTCTTGTAATATTTCTGGCATTGCTTTGTAAAGCTCGATAACCACTTGGTCAGTTCCGGGGGCTGTCCCGTTCCGCATTTTATTAATGATTCCCATTACGTCATCCGCAATGAGTCCATCACACTGTGCTTCGGTTATCGGATTTTTTATATTAACTGTTGGTATAAGATGGCCCTCGGATTTTTTAATATTTGCTCCCATTTGGTCATCGGTATATAGGTAGATCTTTTTCGACGTTTTGCTTGAAGTTTGTTTCTACTGTAAAAAAGTATAGCATCGGCATGCGTTTTGTAGGGTGGTTTTTCCCCAATCCATTGAGGCAGGCTCTGCATGCTTTTTGCTCTTCCTGATATTTGACCTTTTGAAGTGTTGCCTGACATTCTTTTACTATGTTGTGCCTATTTGGATTATCAGGTGGCCTACTTTGGAGGAACTTAGCTTTTTGTAGTTTAGCAAGAGCTAGTCGATGATTTCTGGATAGAACTGGCTGAAGAATCAGAGTTTCCTGGGCAGCCGCTTTTAATACTTCCGTTATGGTATTCCAGGGTATTTCGATGTTTTTGTCGGCTGAGTTGATTCCGAAATCTTTTAGTTTTTTTGTTATGCAATCTTGGTATTTTGTTTTCGTGAATTTACTATTGAGGGCGGCATAATAGCACTGTTTATAGTTGAAATCTTTGGCTGCAATTGTTGGTTCCTTCGCGGCTTGCTGTTGTCTTTGTGCATTAATGTGTTTGGTGTTTTCATTTTTGTTTGAAGTTCGGTTTATTCTTAGCAGACCCCAGATTATTTTATGGTCGGATGTGCCCCTAGCAGCCCATTCGCCTTTAATACGTTTAAACAGCTTTTCTGTTGCGTGTGGCGTTATAATGTGATCCAATAGGGATTTCTGAGTGCCCTTTGACCATGTTATCCTGCATGATGATCTCGCTTTTGTCGTTTCTATTTCCAGTTTTTCCCTGTTGTCTATATCCATTAACATTTCCCCGTTGTAGTTAGAGAAGTCATGGTGTAGGTTTTGGTGGATCAGTCCTTTGCGTTGCGAACTTTTTGTGTCATGTCGACCAATATGAGCGTTGAAGTCGCCAAGAATTATTAAGGTACATTTCCTTGGTTTTGTCTGATCAAGTTTAATAAGCCTGTGAAGGATCTGTTTGCTATAGATGTACAACTGTTGATGTGAGAATTGATTATATACAGATGAGCAGGCTTATTGTTTCCCCTGTTACTTTAAGAGTAGCTGACATCGCGTCTGTATCCTTTTTCTGTTAACTAATTCAATCTTTTCTGATTACAATTGCAAGTCCCCGGTGTGTTTTACCTGAGGTTCCATAGAGGTGCCATTCGTAGTGTGTAGAGTTGTATGCTCCAGTGTTCATACCTGTTTCTTCTATGCAGGCTGCATGAATGCCCCTAATTGAGAGTTCAGCGTCAATTTTATCTTTTTTGGCCGGTTTTGAGGCCCCACGGACGTTCCAGGTTGCAATACGCAAGTCTGGGCAAGTATATTTTATTGCGCTAGACGGCTGGTTTCTAAGTATTGTGAACCCAGTGGCATCTGCGAGTACATCTGATATCTGTGTATACATTGATGTTTTTTGTTCATACTGTGTTAATGGGCTAGCTAATTGGGGGCTGTTCGTTTGGGACTGGGGTTTTATGGTTGACTCTTCACGTGTGTTGAACTGGTTAGTTAAGTTATGCTGTGTTGTTTTGACGTTGTTTGATTTTTGCATAAGATCGGATCGGATCTTTGCGTTGTTTGGTTGCTGTTGTAATGTTCGTCGTCAGTCATGACTCAGCTATCATAGTACTGGTCCTTGTAGCGGATGTGTTTGTTGCCGGGTACTGGTTCGCCGGTAGGTGAATGCACTAGTGTGTGTCTTGTATCCGTCTGCACGTGCAGATTTACAAGATAGAACTCGAACGCGGCGATTAAGATATCCTCTCCTCCCCAGAACGTCTTTTTAAACTGCATGGTTATGTATTTTGTTATCTTTTGTTCCTGGGAGAGATTGCTGTTAGGGAGAAATTCTTGTATATTATTTAAAAGTGCTAGGCGAATTCTGTCGTTATTTCGATTCTCCATTACATAATATGAAGCTAATTCCCGGCGTACTGACACGTGATCGAAGGTTAAACCCATTAAATTATTTATTTGATGGGCTATAGCCCTAAATAAGCAATTGCAGTCTTTTGTCATACGCACAATTATACCCATTTTTAAAGAAAAAAGCCTTTTGTTTTTATGGTATTACAAGACCTCAGCAAAACATGTGCTGTGTGGGTTTTTGAGAAACAATAAAGCTGACAGGGGACGCCTCAAATTTATGAGCTATTTTTGTTACTTAACTTAACCTTTTTTTTTCCCTTCGAGCCCAATTTTGCACACGTGTTCAGGACTTGACTTACAGGCTGGGAATTAGAAGTTTTGCTCAAGGCAGTTTTGGTAATTTAGTACTATGTTAAATAAGGAAAAGCGTGGAGAACGAATTCCAGAGCGATTTTGTATTTTAGGCTAGTGTAATAGAGTGTACTAGTTTATCCCTCGCTCCTAGATATAATATGAAAACATTTCCCTCAAGCCTATTTATAACTTGCTATGATGTTAAATTCACGCGTGGCTTCAAAAATACAAATTAAGAAAACAAAGCGCAGCCGGATACAGCTTCTAATGGAGATCCCTGAAGTAAACGGAAAGATCTCACCAAATTGGCCCGCTGAGAACTTGTCGTCACCAATGTCTTCGGCTGGAAGGCCTAGGCCTCGGGCTTGTATCTCAGGAACACACGTACGCCACTTCACTAACGTTTTAACACCCACAAATACAACACACGATACACCATCCGAATTTCGAATTTGAGTTTAAAGCTGAGAGTTACGCCCGTTTAGTTAGAGCCACGTGCAACGCACGTTGCATCAAGTATAAACAAAGGCTGGACAGGACACGTCTGTCCCCTTCGGCGGTCACTATCCGACTCCTTGTAAAGTTTAGGTATTTTTTTACATAAAAATAGGTCAGGGTGTGGGTCCGTGGCTTAGGCCCCCAGTGGTCGACGCACCTGTGGCCGACGCCCCCGATACGATTAATTTAATATCTTTTTTTTGTGCTTTTTCACTTAATACAGTAAATGAGAAAAGTGTTTCACCCTATTAATAAAGTATTTTTCCTTGCTAAACAAAAGTTATCTATCAAATAGCAGAGAGAATAGATCGCCAACAACCAATATTAAGTACATTTAATATTTTTGTAAAACAATTTTTGTGCCTGACAGTACATTTGATCAAAAATTACTTTGAATTAAATTAATCGAATCGGGGGCGTCGGCCACAGGTGCGTCGACCACTGGGGGCCTAAGCCACGGACCCTAAAAAGACACATCACATAGCCGTCAAATATGCATTCTATAGATCAAATTAAGTAACACTGCACAAAAATAATAGCTGGGAAACGACTTTTATTTTTAGGGTGATTTGTTGTTTGCGATAACGCAATGTAAAGCAGCAAAACACTGTGCTTATGGGTGCATGCAACAGTGAAGAGGTCGTGAGGGTATTTAAAGTTGTGTTATTTTCGTAAAAAAACGTCAGTAAATGTTAGAATTTTGACCTTCAATATCGCCGTAACCACAAGATTCCCAAGTATGGTCCGGTACAAAAAAATTATTAAATTGACGGGGAGAACAAGTGACTTTTGACTTAGTTAAGTGCCTTTTAACACCCGTTGTTCTTTGTATCTAAAATCTCAATAAATAATCTCGATTTATTCCGGTCTGGTCCCCTGAACCTCCCCTCCACCCCCCTTCACGATCCCCTGCTAGTATTACTATTGCATATTACTATTGCAGCTAGTGCTACTATTGCATCTCGTAGTTGACCTTGAGAGGTCGTGACTACTTAACCGGACTATCCTGTGGTTGCCTTAAGTAAACTCAAAGCCTCCAGCCAGGGGCAATTATCTACTATACTAAGCGACTACACGCTAAGGGCACCCCCTGTGGGGTACGAACCTCGGCTTAGGGCGCCGCTGGGGAGAGGGCAGCAAGATGGGACAGGCTGGATCAGATTATTATTACTTAAGCTTGATGAGATCGGCTTTTCCTATCTGACTACTCTGAGAAGAAATGCCGAAACAAACTCAGGCGTGCTTTATATAGCCACGGACGCGCAGGCGCGAGGCGTGTACGTCGTCGTTTCAGCCGATAGACGTCCACTGCTGGACATAGGCCTCCCCCAATTTTGGGGGGGGTTTGCCATAATCGCCGCGCTCGGTTGGCGATCGCAGTATGGTATGATGGTGGAATAAATAGAGAACGCTGCTGCCCATTCTCCGGTAAGACCCTAAGTCGCCTTTTACGACACCCACGGGGAGTAAGGGGTGGTGCAATTCTTTAAGTCCGGCACCACACAGACAACGGCGTGTACGTACTCTGATAGAATACCTTAACAAATGTTCGCCGTGATTCTTTAAATTGACATAACTTTTTTATTTATGAACCGATTGACATGAAATAAACACTAAATGTTAAGTGAAGCTTACTACAATATATTAGTGAAAACCGCATCTAAATCGAATAAGCCGTTTCTGATATTAGCGTGCACAAACACACAGACAAACAGACAAACAGACAAAAAATTAATTACAATTTCGGGTTCGGCATCGATATAATAACAACCCCTGCTACTTTTTTTATATATTTCCATTGTACAGACACCACTTTTCTACAATTTTATTATATGTACTAGCTGTGCCCGCGACTTCGTCCGCGTGGAATAGTGACTTTTCGGGCAGCATATTTTGAATTACATATACCGTCTACAGACCGGGCATTTGCTGTCCGAACCCTCTGAGAACTCAGGCGAATTTCAGTGAAAGTCTCAGACTCTAGTGCTTGAGCTTTACGATCGGCAGTGAGACGTATTTCTCGTTCTTCCTGTGTTTCCTGAGACCGAACATTTGCTGTCCGAACCCTCTGAGAACTCAGACGAATTTCCCTATCAGTGAAAGTCTCAGACTCACGCGATAGTGTATGAGCTTCACGATCGGCAGTGAGACGTATTTCCCGTTCGTCCTGTGTCTCCTGGGATCGAGCATTTGTTTTCCGTACTCTCTGGGAGCTCAGGCGGGTTTCCCTGACAACAAAAGTCTCAGACTCACGCGATAGCGCGTGAGCTTCGCGATCGACAGATAAACGTGCCTTTGGTTGTTCCCCGTTTTCCCTATTTCGAGTTGTCATCATTCGAGAACGATTTGAACTCAGTCGAGATCATGTATCATCATCAAAATAGTACTTACTACTTAACACACAGTTATTTAGTAAACACGTACTATCGTAAACAATTGAATTATAAATACTTACAGATTATTATACAGTCTAAAATTATCACAGTTTAAGTAATAAGTGTTAAGACGTGTAAACCAAACGTCATTATCATCATCATTTCAGCCGATAGACGTCCACTGCTGGACATAGGCCTCCCCCAATTTTGGGGGGTTTGCCATAATCGCCACGCTTGGCAGGCGGGTTGGCAATCGCAGTATGGTATGGTGGTGGAATGCATAGAAAACGCTGCTGCCCATTCTCCGGTGAGACCCTTAGTCGCCTTTTACGACACCCACGGGAAGTAAGGGGTGGTGCTATTCTTCTACACAGACAAACGTACTAACTTTATAAAACAAAAGAATTGCTAGAAAAAATAATTACTAACCTAAGCTAATGAACTTATACTTAATAAAGAAAATCAAGAAAAGAAATGCCTAACCTATACCAAATACTTATAATATTTATATTATTATTATTCTTTTATTTCACTAAATACATATAAATTATATTTTTAAATATTAGTATAAAAAATATAAAAACATTTAAAAATATAAAAAATAGTAGCCCACCGGTATCGGGAACAGGGTCCAAGCTACCGGCGGTCAGGGCTCCAGAGAGAGGAACCTCCTAACAATGCGGGCCGTGTCCAGAAGTACCGCTCTCTGAATCAAGCCCTTGATCCAGCTGCCCAACGAGAGCCTCCTTAGATGTTGGTCGAGGCTCTTGGCTATTAACCCATTGGCTGTCACGACTATCGGCACAATGATCGCAGTGTCCACATCCCACATGTCGACAACCTCGCGAGCCAAGTCAAGATACTTGATCTGTTTATCTTTCTCGGCTTTCACGAGGTTCTCATCATGCGGGACGGTTATGTCAACAATCATTGCGCGCCGCTCTGATCGATCCACCACCACTATATCAGGCTTATTGGCAACAATAGTCCTGTCAGTGATGATGGATCGATCCCAGTACAATGTGATATTACCATTTTCGAGAACTGGGTCGGGCACATACCTGTAGTACGGCACCTCCGATTCCACAAGGTTGTATTTCAAAGCAAGCTGCTGATGGATTATCCTGGCTACAAGGTTGTGTCTATGCAAGTACTCTCCGTTAGCCAGACGAGAACACCCAGAGATAATATGTCTGATTGATTCTTCCGGCCGGTGGCATGCCCGACAGATGTCAACCGTACCGTCTTTGACAATAAATCTCCGGTAATTGTTCGTCATCATAACTTCGTCCATAATTGCACAAACAAAACCTTCGGTTTCTCCAAATAGGTTACCGAAACGCAGCCAGGCTACGGACGCTTGTAGATCTACATCGGGTCCACGTAGGGCCCGGAGAAAGCGTCCGTGAAGCTCCTTACTCTGCCATACCTCCATGCGATCATTAGTGTCAAGCACTACTGGTTTGCGCCAGTTCTCTTTAGCCAAGGAGAGCGGGGTAAGGCCCTTGTCCACTATGACTACATCTCGATGCATCCCCACGTCGGTTTCTAGGAAATATTCCCTGAAACTGCATATCTCGCGATTGTGGAGCGTCTTAGCGTTTAAAAACCCTCGACCTCCACATTTTCGCGGGATATACAGCCTCATTACCGATGACCGTGGGTGATGCATTCGATTTGCAGTCAGCAGTGTACGGACCCTCCTATCCAGGGCGTCGAGTTCGGTCTGAGTCCATTTGAGTATGCCGAAAGAGTACATCAAAACTGGCATGACCCAACCGTTGAAGGCGCGCACCTTGTTTCCGCCTGATAGAAGACTATTAAGCACTTTTTTCAGGCGGCCAAGGAAGCGCTCCTTCACCGATTGTTTCATGTCAGTAACATTGATCCCTAACGCTTCCGACATACCCAAATACTTATAGGTTTCGGATGCGGAGAGGGCTCTAAGGTTTGTGGAATCCGAGAGTTGGGTTCCCACGGATTCCACAATCTCCCCTTGCTTTACATGCATGACCGCACATTTGTCCACACCAAATTCCATCCTGATGGCGCTACTGAAAGTTTCAGTAATTTTCAGTAGCTCCATCAGTTGCAAATTGTTGGGGGCAAAAAGTTTTAGGTCATCCATGTAAAGGAGGTGAGATATAACCTGACCACCTCTCCTCAGCCGATAGCCTAGACCTGAATCCTCCAGCAGCGTGCTTAGAGGATTCAAGGCTAAGCAGAACCAAAGCGGACTCAAACTGTCGCCCTGAAATATGCCTCGCCCAATCCTTATCGGTTCGCTATTCCTCTGAATATTTCGACATCCTGGATAGCGAAGGACCGTCCTCCATTGCCCCATACACGACATCAGGAAGGTGCGTAGAGTTGTATCTACTTTATACAACTCTAACACCCTCATGAGCCATGTATGTGGCACCGAGTCATAGGCCTTCTTATAATCTATCCAACATGTCGACAGATCCTTTCGGAAACGACGAACCTGTTGGCTAATGGCCATATCAATGAGGAGTAGCTCCTTAGTACCGCGGGACCCATTCCTACATCCATTTTGAGAGGCAGACATGATGGAGTTGGTGTCTATATGTTTGTTAATTTTAGTTCTCAAAATGGATGTAAGAACTTTATAGACCGTCGGTAAACACGTGATCGGCCTATAATTTTTGGGTTCCGCGGTGCTACCTGATTTATGGAGCAGGTGGGTAATTCCTGTCGTTAGGAATTGGGGTAGCGAACCAGACTTCAAAGCAGTCTGGAACTGAGATGCCAAGAGAGCGTGCGACCTTGGAAACCATTTGATCCAAAAGTTATGCAGCCCGTCCGGCTCGGGAGACTTCCAGTTAGGCAACGGACGGACTGCACGAGCTACATCTTGGGGGCAGATGGTGATAGCCCCCATTTCTGGTATTGGGTCGCAGGCTCGCTCGACTTCTCGAGCCCAATCACCTTCGGTGTGACTGACAGGCACCGACCAGATATTGCGCCAGAAGGAACACATGGCATCATCATCTGGTAGGCACGTCTCAGCCATACCTTGGTCCGGTCGTTCCCAACCCCTATAAACCCACCTTTCATCGCTCTGGAAGGTGCGATTCTGAGTGTATCGCTCTACTCGCCGCCTATACCGACGAATACGGTTTGCCCATACATACACCTTCTGCTTCAGGAAGTCGATGCGCTCTGTGACACAAGACATATAGTCTTGAGGACTGATATCAGTCCCCGAGAACGCCCGCCTCACAAAGCGCATCACTCTAGGGCGAGTATTGCCCTCCCTGAAGCAGATTAGTTTGCCGATGAGCGTCCTGGCCCCACCAATACGGCGTTCAATCCTGCACTGCCAAGCTGGTACGGCTTGTTTCGGTCGTGTAGCTCTAGAATCGTTGGCAAATTTGACGTGAGCTACACGACATGCCGCTACAGCCGCGCAGTACAGAATCGAATGAGTATCGATGAGGTCTTCGCAGATATCAAAATATTTTGACAACTGCGAATCCAGGGCCGCCACCAGCGCCCTATTTTTGTTATGCATGGGCAAACGAGGTAAGCGTGGCCTAAGTTCGGGCGACATGAAGCGATATTCTTGAATCGCATCCTCCAAAGCACTCCTCAATTCCTCATTGCACTGGGTACTTATATTTATAGCCGTATCATTACTCCCCTCGTCAGCATGACTTATATTAGGCTGCGGTAATATTACAGCGGTCTGCGACTGGGGGGCGATGACATGGCTACTCTGCATTTCACTTCGCAGGCGATCAAGTACAGTGTCATCTAACATATGATTACGCTGGATGACCCGCACCTGATCCGATAGTCGTTGTGCCGAAACGTTTACAGCTGGTTCAAGCACCTGAAAAAGAGATAGCATCCGAACACGGTACGCGGTCAGAATGTTTCCCCCCTCTGTAGCCCCATAGTATGAGCGCATGACATTTTCATTGATGGATTGTGTCCATCTCATGCGCTGCACACTTCCGCCGGGAGCTGGGACCCTATCAGAGGCCGGTGGGCCTCGAAGTCCTAAGCCGTCCGGCGGCCGGCGTCCTCTCCGTCGACGAGCAGGTGGTGGCGTCGTGGGCGGAGAGAAATACTCGTCGCTCGAGCTCGACGCAACTGCCGCAGCCGGTGTCATCACAGCGCTCACAGTGGGGCTGGGTACCGGTGGGGGCGAGGCGGAGCTGAGCGAAGAGTCCGGAGGTAGTAGGCGTGCACGTCTTGCGGCTAGTCTTGTCAACATTTCCTTTTCTTGTTCGTTTTTATCGGAGGTGACATGACAGATGTCACCTCCGGTTCGGCAGTTTTTGTTTATAGTTTATCCAAATATGGTTCATTGTAAGTACTGTTTTGTTTATAAAATGATATTATATTGGGCTATGGCTGTAGTATTTCAATAACGCAACAAACAAACAATCAAAAATGCTTATAAAAATATTTTTCTGAAAATTGTTAGAAATGACGACTTGTTGACATTGGTGTTGCCAGCCTTATTTATTATTATTTATTATTATTATTATTAGCCTGTGATGTCCCACTGCAGGGCAAAGGCCTCCCTACTCTCTTTCCACTTCTCTCTGTTCAAAGCTGCTAAGGACCAGTTCTTGTTGAAGGAGTCCAGCTCATCCCGCCATCTCCGTCTGGGCCTGCCACGATGTCGTTTGCCATTAAGAGGGACCCATTGGGTCGTAAGTTTGGCCCATTGTTCGTCTGACATGCGGCAGATGTGTCCAGCCCAGTTCCATTTTAGCGTGGCAGCTTTCCAAGTGATCCACCCGCCACAGTGATCCTGCGATGCGCGCTGTTCGTCATCAACTTGGTCTTTGACATATTCATCTGAAGTCCGACCTCTAGGCTTGCCGTGCCAAGATCGTCTAGCATCTGTGTCAACTCGGAGGCTGAAGACGAAAAGAGCACAATGTCGTCGGCGAAACGGAGATTAGATAATCTCTTATGGCCGACCACAATGCCCCTTTTCGTCCAGCCCGCTGCCAGCTTTCGGAAGACTTCCTCCAGCACAGCTGTGAATAGTTTCGGAGACAGCGGGTCGCCTTGCTTAACTCCTTTCTCTATCTGGAAGGACGGTCCTGTCATGGAACTGATCTTGATCGCTGCAGTGCTGTTCATATAAATAATTTTTAGAAGATTAATATAAGTGGTGTCTATATCTTGATTTTGCAGGGCGTTAAAAATTGAGCTATGGGTGATACTATCAAAAGCTTTTGAATAGTCCACAAAAGCGATATAAAGTGGGAGCTGGAATTCTAAGTGTTTCTCGATAATTTGGTTGATAGAGTGAAGGTGGTCAGTAGTAGAGAGGCCGCGGCGAAATCCGGCCTGTTCGGGGGAATATTTATATACAAACCCTAAATACAAATTAAGATAAGTATGTATACCGAAAATCAGGGAAAGAAATGCCTAACCAATAATAAATGGTTACAATATTTATTTACAAAACCCTAAATAAAAATTAAGATAAGTAAATACCCAAAAATCAAGGAAAGAACCGCCTAACCTATACCAAATACTTACAAAGTTATAAAGAAAATTAAGAAAAAGAACCTAACCTACAAATCCTAAAATATAAATAAATGAAATATGCAAACAGTCAGTATTCAAGTGAATCGCAATAATCGAATCCAACTATTCGCCTATACTCTCCAGGATACGTGCGTTCGCTACGAATAACTGAATCCTTATGGCAGCGGCGCGTTTTCTTTTGAAATGGTCATCTCGCAGTTCAACCTGAGGGGTTGTCGACTGCTTAACCTGGCTTTCCTGTGGATGCCTCAATAAATTAAGGCCTCCAGCCAGGGCATAATACACAACTTGACTACACAATATAAACTTAAAAACTAAGCGACTACACGCTAAGGGCACCCCCTGTGGGGTACGGACCTCGGCTTAGGGCGTCGCTGGGAGAGGGCAGCAAGGGACAGGCTGGATCGGAATTATGGCAGCGGCGCGGCTCTCAGCGCGCTTTATACAAGGTGTAACGGAAAGGGGGTATCAACCCTGAAGGAGGTGAATGTGCTCATGAAACTGAACAAATTTCCCCAAAGAACATAGGTCGAAATATGAAAAAAATTTTGGACCTCCCATAGTAATAGTAAATCATTGATGTACTATTACTATGGGAGGTCCCAATTTTTTTTTCATCTTCATTCATCTCCTTCAGGGTTGATACCCCCTTTCCGTTACACCTTGTATATATAGCCACGGACGCGCAGGCGCGAGGCGTTTACGTACTCTGATAGAATACCTTAACAAATGTTCGCCGTGATTCTTTAAATTGACATAACTTTTTTATTTATGAACCGATTGACATGAAATAAACACTAAATGTTAAGTGAAGCTTACTACAATATATTAGTGAAAACCGCATCTAAATCGAATAAGCCGTTTCTGATATTAGCGTGCACAAACACAGCAGACAAACAGACAAACAGACATACAGACAAACAGACAAACAGACAAAAAAAAATTTAATTACAATTTCGGGTTCGGCATCGATATAATAACAACCCCTGCTACTTTTTTTTAATATATTTCCATTGTACAGACACCACTTTTCTACAATTTTATTATATGTATAGATAGAAGATAATTACAGCCTGTCACTGTCCTATAATTATCGTGTTGCCTAGTAACTGGGTTGTAGAGGTCACGTGGCTTGCGCCGGGGGGGTTGTGGACGCAAAGGCTGAGCCGGATGCCCATGACCCCCCCATCAAGGCGATGAGGGAACACCGCTGAGTTTTAGTGGGTATACTGCCACTCTGGCAGGGAGTCCCACATACTCCGTCTCGTCCCCCGACGAGCGGAGATGCGTAATGTCATTTCTCAGCTAAAAAAAAAAAACAGGTAGTCGCTCCACGTAAAACACTGGTATTCAGCTGCATCCGGTTAGACTGGAAGCCGATACGTTTGCTTACCAATAAATCCGATTTCAAAAAGTTTTATTGTTATTTATCGTCCACCGTAACTTTTCACCGTCTTAATAGTTGAGTTCCCAATATAGTTAGGAAACGGCTAGGCAGATGATGATGATTTTTCCTAGGCACTGTAAGGACAAAACTTGTTCTGAGCATTGATCACCGTACTACATGTTTGCGAATGTATACCAACAAATACGATTCCAAAAAGTTTTTTATTCTCCACCATAACTTTTCACCGTGTATCGTCTTAAAAATTGAGTTCAAAAAGAGCAATTTTGTTACAGACGTTTGAGAATCTCCTTAAACTAAATATATTTTAAAACACCACTTAACAAGATTCGCGTCATTCGCAGTGAAGTGGCAACGATTGTAGTTAATGAAGTCTTTAACGCGAGATCTTCATACGAGTGTCCCCCCTCCTCCCGCGCAGCTCCGTACTTTCTGTGAAATTAAGCAATTTTAATTTGGAGCTTCGGTTAAGGTGCGTTTGGATAGAATGGAGTCAGGGTAGTGATATAATAGTCCGTTTTCGGGGGCCCATTATGGAGTGTGCAAGTCACCCCCTGCCATTTTATCCGTGTATAAAACATTGGTCAGGCAGGGGCCATAGTCCTTCCATAGTTTTAGGTAGCCAGTCTACTTTAGACACCCAAATAGTCTAATACCTATATTTCCATATCCTGCAATAGTCCTACACCAACCAGGGCTTGTCCTTGTGTGCGCATGCACAGTGCGTACAGGGATAATCGCCGGTTGGTGCCTCATTTCTGCCTTTGCGAGTTGGTTTCGGCCCCTCGAACCTTTGTGCTTTCCAAAGGTCCAGGACCCGAATATGTCAAAGACACAATAAAAATAATAGTCTTTTCTGTGAGAACCGTATGGAATTTAACTACATATGTGGTCCAAACGCGTAATATTCATCTATTATTTTATTATAATACACTAATAACAAACTTGAAGAGTTTTTTTTGTTTCAACGAGCTAATCTCCGAAGCTACCAGTCGGATTTGAAAAAAATCTTTTTGTATTTCATAGCCCAATTGATGAGAAAGGTTATAGGCTTATTAATATCACGCTACAACCCATAGTAGCCGAGGAAATACGAAAAAACTCAGATAAAACGCTTAGCAAATCATTTTACGGGGGGACGGGATACAAGAAATTTATAGGATAACCTACCTATCTAGCGCAGAAACCCACGTAGAACGACATGATTAAAAACTGGCCAATTGCGAGTCGGACTCGCACACGAAGGGTTCCGTACCACAAGGCAAAAACGCCGAAAAAAACACGTTTGTTGTATGGGAGCCCCCCTTAAATATTTATTTTATTTTAATTTTATTATTTATTATTAAAGTTAAAATACAACTGAGTATTTTGTGAATATTTCAAGTGCCTACCTGTTGCCATTTTTGATATCGAGCAAAAAAAGGCAAAAAAATCGCGTTTGTTGTATGGGAGCCCCCCTTAAATATTAATATTATTTTGTTTTTAGTATTTGTTGTTATAGCGGCAACAGAAATACATAACTTGTGAAAATTTCAACTGTCTAGCTATCGCGGTTCTTGAGATACAGCCTGGTGACAGACAGACGGACAGACGGACAGACGGACAGACGGACAGACGGACAGACGGACAGACGGACAGACAGCGAAGTCTTAGTAATAGGGTTCCGTTTTTATACGGAACCCTAATAAACAAGGCTCTTTTAAACACAGTTCTCCGCCATGCAGAAAAATACTGAGTCTTACTTGAAGAAAGGGGGACTTATAATACTTTTCTGTGTATTTCTGGATCTAAACACACCCTTATACGCTACTCTAGCTCACACGACGCGCTTAAAACTTACTCTGGAGTTTGATGTCCATAATTAGCTTTACGTAATTCGGTAATTCCGTTAATGCTACTCCCCTTAAATTAGACTCGCGCTGTCCAATTAATGGTGAGAATTTTTAATCGAATCAACGTTAAACCATACGAGTTTGGATAGTCGAACCGTTAACTTTATTACTGAATTTTCCAAATTGAACAATAAACAGATAGTAGGAGCGAATCAACAAAAATGTTTCAAATATTGTTTGATGCAGTGTAGGTTTTAGGTTTTAGTTAAATAAACGGCGGTGTTTTCATTGTATAAAGTTGTTATTTTTAAAACAAACGCGTTAAAAAGTCATAGGTTGTGACTCAAATAACACGTTGAATATTCGACACAGTTGTTTTGACGCGAAGTTTTGTGTGTATTTCCCGATTAACTGTAACGTTTTTTTGAGTGTGCTTTGTGAAAAGTGGCTGTAACATTTCGTGTTACAATAAGTGTTACAAGTTATTGTGTGCTACGTTTGGCGAAGTTTTAATTACGCTTGGGTTCTAGGTCACGGATGACCATTGGAGTAGACGTGTTCATAGGTACAGACCGCGAATCGGCAAACGTAAGGTAGGATGCCCTCCAGGTGACGATTTTCGAAGGGTGGTTGGTAGCAGCTGGATAAAAGTAAGTATCCGAAAATCGGGTTCAATGGCGTGTAATAGTAGAGACCTATGTCCAGCAGTGGACTGCTGTAAGCTGATGTTGATGTAGATGACTAGGTCATTCGAATTGGTATTGTGGTTTAACAATAACCCTTCCTTCAGTCAGTCATCAAAGCAGAAATCTGAAAAAAATAATTTGTAAACTTAACATCCTGGCACATATCATTTAAAATGCTCACAATGGTTTCCCATCCATTCAAATACTTTTACCAGTTTTTGTAGTAAATGGTAAAATACCCATAAAAGCAGTAAAAGCGATACCCTCTTTGTGGCTTCGGCGTAATGGGGTAAAAACAGCCCAGGTCATTAATCCTCATGAACAAAGTAATGGGTGCGAAGACGAACACATCAGTAATGCTTGCTTACTTTCGTATTGCTTTATAAGCGACCTATAACGGTAACATTTCTGCTCTAGGCTACTATATCTACTTAGGTACTCTACATATAATAATGCTTCCAGAACAGATTTATGTCGTCGGAGTGGAGGAGATTCTATGTTAAATACATTGTACGCTGACTACAAAATGCGTTTCTGGTATTCAATGGCTCACAAACGATGACGTCAAAGCAGAAATAAGGGACGATTAGCAATGTCAATAAATAAAATAAATAAATAAAAATAAAATACTTTTAATTCAGATATCAAGGATCCATAGGTAGGTACATTATAAATAACAACATTACATAAATTACAATAAAAATTAAAATGAAGATTAAAATGAAAATAAAAAATGAAAATGAAAAATAAGAATCGAAATTAAAATCAACAACACAATTAAAATGTAAATGGAAAATACAAATTAAAATTATAATTAAATGACCAATTTAATAAGGGACCTCGACAGCGGAGATGATACTCTGTCAGCCACAGTCTTCAAGATTACGTTGCGGCTGCCACGCGTTCTGCAGATCAAGGAACGCATAATGATTCATCAGAAGCTGCACAAAAAACATCGCACTAACAGCTCTATATAAGTACACCATTTGAGGTTCCAAAATTAGCCCAACTCAACCAGTAGGTTAGTTAGTGATAAGTAAACAATAATAGGGGAATCTATTAAACCGTGCGGCGGACACGCGGTGGCTGGGTGTCATGAAAATCAACTCATTCGGCGAACACTCGCAAACAAGGTCCACATCCAATTAGGCTTCACGAATGGGAATGGAAATTCGAGTCGTGCTGTATTAACCTTATTTGCTTCGAAACCGTGATCCGAGAGTCCGGTTGCGGCTAACTATTGTTCCATTGCTGGCACCCACTAACTATACGCGGCGACAATCCAATTATAAGCGGGAAAGAAATCACGTACGCCTGGGTGTTGGAAGGTCCTGTTTTTAGTGCGTAGGATTGGCTTTTGATTACAGCAGTGTACGCCTTTGCAATACGAACAAAATATAGTGTGCAAAGCTTGCTGTGTGTTTTATTAGAATATTTTTTTATTATTGCAAAGTAGCTCTTTTTTTTGAGGATGGGAAATCATCAAATGATCCCTCCCGCTCTGGGTGGAGCGGAAGGGAGTGTCAGACTCTTACGACTAAAACCCACCCGTGTTCCAACCTTAGCCCTTTATGTTCCGGGCCATTGGTAACGTGGCCCTTGATCTCGTTCTCGTCTAGTGGAAAGCGATGGTTGAGGACAGGCTTGCCTTTGGGGGATGATGCCTGTTCACTCTTGGCTTGAAGGCTGACGGGTTATACGTGGAAGGGAACACAGACAATTTAGATCTGTTGATTATCTTTAGTCTTCAATCTAACCTCAATTTATTCTTTTTTTTAATACCTTGAATAATTTCTGAAAAAAAAATTAAAAGCTCCGAACCCAGGTTGGCCGAAGCAAGGAAAACCTGTTCAGGTGGAGATTCATAGACGACTCCGCCTTGGAGTGTAAATGTGGTGCTGTTCCAGAAACGATGGGACACTTAATATCGTGTCCTGCGTGTCCTGTCAGCTGCACGTTACAGGAACAGCGGTACTATTCTGTAAAAATCTCACCGTGAAAATTTAGGTGAAGTGAGCGTGGAGTGAGCTGTCAATAGTGTCAATTCCTAGCAAAAACACACTCACTTCACGTAAGTTTTCACGGTGAGTTTTATACAGAATCGACTGGCTGGTGGACGCTGGTGATGGCGCCAAACAAGTAGCCGAAGTCTGGGCTGAGTCCATTTAGATTGCTATCGACACGCTAAGAAGAAGAATTCTAAATTGGCTTGAGGTTGGCCTTCGTCTCTTAACTACCAAATTTAATGTGGTTCATGATACTATTTAGACTAGTCCCTCATTATATACAGACAATTCTAATTTTTCACCTCTTTATTAGTGGTTGCAATCATATCACTTGGTTTTAGTAGGTTTTTATATTTTATTTATCCTTTTGATAGATTCTTATTTTGTAAATGTGAAGCCTTTGTAGGCCTTGTAGACTTTAGATCTGTAGACCATTTTTTATTTTATCAAGTACCTGGTAGTTGTTGACAGGCCTACGCTGTCCTCCCATACCTAGTGTGATTTGAAAACATTGTAAAAGCAAATTATTTAAAAAAAAAACTGGCCAAGTGCGAGTCGGACTCGCACACGAAGGGTTTCGTACCACAAGGCAAAAACACCGAAAAAAACATGTTTGTTGTATGGGAGCCCCCCTTAAATATTTATTTTATTTTAATTTTATTATTTATTATTAAAGTTAAAATACAACTGAGTATTTTGTGAATATTTCAAGTGCCTACCTGTTGCCATTTTGGATATCGAGCAAAAAAGGGCAAAAATATCGCGTTTGTTGTATGGGAGCCCCCCTTAAATATTTATTTTATTCTGTTTTTAGTATTTGTTGTTATAGCGGCAACAGAAATACATAATTTGTGAAAATTTCAACTGTCTAGCTATCGCGGTTCTTGAGATACAGCCTGGTGACAGACAGACAGACAGACGGACAGACGGACAGCCAGCGAAGTCTTAGTAATAGGGTCCCGTTTTTACCCTTTGGGTACGGAACCCTAAAAAAAGTAACCGTGGAGTTTCTTGCCGGAACCGTGAACCTAGCTTCTGACGTCTGCCCATGTAGTTTTATGTGAAATAAAATATTTTGATTTTGATTAATCACATTTGCTAGTGAGTATTATGATACCTAATCCAGGTAAAGCAAGCTTTTTGATCTACTAACTATAATAATTTTTCGTGAGTCCTAGTGAGACCCAACTTGTATGGCAGTCGGGCAGAGCTCAGGTTGTGCTCCGTAGCACTAGACATGCGAACATTGATCTGGTTGACTGTTGGTTTTATGGATAAAATAGCCCAATATAGTGCTATATTTTTTTTATAAAAGCCATGTCGCAGGTCAACCTGGAACCTAGCCGGGCTGCTTAACCGGGCTTCCCTGTGGGTGCCTCAATAAATTAAAGCCTCCAACTAGGGCTTAAAAAAACTAAACTAAACAACTACGCGTTAAGGGCACCCCCTGTGGGGTACGGACCTCGGCTGAGAGCAACGCTGGGGGAGAACAGCAAGGAACAGACTGATTCGGATTAAATACAGTGCTACAAGGATCTTTTGGCTCTTAAACTTAATTTTAAGGGGACGTAAACATTTTCAAAAGTCTATTGAAAGTTGAAGATGGTGGCGTTAGTTACGATTTTCGTCACGCACCAAAAAATCCTTGCACAACTCTAATAGCAACCATAAGCTGAACAGCTGAACTACCCACTAGTAATCCGTAAGCACAAAACGATAGGTTCCGATACCATGACCATATATTCTGAAAACCAAAATGGCGCTGGCCACTCGCCTTCTGTGTTCGGGGTCGCCAGCATCTAGACAAACATTTGTATGGTCTACAGATGTTTGTCTGTCTGTGATATGTGTGTTGCGCCTTCCGATAAAGAGAATACTAACGCGGCGTAAGGCTTCCAAGTGGTAGTTTTAGGCAGTTCCAAATTGAATCTTGCAGAAATCGCTACAAGAATAAGTAGATAGAGACAGTTCTTTCTATCGTTTAAGTCATCTTTATTTACTAGTATATAAGTTGTAGTTTTGTTTATTGAAGGCGGAAGGGCGGGCGTTTTGAGGGACTGTCTTACGTAATTTTGACGTTCGAAAAGTGCTGATTCTTAGCCTAATTTGAATAAATGACTTATTTTCTGATTAATTTTGATTTATTTTCTGAACCGCCATAAAGTAGAGTTTAATATATACCTGGTATCTTCTGCTCAGAAAAATATGTGTTGCATAACATATTATGTGCAAATATACATTATGTATGTTGTATATTTTTTGGTATGCCAAATGCTTACTTGGAACTTCAGCATACATAATCAGCCTGCTGTCTGCTGGGTCCCAGGCCCTACCTTGGTGAGATGGAGTGGGCCTTAATCCACCACGCGGGCCCATTGTGGGTTGGTAGATGTCACATGACTTCAAACTTTTTCGTTTGCCTCATGGTGAAGGAGACTTTAGCATGATATACATGACAGAGAAGGTATTTGTGTCTCGTTATTATCAACCATATTATAATTACTGTGGGCGTACTATGGGTAGTGTTGGTTATTGCGCAATAGAAAAACCGTTTGCAGTTCAATTCAGATTATAATTTGACGAACAAATTAATCACACCAGCGAATCGCACACTGTAGGTACGACACAACCAGATACGGAACGCGGGACAGTTTCCGAGCACATGTTGTCCGTACGGTGTCCAATGTCTAAGAGAGCCGCTCCACCTCGCTGCTGGCACTCCATGACTCCCCACAAACTCAGGCTAGACTCTGTCAAGCGCAACCAGATGGCGCTAGCGTTCTGAATAGTCAAACGAGTGACAGATGCGACTTACATAAATCAAGAATTGGTTATTGTCATTCGGTTATCACTCACTTAGAGCCACCTACTTACATTGGTTTGACTTTAACGTACCTAAGTAAAAAGTGTAAAACATTATTCAACACAAGCCCATTGCCCTCAACTTGCGCATTATAACAAGCAGCTGATACCCTCAACTTCTAGTACTTCAAAACTTTTCTTTATCAAATTATCTAGAAAGTTTTGTCCTTTCTTCGCACAATGTTTAGGACCGATGGATCACAGAGGCGTCTTCCCCTAACTTTTGTAAATATTGGTATGGTAACCCGTTATTTTGGCAGGCCATTTATCACTGTCCGATGCAGAAACTAAACGAAATCGAGGGCGAGATATTTTCTCTACCGAAGATAAATATGTCAATAAAGTTTTGCTTGAGGATGCGTAGTAAATATATTGTTATTGATGTTTAGAAGTTAGTTTGATGTCTTGATTACCTGCACGCGTAACACGATCATCATAGAAACAGTTTTGCAACAGATTGTAGACAGATTTATAATCAATCAATCAATCAAAACATTTATTTCGGACAATAACAATCCATATTTTGTTAGAAGATACAATATTTTAAAACTATGTTAGTACACGTAATACATATATCAAAATTAAATTAAAATTAAACGAAAAATTAAATAAGAATTACATCAAAATTATCTTATGCATTAAAATCAAAGTTAAAATAAATATTAAAATCAAAATTACAATCAAAATTAAAATCAAAATCACAATCAAAATTAATTACAAATTAAAAAATTACTGCAATTAAATAAAAATCAAATCAATTAAATCAAAATTCAAATTATAATTAAAACAATATCAAATTATATCAAAAATAAACAAAAACTCTCTTCTACATAAAATATTAATATAATGAAAGTAACAGTGCCCCGCGGTTTCACCCGCATAAGTGTCGATCCCGTGGGAATATCTGGATAACAACTAGCATGTCCTTTCCTGGGACTCAAACTATCTCTGTAGCAAATTTCATCTAAATCGGTTCAGCGGTTTAAGTGTGAAGAGGTAACAGACAGACACACTCTCTCATTTATAATGTTAGTATGGATGGATATTTATATAGTACTAGCTGCGCCCCGCGGTTTCACCCGCGTAATTGTCGATCCCGTGGGAATACCGGGATAAAAAGTAGCCTATATGTTAATCCAGGGTGTCAGCTACCTCCATACAAAATTTTATCAAAATTGGTCCAGCCGTTTGAGCGTGAAGAAGTAACAAACATATAAACACAAACTCAAACTCAAACTCAAACTCAAACCATTTATTTCAATTAAACC
Organism: Mesoligia furuncula; assembly: GCA_916614155.1. NCBI lineage: Eukaryota > Metazoa > Arthropoda > Insecta > Lepidoptera > Noctuidae > Mesoligia > Mesoligia furuncula. The sequence continues at coordinate 12,072,211 of OU744804.1, read as the reverse complement.
ATTTACAGGCACTTTTGAATTGTCAAAAAGTCGGTCAGTCAGAAAATATGAAGCTAGTTGCCCATTCCAAAGCGTAGGTACCTATGGAGAAGAACGGGCAAGAAACTCCATGGACACTCTTTTAAATTGTATTTTTACAAAAATATTAGTTACATCAGTAATGTTGAATTTACAATTATATGTGAGAACGATGTAAAAAATATGTACGCGTTAAGAGCGTCCAGAGTACAGCAAATAGTAAGAAGACAACAATCCAAAAATAAAATAATTAAAAATAAGCCGAGGCAGCTGAGTGATGACCAGCCCCAACTGACGGCGCCCGTTCACGAACATGACGCATAGATCAGCACCATTCAGCTCAACCATTTTGAAGGGAGCTAAATGATCCAATACACACGCCACCGTCAGCGAGACATTTGTGTGAGCATGACATACTATCAGCCGCCATGGCACATTCAAGTCAATGAAAGACATATTACCCGGTAAATGGTAAATAAGGTATACTTACATAGAACTCACATCTGTGCTATGCAGTTATACAATGCAAAGGAAATTGAGTTTATACAATGCAAAGATAATCTTACAATCTTCAGCAGCTCCAACAGTATTTTCAAGTGTTAATCAATTAGTTGTGGTTGTGGAGCAGGACCAGCATTGAGCCAGGCATTTTTATCAGCGATGTAATCCCCTAACTTATAATATGCCTGACTGCATAGTGTGCGTTTTATACAAGACTTGAATTTTGTCTCATTCAGTTGAAGAATGTGGGGAGGTATTTTATTATAACATTTTAAACAGTACCCCATAAAAGATGAGTCTACTTTAGCCAGTCTGAAACCTGGTTGAACTAATAGGTCCCTATTTCTAGTACTATAATTATGTCTTTCACCTCTTTTACCGAAAAGATGTAAGTTTTTTCTTACATACATGATGTTTTCGTAGATATATTGACAAGGCACCGTCATGATGTTAATTTCCTTAAACAGTTCCCTTAGAGAATCACGCCTGCAGAGGTTATATATGGCTCTGATGGCTCTTTTCTGCAGAATAAAAATAGAATCGATGTCTGCAGCCCGTCCCCAAAGTAAAATACCGTAAGACATGATACTATGAAAGTAACTAAAATAGACTAGTCTCGCGGTATCTACATCAGTAAATTGACGGATTTTTCTGACAGCATAAGCTGCTGAACTTAGCCGTCCTGCAAGAGATGTTAAATGAGGACCCCATTGTAGCCTTGAGTCGAGCGTGATCCCCAGGAAAACCGTTTTATCACACACACACACACTCACACACACACTCACAAACTTTCGCCTTTATAATATTAGTGTGATTGATCTGTCATTTTGTCTATTCTTCTGTCGACAAAACCCGTTTTTATGGTAGTTAATAATGTTATTTACTGGGTTTTTTGTACTCCTTCTTTACCATATTTATTTTCTTCGAACTTAAAGTTATCTTTAAGATCTTAGGCTTCGAGTTGATTAAACTTCTTTGTAGTTTACTCAATAAAACGAAATTTTTAGAAGATTAATAATTACCTATGTCCTCAATATTTAAGACAATAGTTTAGCTTTTAACCGACTTAAAAAAAAAGGAGGTTATCAATTTGACACGTAGGTATGTATGTAATATTATTGGTATGTTTTATTATATTCATGTTTTTAAAAATTTCTAGCTTAATTTTGTTGAGGCTCATTTACGTTTATGCTTAAAATTAAACTAGAGATCTTGCCTCGAGCTGGGTTTACGAATGAGGGTTTCGTTTTAGTCCGAAACAGGTCAGACAACCCCGAAACCGGTCGGACATAAATACACCATTTTTTATAAATTGTAGACTGATTAATCCAAATCTAGTTCACATTCCATTGTCCAGGAGACAATGGAATGGAATTGATTAAGTTCAATTATACATCCAATACCTCTGTTTAACACAGAGGGACTAATAAACGTACCTGAACATTAGTAAGAGGCTCAACACATAACATCAATACTGCCATCCTAACTAATATTATAAATGTGAAAGTAAGTTTGTATGTTGTTTACCTCTTTACGCAAAATTTCAGGATGATCGGTTCAGAGGTTTAACCGATCATCTTGAAATTTTGCATATACGTTGTCAGGTGTACAGAAACGGACATAGGGTACCTTTTATCCCGAAAAATAGTGCTGTTCTCGAGGAAAACCACAATATCGTTATTATGATATTAAATTGTACCACGTTTCTTTCGAACGGGATCGACACTCATGCGGGTGAAACCGTGTGGCGCTGCTAGTATCAAATAATTCCGACAACATTGTAATTGGCTTGATCTAATTTACGGGTAGGTACGACTATATCCCCGGGAATGGAGACTGTTCGGGCTAATTGCAGTAAGCCAATTTCACATAATTTTGTCTTAGTTTCAAATTTGACTATATGTACTATGGTATGCGACACGTACGTACATCGTGTGCGCTAGTACAGGTGGTGAATGCACCTAATTTAATTAGCTGGAGTTTGTTGATAGTTGGCATTTGTGAATTAGAGGAATTAGGTCGTGGAGTTTAAGTTGTTATGTCCTTGGGACTGACTGGTGGTAGTGAAACTGGGACTTTGCTAAATGGAATACTAGTTGGTAATATTTGGAGTAGTTGGCGGTGAATTACGTGTTGTATCAAATTGCCTGGCATTAGTTTGTATTATGTTTCAGTAGAGACACTAAAAAAATGATCTCATCAAGGTGATACACTAGAATATTTTCCCGAGCATTTCCATGTAATGTAACGTTCTTACGAAGAAAAGCTCAGTTTCCAAAACTATTTTCATGTAATGTAACTTTCCTACGAATGCTCTACGCTGTGCTTGACGTAATGCTCACGGCGAGTGAGCTTACCTGTAAAATTTCTTTCTACCTTGCGTTCATTGTTGATGATTTTGCGTTCTTGCGCTCGTACCATTGCTCGATAAAATGTTACACCAATACGCTCGTTGACTTTTTAAATCAGGTTGTCACAAAACTTCGAGCATCGTGGTCGAAGTACGGTTCGATAAAATTTAAAAACGGCGAATGCTCGATGTTCTGTTACAAGTAAAAGGTCTAGCCAATACTCACCTTTATATGTTATCACTACAAAAAACTCACTTCTCTTAAAATAAATAAATAAAAAATAATTTCATTTATTTCAGAAAATAGATAATCAGAGGATTATCATTGATTTTAAGAGTAGTGTATTTTTAAGAAAGAAATAAATTAAAGTTTCGTCTTTCCATAAAAATTGTTCAACCGTGACAGACGAAACGTGTTATTAATTAAATTAAATTAGGAAGGATTTTTGCATAGCAGATGCGAGTGGGAACACCGGGGACGTCTAGAAAGACATATTATACCAAATGCCTTATTGGCGATGGTCTTTAAAGAGGCCAGGTGCGTGTGTGACCAGATGTGTGAACGTAAATCAAGCAAAAGGAGTAGGTAGGGATCGTAGCAGGTGGCGTTCCATGATTTCTACTTACCCCCATGGGAAGAAGGCGTGAGTTTATGTATGTACGTATATGTTAAAGGCCAAACCCGATTTTAGGATGAACTAGTTTCGCCTAGGCCAAACTAGTTCACCGGCGACGTAGGATGCAAGAGCGAGCGCAGGGCACCCCGAGGTTAGGTTTGGTTAGGTTACTTTAAACCCTTTACACAGAAATAGGAGCCCCGCGGAGCGGGGCTCCGTCGACATAGGATGCAAGAGCGAGCGAATGAACTGGTTTGGCCTAGGCGAAACTAGTTCATCCTAAAATCGGGTTTGGCCGGTACCATATACATAAACTCACGCCTTCTAAAATTATATTTCTAGTAATTAAAATAATAAGTAAGAAAATAACAACTAATACCTACCTAATCACACGAATATTATAAAGGCGAAAGTTTGTGAGTGTGTGACTGTGTGTGTCTATATGTTTGTTACTTCTTCACGCTCAAACGGCTGGACCAATTTTGATAAAATTTGGTATGGATGTAGCTGACACTACTTTTTATCCCGATATTCCAACGGGATCGAGACTTATGCGAGTGAAACCGCGGGGCGCAGCTAGTTAATTTATAAAAATAACAAAATTAAATCCTAACTTAATTAGAACTATACACAAACTAAAATATAGCGTCGAAAAATTCATCCGCATCGCTGTCGACTGGTAATGTACCCAAGAGACTGGCGGCATTACCACGTTGTATGGTGATGCTTAGCCTTTGGCCAAAGTAAAAGCCAGCCCTTGGGTCACGGGAAGTGTCTACCAGCCTTTTCGAAATTTCCTTAAAAATACCATGAGCATTCGAACGCCACGGTCCGAGGGGTTGAGGATTTCATAAACTTATTTTCCCTATCATCTGCGGTTATGTAACGCTGGTACAGACGCCAGCACATCAAGCTACCCGAAAGTGTCAAATGTTCCCAATCAACTTTGAACCTTATGCTTTGGCGATAAAGTTGAAAATCTATTAAAGAAATTTGACAGATTGTAGTAGCTTGATGTGCTGGCGTCTGGACCTTAGACATCATAAGGTAGTCTCGTCCAAAGGCCAGAATTAATCACATAATCATAATCATTTATTTATTTGTAAACATGGGTAAGAGGTACATAGATATTTTTCCTTATAATAAAGTTCTCCATATTTTACCATCACATGGGTTTGCAAATAGTGTTAGTAATACAATTTAAAACTATCAATAATGTCAACAAAATTCAATAAATCACAATTCCAAATCTAAAAACAATAATAAATCATTTAAAATAATGACTAAAGACTAAATTAAATAATAATAAATCATACATACCAACAATTAAGTTCAGAATGATCAATATTAATTAAGTTCAAAATGATATTTCCTAACATAATAAATCACAACAAACATAATCCCATCTCACTCACCTAACAGAATTTATATGGAACTTTCTCAGTTCTCACAACAAGTTAGAAGTGTTAGAACTATAAAATTCCGTCGCTCTTCATAAGAACACAAGTGTGACTGTTTAATTTCATTTTATTGTCAAATGCACCGCTGAAACACCGCACTGCGCCGCTTTTGTTTCACACCTAATTGTGTTTGCAAGTTTGGACATGCATTAGCGTTTATTAGAATAGAATTTTGTTTTATGGTGATTAGATATTGCAGGAATGTTTGTTAAACGCTTGGGAGGAAATATTTTCGTAATTGGAAGTTTAAAAGCTCAATACGATTAGCGGTAGATAAACAAAGAAGATCGAACATTTTTGTATGAAGCTTGGCATACCTAAAGTTGCAAGTACAGACGCCAGCACATCAAGCTACCACAATCTGTCAAATTTCTTTAATAGATTTTCAACTTTATCGCTAAAGGATTAGGTTCAAAGTTGATTGGGAAAATTTGACAGTTTAGGGTAGCTTGATGTGCTGGCGACTGTACATAAAAAGTCGAGTTTTGATGTACAGGTTTGAAACATATGCCAATCAATAGAGAAAATTATTACAAATAACAAATACTATTGACAAAAATGTCGTAAGTGACTTTCTGAGTTATTCCAGTTTGAAAATATAATATATGTTAAAAGAAAAACTGCATTTAATTGATTTAATAGTCCATTATTATCAGTTTGAAGCATTCCGCGTCACTACTAGTAATAAATTGGGTTATCATATTAATAAAATAACAGTATAATTTTTTTTTATTAACCTAAGTTAACTAAGGCTGAGTTGCATCATCTGACTTTAACCGTAACTTTAACTATAACCGGTGATTTTTGTATGCAGTTTGACAGACTTTTGACGTTTGTTAAAGTTAAAGTAAGATGATGCAACCCAGGCTTAGTCATCATCAAGTTTACTTTTATGGAATTTATGATATTATTATTTAATTAATGTTGTTTATTTTTGTATTCCGGGAAAATATAATAAAAGAAAAACATTCATTTTAAAGCATTCCACGTAATAGTGACTAGCATTCAATTGGATTGCCGTAATAAAAAAGATAAATAACATTAAATAAATAAATAATTAAATTATCTTAAACTATTTTATTATTATGATAACCCAATTTATTACTAGTTTATTACTTACGACATTTTTGTCAATAGTATTAATTGTTGTTTGTAATAATTTTCTCTATCGATTGGCATATGTTTCAAACCTGTACCTACATCAAAACTCGACTTTTCATGTACTTGCAACCTTAGGTATGCCATAGAGGTTCGAACCCTTTAAAAAAAATTCAATCGTTGGAAAATGATAGAAACAGGACGATGTTTTAATTTATTTTTTATCACATCTATTCAAAAAGAGGTAGTGTATTCTTCGTAAAAAGGGACTAAAAGCGATTTGAAATTGGAACGTGGATATTGTTAGTAAAAGTTCCAATCACCAAAGAGATCAATCACGAACATTGTATGAACAAGTAACAGGCTGTATGATAAAGAAAAACGCGCGAGCTAAATAAAAAAAAAGTTTGTGAAAAAATATAAAACGCTCGAAAACACTGACCTCTATAATTGTATTATAGAGGTCAGTGCTCGAAAAGCATTCTGCCTTCGTTCGTAGTTGTTTACTCAAATTAGTAAGTATTTATTTAGTTTTATAAAAAATGTTAGTCTATAAATGAAACTATATTTTATGCCGAATAACACACGACACGGGCGAGGTTTAGCGTAGTAAAATCTGCACCTTATTGACGGACGTTTTGCACGCCGATTCATAAAAGCATTTCAGCCGAAAGACGTCCACTGCTGGACATAGGCCTCCCCCAAGCACCTCGGCTTCGACCGGTCCTGTGCTTCCCGCATCCAACGGGTTCCTGCGGCCTTCACAAGGTCGTCGGTCCACCTTGTGGGAGGCCTTCCAACGCTACGTCTTCCGGTGCGCGGTCGCCACTCCAGAACCTTTCGGCCCCATCGGCAAGTAAGTAGCTTGTATTGCCCAACTGCGGAGCAAATACCTCCCTCTCCCTTTTCCACTCAATTTTAGTCTTTTGCGAATGCCGGCCAGTCCTTACGGTAGGAGTCAAGCACGTCCCGCCATCTTCGTCTTGGCCTGCCACGATGGCGTCATGCGTTTAGTGGGGATTTATCTCATACGTTAAAAATTTTATAACATACCAAAAAGAATACTCCGGTAGTATTATTTTAAATCTTTAATTTTTAGGCAGTGTCGGTAACACGATCAAAACATTGACTTACTCCGTGTTTGGTATTATGAAACTCAACCGATGCAATGTTAGCGACAGTTTTGTATGACGAACGATATCTATCGTAAGTTATTTGGACTTTTTGGTACAAGGTGGTTGAATGACATTTATCGCAAGTTTATTTGAAAAACACTTTAGAGTGGTGCAGTCTGGACACGTACAGCTGCGTCGTCGGGGTTGCTGGACGCAGCAGCATGTTGGATCCCGCCAGGGCGGTGCCGCACTGATTCCGACAAGGAGGCTTCTTCTTCTTCTCCACCTTGATGAAACCATCCTTGTCGGACGTGTCCTTCTCTGGATCCTGCCTTTTCAAAACCTTGTTGGGTTTCGACTGGCTCCATTTACTCCCTTTTTGTTTTATTTCTTGAATTTCTGAACATTTGCGTATTATGTTGGGAGTTTTCTAATTAGCTTACAGCAAAATATTAATCAATTATTTCTATAATAACATTGAAGTTAGAAATTCCCGGTAATTCTGATCTCGCAGGAGGCTAAAGACTTTCAGAGTATAAAGTTTTCGTTACTGTGTGTTCAAGATTTTGAGAGAGTTGAGAAGTTTTAAGATAAGCTATTGAAGCCTTGAAGTCTTAACTTCACGTGGTATATGTACTTAGGCCCCTGTCCCACCGCCACGAGGAAGAAAGGAAAGATTTTCTCGCTTAAGAAACGCACAAAAGATTATAGGTCCCGTCTGAGTAAAAGAGACACAAATATTAATAATTGAACGCTGTCTGTTTACACCAGGGTACTCGCTTTTGGCAGTAAAAAGAGCTATCAAAAAAAGTACTCGGTCAGCGATGCTCTCTTGGCGGCAGAAAACTCGCTGAGATACGCATACTCGTACCAGCGAGTCAGTAATCGCTCGTCGCCGTCGCGCATAGAGATGGGCGGTGGGTAAATACCCATGGGGTATTTACCGGGTAAATACCCAATTTGGGTATAAACAGGGTTTTTACCCGGTAAATACCCAAAAGCATGGGTATAAACTATAAACACTTTATGGAACGTTTTATTTAATAAAGTTTAGGTGAATTTTAGCCCGTTTTTTTTTAACACATCCATGTTATAAGTTCGGCTACTTTCATATGTTTTTCGTCTCAAAGCCTGATTAAATTGCTTTATTAACTGATAATAACTGTAATTTTAGCATAAATGTAAAATTTCTTTAACTGATTTGATGAAGTTTCTATATAGTAAATGACATATATGTCATTTACTATATAGAAACTTCATCAAATCAGTTAAAGAAATTTGTGATTTGTGACGTGTTTAAGTGTCGTTCACTAATTACCAGTCACCCTATATATAGGGTGACTGGTAATTAGTGAACGACACTTAAACACGTGATTGTAGTCATGAAAACAAACAACTTTTACTATGGGACCAAACCTGAAATCGCGAAAAAAAAATCTGCTGGTCAGTACATTTGTGTTCGCCTAACTGGTCAAAATGTACTGAACTTGGCTGATTTTCCTCTTTATATCATGTCCTTTCATTATATATTCATATATATTCAGGGATATAAAAAAGGAAATAAGGCATCTTTAATCTATAAATAAGTACGGTACCCGAAGGATGTAAATATTACATAAACATGAGCAAAACTGCGGGAAAAAGCTAGTTAGTCAAAAACTCATGAAAGTATAGAAATAAATGAACGCTGAAGTTGAAATATTTTTAACAGATAATAATGGCACGCACTTTTTACTGCCAGAGAATTTAAATTTAGACTAAGACTAGAAAATGATTTATATCCTTTTTTTAGGGTTCCGTAGTCAACTAGGAACCCTTATAGTTTCGCCATGTCTGTCTGTCCGTCCGTCTGTCTGTCTGTCCGTCCTCGCTTAATCTCTGTGACCGTTAGCACTAGAAAGCTGAAATTTTGTAGGAGTACGTATATCAGTTACGCCGACAAAGTGGTAAACAAAAATTTTGCAAAATATTTTTTTTTAGGGTAGCTCCCCTACATGTGATGTGGGGATAAATATTTTTTCATCATCTACCCCATCGTGTGGGGTATCGTTGAATAGGTCTTCTAAAATGGCTTAGGGGTTGCTAAAATTATTTTTCGATTTAATGCTCCATTTACGAAATATTAAAATTTAAAGTGAAAATTTTTGTTCCAGTAGGGCGTCTCCCCCCCTCTAAAAGCTAAACTACTGGCTTGAAAAATCTGGAAAAATTCACGATGATAGTGCATTTCATGAACTTTAAAGGAAAAGTATAGCGGTTAAGATAACTTTATTAGTTTAGCAGTAATAGTCGTTTAATTTGGGTGTTGGATAATTTTGTACCAAATACAAAATCCTTAGCATTAATCCTTTAAAGTGACTAAGATGAAGTAGTTGCTTGTTTATAATGGGTAAAGTCTTGCATTGAAAACCAAAATATGTTTTTTTTTTTTACCTATTCAGAATAAAGAACAACAGAATCGTACTACATTGTGATAACGGGCTACTACGGAACCCTACTCTGTGCGTGGCCCGACACGCACTTGGCCGGTTTTTTATAAAATGTTTTAGGTTTAACTTACACAATGCCATTTAAACAATTTAGTAATTAAAAAAATATCGATCTGTTAAATAGTAATTAATAACAGATTTTATTATTTTGGTATTGGTATCAATACAATATTATCCATTTAGGTGATTTTTAGCCACCAAAACATATCTCCAGAATACTTAAATTCGATTTACAATAAAGAAAGTTTGTTAGAATACCAGTAGATAAGCGTTTCATATGAACTTTTTAAAAATTAAATAACTTTCTTTGGTATATCTACTGTAGTTTAGTATATTTTCTAAGGTTTAACGTAAATTGTATTGCATTCAATTAAATATACATATATGAATACAATATAAATTATACTATGGTAAAAATATTACCTTTGATTTTAGAAATATTCCCAAAACCAGTTTTAGTCGTTAGCACCAGCAAAATTTTGTATCCTGATCCAAAATGAAACAGTATGAGATATCACTTCTACGTGCGCACTCTTTAGTAATTCAAAAACAAGTGGAAGTAGTAAGCATAATACGTATACGCGGAGAGAAGGCGAAGAAGCGGGAAGGGTTGATGTGCATATTTGTAAGGATTGAGGGACCGCTGGCCAGCTAAATGCGCCTACTGACGGACTTATTTTATCAATTAAAAGTCAACTTTAGAAACTTTAACGTAAGGTTGAAACGCCGCGAGCTGCACCACGCCAGCATTTTTTTTAATATTAATTTCAATCTTATACGCTAATGTAGTAGATTTTTTGTTAATAACAAAGTATCTTCATCGTCACTAGTTCTGAGCATATACGCGAGTTTGCCAGATTTTAGTTCTTCATCTTACATACTCAAGAGTTTGATGATTCACGTTTATTTAATGTATTTTATCAATAAATATTTGTTACGACATGCTGTGATATTCAAATAGTCTTTAATTTAAAACTACTATAATCAAATGTAATATAAACCACCTAATATAATATGTAAAAAATACAGACGTACAATTTTTATATGATTTGTTAGTAGAAAACTATTCTTTGCTGACACCATTTACATTTCATGCATAAAACACATTTGATAAACATTTTTTATTGCTTAAAGTGTATAAAAGACTTAAAACAATAATGAAAAAGTAAATACCCACCATTTGGGTATTTACCTGGGTAAAAACCCTGCATTTGGGTATTTTGGGTATTTACCCGGTATTTACCGGGTAGAAACCCATCTCTAGTCGCGCATACTCGCTGTTTGTTCCTTGCCAACTTGTTTTTGAAGCGTTGCTATAGGCCAACCGCTTAACTGAGACGTTGCCACAAGTGGACGAATCGGTCGTCCTGTAGCTCTACTCGGTGTGACAGGTTCCTTACTCAACTGATATCCATCTGTCGGTTTACCGATTTTTGTTATTTTCGGTACCTATATAGTCACGAATTAACACAGGTACTTAGCGAAATAAAACAGGAATTTTCATCTATGTAGATAAATCAAATCATTTTAGTATGTTTTGATGACACTTATTCAGAGATTGGTAAACGTTACCATAATATACGTGCTTTGGCTAAGCGTTATTTCTGTCTCAACTGTCAAAATACAAGTACAAAATCGTAATAAGCCAAAAATAAAATCAAACTGCCTAGCCATTCCACAATTATACTGGGATCAGTTTTCAATCTACCTGGATGCAGATGAATACCAGTATTTCACATAGAGCGACTTCTTATCTGACAGTGTTTTGGGCTTCTGACAACGCGCAGTAACTGTCAAAAATCTATACGAATGACAGCTGCGACCAACGGCTTAGCGTGCTTTCCGAGGCCCGGAGGGGTCTCGATATGTTATCGAGTGTGTTGTTGTTGTCACTAATCTCGGCCTTAGTGTATAATGCCACAATATGTCTAATTTCCACAAGAAATCACAAGCGTCTCCACTTAAGCACCTTCAGTTCGCAATTTTTTTCTTAATTATTGCAATTTTCATAATTCTCTAGCAGCGAAATGAATAAATAAAAGCATGAAACCTTCACCCTTGTGTGAAAGGTTCCCTAACCAACAGAGCAAGCTGCTCAAACAATACCCACTTCTCATTCCTTTTTCTTCGAGGAAAAAGTAGCGGAGCCAATTTGTTTGCTTCCTCTGATCGGTATGAAAAAAAAAAATAAACATGAGAAGTAATTAAAAAGGACAAAAGACTCTCTGAGGTAAAATAACGATTTAATTCTACAGAAATAAACTACAGTGGGGGAGAATTTACTTGCAAGCCTGTATTGTTCTTATAATACAATGATAGTACTGGCGATCACTGCATTGCGGCTGATTAATGTTCAGTGTGCATTACTATGGAATAATTCACGTAAGAGGAGAGAAATTATAAAGAAATTGTCAAGAAAGAAAGAAAGAGAAATAGGATTATTTGTCACAGAAACATTTGCATACAAAAAGATAATTAACTCGAATAATAAAGAAAAATAAAAACAAAAACTGGCCAAGTGCGAGTCGGACTCGCACACGAAGGGTTCCGTGCCACAAGGCAAAAACGCCGAAAAAAAAACACGTTTGTTGTATGGGAGCCTCCCTTAAATATTCATTTTATTTTGTTTTTATTTGTTGTTATAGCGGCAACAGAAATACATAATTTGTGAAAATTTCAACTGTCTAGCTATCGCGGTTCTTGAGTTACAGCCTGGTGACAGACAGACGGACAGACAGCGAAGTCTTAGTAATAGGGTCCCGTTGTTACCCTTTGGGTACGGAACCCTAAAACGCACAAAATAGAAATAGTCGACAGCTGCACGCGTAGCATGGTCACCATAGAAACGGATTTTGTCGACGGAAGAATAGACAAAATGACTGATTGTAGATTCTATTTGTCATTTTGTCTATTCTCCCCACAGCACAGCGTGTTTGTACATTTTGTGTTGATCTGCAGTTCAGATAAAATAATACATTGTACACGGATCAACTCAGCCTATTGCAGTCCACTGCTGGACTTAGGCCTAACCGAGGCTGCACCATAACATCCTGTCCTCCGCCTTCCGCATCTAGTCCGTCCCAGCCACCTTCTTTAGGTCATTGTACAGATGCCAGCACATCAAGCTACCCGAAACTGTAAAATTTTTCCAATCAACTTTGAATCTTATGCTTTAGCGATAAAGTTGAAAATCTATTAAAGAAATTTGACAGATTGTAGTAGCTTGATGTGCTGGCGTCTGTACACGGAATTTTAAACAATTATTATCATTTAGGCAAGCCCGATTTGCAGTCAGAATTTTTGAAAATTAATGATTAAAACGAATGATAGTTTTAAGTACATTATTATGTTCGACTTATATTGACTTTTAGACTGTACTATTGTATGTACAACTAAAACGCAAAGCATTGCAATGCCTTTATGTAAGTAGGTATGTAGATAAGTGCTCTAAGAATATCTCCAAAACTATTGTGGAGTGTGGAGTGTACTAGAACCAGTGTACCGATGTATTTCTACGTCAAATGCAGTGCATACTTGAGCACTCACTGGGATGCGAGTACGCATTGTGAACATAAGATTGCAGGTGAAGTATTTGCACTACAGCTTTTCATGATTTTTGACTCAAAGCATGGATTTTCACACATGTATAATTTCAACTGGAATGATGTAACTATTATTTTGTAGCAATATTTTGATATAAATGAGTGTCCGTGGAAAAACGCTTTGGAATGGGCAACTAGCTTCATATTTTTGTCTGACCGACTTCTTGACAATTTAAAAGTGATTTAACATAAACATAACATAATCAGCCTATAATGTTCCCACTGCTGGGACACGGGCCTCCTCTCTGTGAGAGGGAGTGGGCCGTAATCCACCACGCGGGCCCCAGTGCGGGTTGGTAGATGTCACATGTCTTCGAATTTTTGGTTCTAGGACATGCCGGTTTCCTCACGATGTTTTCCTTCGCCGTTTTGAGAGCAGTGGTGATGATATAATTTACACAAAGTAAAGTGCCTGTCTGGGTTAGAACCTACAACCTACAACTCGCAACCTAAGTCGCGGCCGTCACCACTTGGCCACCACTGCTCTAATTAAAAGTGATTTAATTAAAATAAATGCTTTGAGTTTGAGATTGTCATAGTAGTTAGAAAATTACTAGATCTATTTTTTTAGGACGCAATTTTATCTAATCCGACTGGATTTGGAACAAAAATCTACAGTTAATGCTGAACAAACATTAGTGTCTTGAGGAAATAGTTCCTGAAACCTGACGCTAGAATTGGCGTACCTGACCACATACGGCACAGTGGAGCTATGAAGGTATTCGACTAATATTAAAAATAAGGCCAGTCTGAGTCGAGTTTAATAAGGTTGATTAAACCAACCTAGCCTTAAATATCAACTTATACCTAATTAATAGAAATATAATATCCTAACTTAAGGGGCTTACAGGACCTAAACACAAAAAACGCAAGATTTAGAAACAATAAAAGTATATGATCGACTACAGTAAACAAAATCAGGAAACTTTATGAGATTCTTCAGGATACATGCTAGGTAGATAGTGTGTTGAAAACATAATACAAATAATTTGATACGATAGAAAAAAAATCCCCATAACTAAAACAAACTAAAATATGGCGTCGAAAAATTCATCCGCATCGCTGCCGACTTTTAATGCACCCAAGAGACTGGCGGAGTTGCCACGTTGTATGGCAATGCTTAGCTTCTGGCCAAGGTAAAAGCCAGGCCTTGGGTCACGAGAAATGTCAACCAGCCGTTTATATTTATTTCACTTGGCCTTTGGCATTTCACTGGACACTTCAGACGCTAGTTTATTTTTCTGTCCTAAAAAAAACACTAAATACAGAAAAAAAAATACCTACAGTCGAATAGAGAACCTCACAATTACAATGATCATCACTGGTCCTAGGTACGTAGGCACGTGCATATCCCAAAAAAAAAACTCATATCTCCGTACACTGCGAACACCGTTGTTTCCGTCACCGAACCAATTTGTCATTTCATGCTCAATAAAAGTTATTGTATGGAGTTGAACTAAAAGGAGAACTAACATCAATTTCACTGAAATCTTTATAAACTTTTCCAACTTTACGTCCGAAGTATCACGTAGGTACAGTCAGCAACAAAAGTCGATTAACACTTCAGTTTTTTTTAAATCTCAGTTATTGAGCAAAATATTGACACTTCAGTTTTTTTATGTCAATTATTGAGCAAAGTATTTGTTCAAAATTGCATTGTACTTCTGCTGCAATTTAAACAAATATTTTGCTCAATAATTGAGATTAAAAAAACTGAAGTGTTAATCGACTTTTTTTGCTGACCGTACCTAGCTGAAACTATACAATACCGATTTATTACGAGTCATACGTGCTCGAGTATTTCACGATTGGATTTTATAAAAGTGGACGTAATCCTTCTTTTTAAGGTTCCGTATCAAAATGGTTTAAACGGAACCCTTATGGTGAGACTAAGTCTGTCTGTCTGTCTGTCACAGCTGAATATCTCAAGAACTACTAATGCTATCAAATTGAAATTTGGAATAGTTTTCGATGACGTTTGCCCAACTATTTTGCAAATAAGAAAGTAATAAAAATATGTATATTATGTATATTTTTTGCAACAGGGACGGCATTTTGCACATACTCAACATTTTTTCTTTTTTTTAGTTCGCATAGTTTTCGACATTTGATTAAAAAAGTTAAAAAAAAATACCCTCCCCCCCCTTATCTCCAAAGTTTGCAAAGAGAAAAATCTGTAATTATTCTATTTGCTAGAAGATTATGTAAAGATTACAGGAAAAATAAAACGAAGTCTCTAAATAGCATCCTTTTTCAGAAAGCATCAACAAAATTTACATAAGTTCCACTATCAGTCAAGAGATGGCGCTGACATAAAACTTCAATATTCTACACCGCAGTACACAGTGTTATAATTCTCTGACGAATAATAGACCTCGCCGATGAAAATTTAAAAACATATGATGGTACGGAACCCTCGGTGCGCGAGTCCGACTTGCTCTTGCCCGGTTTTTTTAAAGTGTCCATGACGTAATTTTTTTTTGTCTTAAACTTTTATGTTTGTTTAGTAAAAGATCACACTAATATTATAAAGGCGAGAGTTTGCGAGTGTGTTTGTACGTTTATTACTTCTTCACGCACAACGGCTGGACCAGTTTGAACGAAATTTGGCTCACAGATGATTTATAATCAGGATTAACACAAAGGATACTTTTTATCCCGATATTCCCATGGGGTCGAGATTTATGCGGGTAAAACCACGGGGCTCAGCTAGAAAGATATAATTACGCTTGTATCCCTCGAAGGGAAGGGCAGAGATGTAATATAGTACACCAACGCTTCGCCGGTTCATCATCATCATCATCACTTCAGCTGAAAGACGTCCACTGCTGGACATAGGCCTCCCCCAAAAGGGGGGGGGGGAGGTTTGCCATAATCGTCACGCTTGGCAGGCGGGTTGGCGATCGCAGTATGGTATGGTGGTGGAATGCATAGAGAACGCTGCTGCCCATTCTCCGGTACGACCCTTAGTCGCATTTTACGACACCCACGGGAAGTATGGGGTGGTGGTATTCTTTAAGTCCGCCACCGCACAGACTTCGCCGGTTATGTTTAACATAATATAAAATAACATCACGCCTTGGTTCCCAGAAGGGTTCGGCAGAGATGTACAGTCAACAAAAAAGATAAGTATGCAGGATCGTCGGATATAGTCGAAGTTCAGTGAGAATCCGACGGATGTTGTCGACTGAAAGTTAATTTGATAAATGAGCTGTTTGGTTTCTATTAATTAAATTAAATTTTATTCGAGAACATACATCGGTTTCTTGCTAAACTTCAAGAATATCCGACGATCATGAATACTTATCTCTTTTGTTGACTGTAAGTACATACCTATAATACACCCACATTTCACGACGGGCGAGCCTATAGCCATCCGGCGGACACAAATCCCGACTTCGAGCTGCGAGTTCCTATGGCAACGAACTCAGTACCTCACGCTCAGCAGTTGTGCTTGCGATGACTAGACTAACGAGGTAGTCACGAAGTCGTTAAGGGAAAACCTTCAGGGTGACCCGCGAAATTCTAATATTCTTACGTTTTTTGCAATTTGCAGTTCAGTGTCAGGTTGTATTTTGATTAAAATATATTATGATTCGCGACCGTAACAAGTATGACTTTACACAATTATAATTAGCGAATTACTTTTGAGAGACTTAGACTTAAATAGGCTTAACGTGGGATTAATACAATCAATTTTATCCCAACCAACTTCAGAAGGTGCCAAAAAGTTTTGTCATTTAATAACAGTCCTTCATCGGTGACTTCTATCTTTTATCAACTGTTACATAGATTGTTGAACTGTTTACTATAGTTGGTGTGTTAAAATTATTATAAGTGTTAATGTTAGAGTGGTAAAAGGTACGATGGGGTTGACATATCTGTTTAGATAAAAACCCCAAAACAAATAAAGAGAGAAAAAAAACTTATTCCTATTGATTGATATTTCACGAAAAAATCATTTAATAGGATTGGAGGAACTTAGAGGGGTACCATTCCCCTTAATTAGAAATAATATTTGATTAAATTTAATATCGTTTGAAGTTCTACTAAATATTTACTAACTACTTCACCGTGCCATATACGTCATTAATTTTGTTAGTATAGTCGTAATTTGATCAAAGTCTTTAAGGACATTTTGGTGTCTACGAATAATTAATAATTTACTATATTAATTTAAATTATCATAGTATAGATACTTTTACAGAATAGTTAGGAAGAGGCAATAACTGTTATTACTACCGGAGTTCGCTGAATTTCTCACATCATGACGGTCCTTCACATAATTGTCTAAAAGTTGTTAGTATAATATTAATGTGCCAGTAATGTAAAACGACTTTCAATTTATTAGATAGAAGAAAATGAATGCGCATGGAACCGACGTGCGAGCTATAATGCATTCTTCAGTAATGCAGTTATGTTAGGTTGTCGTCCGTAGATATAAGAGATGGTTCTGATCAAGAGACATGCAAGATGTCTCAAAGCATTCAAAACTGTCATCATTATAAACGTGAACATGAAGAAAGTCGTGTTCCAAAGGACACATGGTCACGTGGTCAAATTGGATTCTTTACGGAAAACCATTTTTTTAAATTGTAATTTAACATTTACCTACGCTATAGGTATGCAATTATACATGCCGCAGATACAGGGAAAAGTAAAGTAATTAGTAGAATGTCTAATTTCCATCATTATCATCGTTTCAGCTGAAAAACGTCCACTGCGCACGTAGCACCACCATTTCGATTAGTTCTGTGCTTCTCGCATCCAACGCTGCTATGTCAGATTCAGACTCTGGATTCTGACTGACATAGAATCACTAGAACTAGGCCAGAACAGTCCTGGGACCTCGAAACCTGTCTTTCTGCAGGGAGGGGTGGACGTTATCTCTCCGAAACTGTTTACCGCTGCACTGGAGGATGTCTTTAAGGTTCTGGACTGGAGAGGGGTTGGCATCAACATCAATGGTGAGTTCATCACTCACCTTTGGTTTGCCGACGGTAATGAAGGAAGACCTCAGTACCTCAATGCTCGATGACCTCAGTAGAGCCTCCTAATTCCATACGGTAGGTAATATAAGTGTAGGTGTACACAACCATATTTTCTTTACAAAAATCTGGGAATATTATGTGACCTACTAGTTAAGCCCCATTTAAACGATGCTTACACAATAAAATTGAAGCAACAAATAATTTGCATCCTCGTAAACACTGTTTAGACGATGGAACTTTTATTGTTAGTTCAACTTATGGTATGCGCGTGACCATTTTTTTTTTTTGTCAGAGCTGGACGCTTGCGGAATTAAACAAAAAAGAAAAAGTTATTTTACTAGGTATTTATTAAAAAGAGCAAAGGACATGAAAAATAATAATTGTTTGTAATTTTAACATTACATTGCGGTTGAAAACGCACTTGTTTTGTATTTGTCGGTGGAGCAAATTAGTTTTAAAATGTTGGGTCTAGTTTTTAAGTAGAATGGAGCTTATTTACATGATTTGTCGATGTAAGTCTTTGTAAATAAAATTTATCGACTACTTACTTATGTTTCATGTTTTGTGGTCTTATATTTGTTGATATTTAGATACAATGTAAATTGTTCATGAATAAATTGAATATCGTTTGGTCCCTTTGTTTGACAATTTTGCTCTGTTCGGGGATAACGGGACAGACAGCCTGAAAGCGGGACGAATGGTCACGTTAAGTATGCCACAGGCAATTAAAAAAGGACCGTGTGAATCAGACTTTACGCTAAAATTAAACTTTCGCGTCGCATGACGGCGTGATGCGCCTAGTGGCAAAGAGTACTTAATATACTTGCGTCTAGAACTTCACTAAGGGGTAAGGCGTTAGTCAGTTCGCGTCGAAAACGCTTCATCTAGACAAGCTCTTAGTAACCCGATGCAGAAACAAAAGGGTCTTGAAAATGTTTTTATAATATTGTGTCGAAACCGTGTCGGAATAATAAAGATATCGAATATATTTTCTTGGTATAAAGTAACTTTATCAATATCAGATCCTTTTACCTTTAGTAAATATCCGAAATAGATAGAGTATGGTTTACGTATTAGCTGAAGAGATGATATTGTTAGGTTTTTATTTTATTTATCACGTAAATTGTTGTTTTTTATTTATCACTTAAATTTTAATATATGCTGACCGCTTCACAGAGACGTTGCCTGAGGTAGCAGCGCGGTGCGGGAGGGGTGTGGTGACGTGATGCGAGAGCTCAGTGATTCGTCAACTTGTGACAACTATCACCCCTCCCGCACCGCGCAGCTACCTTTTTTTTTTGTTTCCAGGTTTCAAAATCCTCATGGATGTCCTCCGCCCTGAGGCGGGCGGAGGGGTCTGTCAGACTCTTACTGACTAAAATCTAACCCGTGCTTCTCGCATCCAACGGGTTCCTGCAGCCTTCACAAGGTCGTCGGTCTACCTTGTGGGAGGCCTTCCAACGCTACGTCTACCGGTAGCGGTCGCCACTCGAGAACCTTTCGGCCCCATCGGCCATCTGACTGCGAGCGATGTGCCATCTTGTATATTTTATGTTAAAACAAGACATTTCACGCGTACGTAGTTGCGGACAGAAGCTAGTTTCTTGATATTTTAATTCAGTAACTCGTATATCGCGCTCACCAAGAAAATAAAGAGCCACTTCAATTTATCATGAAATAATGAATCATTAGTCTCTAAGTGCGGGTGTTAGTATTAAACATCAAGTAAGAAAACCCGAATTTATGTGTAGTAAAGTTGGTTTCTTACGCAAAAGATTATCTCGTTTCTTCCCTGGAGAGTCGTAAGTCTGACATACCTTTGGAAAAGAAAGACAGAAGGATTACTTCTGACTTAAGGACTATTTCTTGGATGTTTGTAGGTTTCATTATACAGCTGTGATTACTTTTATTTATAACTAGCTGACCCGGCAAACGTTGTTTTGCCATATAAATTATTTCTAGCTGCCCGGCGCTACTTCGTTCGCGTGGTGTCCTACCCCTTACCCTACCCTACCACTACCCTACTCCTATCCGACCCCTACCCCCTACTCCTACCCTACTCCTACCCTACTCTTACACTACTCCTGCCCTACTCCTACCCTACTCCTACACTACTCCTACCCTACTTCTACCGTACTCCTAAGCTACTCCTACCCTACTCCTAACCTATTCCTACACTACTCCTACCCTACTCCTATAAGTAAATAAAAGTATTTAAAAAAAACCTGATAAAAGTATCCTATGTCCGTCTCCTGGTTCTAAGCTACCTCCCCACCAATTTTCAGCCAAATCGGTTCAGCCGTTCTTGAGTTATAAATAGTGTAATTAACACGACTTTCTTTTATATGTACTTATATAGATTAAATAAAAATAAAATATTAAACCATACAGTTTCAAATAGAAAGTGAAATTGATGCCTTTTTATGTTGGTGTACCGTGCGTATTACATGGCAATGACTAGACGAGTAGTCAAACTGTAGCCGAAAATAAATGTACTTTTTTTCCTTTTTTCTCTTGTCAAAAACCTAAAACTGTAAGAAACCTGTCTCTTATAAATTCCAATAACGTAGAACAAAAACCATTAATATTATACTTCTCACAAGAATTGAAATATTTTAGACATCTACTTTTGCTATTATTCATGGTCGAAGTTTCTTTTTTAGTTTTTATCCCAATGTGGTTTGTTTTTTTTTTCTAGCATGACATTCATAATCAGCCTATACTACTAGAACAAAGGCCTACTCTCGTGAGAGGGGGTGGGCCGTAATCCAACACGCGGGCCCAGTGTTGGTTGGTAGATGTATATTTCTTTAAATTTTTGGTTCTAGGACGATGTTTTGTGCCACGATGTTATCCTTCACCGTTTTGAGAGCAGTTTTGATGAAATAAATTACCTAAAATAAAGCACCTGACTGGGTTCGAACCCACGCACTACAACTCTTAAGTCAGGGCCACTACCACTGGGCCACCACTACTGTTTTTCTAATGTACTTACATTAAAACCTTTTGGCGTGGTTCATCTTTTTTATTTTTTTTGTTTGTAAAGGTTTTGCTCTTGACTCTGGTCATGGTCAGAGGTTACAGAAACAAAGTCGACGATGGAGTGAGCTTACCCAGAAGAAGCCTGTTCACTCTTACTTTGAAGAGGTTCGGGTTGTATGCGCTCTGAAACACAGACGCAGGTAGAGAGTTCCACTCTTTTACTGTGAGCATTATAATGGACATTTGAAAACGCATAGTGTGAATTGGTGGAATAGCAATGGAATAGCATGGTCTTTTATCTATACTAAAAGTATCTAACGTATTAAACCACAAAAAACTGTTAATAAACCAACTTTTCAATCTTCCTTTCGGTATTCTATTAGGTAGTTCCGTTCTGTATTAATTTCTTTACCGGAAAATCTATCTTATAAATATATCCATCCAACCAGATGCTTTTAGAAAAACTTTTAAAGTACATTAGGTGCATCAAGTTACTACTAAGAGCCGTATCTTTAGATGTGCAACTGTGGGCCGTTAGTAGGATGAGATTAAGGAGACTGGTCGAGATAGAGATGAATCGCTTCCATTCATCTCGACGGAGCTCACACGAAGATTGGTTAAAGTGGAGTGAGCACCGACTGGGCCCGTTGGTAAATATTTGTCGTAAAATGTGGCTGAGATAATGTTACTAGAGTTTTGGCATCAACTGAAAGACAATATTTAGCTTTATTTAGTTCAGAAAATATTATACAGCGTGTTAGGTGGTACAGTCTCGTGACTGTACCACCTAACACGCTATATAATATTTATATATGCTCGTGCATAAGTATGTATACACTTGCCTTTATTCAAGGGCCATTTTCTACTTTATTTTTGAATGAAATTTTATATTATTAGGAACATAGCATTTTCGAACCCATAAGTTTATGTAAAGAGTCGTATTTCAACGTTGCATTCGTTATTTCGTGAAAAAATCGCAATTTAACTGTATATTGCCTTTTAGTACGAGACCAACGCCGAAATATAAAAAAAAACAGCTGATTCCTACAAAGAGTACGCAATCAAAATGTAGGAAACAGGCGACTTTTTATTTATTTATTTATTTATTTAAACTTTTCGCACAAAAAGGTACAAAGGCGGACTTAATGCCTTAGGCATTCTCTACCAGTCAACCAAGGGTGGTGAAGAGATTGGATGGCAGGTGCTATGGTTGAGAGGAACAATGATTAAAAAAAATTAAAACTAAGTACACAATCTCTTTTATCTCATATTTCATTGTTGGTCCCATTGGTAAAGGTTATTTATTTTCACGAGTACTACACTCCTTTAAAATATGTCTCTCGTTCAATCTAACACCTAACTGTATGGGTTGCACACATTTCTCTTGATAAATGAAAACAATGAAAGCTAGATAAACGATAATCACCTTCAAATGAACAATTATAGGTATTACTTCTACTTTGTAGGTAGGTATTTCTTTCTCGGTCGCTAATCCCTAGGGCAATAAATCCGTAATTTTTTCTGCCCATTTTTAAAATAATTTATTTTAATTCGGATTTCATTTCAGTGTAACTACCTACATAAAAGCTCATTGAAACACCGAAATACTTTTAGTAGTAAAAATAATAATTAGTGTGTTGAAAGCGTAATGCCGCAAAACCCGCGTAATTGGGTAATTATTGAAATTTTTAATTAGGTTAGTTAATTTATGATACTGAATGGTATAAACATAACAGGAGGGTCGCCACCGGTATTCCAATTATATTATATTAATTATATATTTTATTATGTTATTTATTCATCATCATTATCATCATTTCAGCCGAAAGACGTCCACTGCTGGACATAGGCCTCCCCCAAAAGGGGGGGGTGTGCCATAATCGCCACGCTTGGCAGGCGGGTTAGCGATCGCAGTATGGTATGGTGGTGGAATGCATAGAGAACGCTGCTGCCCATTCTCCGGTACGCCCCTTAGTCGAATTTAACGACAACCACGGGAAGTATGGGGTGGTGCTATCCTTTAAGTCCGGCACCACACAGACATCCGGCACCACACAGACAATTATTAACACAGTTATTTATTATATTATGACAATTTTGTTGATGTGGTAAAACTTCGTCAATTGTTATAACTTAGTTCTTAGAAATAGTGCAATTAAAATCATAGAATGTACCGCAAATATTTTGATAAACATTAACACAAAGGGAATTGAGTGATGTCAAAGTATCAATATTCAATCAAATTTTTAAATGAAAAACAAATAATAGTATATGCTATCAAAATTAAACTCTTATGAGACAATCCAGGTCAATCAATATAATTATATTACTATGTAGAAGTCAGTACAAGCTGTAAACAATAATGTTATCGATATTTTTCCGAAAGCGAAAAGATGACGCATTCGCAGCACGACAAGCTACGCCGTAGCAGGGTGCGTGCTACGCTGTAGCGTTTCGTAGCACTCTCAATTAGTCCTTGTCTCTACGTAAACATTATCAAACGCGGATCTGCTATCGATAATATAAATATTACAAAAATAAACGGTTTAACAGTTAATTACTTTAATAAGTCTGTCAGTTTGTCTATGTGGTGCCGGACTTAAAGAATTGCACCACCCCTTACTTCCCGTGGGTGTCGTAAAAGGCGACTAAGGGTCTTATCGGAGAATGGGCAGCAGCGTTCTCTATTTATTCCACCATCATACCATACTGCGATCGCCAACCCGCCTGCCAAGCGTGGCGATTATGGCAAACCCCCCCAAAGTTGGGGGAGGCCTATGTCCAGCAGTGGACGTCTATCGGCTGAAACGACGACGACGACTTTAATAAGTTACTGCATGGGATAACTTGCCTTAATACATTTGTTTTTAAAATCATTTCAGCCAAAAAACGTCCAGTGCTGTACATAGACCCAAGCAACTCCACTTCGACCGGTTCTGTACTTCTCGCATCCAACGGGTTCCTGCGGCCTTCACAAGGTCGTCGGGCCACCTTGTGGGAGGCCTTCCCACGCTACGTCTTCCGGTACACAGTCGCCATTCCAGAACCTTTCGGTCCCATCGGCCATCTGATCTGCGAGCAATGTGGCAACTTGTATATTTTATGTTAAAACAAGAAATTTCAAGCGTACGAAGTCACGGGCAAGTCGCGGGCTAGTTTCATGATATTTTTATTACTCCTATAACGCGCCCACCAAGAAAATAAAGAGCCACTTCAATTTATCTTAAAATCAATTTATCTTCTGCCCACTGCCACTTAAGTTTGGCGATTATGTCGGTTACCTTGGTTCTCCTGCAGATCTCTTCTGATTCAATCACGTAGGAAAACTCCAAGCTTAGCCCTCTCCATTGGCCTTTGGGTGAGTTTTAGCCTTCTAATAAGGCCCATTGTGAGCGACCACGGTTTTTAACAGGCAGGCTGTTAAAATACATAAAACAAATTATTATACCAAATAAATGCAATAAAATCAGTACAGAAACATCCACTCACGTGTGGTCATCAGTGGTTGCTATAACCATTTTACAATATGGAGCACCACCGCACACCGCCTTTTCAATTTGTAATCAATGATAAAGCTTCGACCGTAATGGCCATATTATGTCGATTCGCTCACTGAACAAATATTCAGGCAATATAGCTACGAGTATAGGGTATTCAATGAATGTTTTGATTATATTATACAAAAGTGTTGAGCATTATTCAAATATGGATCCTCCTCCACTTAATAGTATTTTGATGGCTGTTACGCAGTATATTGATTAGGGCAGAAAATAGAAAAAAAATGTGTAACTAACTTGCCTGCCACACAGATTACTGATCAGATTTTTTTTATTCCAAACCTTGTTAGAATATAACCTCTTAGCGCAAACCTTTCTTAAATGCCTTTGTGACACCCACGAAATGTCACTTCTATTAATCTTTAAACGTTAATACATTTCAGAAATAATATGCAAATAGTCATCATTCCTTTGTCTTCCTAATTGCGTGGGATGTTAATATTTTGCTTCCAAACAAACATGCTTGACAGCACAATACGTCTCAATTTATGCGGCGGGGTTGCCATCAGCCAAAATTCAAAGGCCTATTGTCATCTGCCCGGGTATGGCAACATTTACAAGTTAATTGGAAAACTACATCGACTTTAATCCGCGCGGGAGTTAAACGGACTCTGTTTGTTTGGTTCGCATTTAAACAAACATCTGCTAATTGCATCGGTTTCATTGGATGGAGGGTAATTTAGATATTCAGTAAACAGTGTATTGAGTTTTGACGATACCGCATCAAATGTTGATTTTGCGGAATACTCAACTATTTTAACTTTTTGAACGTACCTTAGATAATTTTTCGTGACCAATTTTTGCTACGTTTTTCTTTTTATTCTACGTCGTCGTGTCGATGGTACGAGACTGAATTAGATTTTGTTGCCCTAAAAGTTCGCCACTTCCACGGCAGCGTGCAGCGATAGGTCAATATTGCTGCATTGTCGCTGCACTTTTTGGGACACATAGAGCAGAATAAAGGGTGGGACATAGTTTGCGCGACAGCTTCACATTTTTGCGATGACTTTAATCATATCTGTAGTCGTTTGACAAACACTTTTGTTCCACTTCTGTCGAAATGGAACAAAGTCAAATTGAAGCTGCAGCTGAAGACCTAAATATCTCGCAACTGTAAGTGCGCCAAACGAACCTCCGTAACTCGAATTTAATTCTATATCCGACGCACTTGGCATACGTCGAGATTGTAGCAGACATTTTTAGTGGCACTGCTCAATAGGACGCTCAACGTAGCGCAAAACCAAAATTTGTCTGTAAAGTGACTATTCCGCACAAAATAATTGAGCAGTTATGCTAATGAGACACAAGCTGAACTGACGCCAAAACGTTGTCCGCGGAGCTTTATGCAAATCACCCAGGGCGTGCGATACGAGCGCGCTCGCCACTGAGTATCGATAGCCGGAATACGGACGCGACACGTTACGTCACTGCATAGTTCGCATTTTAAATTGTCGTGTAATTTGGGAGTTTTATGTTTTAGATTTTTGGAGTTTGTGTATTTGAAGCTTTTAGTAAGCTTTCGTTTTATCGTATCAGTAGCTAAGATGACACAGTTCAAGGTTCCGAATGTAGGTCAATCTATCGTTTGTTACCAGAATCTGTGAAACCATAGTAAAGACACTGTATTTTTATACCATTAACCGATGAAAATAAGGGTCAGTTTATAGTAAAGTGGTAAATGATATCCCAAAACATTATACTCCACCAACTACGAACAAATAAATTACCATTTTAGCGACAAACAAAATGGCGTTCTATTTGTCAAGGGCTGATTTTTCAATCGACAGATAATTTATATTCGTAGAATAAAATTGACGTCTGACAGATTTTGTATGGAAGAGCTGTCAAAAATTCAAAATTATTCCTCAAGTAAAATTATCTGGCGTTGGAAAAATCTGCCCTTATGCCTCGGCCACGAAAGTAACGCTACGCTTGAGGCGTCAATTCGCTACAAACGTCATTTCTAAGCGTCAAAAGCAAGGCTACGAACTTTAAATGTTCGGCTGTAGCTTGTACGTCGGTGGGGGGATAAATCAGTTCGGTATGTAGTTCAGTACAGATGCAGAGTGAGCACGCGTCAACATTGCACGTGAAAATATCGCTGTCAAAAATACCTAAATATTGTTAATAAAACTTATCTGGACAGTCTGGATAAAGAATTTTAATTTCTTCCCACAATTTTTTTACAACATTCCTAAACTTATGTTGCGGATGTGAACTCATCCATAACGCAGCTCGATTTCGAATTGCAGTGATAAATTCTTCAGTATTCATATTGAATTAGTTACTATAAAGGCGACAAAAACAAAACAATTTGTTTTATGCAGACGCGCGGAGCGACCGCTTCTATCGGAGCGCGTAGAGCGACTGTTTCGTGCACACTGTGGAATTTTCTCACACTATTGTTTGCGACGCTCATAAAAAACGTGCGTCGGCTCATCCAACGCTCGTGCAATTTGGCTCGTAGCAAACTTCGCTGCTGCTTGCAGCGCTACTTTGTGGACTTGTAGATAATAGACATACATTTGTTTTTGACGCATTCGAATGCGAATTCGCCTTGCGCTGCAAGCGTCAGCGTCGACGCTGATGCTTGCAGCGCAAGGCGAATTCGCTTGGAGCGTCGCATTTCGTGGCCCTCGGGTTAGGGCTGCTTTTCCAACGCCAGATAACTTTATCGGAGGAATAATTTTGAATTTTTGACAATACGTACAAAAAGTGCCAGACGTCAATTCATTCCACGAATAAAAATTATCGGTCGATTGAAAAATCAGCCCTTAATAATATAAAGAGGGTATGCCTAGTAGTTACAATAACATTCGTGTTAAATCTGCCAGCTTACATAAAATGCCAGTTAAAGACGTTGTATGTTTCTAATGTTGATATTCCGGACCCTTTTCAACAACGTTTCTTTTGTGAAAAAAAATCCTTTAGAAGGTCGACTTTGGTAAAGAATTTAATGTATTATATTTTTGTTGTTCGTCCTTTGTTTTATTTTTACGTTTTTTATATATCCTTGCGTCTTTTAAGTATTGTATTGATGTGTAAAAGGCTCGTGAAATTAGATGGCAGAAAATAGAGAGTTATGTGACTTTTATGGAAGCATTTCGCTTGCTTAACTGTTTTCTGTTATATTTATGGAAAATTCCAGGGCGGGAAGTCAAAGTCAATTCTAATAAAGAGAAAGCCCGGATTCCAGATCAAGGTGTTTTTACACAAAAAAATTCAACGCTAAGTTTATTTTGAGGTATCCTTTTACTACCGATGTTATGATTATACAGGGCTATCTAAAAAAATTAAATTGATAGCCCTGGTAGTTTTTTTGCTTCTTTGGGCACGTTGGGCATTGGACAACCATTGAACTCATGCCACTGTTACCGTAAGCGACACCGCACGTATTTTGTTTACAAGACGATTAAAAAAATACCCGCTTCGGATGTGTTCGGCTGTTCTCGGGATATACTCGGTTTTAATGTATATCCGATATGTCAGTGAGTGATGGCAAAGTATTCTGTTTGTGTTTTGTTTTCAGTTCTGTCGGCACTCCCGGAGTGCTACTGTTTTTATTTTAGATTTTTTTAGTATGTGAAGTGATTGAAAAAAATAAAAATTGGTCATAACTTTGAACCATAAAAAAATTCGCCGACATTCTCTGGGTTAAAAAGTTTGGAAATGACCTTGCCCACGCCCCTATTCGATTTGATCCATACTTCCAGGGACACCGTGTATAGGTATACCTATAAAAAACAATCTGATCGATCTTAGAGAAAGCCTATAGGCTTTCTCTAAGATCATGACGGATGGATAGATAGATATGTTTTTCGTCTCTTTGCTCGAGACATTGTTACTCGCTGGGGATTAATATTGGCAGGCAGAAAACCAGAAAGTCAAAGAGAATGTTAAGACAGGCGTTTGTGTAACTGAAATTCCCAGTTAACCTGAACCCAGTAAACGGAAAGAAAATAGGTTTATTTGCGGTAAACACGATGTAGAGAAGAAACAAAAACACAAAAAAAATTACAAGTTAGGGGAAAATATGCGTCACATCCACGCAAAACGGCCATCGTTCAGCATAATGCTAAGTCCTTATAGCGAAATGCAGATGCATTTCGCTATAAGGACTTAGCATTGTCACATGGACAGACAGTCCATTGTTCACAGAATGAGTTCCTTAACATTAAGGGACAGATGAAGGAGGAGAAAGACGAAGAAATACTAATTCCAGCAGTATTACATTAATTTGCCCTATCTGTTCGACATTGAATCTGTGGCCGACATAATTATTAAATGCGACGTACATTTTAATGCCATGTCCCGATACCATTTTTGCCACATTTTCATTTTCGTAAATAAATGAGTCGTAGTTTGTTTATGCTTTTATTGAGTATTATAAAGGAGTTTTAAGACAAAGGATTTTTTGAAAACCATGAAAACGACACCCACTATAAAAATATTGATAATTTTAACGTTTTTTCGTTACGTGACCATTTCTAACACAAGTTTCAGCTTCTTAATTGGCCTGGGGCTGTATTATGAAATATTAGTGTCATCATGATTTCGGTCCAAAAAAGGTATCGGTTATGTATAGCTCGATGTCTCTCTCGCACTGGAATCATGATCATCATCATCATTTCAGCCGAAAGACGTCCACTGCTGGACATAGGCCTCCCCCAAGTTGAGGGGGGGGTTTGCCATAATCGCCACGCTTGGCAGGCGGGATGGCGATCGCAGTATAGTATGGTGGTGGAATGCATAGATAACGCTGCTGCCCATTCTCCGGTACGACCCTTAGTCGCCTTTTACGACACCCACGGGAAGTATGGGGTGGTGCTATTCTTTAAGTCCGGCACCACACAGACCACACAGACTGGAATCAAATATAATATCAAATATAATATTTTAACATTGCCGTGTGTCTACATTTATGAGGTTGCTAGCTTCGCAAGAACTAACAAACATCTTTTTGATAAGTACAGAAGTAAGCGGCATAGTGATAAAATTTGTTGCAAATCTAACAAGACGGCCTTATATACCAGAAGCATTTTCAGCATGGCACCGCGTATATATAATCACTTACCAAAGTCTATACTAGAAACTCCATCCATCGATGAATTTAAAAAGAAATTAAAAAGATTCTTGCTATATAAATGTTATTATAGTATTCAGGATTATTTAACAGAGGATGTAAGGACATATTGTTCTCAGAAATATTGTTGTTGATGTGACATGTGACTATTGCACTAATTAATTATCTATTATTATTACTTTAACATTAATTACAAATATATCTTGACATTCCCACTTAATACATGACATTTTAATTTTAATTTATTCTTGTGACATTAATATTTGCTAATATTTCATAGTAATTTGCCACGGTGAAATTACCAAAATTGTGTAAATATTTATTAAATTTTGTTGCAAGTACTTGTTTAACAATACTGTGAATGTGATCCAGTAAAAGCTTGAGATTTGCATGCCTCAAGGCGTAATATGGTTGAACTATGCTTTATTTTTTGTTTTCTAACAACTTTATGTAATTACCCATATTAGCAAATAAATGATTTTGAATTTGAATTTTGAAATTTGAATCATGATAGCATTGAAATGCAACACCACAAAAAAAATGTCAGCACCTGACACTCATTTTTACTCTATTCACGTGCTTAACGATGATAAGAAAGTCTGTGTATATCTGAATCTAGTTTCTGGACTACAATCTTGGTTATCATTGTCATACATAGGATTATTATAATAATACTTGAGGGAAATTATTAGCCTACTGCCAAAAAGTACTTATACACGAAGCACTAAAGCAGCATTCTGATTCTTCAGGTAGTCAGAAGCCCAAAAGTCTGACAACCAGTCTCACCAAGGGGTATTGTGTTACTAAGTAACTGTTTCGTGGGGGTCAGATAGGCAGTCGCTCCATGTAAAATACTGGTATTCAGTTGCATCCGGTTAGATTAGAAGCCGACCCCAACATAGTTGGAAAAAGGCTATGCAGATGACATGTTCTCTGTTTTCATAAGAGTCGATATCTCCACATAAGACGGTACATAACATGAATTGTAAATAAAATAATAAATAAATGTTTTATTCATTATTAAAATTGTTAAAATTATTACATAAAGTCTTAGACATTATTTACAAAGGTATAATAGTGTTAGATGCCTGTACTAGGATAAACCTGTATCACAGGTGGCATGAGCATATGGTAATTGTAGGACTGTAAAATTCTTCACAATATTTTTAATATTTTATTTCTTCATATTATATGTATATCATGTAGTCTTAAAATAATGACAAAACTTAGACTTTTTAATTATTTTATACCTAGTTTACTATTTTATACTATTTACCTTAAAGATAACACACAATTATAACAAAAAGTCTTAATGTATACGAATTATTGAGTCAGCGTAAAATAGTTATAATATGCAATTCCATGTCTCATAACTAGCTCATAGTACACAGTAATCTACTGTATTAATTGCTTATCTCATCGTATGTAGGTATGTACGTCTATTAACTGTAGCATTATTATATATACCGCGCTATTCTGTATTAGTCAATCTACAGCAAATGAAGCAACAGTGGTAGTCGTCCTTGCAAGCCGTATTGGTATAATTGGCAATACGGACAGTTTCAATTAGGTTTTAACGCGTACGTCTTTTTTATATTTTACATCGTTCTCCCATCCAGTCCATCAAGTCTGACAACCAGTCTTACCAAGGGGTATTGTATTACTCAGTAACTGGGTTCAGATAGGCAGTCGCTCCATGTAAATTACTGGTAGTCAACTGCATCCGGTTAGACTGGAAGCCGACCCCAACATAGTTTGGAAAAGGCTAGGCAGATGATGATGAGGACATCGTTCTCCCATTATATAATTATAAATTCAAAAGTAATTCAATTCAATTTAATTTATTTATTGCAGATAATAAAAATCCATAATATTATTACAAAAACAATATAAAAAACATAAAGATGAATAAATTAAAAAAAAACAATAATTTAAAAATATTATAAAAATTAATCTTGAATGTCGAAACATGTATAAAAGAATAATCAAGTCAAATAATAATAATAATCAAATATAATTTAAAATGTCAAATAACAATAGTAATGATGTAACTAATACTTTTGTAAAATATAATTTAAAAAGAGTGTCTATGGATTTTCTTTTCCGTTCTTCTCCATAGGTACCCACGCTTTGGAATGGGCAACTAGCTTCATATTTTCTTACTGTCCGACTTCTTGATAATTCAAAATTGCCTGGTAATGGTTTAATTGAAATACTTAAATGGTTTTAGTTTGAGTTTGAGTTTTGCTAAAAATTGCACAATTGGCATGTTTAATGTATTAATTGCTTTAATCGAACCCCAAAAAATTCTCATTTTGATGGCCTAAGAATGTTAGTGGACACTAATAATTATAATAACTAGCAACGCCCCGCGGTTTCACACACGTAAGTTTCGATCCCGTGGGAATATCGGGATAAGAACTATCCTATATCCTTTCCCGGTACTCAATCTATCTCAATACCAAATTTCATTTAAAAACCGTTCAGCGGTTTAAGCGTGAAGAGGTAACAGACAGACAGACAGACACACTTTCGCATTTATAATATTAGTAAGTATGTGCCTCTTTTTGTGAGCCTCAAATACAAAATTTCCATTTTCTTGGCTCAAGGCTGATTTTTCAATCGACAGATATTTTTTATTTCTCTAAGGGCTGATTTTTCCATCGCCAGGTAACTTTTATTCGAAGAATAAATTTGACGTTTGACAGTTTTTGTATGAAGTAACTGTCAAAATTTCAAAATTATTCCTCGAATAAAGTTATCAGACGATTGAAAAATTAGCCCTAAGTAATAAAATTGACGTCTGACAGATTTTGTATAGAACTGTCAAAAATTCAAAATTATTGCTCGGAGAAAATTATCTGGCGTTGGAAAAATCAGCGCTTATAAATAGTAAATAGCCAATTGAGAACAGCATGGACGTAGCGCTCTCCGACCGAATGACAGCCGGGACCAATGGCTTAACATGCTTTTCTAGGCACGGAGGCTTCTTGTTACGTAAAGATGGTCACCCATCGATGGACCAACCGCGGTAAGTGTAGCTTCACCTGATCGGTCGACGCTTTTAGCATTTTCGCTTACCATCAGTGGTAAAATGTGGAGAAAATAAGAACAATATAGAAAACAAAAAGTTCGGTTAGAGCAAATTATGCAAATTTGTTGGGGCGTCGTTAAAATAACGAGGCACTGTTTATTCATCCAGACATCACAAATCATTGTTATTGATAAAATTATTATTAATAGAAATAAAATAGCATCCCCGTTTTCCTGTTTGCACAAACAAAAGTAAATAAGGAAGTTACTGAGATTCTTGAGGTACAACATTCCCGTAGCATTTGGAAAGACCGTTACCTCCTGCCATTGTTTCACTAATGGCATCGAAATTCCTACAATCTTTTTCCGTTATATTAATCATTTCGTTTGCCATCAAATACTTTCTTTTCTTTCTTCAGAAAATGGATAAATACAGGCGTGGAGGGAACATTCAGGGTTAATATGACACTCACGGTACGGTTGGTAGGCCGAAGACGTGTACAAATAATAAGACTGCCACTCAACCCTGCTTCCGCGCGATGCGGGATAATCCTCGCCATTTTTGCTCGAGTCAGGGAATATGTCAAGTTCACACCTGCTAAGTTGTCGAACCCTTACCTCGCTGCGTTCCCGGGGAGATTAGGATGTGTTGAAGTCCCGGTTGGTCGAAAGATATGTTGTGTTTATTTTGTATAGAAGTTAGGGAAAAGTTTATTATTTTGAATGATGTTGTTGATTCGTATTGATTCGTTGTTGATTGATTTGTAGTTTTAAAAATTATAGAAATTTAATTAATTTTTACTACTGGCTGGCTACCTCATCATCTGCCTAGCGTGTTCCCAATCACTTTCGGGTCGACTTCCAGTCTAACAGGATGCAGTTGAATACCAGTATTTTACATAGAGCGACTGCCTATCTGACCTCCACAACTCAGTTACTGGGCAATACGACACGACTGGTTGTCAGACTTTCGGGCTTCTGAGTACGCGCAACAAATCCACGAATGGCATCCGGGACTTTTAATTAGCTACAAGGTCCACTCCCAAGTACTATTGGCTATGTAAAAATGCATAAAAGCATTTACTTTTCTTTACCATTTCGTGGAAACCGGCACGGAACCTTTAGATTTATCTTAAGTAAAACATTTTGTAACAAGCAAAGTTTAGTTTTTTCCTATTACTTAAAGAAATAAAATGGGACTGGTAACTCTTGCAAAATAGACCTTAGACTTCATCAGGGATTATTTTAACATTAATTTCACCAGTAACTAGATTCTTCTTAGGTAATTTGAAATAGCCTTAAATGAGGTAAGGAAACAAATTACATTAATTTGCGAAAGGAAATTAGGAGTTCCACATCGCGTCGTCCGGTAGCTTAGGGTTGGGAAAACCACGATAAACCTAATATTTGAGTAGGCATCGCTAAATTAAAACGAAAAAATGTTATTCTCCTGGGTCGTGGATTATTTCGTTAGGATAACTTACAAAATGAAAATTATATGCGGAAATGTTTATTTTGACACAATGCCTTTGTTAAAAACTGAACCTGATCTTCTCTAAAACGCTATATTCTCAAGATACCGGTTGCGAAAATTGAATCCGTCAATGAAGTTGACAATTAACACTGCGAATACGAATACAAAGTAATGAGTTCTGCTCAGTTTGTTGTCATTATAATTATGTTCAAAAGATACCAATCACAATCTCATCATACCACCACAATTAAAATAAGTATACGAAGTATTTGATTCAAAAAGAAAAGTAACACGTTGAATTTAACAGAATGTAAATAAAGATGGCACAAAATGTTTGATTGCGCCTTAAATTTTTTACTGTAATCATCAAATTACATAAAAAAATCTCGGTTCCGCGGCATTTTGCAGTTATATGATTGAGCTGTAAAAACTTGGATGGCGGTAACGCCGGTGGGCCAATTTTATAACATCAAAAAATATAATCGTCCTTACGATTTATAGGACTAATGCGAAACTCACATTGTGGCGTTTTTATGTTTGCCCCTAGTTACGTCGTAAAGACATTTTTATTTTAGCCCCCTGAGTGGGTCATTACTCACCCGGGAACTGTTTCAGCGTTTTTGGAAATATTGAATGTATTACCCTCCGAGGTAATTGAGGCTTACGATGTTATCGACGACCAGACTTTTTTATGCTTTGTTTTTTATGTTGATACGTTGTTATGGATCGATAATTGGCTTACTTTTTTAGGTTCGCCTTTTCACAGTATCTTATTGAGTTATTTGTATCTATTTACATATCTAAAACATCAAAGCCATGTCTATTGACTCTTAGTGGTCGAGTTTGTTTATTGGTAATCCTGCGAACTGCATGTTCAGCAGGAAGCTCGGAAGTACATAGACCTCCACGGGTATTACCCAAACACTATTGGCATAACTGTCAATAGTTTTATTTCCGTAGTTCCAATACACAAACAATGGTGCCTATAAATTGGTACATGTGTGCACTGCATACATTGATCGCTCCTCGCACAAAGGTGTCACAATCGTCATTTTTGTCCGTTTGCTCGCGAAATTCAAAGCGGTGATATATGAAACGTCATTTGCGAACAGTTCGCCGTGACGTATTGTTCGCAGCGTGATGCACCTGCGATCCGTCACGGCGCGCAGCGGGGAAAATGAAAACGTCAAAACTAGCACGCGGGGCGTTTTATCTTCAGGAGGCCTGACAACGCTTTGTTTTAGGAACACCGCTTTAATTTTGTTACAGTTTCGATGTTCCAGTGGAGAATTCAAGTAATGGATGTAGAAGTTTCGCGTACCGTCTACCTCTACCCCATCTATCCTAACAACTCTGTTCCCTGTTGTCTTTTGTTTAGTTCGCCGTTTGACAGCAAAATGTTCGCGGGATTATATTGTTTTCGGAAAAGCTATTATGGACTTATGAATAGGTACCACGGAAATTATTTTTGGTGGATTTAATGTTAACAAGTAATTACAAGTAGAAATTAATAATATTTTGCGTTTAAGGTACAATAGATTACAAAGTTTACAATAGATTACAAAGTCGCTTTGGAATGTTTTTGATTCTAATTTAGGATAAATTGAATTTTGAAAACTGATTGTATTTAAATTAAATGAAGTAGGTATGTAATATAAATGGTAATAATAATTCAATTAGGTGTAGGTTTGTGACTGTACTAAACCGGTTTTTTGTTTTACGTAATGATCATATTTCGGATACTTTTGCCTGCACTAGGTTCCACAGACGTTTTTCTCTCCATGTTGAATAGCTAATCATAACATCTATGGAGACAAGGAATATCTTAAAAGTTGTCCTTAAAACATCACTTTTAGCGATAAGACAGCCCATTGTGTTACCACTTGTATTTCCACATGTATATCTGTAATTTTTATGGTGTACAGACGCCAGCACATCAAGCTACCCGAAACTGTCAAATTTTCCCAATCAACTTAGAACCTTATGCTTCAGTGATAAAGTTGAAAATCTATTAAAGAAATTTGACAGATTGTAGTACCTTGATGTGCTGGCGCCTGTACATAATAAAGAGTATTCCACCTATCGAAATACGCCCTTTTTTTCATGTAAACCTACTTACATAACATAACTTAGACTATAAAAAATCTCAAGGTCCACCAACCTCATAAACTCGTACAAAAAGCACATTTTTTCATTAGAACAACCGCAAACAGTTGTGAGGAGCATGCCTCCGTTTACGATGCAGGCCGCACTCCACGTATAAATTACCTTAATGGCTTATTTGACATGATTTATAGCCAACACCTAGCTCTGGTAAACGCGCCTATTTGATGTTTCATTTCGCTTTGGGGAATTAGCGTGAAATCTAGGTGGAGTAATTATATACCTACTCGAATTTAGAACTTCGATATTCGTTTGCTGCCTATAATTTTGGCTGTCTGAGTTTTGGGTACCGTTATGTAATTTGGCAGGAAATTTTCCTACTGGCCTGAACTGCTACCTACCTCCTGCCTGCCAGATTGTGAAAAAGGTGGGGTAGGTAAAGCTGCAATGATAGCCATATGCAACTGTTGAGTATTGATTTTCGTTTATAGGGTATGTGCACGTTTTTCATTTTGTCATTTAGTATTCTTGGTAGTCTGGCACACAGAATTTCTTTGCTAACTATTTAGAATCTAGGACCACAGCAGTCCTCCTTTCTTATTTTATAACTTTCAAGTAAAGGGCAAGTGGTGCCCCAGTGGTAACGCCCGCAACTTACGAGTTGTAGGTCGTAGGTTCGAACCCTGTAGGCGCTTTACTTTGTGAAAATTATTTCATCACCACTGCAGCTGGTCTCAAGGAAAACATCGCGAGGAAAGCGGCATTTCCTAGAATAAAAAAATCGAAGACATGTTTCATCTACCAATACGCACCGGGCCCGCGTAGTGGATTACGGCCCACTCCCTCTCACAGAGAGGAGGCCTCTGTCCCAGCAGTGGGAACATTATGGGCTGATTATGTAAGTACAGGTTTCTGCCTTCTATTCTACCACACAACTAAGTCTTTGGAAGGTATATGTATAACACTAAGTCTATAGTACCTACAACACAACACCATTTGTGCAGCATCAGCTTTAGTGGAATGAAAGCGCTGCGTGAACGACGTGTACCTTACTCCACAGAATCTCATCTAAGCTAGATTTTCTGGAAATTTCTTGGACATACGGAAACAACATATTCACGCCTCTTTTACTAGTGGAAGTATGTAAGGTTAAGTGGGCCTTAATTTCGCCAGCAATGTATATAAGCCCCATGTAACAGACTGTTGCCATTAAGGGGCTTACATGACCTAATGCGCGGTCACTGTCGGACTGCATAGAAAAGAAAGAGAAGCGCAATGACACAACGCTGGTAATTTATTGCATAATGAAGCAATTATTTAATTACAAAAAATCTATTGTTTGGACTAAAAAAATAAAACTCTAGTGTATTAGCATGTTGCTTGTAGAATAATCTGACAAAAATCAGATTGATTGTATGTATATTAGTATGGTTTTTATGGTAAAAAGAAAGTTTTTAGAGGTATCTTCATGATTTTTTTTCTATCGTATCAAATTAGTTGTATTATATTTTCAACACTCTAGCATATATCCTGAAGAATATCATATATTTTTCTGATTTTGTTTACTGTAGCCGATCATATACTTTTATTGTTTCTACAACTTGCGTTTTTTGCGTTTAGGTCCTGTAAGCCCCTTAATTAAATATAAAAAAGAAATAAAAATAAAAAAATAAATAAAAATAAAATAATTAGAAAATATGAATATAAGATTCCCGGGGTCGCTTCTTAGAATTTCTTAGTAACGCATTAACAGATTGCCAGACCATCATCATCTGCCCAGCCTTTTCCCAACTATGTTTGGGCCGGCTTCCAATCTAACTGGATGCAGCTGAATACCAGTATTTTACATGGAGCGACTGCCCATCTGACCTCCACAACCCAGTTACTGGGTTATACAATAACCATCGGTAAGACTGGTCAGACTTTCGGGCTTCTTTCCCATAACGACTGACAAAGATCCACGAATGACAGCTGGGAACAACGGCTCCACGTGCTTTTCGAGGCACGGAGGGGTTTTGGTATATAAAGATATTATTCCTAACACAAGCAAACTAATTGCTTAAATGGATTTTCCCAATTGTAACTAGAATAATTTATTTAAGATGACGCAATAAACACTTATTTTTTTTTAAAGATGGCCACCAATCCACGGGCCCATCGCGGCAAGCGTGGCCTGATCGATCGACCGTCAGATCAAATTCAGAACAATGCTTCACAAAAAAAATTATTAAATTCCTTGACCACTGTTTAGAACATCTCTGATTTCGTAAGTTCGTTTGTCCGTCATTTCGTCGACCCGTCGTTTTCCTATTCATTTTTTCTACCGTTTTGATGAAAGTTATTGCTCGGGATTTATTCTGAAAGAGAAACGTGATTGCGTGGCTCTATTTTTTTTGGCTGCCGTCGAAATAGAGGTGACCGGTTTTCTACTGCTTCGTGTGGCCACTGAATGGAAAATGTTTAGACGATCTTGTATTGAGTTCAATCAAGGCTTATTTATTACTAGTTTTTACCCGTCGCCCGCATCGAGGTCGGAAATTTTTCTACGGGAACGTACAGTCAGTTATAGCAATTAGCTGGCCGATAGAATTTTATAAGTCTTTTTAAATATTTTAGTAAAGTAAATAAAATATAAAAGAATTATACAATCCTATTGATTCGTATTCTAAGAAATCTCAACCATTTATGCAAAGGTGGGTCAGCTGGGTATTTAGTCTGAACGGCCCGAACCGAATGGTCCGCTAATTGCTATAACTGACTGTAGGTACTAGAGTGATAAAAAGTATCTTATGGCCAGACCTGGGTCATGGTCTATCCATGTGTCCATCCAAATCCGTTCAATCAATAAGTCGTAAAAAAAAATCAGACTGACAGAGTTACTTTCGCATTTATAATCGGTACCTATTTAGTTCGGTTTTTGGAAAATTTGGATTCCGCAAAACCTTAGTTCAAAATGACCAAGATTTTTAAAGCATTCTTGCTAAAGTGCATTTGCGTATTTGTAGCCATTCGGCGTTGAAATAGGTTCAACGACCGGGCGTTATCCACCAATTTTACTTGAAAAAGCAGTGCTTCACCAGCAAAACAACAGGCATTTTATAACAACTGAGATTTCAAGTTAGGAACAAACAGTTTCTTAGATTATCTTAGGTAGGTACTATTCTACGTCTTCGTAGGTCCAGAGGAAGATTAAATTAAAAAAGAAATTCAATCAAGAAATAATATGCCTCAGGCATTAAGTCCGCCTTTGTACAGTATTTCTTTTACTTGTGCATAAAGTTTTAATAAATAAATAAATATGATCTGATGTGATGAATATGCTCAAAAACAAAACGAGTAAACTAAAAACAGCTCACTTTACTACATTCTTATATTATATAAATGCATAAGCATTATGCACTCGAGTCTCAAGTGAAAGCATTAACAGAAATCAAGTGCACTTTCAAAATTTACGACGTGAACGTTGCAAAACTTAGGTGTTTGTCATGTTCATCTTGAGAGATGCCTTAAAACTTAAAATTTATACGTTCAAAAAAGCGGTGTAGTTCTCAAAGGAATTATGGACCATACATCACGAGTTTAGAGCTGGGTAGAGGCTCCCGCCCTCCCGACAGATATCGCGCTATGCACTACCCACTTCCGATGAGAAATTAATAGTGTTTGTTCAAATTTCAGTGAAACTCCCCGTTACGGAAACTGACTAGTGTTCAAATTAAAAAGCTGAGGAAATTTGCTGTGTATTTAGAGAAAGAATTCGATGAAATTGCGCTGCTATTGAGTCAGTACTGGGTATTTTATAATCTGAGAATGGAAGCTGGTGGGTATTTTTATTAGGAGCTCTTGATAAAGTTATATTGA
The DNA here is from genome assembly GCA_916614155.1 of Mesoligia furuncula. NCBI lineage: Eukaryota > Metazoa > Arthropoda > Insecta > Lepidoptera > Noctuidae > Mesoligia > Mesoligia furuncula. Next base: position 12,031,880 of record OU744804.1, on the reverse strand, counting down.
ACATTAAAAATCAATTTATAATACACTTTCTACCAAAAACTACAATAATGAAATACATATTGACACTAAAATATACATATTATATATACAAGTATAATAATAATAAAAAAGGAAAAGAAACAGACAGGAGCTCATTGGGTATCAAAAAGTTCGTCCGCATCACTGTCAATGACACTAGGGCCTTGGGGTCCGAGTGCTCATCGAATATTTCGGGACATCGCCAAGCGGTTGGTTGACTCTTCACATGACCAGAGGGCTGGCCTATTTTTAGCCCAAAGAATAAGCATTGCCATCTAACGTGGTAATGTGCCAGACTTTTGGGCACTTATGCCATTGACAGCGATGCGGACGAATTTTTTGATGCCTAATGACCTCCTGTCTTTTTCTTTTCCTTTTTTTAGGGTTCCGTACCTAAAGGGTAAAAATGGAACCCTATTACTAAGACTTCGCTGTCTGTCCGTCCGTCAGTCTGTCACCAGGCTTTAGGTATCTCAAGAACCGCGACAGCTAGACAATTGAAATTTTCACAAATTATGTATTTCTGTTGCCGCTTTATCAACAAATACTAAAAACATAATAAATTAAATATTTAAGGGGCCTCCCATACAACAAACGTGTTTTTTTCGGCGTTTTTGGCCTTGTGGTACGGAACCCTTCGTGTGCGAGTCCGCCTCGCACTTGGCCAGTCTTTTTAGGGTTCCGTAGCCAAATGGCAAAAACGGAACCCTTATAGATTCGTCATGTCTGTCTGTCTGTCTGTCCGTCTGTCTGTCTGTCTGTCTGTCTGTCTGTCCGTCCGTATGTCACAGCCACTTTTCTCCGAAACTATAAGAACTATACTGTTGAAACTTGGTTCGTAGATGTATTCTGTGAACCGCATTAAGATTTTCACACAAAAATAGAAAAAAAACAATAAATTTTAGGGTTCCCCATACTTAAAACCGAAACTCAAAATTTTTTTTTTCATCAAACCTATAAGTGTGGGGTATCTTTGGGTAGGTCTTCAAAAATGATATTGAGGTTTCTAATATCATTTTTATCTAAACTGAATAGTTTGCGCGAGAGACACTTCCAAAGTGATAAAATGTGTGTCCCCCCCCCCTGTAACTTCTAAAATAAGAAAATGATAAAACTAAAAAAAATATATGATGTACATTACCATGTAAACTACCAGCGAAAATTGGTTTGAACGAGATCTAGGAAGTAGTTTTTTTTTAATACGTCATAAATCGTAAACCACAATTTACCATTCGTTCAATCAACTCAAAAATAAAAATAAAACATTTAATTTCATAAACATAAACCTTATGCATAAACCAGGATGTTACGGAACCCTCGGTGCGCGAGTCCGACTCGCTCTTGCCCGGTTTTTTATTATATACTTCTATAAAATATGTATACATTAAAAATTAAATGTTATATTTAGTTGAGTTATTCCGGTCTGATCCCCTGAACCCCCCCTCCACCACCCCCACCTCGATCCCCTCCTGGATCGTCTTCTGGTTGCGTATATTCTTACAATGCCTTGCACCTTGTTACTAAAATTGATAGTTTTATTTTCTATTTATTTGATATCCTTGTTAATCAAAGCTCGTTGTTAGACATCTTGCGCCTTACTTATAAACGAAACTTCAAGTTGAGAGACGTTTAAACATCAACAAATGTATGGTTAAGCAGTCGTTAATCATGACTTAACTTTAATAAATAATCTGGGGTTTATATTTATTTTGTTAGACAACAATTAGGTCTGCCAGCCTGTAAACAAGTTATCTGGGGGCTTTGGAGAATCATAAATGGAATTATAAAATGGCGAATACAGTCCGTGTTTTTCTTTTTTTTCGCTGCACTACGTAGGTAAATCAAAGAGATTGGGATTGGATTTGGATTGGATTGATTGGTATTTTAGCACAGACAAAAAAAATAACTGAAAAATGCTTCACCAATGGGGTTTGATACGACTAACTTAACAGTTAACTGTCCATTCTGTTATCCTTTTATGATTCTGCCAAAGTTGCCTTTTTAGGCGGTGTCATGAATTTAATTATACATTAATAATAACGTTAAACAACAAACACTACGTTTAAATCACATCAAAAATCACATCACATTACATCGTACATAAAAGTTGTAATTTAACGAAAGCAATCGAAATTACCGTCCAATTGATTTCGAAGCGAACATCAATTAATATCGTAAAGCAGTTTGCCGCACGAGTCTCATATTTATGTTTTAAAACATGATGTAAATATGAAGTGTGTAAATTGTTAATTGCGCTGCCCGTAATTAAATTCAGGCTCGAACTCTTCATTTACTGAGAACTAAGTTAAATTATATATTATGACTAGAATGAACGTGCGAGTTAATTATTGCTATAATATAAAAGGAAAGATAATATAAATTGTTCTCTTTATTTTCTTGGAGACAGGCCTCGTGCACGACCTCTACTAATACGACTTGCAATGCGACTTTTGTCAAGCGACATGCATGCGCGTAACCAACACCCTAATTGCGTAACACACTATCGATCTCAATCAGAATAATTTTGAAAGATATTGCTTATCCATTGCTTCATATGTTCGAAAAATTCGTCTGCTCAACAACGGAAATAACGCAATGAATGTTGTTGAACTGTCAAAATGAAACGCATTGCTACTGATAGTGTGTTACGCAATTTCCCCGCAGGTCCCGTTAGGATACCTAAGTCGCAGGTATCCGTTAGGATACCTCCGTCGCCGCGTCCTCGCTCCGCAAGTCGCGTCGGTGCGACTCGTCAATTTCTTTATTTTTAAAAAAAAAAAAAAAACTTAAATTGTTTATTCTGCACAAACAAAACGCATAATACAAAAAAAAAAACATAAAAGCGACCGAAGCAAAGCACACTTCGATGCGTGAGCGTGTTCGTCGTGGCCACGAGATAATAGAAAGAGATGGCAGCACGTGTTTATATTTTGATGTAATAAACTAGATGACTAAGATATGGAAGCAAAAAGCAAAAACGTTGTTTGCTCAGAGATAAATTTTTAATCAAGAAGAGTGGACAGTAAGTCAATATAAAAACACACATGTTCGAAAATCAATTTAGAACTAAGTTGTCAGCTGAAAAGTTTTCACACTATAAAAACGGCACTTACAATTTTAGGTACAGTAAATACACACATTAAAAGTGTCTAGGGATGTGGCTTTGTAATAAATTTATGATTTTATAAATTTATATGGATCCTTTTTGGTGCATTTCATAATTTGAATCAGGAACTGTGAATCAAATTCGAGTAAAAGATGACAATCAGCTGTCAATATTTTCCCTATAAAAACATACAACGCATTGAAGACATTATTAGTGCTACTGTTTCCCTACTACTGATTAAAACCAACGTTATTATGGAGCGGCGACGTCATTTAAGCAGGGAAGAAATGCTCAGAGCCGTGGGAATGATAGAAGCTGGTTCCCGGCAACGTACTGTGGATTTAGCTCTGAATACAAGTCAGAGTGTTATCAGTCGACTTTGGACACGTTACCGAAGCACTGGTACCGTGGCTGAGCGCCATGGAGGACGGTATCGCTGCACCACACGGAGACAAGACCGATACATTCAAATCTTAACTCGAAGAGCTCCAACAATAACCGCCATGATGTTAGCCGTGAGGCTTCATCACTCTTCAGGGAACTTAATTAGCGACCAAACAGTCAGAAACCGCTTGCATGAAGTAAACCTTCATTCCCGAAGACCGCTACGGGTACCACCTATAGCAATGCACAATCGTAGGATTCGATATCAATGGGCTCTTGAACACAGAAATTGGGCAGAAGAACAATGGCGTTTCGTGTGCTTTTCTGATGAGTCTCGTTTTGGTATGAGACCGGATACAAGACGTATACGACACTGGAGAACCCCTGGACGCCAACAGCGATTAAAATCCTGCCAGGAAGTCCATCCTTATAGTGGTGGAACCATCATGGTATGGGCGGGTATTTGGATCGGCGGAAGAACTGAGTTGATTTGGATCAGAGGCAACCTCAACGCTCAAATTTATGCTGAGACGATTGTATCAGACGTCATCGTTCCTCTACAAGTGCAAATCGGTCCCTTATTTCAGTTAATGCATGATAATGCACGACCGCACACCGCAAGAGTTGTAAGACAGACTCTCGCCGCAGCTAACATCAATGTCCTGCCCTGGCCTGCTCAGTCGCCAGACTTGAACCCGATTGAGCATGCATGGGATATGCTACAGAGAAGAGCTCTGCCGAATATGGAGGGTATCCAGTCGCAAGAAGACCTTTTTTTGTTGTTGCAACGAACATGGGCGGCCATTCCACAGCGTGATTTGGATGAACTCATTTTGAGTATGCCAAACCGATGTTCTTGTGTTGTTAGTGTTCGCGGTAGAAACACGGATTATTAATTGTTTAAGTTACCCAATAAAATTTTAAAGAAAACTGTTATTTCAGTCTTTTTTTCGAACTTTTGTGTTAGTGGTTCAAAGTCAAAAATCCCTTTATTAGGAAAATGGCAAATTTCTTTATTAATGCAAAGGTGACTTGGTTTATCGTTACTGTGACAAACGAAAACACTTTATTTGATGAATCCTTAAAGAAAATTTTAATTAATATCAATCAGTAGAAAAGTTATTGCAAAAATATATGTTGATCCCTAGACATTTTTGATGTGTGTAGCATGAAGTAGATATTCTTTTTCGCAAAGAACATTCAGTAAGAAATTAATGAAAATTTCTTAAAAAAATCATTTAGTATTCTAAAACAACAAAAAAGTTACTAAAAAAGATATCACTGTTAACCCAAAAACAACTAATCGCTTGGAAACATTAAAAACTAAACTCTTGGGTAAATTACCAATTTTGTTCACTAATGATGACCCTAATCAACAATATAATGATTTTTTTAATATGTATTGCACACAATTTGATAACACTTTTATTCCAAAAACATTATCGGTTAATAGTAACGCTTCCTTCAGTGACTGGGCCACCATTGGTATACATAAAAGTAGAAAACGGCTTTATGAATTATATGAAGAACGGATTTGTATAAACACTGCTGATTTTAATTTATATGTTAAGAATTATTCAAAAATATTTAAAAAAGTTTGTAGTATTGCCAAGTCACGTTATTTGAGTTCAAAAATTAAAAATAGTAGTAACATTATTAAAACGACTTGGAATGTCATTAATAGCGAAACGGGAAGGTCATGCACCCGAAGTAGTGACTACAGCCTTGCTATTGATGACAATATAATTAAATCAGAACCTCAAGTCGCCGCGGCCTTTGAAAATTTCTTTGCAGAGATTCCAGTATCAACTACTAAATCTCTTAACTCATCACCCGCTGCCGCAGAGTCTTTGCTTAAAGAAAACGTTTCAGTTTGTGATTCTGAATTTCACTTTGAATATGTAACCTGTAACGATATAATTAAAACCTTTCACACGTTAAATGTTAAAAAGACCGCAGATCTATGGGGTAATTCTGTGGATGTTGCTAAGTCGATTATAAACATTGTAGCACCTACTTTAGCTGTTATATTTAATAATTGTATTGACCGTGGTGAGTTTCCTGATCTTATGAAAAACAGTAAAATAATACCGTTGTTTAAATCGGGTAGTACATCAGACCCTACTAATTATAGACCTATTTCAGTACTACCTACCTTTAGTAAAATTTTTGAAAAACTTATTTTAAATCAATTGCAAAGATTTTTTTATAAAAATAAATTACTGCATAACAAACAGTTCGGTTTTACAAGGGGTCGTTCGACTACCGATGCCGGAGTTGAACTTTTAGGACATATTTGTAATGCATGGGAGGACAAATGCGATGCCTTGGGCGTCTTTTGCCATTTGTCCAAGGCATTCAATTGTGTTCTTCATGAAACATTAATCAGGAAACTGCACCACTACGGAATCCGGAACGCCTCTCTGGATCTTCTTACTTCTTACTTGAGTGATAGGATTCAGAGAGTTGATGTTAACGGAAAAAGGTCACCCGGACCTGTAGTAAGAATGGGGGTCCCCCAGGGCTCAATTCTTGGTCCTTTCTTGTTCCTTATTTATATTAATGACTTGCCGTACCTCATAAAGGATAATCACCAATGTATACGTTTTTATAATAAACTTCCTAGCCACATTCAAGAACTAAGCCTTAATAAATTCAAATCTTTTATAAAGCGAAAACTATGCCAGAAAGCCTATTATACTGTAAAAGACTATAGTGAGGACAAAAAGGCTTGGGATTGAGCTGCTCCAAAAGGATTAGACAGTGAATATTATTTTGCTATTTTACACTTTAATATATATATATATTTTTAAGTATCTATTTACTTAAACAATGACATGTACATTTACTGTATAAAGTATTATATTATTTTAATTATTGTGAATGTGAGGACTATGTGGGTCATTGTTTTCATTTTAATCATGGTCTGGCAGTTTGAGTAGTTTATGCGGCCTACCCAAATGTCTTGTCTTTGGTATTGTTCGTCGAATCGTTGAGCTCCTTCAGTTCTGAGTTGAGCTGCACGGTTACTGACAAATGCGTACACTGACTGGACAGGTCCACTCAATCTGTGTGGTTCTTTCCTCAAAAGATCATTTCAGACACTAATCTACATGGTCCTCAAAGATTATGTCCGGATTTTCTTATATACACATTGACATTGATGAATTTTATTTAGACAACTAGCTGTGCCCGCTACTTCGTCCGCGTGGAATAGTGACTTTTCGGGCAGCATATTTTGAATTACATATACCGTCTACAGACCGGGCATTTGCTGTCCGAACCCTCTGAGAACTCAGGCGAATTTCAGTGAAAGTCTCAGACTCTAGTGCTTGAGCTTCACGATCGGCAGTGAGACGTATTTCTCGTTCTTCCTGTGTTTCCTGAGACCGAACATTTGCTGTCCGAACCCTCTGAGAACTCAGACGAATTTCCCTATCAGTGAAAGTCTCAGACTCACGCGATAGTGTATGAGCTTCACGATCGGCAGTGAGATGTATTTCCCGTTCGTCCTGTGTCTCCTGGAATCGAGCATTTGTTGCCCGTACTCTCTGGGAGCTCAGGCGGGTTTCCCTGACAGCAAAAGCCTCAGACTCACGCGATAGCGCGTGAGCTTCGCGATCGACAGATAAACGTGCCTTTCGTTGTTCCCCGTTTTCCCTATTTCGAGTTGTCATCATTCGAGAACGATTTGAACTCAGTCGAGGTTCTCGCTGAGTCGAAGTTTCTGCAGCACGAAACCTAGCCTGGTGCAGAGAGCCTTTTGCCTCACGACCTTCCTCAGATTCCTGTGATCGAACTAATCTCATCCTTTTAGCATTTCTGCTACATTGGGAGAGGTTGGATCTTCTTCGATGCATTCTTACAATAAAATAGTACTTACTACTTAACACACAGTTATTTAGTAAACACGTACTATCGTAAACAATTAAATTATAAATACTTACAGATTATTATACAGTCTAAAATTATCACAGTTTAAGTAATAAGTGTTAAGACGTGTAAACCAAACGTCATTATCATCATCATTTCAGCCGATAGACGTCCACTGCTGGACATAGGCCTGCCCCAATTTTGGGGGGGTTTGCCATAATCGCCACGCTTGGCAGGCGGGTTGGCGATCGCAGTATGGTATGGTGGTGGAATGCATAGAGAACGCTGCTGCCCGGAGGGTGAGACCCTTAGTCGCCTTTTACGACACCCACGGGAAGTAAGGGGTGGTGCTATTCTTCTACACAGACAAACGTACTAACTTTATAAAACAAAATAATTGCTAGAAAAAATAATTACTAACCTAAGCTAATGAACTTATACTTAATAAAGAAAATCAAGAAAAGAAATGCCTAACCTATACCAAATACTTATAATATTTATATACAAACCCTAAATACAAATTAAGATAAGTATACCGAAAATCAGGGAAAGAAATGCCTAACCAATAATAAATGCTTACAATATTTATTTACAAAATCCTAAATAAAAATTAAGATAAGTAAATACCCAATAATCAAGGAAAGAACCGCCTAACCTATACCAAATACTTACAAAATTTTAAAGAAAATTAAGAAAAAGAACCTAACCTACAAACCCTAAAATATAAATAAATGAAATATGCAAACAGTCAGTATTCAAGTGAATCGCAATAATCGAATCCAACTATTCGCCTATACTCTCCAGGATACGTGCGTTCGCTACGAATAACTGAATCCTTATGGCAGCGGCGCGTTTTCTTTTGAAATGGTCATCTCGCAGTTCAACCTGAGACTGGGTTGTCGACTGCTTAACCTGGCTTTCCTGTGGATGCCTCAATAAATTAAGGCCTCCAGCCAGGGCATAATACACAACTTAACTACACAATATAAACTTAAAAACTAAGCGACTACACGCTAAGGGCACCCCCTGTGGGGTACGGACCTCGGCTTAGGGCGTCGCTGGGAGAGGGCAGCAAGGGACAGGCTGGATCCGAATTATGGCAGCGGCGCGGCTCTCAGCGCGCTTTATACAAGGTGTAACGGAAAGGGGGTATCAACCCTGAAGGAGGTGAATGTGCTCATGAAACTGAACAAATTTCCCCAAAGAACATAGGTCGAAATATGAAAAAAAATTTGGACCTCCCATAGTAATAGTAAATTATTGATGTGCTATTACTATGGGAGGTCCAAATTTTTTTTTTCATCTTCATTCACCTCCTTCAGGGTTGATACCCCCTTTCCGTTACACCTTGTATATATAGCCACGGACGCGCAGGCGCGAGGCGTTTACGTACTCTGATAGAATACCTTAACAAATGTTCGCCGTGATTCTTTAAATTGACATAACTTTTTTATTTATGAACCGATTGACATGAAATAAACACTAAATGTTAAGTGAAGCTTACTACAATATATTAGTGAAAACCGCATCTAAATCGAATAAGCCGTTTCTGATATTAGCGTGCACAAACACAGCAGACAAACAGACAAACAGACAAAAAAAAATTAATTACATTTTCGGGTTCGGCATCGATATAATAACAACCCCTGCTACTTTTTTTTAATATATTTCCATTGTACAGACACCACTTTTCTACAATTTTATTATATGTATATAGAATATAGATGACATGAATATTTACTTTGTAAAGTATTTTTATTTTTTTTATTTTTCATTTAATTATTGTGAATGTGAGGACTATGTGGGTCATTTTTTATCTGTTTTCCTTCTTAGTTTTAATCATGATCTGGCAGTTTGAGTAATTTACGCGGCCTACCCAAATGTCCTTTCTTTGGTATTGTTCGTCGAATCGTTGAGCTCCTCAATTTCTGAGTTGAGCTGCACGATTTTTGACAAATGCGTGCACTGATTGGACAGGTCCGCTCAATCTGTGTGGTTCTTTCCTCAAAAGACCATTTCAGACATCAATCTACATGGTCTTCACACGATCTGACCAAGATTTTGTCTGGACTTTAAAAGAGACTGTGACCTCTGAGTTTGTTTCGGCCTTTCTTCTCAGAGTAGTCAGATAGGAAACGCCGACCACATCTAGTTTAAAAAATATGATGACGTGTAAAAGTGTTTGTAAAAACCTACTTACAGAAAATAAATCATTTATCATTTATCAAAAGTGTAAGAAGAGAAAAACTCACATTAAAACAAATGATGGACTCGGAACATGGTTCAATAAACTTTCACCGCACCTCCTCTATTCCGTAATAAAAAAAATCAATATTGGGGGCTTCTATGAAAAAAATGCTCAAAATAAAGAAACGAGAAAAAAAAATTAACCCATTTAATAAAAAAAATAGTGAGATTATCTAATTAATAAATTATTTCATCATCATCATCATCATTTCAGCCGAAAGACGTCCACTGCTGGACATAGGCCTCCCCCAAGCACCTCCACTTCGACCGGTCCTGTGCTTCCCGCATCCAACGGGTTCCTGCGGCCTTCACAAGGTCATCGGTCCACCTTGTGGGAGGCCTTCCAACGCTACGTCTTCCGGTACGCGGTCGCCACTCCAGAACCTTCCGGCCCCATCGGCCATCTGTTCTGCGAGCAATGTGCCCTGCCCACTGCCACTTAAGTTTGGCAATTCTTCGGGCTATGTCGGTTACCTTGGTTCTCCTGCGGATCTCCTCATTCCTGATTCGATCACGCAGGGAAACTCCAAGCATAGCCCTCTCCATTGCCCTTTGGGTGACTTTTAGCCTTCTTATAAGGCCCATTGTGAGCGACCACGTTTCCGTTCCATAAGTCATCACTGGCAACACACACTGGTCAAAGACTTTCGTCTTGAGACACTGCGGTATGTGGGACGAGAAGATATTGCGTAGCTTCCCGAACGCTGCCCAGCCGAGTCGGATTCGTCGATTTACCTCTTTCTCGAAGTTAGACTTACCTAACTGGACGGTTTGTCCTAGGTAAACGTACTCGTCCACGACTTCGAGTGTAGCGTCTCCGATTTTTATGAGAGTGGGTGTTACATGGGCATTTGACATGACCTTCGTTTTGTCCATGTTCATTTTAAGACCCACTCTTTCGGAGGCTCTACTGAGGTCATCGAGCATTGTACTGAGGTCCTCCATAGTCTCAGCCATGACTACGATATCGTCGGCAAACCGAAGGTGAGTTATGTACTCGCCATTGATGTTGATGCCAGCCCCTTTCCAGTCCAGAACCTTGAAGACATCCTCCAGTGCAGCGGTGAACAGTTTCGGAGAGATAACGTCTCCCTGTCTCACACCTCGCTGCAGAAGGATAGGTTTCGAGGCCTGATCCTGGAGTCTGACTGACATAGTGGCGTTTTCGTAAAGACACTTCAACACTTCGATGTACCGATAGTCGATCTGGCACCGTTGAAGAGACTGCAGCACAGCCCATGTCTCGATCGAATCAAAGGCTTTCTCGTAGTCCACAAACGCTAAGCAGAGAGGCAGGTTATACTCTTCGGTCTTCTGTATAACCTGTCGCAGCGTATGTATGTGGTCTACGGTGCTAAAGCCTTTACGGAATCCGGCTTGTTCGGGAGGCTGGAAGTCGTCAAACCTGCGCGCGAGACGGTTCGTGATGACTCTCGAAAACAGCTTGTAGACATGGCTCAGGAGTGAGATGGGCCTATAATTCTTAAGGAGGGCATTATCGCCCTTCTTAAAGAAAAGTATCACCACACCCCTGTTCCATGCCTGTGTTGTTTTGCCCTCGAGTATGACGGAAACAAACAGCTTCTGAAGGGCCTTCAGGACGGGTTTTCCGCCAGCCTTCAGCAACTCGGCCGTAATTCCGTCATCACCCGGTGCCTTGTTGTTTTTGAGCTGCTTCAGAGCCATCCTAATCTCGTACAGGCTGACGTCCGGGATGTCTTCGGTATAGTGCCGGGTCAATCTAGCTCTTGGGTCGTTTGCCAGATTCATAGCGGGGTTATTTGTTGACGTGTATAACTGTCCATAGAACCTCTCGATCTCTCTCAACAGCTCAGGTTTGTCGGATACAATCCTGCCATCATCGGTCTTCAGTCTCGTAAGCTGGCTCTGCCCAATAGACAGATCTCTAGCAAAGACCTTGGAGCCTTTATTTCGATCTATCGCGTCCTTAATACGATCTGTATTAAAACGGCGAAGATCGCTTTTCAAGGCCTTAGAGATCCGTCTATTGAGTTGCCGGTAATTTAGCGCATCATCCGTAGACTGCAGGATCATATCGCGCCTCTCCTTCATGAGCCGCAAAGTAGGATCAGAGAGCTTCTTTTTTGCATTCGTACGGCGGGTCTTGAAGATCTTAGACCCGACCGTATGGACAGTTTCCACGAACCCATCGTTATAATCGTCCACGGAGCTCCCTAGGCATTCGAAACGATTCTGGAGTTCGAGCTGAAAGCTCTCGGGGTTTTGGATCTGGACCGGTGCTGGACGGAGCGTAGACTTCATCAGTCGAGATCTTTCCAGCTTGATATTTAAGTTCAATGTGCCTCTTACCATACGGTGATCACTTCCGGTTTTCACCGCGTTGATCACAGAGACATCATTGAATACTTGCTTCTTCGTCGACATAATGAAGTCAATCTCATTTTTAGTTGCACCATCCGGGCTCTGCCAGGTCCACTTTCTATGCTCACGTTTTCTGAAGAAGGAATTCATCATAAAGAGGCCTTCCTTCTCCATAAAACTGGCCAGTAGGTGGCCCCGGTGGTTCCGGTATCCAACTCCAAATTGCCCCACTCGCAGCTCATCATCGTTACGTTTACCCAGTTTCGCGTTGAAGTCCCCCATGACAACGGTAAAGTGAGTTTTAGAGCCATGCATGGCTCTGGAAATATCCTCATACATGGTCTCCACCTCATCGTCGGGGTGTGACGAGGTCGGGGCGTAAACCTGTACGACCTTCAGCGAATACCTTTCGGATATTCTGAGTATAAGGTACGCCACCCTGGTCGACACACTCTCGATCTTCACCACGTTGCTCACAAGGGACTTATGGACGATAAACCCGACACCACCTTGGGACTGCTGGTTGCCCTCCCGGAAATAGAGCAAGTTTCCGGATTTAAGGATTATCGAGTCCTCCCCCTCTCTTCGGACTTCAGATAACCCCACTATACTCCATCGTATCTTGCTCAATTCTTCCTCGAGTTCGGTGATCTTCTCGTCGGTCCGGAGTGTACGCGTGTTGTATGTTGCCAGGTCCAGTTTTCGGTGATTGTGGTAGCCGGATCTCTTCCGGGGATTCTTAGTACCCCTTGCCTCACCGTGGCCTTGGCCGCTACCGTAACCAAGGGTAGGCGGGCCGCCGGGTACTAGGGGCCTAGTCATTTTTTTGCTTGTCATTCTTGGGGGGGTTTTGCCATAATCGCCACGCTTGGCAGGCGGGTTGGCGATCGCAGTATAGTATGGTGGTGGAATGCATAGATAAATTATTTATTTATTAATAACCAACTTATATTAACGGTTTGCACCACACATACAAGTTATTAGTCCATATTTAATAACATGACGCATGTAATTCCGAAAGGGTTAGGCAGCGGTGTACCGGATAGTACACCCACATTTCGCCAGTTATGATTTTAAATCCCTTAAAAAAGGGTGCGAGCCTATTGCCAACAACCGGACACAAATCCAGAAACCGGGCCGCTAAAGAGAAATCCCAAAATAATATCCGTCAATAAAACAAAATTACTTCGTCTAATGATGAAATATCCCAGGATTGCGAATTTCCTCTCATCAAAGGCTGTTTTAGCTGAGCCGTATGATTTCATTATTGGAAAGGGCAATAGGTATAAAAGTTATTTGTATCCTGAATTCCTGATTCTAGTTTTATTCTCATTTATGGACAAGTTCAGAGTCATTCTTTTCATAAAGTATTATCTTATTACCCGAGAGACCAGTTGACAGACGACATGACCTAAAAGAAAAGTAACCCAGGCCATTGTCTACCTGCGTAAATGAATACCTAAACGACTGGTGAGTTATGACTTACCAGCAACGTCCCACGGTTTCACCCGCACACGTGTTGATCCCGTGGGAATATCGGGATAAAAACTATCTTATATCCTTCCCCGGGATGCAATCTATCTCTCTGCCAAATTGTATCGAAATCCGTTCAGTGGTTTAGGCGTGAAAAGGTAACAGATAGACAGACAGAGTTACTTTCGAATTTATAATATTATTAGTATGGATGCGTGCCAAAGGACAATGGCTAATTTGTATGGGCACCGTACCTAAAAAATAAATTAACTGTACCATTATGAACTTTTTCTGTATTTTATGCCCTCAGGCTCTCAACTATTTAAAAAAGTGCATCATTGAAAGTGTTGCATCGAGCGCAAAGTGTTATGTTGGTGCCCGATCGCAAATGAGGGCACTAAATTAACACGAGTGCATTAAGTACTCACTTTAGCAAGATGCGTAATCTACTTTTCTTTCAACTACCAATCTACCTACCGTGATAAAATATACCTACTCAAAATAAAAACTCAAGTTATTGAAAATAAAGTTTTCATAAGCTCTTAAATATTTATCCCACGACTTTTGCGGCAAAAGGTTATAAACAATTTAATTTGCAGCTGTTTTTATACTTTCTGGAGTTGAAATCATATCGCTATCGCTGTCTATTTCCTTTTTGTTTAAACTTTTCTTGCTAAATATGAAGTATCAAAGTTTTACATTGGTACAAAATGCGCGCCAATTGTGTTTTTTTTTTCACAAAGTCGATTTTATTCAGCCGATTTTTATTTCCAGCCAGTATATTTTTGATGTAATGCATACATTTAATATTAAACGTAATTAAACACACACACACACACACACACACACATTAAACCTCTGTGGTAAATTTATATCTAATAAAAAATTAAAAATAGTGCATTAATGAAAAACTGTGCAACCATCAGATTTCATCTAACATTTCTGCACTGTTTTGGTTCTAAGCAAAAAACACCTCCTTTGTGATCGATTTTGTAGTGATTAATGATAACATTACTACGTAGTTGAATGTAAAACTCTTTAGAGGTTGATTAATTTCAAAATGTCCATCATTAGAAGGTCAATAAGTTTTGAGAGGATAAGTTAAATATTTCCCTTTATGAAATTAATTTGATTTCCTCACTTATATATTTTTCTCCAAGGAATTCAGACATGCTGACAAAGGATTAATGAAACTACTCCATGAGGGCAACAAAATCGACATAGTTCATAATGCTACAATTTACTTTGTACCTGGATACGGACTTACCCGTTCTCCTTTCATCGAAATCTGTTTAGCCATTAAGGCGTGAAAAGGTAACAAATAGACAGACAATATTTGTATTAGTACCTATAAGTATGGATCTTGCAGAAATATAAGAATAGGTAACAAAACCATAGATAAAGGTGCACACCGTCGTGCACTAGAATTTGCCGATAACCGTATTACGTCCCGTGTGATAGCGAGGCGATTTATTACAACGGCTTGTCACTGAAAACTGTCGCACTGAAAAACCCAACGCTAGTTTCCCCAAGCTCAGTAGAATTTTTGTGGAGAATTCATCTTCCTGACTGCAGCACAAAGACTGAATCGTAGCTACAGAAAATAAAAGAAAACGCTAGAGGTAATTTATGTAATAACCCATGATTACATAAATTGTATTTTATTATCAAAAATAAGTAGACTTTTACCACTCCATGAATCCGATAACCACTTACAAATTACACGAAATATTTGCGGTGGACAAGCACTGGAACAAATAGTGGTTCAAATTTAGTGTTTCCTGTTTTCTGTTTTCTGGGGCCGAGACATTCCTCGGTGGTGCAGGGCACGCCACATTTGACGTTTATTCGATTTAAGTCCAACCACGGACCGCAAGTCCAGTAAAGTACCGTGTGAATAAAGTTTTAGCTCTAAATTCAGTTTCCTGTGTGGAACGTTTCTGCAATACTTTGTAGCAATCAGGGGTCCCCCGGGATTGGTGCGCAAACTGGTGCTGTAACGACAATGGTGCGTTGAGTTCCATATTTCGACATTTGCATGCTGTTTTGTGGGCGAAAAATGTGTTTTGTATTTCTGTGCACAGGAAAAATTGTGTAGATTTTGTGGTTGTTGCACCTAAACTCCTAAAGAGTTGTTCAATGCATTTAAATGAGGAGATTTAAATATTTAAGGCAGACCATTGTACAAATAATGTAAAACGTGATTGATAATCCACCATAATACTTGGTTTTAAACTGCAAATTATGAGGAAGCATTTTAAATTATGCAAAGTGCACCTTAAATTCAACGTTAAAATAAAACCTAATAATGTTGAAATGGATTTCAATAAGAGCTTACTACGTAGCTTTTAATGCGCCATTTTATCTACGTCAAGGTAATCCGAGTGGCAGGGAATGGGACGAACAAATATTTTTGAGCGCATGACTATTGCTGTGGAGTTGTAATCCAGTGCTGTTTATTTAGGGAACAGGTGTAAATAAATTTTACTTTGACCGAGCAATGAAACATGAAATAAATGTTGTGAAATAAAGTCTCGTTATTTCATAGCAGTATTTTTCAGTGGAAATGTTCTCACTCATGAAACATTCAGTCAAAATAACATTAATAAATACAAATGACTGCATTTAAATCACACTGTATTAACTTGTCTCGACTTTTGTGCCATTGAATTCATAAAATCAGGCGCTCCACATTTTAAATTTCAATAACATGCTAATATAAAATTGGTTTTACGAAGTTCGGGGCTACGCCTCAAAACCCTCACGCTTGTTCCTTTCAAGAGGTTGAATTTTCCATACTAGGCCTGAGTATGTAAAGCGGATTTAGAAAGAAATAGAATATTCGATTTTACAAACCTCAAACCCTATCTCTGGGTGATAAGGTTCAATTTCCTTTAACATTAAGGCTTATTTTTGATACTCTGAATCTGAATATTGAATCATAAAGTCAGTGTCATAAATTGGATTATCGTGATGGCAACTATGATTGAATTGGTGATGAAACTTCATTAGCCCGTAATTGAAGTGAAACAGACGTAATGGATGTTATATTCTGAAGATTAATTTTCTATTTCAGGACCGCTTTTAGTACCTAATCATATTTCTCCATTATTTGATTTTTTGTAGGCGAATTATTTTAGGTCGTTTTTGCTTTTATCTTCCATTTACTAATATAACATTTTTAACGTTATTATTATATTAGACTTTCCTCCTGATTTAAGATTAAATGGACCGTAGATGAGCTTTCTTGAATCACGAGAGTGTTTTTAGTGCGATATACAGTCACAGC
This sequence comes from Mesoligia furuncula, assembly GCA_916614155.1. Lineage (NCBI taxonomy): Eukaryota > Metazoa > Arthropoda > Insecta > Lepidoptera > Noctuidae > Mesoligia > Mesoligia furuncula. Next base: position 12,015,147 of record OU744804.1, on the reverse strand, counting down.
GAGTACTATTACAAAGAAAACAGAGTTTTTAAAGATCGTAGTGGTAGTATTCTATCCCCCAGAACACTAGTTCTGGGGGCCTAAAAAGGCCACTTTGGAGAATCATAAAAGGATAATATTATGAATTAGTACCGGCACAGATTCCTGCGCGACTCGAACACGTCTATTCTTTGTAACTGTTGTTAACTGCGTCACAGCATACGCTCGCGGACCATGTCTGTCTCGCCTGCCCTGCGCTGCTAAATCTGTACTGTGCTGCGCTGCGTCACCTGCGTCCCAGCATACGCCTGGCCTAAATGTCAGGATTGTCTTTTTATGCTAGTTGCGCGGTAAACTCTGCTTGCGCGATGCAGAATTTTGCGTGACGTCAGTGGGATGCGTATTTCACATGTGGCGATGTAGATGCCGCCACAATCCTACTGTAGGATATCGTCAGTGATAACGGTGATGTTTCCCATCCACTTAATAGAATCCCTAATGACTTTCAAAACTGGACTAAATGGTATTAAGTACGTTACGACTTTATCCTTTAGCAGAAACTTCACATAACTCGTTTAGTAGACGTTTAGTAGAGTAGTAAAGTGTAATAGATAGTACAAGGACTTCGAAAACTGGCCAAGTGCAAGTCGGACTCGCACACGAAGGGTTACATACCACAAGGCAAAAACGCCGAAAAAAACACGTCTGTAGTATGGGGGGCTCCCTTAAATATTTATTTTATTCTGTTTTTAGCATTTATTGTTATAGCGACAACAGAAATACATCATCTGTGAAAATGTCAACTGTCTAGCTATCACGGTTCATGAGATACAGCCTGGTGACAGACATACAGACAGACAGTGGAGTCTTAGTAATAGGGTCCCGTTTTTGCCCTACACAATCTATGTATAGGTACATTAAATTATTAACCAATAATTATCCTACTTATTTTATAAATGTGAAAGTTTGTGAAGATGTTTGGATGTTTGTAAGGTACCTCCATATCAAATTTTATCAAAATTGGTCCAGCCGTTTGAGCGTGAAGAAGTAAGAAACATATAAACACACACACACTCACACTTTCGCCTTTGTAATATTAGTGTGATGTGATTATTGACAGAAGTAACTCTGACAGAATGAATTCTTGTCTAATAATGGTCTTTATCAACTGTGTTAACAAGAACCACCTGCTATAACAATTAATCGGCGAAAAAGGCACAACGTTACGTCTGCTTCTTCTATCGCTGTATGGCTAATGACACGCAGATGATATCCCATAAAATTTAAATAAGAAACGAAATATATTTTTTCCGAGAACGATATTTATCTCTTTGCATAGCATCAGTAAGGGCGGATTTTACCAATGAAACTGAACGTGATCAGCACATCTAAATCCAAGTTCAAGAGGTGTCAGTGTCATAATTGTTCCTTTGTGCCCTAGTTACCAATCTTTCTACCAGTTGTAATACAGTTAATTTTGATTACCCTTTCTCATCATCATCATCATTTCAGCCGAAAGACGTCCACTGCTGGACATAGGCCTCCCCCAAAAGGGGGGGTTTGCCATAATCGCCACGCTTGCGGCGGGCGGCAGGCGGGTTGGCGATCGCAGTATGGTATGGTGGTTGAATGCATAGAGAACGCTGCTGCCCATTCTCCGGTACGCCCCTTAGTCGCCTTTTACGACACCCACGGGAAGTATGGGGTGGTGCTATTCTTTAAGTCCGGCACCACACAGACGTGACATTACCCTTCTTACTACTCCAGTATTGAGTTGTTAGAAGGGAAAAAATAAATAGCCCGTGTTACTATCATTACCTATTTTTATTAAAAAAAAAAAAACTAATTTTAAATACGTACAACACACATTTCTGGATTATTGACTCTTGAACACTCTTGAACTCACATTGACTCTTGGACTCTTGAACACAGTTTAAATGTGCTGATTGCGTTCAGTTCTGTAGGTGGAATCAGCTCTTACTGTTTGAATTATTATTATTATTTCGTCTCACTAAAATCCTTACAAGTATTATTTGACATTCATATTACGTAGGTGTACTTCACAAAACATCGAGATTTTTAAAAATTAATTTAAGTTTAATAATATAAACACATAAACCATCCGGAATCAATTCTGTAAAGGATATTCAAACCCTTATCAAAAGTTTTAGAAGAACAATGAGGTCACACAGACAGACACGAAAAGTGACTTTTATTTATAAGTAGCTTCTGCCCGCGACTTCATCCGCCTGAAAAATCACTTCGCATCACTTCTAGCGTTATTTCTGACTATTTTTCTTTTTGGCTCGGCTCCTAAGGGTCGTTGTAAGATGTTAAATAACCTTCCTGAAGAATTTTTTTGAAATCCGACTGTTAGTTTCAGAGTTAAGAATGTTCAAACTAACAAACAAAGAAAATAACAAACATATTATTCAGCTATATTCATCATCAACTGCCTAGCCTTTTCCTATGTTGGGGTCGGCTTCCAGTCTAACCAGGTGTAGCTGAATACCAGTATTTTACATGGAGTGACTGCCTATCTGACCTTCACAACCCAGTTACTGGGTAATACGACACCCTTTGGCAAGACTGGTTGTCATACTTTCGGGCTTCTGACTACCCGTAAAGACTGTCAAAGATCTACGAATGACTCTTCAGCTATATTATAAGTGGCATATATAAATGGATAAGACATTCCACTCGCCTCACGCCTCAGTGGATACTCACGCTTAGCCAGTTCTCATAAAGTAATATAGAAATATATTACTTGGAGTAATGCCATGTGCCAATAATCTCAATAATAGCTTCTTATCTTCGTAAAATATTACTAAGTTATTATTCTTCCTCGTATTTTATGAAAAGCTGTATCAATGCCAATGTGGACTAATCGGGTGTATGTGTAATTCTGAATGTATTTTATGGAGTATGTTGTTCCTCGTATTCAGCGTAGGGTTTGTTATGTTAAGTTGGATGTTTTTCTATGACGATAAATGCATATGTCTCTCTCTTTTATGGCTCGATACTCAATCGATTCTAATGAAATTAGATAAGTTATGGTAGTATACATCTAGGGAACTTAAATAAAAAAACTGGCCAAGTGGGAGTCGGACTCTCACACGAAGGGTTGCGTACCTTTCAAGGTAAAAACGCCGAAAAAAACACGTTTGTTGTGTAGGAGCCCCCCTTAAATATTTATTTTATTCTGTTTTTAGTATTTGTTGTTATAGCGGCAATAGAAATACATAACATGTGAAAATTTCAACTGTCTAGCTAGATACAGCCTGGTGACAGACAGACAGACGGACAGTGGAGTCTTAGTAATTAGGGTCCCGTTTTTACCCTTTGGGTACGGAACCCTAAAAACACAAAGCAAGCTTTTTCGTAGGTACATAATACGTCAATACATTCTTAATCATTAGAATTTACTTTGAAACTTTAATTAGCTCCAATTATATAACCCATAAAGCAGACGTAGCTCAGTGGTATCAGCCCCGACTTACGAGTTGTAGGTCATGACTTCGAACTCAGGCAGGCACTTTTTACTTGTGTATTTAATTTCATCACCACTGCTCTCAAAACGGTGAAGGAAAACATCGTGAGGAAACCGACATGTCCTAGAACCAAAACTTCGAAGACATGTGACAACCACCAAACCGCACTGGGCCCGCGTGGTCGATTATGGCCTACCCCCTTTCACAGAAAGGAGGCCTGTGTCCCACCACTGGGAACGTTATAGGCTGATAATGCTAGGGTAATTTTAATCTAGAAAACTTAAAAAAAATACACAGTAAAGGCTGTGTTTACATTCAGTATAATATATATCAATACAATACAATCCTAAACATTAACATTTACGTTGAAACTATAATTAGCTCGAATTTATGTTACCCGTAGATACCTCCGAGTCCAGTGTAAATAAAATAACCGAATGTAACACTAAATAATTCAGCTAGAGGGTCGCCAAATTACTGTCCATTCTTATCCTAGACAGTACAATGACCGTCCAATCCCTGCATGTGTAATAAAATTAGACTAAAGGATCCCCAACTTAGCATGTTTTGCACATACAAAGTAAGGGTGAACTTAAATGGCAGCGAACGAGACGGGAAACGTCGATGCGCGAGAAGTCTCGAATCCTCGAACATTCGCTCGAGGATTAGAGTTATTCTCTATACACTTGTAGCGGTAACTAAAAACGCCACCTGTGAACTACGTGTCATACTGACGTCACACAAAATCCTGCATCTCGCAAGCAGAGTTTACCGCGCAACTAGCAATATAAAATAAACAACAGCCCGACATGAATCATCGGGCAGTTGCCCGCCAGACACAACATCCGTCTGGTCGGAGCATCCTCCCTTTTCTATGGAGTATGAGTGAACTTGACACCCTGTTCCTCTTACGATACCTCTATACACGCAACCAGTACCATACGACGCTTAGAACTGCACTGCTCCTGTCTTCACGCCACTTCCCGTGGATTCCCTTGTCGCCGACAGTAGCTGCGTGGATTCTCTTAAATGCTCGACCATTCTCGGGAACGGAATACCCATTTTTGAAAGCATAACATAACATCACGCCTGTGTTCATTGTGGGGGGCCCGTGGCTAAATAATAACAGCCGCACAGGTCAATCGATCAGGTTAAGCTACGCTTGCGCCGTTGGTCTGTGGATGGGTGACCATCTTTACATACCGTGACCCCTCCGTGCCTCGGAAAGCACGTTAAGCCGTTGGTCCCGGATGTCATTCGTGGATCTTTGACAGTCGTTACGGGTAGTCAGAAGCCCGAAAGTCTGACAACCAGTTTTACCAAGGGGTATCGTATTACCCAGTAACTGGGTTGTGGAGGTCAGATAGGCAGTCGCTCCATGTAAAATACTGGTATTCAGCTGAATCCGGTTAGACTGGAAGCCGACCCCAACTTAGTTGGGAAAAGGCTAGGCAGATGATGACGCCTGTGTTCATCGAAGGGTTAGGTACAGGTGTACACCTATAATACAACATTTCACCAACCGGTTACAAATCCAGACTCCGGGCTGCTACTGAGAAATCCCAGATGGAAAAACTCAATAACACTTTGCCTGACCCGGGAATTGAAGCAGGACCTCTTGCTCAGCAGTAGCGCTTGCGACCAATGATAGAGAAAATTATGCAAAAAAAAAACGTCGCTTCGCTTCCCTTCCCTTTATTCACAATGTAAATTGACCCTAAGGGCCCAATCACATGTACCAAAACCACACCACACATCGTAGCGACAAAGTGTGGTCAAGCTGTGGTTACGTGTGGATAGTGTCATTGTGGCTTCTTGCGGTTGCGTTGTGGTTGCGACGTGGTTGCGATGTGGTCGGTATCACACACACGGTCGATAATGACGGCGAAATGTGGTCCGTGTGAATTTAATTATTAACTTTTATACAAATTAGCGCCCGCCCACGTCTTGTCTTGTGGTTGTGGTGTGGTTGTGGTATGTGTGAAACAAGCCTTATACTCAACCGAGTAAAACAATTCTCGCACATGTTATGTGAAAGCTAAATCTCCACACAGATTAATTACTATGACATCCTGACATGGATGTTTTGGAGGTTGAATGACGGTCAGCCGGCAGTCTAGACCGTCAAATTACAACTATTCATCACTAGATATCGCGACCAGCTGTAACAGACAACAATAAATCATAAATTAATATTCATGATACGCGCTGCTCATATATCACTATGATATTAGAATAAAATATGAACTCAGGATCTATCAATAATGTACCTTCTAAGTGTTTTTAGTATGGATAGCTCTGAATATTACTTTGAAGCTTTTTTGAATGGAATCACTCTAGTTTGTGAAAAATGATTTTGAATATTGCATGCACTGTACTCATAAAAGTCTGTATTAAAAATTTATATGAAAAAATAATTCCATAAAATTGCTTTTATTCTGTCACCCACTCCGATTTCATTTTATGAGTTTGACCTACTCGTACTTTGCAGACTCTTTTACACTGCTTCAAATCTTGGAATACATATCTAATATCTGTTCCAAAAGTATCTGATGAACATGAAAATAGAGAATTTAATTTTAACACGGGGGCGTGTTAAAATGAAATTCTCTATTTTAAGTTAAATTCTTACACAATCACTCACTAAAGGGACAGTTTACATATTTAGTTTCATCTTTATATCTCATATTTTTTTTAAATATGTGGATTGAATAACACTATTAAATTCACCACACACAACACACATGCCACAAACACGGCATTACATACAAACTTTCAAGCCCTTGTTTTTCGGAATGAATCAACCGATTTTAATGAAACTTCATATGCATAAGCGGGATACAAAGGTCTAAAAAGTTACTTAAGAACATTTTCGAAAAATAGTGTTACAGCCAAATTAGACCGTTTTTAAATTTTCCATATAAACAGATTTTGGAAGTTATGTTTTTTAAAATAAAACATTTCGAGAATGTTCTTTACTAACTTTTTAGACCTTTTTATTCTGCTAATGTGTATAAACTTTTATTAAAATCGATTCATTCATTTCGAAAATTAAGGGCTTGAAAGTTTGTATGAAATGCCGTACGGCGTAAACGCTCTTAACCGCTTGTGTTACAATTACAGACACAATTAAAAAGCCATTGTGTCTTGCGTAGATCTACGTTCCGGCAGACTAAGGGTTAAGCACACTTTGCATACCACCGCAACGACGACGACACTTTGCATGGAACATTAGCGTTAGCTGCGCTACAGTTTATACTTTTGCATCTATCATCGTTTTACTTGTTGCACTTAGTCTTGTGTTATTGTTCCGAAATAAACTTTTTTTTTTAATCACTGACGAAATTTCAGGTTATAAAAGTAAACTCAGTTATCATAACAAAAACATCTGAATGCGACTTAAAAATAGAATTCCGGGCTTAAGTATTCATAAAAACAAATCAAAGCACAAAATTTCTTAGTGGCACTACAATTTGACATTCATACGTACGTTTTCTGATCCATTTGTTTACATTTTCATTAGATACCTCCTTTTGGAGCGACATTCAAGTTGTAGATTTTAACTAGGTACTTAAACCAATACACCTACATATATGATGACTAACATTACGAAACATTTATCAGACTGCATTATAACTTTATGTTTTTACCTTTGATTATATATAATCAAAGGTTTTTACCAATAACGTTAACAAAAACCTGCCTGATACATCACGAAAACTAATAATTACAAGCCATACGTCCGTCCATCTTACCCGCCTGTTTTCCTGAAGTTAATTCCCAGAAGTGACGTGAAATGATGAGATGGTCGCAAAAGTGCAAGTAATGGCAGCTCATTGGGTATAAACGCCATTATGTGCCCGTCTTCGTGTTCCTTTTCTCTGTGGTCAATTTGGAGGGGATTTGTGTTGATTTTATACGGCATTGTTGTTGTAGATTGTTCTCTGTGTATTCAATGCCTCATTGTCTAGTGGTCACAAACAATACTACCTACATGAGGTCCTGGGTTCGATTTCCAGATCGAAAAAGGTTTGAATTGGGTTTTTCCAACAGGAATTTGACAGTGGCCTAGAATCTTAATATGTACCCGGTTTAGGGCTATAAGCTTGTATGTATTAGACAGGACTTAAAAATAACTGGAAAAATGTAGGTGTACTATAATATGTTTGCCTCTGCCTTGTAGCTAAGAAATAACAGCCGCACGGCTCGATCCATCAGGTTAAGCTACACTTGCCGCGGTTAGTCCGTGGATGGGTGACCATCTTTATATACCAAGACCCCTCCGTGCCTCGGAAAGCACGTTAAGCTGTTGGTCGTAGATCTTTGACAGTCGTTACGGGTCCTCAGAAGCTCGAAACTCTGACAACCAGTCTTACCAAGGGGTAGGTATCGTATTATCCAGTAACTGGGTTGTGGAGATCAGATAGGCAGTGGCTCCATATAAAATACTGGTATTCAGCTGCATCCGGTTAGACTGGAAGCCGTTCCCAACATAGTTCGGAAAACGCTAGGCAGATGATGATGTTTGCTTCTGCCTAACCCATTGGGGAAAACGGGCGTGATTTTATGTTATGATATCTCTGGCTATGTGTTAAAAGAGTACCTAGAGTCAACCTCGTTCTTTTTTTTCAGACTCAAACTCAAAGCATTTATTTTCTTCTACTACTTCGTCCCGCCTCAGGATCAGTAAGCCGTACCATACTTGTATTTGATAGTAGTTAACGTTTTCCTTATCCTTGACATTCAATGTCACAATCTGTCACATAAAAAATCCGTTTTTACAATTTTAATATTTTTATATTACTCTAAAATTCATTGAGTCTCAAAAATCGCAAAGAATGTGCGCAATATAGATGGAGCTATGGGAAGTGTCTTGACGATGCGTAAGCATGCGTGATCCATCGCCGCCCGTTTGATGTCCACCGCGCACGGGATGGGCGGAAAGCAGCTCATCACCTCATCAAAAAATCACTTTATGAGCTGCAAAGACTACAATATAATTAGTCTTTGCAGCTCATGAAGTGATTTTTTATTCCGTTGGTGTAACTGCTGTATGGCGTTCCAATGGGAGTGTTAGGTCTTATCCTTGCGGAATAATGGTTTAATTTTGACATTGTTTTAATACTCTTTTATTTAAATTCTTTGAAATATTTGTACGCTGGAAACAGCAGAATATTATGGACATCATAATATTACGTGTAACACCTTTGTAACAACAATATTCTAAAAAGTAAATAAATAATAATTATTGTACAAAATGTATCAGAAAATGAATTATCTTCATTATTTTTAGTACCGTGAAGTTTTCCAAGGTTTTAATAGCTATTCTGCTATTCGGGACGGAGACAAATCCATCAAATCAAAGATCATAAAAATCGGTCCAGCCGTTCTTGAGTTATAAATGGTGTAACTAACCCGACTTTGTTTTATTTATGTAGATAGAAGATAGATAAACGAATTACGGGCACTTTTGAATTGTCTAGAGGTCAGTCAGTCAGTAAGATGAAGCTTTGCCTATTTCAAAGCGTAGTAGGTACCTATGGAGGAGAGTGGGCAAGAAATTCCATGGACACTCTTTAAATCATAAAATTGTAACAAAATATTAGATACATCATTTATGTTGAAATCACACTAATATTATAAAGGCGAAAGTTTGTGAGTGTGTGTGTGTGTGTTTATTGTTTGTTACTTATTCACGCTCAAACGGCTGCACCAATTTGAATAAAATTTTGTATGGAGGTAGCTGACACTCTGGATTAACATATAGGCTACTTTTTATCCCGATATTCCCACGGGATTGACATTTACGCGGGTGAAATCGCGGAGCGCAGCTAGTTATACATATGAGAACGATGTAGAAAGACATTACATTTATCTTAAAAATACACTCTAAAGCAATTATAAGGTTTAACGTCACCCTTAGCTTTTATATCCATATAAAGCGTCTTCTCTAGAGAAAGGTGTGGTCAAATTTAAGGGGGTGGTACAGACGCCAGCACATCAAGCTACTACAATCTGTCAAATTTCGTAAAATAGATTTTCAACTTTATCGCTAAAACATAAGGTTAGATTTTCAACTTTAGGCTAAAACAAAGTGGATTGGGAAAATTTTACAGTTTTGAGTAGCTTGGTGTGCTGGCTTCTGTACATACCATGAAACTGAACAACTTTCTCAAAGAGACCAACATCGTAATCGCGAAAGAGTAATCAGCCGTCTCATACATTTGCGTCATTTCGATGTTTTGCTGTACCCTTAAATTGGACCGCACCTTTCTGATACACCCTGTATACGTTACAAGTTATACGTAATGCCCCGGCTCTGTAGGGACGAGCTGTTTTTCACACGAAAAAACATATTAAAAAAATTAGGATTAATTAATCTGGGCTTTTAAATATTTAAAAAAATATGAAAACAAAACTTTTGTAATTTTGTTTTTCCTTTATAACAATATCGAATATATCAAAGAGATAAAAGGACCCCATAATAAAAGAATTTATAATATTTATTACCACTCCGGCACCTTGTTATGTCCTCTCGCAAATCGATCACTCGAGTGAACCCATAAAAGAGTTTCTATGTTCTAATCCCGGATTATAGAGAACACAATAGAATGAACTCCTTTTCTTATTAAAAGGAAGAAAATGTTAATAAGAGAGATATAATGATAGATGCATACCTACGACCCGGCTGTCGTAACCAAGAGCTTTACACTATTCATAGAGCTATCATCCCTTTGTTGATATCCCGATACAGTTTTTTTTTATACTCTGTTGCCAGACTAAAAATATGTCCGACATTTGTTCGAAAGTCGGGATAACTTTAGATTCGATTTTCGTTCGTATGGGTCCTTTCTAACTTTCTTATAAATTTGATTAGCTTCAATATTTGCTATTTGCTTTGAGAATAAAGTAATTTTCTTTCATTTACTATTTTGAGATACGAAACTGTTCAAAGAATTTTTAATGAAATCTTATTATTAAACGCTAGCTGTGCCCGAGAGATCGCCCGTGTTTAAGTTTTAAATGTTTCTATGCAAAGTAACTTATTTTATCACCATCATTCTCCTGCCCTTATGCCAATTAATTTGGGGTCCGCGCAATATGTATTATTCTTTAATACTTCTTTATTAGTCGTCACGAAAAAGTTACTTGAAAAGTATCTTAGATGTTAAGAGGAAATGCGGTCGGAGAGACTTTTGAAAAATTCTAAGTAAAAAGTCGTAATTCGAGGTTTGGTTCTGCCTATTTCCTCTTCCAATATTAAACCAATTTAAAAGATATATCATAAACAGAATAGGAAGGTATATACTGTGTCCCTAGGTTTTTTTTTCATTAATAGTTGTCAAATTTGTACACTAGGCCTCTGTTGACAGTCGTTTAAATCGACATTTTTTGAGCGTTCTAGTGCTTATAAAATAATGTACCATCAAAAAGGAAAACATAGGGACATACAAGTAGTTATTATTTAATATTCTGTAAATAAATCATTGCTTTATGGTCATAAACCAGAAATAAAACAGGCGAGAGCGTTTGTATGGAGAATAGACCACCCGCATTTCCTCTGTGCCCGAGAAACCACCAGTGTTTAAGTTTTAAATGTTTGGCTTTGAAAAGTAACTTATTTTATCACTATCATTCTCCTGCCCTTATGGCAATTTATTTGGGGTCCGCGCAACATGTTTTTTTTCATCCATACTTCTCTATTACTCGTCACGAAAAAGTAATTTGAAAATGATATTAGATTGATTTGCAATGCAATAAACAATATGATATTGCAATAAACTCTATAGCAAGCAGATTAGTGAACCAAAGTGGTACGCTTTATAATAGACAAGCAAATTCAAGATTTTTTACGATACATGGATCCTTCTTTCAATTCAGCAGTGGTTTACGAGGGTGTTCGGGTGACATAAAACGATAGAATTATGTTGCTACGGACTACGGCGTAGCGACCAATACAAAATCAACTACGTCAGTGTTTCGTAGCGAATATAGCCGAAATGCTACGCTGCTACGAGTACGACTATGTCATTTTTTAATATTGGGTGGTAGATGTATTCTATTGATGCATACTATGCATAGGTATTATTTTGATTTAACTATTTTATTTTATTTGAAAGTCACACCAACGACCTATTCAGTAGAAATATTAACATAATACAAAATAACATATGCAAATATTTCCATTCCCTAACAAATCATTAGGTATGAAAATTTTATCCCTTGTATCTAAAAAAACTGTATTTTCCACGAAAATAATTGACATAAAATCAGCCGTATACTAATTTATTCGTCTTTTAACAATGTTGTGGTCTGAAAAATGATCGGCTGCGGTAAACACGTATTGGCTATAATGACATGACAGAAATTTTTATGAAGCATTTAGAAGAATGATGGGACAAACGTTGATCCTATGTACTCACTGCTATAAGGAAAACAATCGACAACCTACGTACGATAAGTATGACGATGATAGTGTTTATTGCTATAAGTATATACTTAGGTTTGTTGTTGTTGTAGTTGTTGGTACAGGCGTGTTGTTGGTATGTAGGTTCACTGGTGGAAATACCCATGGCATTAAATCCGCCTCTGTACATTTATGTGCTTGAAATATTAAATAAATAATATATATAAAAATTTATACAACCAATATCACACGTCAATTATATTTAAAAAAAACTAGATCAGGTACGTGTTAGCCAATCTGAGAAGAAATGCCGAAACAAACTCAGAGGTCACAGTCTCTTTTAAAGTCCAGACATTATTTTGCTCCGATCATTGTGAGGTCTGAAATGGTCTTTTGAGAAAAGAACCCTAGATTTGAGTGGACCTGTCCAGCCAGTGCACTCATTATTTTGTCAGCAATCGTGCAGAACAACTCACATTTTAAGGAGGTCAACGACTCGACGAACAATTCCAATGAAAGGACATTAGAGTAGGCCACTCAATGTACCTACTGAAACTGCCACATTATTATTCAAAATAACTGAACAAAAAGTTCTATATAGTCCACATAGTCATCATCATCTGCCTAGCCTTTTCCCAACTATGTTGGAGTCGCCTCCTCGTCTAACCAGATGCAGCTGAGTACCAATACTCAAATACCAATATCATGGAGCGACTGCCTATCTGACCTCCACCACCCAGTTACTGGGTAATACGATACCCCTTGGCTTACCAAGGAATGTGTAAAAGAAAACGTCTTACAACCAGTCTTAACTGTTTGTCAGACTTTCGGGCTTCTGACGACCCGTCACGACTCTCAAAGATCCACTAATGACAGCCGAGACCAACGGCTTAACGTGCTTTCCGAGGCACGGAGGGTTGTCTTGGTATGTAAAGATGTTCATCCATCCACGGATCAGCCGTGGTAAGCGTAGCTTAACCTGATCGATCGACCCGTGCGGCTTTTATTAGTTAGCCACATAGTATTTACATCTAATAATTATAATAAACGAAATATAATGCTATGATGCTATGCTATGATTTATATGTCTGTAATTTATATGGTGTACATAATAAAGAGTATTCTATTCTGTTCTATAATGCTTTACAAAGTAACGAGAAGGATCTCAATACCTATATTATTCCATAAAAATGGTATATTTATAAGGCTGGTGGCAATAATGCTCGACATCAATCTAATGGAAACGGATTTATAACGAGAGAGGCGTTTAATTTTAAAAATGCATAGGTACGGAGGCGTCGTTTACGATCGCTTCATACGGGGCGACTCAGACAGGCCGGATGCAGGTGCAACTAAGTTTTCAGCATATTTTTTTTCCTTTATTCAAAGAAGTACCTAGTACAAATTGGTTATAAAAAATATTTTGTATATTTGCAACTTCAACTAAAAAAAATGGTTTACAGTACGTCTAAGGTAAGTAGAATTGTATGTTAGAGTTGCAGCCAATACTTAGGTATAAGGCTAAAATAACTTATATACAAAACAACGTTACAACGTTGTATACAAATTAAATCGCTTGTCAAACTGCAGAACAGTCTGTCGGCACAAAAGTATTGCACTGTTTATTACTTTGTATTTTATTTAAAACTGAAGTATTCTGGAGGTTTAAATTTTTTTTTTTTAATGAGTGCGTATAAATGAAATGTAATCTGAAATAATCTGGCTTTCCCACTGAGTTCAATCAGATTTTTATTATTATGAGTCGCGTGGAGGGTACTAAGTGAAGTTGAAAACTTTTTTAAGTTTTCAACTTCACTTCAATTAAATATTCTAATTGTTTTTACAATTAGAATATTTAATTAATAATTGGGACAAATCTACAATAGTTTTAAAGGCATTTTAGTCAATAGCATATAAAAGTTTGAGGAACAGGGTGTAAAGTTCACTCATACTCTATAGAAAAGGGAGGATCCTCCGACCAGAGGGGTATTGTTTCTGGCGAGCAGCTGCCCGATGATTCATGTCGGGCCGTTGTATCTATGCTAGTTGCGCGGTAAACTCTGCTTGCGAGATGCAGAATTTTGTGTGACGTTAGTATGACGCGTTGTTCTCATGTGACGTAGTAGATACCGCTACAAGCACATCCTACATTAAAACTAAACTATTTAAAAAAAACATAAAATAGCCTTGATGTAATTTATCTTTTCAAAATAGTCTTTACATACTTTTACGCTTGTTTTAGTAGGTGCACCCACATAAAATAATAATAGTCATAGGTAATATGACTTTAACCTGGATCTTTGACACTCGGTACGGGTAGTCAGAAGCCCGAAAGCCTGACAACCAGTCTTACCAAGGGGTATCGTATTACCCAGTAGCTGGGTTGTGGAGGTCAGATAGGCAGCTCCATGTAAAATACTGGTATTCAGCTGCATCCGGTTAGACTGGAAGCCGACCCCAACATAGTTGGGAGAAGGCTAGGCAGATGATGATGACTTTAACCTGTCATTGTTGTTTTTCAAATGAAGTAGGTTAATTTAAGGAAAATGGCTTGTGTGAGGCCGGACTAAGTGGCCCTGGCGCACGTTCTCCAATAGAAGGCGAATAAATGACCTTTCGATAAAATGAGGAAAGAATTTATAGGTACGTAGGAAAATGCATGTTCACTAAGCTTCCCTCGAATAGAATGCAAGCAATGGACGCTTCTTAGTTTGTAAGAATTGTGTTTACGATCAGTAGCCTGTGTACGACTGGGATTTCTTAAAAATAAATAAAGTTAAAGTTAAGAAACAATAAAAGTATATGATCGACTACAGTAAACAAAATCAGAAAAATATATGATATTCTTCAGGATATATGCTAGGTAAGTAGTGTCTTGAAAACATAATACAACTAATTTGATATGATAGAAAAAAAATCATGAAGATACCTCTGAAAACATTGTTTTTACAATAAAACCCATACTAATATACATACAATCATTCTCTTTTTTTGTCAGATTATTCTACAAGCAACATACCTAGTGTATTAATTTTTTAGTCCAAACAATAGATTTTTTGTAATTAAATAATTGCTTCATATTTTGCAATAAATTACCAGCGATGTGTCATCGCTCTTCTCTTTCTTTTCTATGCAGTCCGACAGTGACCGCACTTTAGGTCACGTAAGCTCCTTAAGGACAGCCAACAAAGCATGCACCAAAAATACGTGTTAAAATACTCATATTATTTTTACATTTTATAGCGTAGGTGTAGCCTTACTTAAAGGCTGCCACGGCATGGCATGCATTAAACACCGGAGTAGGAAATGCAGTTACAAAAAAGTTACAAAACATTTTTAACTTATTTAGATACATTTTTTTTTGTCTGTGTGGTGCCGGACTTGTCTGTGTGGTGCCGGACTTAAAGAATAGCACCACCCCATACTTCCCGTGGGTGTCGTAAAAGGCGACAAAGGGGCGTACCGGAGAATGGGCAGCGGCGTTCTCTATGCATTCCACCACCTTACCATACTGCGATCGCCAACCCGCCTGCCAAGCGTGGCGGTTATGGCAAACCCCCCCTTTTGGGGGAGGCCTATGTCCAGCAGTGGACGTCTTTCGGCTGAAATGATGATGATGAGATAAATTTAAGTAAATTTAGATAGATTTAAGTAAAGTTTAAAGTAAAGTAATTTAGATAGATTTAAGTAAAGATTAAAGTAAAGTTATTTAGATAGATTTAAGTAAAGATTAAAGTAAAGTAATTTAGATAGATTTGAGTAAAAAACAATAGAAACTACAATATAAATTTATCGATTTATTCATGCCCTATGCAAGACAGCCTTGACTTTAATACTATAATACTACTTTTACCGGTAATTCTTAGGCCCTTTATACACGCCACGGTTACCTTACGGGACGTCCTATCAACCGCGCCGTAGAAAAAACGTGTCCACAAGCTTCCATAGTGATCCATACGACACTGACGACCGTGCCTACATACGGTGAATAAACCGTAGTTTTTCACGGCAAGAATAACGTGTGTGTACAGACGTCAGCACATCATGCTACCTGAAACTGTCAAATTTTCCCAATCAACCTTGGCCCTTATGCTGTAGCGATAAAGTTGAAAATTTATTAAAAAAAAATTGACAGATTGTAATAGCTTGATGTGCTGGCTGGCGTCTGTACAAAGGGGCTTATATGGGAAAAACACATTCTGGCACAACATAATTGTAAACATACATAATATCACGACTTTTTTTTTGGCTGGATAATTATTTAAAAAAAAAAACTCTGGGCGGAGCGGGAGGGTGTCAGACTTTTACTGACTAAAACCCACCCGTGTTCTTCAGTTGCCTGTGCCAGGGGCCACGGTATCTCTTTCGAACAACCCGCGACCCTGGCAGGCATCGGCCCCAGCGGACTCCGTCAGTTAGTGCTGACACTTCTTTGAGGTGCGCGTGGAACAAAACGCGCCGTCGACCCGGGCCTGGTCCTTACCGGACGGCGAGCTATAATATCACGCCTGTTTTCCTCAAAGGGTTAGGTAGAGGTGTGCATATGGCACCCACATGTTATAGGCGGCGAGACTATTGCCACCAACCGGGCAGAAATACAGACTCCAGGCTGCTAAAGAGAAATTCCTGATTGAAAAACCCAATAACATTTTGATCGACCTGGGAATCGAACCATTTCCAATCGAATTATTTTTCTTTGTCTAATATTTATTTGCTGCACCGGACGACGTCAATACGTCGTCGGCGCCGGCTGTCGCTGATAACCAGCGCTGGGGCTGTCTTTTATAGGGTCGCAGCATAATGCTGAGCGATAGCCGTTTGGCGTGGTTGTGACGCATGTTTCCCCCAACCATTTCTTATTTTTTGTTTATGTTCTTTATTGTGTCATATTTACCGCAAATAAACATATTTTCTTTCTTTCTTTCTTTTATTTCTTTTAACCCAGAACCTCATGCTCAGCTAATAGCGCTTGCGACGATAGAATAAAGTCAAAGTCAAATCGTTTAAATAGGCACATAAAAGGCACTTTGGAACGTCAACATTTATAAAAAAAAATTGAATTGATTCTAGTCGCCCCGTCCAAAAAGAAGAGAATGATTGTTTCGTTTGAAGAAGAATGGGCAAGAAACTAAACCGTTACACATTAAAAAATGCTTTCCATTTAATTCTATACATTAATAATTACACTGCAGACCCACCGTACCCCTGGCCGTACACCTGGTGGTACGGTGGGTTTTTTAAAGTTAAACGATACCACTGTATGAAGTGAATTTAGTGCAGTGATGATGAAGATACTAGATGGACAGAAAATGATAAACTGTTGTCTCGCATAATAATTACTCATTCATTAGTTAGGTAGGTACATAATTGATGCGGCAATAATGCATGTTAAGTACTGCACAATTCTAACTCTTTATTTAAACCGTACATATAACATATTTTTCAAGCGCTCATGACAGTTGACATTTACACTCGACTTAAAGAAACAAGGAATTGTAAAAATAAAAATTTCATTGATTTGAATTATTGTGGAAAAACCTAAAATGGACGAAAAAAAGAAATGAAAGACGAGAAACCTATATATTACTTTATGTACCTATTAGAATGCAAGTTTCAAGTTTATAGAGTTGGTTAATTTTAAGTAAGTATATAGATTAAAGGTACCTCTTGTATTTAAGATTTGTTCTGTAATAAATTATGATTAAAATTATTAAATACAATTGTTGTTGTCAGAAGTGGTTTTAACTAGTGTTCCAACACTATTACCTGGTGGTACCGTTTAACTTGTCTGTGTGGTGCCGGACTTAAAGAATTGCACCACTCCTTACTTCCCGTGGGTGTCGTAAAAGGCGACTAAAGGGTCTTACCGGAGAATGGGCAGCAGCGTTCTCTATTTATTCCACCATCATACCATACTGCGATCGCCAACCCGCCTGCCGAGCGTGGCGATTATGGCAAACCCCCCCCCAAAATTGGGGGAGGCCTATGTCCAGCAGTGGACGTCTATCGGCTGAAACGACGACCGTTTAACTTTAAAAGACCCACCGTACCACCAGGGGTACGGCCAGGGGTACGGTGGGTCTGCAGTGATTAATTATAATATAGTTATATAAAACTAGCTGCGCCCCGCGGTTTCGCCCAGGTAAATGTCGATCCCGTGGGAATATCGGAATAAAAAGTAGCCAGTAATGTTAATCCAGGGTATCAGCTACCTCCTTACAAAATTTTATCAAAATTGGTCTAGCCGTTTGAGCGTTAAGAAGTAACAAACATATAAACACACACAAAATTTCGCCTTTGTAATATTAGTGTGATGAATAAAAATTCTTAACCCTTCTAACAAGATGAAGTAACCAAAGTTTACTGTACAAATCCTAGTTTATACTCACAGAGCGGTTTAATAGAGAGATGGACGGCATTCAATTGACAGATGCCCACATCGATCTGTCGAGAGCGTCCGACCCTTCACTGAAATATCGGGGGCTTTCCGATAGATTAACTGCCACCGACGACACTGTCGTGGTTTGGCAGTCGACTTACCTTGATAGTTCCGACATTTCATACGAGTACGAAGTTAACTATTGTCCAAAGATATTTGCCATCAGGAAGTTACTATACTTACTAATGTATTTAATGTTGGATGTTAGTAACAAAGAGGGAAGTAAGTAGACAATTATTGCATAAACGCCGTGCGTTAATAGACTAATTAAGTCACACGTATCGTATACTATTATATAGCTCATGTGACCTAAACCCGCATATAAGTGACACTTTTGTGTAAAAATGGAATACTCATGTCACACAGTGTTATCATCATCTTCCTGCCCTTATCCCATGTTACTTGGGGTCGGCGCAACATGTTTTCTTCTTCCATTCTCCCCTGTCAACCGTCATGCTATCATTCACTCCCTTCTCTTTCATATCATTCCTCACACAATCCATCCATCTTTTCTTCGGCCTTCCCCTCCCTCTCCATCCATCAACATGTATATTCATCACTCTTTTAGTCACATGCGTTTCATCCCTTCTCATCACATGCCCATACCAAGCCAAACGATTTCCTTTCAACTTTTCTGTCACTGGCGCCACTTTCAAACTTCCTCTTATATACTCATTTCTTACTTTATCCATTCTCGTCACTCCACACATCCATCTCAACATTCTCATCTCCGCTGCATGCAATCTTTTTTCAACCGTCTTCTTCACGGTCCAGCATTCAGACCCATAAAGTACGACAGGCCTTATCACGGACTTATAAATTTTTCCCTTTAACTTGAGGGGCATCCGTGGGTCGCAAGTTCTTCCTGTGACCTGTCGCCATTTTATCCATCACCGGACTTGGGTACTGCATCGACTGTACATCGCTCTAAACATTATAAAAGATTATAATTAACAGACGTCTAAACGTCAAAAATGTATGGTTAAACAGTAGCTTATCATTACTTAACTATAAGCAACGTTTATAAGTATTAAATCGATGATTGCTATTGATGAATCAACGTTTAATAGTAGCAACGTTGTTTTGCCATATAAATTATTTCTAGCTGCCCGGCGCTACTTCGTTCGCGTGGTGTCCCACCTCCTACCCCTTACCCTACCTACCCCTACCCTACTCCTAACCTACTCCTACCCTACTCCTACCCTACTCCTATAAGTAAATAAAAGTATTAATTTTTTTTAAAGATGAAAAGTATCCTATGTCCGTCTCCTGATTCTAAGCTATCTCCCCACCAATTTCCAGCCAAATAGGTTCAGCCGTTCTTGAGTTATAAATAGTGTAACTAACACAGCTTTCTTTTATACATATATATAAATATCTCCCTAGCATATATCCTGAAGAATATCATATATTTTACTGATTTTGTTTACTGGAGTCGATCAATTACTCGTACTTTTATTGTTTCTAAAACTTGCGTTTAGGTCCTGTAAGTCCCTTAAACTACAGTTTCCTAGAAGAGCGTTTCCATCATATTTATAACGGATGTCTAATATTTAACTTACAGGTAATAAAGAAATCTCGATATATTGCTACTTATTAATATTTCACACAAACTGTTTGATCACATCAAATATTTAGCTTTGATGTCCGAGAAATATACGTACAGCTACAGTTAACTACCATTCTGGTACGTGCAATTAAATATTGTTATTTTAAGTGATCCTGGAGATCTGTCATACAGCTACCGAGCCCAATACAGACTCCAGTTTTCACAAATGATAAACTGAAAAATGTAACTTGATGCTATGAATCAAAATAATTGTACCTTTTTGAGAAAAATCAAATTACTATTATTACTATTACCTTAGCTATGTCGGATTAGAAGATGATTCTAACTTATCCTTAAAGTGATAAGGGGAATCAAACACAGATAATTTCTCGGAAAGAGAGATTTCTACGAACTAAATTAAATTAATAAATGGACCAGCTACGAACTCTTATTCAACATTTCATTCCGGGTACTCGATTTCTACGGATTATTGGGCATTCCGGCTTTCCCGTTATTCATTCATCTCAACTTATAGATATTGACGATATGAATGGCGTTGTAAAGTTCCGAGAACGTTTTTATTATGATGATAAAATTGTAAATATCTTTTACCTATATTCACTTATAACAATATGTAGCATAATTAACGCAAGACTTCATACACCCCAATTAGAGTATTGAGTTAAAAGCATAATAAAATGACCAAAACTTACGGACATAGGATACTTTTATATATATTTTTTTTACTTATAGGAGGTAGGAGTAATGTAGGAGTAGGTTAGGAGTAGGGTAGGAGTAGGGTAGGAGTAGGGTAGGAGTAGTGCAGGAGTAGGTAGGAGTAGGGTAGGGGTAGGGTAGGGTAAGGGGTAGGACACCACGCGAACGAAGTAGCGCCGGGCAGCTAGAAATAATTTATATGGCACAACAACCTTTGCCGGGTCAGCTAGTTCGAAATAAAATAAAGAAAAATACAAAACACACTCAAACACTAAGGCAGGTATGCTGAAAAGATTTCTTATGAAATAAGCATCACCTTTGTACCTATTTTTCTGTTCTGTTTTTTCTTGTCTGTTTAAATATTTGTGTACATAAATGGTAAAATAAATAAACGTATCCATAATATATTAAACTCTAATTTATGAGCCACAACCTCAAGATAATTCCAAAAGTTTCACGAAAACGAAATAAGAAACTTAAACGAGAGATTTATTGACCACACTCAAAGTTAATTAGAAAATATAAAAGGTATTTATTTTCAAGAACACATTAATAAGATGGTCCATAGATTACTCGAGAACGCCTGATTTGTTTGGGGGCGTGGCCTCACTATTTAGTGCGGTCAGCAGCTGTATTGGAAATCTTTCTTTTTTCTTATTTATGGGGTTAAGTGGTGAGTGGTCTTTGCCTAAATATAGTTGGTTGAAGGTGAAGCCATATTTGAAAGGTATATTATATATGGTGTGTATATGATGGTTAGGTGAGATTGGTACCTCATGATTAGCGGCGGCACCAGACTGTTTTTAGGTGGTGCTAAATCTTAATGTGGCGCCCCTGTCAAACCGATTTGCAAATCAGCACAAGCTTTTTACCCGACTGCGGCGAAGCCCAAAAGGAGGGTTATGTGTTTGACCTGTATGTATGTATGTATGTATGTATGTATGTATGTATGTCCGTTTCTTTGTTCCCTCGTAACTTCTAAACGAATGAACGGATTTTGATAAATTATACGTCTTTAGATTTGTCTTGGTAGCGCGAGTGTCACTGGATATATCAAAATTGAAAAAATATAAAATGGCCGATTTTTGGCGCAATATTATGTCTTCAAAAAAATTTATTTTTCTCGAAACCTATCGAGTGGGGTATCAAAATAAAGGGTTTTTAAAGGTGATTACAAAAATATAATACAACTTATATGGTTAAAAGTAATTCGAAGTGACAAATCGTAAAAAACACGTACCAAGAGCTAAATCGTCTGCGAAACCTTTCACATTTATTTTGTCAACTAAAAAGCTGGAAATAAAAAAAAATGTTTAAAAAAATAAAAAAACCCGACTGCGGTAAAAAACTGAAAAGCTAAAAACAAGCCCATTTTAAATTAAATAAAAGTTGGAAGCAGGCGGGACCCATATCATTTTTATTATATTTTCAAATTCAAATGGGTCCCGCCTGCTTCCAACTTTTATTTAATTTAAAATGGGCTTGTTTTTAGCTTTTCAGTTTTTTACCGCAGTCGGGTTTTTTTATTTTTTTAAATATTTTTTTTTATTCCAATATGGACCTTTCCGCGCCGCCCGCTCCGTTAACGCGCCCAAATGATCCTCGCGACTCGGTCGCTACTCCGCGTCCGCACTTTATATTAAGTTACTATCATTGGTCAACGAATAGTTACTATTGCCTATAGCCTATTGCCTATTGTGCCTGGTGGTCGCATTTCGGTTGATTTCAGCGCCTCCCCATGACGGCGCCCCGTGCCTTCACACCGCTCGCACCACCCTAGGGCCGCTACTGCTCTTGATTCTTGGTAATAACCATGAACTCTTTTAAGGCGTATTTTCATAGTTGTCATTGTGTTTCAATGGGAAGATACTGTAGTTATTTCATTATTATGTTATTTAAATAAAGAGGTTTGAGGATCAGGGTGTAAAGTTCACTTATCTTCCATATAAAAGGGAGAATCCTCCGACCAGACGGATATCATTGTGCTTGGTGGGCAACTGTCCGACGATTGATGTCAGGATGTTGTATATATGTCGCAGCTAACTGGTTTAATTATCCGTTTAGTTAACCGCCTAGCTTTTTAACTAAACGGCGGCTGTTCAACTAACGGCCTGAATGATATTCAATTATAGTTTAGGTTGGAACTGTAACCAATAACGCGCGAGTCGAATTGGTTGCAGTAACTAAACCAGGACACCCAGACCATTTGGTCTAGGGGCATTGCAGGATATTGCGTGACGTCAGTGCGATGCGTATTCCCCATGTGGCGATGTGGCGATCTACATGGTAATCGAACAATGCTTAAATAATGTGCCTATTTTTATGTAACGCTACATATTATGAAGTTAGACAAAATAATTAACATGCCACGCTTTTTGAAATTTGCTATTGCTTTTTAAATTATTTTTAGTGGTCGTTTCTGACATTTCTTTTGGATTCCCCTGATGCATGGAGATTCCGCAGGTTCTTAATAAAAACAAACTGTTCGTTTCAACCACTTATTAGATCTACTGTTACCACAGACTACATAGGCTGCATTCCGAATTAGCTAGTCCTGTCAAAATCAGGGTGCGTTCATGTTTAAATATAATTACACATTCTATAACAGTCGTTATTTAAAAAAAAAAATTATCTGTATGCAATTAATTTAATTGGTTCACAGAATTCAAGCCGCCCCGAAACGCAGCTCCAATATATTTGTATTTGATTGGCGATGAGATTCAGCTAAATTTTCTCTATGGGCAATTGGATTAGCATCAACTGGCTATAACACGGGTACTTGACGGCGCCACGATAAAATATGTCCAATTCCAGGGCAGGGATTAAAATTTTTATTTACATACTTATCTCATTTATTTTAATCTGGTACGTGAATCGTGTTTAGATGTGGTGGGATTTGTTTTTATTTTTGGTGAGAATTTAGTTTAATTAAAATATAAATGGTTATTAATTTTACAATCAATCAACTCACCGTAGTCCACTGCTGGACATAGGCCTCTCCCAGGCAATACAGGACTATTTACATTAATTTATTAATTTTTCAATAGGCTCGCTCAATTACGTGGGACTTAAAACATAACTGGTGAAATAAAGTAACTGGTGACTTAAAGTACCGAGTGTACTTACTACACTCGGTACTTTAAGTATACCTCTGTCTCTGTCTGTCTGCCTAACCCTTAGGGGATTACAGGCCTTATATTATATTTATTTTATATGCTTTGTGTCAGCAAACAAACCGAGAAACCATGAGGAAAACTTTTAACCGCCGTTTGAACACCAATGAGCAAACTTTTGAGCGAGAAAGTTAAAATGTCTCACGTGACTAAAATTTTAAGAAGACAGAAATAAATAAGGTAGCTGTATTTCCCCTGACGCCCTTCACAAGGAGTTTTACCACTTATAGTCTCGACTACAAGTCAACTGATTCGGTTATGTCATGTAGATAACCACGGTTTTATCATAACATACCACCACACATAAACCACAGACAAATGCGCGCACCACTGACTGGACAGGTCCACTCAAACTGTGTGGTTCTTTCTTCAAAAGACCTTTTCAGACACCAATTTCCTTTTCAGACACCAATTTACATGGTTTTCACACGATCTGACCATGATTATATCTGGACTTTAAAAGAGACTGTGACCTCTGAGTTTGCTTCGGCCTTTCTTCTCGGATTAGTCAGATAGGAAACGCCGAACTCATCTAGTTTTTAAAATATGAGTGACGTGAAAAAGTGTTTTCATCTCTCATACTCGGAAAGTAGTGTTTGTTTGATCCGAATAGCGGGTGGAAGACGCTGCTTCCCACCCTTGGGCGGGAAAGTCTCATAGTAATTGTTTCCCTAGGGCGGGAATGAAATTTAAAAATAGAACTAAATTTAGTTAGGTAGTCAGCTCAGTCAGCCATGCGACACCCTTAATTGATTATGTAAATATTTATTATGCTACCCATCAAATCTTATGAATGTGCGTTAATTAAGAAAGTTGGATAAAAAGCTCATAATATGTTAACGCCATTAAATCTTTCATATTTAGCGCACAAGTTAATAATTTACCTTGAATAAATTCAACATTCATAGGTACGATAATCGCCATTTTGATGTCAGTTGTGGTCGAGGCTAAAAACATAAAAATTGGGGATTTCGAACATCCTGACTTTACAATAGGGGGCTGTGAATATACATCATTTAATTATTGGACGAATTTATCCATAGTTTAAGGTAAATAAGTAGTGGTAATGAAGTTTTTTGATATCTAATGTCGAAGTTTCGCGCCAATCGTGTGTGTTCACAATTCTACTTTTCACAAATTTCACACACACAGATGTAGGTAAGATTTAAAATATGACAAATGTTATTGATAATATTATAAACAACACGAAAATACCCAGGTTTTAACGTAATATTCAAACACAGGTTCAATAATACGTAGGTATTAATCATTACCACTACTAAATTTGTGTTCAAAACTCTATAGTTACTTTACTCTTTGGTTCAAAATCGCTGACCATTTTTTTTTATTGCAATGATGTGTGAAAGCGTTTAACTTTATTCCAAACATTTTTATTTAAATTTCGATTGACTCGAGTAATTAATATGACAAATGTAATCGATACTTGAAAATAAAATAAAGTTATTTTAAGCAATAAATACAATAAGCATTGTTTATAATAATGATTTATGCTTTTCTAATATCATTTCAATCTCTTCTAATATCATGTCAATAACAGACAGGTCATAGGTTACCTCAATTACTGAATTTCGCGCCGAAATATTTCTGTACTTAATTGAATTTATATTCGGAATGCGCTCGCTGTTTAAAATTATTTTTTGGACAATTATTTATTGTGACAATTAATTAATTTATTGGACAATTATTTATTGTGGATTTTATTTTTGATACTTTCTAATAGTTTACTACAAAATTCCCAGTAAACATTTTTTAGGTAGGCTTAGCAAAAGTTTGTTTGAGAATGACGATAAATTAATTCTATAAATTTGATATTCTGCAAACACCTTTCATTTCAATACATTATGTTAGTTAAAAAAGTTTTTTTTCAGTTTCTAAAATTTTTTTAAATTTTTTTATTGCGAGTATCGATTAGGCTGTATGCAAGTTTTGAATCGAAATAAGTTGGGTGGACGGTCAGCACTAAAAAGTGTCACGTCGCAACTTTATTTTTAGTAATTTTTATCAAGATTATCGTGTTTTCTAAGTAATTTATGAAAAATGGTAAAAGTAAGAATGCAGACAGAATGATAATAATACGGGCCCTAGTAAGCGGGACGGCCCGCGGCGCTGACACAGAATCTACTCTGTGGCGGTGACGCGGTGTGTTCAATACTTCAAATTTAAAAAGACTAATAAATAGGTACTATTAATGTTATTATTATCAATAAATGTTTTAGAAAAACTACTATTTTTTACTTTCCTTATATTCGAAATGAAAAGTAGAGTGTTTAACACGGGTGAAAGTCATCAATTCCCACTCGGACTATAGCGTCTAAATACCTCGTATGGGAATTGATTCCTTTCGACCCTTGTATAACAATCTACTATTGTACAAACCTACTTACAGAAATAAAATCATTTATCATTTACCACCTAGGTATAGTCGACCCCGTAATTGTTTTATCACGTTAAAGTTGAATTTTACATGCACG
This sequence comes from Mesoligia furuncula, assembly GCA_916614155.1. NCBI lineage: Eukaryota > Metazoa > Arthropoda > Insecta > Lepidoptera > Noctuidae > Mesoligia > Mesoligia furuncula. The sequence continues at coordinate 11,988,900 of OU744804.1, read as the reverse complement.
TCATAAAACTACAAGGCCTAATTGTCTATGTGACAGTTATATAGTTTCGACCTTAGTGAAGTTTCAATTTATTTGGAATAGTGAAGGCAATATCAATAAAGCTAGTGCCCAACATAAGCCAATTATAAAAGGCGTAAAGTGGTCTTATTTTATTTTTGCGAAAATGACGCGCTGTTGTGCTCCTAAATAATCCGAAATTGAAGTCTACCATTTCCCGAGAGACCCTAAAATCAGAAGATTGTGGCTTAAAGCTTTTTGGAGAGATTTTAGTTCGATTTTATGTCAAAAACATTTGGAAATTTTTAAGGTTTTAAATTCTAACGCTTTCCATGTCAATTACTTGATTTAAAATATTAAAATCACCAAAAGTAACGAAATAGTGAAATAAAATCAAACTTTTTTTCAAAATTAACATTAAAAATCAAAATTAACACGAAATGAAATGAATTAACGACATGTGAAATTTATTGAAGGCAGTAGGGACCTAGCTATGATCACGTCATCTACAAATAGCTTTGCCCGACCTTCCCCACTGTTGACAAAAGTGGAAGAACAATATTAGTACTATAGGTACGTACCTAGTGCTTACATTTTAGTCACGCAAGATGTCTTGAAGTTAGGTTACCGAAGTAAAAGGCACTTCTTTGTTGAATTTGCCACGATAACAATGGACAATACAATACCCGTACCCGCAGAAAAAATAAATCCATCGGATTTGAGAAAACACAATCAGAAGACGTTACTTTCCCATACTTAGTGTGATGTTTTCAATTGTTGAATTTTCCTCGCATTGTTCTTGGGTTATAAATACATTTCATTGTGAATATAATTATGATTCCATATTGTTGCATTGACTACCTTTCTTCTGTTTGATATCATCTGCCTACCGTTTTCCCAACTATGTTGGGGTCGGTTTCCAGTCTAACCGGATGCAGCTGAATACAAGTATTACATTGAGCGACTGTCTATCTGACCCCTACTACCCAGTTCCTGGGTACCGCGATACCCCTTGGTAAGACTGGTTCACAGATTTTCGGGCTGCTGACTTGCCGAGCCAGGACCAACGGCTTAACGTGCTTTCCGAGGCACGGAGGGATCTCAGTATGTTAATGTGTAATGGATGGTGTCCTATCCACGAACCGACATCTGCAAGCGTTGCTTTTTAAGGTGAATGGGTAGTAGAGACCACGAAATTAAAATTTTCATACGTTTTTTGCATTTTGCCGGTCAGTGTCAGGTTGTATCTTGATCAAAATATGATTCGCGACAATAACAGGTACATATTTAGAGAATTATAATCATTAATACATCTATCTAAGTTAGATTTCTACACTGACCTGCAAATTGCAAAAAAACGCAAGAAAATTTGAAATTCGCGGTCTACCACTATCCATTCACCTTGATCGACCCATGTGGATGGACCCATGCGGTTATCGTTTGATAACAGCCGCATGGGTCAATCGAAAGTAACCACGAGCCCCTTGTTCTGTTTTATACAATTAAATATATTAATCAGCACAAAAAATTCTCGAAAGCAGTGGTAACCTAGTGGTAACAGCCCCGACTTTTGAGTCGGTAGGTCGGTGGTAGGTCGTGGGTCCGAACCCACGACGCTTTTCTTTGTGTATACTGTCAAAATGTGGAAGCCGGCATGCCCTAGAACCAAAAATTCGAAGACATGTACCAACCCGCACTGGGCCTGGGTAGTGGATTACGGCCCATTCCTTCTCACAGACAAGAGGATTGGGTCCCAGCAGTGGGAACGTTATAGGCTGATTATGAGCACAGAAAATTCTCACTAATGACTTGTACAGTCACGAGCACTAATATGTTAACACTTGGCAACTTTCAATTCCGATTTTTTCACGAAATGACGAATGCAACGTTGAAATACGACACTTTACATATAACTATGAGTTCGAAAATACTATGTCCCTAATAATATAAAATTTTATTCAAAAATAAAAGAGAAAATCGCCTTTGAATAAAGCCAAGTGTATGCATACTTTTGCTCGTGACTGTACACCACTGAATAAATAAAATTCGTTAAACTAACAGTTTTTATAAATGGAAGGAATAACTTTTTTAATCTAATTTATTAGCTTTCTAAAAATAAATTGTTCCAGCCAGTATTCAAATTAAATTATTTCAACGAAAAATCTTTTTCTCTAACAAAAGCTTTTGATGTTTCGAAAGTAGGTACCCGCGTACTTTGACGTTCACATTGTCCTTATCAAAGTTTCCCGGAAGTGGAAAAAGATAATGAACAAAATGATAATTAATAAAAAAAAAAATACTTTTTACTGTTTGTCTGTGTATATTCCGGATTGGGGCAATAATGGTTCTACGGATTTGGATGGCACACAAATAGTGTCTCGGTAGTACGTTCCCGTAGAATATTTTCCGATATCCTCGCGGGCAAAGCAGCGGGAAAAAGTTAGTTCATAATAGAATACCGGGTTAAATCGAGTGTGTTGAAGTGAGTGGTAATAGGCTCGCCCATAACATGAGACTCAAATATTACTGGAAAAAATTTGCTAAACCAAACACCTCTGCCATCCCTTCTGGGAATATCAGATTGATGTTACCTAGTAAAAACACAATACAAATAAACAATAAATTTTCCTTATAAATAAACGTATTATATCAGTTGAATAGTTACACACCGATTTCTCTCTTTCAGTCTTCAGTCAATTTACTTTCGAAAGAAGACACAGCGTTGTGTAACTATATGATAAATGATTTATTTTCTGTAAGTAGGTTTGTACAAACACTTTTACACGTCAATCATATTTTTTAATCTAGATGAGGTCGGCGTTTCCTATCTGACTAATCTGAGAAGAAAGGCCGAAACAAATTCATCGGTCACAGTCTCTTTTAAAGTCAAGACAAAATCTTGGTCAGATCGTGTGAAGACCATGTAGATTGATGTCTGAAATGGTCTTTTGCGGAAAGAACCACACAGATTGAGCGGACCTGTCCAATCAGTGCACGCCTTTGTCAAAAATCGTGCAACTCAGAAGTTGAGGAGCTCAACGATTCGACGAACAATAATACCAAAGAAAGGACAGATCATGATTAAAACTAAGAAGGAAAACAGAAAAGAAATGACCCACATAGTCCTCACATTCACAATAATTAAATGAAAAATTAAAAAAATACTTTACAAAGTAAATATTCATGTCATTGTCTAAATAAAATTCATCAATGTCAATGTGTACATAAAAAATCCGCACATAATCTTTGAGGACCATGTAGATTAGTGTTTGAAATGGTCTTTTGAGGAAAGAACCACACAGATTGAGTTGACCTGTCCAGTCAGTGCACGCATTTGTCAGTAACCGTGCAGCTCAACTCAGAACTTAAGGTTATACAGACGCTATACAACGTTTATTAGTGAGGGGGTTACTGGTTAATTATTACTTCATTCCCACATAATGGAGTGCGTTCGGAAATTAATAGATAAACGTAGTGGAGTATAAAACTAAGCGGAATGAATTTAAACCTCTGGGAACACAGCAGTACACAATATATAGGGGCAGAAGGTCGGCTCCATAGTCCATATGACGACGACAGAAAAACCCACACGCTATATAATGTCTGTTCCTAAAGTATATGATGAAAGAGTAAACACAGCCTATTCTGGTTAAATTCTTACGCATATAACTAACTCATATATTATGTTTATAATGTTTCAACTTTATATCCACCACGGAATAAATCGGCGAAGAAATCGTCAATTTTCACAGAAAGAGAAACGTGTTTGTACAGTGAAGGGCTACATGAGCCCTTCAAAGAATTCATACAACGTTAGGATTTCTTTAAGTTTATATTGACTAATTTGACACCTCGTTCTAAGCTTGCTTGAATGTTCGAATGGAACTCGCGCTAAATTATAATCAGCCTGCACTACATAAGGTTGATAGTGGACAACCTTTATAGTACAAAGGGTCTAAGGGAACCGCTGCCAATAAATCGTGCCCATGTGTGCGTGCGTTTCCGCGCGATGTATGGAGTCAACCTTCTCACCATCATCAGCCTAGCCTTTTCCCAACTATGTTGGGGTCGGCTTCCAGTCTAACCGGATGCAGCTGTATACCAGTATTTTACATGGAGCGACTGCCTAACTGACCTCCACAACCCAGATACTGGGTAATACGATACCCCTTGGTAAGACTGGTTGTCAGACTTTAGGGCTTCTGACGACCCGTAACGACTGTCAAAGATCCACGAATGACAGCCGGGTCCAACGGCTTAACGTGCTATCCGAGGCACGGAGGAGTCTTGATATGTGAAGATGGTCACCCATCCACGGATCAACCGCGGCAAGCGTAGCTTGACCTGATCGATCGACCCGTGTGGCTGTTATTACTTAGCCACAAGCCCCTCTAAGCTTCAAGCCCCTCTAAGCCTCTCTCTTCTCTGAGTCAACCTTCTGCACTTATAGATTTTGTGACAGCAGTCCAGTCTGGGGAAATACATTTAATTTAATACTTCAGTGAATTGTTACACAGTTTATATAAACGAGGTGACAGCTATACCAGCTTTCTCAGCATTTTTATTATAGAGAGAAATTCTCGACCAATGGTAGTTGCAGAAATAAATGTCAACTGATATAGTGGCTAAGGGTAGATTTTCTTTCAATTCTTGCACGGGACAAGTTATTGTATGGCTTTAAATTGTATTGAGTGACGCCGTTAATGCCCACGGCGGAGCCTTAATTGTGAGATGTAATTAAGGCTACAGCAGAGAGGCGCGACGCGACCGTGCGACGTGATTATAAGTAGTAGAGTTGCGTCGCGCTGTCGCGTTGTGTCTACTGGCCTTTAAGTGGAGTGAGCTTAGTAAAACTATTCTTTATTCCATTAGATTCTGGGACGTGCCTACTGAATCACACCATAAATGTTCCCTTTAAAAGTGTAAGGAGTGGAGCTATATTTAAAAAAAAAATATTTGCATAATCAGCCTATACAGTTTCCACTGGTGGGAACTCTTTGTGAGAGGGAATGGCCCACCATGACGGCCCAGTGCGGGTTGGCGGATGTCACATGTCTTAGAATTTTTCTTTTTGGTTCTAAGATCCCTAAGAAGAGGTTTCTTCACGATGTTTTACTTTGACCGTTTTGAGAGCAGAGGGTGATGAAATAATTTACACCAAGTAAATTGCCTGTTTGGGTTCGAACTCGCGACCTACAACTCGTAAGACGCGGCCGTTACCACTGGACTGGCTCTGTGTTGTCCCATGTTAAAAAAAACATTAAATGATAAATGATTTTATTTTTGTAAGTAGGTTTGTTCAAACACTTTTACACGTCAATCAAGTTTTTTTTTTTAACTAGATGAGGTCGGTGTTTCCTATCTGACTACTCTGAGAAGAAAGGCCGAAACAAACTCAGAGGTCACAGTCTCTTTTAAAGTTCAGACATAATCTTGGTCAGGTTATATGAAGACCATGTACCTAGATCGATGTCTGAGATGGTCATTAAGAGTTCGATTAAAAATTGTAAACAACGTTTCCAAAACAAAGCAGCAATTTTCTTACGTAATATTAAGTAGATTTTCTTCGTTAAAACAAGACTACAAAAATGTTCCGATAATATTAAGCGCCTTATTCATGTGGGAGTTACTTGTTCAAAGTGAAACAATATCAGATGAAACGCTGCCTTATATTTATGATATTTATTTATTAGGGTTCCGTACCCATAGGGCGCTTTCAATTTAGACGTTTCGTGTCGGACCGCTGCGGTGCCGAAGCGGTGCGTTTGTCGTATTGCGCATGGACGGTCGTTTGTTTCCAAATACAAGAAACATACGTTATTCGGCGTATAAAAAAATGTGTTAATATATTTTACGGTGGTACGGAACTGTGTGCGAGTCCGACTCGCACTTAGCCGCTTTTATGTCTTCGACTTCGGAGAAATGGATGCGTGAAGTTTGCTGCAACGAGCATATGAGTTTAAGGAAGTACATTAAGATGGTAAAGTAGAATTTTGCAGACGTACCTAATTATGGCTGTAACTAGCTGCGCACCGCGGTTTCACCCGCAAGTCTCGATCCCGTAGGAATATGGAGATAAAACGTATCCCATATTTCTTATGGAAAAACCAACACAATAACAACAACAACAGCATTGCATTGCATTTTAGCAGCTTTGGACAAACAAGGAAACCAAACAACAACCCTCCCGGCGGTGTACAAAATGGTCCTCGAAACATTTGACAACACTTTGTTTCACTGACATCATCATTATTCTCACCCATTCGCGAAGTCTCTTCAAAACAATCAGGCCCACCTATTTTACGATCGCGTAAAACTCGATCCCGAAATAAAATAAACAAATCGCGATAGAAATCTGCACCATAAAAAGTCTTATCTTAACATTCGCACGGAACATAGGAACAAATCTGGGATATTTGTAGCATACAAATAACCAGAAAGTCCGTTTGCGTCATAAAAGTCACATCTTTGTGAGTAACGAGATAAGTTACAAAAAAAGTTGTTTGCCCCCGGTTTTATGCTCGGCTACACTTTACCATAATATTTTATGGTAATTTTATTTGAACCAAACTGAACATGAACGCTTGCCGTGAATGCCTGAAAATGTTTGCGCTTGATTTTTTGTGCGTTACGATTTCTGCTCCCGGCTTGCTAATTGAGAAATAAATACAAGAGAGGTAATATGGGAAACGGGAGACATTAAAATAATTTATTCATTGTTGTATTAACATTTAAATTGTGGCAGAAACAAACCAAAATGGTAATCTCGTACATAATGAAAAATGAATTACTGACTTACGCGGTAATCTGCAAAAATGTTGACAGTTCCATTGATCAGTGACCTACGATTAGAACGTCATTGTGCAGTCATTGCTTTTAATTCGTTACGAGTATCGTATAATTTCTGTGCCATTGACCGACCAATGAATGATCAACCATTATGAATTTAGCAGAATACGAACTTTTAGCAAAATGACAATGGGATGGTGGTGGGATCGTGTTGGAATGACGAATTTATAAAAATAGCAGACTAGGGTCCCAGATTACGACATGCGTTACTCAATCAATCTAATCATACATACGTAGATATGACATAGTTACCAGTTCCGTGACAGTTTTTTGTACACTCCATTTTGGCAGTTGTGTTGTTGCAGTCGGTAGGCGTACAAAGTGCAGGCACTTTTTATCTGTCTGGTCCTTAGTAGAACGATTTTTGAAAGCAAGCGTCAAACTTACAACTTTTTAGTCGTCGGATAAACGTCGCAAGTACTCGTGTGTGTTTTGCGAATGTAAAATCTTGAATGACAATGTTTTAAAATAATGATTAAAAATATTATACATTTACACAAGTCTCTCACAAAATCATAACAGAGACAGTTTCCATCACAAAACTTCAAAACACCCAACACAAAGGTCAACACCGCAATCGACTTTGTGAAGTTGGGATTGAATGGAATCAACCACACGGATGCGAGTATCCGGTTATTGGAGCAACATAAACATATCAACGTGATCACAATGGCTTAGAATCAAGCCTGTGGAGCAAACATTGAATTGTCGAACGTCGTCAGGTCGGCCGTGTGTAAACAGCGACTAAACAATGGATCTTGATCATCAGCAGCTACGTGTCACCCAACATGGATATAAGTAAGATTTTTCACTTCACAACCGCATTATTCTTGCTGTTTCCCAGAATCCAACACGTTGTTCAGTTGAAAATAAATCTTTCCGTGCTTTAGTTATTCTGACGGCTTATTTGAGCTGTGTGATAGCAGACTTGAGGATTTTGGTAGGATTTTTTTTTTCAGATTACTAAATCTTAGATAAATTTGTTATAAAATCTGTCAATATTTTTTCCAAAATAAGGTTAATAAACATAAACAAACAGTTAATTTCATCATCCTCTTTAACATCTTTACTATAGTCTTAATTATATACGGACCATGTACACTTGAAAACATTTTAGAAGGAGCACCGAGTAGCGTCGAGCGGACTGTGAGCAACACTGCGCGTTTTGTAAAACTCCGCACTGTAACGAAGCTTGTTAGCGCACTTTAGTAAGAAGATTGTCTGCAGAAGCGAAGACACCTTCACAGCGAGAGCACAAATGGAACTAATGAGTTCCCTGTTGTTCTGCGCGCTAGTCGCACACTTGCCGCACGCGTTCGGTGAGTCGCCGGGATTTGTGGAAATACCTTTATGTTTTTTTAAAGCGTCTAATTTGAATTGTGTCTGCCTTTCTTTATTTTTGCAATCAGTTTGGGCATTGACTTATAAATCGTTTTAGTTTTAATACTCCTGTAGTAGTAGGGTATTGGTTGAGGGGCCCGTGGCTAAATAATAACAGCCGCACAGGTCGATCGATCAGGTTAAGCTACGCTTGCCGCGGTTGGTCTGTGGATGGGTGACCATCTTTACATACCGAGACCCCTCCGTGCCTCGGAAAGCACGTTAAGCCGTTGGTCCCGGCTGTCATTTGTGGATCTTTGACAGTCGTTACGGGTAGTCAGAAGCCCGAAAGTCTGACAACCAGTCTTACCAAGGGGTATCGTATTACCCAGTAACTGGGTTGTGGAGGTCAGATAGGCAGTCGCTCCATGTAAAATACTGGTATTCAGCTGCATCCGGTTAGACTGGAAGCCGACCCCAACATAGTTGGGAAAAGGCTAGGCAGATGATGATGAGTAGTAGGGTATTGGTTTTATTTTTCTGAGCTTGCTTAGTGCGAAAGTTAAGGTACAAGTCCTTCGCCGACTGCAGACGACGGTTGCAGGCGACATATCATATTTTGGAACCATGGAATTATGTCTGAAATAAATAAATTATTATTATTATTATATCGCCGCGACACTACTGGTTTCTTTGTATTCTTATGAAATACTAGTAGAAGCTAGCAACACTTCGTGTGCCACGTATTTCGTAGAAATACATAGAAACAGCAGTGTCGCTGCAACATGTCTCTTGCTGCTGCTTCTTGTAGTCGGTTACGAACTTGTACCCTTACAGTTTACTTTATTGTTACTTACAGGTATATCCAGTCCGGACTCAGATGTCAAATTCAATAACTCAATGATATTCCACCAAATGCCGATGCACAAGAAGATTCTTCTGAACATCAATGGACCACCACTCGTGAACATGGTCAGCGACCTGCAAACGGTGTTCATGGACGTGAGTTGTAGGCAATGCATTAGCTGTATGGAACGAGCCATCAAAGCATACAAAACTCACAATAAAATCATAAAAACCCTACCAAATTCTGACGAACTACAGGAACAAGTCTTGCGTCTTAAGACTAACCGGAATCGAAACAAGAGAGATGCAAGCACGACTACGACTCACAGGACCACCATTAAAACCAAAAGGACCAAACCCAAAAAGAAAGCGACCAAGTCAGTTACAGTAACTAAATATAATGTCGACGGCGATGTGTTTGCCCTAAAAGTTAAGGAAACGAATACATTAGGAGGCGCAACCCAACAAAACAACACTCAAGTGTCGACTTGTCAAGTCTTTAGCGTCAAGAAATCTTTCCCTTGCGATACACCAGAAGGCGAATCATTTCTGACCGTTGCAAAGAGGAAGGTAAATAAGAAAAGTAAGAAAGAAAAGGAAGCTAACAAGGCTGGTGCTACTACTACAATGAAGCCACATTTCATGGCTCCGGCATTTAGGAAAAGACAAGTGGACAATACGCAGGTTCCAGATAATTTCATGCCCTCAATAGAGGATCTTTATTAATAATATTGTTATTAAAAATTTTTATTTGTGAATTTTAACTGTTTTTTATTTAAATATTTAAGAAAAAAAAAAATATTTTTGTTACTAATAAACTAGTAATTTCCCTACAAAATGTGACTAGTATAATCTAGTTTTCATATAATTTTTTCATTCTCAACACCGCCTTTTTTTTTTTGGGTGGGAAATCATCAAATGAAGGGGCTATTATGATATATATATTATGATATACCACCCAAAAAAAATAATCATCAAATGACCCCTCCCGCTCTGGGTGGAGCGGAAGGGAGTGTCAGACTCTTACTGACTAAAACCCACCCGTGTTCCCTGCATGTCATCGTGTCGGCCGCCGCCTAATGCGACCTCCCCTGCGCCAGGACCAGTGTGTCGTCAGCGTAGCAAACCACACTGACGCCATCAGGGAGGTCAGCCCGCAGTACCCAGTCGTAACCGATGTCCCACAGAAACGGCCCCAGAACCGATCCCTGCGCGGTGGTGACTAGTATAATCTAGATTTCATATAATTTTTTCATTCTCAACACCGCCTTTTTTTTTTTGGGTGGGAAATCATCAAATGAAGGGGCTATTTGATGATACCCCACCCAAAAAAAAAATTCATCAAATGACCCCTCCCGCTCTGGGTAGAGCGGAAGGGAGTGTCAGACTCTTACTGACTAAAACCCACCCGTGTTCCTTCTTTAGCCCTTTCCCGCTGACCCGGCAGGCTTCGGCCCTAAGGGGCCCCTCAATTTATGCTGACATCACTATGAGGCGCGCGTGGAACGTACGTACGCGCCGTCCGGCACGGGCCTGGTCCTGATCGGACGGTGAGCTACCCATTACTCTCTGTCCGCAGGCCCGCGCTTACCGTACCGCCGGGAATCATCACGCGGCTCCCGACGCCCAGAGCGTCTCCCGCGGCGGCTGGGACAGGAGGCTCTCTCCCTCAGCCGTCCCGCCACCTCCTTCGCTAGCATGACTGCTTCGAAGGAGGTGACTGCCTCCCACTCCCTCTCGCTCCGGACCATGGCTTGCACCAGGGCCGGACGCGAGAGGTCGCGTCCGGCCCTGGTGCAAGCCGCTGCCGATCGCCTGTGCGAGGATACGGCTGTGCTCCGATCAAGCGGGGCAGACCTCCACCGTGTGCTCCACCGTGTCCTCTGGGTGATCCTGGCAATGGTGACACCCGGGCGTTTCCTCCCGCCTGATGATGTGCAGGAACCTTTCGAATCATCCGTGTCCGATGAGGACCTGCGTCAGGCGGTAGGTGAGGGTGCCGTGGCGCCCCTCTAGCCACTCCTCAAAGAGGGGTCTTATCACCACTATCGTGGCGTGCCCTGCGCTGGGTTGCGACAGTCGCTCTTTCCATGCCATCATGAGATCGCGCCGGAGGTCCGTCCGCTCCGCCGCAATTTGCCGCGGAAGCGGAATTTCCCTACGGCGTAGTGCCTCCGCGCGCCACTCATACAAGCGCGCGAGGACTATCGCCTCCTGATCCCATGGCGGCAGTCCGGCAAGGAGGCTTGCGGCCTCACCCGAGATCGTGCGGTAGCCCCGTATAAGGATTACGGCTACCACCTTCTGGGGCAAGTTCAAGTCGTGGGCGGCTCACCGCCGCAGTGAACGAACCCACACCGGGGCCCCGTATAGGGCCATGGACCGCACGACCCCCGCGTAAAGCCTCCGGCAGGAGGCCCTTGGGCCCCTCAGGTTGGGCAAGAGCTGCTTGAAGGGAGTTATTCCGGTCTGATCCCATGAAACCCCCTCCACCCCCCACCTCGATCCCCTCCTGGATCGTCTTCTGTTTTAATCTTTGTCTTATCCACATCCCCGGCCCGTTTTACTTTGTGGGCCAAACGTCGGAAGTGTTCGACGAAGTTCGAGAACGAGACCCAGGTATTTCCTTGGCTCGACATCGATGTGAACGCTAGGAGGGGTCTCCTAGCGTTAGTTGGGGTCCCGGTGGTTGCGTGTTCCGGGGCCCATGAAACGACATGGCTTCGGACTTGTGCGTGTGCATGGCGCGTACGTGTTCAACGCGCGCCTCAAAGAGATGTCAGCATCGAGGAGGGGCCCCCTTAGGGCCGAAGCCTGCCGGGCCAGCGGGATTGTCCGAAAGGGTTACCGTTGCCCCGGAACATAAAGGGCTAAGGAATGAACACGGGTGGGTTTTAGTCACTAAGAGTCTGATACTTCCTCCCGCTCTGGGTGGAGCCATTTCATAATTTCCCATCGAAAAAAAAAAACCGATCCCTGCGGGACACCGCACGACATCTCTCACCGGTTCCACTCCCAATCGCGACCGGGGTAGATGACGGCTCTATCCGTTAGATACGCCTTGACTTCTCGACGGAGATAGGTAGGCACCCGGTGATAGAATAGAATAGAATAGAATACTCTTTATTATGTACACCATATTAATTACAGACATAAGATACCGGAGTGATACCGAATGCCTCCACAATGCAGCTCCAGGCCAGAGTGTTAAACGCGTTGGCGATGACGAGTGACACCGCCACGACGACCCCATCCCGGGACACCGCATTCCCCGTCGTGAGGGCTCTCACGCGCATGATGGCGTCCACCGTCGAGCGCCCCTTGTGTAAGCCAAACTGGCTGTCCGCAAGATCCGGCCCCGTCCTCACCAGGTGCCCGACGAGGTGGCCCGCAATCGCTCTCTTAAAGAGCTTGCCGACCTCGTCGAGCAGCACGATGGGCCGGTATGCGTACGGAGAGTCCGCAAGGCGCCCTGGCTTCCAAATGAGGACCAGCTTCCCCGTCTTTTAACGGAGTGGAAACTGGCCTCGCTCCAAACATGCGCTTAAGAACGCCTCCAGTTGAGGCCCGTGAGCCCTCGAAGCCAGGACCCAGGCTTTACCTGGCAAACCGTCGGGTCCTGGGGCGGTGTTATTGGCCTTCAGCCTTCCTACCGCTACTCTACATCGGTCACTTCAGGGATGTCGTCGTAGTCGTCCGCGTGGTCCGCTATGGGCACCGCAAGTGGCAGAGCCATGGGCAGGGGACTGTGCTTCCCCCGTGAAGGGAACAGAGCGCTCACCACCTCCTCCACTAGCTGGGGGTGGAGACTCTGCGTCAGCGGGGGGCCCAGGTGGGAAGTTTATTCCGCACCATTTTATACAAGCGCCCCCATGGAAATCTGTTCAGAGTCTCCACCATCTCCTCGTGGGCCTTATCCTTGGCCCGCTGGACAGCCTCTCGGAGGGTGGTCTTCGCCGCTCTTTACGTCTGTTACAGCTCCGCCTCCGTGGCTTCCGCATCCGGAGGGTGGACGCGGAGCCTGCGGTGCCTGGTGTACAAGTGTCGCGCGTCGACGCACGCCTCGCGAAGCGTCTCAACCTCCTGTGACTACCAGCGCGCTAGATGTCTGGGCGGAGCCATCGAACCGGATATACCGGTGATCGGAGTAGGTCTCCACCTCCACCATGACGCGCCAGTCAATGACACGCTGTGACAGAGCGGGGCTGGCGAACGAGATGTCCACAACGGACTCACCCCGCATCCGCACACACGTGGGAACAGAACTCCGATTTAGGACGACCAGGCCTGTTTCCAGAGCCCAGTCCTCCACAATCCTGCCCCGCACATCCGTGTAACGGGAACCCCAGGCCAAATTATTAGCGTTGAAGTCCCCGAGCACTAGCACGGGGAAGGATTGGTTTCCGGCGACGACGACACTCAACTCTGTTAAATAGTTGCGGAACTCGGCGAGAGTTCGGCTCGGAGAGAAGTACACTCCCACTACCGTGCTGCTACGCACCCCTGTCCCTTCGTGACATCTTCGAGGGACGGGGAACCGGCGGCGGCTGACGAAATTATGGCCACTGAGCAGCTCAAGTCCTCCACCTAGTCTGCCACCCTGGGCGGGACAAAGTACGGCTCAGCGACCACGGCGATGTTAATCGACCACTGCGCCACGCTCTGGAGCAGCAGGTCTTGAGCGCACGCGCAGTGGTTGATGTTCGCCTGGAGGAGGCGTAATGGAGCCATTACTTCTCCATTTCAGCCTCCTCTCGGGCCTCTTGCGAGGGCCCCTCGACGTTGGTGGCGTCTTCGGCGGCTGCAGCGGCGGTGGCAGCAGCAGTGGCGGCGGCGGTGGCGGCGGCAGCGGCGGCGGCGACGGCAACAGTGGAGGTGGCGACAGTAGTGGAGGACTTGCCTTTCCTCCTGGTTCCGGCGAGTGGAGCGCAGGACTTGCTCCCCGCCCGATGATCGGCCGGCTTGCCAGCAGCCGCACATGCGACGCAGTGCGGCGCGCCATTGCACGAACCGGCCTTGTGTCCGGGCTGACCGCAGGGTAAGCACAGTGTGCTGCTGTCTGCGGGCGCCAGTGGCGGTCACCCTTTGCCGGAGGTCACCGGTGATCCCCAGCTCTCGGAGGTCCACCGTCTCTCTTGCCTTTGAAAGCACGTCCTTCTTAACCGCGTCCAGCTGTAGCGTTATCACTACAGCCGCGGTCTTCGGGGCGCGAAGCCTAGCCGCGACGGCTCGCTCCTTGCAGCGCCGCCTTTGTGTCTTTTTTCTGGCCGCCCTGGCCACCTTCTTCTTCTCCCCGACCACCTGCCATTCGGCGTCGGTCGTGGGAGAAGTGGAGGAGTTTTGGGGGTGGGGCGTAGGCTCTGGGGCCTACGCGGCCTCCACAACTGCCGCAAACCTACGCTTGCGGTCTGCCTCGGGGGCGCCAACCGCAACCGCCTCGTCGCCTGAGGGCCCCAAAGCGACCGCGCGTCTGGTCCGCCCCTCCTTTGCGGACTCCTCCGCTCTTTCCGCTGCCTCACGGGCAGTGTGCCCCTTCCCTTTGCCTCGCTCCCGGACTCCACCCAGCCTACTTGTGGGGATCTTTCGAGCCGAGGCCAGCTCCCCGTCGGAGGACGACCCCTGGCCATCCTCTGACCTTGGCCGCTTGCTGTACTTCTTGGCAGTGGCCACCTCCTTGGCACGACAGGGGCTCCTTGAGCCTCCCGTGCTCGCGCCCCCAGATGCGGCGTCGGACTCCGACCCCGCATCACTCCTCACCTCTTTCGTCGTTTGGTCCTCTAAGGGACAGAAGCCTCCTCGGCTCTTGTTGCCATTGGCAATTGGTAGACATACGTTGCCCCCCCCCCTCCAAAATACGATTGCCGGCCGCTGTTTTCTCTCGTCTGTCTTTTCCATTGTAATTGTTCTTGTTTAAGTGTGAGGTCCCTTTTTGTCGCGCTAATGACCGGATCCCCTCGGCACGCTAGACCTTAGGATTGGGGTATTTTTTTATAGAGATTGTTTTCCTCGCAGCCCGGGCCTCAGTGGCCCGGACCCCCGGTCCAGAGCTCAAGATTACGGGGTGGCCGACAGCTGGGCAGAACCAACCGCCGCCCCGGCGTCCCCACGCTGCCGCTGGATGCCGGACAGACGCAGCGCGGGCATGGGACACCCTCCACCACCCAACTCTCGTGAGTACAGCGGCGCGAACCGCCCCGTTACGGTCTACGCCCACTCACCTCCCTCTGTAAGCAGAGAGGGAGTAGTTGTATGACCGTCCGTCTATAGCCCGGTTCCCTTCACCGACCATCAAGGATGATCGGTGGTTGGAACCATGACCTTTTCCCGCCTGTTGAAGATTAGCCGCCCGCCCCAATTGTCCACCCAAACCTGGTGGGCAATTAGAGCCGACGTTGCCCAGGGTGCGCCACGAGGGGGCTCTTCAACGTGCACCCCCTCAATACCGCCTAATCCACACACCAGCTGGTCCATACATTTTGAGCGGGTAAGTATTGCACTTTTTAGAAGAACAGCTGATTATTATAAATATTTTAGGATCGGTCCCATAATAACACACTTCACATGGATACTAGTATTGGAGACAATATGCTGAGCATGCTGACATTATGCTGAGCTGAGAAGGATTAATTTCATTACTTTTTTTTTTGTTAGCCCGTACCTACTGTCCCACTACTTTTAAGGTGTTTTATTTGTATTTGTTCCATTACACGCATTTTATTTCTTTGTTTCATAGGCCGTTGGGCTAGATTATTTCAATAAAAGATACATGTAATGTTACAAGAATCCGGTCTAAAATGAATTTTGATAACTGCAATAAACTACCTTAGGTACCTAAAATTCTGGATATGTATTTTTTCTTCTATTCCGGTGTAAAAAAGAATTCTTCTTTATTTATGTGTAGCAATAATCTATTTTCTATTTATTTTGTCGAAGTTGGACGGCCCGCAGGAACTAGCGACGCGAATTTTGTTTGAACAAGTTTAAATAAACTTCATGTTTTGGGCTTAGAATGTAACACATCCAAAATATCTGTTGGTGAAAATGAAATTCCACAACAATTTGGAGTTAGTCTGAGTATCAACTGAATCGGATGAATTTCAGTTAGGTACAATGCCGGGGTAGCTATGACAAAAGCTATTGGCAATTATTATTAATTTGGCAAATTGATGGAGCGCTCTGTTGGATTCACTCAACCTTCCAATACAGTTTTGGCGAGCTGTTAATTAATTGAAATTCATATAATTCGAAGCCTACTAGATTTCAAAGGTATCACGACAACAATGTTTAGACATGCTTTCATAAAATACTGTCTAAAAATTTGACGATGTTTTACGTATTTTTGTTGCCTGTATTAAAACAAAGCAGAATACATTTAGTTCAATGGATTTGACAACCACGTGTTTCTGGTAAATCAAAAGGCATTGTTGATAAAAATACACTATAGCTGAGTTTTTTGTTGTCAATTTAACGGGTGTAAAAAGACAGGAACTAAACACAAAAAACGCAAGGTAGATAGAACGCTAGGTAGATAGTGTGTTGAAAATATAATACAACTAATTTGATACGATATAAAAAAAATCATGAAGATACTAATAAGAAGATCTGAAATCTTTGTTTTTACAATAAAAACCATATTAATATACATACAATCATTCTGATTTTTTGTCAGATTATTCTACATGCAACAATAGAATACTGGTGTTTTATTTTTTTTACTCCAAACAATACATTTTTTGTAATTAAATAATTGCTTCATATTTTGCAATAAATTACCAGCGTTGTTTCATCGCGCTTCTCTTTATTTTCTATGCAGTCCGACAGTGACCGCGCTTTAGGTCATGTAAGCCCTAAGAACGAAGCCGCGAGTTACTTGTACTCCCCATCATTTTGATTTTTTTTTTGTACTAAACCATACCTGGGAACCTTCTGGTTACGAAGATATTAAAGGTCAAAATTCCAACTTTTACTGACTTTTTTAACGAAAACAAGTTGTTAATGTTACAACACAACTTTAAATACCCCCACGACCCCTGTACCGTTGCAGGCACCCATAAGCACAATGTTTTGCGTGTGTTACATTGCGCACTACTGCAAACACCAAATTTGCACACTCAAAATAAAAGTGGATTCCCAGCAGTTATTTTTGTGCAATGTGACTTAGTTTGATGTACAGAATGCGTAGATGACGGCTATGTGATGTGTCTTTTTATACACCCTGTATTTCCTAATTGCTTAGATAGAACGAATCTGCCGTGAAGGCGCCGGCACCGGACTAACTTTACGAAGGTAAAGTTACAGCATTCTACTAGACAACTTCTATTGTTAATGTACAGAATGCGTAGATGACTGCTATGTGATGTGTCTTTTTATACACCCTGTATTTCCTAATTGCTTAGAACGAATCCGCCGTGAAGGCGCCGGCGCCGGAGTAACTTTACGTAGGTAAAGTTATAATATTCTACTAGACAAAATTCCCCATTTTGTATGATGTAGGTCATAATTATGTTTAGTACTCTCTTGTTTTTTTTTTGACCCTCTCACAGAGTGGAGGCCTGTGGTCCTTGCAGTGGGAACATTATGGTGGGTTATGCTATATGCTTATAATTTTTTTGTAATTTTACATTATGAAAAGATTTCGATTTGTCCGCACTTTCCTAACTGACTAGAATTTTGGCACAAAGAAAAAAAAAATAAGAGTAGAATACTTAGAAGAAGAAGGCTACTAATTCTAAAGCCATAGCCACATAAGCAGTGTATGGGATCTCCAAGAAAACTTCTGAGTTGCACAAACAACAAATTTTTAAAATAATGCTCCTTAGAATCTCAACACGTCTTTCTTAAATCTCTCAATTCGCTATCCTCCCTTTCACTCGTTCGAAAACATGCTTTTAAAACAGTTTAGAAACGCAGTACTATAAAGCACTAAGAAGCACTTCTAAGAAATCAAGCAACGCTATGATTTATTAATGTTTATTTTAAGCAAACGTCTTTAAATTTCCCTGGTTATATTGTCACTGTTTTCTACCAAACAAAAAAACCTAATACAAAATATTTGATACCTCATTCTAAACTCGCTTGACTGTTCGAATGTGACCAGAGTTCATTTATTGCCAGACTGCACTACATAAACAATAAACAATATTTATTTGTTCAAGACTTAAAACCTATTACATTTTTGTACCTTATTAAATTAGACTTTGTTACTCAGTGGCAAGACATAAGGTCGACTTTAGCGGACAACCTTTACAGCACACATCATAAAATTAATCCTAATACAGATATGTCTCAGATCGAGTCATCCACCTTGTCTGAATAGGAACCTTCATTACATACACATATGCACATTGCACATCTGTCATCATATGAAGCGGTTGTTATAGTGTGACACCGCAGATACCGGCTGTTCTAGTCTGTGGTTTAATTAATTATTAGTGCGTCTGGCCACCATCCCTGATATAACTAATGCCACCTGCATATCTGACTTACGACCGCAACAGACTATGCGCACTTTGTGTGTCAAGGTTGGTTGATATGATGCAGATTTGACGAGTTATATGTAAGTAGGTACTTGAGGCGACTACCTGACCTAAAGCGCGGTCTTTGTCGGACTGCATAGAAAAGAAAGAGAAGCGCTGTGGTCGATCATATTATAGGTACTTTTATTGTTTCTAAAACTTGCGCTTGTCCTGTAAGCGCCTTAAGGCGTTAAGCAGTCAATGCACAATTTGTCCGCGTCGATAGAAAGTATGGAAATCTACGCAATAACGCTCAAGAAGGACGAATTACGACTTCATCATCATCATCATTTCAGCCGAATAACGTCCACTGCTGGACATAGGCCTCCCCCAAAAGGGGGGGTTTGCCATAATCGCCACGCTTGGCAGGCGGGTTGGCGATCGCAGTATGGTATGGTGGTGGAATGTATAGAGAACGACTTCATTACGACTTAATTTAACTTATTATGTATATGAAAGCAACGGGCAATAATAATTATGTACATGTTTAATTTTTTTATCATTTTATTTACTTAATACTTCAAGCAGTGTATAGAGGCGACCTTAATGCCATAGGTATTTTATTAAATTAAATTACATTTAAATCCTCGTTCAATTTATTATTACAAAATTTATATATGTGTTTTTGAATAACCTTAACGAGCAGCCTTAACCTTAACCAGCAGTCTTTAATTAAGGTTATTAAATTTATATATTAAAATATGATTTATTAAATTTCTGACTAACTGACCAACTTCTTGGCAAAAGGAGTAAATCTGTTTTTTAAAATTAAGCCTACACTGTCCCACTGCTGAGCAAAGGCCTCGCCAAAATCCATCCAACCCACAGATATAGATACACCTAGATAATGAAAGAGCAACTAGTTCGCATGCCAAAAATAGCACCAGCTTACGTACAAAAATCGTAAGCCGCCACTTTCGCGTTCAGACACAGGACTGCTGGCTGGGTGAGCGTGAGCGCTGGCGCTAGGCCTCGTAAATGGGGCGAGACGGGTGCCGCCCGCGGCGTCTTCGAATCGATATGATTTTCCCATCACCACAGAATAACTAATACCTAGTACTTAGCCATAACTAAATAGTGCTTGTGACGTCATAGTATGTTCATACAGATCGTGATACAATTTGTAGCTCTATCTATATCTGTGACCCAACCCTAGTGAATGTTTTTTTTTTGTTAGCCTGTATTGTCCCACTGCTGGGAAACTAAATGGTTAATTGAAATAAATGCTTTGTATTTGAGTCTGAAAGGTAAGATCAATAGGTACAAGATTACATGGACGAGGATTTTTTTTATTATTATTGAAAGAATAACGTTTGCTATGTTACCTGATGGTAAGCGATGTTGTGGTATATTTACATATTTCCACAATAAGACTAATCAATATTTGATTGGATATATTTCCCTCGCTATCGGAGAGTGTTCCTGATAAAGCACGCGATAAATGCAGCAGCAGTGTGCAATATTTTTTGTTATGGTAAGTATTGCCAGAGAGTTGCCCTGGCCACGGACCCACACAAAACCTGACACATGTCTACAAGGTTTTGTGTGGGTCCGTGGCCAGGGCAACTATCTGATGGTGTGTGGTGAAGTACACATCGTTGATTAATGGAAAAATGACATTTCTTGCTAAAAAAATGTTAGCAAGAAATGTCATTTTTCCATTTAATCGACGACATGTACTTCACCGCACACCATCGGGGAGTTAATAATAATAATAATAATCATTTTATTTGCTCGAAACATGGTGGTACAGATCTTAAAATACAATAGGTAGGTACATGGTTCTTCATGTTCCGCCTTATAATCAGCATGCAAATTTTAAGACAGGCAAATATTTTTTCAAAACCAAACATTACATTTTAACAAACAAGTTGCCCTGACCTAAGGTGCAGTACCCACACTAGTGACCCGAAATCACGCTCAATGGTTATATTTAGGCAATCAGAACACAGATCGTGCTATCGGACAATAATATTATCGTATTGACTAATCAATACTTGATTAGCCTTTAGATTAGATAGAAATCTGCGTGGGTTTCAATCGATTCGATTATGAAAAAAAGTCCTCCAACTGAAAAGTTACGACGATAAGGCTATATAAAATTAAGTATAAAGGTAGCTTGAAATTGCTACACATTTTTATAGGCATGTAGTGCGCATGAATAGGCTGCTTCCAGTCCTGTAAAAGGAGTGTTCTGTCTAGACAGACAAATCGTAAATAACAGGATAACACCTGCTGTCGTTATTTCGTGTTAATGTAGTAAACACACGTAAAATTTTATTGTTGCACATAAAATTTTGTAGCCACGAACTGGATGTTACAGTTTAAATTGAATCAGTAGAAACATGTGTTTTTTAAAAGGCAAATTTTTTTGAGTATTCATATGCGCTGTTCAAACAGAGGTGGCGGTCTTAGACCGTTTAACAGTAACAGTATTTGAATTAAGAATTTGTGATAATTTTTAAAATATAGAACAACAAACTAAATGTTAAGTTCAAATTCCAATGCAATCAAAAACTTAACAGGACCTTTTTGTTACAAATGGTCATGGTCACTTAAAAATCGGGTCCGTGGCTTAGGCCCACAGTGGTCGACGCACCTGTGGCCGACGCCCCCGATTCGATTAATTTAATTCCAAGTAATTTTTGATCAAATGTACTGTCAGGCACAAAAATTGTTTTACAAAAATATTAAATGTACGTAATATTGATTGTAAGTATATGCATAACATTAAATCGTAATTATATTTATAACATAGAAATGCTTTTATATTAGAGGTATGTTTTGAAGTCTTTTTGATTTTTTGTATGTTTGTACATAATAAATATGCTTCTAATGGGGAAAAAGGTGGTTAAGGATAAGGTTAAGTGGCGATCTATTCTCTCTGCTATTTGATATATAACTTTTGTTTAGCAAGGAAAAATACTTTATTAATAGGGCGAAACACTATTCTCATTTACTGTACTAAGTGAAAAAGTACAAAAAAAAAAGATATGAAATTAATAGTATCGGGGGCGTCGGCCACAGGTGCGTCGACCACTGGGGGCCTAAGCCACGGACCCTTAAAATCAACTAAGAATACATTTCACATAAAGATAACTGATTAAGTGGCGATGGAATGTAAATTATCTGAGATTATGATCACTGCTATATCGGGCATTACTTCCAAACTCATTCTCATACTCAAACACATTCTCATTATTAACTAAGAATACATTTCACATATGATCTTATGATTGTCTGTGTGGTGCCGGACTTAAAGAATTGCACCACCCCTTACTTCCCGTGGGTGTCGTAAAAGGCGACTAAGGGTCTTACCGGAGAATGGGCAGCAGCGTTCTCTATTTATTCCATCATACGATACTGCGATCGCCAACCCGCCTGCCAAGCGTGGCGATTATGGCAAACCCCCCCAAAATTGGGGGAGGCCTATGTCCAGCAGTGGACGTCTATCGGCTGAAACGACGACGACGACATTGCACGTAAAGATAACTGATTAAGTGGCGATGGAATGTAAATTATCTGAGATTATGATCACTGCTATATCGGGCATTACTGCCAAACTCCTTCTCATACTCAAACACATTCTCATTATTGCTTTTTATACTGTTAAAAATAAACAATATCGAAATAATAAAACATTTATCGCAATTACATCGCAAAAAAAAAACAGAAAACGATGTGAAGCAAAACAAACTAGCTGCAAAACTGAACAAAAAGAATACGGAAAATAACATATAACGAGACACATATTTATATTACGCCCAGGTTATACCCGAGAGCATTACGATGTTACATCATGCAGATTAGATGTCATGAGATAACGGGTGCATACTTATTATTACGGCCATCCCGTACTTTTGCATTTTTAAAGGCACGCCGTAAAAGTGGAAGTTAATTCCGTATATTTGAGACGTGTCCGGAAAAATATTGTGTGTTTGAATTGTATGTGTATGTGGATATGTGTGTTGTTTGGAATGAAGCTGAACGTTATTTTGGAGAAAATGTAGTGGTTCTAAAGCGATATGAGACTATGTTTTCTTTGGTTTTGTTTTGGAAAAAAAATGTGTTTCGGTTCCAGAAAATGGACATACGGACCAACGGAAATTTCTAGAACATAAAGACAAATATACAGAGTGGCAGGGACATCTATGTACAAATTGTAACCAAGACATCGCACATGAATCATCATATGATTCTAGACCGTAGCGTAGAATTTATTTGCCGGTTATAAAAAAAAACAGCTGTTTTATAGAAAACTGCAATACTTACGCGGTCAAAATGTATGAATAAGCTACGTAATTTAATTACCTACGGAAAATTTCAACACAGGGGGGTTCAGAATCATGTACAGACGCCAGCATATCAACCTACCCGAAACTGTCAAATTTTCCCAACCATCTTTGAACCTTATGTTTTAGCGATAAAGTTGAAAATCTATTAAATAAATTTGACAGATTGTAGTAGCTTGATGTGCTGGCGTCTGTACCTACTGAATCCATGGGTCGCTCGTTGATGTATGCCATCTTGTATGTATGTCCAAGTGTAAAAAATTGTTCCTCCATTTCCTCATAACGAAGTTAACGGCTAATGATACCCGCTTCCTAACTCCAATATTTTAATTTTCCCGATAACGATAATCTGACGCGCAAAGCTGCGAATCAGAAATCCACGTACACGCATAACGCCTAAAAATATACGGGCGTACCCGAAACTAATCCAATTGAGGAGCATTAAAGTCATTAGGACCCGTTAATCCAACGTCTGCGGCATCAGAAGAGCCTTTGGATAAATAAACCGTCTAACTTAACACTAACATTGGCCAACTCTGAACTCGTTAGAGAGTCTTTATCGAAAATAAAGTTTTCCGACGAAAGAACAGAATGTGGGCAACCAGAGCGTTGATAACGAAAAAGTTGTATGGAACATGTATACGTGATCCTTTTGAAACAAGTTTCGTATTGTGGGTGCGTGAAACGTTTTCTATTAATTCTTTGTAGCTGGACTTGAGGGTAGTCTGCGGAAAATTAAATCTGGACTGTAATGGCTGACGGTTGTGTAATTAGGAGATTACGGTTACGGAGTTAAATTGGTGTATTTATTTTATAATTTATGTAAACACAGTAAAATACATAGGGATATGACATTATTATAATTTGAGTACAAAGGTACTGCTTATTTCTTAAGAAATTTCTTCCAGCAGACCTGCGAAAGGAGAAGTACAAAAGAAATGTAGACAATAGTGTGTGAGAAAAATATGAATAATACTAGAATATTAAACAAACCTACAAATATAATGCAAGAAAAGAAAATTAACATAAGGATACTTAAATAAATACATAATGCTAAAATATATAAACATATTATATATATACATACTCACAGTATAGAGGAAAGGTAATGCTCTTGGTGTAGTGTGTATTAGATTTTTTTTTCCAGTTGACATCATCTCATCAACGCCGCCGGATGTCGCTGAAAACCAGCGCTGGGACTTTGTATCATGTTCTTAGCATTATGCTGAGCGATGTGCGTTTTATGTGTTTATGTTCGTTCTCTGCGTCATCATCATCTGCCTAGCCTTTTCCCAACTATGTTCGGGTTGGGCTTCCAGTCTAACCGCGTGTAGCTAAATACAAGTATTTTACATGGAGCGACTGTCTATCTTACCTCCATAACCTAGTTAATGGGTAATACGATACCCCTTGGTAAGACTGGTTATCAGACCTTCGGCCTTCTGACTACCCGTAATGACTGTCAAAGATCCACAAATGACAGCCAGGACCAACGTGCTTTCCGAGACACGAAGGGGTCTCAGTACCTGATCGATCGACCTGTGCGGCTGATATTATTTAGCCACACGCCCCTCTTTTAGCCACGGGCCCCTCATCTTCTTTCTCTGCGTCATGTTTACCGCAAATAGACATTATTTTCTTTTATTTTTAGGGTCGGTTATCAGAGGGCTATCAAAAGGTGCTTGCGTACAAATTTGAGAGCGCGCCAGCTGGGAACTATAATAAAGTATTAATAAGCCTTCGGTACTTATACGTCTAACTGACATCAGGTTCAATTGTAGTAGGTAAAACGTACAACTTTGTAATATTAAGTAATATTTGTATATATAACGAATCCGCACAAAATATAAAAACATCAAAAAGTGAAATTAGTGTGAAACCCTAAGGAAACCTATACTAATATTATAAAGAGATAATCTCTGAAAGTACCGATTTCGAAAATTCTTTCACTGGCGGAAAGCTACACTATTGCGGAGAGCCATAGTTATGTTTTTAACCGACTTCTAAAAAGGAGGAGGTTCTCAATTCGGATGTTTGTATTTTTTTTTTTTTTATGTTTGTTCGCGCATAACTCCGTCGCTTGCCAACCGATTTGAAAAATTCTTTTTTTGTTGGAAAGGATATACTTTCCAAATGGTCCCATGAAAATTTTATCGAAATCGGACAAGCGGTTTTTGAAAAATCAACAAAAATCTAAAAAAATATCTACATTGTCTCCATTAATGATCTTTTCGTTTACTCTGCTTTGCGTTTTTTGTTCGCAAATAACTCCGTCATTTACGAACCGATTTGCAAATTCTTTTTTTTTTAAAGTAACTTGAGCATTTGCTTTCGGAAATCATCATTTGGTAAAGTGGAGCTGATGATAAAGACCACAGATGGCCATCGAAACTACTTAATGACAAATATTTCACGGGCTGCAATTCGATTACTTTAATATGGTTGCTAAGCAATTTATGCTCGTTACAATGCGTATGGTGAAATGGAGCTGATGGTGACTTCTCAATCCGCTCCAGTTCTCCTGGTTCCTATTAGAGGAACTCTTTAACAATTAATGTCCCTACATTGGGTAAAGCAATATTTTGTAAAAGGTGATGAGCAGTTGACATTAGGCTATTGTTACTTAGATAAATTACAAACTGACCCACTATAAAAAAGTGAAAAATAAAAACTTTTTTACAAAAAAAAAACTACCGACTTCCAAAAAACACTATAAAGTGAAAAATAACTTTAATTTCGGAAGTCGGTGGCAAAAAACAAAAATAGAAATCCAAAGACACCGACTTCCGAAATTAAAGTTATTTTTCACTTTATAGTGTTTTTTGGAAGTCAGTTGTTTTTTTTTTGTAAAAAAGTTTTTTTTAGAAAATAGTTGACTACAGCATGGGTGAAGTCGCGGGCGGAAACTAGTTCTTTATGAATAATTAGGAGCACACCGCGGTTTCACCCGCATACATTTCTATCCTGTTCAAAAGACACGTGGCGCTATCTATTATCATAATAACGTTATTGTTGCTTTCCTCGGGAACAGCACTTTTTTTCGGGTTGACGTCCGTTTCTGGACACCTGGCAACGTATATGCATTTTAGGATGATTGGTTCAGTGGTTTAGGCATGAAAAGGTAACAAACAAACTTACTTTCGCATTTATAACATTAGTTAGGACTTCTTACTGTCAAATGGCATCCAAGCAATAGCTGCTCACTTTATTTTATTATTTATGTACACACAGTAAAATTGTTACAGATACAACACATTTGTAGATATTGGGTACGAAGGTACTTTTACAAATTACAAAGGTTATTTCTTAAGACATTTCTTCCAGCAGACCTGCCAAAGGAGAAATGTAGACAATAGTGTGCGAGAACAAGAAGAAAAGAATTTGATTTGTGACCTCTTGAACTAAAATATTAAATATACCTACATACACAGGGTTATTGGTAAAACATTAACAACCTCTTAAGAGGTCACTGTACTAACAACTTTTACTATGGGACCAAACCTGAAATCCCGAAAAAAATCAGCTGTTCCCTACATTTGACGAGTTATCACACTAATAATTATTATAAATCCGAAAGTTTGAGAGTGTGTGAGTGTGTGTGTGTGTGTGTGTATGTATGTGTGTGTTTACATGTTTGTTACTTCTTCACGCTCAAACGCCTGGCCAATTTTGATAAAATTTGGTATGGATTAACATATGTGCTACTTTCTATCTATATCATATTCCCACGGGATCGACACTCATGCGGGTGGAACCGCGGGCACAGCTACTACGAACATAAACGTAGGGAACAGCAGATTTTTTTTTCGCGAATTCAATAACCCTGTGTAATGATAAAAATAAATATATAAAGCTAAAATTAAAAAGAAAACATAAATAAATAAATTCTCACAGTTAACAGGTAAGGTACTTTAATTAGTCTTGAAGTAATGAATACAGAATAACTGTCACACTCTCAGAATTAAACGAAGAACAGCTATTATAATAATGAAATTCTTAGAGTAAAGTCTAAAAATACATCCATTGTAATACCTAGGCTGATCGTACTCCTCCATTCTGCTCCATCGAAACCTTATTCCGAAATGCTACAGAGCTAAGACAAAACTGTAGCTGGATGCATTTTATTCAGCCAATAACTTACAAGACGATTCTACCTGTCGACGTTATTTTTCGTCGAATGTAATTTATAGGAAAATTGAAATGCATTGGGAAGCTAAAATAAATTTTATTACATGTAAAATGGGGCTATTTGGCTATGTAAAATTGAAACGATGGCTGTTTATGTGCGTGATGAAAAAAAATATTGAAATGGAAACTCAAATCGGTTTCGTATATTTGATATCGGTCTTCCTATACAAAAGTAATCGTTTTTCAATTTATTATTTTCATATCTTTTACTTTCCATCGAAATGCCTAAAAAATATCAATTAAAAATGCTGCAAAAATATCAATTAAAAATTGACTGATATTGAAATAATTGGTGAAAAAAACTCTTCCATTATATCAATCGAAGTTACTAAGAACTTTTGTGGAAGTATTTTTGGTTTTGTGTAACACATATTATTACTGGCCTTTGCCTGCGTCTCCGCCCGCGTGGAGGTCTGAAATATCTTACGGAAACGTACTATTACGTCTAATAGATCTTTATAAAAGGAATAATTCCGTAACAAGTACATTGTTTTCATATAACTCTATTGGTTTACGCGGCGTACGCCAGTAAAGCTCCCAGTCTGCATGATTTATTCTGACATTTTTAATTTTAACCCGTTTAGACAAATCTTAATGAATTATACACCTAAACCTTCCTCATTAATCACTTTGTCCACTGGTGGAACCCGTATGAAAATCCGTTAGAAGTTTTTGAGTTTATCGCGTTCAGACAGACAGACAAATCCGGTAGAGGGGCTTTGTTTTATAATATGTAGTGATTCATGTTTATAGTTTGTTACGGTTTCTCAGCGTTCATGTTTCGGCTTTGTTCGAGTCATTTTGTATTCAAACACAAATTGTGAAAATGGCTTCGTCAAAACTTTTCGGACAATTCTGAAACCAACACACGTTTGAATAATCGTTTATTAATTTATTATATCAACAATCTTAACCGGTTCAATGCCGTAATTATGAAAAAAATAAAAAGCCCTTGTGTCACGCGTGGATCCACGTTCGGCATGCGAAGGGTTATAGTAAAACACTGTGTTTCAGTCGCACTTTTCAGAGCCAGTTCCTCGTTTTTTTTAAATTTTGCGACCTTTATTTTCTATTTTATCTGTGCTATGCTACATCATGTTTAGTCTACAACAGTCCTTTCACAGTTATTTTACCATTGATTTTGCTGCACTGTACAAATCACATTAAATTTTTATCCTCATTCTAATATAGTTGCTCTTAGGTTGCTGCCACTGACATGTCTGTCAAAACCATTATGCTCTTTATTCTCGTCAAAATAAGGTTACCGTTGGGTTGCTGCCACTGACAGGTCTGTCAAAACCATTATGCTCTTTATTCTCGTCAAAATAAGGTTACCGTTGGGTTGCTGCCACTGACAGGTCTGTCAAAATCATTGTGATCTTTATTCTCGTCACAATAAGGTTACTGTTAGGTTGCTGCCACTGACAGGTCTGTCAAGTTCATTGTGATCTTTATTCTCGTCACAATAAGGTTACCGTTGGGTTGCTGCCACTGACAGATCTGTCAAAATCATTGTGATCTTTATTCTCGTCACAATAAGTTTACTGTTAGGTTGCTTCCACTGACAGGTCTGTCAAAATCATTGTGATCTTTATTCTCGTCACGATAAGGTTACCATTGGGTTGCTGCCACTGACAGGTCTGTCAAAATCATTGTGATCTTTATCCTCGTCACAATAAGGTTACTGTTAGGTTGCTTCCACTGACAGGTCTGTCAAAATCATTGTGATCTTTTTTCTCGTCACGATAAGGTTACCATTGGGTTGCTGCCACTGACAGGTCTGTCAAAATCATTGTGATCTTTATCCTCGTCACAATAAGGTTACTGTTAGGTTGCTTCCACTGACAGGTCTGTCAAAATCATTGTGATCTTTTTTCTCGTCACGATAAGGTTACCATTGGGTTGCTGCCACTGACAGGTCTGTCAAAATCATTGTGATCTTTTTTCTCGTCACGATAAGGTTACCATTGGGTTGCTGCCACTGACAGGTCTGTCAAAATCATTGTGATCTTTATTCTCGTCACGATAAGGTTGCTGTTGGGTTGCTGCAGTCCTTTGACAGCCAATTTGAAAAAAACTTTGACAAAGACTTTCAATATTATCCTAAAACTAGGTACCCAACCCTTTATAATTGGCACCAGTAACTTTCAAGGATCGTCCGCGTCACAGACAAGTTTGTCTCATGACACAAACTAAAGTACCTACTCAACTTACGCGTAACATCAATTTGTTTGTACAACAACACACAATTAGCGTCGGTCATGTGGGAAGTCACTCACACCTGCTACATATGCTATTAAAGGTAAGCTTGGCAGTAGTTTCACTTTACATCATAACCGCTTGAAAGTTTTCGCTCTAGAATAGGGGCAACTTTTTTATGATCCAACTTGAACACTAGGATCAGGTGAAAGGTGAGCGATCCAGGGGATTTTATTTTTAAGTTGGGTAAACTAATCAGCTATCCCATACAAAACTTTCTCGACCCAAATGTATGGTACAGCTGATAATTTTTTCGCGATTACGATGTTGGTGCCATGGAGAAAGTTATTCAATTTGATAGTCAGTACCACACCCTTAAATGACCATACATTTCTATGACACACTGTAGGTATTTCTATAAGAAACAGAGTGAATTCTCAATTGAAAAAAAGAGAATCCTCCGACCAGACGAACGTTTCGGGATGTTGTATAAGTGCATAATACGTATTAATTATCAAAAAGTATATTAATATTTATTTATGACAACAAACAGTAGTGTAATAATAAGTAAACATGGGTGAGAACTTAATAATAGAGGTAACAAACACAATACTCACAACTTTATCCACATATTACTAAACACGTCTACTAGTTGTTAGAAAGAACAATTTAATAATAAACAGAATAAAAATAAACATTACTTCATTATTTGGGTTCTAATATTATTATATTAATATAAGGGATAATGCTTGAATGTGGGTCTGATTTAGAGTCAGATAGCGGAGCTAACTTCCTACAATATGGGAAGTTAGCTCCGCTACCATACTGCCTGACATTTCTCACCTATTCGGGAAACGAGTTATGGAACTCAAATGGAGTTGTACATGACACCTAACAAGGCAGAGTGATCACAGGTGGAGTAAGGCAGTGACTGAGTGACGTCCAAGGACTAGGAGACGAAGTGTGGGTCGTCCAGCGGCGAGATGGGCGGACGACATTGTCACCATTGCGGATAGAACCTGGAAGAAGCTGGCTGTGTGGATTGGCACATGAAAAGAGACGTCTATGCTCAGCAAGAGGTGAATTCGGGCTGTGGATGATGACGATATACTTAATCTGCATTCGCGACTTATTTGCCAAAAATGTAAACAAATATGAGTTTATGGAAAAATAACTTTAATTCCTACAAAATAAAGTTCAGTTTACACTACAACTTCATACATTTTAATACCTTTTTCAATAGTCACTCTGAAATCAACTTAAGTAACAATAAAATTTGTTTAACTTGGAATAACATCAATTTGAAACATAAGTTTGAATAGAATTTAGGTAAGTATTGCTGATATGAGAGAAGAAGAATAATTATGATCTACATCAAAGTTGGATGTTCGCGAAAGAACTTTTTTTAATAAAACGAGAAGAAAGAAACGGTCTAGGTAAATATGGTCTCGAAAAAACGTTAACCATCAGATTGTTGTTGATATAAATGCAATGTAAAACAGTTTTCCATCAAAAAAAAACTGCTTCCGATAGCCCGTTCCCGTGAGAATCCACATAATAAATGATTGAACCGGTCTTTGGTTCAACCAAACTATCTTAGCTGTCTTTGTTATCGCCAAGAATTTACTGCGGAAAGTTTTATATTCCCTCTAAAAATATTCTTGACTTATGCATTTATGTCAAACCGGTATATATCACCAGATCGATGGAAAATGGAAATAGCTCAGGCACAAATCAGCTGTCTGTGTCAAACGACGTCTATGAAAAAGGGTTCTGACATCGGAAGTATTCGGAGCAGATAGTTCATAAAAATCGAGGCAATTTCACCAGTTCAAGTCTTCCTATTTTCGTAAGGAGTTAGTCGTAAATCGATACGAGAAGATGACTTCTCTAGATAGCGTTCATTTTGCGATGATGGTCCTATTTTATATTGATGTAATTTGGTATTAATATAAAATTAAATAATCTAGCAAGTTACCCCTTCTTTGCACGGTTTTCACAATTTGGCAAAACGTCGTTTCTTTATTATTACTAATCTCTGTACAAGGTTATTAGTAAAATATTAACAACCTCTTACGATGTCATTGTACTCATCATTATGAACAACTTTACTCGTCAAAATGTAGGAAAAAGCTGTTTTTTTTTCGCGATTTCAGGTTTGGTCCCATAAAAGTTGTTCATAATGATGACTACAATGACTTCATAAGAGGTTGTTAATGTTTTACCAATAACCCTTTATAAAAAATTCAAAGTCCTGACTGACTGATTTAACAACGCACAGCCTATACCGCTGGTCCTAAAGACATGAAATTTAGAGGTTGTGTTCTTTGTGAAGAGAAGGTATCCACTACGAAAGGGTTTTTCGAAATTCCACCCCTAAGAGGGTGAATGGGGGGAGGGTGAAATTTCACAAGGACGAAGTCGCAGGCAGAAGCTGGTGTTTTATACTTTTACACCTGCCGGAAAAACTTCTCTAAGTGTAAGTCTTCTCTAACCTCATCAAAATCGTTACGTAGTTTACAGATAGAATTTAATTGAACCACGTGACACAGACAAACACTAATTTATAAATTTTTTAGAGACACAAAAATACTAATAAAAATGTTACTTATCCTACTAATATTAATAAACGCGAAAGTTTGTGAGTATGGATGGATGGATGTTTGTTACTCTTTCACGCAAAAACTACTGAACGGATTTGGATTAAACTTTACAGTAATATAGTTTATACATCAGAATAACACATAGAATACTTATATCCCGATATTTCGACGGGATCGCTACTTATGCGGATGAATCCACGGGGCGCTGTTAGTAGGTAATAATTGACTAGCAAATAGAATCTAAATATTAATAATCAACTAAATTAGTGCAGCATTTCTCTTGCCATGTTAAATGTGCTACTAATGTGTTGTGTTACTGCATCAACAAAATTATCAATCACAAGCAGTTGGTCATTAATACTGAAACTAATTCAAATATGTACGTGTAAACACAGGTTTGCACGTACAGACGCCAGCACATCAACCTGCCCGAAACAGTTAAATTTTTCCAATCAACTTTGAACCTTAAGTTTTACCGATAAAGTTGAAAATCTATTAAATAAATTTGACAGATTGTAGTAGCTTGATGTGCTGCAGTCTGTACATATTTGGGCTTATCACGAAAACATACTCCCATTTTCGTTTACCTGAGCGCTAATTTAAATAATATTTTTATTCATATTCTGTTGCCGAGGCGTTTTTCATACTAAGGTTTTACTCGATGATGTCAATATCTACTATTGATACGCTCAAAAGGTTCTTTAAAAACATTTGTAAGGCACTTTTCCCAGTGAATTCCACTAATGGATTGGGTTTATGCGGATATAAAGACTGAATAAAGTGAAGAACCGTCCTAATTTTGGATAAAAGTATCGCCACAAAGTTCAAAATCCGATGGCATTTTGTGCCAGGAATTGAACAATAATATTTCAGATACTAACATAGGGAATCCAACGCTAAGTTCAAAATTGCTAATACTTCTGCTCATAATCTGTTTGGTGATAACTAACTGTCACAACGGACGGACGACTTAAGTATTGTGATGTCATAACGAACGTCGTAATGTGTCATATATCACCGGCGGGCGGTTTAATATTTGTAACGAAGGGAACGCGGAGCAACTGAATGTGAAAGGTTTTGTGAAGGATGGTGCTGGACAAGGAATTTCCTGGTCAGTACCGTGAGTGACTTAAGATTTTATTTTTCGGGTACCTGTGGACAAAAACCGATGGAAAAATAGCCACAACGGCATATATTGTGAGGTTCAACACTAGACTACTAATGGAAAGCCTATCTAATAGAAGCCGATAGGAATCGGCCATATTTGCATGATAAGTGAGACATATGGGAGGACGAGGGGGGAGGACGAGGACGAGGATGTGTAAAGGCTTAGCTTCATAACTTAGCAAAGATGAACCAATCTGGTTTCCTTTAATAGAAAAAAATTGAAAATAGTTTATTAACAACACAAATACGGGACAAATGTTAGGGCAACGGTGCGTTATATCAACCAACAGTGGTGCGACAGCATATTAGCTCAACGTACGTTAGTGCGACAGATTGTTTTCTCGACAAACAACAGTAAGCAGGTTACGATGAGACGATATTGATTGAGCTTAAAATATTATCTACAGCTAGGTTAAATCAATTAATTAATTCAGCCTATCGCAGTCCACTTCTGGACTTAGGCCTCTCCCAGGTTGCGACACAACACCCTGTCCTCCGTCTTCCGCATTCAGTCTGCCCCAGTTACCTTCTTTAGGTCATCCGTCCGTCTAGTTGGGGGGCGTCCCACACGTTTTCCCTCCAGGAAACGTCTGCTCTACCGGCCATCGGTCCTTCAACAGACATGCCCACTGCCACTTCAGTTTGCTTACTCTGCAAGCTATGTTAGTAACTCTTTTTCTTTTCCAGATAATTTCATTCCTGATTTTATCCTTCCAAGTGACTCCGAGCATAAGTCCCTCCATTGCGCGCTGAGCGACTTTGAATTTCTGGACTAGCCCGACCGTCAGTGTCCACGTTTCGGCACCGTATGTCATAACGGGCGGGCGGGCGGGTAGCTAGGTTACAAAGTAATATTTACCAGTGAGCCCCAAACTAGGGTACGAATTCTGTTATTTCAGGTGTTGAACGGTAAATCTGGTATGTTTGTGTATGTGCGTGGTGTGTGTGGCGCCCATTGCACGATGTTTGATTCAGTTTCAGGTCAGGGTATTTATTTAATTGTGCTGAGTCCTCATAACCGTAAATAATTGAGGTGTGTGTGAGTTTTGCAACATTTTTTTTTTCAACTGAATGATGCTATATTTTAGTAATACTTTCGTTAGTGGCACGCGAGTTTCTCTACTCTTTCGACTGCCTACTATTCCAATATTGAAACCCTAGGGTTTCAATATTGGCTTATGCTAGCATAAGCCTCAATTAATCCCGCGCAAAAAACAGCAAAAAACGCGTATTCGCCCGATCAATACGCATTAGCCCCTGTTCATTCACGAATTACGAACCTTGTCGCTTCGACGAGGTACAGGTAGTCAGGTATAAGGTAAAACTTGATGGTCTTTTTTCCGAGAGCCGAATGTGTTTAGCCGAAAAAGCATTCGGAGCAAATCGACGTACCCTACGATTGTACTGAAGAAGCATTTAAAATGGAGAAAATCAGTTGCCAGTTTTGTTGCCAATTTGTATTTGAATAAAGAACGCTTAAATCTGTCAAAAACAAATGACTGATTACATAATACATAATCAGCCTATATCGTTATCACTGCTGGGACACATGCCTCTCTCGGCGGGACGGTGTGGGCCGTGTTCCATCACGCAGGCCTAGTGTGGGTTGGTAGATGTCTTCGAATTTATGGTTCTAGGACTTGCCGGTTTCCTAACGATGTTATCCTTCAACATTTTGAGAGCAGTGGTGTGAAAATAATTTACACACACGCAACCTAACCTTTGATTGTATCCGGTCTAAGCATATGACATGTTCTACATGTTCGAGATGCTCATGTTCTGTTGTTGTTGTTCTTTCATGTTCATGTTCTGTTTCTTCTTTTGCATACTATACATCGCAATTTTGCCTAGGGACGTCGGAAGGGTTTGTGGCTAAATAATGACAGCCGCACGGGTCGATCGATCAGGTTAAGCTACGCTTGCCGCGGTTGGTCCGTGGATGGGTGACCATTTTTACATATCAAGACCCCTACGTGTCTCGGAAACACGTTAAGCCGTTAATCCCGGCTGTCAGAAGCCCGAGTCTGACAGCCAGTCTTACCAAGGGGATTCGTATTACCCAGTAACTGGGTTTTGGAGGTCAGATAGGCAGTCGCTTCATGTAAATTACTAGTAGTCAGCTGCATCCAATTAGACTGGAAGCCAACCCCATGATAGTTGGGAAAAGGCTAACGCGTCGAGAGAATGCGTTCCTGACACCTGATAGAGCGACAATTCTAGTAAGTAATAAAGATCAAAATCACAAAATACGTACTTCATTTCAGCCGAAAGACGTCCACTGCTGGACATGTAGGTCTCCCCCAAAAGGGGTTTGCCATAATCGCCACGCTTGGTAGGCGGGTCGGCGATCGCAGTATGGTATGGTGGTGGAATGCATAGAGAACGCTGCTGCCCATTCTCCGGTACGACCCTTAATCGCCTTTTACGACACCCACGGGAAGTATGGGGTGGTGCTATTCTTTAAGTCCGGCACCACACAGACAAGTCCAGCACCACACAGACAAATAGATGAAACTGGTGGTTGTCAGGAACGAATTCCCTCGACCGGACTGTAGTTGAGACATGATCCATACTTTTATGATCAGCGGGATTGTCCGAAAGGTTTACCGCTGGCCCGGAACATAAAAGGCTAAGGAAAGAACACGGGTGGGTTTTAGTCAGTAAGAGTCTGACACTCCCTTCCGCTCCACCCAGAGCGGGAGGGGTGGGTCACTTGATTTCCCACCCGAAAAAAAAAATCCATACTTTTATCAACCCCAGATGCTATAGGAATCGGACATGTTTCTAAATGCGAGTGGTTTTAGGGTGTGGCTAGTTCTTAAATTCCTTTTCTTTTATCTCAGTCCAGTCCAATCCTTATTTATGCACTGTCAATATAGTAACCGGTGTTATTATGTTATGATGAACCTTATACTTTTTTGGTTCAGTACTCAAAGAGTACTAATGGAACTTTTAAACTAAGCCTCCGCTGTACGTTCGTCTGCCTGTCAGCGGGCTGTATCTCACGAAGCGTAATCGGTAGACAGTTAAAATTTTCATAATTATTGTGTAATAGCTGCGTTCCGCGGTTTCGCGCTCATTAATGTCGATCCCGTGGGAATATCGGGAAAAAAGAACTCTCTCTTAATAAAGAAGAAGAAACCTTAAACCTACCTACCTTTACCTTTTTTTTTTGAAGAGATCTTAATCCAGGGTGTCAACTACCTCCATACAAAATTTTATCAAAATTGGTCCAGCCGTTTGACCGTGAAGAAGTAAGAAACATATAAACACACACACGCAAACTTTCGCCTTTGTAATATTAGTGTGATTTCTATTGCTGCTTTAACAAGAAATAATAAAAAGAAAATAACGTTGAGAGGGTCTCCATACAAGAAACGTCGTGTAGTGTTTTTATCGGCGTTTTTTGCCTTGTAGTAGGTACAGAACCTTTCATGTGCGTGTCCAACTCGCACTTGGTTTTTATTTATACCTTTTTCAAAATATAGAAAGCTTAATAAAAACAAAAGCTTACGAACCATAAAGTTACTGTGTATATTATTGCGTTTGTTTTCTCAAAAGAAAAGACAAACCGACTAGATAACAATGAACCGTCTCCATTCCATAAAATTTATAGCAGCACAACGTTATAGGTACATTCGTAACAAAGATATTTACGAGCTTTACCTGATGGCTGGTGTTATCTGCGATCAACCTGATTTCCCTGGAGGACCTTAAGTTTTCCCAGCTCGTTATACTACATTTAGAAGATGTTGTAGGTACAGTTACTCCCGTGATTGATATTCTGGTTGTGGGTACAATAAGGGTACTACAAGTTCACATTTAGATTTCGAACGGTTGGTTAACATAACATACGTACGTCAAATAATAACGATTACGTAATCGTTGTTATTTGACGTAAGTCGAGGCCATAATTTTGTAATTGTAATTTGGAACAACACTTTTTCTGGTTTGACGATAGTTAGCGCCATTTTTGACGTATACGCGTGTGTCGTGAAACAACCCGCCCTTAGTGATCCACTGTTTTTGTGATACGTCTTTGTACCGCATGGTTCTTAGCTTTTTTCGCTGCTTCACATTGGCTTCCAATGACTTTTCGGGTGGGAAATCATCAAATGACTCCTCCCGCTCTGGGTGGAGCGGGAGTGTCAGACTCTTACTGACTAAAACCCACCCGTGTTCGTGTTCGTGTGTGGCTTTGATTTCTACTCCTGTAGTAAAATACCTACATAGGATTGAATGAATTACCAAAAGAGATAAAAACTTGGAAGGAGGCGTGAGTGTATGCATAAAAATTGCGCGTGTATTCCCTTTCGAACGGGAAATACACGCAATTTTATGCACACAAGATTACACTAAACGAGAAAAGTACGTATTTCCATAAAATTTCACTAAAAACATATTGCATTTCTATCATTTGTTTTTTTATGTTATTATATTAACATTTTACCTGATTCAACCATTCACTCTAAGGTTTATGGAATAGCAAACACATACACTCATTGCAAGACTGAACGAAGAGGGCGCAGAGTCGAGGCCCGTGGGCCGGACGCATGCGACATCGGCCTTGCCACGGACATGGCCGCCATTTGATTCGATATTTGAAATAATGCAAATTCAACAATTTTTTTTTGTTATTGTGTATTTATTTACATAAATATTAAAAAATTATATGTAGTTTAAAAAAAACACGCTTTAAAACCAGTCATACCAACTCAAACTCGAGCGGTTTCCTAGTAGTCACTAAAGATTTACCATCCTATCCATTTCCTGGATCCATTACCAGACCCTCGTTACCAAGCCCAATCTATTGGACTCGTCAAAACAAGTCAAATGAGCCCAAACTCAGCAGCTTACTAGTAGCCACAGAAGAGTTCCAGAATCCACCTCTTGGCTCCATCATCAGATCAGCTCGAAGATAGCAAATTAAATTTGTGTCTTCCGAACTACATATACATACAAAGTTTCATTTTGATACGACTATTAGAAGTAGGTTAAAATTTACTTCTAAGATTTTATAACATTACTAGCTTCCGCCCGCGGCTTCGCCCGCAAGGTATGTCAATAAAAACTATCCTATGTCTTTTCCCGGGATGCAATCTATCTCTCTGCCAAATTTTATCAAAATCTGTTGAGTGGTTTAGGCGTGAAAAGGTAACATACAGACAAACAGACAGACAGACTTACTTTCGAATTTATAATATTAGTATGGATTTGTTAGTTAGTTACAACTTGTAACTAACTAACAAATCCATTCACTTGTAACTTACAAGTGAAGCTAATAAAAGCGTGTTAAAAATGATACCTATTTTATCCAATCATATTTTCTTATCAATGAAGTGAAAGCTCATTAAAACACTTTTAGCCATAAGAAGCTCGTGAATAACTCTTTCCCATCCCCGAGATCCGGAACACAAAGTAATGGCAATTACACAAAAAAGAATTACCCGCCAAAGAGTACGACACTCGACCGGCAAAAGGGAGGGTAGAAAAACGCTCGTTAACGAACAACTCGCTAATTTGAAGAACAATTGCGTTCCGGGTGCCTCTACGACCTACGTGGATTGCAAATGTGCGCCGTGGAAAATCAGACTCGAATACAACCGACGATTTTTTCTTCTACCGCTTTCAGAATTGTAAACTGTGGAATATTCGGTTTTCGAACTTGTTTTTGGTTTTTTAATTATGAAGTTAATTCATAAAGGATTTAGCGGTAGTACTTACTAAGTAAACGGAAATAAAGTACACGTGAAAAATATAATACGTACCTATATAAAATTATTTGATTAATACCGACACCAAAATGCAATCCAACGATGTGAGCCTGGGATTTCCGCCCTGCCTACTAAATTTAATTTACTAAAAGATTTTCGTCAAAAATACGTTGCGACTAAACAAGTTTATAAACATTTTGACAGTGTACTTGTCATGACAATTTTTTTTTTCTGAAATGTACTTTGTGTCCCAAACTTTGGCTTTGTGTATTTTCCAAAAGATTCACAAATTTCACTGAACTGGTCACGGACAATAGGATTCGAACAATACGGGTTTGGTTCGTTGAGGTTATTTTGTTAATATCTGGTACCAATAAAAGTAACTGATAATGCGCTGTACGACTCCGATGATGAAAAAAAAAAAACCGGATAGTCGTAGTCGATGCTATAGGTAAAATTGAAATCCGTTCTTGCAGGGTCTTTAATTTTCGCACCTGCGTTTGATTTACGTGTTTTCTGTGTAGGTTTAATAAATGATAATACGACTGAATCATCATTAAATGCATAAAATTCGTTTATTTATATGAATCACTGAATCATAAAAATAAACGAATTAAAATACCCTGGGCTCTAATATTTTTAATATTCTACACTAATATTTTACGTACTAAATCATTTTCTACGTACAAAAGGCTGCAGATTACATAGGGTCTTGTTCAATCGTTATTAAATTATGCGCAATAACTTCTGAATATTATTTTTAGTCAGTAGTTAAATGGCTACCAGATGATGGATGATCTAAAATTATAAGCCGTGTTGTTTATGCGATATCACTTACTATAAGCTTTGGCTAATCATCTACATGCTTGATTTTGTAAATAACTTGTTGATTGATTGAGATATTAATTAAATTAAATATTCTTAGATACCTAGATACGACGCGGACGGCCTTAAGAAGTGGCTGGGACATGCTGGATGCGGAAGGCGGGGGACAGGGTGTTGTGGCGCAGTCTGGGAGAGGCCTATGTCCAGCAGTGGACTGCGATAGGCTGAGTTGATTGATTGAATATTCCCATACAACATTAACAACAACAACAGTATTTTTATGTAAAGAATCTATGTACAAAATTTCAAAACTGTATCATGAAAAATCACAAAGTTATAAGCTTGTTAGTTTACCTGTTTGCCCGTACAAAAACATGCTCACCCGCGCCGCGCCGTCTTGCGCTCATTGATAATAGTACCTAGGTACCTGACCGTTCGGCGCGGAGATTGGATAACCTACTTAGTGTCGCTCGGTGTTAGTATTGCTCGGACAAAATATAACATGGGGTAAAAATTATTGGTATCGATTCAGTTACTTATTCTGAACAAACTATACCTATAAATTCAGGTTTCGCATATATTAAAAATAACGTTGTATATTTATGTTTCCGTACCTTACCTCCGTTACCCCACGAAGGCATATATTTATTTATTTAATACTTTAAGCACACAAATGTTCAGAGGCTGACTTAATGCCATAGGCATTTTCTACCAGTCAACCTTTGGGTGATGCAGAGACAAACAGTGGTACTTAGGTGCTAATGTAAAAATAAGTATTAAAATTAATAAGTCTTATGGTATCATTATTAAGTAATATGTGAATCACGCTAAGGGTTTGGTCGGGCAGGCGCGTGTGGGTTGCGGATGCTTGCGGATACTTGCGGATGTGGCTCCGGACACAGACACCTCCAGACAGATACCTACTTAGAATCTGTGAGTATCCGGTGTTCGCGGCTCGTCCGCAATCCGTGCCGGTGTGACTGAACCTTGAGTAAAATAGTGCACATTTAGTAGTTTTTGAGGTTAGTTTTTACTGTATATGTGTATCTAACAGGCGCTTCTCGCTATCGAACTCGATAATTATGGCGCGTAAAATTGTAAAAAAAAAGTATTTTTGAGAATAATAAAAAAAAGATACAGATGTCAACGCCCCCTCTGTCTTAACTTACTATGAGTCTATGACACTATAATTATTACTGATAGGAAGTGGTATTCTGCAATTCATGGCTCAGTATGGTCAATTCATCACACCAGCTTTTTGGTTAATAGCCTAGTTGTTGATGATTTTGCTGATTCACACCTACACTACTGCCAGCGTGAAGAAAATTCACCATAAAATTGACGACTACACTCTCAACACTCTCATGGGATTTCGTCTATTTTGCTAGCTCGAAAAATTTAAAAAACCGGTGTTTCCAGCAAATATAAAAGAATGTCGAGTTGGTTCCCTGTGGGTATCGTAAATT
The DNA here is from genome assembly GCA_916614155.1 of Mesoligia furuncula. Lineage (NCBI taxonomy): Eukaryota > Metazoa > Arthropoda > Insecta > Lepidoptera > Noctuidae > Mesoligia > Mesoligia furuncula. The sequence goes on along the minus strand of OU744804.1, from coordinate 11,947,919 downwards.
CCTGGTCGCGTAAGAAATGTACGTTGCATGGTGCGTCCTTTGTGCTACTGGGTTTACGGGCCACTCTATATTTGAATGACAAATCTGTGCATTAAATCTTTTTGGATCATGTTTATTTTCAGCTTTTGTGGTTTTGTTTATGGCGTGACTAGTTGTGTTTTTGAGAAAATAGGGTCACGTTGTCATTGGCGTTCGTTCCATAAAAACGTATTCCTCTGTTTTCTCTCTCGTTAACGATATTAGTCCAAATATTTTTTTACGATATAATGTGTATCTACCATTGCCTACACTTCCTACCTTTTTTTTTTTGCGTTTTTTTTGTCTTTTTTTTATTTGCGGATGGGAAATCACCAAATGGCTCCTCCCGCTCTGGGTGGAGCGGAAGGGAGTGTCAGACCCTTACTGACTAAAACCCACCCATGTTCCTTCCTTAGCCCTTTATGTTCCGGGCCGACACTTCCTACCTATGCTTTGTTTTTGGCGTATTTATATTCATTTTTAGAACAAACTAGAATTACGAAAGGGAAAAAACAGAGCAATACGTTCGTATGGAATGAACCCCAACGACCACCTGTCCGCGTTTCCTCCTAACCTCAAAATCCATGAGTAAGAATAAGCGGGCATTATAATTATGTGACTTCGCAAAATTCAAGTCGGGGGCCAAGCAGTTTACTTACATAATTATGTCATCGGAAACGCAAGTGGTCAAATACGCATTTCGTCATCTCTCAGAATAGACTCGCAACTTGTCAGAAACGGATCTCGACAGACACGCAGTTCGGCAGACACGCAACACGACAGACACGCATTTCGTCAGATATTTGAAACCATCCACCCAGATTGATGTAAACAAAATAATTAGGGCTGATTTTTCCAACGCTAGATAATTTTATCGGAGGAATAATTTTGAATTTTTGCGTGGAGAGAAACCTCTAAACAGATCTCATATTAAAATAGGTAGGTACGTTATTTACTTGAAATCAAAATAAATCAAGTAAGTACGTACCTAAATAAGATTTAGGTAGGTACTTGATTGGTTTCTTGGTTTGACTTTTTTTACTATGAATCCTTGATTGATTACCTTTTAGCTTGGCATAAAAACCAGTATTGAATAGAAATGGAGTTCTTATTTCAAATAATAAATATCTGAACATCGTTGAAGATTCTATTCACGCGCGATTAAAACATATATTATTCTCAAGAAAACTATATTTTATCCCAAACAAAACTACATACCACCTCGCACCTTGCGATTTTTATTTATATCCAAAATCAAAATCAAAATGTTTTATTTCACATAAACCTACATGGGCACTTATGAAATGTCAGAAGCTAGGTGCACGGTTCCAATTGGTCGTTTCTGGAGAAGAACCGGCAAGAAACTCCATGGTTACTCTTTTTAAAAATAATTGGCTTTTACAATGTTTCCAGATAACAGTAGGTATGGGAGGACAGAGCAGGCCTGTCAATAAGTACCAAGTACTTGATAAAATAATATCAAGTACTTGGTACTTGTTGACAGGCCTAAATAAGACCGATTGTTATTCAGGGGGTTCCACGGGCAAAAATATTTGTTCGTGGTACCCGAAGGGGGACTAGACAGGGGAACCACGGGCAAGTACCGAAAATGGTCTACAGATCTAAAGTCTATAAGGCCTACAAAGTCCTCACATTTACAAAATAAGAATCTATCAAAAGGATAGATAATAAAAAAGAGAAAAACGTTTTATGGACGCGCGGAGAAGACCCCTAAGGACGAGTGGGCAAAGTGCTTTTCTCAGTGGTTCCATCGGATGCAGCGATGTATTGATGTAAATGGACATTTACGCCTTTGTCCCATGGGGGTAGGCAGAACCTACAGAATGCCACCTGCTACGATCCTTACATACTCGTTTTGCTCTGCCCCAAAATTGTATAACACGTTTTTAATCACAATCCGAGAGTTTTGAAGGTATTCTTAATCCATTGCTTCATAGGTTTGAAAAATTCGTCTGCTCAACAACGTAAATAACGCAATGAACGTGGGATAACTGTCAAAATATAACCCTTCGCGAGCAATTATCAATTTATGTGTGTTATGCTGGTCATACACGTACATCAAAGACTAGAAAATTCGTCACAAAAACAACATTTTTCTAAAGAGGCTTTAAGATACGTCCCTCGTTGGTGGATGCGCGCTAAAACGTGGTGTCAATACAACTTCTGTGTGGCCATCTTTATCGATAGATTTTTCTTTATAACCGGTATTTTATCTGTAAGAGATTATATTGTTTACCTTTGGAAGGACAAAGTACAAAGTACCTGAAATCGCAAATTCTAAACGGATTAAGATTCTATATCTGTTTTGTTTTTGGTGAAAAAAACCTACGCCTATATGAATGACTAGCTTTTGCCCCCGTTTTCGCATGGATGGCAGAAAATATCCCACAGAAATGTAGGTACCACCGGGATTAAAAGTTTTTTAAGCCTACAAATTATAAACTATCCGTGTACCAAATTTCATTCAAATCCGTCCAACCGTATTAGAACATAGTATCCAAACAAACTGACCACCTGACAACAATTCTAAACAGTGACTTTATTACAAAACTATTCAATGTATATATGTATAAGTTTTGACTCCGTTACCATTAAATTATCTTCATAGATATGTGTGTATATAGAAATTTTCATTATTTTCATTCGTGTGTATCGTCGTCGTTTCAGCCGATAGACGTCCACTGCTGGACACAGGCCTCCCCCAATTTTGGGAGGGGTTTGCCATAATCGCCACGCTTGGCAGGCGGGTTGGCGATCGCAGTATGGTATGATGGTGTAGTAAATAGAGAACGCTGCTGCCCATTCTCCGGTAAGACCCTTAGTCGCCTTTTACGACACCCACGGGAAGTAAGGGGTGGTGCAATTCTTTAAGTCCGGCACCACACAGACAATTCGTGTGTATGTAGGTACCGAAATATTAGGAAAATACTGTCATTATCTATAATATGAAGTCATAAGTTTTTAGCCGCACATCTATACGCTCGTTCGTACGACTGCGAGCGAGTTTTCACGAAGATTGAACGCGAGGCCAACAGTTTAGATTAGAAAAGTTCGCGGGCGGCGAGCAGACCCAGGACAAATTGCTTTACTAATACAACAGATTTCCGGACTTATGGCGGCACCAAAATCCGGCAAAAACTATACAACGTGTTTTTTTTATATCCTATAATTCTGGGGTTATATTCTATAAGTAAAAATAATACAAAAAGTTCTAGAATAATGTGGTCCGAAAATGCATAGTTTCGCAGATTATCATATATCTAAGTTTCATTGATAAATACGAGTAATTCATTTTTCAATCAAACCAATCATTCATATTATTAGTTAAGAAAACGCAATGTTGTCATATTTCACGTAAGGGTGTTTTTTTTGTCGAATTATTTGGTATGAAAAATGAAAACAAAAACAAATGATTTGAAAAATAATTCAATGCCAGTTGATTCTTTGATATGTGCCCTGTTTATTAAAACCTACAAGTGTGCACGTCCATCTTTACATACCGAGACCCTTCCGTGCCTCGGAAAGCACGTTAAGCCGTTGGTCCCGGCTGTCATTTGTGGATCTTTGACAGTCGTTACGGGTAGTCAGAAGCCCGAAAGTCTGACAACCAGTCTTACCAAGGGGTATCGTATTACCCAGTAACTGGGTTGTGGAGGTCAGATAGGCAGTCGCTCCATGTAAAATACTGGTATTCAGCTGCATCCGGTTAGACTGGAAGCCGACCCCAACATAGTTGGGAAAAGGCTAGGCAGATGATGATGAAGTGTGCACGTTTACAAGTTACACTTTACAAGGAAGTGTTTACAAGTTCGTGTAAATTACGTTTATCAAAAAAAAATCTACAGGGTTTGTAAAATTTAACGCTTGTAGATTCTACTTGAAAGTTCTAAAATCAAAAAGGCATAATATCCCGCCAATTTTTTTAATGTTTGAGCGCTTAACTTAAACTTACTCGTAGTAGCGACAAAGTACCTATTTAACGTAGTCTTCAAACATTACGGTATTGGTGGCTGCTACAGTACTACCTTTTGTTACACCATGCATTTCAGAAATAGTATGGTATTGAACTCCGGATCCCATCCAATATAGAGCAATTTATAAATTAATTTGGTCGACAGGGCGTTGTTTCTGTTTGAATTTCTTTCTAAATGGCTACCCAAATGTTAACTAAATGTTCCAATTTTTCAGCTTTAAGTCGAAACCTTTCGTTAAATTCACAGGTCGTTTCCCAGGACCGTAGTAAATTCTTCTTTTATATGTTATCGGTTCCGTTATTTATCGCTTGAATCAGTTGACTACATTTAAAAAAAGAAAATTGAATTTAAAAATTGATTGTTCCATTAATGGTTCCAAGCACGACACTCGTAAACTTGTTAAGGCTCCTACAAACAGGCGCGACACGAGATATAATCGCGCGCGATACAAAGGCACCGCTCGTTGTACGACTTGCGGTGCCTTTGTGTCGCGCGATTTTATCGCGTGTCGCGTCTGTTTGAAGGAGCCTTATGACGGAATGGAGAGTCGCCGGACACTCTCAGGATTTGTCATGATTTTCTCCAAATTTTGACTTACACGGGATTCTTTGATGAACAAAATCACGAATATAAGTGTAAAAATATACTTGTGCAATAAATAACAACACTTGTAACCCGTAATTTACAAGTGTAGTTTTGATAAACACATATTTGTAATAATGATTTTTTTTTAAACAAAAATGCTTGTAATACAAAGCTTGTAACTTTTGATAGGCAGGGCACTGGTCTCATTCATGCCCTAGAGTTATGGGATATCAAAAAAACACCATGTATACATAAGCGTTCAGGTTGAACCTACCAGCGGGGGGTAACTTCTGAAATTACTTCCCAGACAGATGACCATTATAGCAGTTATTGTTGCTATTCAATTGGAAAGTTGTTGCTCGCACACGGTTTTTGTTAACGGCTCTTTCGTATGATAAATATTTCGTTCCACGTTAGATAAAATAAATATTTAGTTTCCACGGGATTTTAATTAAAAGCCGGCTGCGAATGTACAAAAAAAAATTACAGTCATGACTCCTTTAACTTCTTAGCTTTATGCAGTTCATTGTAGGGGCCAAACGGAGGGTTTCGCTTCATACAGACGTTCACTTTTTTAGTTGTTTAGTTTCCCTAGTTTATACAGCTTTTACGCTACGATGCGCATCCCTGGTGCGTAGAGTACGTGGCAGCATCAACAGCATCCTTAGCATGATTGCTAGTCGGCTGGACTGTAGCTACATCAGTCATTGCTGCGCCATTTGTCATGGAATGGCGCAGCAGTGATTGTTTGAGTTTACTTTCTTTTTATGTTTTGTTGTGGGTAGTTTTAAGTATTACTAACACTAGTCTTTAAGAACATTGTTAGTAACAAAATGGACACCATATGGTCTGAAATAAAGTATTTATTATTAATGGTATATTTATTATATATGGTCTGAAATAAAGTATTTATTATTAATAATAATAAATACTTTATTTCAGACCATATGGTGTCCATTTTGTTACTAACAATGTTCTTAAAGACTAGTGTTAGTAATACTTAAAACTACCCACAACAAAACATAAAAAGAAACTGTTAAATAATTAACAGTGCGAGCAGTGCACTAGTAGCCCAAATTGGTTTGTTTTATAGTGTTCTACATTTAGGGCTACTAGACACACTTTTTTTGTTTCTCTTTTGTTTCTAATATTATGTCAATGTCATGTGTGTGTGTGTGTGTGTGTTTGCATTGTTACTGAAATGCCAATTTTAGATTTTTAGATGTTAGTTAATTTGTATTGTAAGTGACAGTGCTGTTTGTGTGCTTATCCTAAATTAGCTTATGCCCGCGACTTCGTCCGCGTGAAATATTTTGTTTAATTATTATTACTAGAGAGTACGCAAAATACGCGCATTGACGTAGAGTTGCGGACACCAGCCCGTTTTATGTATTACCTATTAGTAGAGATAAATAAGTAAAATGTATCCTAAGTTTTGCCGCCAAGGGCAATGGAGAGGGCTATGCTTGGAGTTTCTCTGCGTGATCGAATCAGGAATGAGGAGATCCGCAGGACAACCAAGGTAACCGACATAGCCCGAAGAATTGCCAAACTTAAGTTGCAGTGGGCAGGGCACATTGCTCGCAGAACAGATGGCCGATAGGGCCGAAAGGTTCTGCAGTGGCGACCGCGTACCGGAAGACGCGTTGGAAGGCCTCCCACAAGGTGGACCGACGACCTTGTGAAGGCCGCAGGAACCGGTTGGATGCGAGAAGCACAGAACTGGTCGAAGTGGAGGTGCTTGGGGAGGCCTATGTCCAGCAGGGGACGTCTTTCGGCTGAAATGATGATGATGATGATGAAGTTTTGCCGCTACATTTGACTCTCTGTCTACCTGACACTTGAGCAGTTCGCTTTAAAGTACTGAATTGTGTAGATTCGAAATTTCTCAAAGCTTACAACTGCTTTTAGACATCTGCAACATAATGAACCTTTGTACTCTGAATACCTCAGAGACAACGTTGAAAGGATTTTCCTCCCTTTTATCGATTTAGGGCCGATTATTCAATAGTCAGAGAGCAATGTTGACCTGGTGGTAATGGCTCCGACTTACAAGTTGTAGGTTGTGGGTTCGAACCCAGGCAGGCGCCTTTCCGTTAACCTGTACTGTCCCAGTGCTGGGCAAAGGCCTCCCCCATATTGTTCCACATTTCCTTGTGCTGTGCCTTCTCCATCCAATCGGTTAGGAACGAGTAAGAAAGTAACGCTGTCGTGACGATTTGGTCACGCCAGCGTTACTTTGTGTAAATAATTTCAACACCGCTGCTCTCAAAATGAGGACGGAAAACATCGTGAGGAAACCAGCATGATCTAGAACCAAAAATTCGAAGACATGTGACATCTACCAACCCGCACTGGGGCCGCGTCGTAGATTATACCCCACTCCCTCTCGAAGAAATGCAATACATTTTTATAGGTTCATTAATTTTAAAAAGTGTCCCTGTCCATCAGTAGAAGGTTAATAAGATTTTAGAGGATGAGTTAAATATATCCCTATCGTTAAACATGTTTTTCTACATATCGAACTAATTGTTTAGGCGATTTTAAAACTTAGAGTAGTGGTAATAGTACCTATTATTGTAAAGCCGATACAGAAAGTGAAAGGGGTATGCAGTCACGTCTCCAATCCCCTGTTCCACGGGGAACAGTTGCTTCTGAAGGCGCACGTACTATGAAACTTGTTCCCCTGATAACAAACAACCGCTTTTCCTTCAGTTTTTAAGGAAATAATGGTGTTTTATTTATGATGTCGTTTTTTGAAGGAGTTTTTATGTTCATATTAGCTGTTGTTTTGTTTGCGTGTATATCATCGTTCTTTAATACAAATATCCAGGATGAATATCCTTCGTCCTTCTCTAGGTCCTACTACCTATCTGTCAAATTTCACGACGATCGGTTCAGAAGTTTAGGCGTGAAAAAGTATCAGGAAACAATGAAGCTATCTGTCTTTTAATAGTAGTATGGATATGGATGGATGAAAGTAGTCGTATTTTGACGAAGTTTTTTCGTTGTGTGTTAATATTCTACAAGTAACCTGTTTAGTGGTTGACTGTTTTTAGGGTTTCACACCCAAAGGGTACAAACGGGACCCTATTACTAAGACTCCACTGTCTGTCTGTCTGTCACCAGGCTGTAGGTATCTCGTGAACCGTGATAGCTAGACAGTTGAAATTTTCACAGATGATGTATTTCTGTTGCCGCTATAACACTAAATAATAAAAATAAAATAAAGTGGTATAAAAGAAATGTTTTTTTCGGCGTTTTATGCCTTGTGGTACGGAACCCTTCGTGTAAAGAAAGAAAGAAAGAAAGAAAAGAAAGAAAAATGCGTTTATTGGCATTACAGCAAAATAAATACACCTTAAAACTATAAAAACAGAAAACAAAGATTATAATAATGCCAAAAGGGCCTCAGCTCAGCATAATGTATGTCATGTGTGCGAGTCCAACTCGCACTTGGCCTGCCACCTGTTACATTCCAAGGTGTTACAAAACAACAAAGATGGCGACTAATTAATTTAATTAGTCGCCATTTTTGTTGTTTTATAACCTTGCGGTGGAGCGGTGATGAAATTATTTACAAAAAGTAAAGCCAGGGTTCGAACTCACGACCTACATATTGTAAGTCGGGGCCGTTATCTGTAGGCCACCACCAGCTCTAGTAGCTGACAACATTGTCCCAACAGCAAACGGTGGAATAACAACTTCACCTAAGTTTTCAACGGTGAGATGTTTACAGAATAGGCCGGCTGTTTTTCCATTAACATTATACAAAATTACCTTCCAATCTAAAGGAAAAAACCGTTTTTAGGGTTCCGTACCTGGAAAGGAAAAACGGAACCCTTATAAGATGACTTCATTGTCCTTCCGTCTGTCCGTCAGTCAAGACCCTTTTTCTCCGAAACACATGTCCAAGTTGAAATTAGTATCAAATACTCAGGGATGCAATCCCTTGAAGCAGTAAAAAAATCAAACTTCTAAGTCAAGGCATTCAAAAGATACGGGCGTTTATGTTCCGAAATCAAAACCTATAGGGTACTTCCCGTTGACCTAGAATCATGAAATTTGGCCAGAAGCAATGTCATGTAGCACAAGAGAAGGAAAAAATCCGAAAACCGTTTTGTAGTTACATTACAAAAAGTAAAAATTTTAAAACTATTTACATACCCGTACGGAGCCCTCGGTGCGCGAGTCTGACTCGTACTTGACCGTTTTTTATGATTAAATTATTAAATCTGATACTGGTAAATAATAATATGGCCGTAATGAACGTCATTGGCATCTGCCTGTTGGCATAAGAAAGGGTCTACAATACTCAGGTTGTCAAATCAACCGCCACTGCGGAATATTAGACTCTCGTTGGGCATGGCTGTAATCGAGTGCTGATCGTTTCCTTAATGACCCCTCCACATTTTGGGGTTCCTGCTCACCCCTTTTGGTTATTAAGACATCGATATACCTAATGGGAATGTTTTGTTTTTTTTTATAGTTTTGTTGAGAAATTTAATTTTGACACTAGTGAGTAACGCCATAACTCTAATTGAATGAATGAAGGATCATCGATTTCATATCGATTCAAATCAGTCATCTATTAAATGTGCTTATATTTATATAAAATTATGCAAATATTTAAAATAGTAATAATATGTACATTTATATGAAAAAAATAAGTAATATAATCATAGGGCATCAAAAAATTCGTCCGCATCGCTGTCAACAGGAACAGTGGCCAAAAGGCTAGCAGCATTGCCACGTTGAATGGCAATGCTAATTCTTTGGCCAAGAAATAGGCCAGGCATCTGGTCACGTGAAGAGTCAACTAACCGCTTGGCGATATCTTGAAAAACCAAGGGGGCACTCGGACCCCATGGCCCTAGTGTTTCAACCCCAAACGGCTCGAACATATAACTCCCAAACAGGTTGGAATATTTTCGCCGTTTGAGGTTTTCTGCACCTGCAGCAGCCGCTCCAGCACAGCCCACCGTGCTAGGAAGATGAGATGACGCAAGGGTGTCGACACATGTTGCATCCCACACCAAAGGTCTGCCTAACTTCCAGGGCATTATGATCATCCCGTCTGGTCTCTTCCCATCGTCGCGTGCCAGGCCGTTAGGTTCTAAAACAGCTGGCACCCCGGCGGTGACAAGAGCACGACGGATGATGTCAATAATGCTGGCGTGCCGTGCTATCCGGCCTGCGCTCCTACTGCAAGATAAGTAAATAATGAATGAAGTAATTTACTTTAAGAGCGTTTACGCCGTACGGCATTTCATACAAACTTTCAATCTCTTATTTTTCGAAATTAATGAACCGATTTTAATGAAACTTCATACGCATAAGCAAGATACAAAGGTATAAAAAGTTAGTGGAGACAATTTTCGAGATGTCTTATTTAAAAAAAGATAACTGGAAATCTGTTTCTATAGAAAATTAAAAATCGGTCTAGTTTGGCTGTAACACTATTTTTCGAAAATGTTCTCTACTAACTTTTTAGACCCTTGTATCCTGCTTATGCGTATGAAGTTTCATTAAAATCGGTTCATTCATTTCGAAAAATAAGTGTTTGAAAGTTTTATGAAATGCCGTACGGCGTAAACGCTCTTAATTAAAATTGTCAAAAACCAATTACAATAATTAAAGACATAGTTTATAAATACATGCACATAAAAGCAAAAATAAAAATCATAAAGTTGTGATTAAAACACGAGTGAAAGCTAACAACACTTATTAACCCTCTTATAGATTGTGCTTACTGTATACTTATTCGTACCTATTTTTTAAACTTATTTATTTATTTATATATACTTTATTGTACACCAGAGAATACATAACAAAAAAAAAATACAATTATTAATACAAAACATACAATGGGCGGCCTTATCGCTTTCTGCGATCTCTTCCAGGCAACCTTGGAATGGACAGTGATTGCGTGGATATAAAAAAAAACTTATGTTTTGAATGACCTAAGTAAATCGAGGAATTTGAATCTATTAGTTACTAGCCGACCCGGCAAAAGTTGTTTTGCCATAAAAAAAAATTCTAGCTGCCCGGCGCTATTTCGTTTGCGTGGTGGCTTAGCCCTTACCCTACCCTACCCCTACCCTACCCCTACCCTACCCCTACCCTACTCCTACCCTACTCCTACCCTACTCCTACCCTACTCCTACCCTACTCCTACCCTAATCCTAACCTACTCCTACCCTACTCCTAACCTACTCCTACACTAAAAAAAAAACTCACCTATGTCCGTCTCCTGGTTCTAAGCTACGTCCCCACCAATTTTCAGCTATATCGGTCCAGCCGTTCTTGAGTTATAAATAGTGTAACTAACACGACTTTCTTTTATATAATAAGATTGACCTGATTGACCTGACGAAAAAAATCTTGTGTGTAAAAATTAAATGTAAAAATTTTCTTTGGATTGAGGAAGTCAGTAAACATAATTAAGTATGTATTTAAAAAAAAACCTATTTCTGTTACAATTTTCTTCCATCCATGCTTCAGTTTTAATCATTTTCAATCCTCACCTATGTGATAGTTGGTGACGAAACCATTCTCAGAGATGGGACAACGCCATCTATCGATCGTGTCGGTACTAAAAGGACTAAATGACATTAAAGCTTTCAAAAAAAAAAATGTTAATGCGTCCTGCAACACCGACGACGCAGCTGTACGTATCCCGTCTGCATCACTCAACGGTGGCTGAAGACATCGTGGAAGAAGAAGAAGAAGAAGCAAGACCAAGTGGACCTTGAGAGTAGAGAAGTTGGTATTGCGCCACAATAGAAACTTCAAATCGTTTGTGGTGCGGGTTCCAACTCAGTACCTGGAAACCTTCACGAAGGAAGATTTTTGGCCGAAAGGTGTAGCGTACCGACGTTTTCGCGGAAGGTTACGCGACACCACCGCGCAGCGCAACACGACGCCGACAATTCATCACTTCGTGCACGATAGTTAGTTTTTATAATGAAAATATGTATGTTTTGTTGAGACAATACTTGATCAAAAGTAGTTGCAATATAAGAATTTTGTAAAAAAAAGCTGAACAATAAAATTAACAAAGTTTATTATACAAAAAAGCTTACTTTTAAAGCTCATCTTGCAATAACACGAACTTAATGCCTCTAATAACAATTTAAATTAAATAAGTCATAGCACAAAGCTATACTTAATTGAATTTTGAATTGTTTTGTTAATGTTGTATGTTTAGATTTTACTTCTAATAGACTCTTGATTTGAATTTGTTTTAATCACATTTGAAATTTAATTTATAAATATAATCTTCAATTACGTACAAGCTTATAAGTACCTATCTTTAGTCAAACCAGTTTAAGTTTAAAATTCAGTAAGGTTCATTCTTCTTTTATTAGATTCTTAGGTAGAAAAAACAGACAGAGAATATTCTTTTATTTCTGGCATATTCTTGTATTAACATAGGCAGGTATGCAGTTCAATAAACTCAAAAGTTTTCTGTTTTTATTATTAGGTACTTCAAAACCATGCGACAATGCGTGGGTTTTGCAAGTTGACATTTCTACAGAATGATTATAGCTTTTTTAGGATTTTCAATTCTGGAACAGTTAAGTTTTCACTCTTGTGATAAGAAAAACAAGTGCATACAACAAGATTCCACTCAGCAACAATAATACAACTGCACTAAAAAAATATTTAAAGGCAGTTCAATATTATTACGAAAAAAAGGATTTTAAATTTTTATACCAACGGAACTTTAAAATTTGTAGCCGCGCTGCCGCTGTAGCAGCCATGCATCGATAATGACGAAGAATCGATGGCGGGTCTCTCTGGAGCACACTTTGCATTCAACCGATTTCTTATGCGGTCGCATATAATACTGTACCCAAACTGCACGCTTGTATTCATGAATATTTACTGCACACCCCACGGAATATGGTTTTCGCGGTAAAATCATATTCCTTGTGGAGATTTTTGGTTTGGTTGTACTGTCGCGTTGCCAATACAGGGGATTGGTGGTGGTGAAATGGCTTGCCTTTGATTCGTTTCTGTCAAATAAAATACTTTGGTTCTGTATTTTCGTTTTTTACCACCGAATTCCGATTTTTTTGTTATTAGATTTCACTTTGTTGTGTTTTTTTTTTGTTGTGGTAGGTAGGTACTCTACCCCACTCCAACTCGTATATCTACAACAACGGCATGTTGTTTACCTACATGGCAAGAAGGGCTTGCCATGTAAACAACAGTGACTGGAACTTTTTTAACATTATGAACACACACCAGGTGGATTAAATACGTAATATTGAAGCTAAATCAAAAACTAGCCATGCAAAATTAATAAAATTTATATGAGACCACCGCGCAAGCTTTCCCATAAGAAATAAAATAATTTTCAAAATAGGTCCACACTTGATGAAAATATCGATGAATATACATAAAAAATACATGCATACGAACATAGAACCTCCTCTTTTTTAGAAGTCAGTTAAAAACGTATGGCGACCGAGCATGATAGACGCATTAATAATGTAATAAGACATGTCTACATTGTCTACCCTTACGTGACGTCTTACGTAGGCGATTCAAAGCGAATGCGATTGCGAAGCGATTCGAAGCTGTGACACGCGAATTCAATGCGATGTGGCGGCTTTACCCTAAGAGAGTTTCAATGGTAAGTACAGAGCAGAACTTTATGAAAACTCGATGTGTGTTCGTAGATATGAAAGTCTTGACAATTTCATAAATAACTAGTTTCCATTGTAGACAACGAAATATTTGTTTATATGCACTCAACGTGAAAAAGTTTATGAATATATTGCTACATTTTTCAAATAACATATTCTGACAACGTTACCTACTGCAATAATTCAAACTTAAATTATAGAAGTGTAGTCACAATGCATGTCAGATGCGTTGTATTTATGAAACTTTTAGCGTCATAACGCTAAAACAGTAACATAACTCTTTATTTTAGAAAGTCTCTCATAAGAGACTTGCTAAAATAAAGAGTCACGAGATTATAATTCACGCAGTCATTCGGTGCTCAAAGCGCCATCTTAGTATTTTCATTAAATTTTGCCAAACGTTAAATGGGTGTCTCCGCACATGAATCGGAGCATCTCCTATTATTTCACAAATGTTATCAGAATATCAAACAGTGATTCGGGAAGTGTTACTCCAGTGTATTTATTTGAAATTCTAGGAAAATCGTCTCTATTGCTACAGCTTTAGAAGTTGTAATTGCGTGTATGCGTTTGCGTGTTCGATTCGTTTTGTAGCTGATGGCTTGCGGACTGAGGAGTTGTGAGGAGCGAGTGTTTTTCACGGTCTCATTATGTGACGATTCGTATTCGAGGCCAGAGGAGAGTTACCAGTGTTAGGGTAAGGTTGAAGGGTAGCACCCACTTGCCGGTACGTCCCACTAGACCCTGCTTACGAAGTTTGTAAATCTTATTGATTTTATCTCGGTGTCATCCGAGAAGTATTTCATTTGTTTATTTGGATTACGTTGCGTCTACCACATTACAAAACTCGTAAGACTAGTGTTGAAATGTAACCTTAGATATCTACAAGTCTAATGGATTACTGAGTCAGGACTAGCGTCTACATTGAGTCCTGAAAATGTGTTCCTTGATGAGAAAAATAAAGCCATTTTATAAACATTTCATATTTGGGTGCTATCACAACAAATTATAATCAGATAACCGTTTTAATCTCAATACGAATCCTCGTTTACTAGATTAATTAAACTTTACCCTCTTAAATAAAAAGACTCTCCGAACTGCACTGGACATGATGAAACGTGACAGACGCTGGAAACATAATTTTAAGTTATCTCCACGAAAACTTTCATCTAAGATCTAGTGGTCACAAGTTGCTGATTAAAGAAAACTTTTTTCATTTCTTATTTTAGTGAGTTCTTCTACAATGACGTCATGAAACTAACAGGGAGTGTTTCTTAAGGATATCATTATCTGCCTAGCCTTTTCCCAACTACGTTGGGGTCAGCTTCCAGTCTAACCGGATGCAGCTGAATACCAGAATTTTACATGGAACGACTGCCTATCTGACCAATAGAAATCCAGTTACTGGGTAATACGATACCCCTTGATAAGACTGGTTGTCAGACTTTCGGGCTTCTGACAACCAGTAACCTATGCATGTCAAAGATCCACGAATGACAGCTGGGACCAACGGCTTAACGTGCTTTCCGAGGCACGGAGGGGTCTCGGTATGTAAAGATGATCACCCATCCACAGACCAACCGTGGCAAGCGTAGCTAAACCTGATCGATCGACCTGTACGGCTGTTATTATTTAGGCACAAATAAACGAAGGAATAATCAACTCTCCAGCTTTGGTAAAGGTTTCGGAGAAACATGTGCTTTCCTGTCTGTTGTTTCAGATAGATTGGAAATCAAATTGTGCGTCTGATACTCGGATTTTGGAGGAGAAATAATTTCTTAATATCCTATTTGTTAAACCAGGGTGTCAGCTATCTCCATACAAAATTTTAACAAAATTGGTCCAGGGGTTTGAGCGTGAATAAGTAACAAACATATAAATACACACACACTCTTACAAACTCTCGCCTTTATAATATTAGTGTGATGTACAAAAAAATTCGTCCGCTCCGCTGTCAGTAGGAAAGTGCCCAAAATGCTGGCAGCGTTGCCACATTGGATGGCAATGCTGATTCTTTGGCCTACAAATAGGCCAGCTTTCTGGCCACGTGAAGAGTCGAGCATCCGCTTGGCGATGTCCCGAAATACTCACTACCCTAGTCTTTTTACCCCAAACGGTTTGAAGATATAGCTCCCAATAAGGTTATATTTACGCCGTTTGAGGTATGCTGCACCTGCAGCAGCCGACTCAGCACAACACGCCGTGCATACATAATATGTAACGTTACCAAGAAGAAGAAGAAATTAGTGTTTCCGTTACTTTGAAGAACCAAATAATCTATTGATTTTTAATTAAATAGTTAAATAAAATGTGTCTTTTTTACTTCCGTTATCACTAAACGCGTATAAAAATATATATATTTCTTACTCTATTATCTAAAATACAGGCAAATACACATCGTTTCGAACGATGAAAATGTACTAATTACCATTTTATTTCAAATAATTGCAACATTTGAAACTCCGGATGGTAATCAAAATAAAACAAACAAAATAATACTCTTTTAAATTTATATTTTCCCACAAACATATGCGGAGAAATGAAAGTCATGATAGAAATTCAAGAATTATAAGTTTTTTTTTAAATATTATTAAGTCTTTGTCCGCGCAGGGCCTTGCTTTATCCATCTCCTTTGTAATGTGCGTTTTGCTTGTGCAGAATAAACAATTTCTCTTTCTCTCTTCTAAGAAATAAATGCTTTTGTGACATACCTACATAAATAGGTAATATCAATATAGGTACATAGTATACTCATAATTAATTAACGTCACATAAAAATATCAAAAACACAGTTTTTATCACGGATTAATAGTTTTGTGATGATAGTTTGCTATCGATAAAAACAATACCTAATTAACAAAAAGAGATTAATTTTAAGGTGTAGGTACCCACGAACATCATAAAAGGTGTACAGTTTCACGAGACCTCCTGTAATGACAGAAAGTAGCAGGTTTCATTGTCTGGTGATTATGAAACATTTTTCAATTATATTACAGAAATTAAATACATTGTATGTAGTTTCCCACACTCAATTTTCACGGTAACCAAGAAATCATGAAGTAGATATCAATTTCAGTAGCTCTTAGATACAAGGTTGATCATCCTAATCCAGTCTAGAAATTATAGGAATAAATATTTGTTACAAAAAATAGTAGATTGTTTGCCAAGGGAGCAAACAACTATTGAGTGAGTGAAAGTGAGAGTGTTTCTTTGAATCCAGAGCGCAGCAAGGGCGTTTAAAGTACCTACGTCACTCGAGCTTAAAATAATGTTGCTCCCGAGGTGGACACTGTACTTTTTATCAACCTCTATAAAAAAATAAGTAAGCGCAACTTATGAATAAGAATACGTTTGTACGTTTGCTTTTCGCGCGTTTTTTTAAAAATTTTTTACAAACTTTTTTTTTTATTTGGCTCGCGCGCTTTTTACTTTATTATACAGCCTGTTACTTGTTCATACAATGTTCGTGATTGATCTTTGGTGATTGGCACTTTTACTAACAATATCCATATTCTGAATTCGAATCTTTTAGTCTCTAGGGACTTAGGAGCTATTTTAGTCCCTGTTTACGAAGAACACACGAGCTCTTTTTGAATAGATGTGATAAAAAATCTATTTCTCTACTGATTTTTTGATGGATTAAGGTCTTAAAAGAAAAGTACTATTAATAAATTATGAAGAAACAGAAAAACTACTCGTTGTCCCAAAATAGCTAATCTAAAATATTATATTCCCCCCCCCCCCCCCACACAAACACACACTATCCTCACACATACACCTTACTCATTATACAAATACACAATCATACAACAAAAACCTACTAAACATACTAACACCAAGCAGCAATGATGACTGCAGCAAATTTTCTTTTCTCTTTATTTTTGTCTATATCTTTTCTAAATTCTTACCGCACTGATTACTCAAAGTACACTAACATTAAAATGTAAGCACTACCCAAGGGCTGGAGACCTGGTGACCTGAAATACAGATCTCACGTCTAGTTTAGGCACCAGTCTCCCACAGTATAATTTTATTGATGTTACGTATTTTGTATTGTTATCTCTCTAATGTACATGTATTGTGGTGAGAAAATAAATCATTATTATTATTATTATTTGTTGATATACATTTTTGTATCTCGGCATTGATGTGCCGGTTTTATAGGATAACACGGGCCGAAGCCAAGTGCTAACCTAAGCGATAGATGATAACGTATTATGATGTGATGATATGTTTAGACTTTGTGTTGTTGGTGATGTTTGTGGGTGTGATATTTGGGCATCATTGTCATTTTGAAGGAATTTTCTGACAATTCTGCAAGTGTTCAGAATAGCAGCTTTATTATTACTATTAAGATTCAGTTGGATATTTTATTGTACAACAACCAGAGGCACATGACCACCACGAGATTTTCTTAGAGAGAGCAAAAGAAATACACATGACAACCAGCTGTCATAATTACATCGAACACGTTTACGAAGTCTACGAAGCAAGTACATTGGATTGCGTTTACAGAGAACATTATCAATTACCAACACTTTTATCTGGATCTGCAAAAAATAACCTAAGTGACGTCACAAACTTGCCTTTGTCTCCATGCATAAAAATAGAAAAATGTTTGAGTGGCAAAATGGAGCACCACAGACTCGCCCCTGTTTTCCATACCTACAACGAAGTGATTTCAGGAGTAATAATTTACCTATCACATAATTATGCCACGAATATCGCCATTTGAACTGAACTGAAACTTATAAAAATAGGTAAGAGTCTACCTCGTCGGCCTAGTTAATGCAAGCACACACTGTCTAGTATAAGGTGCTGGGTTCGATCCCCGGTCAGGGAAAGTTGTATTGGGTTTTCCCGTCCAGAATTTCTCAGTAAACGTCCGGATCTAGATGTATGCCCTGTTGATGGCAATTGGCTGAAACCCTTTGACATTGGACTTAAACATAACTGGCGAAATGTGGATGTACCTACTAGTACACCTCTGTCTAACCTCTCGAGAAAAACAGGCGGGATGTTATGGTATGTTGATACTTAAATCTAAAATGTTCTGACATCACTACTTGCTTTTACTACCATGCCACGTTCAAGATCTAAGCCAAAATAAACTCAAATCATTCATTAAACGTAAGTTGTGCCAGAAAGCCTTTTAGAAAGTTAAAGATTATATTGAGGACAAAAAGGCTTGGGATTGAGCTGCTTCCAATTTTTGCATTTTGAATGTTTTTTTTTTGTTAAATACACATTGACATTAATGATTTTTTTATAAACAATGACATCTGCTTACTTTGTAAAGTATTATATTATTTTATTTATTGGGAATGTAAAGACGATGTGGGTCGTTTAATATTTTTTTATTATTCTCACTGTTCTGTTAGTTTTTTTCATGGTCTGGCAGTTTGAGTAATTTATGTGGCCTACCCAAATGTCATTTCTTTGGTATTGTTCATCGAATCGTTGAGCTCCTTAAGTCTTGAGTTGAGCTGTACGATTTCTGACAAATGCGTGCACTGACTGGACAGGTCCTCTCAATATGAGTGGTTCTTTCCTCAAAAGACCATCTCAGACATCAATCTACATGGTCTTCATATAACCTGACCAAGATTACGTGTGGACTTTAAAAGAGACTGTGACCTCTGAGTTTCATTCGGTCTTTCTTCTCAGAGTAGTCAGATAGGAAACGCAGACCTTATCTAGTTAAAAAAAAATATGATTGACGTGTAAAAGTGTTTGTGAAAACCTACTTACAAAATAAAATCATTTATCATTATAATTCATCACTTACGACTATAATGAGGGGTCGATAAATGTTTTGATTAATTAATTATCTTCTAATGCAAGCAGGTACCGGTAGCCAATATATTTTTATCACATTCTAGTAAACACTTCCAAAACAATACGATTTAAAATGTTAATTGGATAAGATTAACATTATCATCACAATCATGAATGATAAAAAAAATTAATACCAAGCGAAATAAATAGCAGGCTTTCCACAATAACAGATATATTAGTATATGGATATTGTAACAATGCAAAAGGTACTACTACTGGTTTTAGTTTCTACCGGTACGTAATTATTGTTTTTTTTTTCTCTAAAGGCTTCTTCAAACAGGCGCGACACGACACGCGACACAAAGGCACCGCAACTTGCGCAACGAGCGGTGCCTTTGTGTCTCGCGCGATTATATCGCGTATCGCGCCTGTTTGTAGGAGCTTTAAAGCTCTCAGTTGTGGCTTTGTTTGAATTGTATGTCGTTTTGTTCCCTTTTCTGGTTACATTCCCAGGAATCCTTATTTCTAACAAAATTGTTTTGTATTTATTTCTTCCTGCTCTTATTTCTAAGACAATGTTCAACATTTTTAACACCTCTCGTCACAATAACCAGCTGGTCATTTGTATCATGGTGTGGCCAAAAAAAAAAATCCATCGATGGCGGTTAAATTGTTGATAGTGAATCAACAAAACCAGAGAGCATAGACAAGTGGCAAAAGCTTACAAAGCGTCTCGTATTTCTACAACGACTTTCAACAGGATTGACATAAGCATTTCGGTAGTTTAGGATCGCTGATAGAATCTCACTTAGGCCCCTTAGATTTGGCAAGACATTAATTATATTAATATTATTTTACCGTGTTATTATGTAAGTCCCTATATTCTGGCAAATAAATATAATAAATAAATTAATG
This sequence comes from Mesoligia furuncula, assembly GCA_916614155.1. NCBI lineage: Eukaryota > Metazoa > Arthropoda > Insecta > Lepidoptera > Noctuidae > Mesoligia > Mesoligia furuncula. The sequence continues at coordinate 11,927,971 of OU744804.1, read as the reverse complement.
ACTTATTATAGGACAAGATCTCATAATCAACCTATAATGTTCGCACTGATGGGACACAGGCCTCCTCTCGGTGGGAGGGAGTGGGCCGTAATCCACCACGCGTACTCAGTGTGGGTTGGTAGATGTCACATGTCTGCGTATTTTCGATTCTAGATCATGCCGTTTTCCTTCACCGTTTTGAGAACATTGGTCATGAAGTCCAACTAGAACTCTTGTTCTAGTCACACAGCATCACACTCAAATGAAATGTCATTACGTACTCTCGAACTAACCATTTCAATAGATTCATAATTCCATTCTAGACTTTATAATTTATACTTTTTCCAGCCTACATCGCGTCAGCGGTTCCAGTAGCAGAACAAGAGAAAGAACATGAGTACTCAAGATATGTCCAAATTCCTGATGGCGAGGGTGTCATGCACACCGTGGACCTCGAGGCTGAACCTGACATGGAACTCCTCAATGAAATAACCAAGGATCCAGCTAATAACTTGTATCTGCTGTATACTAGGTTAGATTTATTAACTTTTGATTTAGGTACCCTAACGGGATCTGGGGGTGACGTAACACACTACCTGTAGCAATGGCTTCCATTTTGACAGTTCAACAACATCCATTGCGTTATTTACGTTGCTGAGCAGGCACATTTTTCGAACATTTGAAGCAATGGATTAGCAACATCCTTCAAAATGATTCAGATTGTGATTGATGGTGTGGTACGCAATTAGGGTGCTGGTATGGTTGGTCTCCATTTGATGGAAAATGGAGAAGTGTAAAGTGACGATGAAGCTATCCCAGATTTGGGTAATCATGAATACAAGGTGGCAGAGACATCGCCGCGCAACCTGCTACCATGGATTCAGTAAATGAGAATCATGTTGTTCCATAAATTTTGACCGCATATATCAAAATTTATGGAACACTTTTACGAAACAGATGAATTTGATTTTGATCGATGAAAAATTTCTACGATATTTGGTCTAGAATCATGTGCTGATGGTTATAGTTTGCGCGTCGATGTCACTACCAACCTGTATAATATATCGACGTTAAAAAGCGTCTGTAGGACTTTCCTGCTCTTCTTCTTTCCAGGGACAAATACCCTCCTATTTGTGAGGTCCCCAAGCAAAAATCTCAGCCAAGTACCTATACCATTTGAAGGTAAAGTTATTTACGGAAATAACTTTACACGTGGGTTGGCGATCACCGGATGTGTTTGAAAGTCTACCTTTGTCTAAACTTATATAGGGTTATTTGTAAAACATTAACAACCTCTTAAGAGGTCATTGTACGCATCATTATGAACAACTTTTACTATGGGACCAAACCTGAAGTCGCGAAAAAAAAATCTGCTGTTTCCTACATTTATGTACGTATAACGCTTTTTTCGCGATTTTTTATTATTATTTTTTATATTAGATTTCAGGTTTGGTCCCATAGTAAAACTTGTTCACAACGATGAGTACAATGACCTCTTAAGAGGTTGTTAATGTTTTACCAATAACCCTGTATTATAAAAGAGACAAGAATTTGTTTTTTTAATGTTTATTTGTTTCGCTTCCACGCTAAAACGGCTTGAAAGAAGTTTGGCACATAGGTAGAACATAATCTGATTTAGGAAATAGAATACTTTTTAACCCGATATTCTTACGGGATCGAGACTTATGCAGGTGAAACTTCGGGGCGCAGATAGTCACCTATATAACAACTATAGAAAATGTCCGCCATGTTAAGTGCCGAGAACCACACAGTCAGTTTAATTATTTACCGCTACTTCTACTTACATAGTCTGGGATACAAAGGTAGTCTATAGAAAAACGATTTCCCAAACCTGTGAATTTTAAAAGAGTAAATTGAGGGGTTTGGTTTGTTTCTCGTAAATCTAAGGTTCTACTGCATACAATGGGGATCTTTTGCACATTTTTAAAGAAAGGTTTAAGTTGTTTTGTTTTTTTTTTGGAAATATTGTCAGGTAAAGCCCGCAATCACTGTTCGCAAACCGGTGAAGAAAAACATCGTGAGGAAACCGGCATGTCCTAGAACCATAAGTTCGAAGACATGTGACATCTCCCAACCCGCACTGCGCCCGTATGGTTGATTATGGCCCACTCACTATCAGCGAGAGCAGGCGTGAGTCCCAGCAGTAGCAATATTATAGGCTGATTACGCTGAAGCCCGCAAAAAGTTTACGCGCCATTTTTAGCAGCGTTAGGTTAAGTCAGCTGATCTTATCAAAATTCGGATCATAGGCTCCATCTCCACCATTTTTAAAGAAATCATTTATCTACATTTACTTATACTGGGTGGCCCATTTATAGTGGTCCAAAATTTTTATTATCTAAGAAATTCCATAAAATAACCTAAACGCAACATGTTCCGTGAAAATCAGTAGTTTGGAAGTTGTGATTTTTTAAAATTTATTTTCTTAAAATCTCACCTTTAGTCATGTAAACCTCTCCTGAAATTGTTTGCACTAAATAGAATCAAATTTGGTGGTACTCGTAATAGTCATGTAGCTAGCATGCCAGTCTCCAACAGATTCTACAGTAGTCTACAGCACTCCCTCTCACAGGGAGGAGGCCTGTGTCCCAGCAGTTCCCGTTAGAGGCAATTTTTTTTTTTAAATGTAATATGTTATTAGTGAACAAGTCGTTGGTAATCATCATTCTCCTGCCCTTATCCCAATTTATTTGGGGTCGGCGCAACATGTCTTTTTCTTCCATACTTCTCTATTAGTCGTTATCTCGGTAGTCACCCCCTTTCTAACCATATCATCATTCACACATAAATAAAAAAAAAAAATAAATATGTTATGTTAGCAGGCCAGCCTGTATTCATATACAGCTCAAGAAATAAACTGAAGGAGTATCTTTACTACTTGAGTTTATTTCTTTGTCTCATAAAGTTATCAATGAAGCAACGGGAATGAAGTGGCGCTCGAGAGAGCTATAAAAGGGGAAAAGAAAGCTAATGATAACTACGCTTCTGGGCATTTTAACACTTAGGTTTTTATTTCGAGCGTGTAATTTTTATTGTTACCTTATAAAATATATAAAAGACGTATAAAAATAATAATACTGATATACTGACTGTATATCAGTATTATTATTTTTATACGTCTTTTGATATTTCTAGGAAGCCTTGGGTCGTGGACCTTTGGAAGGCGTACGAAGGGCTGAAGCCAACTCTTTATTATTTTATATGGTACCTATTACAAATTATAAAGCTAGTTGGTATTAGGAAAGTTTATTACATCTTTTAAGGCTCCTACAAACAGGAGCGACACGCGATATAATCGCGCGCGACACAAAGGCACCGCTCGTTGCGCGACTTGCGGTGCCTTTGTGTATGCGGTGCATTTTATCGCGTGTCGCGCCTGTTTTTAAGGAGCCTTAAGACGACGTGACATATTTTGATATAGTAGTTTATATTGAATCTTGCTTTTGAATACTTGATAACTTTCTAAAGAAACCCTCGGTTGAATTAATATCATAATAATTCATCGATCAATTTATTTCAGACAAATATCAAAATTATATTAAAGTAAAACCATTAAATTAATCAAGTAAATTTATATGAATTATTAGTCGCTCCATGTAAAATACTGGTATTCAGCTGCATCCGGTTAGACTGGAAACCAATCCCAACATAGTTGGGAATAGGCTAGGCAGATGATGATCAAAATTATATTTGTTGGAATCTGCTGGTAACGCGAGAAGCCTGCTGGACGATTGATATATCAGGACACTGGGGCTCCGGAAAGCATCGACACATTTACCGATATCTGGCGATACTTTAAACGATATTTGGCGATACTTTAAACTACGTCCAGAAGTCGTCCTTAGACTTAAATAATGATGATCTGTTATCTCATAGTATAGTTGTAGTAGTTATATTAATTTTGATTTAAACTTATTACAGACGTAACCAGGTCATATCCCAGACCCTGGTGATCAATGACGCAGCTTCCGTCACTAGGTCCAACTTCAATGCCAACGTGCCCACTGTTGTGATTGCTCACGGTTGGCTCAGCAATCAGTTTACTTCTACCAACTCCATCATCAGAAATGGTAAGAATACCTACTTTTGAAAAGATAAAATAAAAGATTGGTTTGTTTTATCATTCTGCTACTGTTTTAGATCTTTCGAAAAGTTTTCCGAATTGATATTTATTGATTAGTCATAATGAGCATAGCGTTTCCACTGCTTCGACACAGGCCTTCTGGGCATCTGGGGAATAATGAGCCTGTAAGAACAATATTTGCCCATTGAATTGGATGAGACATGAATTACACTTATGTATTTTGTGCTTGTGGTTAAAATACCCAAAACAATCTATTATCGGTAAGGTCTAATTAACTATCGAAGTAGACTTATTTACTGTTTGCATAAACTAAGGTTTCTCATTTTCAAGATTTTCAAGAATGAATTAAGAGCGTTTACGCCGTACTGCATTTCATACAAACTTTCAAGCCCTTATTTTTCGAAATTAATGGACCGATTTTGATGAAACTTCATACGCATAAGCAGGATACAAAGGTCTAAAAAGTTAGTAGAGGACATTTTCGAAATGTTTTATTTAAAAAAAAGATAACTGGAAATCTCTGTTTCTATGGAAAATTTAAAATCGGCCTAATTTGGCTGTAACAATTTTTCGAAAATGTTCTTAAGTAACTTTTTAGACCTTAGTATCCTGCATTAAGCGTATGTAGTTTCAATAAAATATTAAAATCGGATCATTCATTTTGAAAAATAAGGGCTTGAAAGATTGTATAAAATGCCGTACGGCGTAAACGCTCTTCACTAGCTCTGGAACCTGAAATGAACGAACCTTTAGCTGATCACAGGGCAATAACCATTTTTATTTATTTAGGATTTTATAAGATATATTTTGTCAATTCCTCAGCCTTCCTCCGTAAGAGCGACGTAAACGTCATCGTTTGTGACTGGAGACGTCTTGCTGCATCCGACTACGTGACTGCCACAAGAGGGGTCCCAGATGTCGGTCGTGGTCTTGGACAGTTCCTGGCATTCCTGAACAGAGTAACTGGTCACGCCTTCTCCCAAATGCACATCGTTGGCTTCAGTTTGGGCGCTCATTTAGTTGGTAACGCTGGAAGAGCACTTGATGGCAGAGCTGCGCGTGTTACAGGTACATTAAACTTAAGTTCAAACTCCGTTAATAATTTATTTACTAATTGCTAAGAATTAGTACTCTTTGAAAATCACATAAGTTAGAAAAGACAGAAACGTTTATCTTTTTCCGTTGTTTTAGCTAGGAAGCAATGGTGTAATGAAATTCCCTAGCAATGTGTTGATTACATTTATAAAAAATCACAATTAAAATCTTTCAAAATTCCAACAGCGTGTCTGGACATTTATTCTTAGAATAGCTGCGCCCCGCGGTTTAACCCGCGTAAATATCGATCCCGTGGGAATATCGGGATAAATAGTAGCCTATATAAAATTTAATCAAAATTGGTCGAGCCGTTTGAGCGTGAAGAAGTAACAAACATAAACACACACACACACTCACAAACTTTCGCCTTTATAATATTAGTGTGATAGATACTCAGTTATTGTATAAATTATATATATTATATAAGACTAAAATCAAATTACTTTCTTACAGCTTTAGACCCTGCTGGTCCCCTATGGAACTTTAACTCAAACCGCGTCAATGGTAACGACGCTGTCTACGTGGAGGCTATCCACACCGATGGCGGTTCAGACTCTGGTGCTCTCGGCATCGGCTCCAACGTCGCTAACGCTGACTTCTACCCCAACGGTGGTATCACCCAGCCTGGTTGCAGCAGCCACCTCTGCAACCACAATCGTGCTGTTGAGTTCTTCGCCGCTACTGTCACTTATAATCATATGGTTGGGAGACGATGCACAACTCAAACGCAAATCACATTAAATACCTGCCGCGGCGTCCAGCTGCGCATGGGTAATGATGATTTGAGGAAAACTGGGTAAGTTATAATTATCTTATTTGTTTCGTTATAACAATTTCAGTGTCAGAATTTAAATCTACTACCAAAAGTCATTAATTTTGATAGTAGATTCTCCGTGCCTCTAAAGGTCATAATAATATTATTATACCTTCTTCCTAAAATAACTCTTTATAAAAAAAATTGTGAGCCAGATAGGTGTTAGTTGTCGGCTCAGGTTTACTGATACGATTATAGGTTTCAGTATGCCCCAGTCGAAGAGTGTTCGGGGAAGGCCTATGTCTAGCAATGGACGACTTTTGGCTGAAATGCTGACGATGATACAAATAAAAAAAAATAGAATTCATACGGACAAGAATTAGAATAGTAGGAAAGTTACTCGGTGGAAAGCTGTACAAAGAAGAAAAGTAACTAAAAAGTATATAATATTTCCCCTTTTTATTCCTTCAGATCAGGCATGTATCGCATGGACACTGGAAGCTCTTATCCATATTGAGCTCGAAACAGAGAAAAGGGCCGATTTATATTTATTTAGTAAATAAATTCTATAAATGCTTACTCATTGTTTTTATTAGATCGTCTAAGGTTGCACCCGATTTGTTGTTGATGTCTACTTCAGATTATGTATAAGACCTTTTTCTGTATTTTTTTCCAAAGAACAATTATTGTAAATTGCTGAAAAATCGCATTATAATTTTACACACGGAATTTACCGTTTTTTTAGGGTTCCGTAGTCAACAAGGAACTCTTATAGTTTCGCCATGTCCGTCTGTCTGTCTGTCCGCGGTTTAGCTCAGAAACTCTTAGTCCTTCAGCCGCCGCAGATGTAATTTTTTTCGGACAATCGCGGAACTACTGCCGCTAAAGTGAGCGGTTACATTAAAATGACGATATCTTCTAAACTATCCAATGGTGCTACTTATTATAAAGTTAAATCGTTAGAATCGTTATGAAACAAGATAACTCGCTATGCATGGATTGATCCAATTCAATTCTAATTGGAAACTATGATGACTCACGCGCACACGACGCGCACCATGTTCGAAGAAATAACAATTTTTGTCCAAAATCTTTATTGAATACACAGTCTAAGTATTAAAAACGGTTCAATACATACCAGTCGATGCGTCGTTCAAAAATATTGCGGGTGTGGGAAAACCATTTTTCGATTCAGAATATCCGTTGGCAAATAAGTATGAAACTTTAAAGTGCTATTTTTTGTTAGAGTCGACTGTCACCCCCCCCCCCCCCCCCCCGTACCAGCTAAATGGTTGTTTTTGGATATGTGAAAAAATTCACGGCAATAATTGTAACAAAGTTAAAAGGAAAACTATCTGCTACACAATAGACTTTACAAATATACGAGTCATTGTCGACCAACTTATATTTGCAACTGGAATGTACGGGAGAACATGTTTTTCAACTACAATGTTCAGTTTGTTCTTGGGACAAATTCACCTGAACTACGGTACCCTTCATTGAGCGCGGTTCAACACGCACTTGGCCGATTTTTTATTACTGTGATCTACCATTTTTTAATAGTCGTGATGGCCCAGTGGTTGGGGGGCCGCGCCTTTCATGCACAAATGGTTGTGGGTTCAAATCCGGGCGAGTACCGATGTGAGTTTTTCGATTCATATGTACTTTCTGAATTTATATTGGACATTACTGACATCAGTGAAGAAAAAACATCTTGAGGGATTCTGGACTTATAGTAAACTAGCTGACCCGACAGACGTTGTCCTATTTTTGATTCGAAAGACACGTGACGCCATTTATTATCATAACAACGTTATTGTTATTTTCCACGGGAACAGCACTTTTTTTTTCGGAATGAAAGGTACCCTATGTCCGTTTCTGTACACCTGACAACGTATATGCAAAATTTTAGGATGATCAGTTCAGTGGTTTAGGTGTGAAAAGGTAAAAAAGAAACTTACTTTCGCATTTATAATAATAATATTAAGTTAGGATAGGATATAAGGCTGAAATCGCCAACCCGTCTTGAGCAAGCGTAGTGATAAATGCTCATGCCTTCTCTGTATGAGAGGGGAACTTTGTCTTGCAGTGGGACAGTCGTCGTCGTCGTCGTCGTCGTCGTTTCAGCCGATAGACGTCCACTGCTGGACATAGGCCTCCCCCAATTTTGGGAGGGGGGGGGGGGGTTGCCATAATCGCCACGCTTGGCAGGCGGGTTGGCGATCGCAGTATGGTATACTATGATGGTGGAATAAATAGAGAACGCTGCTGCCCATTCTCCGGTAAGACCCTTAGTCGCCTTTTACGACACCCACGGGAAGTAAGGGGTGGTGCAATTCTTTAAGCAGTGGGACAGTAATAGTCTGGTATTATTATTATTTATTACTATTATAAAATACCACGAACACTAAGCGACATAGAAGTAATAGTGTGGGCAGGCGATGCGATGCAACGGGGTGGATCAAGAAATAGAACAAGAAATTTCACGCGGACGAAATCGCGGGCAGAAGCTAGTTTTATGAATAAAATTATTGAGGTATTTATTTATTTATTTATTATTTATTTTATTTATTAGGTCCAACAATTGTTTACACTAATGTACAAACAAAGATAAAACATGCGCTTAAACTCTACACAGTGCAACAATTACTTAAAGGTAAACACCACATGGAATGGAGGTATAGGTAAGGTTCCCACATACTTCCCGTGGGTGTCGTAAAAGACGACTAAGGGGCGTACCGGAGAATGGGCAGCAGCGTTCTCTATGCATTCCACCACCATACCATACTGCGATCGCCAACCCGCCTGCCAAGCGTGGCGATTATGGCAAATCCCCCCTTTTTGGGGGAGGCCTAAGTCCAGCAGTGGACGTCTTTCGGCTGAAGTGATGATAGGTAAGGTCCAAATCACGCGTTTATTTGACATACATCTGGCTTGTCAGTCTACCAACATTACGATTTTTTTCGAGATAAACAAGATAGTTTGAGAAATATAACATTGTTTACCGAGGGAAGAATGTGACCGATTACTAACGAAGGTGTATACACTCCTTCAATTAAATAACTTAATGATTACTATACATTGGTATTATAGTTTTTGCCTATTGGTGCGACAAACCCACACAAATAAAAAACAGAGCTCGCTCATTTTAATTAACGTTGGTGTGTGTAACTATAAATACCGATACAGCTTTCCGTGTGTGTGGTATGTAAACCAAATTGATTTGCAGTGTGTACGTGTACATACCTTCATAATGTCTGTATAATTAAGTAAAACACAAAAAGTTAGCGAAGATCAATTTTATTACATAACCAGGCCGTTAAATTAGTAAGGATATCTTCTGCCGGTGTTAGCGCGGAACCTTCCAGATCTGAAAATAAAATGGAAATTATTAATCCATTCCCAATGGACATGCGTTTCTATTTAGCTTGTTATCCAAAAAACTCTGTTAGTTCTTTTCATAACCAAATACAATTAATCTATATATATAAAAGAAAGTCGGGTTAGTTACACTAATTATAACTCAAGAACGGCTAAACCGATTTGGCTGAAAATTGGTGCGGAGGTAGCTTAGAACCAGGAGACGGACATAGAATACTTTTTATTCGGTTTTTTTATATACTTTTATTTACTTATAGGAGAGTATGATAGGAGTAGTGTAGGAGTAGGTTAGGAGTAGGGTAGGAGTAGGGTAGGAGTAGGGTAGGGTAAGGGGTAGGACGCGAATGAAGTAGCGCCGGGCAGCAAGAAATAATTTATAAGGCAAAACAACGTTTGCCGGGTCAGCTAGTAATAAATAAATAATTAAGACAAAATTCTAGGTTTCCAAACAACAGTAAAGCAGAAGACAGAAAACTCACCCCCATTTCCTCAGGTGATTGTTGCCCATGTTGAGTTGTTGGCCATTGCAGTTATTCCATGTCATTTGCCATGAGCTTGAGCATGCACTTCCAACAATGTGGTTGTATGAGATAGTAGCAGCGAAGTATCTCCAAGCATTGTTATGGTTGCAGATGTTAGTGAGGCAACCGGGTTGGCTGATGCCTCCGTTGACGTAAAAGTCAGCATCAGCGACGTCAGATCCAATTCCGAGACCACCGACGGTGTAACCTCCATCAGTGTGGATAGCCTCGACGTAGACTCCATCATTAGGGTTGATACGGTTGGAGTTGAGATTCCATAGTGGACCAGCAGGGTCGAGAGCTATCAAAACAATACAAGGTTAAGGTTAATATAAGGTACAATACAAGGTTAAGGTCAATATAAGGTTAGAACACCCCGAAAACTTAAAATAACTCAATACACGCAGGCAAAATTAGAACATTCATAAAAAGTATTTGCAAAAAACTCTTTATCGATCAGAATCTTTGATTCTATGAATGTTACTAAGATAAGAAAAAAAAATACGAAAATGGTTATTACCTGTAACGCGAGCAACCCTTCCTCCTAGCTCCCTACCAGCGTTACCAACAAGATGAGCGCCCAAACTGAAGCCGATAAGGTGCATGGATTCGAAGGGTGCTCCGGTGACAGAATTCAAGAATGCCAGGAACTGTCCAAGACCACGACCAACTGCAGGGACTCCTCTCACGGCAGTCACGTAGTTGGAAATCGCAAGCCTTCTCCAGTCCAAAACGATCACGTTCACGTCATATTTTCCAAGATACGCTGTAAATCATAAGAGAGTAATTAAATAGAGCATTGTTAATTTTCATAGTAAGGCACAAGAATTTTATCAGAAAACTTCAATTACCGTCCCTAACAACAGGGTTAATGTTGGAGTCTTGGTTACTGAGCCAGCCATGGACGACGACAACAGTTGGCACACGAGGGTTGAAGTTAGAGTAAGTGATGGAATCAGCACTGTTCATTACCAAATACTGCGATGAGGTAGGGTTATGCCTGAAATAATAGTACTTCTGTATGAGGTTAAGATTATAACAGTAGTTCTGCAGCAACTGCATATGGTCAAGTTTTCAATCACTTACCTGGTATACAGCAAGTATCGGTTATTAGCCGGATTCCTAGTGACTTCGTCAAGAATTGGTTGCTGAAGCGGGTCTTCTAGGTCCACGTTGTGCAAGACATCTTCGCCATCCGAGAACTGAATGAACCGTGGGTAAACATGGTTCTCAGAGTAATCAGTGTTTACCGGCACCGCATATGCCGTATATGCTAGAAATGGAAACGGTTTTGATAAGCGATATTGTATTTTATTGGCTAAATGCGATTTGAAGAATTTACTTCTATTATGGTTTCGATTGATAAAATTTATTCCAAAAACAATGAATAAAACCAGTGAACATTTAATACAATAACAATTTTATATTTATTATTATTTTACTTACCCGTGGCGAAAAGGAACCACAGAAGTGCGGTCTTCATGATGACTATGTTAACAAAGTGATCGTATGAAACAATTCGCGGCAACAGCGGTATTTATTGATAGTTATCATCAAGGAATGATAAATATTGATAAATTTTAGGAGATTATTAATATCATGAATAATGAAGAATGATAATGTTACTATGGATTTTTATATATTTATCGATCCGTTGTACCTATTTTTGCGCTCCTACAAAATAAAATACTTGTTTGCGTTATTACTATCTAAAGATCCTTAATACTACTACCTAGTACTTATCAATTAAAACAAGGTAGTTCAACAATAAGACAGTGCACGGCACATAAATACACACATACATGGACATATGCATGGTACAGGAGTGATAAAGACAACGCTATAGAGAGCCAAAGTTTGTTGGCAATACTGTAAGTACCCATTAGTGAACTAATTCACTATGACCACTTAAGGCGAAAGCGCCAGGGTAGCCCGCGAAATTCATTTTTTTTACGTTTTTTGCAATTTCCTGGTCAGTATTAAGTTGTACGTTGATTAAAATATGATTCGCGGACGTAAAAATATGTATTTATAGAATTATAATCATTAAAGTCATCAACGCAACTCTCTAAGACTGACTCTGAAATCTTGACATTTGGGGATTATAATAACTTAACAAGTTGTATTACTGATTGTATTGTCGAATGGTTAGATCTATCCTACGTCCAATGTATCTAAAATCTAATTATCGACAAACGTGAGATCGAAAGGCTTAAATATCGAAGTACAAAGTATCGAATGTCCTAAATATCGATGTGACGGCATTAGCCGTCACATACCGCCCCGAGCGCCCCGAGGTTAGGTTTGGTTAAAACGAGGTGTAGCCGCACTTTGGCTATTAAGCCAAAGTGCGGCTACACCTCGTTTTAACCAAACCTAACCTCGGGGCGCTCTTCGCTCGCTTTTGCATCCTACGTCGACGGAGCCCCGCTTCGTGGGGCTGTTATCTCCAGAGATAACAGCCCCACGAAGCGGGGTTTAAAGTAACCTAACAAAACCTAACCTCGAAGTGCCCTTCGCTCGCTCTTGCATCCTACGTCGCCTCTTGAAGTACACACGAACCTCAGTTTTTTTTATATTTATATGTTGTGCTCAAAGACTATATAACCTCTCTTTGGTTGTGTTACAAAAGTTAGTGACAGAAACAAATCGACTCTGATGTAAAACTAACTCCACGTGGTCTTGTCTGCCCTACCCTTAGAGTATAATATAAGCCCGCGTAGGCGCGGAGGGGCGAGGCGGCCCGCGAGCTGAGGAGGTGGGCGTTAAAAAAATAGACGCTAAGCGAAGCTCGCGTGGGACGCCGGAGCCCCGCAGTGTTGCATGCTCGCTTGCATGATGCATGCTTGCACATTTTTGCCCATTACAAAATTTGTTCGATATTTTAACTAGTGAACTATTTTTAACGTAAATATAATGAACTAAATTGTATTTCATGTTGACATTTTGAACTTAGGTATAATGGCTAACGATATTTTTAATCATTAGATATTTTTATCACTCGGCATTTCAATGTTAGACATTTAAAGCTTAGGTGTAACAACTTTCAATATTACGATACAATCGAAATTTAAATTTTCGATGTTTTTAACCGACTTCTAAAAAAGGAGGAGGTTCTCAATTCGGATGTTTGTATTTTTTTTTTTTTTTTATATTTGTTCGCGCATAACTCCGTCGCTTGCCAACCGATTTGATCAATTCTTTTTTTGTTGGAAAGCGTATGCTTCCCAAATGGTCCCATGAAAATTTTATCGAAATCAGACAAGCGGTTTTTGAAAAATCAACAAAAACCTAAAAATTTATCTACATTAACGATCTTTTCATATTTCATAACTCCGTCATTTACGAACCGGTTTGGAAAATACTTTTTTGAGCATTTGCTCTCGAAAATCATCATTTGGTAAAGTTCAGCTGATGATAAAGACCACAGATGGCTATCGGAACTACTCAATGACAACTATTTCACGGGTTGCGATTCGATTACTTTAATATGGTTGCTAAGCAATTTATGCTCGTTACAATGCATATGGTGAAATGGAGCTGATGGTGACTTCTCAAACAGCTCTAGTTCTCCTGGCTTAGGGGAACTCCTCAACAATTAACGTCCCTGCATCGGGTAAAGCAATATTTTGTAAAAGGTGATGAGCAGTTGACATTAGGCTATTGTAACTTAGATAAAATTTCAAACTGACCCACTAAAAAGTGAAAAATAAAAACTTTTTTACAAAAAAAAAACAACCGACTTCCGAAAAACACTATAAAGTGAAAAATAACTTTAATTTCGGAAGTCGGTGGCAAAAAACTAAAATACAAATCCAAAGACACCGACTTCCGAAATTAAAGTTATTTTTCACTTTATAGTGTTTTTCGGAAGTCGGTTGTTTTTTTTTTGTAAAAAAGTTTTTATTTTGAACGTTGACATTTTACCCGTAGGTATTTTAATGTTCGACATTCGAATATGTACCCGTCGCACTATATTACTTTGCGTTTTATAGTAAAGGATGATGTGGCAAAGGTGTCAAGTCGTCAGTACACATCGACTTCTACCGCGTGAATTTCTTATTCCCCCGACGCATCGTCTGCCCGCGCTTTTTTGTTTTTGCAGAGCGTTTTTTCTTTTTGCTCGGCTTCTGGTCGTAGCGTGATGTTTAACCCATACCCTTTCCTTAAGAATAGGGCTATAAAATGCTAAAATAATTTTTCAAATCCGACTGGTAGTTTCAGAGATAGCGCGTTCAACAAACCGTCTCGTCATCTATTAGTATAGATTAATTATAAAATTATCATCTTTTGTAAGCTACGTTATGACGACACGCAAATAAATAATTTGAACGCAATTACGTTGTTTGCTTGTTTTTTTTATAGCAAATCAGAGTTCATGACATGCCTAAGCATTTCTTATCGGAATTGATTGATTGACAATAAAAATTCGCTTGGAAATTATCAAATCTTAGTAAATTCTAAGGTGCCTACAGGCATATGCGTAGCTGTTCAGCTTGTGGTTTAAAAATATGATCGCATCGTAGACATATTAGGATCGTAATATCTGGAACATTTTCATTTTTTTTGGATTAAATAAAAAAAAAAAAATTTAACATCTTTTCTGTTTTACACCTAGATCAACGCAATATAGGTCATCAATCAACTTAGTCTAGAGTCCACTGCTGTATAATTTACATGGGCCTGTATCAAGTAGTGGTACAGCACTTGGTTTTCCAGTTTTGCAGTCAGTATATCCTAGCTTTCTTTTCAAGGTTGTTGGTCCAGTTAGGATGACAACAGTCTATGTATAATATTGTGAAATGTGTAGTGAAGTAATCAATATGCAGGCGATTTTAATAACAAGTGTATCATGCAATTAAGGTGCTGGCAACGCAGTACAATATTATGTCAGCAAACTTTCAAGATATTTTCTTGCACTATAAGTAGCTCACGCCACCGTACCACCGTACCGGTACTAACCCGAACTGGGCCCACGTTGTGAATTACGGCCCACTCCCTCTCACAATGAGGAGGCCTGTGTCCCAGCAGTGGGAACAATATACGCTAATTACGTAGTAACTTACGCTATTATTTTATGAACCATTCTGATGATGTTGGTAGGACTAGTCCTACCAACATAATAGTACATACCTACCTTCATAATATGACGTTCTGCATAGTTAAGTAAAACACAAAACGTTAACAAAAAGTTAGCGAAGATCAATTTTATTACATAGCTAGGAATTTTGTTTAAAAATAATAAGTAATAAACAAATAATAACTATTTAACACCTAAATAATTAATAAATAAAATAATAAGTAAATAATAACTACTTAATACCTAATTAATTAATAAACATAACAAAATTAAATCCTAACTTAACTATACACAAACTAAAATTTAGCGTCGAAAAATTCATCCGCATCGCTGTCGACTGGTAATGTAGGTAGTACTTTTATTACATAACCCAGGCCGTAGAATTAGAAAGGATATCTTCTGCCGGTGTTAGCGCGGAACCTTCCAGATCTGAAAATAAAATGGAAGTTGTTAATTCTTTCCCAACGGACATGCGTTTCTATTTAGCTTGTTATCCAAAAAACTCTGTTATTTCTTTTCATAATTAAACACAAATAAAAAATAAATAATTAGCACATAATTCTAGGTTTCCAAACGATAGTAAAGCAGAAGACAAAAAAACTCACCCCCATTTCCTCAGGTCACTGTTGCCCATGTTGAGTCGGTGGCCACTGCAGTTATCCCATGTGATTTGCCATGAGCTTGAGCACGCATTCCCATGAATGTGGTTGTATGAGACAGTAGCAGCGAAGTATCTCCAAGCATTGTTATGGTTGCAGATGTTAGTAAGACAGCCAGGTTGGCTGATACCACCATTGACGTAGAAGTCAGCGGTGGCGACGTCAGATCCAATGCCGAGACCGCCGACCGTGTAGCCACCATCGGTGTGGATAGCCTCGACGTAGAGTCCATCGTTGGCGTTAACGCGGTCAGAGTTAAAGTTCCATAGGGGACCAGCGGGGTCCAGAGCTAAAAAATAATATGTAGTTAGGGCATATTTGAGGCATTTTAATGTAATAGTATGGGATTGTCTCAGAAAATAGTAATCACCTGTGATACGAGCGACTCTTCCCCTAAGCTCTCTACCAGCATTGCCAACCAGATGAGCACCCAAACTGAAGCCGACAAGATGCATATTTTCGAAGGGTGCTCCAGTCACGGAATTTAGAAAAGCCAGGAACTGTCCAAGACCACGACCGACAGCTGGGACTCCATTAGCGGCTGTCACGTAGTTGGAAATCGCAAGCCTTCTCCAGTCCAGAACGATGATGTTAACATCATATCTCCTAAGATACGCTATAAAAACGCAAGACAATATTTAAATAAGGAAAAAACAAACCCTGACAGTATGGCATAAGAATTTGATGAGAAAAATGGAATTACCATCTCGGACAACAGGGTTAATATCGGTGTCCTGGTTGCTGAGCCAGCCGTGGGCGATAACTACGGTGGGCACGCGAGCGTTGAAGTTAGAATTAGTGATCGAACCAGCATTGTTTATGACCAATGTCTGCGATGAGGAAGGGTTGCGTCTGAAATAGGAATTCTTTAGGTTAAGTTTATTTTATAGCGACTACTCAGTGTTCAACTGCACGTTTTTAGGGTTCCGTACCCAAAGGGTAAAAACGGGACCATATTACTAAGACTCCACTGTCCGTCTATCTGACTGTCTGTCACCAGGCTATATCTGATAAACCGTGATAGCTAGACAGTTGAAATTTTCACATATGATGTATTTCTGTTGCCGCTTTAATCACACTAATATTATAAAGGCGAAAGTTTGTGAGTGTGTGTGTGAGTGTGTGTGTGAGTATGTGCGTGTGTTTATATGTTTGTTACTTCTTCACGCTCAAACGGCTGGACCAATTTTGATAAAATTTTGTATGGAGGTAGCTGACACCATGGATTAACATATAGGCTACTATTTATCCCGATATTCCCACGGGATCGATATTTACGCGGGTGAAACCGCGTGGCGCAGCTAGTAACAAATAATAAAAATAAAATAAAGTTGAAATTTAAAGGGATAATATTATAAAGGCGAAAGTTTGTGAGTGTGTGTGTGAGTGTGTGTGTGAGTATGTGCGTGTGTTTATATGTTTGTTACTTCTTCACGCTCAAACGGCTGGACCAATTTTGATAAAATTTTGTATGGAGGTAGCTGACACCATGGATTAACATATAGGCTACTATTTATCCCGATATTCCCACGGGATCGATATTTACGCGGGTGAAACCGCGTGGCGCAGCTAGTAACAAATAATAAAAATAAAATAAAGTTGAAATTTAAAGGGATAATATTATAAAGGCGAAAGTTTGTGAGTGTGTGTGTGAGTGTGTGTGTGAGTATGTGCGTGTGTTTATATGTTTGTTACTTCTTCACGCTCAAACGGCTGGACCAATTTTGATAAAATTTTGTATGGAGGTAGCTGACACCATGGATTAACATATAGGCTACTATTTATCCCGATATTCCCACGGGATCGATATTTACGCGGGTGAAACCGCGTGGCGCAGCTAGTAACAAATAATAAAAATAAAATAAAGTTGAAATTTAAAGGGGTATAAAAGAAACGTTTTTTTCGGCGTTTTATGAGTTGTGGTACGGAACCCTTCGTGTGCGAGTCCGACTCGCACTTGGCCGGTTTTTTCTTATCAGATCACCAAACTTAGGAATATAACATTTTTTTTTGTTTCTCATTAACTTTCGGTACTAGTCCTTCACAATTTTACAAAATCTTTCCCTTTTACCTATTTATTCATAAAGAAGCTAATTGCTGTTTATATATATACATCTTTAGACCGTCCAATAATTCATTTCTTAGTTATCAAGTATTGCTTACCTGGTAAATAACAAGTATAGATTGTTAGCCGGGTTCCTGTTGACATCGTCAAGAATTTCCTGATCAAGCGGAGCTTCTAGGTCCACATCATGCATGACTCCTTTTCCATCCGGGAACTTGATGAACCGTGGATAAACATGGTTCTCAGAGTAGTCAGTGTTTACCGGCACCGCAGATGCGGTGTATGCTAGAAAATTGCAAACGAGTTTGATAAATGATGAGGTTTTTATTATTTTAAAGATATTGAGTCTTCGGAGCTTGGAGTCTAGTTCCATTATAGAGTCTGTTTATTAAAAGTCTTCATTTTAACCAGAAATGGCTGATCAAGAACCACTCAATTATGAATCGCATAAGTCGCATGATTATCGGAATGAAGTTTGTTTATACTTAGCACGTTATATTTTGCACACTTTGTGAATGAAAGCTAGATTTAAAAAAATGTAACATTTTGACTGTCACGACACTTTTGATATAATTATGTCTTTACAAGCGTATGTTACTAAAATTTAATGTGCTGATTAAATATCATCAGTTCAGCCGAAAGACGTCCACTGCTGGACATAGGCCTCCCCCAAGCACCTCCACTTCGACCGGTCCTATGCTTCCCGCATCCAACGGGTTCCTGCGGCCTTCACAAGGTCATCGGTCCACCTTGTGGGAGGCCTTCCAACGCTACGTCTTCCGGTACGCGGTCGCCACTCCAGAACCTTTCGGCCCCATCGGCCATCTGTTCTGCGAGCAATGTGCCCTGCCCACTGCCACTTAAGTTTGGCAATTCTTCGGGCTATGTCGGTTACCTTGGTTCTCCTGCGGATCTCCTCATTCCTGATTCGATCATGCAGGGAAACTCCAAGCATAGCCCTCTCCATTGCACTTTGGGTGACTTTTAGCCTTCTTATAAGGCCCATTGTGGGCGACCACGTTTCAGTTCTATAAGTCATCACTGGCAACACACACTGGTCAAAGACTTTCGTCTTGAGACACTGCGGTATGTGGGACGAGAAGATATTGCGTAGCTTCCCGAACGCTGCCCAGCCGAGTCGGATTCGTCGATTGACCTCTTTCTCGAAGTTAGACCTACCTAACTGGACGGTTTGTCCTAGGTAAACGTACTCGTCCACGACTTCGAGTGTAGCGTCTCCGATTTTTATGAGAGTGGGTGTTACATGGGCATTTGACATGACCTTGGTTTTGTCCATGTTCATTTTAAGACCCACTCTTTCGGAGGCTCTACTGAGGTCATCGAGCATTGTACTGAGGTCCTCCATAGTCTCAGCCACGACTACGATGTCGTCGGCAAACCGAAGGTGAGTTATGTACTCGCCATTGATGTTGATGCCAGCCCCTTTCCAGTCCAGAACCATGAAGACATCCTCCAGTGCAGCGGTGAACAGTTTCGAAGAGATAACGTCTCCCTGTCTTACACCTCGCTGCAGAAGGATAGGTTTCGAGGCCTGATCCTGGAGTCTGACTGACATAGTGGCGTTTTCGTACAGACACTTCAGCACTTCGATGTACCGATTGTCGATCTGGCACCGTTGAAGAGACTGCAGCACAGCCATGTCTCGATCGAATCAAAGGCTTTCTCATAGTCCACAAACGCTAAGCAGAGAGGCAGGTTATACTCTTCGGTCTTCTGTATAACCTGTCGCAGCGTATGTATGTGGTCTACGGTGCTAAAGCCTTTACGGAATCCGGCTTGTTCGGGAGGCTGGAAGTCGTCAAACCGTCGACTCTCGAAAACAGCTTGTAGACATGGCTCAGGAGTGAGATGGGCCTATAATTCTTAAGGAGGGCATTATCGCCCTTTTTAAAGAAAAGTATCACCACACCCCTGTTCCATGCCTGTGGTGTTTTGCCCTCGAGTATGACGGAACCAAACAGCTTCTGAAGGGCCTTCAGAACGGGTTTTCCGCCGGCCTTCAGCAACTCGGCCGTAATTCCGTCATTACCCGGTGCCTTGTTGTTTTTGAGCTGCTTCAGAGCCATCCTAATCTCGTACAGGCTGACGCCCGGGATGTTTTCGGTATAGTGCCGGGTCAATCTAGCTCTTGGGTCATTTGCCAGATTCATAGCGGGGTTATTTGTTGACGTATATAACTGTCCATAGAACCTCTCGATCTCTCTCAACAGCTCAGGTTTGTCGGATACGATCCTGCCATCATCGGTCTTCAGTCTCGTAAGCTGGCTCTGCCCAATAGACAGATCTCTAGCAAAGACCTTGGAGCCTTTATTTCGGTCTATCGCGTCCTTAATACGATCTGTATTAAAGCGGCGAAGATCGCTTTTCAAGGCCTTAGAGATCCGTCTATTGAGTTGCCGGTAATTTAGCGCATCATCCGTAGACTGCAGGATCATATCGCGCCTCTCCTTCATGCGCCGCAAAGTAGGATCAGGGAGCTTCTTTTTTTAATTCGTACAGCTGGTCTTGAAGATCTTAGACCCGACCGTATGGACAGTTTCCACGAACCCATCGTTATAATCGTCCACGGAGCTCCCTAGGCATTCGAAACGATTCTGGAGTTCGAGCTGAAAGCTCTCGGGGTCTGATTATATAATTTTTGTAATAATTAATAATAAAAAAAAATATATAGAATAAACAAAAATTATATACAATTTTATTACCATTTCTTCATTATACATTTTTCGTTCTATTACTCTCAAACATTGTTAATTTATTTAATTGTGCTTGTATTTAATACAAAATATATAGACGTCAGCACCTACCACAATTTCTTTAATAGATTCTCAACTTTATTGCTGAAGCATAAGGTTCAAAGTTGATTGAGAAAATTTGACAGTTTCGGGCAGCTTTGTGCAGGCGTCTGTACAACGAAACGAACTTCGTTCCAACCGGGTGTCCCATGACAGCTCTCGACATTTTATTTTAAACAATGTGTTCTGAATTATAAATTTTTACATTTAATACGTTTCAATATTTGTATGCCAGTCGTTGGCGAAAGATGTAAGATCATAATTCTTTTTATAAGACCTTAATGTAGGTACCATGTTGTAAAGCAAATAAATATATCATCTATGAACACCGATAATAGTGCCGATTCCCTTGTTAACAAACTAAACTAAATTTAAGTTCAGGCATCTTTTTTTTATTTCATTAAGAAAAGGACATAAGATAAATTTTAGTTTAGTCCTGTCAAATCAATCGGCGCCTGACACTACTACATACAAGTTTCATCATCATCATCATTTCAGCCGAAAGACGTCCACTGCTGGACATTTGCCTCCCCCAAAAGGGGGGGGGTTTGCCATAATCGCCACGCTTGTCAGGCGGGTTGGCGATCGCAGTATGGTATGGTGGTGGAATGCATAGAGAACGCTGCTGCCCATTCTCCGGCACGTCCCTTAGTCGCCTTTTACGACACCCACGGGAAGTATGGGGTGGTGCTATTCTTTAAGTCCGGCACCACACAGACCATACAAGTTACACATACAAGGTATACATACAAGTTTAGACGTGATTAAAAACTTGCCTACTAAAATTACGCCAATTCACGTCAGGCACTGATTAATTTGACAGGACTAAACTAAAATTTATCTTCTGTCCTTTTCATAATGAAATAGAAAGAAAAAGGTACACTGAACTTAAATTTAGTTTAGTTTGTGAACAATAGAATTGGCACCAACATCTAACTTGACCAAACATGCATTTTAAGGTCATAGTCGATTCTAAACCGGAATTATTTTTTCTCAGGTTTTAATCACAGGAACATATTATAAGCAGTGGGGTGATTGCGTAACATACTAAAAGTAAGAATGGCTTTGATTTCGACAGACATTAATTGCGTTATTTACGTTGTTGAGCAGACAAATTTTTCGAACATATAAAACAATGGATAAATAATATAAGCAATATCCTTCAAAATGATAAAATAACACATTCAGAATCAGAATTTAAAATTTAACGTGTGGTATCTAGATGATGGAACGCTAGGAGGTGATGTAGACACCGTTTTGAAAGACCTACAACTACTCAAACAGGAATTTAAATCAATTGGCTTGGACCTTAACCCCTCAAAATGCGAAATTTACCTTTCTGACATTACCGACAGACAATTGACCATAGAGAAATTCAATGCAATAGCACCACAAATAAAAATTTTAGAAAAAAGCTCACTGCACCTCCTAGGTTCCCCAATTTTGGAAGAAAGTTTTTCTCCTTTCATCGAAGAAAAAATAAAAAATTTCAACGATATTTCGGACAGACTCTCCAAAATTAATTTACATTCGGCATTCACCCTAATTAGATACTGTTGTTTTGGCCCAAATTTTATGTATTTTCTACGCTCTTCCCCTTTATGGAAGCAGCCCCACCTCTTGGACAAAATTGACCAAATTATTCGCAGCACATTAACATCCATTCTAAATGTGGTCTTGGACGACCGAGCGTGGCTACAAGCCACACTACCCATCCGCTTTGGTGGCCTCGGCGTCCTCAAAATTACCAGTATTAGTTTACCGGCGTTCCTGTCCTCTGTCCACAGCACCGAAAAGTTGATCGGGAAGATTTTAGCCCCCTCCCTGGTTGACTCTGAAGTGCCGTGCTTGGCCGACGCGGTGAACGCCTGGAAAATGGCTTGCCCGGATACAGGTCGGCCAGTGAACCCTTCTTCCCAGAGGCAGTGGGATGACCCGCTCTGCAGGTTGGTACGGAATAATCTTATTAATACGTCCACCAATACTGCTGAGCGTGCCCGCCTACTGGCTGTGGGTGAGTGGGAGTCGGGCCTCTGGCTTCAAGCGCTACCGTCACCCAACATAGGCACTTTGCTGGGTG
Organism: Mesoligia furuncula; assembly: GCA_916614155.1. Classification (NCBI taxonomy): domain Eukaryota; kingdom Metazoa; phylum Arthropoda; class Insecta; order Lepidoptera; family Noctuidae; genus Mesoligia; species Mesoligia furuncula. Next base: position 11,905,439 of record OU744804.1, on the reverse strand, counting down.
ATTCCACTTTCCGGCTCGCTACTTGTCTGCGTCTGGGTGCCCCTTGCGTGGCTCCGCATCGCTGCCAATGCGGTGAAGGTGTCGACTGCCTCGGACACCATGGCTTATCCTGCAGTAAAAGCGCAGGCCGAATAGCACGGCATGCCAGCATCAATGACATCATCCGTCGTGCTCTTGTCACCGCCGGGGTGCCAGCTGTTTTAGAACCCAATGGCTTGGCACGCGACGATGGGAAGAGACCAGACGGAATGACCATAATGCCTTGGAAGGTTGGTAGGTCTTTGGTGTGGGATGCAACGTGTGTCGACACCCTTGCGCCATCCCATCTTCCAAGCACGGTGAGCTGTGCTGGGGCAGCTGCTGCAGGTGCGGAAAACCTCAAACGGCGCAAATACTCTAATCTCTTTGGAACTTATATTTTTGAGCCGTTTGGGGTTGAAACTCTAGGGCCATGGGGCCCGAGTGCCCACTTAGTATTTCGAGACATCGCCAAGCGGTTGGTCGACTCTTCACGTGACCAGAGGGCTGGCTTATTTTTTGGCCAAAGAATCAGCATTGCCATACAACGTGGCAATGCTGCCAGTCTTTTGGGCACGTTTCCTGTTGACAGCGATGCGGATGAATTTTTTGATGCCCTTTGATTATTTTCCCTCCTTTTTATATACTTGTACATATTATTATTTTAATACTGAATCAGAATGCTTTATTTGTAAACATAGGTCAAATTACAATAGTGTGCGAGATGTTACAGGTAGGTCGATCCTCTATGCTTTGCCCAGAGGCGTACAAATGTATTAAATTGGTGCTGTTCAACAAATTCGTTTCACTTACCCGTGGCGACCAGGAACCATAGAAGGATAGTCTTCATAATCTCTGAGAAAATGGAGAAATCGCGTACTTACGTCCATTCGACACAACAGCTGTATTTATTGGAAGCTTATCATTCGTGTAATCAACTGATTAACTCTCTGACTTTGCTGACAAATAATGAATTGATGTTACTAGTACTATCTTAATAAGTAATTAGGTACTTAACATTATAAACATACTTACATGTGATAAGTATAATGCTATAGCTACTAGGAAATAAAGTTTGATTTGTACTTTTGAATTGAAAACTACTTTAATCGCGTTGGGTATGTTTTGGGATGGGGAAAAAATCATTGAACTAGCGCCACTGTTACCGTAAGCGACACCGCGCGTGTTTTGTTTATAAGCCGATTCAAAAAATACCCGCTTTGGATGTGTTCGGCTGTCTTCGGGATGAACTCGGTTTTAATGTATATCCGATATGTCAGTGAGTGATGGCAAAGTATTCTGTTTGTTTTCTCTTCTGTCGGCACTCTCGGAATCATCATCATCATCATTTCAGCCGAAAGACGTCCACTGCTGGACATAGGCCTCCCCCAAAAGGGGGGGGGGGGGTTTGCCATAATCGCCACGCTTGGCAGGCGGGTTGGCGATCGCAGTATGGTATGGTGGTGGAATGCATAGAGAACGCTGCTGCCCATTCTCCGGTACGCCCCTTAGTCGCCTTTTACGACACCCACGGGAAGTATGGGGTGGTGGTATTCTTTAAGTCCGGCACCACACAGACTCCCGGAATGCCACTGTTTTTTTTTTCATGTATTTCCCTTATAATACTAGTCTATTAATATCTATTTAATTACTGTCCCACTGCAGGGCAAGGGCCTCTTCTCATACAGAAAAGACACGAGCATTGATCACCATGCTTACTCAAGGCCTCACGACCGCACGTTGGCGAATTCACACTTATATTAACTACTAGCTGTGCCCGCAACTTCGTCCGCGTGGAATAGTGACTTTTCGGGCAGCATATTTTGAATTACGTAAACGGTCTGCAGACCGGGCATTTGCTGTCCGAACCCTCTGAGAACTCAGGCGAATTTCCCTATCAGTGAAAGTCTCAGACTCACGCGATAGTGCTTGAGCTTCACGATCGGCAGTGAGACGTATTTCTCGTTCTTCCTGTGTTTCCTGAGACCGAACATTTGCTGTCCAAACCCTCTGAGAACCCAGACGAATTTCCCTATCAGTGAAAGTCTCAGACTCACGCGATAGTGCATGAGCTTCACGATCGGCAGTGAGACGTATTTCCTGTTCGTCCTGTGTCTCCTGGGATTGAGCATTTGTTGTCCGTACTCTCTGGGAGCTCAGGCGGGTTTCCCTGTCAGCAAAAGTCTCAGACTCACGCGACAGCGCGTGAGCTTCGCGATCGACAGATAAACGTGCCTTTCGTTGTTCCCCGTTTTCCCTATTTCGAGTTGTCATCATTCGAGAACGATTTGAACTCAGTCGAGATTCCCTCTGAGTCGAAGTTTCTGCAGCACGAAACCTAGCCTGATGTTCCCGAATTGCAGAGAGCCTTACCTCACGACCTTCCTTAGATTCCTGTGATCGAACTAATCTCATCCTTTTAGCATTTCTGCTACATTGGGAGAGGTTGGATCTTCTTCGAGGCATTCTTACAATAAAATAGTACTTACTACTTAACACACAGTTATTTAGTAAACACGTACTATCGTAAACAATTAAATTATAAATAGGTACTTACAGATTATTAGATAATTTTAGACTGTATGTCTAAAATTATCACAGTTTAAGTATCAAGTGTTAAAACGTGTAAACCAAACGTATTAACTTTATAAACCAAAAGAATTGCTAGAAAAATTAATTACTAACCTGAGCTAATGAACTTATACTTAATAAAGAAAATTAAGAAAAGAAATGCCTAACCTATACCAAATACTTCTAATATTTAAATACAAACCCTAAATACAAATTAAGATAAGTATACCGAAAATCAGGGAAAGAAATAACTAACCCTAACCTATCTATACATATTATTATTATAATAAATCTGTAGAAGGGTCAATTCTGTACATTGAAAATATTGAAAAAATAAATAGCGGGGGGTGTTGCTGGATCGATACCAAACCCAAATATGTGATTAAAAAATTTTTTGTCTGTCTGTCTGTCTGTCTGTATATGCAGGCATCACGTGAAAACTAACGGTTCGATTTCGATGAAACTTGGTATAATTATACCTTATTATCCTGGGCATAAAATGGGATACTTTTTATCCTGGAAAAATACGTAGAAAAAAAATCTTATTTTTCAGTTTTATTCATAGACGTTGTTCTGTAGAACCGCGAACACACGTTGCATTTGCCCCTGGCTGGAGGCTTTGAGTTTACTTAAGGCAACCACAGGATAGTCCGGTTAAGTAGTCACGACCTCTCAAGGACACCTACGAGATGCCATTCAAAAAAAAAAAAAAAACGCCGCGCGATGCATATAAATTCTGAATTTTGATGCGAGCGGACGTGTCCAGTGTGGCGAGCGGTCGTCCGTAGAATTAATATTGTATGCGTGTAATTTTAAACCGTGCTTTTCAGCGCGACCTTTTTGATTACTGTTCCGATCAGCACGTCGATTCTGTAAAATTCAAACGAAAACTCGCATCTCACTTCGCTATTCACTCTCACTTCGCATAAGGTTCAAAATGACCTTGATTTTGCATTCTGTAAGCATCACCTTGTTACTTGCGAAGTGAAGTGAGTTCCGACGCGACTAATGTTTTACTAGTGACGACCACACTCAACAAAATGTGAGTCGAGTTTTATCGATTCAGTTTTTTGACACGATTGTTGAGTTTTTGGGACAGAATTTCAGCTAATATGATGTTTAAATTAAAATTTCTTATTAAAAAAAATATTTTGCTTATTTGAGGCAGCTAATAAGTAAAAAAACAGAAAACTCTGAATTCGTGCCATGAATATAATCTATGCACCACTTACGAAAAAAAAAATGTCAAACAGGACCAAAACAGGACAGACAATATTTTGGTAGTGCGTTGTTTTGTTTTTGTGTTTGATTTGATCGTTCAGTGCCGAAAATAATCATGAAGTAAGTTTATATTTGTGGTTGTAAATTTAAAAATGATATTAAAATAGTATTTATTTTGTTTTATAATTTAACAATAATGTTCCAGTCCAAATGAGCCACGTTCCTCTCACCCATCGTCGGCTCAGGTTGAAACTCTGGTAGAGTTTATGGAAGGAAACCCTGGCATGGCAAAGGGTTTCTTGAGAACTCAAAGTGCCAGAGAGCGAAGTCGACGCCAGTGGGAGGAACTAGCCGTGCGCCTAAATAGTATAGGTGGCACAATAAAAAATTACAAACAGTGGACCAAGGTGAGCATAACTTTTTTTACTACATGTTAGAACCACTTAACATTCCTTAAACCAAACCACTTAAAATGTGCGACGAATTTTGGTCTAAAGTGTGTTCCTTAGTTTCATAATTTTTATCTCATTGTTAATTTTTATAATTTCTTTAATTATAATATCTGGTTGTAGTATTGGTCTGACAAAAAAAGTGCCATAAAAAAAAAAGTAGCAGCGCGCTCTGCTGCTAGGCGTAGGACTGGTGGTGGGGTGGAGGATGAAGTGGAGCTATCAGAGCTTGAAGAAAGAGTTGTTGCTTTGTGTGGTGGTGAAAGCTTCTCAACAGGAGATGCACATTTAGGCATACAGCCATTTCCGGTAAGAAATTTAGAAATGCAATAGGTACTAGCTTTTTTGCATCAATCCTGTCTGGCTGGTAGTGGCCAAGAATTGTACAATCTGTCTGTTAAAAATACATATAATGTAAAGTGTATTTTTATTAGAATTATTTGGCAAATTTATTAATATTATTATTACCTACCTGTTTCAGGACAACGATACTCCATCTCCATCACATGAAGCGCAACAAATACAAGATGCTGATACTGACAATGTATGATATTTAAATTTAATCCATAATTGTATGTGATTAATTAATGATATACTCTTATCTAGTATTTATCTATTTATATTTACTTATTATAGACTCATGTACCACAACAACTGAGTCAGGCACCTACAGAGGAATCACTAGCTATTGTGATTTATGTAAGTTATATTATTCTACTAACTACTAGGTACATACCCACTATTAAAAATCTGATGTGTCTAGATTGTATTCTATTAGACCTAAATGTAGTACCTATCTATATTAAAATTAATTTGTAATATAATTCAAATACTAATTTAGTTTTAGAGTATTTTCAGTCAAAATATTTTTGTCTAATTTTATTCAACAAGGAAGACAAGGAGTAACATTTTATCCAATTTACTTTTCAGGGTTCCGAACACACTCGTAATTACAGACGACCTGATCCTGCAATTTCGAGAAGACTGTTTGCTTCCTCATCCAGCTCAACTGTTGGAACAAGCCAAAGCATTTTGCAGGTATGTATCTGAGTGAGTGTGAGCTATAGTTTTGGGAGATAGCAACTGACCTACTTTAGTGTCTTATTTTTGTTGATTATTATTTAATAACATCTACATAAGGTTTTTTTTAAATTTTAAGTGCTTTAATATTATTTCCTGCGGCACTCTAGCAACTTTCCTTGGAATTATCGTCAATATTTAATTATAATATAGGTAAGTGGGTTTCCTTTTTAGCATTGTTTCTGTTGTTTCAGAATATCCAGTTAGAACACACTCCTCCTCCAAATCCTCATATATATCATCCTAGCTTGTCCCCTCCACCGATAACACTTTCACACACACCCACACCTTCTCCTTCACGCCGCGGTTCCACACAAGTAGCCTCCCCAGTGATTCGTCGTCGAACTGCTGCTTCGTCATGTAAGTGACCAGTAATGTTAAACAACTTTCACTACTATTAGGTCCACATCTATGAAATCAGCGTTTTGTTTGGAGAATTTTAAAGAAGTTCAATTTTTCATACTAACATTTTCTTAATTTATTTAAAAACCATGAACACTGATTTTAAAACTTTTATGCACTAATATTTAAAAACTAAGATAACGTATCCCACTTAGATTAAGCGACAAAAATAGGTCTTGGCTAAGGTAAAACAAACAGTAGTCATTTATGCTAAAAAAAAGGAGTAATTTTTAAGGTATTTTTTATGTTAAGAAAACTATAAACTATGTTCATAATTCGATAGAATATCAAGCAATTGATGAATATGTTAAATAATATAGGTACGAGGTTCTTTATTTGTGAGAAAAAAACTCTTATTTCATAGGTGGGAACCCAATATTATGTGGCTTTGCACATGCTCAATGATGAACTCGGTTCATAAACGTATAATAATATATCTGAGTTGATTTGTACTTTTATTTTATACCTATTTCATTTAGGAAAAAAACTTGAGATTTAAGAACCTTCATGTAAACTAAGTACCTATGTAAATATTTATATTTTTAGCTTCACGTCACGCAACGCCAATTGCTTCCCCTTCTCGCCGCCCCAGAACAAATACGTCTCGTGCTAGTCGAGGTGCTGGTTCTGTGTGTAAGTACAAAATAAAAATAACTATAAAAACACAATTTTTCAAACGAATGACAACGAAAAGCTGCTATTTAAGATTTTTTAATTAACGCATCATAGTAATCGGTGTTCTTTTTTCAGCATCACGTCACGCGACTTCAGTTGCTGCTCCTCCACCATCTCAACGGCGAACGGAATTCTCCACCTTTACTGAGAGATTCCTGAGGGTGGAAGAACAGCAGCTGGAGATACAACGTGGAAATGCACACATCCTGCAGTCCTTTCTGGAGATGAGTGCGGAAAGAGAAAGGGCCATGTATGAAAGGAGTGCAGAGAGGGATAGGGTTTTAGCTGAAGCTGTAGCTGCAGTGGGGAAAGGGCTGCAAGCATTGGCAGAGGCTAAGAATAGAGATAGAGTGTAGTTATGTAAGTTAATATAATATATGATAAATAAAACACTTTTAAACGGATACTAGAGCGGTTTTATTGAAACCATATTGGTGATTAGTTTGGATTTGGTTTGATTTTATACATTTACCGATGTGCTAAAAATGTAAATCTACTAGCTTCCACCCGCGGCTTCGCCCGCGAAGTATATCGTCAGAACTATTATATGTCCTTCCCCAAGATGCAATCTATCTCTCTGCCAAATTTTATCGAAATCCGTTCAGTGGTTTAGACGTGAAAAGGTAACATACAGACAAACAGAGTTACTTTCGAATTTATAATAATAGTATGGATTGAATGTAGCTACCACCATTTCACAAATTGGGAGGAAGAAAGAATTGGCGAAAGAAAACTTAGAAAGGGTTATTGACCTCCGTCTTTTATATTTATTTAATTACAAAAACAACTAACTATCATTACGAGTTCTTGACTGACTGACTTTAACGTCAATTATTATAATTCAATACCCATTCCCACTGGCGGCACCCATTCACGGGCACGACGCATGAACCAACCATCGACATACATACGACATATAGTGTGCGAATGTGCCTATTGATCGATTCAATAAAGAAATGACATTAGGTACATCTTAAAAATGTATGGCATTGTCAGGCTTGCTTATGCAAAAGACCCAAAATAGGTAACACGAATACCCCTATACGGCTAGAGGATCGTCAGCTATCCCAGCAGATGAGAACACCTACAGAAGATAATGTCACAATTAGAAAAAGAACCATACATTCTCAAATTTTCACAACAGACTCTGAGGTTCCCACACTAGATACAAACGTCCAAATGGAACTAACGCTGGAAAACTTGAGCGAAATTATAATAGAACTGCGGCTGAAGGAAAATAACAAGTTAATTATAACGGTACACTAAAAAAAGAATATTCAACGCTAAAAATATACAAAAAATCAAATCCATACTAAGTAAACAAAGCTGGAATTATTTGCTGCGACCAGATACAGATATAAATGAAAACTACAAAATATTCAACGATACAATAATATCGAGGTATATTAAATCAATCTAATTCCGTCTCGTAAAATTAAACTTAAAACTAAACCAAAAAAAATACTGGCTGATTACAGGCATTAAAATCTCTAGCAATAACAAAAAAATGTTAAAAATACTAACACAAAAACAAAAAATCCAATAATCAGACAACATTATAAAAAATACGTAAAAATATTTTTTAAAATTGGTTGCGACAGCAAAAAAGACAATACATAAATAAAATAAATAAATCATATAATAAGGTCAAAACAATGTGGAGCATCGTAAACGAGAGAGCGAACAAGAAATCAAAAATCAAAAAAACCAACATACAATTGCAAATAAATGATAACACAACATCCGAACCTAAACAAGTAGCCGGCATTTTTATTAAACCGATCCACAAAAAGAATCAAAATCAGATCCAAACAAAAGATCCTTGAAAAGGCTATGTGTGACCAAATATACCTACCTACGAATATTGTGAAAAATATAAAATATTTTTGGTGAATGCCAAAATGGTTTTTGCTGTGCCCGGCAGGGTCTATAATGAACACAATTTCTTTCTTTTTTGAACTTAGCACCTAAGTACACAGACCTGCCTCAGGGCTCCTGTACACGATGCCGCCGCCGCGCCGACACCGCGCCGCCACCGCGCCTTTAGGCTGTGTATACGTTCGCGACCGCACCGCGAACGAAACACGTCCCGAACGTATACACAGCAAAGAGGCGCGGTGGCGGCGCGGTGTCGGCGCGGCGGCGGCATCGTGTACAGGAGCCCTCACTCACCACAGAATACATATTAGTACTAAACAATTAATTATGACGTGAACGCCATAGCCTATTTACTATGTTTCGCCTACGTAATTGCCCTAGAGCTAAATCGGCGTTAGATTGCGGATCCCTAGTTTGCCTCCTTTGAACTTCAGCAATTGTTTGGAGCTCTTCTAGTCTCTCTTCTTCTGAGATTGTGAATGCCGGCATTCCTGCGCGATTGCACACGTTGTGCAAAACACAACATGCAATAACTATTTTTGCAACTACGTCTGGATGATAATTGAGCACTCTGTGTACTAACAAACACCTAAATCGTCCTTTTAGGAGACCAATTGTTCTCTCTACTGAATTGCGAGCAGTTAAGTGACGGTCATTGTAGAAAGCTTCTGGGGAATTATCTTCAGCACCACTAATTGGCGTCATAAGGTAGGCGCGCTGAGCATATCCTGAATCACCTGAAAAAATTAATAAGTATCAAATAATTATGTAGTTTTTATACCTAATTAGGCTTAAGTATATTCTGAAGTAGGGGTAGGGAGGAATTAACTAACCGAGCAAAAAAACTTCTTCACCAGCATTTGTTAATGCCTCTAAGTGTGCTTTTATAACACTATAGTTAAAAATGAAGCTATCATGAGTAGCTCCACCATATGTTGGATCCACATTTAAAATATTTAAATCTGCATCTGTTATCTGAAAAAAAAAATTAAAAAGAAATATAAAGAAGACTAATTGAATACCTAATAGTAATAGATTACAACATTGAAATCCATTTTACCAATTGCACATTTCTTGCATGGTAACCTTTGCGGCAGTAGAAACGTTCTTCATTCTCTACTGGTTTTTTCAATGCCACCAGAGTGCCATCAACACACCCAAGAGCTGCTGGAATGCCGAACTTTTTGTAGAACCTGTAATTTAAAGTAACCACTTACATTGATTAACTTTCACGTAAATGTAAAAATCAAAGAAGGGTCACTTTAATTATGATACACCTACTAACCTTTCTTTTAACATTTGTCTTTCTTGTATATTTTGAGGGAACCTTATATATTTTTTTACTATTTCCGGATCATTAAGGGCTTTCACTACTTCATTTATGCAACGAGATGCTGATGGTTGCGATAAATATGTCCTTATATTTTCTTTTATTATTTTCTGATAACTGCCATTAGCCAAGAATGACAAGGTGCATAATATCTGTGAGAATTAAAAAATTAAGTAATCTAGATTAGTCAAAATAAAATAGGGACACCAATTTGGTTATTTACATGCATAATAATAATACCAAGTACCAAGTAACTATAAATATAGGGTCCTTATACTAACATGAAAATATAGCTAGCAGGGAAACAACCTAAATAAAATATTCCCTATGAAGTGTTTACAGGAGTTTTAAGCGGTAAATTATGTTGGTCTGCTTGGTTACAAATCTATCAGCTAAAGGTAAACTGTGTAAATACTTACAAAAGTAACTTTATACTTAGTAAAATGAAGCACTTACTTTTACACGAGTTGAAAGTCCTTTGCCTCGACGTTTTGTGGGCTTTATCAGAGGCAGTAACTCATATTCTAATTGGTCAATTAGTTCCTTGGACAATCTGTATACGCTCACATAGTCGTCATCTCGGGTTAATAAAGATAAACTTCGAATTTGGTTAGATTGTCGACGCTTTTCTAGTTTATCCAAAGCATGAGCCTCTTCTAATAAAGATTTAAGCAAAAACATTCTTGCCATCGTTATGGCTTAAGTATTTACTTTACACAAACGCCCAAAAAGTAGTTTATAAACACAAATTATATAGTTATTGTACTAATTTTTAACACTGTGACATAAAAATACTATTTATCACTATGTCTAATAAGATTTCTTCTATTTTCACTCGTAAAATAGATACTTTTTATTTGACACTTTCAATCGGGTTCGAGTGTGAAGTGAGTATCGAAGTGACGGCGGAATTACGTCTCAGAATGCCACTTCTTACGTCATCTCATACTATATCTGTCAAAATCTCACGGCCAATTTAGTTCAACTCGCTGACACGCTCGCAAGGGTAGCGCTAGTGTAAATCGAATTATGAATCGAGTTTTTAGAATGCCAATTAAGAAACTCACAGCGGATTCAGATGCGAAGTTTAGAATGAGATCTTACAGAATCACACAGCAGTTATTTGTAAATACTTTTGTAAATATTATAGTACGTACGTAGTTTTCATCGTAAATTGGTTTATTTAGGTTGGTATTTTATTTTCTTTTTGTTTATCTTTGGAAACATAGGTATAGGAATTAGGTTATAAGGTAAAGTAGGTTAGTTATTAATCTCATATTTCTCTCTCTCATCTCAATTCATTGTATTTCTGTATATTTTTAATACAGTTTTATTGTAACACGATGCCTGCCAGAAACCGATCTTCTCTTACTAAAACATCGAAAAATGCTAGGCGAATGAGACTAGCTAGATCACAAGAATCAACTGAAGAGCGAGAATCCCGGTTAAACCGCATGCGAGACGGAACGGCTGAAGTAAGAGCACGTGAAAGCAGTGCCGATCGCGAAGTGCTGATCGTCAACGTCACTCACTATCTCGCTCCTCTGAAACATTTACTGAAAGGGATATACGCCTCACTGCTGACCGTGAACGTCACATGCTGTCACGGGAATCTGAGACCTACACCCAGTACCAAAATCTCCTTAATTATTATAGGCTTAGCCGTATTTGGGTCCAATAGATATTTATAAGATGTCATTGTCAGAGTTACTCAAAATGGAGAAATAAACCATCCACGCAAAGACCGACATCCGCGCGGACGGAGTCGCGGGCGGAAGCTAGTATATAATAAATCATCATCTGCCTAGCCTTTTCCCAACTATGTTGGGGTCGGCTTCCAGTCTAACCGGATGCAGCTGAATACCAGTATTTTACATGGAGCGACTGCCTATCTGGCCTCTACAACCAAGTTACTGGGTAATACGATACCCCTTGGTAAGACTGGTTGTAACTAACCTAACCTAACTTTTTTTTTTTTTGTTCCGGGGTGGAAAATCCTCATGGATGTCCGCCGCCCTGGGGCGGGCGACGGGGTCTGTCAGACTCTTACTGACTAAAAACCACCCCGGTGTTTCATCTCACACCTACGCCAGGGGTCGCGGGAACTTCGATCCTTCCGCAACCCCCGGCTGGTGCCGGCCCGCCACTGCGGACCTCGTCGGGTCAGGGGGGGGAGTGAGGTGTTTGACTCCCCCCGTGACGTCTATGAGGGGCGCGCGTGGAACACTACGCGCCGCCACCTCGGGTCCTGATGTGTGGGGGGCGGCGGACGTCCCCGAGTCCGTCGCCCCTGGACCCATTTAGGGGGGCTGGAAGAGGGCGTTGTCCACCCTCCGCCGACGCCCGGTGCGCCTGCTACGGGCTGGGTGAGTGGTCGAGATCTCCCTCTCACTTTCCGCAGCCTCCTTCTGCGATATGACCGTTTCGCAGAAGGAAACCACCGCGTCCCAGGACTCTGCGCTGCCGACCATCGACTCGACCACGGCCGGCAGCGACAGGTCACTGCCTACTTCTGAGATGAGGGCACTGCGCGGCTCCTCCCAAGTGGCACACTCTGCCAGCGTATGCCACGCCGTGTCCTCCCGGCAGTCGACGCCGTGGTGACACCGGGCGTCCGGCTCCCTGTTTATGCGACACAGGTATTTCCCGAAGCAACCATGCCCCGAGAGCACCTGCGTCACCCGAAACGACAGGGAGCCGTGCCTCCTCCCGAGCCAGGGCTCGAGTACTGGCCGGACCGCCTTGATAGTGCTGAGGCCGGCGGTAGGGCGTGAGAGCCTGTCCCGCCATTCCGCCACCAGGACCTCGCGAAGCTGAGACCGACGCAACTCCATATGGCGCTGCATCAGCCTTTCGCCTCGCGCCCGCGCTTCCTCGCGCCACCGGTATAGTGACGCGAGTACTTTCGCCTCCAGGTCCCAGGGCGGGGATCCAGCCAGTACGCAAGCCGCCTCGTAGGAGAACGTGCGATATCCGCGGACGACTCTGACGGCCATCGCTCTCTGCGGCTTCCGCAGGACTGCGATGCTACCGGCCGTCAGATCAGATACAGGGCCATCGATCGCACGATCCCCAAGTAGAAACCTAACCTAACCTATAATAAATGCTTAAAATATTTATTTACAAACCCTAAATAAAAATTAAGATAAGTAAATACCCAAAAATCAAGCAAAGAACCGCCTAATCAAATACTTACAATATTTACTTACAAATTTTTAAAGAAAATCGAGAAAAAGAACCTAACCTACAAACCCTAAAATATAAATAAATGAAATATGCAAACAGTCAGTATTCCAGTGAATCGCAATAATCGAATGCAACTATTCGCCTATACTCTCCAGGATACGTGCGTTCGCTACGAATAACTGAATCCTTATGGCAGCGGCGCGTCATCTCGCAGTTCAACCTGAGGGGTTGTCGACTGCTTAACCAGGCTTTCCTGTGGATACCTCAATAAATTAGGCCTCCAGTCAGGGCATAATACACTTAAAAACTTAACTACACAATATAAACTTAAAAACTAAGCGACTACACGCTAAGGGCACCCCCTGTGGGGTACGGACCTCGGCTTAGGGCGTCGCTGGGAGAGGGCAGCAAGGGACAGGCTGGATCGGAATTATGGCAGCGGCGCGGCTCTCAGCGCGCTTTATATAGCACGGGCGCGAGGCGTGTACGTACTCTGATAGAATACCTTAACAAATGTTCGCCGTGATTGTTTAAATTGACATAACTTTTTTATTTATGAACCGATTGACATGAAATAAATACTAAATGTTAAGTGAAGCTTACTACAATATATTAGTGAACCGCATCTAAATCGAATAAGCCGTTTCTGATATTAGCGTGCACAAACACACAGACAAACAGACAAAAAAAAATGTAATTACAATTTCGGGTTCGGCATCGATATAATAACAACCCCTGATACTTTTTTTTTTTATATATTTCCATTGTACAGACACCACTTTTCTACAATTTTATTATATGTATAGATAAGTCAAGGTTTTCTCTCGATGCATCTGACCTGACAGCTTAAAAAGGAAAAGGCGACCGGGAGTAAACTTGACAGAGGAGGACGACATAAAGCATCATGAACATCAAAGAAGGAAGGGACCTGGATGTACATGTGTGTACAGATGCGTATAGAGTTTTTAACCCTAAAAATACTAAAGCCTGCTTGCCCCACAACTCGCTAAATACGTTTACCGCTAAACGTCAAAGATCGCTTTGTTTCTGTCCACTGTTTGAAGATGACAGAGACAGAATGATGTTTTAAATTGTGTTAAAGCGCTAAACGGATTAAGTGATTTATGGAGCAAGTTCGCCTAACTGTTAAAACTCCCTTCAAATACATTTTCTCAGATTTGAACACTTGTGAGATTGGCTAAATGCAAAATTTATGTATGTGTTCAAGCTTTGTGCTCATGTTCAAATACCATTGCCACTTTCACGCCACTTTCTAGAAGGTATTGTTATATTTGTAGCATACCTATATGTCTGACGTGGCGTTAGAATTAAAATAATCTCTACTATGATAGACATCTATACATATAATAAATCTGTAGAAGGGTCAATTCTGTACATTGAAAATATTGAAAAAATAAATAGCGGGGGGTGTTGCTGGATCGATACCAAACCCAAATATGTGATTAAAAAAATTTTTGTCTGTCTGTCTGTCTGTCTGTCTGTCTGTCTGTATATGCAGGCATCACGTGAAAACTAACGGTTCGATTTCGATGAAACTTGGTATAATTATACCTTATTATCCTGGGCATAAAATAGGATACTTTTTATCCTGGAAAAATACGTAGAAAAAAAATCTTATTTTTCGGTTTTATTCATAGACGTTGTTCTGTAGAACCGCGAACACACGTTGCATTACCCGTAGTGGATAATTTTCCATTTCAATTTAAGAGAATACAGTTTCCTGTAGCTTTGTGTTACGCCATGACAATAAATAAGGCTCAAGGTCAGACCCTAGGAGTTGCTGGCGTAGATCTTACCGCGAGTTGTTTTTCACACGGGCAACTTTACGTAGCTCTTTCCCATGTGAGCAGTCCAAGAAATCTTCATGTTCATATTCCGGACGAGCTCACTAAGAATGTTGTGTATGCTGAAGCTCTCAATTAACTTTCTGTCGCATTGTCACGATCACTTTTTTATTATTGCAAACTTTTCGTCATTGTCAGTAATTTACTGCTACATGCTACTTATCAAGGTCGGAATTACTATGAAAAAAATACTTACTACAGAACGCGAGCTCAACAGCAGTAGCTCAATAGAGGGATCTCCTTAATTATTATAGGCTTAGCCGTATTTGGGTCCAATAGATATTTATAAGATGTCATTGTCAGAGTTACTCAAAATGGAGAAATAAACCATCCACGCGAAGACCGACATCCGCGCGGACGGAGTCGCGGGCGGAAGCTAGTGCAAAATAATATTATGTAATTGCAACGCAATTTCGTTATTATTTCGTCACACGGCTTTTTATCTATACTAATCCATATCTAAACTAACAATATTGTTTATTTGATTGTGATAATCTCTAGAACCAGCAGTCGTAATTGATAAATTATTTTGCATTGATAGCCAATTCTTGAGGAAGACTGTAGGCTACTTAAAATCACGCTAGGACTTTTAAGAGCCGCACAAAAATGAAAAGTCAGAACGAACGCTGAGCGAAAACGGAGTACAGTGTAAGCAACGAGTTATGAGCGCTGACCTTGAAGAAAACAAACGTCACAAACCTTTATGTCTTAGTAATAAGGGTTTGTTTCGCTTGTTTTTTTTCAAGATCAGCGATCATAACTCGTTGCGTGACTTGTAATAGTACGGGCAGCCAATGCGATGCGACGGGGTGAGTCGGGGGAACAAGTAAGAAAGAAAGAAAGAAAAATGCGTTTATTGGCATTACAGCAAAATAAATACACCTTAAAACTATAAAAACAGAAAACAAATATTATAATGCCAAAAGGGCCTCAGCTCAGCATAATGTCAGATGACAACACAAGGTGTACCACCTGACGCTGATTTTCAGCTGCAACCCACGAGTGCCATACGCTGGAATAACAAACATATAGAGACGTGTGTGTCCGATAAAATAAATTAACAAAATCAAACGTTGCTACATACATGTATGTGTGTTGTATTTCAAATAAATGGGTTATTTAATTTAGTTTATGTGTGCGTACTACCTACACTAAAAACAAATAAATAAATAGAAAATATATATACTAAATATATATATACACAAAATCGTGTGACTATATTGTACTCCTACTACGAAACGGATTTTCATTTAGAGTAAGGACAATAATATATGCAAAAATGTAAACTGATTGAAATTAAAAGTAAAAATAATAAAATCGTTAAAATTGGTAAAGTTCATAAAATTCATAAAATTGACAAAATTTATTGTTTTATATGGCAGATATGTCGGCTCGAATGTTTTCAAAATCTTTTTGATGACCTAAAAGAAATTCTTTTAGTTTCAATTTGAAAGTCGAGGAACTTTTACTGAACTTTATGGGAGGAGGGATATTGTTCCAGCATTTAGTAGCTGCGTAGCGAAAACTGCCTCTAAAAGCCGCCGACTTGTGCTGTGGGGTGGAAAGCTGTTGAGAACATTTTCTTCCCTCACCGATTCTGTGTCTTCTTGTCCACGATAGTTTGTTATATTAATAAGTAAGTACGCGGACACAAGCTAGTCAGAAATAATCTATTTTAACAAAGTCGCTTGACCATAACTTAATTTTACTACCAGCTTTATCAGCTCGAAATCTATTAACGTTACTTAGCACGTGCCTCAGCTTAGACATTTATTCAAAATAATAACAAAAAAATATTTATTAACCAAAGACCGTTCTTTGAAGACATTTCTTTGAAACTAATACAAATAAACGACTTTTGGGCACTGTTCCTGTTGAAAGCGATGCGGACGAATTTTTTGTTGCCCTATGATTATTTTACTTATTTTTTCATATAAATGTACATATTATTATTATTATTTTAAATATTAGCATATATTATGTAAATATTTATCACATAATAAATAATAAAATCATTGTATGTTTGCAAACTAATAAACGACTCAAATATTGTTGCAAAGGAAACATAATTTCTATATTTTTATTCATGGAGTCCAGTTTATGTCGAGCCTATAGATTTAAGAAAGAAACTGTTTTTATATTTCTATGGTCAAGCCTGTCTCGTGGAGTGATTGGGAGTTTTAAACGTCGATACGATACGATTTCAGCGTCGTAGCTCTACAGCTACGACGCTGAAATCTCAAATGGTTAATGGTTTGGTTAATACCTACGTATTGTAAAGGAGACCAGTCACGTTTCATACAAAGTTAGGCCCAAAACCCAAAGTGCCAGCGAAAAAATGAAACTGGTACTCCAGGAGTGGCAACAGAAGTGAAAACAAAACACAAACAGAGCACCTTGCCATCACTCATTGACATATCGCATATACATTAAAACCGAGTACTTACATCCCGAGGACAGCCGAACACATCCGAAGCGGTTCGGTTACGGTAACAGTGGCGCGAGATCAATAGTTTTTCCCATAAAAAAATTCCCAACGCGCCTAAAGAATTTTTCACTTCAAAAATGTATTACCCTTGTAGGGGAAGTTGTTCTTATAATTTTTTACCATTACGCCGAATCTCTACGACCATTCCTTCTACCGTTTTTATTTTATTTTATTTATTTTAGGAAAACTTACAGCTAAACAAATACAGTAAGTAATAATTTATCACACTAATGTTATAAAGGCGAAAGTTTGTGAGTGTGCATGTGTGTGTGTGTGTTTATATGTTTGTTACTTCTTCACGCTCAAAAGGCTGGACCAATTTTGATAAAATTTGGTATGGAGGTAGCTGACACCGTGGATTAACATATAGGTTACTTTTTATCCCGATATTCCTACGGGATCGACATTTACGCGGGTCCAACCGCGGGTCGCAGCTACAAAAAAAGGCCAATTACAAGTTTCGACGTGTAATATTTAAATCATCATGAAACAGAAAAAAATAATTATATTAGACTCTATGGCAAAACAGAATAAAAAAAACTGGCCAATATGAGTCGGACTCGCACACGAAGGGTTCCGTACCACAAGGCAAAAACGCCGAAAAAACATGTTTTTTGTATGGGAGCCCCCCTTAAATATTTATTTTATTTTAATTTTATTTTTTAATATTAAAGTTAAAATACAACTGAGTATTTTGTGATTTTTTCAAGTGCCTACCTGTTGCCATTTTTGATATCGAGCAAAAAAGGGCAAAAAAATCGCGTTTGTTGTATGGGAGCCCCCCATAAATATTTATTTTATTTTGTTTTTAGTATTTGTTGTTATAGCGGCAACAGAAATACATCATCTGTGAAAATTTCAACTGTCTAGCTATCGCGGTCCTTGAGATACAGCCTGGTGACAGACAGACAGACAGACGGACAGACGGACAGACGGACAGACGGACAGACAGCGAAGTCTTAGTAATGGGGTCCCGTTTTTACCCTTTGGGTACGGAACCCTAAAAACTACTATTTACGCTCGAAGAAGCAATTAGATAAAATTTTCTTCAATTTAGCAACACTAGTATTGAAAATGTCGATATCAGCTTCCTGGCAGGTTGCGTTGTACATATGACTCGCTCTCACCATGTACGAGTTCCGTCTGTATGACGAAAAAAAAAGTAAAAAAGTAAGTAATTAGTAGTTAAAAGTTGAAAAATCTAGTTCTATATCTACATTTTAATAAAATATAAAACTATCAATTGGCGAAAATAAATAAAGGTGACCTTGAACAAGTCTTCCCTACTATGACAATAAACCTCTGCAAGTGTTTCTATAACAATTTTTTCCATATATAGTTTTAAAATCCCTATTTTTTTCATGTACAAGTATGAATAATAAAAGTAAATACTGTCCTAAAAGCACATTAAGACGTTGGTCCCGGCTATCATTCGTGGATCTTTGACAGTTGTTACGGGTAGTCAGAAGCCCGAAAATCTGACAACCAGTTTTACCAAAGAGTTATCGTATTACCCAGTAACTGGGTTGTGGAGGTCAGATAGGCAGTCGCTCCATGTAAAATACTGGTATTCAGCTGCATCCAGTTAGACTGGAAGCTGACTCCAGCATAGTTGGGAAAGGGCTAGGTAGATGAGGACTGTCCTAAAAAGTAAGAAACAGGGTAATACTTTTTTTTCGCTGACTTTGGGTTATGTCGTGATAAAAACTCTGATTTTGATATTTTTAGGTGACATTTAATAATGAGTGCACCTGTGCCTTTTATCATCACCTATACATATACCTACCATATACCTATCATACCACCATACCATACCATATACCTTTCATATACCTATTTACGTATATCACAAAATAATTTATCGTATTCGTATTGGCTTTTGTCGGTGGTTTCGCCCGCGTGGATGTTGGAAATTCTACCACGGAAACGCACTACCAAGATAAAAAGTATTATATTATGTGTTGATCCAGGTTGTAAACTATCTGTATGCCAAATTTCATCCAAATTTGTTCAGCCGTTTTTGCGTGATTGTGTAAAATACTTCCAAACATACAAGATCTCACATTAATAATATTAATATAACATATAATAATAATATTATATAAATTTTAGGATAAATGAGTTAGGTAATGTTAGTAATTATATATTTAAATAAAATATTGAAGTCGATTTCTCAGAAAATTATTCCATGTCCAATGACCGAGAATCGAAAGATTCATCCCCAATCAACAGAAAGGGAACTAGACTTTTCTTCCGAAACCTTTACCAGAGCTGAGTGTTGATTATTCCATAGTAGAAGTGTTGATTATCCGTAAGTAAACCAACTTCTCCTCTAAGTTTCGTCACGTCCATAATTATGGAAGGACTTACTAAAATAAAACTATTGTAAGTAAACGAGGATTTTTATTGAAATTAAAGTGGTTATCTGATTCTAATTTGTTATGAATATGTTGAATGAATTTGTTATGAATGAATTTGTTATGAATTTGTTGAATGAAAAATGAATTTGTTATGAATTTGTTTTGGGTTTCATATTTATAAAATGATTATAAGTAATCATAAACATTTTTATTTCAGACAATATCCATATTTTAACACACACAATTAAAAAACGAATTCACATCAAAATAAAACAAACGACACAAAAACAACACACAAAAATAAAAGCAGTTAAAAACACAAAACCAACCAGGTTTAAGACAGTTACACACATTAGGACCGGGAGGAACTGTCCACTGCTCACAGTTCAGTATGCAAACGTATCCAGTGGCGCAGCAGTGGAGAGTCCCACCTGTCCATTATAAAGTGACTTTATTTTTCTCATCAAGGAACACATTTTCAGGACTCAATGTAGAAGCTAGTCCTAACTCAAAATAGAATAATCCAATAAAAAAAGAATGGTAGATATCTTAGTTTACTCGTACATTTCAACACTAGTCTTACGAGTGTTATAATGTGGTAGAAGCAACGTGATCCAAATAAACAAATGAAATACATCTCGGATGAGACCGAGATAAAATCAATAACATTTACAAACTTCGTAAGCAGGGTCTAGTGGGACGTGCCGGCAAGTGGGTGCTACCCTTCAACCTTACCCTAACACTGGTAACTCTCCTCTGGCCTCGAATACGAATCGTCACATAATGAGAACGTGAAAAACACTCGCTCCTCACAACTTCTCAGTCCGCAAGCCATCAGCTACAAAACGAATCGAATACGCAAACGCATACACGCAATTACAACTCCTAATTTTGTAGCAATAGAGACGATTTTCCTAGAATTTCAAATAAATATACTGGAGTGACACTTTTCCGAATCGCTGTTTGATATTCTGATAACATTTGTGAAATAATAGGAGATGCTCCGGTTCATGTGCGGAGACACCCATTTAACGTTTGGCAAAATTTGATGAAAATACTAAGATGGCGCTTTGGGCACCGAATGACTGCGTTCGTGACTTATAATCTCGTGACTCTTTATTTTGACGAGTCTCTCATAACGGTAAAAGTTTCATAACTACGAGACGTCTGACATGAGAGCACTTTGTGACTACGCTTCAATTTAAGTTTGAATGATTGCAGTAACGTTGTCAGAATACGTTATTTGAAACATGCAGCAATATATTTATAAACTGTTTCTAGTTGACTGGAGTTACTACGTTGAGTGTATATAAAGAAATATTTCAGTCTCCACATTCGATTTATCTTCTTTTACAAAGAAACTGGTAATTTATGAAATTGCTAAGAATTTCATATCTCTGTACGCGGTTTTGATAAAGTTTTGCATAATAAGATCATCGTGAGCAGTGGTGACCCCGACTGACGAGTTGTAGATCCTAGGTTCTAATCCAGACAGGCGCTTTACTTTGTATAAATTATTTCATCACTACTGCTCTCATGTCAGACGCTTGAAGGAAAACATGCTTGAAGGAAAACAGCGTGAGGAAACCGCCATGTCCTAGAACCAACAATTCGAAGACATGTGACATCTACCAACCCACACCGGGTCTGCGTAGTGGATTACGGCCTACTCCCTCTCACAGAGGAGGCCTGTGTTTAAAGTTATAAAACTAATACATTCATAATACAATAAATCATAGAAAATTACAGAGAAAAATAATAATAATAAAAATATTTAAAAAATAAACATTGCAACTCTCGTGAACTACAAACTAAAATTACCCGGTCTCATTAACTATTATCAAAAATGTTCAAAATGTGGATATATCATCGTGTATCGAATACAGACATTTCCCCTAAGGCCTCATTTACAGAGACGCGCGGCGTCGCGCGTTGCGTTGAGCGGCGCGGCCCGCACTGAATTCAAATATATGGCGTTGTATGAGTGCGTTTACGGAGAACGTTACGTTACGTTTGTTTGAATTAGGGCGTTTTTTGCGGCAGAGCCCGCGGATGGCACCGATCGACCGGCGTTTATCGCGGCGGCGCACGCAGCGGCAATTCTCGATGAAGCTATGTCCTATGCTATGTGCCGCCGCGATGCCCGCCGCGTGCTTCGCTACACGCTAGAGGATTCGCCGCGGGCGCCGCGGCGGGCACCGCCACGCTTCCCGTCTCGCTTCTCTATGAACATGGTCGTATATTGCTACAAGTTTGTGTTTACGCGTGCGATGATGCGTGCCGCTTCACGCGCCGCCCCACCGTAAACAGAAAAAACGTCCGTCGCGCCGCGAGACGCCACGCCACACGCGACGCGAGACGCCCCGCGTCTCCGTAAATGAGGCCTAAGGAACGCTTTAAGTCTTGACTTAAATGAGCTCGTGTATATTATTATTGTATAGGCTGATTATGCTTTATTTTATGCAGGTATGTTACGGGAGGGACCTAATCGGTTGCTATACACTCAGAACGCCAATAGCCTGCAACTCGCAAGAGCATATTTTCTGGAGCACCGCCGTGTCCTCGTAGAGGCGATCGGCAGCGGCGGCGACCTCTCGCGTCCGGCCCTGGTGCAGTCATGCTAGCGAAGGAGGTGGCAGGACGGCTCAGGGAGAAAGCCTCCCGTCCCAGCCGCCGCGGGAGACGCTCCGGGCGTCGGGAGCCGCGTGACGACTCCCTGCCACCGTAGGCGCGGGCCTGCGGGCGAAGAGTAATGGATAGCTCACCGTCCGATCAGGACCAGGCCCGTGCCGGACGGCGTGTACGTGTTCCACGCGCGCTTCAAAGAGATGTCAGCATCGAGGAGGGGCCCCCCTTAGGGCCGAAGCCTGCCGGGTCAGCGGGGTTGTCCGAAAGGGCTACTGCTGGACCGGAACATAAAGGGCCAAGGAAGGAACACGGATGGGTTTTAGTCAGTAAGAGTCTGACACTCCCTTCCACTCCACCCAGAGCGGGAGGAGGTCATTTGATGACTTCCCATCCGCAAAAAAAAGAGCATATTTTCTCCGCTTACAATCCTCAATATAAAACCCTCTTATTTTATTGATTTCAATATGTCACAGAACTCTGATTTTGAAAAGAAAGTCTCGTGCAGTGTTCTGAATTTCCGAGCAACGAATAGCGTATGAGTTAAAACCCGCACTGGACCCGCGTTGTGGATTACGGACCACCTCTCACAGAGAAGAGACCTGTGTCCCATCAGTGGGAATATTGTAGGCTGGTTATGATGATATGAATACTGGTATTCAGCTGCATCTGGTGAGACTGGAAGCTGACTTCAACTTAATTGGGAAAAGGTTAGGCAGATGATGATGATGGTTATCATGATATGAAGAGCATCGTCTCAATCAGCTACACAAGTCGCGTTTCAATGTCATTAACCCTTCGCATGTCGCGCGTACAGGGTATGTCTGCTAATTGGACACGCAACGGGTTAAAACAAATAATGCTTTTCCATTAATTTTATTAATGTTTTCACATTCAAATCAAGAGCCTATTTGAATTACAATCAGAACATACAACAATAACAAAACAATTGAAAGTTCAACTATCTCGGCTTTGTGCTATGACATATATATTTAATTATTTAAATTGGTATTGTTCGTGTTGTTATAGCAAGATGAGCTTTAAAAGTAATGCTGTCTTATTTATTAAACTTAAATAATGTTATCGCTGACCTTTTTTTATTAAAGTCGTGTACCTAATCTAATGTAACTAGTCTTTATTGTCCTATTGCAAAGCTAAGGCCTCTCTCACAAAATTCTGTCTTTTGCTAATATAATTCGTGTATCTAAAGTATGTATATGTGTATATTAATGCAGTTACTTTTACTAAGTCTCATCTAAACCAGAGGTACAGATAGCGTTAATATCCTAGACTCCTTGGAGTCACGCCGATACGTATTGAGAGCCGGTGACGTTTAAAATATTACAGGTTTGCTTTGGATAGTGTGAATTGCCACCAGTAGTAAGTAGTAACACACATTTCATCGAGTGCTTCCAATTTTTATTATTGTTCAGCAGCTGCTTCGGTTGGCTTTTCAATGAGATTGCAGAGTAAATGGAACTTTAGATCACAATTTTTTTTGGGTAAACGACTAAAAAGTAGTGCTTTGTGTAGTATCAATGTCTGCAGCTAATTAAAAGTAAGTGCTATTGGTTTTGTTGTTCGGTCATTGCTTGCTTCTTAATGATTATTGGTTTTACACTCATTACATCATTACTACATAATTAACCGTTATTTGCCATCTGTCCAGTTTCTTTGGTGTATCGTTTGCTAATCAGTTGTTGCTGTTTATAATGCTAAACTGGGTTTAGATCTTTAAAACTCATTCATCATCATCATCTGCCTAGCCTTTTCCCAACTATGTTGGGGTCGGCTTCCAGTCTAACCGGATGCAGCTGAATACCAGTATTTTACATGGAGCGACTGCCTATCTGACCTCCACAACCCAGTTACTGGGTAATACGATACCCCTTGGTAGGACTGGTTGTCAGACTTTCGGGCTTCTGACTACCCGTAACGACTGTCAAAGATCCACGAATAACAGCCGGGACCAACGGCTTAACGTGCTTTCCGAGGCACGGAGGAGTCACGGTATGTAAAGATGGTCACCCATCCACAGACCAACCGCGGCAAGCGTAGCTTAACCTGATCGATTGACCTGTGCGGCTGTTATTATTTAGCCACGGGCCCCTCATAAAAAAAACTTATATCTTTAAAACTCATTATTTCTATCAAAATATTCTCATGTAGAAAAGCTAACTATTTGTGGTCTATGCTTAATCTTACTAAGACATCGGTTTTTGTAACAATTTGCCTATTACGGTTACAAAAAAGTTATAAATAAACTTAGCAAAAGCCCTAAGGAACAGGTATATGTAAATAAAAGAAACAAGTAAATGTTGTGCCTAATTTATTATCGTTAAGTATTTTTGGTTGCTTCGTCAAATTACCTAGTAAGGATATCTCCTACTGGTGTCCAAACGGTACATTCCTGATCTGAAAAGGAAAGAAAAACTGTAAAAATATGTACGATTGGTACTAACCAAAAGAATTTTAACTTTACACACAATAATGTGGTTTCTTAAAAACGGAAGAGTATTTATTTGCCCTCACAATTGTCGAATTCTTTCCTTTATTTTTGTAAAACATTGTAAGTAATCAGTCCATTCATCATCATCATCATTCCAGCCGATGACATCTACTGCTGGACATAGGCGTCCCCCAACCACCTCCACTTTGACCGGTTCTACGTCTTCCAGTACGCGGTAACTAAGAACTAATTGGGATAGGTACTAAAAATAATAATTATGATTTTTTGAGAATTTATAGAAAATTTGTTTCAATGAATGGATAGTGCATTTTTAAGGCTTTGACTGCCAACGCGGTCACCGGTGACCGCGAACAATAGATTTTCAATTGTGTCTGCTGTCTGGCGTTCAACGTGTTAAACAATATTTCCCGTGGTAAAAAAATTTATATCTGTGGATAACTCACCCAGTCTTCCTTAAGTCATCGTTGCCCATACGAAGTTCAGAACCACGGCAAGTGTTCCAGGTTATCTGAGTATTGGTGGTGCATTTACGGCCGACTAAGTGGTTGTATGTCACGGTAGCAGCAAACAGTTCCCAGGCACGATTGTGATTGCAGAGATTGGCGAGACAGCCAGGCTGGGAGATACCACCGTTGGGGTAGAAGTCAGCGTCAGCGACGTTGGAGCCGATACCAAGACCGCCGACAGTGTAACCGCCATCGGTGTGGATAGCTTCAACGTAGCCAGCGTCACTGGGTCTGACGCGGTTTGAGTTGTAGTTCCATAGGGGTCCAGCAGGGTCCAAAGCTAGAACCCAAATAAGTGTTTATGCATTTATTTAGTTTATATTACTGAGAGCGGGACCGAAAAAACTAAGGGCATAAAATATGCGTACCTGTAACGCTAGCGACTCAAATCAACAGACAACAGCTAAGCAGCATTAAATATGTTAAGTACCTGTAATACGAGCGACTCTCCCTCCAAGTTCTCTGCCAGCGTTACCAACAAGGTGGGCACCCAAGCTGAAGCCAACCAGGTGCATTTGGTTGAAGTCCTGACCAGTCACTCTATTTAGGAAAGCTAGGAACTGTCCAAGACCACGGCCGACGGCGGGTACACCTCTGGCAGCTGTGGCGTAATCAGACAACGCGAGTCTTCTCCAGTCCAGGACAATGACATTCACGTCGCTCTTGCCCAAGTAAGCTGAAAGTTAATTAAACATCATTGTTAGGTATCCCGAAATATTAATAGCGAGTTGTTTTAGGAGAAATCCTTTTAATTCTTAAAAAATATTTCAAGACAACCTCTTTTCTTCGTCATTTTCTTTTGTGTCTAAATTCGCCCTCTTCAGGGCCTACCTTACAGGTACCCTTAATAGGACTCTTGTATACAATTAAACTGCTTCAATGTAACGTGCTTGGTTGTTCCTGTCTAGTTATTAACATATTGGTGGATCGAATAAAATGATTGTATTTGATAAATAAGTATTATTCACCGTTTCTGATGGTGGGGTTGATGTCCGTGTGCTGGTTGCTGAGCCAGCCGTGAGCGATGACCACGGTGGGGACATTGGCGTTGAAGTTCGAGTTAGTGATGGAGTTCGCATTATTGATCGTCAATGTTTGCGAAATTCTTTGGTTGCGTCTGTAATCATTATTATAAATGATAAACAAGTATATATTATATTTATTTCTGTCAATTGGTTAAAAAAAAAAACAAAACTCTTTTGTACGTTAACATTAAACTATGTTTTAAAACTCGATGAGTTCGGTGTTTCCTAACTGACTACCTACTCTGAGAAGAAAGATCGAAATACAGGGTTATTGGTAAAACATTAACCACCTCTTAAGAGGTCATTGTACTCATCATTGTGAACAACTTTTACTATGGGATCAAACCTGAAATCGCAAAAAAAAAAATCTGCTGTTCCATTTATGTAGGGAACAGCAGATTTTTTTTTCGCGATTTCATGTTTTGACAGGTTCACTGTACTTATTGAGGGCGATAAGTTCTTGGCCGACTCAGTTTAAGTTGCCATTGACGCCCCGATAATTTATCAAAAATTATTTTAAAATGACGATGTTGTTGTTATTGTTGTGTTGTTGTTGTGCGATGTGTTGTTGACAACAACAACACATCGCACAACAACAACACAACAATAACAACAACATCGTTATTTTCGACAAAAAAAATCGTTATTTTTTTTTAAAAAAACGACAAGTTATTTTTTTTAAACTTCTCAGATCTAGTTTCTTACTTTACATTAATTTATTATCGTGGTGCTTAATGTGTCATATTTGTCAGGAATAGGCGTATCTTATTTTAATAGACATCATTTACAGCTTAAAATCATGTACAGTCAACAAAAGATACAAGTATGCAGGATCGTCGGATATAGTTGAAGTTTAGTAAGAAACCGATGGATGTTCTCGAACAAAATTTTATTTTATTAATAGAAAATAAACAGCTCATTTATTAAATTAAATTTCAGTTGACAAAATCCATCGATTTCTTACTAAACTTCAACTATATCCGACGATCCTGCATACTTGTATCTTTTGTTGACAGTACATAGTTTTATGCTTGAAGGATGTTACAAAAAATCATATTTTTCTTGAAAAATCCTTATTTTTTCTTCCATCTCCATAGATGGAATGTATAATAATTTACCTAGTATATAGCAAGTATGCATTGTTGGCTGGGTTCCTTTCGATCTCATTGAGGAGTGCCATATCAGGCTCAGCCTCGAGGTCTACGGTATGCATGACACCCTCGCCATCGGGAAACTCGATGTACCGCTGGTACACACGGTCCTCAGAGTATTCCGGTGTTAACGGAACCGCTGATGCGGTATACACTGAAAAAAGAGTTTCTTCGTTATTTTCTGTATTTTTGCCTGTATGGTCGTCTTTCTGGAGAATATGTTTTTTTTACTGGGATTGATGTTCTTTGTAACTTCATTATACATTTCAAATAATTGCTTTATCCATCAAATCTGTTTTTATATGCAAGCAATATTTGATCATTATTTTACAAACAAATTGTGGACGGCTTGGATGGGTCTTTGCCAAAATAATACGTTTACTTTTTTGTTTCTTCAAATTGTTTGATACGCTTTATATTTCTCAGTCACTGAGTCTCTACTGTCTCTATGTCTTATTGTCCCCAACTGCCAAGTGATTTTCCCCATTAGTTAATTGAATTTCAAAGTCATATTGGTACGAACGAACTGCTCAGACTTCTATAGTCATGAAAAAAATAACCAGGAGTAAGAGAAGAGAAACTGTATCGCGTCAAGACAATTTAAATTTTTAGTTCATAATTTATTTTATTACTAGCTGTGCCCACGACTTCATTCCTGTGCATATACATATCGGAAATAAATCGGGTTTAATGGGTTTAAATTTTTTATCTCTTATATTATCATTTAAAGTAAAAATATATAATCCTAAGTTACTCATTATAAATAAGCTATCTGACAGTGAAAAAATTTGTTAATTATTATTCCCGTCAAAATCGATCTAGCCGTTTCGAAAATTATCAGACAGACAGACAAAACTTTAAAAGAATGTTTTTTTTTTGTTGTTTTTTTTTATATACTTTTATATGCAATTAGTAAAAAGCTGTTATTTTGAGAACACAAACAGAGACTTCAATTTTATTTATTTGTATGTATTGTTAAAAGTACAGAAGTATACTTGCTTATGCATTTACTAAAAAGCTGTTATTTTGACACTACAAATAGACACAATTCTCAACAATTTAGAACAACTTTATTTATTTGTATGTATAGATTTCAAAAAACTTACCCGTCGCGAGTAGCAAACACAAGATAGTCTTCTGCATTGTCACAACAATTAGAAGCCAGTTCAGTTTCGTCTTACCAAATTATAGCTATTTATGCAAAAATTTTATCAGTACTGATGCGTCGACTGATTAATTATCTAACATTATCACTTATTTTTCCTTTTTTACTATCAGTATTATTAGACATATTACATGATAATACCCGGTTTTTTAATCCTATCGGACAAAACATTTCAGGATTGCTTAGAATAGTGTTGATTGCAGCCAGTAGCACACATGTTTTATTGGATCCTTCTTCTTTTTGTTTAACCTATACTGTCCCTCTGCTGGCCAAAAGCCTCCCCCAAATCCTTTCAGGAACTCTTTTTCGGCGCCACCTCGAATCAACCTCGGAGGTGCCGTCCATTCTCAGGCACCTACAGTGTGGAGACTTACTTTGCTCAGCGGCCATCCTGCATGCGGCTGATGCAACCCGCCCAGTTCCATTTGAGCCTGGCAGCCTTCTTGCCTACGTCTATTATACCCGTTTTGGAACGGTGTTCCGAGTTGAAACTTCACTCGAGCACTGATCGAGACTGATCTACTGACTTCGATCTGACTGATCGTGATTGTTTCAATTATTATACTCCCATTACATAATACAGAATAAACCAAAATAACCATAATATATAGTAACATTACGTCCAGTTCGCTTGCCATATCGGGTGACAAAATTCATTTGGCTATACACCCTTATATTTTGATCGTTTTAATCCTTAAAAGGGGTCATTGTACTCATCATTATGAACAACTTTTACTATGGGACCAACCCTGAAATCGCGAAAAGAAAATCAGCTGTTCCCTACATTTATGTTCGTATAACTCCTCAAAATGTAGGGAACAGCTGTTTTTTTTTCACTATTTCAGGGTAGGTCCCATAGTAAAAGTTGTTATAACGATGAGTACAATGACCTCTTTTAAGGATTAAAACGATCAAAATGTAAGGTTGTATAGTTTCAATTTTAAATGCAAAACTATAATTTGATCTATGATATCTCTTTAGCTTAATCGGAATTGTAATTTTGTTTACCAAGCTATGTAGAAAAGCCGGCTAAATTTCATAATTTAGAAGGCTTTTCTACATAACGTGGTCATCTATGCTTAATTTGACTTAGATATTTGCCATTTGTAACCATTTGCCCATGACCGTTAAATCTACTAAGTTATCAAGGTACTTATAAGAAACAGAGTTTATGTAAATAAAAGAAGCAAGTCAATGTTGTGCCGAATTATTTATTATAGTCAGGTAAGTTCGTCAAATTAGTAAGGATACTCCTTGCCGGTGTCCAAACGGTACATTCCAGATCTGAAAACGAAAGAAAAAAAATCGTGTGAGTAAAAATACAAACGAAAATAAAATAAGTAAACATAGGCCAACGGGGCCTATGTTTGCATGGATTGTCATTCGACATTAATAATTTCAAAACAACAACTACGTTTGTTTTAAAAAATGGAGAAGTAATAATATAAATTTAATGACGTCCATTATCTATCTATACTAATAATAAAGCTGAAGAGTTTGTTTGTTTGTTTGTTTGAACGCGCTAATCTCTGGAACTAAGAGGCGGATTTGATAAAATATTTTTGCGTTTGATAGCGCGGGTGAGCGATGAAATGCAACGCGGTGGGTCGGTTACCGACATTTCACGGCAGAAGCTGCTTTCTAGTATTTTTGTAAAATTATGTGCCTATTTAATCAGTACATTGGTGTTAACAACAATATTATGTACATATTTACGTAACTATCATTTCAGCCGAAAGACGTCCACTGCTGGACATAGGCCTCCCCCAAAAGGGGGGGGTTTGCCATAATCGCCACGCTTGGCAGGCGGGTTGGCGATCGCAGTATGGTATGGTGGTGGAATGCATAGAGAACGCTACTGCCCATTCTCCGGTACGCCCCTTAGTCGCCTTTTACGACACCCACGGGAAGTATGGGGTGGTGCTATTCTTTAAGTCCGGCACCACACAGACAAGTCCACCACACAGACAATTAATGAAATAATAATTAAGTGAAATCAAAAATCTGTATCTGTTAATGCAACTCACCCCGTCTTCCTTATGTCACCGTTGCCCATACTGAGTTGAGCACCACGGCAACTGTTCAAGATGAGCTGCGCTTTGTTGACGCACAGATGGCCA
The DNA here is from genome assembly GCA_916614155.1 of Mesoligia furuncula. NCBI lineage: Eukaryota > Metazoa > Arthropoda > Insecta > Lepidoptera > Noctuidae > Mesoligia > Mesoligia furuncula. The sequence goes on along the minus strand of OU744804.1, from coordinate 11,874,854 downwards.
ACCAAGTGGTTGTATGTCACTGTAGCAGCAAACAGTTCCCAGGCCCGATTGTGACTGCAGACGTTGGTGAGGCACCCAGGCTGGGACATACCACCGTTGGGGTAGAAGTCAGCGTCACCGACGTTGAAGTCGATACCAAGACTGTCGACAGTGTTACCCCCATTGGTGTGGATAGCCTCAAGGTAGACGGCGTCACTGGATCTGACGCGGTTTGTGTTGTCCTTCCATAAGGGTCCAGCGGGGTCCAAAACTTAAAAATTCATCGTTGAAATATTGTCAAGGTCGTTATCAAAATGAATAACGATAAAGGTAAGTTGAATCAGATGATAAAAAAGATCACTTTCAATTTCTCTAGAGTTTTTGTTGTTAGCTGATTTCAAATCTGCAGACAACAGCTAAGTTACATTAAATATGTTAAGAACCTGTAATACGAGCGAGTCTTCCTCCGAGTTCTCTGCCAGCGTTACCGACAAAGTGGGCGCCCAAGCTGTGGCCGACAAGGTGCATTTGGTCATAGGCTTGGCCGGTCACACTGTTAAGAAAAGCCAGGAACCGTCCAAGATCACGGCCGGCAGCGGGTACACCTCTAGTTGCAATGGTGTATTCAGACATCGAGAGTCTACTCCAGTCCAGGACAATGACGTTCACGTCACTCTTGCCTAAGCAAGCTGAAATAAAATAAAAAAAAATTTTTAGCTACCCCAAAACATTTCTAGCAAACGACGACGTCAACATACATCTTCATTAAATAATTAGGGATGAAGAGACTTTCCTCAATAATTTTTTATATCTGATTTGCCTCACAACAGCTTACATATTGTGCACGCCATCGTGTGCACCAATATTATAATTCGCGTGCGATGACGTGTGGGCACACCATTACAACGGCAGCGGCAGCGGTCCGTGGGCAACATCGCCGCCCGCGACGGAGCGCCGCGCCGACACACCAGTGCACATCCGGTCGCGCAAGCGACCACTAGCAATATTGTACTCACGCGCATAAATGTATGCGTTTCACCTAATAAAAAAATAGTTGATTCAAGAAGAAAGAGTTTTCATGTTACGCTCCCCTTCATGTGGCGACCGTGAACAATAAATTATCGAAGCTGCTGGAAGTAAGAATCCGAATTGCTGTCGTCGAACGGAAGCGCGAAACAGAAAAACTACACGATCCATGTTCTACCAAAATGGCGGTGGCGTTACAACAGCTATAGAAGAATGGAAGTAAGCCCGTTCCTTGTTTGCTCCCTATCCCTAATTTCCCAGCTTTGGTTGCGTGTAAATGCAGAGCTACCTTGAAGCTGGGGTGAGTTGCCTAGCAGCGTGTTTTATGATTGGCTTGGCTATACGCATGCCATCTTATATTGGTGACCTAGATGTAACGGCCCCGAGTTGTAGGTCGGGGGTTCGTACCCAGACAGGCGCTTTACTATGTGTAAATTATTATGCACCCACGCGGCCACGCGGCACTAATAAATAATATTTTCTCGTAATAATTAACTTTTCTCAAGAATTGTTGAAGTTTGGCTCCCAGGTAAAGGAAAATAGGTGATATTTTATTAGTTGTGAACGGGTATTTGCCGAACATTCCAGACGATCGTCAATTCGCTCGCATCGGCTTCGCTCGCGCCTGCGTAGGCGCGCGGCGGACGTGCCGTGCCGACAACGTGCGCGGCGGAGCGGCCGGTAGCGGCGCCCTACAGGCTACGGGTGCTGTCCGTTCTGTTGGCGAGCTTGGTGGCAGCTGCGAGGTTTGAGCTGGTTGACTGCTGGATGTGTTTTGGTTAGAGTGAACAGTTATTTAACTTTACCTTTCTCATTGTTAAAAGTCATTTCTACGTAACTGTGTTGATTTAATTTTCTAAACAAAAAGTTTCGTGAACCTACCTGTAGTAAACTTGTTAAACAAAATGTCGGACAGTGAACAAGAAAACGATGGCTTAAATTCTATTTTAGTTAAATTAATCCGTAAACGTTCTGGCATACGTAGTCGTGTAACGTATTTTAAAAACTATGTCGCTAATTTTCAGTTAGATAAGTTGGATAGCGTAACTAGTTTAGATATAAGAGAATTATTGGTAAAATAAGCACAGTTACAAGAATTAGTTCAAAAATTTGATGGAGTTCAAACAGAAATTGAAGAACTTTCTGTAAATGCGGAGAAACAGTACTCGGAAAGAGATATCACTAAAAGTGAATTTTGTATCCAAATTGCGCTAGCGCAGGAAATAATGGATTTGTTTTTGTCTAAAAACAAAAATTTGATAAATAATGATTCAATAAAATCTAGTAGTGGAGTAAATGCTTCCATAGAATTGCCTACTATTAATCTACCAACTTTTGATGGAAACTATGTAAAATGGCTAGAGTTTCGAGAAGCGTTCCAATCTCTCATAGATGAAAATGATTCTGTACCGATAATAAATAAATATCATTATTTGAGAAATTCGTTGGTGGGTAGCGCTAGGATTGCTATTAGTTCAATAAATTTTGCGGCTAAGGATTATAAAAGCGCATGGCAGGCTTTATGTAAGAGATATGATAATCCAAATATTCTTATGAACTATCACTTGAACGCGTTAGTAAGTATTGCTCCTATTCAAAAGGAATGTTTCGTGGCATTAAGGCATTTATGTGATTACATTTTTTTTAAATTTAAGTGCGCTAAATACTTTAGAGATCTCTACAGATAGTTGGGATCCTTTAGTGATACATTTGGTGGCTGCAAAGTTGGATCCCAGGACTAGGAGCAAATGGGAAGATCTTAAAGGTAATTTGTCATCCCGTCCATCATTTGAACAATTTCAAGATTTTTTAATTCAAAGAGCTTACGTTCTGCAAACAGCTAACCATAGTCATAGTACTCACGATAGCAAAAACTCTGCTAGAGATAATAATAACAAGGATAATAAATCTGTAAGGTCGTTTGCTACTGTTACAGATAACACAAATAATAAGACATGTGTTGTGTGTGATAAAACCCATTTTATACATCAGTGTTTCAAATTTAAAAGGATGAAATTAAATTATAGGCTTTCCTTGGTAAATAAACACAAGCTATGCACCAACTGTCTTCGCAGTGGTCACACACACACACAGAATGTACCTTGAAAGGTTTGTGCCGAAAATGTCAGGAGAAACATAATAGTTTATTACATAAAAACAGTACAGTTATAAATGTAGCTACTGAAAACACTGAGCCTTCGATTACTAGTGTCCCTGTTAGTTTAGCTGCAGTCTCACCGGGACAAGTTTTATTGTGCACTGCACAGGTTGAAGTGATTAATACAAAAACAAATTGTACTTGCCTAGCTCGTGCATTGCTGGATACTGGGAGCCAGTCTTCATTTATGACTGGCAACTTGAAAGAAAAGCTCGGACTACAGACTGAAAAGCTGAATGCCTTTAATGTAACAGGCATAAACAATATACCATGTGAAATTTCCGAACGGTGCAATATAAAGTTAAAATCAAGGATAGGCATGTTTAGTGTGCATGTCAATTGTTTTATTCTTCCAAAAACTACTGGCAATTTACCTAACGTTCAAGTTAATGTAGAAAGGTTTGGTTTACCAGATAACATTCAATTAGCTGATCCTTTGTATTACCAGCCATCTGAAATAGATATTTTGCTGGGCGCAGATCATTTCTTTAATATTATATTACCAAATAAAATAAGTTTAGGCACCAACAGACCTGTCTTACAGGAGAGCATGCTGGGTTGGATAGTGGCTGGCCCCACCGGGGATAGTCACAATAATAAGAAAATACATTGTAACTTACTCATACCATACTGCGATCGCCAACCCGCCTGCCAAGCGTGGCGATTATGGCAAACCCTCCCAAAATTGGGGGAGGCCTATGTCCAACAGTGGACGTCTATCGGCTGAAACGACGACATTGTAACTTTGTTCAAAAAAGTTCAAAGAGTGATCAAGATTTACATGAATCATTACTAAAATTCTGGGAGGTTGAAGAAGTACCTTCAGAAGCTAATATTTATTCTGTTGATGAACAATTTTGTGAATCACATTTTAATAAAAATACTTGTCGGTTACCTGATGGTAGGTTTTCAGTGATGATGCCGCTGAAGGAGAACCCTGAGCAGGCACTTGACAATTCAGACCCTTTAGCAATTAAGCGCTTTTTTAACTTAGAAAGTAAATTAAATAAAAATCCTAAGTTAAAAGAACAATATGCAAAATTCATAAATGAATATGCAAAATTAGAACACTTAGTTGAAACTAATAGGCCAGAATTCGGATGTTTCTTACCACATCATTGTGTTATACGCGAACAACATGAAACCACAAAACTTCGGGTGGTTTTTGATGCTTCTGCCAAAACAAGATCTGGAAAATCGCTAAATGACATCCAGGCAGTTGGTCCCGTAATGCAAAATGATTTGTTTTCGATACTTATCCAATTAAGATTACATAAATGTGTATTAACAGCGGATGTCGAAAAGATGTATCGACAAATTGAATTAAATGAGTCACAACGGCATCTACAGCTGATATTGTGGAGAGACCAAGTATCAGAGACTATTAAAATTCTACAACTAAAAACCTTAACGTATGGAATGGCATCTGCTCCATTTTTGAGTACCAGGTGTCTGTTTGAGCTAGGTAACCAATGTCGAGATTAGGTTATTGCTGAGGTAATTAAAAATAATTTTTATACGGATGATTTGATAACTGGCGCCTCTTGTGAGGAAGAATTAAAGCACATATATTTAGGTGTATCACAGGCTTTAAATGAGGCTTGTTTTCCATTAAGAAAGTTTAGAACAAATTGTCCTAAAATACTTGAAGATAATTCAGAGTCTAATAATTGCCTTACTTTTCATGATGAAGCCACTGTTTTAGGGTTGAAATGGGCACCCTTGTCAGACAAATTACATTTTCCTAGTGGCATTGAAATCTCTAACAAGATTACAAAAAGAATAATCATTTCTACTACGTGTAAGTTATTTGATCCATTGGGATTGGTTAGTTGTTGCATTATCAAGGCTAAAATATTATTACAAAATTTATGAGCTCTTAAATTTGATTGGGATGACTCAGTACCAGAACATTATGTTAAAAAATGGTTTAGTTTTATAAAAATTTACATTTCTTGTCAGATATTGTCTTACCTCGGAATGTTTTAGGTGCCAACTTAGATGGTCAGTCCGTGGAAATGCACTGCTTTGTTGATGCATCACAACAAGCGTATGGAGCATGTGTCTATATGTGCTCAAATAATAATAAAGATAATACAGTTACTATTAGATTGCTATGTGCAAAAACAAGAGTAGCACCAATTAAAACACTCACTATTCCAAGGTTAGAGTTATGTGCTGCCTTAACAGGATCTGAATTATGTACCAAAGTATTAAAGTCAGTTCCGTGCAATGTAAAGAAAATATACATGTGGACTGACTCCATGGTGGTACTTGGATGGTTAAAAACACAAAATAAAGCCTTGCAAGCATTTGTGCGTAACCGTGTAAACAAAATAAACCAACTTACTGAAACTTTTGAATGGAATCATGTTCCAACAAATCTAACCCTGCAGACTTAGCGTCCAGGGGTATTGATCCACAGCAAGTGCAGGCATCATCGTTGTGGTGGGAGGGATCTTCGTTCCTAAAGGAAGGTAAATCTAAATGGCCTACACAGCCACAGCTTAGCCTTAATAACTTACCCGAAACTAAGGTTCTAACTTCCTTTGAGGAAGCATCAGATAACATTAATTCATTTATCCAATTTGATAAATATTCTAGTTATTTAAGAATAAAAAGATATTTTGCGTACGTCCTACGGTTCCTACATAACTGTAAAAAGAATACTGTAAAAGTGTTAGGACCTTTGCAAACTGAGGAACTTGATGGCTCATTAACATTATTATTAAGGTTCAGTCAGCTGGAGCCATTTGCAAAGGAAATTAAAATAATAAAGGATGGTAAGGCTTTACATCACAGAAGCAAATTGTTGCCTTCAAATCCATTTTATAATAATAAAGGCTTAATTTGAGTAGGAGGTAGGATAAATAAGTCTGATTGTAAATATGATAAGAAACATCAAATTCTATTATATTAGATGCTAAGCAACATTTAACTAGATTAATAATGCGCTGTGAACATTCTACGTTATTTCACGCAGGTCCCCAGTTACTTTTGTCCTCTGTTCGCGAGAGGTTTTGGCCAATAGGTGGCAGAAACTTGGTTCGCACTATTGTTAAGACTTGTGTGGTTTGTACTCGATTGCGAGGTCAGCCGATACAGCCTTTAATGGGAGAATTGCCTAGTGTGAGTGTTAACCCAGGTTTCCCGTTCAGTAGATGTGGGATCGACTTTGCGGGACCTCTAAAAAGGGTCGAGGTAATCGCGTTACTAAAGCCTACCTCTGCGTTTTTGTATGTCTAGCCACTAAAGCTCTACATCTTGTAGTTGTCAGTGACCTAACCACTGAAGCTTTTATACCTACTTTGTTTACGCAGGTTTGTTTCTCGTCGCGGCAAGCCTGACGCGATTTATTGCGACAGTGGAAAAAAATTCGTAGGGGCTAACAATGAGTTAGGGAGAGTAATAAAAGCCAGCCGTCAATCAGTCTCAGATTTCGCGTCAAATGAGGAAATCAAATTCATGTTTTGTCCAGCCTACTCACCACACTTCGGTGGTATATGGGAGGCAGGCGTAAAATCGGCAAAATATCATTTAAAACGCGTTGCTGGTAGTGCCTCCCTTTTTTTTTTTTTTTTTTTTTGAGGATGGGAAATCATCAAATGACTCCTCCCGCTCTGGGTGGAGCGGAAGGGAGTGTCAGACTCTTACTGACTAAAACCCACCCGTGTTCCTTCCTTAGCCCTTTATGTTCCGGGCCAGCGGTAACCCTTTCGGACAATCCCGCTGACCCGGCAGGCTTCGGCCCTAAGGGGCCCCTCCTCGATGCTGACATCTCTTTGAGGCGCGCGTGGAACACGTACGCGCCGTCCGGCACGGGCCTGGTCCTGATCGGGCGGTGAGCTACCCATTACTCTCCGCCCGCAGGCCCGCGCCTACGGTGGCCGGGAGTCGTTACGCGGCTCCCGACGCCCGGAGCGTCTCCCGCGGCGGCTGGGACGGGAGGCTCTCTCCCTGAGCCGTTCCGCCACCTCCTTCGCTAGCATGACTGCTTCGCAGAAGGAGGTGACTGCCTCCCACTCCCTCTCGCCCCGGACCATGGCTTGCACCAGGGCCGGACGCGAGAGGTCGCCGTCGCTGCCAATCGCCTCTACGAGGACACGGCGGTGCTCCGCCCAAGCGGGGCAGACCTCCACCGTGTGCTCCACCGTGTCCTCTGGGCGATCCTGGCAATGGTGACACCCGGGCGTTTCCTCCCGCCTGATGATGTGCAGGAACCTCCCGAAACTTCCGTGTCCGGTGAGGACCTGCGTCAGGCGAAAGGTGAGGGCGCCGTGGCGCCTCTCTAGCCACTCCTCAAAGAGGGGTCTTATCGCCGCTATCGCGGCGTGCCCTGCGCTGGGTTGCGACAGTCGCTCTTTCCATGCCGCCATGAGATCGCGCCGGAGATCCGTCCGCTCCGCAGCGATTTGCCGCGGAAGCGGATCCTCCCCCCGGCGTAGTGCCTCCGCGCGCCACTCATACAGGCGCGCGAGGACTATCGCCTCCAGATCCCATGGCGGCAGTCCGGCAAGGAGGCTTGCCGCCTCGCCAGAGATCGTGCGGTAGCCCCGGATAGCCCTTATGGCTACCACCTTCTGGGGCGCGTTCAGGTAGTGGGCGGCTCGCCGCCGCAGTGAACGCGCCCACACCGGGGCCCCGTATATGGCCATGGACCGCACGACCCCCGCGTAAAGCCTCCGGCAGGAGGCGTTTGGCCCCCCCAGGTTGGGCAAGAGCCGCTTGAAGGCGGCCCCGGCCCGTTCCAGTTTGGGGGCCAAACGTCGGAAATGCTCCACGAAGTTCCACCGGCTGTCGAGGACGAGACCCAGGTATTTCATCGTCATCCCGACGCCGATGTGAACCCCTCCTACCGTTAGTTGGGATCCCGATGGCGGCGCGTTCCGGGGCCCATGAAACGACATGGCCTCGGACTTGTGCAATGCCACCTCGAGACCCAACTGCCGGATCCTCTCCACGACTATCGCAACCCCGCGTGTCATCGCGTCGGCCGCCGCCTGATGCGACCTCCCCTGCGCCAGGACCAGCGTGTCGTCAGCGTAGCAAACCACGCTGACGCCATCAGGGAGGTCGGCGCGCAGCACCCAGTCGTACCCGATGTTCCACAGAGGCGGCCCCAGGACCGATCCCTGTGGGACACCGCACGACATCTCTCGCCGGTTCCACTCCCCATCGCGACCGGGGTAGCTGACGGCTCTTTCCGTCAGATACGCCTCGACTATTCGACGGAGGTAGGGCGGCACCCGGTGATACCGGAGTGCCTCCACAATGGTGCTCCAGGGCAGGGTGTTAAACGCGTTGGCGATGTCGAGTGACACCGCCACGACGACCCCACCCCGGGACACGGCGTCCACCGTCGAGCGCCCCTTGCGGAAACCGAACTGGCTGTCCGCAAGATCCGGCCCCGTCCTCACCAGGTGCCCGACGAGGCGGCCCGCAATCACTCTCTCAAAGAGCTTGCCGACCTCGTCGAGCAGCACGATGGGCCGGAATGCGGACGGAGAGTCCGCAGGGCGCCCTGGCTTCCGAATGAGGACCAGCTTCCCCGTCTTCCAACGGCGTGGAAACTGGCCTCTCTCCAAACATGCGCTTAAGAACGCCTCCAGTCGAGGCCCGAGAGCCCCCGAGGCCAGGACCCAGGCTTTACCTGGCAAGCCGTCGGGTCCTGGGGCGGTATTTTTGGCCTTCAGCCTTCCTACCGCCGCTCTCAGTTCTACCCCGGTCACAGCAGGGATGTCGTCGTCGTCCGCGTGGTCCGCTTCGGGCACCGCAATTGGCGGAGCCATGGGCGGGGGAGTGTGCTCCCCCCGTGAAGGGAACAGAGCGCTCACCACCTCCTCCACCAGCTGGGGGCGGAGACTCTGCGTCAGCGGGGGGGCCCAGGTGCGGAGTTTATTCCGCACCATTTTATAAGGGCGCCCCCACGGATCTCTGTTCAGAGTCTCCACCATCTCCTCGCGGGCCACATCCTTGGCCCGAGTGCCTCCCTTACATTTGAAGAGTTGGCAACGCTTTTTGCGCAAACTGAAGCGATCCTTAATTCCCGCCCCATTTCTCCTCTTTCTTCTGATCCAACTGACACAAATCCCTTGACTCCTGGGCACTTCCTTATAGGCCGCCCGTTAATGTCCGTGCCGTCGTTACCGGTTAACTGCATCAGACCCAACAGATACCAGCTCATCGAGCAGATCCGACAGCAATTCTGGGCACGTTGGCGCCGGGATTTCATGGCAGAGCTGCAGAACAGGACCAAATGGAGGAGAGGGCAACCATTGCTACAAGTCGGCGACCTGGTCGTGCTACGAGAGGACAACCTTATGCCTCTCGACTAGCGCATGGGGCGCGTAATGAAGTTGTACCCGGGCCAAGATGGGATTGTTCGGGTTGCGGACATCGGGCCGTCCACAAAATGTGTCTATTGCCCACGACACCATAGCTGTTGAAATAGCTTCAACGCCGCGGAGTATGTGCACGCCATCGTGTGCACCAATATTATAATTCGCGTGCGACGACGTGTGGGCACACCATTACAACGGCAGCGGTGCGCGGGCAACATCGCCGCCCGCAATGGAGCGCCGCGCCGACACACCAGTGCACATCCGGTCGCGCAAGCGACCACTAGCAATATTGTAATGTCTTGCGTAAAGGTCAACCTTTAAAAATTAATTAGAGCTTTCTATGTACTGTTTTTTATTTCTTAAGTATGAAAGAGGTTTTAATAGAGGAAAAACAAAGAGAAATAATAATAAAAATTAAGTTTTTTAATCTCTGAACAGCAATTCATTCGCTAACAGGAAGCTACAGTATTTCCAAGTATCATTGAGTAGAGAGTAAAACAAACTTTCTTTCTTTTTTTTAGAGTGGCAATTGTATGCCAGAAAATTGAACGGTTCTTGTGGAAATCCTCATGAAGCCGCGGGACGTAACAAGTATTTAATAAAAACAAGTGTGTACTTACCATCCCTAATCGTGGGGTTAAGGGTGGAGTTCTGGTTGTTGAGCCAGCCGTGAACGATGACCACGGTGGGGACATAGGCGTTGAAGTTAGAGTTGGTGATGGAGTTGGTATCGTTGATGGTAAGAGTTTGCGAAATTCTTTGGTTGCGTCTGTAGGGTACGTTTGAAGGGTGTTAATTTTCGGGAGATTTTTTTCTTACACGGTTGTTAAATCAAAATGAAATAGAATATCCTTTGATCATACTTTTTTTGAGTGTGATTGTGATTTAATATGTCATCCATTAAGCATAATTATGTATAAACAGCCTTTTAGCGTTCCCAGTACAGGGACACAGGCCTCCTTTCTGTGAGAAGGAGTCGGCCATAATTTTATAAGGATAGAAAGCATTTGAGTATTCTGGCAAAATATTATACCTGGTGAACAGCAAGTATTGGTTGGTGTATGGGCTAATTTCGATCTCCTCTGATGCAGTATATACTGAAAAGAACAGTAGAACGTTAAGATCGATATCTAGAAAATTATGTAAACTACTACTAGCCGTCTATTATTTTTCGCTTTTAAAATTATAAAATAATAATGTAATTACTGGATATGCTTAATTAAACCATTGATTAATAATTTATTTACTTGTTTGAAATTTTAAAAAATTAACGATGGTGTCATTTTTACAGTTACGTGCAAAACGTAGATTTTCGTTATACAGGTAAATCTAAGAAAATTTCTAAATATTTCAAGAAACAAATGATTTTGCTTTTAAAAACACTTTGTTCAAGGTCAAATTGAATGAGCTAGCGAAACTGAACAGGCGTTTATCAATATAAAATGATTTTTTGATTGTTTTGGGGTCAACGACAGCAGGTTTTGTAGTAACTTGTTGTTTAAGGTTTGAAAATCTGTATATTTTTCGTTTTATCGTTTTTAGGAATCGATAAACTTTTTCTAGCGAAATCTAGCGGAACTCCTCAGACTATCCTATTAAGACTGTGGTGTCTGGCTAGAAAATTAAAATTGACCTTGTATTAGTTATGACAAAGAGAATGTAACCACTAGAGAGCGTATAGGCCGATTTCTTCGAAGGACACGACTCACTACCGCGGGCCGGGGGACGAGGATAGTCGATATCGATAAAATGGATTTTAACATTATGAAAAATACTCAATTAAAATCATAGAAATAATATTTAATCAAAAACAATAAATTACAAAAAAAAAAAAACATGTACCCTGTTATTATTGATTTTTAAAATGAATTAATTTGGTATAATTATGTTTTACGAATTAAAGTTTTAGAGTCCTGATTATTTTTTGAAAAAAATTATAAGCGACCGTCTACCTATTTTTGAATTATGCATCTTGCTAATTCAATTAAATGATTTGTTGATTCTATTTCATATTGATGAAAATTAATATCCGGGAATACATTAAGTATACACAATCAGAAATTTTAAAACCGTCCTTATAAAATAATCGGTTAAATGTATTTTAAAACACAAAAACATGTATGTCAAACAAACAGATGAAAAAAACTTTTTTACTCAAAGACCACCGCCCACAAAAACTACAAAGTGAAAAATATTTACTATCCTTACACACTGGTCCGAGGAGGGAGATTTTGGCGAGGCCATTGCCCAGCAGTGGGACAGCAAGGGCTAGCAAAAAAAAAACTTAAAAAACAAAAAATAGAACATTATCATATACACTATGATGTATGATTGTATGACCGCCTTCCAAGAAATTGTTGCGAATCCAACTGAAAGTTGTACTAATTTGTTGTTATCTGTGGCTTCGTAATAATTGGGTGTAAAATCGCGCGACCGCACTGGGACCGATCGGTCCCAGCACAGAGCATGTCCCAGCGGTGCCTGACGACATAAAAATTATCCTGGACCGACCAGTTCCAGTCGGGGAGAGACAGAACAAAAATCCCGGAACAAACATAAAACAAATACCGAGGAACTCTGAACCTCCTCCTTTTTTGAAGTCGGTTAAAAGTAGATAGCACTGTAACAGTATTAATTTTAATTTTATTATTTTCGATAATTATCAACTTTCTAGCTGACTAAAGGTAAAACTACTATTTTTTACGATAAGCATACAAAGGGAAAGAAAGGGATAGAAGCATTAGAATCGTCTCATACAAGAACGAGACTTTTCCAAAAGACATCAACGCGCAACAAAAAAACATAATCTGATTAGATCAAAAATAATTTTTCGTACTGTTTGCTTACCGGTGAAAAGTTATACGATTCTTTTTAGATGTCTTGGAATGTTTCCCACAGAGAGAGCGAGTGGGAGGCAGTCACCTCCTTCTGCGAAGCAGTCATGCTAGCGAAGGAGGTGGCGGGACGGCTCAGGGAGGGAGCCTCCCGTCCCAGCCGCCGCGGGAGACGCTCCGGGCGTCGGGAGCCGCGTGACGACTCGCGGCCACCGTAGGCGCGGGCCTGCGGGCGGAGAGTAATGGGTAGCTCACCGTCCGATCAGGACCAGGCCCGTGCCGGACGGCGCGTACGTGTTCCACGCGCGCCTCAAAGAGATGTCAGCATCGAGGAGGGGCCCCTTAGGGCCGAAGCCTGCCGGGTCAGCGGGTTTGTCCGAAAGGGTTACCGCTGGCCCGGAACATAAAGGGCTAAGGAAGGAACACGGGTGGGTTTTAGTCAGTAAGAGTCTGACACTCCCTTCCGCTCCACGCAGAGCGGGAGGAGTCATTTGATGATTTCCCATCCGCAAAAAAAAAAAAGCCTATACATTGGCGACCAAAAGCCAATAGTTTTCGAGCGTCGGGGCACTGTATGCGCAGTCTAATAGGTCTGACTAGTATACCAGTCCTGGTTTACAGCTGCATCTGGTTAGTTTGGAAGCCAACTCCAAGATAGTTGAAAAAGGCAGGCAGATGATGATGATCATCAGTTATGAAGAATGCTGCATTTACCTTACTTATAAATGGCTCACTACGGCACATCTACTTTTACGTTAAATGTAACTTAATCCATTAAGTAACTAAGAAAAACTTACCCATAACGAGGAGCAAACACGAGAGCGACTTCAACTGCATCTTGAAAGGAGGTTGAAGTTATTCCAATGTTTTACCACTATTTGTTTTAGGATTTTATCAATGATGAGACAATCCTTTCAATGTTACCTTATTTTTTTAAGAAGATTTACAAATTTCCCTACGATCTGGTCGGTTACTGAAATAATATAAAATAGATAATGTTATGTTATCAGCTTTAATTTTGCAGGAAATGAGGTACTTCAATGTAGGAAGTACATGAATATCTTGTCATGGTTGGTAGTGGTGGCCTGAAGACACTCATCTTCCACTATCCAACAGCAACAAGAAAGTACAATGAACTGAGTTTGGTATACCGGCAAAAAACAACATTGGCGATTGATTATATTCAGAAAGATGATTGCCGGATTATTAATTGATAATGGGTAATAGCTGGGTCCACACCGGATGATCGAGTGCGCTCCGATCGGGACTGGCAGGAGCGCGATCCAACTGCGCAGTCGGTGTGGACGTGTCCCGCGCGATCTGAGCACACGCGGTAGAGCATGCGCTCTACCTACTCAAAGGCATTCATTTACATTTCATTTGTTTACCGCGCTCCGTGTGGACAGCAGGATCGCGGGTTTCCTAAAGCGGATCGTGCGAAAGAATCTCCGTGTCCACGATCGGCGCTCCATCAGCTATTGCTGTCAGGCAGGACGACACATAAAAATTTTCCGTTTCTACAATTTTAATGTATTTATTTTGAAAAATTCATCGAGTCTCAAAAAAATCGCAAAGAATGTGCGCGATTTGGATGGAGTAATGGAACTGTGGAGTTGACGCTGTGTGAGCAGGCCGTGCTCCATCGCCGCCCGTTCGATGTCCACCGCGCACAGGATGGATGGAAAGCAGCTCATGAAGTAATTTTTTGCTCCGTTGGTGTAATTGCTTTATGGCGTACCAGTAGGAAGATAATTAAATAAATAAATAAATGATCGTGGATTGTGAAGCGCCTACTACGCCGCATATTTAACCAGTGCGAAATTGCGCTTTACCTCCAACTTATAGTAACCAATCATCGCTATTACAATGAGGGTTGGATACATAAGCGGATGGAATGGGTAGACGACAAATTGCTTAATATAAAAGAACCGGGTAAATTTATTTTGCATTTTTTTCTACAAGACAACACTTAGTTTCAAATGGGGAATCCATTGGAAACTAAGTTCTTTTATATTAAGGTTCTTTTATATTAAGCAATTTGTCGTCTACCCATTCCATCCGCTTATGTATGATGATAGTACTCGTTTCCAGGTTACTTCTATAACTAAAGGATTATAAAGCGACTTCACAGCTGCTGCGTTAGTAAATTCAAGGGTTTCACGCATTACAAATCCAAGATTCTTGAAGGCTTTCTTACACACCTGTACGATATGTGCGCGAAACGACAAATCCTCGGAGAAAGTGACCCCAAGATCACGCAGCGACTTTAGCCAGATTAAAGATCAATATAAAACAAATACTGGGTCAAAGGTTTCGACTAAAGAAATTATCTTACATGTTTTCCTCGTTCTGCCTAACACGGTAGTGGTAATGCCTAATGCAACTAAACCTCGTCAACCTTCCTGATATACCTACAAGCTACTGGAAAGAACTATTATTACTCTTTTACTACCTACTAAAACAATACGGTAATGAGTGTGACTGCACGACCGACTGAAATAAGGAAAATTATCGCTCTAATTGTGATAACTCGTGACTAATTTGAAAGACCTTTGTTTATTGTCATTGCTCATCGCTTGGCTTTACAGCCATATGCCAAATTATAATACACTAGCTGCGCCCCGCGGTTTCACCCGCATAAGTGTCGATCCCGTGGGAATATCGGGATAAAAAGTAGCCTATATGTTAATCCAGAGTGTCAGCTAACTCCATGCTAAATTTTGTCAAAATTGGTCCAGCCGTTTGAGCGTGAAGAAGTAACAAACATATAAACACACACGCACACTCACAAACTTTCGCCTTTATAATATTAGTGTGATACGTTAGAAAATAGTACTTATGTGGACCTACAAAGCTACAAGGTTATTTTAGCGCGTGGCCAAAATCGGAACTGACGCTGCCATCTTTGTCAATACTATTTCTGTGACATTTGGAGCCGATTCTGTTGTTCACAAACTAAACTAAATTTAAGTTCATGCATCTTTTTCTTTCTATTTCATTAAGAAAAGGACAGAAGATAAATATTAGTTTAGTCCTGTCAAATTAAGATACTCCATAGACAATTTAGACGAGATTAAAAAATGGCTTTTATAAATACGTCAATTTACGTCAGGCGCTGACTAATTTGACAGGACTAAACTAATATTTATCTTCTGTCCTTTTCTTAATGAAATAGAAAGAAAAAGATGCCTGAACTTAAATTTAGTTTAGTTTGTGAACAACAGAATCGGCGCCATTTTCAAATGCTTACTATACCAACGCCATATCAATGTCATTCAGGCGCCAAAATATTATTACAGCACTCTACGTAGGTAGCTCTGCTGCTAATTGCGTTACCACAAACTGTTGCAATGACCTTCATTTTGACAGCTTAACAACATTCATTGCGTTTGCTACTGTCAGTTAGTGTATTTCGCAATTACCCCACAGTTTAATTATTTGTCAGAGAAAGTGTGATAAAAAATAACGAATTAATTTTATTCGAGTTGTAAAGCGGGTGGCTACATAATGACAGCCGCACAGATCGATTGATCAGGTTAAGCTACGCTTGCCGCGGTTGGTCTGTGGATGGGTGACCATCTTTACATACCGTGACCCCTCCGTGCCTCGGAAAGCATGTTAAGCCGTTAGTCCCGGCTGTCATTCGTGGATCTTTGACAGTCGTTATGGGTAGTCAGAAGCCCGAAAGTCTGACAACTAGTCTTATCAAGGGCTATTGTATTACCCAGTAACTGGGTTGTTGAAGTCAGATAGGCAGTCGCTCCATGTAAAATACTGGTTAGACTGGAAGCCGACCCCAACATAGCTGGGGAAAGGCTAGGCAGATGATGAATAAGACGTTTACGATATGAGAATAGATAAAGTCGATTTATGTCACAGTGACCATATTAAGGTGATGAGCTAGTACGTGTACCAGAGGACGAGGTACACGCCGAGGGTGCAGTTACTGAAGTCGCACCGCAGCGTCAACTTCAAGGCGTTCATGGTGCGCGTGCCGAATTGCTGCCCGTCGTCATGGAAGAAGACTTCTGGCCGCAGGACGTGGTGTTTCGTCGCTTCCGCGGACAAGTACCACAGAACTGCACATGAGTTAGCTAGTGAAGTACTGTTTTATAATAAAAATATGTATGTTTAGGTTAAGGTATTTATGTACAAAAAAATACGTCTCCTGAAATAAATAATTTAGGTAATATAAGATGAGAGCAGTGGTGGCCCAATGAAAACGGCCGTGACTTACGACTTGTAGGTCGTAGGTTCGAACCCAAACAGATGCTATACTTTATGTAAATTATTTCATCACCACTGCTCACAAAACGGTGAAGGAAAACATCGTGAGGAAACCGGCATGTCCTAGAACCAAAAAATCGAAGAAATTACATCTACCGACTCACCACCGGGCCCGCGGGGTGGATTACGGCCTACGGGCTCACAAAGGATGCCTGTGTCCCATTAATGGGAACATTATAGGCTGATCATCCTTTATTTTATGCAGGTATATTACGGGAATGACTTAATCGGTTGCTATTCACTCAGAACGCCAGGAGCCTGCAACTCGCAAGAGCATATTTCGTCGCTTACAATCCCCAATATAAAACCCTCTTATTTTATTGATTTCAATATGTCACGGAACTCTGCACGAGACAAATTTCTTTTCAAAATCAAATTTCCGAGCAACGAATGGCGCATGAGTTGAACTTGTGCCAATATTTTATTTAAATCACCCAAAGTTTCTGCGCTCACCAAGAAACATTGAACGGTTTTATTTAAAACGCCGTTTTATTTTTGTGACCTTTTTCAGTAGCGCTGTATAAAGTGGTTATAGAAAGCCTGTCTGTTTGTTTTGTTTTGGTTTAATCAATTCGGTACTCCAAATATTGTTTAGAATAACAAATGTTTACACGCGGGAGGGCAAACAGCAGCGTAACTGACCGATATAGTGGAGTACAAACGAACCTCTATTGGAACACAGGTAGTGGATGTATTAGGCTTACATAGTTCTAAACATACACTAGAATTTGGCATCAAATAGCTTTCCATCAATTTCACCAAAGTGTAACCACTTTGGTGAAATTGATGACCTAGACTAGAGTCAAGTGTGAAGTTTCACAGATTTCAGTTCGGAATTATTTAGTGAATTATTATTTCCCGCAGTTGCGGGGTAATTGCGTATCATACTATCAGTAGCAATGGCTACAACTACGGCGAAGCAAAAAGGAGGATTATGATTTTGACCGAAAAAAAAAAAAAAAAAACAAACATACATACGTATGTATGTTTTTTTTTATTATTTGAAATGGGTTTACTCTTGACTCTAGTCTAGGTCAGAGATGACAGAGACAAAGTCGACGATGGAGTGAGCTTACTCAGAAGAAGCCTGTTCACTCTTACTTTGAAGAGATTCGGGTTAAATGCGCTCGGAAACACAGACGCAGGTAAAGAGTTCCACTCTTTTGCTGTGCGCATTATAAAAGACATTTGAAAACGCTTAGTGCGAATTGGTGGAATAGCAACTAGGCAGGGATGGTAACTTGGTGTGCGTCTGGATGACCGAAGGAAGAAGGGGACCGGTGGAATGAGGTCGTGGAGTTCTTGGGCACACTCACCAAAGTACAATCTGTAGAAGACCGACAAGCAGGCAACGTTGCGGCGATGAGCCAAGCTGTGAAGCTTGGCATCCACCAGTTCTACATCGCCAATGAGCCTCTTAGCTCTGCGTTCCACCGAGTCAAGCGCGGCAAGTTTGTATTTCGCTGAGCCATCCCAAAGGTGGTTGCAATACTCCATGCAGGATCGGACTTGCGCTTTATATAGGGTTAAAAGCTGTCCAGGTGTGAAGTATCGCTTCACCTTATTTAGGATGCCCAGCTTCTTGGCCGCAGTTTGGGCTTTGTACTCGATGGTAGCGCCGAAGTTGAGACTAGACGTCAACTCCATGCCTAGGAGCTCGAGCCGATCTGTTACAGGAACCCCGAAAAGTAGGAGTCTGGTCAAAACGACTCCTATTGGCGGTAAAAAGACACGCTTGTGTTTTGGTGGCGTTAAAAGAGACCAAACTGTCATCACCCCACTGGGAGACAAGGCTTAAGGTCAAATCTGCCCGCTCTACCATGGCCTCTCTCAAGAAACGAACCTCGGCCCCGCTGGCTTTTGCGCTGGACAAGTATCTCTCTGAAACAGTAATGTCATCTGCGTACCCAACAATACCAGGCTGAAGAAGGTCATTGATGTGCAGCAGGAAAAGAGTTGCAGAGAGAACATACCCCTGAGTGAAGCACAGGACCTGTCGAAGTGGAGGTGCTTGGGGGAGGCCTATGTCCAGCAGTGGACGTCTTTCGGCTGAAATGATGATGATGATTACCTACGTACACGTAAAACAAAAAAACCTAAACAAAAAAAAAAATTAAAGTGGCCCTGCAAATACTTTATCACGAAATTATAACCCTAAATAATTTAAATCCTACTAATATTAGAAACGTGAAAATTTTGTTTTTTTTTATTTATTTATTTATTACAATTTTTTTTTGTTGTTTTTACTGTTTTACTCGCTCGATCCCACGTAAACCGTTGAACAGATTTAGATGATATTTGGTATAGAGATAGTTTGAGTCCCAGGAAAGGACATAGGATAGTTTTTAACCAGATATACCCAGAGGATCGAAACTTACACGGGTAAAACCGCGGGGCGCTGCTAGTAAAAAATTAGTTCAAAAACATCGCATGCCGCTGTACTAACATACGCTATGATATATTAAGCTATGGTAACATGCGACCACGGGAAGGTACTTTATTGTTTCATCCTTTTCAGTCCTTAGTCGGGTTTTAGTTTTTATGACAGTTCAACAACATTAATTTCAAAGCGTTATTTATGTTGTTGAGCAGACACATTTTTGTAACATATCGCTCATTAGCGACAAAGTCGACATTTCTCAAAAAATATCATTTTATAGGAGAGCAATTTTTAACCCCCGACGCAAAAACGACGGGGTGTTATAAGTTTGACGTGTCTGTGTGTGTGTCTGTCTGTGGCATCGTAGCTCCCGAACGGATGAACCGATTTTGATTTTGTTTTTTTTGTATGAAAGGTGAATAAGTCGGGAGTGTTCCTAGCTATGTTTGATGAAAATTGGTCCAAGATGGCCGCCGCCACAAAATGGCGGATTACATATTCTTTCACAACTCTCTTAATATGGGTATCAAATGAAAGGGCTTGAATAGTTGAATACTATACACTATGATAAATTTCAAATCCAAGATGGCCGCCACCACAAAGTGGCGAATTAATTTTTTTTTTCTAATTCCCTCAATATGGGTATTAAATGAAAGGGCTCAAGCCCTTTCATTAACACACATCATTATTTCTTCATCATTATTTCTTCTACTAGTCAACTAGTAGAAGAAATAATGTACACTATATTGAAAGGGAATGAGAAATATTAACTAAAGAAATGAAAACTAAAAACTTGAAAATATTTTTCGTGTGATCAATGCTCTAGAATGATGAGGAAAGTGGAGTGATGACTGGTACCTACGACCACTGAGTTTGACTATTTTTATTACGAATGGAATTATCCTACTTAAAAAGCGTAGACATTTTTACATCAGCGGTGCTATTCTGTAAAAATCGCACCGTGAAAACTTAGGTGAAGTGAGCGTGGAGAGCTGTCACTAGTGTCAATTCCTAGCAAAAACTCACTTAAGTTTTCACTGTGAGATTTTTACAGAATCGACCGGCAGATAGTGTCGCAGTCCCATTTTATAACCTAGATCTGAAATACCTAAGATATCTAATAGCTATGAAATACTTGTACGAAAGTTGAATAACTAAAGGAATAGAAAAAGGATAGGAAATTAAATTAAAACTTAAATTTTTAAGTTGATTTTTTAATAAATAAATGTTTATAAAATGCGCACTCTTTGGTGGCTCTACTATATAATAAAACAAAAAAATCTGTTTAGTCTTAAAAAGTATTCTTCAACTATAAATTAATAATTATTTTTTGACGGATAAAAAACCTGATTAAACACCAAATTACCTGAATCTTAAAACGCAAGAAAATAAAAGAAATGAAATACAAAAATTAAGGAGTCCCTACAAAAAGCATGAAATAAAAAATTAAATTAAAAATTTAAAAAACCCCCGAACACAAAAAAATTATAAAATTAAATGTAAGTAATTGGATTGCCATATGAATTTATCTGTTTTAGTCTCGTTACCTAGATTCTTTAAGTTGGGGGTTTTTAAATTATTTGATCCTTTTCCAATTACTTACATTTAATATTTTTGTGTTGGGGGTTTTTATAGTTTCAACTTAAAATTATGCATTAATAGTTGCTTTTTTAGGTAACTTACTTAGACAAAATCGCTCATTTGCTACAAGGTCGATAAAAATGTTGTTTTTTTCAGCACAACTTTATTAATAATTAAAACTGGCCAAGTGCGAGTCGGACTCGCACACGAAGGGTTTCGTACTACAAGGCAAAAACGCCGAAAAAAACATGTTTGTTGTATGGGAGCACTACTTAAATATTTATCTTCTTTTAATTTTATTATTTATTATTAAAGGAAAAATACAACTGAGTATTTTGTGAATATTTAAAGTGCGGGTTGCCATTTTTGATATCGTGCAAAAAAGGGCAAAAAAAAATCGCGTTTGTTGTATGGGAGCCGCCTTAAATATTTATTTTATTTTGATTTAGTATTTGTTGTTATAGCGGCAACAGAAATACATAATTTGTAAAAAAATCAACTGTCTATAGCTATTGCGGTTCTAGAGAAACAGCCTGGTGACAGACGGACGGATAGACGGACAGACAGCGAAGTCTTAGTAATAGGGTTCCATTTTTACCCTTTGAAACCCTAAAAATCATCAATTTTGAGATATGTCGACCTTGTAGAAAATGAGCGATAAGAATCAATGGATTAGCAGATAGTAGGTAATATCCTTCAAATGATTCAGATTGAGATTGATAGTGTTTTACGCAATTAGGGTGCTGATTACTTCATAAGTATTTTTTCTTTACTTTTCAAAATGACTGATTGTTATCCGTTTTGCTGAAATACGTGTGAAGCTATAGCTTACAGTGTGCTTCAGTCGTCAAAGTTCGCAATTCGAAAGTTTTTGGGGCTTTTTCACTGCCAAAGTCAAAGTTGTTTGATTTATTTCAAAACAAGCCATTTTGGCTATCGTAGGTAGGCCATTAAAAACCTCATTATTACTTTTAAACGCAAAAAAATTATAATAAAATATAATTGATTCCAGGTGTTCCCATTCTAAAAGGTAGTTTGGTATGGATAACAATTACCAAGAAACTATCCGTTACTGTGCTTGTTAATTTATTATCATCATTTGGTATTATTATAAATTGGAGTCGCTTTGCGTAACCATCGTTTAGAAAATGTATGTAGAGTAGAAGGTATATGTGAATACATACATAACGATTTATTCCGGTCTGATCCCCTGAACTCCCCCCCCCCCTCCTCGATCCCCTGCTAGTTCGTCTTCTGTTTTAATCTCTGTCTTATCCACATTACCTAGGTTTACTCTTTTTGACAGGTAAGTTAGTAAAGTCAAAAAAAAATATAACAAAGAAATGTCGATATTTTGTCAAGCTGTAAAAACCGTGAGAAGGAGGGGTGGGGAGCTCGGCAATACTTCTAAATTATAGTATGCACAGTCACCAAAAGAGATATCATATGCAGGATCGTCTGATATAGTTGAAGTTTAGTAAGAAACCGATGGATGTTCTCGAATAAAATATATTTTTATTAATAGAAAATAAACAGCTCATCTATCAAATTGTACCTGCATTAGGGTATCGTACATTAGGGGCTTGTGGCTAAGTTATTTAATTTCTTAATTTCTTTGGTTGGTGCATGTTGCGTGCGCGCACGTCAAATATGACCACAGATTATAAATATGTAGCAAGCTAAATATGACGTTTCGAAATGTTGCCACTACATAAAATGTAAAAAGTTTATTAAGAATGATATTCTCATAGCATGTATATCTATTCTCCTTTTATATTCCTGTTTTTATCACATTGAGTTTCAAATTGAAACTCAATGTGATAAAAACAGGAATATGCAAAAAAACAAATACTAGGACGCTGTACTGGTAGTATAATTGAAACTTTCAATTATACTACCAGTACAGCGTCCTAGTATTTGTTTGCTGCACTGGACGACGTCAATACGTCGGCGCCGGCTGTCGCTGAAAACCAGCGCTGGGGCTCTGTCTTGCATAGGGTCGCAGCATAATGCTGAGCGATAGCCATTTTGCGTGGATGTGAAGTATGTTTCCCCCAACCCTTTCTTATTTTTTTTTGTTTATGTTCTTTATTCCGTCATGTTTACCACAAATAAACGTATATTCTTTCTTTCTTTTCTTTCTTATAACAGCCGCACGGGTCGATTGATCAAGTTAAGCTATGTTTGCCGTGGTTGGTCCGTAGATGGGTGACCATCTTTACATACCAAGACCCCTTCGTGCCTCGGAAAGCACGTTAAGCCGTTGCTCCTGGCCGTCATTCGTGGATCTTTGCCGCTACGGGTCGTCAGAAGCCTAAAAATCTGACAATCGTATTAGGTACCCAGTAACTGGGTTGTGGAGGTCAGATAGGCAGTCGCTTCATGTAAAATCCGTTTAGAGTGGAACATAGGTGGAAAAGGCTAGGCAGATGACCTACATTGGCGTGTCGAACGTTGACTCATAATATTATAACGGGTAACAAATTAACTCAATATGAAGCACCGACATCTGTTTAATCATAATGCTAATTATGGCTAATCAACTGATAATAGCACTGAAATATTTCATTTTAATTGAAGTAACTAATTAAATTACATAATAGTGTATTCATTAGTATGCCGAAATGTGTTAGAGTATAATTTGATAATAGGTTTTATGTTTTATCGTGGTATCTATTTATTAATTTATTGATTAAGTGGGTATTGCAACTTACCACCCATATTTCGTTTTATTTAAAGAAAAGTTTTCCTCATTGGTCTAGTAATTGCCTGTTAAGGATGAGGTTCTGGGTTCGGTTCCCGGGCCAGGCAGTGTGTTATTGGGTTTTCTATCTGGAATTTCTCAGTATCAGCCTGGAGCTTGGATTTGTGCCCGGTTGATGACAATAGACACGATCACATATGAATTAAACCTAACTGACGAAATGTGTGTCTGCATTCTGTATATCCTTTGAGGAACACAGGCATGATGTTACGGTATGTTTTCAAAAGTGTTGTCTTTACCCAATATTTAATTTTAGATAGATTCCTAAAAGTTATATTGCTTCGATGAAATTTCTTGCTCCTACTAAGGGCGAATACAAACTTATATAAAAAAAATAGGTTTATTTCATATCATTTTGGCTTACATTGCATGACGAGGAGTCTCCATTTAGGCATAGAAAATGCCTGTAGTTGAAGGCTCCGCTCTTCCCTACAACATAACATACAAGTAGGCAAATAACGTAAAGAGGAAAAATAAAAACAAAAAGAAAGTAAAATACGATCAATTGTATAGGTGTGTGTGTGCGCGCGTGTGCGTTTGTGTGTGTGTGTGAGGGTTCGTGTGTGTGTGTGTGTGAGGGTGTGTGTGTGAGAGGGTGTGTGTGTGTGGGAGATAGAGAGACGGATTTTGAGTGTGTTATGTTTTATACCTAGGATAAGTCTTATCCTGAGAATAAATTATGAATTTAGCTAAAACCCCGGGGCGTACCACTGGGGTAACACACGATAGCTAATAATGCAAAGTCCCGGCGTACCACCAGAGGTACAGCCGATTCACGGACGTGGGTCACAGTCGCGTGAATCAGCCGTACCACTGGTGGTTCGTCGGGACTTTGCGGTATCAGCGATCGAGCGTTCCCTCGGGGTGGTACGCCAAGGGGTTTTAGCTATCAGGTTTTCCAGACTAGAACTTACAGGCGTCAATTTTTTACCCTATCCGAATAACCTAATGTAAATCCAGGTCATGGTCTACCCATGTGCCGAATATCATCCAAATTATTGTTAAATCCGTTCAGCCGTTTCAGCACAACATACGAACATACTAAAATCAAATCTTTTCTCTTTAAAATATAAGTACCTACGAAAGTGATGGCATTGCGTTACGGCCCGCCTTAATTTGCGCTAGCATTTAAGTGCATCTTCTCGAAAATCCATTTGCCCCAAAAAACTTGTCTCAAAACAATGATATTGTAAGTAAAATTTTTACACAATATCGTTGTCTCAAAATGACAATTGTGCAAACGTTCCAATGACAACTAGGATTTGAGAAAACCACTAAATATTCCTTAAACACCAAGCTTGAAAGACGTAAGCATTGGTGCCTGAAATATTATAAAAAAGAAAAATTTAGACTGTTTTTATTCATATTTTGTTACTAGCGCCGCCCCGCGGTTTCAATATAAACAATATTTATTTGTTCTATTATATTATAAGTGTCGATCCCGTGGGAATATTGGGATAAAAACTATCCTATATCTATACCAAATTTCATCAAAATCGGTTCAGTGGATCATGCGTGAAGAGGTAACAGACGGACACACTTTCGCATTTATAATATTAGTATGGATTAGTATAATAGTATTCTAAGACTGTGTATGTCATTCATGTCGAGGCGATCAATTAATGTATTTATTAGCCAACATAAATTAGAAATAAATCGTCATCATCATCATTTCAGCCGAAAGACGTACACTGACATAGGCCTCCCCCAAGCAGCGTTACATTAACCGGTTCTGTGCTTTTCGCACCCAGCTGATTCCTGCGGCCTTCACATGGTGTTCGGTTCACCTTGTGGCAGCCCTTCCAACGCTGTATCTTCTGGTATGCGGTTGCCACTCCAGAAACTTTCGGCCCGATCCGCTATCTCTTCTGCGTGCCATGAGCCTTGTAATATATCCTAACTATATTATTACTAGCTGACCCGGCAAACGTTGTTTTGCCATATTAATTATTTCTAGCTGTCCGGCGCTATTTTGTTCGCGTGGTGACCTACCCCTTACCCTACCCTACCCCTAGCCTTCCCTACTCCTACACTACACCTACCCTACTCCTAACCTACTCTTACACTACTCCTACCCTACTCCTATAAGTAGATAAAAGTATTAAATAACAAAAATAAAAAAAGTATCCTATGTCCGTCTCCTGGTTCTAAGCTATCTCCCCACCAATTTTAAGCCAAATCGGTTCCGCCGTTCTTGAGTTATAAATAGTGTAACTAACACGACTTTCTTTTATAATATAGATTTAACCCATACTAATATTTTAAATTCGAAAGTAACTCTGTCTGTCTGTATGTTACCTTTTCACGCCTAAACCAGTGAACGGATTTCGACAAAATTTAGCAGAGAGATAGATTGCATCCCGGGGAAGCACATAGGATAGTTTTTATCGACATACCTCGCGGGCGAAGCCGCGGGTGAAAGCTCGTAATATTATAAATGCGAAAATAATTGTTTGTTACTTTTTGACGCCTACACCACTGAACCGATCATCCTGAAATTTTGCTTATACGTTGTCAGGTGTACAGAAACGGACATAGGGTATCTTTCACCCTGAAAAAAAGTGCTGTTCCCGAGGAAACAACAATAACGTTTTTATCATAATAGATGGTGCCACGTGTCTTTCGAACGGGATCGACACTTATGCGAGTAAAACCGCGGGGCGCTGCTAGTAATAATATAAATATAAACAAGGTGTATTCAACTAATGATTTTTAAATGACAAATATTAAATCTAATTTAGATTAAATATTAAATCTAATTTAGGTTTAATATTTGACATTGTATGTTTCCTAATGTCAATTTAAGTCTTAATTTAAATTCTATCACTTTTATAATTTTTTTTTTACATTTTCTATTTGACTGACATATTTGACAATGACTTTCAAAATTTATTTTCAATGTTTGCATGCCTAAATTTAAGGTAGATCAAACTTTTGTAGGTAATTACTCTCTTAGCAAATAAACGATTATGATTATAAATTTCTGTAGGTAGCTACTCATTATAAAACAGAAAACTCCTGCTACGTCATCCTATTAACATAAAACCTTTGTTGACTTTCACGACGCATTATACATTATCTAAGAAGCGTGCACCGTCCTCTATTGATAACAGCCACAATTATCTTTATACTATTTTCAACTCATCCATAACCAGATAATTTATTTATAATGATCTATACTAATAATAAAGCTGAAGAGTTTTTTGTTTGTTTGTTTGATCGCGCTAATCTCTGGAACTACCAGTCGGATCTGAAAAAAATATTTTTGGAATTATTATGTCCATTCTTGTGAAAGGCTGTAGGTTATTTAACATCGTCATCATCGCTATGACCCTTAGGAGCTGAGAAAAAAGAAAAAAAGGCAGAAATAGCTCTAAGCAAAAACGAAGTGATGGGATGAGAACAGGAAATTTCACGCGGACGAAGTCGCGGGCAGAAGCTAGTTTCTGATTAAAGTAAATTAGCACCAAAAATACAGTGTCATCACTAGTTATTTAAATACTTCGCTTAGTATTAAACTGATGTACTTAAAGTAAGTAGTTACCTACTTTGATTTCCTAGGCTTTTTTTTTGCGATTTTGCAATCGCCTCTACGAGGATCGGCGGTGCTCCGCCCAAGCAGGGCAGACCTCCACCGTGTCTTTTGCGCGATCCTGGCGATGGTAACACTCGGCTTTCCTAGGCTTAAGTGGGCTTAAATTAATTCAGGTACTTTGTACTTTTCTTCAACACGGTCAAAGGTCACACAATGCATTTTGGACAAGATAAATCAAATCTGATAAAATGGTTCACTTACGAGTACCTATGTCAGTAATTAGGATAATTAAGGAGTGTGATAAACAAAAAATCGTTAGAGATAATAATACCTACGTACATCTGGGGGCCTAAAAAGGCCACTTTGGCAGAATCATAAAAGGATAACATTATGAATCATAATGGACAGTTAACTGTTAAGTTAATCGTATCAAATACCATTGGTGAAGGATTTTTCAGTTATGTTTTTTTCTGTGCTAAAATACCAATCAATCCAATCCAAATCCAATCCCAATCTCTTTAATTATACCTACCTACCTACGTAGTGCAGCGAAAAAAGAAAAACAGACTGTCTTCGCCATATTATGATTCATAGTGGCCTTTATGATTCTGCCAAACTGGCCTGTTTAGGACCTCTGGTTGTTATGAGGGTGTGGGAATTAGTTGTGTCGTGTATTTATGTATTGTGTCAGTAGATTTTTTTTTACTTTTTTTATTGCAATATGGGCTAGCTCTTGACCTCTATCTCGTCTGGTGGAAAGCAATGGTTGATGTCTATGATGGAACGAGCAAGCCCAGAAAATGCTTATTCACTCTTGCTTTGATGGCTGTCGAGTTATAACGTGGAAGGGAATACATACCTACGCTGGCAGAGAGTTCCACACTTTGGACGTCTTATATGATACACACACACACATACACACCGCCCCCTCACACACACACACACACCCCTACGTACTCACACACACCCCTACGTACTCACACACACAAACAGTTCACACAATTTTCTTGCATTATGAAGTCCACATTTTCCAAAATAATCCATCAATCTGTCCTATTTACTCGCTTTACAACAAAAAATGAGTCGATAATTTGTAAAATAACAATACCACATAGCCCCGTTATACACAGAAACCATTATTTAACCACTAATAGGGTTGTTTCAGAATCGCCGCGGGTGAAATGCATTAATATTGGAATGTAAAAAATAAAAGCTTTTTTATATGGAAAAAGTTATAATTGGTATTTACTACCTCATTATTTTTAACTGATTTATTGTTAACACATATACAAAGACGAAGAAAGAAAGAAAATGCGTTTATTTGCGATAAACATGACGCAGATAAAGAACACAAAACAGAAAAGGACAAGTTAGGGGAAAATATGCGTCACCTCCACGCAAAATGGCCATCGCTCAGCATAATGCTACTGTTGCGCGCCACAATTAATGCCTGGTCCATGGTGACGTTAGTTACCAATAGCGCCATCTAGTATCGAGTAGCAGAACTAAGTAGTAGTCAAGATCCTTCTAGAAATTTCGATGCCAGAACTTTCTAGATCTATCGACATCTGGTCAGTCGGGGTATGTACTCGAATATTATAGATGTTTCCACAATAGGAGGTTTTAGAACTATCTGCGGCACTATATAAGGCCGCGATGGGCCACGACCGAGTCAGAGTTGGATAAGCGATACAAGCGAATACATCGGAGCGATCTTCAAGTGCGACAGAGCGACCAGTAGTGCAATTGTGTATTATAATTATAATTTGTGTGTTTGAGTTGTTATTAGTGTTGTTGATTAAAGTCAGTTGTCACGAACCCCAAGCTCGTAACACTACGATCTATATGATATCACCTTTTTACCCGATTGCGATGAAGCCCAAAAGGAAAATGTTGTCCAGTTCAAGAGAATTGAAAGTCATATAAAACATTAAACACTAATCATTTTAAAATTAAAAGACTATCCTTTGGGGTAAATGCGTAGTACACTATCAGTAGCAATGGTTTTCATTTTGACATTTCAACAACACACATTCATTGTGTTATTTACGTTGTTGAGCACACAAATTTTTCGAACATATGAAGCAATGGATTAGCAAAATCCTTGAAGATGATTCAGATTGTGATTGATAGTGTGTTACGCAACTAACTGCGTAACACACTATCAATCACAATTTGAGGCGTCATTTAGCACCTTAGGGTGCTGATTATTGTGAATGACGACTTAGGATTACGTAAGCAGAAAAAAGACTATCCTTTTACTGTCTCAGTATCTAACTGAGACAAAAAACCGGTCAAGTGTCGGTCGAACTCGCGCACCGAGGGTTCCATACTTTGTAGGTATGTAAATAGTTAATCACGGGTTTTTTTTTTACTATAGGTACCTACAAAACGGATTTAGGATTTTTTCCTTTACTTGCTTCTTGCCAAATTTCGTGATTCTTGGTCAACGGGAAGTACCCTATAAATTTTGATTCCCTTGAGAGTGTCGAAATAGGTAAATGGTTTTTTTTTTAATATTCGGCTTAAACGGCAGTATCTTTTTTACATTAACTTAGGTATTTGATGTTTTCACAGCTTCAAGGGACTGTAGACTTGAGTATATGGTTTTAATTTAAACTCGATACCTCCACATGATCCCGAGATAAAGGGTCTTGACAGACAGATGGACGGACGGACTGATAACAAAGTGATCCTTTAAGGGTTCCGTTTTTTTCCTTTTGTGGTACGGAACCCTAAAAATGGTTAAGGCTCCTTCAAACAGGCGAGACACGTGATAAAATCGCGCGCGACACAAAGGCACCGCAAGTCGCGCAACGGTATGTTTGCTGTAGAATCATACGTTCACAACTTCCATATTAATTAATCCGATATCTGACAAAAGCAGTAAAATAACAAACACATTTTATCTACAGCATAAAAGCCCTAGAAAGTTCCATTCCAATTTGATCACAGAACGAATCCCCATGTTACGTAGAACAAACTCAACAATTATTTAATTTGTCCTTGAACTGCACATTTTTCCAAGGCTTCTTGCAAGCATTCTCGTGCTATTGCAGTCACGTAGTCCACTTTAGTAAGTGGACTGTGGAACAAATGAAATTTAATTATTTCCTCTTGTTACCTTTTCCTTTTTGTAAAAATTGTGTCGTGTGTCTTTATAGAATAGTTTTATTTCAGGGATATAAATGTATTAGACGCGCTAACAAGAGATAGGTTTTATGTAACGCATATGATGGTCAACGAATTTTAGATGTGTCTAGTTTGTACCTCTTTTTTTTGGCAACTATCCGCAATTTGTTACTCCGAGACTCCTAAATTACTCGAGAATCCCTAATTACTTTAGACACATGCCAACGAAACCCAGATCATGAGAAATTTACTATTTTTATCTAAGTAGAAGGCAGCTGCCTCGAGGAGTTCGCTTTTAAATAAATCTTTAATTGCAGCTTCATCGTCATTATCAATAGCCTCTCTTTTCATGTGCCAATCCCCACGCTCCTGTGCCAGCTTCTATACCAGGTTCTATCCGCGATGATAACAATGTCGTCCGCCCAACTTGCCGCCGGACGACCGACACTTCGTCTCCCAGTCCTTGGACGCCACGTGGTCACTGCCTTACTCCACCTGTCATCATTGCGCCGTGGCAGGTGCCCTGCCTCAGCTAAGTAACTGAAATAGGTTTGCCGCCAATTCAATGGGGCTTTTTTTTTTGTTTCGGATGGGAAATCATCAAATGACCCCTCCCGCTATGGGTGGAGCGGAAGGGAGTGTCAGACTCTTACTGTCTAAAACCCACCCATGTTCCTTCCTTGGCCCTTTATGTTCCGGGCTAGCGGTAACCTTTTCGGACAATCCCGCTGACCCGGCAGGCTTCGGCCCTAACGGGCCCCTTCTCTGATGCTAACATCTCTTTGAGGCGCGCGTGGAACACGTACACGCCGTCCAGCACGGGCTTGGTCCTGATTGAGCTACCCATTACTCTCCATCAGCAGGCCCGCGGCTACGGTAGACGGGAGTCGTCACGCGTCTCCCGATTTGGACGGGAGGCTCTCTCCCTCATCCATCCCGCCACCTCCTTCGCTAGCATGACTGCTTCGCAGAAGGAGGTGGTTTCAATGGGGCTTAAACATAAGTGGCGCATTGTGGATGTACTTAATACACCTCTGCCTCTTCCCGGCAACACTGTCATGGCGTTACGTTTGAAATCTATTTTCTACGCTGTTTACACTTCATGAAACAATAGGACAGGACCTAAGGTCTACTTAAATTTTCGTTTCCAATTCTGTTATATCAAGTTAAACAAATATCAACTTTATTTCAGTGGTAATTAAGTTAATTTCAGAGTGACTAGCATTACCTATTTAAAAAGTGTTTGAAGTTCTAGCGTAAACTGAACTTTATTGTGTAGGAATTAAAGTTATTTTTTCTAAAATAACTGACATTTGTTTACATGTTTGGCAAGTAAATAGCGAACGCAGTCAACGTGGAACATTTTCTAAAACGTGTTCACAGGCGTCATTGTTTTTATAACAATGCCAAAACTGTTTTAGTAAGTAATTACGATTAAATAATATTCACAACAACTGATGTTATCAAATCAAAACATGTTGTTAATGTTCAAATCACATAGACTAAGAACTGATTATTTTTTTATCATTTTACATCCTATCAAAAAACAAAGTCAAAGTCAAATCATTTATTTCAAACTAGCTTCCCCCCGAGGCTTCGCCCGCGAGGTATGTCGATAAAAACTATCCTATATCTATCTCTCTGCCAAACTTTATCGAAATCCTTTCAGTGGTTTAGGCGCGAAAAGGTAACATACAGACAAAGTTACTTTTGAATTTATAATATTAGTATGGATAGGCACATTAGAGGCACTTTTGAACCTCAAAAATTACAACAAAATAGAATTGATTCTAGTCGCCCTTTCCAAAAGGTAGTGTTCGTGTGGAGAAGAATGGGCAAGAAACTCCACCGCTATTATCTCAAGTTGTTTACTTAGCAATAATGGCCCGAAGGCGAGTTAGGACAAATCATACCTAAATAAACTCAGTCCTTCAGAATATATTTCGACGACTAAATCTCAACTGAGTCTAGCCTTTGGTGCGGCAGATATTATAGTACACAAGTGTGCGCGCAGACACAGGTGCACTCCCTCTTCCCCCACCCTCACAGTCGGATGGGACGGCAATCCGACACGACCGGAGAGAGATCAGGCTAGGTTAAGGGTTAGGCTAGGTATATAGATAGATAAGTGTAACCCGTCACTACAAGGCAGACAACATTATTCTCTACGAAGAATATAGAATCAACTGAAAATACAAAAAAAAGTTACTTATTGAGAAAACCGAGCTTATCAATTGTTTTGATATTGAAATTTCATTACCGGTACTTACACACATTCAATTACGGAAAAGGTAAGCAAATACCATCAATCTCAGAACCGGATCCCCAATCATATTTACTTCCAAATCAAATCAAATTGCCGGAAATATACCTATAAAATATGCGCATATTCAAATGACAGGTAATTTAAGTGAGTTACCACAACTTTGTGAGTGAGTGAAACCGTGGAAGGATTCAATTTGATCGGGCTGGAAACTTCCCGAGTCACTTCATCTGCATTGCGAAATCAGAATTTTAAACGGATTCGCTGCTAACACATTATTTTGCTTCAATAGGTTTATTGAGAATTAAAATGCACATGCACAATATTACTGACCCATATCCACTGACACATATAAAAATGGACATTTTAGCAACACAACACACAGCTAAGAATTTCAGCCAATTTTGGAAGAAAACCGGTAAACTGAGTCCAAGGTCGGGCGTTCCAGTGAGCGTCGAGGCTAGCAGTGAGCCCGACCAGATTGCCAGCCTGTCTATGGAGCATTTTAAGGTCTGATCGCCTTCGGCTACCGGGGAAAAAGGAACTGAGTCACATCAGGTACGTTCCGGGGACACCATCGTACGGATTACAAGTGGGGATGCGCCGCGCAGGCGGTGAAATTCATGAAACGAGGTAAATCTCCTGGCCATGACTCATTGAGGATTGAACACTTGCAATATGCAGGCGGTCACTTGCCAAGGATGCTGGCCATGCTTTTCACCTTCTGCGTAGGGCACTCATACTTACCTGATGCATTGATGAGAACTGTAGTTGTTCCTATTATTAAGAACAAGACAGGGGACGCGTCTAGTTTGAGTAATTACTGGCCTATATCGCTCGCAACTGTGATTGCTAAGGTACTGGACAGTGTGATTAAGAAACATTTAGATGATCATCTTAAATGAGAACTGAGAGTCATGTAACACTCAGTTCGGATTTCGAACTGGGCTGTCTACTGAAACAGCTTTACTTAGTCTCAAGCACACTGTCCGGTATTACACCAGCAGGAATACACCGGTTTACGCCTGTTTTTTAGACCTGTAAAGGCGTTCGATCTGGTTGGGTATGACAAGCTGTGGCAGAAGTAATCGAGTGAGACTGATCTTCCTCACGAATTCACATCGCTCCTTAAATATTGGTAAGGCATTTAGCGTAACAATGTCAGGTGGGCGGGATCACTGTCAGATCCGTACAGGCTGGAGTGTGGCTTAAGACAGGTTGGTCTGACTTCGCCCAAGCTCTGGATCGGCTGGTCCGTGAGCTCAGCAGCACTCAAGTAGGTTGCTCGTTTGATGGAGTTTTTGTTAACAATATAAGCTACGCCGACGATATGGTGCTGCTGGGCCCATCGAGCAGTGCTCTACGGCGTTTAATAAAGGTATGCGCGTGCTATGAGGGGGCCCATGGGCTCAGGTATAATACGACCAAGAGTGACGAAGAATTATGACAACGTACCTCAGGTCACATTGGACGGCAGTGCTCTCAAAAGAGTGGCACAGCTTAAGTACCTGGGCCACTGGATCACCGAGGACCTCGCAGATGATGTAGATATTGAAAGTGAACGCAGGGCATTGTCAGTAAGAGCTAATATGCTGGTCCGTAGGTTTGCACGCTGTACTGTACAGGTAAAAATAACTTTATTCAAGTCCTACTGTCAGTCTTTCTATACGTGCAGCCTAATGGGTACTATACACAGAAGACTTACAATGCCCTGCGTGTCCAATACAATAACGCGTTCAGGATGTTGATGGGGTTGCCACGCTTTTGTGGCTCATCAGGTATGTTTGCAGACGCTTAAGTGGATGGCTTTCAAGCGATACATCGCAAAAGAATTGCGTCTCTGATGCGCCGCATACGGGGCAGCCCCAACAGCTTCGTGCAGCTTATTGCAGGGAGAATGGATGTGGATTGCTCGATCATGGAGCATTGAACAAAGCTACATGTGCGAGTGTTGCGGTCCTGATCCATTATTTATTTTATTATTTATTGTGTTAATTTCTTGTCTTAGTTATTAAGTACTAACATAGGCTAAACTAGCTTCTGCCCGCGACTTCGTCCGCGTGAAATTCGTACTTTCCTCCTAATATTTCGAAAATGTATGTTTATGATCTTAACATTTATTTAGATAAATAAGTATTCGGGCCAATTTTTAAGTTTATAGATCAAAGAGTTTTTGTACTTTTCAAATAAACTATATCCCCGCTTTTCACTCCAACAGGGATGGAATTTTGAAAAATCGTTTGGGATGCATGTGTTCATAACTTGACTCAAAGACCCATACCCATTTTCGAGTTAATGGAAGCAAGCAGTAAAATCCAACCCATAAACTTTATTACTCTTTTCCAACTTGGTAGGAGTCGATTTTTGAAAAACCCTAAAACACACTTTTTTATTTTTAACCGACGTCAACAAAAGCAGGAGGTTCTCAATTCGTCTTAATCTTTTTTTTTTATGTACGTTCCCGATTACTCGAAGACGGCTAGACCGATTTGATTATTTTTTTTTTGTTTTCAGGGTATACTTTCCAGGTGGTCCCATTGTCATCAGTTCAGGATCTGATGAGGGGATAATGGAGAAATCGAAGGAACTCTTTAAATATTATAGGCACACCTATAGCGATTTGGGCAATTTTTACAGTAACTCGTGCATTTGCTCTCGAAAGCACTATTTGGTGAAGTGGAACCGACGATGAAGACCACAGATGGCCACCGGAACTACTCCATAATAAGTATTTCACGGGTTGCGATTCGATTACTTTAACATGGTTGCTAAGTAATTTATGCTCGTCACAATGCGAATGGTGAAATGGAGCTGATGGTGAAATACCAGGAGAATTCCTCAACAATTAATGTCAGTCATGCATCGGGAAAAGCAATATTTTGGTAAAGGCGATGAGCAAGTTGATATTAGGATGTTTTAACTTAGATACATTATAAACAGACCCACTAAAAAGTGAGAAATAAAAACGTTATAACAAAAAAAAACCGACCTCCAAAAAAACCCTACAAAGTGAAAAATAACTTTAATTTCGGAAGTCGGTGGCAAAAAACTTAAATACAGATCCAAAGACACCGACTTCCGAAATTAAAGTTAGTATTTCTGGAAGTCTATAAAGTTTATAAACCAAATAAATAAGATTTTTCATATAAACAGTGTCCCCTCTTTTTATCCCCATAAGGATGGAATTTTGAACAATCGTCTGGGATGTTTCGATGACTTTTTTTTTTTCGTGTGGCAAATCATCAAATGACCCCTCCCGCTCTGGGTGGAGCAGAAGGGAGTGTCAAACTCTTACTGACTAAAACCCAGTCATGTTCTTTCCTTAACCTTTTATGTTCCGGACCAGCGGTAACCCTTTCGGACAATCCCGCTGACCCGGCAGGATGTTTCGATGACTCGACTCAAACATTATTTATACCAATTTTCGAGCTAATCATGCCACGTAATAAAATACTCCCCTGTGAAATTGACTACCCTTTTTCACGCAGTTAGGGGTAAATTTTCGAAAAACCTTGATACACATTAGTCTTTATTTTTAGTTTTAAGTATACATACTCAGTTTCGAGCCAATCGGACAGCGCGTTAAAATTCTTCCATACAAATTTTGACACCCCCAATCCCCAATCCCTTTTTAGAGAGTAAACAAAAATTGCCAAACTTCATAATTTACTTAGATAAGTATTCGTGCCAAGTTTCAAGGTTATTAACTCAAGGAATAAGATGTTTCATACAAACAAAATCCCCCCTTTTCCACCTCCTTAAAGGTTGAATTTCCAAAAACCCCTTCTTAGTGGATACCTACTCTTCACAAAAAACACACCCTCCAAAATTCATATCTCTAGGACCAGCAGTGCAGGCTGTGCGTTGATAGATTATATAATATAATTAAAAACAAAATTTCATTCCCCTTTTCACCCCCTTAAGAGCGTTTACGCCGTATGGCATTTCATACAAACTTTCAAGCCCCTATTATTCGAAATTAATGAACCGATGTTAATTAAACTTCATACGCATTAGCAGCATACAAAGGTCTAAAAAGTTAGTAGAGAACATTTTCAAAATGTCTTATTTAAAAAAAGATAACTGGAAATCTCTGTTTCTATTGAAAATTTAAAATCGGTCTAATTTGGCTGTAACACTATTTTTCAAAAATGTGTCTACTAACTTTTTAGACCTATGTATTTTGCATATGCGTACAAAGTTTCATTAAAATCGGTTCATTCATTTCGAAAAATAAGGGCTTGAAAGTTTGTATGAAATGCCGTACGGCGTAAACGCTCTTAAGGGTTGAAATTCTAACAATACCGTTGCGTTACCTTCCAACCATAAATACGCCTAGATTTTTACGTTGCGTTACATTTTTACGTTGTGTTGCGTTACCTTCCAACCATAAGCCTAGATTGAATTTTGTGATTTTTACTTCGAAAATTAAGGACTTTCCATACACAACGCTGAGACACTTGTTAATTAATTTTAAATCCTCAGCCTAAACACAAAACTTGAAGATCCTAACTTCAAAACTGATAGACTTTCACATAAACTTCCATCCCCTATTTCACCCCTTTAGGGGTAGAATTCCCAATAATCCTTTCTTAGTGGATACTTACTCCTTACAAAGAACACACCCTCCAAGTTTCATGTCTCTAAGACCAGCGGTTTGGGCTGTGTGTTGACATATCAACAGTCAGTCAGTTTACCATTTTATATATATAGAAGATAGAAGATAAAGAAAATCGAGAAAAGAAATGCCTAACCTATACCAAATATAATACTTATAATATTTATATACATACCCTAAATACAAATTAAGATAAGTATACCGAAAATCAGGGAAATAAGTGCCTAACCTATAATAAATGCTTACAATATTTATTTACAAACCCTGAATAAAAATTAATATAAGTAAATACCCAAAAATCCAGGAATGAACCGCCTAAGTCAGTATTCAAGTGAATCGCAATAATCGAAAGCAACTATTCGCCTAAACTCTCCAGGATACGTGCGTTCGCTGAATACCTTAACAAATGTTCGCCGTGATTCTTTAAATTGACATAACTTTTTTATTTATGAACCGATTGACATGAAATAAACACTAAATGTTAAGTGAAGCTTACTACAATATATTAGTGAAAACCGCATCTAAATCTAATAAGCCGTTTCTGATATTAGCGTGCACAAACACACAGACAAACAGACAAAAAAAAATTGAATTACAATTTCGGGTTCGGCATCGATATAATAACAACCCCTGCTACTTTTTTTTATATATTTCCATTGTACAGACACCACTTTTCTACAATTTTATTATATGTATAGATAATATTGTTACTAACACAGTAGATCATTGTTGTCTGATAAATAAATAAAATTATTATTTTATCCAAGTTATTGCAAAGTTAAATATGTAGTTCATATAATTTTAATCACTAATTAACCATGAAATTAGCGACGTATGAACTATCGATAATATTTAACGGTAAGATGTCAAAATCCCTGCATTTTCCCGAAAAAGCCAATGAGTCACCTTCAGATACCCCGCAGTTTAAGGATTTCTCCACAAATTGGCAACGCTGCCTAGACTAAAAATAAAGCCTCATTTACACTGTGTGATTTAATTGCCTGTGGCATACCATAAGTTGAAGATACAATAAAAGTTGCATCGTTTAAATAATGTTTATACTATGTAAGTCACTTGTTGCTTCAATTTTGTTATAGGTATGCCAAAGGCAAACTTAAGTGGCAGTCGGCAGGGCCCATTGTTCGCAGAACAGATAGCCGATGGGGCCGAAAGGTTCTGGACGACGGCGTACGGGAAGACGTAGCGTTGGAAGGCCTCCCACAAGGTGGACCGACGACCTAGTGAAGGCAGTAGGAACCCGTTGGATGCGAGAAGCACAGAACCGGTCAAAGTGTAGGTGCTTAGGGGAGGCGTATGTCCAGCAGTGGACGTCTTTCGGCTGAAACGATGATGCCAAAGGCAAAAAACTTGAATCGTGAATGAGCTTTAATTGAGATAAAGACAAGAGGATAAAGTAAGGAAATAATTAAGAATTTTAAGGTAAAATTATATAAGAAAACTATAACTGATTCTTCATCTATAACACCCGTTGAAGATCAACGTTTTGAAAGACTTCCTTTAAGTAGATGGCAACTGATTAGTTTTTAATACACAGCATAGTAATTAAGATTTGTGTAGTGAAAATAATATAAGACCACTTGATTGATTACCAAGTACCTAATCTACTATTGGTAAACGATAAATCATTATCGCTATCTTATTGCCTGGGTGCTAATTACATGTATTCATAAAAAACTGTTGCGCGTGTTGTATATAAATAGTATGGGTTCTCGATTTTGTTAAGAAGTTGGATGGCTGTAATCGATATGCATAATCAGTATTGATCAGCCTAAAATGTTCCCACTGTTGGGACATAGGCCTTTTCTCTGTGAGAAACAGTGAATTTTTGGTTCTAGGACATGCCGGTTTCACCGTTTTTAGAGGATGAAATAATTTACACTGTAGCGGTATCTACAACGCCACTTGCGAACTATGCGTCATACTGAAGTCACACAAAATCCTGCATCGCGCAAGCAGAGTTTACCGCGCAACTAGCATAAGCAGGGTGTCCGGTAATTAATGGATAACCTCGTAAATGACTCCTCCCAACGGAGGAGTGAGCGGGAGGAGTCATTTGATGATTTCCCACCCAAAAAAAAGGGTCATTGTACTTATTATTATGAACATCTTTTACTACGGGACCAAACATGAAATCAGCTGTTTCATACCTTTATGTTCGCATAACTCGTCAAAATTTAGGAAACTGCTAATTCTTTTTTTGCGTTTTCAGGTTTAATTTTTTTTTATAAATAAATAATATAATATAATAATATTTTCTATATTTATGCCTGTAATTTATATGGTGTACATAATAAAGAGTATTCTATTCTAATAAATTGGCTCGGTGTTTTAAGAAAAACTTGTTGCATTTTAAACCATGAAATATCTAGTATTTATTTAATTTTCTTTAGTAATTTGATGACAATAATACCAACTTATTACTGCCCACTGCTGAGAAAACGTTTTTTCTCATATAATAATAATAATATTTATTTGCTTAAAACACGGTATAAAAAGGTGTTACAATACAAAATGAGATCATACATGTTTTGCTTATAACGTGTCCAATTAGCAGACACAATAGAAATTCTATTTTTATCGGTACATACCCTGTACACGCGACATGCGAAGGGTAAAAGCATGCGAAATTGTGCTGTCAACGTTGGTGTTCTAAAAACTCCTTAATACTATAGAAATTCTTTTCATTCAACCAGTTATACAATTTAATTTTAAATTGTCTGTCATACAGAGAAGGTACGAGCATTGATCAGCACGTTTGATCAAGATGGGTTGACGGTTTCAGACTTATGTTTACTTTAGGTCCAGGTTTCCCTACGATGTTTCCCTTCACCGATGTCAGTGATGTCCAAAATATAATCAGAAAGTACATATTTATTAAAAAAGTCACATTGGTACTTTGAACAAACCTCACGTTGGCAAATATTTGTAAAATGTGAGATTTTTTATGTCGACTGTATTTTTATTATGGTTTATTTACTTAGCATAATTAAATTACTTACACAAGCCCATTCATTTTCAAAAGTCAACATTTGTAATATATTATTAGACGAGTACAACTGCCGACAAACTGTTCTGCAATTTGGCAGACTTTACGTAAGTTAATGTTGATTCAGATTTTGAACAAATAAAAAAATAAAATCTCAACTATCGATCATTTTATGTTCTTAAGATTAACGCGTAAATCAAAAGGAAATATTTAGGTATTTCCTTCAAAGTCAATAAATAGATGTGAATGATTGTAAAAAAACAAGTAGGTACGTCATATTTGAATGTAATCGGATTAATAATTGCAGGGGATAATACAGTTATGCCTATCTAAGGTCTCTACAGATTATGGCAAACTATATCTTATCAGTTGATCAAAAACTGAGGATTGGAATTATACCTGCCTAATAATCTATTCTATATCTATCTATTCTATCTATAATAATAATAATAATCATAGTGCTTACGGGGATAGTCGTCGCGTCGGTGGGTGCCGCATTTCATTAAAATATTCTAAGGGGCCTCTGCGACGCCCGGGTGTCACCATTGCCAGGATCGCCCAGAGGACACGGTGTAGCACACGGTGGAGGTCTGCCCCGGTTGGGCGGAGCACCGCCGTGTCCTCGTAGAGGCGATCGGCAGCGGCGGCGACCTCTCGCGTCCGGCCCTGGTGCAAGCCATGGTCCGGCCCTGGTGCAAGCCACCTCCTTCTGCGAAGCAGTCATGCTAGCGAAGGAGGTGGCGGGACGGCTCAGGGAGAGAGCCTCGCGTCCCAGCCGCCGCGGGAGTCGCTCCGGCCGTCGGGAGCCGCGTGACGACTCCCGGCCACCGTAAGCGCGGGCCTGCGGGCGGAGAGTAATGGGTAGCTCACCGTCCGATCAGGACCAAGCCCGTGCCGGACGGCGCGTACGTGTATCACGCGCGCCTCAAAGAGATGTCAGTTTCGCGGAGGGGCCCCCTTAGGGCCGAAGCCTGCCGGGTCAGCGGGATTGTCCGAAAGGGTTACCGCTGGCCCGGAACATAAAGGGCTAAGGAAGGAACACGGGTGGGTTTTAGTTAGTAAGAGTCTGACACTCCTTTCCGCTCCACCCTGAGCGGGAGAAGTCATTTGATGATTTCCCATCCGCAAAAAAAAAAACTACCCAAGGACTAATATTTAATAAAATACCGAAGAGTTGGAAAGAGCTGCCGATTTCATTATTTGAAAAAACACTTCGAAGCTTTTTAGTGGTGAAGGGTTATTATAATTTAAGTGAGTTCTTCGATGAAAAAGATTTTTCAAGTTAGTATTTTTTTTTGTGTATCTTTTGCGTGCCTACATGGTAAAATATGGCTGATCGTGTATTATTTTTGTTAACCTGTATAGTGTATACAAATATTTGCAAAATAAAATTATCTTATCATATCCAAAAAAAAAAGTAGCACCGCCATGTCATAAAAAGCTATTGTAGATTATGTCTTCGAGACAATAACTAAATTCGAAGACATGGTGTCATCTACCAACCCGCACTGGGCCCGCGTGGTAGATTATAGCCCACTCCCTCTAGAAGAGGGGAGGAACAATATAGGCTGATTATGATTATGATATCTTTTACATCCACATTTCACCAGCTACGTTAATAATAATAATAATAACCCCGCCGCCGTATCTCTAC
Source organism: Mesoligia furuncula (assembly GCA_916614155.1). Taxonomy (NCBI): domain Eukaryota; kingdom Metazoa; phylum Arthropoda; class Insecta; order Lepidoptera; family Noctuidae; genus Mesoligia; species Mesoligia furuncula. Next base: position 11,833,295 of record OU744804.1, on the reverse strand, counting down.
GTTGACGCCGTGGTGGGGCTTGCGCGCTCCGAACTCTAGGCCTATGCCGGAAGAGTTTACTTTGCTGGAACAGGTCTAAGGTGAGGAGCCAGACCAAGAGAGATACATAAATCCGCAGGGCAGCATGTGGCGAGCTGTTGGGCAGTAGCGACCCCACGGACCCTATCTTCAGGGAGAAGTCTTGTTCCTCACCTCTGGCTTGCCTTTATTGGCCGGCTGGAGTGAACAATGACGAGGAACAGAGCTCCCACCTAATTCTTGCCTTTATTGGCCGGCTTGAGTGGAGATTCGCAAGAGCAAACGTGCTCGGTGGAAGGAAGTATTCCAGTAAGATGCTGGTAGGGATCTTGACCGTACTTCCGGGATTGTCCTGATAGCCGTGGAATACCTCTCCACTCCTCATAAGCACCTCAGGACATGTTGCCCCCTTGTTGCTACGTCACTATGTGCTAGCGACCGTTTCCGGGGGCCCATTGTTGAGTGTGCAAGTCACCCCCCTGCCATTTTATCCGTGTATATATAAAACATTGATCAGGCAGGGGTCATAGTTATTCCATAGTTCTTGGTAACCAGTCCACTTTAGCCACCCAAACCCATAGTCCAACTTTTTATTTTTCCATATCCTGCAATAGTCCTACACCAACCGGGGGTTATCCTTGGGTGCACTTGCATAGCGCATACAGGGATAATCGTCGGTTGGTGCCGCAATTCATTCAAATTTCCTAAGGGGCCTCTGCGAGTTGGCTTCGGCCCCTCGTACGCCTTCCAAAGGACCGGGACCCAATGGTTCCGAGATATATAAATAAATAATAATAAATAATAAATGTTTTATTCAGTATTAAAATTGGTAAAATTATTACATAAAGTCTTAGAAATTATTTAAAAAGGTATAATGATGTTAGATGCCTGTACTAGGATAAACCTGTATCACAGGCGGCATGAGCACACTTAATGGTAATTCTAGGACTATAAAATTCTTAACAATATTTAACATGTAGTCTTAAAATGATGACAAAATTTTACTAATTAATTATTTTATACCTAGTTTACTTTAATACTATTTACCTTAAAGATAACACAAAATAATAACAAAAAGTCTTATTGTATACAAATAATTGAGTCAGCGTAAAATAGTTTCTTGCACTTCAAAACTTAGCTAAACACATATGATATGATTTTGCATCAGCAGAAATTGGTAAGTGGGTTAAAGTCATTGCTGCACAAAATTAAATCACGTTCGAGGCAATGTGTTTATTCGATTTTTATTACGTTAAGTCCCATGTAGGGCCAAGATGGGCACAAACCTATTGCCATCAACCGGGCACAATTCCAGGCTCCAGCAACCCAATAACACTTTGCCTGACCTGGGAATTGAACCCAGGACTTCATGCTCAGCAGTAGCGGTTGCAAGCATTAGACCAACGAGGTAGGTAGGTTAATTTAATGCGCTCACAAACCGCATTGAGAGACTGATTTAAATTGATTAAGGCCTGATTTTTACCCGACTACGGCGAGGCAAAAACGAGGGTTATGATTTTGACATAAAAGTACCTACTTATAATTATTTGATAAATAAGGTAAAGTTAGAAGCGTCTTGACCGTCCCCTGGTTATAGGCTATGTGACGTCACAGTAAATTTAATATGGCACCCTCTCGACGACATAAAGTAATGAATTTAAAATTAAATATTTTGGGACGGTGCTTTGTGGGGTATCAAATGAAAGCGCTTAATTAGCACATTTCAAAAATATAAATATTACTGAAATAAGTCCTAAAATAATAAAAAAAAAGTAAAAACTAAAACCCGACTACTGAAAAGGGTAAAACAAGAAAGTACCTTCCCGTGGTCGCATAAGCTTATTTGTATGTCAGTACAGCGGCATGCGATCACGGAAAGTACTTTCTTGTTTCATCCTTTTCAGTAGGTAGTCGGGTTTTTTCAATAGTCAAACAACTTTTATCTGAGCAATAAATATTACCGTTTGATAGCTGTCGTATAGAACACATGTCAAACTGTCATATTTATTCTTCAGATACAAGTTATCTAACTAGTTGAAAAAATTGCCCTTAATATTACATAAGCAAAGTTCAAATAACCTCAAAAATAATCGGGTGGCCGGTTGGAAAGTTTGTGTATCCCGCAAGTAATATTTCACATCAAGCAAGGAACAGGTGGGTTTAATATTGGTTAATTGCCCATTGTTTCAACAAAATAATGATTTTAAGCCGAAGTTTGGAACAACTGTAATAACAGTGCCTTATGACTTGCTCGTCGGTAAGTGTATGGAAATATCTCAAATATTATAAATGGTGTTGAGGGTTTACTTACGTTTTTCTACTCTTCGGTAGGCTTGGCTTGGGATGAAAATGTTTTTAACATTAACAGGAAAGTTTTTTGCCCTAAATGTGTTTTCGAAAGCATCGGAAGAAGCCCGGAGCTGTTTGAAGGAGCCCGGAGTCTCCTGATTATACAGGGGGCGGGGACATCACAATCTGTTACTCCACAGTAACAGATCCATATTATAACTGAATCCATATTCAGTACATGATTCTGGACCCGGTGGGGGGGGGTGGCGTGGATAAATAATAACAGCCGCACAGGTCGATCGATCAGGTTAAGCTACGCTTGCCTCGGTTGGTCTGTGTTTGGGACCATCTTTACATACCGTGACCCCCTTGCTTCGGAAAGCACCTTAAGCCTGTCATTCGTAGATCTTTGACAGTCGTTATGGGTAACAGTAACTAGGTTGTGAAGGTCAGATAGGCAGTCGCTCCATGTAAAATACTGGTAATCAGCTGCATCCGGTTAGACTGGAAGCCGTCCCCAACATAGTTGGGAAAAGGCTAGGCAGATGATGATTCTGAACCCGGTGAGCTGAAAAAATGCTATTCCACACATTTTGATCGCGTAGGTATTGCACTATTGTAAGAAACAGGAGATTTTTTTTTGATACCGACCTAAAATTTCATCGCATGGGGGTCCAGAATCATATTGTACCGAATCCACGGTAACAGGTTATGCGTTAATGTTCCTGCCACCCTGTATTTTTTTCAACACAGTATGATTCGACATTTACATAGACTTTATAGAGGTATGAGGAACAGGGTGTAAAGGTAACTCATACTCTATGGAAAACGGAGGATCCTCCGACCAGACGGGTGTTGTGTCTGGTGGGCAATTGCCCGATGATTCATCTCGGGCCGTCGTACATATGCTAGTTGCGCGGTAACTCTGCTTGCAAGATGCAGGATTTTGCGTGACGTCAGTATGACGCGTAATTCGCATTTGGCGTTGTAGATACCGCTACATTTGTATCAAGTAACATGCCTGATTTTGCCTGTCTTACTTAAACTTACTTAAGATTCAACTTTTGAAATTATATGGGTAGGTAGGTATTTCAATGTTTATCTCCTAAACATAAAGTTTTTCAATAATATTTCATTTCACTTTTTTTTGTGGATAAATTAAATGGGTAAATCAGAAAATAAAACCAACTATCTATGATTCACATTTATTTAGACATAGGAAAAGCTACCTAATAGCTATCTAATCTTTAACATTTTCAAATTTTTTTTTTCCTTGAACAAATCATGAAAATCCTAGCTTTATCCTATTTCAGTAGGTAAAATATGGATTTTCGATGCACAAAATATCGATAAATGTTATTACGATGCTACAAAATTATGCCAGAAAGACAATACAAGTCTCTGCAATACTACTTGACTTCGATGCACGTTACTGCGAAAGATTTTCACTGCGATACTACTTGACTTCGATGCACGTTGCTGCACCAAAACGCAACGAACGCAATAGGCGACATAGGATGCAAGAGCGAGCGAAGGGCACCCCAAGGTTAGGTTTGGTTAGGTTGCTTTAAACCCTTTACACAGAAATAGGAGCCCCGCCAGGCGGGGCTCCGTCGACTTGGGATGCAAGAGCGACTGAATGACGATACAAATACCTTTACCGTGAATCGAAGTCAAGTAGTATCGCAGTGAAAATCTTTCGCGGTAACGTGCGTCGAAGTCAAGTAGTATCGCAGTGAAGATTTATCGCGGTAACGTGCATCGAAGTGTAGTGGCTTCGCGGAGACGGTCTTTCGCAGTAACGTGCATCGCAATTTTGTAGCATCGTATCAGCACGATATTTGTGCGTCAAAATTCCGTATTCTACTCGTCATAATTCCTACAATCTGTGTCTATTTACTATGTAATACAAATAACAGTTGTTTGTTGAAGATCTTATCAATAATTATCAGAATTCGTAATTATACGTTCCTAACAAGATTAAGCTAATAATATCCATATTGCTATCTGCTACAAAGTGTGTATGTGCGTAAATTACAAGCGTAATCTAGATAAATAAAAACATTTATTAATGTGGCGACGGGCGCCTGGTACAGTTTCAAATACCTACTATACTTATACCAACTAAGTGCTCATACACACGTGGGAAACGCGTCAACGGCAGAGGCAACTGCAGCCGTCGATGAGTGTCGGGCGGCTGCCGTCGACAACATGCCACTCGTCTATTTGAGTACTGTACTCAAATACACAAGCCCACGTTGTCGACGGCAGCCGCTGACGCGTCGATGGTGGGCATCGACGGTTGTCGACGGCTGCATTTCTTCTGCCGCTGACTCTTGTCACTCGTGTGTATGATCAGTAAGGCTGCCCGCCCACGTCAGACTTTTTGTAGGGCCGATAATCGGGCCGATTTAGTTAACTTCATTATTTCTGACCTACTTTTTGTAGGACGTGTGCGTTGCACTATTGTTATCAGTGTGTTCTATTTTTCTCCTACAAAAAATCAAGCATATCTAAACCACGTTCAAGAGCTGTCAGTGTCATCATTGCTGTGGAATATTGACTGCGTTCAAGAGAACGCAGTTTTTGATGATCGCGTTCAGTTTCGTTGCGCTTCGTCATTCCGTTTTGCGTTTTCGTGCGTCGTCGAGTTTTGTTTTGCCCTTTTGTTGCAGTATTGAGAATATTGAGATGTATTTCCCTACTCACTCCTAATATCTAAGTAGGTAAATACAAAGGCAGACTAGACTATTTTATAGGTCTAGTAGATCTAGCCAATACAGGTTTAACTAACTAACTCTCTTACTGCATACATTGCTCAAGCATTAAGGCCAAAGAGAACACGGCACGGTTTCTTTACGGTATGGCCCAAAAATCGCGCCGTAGAAAAAACGTGTCCATCAACAAGCTTCCATAGTGATCCATACAATACCAACGGCCTGCCTACTAACGGCGAATAAACTATTCTTCGGCAGGAAAAACTTGTGTGAACACGGCTACGTTTAAAAAAAAAATATATTTATTCGGAATGCGAAACTTCTGGTGGCGTATATACGGTTCGTAGAATAGTGAAGTATGACCAAGAAGTGCTTATGATCTGAAACAACAAAAATGTTGAAGATATTATTTCACTCTCGTAACATCGTACTTTTCATGGTATTTTTAGTAGCCAATAAGGTTTTTTGTTTTTATTTTTTCTATGAAGAAATATGCAGTGCATAAGACAACTAAGTTAAAGTAAAGCACATACAAAAACGCGATACCTTTGTAAAACTTCCATAACTGATTGTAGAAAACTTGTAAGCTGTCAGCTCTTGAGGTTTCTTAGACCTGAAACATTGTCAACATTAAATGATGATAAATGGTATTGGCCGTCTCGCCACCTCTTACTGGGCCGGCCTCGGCGACGCTTCCATCCTCAGACACTCACCGTGTGAAGACTGTTGGCCAGCGGTCACTGCGCATGTGGTTGACGTGACTCCCCAATCCTATTTCAGCTTAACATCCTTTTTGCCTACGTCTAGGATCCTTGTTTTGGAGTGCAGCCTAGCATGGTGTTTCGTATTCTGACAGTATGTTTAACGCTTAAAGTGCTGCGTTCTATTGCTATGGCAACGACCTAGGCTCTAGAAAAGGATGCCTGGAAGGATTTGGGGGAGGCCGAACAAGCCCATTTGCTCAACAGTGGGACAGTGCAGGTAAACTTAAAAAAAATCTTTTTCATTTATTTTTGTAAGTTGTTCAAAAAAAAGCCCGTCATAAATAATTATGAAAAACTAGATCAGTTCGCTGTTTCCTATCCGACTAGGTACTCTAAGAAGAAAGTTCGAAACAAACTCAGAGGTCAGTCCCTTTTAAAGTCCAGACATAATCTTGGTCAGGCCATATTAAATGCTGATGAGTGCCCAGTATTCTTAGTACACTGGACATCAAGCTGTCCCCATCAAACCCAATAATGGCGTCCTCGTTGGCGAACAAAAATTTGCAAAACTTATCACTTTTCATAGAGTTTTCGTAAGTTAAGACACCGGGTCAAATGAGTGTGTAGGATAATAAAATGAGAGAACACATTGACATCGAGGAAGGAGCTCCTTAGAGCCGAAGTCTGCCGGGTCAGCGGGATTGTCCGAAAGGGTTACCGCTGGCCAGGAACACAAAGGGCTAAGAAAGGAACACGGGTTTTTTTAGTCAGTAAGAGCCTGACACTCCCTTCCGCTCCACCCAGAGCGGGAGGGGTCATTCGATGATGATATCCCACCCAAAAAAAAATAAAAAATGTCAAAAATATCTCACAACCAGTACAGTCCGTACACATTTATTTTACCTTTGGCAGCAGCAAACCAACAACAACCATGTTAGAATGAGAATAATGATCACTGTGGTTTGGATAGTGATGCAAAATAACTTTAATTTCGGAAGTCGGTCGCGAAACAACGAAAATGCGAACCCAGCGACGCCGACTTCCAAAATTAAAGTTATTTTTCACTTTGTAGTGTCTTTTTTGGAAAACGGTTGTTTTTTTTTTTTGTAAAAAAGATTTTATTTTTCACTTTTAATTTGTTCTTACTCCACACACATTCGTATAACACTACTTGCTATAATATCAGTGGAAGGAAGTTATTATAACATCATCAATAAAAACTAAGTGGCAAAAATACGTAATATTGAAGCTAACTTAGATTAACAATTGCCGCAGATATTGCGTAACAAACCTAGGTACATACAATAAAAATACAGTCGATTTGAGAACCTCCTCCTTTTTGAAGTCGGTTAATTATTTAAAGATACGGTACTTATAGCCACAATGCATCCTATGACAATTCCTTTAAGCCACCACTGAAAAGTCATACGAAAGCAAACGACGCAATTTCGTTTACTTGAATTTTTACTAGTTTTTTTTTTGGCTAAAAAAACTACTGAACCGATTTTAATAAAATTTCTATGGGACCAGTCGGAAAGTACAGACGCCAGCACATCAAGCTTCTACAATCTGTCAAATTTCTTTAATAGATTTTCAACTTTATCGCTAAAACATAGGGTTTAAAGTTGATTGGGAAAATTTGATAGATTCGGGTAGCTTGATGTGCTGGTGTCTGAATCTATATCCTTTCAAATAAAAATAATTTTGCAAATCGGCTTATAAATAACGCAGTTTTGAGGTAACAAACATAAAAAAATATATGTATTCAACCGAATTGTGAACCTCCTCCTTTTTTGAAGTCGGTTAATAACTGTGAACGGACTGTAGGTTCCAACATTGTACTGTTTCGTATTACTTAAGTCGCCTGCCAAAACACACTGATCAATGCAAAACGATGAAACGTAATTATTTTAATTACTACAGGCATTTATTGATATACCTAGTAGGTATAAAGAATTTCTTTAGCCTTTTAACCGCTTGTGCCGCATTTATGCGACACATATTTCCGTGCCCCTACCGCTCGTGTCGTATTTCTGCGACAGAGAACATGCATGATTTTTCGTTCTATTCAACGATTGCTCCTCCTTATTGGTTGTAGGTATTATTTTATCGATTTAGGTATTCAGCTGCATCCGGTTTGACTGGAAGCCGACCCCAACATGGTTGGGAAAAGGCTAGGCGGATGATGATGATTATTTTATCGATTTGTAGCCGCGCGCTAGGGGCACGGCAATTGATATTTAGCCAAGCGCTTAAAAGGTTAAAGAAAAACTTTCGTAAAATTGATTTTAATGCGGCAAAACTCGTATACATATTATTATTAGAATTTGAATCATTTCGAAGGATATTGCTACTCCATTGCTTCATATGTCTGCTCAACAACGTAAACAACGCAATGAATGTAGTTGAACTGTCAAAATTAAAGCCATTGCTACTGTTAGTGTGTTACGTAATTACCCCGCTGGTCAATATTTGGCTTAACGTGGAGTGTTGTGTGAAGTGTAAAGTGTCAAGCGATTTTGAACCATTGTGCAGTTCAGTTATTACTCAGAACTTGACCCACCCTACACGTAAACTGCTCTACAAATGTGTATGTGACCCTGAGCAAATACTACATAATATCGAGTGCACAACAAACATACAATCTTAAACAAACTGGTGTGGATTGTGCTTTACGGAATTTCTTTCCCCATTCATTTTATAACGAGTTATGATCTGTTTACACTTTAAACACCAAGGTTAAAAAAGCAATGGTAAAATTGGATTACTGTGCGTTCATGAAAATATTATGTAAGATTTTTTTTTTCAATTTGATTACTAATAATATCTAAATAACTTTCATTATCTTTACCCAGTCGCATTTCTAATTTTATTTTCTCACCTGATCATTATCGTCAAAATGGTCTTCTTAGATTTTTCATCCATTTCATACCATTCGCATAGAAACGCGGCATCACCAATCTTTTTGCTCTGAATACAAATACCCAGATTAATTAATTTATTCGTTTTAATTTGCATTTATTAAATAATTAGCAGAAGTATTGAATATTACCTCTCTTATCATGTCTTCACCAAAGACGCTCATCATGAGGATTTGCAAAAGGACAGAAAGGAGAAAAAGGATGCAGCCAGGAATTTGTTCCCAGCTTCCAGTCTGTAAACACAAAAAACCGCTAAATGCTGATTTTTCAGTAGTCAGATAATCTTTACAATTATCGTAGAAAATAATCCTCCTCCTTTTTTTGAAGTCGGTTAATTAACCGACTTCAAAAAAAGGAGGAGGTTTCTCAATTCGACCGTATATTTTTTTTTTTTTTTTTTATGTGTGTTCGCGGATAACTTCGTCGTTTATGATCCGATTTTGATTATTCTTTTTTTGTTGGAAAGGATATATGCCAAGGGTGGTCCCATGATAAGGAAACCAGGATCTGATGATGGCATCCCAGTGAAATCGAGGGGAACTTTCGAAAATCGTAGGAGCGACTAGTGCGTTTGTTAATTCTTTCATTAAGTATTTTAAAGCACTACAATTTGATGAAGGCCTGGAGTCGATCTGGTGATGGAGCCGAAAGACAGTCGAGGGGACTCCTCAACGATTTACAGCAGTTACCTTGTGTTTGGGCTTGATTAATTTGTATTGATGTGAACTTTACACCTAGATGGATTGCGACTGTCATTAGGGGTCTGATGATGAAGACGAAGGACAGTTAAGGGAATTCCTCAACAGTTTACTGTAGCTACCTTGTGTATGTTCACCGATTACTCGAAGACGGCTGGACCGATTCCAAAAGTTCTTTTTTTATTTGAAAGGTTATACTCTCGAGGTGGTCCCATTATCATCAAGTTGGAATCTGATGAGAGGATTCCATGGAAATCGAGGGAAACCCTCAAATTTTATAGGCAAAGCTACAGCGATTTGGATATTTTTTAAAGTAACTTGAGCATTTGCTCTCGGAAATCATCACTTGGTAAAGTGGAGCTGATGATGAAGATCACAGATGGCCATCGGAACTACTCACTGACAAATATTTCACGGGTTGCGATTCAATTACTTTAATATGGTTGCTAAGCAATTTATGCTCGTCACAATGCGTATTGCGAGTGATTGTTGAGGATCTCCTGGTTCTTACAGGGAGAACTCCTCAACAATTAACGTCCCAGCATCGGGAAAAGCAAAATTTTGTAAAAGGTGATGAACAGTTGGCATTAGGCTATTGAAACTTAGATAAATTACAAACTGACCCACTAAAAAATGAAAAATAAAAACATTTTTACAAAAAAAAACAACCGACTTCCAAAAAAAACACTACAAATTGAAAAATAACTTTAATTTCGGAAGTCGGTGTCAATAAACGAAAACGCGGAACCGAAGACACCGACTTCCGAAATTAAAGTTATTTTTCAATTTGTAGTGTTTTTTTTTGGAAGTCGGTTGTTTTTTTTTTGTAAAAATGTTTTTTTCAATTTGTAGTGTTTTTTTTGGAAGTCGGTTGTTTTTTTTTGTAAAATAGTTTTTAGGACCTCTGGTTGTTATGAGGATGTGGGAATTAGTTGTGTCGTGTATTTATGTATTGTGTCAGTAGAATTTTTTTTTGCTTTTTTTATTGCAATATGGGCTAGCTCTTGACCTCTATCTCGTCTGGTGGAAAGCAATAGTTGAGGTCTATGATGGAACGAGCAAGCCCAGGAAATGCTTATTCACTCTTGCTTTGATGGCTGTCGAGTTATAACGTGGAAGGGAATACATACCTACGCTGGCAGAGAGTTCCACACTTTGGACGTCTTATATAACACACACACATACACACACACACCCCCCCACACACACACACACAGTTCACACAGTTTTCTTTCATTATGAAGTCCACATTTTCCAAAATAAACCATCAATCTGTCCTATTTACTCGTTTTACAACGAAAAATGAGTCGATAATTTGCAAAATAACACATAGCCCCGTTATACACAGAAACCATTATTTAACCACTAATAGGGTTGTTTCAGAATCGCCGCGGGTGAAATGCATTAATAATATTGGAATGTAAAAAATAAAAGCTTTTTTTTATGGAAAAAGTTATAATTGGTATTTACTACCTCATTATTTTAACTTATTTATTGTTAACACATATACAAAGACGAAGAAAGAAAGAAAATGCGTTTATTTGCGATAAACATGACGCAGATAAAGAACACAAAACACAGAAAGAACAAGTTCGGGGAAAATATGCATCACCTCCAGGCAAAATGGCCATCGCTCAGCATAATGCTACTGTTGCGCGCCACAATTTATTAATGCCTGGTATATGGTGACATTAGTTACCAATAGCGCCATCTAGTATCGAGTAGCAGAACTAAGTAGTAGTCAAGATCCTTCTAGAAATTTCGGTGCCAGAATTTCTAGATCTATCGACATCTGGTCAGTCGGGGTATGTACTCGAATATTATAGATGTTTCCACAATAGGAGGTTCTAGAACTATCTGCGGCACTATATAAGGCCGCGATGGGCCACGACCGAGTTAGAGTTGGATAAGCCATACAAGCGAATACATCGAAGTGATCTTCAAGTGCGACTTAGAGCGATCAATAGTGCAATTGTGTATTATAATTAGTGTGTTTGAGTTGTTATTAGTGTTGTTGATTAAAGTCTCATTATTGGTCATTTATATCGGTAGTTTTTAGTTGTCACGAACCCCAAGCTCGTAACGATCTATATGATATCACCTTTTTACTCGATTGCGGTGAAGCACAAAAGGAAAATGTTGTACAGTTGAAAAGAATTGAAAGCCATTTCAAACATTAAACACTAACCATTTTAAAATTAAAAGATTATCCTGTGGGGTAATTGCGTAATACACTAACAGTAGCAAAGGCTTTCATTTTGACATTGCAACAACATTCATTGTGTTATTTACGTTGTTGAGCACACAAATTTTTCGAACTTAGGAAGCAATGGATTAGCAAAATCCTTGAAGATGATTCAGATTGTGATTGATAACTAGTGTGTTACGCAACTAACTGCGTAACACACTATCAATCACAATTTGAGGCGTCATTTAGCACCTTAGGGTGCTGATTATTGTGAATGACGACTTAGGATTACGTAAGCAGAAAAAAGACTATCCTTTTACTGTCTCAGTATCTAACTGAGACAAAAAACCGGTCGAGTGCGAGTCGAACTAGCGCACCGAGGGTTCCGTACTTTGTAGGTACATATGTAAATAGTTTATCACGGGATTTTTTTTAATATACTTGCAAAACGGTTTTCGAATTTATTCCATTACTTGCTTCTTGTCAAATTTCATGATTCTTGGTCAACAAAAGTGGTTGGAAGTATCCTATAAATTTTGATTCCCTTAAGGGTGTAAAAAAGATACGGCCGCGGCCGTATATTTTTTTTACGTTAACTTAGGTATTTGATTTTTCCCAGCTTCAAGGTACTGTAGACCTGAGTATATGGTTTTAATTTTAACTCGATACCTTGACAGACAGACGGACGGACGGACGGATAACAAAGTGATCCTATCAGGGTTCCTTTTTTTCTATTGAGGTACGGAACCCTAAAACGGTTAAAAGTGTGCCTGATGTAGAATCATACGTTCACAACTCTTCCATAAAAATTAATCCGTTATCTGACAAAAGCAGTAAAATCACAAACACATTTTATCTACAGCATAAAAGCCCTAGAAAGTTCCATTCCAATTTGATCACAGAAAGAATCCCCATGTTACGAAGAACAAACTTAACAATTATTTAATTTGTCCTTGAACTGCACATTTTTCCAAGGCTTCTTGCAAGCATTCTCGTGCTATTGCAGTCACGTAGTCCACTTCAGTAAGTGGACTGAACAAATGAAATTTAATTATTTCCTCTTGTTACCTTTTCCTTTTTGTAAAAATTGTGTCGTGTGTGTCTTTATAGAATAGATTTATTTCAGGGATATAAATGTATTAGACGCGCTAACAAGAAATAAGTTTTATGTAACGCATATGATGGTCAACGAATTTTAGATGTGTCTAGTTTGTACCTCTTTTTTTTGGCAACTATCCGCAATTTGTTACTCCGAGACTCCTAAATTACTCGAGAATCCCTAATTACTTTAGACACATGCCAACGAAACCCAGATCATGAGAAAATTACTATTTTTATCTAAGTAGAAGGCAGCTGCCTCGAGGAGTTTGCTCTTATATAAATCTTTAATTGTAGCTTCATCATCATTATCAATAGCCTCTCTTTTCATGTGCCAATCCCCACGCTCCTGTGCCAGCTTCTATACCAGGTTCTACCCGCGATGATAACAATGTCGTCCGCCCAAGTTGCCGCCGGACGACCGACACTTCGTCTCCCAGTCCTTGGACGCCACGTGGTCACTGCCTTACTCCACCTGTCATCATTGCGCCGTGGCAGGTGCCCTGCCTCAGCTAAGTAACTGAAATAGGTTTGCCGCCAATTCAATGGGGCTTTTTTTTTGTGTCGGATGGGAAATCATCAAATGACCCCTCCCGCTCTGAGTGGAGCGGAAGGGAGTGTCAGACTCTTACTGACTAAAACCCACCCATGTTCCTTCCTTAGCCCTTTATATTCCGGGCTAGCGGTAACCTTTTCGGACAATCCCTCTCACCCGGCAGGCTTCGGCCCTAACGGGCCCCTTCTCTGATGCTAACATCTCTTTGAGGCGCGCGTGGAACACGTACGCGTCGTCCGGCACGGGCTTGGTCCTGATTGGATGGTGAGCTACCCATTACTCTCCATCCGCAGGCCCGCGGCTACGGTAGCCAGGAGTCGTCACGAGTCTCACGACGCCCGGAGCGTGTCCCGCGGCGGCTTGGACGGGAGGCTTTCTCCCTCATCCATACCGCCACCTCCTTCGCTAGCATGACTGCTCCGCAGAAGGAGGTGGTTTCAATGGGGCTTAAACATAAGTGGCGCATTGTGGGTGTACTTAATACACCTATGCCTCTTCCAGGCAACACTGTCATGGCGTTACGTTTAAAATCTATTTTCTACGCTGTTTACACTTCATGAAACAATAGGACAGGACCTAAGGTCTATTCAAATTTACGTTTCCAATTGCTGTTATATCAAGTTAAACAAATATCAACTTTATTTCAGTGGTAATTAAGTTAATTTCAGAGTGACTAGCATTACCTATTTAAAAAATGTCTTAAAAATGTTTGAAGTTCTAGCGTAAACTGAACTTTATTGTGTAGGAATTAAAGTAATTTTTTCTAAAATAACTGACATTTGTTTACATGTTTGGCAAGTAAATAGCGAACGCAGTAAACGTGGAACATTTTCTAAAATGTGTTCACAGGCGTCATTGTTTTTATAACAATGCTAAAACCGTTTTAGTAAGTAATTACGATTAAATAATATTCACAACAACTGATGTTATCAAATCAAAACATGTTGTTAATGTTCAAATCACATAGACTAAGAACTGATTATTTTTTATCATTTTAGATCCTATCAAAAAACAAAGTCAAAGTCAAATCATTTATTTCAAACTAGCTTCCGCCCGAGGCTTCGCCCGCGAGGTTTATCGATAAAAACTATCCTATTATATATCCTTCCCCGGGATGCAATCTATCTCTCTGCCAAATTTTATCGAAATCCGTTTAGTGGTTTAGGCGTGAAAAAGTAACATACAGACAGATAGACAAAGTTACTTTTGAATTTATAATATACTATGGATAGGCACATTAGAGGCACTTTTGAACCTCAAAAATTACAACAAAATAGAATTGATTCTAGTCGCCCTTTCCAAAAGGTAGTGTTCGTATGGAGAAGAATGGGCAAGAAACTCCACCGCTATTATCTCAAGTTGTTTACTTAGCAATAATGGCCCGAAGGCGAGTTAGGACAAATCATATCTAAATAAACTCAGTCCTTCAGAATATATTTCGACGACTAAATCTCATCGGAGAGAGCCTTCGGCGCGAGAGATTTTATAGTACACAAGTGTGCGCGCAGACACAGGTGCACTTCCCTCACTCTCACAGTCGGATGGGACGGCAATCCGACACGACCGGAGAGAGATCAGGCTAGGTTAAGGGTTAGGCTAGGTTATTATTAGTAGGTATACAGGGATATTGGTAAAACATTAACAACCTCTTAAGAGGTCATTGTACTCATCATTATGAACAACTTTTACTATGGAACCAAACCTGAAATCCCTACTTATTTATATTGGTACTTTATGTTTGTATAACGCGTCAAAATGTAGGGAACAGCTGATTTTTTTTTCGCGATTTCGGGTTTGTTCCCATAGTAAAATGTTCATAATGATGAGTACAGGAGGATGTTAATGTTTTACCAATAACCCTGTACAGATAGATAAGTCACTACAAGGCAGACAACATTTATTCTGTACTTATAGAAGAATATAGAATCAACTGAAAATACAAAAAAAGTTACTTATTGAGAAAACCGAGCTTATCAATTGTTTTGATATTGAAATTTCATTACCGGTACTTACACACATTCAATTACGGAAAAGGTAAGCAAATACCATCAATCTCAGAACCGGATCCCCAATCATATTTACTTCCAAATCAAATCAAATTGCCGGAAATATACCTATAAAATATGCGCATATTCAAATGACAGGTAATTTAAGTGGGTTATCACAACTTTGTGAGTGAGTGAAACCGTGGAAGGATTCAATTTGATCGGGCTGGAAACTTCCCGAGTCACTTCATCTGCATTGCGAAATCAGAATTTTAAACGGATTCGTTGCTAACACTTTTTGCTTCAATGGCAAATGAATAGGTTTATTGAGAATTAAAATGCACATACACAATATTACTGACCCATATCCACTGACACATAAAAATGGACATTTTAGCAACACAACACACAGCTAAGAATTACAGCCAATTTCGAAGAAAACCGGTAAACTGAGTCCAAGGTCGGGCGTTCCAGTGAGCGTCGAGGGTAGTAGTGAGCCCGACCAGATTGTCAGCCTGTTTAGGGAGCATTTTAAGGTCTGCTACCGGGGAAAAAGGAACTGAGTCACATCAGGTACGTACCGGGGACACGATCGTACGGATTACAAGTGGGGATGCGCCGCGCACGCGGTGAAATTCATGAAACGAGGTAAATCTCCTGGCCATGACTCATTGAGGATTGAACACTTGCAATATGCAGGCGGTCACTTGCCAAGGATGCTGGCCATGCTTTTCACCTTCTGCGTAGGGCACTCATACTTACCTGATGCATTGATGAGAACTGTAGTTGTTCCTATTATTAAGAACAAGACAGGGGACGCGTCTAGTTTGAGTAATTACTGGCCTATATCGCTCGCAACTGTGATTGCTAAGGTACTGGATAGTGTGATTAAGAAAAATTTAGATAATCATCTTAAATGAGAACTGAGAGTCATGTAACACTCAGTTCGGATTTCGAACTGGGCTGTCTACTGAAACAGCTATACTTAGTCTCAAGCACACTGTCCGGTATTACACCAGCAGGAATACACCGGTTTACGCCTGTTTTTTAGACCTGTCAAAGGCGTTCGATCTGGTTGGTATGACAAGCTGTGGCAGAAGTAATCGAGTGAGACTGATCTTCCTCACGAATTCACATCGCTCCTTAAATATTGGTAAGGCAATCAGCGTAACAATGTCAGGTGGGCGGGATCACTGTCAGATCCGTACAGGCTGGAGTGTGGCGTAAGACAGGTTGGTCTGACTTCGCCCAAGCTCTCCGTGAGCTCAGCAGCACTCAGGTAGGTAGCTCGTTTGATGGAGTTTTTGTTAACAATATAAGCTACGCCGACGATATGGTGCTGCTGGGCCCATCGAGCAGTGCCCTCAGGCGTTTAATAAAGGTATGCGCGTGCTATGAGGGGGCCCATGGGCTCAGGTATAATACGACCAAGAGTGACGAAGAATTATGACAACGTACCTCAGGTCACATTGGACGGCAGTGCTCTCAAAAGAGTGGCACAGCTTAAGTACCTGGGCCACTGGATCACCGAGGACCTCGCAGATGATGTAGATATTGAAAGTGAACGCAGGGCATTGTCAGTAAGAGCTAATATGCTGGTCCGTAGGTTTGCACGCTGTACTGTACAGGTAAAAATAACTTTATTCAAGTCCTACTGTCAGTCTTTCTATACGTGTAGCCTATGGGTACTATACGCAGAAGACTTAAAATGCCCTGCGTGTCCAATACAATAACGCGTTCAGGATGTTGATGGGGTTGCCACGCTTTTGTGGTTCATCAGGTATGTTTGCAGACGCTCAAGTGGATGGCTTTCAACCGATACATCGCAAAAGAATTGCGTCTCTGATGCGCCGCATACGGGGCAGCCCCAACAGATTCGTGCAGTTTATTGCAGGGAGAATGGATGTGGATTGCTCGATCATGGAGCATTGAACAAAGCTACATGTGCGAGTGGTGCGGTCCTGATCCATTATTTATTTTATTATTTATTGTGTTAATTTCTTGTCTTAGTTATTAAGTACTAACATAGGCTAAATAATATTGTTACTAACACAGTAGATCATTGTTGTCTGATAAATTAATAAAATTATTATTTTATCCAAGTTATTGCAAATATCCAAGTTATTGCAAATGGTTTGAAGGCCCGCCACCGCGGCTGAGGCTGGCCGGCCGCCGGCCCAGCAAGCTTAAGCTGCGGTGGTGAGCGTTAAAACCATCTGTGACGATAAGCTCGCGTGGCGCCGCCCAAACCCCGCAGCGCCGGAGCCGTGACAGAAACAATGCTTGCTGCATGTTGCATGCCTGCTTGCATGCTGCTTGCCTGCTGCATGTTGCATGCCTGCTTGCATGCTGCATGCATGTTGCATGCCTGCTTGCATGCTACATGCATGCTGCATGCATGCTGCATGTTGCATGCCTGCTTGCATGTTGTATGCCTGTTTGCATGCTACATGCATCCAAGCCGACAATATTTTTGTAATTAGCATTTAGGTTAGGGTAGGTTTTTAATGACTATCGATTTAAAATGTATGCCAAAAGACGATATGATGGTTCTGCTTTTTAATTATTATGGATATAAACATTATGCCTAAAGATGATTCTGACTAACAAAATTATGAGTTTTGAATGTATGACAACTGAGTGTATGCGAAATGATTTTCTGCGAAATGAAGTTTATGCTATCCGTTGTTATGCAAAACAATATTATGACGTAAAAAGTTCTGCTATAAAAGGTAGACCCAACCGACATAGCCCGAAGAATTGCCAAACTTAAGTAGCAGTGGGCAGGGCACATTGCTCGCAGAACAGGCCGATGGGGCCGAAAGGTTCTGGAGTGGCGACCGCGTACCGGAAGACGTAGCGTTAGAAGGCCTCCAACAAGGTGGACCGACGACCTTGTGAAGGCCGCAGGAACCCGTTGGATGCGGGAAGCACAGGACCGGTCGAAGTGGAGGTGCTTGGGGAGGCGTATGTCCAGCAGTGGGCGTCTTTCGGCTTAAATGATGATGATGATGGTAAGT
Source organism: Mesoligia furuncula (assembly GCA_916614155.1). NCBI lineage: Eukaryota > Metazoa > Arthropoda > Insecta > Lepidoptera > Noctuidae > Mesoligia > Mesoligia furuncula. Next base: position 11,815,101 of record OU744804.1, on the reverse strand, counting down.
ATGAAGTTTCAAGGTTTGGTAATTTTAACATAGACGAAGGAGCTGCATTATCGTTTAAATTTTTTTTTTTTTACTTTTTACAACTAATAAAAATCATTTATTTTTTTAATTGAAAGCGACCTACCCATTTAAGATTCTGAGTTTAAATAGTATCTTCCGACGCATTAATTTTAGCTCTCCTAAATTCAATATTATTGAGAAGGGATGAAATAATTATGTGCTTTTTCATAGCCTATGTATGTAAAGTTCAATAACATAAGAGAAAGAACGCAGAAGAGTTTGTAAAAATACAAATTGTTTGAGTCGCGAGGGAGAGTTGATTGATCGACTTGTTTTGTTTCTGTGGGCAAAGTTTTACAAATTGTGTTTGGGCAAACAGCTTCGGGGACAAACATCAATCAGATATTAAAATATTGGAGACTAGAATGTGACATTACACGTGTCATATTTACTATAAGGTGGTGTATTATGCAGCTAGCCTTTTTCCAAATATATTAGAGACGGGTTTCAGTCTAACCGGATACAGCTAATACCAGTAATTTACGTGGATCGACTGTCTTTACAACCCATTTACTGGGTAACATGATATCCCTTGTTAAGACTGGTTGTCAGACTTTTTGGGCTTCTGCGGGGTAATTGGTTTTCATTTTAACAGTTGACCAACATTCAATGCATTATTTACGTTGTTGAGCAGACACATATTTCGAACAATGAAGCAATGGATTAGCAATATCCTTCAAAAGTATTCAGATTGTTATTGAAAGTGTGTTACGCATTTAGGGTGCTGATTACCCACAACGACTGTCGAAAATCTGCATACAAATGACAGCCGGGAAATTGATGACTTCTCTAAACAATGACTCTTTGCTTAGATACTGAAGCTGGAGCTGCTTGGAAGCTGTGCCCAGCTTCCTAATTAGAGTGAAGCGATACTTTACGCCGGACAGCTTTTAATCTTATACAAAGCGCAAGTCCGATCGTGCATGGAGTATTGCAGCCACCTTTGGGATGGCTCAGCGAAATAGCAACTTGCCGCGCTTGACTCGGTAGAACGCAGAGCTAAGAGGCTCATTGGCGACGTAGAACTGGTGGATGCCAAGCTTCACAGTTTGGCTCATCGCCGCAAGGTTGCCTGCTTGTCGGTCTTCTACAGATTGTACTTCGGTGAGTGTGCCCAAGAACTCCACGACCTCATTCCACCGGCCCCCTTCTACCTTCGGTCATCCAGACGCACTGCAAGTTACCATTCCTGCCTAGTTGCTATTCCACCAATTCGCTCTAAGCGTTTTCAAATGTCTTTTATAATGCGCACAGCAAAAGACTGGAACTCTTTACCTGCGTCTGTGTTTCCGAGCGCATACAACCCGAATCTCTTCAAAGTAAGAGTGAACAGGCTTCTTCTGGGTAAGCTCACTCCATCGTCGACTTTGTCTCTGTCACCTCTGACCTAGACTAGAGTCAAGAGCAAACCCATTTCAAATAAAAAAAAATACTAATAATTTGGTATCAAAGCAAAGAGTCTCAAGTCATATCGAATTTTTAATCGTGTCTGCTTAATGAAGTATGTATATGCAGGTGGGTACTTTACTGTTTTTTTACTTGGAGTAACAAACAATTAGTCGCTACCCATTTGTTCGTTGTTCAAATATGAAAATATAAAAAACATGAAAAAAATGTTTATTCACAGAAATAATTTTTCTAACAAGAAACAAACAAACACAAAATATGAAAAATAAGTCGCTTCTAAATTTCCGACCTCGATAACTTTGTAACGTGCACTCATTTCCATGCATTTAATGGACGTAGATGTTGAATTATTATCTAAATGAGAGAAACGAGGTCTTATTACCACAATAATAATATCTTTAATAATGCAATAAATAATACTGAATCAAGTTTTCCATTCAGTTTTCCAACCCACGTCGTATCGTGAGTCTCGTGAACATGGCATCCCAATCAGGTTTTCTTTCATACTGACAGCACAAATTACCTTATATTCCTCCCACAATAAATATTTTCCCGGAATTTCTGATTTATTTTTGGGATCTCTGTTATTCGAGTTATAGTATAAGACGTTTGTAATAAAAACCGGGTTATTGTTACGTAATGTTATTGTGAAACAGGTAGTTAGGAAAGTCGGAAAAAATACTAATATTTTGAAGAAAAAAAACCTTTTCACAACTTTTCAAACAACACAAAAAATCTTTTCAGCATTTGGTATACAGCAGTTGAATTTGTGCAGAATATGTCCTTCTTTATTCGAGTTAACCTAAATATTATATCTATACGTGTAATAAAATACAAACGTAATCCTACTTTCTATTTCCTACTATCCTACTATAATCACACTTATATTAGAAAGTTTGTGTGTGTGTGTGTGTTTATATGTTTGTTGCTTCTTCATGCTCAAACGGCTTGATCAATTTTGATAAAATTTTGTTTGGAGGTAGCTGATACCCTGGATGTATGTTACTTTTGTTACTTCTTCACGCTCAGACGGCTGGAACAATTTTGATAAAATTTTGTATGTAGGTAACTGACACCCTGGATTAACATATTTATAGGCTACTTTTTTATCCCGATATTCCCACGGGATCGACATTTACGCAGGTGAAACCGCGGGGCGCAGCTAGTAATATTATAAACGCGAAGGTTTATGAGTATGGATGGATGGATGTTTGTTACTCTTTCACGCAAAAACTACTGAACGGATTTGGATGAAATTTGGGACACAGATAGTTTATAACCGGGGCTTAACACATAGGATTCTTTTTTGTTACTTTTTATTCCAATATTCCCCGGTGGGAATATTGGAATAAAAAGTAACAAAAAAGAATATATGCATACGTTTCGATCCGGTGATCGAAACGTATGCATAATTGAATATGAATTACTTAAATACGAATGACTTACCCTAGGTAGACATACTACTTCACAACTTCGAGAAGCGACCCATCGATGTGGATTGGGCTCTGTGGATGTGGATCGGACTTTCGTCTGCTCCAAATTCAAGCCGAGGCCAACCCGCCGAGACTCCATTTAGGATGTGCAGCAGGTGATCTAATTGTTCCCAAGTCTCTGCCATTATGACGTTGTCATTGGCAAAGCGAAGGCGTGAGATGTACTCGCCGTTTATATTGATTCCCTGTCCAGTCCCTCTGTCTCACCCTTCTGAGCAGTTGCGTGGGGCTGGTTTGCTTGTCCTGGATCTGGACAGTCATCCTGGCAGCATCATACAAACATCTTAAGACTACGATATAGGGCTAGTTAATTCGACATCGTTGCAGAGAGGCCATATTTCGAAAGAGTTGAAGGCTTTCCATAGTCTACAAATGCTGGAAAGAGCTCTGTCATTATTCCGTCATCACCTGGTGCCTTGTGGTTCATTGGCTACTCAAAAGCCATCTTATCTCGCACTGGTCGATATCCGGGATGTCCTCTGTGTAGTGGTATGTTAATTATGCTTGATGGTCATCTGTACTGTTCTGCTGTTTTCACCGTCTACGTTGTGTAGGTACCTATAAGTGCCCGTAAAAATCCTCGACTTCCTTAAGTATCTCGGACTTCCAAGTTACGATTCTGCCCTCCGCAGGTCTTAGTTTTGTCAGATCGAACCTCCCTAATTGTTGAGCGAACACTTTCGACCCCCGATTCTGCTCGGTGTTGGAGCACCCAATGTTGCGTCGCGTCAGCTTTATTTTTTTTAGATTTAGGGCCCTCTTATCTGACGAAAGACGGCTGCGTGGATGAAAACTCTCACCGTCTCGTCGTTTTACGAAATCGTTGCTTAAATATAAAGCCACTGGTCACGTGAACGCTAGATCGAGCACGATACGTCACAACATCCAGACATATTGTGTGAAGACACACAAAAAATTAGGAAATGGAAATCCGACTAAAGTAAAAGCGAACACAAGAATTATTTTAATATCTTTGAATATTTAAAAACGTTGTTAATGAAGCCTACCGGCTATTGAAATACTCTGACAGAAGTAATAAAGTAATAAAAATACAGTTTGTTTGTGAGTACACTACACACACACACACAACTCACACAACAAACACTACCCACACACAAACACTATTAAAAAGACTCGCAGATTTGACAGAGTGAACCGAGAGTACCACAGGGAACATTAGTTACGCAAGAAGCTGGCAGTATCATCACAACGGTAATATTTTCTCATTGTTTGTCTTATTTCTTTTTAGTATATTCATGTATTTATGTATATTTATTTGTGATTATATATAATTAGGTATATATTATATTTATAGTTTTAATAGGTTTATGCGTATCTTTATGTTTAAAATATTTATTCCTCAATTTTCATGATTGCACCTACCGCTATTTGTCTCTGCATCACCCAAAGGTTGAATGGTACGCATCTGTACATTTATGTGCTTGAAGTATTAAACAAATAAATAAATAAATACCCACTTAATTGGTTTCTCAAAAACTGTCAATTAGCCTATAGATCGAAGCTATCTTTGTTACACGCTATAAGTCATAACTTCATAAGTCATTTATCAATGTTTTAAATATAATTGTTAAAGTTCAGTGTATGTAGAATTAAAATTAAAACAGAACATTCCAATTGGGGTGTTTGGTAGTGTGCGTTAATTCCGGGACATGTTGTGTCAGCAGTGGTCTCCAAAAGTTAGTAGACAATTTTAGACTTCAGCTGTGATGCCACATTAAGATTTAAAATAATCAGTTACTCCTAAGGGATTACCTGATTATTTTTAACCAACTTCAAAAAAAGGAGGAGGTTCTTAATTCGCTTATTTTTTTTTGGCACTGATTTAAAGAGGCAGTTGTAAATAGCGGTTTTGGTAAGTTAAAAATTATAAATGGCACGTTTAATAACTTGTTCAGCAGTTAAAACTAAGCAGTAAAGTAAACAAAAATGAGTAATAAAAATAATGAAATGGATCAGTGAATATAAATTGAGTGGAAAAATAATTAAATGGGCGGTAAAAATTATTGAACGAGCGGTTACGTGTGGGCAGTAATAAATCGGAATTTGTCGGTAATAAATCTCATTCTAAGCAATTCTATAAACAATGAGGTGGTAAAGTAGTTTTGGGTGTGTAGTCGACGGAGCCCCGCTTCGCGGGGCCCCTATTTCTGTCTACAGGGTTTAAAGGAACCTAACACGAAGGGGATGACGGGGGCTCGAGTGAGCGAGCAAAGCGAGCGAACGAGCCCCCGTCATCCCCTTCGAACCTAACCTGTCCGAGTCGGGGTGCCCAAAGTCCCGAGCTCGCTTCGCTCGCTCTTGCATCCGCTATGATCTGCCGAACTATTTAGCGAACCGCTCATTCCATCATTTTTACCGCCCATTTAGTTATTGGACTGCTCAATTATTTTTAGAATTGACATTGTATGATAAAATAACAGTCTAATTGATTTTTTATTACTGTCCATGTTTTACTGTCGCAATAATTAATCAACCGCCATTAAATTAAATAACTGCTCAATATGTTTTTCAACTGATCATAATAACATCTCGAATATTTAAATAACAGCTCAAAAAATTAGTTCCCTTTTTTTTTTGTGTGTGTTACTGCATAACTCCTTTATTTATAAGCCGATTTTCAAACTTCTTTTTTTAATGGATAAGGTATGCCTCAAGGGTGGTTCTATGTTCTATGTTATGGGTTTTTGTTTCCGCACTAAGTCCTTCAATGTTCCATATAAATTTTATTAACTTTGCTTGGGTCGTTTTTGAGTTAGCTTCAATAAAACGGTTTTTTCCACTTAGTTTATATTGATGATGTTTTAATAACTTCCTGTCACTGATATTTACATAGTAAGTGGTATTATATGAATCTGTGTGGGGTAGGTACAGGTTTTTTTTTTTTTTTTGTTTAGTTTGTTCTGTCCAAGGTACAGCTTAAAAGAGAAAAATAAAAACTTTTTTACAAAAAAAAAATCGAATTAAAAAAAAACAGCAAAGTGAAAAATAACTTTAATTTCTGAAGTCGGTGTCGTTGGTTCCGCACTTTCGTTTATTGACAGTGTTTTTTTTTGGAAGACCGTTTTTTTTTTTAAAATGTTTTTTTTATAAATCAAAGCTAGTTTTAATTAGTCGATAACAACGTTATAACAGTTCAAACGTTTGGATCACTAGAATTTTATATCTTAATGTGGTGTGTCACAGCTGAAGTGGAAAAATTTCAACTAACTTTTGGAGGCCACTGGAACTATTTTTGTATTTTTTATTTTATTTTTATATCTATATTCTATTCTATATTTTATCATTACTTAAATACAAACAAATTAGGATGTTAATACCTAGTTAGTTTTGTCATACTGAAATATTTGTATTCATATTGCAAAATATATATGAGGATCAACACATTTACAGGACTCCCAAAGTGATAATGCGCATAGAAATCTTCGTCACTGTTCGGCAACGGTCGTATTCCACGAGCGTCGGAAGACGAGTGGTTAAGTGCATTTTCTTCATGCATGTATAAGGCTCCTACGATTCAATGATTCAGGTGTTTCCGGGAATACGACAATTAGCGAAAATCTGCATGCGCATTATTAATTTCGGAATACTGTAACTCGTTATGAGTCATTATACGTCATCGTTATGATAATATTTGCCGAAGGACAAACCTAACAATCGCGAAAAAAATAGAGCTGTCAATTTTTTTTTCGCTTTTTCTGTGTTGGTACCGTATTAAAAGTTGAATAATGGTAAGCTCGGTGACCCCTTTTAGGGTTTTTCGTATCTAAAAATCCAGTTTGTATATTATATTGTCTTTTTCATGTTACCTTCAATCTTTATGCAAAACGAAGGAGCTGATATAAAAAAGGACAATAAGATACCGACAGGTTGGTCCAGACTGCGTTCTTTATAGGTGTCATTACTCAGGCTTGAAGGTTTTGCCACCTGAGCCAACTCCATGCAATCTTCTCTGCAATGCAGTCTTTTCCATGCTATTCCGTACCTACAATCCCACCGAGTATGGTGTTTTATTCAGTATCCAACCTATGTTATTGTTAAAATTGTTGGTTGTTTGTCCTAGCAACCATAACAAACATTTGTACGCCCTTTGGCATAACATAGCGCACTCTTTATTATCTTTATATACTATTATTAGTGTACCTATGTTATTAAATTAGTTATGCCGGAGGCTATGGCGTGGGGCCCGTGGCTAAATAATAACAGCCGCACAGGTCGATAGATCAGGTTAAGTTACGCTTGCTGCGGTTGGTCTGTGAATGGGTGACCATCTTTACATACCGTGATCCCTTCGTGCCTTGGAAAGCACGTTAAGCCGTTGGTCCCGGCTGTCATTCGTGGATCTTTGACAGTCGTTACGGGTAGTCAGAAGCCCGAAAGTCTGACAACCAGTCTTCATCAAGGGGTATCGTATTACCCAGTAATTGGGTTGTGGATGTCAGATAGGCAGTAAAATACTGGTAATCAGCTGCATCCAGTTAGACTGGAAGCCGACTCCAACATGGTTGGGAAAAGGCTAGTCAGATGATGATGGTTATTAAATTAGTTATACTGATTGTGTGAGAAATTTTTTGTCACATTACAAATATACACACAGTCGGACGCGTAAAAATTACTTTGTTCGTTTTGGTTTGTTTTGATTGCACAGCGGAAGTCTGATTGTAATTTATGTAGTTTTAATTATTTTTGGGATAAAAATGACCTTTATTTAAAACTAGCTTCTGCCCTTGGCTTCGTCCGCGTTGAATTTCACCCACCCCCCCATTCAGGGTGAATGGGGGGATGGGTGAAATTCTTAGGGGTAGAATTTCAAAAACCCTTCTTAGAGTAGGCACCTAGCCTAGGTACTCTTCACAAAGAACACACCCTCCAAATTTTACGTGTCTAGGACCAGCTGTTTAGGCTGTGCGTTGATTTAACAGTCTGTCAGGACTTTGAATTTTAATAGGTCTTTACCTATGAAATTGCCGTTCTGCAGTACTGGCCATTTCAAATCAAAATAATTTTTGTTTGGCTAAGAATTCTAATTTCAAATTAATTTTATTTTAAAAACATGGATTTTTTTTCCATAAGTAGTCATTTGTTTATTGATTAGTGTTACATTTTCATCGCATTTCAATCTTTTTCGTCATCATGATACGTTAAAAATTCGAGTAGGTAATTATGGAATATGAGTACCGTCGTGGCAGCAACGCGGCACAAGCGGCACGCAACATCAACGACGTTTACGGAGCTAACGCTACAAACCAACGCACCACCTGTTATTGGTTTGCTCGCTTCCGTTCTGGAAATTTCGACCTGAAAAATGAACCTCGCGGTCGTTAGAAGACTTTGGTCGACCATGACGAATTAAAGGCGATTGTGGAGGCTGATGATACACAATCTACGGCTGAATTAGCAGCAGAACAATATTGGTCCATTTGCGTCAAATTGACCAGGTAAAAAAGCTTGACAAATGGGTGCCCCACGAACTCAATGATCGCCAGCGCGAGTGTTACCTGCGATGAAAAATGGATTCTCTTTGATAACCGCAAGCGCTCAGCAAGTTGGTTGGATCCTGTTTCAGCACCTAAACAATGCCCTAAACGAAAACTTAACCCTAGAAAAGTGATGGTCACTGTTTGGTGGTCTAGCGCCGGTGTGATTCATCACAACTTCTTACCAAACGGGGTGAGCATTACTGCAGATGTGTACTGTGAAGAACTGAACGGGTACACTACATAAATACGAAAAACTTTATTCCGACAGTCACAAATACGAATTTCAAAATACCGATTTTCATAATTCCGAATGGTTCAAAATTCCTAATATAACAACTCCGATTTATCATTCATCCTATTTTTATAATTCCGAAATTTCAATATTCCTAACGTTTATAAGTACTATTCTCAAAATACCGAGTTCCAATAGATCGAATAACAAAAAGTCCGAATTAATGAAAATTCGAAACATCAAAAATACGAATTCCGATTAATTAGAATTCCGAATTAATTATAATTCCGAAATAAAAACGCCTTGTAAAACTGAATAGCAAGACAAATATACGAGTAGAATACGGAATATCGAAGCACAAAAAAATATTGATAAATGCTAATACGATGCTACAATATTGCGATGCACGTAACTGCGAAAGACCCGTCTCTGCGACGCCACTACACTTCCATGCACGTTACCGCGATAGATCTTCACTGCGACACTACTAGACTTCGATGCACGGTAAAGGTATTTATATTGTCATTCGCTCGCTCTTGCATCCTAGTATCGACGAAGCCCCGTTTCGCGGGGCCCCTATTTCTGTGTAAAGGGTTTAAAGTAACATGCATGCAGCAAGCATGCAGCATGGAAGCAAACACGCAGCATGCTGCATGCCAGCAAGCATGCAGCATGGAAACAAACACGCAGCATGCAGCATGCAAGCAAGCATGCAGCAAGCATGAAGCATGGAAGCAAACACGCAGCATGCAGCAAGCATGCAGCATGGAAGCATACACGCAGCATGCAAGCAAGCATGCAACAAGCATGCAGCAAGCATGCAACATGCAACATGCAGCAGGCATGGTTTCTGTCACGGCTCCGGCGCTGCGGTTCTCCGGCGGCCCCACGCGTGCTAATCGTCGCAGACGGCTTTCGCTCACCACCACGGCTTCGGCTTGCTGGCCGGCTTCGCCGGCCAACCTCAGCCGCGGCGGCTCGCTCACAGCCTCCTGCTCCTCAGCCCGCGGGCCGCCTCGCCCCTTCGCGCCTACGCGATTTTAAATTACACTCTAGGGGTAGGGCAGACAAGACTGCGTGGAGTCGGATTTACAGCGATTCGTTTCTGTTACTGAAACCTTTTAGCAAACGTTTTAGAGCTAATAATTTTATTATAAATGAACATTCGGAATAATACACATTATATAATATAATACTTAGGACATATGACTTTATTTCATGCAAAATTAGGAGATTCAATTATTATAGTACTCGATATTATGACAGAATAGATTTAGAAGTAAAGATAATTATGTAAAACAAAACTTTTGACTGACTTTCAGACAAACAATTTTAGGAGAAGAAAGGGAGTACCTATTTTAACAGGTTATTCGGAAAATTGAATATCGGAATGACGTTTTTCGGACCGAGAACCCATCGAGCATTTGATTCTTCGAACATATGAAAATCGGAGAAAAATCGGTGATTTTTAATAATAGAGATTACAATTCTTAGGTATTATGAAATTCGGACTTTTGAAAATCGGAACATCGAAATTCGGAATAAAATATTTCGGAATATTTGGGTGTTCCCGAACTGAACACAATGATGGAGAAGTTGACACATCTCCAACCAGCATTGGTCAATCGCTCGTCTCCGCTGCTCCTGCACGACAACGCGCGACCTCATACTGCACAGCAGACGGTCTCCAAGTTTCAAAAACTGGGGTTGAAAGCTCTTCGTCATCCGCCCTACTCACCAGACCTTGCGCCTACAGGTTACTACATTTTCCAGAATTTGGATAACTTCTTGGCGGGAAAAAAATTCAATACCCGAGAGGCAGTACAAAATGCCTTTAAAGAATTTGTTGCCTCCCATCCAGCTGATTTCTTTAAGAAGGGCTTCAATAAACTGCCACTGCGTTGGCGAAGATGCATTGATTGCATGGGTGATTACTTCAATTAATACAAATAAAAAATACATGAAAAAAATTCGTTTAATTTTTTTATACAAAACGGCAATTTCATAGGTAAAGACCTAATATATAGATAAAGATCACAGAAATCGGTTCAGTAAACGATCCTAAACATAGTAATTTCATAATTCAGTTACATTCATTCATTCATTCATTTATTTATTCATAAACAATTTACATTGTGTTGAACGTTACATAATAAATAAAATTATCATTGCCGTAACAATACCAAATAAAATGTTAAATAAAATTATCACATGCAGAAACAATATACATATAAAAGCCTAATTAGAATTGATGTGAAATGTTTAAGTAGTTCAAGAGTCAATCCATATAAAATAAATAATATAAATTATAGTTGTGGCCTACGGAGGTTCATAGCGACATGCGAGGATTACGGTGTTAAACATGGACTTGTTTATAATATTACGAAAAATCACTACATGTGGTCTTTGAGGTCGGTGGTGCAATATGCCCCGACTGCGTACCACCTATATGTCTGAATAGTGTACCTACCCTTAGACAGGGCATATCATTTTAAATACCTAGGACATATAGTCACGGCTGACCTCAGGGATCATGCTGACTTGGAACGGGAGCGGAAGGCATTATCTAAAAGAGCAGGCCGTGTTGGCACGCAGGCTCGCGCGGTGCTCGGACGGCGTGAAAATAACTCTTTTCAGAGCATATTGCACGTCCATGTACACCTGCAGCCTGTGGGCTAATTACACGCAGAAAAGCTATAGCACCCTCCGCATCCAGTTTAACAACGCTTTCAGAGCGGTTTTGGATCTGCCTCGCTACTACAGCGCTTCAGGTATGTTCGCATGGGCGCACACGGACTGTTTTCATGCGACAATGCGGAAGCGCTGCGCGTCACTTGTGCGCAGAGTGCGGGCTAGCTCCAATACCGTTCAGAGTATGATAGCCAATAGGTTGGACTTTCATTACGTGCGGCACTGCTGTGACAGACAGGTTACATATAGTGTCCTCGTAAGAGACTACTGTAGTGAATATGAGTACCTCGAACCTCAGTGCTCAGGTGCCGTTCGTCCAAGTGCTGTTCAAATCAGTGCTCTGAGTGGAATACCTCGATGGTATTATTTTTGATTTTATTTATTTAATTTGTGTGTTGATGTTGTATTGAGTCCGCGTATCACTGGTCAGTTTCCCTCAGTCGTCAGTTTATTTAATTCGCCAGTTTCGTTGAGTCAGTTTCACTGATTCGTCAGTTTTGCCGATTAGACAGTTATATTAATAATAATAAAAATATTTATTGATACAAAAACCTTTGACATTGCTTAAGACTAGGACACATAAATTGGTTAACTAAAGGTAATACAGATAAGGTAAACCCTGACTCCTAAACTAGGTGATCCTGTGACTTAGAAGTCAGTGTTCTGCTGTCACTGTGATACTAGAAACCTTTTGTGTTGTGTTCTAACATTACAAAAAAGTCATTCATTGATTGACACTGCATGTTAACAAAGTATGTATAATAAAATTAACAACGAAGGAATAAGGGGTATTGTAAACGACTTCTACGATGTATATGTGTGTATGTGGGAGTGAGGATGTGTATGTCAGAATGAGGGATGTATGTGAGGGTGTATGTAGGGGTGTGTAGTAGTATTTACCGTTTGCGTGAGGGTGTGTTAAAATGTTTGAGAATGTGTAGTATATATGTGTTGCTGATATGTTCCAAATAAAGTGAAAAATTCCAAACAGCTGTAGAACAGGTTTATATATTAAATACGATTAAATACCTACTGCTGGTGGAGTAGTAGTTCTTCTGTTTGAGCGTAGTCCTGATCTTGCAGCCAACTTTGTACATTGATCTTAAGTTCATGGTTGTTTAGCTCAGCTATCTGGATGACTTTAGATATGTTTTTATAAATCAATGTACTTAGAACGTAAAATTGGCGCCTAGCGAATGCAGTTTTGTGGCTTACTGTGGGCCATACATTTTTTGCTTTACGCTTAGTAGGATCTGATGGGGGAATCTGTTTATGTATTCTGAGAGTGGCTCGAAGGACAAAGAGCTGTCTCACAGTAAGTAATTTGCATTCTGCATATAATTCAGTAGTAGGGAATCTGTATGGTCTTCCAAGCATCACCTTGAGGACAGCTCTCTGTGCTCGCTCCACTACAATAAACTTGGTTTTAGCAGCCCCTCCCCATACTGGGATGCAGTATGTGATAACGGACGGACAGAGTGCAAGGTAAACCATTTTTAAAATGTTAATGTCTGCGCAATGTCTCAGAGATTTAAAAATGTAGATAAGTCTTCTGACTTTTGAAGCAGTGTTATCTATTTGATTATACCATTTCAGTCCGTCATCAATCACTACACCCAGGTATTTCGTGTGATTAACACGGGTAAGCGTCGCACATGAGCAAGGACTGAGATCAGAGCACGTATGTGCCGTGATAACAAATTCTGGTGGAGCTTTGTTCCTGTAATTCATAAAGAAGGGAATGAAGTTTGTTTTGGCTACGTTCAGGGTGAGTAGGTTGAATAGCAGCCAGTTCATAACGGTTTTTAAGGACTGCTCTGCAATATTCTTTACCTCGCTCCAAGTATTACCATAGACCACAATCGCAGTGTCATCCGCATAAGTGAAGATTTGTGATTTATGTAAAGGCAGCGTGCATAGGTCATTAATGTAGATTTGAAAAAGTGTAGGTCCCAGCACGCTGCCTTGGGGGACTCCATATGTGACTGTTTCTTCGTCACTTAGGCATGAGTTGATTTTAACAGCCAATTTTCTGTTTTGAAGGTAGTCCTTGAAGAGTTCGAGAGGTTTACCACGAATACCTATACATTCCAATTTGTAGAGAAGGGTGGGAACAGAGACTGTGTCGAACGCCTTTTTTAGATCCAAGAACATACTGGCGCATTTTTGATGCTCGTCTAGTTTTTTCGATACAAACTGAGTTAGGTCGATAACTGCGTCTTCGGTAGAAATTCCTTTTTTAAATCCGTACTGGTTGGATGCTATAATTTTGTTGCTGTTAAGATAGTTTACTAGTCTACCGTTAATTAACTTTTCCATAACTTTAGAGAGAGCCGAAAGTACTGATATGGGTCTATAATTGTTGACACAGTCTCTGGCCCCGCTCTTATGAATCGGGTGAACTATGGCCCTCTTGAAGGGTTCTGGGAACACTCCTTTTGTTATAGAAATGTTAATAATATGTGTTATTAGCGGGACAAGGGTGTTCCGACAAACCTTCAGCAGGGTAGTCGGTATTCCATCCCAGCCTGTCGCACTATCTTGCCTAAGGTTCATGATGGTGGACTCCACCTCTGATTCGTCCACTTCAAGGATTACAAAAGAGTTATTAGATGTTTTTTGAGTGAAGGGCTGTTGCGAGGTTGCAGGAATTTTAGAGGCTAGCTCAGCTCCAATTGTGGCAAAGAAATGACATGCAGTGTTAATTGCCGCCTTTTGATCAGGTTTGGTATTCAGCAGTTCTGTAGGTGGTGCACATATCTTTTTTGTATTTGTGATGTCTTTTATTTTATTCCAAAGTGCTTTGGGATTATGTTTTGCTTTATTTAGTTCGTGTTTGTCATGTAGTGTTTTAAGTTTTCTAAGAAGGCCATTGCAATAGTTACGGTACCTTTTATAAGTAATTTGTAGGATTAGGTTATCAGGAGATTTCCGTGCTTTTTTGTGGAGTCTATCGCGGTGGCGAATGCACCTCAATAGACCGGGGGTGATCCACGGTTTTAGGTTCCTATTTATTTTGGGTACTTGGATTATTCTTGTGTGCTCATTAATAATATTTTGAATTGTGCTTATTAGAGCGGTGGAGGCAACGTTAGGGTCATCTGTACTTACGACTTGGGAAAAATCCTGGTGTTCTATATCTGTTTTGACACTTGGGTAGTCTATCATAGGAATTTTGTAAGCCGGGAGTGTTTGTTTTACTGGTTTTGTATCATCGATTTTTACAAGTAGAGGAAGGTGGTCGGTGATGTGAGAATCTAAGATAAGTACAGTTGTAGTTTTATTAGTTTTTAAGATAACGTGGTCAATACAGGAATTTATTCTTGTTGGAAAAGTATGTGCAGGTAATAGGCCATGAGTAGCGTTGAGGGTTAAATAGTTGGCTGAGCGTTCGTCTATACTGGAGGGTCTGATGTCTATATTGGCGTCACCAATAAGACATATATTTTTGTATTTGTTAAGGGAGGTAAATACGTTATCCAGACTATGTAGGAAGAGCTCAAACCCTTGCTTTGTATTGTATGAAGGAGATCGGTAGATGGCAATTATTGCTAATTCGTTATTAATTTGGCAGGTGAGACAGCTGCCATTTATGAAATCAGGTTCTTCAATTGTGTATTGGATTTGATTTTTGATATATAAAACTACACCGTCGTTTTGGTTTTTTGATTGCTTTGTATAGTGAGAATTATAGCCCTGTAATACGGGTAAGTCTGTGATTTTGCTTAGCCAACATTCACTCAGTATAAGCACATCGCAGTTTACTTTAATTATTGATAACAATGTTAATAATTCATCAAAATTCCTTTTTATGCTACGTATATTGATATGAAGAATGGTAGTAGATCCGTTTAAACCATTAAAATACTTATTGCAATCTTCCGGAATACATGAATAGGCCTTCGCGACTTCAATGTCGTCTAAGTCAGCGATAATGTTTTCAACTAAAGTAGCCATTTGTAGAATAAGTAATACCCAATGTTGTTGAATACAGTAATAATTAAAAATAAAATAGGCGCATACCTACGAACTGGTGCGATTTTAACGTGTTTAGGGTTATGTGCAATGATGTGTGAAAGTGTTATGTTGGTGGTATGATGAAAAGGGATTTGTGTGTGTGCGGGTTGGAGATATGTTAGTGTGTGTCGTTTAGTACCGTTTGTGTTTACAAATTTCCTTATTAAGAACATTACATAGAAAGATATATCATGCAGTATAAAAATAGGAATGTTGTACATGTTATTAGATATGAGTTGACAATATAAGTAGTCTATTATTACCGATACGAGTAGTAGTCATTTGGTTTCCTGCAGCTCCTGTAGAGTAGTTTCGGATTTAATAAGTATTTGTTTATGTCCTAGCTGTTTGCGTAGGAAGATGTTGCCGTTAGTAGACCAGCAAAACTTATAGTCATACTGTTTTGCGAACTGCCTTGCCAAATAAAAAAGTTTCTTTGCAGATAGACTGAGGTGCTCGTCCACAAATACGGGTTGTTTTTGTCCTGGAAGTCCTACCAGTTGTGAATTAAGCTTGCTGTCTTTATTTGGATTTTTATTATTAAATCCTCGAACACAGGAAATCAGTTCAGTCTTGACTTGCACACTCGTAAACTCTGCAACGATCGCTTTGTTGGGCGAGTTGCCTGGGGCACGGTATATGTCTCGGATACTCGTAGAGGGAATTGAAAAATCGACAGCGTTTCCGATATTCGTTATAATTTTTGTGAGATCTGCAGTCGACTCATTAGGCTGTAGAGGTATATTACGAACCTCAACAGTGGAGGATCGCGATTTATGCTGTAGATCTCTGACGGTTTTCTCCAAGGACTCCGTATATTTCTTGTAATCTCTACACTCATCCTGCAATATTTTTACTTGGTTCTTCATATCGTCGTACAAGTCACTAGTAGTAGAGATGGATTTTTCAATTTCTTTATTTAGCTTTGTAATCTGTAGATTTTGTATTTTCAATTCTGCCACGTCAGAAACCAGTTTTGTGACTAGTGCAGTCTGTTCTGCCATCACCTTCGCCACTGCGTCATCATGGTCGCTCTTCCATGACGTCAGCATTTGCTTAATTTCAAGTTTGAATTCCTCGAATTGGTCAATCGAAGAGTCGTCTAGCCTCGGGCGCTTGTGGCGTGCGGTTATGTTGATGAATTCTGGGTCACTCACAGCCTGAGTTATGTCCGGGACAGACTGCGATTGATCCGTCGCCATCGCAACAATTGGACTTTTCGTACCTTTACTACGCGGAGAATGCTGCACGAACGCCATAGTATTTTACTAATACAAGGTCTTCTAGGCGCAGCACGCTGTACGCACGAATATGTGTTTTGCGTAGCAGATAGTCGATTCGTAGCACTGTTAAAGCGGTGGGGAGGGACACCTTCGACCGTAGCTCGTAGCAAGTGCGCGTAGCAGTCGTAGCACAGAGACGTCGCGCCGCGCGTCGTAGCAGATACCGCTTCGTAGGTTATCGGCTAATTTAGCGTCAGCTCTCAAAGTTGATATGGCTCGGCGGCTACAAGGACGACACTCCACTGCACCGAGCGCCCGTGACCGGCAGTTCGAATCCCGCCAATTACCAAAAAGACCGAAGCAATATTTGGTGACAGATCCACGGAATTATGTATGTCCCTTTCTAGACACGCCCCGGAGGCGTTAACAGTCCATATGAGCACTTAAGGAAAGACAGAGAATTACAATTACACTTGTCCACCAATCAGGCACTAGTAAGGAGATCGAATTGAACACACGTCTGCACTCAACGACAGCAACAAGCGAACTGAATATTTTATATTAATATTGTATTTATTGGTATGTGTTTTTGTATTTAATATTGAATAATGTAATGTATTTGAATTTAATTTAAAGATGGTTATTGGTTATGTTGTACCTGAAATAAATGAATTTATTATATTATTATTTAAATAAAATAGTAAGTACCTATAATGTCAAAATCAGTGTCAAAAATATTAGGAGTTCATCAAGGTCCTAGTGATGAGAACAGTTAATGTCAAAAGCTAACTTTAATTTAAGGCTTGTTCACTGCTATAATTATTATCTTATGTGACTATTTTTATCATTTGTCATACATTCCGATACCTAGTATAAATATTTTTTCAACAAGAAGGCTTTTAATTTAGTACACATTGTATATGTCACTGTAAGGTTATGCACACCGTTAGTTTATAATCTATCTCGCGATGAGTGTCACGTGTGCATCTAGTCGCTGCAACAAGATATATAGTTGTCGTTTGCATCTACGTCTTGTCGCTGCGACTAGTTGTATAAGGCCTATTATATTGCACGGTTTCTCGGCTCTGTAATAAATGATAAATGATTTATTTTCTGTAAGTAGGTTTTTACAAACACTTTTACACGTCATCATATTTTTTAAACTAGATGTGGTCGGCGTTTCCTATCTGACTACTCTGAGAAGAAAGGCCGAAACAAACTCAGAGGTCACAGTCTCTTTTAAAGTCCAGACAAAATCTTGGTCAGATCGTGTGAAGACCATGTAGATTGATGTCTGAAATGGTCTTTTGAGGAAAGAACCACACAGATTGAGCGGACCTGTCCAATCAGTGCACGCATTTGTCAAAAATCGTGCAGCTCGACTCAGAAATGAGGAGCTCAACGATTAATAAGAAACGGAGCCAGGGTCCCGGGAGAGCGTATGTGTAAAAGCGGCACCATAACTGATAGCAGGCACACGACAGACAGGGCTCAAGAAATGAAATGAAAATCATGTAATTTAATAGGCCTATTACGACAGACATCGTGCAAGGAGCGATCATTTTCTTTGAGTATTTGAGAGAGACGGCCGTGTTGTTCATCTTGTGTATGAATATGGAGCCTCTAGCTTCACTTGCCTTGGCGCTTGTCCTGCGAAGTGCATCGCGCGTCTAGAAGCTGCGACAAGAGGGTGCGGCTCCTCTAGCCTGTCGTTGCGACTCTGCAATTCGACGCCATATGCGCGAAGGTTTGAACAAAAAATATGAAGAATGTCGGCCGCAGCCTGTCGTTGATTCTAGCCGCGGCTTTCGTATATGCACGTCGCATAGTGTACAACAAGTGTGAACGTAATTAATGCTATAGCTGAGTTAAGCCAATCACTTCATGACAAAGCTTACTGCTTTAAGGGAGATTAATTGAAAAAGTGGTTTGGTATGACCGGTAGAGTCACTCCACAGACGGAGCGGGTGAGTTATAGAAGCATCTACTACGTCACTGGTTTTTATTTGTATCTTTTGTAAATTAATTTTAAAGAAAAATTAACTGCTTAAGTTTAAATATTGTAAGTGAAGAGATATCACTTACAATATTTAAACTAAAAAAAACAACGGGAAATTAAAAAATCATCTCTTACGTAAAATCGTTGCTTTAATTAAACAATTAAATAACAATACATTGTAATACACAATATTAAAATAACTATTACAGTTAAACAAGAACAGTCTTAAGTACATCGAAATTGTGTTCATCAGCCTCCATTAGGGAATAGGAGATCGGGTGGTAATTCTAAGGATGTTTTCTACCATTGCAGGACACATAGGTCGGCCATTCACAACTTTCCGTATCTGGCTTGTAAAAAAGATGAGGTGGACAGGTTACTGCAACCGGCTGTCCATCATGGCATTCGTAGAATTGATTACAACGTTCATGAGTGAGCAACATGCCATCGGAACCTTCGGCGGAGCAGATAGTAATAGCTTGGCGAAGGTCTCCATTATCATTGTCTATATGGCTCTGACTTTCACCGTTGTCACCAGCTAGGTTTCTGTCACCACATGCAACATTTCTGGGCCAATCACAGTAATTCTTGTGAATGTTGTATAACAGATTTCCTGGGCAACTGTAAACAACTGGTTCACCCCCTAAGCATTTGTAGAAATGGCTGCACATTGGATGGGCAACTGAAATTCCTTCAGAGTTTTTAGCTGCACAAATGTCAGCAGCATTAGTACTCTGTCTAGTTAGTTGGTATTTCTTTTTGTCATTTAAATTGTCCTTTTCTTCTTTTTCTGAATTGTTTTCTTCTTCATTTTTGGGAATCGATCTGCCGTCACAGTCTACATTCCGAGGCCAGTCACAACGTTCTTTAACAGGATTGTACATGAGATTAATTGGACATTTCACAGTGTCAGGTACGCCCGCGACACACTTATAGTACCTATCACAATATTCGTGAGCGACTAGCACGCCGTCAGAGTTTTTATATGAACAAAGAGTGCTGGCTTGGTTGGGGTCTGAGTTGCTGCGTTCAACCTCTTCGCTAGTGTACGGGAACGCACTATCCTGGTTGGTCTTAGATATACGGAAATGACTTTCTTTAACGGCACTTACTCTATCGCCACATTCAACATTATGTGGCCAATCGCATTTTTCAGTCATAGTATTGTACAGGAGATCTCGTGCACATTTGAGATTCACTGGCCTACCATATACACATTTATAGAATTCATTGCAGTTTTCATGAGCGACTAAGATACCGTTTGAATCGGGGGATTGGCAAATTTTGTACGCGTCACCAGGGTTATCGATGTCTGGTTCTTCGGAATCCGTTTCCTGGATCATCATTGCCTCGGAATCTTTGTTTCTCCGTACTACTTTGTTATGACATCTAACATTCCAATCGCATCTTTCCAGCTCAGCGTTAAAATGAAGCCCGTTTGCACAGAGCCTAGTAATCAGTCCTCCATTATAACATTCGTAATACTGCCTACAATTCTCGTGGGGTAAAAGTGTTTTAATACTGGTGTCTTTTGGACATCCATTGTCGAAGAAACCACTTAAGTCTGTGTCTTCCATGTTTGCGTGAGCTGTTGCACATAGAAGAAACAGCGCTGTGCCTGAAACAAATGAGTAATTTTAACCATTTTATAAAAACACTTATGTTTATGAAAACAACACACTTATCTCTTCGCATGGTTGTCGTTTTGAATGATGTTTTTATAAATTCATAACATTCATAATAAGGTAGGAAATACCGACTACTGTCAATTATGGCAACGTCACATGACCATGTCATTGACCCATTTGTGTAGTATTGACCAATTATTGGATAAAGATATTCAAATAAAGTACTGTTTATATGAAATTAAAATACCGTTTCTAAATAAAGCACATTGACTGAGATAGATACCCAAAAATATGTCATGATAATTATGTTTGCTTTGGTTCTGAAAACAAAAATAACAGGTTCTCTCTAACTAGCTCAGTCTTTAGACACCAACGAAAACTCTTTACAAACATTGATAAGCAACTTCCAAAAAGGAAAATTTAACGTTGGAAATGGAAAAATATGATCCTTTCAAGGTACGGCTCCGTCGGTGAATGAACTGACCCGCGTTTTGCCAGTTTTGCATCATCTCCTTCGTTTTGTAAGTAGATTTAAGATTACATAAAAAAGGGAAGATTTAGAACTCTATTTTGCAATACTTTGCCCAAAAACCATCTTAAATTTTGAACCACGCTTTTAGAAAATAAAGATTTATATAAGTATATAAACTTACACCAATGTACGCATATATATTTGCAGCACAAATATACCTCGTCATAATCAAGGCGACCAAAAAAACAAATATAAAAATTGCCTTTTCGCTTATTGCTAACAAAAAAAAGATACGTAAAACAAATCTAATTGCTGTTTTTAACGAATTAACTTTTATTTTCACGTTTCCAGAGCGTGTATCTCGAAGCCTGTCTGGAATTCGGAAAGTGTATGAATAGAAGTTGTAGAAAAATGTTATGAGCTTTCATTTGGTTTCAGATTTTTTCCCTACGACGCACCGTTTTTTAAATATTAGCGAAAAACGCACAAGTGGGAACTTTATGGGCTCCCTCTACTCCGGCTCACCTCCTAGCCATCAGGACTTTTAGTATGTTCAATCCCTAAGCACCATGAACAAGTTTCTGAAGGAATCGCTTAGGCCCTGTTCCCGCACTCTACACCCACGTTTGGGCCATTCGCTGACGGCTTATTCTTGTTTCGCATGGTACAGACGGCAGCACATCAAGCTACCCAAAACTGTAAAAATTTTCTAATCAAATTTGAACCTTATGCTTTACAGATATAGTTGAAAATCTATTAAATAAATTTGACAGATTGCAGTAGCTTGATGTGCTGGCGTCTGTACATTGCATCTGTAAGAGGCATTTTATTAATTTATAACACTCCCAGGATCTACTTACTACTACGCTGGTATTTCTTTGAAACCTTTTTTAATTTTCGCCTTGTCTTCCTCACTTTCAATGTTTTAAATATAAACAAATTGTAAATAATTAAAAAATAACATGTGTTTTGACATTTCTTTATTAAAACAGACACTGTTTATTATTAACACTACAACAATATTGAGTATCCATCAGAGTTTTAAAATTATTTTATTTACAACAACATAACATAACACCAGCCTGCATTCCCGGAAGGGTTAATCAGAGGTGTACCTATAGTACACCTCCGGTTTCCCGAACAAATTAGTGTCAGATGAACGCGATGATCGCGAATTCGTGCGAACGATTCTTCTTTTAGGATGCGGGGTACGTGTTACATTTCACATTCAATTATTTAAGTAATTTTTCTCACAAAATCACCATTAAATTGTAGTAATCAAAAATAACAATGAAGTTCAAGAACAAGTATAAAGTATTTGTGAAAAGATATAACATTAGACTTTTAGTGTACATGCCCGTTAGGGAATGACTAAATAAGCATTGTAATTAAGCATCCAAAGTTATGCTACAGAGAGCATTGATTGAGCAAGGAATTGACTTTCAATAGTGAATGGTAATGCATCAATAGAAGCGTGACTTTTAAATTTACGAACAGAAGTCTCTTAGAGAACTGTATAAGAAGCAGCAAAATTAATAATTCTGTTTATGGAAACTGCAAGCCCAAGAGCTTTTCATGCTAGCTCTATGTATTGATTTCGTAATTGTGCTTCTGTTAAACGATCCCCGCAATCTACGTTCATTGGCCAGTCACAAACTTTGAGTTTGGAGTCGTAATAGAGACCTGGTAGGCATTGCATGGAGTATTTTTTACTATTAACACATTTATAGAACTGACTGCAATTCTCATGCGGAAGTATACTACCGTCGGTCTGACCTACGCATATCCCATCGTCATTATTGTTATATTTCTTTCCTATGCTGTCATTTGCAGGAACTACTCTATTGCTACAGTTAGCGTTGTGAAGCCAATCGCAGTATTCCTTTTTAAAGTTGTAAAAAAGATTTAACTGGCAGAATTGAGCCTCTGCTTCTCCTTTATAGCATTTATAGTACTGGTGACAATTTTCATGAGGTAGCAAAATTCCATCAGAGTTTTCAGCTGCGCAAATTTTGGCCGCGTCACTCAGATAACCGTTGTTTTCTTCATATCCAATTTCGCTCTCTAGTTTGTTTTTAAAGTTTTGTACATTTTCGTTATCTGCTTGGTTTTTATGTACTAATTCACTTTCACCGTTTACATTCCTTTCATCCTCATCACTTTCACGATTGACATCCTCCTTTAGTAAATCAGAAAAAGTTGAGTGCTCAGTCTCAGGAATTGTCCTACCATTGCAATTAAAATGGGTTGGCCAATCACAATTTTCCGTCTTCGGGTTGTACAAAAGCGTACCTGGACATTTTAACACCACTGGATATCCATCACGGCATTTGTAGAATTTGTTACAATTTTCATGAGCGATCAACACGCCATCGGAATTTTTAACGGAGCAGATTTTCTTAGGGTTGTCAACTGTTTTTTTTTTTTCAATTTCCGTGTCATCAGAATCAGTTCTGTCACCACAGTCAACATTTTTAGGCCAATCGCACAAATTAATATTTGCGTTGAATAACAGATTTCCTGGACATTTGAAAGCAACCGGTTCTTTCCCCGAACATTTGTAAAAATGATTACACTTTTCATGGGCAACTACATCCCCTTCAGTATTTTTTGCTGCACACAAGGCAGCAGGAGTTTTATCATCGTCGTCAACAGATATTTCATTCTCTTCATTATATTTGTAATTTTCCTCATTTTCTGCATTGTTATTACTGCTTTCGTCTTCTGGAATGATTCTGCCCTCACATTGTACATTGACAGGCCAGTCGCAATGTTCCTTAATGGGATTGTACAATAGCTTATTTGGACATTTCACAGGGATTGGTATGCCCCCCGAGCACTTATAGAACTTATCACAATATTCGTGAGCGATTAGCATGCCATCAGATTGTGTAGATAAACAAAGAAAGGTAGCGTGGCTAGGGTCAAAGTTGTCCGTGCTATTGGAATGAATTTCAGTAACGCCACCAACTCTCTCACCACAATCAACATTTTGTGGCCAATCGCATTTCTGAGTGAAAGTACTAAACAGGAGATCTCGTGCACATTTGAGAACCACCGGCCTACCATGTGTACACTTATAGAATTCATTGCAGTTTTCGTGAGCAATTAAGAGATCATTAGAATCAGGCGATGAGCAAATTAGGGCCGCGTCGTTTGGATCATTGTTATCTAGTTGATCCTCAGAAGCTGTAGTATTGTCTAATTGGATCTTGACGTCTAGTTTTTTAAGGCATCTAGAATGCCAATCGCATCTCTCCAGGTCAGGGTTAAAATTGAGCCCGTTTGGACAGAATCTAGTAATCAATGCTCCGTGAAAACATTGGTAATACTGCCCACAATTCTCATGCGGCAAAAGTTTTTTAATACTGGTGTCTTTTGGACATCCGTTTTCAAAGAAACCATCTACCTCTGTGTCGTCAAAGTCTGCAAGCGTTATAGCTGTTGCACAGAGAAGAAACAGCGCTGTGCCTGAAACAAATAAATAATTTTAACCATATTATTAAAACAGTTATATTTATGAAAACAACACACTTATCTCTTCGCATGATTGTCGTTTTGACTGGTGTTTTATTACAAATAAATTTAGAAGGACTAATATTTATCATAACACTGATTATTTTCAAATTATCAACGTCACATGACCAGTCGTTGACCCATTTGGGTGTTGTATTGACTCATTTCTAATGAAAATAAATGTTTCTTAATAAGAGCATTGAATTAGTCACCCAAAGGAAGAACTTTGTGTCATTAATTTTTACTTTGGTTCTGCTTATACCCTTGAATTGGATCTCATTTTATAATTGTTTTACAAAAGGTAGGTTAGTTTAGGTTATGCTAGTATTGTCATGGTTTATTAGGTCTAGTCGGTTCAGGTGGCAAAGCCAAAGCCAAAGGCAAAGTCAAAGTCTCCTAATACAGGCATCTTTTGCTTAAAAGGAGGCTCCCATCTCAAATTATGTTGTACGTTTAAGGTTATCAAATAAACTATTTTTTTTTTGTTATTATTTTTTATATATAAGAATAAAGAACGCAGTGTGGACCAACCCATCGGTTTCTGATCGGCCAGATGGCTACGGAATACGGAAAAACGCTATTGGCCGGTTTTTTTTTATATCTTTTGTCGTTCCATTGACTACATACCTATTCGGACAATTATGTGATTATTATGATTAATTTTGCATATCGACCGGCGTTTACACGTTACCGAGGAAATATCATATTCTAAGTGTGTGGATTTTGTGTGTGTTTTGTAATATTTTACCAAGGTATTTCAGTATCAAAAAAGCCTAAGCATTGTGAGCAAAACGTTTAAACTAATACTTCTTCACAGTAAGTGACATTGAAAGAAAGACAGAAACATTTTTTCAAATGCAACTCAAAAACTGTACTTGCTAAACAATATCGAAATGCAGTCAAAAGCCTAGTAATTATACAAAAAATAATAAAAAATAATTTTAATTAATTTAACGACTAAAACAGATAAATTCATATGGAAGTCGGGGGACCGTTCTGTGGAACACCTTCAATTCTAAGAGGTCCCCCGACTGCCATATGAATTTGGTTCCCTATCCATTTGCATAAAATTTTAAGACCTAATATAACTTAGCATAATTTTGTTTGGCATAATTATATTTTCGCATAATATAATTACGCATAACAGCTTACGCATAATTTTTTTAAGCATAATTTCTCTAACCATAATAATGATTAAGCATAATATTCTAAAGCATAAAGTTCTAAAGCATAACTTTTTTAAGCATAATATTCTAAAGCATAAATTTGCCCGAAGAGGATATACCAATTTATTTCGACGATTGGAAAAAAGCCATTTCTCCTGAATCAGGTAATATATAACACATTAATATAATATAACGTATTGAACCAATTTGTGGGTTTTTTTTTCGCTGTAGGAAGCATGAAGCAAGCAAGCATACAGCATGCAAGCAAGCATACAGCATGCAAGCAAGCATGCAGCAAACAAGCAAGCATGCAGCATGCAAGCAAGCATGCAGCATGCAACATGCAGCAGGCAGGGTTTCTGTCACGGCTCCGGCGCTGCGAGCCTCCGGCGGCCCCACGCGTGCTAATCGTCGCAGACGGCTTTCGCTCACCACCGCAGCTTCGGCTTGTTGGCCGGCTTAGCCGGCCAGCCTCAGCCGCGGCGGCTCGCTCGCAGCCGCCTGCTCCTCAGCCCGCGGGCCGCCTCGCCCCTACGCGCCTACGCGATTTTAAATTACACTCTAGGGGTAGGACAAACAAGACTACGTGGAGTCGGTTTTGCAGCAATTCGGTTCTGTCGGGTTCCTTCTATTTGGCAGAATCTTGATACTCCGATTTTTATTTGGCATAACTCACATGGCATAATCTTATTTAATAGAATATTTTTAAGGCATAAAAATTATTTAGCATAACTTTTGTTTGGCAGAATATTTACGTGTCCGAATTTACAATGGCATACTTTTATCTTGGCAGAATTTTGTTTCGCATAATTACCTTTGCCATAATTAATATTATGCATAATTTTGTTTAGTATAACATTTATTTAGAGATACGATTATTTGGTATGGGTGCATATCTGAACATCAAAAATTAAATTAGATGTATCTTCTTGTAAAAATTAGTGTTCAAAACATCAAAAACTTATAATATATACTTGTCATAAAAAGTCAATACGTTGTGCTGCAAAATTTTTTGACAGAAACGAATCGCTGCGAAACCGACTTTACGCAGTCTTGTCTGCCCTACCCCTAGAGTGTAATTTAAACCCGCGTAGGCGCGGAGGGGTAGGGCGGCCCGCGAGCTGAGGAGCAGGTGCGGTGGTGAGCGTTAAAACCATCTGTGACGATAAGCTCGCGTGGCGCCGCCCAAACCCCGCAGCGCCGGAGCCGTGACAGAAACAATGCTTGCTGCATGTTGCATGCCTGCTTGCATGCTGCATGCCTGCTGCATGTTGCATGCCTGCTTGCATGCTGCATGCATGCTGCATGTTGCATGCCTGCTTGCATGCTACATGCATGCTGCATGTTGCATGCCTGCTTGCATGTTGTATGCCTGTTTGCATGCTACATGCATCCAAGCCGACAATATTTTTGTAATTAGCATTTAGGTTAGGGTAGGTTTTTAATGACTATCGATATAAAATGTATGCCAAAACACGATTCTGACTGTGAATTTTCTGCGATGTGATGGTTCTGCTTTTTAATTATTATGGATATAAACATTATGCCTAAAGATGATTCTGACTAACAAAATTATGAGTTTTGAATGTATGACAACTGAGTGTATGCGAAATGATTTTCTGCGAAATGAAGTTTATGCTATCCGTTGTTATGCAAAACAATATTATGACGTAAAAAGTTCTGCTATAAAAGGTAGACCCGGTTCTGTCACTAACTTTTGTTGCACAGCATATTAAATTTAATTAATTGTCTGCCTAAATATTATTATGCTAATAGTCTTTAGGCCTACTAACGTTATGCGAATCAAATTTATGCCAAAACAAATTAGTCTTTAAGATGATTATGCCAACATAAAATGTATGCCTAAAAAAATTATGCCGAAGTATTATTATGCCAAAACAAATTGTGCCAAAATCGTTATGCCGAAGTATATTAGGACAAAGAACATTATGCGAAAAGAAGGGATCCCTATGAATTTATCTGTTTTAGTCTCGTTACATAAATTCTTTAAGTCGAGTGTTTTTAAATTATTTTATCCTTTTCCAATTACATTTAATTTTTTTATTATTTTATGTCGGAGGTTTTTTAAATTTTAAATTTAATTTTTTATTTCATGCTTTTTGTAGGGGACTCCTTAATTTTTTTATTTCAATTCTTTTATTTTCTTGCGTTTTAAGATTCAGGTAATTTGGTGTTTAATCAGGTCTTTTATCAGTCAAAAAGTAATTATTAATTTATAGTTGAAGAATATGTTTTAAGACTAAATAGATTTTTTTGTTTTATTAAATCCTTTTTTTAGTTCTTCCTTTAGTTATTCAACTTTCGTACAAGTATTTCATAGCTATTAGATATCTTAGGTATTTCAGATCTAGTTTATAAAATGGGACTGCGACACTGGGTCTACCTTTTATAGCAGAACTTTTTACGTCATAATATTGTTTTGCATAACAACGGATAGCATAAACTTCATTTCGCAGAAAATCATTTCGCATACACTCAGTTGTCATACATTCAAAACTCATAATTTTGTTAGTCAGAATCATCTTTAGGCATAATGTTTATATCCATAATAATTAAAAAGCAGAACCATCATATCGCAGAAAATTCACAGTCAGAATCGTCTTTTGGCATACATTTTATATCGATAGTCATTAAAAACCTACCCTAACCTAAATGCTAATTACAAAAATATGCAGCATGCATGTAGCATGCAAGCAGGCATGCAACATGCAGCATGCATGCAGCATGCAAGCAGGCATGCAACATGCAGCAGGCATGCAGCATGCAAGCAGGCATGCAACATGCAGCAAGCATTGTTTCTGTCACGGCTCCGGCGCTGCGGGGTTTGGGCGGCGCCACGCGAGCTTATCGTCACAGATGGTTTTAACGCTCACCACCGCAGCTTCGGCTTGCTGGCCGGCTTCGCCGGCCAGCCTCAGCCGCGGTGGCGGGCCTTCAAACCACCTGCTCCTCAGCTCGCGGGCCGCCCTACCCCTCCGCGCCTACGCGGGTTTAAATTACACTCTAGGGGTAGGGCAGACAAGACTGCGTAAAGTCGGTTTCGCAGCGATTCGTTTCTGTCACAAAATTTTGCAGCACAACGTATCGACTTTTTATGACACGTATATATTATAAGTTTTTGATGTTTTGAACACTAATTTTTACAAGAAGATACATCTATTTTAATTTTTGATGTTCAAATATGCGGGTTCCTTCTATTTGGCAGAATCTTGATACTCCGATTTTTATTTGGCATAACTCACATGGCATAATCTTATTTAATCGAATATTTTTAAGGCATAAAAATTATTTAGCATAACTTTTGTTTGGCAGAATATTTACGTGTCCGAATTTACAATGGCATACTTTTATCTTGGCAGAATTTTGTTTCGCATAATTACCTTTGCCATAATTAATATTATGCATAATTTTGTTTAGCATAACATTTATTTAGAGATACGATTATTTGGTATGGGTGCATATTTGAAAATCAAAAATTAAAATAGATGTATCTTCTTGTAAAAATATATGGAATAAAACTGATAATTTAAATAAAGTAAATTTATGCTGTCGAATGGTTAGATAACCTACGTGTAATGCAATGTGCAATGTATTTAAAATCGAATGGTCTGCAAAAGTGACACAGAATGTTCTAAATATAGCATGTATTGGTAGCATTTTCAATATTAAATTAAATTTGTGTCATAAAAAGTCAATACGTTGTGCTGCAAAATTTTGTGACAGAAACGAATCGCTGCGAAACCGACTTTACGCAGTCTTGTCTGCCCTACCCCTAGAGTGTAATTTAAACCCGCGTAGGCGCGGAGGGGTAGGGCGGCCCGCGAGCTGAGGAGCAGGTGGTTTGAAGGCCCGCCACCGCGGCTGAGGCTGGCCGGCGAAGCCGGCCAGCAAGCCGAAGCTGCGGTGGTGAGCGTTAAAACCATCTGTGACGATAAGCTCGCGTGGCGCCGCCCAAACCCCGCAGCGCCGGAGCCGTGACAGAAACAATGCTTGCTGCTTGATGCATGCCTGCTTGCATGCTGTATGCCTGCTGCATGTTGCATGCCTGCTTGCATGCTGCATGCATGCTGCATGTTGCATGCCTGCTTGCATGCTACATGCATGCTGCATGCATGCTGCATGTTGCATGCCTGCTTGCATGTTGTATGCCTGTTTGCATGCTACATGCATCCAAGCCGACAATATTTTTGTAATTAGCATTTAGGTTAGGGTAGGTTTTTAATGACTATCGATATAAAATGTATGCCAAAAGACGATTCTGACTGTGAATTTTCTGCGATATGATGGTTCTGCTTTTTAATTATTATGGATATAAACATTATGCCTAAAGATGATTCTGACTAACAAAATTATGAGTTTTGAATGTATGACAACTGAGTGTATGCGAAATGATTTTCTGCGAAATGAAGTTTATGCTATCCGTTGTTATGCAAAACAATATTATGACGTAAAAAGTTCTGCTATAAAAGGTAGACCCCAAATATGCACCCATACCAAATAATCGTATCTCTAAATAAATGTTATGCTAAACAAAATTATGCATAATATTAATTATGGCAAAGGTAATTATGCGAAACAAAATTCTGCCAAGATAAAAGTATGCCATTGTAAATTCGGACACGTAAATATTCTGCCAAACAAAAGTTATGCTAAATAATTTTTATGCCTTAAAAATATTCGATTAAATAAGATTATGCCATGTGAGTTATGCCAAATAAAAATCGGAGTATCAAGATTCTGCCAAATAGAAGGAACCCCTGCGACACTATCTGATGAAGAAAATTAGAAATATGTTTGATTCGGTTCCCTATCCATTTGCATAAAATTTTAAGACCTAATATAACTTAGCATAATTTTGTTTGGTATAATTATATTTTCGCATAATATAATTACGCATAACAGCTTACGCATAATTTTTTAAAGCATAATTTCTCTAACCATAATAATGATTAAGCATAATATTATAAAGCATAAATTTACTAAGCATAAAGTTCTAAAGCATAACTTTTTTAAGCATAATATCCTAAAGCATAATTTTGCCCGAAGAGGATATACCGACGATTTGAAAAAAGCTATATCTCCTGAATCAGGTAATATATAACATATTAATATTATATAACGTATTGAACAATTTAGTGGGTTTTTTTCGCTGTAGAAAGCATGAAGCAAGCAAGCATACAGCATGCAAACAAGCATACAGCATGCAAGCAAGCATACAGCATGCAAGCAAGCATGCAAGCAAGCATGCAGCAAACAAGTAAGTAAGCATGCAGCATGCAAGCAAGCATGCAGCATGCAAGCAAGCAAGCATGCAGCATGCAAGCAAGCATGCAGCATGCAAGCAAGCATGCAGCATGCAGCAGGCAGGGTTTCTGTCACGGCTCCGGCGTTGCTCGCTCGCAGCCGCCTGCTCCTCAGCCCGCGGTCCGCCTCGCCCCTACGCGCCTACGCGATTTTAAATTACACTCTAGGGGTAGGACAAACAAGACTACGTGGAGTCGGTTTTGCAGCAATTCGGTTCTGTCACTAACTTTTGTTGCACAGCATATTAAATTTAATTAATTGTATGCCTAAATATTATTATGCTAATAGTCATTAGGCCTACTAAAGTTATGCGAATCAAATTTATGCCAAAACAAATTAGTCTTTAAGATGATTATGCCAACATAAAATGTATGCCTAAAAAAATTATGCCGAAGTATTATTATGCCAAAACAAATTGTGCCAAAATCGTTATGCCGAAGTATATTAGGACAAAGAACATTATGCGAAAAGAAGGGATCCCGTTTGATTCCATTCGTAACAATGGTCAAACCGGGTCTACCTTTTATAGCAGAACTTTTTACGTCATAATATTGTTTTGCATAACAACGGATAGCATAAACTTCATTTCGCAGAAAATCATTTCGCATACACTCAGTTGTCATACATTCAAAACTCATAATTTTGTTAGTCAGAATCATCTTTAGGCATAATGTTTATATCCATAATAATTAAAAAGCAGAACCATCACATCGCAGAAAATTCACAGTCAGAATCGTCTTTTGGCATACATTTTATATCGATAGTCATTAAAAACCTACCCTAACCTAAATGCTAATTACAAAAATATTGTCGGCTTGGATGCATGTAGCATGCAAACAGGCATACAACATGCAAGCAGGCATGCAACATGCAGCATGCATGTAGCATGCAAGCAGGCATGCAACATGCAGCATGCATGCAGCATGCAAGCAGGCATGCAACATGCAGCAGGCATGCAGCATGCAAGCAGGCATGCAACATGCAGCAAGCATTGTTTCTGTCACGGCTCCGGCGCTGCGGGGTTTGGGCGGCGCCACGCCGCGGGCGGGCCGCCCTACCCCTCCGCGCCTACGCGGGTTTAAATTACACTCTAGGGGTAGGGCAGACAAGACTGCGTAAAGTCGGTTTCGCAGCGATTCGTTTCTGTCACAAAATTTTGCAGCACAACGTATTGACTTTTTATGACACGTATATATTATAAGTTTTTGATGTTTTGAACACTAATTTTTACAAGAAGATACATCTATTTTAATTTTTGATGTTCAAATATGCACCCACACCAAATAATCGTATCTCTAAATAAATGTTATGCTAAACAAAATTATGCATAATATTAATTATGGCAAAGGTAATTATGCGAAACAAAATTCTGCCAAGATAAAAGTATGCCATTGTAAATTCGGACACGTAAATATTCTGCCAAACAAAATTTATGCTAAATAATTTTTATGCCTTAAAAATATTCGATTAAATAAGATTATGCCATGTGAGTTATGCCAAATAAAAATCGGAGTATCAAGATTCTGCCAAATAGAAGGAACCCGGTCAAACCCAGTGGTCGTAGGGAACCCTCCTCTTGGCATAATATTGTTTGGCATAATGTTTTCGCATAACCTTTATTAGCATAATAATACTGTGGCATAATAATATTTTGGCATAATGCAAAGGTTAGCATAACTATCATTTTGTCTAATTTGTTTTGGCATAATTTGGAGTTGCATACATTTTTGAGACATAATATTTATTCGTCTAATAATCATGAGCCATTAATATAAAAATTGTGCGTCCCATAACATATAAAGTTATTTGGTATACATATTTTCATTTCAATACCGTTCACAAGATATAATAAACGTGAGATATACCAACTGTTGATATAATTTCTTTACATATAACATTTATATACTCTAAAACTTATTTCGTATAACATTATTGAATATAACGTTAGTTTAATCGAAAATCATTAGGTATATCGTTTAAAATATATAATTCCGACTCGGATAGATTAGGTTAGAAGGCCTTCGTGGCTTCGTGGATTAAAATATACAAACAACTATAAAAGTTAGTGACAGAAAAGAATAGCTGCAAAACCGACTCCACGTAGTCTTGTCTGCCCTACCTCTAGCGTGTAATTTAAGCCCGCGTAGACGCGGAGGGGCGAGGCGGGCCGCGAGCTGAGGAGCATGTGGTGAGCGTTGAAACCATCTCCGCCGGAGCCCCGAAGCGCCGGAGCCGTGACAGAAACCATGCCTGCTGCATGTTGCATGCCTGCTGCATGTTGCATACTTGCTTGCATGCTGCATGCTTGCTTACATGCGGAATGCTTGCTTGTATGCATAGTGCATGGTGTCATTATTGTTAACACCCTGATTCCGTTTCCGAAAACATATTTATAAACAAGCGAAGGGAACCCCGAGTTAGGTTTGGTTAGGTTACTTAAACCCTTTACATCGAAATAGGAGCCCCGCGAAGCCGGGGCTTCGTCGACATAGGATACAAGAGCGAGCGAAGGGCACCCCGAGGTTCGGTTTGGTTAGGTTACTTTAACCCTTTACACAGAAATAGGAGCCCTGTGAAGCGGGGCTACGTCGACATAGGATGTAAGAGCGAGCGAAGGGCACCCCGAGATTCGGTTTGGTTAGGTTAACTTTATACGCTATACACAAAAATAGAAGAACGAGCGTCATCTCCTTCGTGTTAGGTTCCTATAAACCCAGTAGACCGTCGACTACGTCTTAATAGTACATTACATTGGAGCAATCATCAATAATGCGAAATAGTGTCTACAACCGTTAGGAGTAATTTATTAGGGTTCATTGTGTTTATTTCAAAGCACATTATTTGTAAATATCATTATGCGTTTATATTATTATGCTATAGAAAATTATGCTTCATTATTATTATGCCAAAAGTATTTATGACCATAAAAATTATGGCAAATCATTTTATGCCTCATAATATTATGCGTGGTGATCATTATGCTGAATTTCGTTATGCCAATGTTAATTATGACAACATATTTTAGGTTTATCATTAGTAAACCGTGGTCGTAGGTACCAGTCATCACTCCACTCTCTTCATCAATCAGTGAACTTCAAAATCTTCATTGATCAGACAAAAAAATAATTTTCAAGTTTTTAGTTTTCATTTCGTTAGTTAATATTCCTCATTCCCTTTCAATATAGTGTATAGTATTCTACTAGTCAAGAAGTTGTAAAAAAAAAGTAATTCGCCACTTTGTGGTGGCGACCATCTTGGATTTGAAATTTGTAATAGTGTATAGTATTCTACTAGTCAAGCCCTTTCATTTGATACCCATATTGAGGGGTTGTGAAAAAATATGTAATCCGCCATTTTGTGGCGGCGGCCATCTGTACCGATTTTCATCAAACATAGCTAAGAACACTTCCGAAAAATTCACCTTTCAAACAAAAAAAAAACAAAATCAAAATCGGTTCATCCGTTCAGGAGCTACCATGCCACAGACAGACACACACACACAGACACGTCAAACTTATAACACCCCGTCGTTTGTGCGTCGGGGGTTAAAAAATCTGACATGCCTGACATAATGTCAGATAGTACAATTACAGTCCGATTCAAACTTTATTGCGGATCGAAACATGAGGCGAGTCGCTGCGCAGAAACAAATTCACGTGTCAACGGGGGTGAGGGGTGAAGTACGGCGCAGCAAGTAGCGCACTTCAAAGCCGCCATTGTTTGAATCGGGCTGTACTGTCAGAATCAGAATCAGAACTGTCAAACTGGCTGTTTGGTTCATTTGTTTGCCAGCCACGCATTCGTGCGCAGCATAGCAGTGGGTCGCAGTTGACGATCTCGCCCACATATGCATACGAAGCGAAGCTAAGTAGGTATATACATGTGCATAGCTTAGCCGTTGGCTGCTGTGGAGCACATGTATTAACCGTGCGTTCTACTTACGCAAGACTATCGGGACGTTCTTCAGCAAAATGCTATGACTTCGGACGAACCAAACGTTAACAGCGTTTATTTATAGCAACTACCTCTAGAATGCCGTATTGGTGCCCTCAGGTGTGAAACACCTACATGCCATCACGTCTGTGTTCCCCGAAGATTTAGGCAGAGGCACACACAAATGATAAATGATTTATTTTCTGTAAGTAGGTTTGTGTAAACACTTTTATACGTAAATTATATTTTTTTAAACTAGATGAGGTCAGCGTTTCCTATCTGAGAAGAAAGGCCGAAACAAACTCAGAGGTCACAGTCTCTTTTAAAGTCCAGACAAAATCTTGGTCAGATCGTGTGAAGACCTTGTAGATTGGTGTCTGAAATGATCTTTTAAGGAAAGAACCACACAGATTGAGTGGACCTGTCCAGCCAGTGCACGCATTTGTCAGTAACCGTGCAGCTCAACTCAGAACTTAAGGAGCTCAACGATTCCACACAATCCCACATTTCACCCGTTATAGTTAAGTCTATATTTTAGGGCGATCCAATTACAATATACCCGACACAGATCCAGACTCTGGGCTACTACTGATAAATTAGATGAATATTGATTCCATGTGATATAATAATTTACTTTTAAACCGAAAAAGTGTTTTGGGTTTTGAATATACAATAAATTGTAGGTAAAAGCACACACTTTATAGGTGTGTGTTTTGATTATATAAAAGTGTGTGTGTGTGTGTTATTTTAAATAATAAAGTGTACAGTGGAAAGTGTTTGTTATTATTTTTTCTTCTTTACATCATATTTATACACAATTATAGTCGATAAACTTTCTATATTTCACTGATGACTGATTGAGATGACATTTTGTAAATTAATAAAAACATATGCTATTTTTATGTATTTTCACGTTACTTTATTTTAACAGAATTAATCAACACTATATAAATATAGTACCTAAGTAATAATTATGACACTAACAAAAACTTAATGATTATGGCCTGTTTGTGCCGCAAATCACTAAATGCGTTTAGCGCTAAATTTATTTATAACATCGTTCTGTTTCTCTGAATCGTTTGAAAATGGCAGAGGCAGAATGTTATTATAAATGTCTTTCGCTAAACCTATTTAGTGGGTTGTGGTGCAAGTGGGCCCAAGGGTTTCGCAGGTTTCTCACAAAAACGAATCCAACATAATAACGTTGAAAACGAATGACATACTTATGGAACAAGATTAAAGCATTTGCAAAGCAATACATAGTGGCATACATCGACTACACTGCATACACGGGGATTCAGTACATGATTCTAAACCCGCTGCGTTGAAATTTTTCGTGTTTTTTTAATTAATTGTCCCACATATTTTGACAGCGTAGGTATTGATGGTCACTTTTCTATGAAACAGCCGATTTTTTTATGATAACCAACGAAAAATAATTGGCTTTTACAATTTTTCCTACCTACTGTAGGTATGGAAGGACAGCGTAGGCCTGTTAACAAGTACTAGGTACTGATTAAATAAAAAATGTTCTACAGATCTAAAGCCTACAAGGCCTACAAAATCCTCACATTTACAAAATAAGTAATATCAAGCCAATCAACCAGCAAATGAGTGGAGATTTCACATACGGGCAATAAAATTCCGTGTAAGGCACACGCGGCCTTCGTATAGACATTATTACTTCGTATAGGTATTATTATTATTGCCCTTTAGTAAATAGTATTGTAATAATATAATAATTATGTTTCGTATCCTATACTATGCTACACAGAACTTTGATAATTAGGCAAGGATTCTTTTAACAGAGAGTGGTAGAAGATGGCACCAAAAAGAGCTTGGCTTTTTAGTTCAAGAACGAGAGTCTATGTTCATTGGCCAGTCGCAAACTTTGAGTAAAACGTTGTAATGGAGACCTGGTGGACCTATTATTTATAGAACTGATTGCACTTCTCGCGTGGAGCTACATATAGTCCCGTCGACCTGGCCCTGGCATGACGAATTAGTATTGCCATCTTCTTCACCATTGCTGTAATTTCCAGGAACTACCCTATTGCTACAATTAACGTTATACGGCCAGTCGCAGTACTCCTTATGAATGTTGTAAAAAAGATTTAACGGGCAGAATAAAGCCACTTCTTTGCCTTCGAAGCATTTATAGAACTGGTTACAATTTTTGTGAGGAAGAAATTTTCCATCAAAGCGTTCATCTGCGCACGTTTTAGCCGCGTGTTTTTTATTTCTAGTTCCGCCCCTTACTTTATTATGGTGTCTTTGTTTACTCTTTCCTTTTTTTTTGTTACTGTTTTTACGACTACTATCTACATTGTTATCATCACCATTTTCACTTGCGCTATCTATATTGTTTTCATCACCCTCTTTCAAGGACCACCCATTCTCAGGAACTATTCTATCGCCACAGTTAACATGTGTTGGCCAGTCACAATTTTCTTTCTTGAGGTTATATAAAAGAATATCTGGACATTTTACCTCTACTGGTCTTCCATCATGACATTCGTAGAATTTGTTACAACTTTCATGAGCGACCAATACGCCGTCGGAACCTTCAGCGGAGCAGATAGTATGAACTTGACTGGGGTCCTCAGCTTGTTTTTTCTTTTCACTTGCAGGGACTTCAGGCGCAATTCTTTCACCACAATCAATGTTGTGGGGCCAATCGCAGTAATTTTTATTTGAGTTGAACAACAGATCTCCTGGGCAACTATAAGCAACTGGTTTTCTCCCCTTGCATTTGTAGAAATGGTTGCATATTTCGTGGGCAATCAAAACCCCATCAGAGTTATTAGCTGCACATATGGCTGCAGCACTATTATCATCGTCATCGTCGGAGTTCTCATTCATCGGAGAGTCTGCAGTGTCAACGTTCTTCTCCACACTTCTTGCATTGCTACCGTCGTCGATTTCAGGCATCGTTCTGCCGTCACAATCTACATTCGCAGGCCAGTCACAATATTCCTTTATAGGATCGTAAAAGAGAGCACTTGGACATTTTACTGTTACGGGGACGCCCCCGAAGCACTTATAGAACTTATTACAGTATTCGTGAGCGACCAGCACGCCATCAGAGCGCTTAGCTGAACACTGAACGATTGCTTGGCTAGGATCAGAGTTGCTTTGGTCAATCTCTTCGATAGAGTATGAGAACCCAATGTTCTTGTTGGTCGTCACCTCAATAGTTTGATTATCATTTACAGGTCTTAATCTCTCGCTACAATTTACATTTTGAGCAAAGTCGCATTTTTCATTAGCAATATTGTACAGGAGATTTTCAGCACAATTGAGAACCAATGCCCTACCAAATGAACATTTAAAGAATTGATTGCAATTTTTATGAGCAACCAATACATTGTTTGAATGAGGTGATGAACAAATTAGGGTCGCGTGATTAGGATTATTCTTGTCTAGTTCTTCGAAAGTGCTATCATTGTCTTCATCTCGTTTGTTGTGGCAATCAGCATTACCAAGCCAATCGCATTTTTCCAGGTCAGCGTTAAAATGGAGCCCGTTTGGACAGAATCTAGAAATCAACGCTCCATGAAAACATTGATAAAACTGTTCACAGTCCTCGTGAGGTAAAAATTTTTCAAGACTGGTGTCTTTTGGACATCCATTATCGTAGAAACCATCTATTTCTGTGTCGTCTAACTCTGCGTGAGCTATAGCTGTTGCACACAGAAGAAACAGCGCTGTGCCTGAAAGAAATAAGTAATTTTAACGATTTTATTCAAGGTCGACTGACTTCTCCAGGCCTGTTTAATCTGTATGTGACCGAGTTGATCGAGAGAATCAGTAGCACGGATATCAATGAACAACACTGGCTTAACGGATGACTTGGTGCTGCTGGCTCCCTTAATTAGCGCGCTCAAAAAACTCCATCGAATATGTGAACTATATGCGGCTGAACATGATCTCAAGTTTAACGTTGAAAAGAGTGAAGTGTTAATTCTTAAGTCAGGAAAATTTTAACCAAGCGTTGTGTGTCCGGTTGCACTTTATGTGACGTATCTCAAGAGTGTGGATAGATTTAAGTATCTAGGTCATGTACTCACTGACGATCTTAGAGAAGCCATAGTCAAAGCGTAGGGCGTTAGTGGTTCGAAGCATTATGCTGGCCCGCAGATTTGCTCGATCTACGGTATAGGTCAAAAAAACTCTTGTAAGGGCCTGCTGTCAATCATTTTACTCGACCAGTCTGAGGATTGCACGCAAAGAGCCCATAACGTCCTACGGGTGTATTATAATAATGTTGTTTTAAGTAATGTAATTTTATCTAAACCGAAATAAAGAATGATTGTTTATAACAGTTATGTTTATGAAAACAATACACTTATATTTTCACATGTTGTCGTTATGTTTAATGTTTTTATTAATTGAGTAGGGCACCGAGCAATGCTTAGATGCGAAATGTATGAATATAATTATACTTTACGGCTTAGAGAAATATGTACACAATATTATAAATTTACATTCTCATCTAGCAGTGTTGTTATAGCGAATACTAATACTAACCATTCCTTGTACAAAACGAACTAGAAAATGTATTTAGACTACCTATAGTTATTTTTGTCTAAAATAACTATAGTTGTTGCGTTTAGCATAGCAATAGCGATTACTGACCCAGCTACATTCATTGACAGCTTATAGAATTCTTCATTAAAAAAAATAAAGCCCATAAAATTTATGAATCGACATCTATTATGATCCTCAACATTTTCTACTAATGAAAAAATATAGATACTTACTTTTTTCTTCGGGTTCCTATGAAGAAAAGAGCAATGACCGATATTGTCATGCTAAAATGCAACAACTATAAATGAAAATGGATTATTATTTTGATGTCAAAAGTTCTTAAATTAAATGTCTTATTATAATATTACTATACTGACAAATTATGGCAACGTCACATGGCCGGTCATTGACCCTTTAGTGAACCATTTAGGGAGAAATATTAACATAGGTACGTTTTTAAATAAGTAGTAGTGGTTTGGATACCCAAAGGAAACCCTCTGAGTAATCACACAGAGGGTTACTTCGTTTTACCTATTAAAGGTACTTTGGTTTTGATCTCTTTAAATTATCATGGTACAGTCAGCAACAAAAGTCGATTAATACTTCAGTTTTTTAAATCTTAGTTATTGAGCAAAATATTAGTTAAAAATTGCATTGTACTTTTGCTGCAATTTTGAACAAATATTTTGCTCAATAACTGAGATTAAAAAAACTGAAGTGTTAATGGACTTTTGTTGCTGACCGTACCTATGGCACTGAAATACATTTCTGAGTCCCATTATTCTGTATCTGTGCTAAAGAAAGTTCTTTAGCAGACTATAAAGTTTCAATTTAACCATTAAAACTGAACGCGATCAGCACAATAAACTGCGTTCAAGAGCAGTCAACGTCAAAAATCCACAACAATGATGACAATCATTGGAGTGGATTTTTGAATGCTTGAACTTTGCTTGAACGCTGTCTACATGTCGCACCTCCGCTCAAATAGTGTTGTAAGTCTAAAAAGCAAAGTTTCGAGAAAAACGCGTTTGAAATTTTATTCTAACGTACGTTTTTTCACTTAACATTATAATGACATTAGTGCCATCTAGGCATAAATATTTTAACCATAAGCACAGTTCACTATTCGAGATAAGATTTTAAAATTTTCTGAAACGAATGGTGCAATAAAAGAGTTTTCAATTTTTTTTTGAGTTGTGACATTATTTGAGCGGAGGTGCGATGTGCTGATCGCGTTTGGTTTTATCGGTGAAATTCGCCCTAAGTGATTAAAATTCAAAAGATCAAGGTGTTGTTTGCATAAGAAAAAATAATTTCACGGCTTATAATGCCTAAAATCATTTTTGTACAGTCAACCAAAGAGTAAGATACCTATACATTTTTATTAACGGTGTAATTACTTTTCAAACTTAAAACACTTACCTACATGTTGATGTAAAAGATTTGATTCCGTTACACACCCACAAACATACATAAATGTAAGGGAATGTAAGGTGACTGCGTGTTAGTGTAAAAAAATACAAACACAATACTATAAACACACATAATAAAATGTAATATAATGTAAGTACATTTATAAAATAGAATTTCGTGTCACATAATTTTTTTCTCATAATATCATTTCATTAATCAACACGCACTTAAGTACTTTGAAAAATTTAAATCATTGATTGATTAATATTTAATAATATGTTTCTATATTCATATCATAGAATAACAAATCAAATATTCTTTAACCTTATATTGTTTAGTTAATATAAGAGTTATTACCAAGAAAAACATTTTATTGAGTGACAGTTTTTAAACGTTTTAATTCATACCTTTGACATAATGCATGGGTACCCTCCGATCAACACCTCGTTCACAAAAACACTGCGGGTAACTTCTAATCAAGGAGTAAAACAATCTTGTTATTCTCATTAATAGTGACTTCATATGCACGGCATTCTTAAATTATACAATGAGGTTGTGTATAAAGTTAACTCATTGTCTATAATAATAATAATACGTAGTCGACGGAGCCCCGTTTCGCGAGTGGTACTTCTGTCTCCAGGGTATATAGGAACCTAACACAAAGGAGATGACGGAGGTCACACCGACCCTTCAAACCCCAAGTCCCGAGCTCGCTTCGCTCGCTCCTGCAACCTAAGTTCTTGAGTTCAACCTTGTGTGTTTCTGGGAGTGAGTCTAGCATGACTTTTTTTTTTTAATTTTCGTTGAAATAAAATACCATGGAAAAATACACCGAACAAATTTATAAGTTTATTAAATAAAAAAATGTGACTATAAAATTCATTGAATTGTGTTTCTCTGAAATATCGCACAGTGAGAATGAAAGGGACCGAACTCAAAATTTCGGTGAATTGAGTTAAATACTTGTAACTACTCCTAATAACATGGTCCATCGTCTAGTGAATCAAAAAGTGACCATTTCGTGCTAGAAAAGGACAAACATAAACATTGCGTCTCTTTCTTTTCCGCGCGTCTCACCCATCCCCCCGCAACGACAGTGACCGATTTAGTGTTTCGTCCGCAGTGTTTCTGGTTGGTTGTTATTTTGTTAATTTGAAAGTGACCTAAACCTTAGTGCGCCGTTACTCTACGCAAAAGTAAGTACACATTTTGTTAACATTCTAATCGTAAAGTGACCCATGTTTGTATTAGGTCATTTTTGTACTATAAATAAAGCTTTTTGTAGTGACTCAAATCTAGTTCAGTCATTTTATTATTAAAACTAAGCTAAATGCAGTGACATATTTATAGATAAGTCTATATTCTATTTAATAATTTACACGTGTAACTGTACTATTTGTAATAAGGTCTTTTTAGTAATAATTCATTGAAATAACTCTAAGCCTTATTATGGATTACGTCACTTTATCGTACTTAACGTGTGTACATATTTCTGTTTAGGTCCTTTTATGAAAATGAGAAGATGAAACGAGGTAGGAATATTAGTCATTTTTATTTTATAAATTTTTGATACTACGTAATTAAGTACCTATGTAATTTGTTATAAAATTTACATGCACTTCATAATTTATTTTTTTACAGCATCATGAAAAAGCAAACGATGGATTTATAACAAATTCACTGCAAAACAAGCATCATGAATTACAAGTTACTCAAACTAGTCAGCTAACTGACTTTGAGATAACGGTATTATTTTGAATACTTTTTTTATATTATAAAAGCTCCTTGATTATAGTCAAGATAAATTTCAGGTAACAGTAACGTAGCCGGCTGTACAAAATATTAGAAACGAACCGTCGACATCATTTCAAAGAAAACATAAAGCTTCCAGAGAATCGAACTCGTCTTCATCTACTTCATCGAGGTCTTCATCATCGAGCTCTACTTCATCTAGCTCATCGTCAAAGATACTGCACAAAAGAGAAGGAACGAACGTGAACGAAAAAAAATTAACGTGTTCGAAGTAATCCAAATTATCAGATATCGCCAGTAAATACTGATGAAAGCGACTTTGACTTGAGTGACTCTGATCCAACTTATTTGAATAATGCCAGGGCAAAATATATTTCTTCATCAAGCAGTTCTTTGTCCTCACGGCGTTCACCATCTCCGTCGTCTTCATGTCCTAAGTCTAATTTGAATACTGGAAATAATAATTTAATCGGAGATAATCCTGCCAGATCTAGGAAACGTTTGAGAAACCGTTCTAGTTGAAACCAAAACAAAATCAAATCTCTCAAAAATAGTGGAAAACCGTATTACATGTTTTCTTGTTATACACTAAAAAAAGTTATTCCCGCTCGTCAGATTTCGGAGGTGTGTAATATTGTAGGTTGAAATGTTTTGATAAGTTTCAGGTTTTAATATACAGGATACAGATAGAATCGATCTGTTCAATACAGATCGATTCTATCTGTATCCTGTATATTACTGGCAGATGAATAATATTGAATTACAACGTGCATATATTCGATCTTGTATGCTTGAAGTTAAACCCAAATACAAATATTGTAATGCTCAAAGACCTAGACAACCTAATAGCGCCTTTTACTTTACGGTAAATAAAAATAAAATACGTGTGTGTAAGACCTTTTTCATCAATACCTTAGACGTGACAGATAGACAACTAAGAACAGTCAAGAAGAAAACAAATAATCAGGTTTTCGTAGATACAGACTTGCGAGTAAAACATACAAACAGAAAAATAATTGAACCGGCACTTGTACAAGATATAAAAGAATAGAAGATATCAATTCGATATCCAGAATATAATTCCATTGTTTAAGAGCACAGACTGAGAAGGCACTGGCAAATTTACAGTATTATGGAATGACATTAAAATGCTAAGTTTTGGGAAAGGAAACGAATTTCAAATGCACTTCACAACTTCTTATTTAGAGACAGAATATAGAATAATTAATATGCGTAACAAAAGGAAAAATATGAAAAATTACGAAGAAATAAGATTAGATAAATTATATGCGCAAGCGCTTATCTTAAAAGCTTAAGAAAAAAGATCTGAAAGACTTGGTCAGCAAAAACCTAATTCCTATGTATTATACAAATTATTGCAATAATTTGTAATATTGTTGGCTGAACAGAAAAATATTGATTCTTGTTTAGTAGCTGATGTTAAAACTTATTCGATTATTATACCAAGTTACCCTTTGTGATTTTAAAATCCTAAGGTTTAAATGATAATGATAGATACTTTCAGTAATCCACTGTGTTTTCTGAGCGCTAATTAGGTACTCGGAAAACACAGTGGATTAGTGAAATGCGTTTAGGACTGATGATTGTACCTAACAACTAGTAAAAATTTTACCTACTTCATCATCTGCCTAGCCTTTTCCCAACTATGTTAGGGTCGGCTTCCAGTCTAACCGGATGCAGCTGAAGACCAGTGTTTTACATGGAGCGACTG
Organism: Mesoligia furuncula; assembly: GCA_916614155.1. Classification (NCBI taxonomy): domain Eukaryota; kingdom Metazoa; phylum Arthropoda; class Insecta; order Lepidoptera; family Noctuidae; genus Mesoligia; species Mesoligia furuncula. Next base: position 11,771,014 of record OU744804.1, on the reverse strand, counting down.
CCTATCTGACCTCCACAACCCAGTTAGTGGGTAATACGATACATAAAAATTTTACCTACTTAAGTTCAAATATTATAATTATTTAGGATAAGTAACCGAAAAGTAGCTATGTAATAAATAATTTTATAATATGTATAGGGACCTACTATGTTAATTTCAAATAGCTCTACTAAGATTTTGTGCAATATGAAAACATACAGACTGCTGTGAATAATCCGTAACACTGATTAAAGAATAATGTTAACATTCATGTGGTATTTCAAAATGTTTTTATTTGTTAAAATAAATACAAAATATTAATATGTTAAATTTTTAAAGAAGCTTTTTTAAGTTAACTTTTTAAGACTTTAAGTCAATTTTAGTATAAGTTTTTTTTTCTCCTTTAATTTGATTTGATCTCAAGTTTTATTAACTAATAACTATGTTTCAGTAATAAATATAATTTCATACTAAAATTTCTCGTATTAATGGCCAACTTTCCATCAAAGTCACAGAACCAAAGTGACGTAATGTTAATTAAGTTGTAAGACATGCTTTAATTTTAAAAATTAAGCTGACCTATAACTGAATAAGTCAATGATACTTAAAAAATTATAGTACTAAAATGACACATTTTTGGAAGGTTTTTTTTTAACGATTATTTTATAAACCCTTAAATATCTTTTTTTAATGCATTTTGGGTTAAATCAATTGAAAATAGCCTAAACGATATACTGGCATCATAAATAATTAAATAGCTTTCCATTTAAAAAAGTTATGATATATTTTATTGGAAACTCCCTAAAGTACGAACACAATTTTGTGATTTCCCACAAAATGCAAATTTCGTGTTAGGTCCCTTTTATTCTCAGGGTGCGATATGTTTCATTCAAGTAAATAGTCGTTGAAACCATTATATTTGAAGTAAAAATACAAGGACCAAATATTATATGAAACATTTGCTGCGAAACGAAATTCTATGAAATTTCTGCCTGCAAAACAAGGTAACACCATAAAATAACCTTTTAGAGAAAAGTATAGATGGTCACTTATCTCTTTGTTTGACTGAACATGTATCTAATATTATCCTGTAAACACGTCTATTTCAAAATTATATTAAAATAATTTTAAACGAGACTGTTTAAAAAAAAGTAGCTAAAATATCGCTTACCTATCATTTTGTTTACACTTCACTTGTACTGCTAGTAAACAACAATAACACATAATTTACACCCCAACTAGTGAATATTGGAACTGCGCATGTCGATAAAAAAGACACTGATTAAAATATATTACTTAATAGAAATTTTACTGAAAGCCAACAGCTCAGATAAGTATCTAGGAGTGAAATGAAAAAGTCGACGGCCGAAAGGTGATGTTCTTGATTTTCAACACAATGATGTGATTGTATTTAAACTACAATAGTATTTTGGCTTTTGTGTGATAATGACGTACAGTTTCAAATCCCATTGTTATACAATAGAAGCAGTAATGAATCGGATTACTCTCGTAGTTTCTTGGCAAACGAAAATATTTTTGGTTGGTCATTTATTTTTCTCTCAAGTGTACCACAGGCACTGTCGTCTTGCGTGGGTTAATTTACTACGGACGCTCGGGTCAGTGATATCAGGGAAAATTTAATAAACATAGTTCACAGTACTTATTTAATCAGTTGCAGGGCACTGTACGAGACACAATAGAGCTTTTTTAGTGTCTCGCAAAGTGTTAACACTAGCTTCAGCATGCGACTTCGTCCGCATGTTTTAACATATCCTGTGGCACGCGACAATAGCGCAGCTTTTTATCAGTGATATATATATTTTTTAATTAGTTCCGAAGATTACCCCTTTTTTTTCTTATTTGACGTCATCAAACGACCCCTCCCGCTCTGGGTGGAGCGGATGGGAGTGTCAGACTCTTACTGACTAAAACCCACCCGTGTTCCTTCCTTAGCCCTTTATGTTCCGGGCCAACGGTAACCCTTTCGGACAATCCCGCTGACCCGGCAGGCTTCGGCCCTAAGGGGCCCCTGAATTCATGCTGACATCTCTACCCCTACGTTACCCCTTACATTGAAACCAACGAATTTTACTTCATTATAATATTAGTATAGATTAGCTTGTCTTTCCAGCATTTGAAGACTACCATAAGCGAATGAAATTATCCGGAAAAGAACCGGAGTTACCGATATATCTTGCAGAGTTGGGCATGTTTGTCGAAGGACTGATGGCCGGTGGAGCTAGGGTTGCCAACTTTTTTTACAAGAAATAAAGTATATTCAGGTCTATGAAGAATATTAAACAGTATTTTAGAAAAATTAACAGTTTTGTTATTTATTGCTTTAAATACATGTTTTTTAGAGCTTCTTGCACAACTTACTAATTTACGACCTTTTTTAAAAACTTCATACACCTCATCTCAATTATAACTGAAATTAAAATAAATGAGCAGCTCATTTTTTATTAAATTAATAGATGCTCTATTTCTATCCTCCCGCCACTTAGCATTCATTACTGAAAATACTCTTTCAGTAAATGAAATGATGAGGTGACGGGTACAGAAAGTAGATATGAGACAATTTTAGTTATGTTTTTAAATTCTCCTGAAGTGTTTACTAATAAATGGCCCCACTTTTGGCCAGTACTCATTTCAAGAAAATCTTTGTCTTCTGATAAATTTGTGTGAGCGTCTAATTATAACACATAATAATGTGTTTGCATTTTGACGCTGAAAACAGTATTTTGTATACTTTATTTTTGTTCAACAGTAAAAAGTATAATTTAGTGTAAAACAGTATAATACTGTTTAAAACAGTATAGTTGGCAACCCGAGGTGGAGCAGACGAGTCCTGGAATGGAGACTGGGTATTGGCAAGCACAGTGTGTAACGCCCCCCAAGCTAGATGGACTGACAACCTTCAGAAGGTGGAAAAATCCGAGCTTAGCTCGCTCCGTAGCGCGCTGAGCTACCTTGGCCAGCCCGAAAGTCAGTGTTCACGTTTCGGCACCGTATGTCATAATGGGCAGGACGCATTGGTTGAAGACCTTAGTCTACAAACGCTGAATTGCAATGTTTATAGAGATAGTTAACAATAATAAGTTAGTAATTGTTAGCGTCTAAGTGGTTTCTAGTTTGTATCTATTAATCGACCGTGTTATTTTGTTTCCTAATTTATGTTATTCTTAGGTATTTTGTGTTATTTTGTTTCCTAATTTATGTTATTCTTAGGTATTTTGTACCGACCTTTTTTTTTGTTGTCTTTTTTGTCTCAAGTGTTTATTAGTGGAAACTTGTAAATGGCCTTCAGATGCATATTGTTTAAGAGCACTGTTTAAATTAGCTGTAAGTTTCCCGAACAGAATAAAATAAAATAAATAAATAAATAGCATTGTTTATTTCCATGGTTTAATTATAGATGAGCCGCCCCATTTATTGCAATACTAGCTTCTGCCCGCGACTTCGTTGCGAGATATTTCGGCTCATCGCGTCGCCTCCCATAACTCGCCCGTGATTTTGCTCGGCTCCTAGGGGCCTAAAAAGGCCACTTTGGAGAATCACAAAAGGAATTATAAAATGGCGAAGACAGTCCGTGTTTTTCGCTGCACTACGTAGGTACAATCAAAGAGACTGGGATTGGATTTGGATTGCATTGATTGGTATTTTAGCACAGACAAAAAAAAAACTGAAAAATGCTTCACCAATGGGATTTGATACGATTAACTTAACAGTTAGCTGGACAGCTACTACTTTGGCAGAATCAAAAAAGGATAACAGAATGGACATTCTGTTATCCTTTTATGATTCTGCCAAAGTAGCCTTTTTAGGCCCACTAATGGTTGTAGAGTGACCTTAAATAGCAAATAATCTTCCTCAAGAATTGTGCTATTATATGCAAAAAAAATAATCGAATCCGAGTGGAAGTTTCGGAGATTACCCCATTCATACAAACAAACAAATTTTATCTCTTTATAATATTAGTCGGAGTAGATGTTTTTTATTCTATCGAAGTAGTTCATCGTAGGCCATGATTACATACTAAGTACAGTTCACAGGTCAGGTTAGGTAGCCTAATTTATTTTTAACCGACGACGTCAAGAAAGTATGTATTTCTTTTATATATGTTTATCGATATTTCTTCTGATCTGATCCTGATCTTGAAAATACTTTTTTCCTTTGATTCAATTGAATTTTAATAAGTTTTCTCTGGTAGTTTTTGAGTTAGCTTCAATAATACGTAATTAATCCACTTTGATGAGGTTAAAAAACTTGCCTGTCACTGTTGTTTATATAGCAAGTAGTTTATATACAAATTTGTGTGGTTACTAAAAGCGAAAATTATAAAAACGTTTTTCAAAACTTTTAAAGTTATTTTTCAATTTGTAGTGTTTCTTTTGGAAGTCAGTTTTTTTTTTTTTTTGTAAAAAGTTTTTATTTTTCACTTTTTAGTGGGTCCGTTTGCAATTTATCTAAGTTACAATAGCCTAATGTCAATTGCTCATCACTTGTTACAAAATATTGCTTTTCCCGATGTTGGGACGTTAATTATTGAGGAGTTCTCCTGGTAAGAACCAGGAGACCTCCTCAACAACCACTCACCATACGCATTGTGACGAGCATAAATTGGTTAGCAACCATATTCAAGTAGTCGAATTGCAACCCGTGAAATATTTGTCATTGAGTAGTTCCAATGGCCATCTGTGGTCTTCTTCATCAGCTCCACTTTACCAAATGATGATTTCCGAGAGCAAATGCTCCAATTATTTAAAAAAATACCCATATCGTTATAGCTTTGCCTATAAAATTTGAGGGTTTTCCTCGATTTCCATGGGATCCTCTCATCAGATTCCAACTTGATGATAATGGGACCACTTCGAGAGTATACCCTTTCAAACAAAAAAATAATTTTGAAAATCGGTCCATAATTGGCGGAGTAAACGCGTAACAAACACACAAAAAAAAAAAAACACACCGTTGAATTGAAAACCTCCTCCTTTTTTGAAGTCGGTTAAAAAAAGAATATAACCAACTTTAATCAAATGAACGCAATGTTGACAATAGTTTGTCAGTGACAATTGCGCTGCGCTGCGCTTTCCTAAGAGGCGTTGGGCCAACTCCCTGATTGCTTAACATTCTTTCAATCAGAATCTGAATCCTTGGAGGATATTGCTAATCCATTGCTTCATATGTTCGAAAAAATTGTAAGCTCAACAACGTAAATAACGCAATGAATGTTGCAGAAATGTCAAAATGAAACCCATTGCTAATGTCAGTGTGTTAGGCAGCTACATGCAGATTGACGAAGTGACCGTAAGGCTGAGGCTACAGTAGGCAGCGATTTGCGATGCGACTGGAAGAGCGAAACGAAAAAAACATGGTATGGCTACATTACAAGCGAAATTCCGGCGTATATTCGGCGACGACGTGGCTACAGGACACATGCTCTACAACGAATATATGTAGCCGCTATCATAACAAAGACTCAATTTGAATTGGTCGTTTTCTTAAAATGCGATCAAATCATCCATCGCGGTTTACTATACGCATAATGTAGCCACACGCATAATTAGTAGCACTATTGAACTAGTCGTGCAAATGAGAAATGTTCTAATGAATTCGCTTCAATTTCGCTGATGCGTTGATGTAGCCGATGTCGTGATTACAGTAATGTTGTTCCTATCGCATAAAGAAATCAAAGATCGCTAGTAATATTTGATGTACGGTGTAGCCATATACGTGAGCATTCATTTACTTGTTTTAATCGCTCATGTGTCGCAGGTCGCGTCGCGGCCTAATGTAGCCTCAGCCTAAGGTATTGAGGTGTTTTGATAAAGCTTTTGCAACGTGCGGTCAATCGAGTATTTCGTGACTAGCGGGTTTTCCGTTTAAGTTCAGGTTTGACGTTATCGGCCGCCACTGCTTTTGATGTCCTCGTTTGATTGGCTCGGCTAACGTCATGCTCAGGTGCGTGCGTGGCAGTATGCTGGTTTCTGTCAACACAAAACACGCACAAAGGCAAAATTACTACAGCACCACTATCGCATGTATAAGAAAAACTCATGCGAATAAAATATTGTTGAATTTATTAGTTAAATTATCAAAGGTACAAAAAATGGACCTGCCGGTTGAGCATGGATGCAGAGAGAAAAAAAAAATGTTGCTAGCCATTAAAAAATGTCGAATATAAATACAATGTTGCAAGTTAATAACGACTTTGTTATTGATTACATTTAAACTAAAATGACAAATAAAATAAGTTTATATTTATGTTAAATTTACTTTAACATAGTTGGGGCCGGCAAGTTACTTTACTTATAGTCTAAGCAATGAAATGTGAACTTAATTAATAAACTAAGTATTTATCTTCTATTTATAAAGGCAATGGACAAATTTTTCTTAACGAGCGAGTGTAGATTTTATTACCAATTTTACAATCAGCTACCCTGACTTTATCATCAGGGCCGGTGTAAATTTTTACAATTCTGGCCATAGGCCATGATAATGGAGGCACATTACCTTGTTTCACAATGACTAAATCCCCTATATTTAAATTGGGATGTGTTTGATGCCACCTGGGCCTGTTTTGTAACTGTGTTAGATAGTCCCTTGACCAAGCCTTCCAAAAGTCTTGTTTAATTTTTGAACATATGTTCCAGAACTTAAGTCTGTTAATGGGTGTTCCTGTAAAATCTAATTCCGGAAAGGAGGTCAAGGAGCTGCCTATTAAAAAATGCCCAGGCGTTAAAAAACTAACATCAGAAATATCTGAGCTCATAGGCAGCAGGGGCCGGGAGTTTAGCACAGCTTCGATCTCTGTTATGATGGTATATAGACCTTCGAACGTTAAACATAAACTACCTATGACCCTTTTAAAGTGATACTTAAAGCTCTTGACGCCTGCTTCCCACAGCCCTCCGAATTCAGGAGAATAACTCGGAATAAAGTTAAATTTTATCATGTTTTTATTACAAAACTGATCTACAGAATCCCTGTGAGCCTTTGACGAAAACAAATCATAGAGACCCTTCAATTGATTAGAGGCTCCTTTAAAAGTTTTTGCATTGTCACAAAAAATCTGAGTAGGCATACCGCGCCTTGCAATAAACCTTTTGAGACATCCCAAAAAGGTCTCAGTAGTGAGGTCACTAACAAGTTCTATATGAACTGCTTTGACAGCAAAACAAACAAACAGCGCGACATAGCATTTAGTTTGCAGAGGTCTTCTAATCCTTGCAGACTTCATATTGAATGGACCACAGAAATCTACCCCTGCAACCTCAAACGGTCTTTTTGATGTAAGCCTTTCTTTAGGCAGAGAGCCCATCAGTTGTTTAGCCGTTGCAGCCTTCAAACGTGCACACTTCATACACTTGTGTACTACCTTCTTAACCTCCCGATGTCCACTGATAAGCCAATAGTTCTGAGATAAAGAACTCAATATCAATTTGGGTCCCGCATGCAAGAGACGCAAATGTTCCCTTTCAATTAACAATGTTGTGACATGACATGATTTTGGCATAATAATTGGGTGCATCTTGTTATAGGAAATATTACACACATCAAAAGTGTCTAGGGATCAAGCATTTTTATGCGGATTTCTTGAGATTGAGATGTGGCTTTGTAATAAATTTATGATTTTATAAATTTATATGGATCCTTTTTGGTGCATTTCATAATTTGAATCAGGAACTGTGAATCAAATTCGAGTAAAAGATGAAAATCAGCTGTCAATATTTTTATGTTAATTCAATTTAAGTTCAATAGGAACACTTTCCAGCACCTGAGATACATTTGAACACCATTTGTGCAAATTAAAATTCCCAACTTTAAAAGTTCTACTAATTGGACCTTGAGATCATACAGGGACTCTATACTGTCAGAGCCACATAATACATCATCTACATAAGTATTTGATAACATAGCCTCTGCTGCAAGTGGATACCTCTCACCATACCTATGCACCAGCTCTATTAGGCATCGGGTGGCCAAAAATGTAGATGGTTTTAACCCATATGTAATAGTTTGCAGCTGTAAACAACTGATGGGCTTGTGTGGATGATCCCTCCAAAGTATATTCTGGAGGCAGGCTTGCTTTGGGTTTATCTTCACACAGCGAAACATCTTGGCAATGTCGCAAATTAAAGTATAAAGGTACGTACGGAATAGGAGGAGGATATCAAATAGCTCTTTTTGTACAACTGGTCCATTCAACATGACATCATTCAGGGAGACTCCACATTTTGACTTCATACTACCATCGAATACCACTCGCAGTTTGGTTGTTCTGCTGTCTTCATTGATCACAGCATGATGAGCTAAAAAGTAAATATGTCCATTAGTAACTTCATATTCACTAATGTTGACCTTTTTTGCATGTCCCAAGGCAATATATTCTTCAATAAATTGTTTATACTTTTCCAGGTGCAATGGATTTCTTTTAAATTTATTTTCCAGTGTCAAAAATCTTTGATGAGCGACTGATAAGGAATCTCCAAGCTGTAGTTGTTCTAAGACACAGACAAGTGGCATATCAACTTGAAATACTTTATTTTCAATTTTAACTGAGTTTTGAAAATTAACCTCAGCCTTTTTATACTCACTACACAACTTATCAGTTGGCTCAGGTACCTTTTCAGTGAGCCAAAATTGCTCCATTACATTTTCTAGTTTGCTAGATTCACAGATAGCCATATTTGAAACATAATTGTTGTCAACATCGCAGGCATTTATATTTATGGTACCTCCAAGAACATATCCGAACAAAGTGCTTTGCAAAACAGGGCCACTTGGAATTTTCTTATTACCATCTAACAAAATACTGAAGTATATATCGGCACCTAGAAGCAAAGAAATTTCTGCGGGCAGATTAAAATTATCATCAGACAAAATGATATCTTTAGGTAAATTAAATTGTGAAATATCAATAAATTGTTGAGGTAATTTAGTGGTTATAGAATCCACAACATGGCATTTTGCATTTAATTGAGTTTTTGACACTGGGGAATGCAAATTTACATTAACAAAATGATTGATTTTGCTGTTTTTATTTGTAACACCAATAATATGTGTTTCTTTTTGTATGCATGTCAAACCCAAAGACTTCACAAGAGAGTTTTTGATGAGTGACACTTGACTACCTGAGTCGAGCAGTGCCCTGACATAGACTAGAACTATGAACTATTATGTAGAACTTTATGTGTACAAGGATCTTTTGGTGCTTTTATAACTTTGACAGGGGGGCGTTGTTGGTAAATATTTGCGAAATTGTATTGAATTGAGAAACTGATAGTTTTACATGACTGTGTTTCATCTAGTTCAAAGGTTCCAATTTAGCATAAATGTACTAGCGAAGCAAGTTTGACGACACAGTTGGTGCAGTGGCTGAGTGATCAACTGCTGCGCTGCGTGTCGCGGGTTCGATTCCCGCACGGAACAAATATTTGTATTGCCTACAGGCAGTTGTTCCGGGTGTGGCTGTTTGTGTATGTGAGTTTAAATGTCTGTAAACGCACCCAGGAGTAATTCCAGTGAGGGGCAACGTTTTTTTTTAAGAAAAAAAGTACAAAGGTAAGGAGTACTTAGTAGTTAAGTACTGCTGCAAAAAAGGTACCAAATATCTCTCTACCTACAAACACATCAATTAAACTGATCCGTATCAGTCACACGTGATAGATTCGTATCAGACACAAAGAAAATCTGGGTAATTAGTATCTTTTAACAGATGGACTAAATGATAAATGAAATTGATTGTCGTAAGCCATATTAAAGATTTTAATCGTATCCTGAACTTGTTTAACATATTCAAATTATGTTACGATAAAACATCAGATATTTATCTAGCTTCCTTTTTTAACGAACATCAGGTCAATAAACTGCATGAAAAATAACTGTAATATTTAATTAATGGTGATTTTTAAAACGTGAACACTAACTGGAAAAAGGTTAGTTAGAAGGTACCTTCAACTTTTTTAAAGGGAAATATTTAATTGATCTTTTAAAAACTTATTGACGTTCTGATGATGGACGATTTTTAAAATTAACGAACCTTTACAAACTTTTTAGGCTTCTAATAATGCACACATTTTAATAAATTACTCTTTTTTAGCTTTTTGGCCTTTTTTCACAGTTGGCCGCAGTAACTTAGCTAGGGTTCCCTGAGCAAATGGGTCAACATCATCAACAACCAGATTAGAACTGTGACCAACCGCGCGCGAGCCGAGCGAGCAAAGCGAGCGGTGCCACGGCAGCGGCAGGCGAGCGCTATTCCAAGTTGGTACCAGTTACTTGAATGAATGAATGATATATTAATTTGCAAGAATATAGGTAGCTAACATAAGTTCTTAATTACTTACTGTGTCTTGTTCTATGACTTGGCTTTTATAGGTCCTCATATTTGGTATTTATAGGTCCCCACAATAGCAATAATTTGAGGTTTTTTTTATGAATGGGCCTGCTCTTGGCCTCGATCATGCTTGATGGAAAGCAATGGGAAGGTTTTCTTTCTTTCTTTCTTTCTCTATCCTAATGTAACAGATTTCAATTCTAAACCAGGAACAGGAACAATATAAATACTGCGATGACATTTCACTTAAACGTAAGCATAATATTCTATTACAGAAGTAATGTATTTTGCTGTACAATTTTCTACGCTACGTTGAAAATAACGAGTGTATAAAGAAACTTTTCAAATTTCCACTCGACGTAACTTTGGCGTCGCGGCATCGGTTGAAGAATTACATCTCATATATTGTAACGTTGGTAACAAAAGGCGAGGATCCCCATTCATATGTTTGTTCAGTCGATTAAATTCGCGCCATTATTCCGTTTAAAGTTTGCATCCAGCGTTTTATTAGAATAACGTATATACGTTCAAGTTATGGCACTTATTGCGAAGATTTTTATTGGCTTTCATAAAATATTTGAACGGTTGTTGCTGTTTGTTTTGTTTCTAGGTATTTGTAGAGCTTATATTGAAATATTGTTTTTGTAAGTTTCATATTGTTTTTTTTTTACAGTTTTCTACAAAATTGTTTTGCTGACCTAGACGTTACATTGGGATTTCTGATTATGATAAACGCCTTATGAAGGAGTCGGTTTTTAGGGTTCCGTAACCCAACGGGACTCTATTACTTACTAAGGCTCCGCTGTCCGTACGTCCGTCCGTCTGTCTTTCAACGGGCTGTATCTCATGAACCGTAATGGGTAGCCACAAAAATTTAGGTACCTGTTTCTATTGCCGCTATAACAACAATTATTAAATAAAAATAAAATAAGGTTAAAGATTAAATGGGTCTCCAAGTCTCCATAAAAGAAACGTATTATTTCAGCGTGTTTTGCCTTGTGGTACGGAATCCTTCGTGTGCGAGTCCGACTCCCACTTGGCCATTTATTTTTTTTTAAACTTCATTTGGTTAGTATAAGTAAACATGATTTTTGAAGGTAAAACTGACAATCACTAAATTAAATTATAATACCTATTTATTTTTATTTTTTTCACCGCACCATAGAATTGCAATCAAGTTTTTCTTTACATACACTCGATATTGGAACGCAAGCCCTGACCGCAATCAGGAACCATAAAAATAAAGGTAAAAAATGAATACGTACCCATTTTTAGTAGGCATTTTATTTTTAGCCTGGGTCGACGGATCAGCAATAAAATGAATTCCATTACATCATCCTAACTCTTACGAATAGCAACCAAAGGATGCGTAAAATCAAGTCAGGGCAAAAACAAAATTTAATTTAAATGTTTAAAATTGGCCAATTTTAGAAAAGAATGCACTGACAATCTAGAAATAATTAAATTAAAAACATACAATTTCAATGACAATGTTTTTAACCTATACTAATATTATAAAGAGGTAAACGTTTGTTTGTTTGTAGGGGGTAATATGTGGAACTATAGTCCGCGCGGAACTAGTTAGCCGCGCCTTGGGTGGGGACGGGGGTGAGGGTGGCGGGGTTGCCTAGTGTTCGCAACGCACGTACTGAGTAATGACAAAGCGCCCCCGCCCCTCCGTCCCACCGCTCACATACCTAATGCGCGGCCAACTAGTTCCGCGCGGACTATAACAGTTGGATTTAAAAAAATCTTTTATAGCCCATTTCTTCAGGAAGGCTATTTAACATCACGCTTTGGCACTTAGGAGCCGAACAAAAAAAAAACAACGAACGCTAATGGAAAACGAAGTGAAAGCGCGGGCAGATGATGCGATGCGAGGGGTTGGGTCGAGGGAAGAAGAAATTTTACGCTGACGAAGTCGCGGGCAGAAGCTAATCATAACTAAAATGGTCTCAAATTCTTCTGACCAAACTAACTTTAAGGTTTTTGAGCCCAGATTAGTGATTATAGGTAGGTACCAGATCACCCTTCGTTTGACATGTTTGTATCAGACCAGTGCCTTGCCTCCTGCTAATAAAAAAAACAGTGCAGCGACTAAAGAATCTAGACAAGCGGTAATCGCTTTCAAAGCATTCAGTATTTCTATGAGTTTCAACAGGATTGACATAAGTTTTCCGGTAGCTTATAAAATAGGTAAATTTTTTACTTTTCCGTCATCGTTAGGTACTGCTGAAGAAAGTGATTATTAGTCTCGAAGTCCTCTCATCCGACCGTTCACTTCATCAATAGGTATCTGGAACGTTCAGTGACAGAGGTAAACCTTCAAAACACTATTGTTAAGAAACACGTTTATGTATGACTCATGAACGACTGTATTGCCAAATATTTTCTAAAAAAACATCAAACGGTATTTACTTTAGCTAGCGCATTATTTGGACGCCTAAAATAAGTCTAAACAATGGCCGAATATTTTTCACCGAAATGGTTTTCAATCACTTAATAAAACAAACAATCAATATCTATCCTGTCTACACAGTTCGATTTATTATTTGACTTGAACAATTGTATAAACATGAAATCATGCTTATTTTTAGAGTTTTCTTATTTAGAGATCTTACAAACTGGCATTACTCCGTCCATGTCCTAATAAGCGATCACCGCGCGAATACGCGATCGGTGATTGCGTTCATTTTGTTTGGCTAACGTGTTCGAGTTCGTTAAATCAAATCAAAGTTAAATCATTTATTTGAATTTAGGGACGAACATTAAGAGCGTTTACGTCGTACGGCATTTCATACAAACTTTCAAGCCCTTGTTTTTCGAAATTAATGAACCGATTTTCATGAAACTTCATTTTTAAATCCCAAAATAGAATTGATTCTAGTTGCTTCTCAAAAGGTAGGTATGGCAAAAAACTCCAGTTACTCGTTTAAAATATTTTACAGTATTTAGTAAACGATGTCGCACTGACAGAGGGCGCGTTTGTGTTTTGAGAACAATCGCTTTTATTGGCACTTGGGGTCGTGAATCTATAGACGCTTAATCACGCTCATCTGACCTATTATCCATTGCTCATATTGAATCTATTTTGGCCAAGAAAATCATTAAAAAGCCGTCGCGCATAATCTTCCTATCGTTTTACGAAATATTCGTTAGATTCGTTTTACCTACCATAATATCTACGTGGTTCTGATAGCAAAGACTTTAGGACTAACGATCTTTTTTTATGCCCCTGTTAAAATACAAGTGCTGGTTACCATACTAAGTGGGAAATGAATCGATAAACAGCCTAACCCTAACCCTAACCCTCCATGCTCCATGCTCCGTCTCTCCACTCGTATTTTACATGCAGCGACTGCCTATCTGACCTCCACAATCTTAGTGTGGAGGTGTGCCTGTCTGACCTCCACAATCTGAGTGTGGAGGTGTGCCTGTCTGACCTCCACACTAAGTTTGTCAGATGGTCAGATAGGCGGTCGCTGCATGTAAAATACGGGTTCCCAGGTTTTCAGCTGCATTTTTCTAAGCTGTTTGTCGATTGATTTCCCACTTAGTATTGCAACTAGCACTTGTATTTTAACAGGTGCATAAAAAAAGATCGTTCATCCTAAAGTCTTTCCAGAACCACTTAGGTAAAGAGAAACCCACAAAAGCTATTCCAAACATTAGCATAGAATTTCAAAATCCCTATTCCACGAAACCAAACTACAACACAGCATAACAAAACCAATTTAATTTGAAGCGAAAACGTACTGTCCCATAATAATATCCACTAGAAGAGATTATTTCGCCGCATCGGCCTCGGCGGAATCCCATTGAGTGTTGCAAAGACGAAAGCTTATACCGCGATAATCTGTGGCGCAATATCAAAAGCGTTTGCAGCCGTGTTCGGTATTATGTAAATTTTCTCCGATAAGGGAGCTTCTGGTAGACCTGGCTATGTATAAAATTAAAATATATAACGCCGCGATGCGTTTACCTGGCGTGACATCTATGTATGCAGGTGTTGTGGAAACGATTCAGACGGTAAGGAAATTACTGTTAGTATATGGTAATGGTTCCTTGTTACGAGAGTAAGCTGGTCTTATTATTTTCTTTTGGATTAGTAGGAAAACAGGATGCAAATAACTTGAGTTTTATTTTTTCATCATATAAATAATATTAGTGCCAGGAAGTGATTAACAGCTTTGTGTCTTTGATTGATTATGTGCCTTTTCACGAGCAAACTGCAGAATTGACTTAGATGACATTCTGCTGAGATGAGCCTAGAAAAAAAAATCTTCTAAGCTTGCCGATTGCATTGCCAGGATCGCCCAGAGAACACGGTGGAGCATACGGTGGAGGTCTGCCCCGCTTGGACGCACCACCGTGTCCTCGTAGAGGCGATCGGCAGCGGCGGCGACCTCTCGCGTCCCGCCCTGGTGCAAACCATGGTCCGGAGAGAGAGGGAGTGGGAGGCAGTCACCTCCTTCTGCGAAGCAGTCCTGCTAGCGAAGGAGGTGACGAGACGGCTGAGGGAGAGAGTCTCCCGTCCCAGCAGCCGCGGGAGATGCTCCGGGCGTCGGGAGCCGCGTGACGACTCCTGGCCACCGTAGACGCGGGCCTGCGGACGGAGAGTAATGGGTAGCTCACCGTCCTAGTGCCGCACGGCTCGTACGTGTTCCACGCGTGCCTCAAAGAGATGTCAGCATCATTTGAAGGGGCCCGTTAGAGCCGAAGCCTGTCGGGTCAGCGGGATTATCCGAAAGGGTTACCGCTGGCCCGGAACATAAAAAGCTAAGGAAGGAACACGGGTGGATTTTAGTTTGTAAGAGCCTGACACTCCCTTCCGCTCCACCCAGAGCAGGAGGGGTAATTTGATGATTTCCCATAGACAAAAAAAAAAAAAACAAAAATAAGCCTGACGATAGCAATCTATATACAGTCAGCCTAGAATTTGGCTACGAGCTTGGCACCTTCTATAGCATCTATCAACTTCTGTAGCGTGCAGTCAACAGGGCACTCTGGAGACGAAATGAAGTGCCGCATTGTTCATGGGGTAGCACGACATTTACTCTCCAGGGTGAAGTCATCTGTGAATCTCCACCTGAGCTGTTTTTCTTTAAATATTATAATTTTGATTACCACAAAAATACAAGCAAAAAACGCCACTGGAACGGCTAGAGCAAAATTGTATCAAGTTGCAAGTAATCTAACTAACTTAACCGCTGTCATATTTCCAACAGAAAATATGTTTATAACCTCTAAATAACTATTCTTTTTAACGTGTCGATAATAATCTAAATAGACTCGGCCCAGAAATTGGTTATTTGTTTGGCGCCTTCACCAGCGTCCACCAGTTCCTGTAACGTGTAGCTGACAGGACACGCAGGACATGATATTAAGTGTTCCGTCGGTTGGGGAACAGCACTACATTTCTCATCAAATCTCAATCAATCAATAATCTCATTTCTCTAAATACCTAACTGATTTTAGTCAATGAGATCGTTATGTCTCCACTGTTGATACCTACAAAAATAAACCTATTAAAACAATAAACACATAAGTATCATACAATCATTATCGAAAAGTAATCATATTGACATTGTTTGTTTACATACTCGTACCTATACATTTTTTGGTTCCATACCTCAAAAGAATAACGGAACCCTATAGGACCACTTCGTTGTCTGTCTGTCAGTCTGTCAATACGCTTTTTCTCAGGAATACGTGGAGGTATCAAATTGGGGACTTATTAAAAAATAAGCTTCTAAGTCAACGCAATAATAAAATACGCATAAAAACGACATATTTTGATACTTGCAAATAAATCAAACCTCTATGGTAATTCCCGTTGACTCATGAAATGTGGCAACACAAGTAAAGGGAAAATTCCGTAAATCGTTAATTTGTAGTTTTATCCCATATATAACATGTTTTTCAACTACAATGTTAAGTTTATTTTTGGGATAAATTCATCCCAACTACAGAACCCTTCATTGTGTGTGTTTTTTACCTAATAGATTACTGCTCTACACAGCTTTTGCAATTTACGCGCGCGCGTCATATGACTTATCGTCATTGAAATAACGATCAAATTACAATGTAATCAATCAATCAATCAATCAATCAGTTTATTTGTGAAACATAGGTGTATACATAGGTGTTTACATAAATAGGGCATGCTCTATGTTTTGTCATAATTAAGACATACAAATTTATGAGGGACCCATTAGGAGTCATTAGGCACATTATGTCATAAAAATAAAAGTAAAAACCAAAATTATTTTAAATTAATTAACATGAAAAGGATAAAAAAGATACATTAAATAGAATAAAATTAATAAATAGTAAAAAAAAAAATGCATTATTCTAATATTTGGTCATTCAAAAATTCGTCTACATTATAATAACATTTGTCAATTAATAATTTGATAAGAGCTTTTTTAAATTTATACAATGTCAAGTTTTTTAAGTCATTGGGAATTTTATTAAACACTTTAGGTGCCATACCAAAAAGACTTGTTCGCATCAATGCGGTCTTACATTTTTGATTACATAGTTTGTTTACATATTGGGCACGCAATGGAGTTTTTTTAGTTGAAGATATTTTTGTAAACAGTTGTGTGTTTCTTTTCACAAACAATGCAGTTTCCAATATGTATAATGCTGGAAGGGTAAGTATTTTTAAAGACTTAAAATAGGGTCTACAGCTATCCGTTGTTTTTATATTACACATTGCTCTGACACATCTTTTTTGCATCCTAAATACAAGCTCACGGTCAGTCGACTGCCCCCAAAAAATTACGCCATATCGCAACACAGAAGCTACAAGTCCATGGTATGCTACCAGTAACGTATCTTTATTCACCTTTTTTGATAACTGAAAGAGTGCATAAGCAGATTTACTCAGGCGTTTAGTATACTATAATGTAATCATACTATCAATGTAGTTATACTATTGCACCTGCAAGGAAATCAGAAATTTAATATCAGACAGAGGGTTATGTGAGTGCAGTACAGTTCTGATAATTCAATAAGAAGCACTTACAAGTGCGATATTGGGTTCTGTGAAATAGAGCCCCTGCTGCATGTCGGATACTTTCTTTGTTCCTACATATAAAAGGTGGATGGATTTCAGTTTGGCTTAGATTTGTTGGTACAGTAGTTACTACAGAAAATCCTGTTTTGTTCAGAAAATAAGTAAGTACCTAAGCAATTCTTATTTATTTATTTAAACTTTTCGCACAAAAAGGTACAAAGGCGGACTTAATGCCTTAGGCATTCTCTACCAGTCAACCAAGGGTGGGTTTCCATTATAAATAAAGTTTGCATATTGGATTTCATTTTACTGGGTCTTTGTAATTTTTTCAATTCCAATAACGTGGGTACTAGTGCTCTTTTCATGGACTCTTTTTGAAGAAATACCTTTTATAATAACACTAGCTTTTGCTAGCCCACGTGAAAATTAGAAATTATCCCACGGTATTACCGAGGTAAAAAAGTATCCTAGGTCCTAACCTGGTCTACCAGTGTGCTAAATTTCATTAAAATCGGTTTAGACGCTAAGGCGTGAATGGTCTGGCAGGCAGAGTTACTTTCATATCTATACCTATATAAAATAAAGTCGTGTTAGTTACACTATTTATAACTCAAGAACGGCTGAACCGATTTGGCTGAAAATTGGTGAGGAGGTAGCTTAAAACCTGGAGACGGACATAGGATACTTTTATCTTTTTTTTTTACTTATAGGAGTAGGGTAGGAGTAGTGTAGGAGTAGGGTAGGACTAGGTTAGGAGTAGGGTAGAAGTAGGGTAGGAGTAGGGTAGGAATAGTGTAGGAGTAGGGTGGGAGTAATGTAGGAGTAGGGTAGGAGTAGGGTAGGGGTAGGGTAGGGTAAGGGGTAGGACACCACGCGAACGACTTAGCGCCGGGCAGCTAGAAATAATTTATATGGCAAAACAACGTTTGCCGGGTCAGCCAGTTTATAATAATTATTAATACTAGCAGCGCCCCCCGGTTTTACCCGCATAAGTATCGATCCCGTGGGAATATCGGGCTAAAAACTATCCTAATAGGATAGATGTTCTTCGCCGGGAAGCAATATCTATCTCTCTTCCAAATTTTATTGAAGTCCGTTGAGTGGTTTAGGCGTGAAAAGGTAACATACAGACAGACAGAGTTGCTTTCGAATTTATAATTTTAGTGTGGATAGTATGATCCATTTATCTTTTCGTGTTTGATAAGCAGTGTTGACAATTTTTTACTACTTAAAGTAAGGTAAACAAATGCTTTTTATTAATTTTATGAAAATAAAATTACAACATTTTACTGCGAAACGTCGTAATAACTTCAACAAAATCTGAAACGTCTCGTCCAGCAGAATGGGATGCAACCCAAGGCCACATTAAAGAGGTTACGAGTTTGAGTATATCTACCTATGTACAATCAACAAAGGAGATAAGTATACAGAATCGTCGGATATAGTTGAAGTTTACTAAGAAACCGATGGATGTTTTCGAATAAAATTTTATTTTATTAATAGAAATCAAACAGCTCTTTCATCAAATTAAATTTCAGGCAACAACCTCCATCGGTTTCTTACTAAACCTCAACTATATCCGACGCTCCTGTATACTTATCTCCTTTGTTGACTCTACATAGGCTATGTATATAGGTGCACCGGCTGTTGTGAATGGGCCAGTTCAGGGCCCGTTTGTGTGTTGGTCTACCGTACTGTGGCCTGTATTGCTTTTGTGGGAAAGCCGCGTAGAGGCTCCGGGTTTTGAGATTTTGAGAAATGGCTGGTTAAAAGTGGCGCTGGTAAATGGTGTGGAAGTGTCTGGATTTGTTGAGGAAAGCGTGTGACTTCTTTTTAAACGTGGTCTGACGAGACACCTTGCTTTAAGTATATTGTTTGTGGCAATTAAAAATTGTTATTGTGTAAAAAAGGGATTACCTAGGCTTGATATAGGTACTAGAAATATCTGATTTTATAAATAAATTAATAAGTAAATACTTAGTGTTTTATTTCAGGCAAAATACCGACATGCAAAACGTTACAAGAAAAATATTAAAAAAAATATATAGTGGTATAATAATATGTAGTCTTCAAACAAACGTAAATTCTTTTGACATTTTTAGGATTCCGTAGGCAAATGGCAAAAAACGGAACCCTTATAGATTCGTCATGTATGTCTGTCTGTCTGTCTGTCCGTCTGTCTGTCTGTCCGTATTTCACAGCCACTTTTTTACGAAACTATAAGAAACTGAACTCTTGAAACTTGGTAAGTAGATGTATTCTGTGAACCGCATTAAGATTTTCACAGAAAAATAGAAAAAAAAACAATACATTTTGGGGATTCCCCATACTTAGAACTGAAACTCAACAATTTTTTTCATCATACGTGTGGGGTATTTATGGATAGGTCTTCAAAAATGTTATTGAGGTTTCTAATATAATTTTTTTCAAAACTGAATAGTTTGCGCGAGAGACACTTCCAAAATGGTAAAATGTGTGTCCCTGTCACTTCTAAAATAAGAGAATGATAAAACTAAAAAAAATATATGATGTACATTACCATGTAAACTTCCACCGAAAATTGGTTTGAACGAGATCTAGTAAGTAGTTTTTTTTTAAATACGTCATAATTCGTAAACCGCAATTTACCTTTCATTCAATCAAGTCAAATACAAAAATAAAAAAAAAAACATTTAATTTCATAAACATAAACCTTATGCATAAACCCGGATGTTACGGAACCCTCGGTGCGCGAGTCCGACTCGCTCTTGCCCGGTTGTTTGTTCTCGCTTAGGTGAACAGAAATCCAGTTTTACATTGTTTTAATGTAAAAACTAAAATAAAAGATTGTTGAGTCGTGTTCAGTTCGTTGAGGCGTAAAATTACAACAAACGATTTGTCACATTCAATAATCAACAAAAGTAATGATATAAAAATAATTTTCATGACGACTTTCAAGAATTCCTAGACACTTAGATTAAGAGAGTAAATAAAAAATTGGAGAGCCATTCCAAACCAAACAGAAGTCTTGAACAATCCACTGACTTCTGGGTCACGATCACATCAAAGAACAATCAAAGTACTTGCACTCGAGTCCAAAGTCCTGTACTCAAGTACATCAGTTCTCGAATTGAAGTCGCAGACACAATAGATATCAAATTGGGAACACGGGAGGCTTTAATTACATAACAGGTTACTGTTCCGATATGCAAATTGTACTACCATCAGAATTATGGAAATTGTTTTATCCAGTTAAGATAAAGTTAGGTGAATTTTAAGGCGTGCTGTTAAGATTTTCACGATTAAAAACCACAAACTAAGTACCTATGAAGCCTTGTTATAAATTTAAGAAATGCTTAATAATTTCCTTGTTCTTTTAACTCTTGTTTAATACGTCTGTCAGAGAAACTTTAGCTTCTAAACGGGCGGACCGTCTTCAAAGCGGGACTGTTCTTTGAAATATTTTTTTTCTTATGTTTGAGAATAAGGTTGCTTTTTACCTAGATGGCATAATGCTAAAATTTATAAATAACTAGCTGCGCCCTGCGGTTTTACCCGCATAAAAAGTAGCCTATATGTTAATCCAGGGTATCAGCTACCTTCATACATATCGAAATTGGTCCGGTCGTTTGAGCGTGAAGAAGTAACAAACACAAACACACACACCCCCACACACACTCACAAACTTTCGCCTTTATAATATAAGTGTGATTCTTCAATTTTGTTTTTCGTTTCCCACAGGTTTTAGATGTGTTAGGCGCGAATTACACATGGCAGAGACGGTGTAAGGTGAAGGCGCGGCGCAGTCATGATGCCGCTTGATGCCGCTTCAAAACGTTTTCATACAAAATGTACGAAACGAAACGAACGAAATACGAAACGACGTGTATGCACGAAATGTACGTGTGTATGTGTGTGTGTGTTGTATCATAATCAAAATACCATTTGTTCTAGCGAGGTTTGCAAGCTGTCAGTTTTGGTTTTGGCTAACTTACATGTCTATGTAATCTACAGTTGCGATTCATTTGCCAAAAATGTAAACATGTATGAAAAAATAACTTTAAATCCTACACAATAAAATTCAGTTTACGCTACAACTTCAAACATTTGGATGACTTTTTCAATAGTGCTTAGTCACTCTGAAATCAACTTAATAACCATTAAAATCAAGGTGATATTTGTTTAACATGAAATAATATTAATTTGAAACATAAGTTTGAATAGACATTAAGTAGTCAGTCTGAATTCTGCTTGATACTCTAACGACCCTTGTTAGCAGTGAGTGTATTTAACTAAACTTACCCGGGATTCTTTTCGCATAATGTTCTTTTTCCTAAAATACTTTGGCATCACTATTTTGGTATAATTTGTTTTGCCATAATAATACTTTGCCATATTTTTTTTTGGCATACAGTTTATGTTGGCATAATAACCTTGGAAGCTAATTTGTTTTGGCATAAACTGAATTCGCATAATACTAAACTAAAGTACTTAAAATTAAAATTAAATTATTTTCGTAAACATTCAATATGTTGTGCTACTAGGCGACGTAGGATGCAAGAGCGAGCGAAGGGCACCCCGAGGTTCAGTTTGGTTAAGTTCCTTTGAACCCTGCAGACAGAAATAGGAACCCCGCGCAGCGGGGCTCTGTCGACCTGACGTCATTAGAAATAAAACATGCAGCATGCTAAATTTATGCTTTAGAATGTTATGCTTAATCATTATTATGATTAGAGAAATTATGCTTAAAAAAATTATGCGTAAGCTATTATGCGTAAATAATGTTATGCGAAAATATAACTAGGAGAAACAAAACTATGCCAAGTTATATTAGGTCTTAAAATGTTATGCAAATGGATAGGGAACCAACCTACCCACATCCTTAATACTTAAATGTGGTGTGGGTCCCACAAACAATAAATTCCCTCCCGATATTCGAGTATTCGACTCACACTAGGTGTGTTACATGGTGTAACCCATTAGTGTTTAGAGCCAAGTTTCGACATGTTGAGCTCCCCATATCTAATCTAACTTGGTCGAAAACTGATGCTGGGGCGGACCAACTTGTATCAATTTTGCGTTTGTATTTCAAGGAGTTAGTTGGGGTTACCTAATCGATATGCTTTCAATGTTCGGGATAATGTTAATAGTTTGATTGAGTTAGGTTTTAGGTACTATAGTTATAAATATTTCCGTTTTGAAGGTGATTAACAGTTTCAACCGTTTATTGGTTGATCTTTAAACGAGATAGTTACTTATCTACTCTAATGCACAACATTTTGATAATAATACCTTAATATCATTGAGAAATCATATGATGATTTGTTAACAATAATTTTAATGTTCCAAATTATGTAATTAAAGCCGTGTCACAATAAGATATGATAGCGTCCAAGTGTTTGAGACATTGCCAAGCGGTTGGTCGACTCTTCACGTGACCAGAGAGCTGGACTATTTTTTTGCCAAAAAATCAGCATTGCCATACAATGTGGCAAAGCTGCCAGCATTTTCGCCAATTTTCCTGTTGACAATGATGTGGATCTTGGATAAATAATTTAAGCCACCCAGGTTGATCGATCAGGTTAAGCTAGACTTGCCGCGGTTGGTCTGTGGATGGGTGACAATCTTTACATACCGAGACTCCTCCGTGCCTCGGAAAGCACGTTATATCGTTGGTCCCGGCTGTCATTCGTGCTGTGACAGTCGTTACGGGTAGTCAGAAGCCCGCAAGTCTAACAACTAGTCTTACCAAGGTGTATTGTATTACTCAGTAACTGGGCTGTGAAGGTCAGATAGGCAGTCGCTCCATGTAAAATACTGGTATTCAGCTGCATCCGGTTATACTGGAAGCCGACCTCAACATACTTAAGTACTTGGGAAAAGGCTAGGCAAATGAACGATGTGCACAAATTTTTTGATGCCGTTTGATTCTTTCGTTTTTTCATATACCTACATGTTAATTTATTATTAGGTATCATTAATTTCACCAGCTCACCTGTCACTCTTTCCAAGTCTGTAAATTAATCAAAGAATGTTTATAAGCTATTTATAAATGGAGAAATAGATCTTGGCTTATCGTAGAGAGCAATTTGAGCAATCTGGGCTAAAATATGGACACCTAAAATTTGTTTTCAGAATATTTATCACTTGACAAATTGCCTAATTTATAAGCTAAATTAAACCATTTATCCAATAATGATAACTAAACTATTCGAAGTTTCTTTTAAGTAATAAAATAACTTACAGTCATATATTCTGACAACTTTCATCTGGTTAACCATTCACTAATGTAATGTTTTACTATGTTCAAAACTTACAAAAAAATATTACAAAGTTATGACATTGCTTACTAAAACACAAGAGCGAGTCGGAGTCGCGCACCGAGGGTTCCGTACCATCATGTTTTTAATTTTTCATCGGCGAGGCCTATATTTGTCATAGAATTTTAACACTGCACTGCGGTGCAGAATATTGCTGTTGTATGTCAGCGCCATCTCTTGACCGATAGTGGAACTAATGTAACTTTTGTTGGTGACTTCTGAAAAAGTGTGCTATTTAGAGACTTCGTTTTATTTTTTCTGTAATATTTACATAAACTTCTATCACATAGAATAATTTCAGATTTTTCTCTGTGCAAACGTCGGAGATAAGGGGGGAACGGTATTTTTATTTACATTTTTCATCAAAAGTCGAAAACTAAGCAGCCAAAAAAAAAGAAAAATATTTTGAGAATGTGCACACTGCGTTCTTTCATATGATACCCCACATGCCCTAGTAGCCCCACTTCAAATTTTTCAGACCCCCTTTCAGTCCCTGTTGCAAAATATATACATATATTTTTATTTATTTCTTATTTGCAAAATAGTTGGACAAACGTCATCTAAAACTATTCCAAATTTCAAGTTGATAGCATTAGTAGTTCTTGAGATATCCAGCTGTGACAGACAGACAGACCGACAGACTGAGTCTCACCATAAGGGTTCCGTTTTACCATTTTGGTATGGAACCCTAAAAACTTTGAATAGTATGCAGACTCCATTGTGTCTACATACTTTTCAAGCCAGCGTTTCACGCCAGCTTATTTCGGAATCTACAAATAAGTAGCTTTTTGTAGAATTAGCCCATGCCCACACAAGCTCATCCGAGTTCCCACAAAAAGGATTGTTTGCATGCATGACAAGCGCTCAATTACGTGTGAAGTTTTCCATACAAAGATTTGAGTTAGCATTTCGTCAGTCAGTTGTCTGCATTTTAACGTGAATTATTTCAGTTTTCAGTCGACTGAAGACTGGGACGGTCTTGGCAGTAATATAAGACTTGAAGAAGTTTAATTTCCGAAGCTATCAGTAGCAGTAATACCTTCTTGCTTTATGCACGCCCTTTTAATACCTACGTGGAAATGCTCTTAATTTTGCCAAGTTTGCATTAGTAGAAAATTGCGTTTTATTTTTCGATACCGACGATGGCAGTCAAAAAAAATTATAGGTCTAACTCTATCAATAGTCCACCTAAAAATCATGAAGAAAAAAGATTTAATAGTCTTATAGAAACCTATTTACCTTTTGAACTAGACACGTGTTAGATATTACTACATAAGCGTTGGGTTACTGCCACTGACAAGTCTGTCAAAAATCATTGTGATCTTTATTCTCATTCTCACAAGAAGTGCTGCTGTCAGAGGTAAAATAACTATGAACGGACTGTAAGTAATAATTAACGACCAGTGTCACCATATATTATTTGACGTTTAAGCAACGTTTATACTTAGTTGTACAGATCTTTTGGCGCGTGGCTAAAGTTGCAACTAAAACCGCCATCTTGTTTTTGCCCCCTGTCAACGTCATTCGAATGCCAAACGAATCTTGAAGCACTGTATAAATAAAGGCGCAAATGCACGAAATAAAAAATTGAAATGTAAATGCCGATGGATATAGGAAAAGAGACAGGCCTAAGAAAAGATGGACAGAATATGTGAAAGGTACTAACAAGGCAGTGCACAAAAAAGTGATGGCTGATAGATGTATGGAAGGAAAAAACGTATAGCGCTGACCCTAAATAAATTGGGATAAGGGCAGCGGGGTGATTATTACTCCGGTAACTTACGTTGTGGGTTGTTGGGGTTTTTTATTATTGTCACAATATGGATTGCTTGATCAAAAATGTTATCATGTCATTTTGTTATATGACAGGTTTTTATAACGCGGTGCCTTGTTGCCTTCAACAGAGTTACCTACAAATATTATTTTAACAAAGAAAATAACCGGACAGTGAGTAGTTTCTAGAATCTGTCAACCTTAGCATAAATTGGATATTTCACGTCCATTATGTTTATGACAGGTTCAATTAATTTTTTTGAAGTAAGTAACTTTCGAATTGAAAAAAGCTGACGTCTTACATAAATTCAATATAAAATTAAAGTACCTATAAAGTTTCAAATTTAACAACCACCTAATCGTCGCCTAATAGGTTTTTAAAGAGTTTATGATGAAAAACGAAGATGAAAAGTTTATTAAATGGCGTAGTAAAATTGCTGAGTGGTTCTCTAGAGGAAAATTTTAGATAGCTTTTCTAAGCATCTCTAGGGAATAAGATACCTGAGCCATTATCTCTTAAGAACAGTTGCGTTGGATCCAAACCAATTTAAGACTTCTTTGGACAATAGTTCTTTGTAGCTACTTTAATCAGTTCTACAGTTTGTACCTCTAAACATTTACAAAGGTACAAAAACTTTAAATCGTGTAATTAAGCCGGAAAGTTACGAATTTCGGAGAGCTCAGGTAAGATTTAAATAATTTATTTGAAGTGCTGACATAAGCTTTCAAAATTACCTTCAACACTAACGTGTTTTCTTGTTACTTGGTTTTATGATTTTTCAAGTAATCTTATACAAAAATCACACACCTATGTTTTTAAAAGCTTATTCTCGACAAAAGATGACATTATTTTTTCATTTATTCGCGGCAAAAAGATTAGGCAAAGGCCATTCTGCTCACTCAGCTCCTGAACTACACGGTTTTGCAAACTTCTTGGAACTCGCAGAGAATTCCGTATCCGGAATTCCGTAGTAACACATAAAGCCTGAAGTGTGAAGAGTAAGTTCTTCGCCTAATTATCCTTTGGGTGTTTCATGTTATTTCAATAGCTTTGCAAATTGTACGGATTATTATCGCAGGCATTTCTGAAGATTTTCGTCGCAGTAAATTATATTGTTGGCTTTGATTTTACTTATCCAATTTTTTATGTAAACATGTTGATGCCCAAAAAAAGCTCACTAATGGAATTCCTTTGTTTTGTCATTTCATACATTTTCGGTTACATCCTTTTTATAGGTGTTTAAAGCTGTATATTACTGTGTAAATGAAAAAGATTTTTCTGTTTTTTTACTTTTTTGGGTTTCAAGATGGAATTCAAGAGAGAAAAAAGAACATAATTATATATTCCTCCGTTTAAAAAAAAATATTTTAATTGAAAATAAGCAGTCTTTGTACGTAATTTTGTACTCATAGTTTCTACATTTTCCCTTGTTAAGCTAAAAACAAATCGCAACGACAAGACGATCCCAATTTAGCAGAATCTAGTACCTACCCCTTAAATAATGCCTGGCTACAAACATAACGTGTGTACCCACATACGATACCTTCCTACCTTCGTACATAACTACAGCGTTATTATGATGTATGCCAGGGCCCAGGTGTTGTTTCGATACCCCCACAAGTTATAGACGACATAAAGTGGAATCCTGTCCCTACCATCGCACTCAATGTTACAACAATTTGGTATTGATTTACTAAGAATCTTGTTAGTGATACTGATATTGTTTTGACACAAGTGACGAAGGATATATTATTTTATACAGTTCCTGCTATCGGCTTATATTTATTTCATCAATCGTAATTAACACAATGACATGATTAAGTCTTACCAAGGGGTATCGTGTACCCAGTAACTGGGCTGCGGAAGTCAGAAAGGCAGTCGCTTCATGTAAAACATTCAGTTTCATCCGGTTAGTTGGAACTGACCCCAACATAGTTCGTAGGCAGATTGACATTAGCACACTGATTGTGATTGGGTGTTGAAAATCTTTATATATAGCTTTTCATAAAACTCTTTAATCTGCTGAAGTGGTTAGAAAAAAAACACTAGCTATACCTAACGTATCACACAACAATAAATATGTACTAGTTAGCGGGGTGAGCAATGAAAGAGTGGTCTGTATTTTATAGACAACTAGCTGCGCCACGCGGTTTCACACGCGTAAGTGTCGATCCCGTGGGAATATCGGGATAAAAAGTAGCCTATATGTTAATCCAGGGTGTCAGCTATCTCCATACAACATTTTATCAACATTGGTCGAGCCGTTTGAGCGTGAATGAGTAACAAACATATAAACACACACACTCACCCCCACACACTCCTTCGCCTTTATAATATTAGTGTGATGATTTATTGCAGGTCTTATTATCAATATAAACTTTTAAACCGGACAAATAATTAGGAGTATCCGTCAGTCCATCACGGTGGAGTCCGAAGAAGTGAGTCCTCGCCGAGTCGTGTCAGCTTGCCGATGACGCTTTGATCACACCGCCGGCTCATGCAGACCAAGGTGAGATGCAAGGTGTAGGTGTTGATTCCCAACAACACGTTAAGCTCTAAAATAATACTTAACATCATCCTGTTTCTGTAATTCGTTTGAAAATGACTGAGACAGGAAGCTAATATTTAAGATATGTAGTGTTTTGTGGTGCAAGTGGGCCTAAGAGTTGGAGATTTATCTTTACAGCCCCGTTTCAATAAATATTATTACATATATGTTTAATTACTCCTTTTCTAATTCATTTGGATTCTTTCATTAAGCTCCTAATTTGGTCAGTAAGCTGATGTCAAACTTATGAATATCAAATGTGCTCGAAACAACTAAATTATTAACCCTGAAAATCTACAGTTGTTGTTAGACCAAAAAAAAAAATCATGATAAATAAAACGAGATTGTTTCCTGGAATATTTATAAAACAAACAAATAAATATACTCGAACCATTTACTTTACAGGTAGGTACATCAAAGACCAGTGGCAACAAAAGAAATCTTTGTTATTTTCTTCAGGTTGTTTGAGGAAATTATACAAAGGCAATCGGTTTGTTTAGAAGTTGCAAGTTGCTATTGGCAATGGACCTGGATTACAGTACTCAATAGGCCTCATTACAAAACGAGTTTTTACTTTAGTCCAAGCTTAAACCATCGTATTTCGATCTTTGTTTCAAGCAAGGTAAAGTTCTTAATACAAGACTTACAATTTAGACTTGGTTTTAACGTATTTTTTTGTCATTCGAACTTCAGCTTTGTCAGAACGAAGTTCCAAATAAAAAAAACGGTCAAGAGCGAGTCGGATTCGCGCACAGAGAGTTCCATACCATCATGTTTTTAATTTTTCATCGGCGATGCCTATATTCGTTAGAGAATTTTAACACTGCACTGCGGTCTAGAATATTGCAGTTCTATGTCAGCGCCATCTCTTGACTGCTAGTGGAACTAAAGTAACTTTTGTTGATAATTTCTGAAAAAGTGTGCTATTTAGAGACTTCGTTTATTTTTCCTGTAATCTTTACATAAACTTCTATTACATAGAATAATTTTAGATTTTTCTCTTTGTAAACTTCGGAGATAAGGGGGGACGGGGGACGGACGGTATCTTTCTTTAAATTTTTCATCAAAAGTCGACATCTATGCGGCCTAAAAAAAAAAAAGAAAAAAAATGTTTGACAATTTGCAAACTGCGCTCTTTCATATTTTGTTACCCCTCATCCCCCTCATATAGTAGCCCCACTTCGAATTTTTCAGACCCCCTTTCAGTCCCTGTTGCAAAAAATATACATAATATGTATATATTATAAATAAGAAAGAAATAAAAATATATTATATTTTTATTTCTTTCTTATTTGCATAATAGTTGGGCTAACGTCATCTAAACAAGTTAATACTATTAGTAGTTCTTGAGATATCCAGCTGTGACAGACAGACAGACAGGCAGACTGAGTCTCACCATAAGGGTTCTGTTTTACCGTTTTGGTACGGAACCCTAAAAATCAAGCCACTTTTTGGTTTAAACCTGGGTCTAAACATAAACCTTGTTTTGTTATAAGGCCATATGTGTATATTTTTTGTGCCATTGTAATCAACAGTTTATCGTTTTATAGACTGTAGTGTAATAAAGTACAAATGAGGTTTTTTCCTGCATGTCGGCAACGAAACGACTGACCCGAAATGCCAATTGACAGACGTTTATAAAAGGGAAAAGGAGGTCTTTGCCGAGCAGCAGGACATTACGGACTAAATAGATAGATGAAGGAAATATATACTGCCTCTTTGGTCTGTGGTCGCAAGCGTTAATGCTGAGCATGAGTTCCTGTCCTGGGTTTGATTCCTCGGTCGGACAAAGTGTAATTGGGGTTTCTATCTGGAACTTCTCAGAAACAGCTCGAAGTCTGGATTTGTACGCGGTTAAAAAACATAAATTAAGAAATTACGGTGTATTATAGGTACATTTCTGCAGCACCCTTCGGGGAAACAAGGCGAGAATATAAAAAAAAAACACTTCCACAATATTTATCTCATAGCAAATTGAATAAGCCGCCTTATCGCAAAAACATTGTCACACTAAAGCTACCAAATATTGAATTATGCCTTATTTTTTGGTTCACTGATTCCAACGAAGGGAGCCACCAAACATTCCTGACAGACCGATATGAAGACATGACTCGAGGATCTTTCCCTAATAATAAGGATTGAACGTAAAAATATATTACCCATCAAGAGAAAATTTTCTTAAGTTTACGACTCATTTTCATGAGAGTAGACGCTTGGCGCGGATCCAATTACTGGATTTGCGGCGCAGAGTGATTTTTTTTATTCGGGTTCGCCACGTGTTTTTAGTCTAAAAGGACAATAAAGATGAAATACTGGCTGGTTGGACACGAAACAACACGAGTGCTTAACTACGCGGACGTAAAGTGTCTGGACATGCCGCTATTTTTTTAAGGGTTTTGAAAGTAATTTTAGCAGTTCGATAGCTTAGATT
Organism: Mesoligia furuncula; assembly: GCA_916614155.1. Lineage (NCBI taxonomy): Eukaryota > Metazoa > Arthropoda > Insecta > Lepidoptera > Noctuidae > Mesoligia > Mesoligia furuncula. The sequence continues at coordinate 11,740,620 of OU744804.1, read as the reverse complement.
GCGTTTGCACATCCACAAAGGGTTAAGCAGATGTGTATATATAGTTGGCAGTGTGATACTCCCGTGCCTTGGAAAGCACGTTAAGCCATTGGTCCTGCGCCTGATCTCTCCGTTCGTGTAGTATTACGCTGACTCGTCGGACTATGAGAATGAGAGAAGAGTGCTCCTGTGCCTGCGCACATACTTGTGCACTAACACATCCTCCACACCGAAAGAAGGCTAGTTTCCGTTGAGATTGGCTGTCGTGGCCGAAATACAGTCTGTTTGACTATTATCTGTAGTACACCCATAATCCGCAGTCTCATGTAATACGGAGCGAGCCTTTTGCCATCAACCGGAGACAAACCCGGACTCCGGGCTGCTACTGAGAAATTCGTGATGGAAAAACCCAATATTACTTTGCTCAACAGCGGCATCGAACCCAGGACTGTGATTGCGTTTATTATACAAATAAGTAGCTATTGGGCACGTTATAAAGATAATTTACCAAATAAATATTTCTAAATCATCATCATCATCATCATTTCAGCCGAAACACGTCCACTGCTGGGCATAGGCCTCCCCCAATCACCTCCTCTTCGACCGGTTTTGTGCTTCTCGCATCCAACGAGTTCCTGCGGCTTCACTAGGTCGTCGGTTCACCTTGTGGGAGGCCTTCCAACGCTACGTCTTCCGATACGCCGTCGCCACTCCAGAACCTTTCGGCCCCATCGCCCTTTCTTTATCTCATTTAATATTTCTAAATGATATGCCTAAATCCTACAACCGGGTGAAGCGGGATCATTCATTTCATTCATTTTTCTCTTTATAATTACCAATGGAACAATAAACAAAATGCACTTATCCGCGAAACGGTGAAGCGGGATCAATCCTGACATAATTGAGTTCTAAATGGATTTGGATCAATTACTGTCAAAATAACATTAATCCGCTGCAAATAAGTGTCATAATGATAGATTACCAGTAAGTACCAATTCAAAACAGAGTAATTCGAATCAAATTATGTTTGTGGTGCTCCAAACATCGCAAATCCAGTTCGGTATACATTTTGCTGACAACAAAAAGCAATCGAAATCATCCCAAAGGAGCCATTTTATCTTAAGTTCGAACGAAAATAGCTTGAAAGGCGACAGTTTGTTTAATAGCATAGCTTATGTAACAGCTTGCGGTACAGTGAGAGGAGGCAGTCGCTCACGTTTGTACCGATTGCAAATCGACTAAATTAATGTTCGCTTGAATAAAAGATGGCTTTGAACTTTTTTGTGTTTAAATTTTTAAGTTGTTCCTACACTGAATTTTTTTAACCATCCAATTTGCGTTTTGCGCATGATGAGGCTACCGTCGTCATCATCATTTCAGCCAAAAGCTTCCACTATTGGACATAGGCTTCCCCCAAGCACCTCCACTTTGATCGGTTCTGTGCTTCTCGCATCCAACGGGTTCCTGAGGCCTTCACAAGGGCGTCGGTCCACCTTGTGGAAGGCCTTCCAACGCTACGTCTTCCAGTTCGCAGTCACCACACACATGAAAAGGCATACATTACCTTTATATAAAACTAGATTTTGCTAGTGGCTTCGCGGAGATACATAAACACACACACATATTTTTCGACATACACCCCCGGGTGTAAAAATATGTCACGGGAACATACTACCGGGATTAATACTTTTAATCCCAGTAGTAGGTACGTCCTCGTGGGACATTCGCCTGTCTCAATCCAGGTTATAAACTAGCTGTGTGCCAAATTTGATCCAAATCCGTTCAGCCGTTTTTGCACCAATCTGGAACATTTATGTACATCCAGACAAACAGACAAACGGACAAAAATAAGAAAACTATTTTTACGGCATCAGACTCGTTCCTCCTCGTATCAATTACTTTATTTTCAAAAATATTATTCAATGTATGCTTTTGACTTCAATACTATTTTATCATACGAGTACGTATAGATGGTTCTTCGGTATTTGATCGAATAAATATTGGATTTCATCTTCATTTTAAATATTATTATTTCTGAACAAAAGTTCCTGGAATGGTCCTGAAATGTATAAATAACTGCTAGCGACGTGCGGCGATATGACAATCGGCTGGTACAGGAAATTACTTTATATCGATCAATGAAAGAAAATTAATAATTTCAAGTTTGCAGATTTTACTGAATCGGCCAATATGTGGACGGAATTTAAAGACCGCTTCGTGTTGTGACGAATTTAATGGAAGGAATTCAGGTCCTTATAAAAGAGTCAGTTTACAGTACATAGTATATTTTCGGATGGGCTTGTGGCTAAGAAATTACAGCCGAGATATATATATATAAGGGTCGATCGATTAGGTTAAGCTACGCTTGCCGCGGTTGGTCCATGGATGGGTGACCATCTTTACATACTAAGACACCTCCGTGCCTCGGAAAGTCCGTTAAGCTGTTGGTCCCGGCTGTCATTCGTGGATCTTTGACTGTCGGGTCGTCAGAAGCCCGAAAGTGTGACAACCAGTCTTAACAAGGGGTATCGTATTACCCAGTAACTGGGTTGTGGAGGTCAGATAGGCAGTCAGTAGACTGGAAGCCGACCCCAACATTGTTGGGAAAAGGCTAGGCAGATGATGATGAGTATGTTTTCGGGAAGTGGGCATTGCGCTATCAAATCAATAATAACTATTTGATGATAGTTACGAACGTACGTCTTGACTTCTTAGCAGAGCAGTGGTGGCCCTGTGGTAACGGCCGTGGTTCGAATCCAAACGGGCGCTTTACTTTGTATAAATTATGTAATCACCACTGCTCTCAAAATGGTGAAGGAAAACATCGTGAGGAGACCAGCTGTCCCAGAACACGAAATTCGAAGACATATGACATCTATCAACCCGCACTGGACCCGCGTGGTGGATTACGGCCCACTCCCTCTCACAGAGTGCAGACCTGTTTCCCATCAGTGGGAAGATTCGAACAACAGCTCCCAGGCTGCGTCACAACACCCTGTCCTCCGCCTTCCGCATCCAGTCCGTCCCAGCCACCTTCTTTAGGTCGTCTGTCCTTCTAGCTGGGGTCATCCCACACTACGCTTGCCGCTACGCGGTCTCACTACAGGATCCGTCTGCTCCACCAGCCATCGGTCCTTCGACAGATGTGGCCAGCGCACTGCCACTTCGGTTTTCTTACTCTGCAGACTATGTCGGTTTACAGTGTTGTTTCCGAAAAGTAGGTATAAATTACTTTAGAGAAAGGTTGAATATCTTAACGCGCAGTGTCGCCGAACTAACAAGAATATTCTCTATAACTCTTGGAGAAACTTTAATAATGTTAGACTCAGTTGGCAAACTGTTTATCATAGAAATAGTACTGTCAATCATTTTATCTGAGACTTGATAGCTGGTATTATCTTGGTAAAATTGTTCTGTTTGTTTGAGAGAAGATTTTATTTTTAATTATAAATTCGAGTTTCTTCACACTTATTTACATTTTTAAATTGTACAAGATTGTCTTTCTAAAAATAACCTCTAAATAATCCGTGGCGTGTTCTGGAGTTTATCTTTCTACATTCGTTTTGATTCAGACGCCTAACAAGAGCCCTATGAGAGATTTTAGATACGGATATGTTGCGTCCAGGCTCTTTGCTATTTGGTTATTGGCCATCACCACTATTTAGGCTTAAAAAATTAATTTAGGGCCGATTTTTCAATCATTTGATAACTTTATTCGAGGAATAATTTTGAAATTTTGACAGTTATTTCATACACAAACTGTCAAACGTCAATTTTATTCCTCGAATAAACATAAAATGTTACGATTGCTTAAAAACAAATGCAGACCGTTTTCAGACTGCATATTGTCTTTAAAAAATAAGCTCTAAATAATTCGTTGCGCATTTTGGAGTTAATTTTTCTGCATCAAACTTTTGATTTAGTTGCCTAACAAGATCCGAATGAGAGATTTTTAGATATGGATTTATGATATATCCAGGCTCTTTGCCATGGAGGTATTGGCCATCACTTCTATTAAGACTTCAAAGGATGGTGTATATAAATAAGGTTGTGTTTAGTTTACCAGGACTTTTAGAAAAAAATGGACGTGTGCTTGTCGCAAAGATTTTTTTCAACTAACTTGACAAGATTTAAATGGACTGTATGTATGATCATCTAAGTATCGATAGCTGGCCATAGATGCTTACGTAACAAACGTTGTTCAAAACTTGTTTCAAAACAAATGCAGACCGTTTTCTGACTGCACATAAAACGGTTCCCAAACCGATTTCAATTAATTCCTGGTTACTGGGCCAGTAGACCAGTTATATTGCTGTATGTAAATATGTATGTAGTGGTAGTAACATCTATGCTAAAAGCAACAGGTGAGCTTTAGTGTATTTAATTGTTCAGTCAAGTTTAGTTAGGAAACCATTCCTGTGAAATTCATAAAGCAATGTGGAATGGAAACTACCGTTTAATTGAAAAATGAACTGCTAGCAGAAATGCAGTCGCTTGAAAAAATAGCAACAATTAGGATAACTTAAAGCCAGCAAATATCTGGCATACCAGTATGGTATTCACCAGTCAGAAGCTGTTATGGCACACGGCATGCAAGCTAATTGCATACTTTTGTGCAAGTTACAGGCATGTGAATACTAAGTTTAACGTAACATAACATCACGCCTGTAATCCCCAAAGGGTTATGCAGAGGTGTACCTATAGTACACGGTACATCCACACTTCGCCAGTATGTTTAAGGGACTATGGAACCTAAACGCACAAAAACGCAAGTTTTATAATGCCTAAAAGTATATGATCGACTACAGTAAAGAAAGTCAGAAAAATATATGATATTCTTCAGGATATATGCTAGTTAGATAGTGTGTTCAAAACATAATATAACAAATCTTTTACTATAGAAAAAAAATCAGGAATATGCCTCTAAAAACTTTCTTGTCATAATAAAAACCTTACTAATATATATACAATCACTAGCGGTCGCCCGCGGCTCCGCCCGCGTGGATGTCGGTTTTCGCGACAAAAAGTAGCCTATGTGTTATTCTGATTTATATAACCTAAAGCGGTCACCCGCGGCTCCGCCTGCGTGGATGTCGATTACCGCTACAAAAAGCCTAAGTTTGATCCCATGCGTTCAACTACCCAAAAGTAAATTCAGCATTTTAGCCGACAAACAGGCAGATAAACAAACAGACTTTGCATTTATTATATTAGCAGGATAAGATAACTTCATGTGTTAAATATTGTTTTAAAGGACAAAATTTTTGTAAAAAAAAGTTACTGGATAAGAGCTTCCCTATAAACTATGTAATTTTATCTTGTGGCAACAAAATGTATTGATGTTCGGGAGACTCAATTTGTGATAGGCCAACGTACAGTTGGCCATGGGTAAAGCATTTCTTTCGTAGATCAATCCCTACTAAATTTAAAGTTTAGCCCTGGGACTTGTTGATTGTTAATGCCAAAGAAGTTTTCACCGGAAATTGAAGTCGTTTAAATGGAATTGGTTAATCGGTGAGAATCATCGGTATCCGAGGAATGTGAGCTAATTCACCAGCAGCAGGGCCGGTGATAATGGTCGCTACAATTAAATTGTCTTTTAATTCCTTTATAAGTAGCCTCGTTCCATTGCACATATTGGGAGGGCTCAAATTTCTGAGAAGCATTATTGGCGTTCCGACTTTTAACGACAGTTGGTGAGGTGGCAGTCCAGCGCGGTTGAGAGAATTTAAAAATTCCTGTGGGTAATGTACTACGTCTTCGATATTAGTGACAGTGTCTATGGATTTATAATGCTTAACTTGACCCGGGACTCTTTGCATAATTAAATTGTTGTTAAAACTATTGCTCTAGAACACAGCCAACGAAAGTCATTTCCATGAAAATTATCGATGCCAGGGTATACTGCATCTATCAAGCTTTCTAAAGAATGGACTATTTGACCCAGAGACTCATCCAAAATAACGGTATAACTGCTGCTTAAATTTGGAGACGGAAAAAGTCCTTCTCCAAGTTTTAGCAGTTGTTGTGGAAAATTGCTATGCGTATCTCCATGAAGATGAGCTCTCATATTGGTCCGTAAATTCAAATGTTGAACTGATGTCCAAAGGCGAGACGATTTCAAGCACGCCTTCATAATATCTGCTCGCGTACCTCTGTTAACAACTGGAAGTATCTGTCGTAAGTCTCCAGCAAATACGAAAGTTATACCACCCATGATAGCAGCAGAGTTTCTGGGGTCTTTTAAAGTTCTGTCCACAGCCTCCACATGAGCTCTATGACTCATCGTACATTCATCCCATATTACCAACGATGCGTCTTGTAGCAATTTACCAAGAGGCCCATTTTTGCGAATAGAACACGTTGACCGTTGGTCTAAAGATACGGATAGAGGTAGTTTGAAAGTAGAGTAAGCAGTTTTTCCCTCGTTCAAGAGAGTTGCAGCAATTCCTGACAAAGCGACTGCAATCGCTATCTTCCCTGATTGCCTTATCTTAGCAAGTACCGAATTTGCGAGAAAGGTCTTTCCTGTGCCTCCTGGCGAATCCAAAAAAAATAATTAGCCCCTGTTATTATTCATACTGTCTACAATAGTTTCAAAAGCATGTCTTTGATCTGGGACTAACTTTGGCACATTGTCATTGACAAACGCTGTTAGATCATTGGTATTGTACTGTTGTATCATTGTGTCCCTAGTATTATTCTGTGTACGAACTGGAGAAGGTAGTCCAAAGTCACTTAAATTTTTGTCATTTAATTCAAGTAGTTTATTTTCAATTTGTATTAATCCTTCATTATAAATGTCTTCACTGAAAGGTAAAGTAAAATCTTGATTTTGCTGTCTGATTCTATGTATAATATCTTCACATAACTGACCTTTGAAAGTATCCCATAACTTCAATGGTTCCGATGGCTGACAAAATAAAAGAATGACTACGAACAACTCCCTTAGTTTTTTTGGACACTGTGAAAATGAAGCTTCGTTTAAAGTGTTGCCCCAATGATCATCGTTTTCAAGTAAACCTCTGTCACGGCAAGCTGGACCACGCGTCTGAGCCGCGCGTGTACCTTACTCATAGACCTAAACTGGGGTCCCTCATCCGCACCTCCGCCTTGGTGACGCCTAGTTCGCCTGTCGCCACGGGCCGCGGAGCGCAGAAATAGTATTATATTGATTTCGCCATAACTTTCAAACCAAACGTCCAATTTTAATTAATTAAAGACTAAATATTATCTACATAAATAGTACTTTGTGACAAAATAGTTTAATGAAGTCCTAAAAATATTCAAGATTTTTAATTAAAAAAATGTTTGTTATGCTTAACTCGAAATAGATAGGTATAGTATGTTGCGGACTTTTTTGTAGATATTTTTAAGATCTTTAATTAATTAGAACATTTTATGGCTCTATCTTTTATATTTTAGGCGGCGTACGCCAAAAAAGGAACTTTATTGGATGATTTTTTACACCTTGGTTCTGAAAAACCCAAATATCTTACGGACCCTTATTGTTTCTCAAATAAAATATACCCTACTACTACTAGTTACTCGTAGATAATGTAGCTTTCTAATGGTGAAAGAATTTTTAAAATCGGTCCAGTAGTTTTTGAGTTTATCCATTACAAACAAACAATACAAATTTTTCCTCTTTATAATATTAGTGTCGATTATGATTTTTGTCAGATTATTCTACAAGCAACATACTAAAGCACTAGTATTTTAATCGTTTAGTCCAAACAATAGATTTTTTGGAAATAGATAATTGCTTCATATTTTGCACTAAATTGCCACATCTGCCTAGCCTTTCCCCAACTATGTTGGGGTCGGCTTCCAGTCTAATCGGATGCAGCTAAATACCAGTATTTTACATGGAGCGACTGCCTATCTGACCTCCACAACCCATGACAGTTATTGGGTAATACGATACCCCTTGGGTAAAAATTACAGATATAAAATGTAGTAATTTTATAACGGGTTACACAATGGGCGGTCTTATCGCTACAGAATGAAAATTCAAGGGCAATAACCTCTCTATGGTCTTTATTTTTATGTAAACCCATTATGAGTCCCAAATTTCAGAAATTCTGAAGCTTCGGAAAATCAGAAATCGAATGTCAAGGATTCTGACTCCAAGTCAGAAACCCCAAAGCTTCTAATTTATTATCTTATTATTATCTGACCTCCACAAGACAGTTACTGGGTAATACTATACCCCTTGGTAAGACTGGTTGTCAGACTTTCGGGCTTCTGACTACCCGTAACGACTGTCAAAGATCCACGAATGACAGCCGAGATCAACGGCTTAACGTGCTTTCCAAGGCACGGAGGGATCACGGTATGTAAAGATGGTCACCCAACTACAGACCAACCGCGGCAAGCGTAGCTTAACCTGATCGATCGACCTGTGCGGCTGATATTATTTAGCTACGGGCCCCTCCTATTAGGTACCTACATAATGTAAACGTTATAACGATGCTTAGTGGGTTTCTGAAATAATACAACCTCCACCATCACATTCTGATTCGGCGACACAACTGCGCTTCTTGCATCTCGTCGTGCAGCCGATAGACGTCCACTGCTGGACATAGGCCTCCCCCAATTTTGGGAGGGTTTGCCATAATCGCCACGCTTGGCAGGCGGGTTGGCGATCGCAGTATGATATGATGGTGGGATACATAGAGAACGCTGCTGCCCATTCTCCGGTACGATCCTTAGTCGCCTTTTACGACACCCACGGGAAGTAAGGGGTGGTGCTATTCTTTAAGTCCGACACCACACAGACATCTTGCATCTATAAATACTGAATTGAGAAGTTGTCAGTGTCTTACTAAAAATAAGGGTTGCGAGAAGCAAAATAAATTTAATAAAAAATAATTAATAATAGTTTGATTTTTAATTTTAGGTGTATCTTCTTCTTCTTCTTATTCGTGTTGATGGCACGACAATGTATAAATTTTGTTCGCCAAAAACTTAGCCAATTCCACGGCATCGCCGAGTCAGCGCTGGGGTCTATGGCTGCCTTTTTTTGGACACAAAGCTATACAATCTTCTATCTTAACAATAAAGCTGAAGAGTTTGTTTGTCTTTTTATTTGAACGCTCTAATCCGAACTGCCAGTTGGATTTGCATTTGATAGCCTAATTCTTTAGGACGGCTATAGGCTAGTTAACATCACGCTAGAAACAAAAGGAGTCGAGCAAAAATAAAAAAGTCGGAAAGAACGCTAAGCGAATACGAAGTAAAAGCGACGGGGAGTTTTATAAAAATATTTTAGTATAGGCATTGTAAGAAGCTAGTAACTGAATAAAAAGGATGAAAATATGGATGGTTTCAACGAGGGCGATGGTGGCAAGTAATAAAGTACTTACAGACATTGCACATCTGAATCCAGCGGTTCCAACGGTAAAGTTTACTATCTGATCGCAGTAAAACTTATTCCTGGATGTTTAACACTCCGAACATGCGAATGCACGAATACTTTCCGGCATATTGGAAGTTCAACTCGAATCCCGAAAGCAAATACCGAGTGCCTACAAAAACTTGGACTAACGTACCTTGGATATCGGGTGTCGTGGAGTCGCCATTGCGACGTACGTTTTGTCTTCATCATCATCATCATTTCAGCCGAAAGACGTCCACTGCTGGACACAGGCCTCCCCCAAAAGGGGGGGTTTGCCATAATCGCCACGCTTGGCAGGCGGGTTGGCGATCGCAGTATGGTATGGTGGTGGAATGCATGGAGAACGTTGCTGCCCATTCTCCGGTACGACCCTTAGTCGCCTTTTACGACACCCACGAGAAGTATGGGGTGGTGCTATTCTTTAAGTCCGGCACCACACAGACTTTTAAGTCCGGCACCACACAGACTAGAGTTTTGTCTTAGAACCTATTAAAAAATTGTCAGAGGTTTTCGTGAAAAATTTTAGAAGTAATGCTTTACAAATTGTTAAGAGAAACAAAGTTAAACCACTATCAGTGGAACGAACAAGTACAATGAGGAAAATAGAATGTAGGTACCTGTCTCCCTACCTGTGTTTTAAATATAAATCTTGTATGCAGGTGTAACTTTACCAAGTTAAATAAGTAGCGGAAATAAAGTTTTTTGATATGTATTGTCGAAGTTTCGCGTGCGATAGTCGCCATTTTGTTGACAGAGGTGGTCGAGGCTAAAAAACATAAAAAAACTTTACATTACGAATACGCAATCTTTTACGCAATTTTTTTTTTTAAGTTTTAACGAATACGAAGTACTGAAATATGTTTATAAATATGAATTTTACATTTGGTACTTATAAAAACAAAATTTGATAAAAAAAAAGCCGTGAAACAGTTTTTATAGTGTGAAATTTTATCTTTTGACGGAGTTTTCTATATTCACTTTAAAGCTCAAATGAAAAATTCAGTGTTTAAATAAAATTATTTGAAGCAAAAACAATTTCCCGCAACAACACTCCAGTTCATTCTCTGTTCCAAACAAGGGATTATTTTCCCGCCTAAAGGGAAAAAAGAGTGCGAAAACTTTAATTAAACAAGTTTGGTGAGAATTGAGCTCAGGACTTTTGTAAACGGATAATCGAAGTCGTTGAATACACCTGAGAGTATATTCGGACTCTAAAAGGAAGTTGACATACCGACAATACTATTGCACGGAGGAAGGTGTGATCTTGACAACGAGAATCGGTTTCTCCCAGTACCTACACATCTTTGATAGAATTTTTATGAAATTTTAGAAATCGTGAGACGTCTTCAATATTTTTGAGGTTATGTCAGAACTTTTGGAATGTAGAACGGGGTATTTTATTTGGCGTGTCGGTCTTTCGATATCACTTTTGGTGGAATACAGCAGATATTGCTTAAAAGTTTGGTATGTGGAGTTAGATATAACATCGTTTTGTTGTCGCTTTTTAAAGCTTCATTATTTATGATCGCTTATGCTTAAAGCATTAATGAGGCGATTGATAAAGATGGCTTGAACCTACATCATTGCATTGCTATGTCACTTGTCACTGTCAGTGCCACAATTCTAGTAACAAATAAAGATCAAATTTGCAAAACACGTATTCGTTTGTACGAAACTGACAGCTAGGTGTCAAGAACGCATTCTCTGACGGCCGGATTGTACTTACTAAGTTTCTCAATAAAGCACACGAAGTACAAAAGATTTAAAACAAAATTAGAGAAACAGCACCAATTCCGTACGCTACCTACGTCCCACCCTTTATCGTTAACTATAAAAGAAGTTTACAAAACATTAAAATGGTCGAAAGCTTTTTAAAGCAGAGACCCAGTGAAGTAGCAAGTGCATTTAAATAAGAAAGAAGTGTTTATGAAAGTGTTGCGACTAGTGAAACTTCTAATACGTTGTACTCAAAACATTATAGGTATATTAAGTAGTTCTGCTGAATGAGCTTTAACAATGTGAGAGGCGTAGACGTGAGTGGGGTAAGATTTCTGACATTTAGAAGCTTTGGGGTTTCTGACTTGGCGTCAGAATCCCTGACATTCGGTTTCTGACTTTCCGAAGCTTCAAAATTTCTGATATATGGGACTAATATTGGGTTAACATAAAAATAAAGACCATAGAGAGGTTATTGTCCTTGAATTTTCATTCTGTAGCGATGAGACCGCCCATTGTGTCACCCGTTATAAAATTTCTACATTTTATATCTGCAATTTTTACGGGTAGTCAGATTAGAAGTCAGACAACGTCTTACTAAGAGGTATCGTATTACCCAGTAACTGCCATGGGTTGTGGAGGTCAGATAGGCAGTCGCTCCATGTAAAATACTGTTATTCAGCTGCATCCGGCTAGACTGGAAGCCGACTCCAACATACATAGTTAGGAAAAGGCTAGGCAGATGATGATGATACCTGTAATTTTTATGTTGTACATAATAAAGAGTATTATAACTATCTTTTTCAGAGGTACTCAACTACTTACGATGTAAATATTTTATAACGAGAATGATAACAGGAATTGTCTGTCATCATTGTCGTTTACATTTACACTTTAGCCGAGTCCTGAACCCTTTTTGACAAATCCGTTACAATTTAAGCATTAGCCAAAGAATTAGCATTGCCATTCAACGCCTAATTGCCAGTCTTCTGGGCACGTTTCCGGATGACAGCGATGCGGACGAGTACTTCGACGCCTAAGTGTCCTTTTGTTTTTATTTGTAAACTTAGTCATTTAATTTAGTCGTCGTTTCAGCCGATAGACGTCCACTGCTGGACATAGGCCTCCCCCAATTTTGGGAGGGTTTGCCATAATCGCCACGCTTGGCAGGCGGGTTGGCGATCGCAGTATGGTATGATGGTGGAATAAATAGAGAACGCTGCTGCCCATTCTCCGGTAAGACCCTTAGTCGCCTTTTACGACACCCACGAGAAGTAAGGGGTGGTGCAATTCTTTAAGTCCGGCACCACACAGACAATTTAGTACATTTAATTTAGTACCTAGTGTAAATAGTTAGTTGTGTTAAATAATGTAAAAATTATGTAAGTAAATGGAGAAATAAATTTAAGCGCAAATTATTTACATGCTCATCTCATACCTACTGGTTTTTCATACCTACTTTCTGTGAGCATGTATTGTATTCTATTACGAGACTTCATTACGTCGAATTCGGGTGTTTCCGTAGAGCCAGTTCAGTCTAAAGGCCTGTACCAAAGTATACATAGATATGCAGGCAATTTTGGGTTGTAGTGTGGTGGCTGAATTACTATCGTGCGTGCCCCGAATACCAACATGACTAAATTATTTGCTTGTCACATACAACTGTTATCGTAACCCGATTTTCTCAATTATTCTTGAAGCTGATAATGACAGGTTTCTGATTATTGTAGATTAATTATCGTTCGTCCTACTTAATGATATTACCTACTTACCTACCAGTGTCTTTAGTTTAGTGATTGATCGTCCTTTGTTTTTTTTTTCAATTGTCTCGTTTTCGATTGTTAGAAATTCTGTTTCGGCTGTTAAATTAATTTTGATAACTTGCTCATAATATTTTCACACATCAAAATTTATTTCTTTTAAGAATATACCTCTTCTGAGCGTATTTGCTGTGATCATAAAAATATTATGATTTTAGATCCAGAGGATTGGAGGAGTTAAAAATTCTCTCATGGACAAGGAAATGAAATTCCGGAGAAGACGTACCGTACAGAAACATACACAGAGAGACAGAACTTCGATTGAAAACCTCCTCCTTTTTTGGAGTCGGCTAAAAATGTCGCTTTTCATTTTCATTTATTCCATGCGTCATGCAGCAACGATAGTTACCTATGTAAATATTAAAACAAAATCCGTCAACTACTTTTAACTGACAATTGGATTTAGTTATCGTGATTTAAAAGTTAAATATGGAGGCATATTCGTTCAGTTAACGATACTGTAAAATATTTGCCAAAGTGTCGATGATGATACTATTCATCTATTAATAAATTCTTTATTTACATTTATTCATAAAAAAAATCTTGAAAAGCATCTCAGCTGTTTTTCTGTTCCGATAAATATGGAAACTCATGGGAAATTATTTTATAAGCCTGACCAGTGACTATCCCTTTCTTTTGGCGTGACGCAACAAATTGCTATATGATACCCAAATATTAATCACGGTTGATTGTAAGCCGGGTTATCACGGCCGCCCGAATATCCACAACAATAGTGTCCGGCAGTGGCTCAAACAATGTAACGTTGCTCTTACACACATACACAAATAAATACTGGCACACACATGTGTGTGTCCGCCGAAATCGCATGCGCGCAGCATCTGTGCTTCTGCCCCTATCTCCGTTTGCTCTGCGGCCGAAATGGGCTCAAAACGCACACGAATTTCGACTGTAGGATCTAGTAGGAGAGTTCGGTTTTCTGTGGCGGTTAGCGTTACAGAGTGAAGTTCCCAACGCGCGACTGTACGGTAATAAGCTTCCAGGACTCGGGATTTTTTAGATGTCTCCGGATCGCGTGGAGGCTGGGACGTATCGCTTACGCGCGAACTCTTTGGAAATTGTTACGCGGCCCGAAGAAAAACTGTCGTTAGCGGCCCGAACAACTGAGTGGTGACAAAAATATCTTGATTACAAAGTGTTTTGTTTTGTGATGGATGGTTCGCCTATTATGTGGAACAAAGTATTGGAGTGTCTCTTTTAAAGGAGTGACTGTAAGTCTATTAACTTTATTCACTTTTGTCGTATATACATGCTGTTTTATTGCAGATTGTTACTTCTGAAGTTAATGGATATTTTATTGGCGTTTCGGACGTGACCAGATTAAAATTGGTTGTTGGTTTATGTCACACGTTTAATACGGCTGCTTCTGTATTTAATTAATACATACAGAATCAGTAATAAAAGATTGAAATAAAGACATTATTTGGTACCTACATTTAAATAATTGTGGCACGTTGAAATGAAATGGTAGGTATCAAAAATATGCCAGATTATGCGGATGTGACATTAAAAAAAACTTGATTTGTGATATTTATAAAACATAACACTTAACGATGGTAGTAGAGATCAAACGGGCGATGAATATAATTTATGTAGATAGGCCATTCATTTCATATCTTATGACATCGGAATTAGAGAAGTTATAAACGTTTTTCTTTCGTTAAAATCTATTTTAATCGACAAAGAATAATGTTTAAATGAAAATTATAGTTAGAATTTTTTGATCAATTTTTATCATTTTTCTAAGAAACGAAGAAATCATCATCGCTTTATGGTGCTTTGAAACAACGGTTGGAACATAATAGCTATAAAATATAGAAAAATTCAAAAATCTTTCACAATTATCTTTTCGTCGTATTTTCAGATAATTTCTGATCTTAATCATCCACGATCATAATTCATTCTTCCATCATGGTAGGTAGATACAACTGGATACTGATGTCGCGACACTTCTAACCTTTTTCGAATTCCTTGCGAGTGAATCTGCAGTTCTTCAAAAGGTTTATGGACCAGCGGGGTTCCACTGCGCATAACCGTTTTTGAGAACTGTAATCTGTAATAAGATGGGACCATGGAGGGTTGTCTATAGTTAGGTAAAAAACTAAGAAAATGGTTTTATACAGTCCCAATAGAGTTTTTTACTGAACGAATTTTCGAAAACCTTTCCCAATGTTTTACTTTAACCTGTCAAGTAGGGCTTTCAGTCTCGATGCAATACTGAGTCCCGGGAAAAAAAAACGAGACTCGATGTGGTCTCGAAGTTCCCGGGGAAAACAAGACTTTTGAGACTATTTCAAAACTAGGTTTCTTACTTATAGGCTATGCAATTAGGCAGTCAAAACAAGATATTTTATTCAAGTACTTTATTATACAAACGCAAATTAAAAATTAAAAAAATATTTGTTGAAGTTTTTTTCATTTTTGTAGTGGGCACGGAAGAAACAAGGGCGTTTAATGTGGTTTCAGACGGAGAGGACCTAATTATATTACAAAAGTAACCCACGTCTCAAGACTCAAAAGTCTCGTTATTCCCGTGACCGAAAATGTTAGTCTCGAGTCTCGAAAATACCAAATAATTGTCGAGACACTCGAAATTTTCGAGATCAAGATTCCCGGGATGAAAGCCTTACTATCAAGTCTTGACTAATAAGACAAAATTAATTATCTAATGTTACGCTACTTCCGTGAATCTCGCGTGACTTGTGAATGAAAAACGAATGAGTTCTGTTTCGAATTTTCGAATAGTCCGTAAACAGGAGCGGACATTTGAATGCGGTTTGGAGTGAACTTTACAGAAAAGCACGACCTACAGATGAGAATGCAAGATTAAACCAAAACGTTGAAATTAAAATGAATTGCTCCACGAATGTGGGTGTTTCGCAGACTATTATAAACGTTTGTTCATAATAGAAATCATACAAATTTTCCTTCTTGTCATAACTTTCAGGCTATGTAATACTGTAGCGATATTTTAATGTTTTTCATGAAACATATCAGAAGGTATATTTAGTCTTAAATTCCTAATTAATTAACATGTCTTAGTGTTAAGAAGAGTTGTATTAATTGTATTATCTTCCTTCAGATGTTTGTAATACGTATGCATTCACAAATGTCCTATAAAACCAAGAATTGGAAGACATGTGGCATCTACCAACCCCGCACCGCGCCCGCGTGGTAGATTGCCCACTCCCTCTCGAAGGGAGGACGCCTGTGTCCCGGCAGTGCGAACATTATAGGCTGATTATGTATGTATGGATTCACATACATTTTCTTCAAGTGGCGCTCAGATATCAAAGCGTTGTCGGAATTCGAAACTTGCATTTCCGAATTAGGTGCTCAATTCTACGGCTAACAACGGGGAGCCAAAACTTTGATAGAGATAGACAGGTAGATAGGTACTATATACCTATATTATTATGATAAAGTGGAATAGTGCAATCAAAACTCAATCTAGAGTGGTCAGCGTTTTGGTAGAGCTTGTTTAAGCTGTTATCAGATGCTTCACTTTTTATTTAATAATGCTTTTCATTAATTTTGGCATGTCCTAGAACCAAAAACTTGAAGACATGTGACATCTACCAAACAGCCCTGGGCCGTTTACCAGCAGCGGGAACATTATAGGCTGATTATGATTATGCTATAAGTCATCTATTCGGCATCTTTTACTCGAAGAGAAACATCGGAACACAAAATGAATCAAAAGTGAAAAATTATGTAAATATAATGTAGTTTACTATATATATAATGTGTTATATACATAATGTAGGTTACTTACCCAATTATAAAAAAAGTTACAAAAAATAAAAAACCGGGCAAGAGCGAGTCGGACTCGCGCACCGAGGGTTCCGTAACATCCGGGCTTATGCATAAGGTTTATGTTTATAAAATAAAATAAATAAAATAAAATAAAAATAAAAAGTATTTAATTCAGACTATTTAAATGTCCATATTTTGTTAGTATTACATTATCTTAAAACTTTATGAAATTAAATGATTTTTTTTATTTTTGAGTTGATTGAATGAATGGTAAATTATGGTTTACGATTTATGACGTATTAAAATAAACTACTTACTAGATCTCGTTCAAACCAATTTTCGGTGGTAGTTTACATGGTAATGTACATCATATATTTTTTTTAGTTTTATCATTCTCTTATTTTAGAAGTTACAGGGGGGGGGGGGGGACACACATTTTACCACTTTGGAAGTGTCTCTCGCGCAAACTATTCAGTTTAGAAAAAAATGATATAAGAAACCTCAATATCATTTTTGAAGACCTACCCATAGATACCCCACACGTATGGGTTTGATGAAAAAAAAAATTTGAGTTTCGGTTCTAAGTATGGGGAACCCTAAAATTTATTGTTTTTTTTTTTCTATTTTTGTGTGAAAATCTTAATGCGGTTCACATCTACTGAATACATCTACTTACCAAGTTTCAATAGTATAGTTCTTATAGTTTCGTAGAAAAGTGGCTGTGACATACGGACGGACAGACAGACGGACAGACAGACAGACAGACAGACATGACGAATCTATAAGGGTTCCGTTTTTGCCATTTGGCTACGGAACCCTAAAAACAACCGACTTCCAAAAAAAAGCACTACAAAGTGAAAAATAACTTTAATTTCGGAAGTCGGTGTCGTTGGTTCTGCATTTTCTTTTTCGACACCGACTTTAGTTATTTTTCACCTTTTAGTGTTTTTATTTTAAAGTCAGTACCTAGTTTTTATTTATCACTTTTTAGTTGTACCTACCTACCCCACACAAATTCATATAACACTACTTGCTATGTACTTAAATATCAGTGACAGGAAGCTATTGAACACATCTGCCTACCCTTTTAAAGGGTACAAGCGTGATGATATGCTGTGTGATTGCGTAAACAATGCATATATACGATAGCAGCAATCGCGGTTGATGTGCTGGCATTTATTGAAGAGTTCCGTTCCGTCTGTCTCCGAAACTCATCATCAGATCTTTACGAAATTTAAATGGGATCATTTCGGAATAAACCTCTTTCGCACAAAAAAAAAATTCGAATCCGTCTATATATGACGGAGTTATGTTCGAACATACATAAAAAATATATATAAAAACATCCGAATTGGGAACCTCTTCCTTTTTAGAAGTCGGTTAAAAAAGTGAGAAATTGATTCCTTAGTGAACCAATACAACGATGTTAAATTTCGTCACTCAGCACATCTTTCACTCGCGTTCCAAATAATTGAAGAATGAAATGACATGAATGTTCATTTCTGTGTAATTTTGTAGGTGTCGTGTGAACGTGGAATGAAACAAAAATGAGCAGTCTCTCGAGTGAATTGTCTGATATTAGCTTTAAGATGAAAATGTTGACAATAAAGAAGCGTATTCTGGGACATTTTTATATTAACTGTTTTAGATTTAACTAGCTGCGCCCCGCGGTTTCACCCGCATAAGTTTCGATTCCGAGGGAATATTGGAATAAAAAGTAATCCGCAAGTTATATGTTAATCCAGGCTGTCAGCTACCTCCATGCAAAATTTAATCAAAATTGATCCAGCCGTTTGAGCGTGAAGAAGTAACAAACATTTAAACACACACACACTCACAAACTTTCGCCTTTATAATATTAGTGTGATTAT
The DNA here is from genome assembly GCA_916614155.1 of Mesoligia furuncula. NCBI lineage: Eukaryota > Metazoa > Arthropoda > Insecta > Lepidoptera > Noctuidae > Mesoligia > Mesoligia furuncula. The sequence goes on along the minus strand of OU744804.1, from coordinate 11,722,060 downwards.
CTATACCTATAAATTAAATTGGCATTTCGTGTGTGACCGCCTTGATTTCCTATAATACGCAATGGATTTAGAGAATTTATTCCGGAAGATTTAGGTGAATACTTAAGCATAATCAGCCTCTAATATGGCCCACTGCCGGGACACAGACCTCCTCTCGGTGTGAGGGAGGTGTTTTAGGTATATAATCTATTAATATTAAACTTACACAAAATATAGAAATCTTCATGTTTTGTCCAGCCGTAAAAAGTCTGAAGCAGGGCGGGGGTCGCTTGTTAAATAATATGAAATTAGATAATTTACAGAAAGATCTCTAATTAACCAGTCAGTGGAAAAATTGCGTAATTCACCCCAAAGTAGGAAGTACAAGAATAATGGAATGAGAAACAAATAATACCTACTTTTAAGACCCGAATCTAAATATTTAGATTTGCGTTCGATCCTACTCCTCATCAATCACTAAGAATTACGCAACGATGGTCGATTTATCTTCAAAGATAAAACCAACTGGACTCTGGGAATTACAGGATTAGGTCCAAGTTGATGTTGCCAAAAAATGTTTTAATGAATGTGTTTATTGACCACTTTATTGACCAATTATTCGTGTTGATGTCATAGTCGTAATCGGTCGTTTACTTCTTAAATCAATTAACTAAAAACAAAATGACAAAACATTTTTTTTGTCTATTAAAAAAACTATTTTTTTTTATGTTAATTTTTTTTTTCTATTTTCTATCTACTATTCCGAATAGGTAGGTACAAGTCGCGCAACGAGTTATGAGCGCTGACCTTGAAGAAAACAAACGTCACAAACCCTTATGTCTTAGTAATAAGGGTTTGTTTCGCTTGTTTTTTTCAAGGTCAGCGCTCATAACTCGTTGCGTGACTTGTACCTACCTATAATTAACTATATCTATACCGCAGTATAGATATAGTTAATTACGTTAAAAGTTTAAGCTTCGAGTTATAAACTTTAAAGGAGAGATCGGGTAGGTATACCTAATTGTCAAGGTATACCTACGGTAATTGTATTTTGTTCTGATAATGCACAGGACTATAGGAGATCCCGCATGAAAGTGAATAGTGAACTTATAACATCTAATCATACTGATGTAGCAACAAACACTATGATTTTATGGGAGATAAAAATATGACAAGCGATCACAAGTAGTTTTTGGAAACCATAAACATTTATATATCTTACGGCTGATTTTTCCATCGCGAGATAACTTTTATTCGAGGAATAAAATTGACGTTTGACAGTTTTTGTATGAAACAACTGTCAAAATTTCAAAATTATTTTTCGAATAAAGTTATCAGAAGATTGAAAAATCAGCCCTAAATCTTTCTTATTTTGGCAAGGATTTATTGTTTTCATTAAATTCATTTTTAGAATAAATCAGTAAACTGGCGAAATGCGGGTGAACTATACGTACACCCCTGCCTAACCTTTCGGGTAAAAACGGGTGTGATGTTAAGATTTGTTTTAGAATAAATCAGTTTATAAAAAAAAACATAAAGTGCCTATTTTGCAGGAAACGGCTATCAGTGCAAAACGTGACCTTATCACAGCATCCAATGAATATTCAAATCACGTAAAATTTTAAGACGCTCAACAACAGCCCTTAGATTTATTCTAAAGTGGTCATAGTAGATGTTTGTGAAAACACCGGTCTCAAATAAACCAAGAACATTCTTTCGCGAGCAAATCAGCAATAGTCGTCACAAAGGAACACGCTGTGTTATGCTATTTCGAATAACAACAAACAATTTGAATGCGACCTCATTGGTTTTTTAAAAAGGAATAAACAGCTCGATGCCATTCGAATTTTCAAGGAATATTTGAATAATCAGTTCGCACAGTTCGAAGACGACTTCATTTGTTTTAAAAATAATCACTCCTCGATTCCGGACAAATTTCAAAATATATAATTTAGACAGCTATACTTACACATTGCATAAATCGACCTTTATCGAGATTTTGCCAGGTGTTATATTCGGGTCTACCTTTTATAGCAGAACTTTTTACGTCATAATATTGTTTTGCATAACAACGGATAGCATAAACTTCATTTCGCAGAAAATCATTTCGCATACACTCAGTTGTCATACATTCAAAACTCATAATTTTGTTAGTCAGAATCATCTTTAGGCATAATGTTTATATCCATAATAATTAAAAAGCAGAATCATCATATCGCAGAAAATTCACAGTCAGAATCATCTTTTGGCATACATTTTATATCGATAGTCATTAAAAACCTACCCTAACCTAAATGCTAATTACAAAAATATTGTCGGCTTGGATGCATGTAGCATGCAAACAGGCATACAACATGCAAGCAGGCATGCAACATGCAGCATGCATGCAGCATGCATGTAGCATGCAAGCAGGCATGCAACATGCAGCATGCATGCAGCATGCATGTAGCATGCATGCAGCATGCAAGCAGGCATGCAACATGCAGCAGGCATGCAGCATGCAAGCAGGCATGCAACATGCAGCAAGCATTGTTTCTGTCACGGCTCCGGCGCTGCGGGGTTTGGGCGGCGCCACGCGAGCTTATCGTCACAGATGGTTTTAACGCTCACCACCGCAGCTTCGGCTTGCTGGCCGGCTTCGCCGGCCAGCCTCAGCCGCGGTGGCGGGCCTTCAAACCACCTGCTCCTCAGCTCGCGGGCCGCCCTACCCCTCCGCGCCTACGCGGGTTTAAATTACACTCTAGGGGTAGGGCAGACAAGACTGCGTAAAGTCGGTTTCGCAGCGATTCGTTTCTGTCACAAAATTTTGCAGCACATCGTATTGACTTTTTATGACACGTATATATTATAAGTTTTTGATGTTTTGAACACTAATTTTTACAAGAAGATACATCTATTTTAATATTTGATGTTCAAATATGCACCCATACCAAATAATCGTATCTCTAAATAAATGTTATGCTAAACAAAATTATGCATAATATTAATTATGGCAAAGGTAATTATGCGAAACAAAATTCTGCCAAGATAAAAGTATGCCATTGTAAATTCGGACACGTAAATATTCTGCCAAACACAAGTTATGCTAAATAATTTTTATGCCTTAAAAATATTCGATTAAATAAGATTATGCCATGTGAGTTATGCCAAATAAAAATCGGAGTATCAAGATTCTGCCAAATAGAAGGAACCCGTTATATTCCCTAGTCGGGATGAATGACCATTCTTAAATCCTTGATTCGCTTTCGTGCTTTGGTGAGCATGTCGGTTCCAGTTATCATACGAATGACAGTCGTTATGAAGACGGGGGGCCCGAAATTCTGACTACGTCTAGGCTTGGCTATTTCTAGCTTAATATTGTGTTATGGGACAGAGTTACCTATTTGCTTCGTAAGGCAAAATGATATTCGTCCGCATAGAATTAGACTAAAAACGAATTCAGCATAGTCGGTGCAGTATGTGGTGTAGGTACCTAGTGTACCTATTTAAACTCTGATTTTTTTTATTTGCTAGACTAAGGGTGGGTTGTTGCACATCCACTTAACGTACGCATATACCTACATAAATAAAAAACCGGCCAAGTGCGTGTCAGTCCACGCACAGTGTAGGGTTCCGTAGTAGCCCGTTATCACAATATAGTACGATTCTGTTGTTCTTTATTCTAAATATAAAAAAAAAAAACAAAAAAAAATATAATAAAATCTTTTTTTTTTCAATGCAAGTCTTTACCCGTTATAAACAAGCAACTACTTCAGCTTGGTCACTTCAAAGGATTAATGCTAAGGATTTTGTATTTGGTACAAAATTATCCAATACCCACGTTCAACGACTATTACTGCTAAACTAATAAAGTTATCTTAACAGCTATAGTTTTCCTTTAAAGTTCATGAAATGCACTATCATCGTGATTTTCTCCAAATTTTTCATGCTAGCAGTTTAGGTTTTAGAAGGGGGGGGGGGGACGTCCTACTGCAACAAAAATTCGCACTTTAAAGTTTTATATTTCGTAAATGGAGCATTAAATCGAATAATAATTTTAGCAACCCCCAAGTCATTTTAGAAGACCTATTCAACGATATCCCACACGATGGGGTAGACGACAAAAAAAATATTCATCCCCACTTCACATATATGTGGGTGAGCTAACCTAAAAAAAAATATTTTCCAAAATTTTATTTTACCACTTTGTCGGCGTAATTGATATACACACTCCTACAAAATTACAGCTTTCTAGTACTAACGGTCTCTTAGCAAAACCTCGGACAGACAGACAGACAGACGGACATGACGAAACTATAAGGGTTCCTTGTAGGTACTACGGAACCCAAAAAACCGGTCAAATGCGAGTCGGACGCGCGCACCGAGCATTCCGTACTTTGTAGGTATGTAAATAGTTGATCACGGGATTTTTTTTTAATGTACAGTGGGCTGCATCAATTGGGTACCCCAGTTGTATGAACATTTTAATACAACTGGGGTACCCAATTGATGCAGCCCACCGTACCTAAAATTTACGGTTTTCGGATTTTTCCCTTTACTTGTGCTACATGATCTTTCAAATTCAAATTTCATGATTCTAGGTCAACGGGAAGTACACTATAAATTTTAATTCCCTTGATAGTGTCGAAATATAGGTTTTTTGCGGCATAAAAGGCCGTATCTTTTTTCCGTTAACATAGGTGTTTGATTTTATCACAGCTTCATGGGACTTAGACCTGAGTATATGGTTTTAATTTCAACTCGATACCTCTACGCGTTCCCGAGATAAAGGGTCTTGACAGACAGACGGACGGACGGACAACAAAGTGATCCTATAAGGGTTCCGTTTTTTCCTTTTGAGGTACGGAACCCTAAAAATGGCGTTAACTATTTTTTTTTTTATTTGAAATGGGTTTGCTCTTGACTCTAGTCTAGGTCAGAGGTGACAAAGACAGAGTCGATGATGGAGTGAGCTTACCTAGAAGAAGCCTGTTCACTCTTACTTTGAAGAGATTCGGGTTGTATGCGCTCGGAAACACAGACGCAGGTAAAGAGTTCCACTCACTCGCATTATAAAAGACATTTGAAAACGCTTACTGCGAATTGGTGGAATAGCAACTAGGCAGGGATGGTAACTTGCAGTGCGTCTGGATGACCGAAGGTAGAAGGGGGCCGGTGGAATGAGGTCGAATGTCAAACCAAAAAAGCTTGTTTCACAAAAATCTGACGTACGACCATAAAACGACAGCTGCGCTGCGATCGAACTTTTTTTATCATCATAACGTTGTGATCGCAGATGTCATTTTCGTCTAGCAAATTAAAAACCAGAGTTAAGAAGATATTGCAAACACTATTCTCATTCACACTTGGAAGAGGTAACTGATGTCACTAAATGTCATCTGTCAGTCACCACAAATTACGGTAAAAGGAAAAGTGGCTCTGCACGACTGGCATGGCTTGGCGTGATAGCAAAATACGAGATCAACAAGATTTTACAATTGGGAAAAGGTAAAATAATTATGATTCAAAAGTCGAAGATATTTTTTTCTGACCTTCTTGTTATAAATATTCCTACTCGATTACTCGATGGTTATTTGCAGATATTACTGATTGGTATTGCGAACTTCTAAGGAAAATGTTAATAAATAGTGCACGGCGTACGTGCGGCCTCTTGCTGGAACTTGGCCTGCGCACTGGCGTGCGCTTGGATATACACAAATGTTAAAATTGTGATCGTGGTGAAAATAAAAGAAAAAGGGACGGCTCTTTGGCATAAAAAATTCGTCCGTATCGTTGCTAATGGCATAAGTGTCCAAAGGGCTGGCAGTTGGATGCCACGTTGGATGGCAATGCCGAATCTTTATTTGGCTCTAATTAATTGGATCAAGTTACATTTGTACCTACCTATCCATTGCAGGTAAATAGAAAGTTAATAAGTAAAGTAAAGAGTAGGAAAGGTAGCGTGAAAGTTAACCATTACATTTAATCATCTCGTTTTAATGCATTTCTTAATAACCGGGAGCTGTTCATGAGATGTTTCTGAGATTAATTGTTTCAGGAAGTTCCGCAATGTTAACGCTTCCTGTAATCTTAGTTAAGCCTGAATTGCGTATTACTTTTGTAATAATTATGTGGAGTATTCATTCAGGAGTTATTTTCAATTTATGAGTAAACAATGAATCATAGTACAAAAAAAATTAGTACGATAAAATCATACCCAAATGTCCTTTCTTTGGTATTGTTCGTCGAATCGTTGAGCTCCTTAAGTTCTCAGTTGAGCTGCACGATTTTTGACAAATGCGTGCACTGATTGGACAGGTCCACTCAATCTGTGTGGTTCTTTCCTCAAAAGACCATTTCAGACACCAATCTACATGGTCTTCACACGATCTGACCAAGATTTTGTTAGGACTTTAAAAGAGACTGTGACTTCTGAGTTTGTTCCGGCCTTTCTTCTCAGAATAGTCAGATAGGAAACGCCAACTTCATCTAGTTTTAAAAAAAATATGATTGACGTGTAAAAGTGTTTGTCAAGTACAAACCTACTTACAGAAAATAAAATCATTTATCATAAGAAACAGGGTAGATCTTAGTTTATCTTAGCACATATCAAAACGACTCTATTCTCCGAATGGATAAGCAGAAGATTCTACACATATAGGGTGTCCCAGAAGTCGACGTCAAGCCGGAATCGGTTAATAGGCCAAGTCATAATCTTTATCAGAAAAAAAAACTCAAACTACTTGCCAAACTCGCATAGTACATTTTTTTCAGTATAGTCAAAGTTGGGCGAAGTATTAATTTTGAATATTTGGTTGGGTAAAAAGTGACATTTTCTTCCATTCTGGAGCAAGTTGGCTTTACATTTTAGACAAGAGTTTACAGAAACATTTTTCAGGATACCTCAAAAAGGCAAAGGTTTGTAGCAAGAGTTTTTCTAGCAGGACTGAGTGAAAAGACTGTCACAGGGTGAAGATTTTCTCCGTTTTTTTAAAATGACAATAATTTTTAAAATTAGTACACCATTTAGATTTTTTTAAATATTATTCTGATGACTATTACCCGATTCTGGCTTGATGTCGACTTCTGGGACACACTGTATTTTGACAGTTGTGTGACAAGTCACGCCGAGTAACAGGGGCCATTTGATTGAGTTCAAATGTTTTCCTTTATAAATGACATGAACAAGACGGTTGTGCGGAAGACGTTGCATTGGAAAGCCTCCGGAACAAGGTGGACTGATGACCTTGTGAAGGCCGTCAAAATCAGCGGGATGTGAGAAACACAGAATCGGTCGAAGTGGCTGTGCTTTGCGGAGGCATAAATGAAGAACAGTGGGTCTTTTGGCTGAAATGATGATGGTACATTTTACTAAAGTTTATTTCAAACTAGCTGCGCCCTGCGGTTTCACCCGCATTAGTGTCGATCCCGTCGAAATATTGTGATAAAAAGTAGTCTATATGTTAATCCAGGGTGTCAGCTACCTCCATACAAAATTTTATCAAAATTGGTCTAGCCGTTTGAGCGTGAAGAAATAACAAACATATGAAGACACACATACACACTCACAAACATTCGCCTTTCTAAATTACTTATTAATTTTTCAAACAATGATAATTATTAGTACCTAGCAGTGTATAAACCCGTTCAAAAACCTGTATATAAAATTACCTCTTATGTAACACGATTATATTTTAACTACGTGTCGTGTTTACCATCCACGTTACATATGTACTTACGCATATAGGCTTCATGAAACAGTATTTCAGGCATAATGCATTTTATGGAACCATAAAAGGAATTTATCGCAAGATAATTATTGGTAAAATTCTGCCAAAATGTATAGCACCTTCATTTTGGTAATATCAAAAATGTGTAATTTATTTTGTGAACCATGGAACGCAATTTTAAAATGTTTTTAAAATAAATAAAGATTTTTAATTCAAGGATCCATAGGTGTAGGTACATTATAAATAACAATATTACATAAATGACAAGAAAAATTAAAATGAAAATTAAAAATGAATGAAATTTATTTCTTATTGAATTTATATAAGAACAATTTAATAAATAGCCAAAGCAATGATATTACTCTCACTAGATTATAATTTGTCTCTTTCAATGATCACTAAGGGAAATCGACTATACCAAATGTTTGTTAGATCAGTATTTTAACATCCTTTGATAGTAAATTATTTGCTTTAGTCAAACTGATAATAGGAAATTATAATTACAAGTCATTTGCAGTACTTGAGGATAATATCAAATTAAAATATCCACCAATATTATTATAGAACTAGCTTCTGCCCGCAACTTCGTCCGCGTGAAATTTCACCCTCCCTCCATTCACCCTCTTAGGCTGCCTTTCCACCAGAGATGAGCGAGGATGCGTAGTACAGTGAGGGATGTGTGTGAAACCAACCAATAATATCGCTTCATTTTTACAGTTAGTTTTACACACATCCCTCGCTACGCATCCTCGCTCATCTCTAGGGGTGGAATTTCGAAAACCCCTTTCTTAGTGGATACCTACTCTTCACAAAGAACACTCCCTTGAAATTTCCTGTTTCAAGGACCAGCGGTTTAGGCTCTGCGCTGATATTCAGTCAGGACTTTGAATTTTATATACCTAATAGAAGATTACATCCTCAATTTGTCATCCGGTTAAGATCCAGATTCGTGTAAAAACATACTGCCAATTCAATATTTAATTTTGTGCATTATTTTAATACAGCTCCTGCATAACAATAAGTTACAATGACTGGCCAACCGTAGTGGGCCATTATACCCGACCTCGGAATTGGTTTAATGAAATAGCAATAATTCCCACCTCAATTTCTAAGCAGTCAAGCATTCCCCTTCTTAAGGCGAGGGCTACATGTGACGGTACCAGTTTAACCCCTGTCAGAAGTTTTTCAATTATGCCCCCAAGATAACACATACTTAGCCGAGAAACATATTTATTACAAAGTTGATGTGGCTTCCTGGGACTTTGAAACTTGCTTTGTCTTATAAGCACGGCAAGAAGTTTTAATCGACACGACTTTCTTCTTTTTCTCTTGTGACGGCACGAGATATAATGTCAGTTATGAATCTGGTTCAATCTTCGTGGGATATCTGGCTTAGTAATACGTTAGATCGACGTTTGACGACCCAGAACCAGTCTGGGATTTTATGCCAGTCACACTTTGGTAGCGTTTTCGTTAGGATTTTAGTCATGTTTTCGTAGGAAAACCACGAAGAATCTAAAACCTCCTAGTTCTATGGAAGCTTACACATTGGTTTCGAGTCACTTAGTCGTCCGTATAATTTCGATGACAGAAATCAATCTGAACTTGTAGGGAGATTTTGGGTCGTTGTGCGGAGAAAATACAAAATACACAATGAATAGATTATTGCTTCTGTGCAGGTTTGGAAGAAGACTTACATAGTTTGCGCATACAATTCATACGACCAATCTCACACGTTACGTTTCGTTTACTTGCGCTAATTTGTAGCTGTACGTGTATGTGTATACGTTGTGATTTTGGACCCATATGCAGCCATTATTACACCGTGAAAAAGGCTGATTATTTTTACCCTGTTATGTATAAAACGAATACGCCTTCCATTACTGTAATTTGAGTGAACGAGAATCCTGTTTAACATTTATATAATTTCACGTTATTTGCTCACGAATCCTATGGGAGAAAGACATGAAATTGTGTATGAAAGAATGTGGGCGGAGCTTTAGGATCATAACGCTCTACGAACCACATGTCCTTTGGCTTTTCTTAAGTGTGTGTGTTTCATAGCTTAGTGTAAGTGTATGGTGAGTAGATCCTGGGAGAATAATCAGCATTTATACAGACATATGTTCCTGTCCAGGAATTCAATGAGCTGAAACTTTGTAGTGTGCTGTGGTTTGAATTATGAATTATTCTTATCTATTTTGATGTATAGCTAGCTAACTACTAACTAGCTTCTGTTTGCTGCTTCGCCCGTGTTGCTGTCGAAAATTATCCCACGGGAATGTGTTACAGGGACAAAAAGTAATCTATGTCCTTCCATAAGATGCCATCTATCTCCTCGCCAAAATTTATCGTAATCCGTTCAGTGGTTTAGGAGTGAGAAGGTATCATACATACAGACAGACAGACAGAGTTACTTTCAAATTTATAATATAAGTATGGACTAGCGACCTAACTAGCTTTGCATGTCGAATCGTGGACCTTTCTGTGCTATATCTATGTGTTTAATATCTATGTTTTATACACATAAACCTTTGGGAACAAATTTTCTAATTGATGGTGAAAGCCGCGTCAAAATCCAATATGTAGTTTAAAAGAACTCAGCGATCAAACAAACACGCAAGAAAAGTGACTTTATTATTATACTATTTATAGATTTTCCCATGTATTATTTTTCTATATTGTATTTCCAGAACGTAGCTTTGTCAAGAACTTTAGATATTAAGTAACGACTTATTTCTGTATTTAATTTAGCTAATTAATTTCAGTCAGGCTTTTAAGATCAGTTTATGATATTCTTTTTGAGAATACACTCGTATTTAGAGCTTTTACTTACATATGCACGAATGGACCGTCGTTGTTTTTGTGAACGTGGAGTAATTTGAAAGCAACATTTTGTTTATGTTATTCAAAAGGGGTTTATGTTTCACTGCTCTTACCATAATATTGCTTACATTACCCTAAAACAAAACTATTTAGCTTTGACTTCAGAATATATAACTAAAAGTAAAGTTTTTCGCTAAATTGAATATAGGTTTTCATTATTCATATACATTATTGAAAATCATACATTCACACACGCACGATATTTTGTGTAAACTTTTCTTCTTTTTATTTGCTTTTATTGAATTTGCATTTATTAAAACTTTAGCTTTGTGGTGTAAAGAAAATAATTATGTTTCTTTAACCTTAGCGATTATTAAATACTGTCTGCCCTGCGGTTTCACCCGCATAAGTCTTGATCCCTTGGAAATATCTGAATAATAAGTACATACGTCCTAATGCAGGTCACGGTCTACCATCATACCATCGAATCATCCAAATCCGTTCAGCCATTTAGTGTAAAAGCGTAACAAACAATCATACAAAAAATCAAATCTTTTCTCTTTATAATATTGGTTTAGACAAGAGCGTACAACTCGCAACCGGCGTGCGTGTGTGACCAGATGTATTGTATGAACGTAAAGTAAGTAAAACGAGTATGTCAGGATCGTAGCAGGTGGCGCTCTGTAGTTTCTGTCTACCCCGAACGGAAGAAGCCGTGAGTTTATGTATTGTATATGTCTACACTAATATTATAAAGAGGAAAGATTTGTTTGTTTGTTTGTATTGAATAGGCTCCAAAACTACTGGACCGATTTGAAAAATTCTTTCACCATTAGAATCCTAAATTATCCTTGGTGAACATAGGTGATAAAATCTTTTCAAAAAAGTTAGGGATCCGTATGAAAACTTCGATAATGTAACCCAAGGTGTGAAAAAAATAGCAAAAAAAAAATCCTTATATATTATATATCCGTGTACGCTGCGGAAAATATGGACAATAGAGCAAAGTGATGTATTACAGTTTTATAGAAGACATCAATATCTACAAAAAGTCCGCAATACCATATGTGTATGTCTAACTAATACAGTTATGTCACAATAACTACTTTTCCATGTTAAAATATGCAATATTAACGCCGAAAAATTCTTGTAACTTATTTTTTTAAATACCAATATCTACCCGTGCAAAGTCGGGGCAGGCCGCTAGTATTTAATAAAAGAGGTGAATTCTAGCTTTGTTTATTTTTTTATTTATTCATTTGTTTCAGGCGACGCAGGCCCATAACCTTAACCTAAACATACATTATAATAAAATAGAACTTCACTTCACTAGCTTGTTCTTGTGCTGTTCTGTGGTACTTGTCCGCGGAAGCGACGGAACACCACGTCCTGCGTCCAGAAGTCTTCTTCCATGACGACGGGCGGATAACAATTCGGCACGCGCACCACGAACGCCTTGAAGTTGACGTTTTTTTATTTAAATTTGTATTTCACTGTCACTGCCTCCGAGATGACACAGATGCTAGACGATCTTGGCACGGCAAGCCTAGTGGTCGGACTTTGGATGAATATGTCAAAGACCAAGTTGATGACGAACAGCGCGTATCCCAGGATCACTATGGCGGGTGGGGAGGTTGAATACGTTGATGAGTATCTCTATCTTGGTCAAATAGTCTCTTTTCAGGCAAGGCAAAACAAAGAAGTTGCAAGACGCACCGGAAATGCCTGGAGGAGCTATTGGGCCATGAAAGATATAATGAAGGGTGATCTTCCTTTGTCCCTTATGAGAAGTCTCATTGACGTGTACATACTTCCCATCCTCACATATATGGCAGTCAAACATGGTCTTTGACAAATGAGCAAGGCACGCTCGAGGTTTGCCAGAGGGCTGTGGAACGGAGTATTCTGGGTATCAAACTAACAGACCGGGATAGGAATACGGCCATCTGTTCCATCACAAAGATAACTGATGTCACTTGGAAAGCTGCCACGCTAAAATGGAACTGGGCTGAACACATCTGCCGCATGTCAGACGAACAATGGGCCAAACTTACGACCCAATGGGTCCCTCTTAATGGCATCGCGGCTGGTCCAGACGGAGATGGCGGGATGCGCTGGACTCCTTCAACAAGAACTGGTCCTTAGCAGCTTTGAACAGAGAGAAGTGGAAAGAGAGTTGGGAGGCCTTTGCCCTGCAGTGGGATATCACAGGCTAATAATAATTTTTTGTCACTGCCTCAACACGCAGACTTGGCATATTAAATTAAACAGGCAATGCATAATAATAATATTTTTTTCTTTTTCTTAAACCTTTTTCACTCATTGCTCTCTTACCTCGTATAATATTTTAGCGTGGGCTCTATTATTTTCCTTTTTCTTTTTTTTTTCAAAATTCTAAAAAAAATATTTTTAGGTAACAAAGACCCATAGATACATTACCTTAACCTAAGTATACATAATAATATAGTAATAAAAACCCCACACGTGTACCGTGACCGGCAATCTAAGAAGCGAAAGTAACTGAAAAAAAAAATCCAAGCAAATCCACAGCAAAAGAAAATCCTAGCTAATACACCAATCAGGTTCCAATTCCCACAAGCATTCAGAATGTAGATGCAATCCGCAAGAATACTATTCCGGCACGATTTTACAGAGCCATACGGAAAACACATTGGAACTCAGGAATGTCCACTAAGCTCTTCTTTATTATACCTAATATCTTCGAGAATTTCAACATTTGGTACATGGTCGAACCGATTTAAAAATGTCACGTGTCATGTTTCATTCTCGCCATAAATTGTGAGCTTAAGTATTTGATACTTTTCAAGAGGAATTCTAACAGCTACTTTGTATAAGACTCCTCCTCCTGGGTTTTGAATGGCTAATTTTAGCTTCACTAATAGGCCCCTTGTTATACGATCCGGTAACGAATGGCTGACAAGAAATTTTTAAATGTAGGAGCTTCTTTTCTTTGACGTGAATGTTGATTTTACAGCGAGTAAAATGTTTATGTCATGCACCTTAGCTGAATTTCTGGTAAGGAATAGACCGCCATTTTGTTTTCAGGAAGGCCGTGAAATAATATGAATGACATATAAATGAATTTCTTTTTTTTCTTGAACCCTAAACATTCAATCACAATCCGAGGCTATTGAATGATATACCTAATCCATTGCTTCTTAGGTTTGAAAAGTTCGTATGCTCAGCAATATAAATAACGTAGTGAATGTGGCTGAACTGTCAAAATGAAAGAAGTTGCGATCTTTGATTGTCATTCATTTTATTGTGTAAGAAAGAAAGAAAGAAAATACGTTTATTTGCGGTAAACATGACGCAATAAACAACATACACAAAAAAAAAAATAAGAACGTCGGGAGCCGCGTGACGACTCCCGGCCACCGTATGCGTGGGCCTGCGGGCGGAGAGTAATGGGTAGCTGACCGTCCGATCAGGACCACGCCCGTGCCGGACGGTGCGTACGTCTTCCACGCGCGCCTCAAAGAGATGTCAGCAACAGAGAAAGGGCCCGATAGGGCCGAAGCCTGCCGGGGCAGCGGGATTGTCCGAAAGGGTTACCGCTACCCCGGAACAAAAAGGGCTAAGGAAGGAACATGGGTGGGTTTTAGTCAGTAAGAGTCTGACACTCCCTTCCGCTCCACCCAGAGCGGGGAGGAGTCATTTGACGATTTCCCATCCGGAAAAAAAAAGGTTGGAGGAAACATGTATGTTGTGTTACGCAATTACTCCGCAACTCTATGTATGCCCTTAAAACTGACAGTCAAAGAAACTTACAACATACAATGGCGCCGATTCCCTTGTTCTCAAACTAAACTAAATTTAAGTTCTTTTTCTTTCTATTTCATTATGAAAAGGACAGAAGATAAATATTAGTTTAGTCCTGTCAAATTAGACAGCACCTAACGTAAATTGACGTATTTTTAGTAGCCATGTTTTTAATCACGTCTAAACTTGCTATGGAGTATCCTAATTTGACAGGACTAAACTAATATTTTATCTTCTGTCCTTTTTTTAATGAAATAGAAAGAAAAAGATGCACTGAGCTTAATATTAGTTTAGTTTTTGAACAAGGGAATCGGGCCTTCTCTCTTTTTGATAGGGAGTGGGCCGTAATCCACCACGCGGGCCCAATGCGAGTTGGCAGATGTCACATGACTTGGATTTTTTGGTTTAGGACATGGCCGGTTTTCTCAAGATGTTTTCCTTCACCGTTTTGAGAGCAGTGGTTTTTAAATAAATTACATAAAGTAACGCGTCTGATTGGATTCGAGCCCACGATCTCCAACTCGAAGGTCGGGGCAAAGAAACTAAAACTTAAATTAGGATAATTACGTGACGAGACTAATATCAGCATCCTAATTGCCTAATATACTTTCATTCTATCACGATCTGAACCATTTTGGAGGATATCGCTAATGCATTGCTTTATACAGGTTGTGTCGTAAATAGTGGTCCAGAGTAAAAGAGTCGATACACTGTACTCTTATGTATCACATACCGAAAATATTTTTTTCGTCGTCTACCTCATCGTGTGGGGTATCGTTGAATAGGTCTTCTAAAATGACTTGCGGGTTGCTAAAATAATTTTTCGATTTAATGCACCATTTACGAAATATTAAACTTTAAAGTGCAATTTTTTGTTCCAGTAGGGCGTCCCCCCCCTCCCCTCCAAAACCTAAACTGCTGGCTTAAAAAATCTGGAAAAATTCACGATGATAGTGCATTTCAAGAACTTTAAAGGAAAAGTATAGCGGTTAAAATAACTTTATTAGTTTAGCAGTAATAGTCGTTGAACTTGGATAATTTTGTACCAAATACAAAATCCATAGCATTAATCTTTTAAAGTGACTAAGATGAAGTAGTTGCTTGTTTATAACGGGTAAAGACTTGCATTGGAAAAGAAAATAATTTTTTTTTCACAATAAAGAACAACAGAATCGTACTACATTGTGATAACGCACGGTGTAGTGCACAGTGTAGGGTTCCATAGTAGCCTACGGAACCCTACACTGTGCGTGACCCGACACGCACTTGGCCGGTTTTTTTTTTACTTATAGGAGTAGGGTAGGAGTAGCGCAGGAGTAGGTTAGGAGTAGAGTAGGAGTAGGTTAGGAGTAGGGTAGAAGTAGGGTAGGAGTAGGGTAGGAGTAAGGTAGGAGTAGTGTAGGAGTAGGATAGGAGTAGGGTAGGGTAGGGTAAGGAGTAGGAGTAGGGTAGGTGTAGGGTAGGGTAATGTGTAGGACACCACAAGAACGAAGTAGCTCCGGGCAGCTAGAAATAATTTATATGGCAAAACAACGTTTGCCGGATCAGCTAGTGTATTATAAATGCGAAAGTAAGCTTGTTTGTTTGTTACCTTTTCACGCCTAAACCATTGAACCGAGCATCCTGAAATTTTGCATATACGTTGTCAGGTGTACAGAAACGGACACAGGGTTTCCTTCCATCCCGAAAAAAAGTGCTGTTCACGAGGAAAACAACAAAACGTTATTATGATAATAGATGGCGCCAGGTGTCTTTCGAACGGGATCGACACTTATGCGGGTGAAACCGCGGGGCACTGCTAGTATGTTATAAAAGTAAAATTGCCTTTATCGCGTTACTATTCCGAAAGTGTAGGAAATTCTTTAAGTTGGACATATATAGATAGAAATCAGTTATGTTTCTGAATTTATTTCATGTTGTTTGTTTGATTTTTTTGGTTCGACTGCTAAGGAACTGTGAAATGAGGTTAGATAGGAAGTGAGTCTAGGAAATAGGAACTCGTTTACATTTCTTTCGTAAGCAATTTTTAGGAAAAAAAATGCTTCTTCGCGTAAATTAATTTCAGTCGATTTCGGAGTTTTAAATCAGATATCTCCATACTAACTTCGCCACTCTAGGGATGGATTATCGATATAAAGCCTATTCAAATACAGGGTTGCGATTTAGTCACCTACATCCGTCAAGGGGGTGATTCTACACGTCATTCTAAACTACTTTTGCTATGCTCATATCCGAATTGTAAAAAAAGTACAAAATTTCATACAAGCATCAAAATAGTCTGTCTACAGCGGTGCTCTTCTGTAAAAATCTCACCGTGAAAACTTAGGTAAAGTGAGCGTGGAGTGAGCTGTCAATATTGTCAATTCCTAGCAAAAACAAACTCACTTCACCTAAGTTTTCACGGTGAGATTTATACAGAATCGACCGGCTATTCTCTTTTATTTTTGAACAGTCGGAGCTGCTGTTTCACCCGCTTATTTTGTCTTTAATTTACACCTAGTTTATTTTGTCGAAAATGCTACCTGATTTTACCTCTCTTCTTTTAAACTAATTGAGATCGAAATGCCAGTAACACAGTGCAAGTAATGCTTAGGCAGAAAATTCTTTAAAGTGGCTTCGGAAAAACGAGGAAGAATTTACATTTGTGGGTGTTCCCCACTCGAAAGCAAGCCTGCATGAAACGTAACGACCGTTAAAAGCATTATGTAAATGAAACAAATTCTGCATTCAATGATTAGATTAGAACAAAGTGTGTCTATTATTCCAATTGCGGTCAGGATCTGTTTAGTTCATCAGGAGTCATCACTACATAGTAATTCAAAACCATTCGACAGACTATCGAAGTATCGAAAATAACACACTTCGATAACCTGGGGGCCTAAAATGGCCACCTTGACAGAATCATGAAAGGATAACATTAAGAATCATAATGGAGAGTTAACTGTTAAGTTAATCGTATAAAATCCCATTGTTGAAGGACTTTTCAGTCATTTTTTTTTTTTGTCTGTGCTAAAATACCAATCAATCCAATCCAAATCTCTTTAATTATATCTACGTAGTGCAGCGAAAAAAGGAAAACACGGACTGTCTTAATATTATGATTCATAATGTTATCCTTTTATGATTCTGCCAAAGTGGCCTTTTTAGGCCCCCAGATCTGCCTTGCCGTCAGCTGTCGGAAGAATTACGGTCGTCTATTTAATATAAACTAACAAAATTTTCGGGTTTTGAATTATAAACAGCGTTTAGAGGACTCCTACGATAACATTGATTGATGTTCGATTCTGTACGGAAGTGTGTCGAATGGTTGTGAATCGCTATACTGGACCATTTTTGTTTGATAAACCATTCTACATTGTTATTTTACATAACGGAATTGCTGACTGGCAAATTAAAAGATTTAACTGAAACATAGAACTGAAATAACTGAAACCGTCTTATGAGGTCATTGTACTCATTATTTTGAACAACTTTTATAAAGGCACCAAAGATGTACACGTTAAAAAAACTGCTGTATTGCAAACATTTTGTCGTGTTCATCATCATCATCATTATCATTTCAGCCGAAAGACGTCCACTGCTAGACATATTAGGCCTCCCCCAAGCACCTTTACTTCGACCAGTTCTGTGCTTCTCGCATCCAACGGGTTCCTGCGGCCTTCACAAGATCGTCGGTCCACCTTGTGAGACGCCTTCCAACGCTACGTCTTCCGGTACGCGGTCGTCGCTCCAGAACCTTTCGGCCCCATCGGCCATCTGTCGTGTTATGTGAACATAACTATATGCAGCAACAACTCTATAAATGGATTTCAGTTATTTCAATTACATCTTATATAGCCGTTTAAGCTCAATTCAACGCCTATTATACAAGAGACGAAAACTATCGCATCTCCATACGAAAACTACCTTTTGGAAGAGGCGACTGCAATCAATTCTGGTTTATTGTAGGTAAATTTTGACGTTCAAAAGTTCCTTTTATAAATGAAATAAATGATTTGACATTGACTTTGAAGAGAAGAAGAACGTAAATGTCTTAATTGACCTTTCCCAGTCTGCGAAGATTCTAACCAAACCTAAAATATTCCAATCAATTACCAAACACAAACCTTCAATTTAGCAATAAACAAAATGGAAAATCAGAATGTAAATTAAAACAATCAAACGCAATCAAATTTCTGTAATTAGCAGAATGATTCCGCAATTTAATTACGTGTTCACAGCAGAAGGTTTTGGGCCTTGTCTGGCGTTTCGAATTTTATGGTGCTTTGTCATTGCTCCACTCAATACCCTGGAGGGAAACAACGAAATTAATTTCGAGCATTAATCAAAATAAATACGGCATGGCTTTAGCAACAAATAAACTTTAACACTTTCCGCGCTGGAATATTTTCGCCTTTACCTGCGAGAATTTTTAAAAAAAAAATATTTATTTAAAGTCATGGAGAAGTCCTGGAAAATGTAAAAGATTCATTTTGAAATCTAATCTAATCTAACTAGCCTGTACTGTCAAAGGCCTCCCTCTCCCTTTTCCATTTTGAAATGAGGATTAAAATAGTATCTGTCGTCGTCGTTTCAGCCGATAGACGTCCACTGCTGGACATAGGCCTCCCCCAATTTTGGGAGGGTTTGCCATAATCGCCACGCTTGGCAGGCGGGTTGGCGATCGCAGTATGGTATGATGGTGGAATACATAAAGAACGCTGCTGCCCATTCTCCGGTACGATCCTTAGTCGCCTTTTACGACACCCACGGGAAGTAAGGGGTGGTGGTATTCTTTAAGTCCGGCACCACACAGACCAATAGTATCTGTACTTAGATACAATATTTCATAGTAAATAAAATAAACCTAAAATATTAGTAGTGTTATGACAATATTACATGGTTTTACTATGCCTTTCAATTTGGATGAAACAGCCATTTTTAAACGTGCAAAACCAAAAGTGAATCAATTTGGTTTAATCGTGTAACATTGCCATTACGGAAATGTTTTGGGATTATAAAAAGCTATACCAAAAAATGTTAAGCGTTACATCAATTTATTAGAATGTTCATAATCCTGTTTCGTTGAGTCCATTTTGTTTCAAAACTGGATCACAGGAGCATTATGGAATTGAGGTTAATCTACCGTTTTCGTGTGCAAACGATTTAGCAGCCCGTTTTGTGGAAACAATGGACCAAGATGGCTCTAATATCTTAACCGGAGCCAAATAAAATATTATAGCTTCGAGCAGCAGCTGCTTTACGGCTACTTAGATATATATTATTCAACCGTAATTGGTCGATACTTAATATAGATTGCAGCGCTTACATAGCTAGAGGCTATGTAAGCGCTGCAATCTATATTAGCGATCAGGATAACATAATGTGCCCACTGCTGGGACACAGGACACAGGAAATGGGCTGTAATCAACCACGCGGGCCCAGTGCGGGTTGGTAGATGTCACATGTCTTCGAATTTTTGGTTCTACGACATGCCAGTTTCCTACGATGTTTTCGTTCACGGTTTTTGAGAGCAGTAGTGATGAACTTGTTTACACAAAGTAAACCGCCTGACTGGCTGGGTTTGAACCGACTACCTGCAACTTGGAAGTCGGGGCCATTAGCACTGGGTCACCACTGCTCTCCACGCGATCAGGATACTTTTACTTTTTCGCTATAATATAGTGTCCGTGTCCCGCAGTTTGAAAAATACCTAAACCAATTTTGACAAAATATTTAACTATTTTTATTCCAAGATTACATACACACATAAGTATAACAGAATCACGTAACAGGTCCAGTTGAAAACCAGCGTCAGACACTAGTTGTCTGGCATTTTTGCTGAACTGGGCCTTTTTGGCGCAGCCGTGAGGCACACATTCCTGCTAATTTCTTACATCGGACTTTGCACTTTTGATTTTGATTTTTTTTATTATTGTTAGGGTTCCGTAGTCAACTAGGAACCCTTATAGTTTCGCCATGTCTGTCTGTCCGTCCGTCTGTCTGTCTGTCCGTCCTCGCTTAATCTCTGTGACCGTTAGCACTAGAAAGCTGAAATTTTGCAGGAGTACGTATATCAGTTACGCCAACAAAGTGGTAAAATAAAATTTTGGAAAATATTTTTTTTAGGGTAGCTCCCCTACATGTGAAGTGGGGATGAATATTTTTTTCATCATCTACCCCATCGTGTGGGGTATCGTTGAATAGGTCTTTTAAAATGGCTTAGGGGTTGCTAAAATTATTTTTCGATTTAATGCTCCATTTACGAAATATTAAAGTTTAAAGTGCACATTTTTGTTCCAGTAGGGCGTCCCCCCCCTCTAAAAGCTAAACTACTAGCTTGAAAAATCTGTAAAAATTCTCGATGAAAGTGCATTTCATGAACTTTAAAGAAAAAGTATAGCGGTTAAGACAACTTTATTAGTTTAGCAGTAATAGTCGTTGAACTTGGGTGTTGGATAATTTTGTACCAAATACAAAATCCTTAGCATTGATCCTTTAAAGTGACTAAGATGAAGTAGTTATTGCTTGTTTATAATGGGTAAAGACTTGCATTGAAAACCAAAATGTGTTTTTTTTTTTACCTATTCAGAATAAAGAACAACAGAATCGTACTACATTGTGATAACGGGCTACTACGGAACCCTACACTGTGCGTGGCCCGACACGCACTTGGCCGGTTTTTTTTTATCTGATGTACGACTATTATCTATCTGGTGTACTGTGTGTCTTTTAGTCTGTGCTAAATAAATGTATTTTCTTTCTTTCTTTCTTATCTTTCAAGTATGTTTTCGCCAAAAATTACTCTTAATAGCAATCAGTGAACTGTCTGATATTAAGAGCTATTTTGACTGCAGTCAGTCTATTACTTTTATTACCGTCTGTATACCTCCACTAATGTGGCGATCCGAAATCAAAACATTCCTCATCCGATTTATAACCACGAGGAAAATGATTGAGAAAAATAAACGAATATCGGAAGTATTATGCTCTCATACATTTATTCTAACCATAAGACCATCCGGGAAACAAATAAAAAGACTGGGCCCCATCAAACATCGCCGTTCTTCCGAACAAAGATAAAGTTTTCCACATAATCATAGTTATGTGGAGTCTCATGTAATTGTTCCCGCGACCCTCGCTTTGACGTTCAAATAGAATAAACTGTGGTCCGGAATATGGGTCGCCATGAAAATGACAGACAAAATGTAATAAAGTAAGCTCAGGCAAAAATATTTCTCCAGTTTCTAAGTCAAACGATAACGAAATCGGATATCGGTCTTCTAATTAAAACCCTTTCGAGAAATAAGAATAAAGTTCGTAATTTTATGCTTCAGAGAAGGGTGAAAAAAGGAAAAGTTGTCAACGAAATATTTTAATAAGTCTTAAGTTCAATAACCTTTTTAATTAGGTGGGTAGAGTGTGCCGGGTGTTGAAATTTTGAGATCGATAAAATTAATTGAAGTGCTTTTGGTAAAAGGATGAAAATAAGGTTGTAAAGCATTATATAATAACGACTATTATAAGTATTTGTTGCTATCTCCATTGAAATAAAAAACTGGCCAAGTGCGAGTCGGACTCGCACACGAAGGGTTCCGTACCACAAGGTAAAAACGCCGAAAAAAACATGTTTGTTGTATGGGAGCCCCCTTAAATATTTATTTTATTTTGTTTTTAGTATTTATTGTTATAGCGGCAATAGATATACATAATTTGTGAAAACAGCTCTCTACCTATCGCGGTTCTTGATTTACAGCCTGGTGACAGACAGACAGACGGACAGACAGCAAAGTCTTAGTAATAGGGTTCCATTTTTACCCTTTGGGTACGGAACCCTAAAAAGGGCAGGTAGCTTTTTTGTAAAGCTTATAAATGTGTGTTTTATGAATAACCCGGTAGATTCTAAAAGAATAGACGACTTAAACTTCTACTGGCCGATTCCTATAATTTAAGGACCATTATTGGTTGAAATTTAGACTCTTGTATGGTTACCAATAATGAAGCAAATATCTCATAGCTTTGCAAAGACCCTTCCATATACTAGCTATCACAGGTAAAATTATTAGCTTACGAATCTTTTTGTATGCCCAATTTGGCAATAAAAATGTTACCATTAGTAAGCAAAACCATTGGTTTTTTGTTTATAGGTAGCATATGAGAATAAAAGTCTGTGGAAAATAGTTTTTTTATGCACTGAGACACTTCATTATTAAAAAGTTTCTATTTCGGAATTGAATTGTTTTAACTGTAATAACCATCCGGTCCGATCCTGTACCGCTCGAAGTGGAGGTGCTTGGGGGAGGCCTATGTCCAGCAGTGGACGTCTTTCGGCTGAAATGATGATGATGAACTGTAATAAGTACTTACAGGTGTGTGGCAAGTAATACACAAAATACACAATTTATAAATAACTGTCCTGTTTCCTTTTTGTTACATTCATTTATGAAATAGTTTTTCTGAAAACAAAATATAAACCTTGAGTCATTATTCCACTACCTGTTCGTAAAACACAAAAATAAATACATGATATTATGTATTCATAACCACGTTGAATATTAACTGTAGGCTGACAGACCTTTTTTGTCATTCCAACCCTTTGAATTGTTTCTCTGATATCGGTAAATAATAGCAACATTATACTTTTGTGTTAAATTTTGATCTCCAATTTATGTTCGGTATTGGAATGGAAATTCCCGGTCCGTTACAGGTACTGCTTTGTTTCTGTTTATATAGGGACTGTACATACATACATACATTTTGTTAATAAATGTTTGTTTGTTTTGCTGTAGCCGACAGTGAGTTTACTTGTAACAATAGAACAAAATTCAATTTTAGCTGTAAAACCCGGAAGTTAAAACCTTAGTAGCAGAAAAATAAACCGAAAACACTACCAAAAAAGTTTAGAATCCGTCGTATTGATTATATTTGACGTCACAGTCGGACAGTAGAACCCTCCTGCGGCTCAGTTGAAACAGTATACGGTTACAACAAATGGTAAAAACTCGCCGCAGCTGACGAGATTCTTTGAAGAATGAACTCCTTTATATCTTTACCGTCGTATAATAAAAAGTGACTTAACGATGCAAATTTCTTGGCGGGATGTGGTTAGACACTATTCTAGTTTTGGTGCCACGACCACCTGGAAAACCATCCACCACGTAAGAACGCAAACGAAAAGTTTTATACATTTTCTTCAAAAACAATCAACAACAAACAACAATTTTGTTTTTTTTTTCTTTCTTAGTCAGTAAACCGACACTGACTAATATAATACGTAAAATTTCTACATTATAGATCTGTAATTGCTCATCATTATGATCTGTCTAGCCTTTTCCCAACCATGTTGGGGTCGGCTTCCAGTCTAACCGGATGCAGCAGAGTACCAGTATTTTACATGCAGAGACTGCCTATCTGACCTCCACAACCCAGTGACTGGGTAATACGGTAGCGTAGCTTAACCTGACCGATCGGACGGTGCGGCTGTTATTACCGTTCCGTGGCCGTTCTTAGCAGCAAGATCTGTAATTGGTATGGTGTAATAATAAAGAGTATTCTATTCTTTTTTCTTACTTCAAATAACATAAGCTTAGTACATTTGGGAACTAGTCGCACTAAGCGAGTAGTAAGTACATAAGTGCCCATGCAGAATACAAGCTTCGTTGAACACTTTGATCGACCTTTGATGTTGTAGAACCCAGTAGTAACAGCATAGCAACTTCTGTGTGAGTTCACGATAGAAAAGCTTACAAAACACTTGCTATTTTATGCTTAGAAGCAATGTAAAGTACTCTTTGCAAGTTAAGTATTCCTATTAAGGGGGAAGCGCCAGGGTAGCGAAATTCAACTTAAGTTTTTTTGCAATTTGCAGGTCAATGTCATGTTCAATGTTGTGTGTGATTAAAATATGATTTGCGAGCGTAAGAAATGTGTAGGTATAACTTTACAGAATTATAATCATAAAAATATTATTTATTAAAACTTTACGCACAAGTAAAAGAAATACTGTACAAAGGCGGACTTAATGCCTGAGGCATTTTCTACCAGTCAATCTTAGGGTGAAAAGAAGGATGCCCATTTTTCACCTGACAATGTATAGAAATGAAATAAATATTAAAATTCAGCTAATTTAATTGTACATTCATTACGCTAATCACAATTTTAAAAGAAGGCCAGGAAAAAAATATTTATTAATTTTTCTTTATGCTAACTCTACGTCTTATTACCTTATTTTGAACGCATCTCAATTACCCTGAACGCATCCAACTACTCATTTTTTACAACGTTCCGTTTTGCACACTGCTTCTTGACTTTATTCAACAATTTTTCTGAGTTTTATATATTATTTTAAGTTTTATTTAATCAATAACTATTTTTTATTAGTCTGTGCATAATACAGATCAATTCAAAATAACATGATAATTAAATTAATTAATTATGCAGATTATAATTGAGTTCGCACAAGTGAAACGGATTTTTTAGATATGTTCTGCGGTCAACGAAATGGGTAGGCAAGTGATGACTTTAGACAATACAATAGCAAAGTTAGACTTTTTCTAAGTAAACAAACCATCGTAAAGGCAAATCCTAACCTAAAAAGTAACATTAATATTTTTTGGCCTTTGTAGACTTTAAATCGTAAAAATGACTATATGACATTATTTTCTAATCTTACAGGTACTCTTTCTACTATACCTTATAACTATACATTAACTTTCATTATCAGGTTTTTAAATGTATGGAAAGTGGGCATTGTTCTTTCATTAATACAAACTTTTAAGTTCATATAATCTTGTTGAATTACTTTTTCATGAAATATCAATAAATAGGATTATATAAAGTATAATTTTGCGGGATACCTACCGCATCCCCCCCATCCCCCTAAGAGGTCAACTTGGTCACGTGTTTATTTCAAACAAACATATGTTCCTCTGTTTTCTTCCTGGTTAATGACACTAGAGCAAATATTTTTTTACGATACAATCTATATCTACCACGGTCATGTTCAGATGTTTGGTTTCTCTGTCAATACATTTGGAACGAAGTTCTTTAACGGAGCTTGCGGTAGGTGGAAACTTGTAGAAATCGTCACGTTACGAAAAAGCGTTATGGATCCTTGTGATATATTAAAAACAGACAAAGAAAGAAATTTATAGTATTTACGGTTTTTGGGGTTTCTGAGCAATGGTGACGTCAAAAGGAAAATCCAAGATGGTGGCTGCGAAAATTATAGATTTTTTAATCATGGGTGTCGTTTTTATGGTTTTAGAGGGTGCTGAAGCCAATAGTGAGGTCGAAATGAAAATCCAAGATGACGGCTGCAGTTTAAAATTTTTTCGTCATTTTAATATTTTCGCAGCCGCCACCGCCATCTTGGATTTTCATTTAACTTCGTTCCTGACCATCTGAATCCACCAACCCCACCTTTTTTATAGTTAATTAATTTAAGTGCGCCATAAAACAAATCATTCAGATATTATACATATATGTCATAATAAATGATTTGCTCTTAAATCATTAATCAGTTAGAAAACAGAGGAATAAGTTTGTATGGGATGAACGCCAACAACCATATGACCGCGTTTCCTCTTAAGCCCTGAACTAAGTTTAACTAGCTAGTATCTCCTAATAGTCGGTTCACCTCAACAGTGGGCGACGACTGAACTTATAAACTCTCGTTCAACACCGGCCTTTGTTGCTCAAATTAGTTTTCAATATCGTTTCATACCTATTACTGTTTTAGAAGGGGCGGGCGCCCGGTAACCTGTGTGACAGGTTTTCTTAGTGCAGATACCAGGGGCCTAAAAATGCCACTTTGGCAGAATCATAAAAGGATAACATAATGGACAGTTAACCGTTACGTTAATCGTATCAAATCCCATCGGAAAATATTTTTTTATTTCCAATCCCAACCTCTTTGATTATACCTACGTAGTGCAGCAATAAAAGAAAAACGCGGACTATCTTCGCCATATTACGATTCATAATGTTATCCTTTTATGATTCTCCAAAGTGGCCTTTTTAGGGCCCCAGCCTTCCACACAGGATTTATCAGATGTTGAAATCTTTATATTTTTAAAGCGCCTTTGTTGAAGAGGATTATTAATGTTAATAAATAATAATAAATACATTTCTTACGAAGCAGTGGTAAGCCCAGTGGTAACGGCCTACGACATAAAAGTTGTATGTCGTAGGTTCGACCCCAGACTGGCGCCTTACTTTGTGTAAATTATTCCATCACCACTTTTCTCAAAACGGTATATAAAAACATCGCGAGAAAATCGGCATGTCCAACAATTCGAAGACACGTGACGTTTTCCAACCTGCATTGGGCCGGCGCGGTGGATTATAGCCCGCTTGCTCTCACTGAGATGAGGCTTGTGTTCCAGCTCTGGGAAAATCATAGGGTGATTATGCTACATTTATTTCACTCTCAAAGTACAACGAAAAGTTAATCTCATCATCATCATGAGTTGTCTCCTATCTGCGATCAAAATTAACTCAATCTAGATTGAGATGAGATTGGATAAAAAGGCTAGAAAAGTAAAATTTTATTAGTTTTTTTTTATAAATGGTTATTTCATTAAATCACTTGCCTCTTTTTTCGTATGGGTTTCAATGGCATAGGGGGCGCCGCTCACGAACCGCGGGGCGGTGCGTTACGGCTCGTCGTCCCCGCGCTTACGGCTCGTCGTCCCACGCTTACATCTCTCTGTACCCGAGCTTACGTCTCTTCGTCCACCCTTGCCCCTCTCACCCCTCCGGCCTACCTGCTGCACTATCAACCGGCAGTCAGCGAGACGTTAGTGCGGCGTCGCCTAGCCGCAGCCGAGTCGACGTATAGGGCTTCTGATCCGCATTGGTTACGTGTCTACGTTAGGTTGACGCCTGTTTGACGGCGAGACGAAAGGCGATACGGAGCTGATCCCTTTCCGATTTTAACCCTAAATCAACAAATCCCAATTTGGAACATTCCTTGACATATTGTCCAGAATAAAATACCTTCCATACCTTGCATACCTGAGAATCTTAAAGTGCCTACCTAAAGGAGAACTTTTGTTACTGGCAAATTAATCTTTACAATATTTATCAGTTTGGGGACCCTTCCTTTCCAATTCTAATTACTTTCCTAGCAGCTTTTCTTTTTGGGTCCACACTTAATTCAGTACTGTTTTGGACAAGTTCGAGTTTATTGGGGTTCTGTAGAAGAACATAGAACCCCTAATCGATTTTCTCATATAAGCAGGAGTTAAGTGCACAGAACATAGCTAAAAATAGTAGCTTGGTTTGCTGACTGCTTGAGATTTGCATGAGGAAATTAAGCATTAATATTCGTAGAGAGTTTTTAATGCATCAAGGTTCAGCTACTTAAATTGATGAACCACCTGTCCATAATACATTGTGGACGTCTTATTTCTGGGTTGGTGTCGTTTTGACTCGAAATCAAACTATGTTTAGGTAGTTAATAAATCTGCTATTTTCACCCCTTGCCTCTAATGTACAGACGCCAGCACAACAAGCTACCCGAAACTGTAAAATTTTCCCAATCAACTTTGAACCTAATGCTTTAGCGATAAAGTTGAAAATCTATTAAAGAAATTTGACAGATTGTAGTAGCTTGATGTGCTGGCTGTGATATGTCTGTACATAAATATTCCGATCAATGCATCTAATACTTTCCATGCCTTAATACTAGGCTTGGCAGTGTCGTTAGTTGTAAACGACACTACTGGTAGTGCAGCTGGTAGTGTCCTTGCCAAAACATGGATTTTATATGCAAATGCAACGTGTGTCTGTCTGTCTGTTACCTTTCACGCTTTAACCACTGAATTGATAATTATGAAATTTGGCAGATACTTAATCTGGGAGCTAAAGAAGAACATAGGTTACTCTTCGCCTGGATATTTGTATTAAAAAATGATGAAATACAAAATACACGCAGACAAAGTCTCGAGGAACATCTAGTATTATACAACGTGTAACGTTAAATGCGAAAAACCTCTTAAGAGGTCATTGTACGAACAACTTTAACTATAGGACCAAACTTGAAATCGCAAAAAAAAATCAGCTGTTTAGTACCTACATTTTGACGAGTTATGGGAGCGTAAAAATAGGGAACAACAGTTTTTTCGCGATTTCAGCTTGAGTCCCAAGTAATAGTTGTTTATAATGATGAGTCCAATGACCTATTAAGAGGTTTTGCGCATTTAACGGTACACCTTGTATAGGTACTGAACCATGCAGAAAATTTGTGTGTTCCACCAAATACGTGGCAGCATTTTTATTTATTCACCAATCACAAAGTAACAAAGGCGGGATAATGGATGGTCGCCAGTATATAAGTGAATTAGTTAAGAGTAGTTAGTTTCGAGGACAAACTTACGGCACGGCTAATGAAGCAGATTTATTATGTATGCTACAAAGCTGCACGGTGGGTAATCCCTCTTCAAACATAAGGCATTTTGCGCTAACGATAAAATAGACGCCTGCATTATGATACGAAGCTTTTAGAATTAAAAGATTTTTAGAAAAAGATAGAGTATTAAACTGTTAGAAGGCATTCTTCAGGCTTATACTGTAGCGGTATCAACAACGCCACATGCGAACATCGCGTCATACTGACGTCACGCAAAATCCTGCATCGCGCAAGCAGAGTTTACCGCGCAACTAGCATAGATACAACGGCCCGACATGAATCATAGAGCAGTTGCCCGCCAGACACAACACCTGATCGGAGGATCCTCCCTTTTCTATAGAGTATGAGTGAGCTTTACACCCTGTTCCTCATACCTCTATGATACGCTCAGTCCAAACAATGATTTTTAAAAGATTAATCAACTCAAATCTCTTTGTCATTCTGTATCTACGAGGAGAAGTGCCTTTTAACGGTGTGATTGAAATATACGCATATTATATTATATTTGGCTTTGAAGAGTCTGCCTTGCAGTGGGGCAGTAACCGTTCCCTTCCACAATTAACCCGTCTCCCTATAAAGAAAGAGTGAACAGGCCTCTTTTGGGCATGCTCGTTCCATCATAGACCTGACAAATTGCTATCCATCAGGCGTGGTCAAGGCGAACCGTCACAAAAAAAAAATAAAAAAAAAACCGGTGGCTAGGTTACCGCTATTCCAATCAATCGGAACCAGTATGTAATTTCTAATGTGACATATATGATAATACAACTTAGAATAATAACAACCAGCTTGGAACAATTTCTTACTACAAATAACAGGATATATCTCTCATTGAAGTTCAAAACCCTTCTAATGAAAACATAACAAAGTCAAAGACCTAACCTAAATAAAGATTTCAATTCACCACATGTGTACTAGCTTCTATGCCACAAATTCTTGTACATTTAATACTGGGTGTGTACTCGGATAGTTTATACTGCGCCAGATGGCAGTACCCACTATCCACTCCCAGGACATGGTACACGCTTAGAATTTATTACAAACGTGTGTTTTTTACCGTTTCATTCTGGCTAACTTATCTTGACTGTCCCTTGTGAGTTGGCGCAGATAACGAATCCCTATTGGTCGAAATTGTGTGATTCCAGACATCGCTGTTTGGCTTCTTTGGGGAGATATGTTGTTGGGAAAATTCAAGTGGTTGGACATTTTGTTTGGTATTGTTTTGTGATGTTTTGAACTGCGAATGATATCGATGGCGGGACGAACGATATCGAAGGCGGGACCCATACCATTTTTATTATATTTTCTAATTCAAATGGGTCCCGCCTGCTTCCAACTTTTATTCAATTTAAAATGGGCTTGTTTGTAGCTTTTCAGTTTCGCAGTCGGGTTTTTTTATTTTTTAAATAACTTTTTTTATTTCCAGCTATTTCGTTTACAAATGTGAAAGATTTCGCAAACGATTTAGTTCTTGGTACGTGTTTTTTACGATTTGTCACTTCGAATTACTTTTAACTATATAAGTTATATAAATTTTTGTAATCACCTTTTAAAACCCTTTATTTCGATACCCCACTCGACAGGTTTCAAGAAAAAAAATTTTTTTTTGAAGACATATTGCGGCTAAAATCGACCATTTTAATTTTTTTTAAATTTTGATATACCTAGTGTCACTCTCACAATTAAGACGAATCTAACGGCACCTCTCAAGCTGAAATCGATCAAGCCGTTTAGGCTACAGAGCGTGCCAAAGAAATATACATACATACATACATACGTACACTCGAAAAACATAACCCTCCTTCTGACGCAGTCGGGTAAAAAGACCTTCTTGTATAAGTAGAGAAAATACAGGTTGAAATTGAAAACATGCGACAAATCGAAATGGGAGGTTATACTCATCATTATGAACAACTTTTACTATGGGACCAAACCTGAAATCGCGAAAACAAAATCAGCTGTTCCTTACATTACATGTTCGCATAACTCGTTAAAATGTGGGGATCAGCTGATTTTTTTTTCGTGATTGCAGCTTTGGTCCCTTAGTAAAAGTTGTTCATAATGATGAGTGCAATCTCCCATTTCGGTTTGTCGCATGTTTTCAATTTCAACCTGTATAATGAAAAAAGATGAGTTGTTGGTTAAATATCAGCGGGGTAATTGCGCAACATACTATCAGTAGGAATGGCTACATTTTGACAGTTCCACAACATTCATTGCGTTATTTACGATGTTGAGCAGAAAAAAATTTCTAACATAAGAAGCAATGGATCAGCAATATCCTTCAAATTTGTTCAGATTGTGACTGATAGTTTGTTACGCAATTAGGGTGCAGGTTTGTTATTACATGATTATTTTATTAACCACTTCGTTTTTTAAGTGTTGCTGAATATGTTAATCTTAACTGTAGTAAATATAGATATATTATGTATATCGTTCTCATGCTTTTTTTTTTTGTACTTATGTTTTTTATTCTTCAATTTTGTTTTGCGTTTCCCACACGCAGACACAGGCTATACGGCTAGCTATATAACGAAACTGAAGCACCCGTTTATCACACTAATATTATAAAGGCGAAAGTTTCTGGGTGTCTGTAGGGGTGTGTGTGTGTGTGTGTGTGGGTGGGGGTGTGTGTGTGTGTGTATTGGCTACTTTTTATCCCAATATTCCCACGGGATCGACATTTACGCGGGTGAAACCACGGGGCGCAGCTAGTATTATATAAACATAACATCACGCTTGCTTTGCCACAAGAGTTAGGCAGAGGTGTACCTACACACACACACACCCACACACCCCCACACCCACATGTGAGGTGTACATTCACATCTCACATTTCGCCATTTACATTACTTACACAAAAATATCGGCTTAGTAGGTGACTCGGCCGCTGAGTTTCGCCCGATCCGGCCGAGACAAGAATTTCATTATTATTATATTTTTGAGTGGTGTTTCGGACTATACTTTTTTTTCAGCAAATTTTGTACAGTCAGAATGAAAAATCCATTACCCAAATTGCCTTAATAAAAATTCGAACTTGATACTAAAATATCGCACTGCACCATTTTACATTACAAGTCTCTTCGGCTCCCGACTATAAATATGGCACGGCAGCTTCGTAAACAGATGTCCCTACCCATAAAGAGTTAATTATCATCTAAGAATACCGTCCCTTGCCGGCGGCACGAGAATAGATCCCTTGGGAACTCCTGCTCTAACTTTTTATTTTGTTACAAAGTTACATTGAAACTTGATATATTAGAAACTGTTGGTGAGGAATATTGTATGTGAGTTGAATAATGATGAGTTATGTTGTAGTTTATTGGGAGAGGTGATTGGTATGAGTTTCAGGGTGTTGATGATTTTTGTAATTGGTTTAAATGACTACTTGTGATCATTCTTAATGATTTATTTTACTTTAATAAAAAAACGGTAATCTGCCAATTAAATCATATCGGAGCATCTACTTCAAACTAGCTCCGCCCCGCGGTTTCACCCGCATAAGTTTCGATTCCGTGGGAATATCGGGATAAAAGTAGCCTATATGTTAATTCAGGGTGCCAGCTCTCTCCATACAAAATTTTATCAAAATTGGTCCAGCCGTTTGAGCGTGAAGAAGTAACAAACATATATACACACACACACACCTCCACACACCCCCCCCCACCATCACACACACATACGCACACACTCACAAACTTTCGCCTTTATATATTAATGTGATAGGTAAATAAAAGTCACGTTTGAACGTCAAAATTTACAATAAAATTTAGTTGATTCTATTCGCCCCTTTTAAAACTTAGTTTTCGTATGGAGAAGAATGTGCAAGAAACTCCACCGTTGTACATACACATGTATATACTACATCTACATTACACCAGCTATGTTTTAAAATATTGAGAAATATTATCAATATCTAACAGTAGATTATCTAGCTGGGCATAATTTCTGTAGTAAACTGAACCGAAAAATGATCAAAGATGTTAATAGCTTTCAAGAGGATGCATATTATTCTCTTGATAAATCTCATAAAGGTGCCCTCAGAAACGAGGGGTTGGTAACTTTTTTTGAAAAATTTCTTTCAATATGTTTGCACGTTAATAGTATTCTTATTATGGTACCCGGAGAGATACCAAAGAGCTTCATTCCTGGACGCCTGACCGGACATCGCCTTTGAGGTAGACCAAGGTGATGCGACGATCTGATAAGGTTTAATTGAAGGGTCAACATGGCCAAAGATCACACATGACATAGGCTTGGAAGGAAAAAGGGGAGGTTTTTGACCAGCAGTGGGACACAATATAGGCTACCCGACTAAACTTAGCAAATACGATTGTAGTAAAACCCTCCTAATAGCTAAGCTAAATATTGTATCCGATAAGAGCAAGTTCACGTCAATAGTGCAAGCAAGGATATTCAACTAACGACCTCCAATACACCTCCTTAATCGTTGCAATAATGGGGCTGTTGCTTCTTGTTAACTCCTCAGATTTATTAAACAATAATTTTGCCTTCTGCTTCTCTATAAACATCTGCCGCATATTACTTACAGTTGAAGTCCCATGCACCATTATCATCATCATCTGCCTAGCCTTGTCCCATACATCGTACAAGCAGTAAT
Source organism: Mesoligia furuncula (assembly GCA_916614155.1). Classification (NCBI taxonomy): domain Eukaryota; kingdom Metazoa; phylum Arthropoda; class Insecta; order Lepidoptera; family Noctuidae; genus Mesoligia; species Mesoligia furuncula. The sequence continues at coordinate 11,688,750 of OU744804.1, read as the reverse complement.
AAAATAACTCATCATAGCATACAAACTTCATTTCCGTCGACGAATGAGTGACAAATGTCACACGAAATATTATAAAGCAGTCATTATCGTCCATTTATCATTCGTCGTAGTAATAATGTCACATTATTACAAATATAATAATCTTTCACAGTTGTGTCGGAGACATTTGAATCAGGCATAATTATTTTAGGACTAGTGGCTTAAAACAAAATATGTCGATGGGAAAAAAAGGGAAAAATAATCAAAGGCACGTCTCTATTTTTCCACCAATTAGAAATATGAGTAGTAGATAATGTTCTACTGAAGGAGAGGAACTAAACGGCACCTATATTATAATAATATTAAATTTCTACCCTCATTTAGATGATTACTGATTCCTGAAATTTAAAGGCGCAGACTAACTTGCAAAGTTTGTTTGTGAAGTACCAAGTTTTTGTAACACGTTACAGTAGTCAGTGCAGCGAACGGAGCCGCTCGATGCAAGCATTGCGAGCGCATGTTTACAAAGAGTGCAGGTCATCCAATATCGTTTTGATTTTTTCTTCTTCTTCTTCCAATAACAATAACTAAATAAAATTAATAAAACAAACTCAACCTCTACGTCCGCCGTTCTGAATAAAGAGGGATGACGCTTGAGTCTAGTGTATCGCCGTTTTGTAACAAGAAATGGAGCGCGCTAGAGTCATATACTCGAAGCGAGCGTTCGCCGCCTCTTGCGTATCGCCGTTTTGTAACCAAGCTCGCCTCGAATACATTACAAACAAACGTTGCACTTCAATCTCCGCCTTAACATAGCACACGCGACTTACTGTGTACAGACCGCCATTGGAATACTAGTGCTGTGACATTCTGATTACTCACTGGCGATTTGAGTTTGTGAGATTTGAAAGTAACGTGTACGTTTGAGTCTTACCTGTTTTGTTATTTAGAAGTGATTAAATGTCTTTTATGTCATTTATTTGGGCATATTCTAACTAACAGGAATTAAAAACCAAAATATATGTATTTGAAACCTGCACTGTAAGCGCACTCCTTTATCCTCAGACTCGGACGAAACAATACCGTTGTCTGAACAGCTTTGTAAGCGTTACCAACAACGGAATATTTTAGGCATTATATGGAAAGACAATGCCACGTGAGGTATTCCTTGATTATTCTCAGCTGCCCAGTCGTCCTACATTTATCAAAGCTACACTGACGATGCGGACAAGTGCATAGAAAGGGATCCTTCCTTTTAAGTATGTACGGTACGAGTACGTATTGTATATAACTCGAGGCAACAAAAGCTACGCTTGCCGAGGTCGGTTCATGGATGGGTGACCATCCATTATGTAACATACGAAAGCCGTTGGTCTCAGCTGTCATTCATAGATCTTTGACTGTCGTTACAGGTAAACAGAAGCCTAAAAGTCTGACAACCAAACTTCCCGAGGGGTATCGTGCTACCCAGTAACTGGCTTGTGGAGTTCAGATGCCTATCTGAACTCCACAAGCCAGTTACTGGGAGCTACTGCCTAGTGCTCCATGCAAAATAAAATCAGTGAAAATAATGTATTCAACTGCGTCTGGTTAGACTGAAAGCCGACTCCAACATAGGTGGGAAAAGGCTTGGCAGATTAATAGTGTACATGGTCAAGTTACAAATGCCGAAGAAGTTGGGGAACTAATACGTCGATGTCAATACTAAGGTAAGACCACAGATATAGATAGACCTAGATAATGCAAGATCACGATCTGTATGAAAACCAAGCGTGCCATTTTTTGACTACTTACTATGACGTTACAAGCACTATTATAGGAAAATACACAATGATAGGAACATCAAATCATTCAAAGACGCCGCCGCGTGCGGCACCGGTCTCACCCCACCGCCCCGGGGCCTGGCCTACCGCCAGCGCTCACGCTCACCCAGCCAGCAGTACTCAGGACTGAGCGCAAAAGTGGCGGCTTACGATTTTTGTACATAAGCTGGGCACGCGAAGTAGTTGCTCTTGCGTTATCTAGGTGTATCTACCCATATCTGTGGGTAAGACCGTACATCACTAAGAGAGGAAGAACCTTGCTGAAAAATGAGATAAATGGCGCAATCGCGAGTGGTTAGGATGGTTATAAGAAATTATATTATCAAGCATTGGTTATATACGAACACGATTGTTTTTTTTTTAACACGCTTTTATTAGGTCGACCTGTATGTAACTAACTATGTAATGGAATCTAAGGTAACTAATTTAACCATCTTCCAAGAGTCGTAGCGTAATAAAAATTGGCAGCAGTATGCAGTTCTGATGACAATACAATAATATGGTAATGTCGAACTGATCTGATGATGGAGCCGGAAGATATGAACTGGAACTTCATGATGGAAAATCGTATCATAGCTGTTTTGGATTTCTTAGAAAAGTTTTTTTTTGTTTCTACGTGCATTCATAAAAGCGTGATTTTCTAGTGTTTTTTAAACTATTCATTTATTTACAACAAATGGTTGTAACAGCGGAATTGCTAATAGACCATTTTTCTCAAAACAATTAAGTATACCCAAGCATTACTTAACCAGCCTATAATATTCCGACTTCTGAGACACAGGCCTCTTCTCTTCGAGAGGAAATGGGCTGTAATCTACCACGCGGTCCCAGTGCGGGTTGGTAGATGTCACATGTCCTCAAAAATTTTAGTTCTAGGACATTTTACACCGGTTTCCACACCGTTTTGAGAACAGCGCTGATGAAATAATTTACCCAAAGTAAAGGGCCTGCCTTGGTTTGAACCCACGACCTAGTTGGGGCCGTCACCACTGCTCACCACTGCTCAAATATTACTTTTCGGATTTATTTAATTCGGCCACAAAAAAACCTTCGTAGACTTTTCAATTACCTACCTACCGTTGAAAGAAATGCCGTAAACTTAACAATTGATCTAATATTTATCTTGGTATTAATTAAAGTACCGTGGAAATGAAATAAAATCGTTTAATTTGTAAATAAGATATCAGGATCACTTTTACACGTCATAATATAAAGGAATAAGCTTTAGGATTCGACATTTCCTACCTGACTACCCCTGAGAAAAAATGGCGAAACAAACGGTCAGTCTCTTTTAAAGTCCCGACATAATCTTGGTCAGATCAATATGAAAACATTGTAGATTAATTTTACTTGTGCCTGAAATGGTATTTTGAGAAAAGAATTTTTCTTTGAAATTTTTTTAATAGTTTTGGTTTGGTAAGAATACTATATTTTTATTTCAGAATCTGTTAGTTTATTTAGTATTAGAAGTTTATCCAATTAAAGTGCCTAATCTAGATAAGATAAGATATTTATTTTGCAAATAGTTTATTTTCAAATATTAAACTTGCTGATATCTTAATAAAAATCTCTGATTTTAATTAGGTAAACTTTGTTTTCGTTATTGTTAAGAAAAGTTTTAGATCTCTCATAATCTAAAGTTGCTAATTTAATTTAGGTACTCAAGTACTTAATTACTTAAAGTACTTAATTTATTTAAGTTATCAGTTAATTACAAAAGGATGAGTGAGAGTGAGAATGTTAGGTTTCAAGAGTTTTGTTGTTGGTATACCAAAGTAGTTTTAAAACTTCTTAATAGGGTTAGGTTCATGATTTAATTTAGGCACTTCAATATTCCAAACAATCTAAATTTAATAAATTTTCATAGACTACAACTCAAGCTTCTACAGTGATTTCATAATTGAATTGAGATTAAACCTATCACTAGATAATACTGGTTCGTAGATGACACGTCATCGAATTTTAGATTCTAGAACATGCCGGTTTCCTCACAATGTTTTCCTTCACCATTTTGAGAGCAGTGGTGATGAATTCATTTAGACAAACCTAAGCGCCTATCCGGATTTGAACTTACGACCTAGAACTCGTAAGTCGCGACCGTTACCACTAGGCCACGCTATTACCTACAAACAAGCACTGGACCTGCGTGGCTCCGTCTGATCACGAGTAGGCCTGTGTCCCAACAGTAAGAACATTTTAGGCTGATTATACTACTAATTAGTAAGTAGGTATAAACAACTTTCTGTCCAATATACATACATCTAAACCATAAAGGAAATTAAATAGTTGCCACTACTTTTTTGATACTATAGTTGACCTCGTAACTGCTTTACCATTTTTGGTAACAATTCCCACCAAATTAAAACTTCACTCATGTTAAAACTATCTAACTGTTATATAGACAAATACACCTTGTCGTTTAAAGATGTGCACGGGACATTCAACCTAAGGGTACTGAAGCAGACACGAGATCGACTCAATCAAACTGCCTAGCCATTTCCCAAATATGTTCGGTCGGCTTCCAGGATAACCGGATGCATTTGAATGTCAGTATTTAAAGTGGAGAGAATGCCTATCTGACATCCAAAACCCATTTACTGGGTGACACAATATCTCTTGGTACGACTCAAAACTTGGAAGACTTGGTAAGTGCCAAGCTTTTGGGTTTTTGACTACCCGTAACGGCTGTCAAAGAATGATTTGACAGCCAGGACCAACAGCTTAACCTGCTTTCCGAGGCAAGGAGGAATCTGGATATATGTATAAGTGATTTGCTCTCAAATTACGATGTTTAATTTTTATTTTATTTCTTTACATATTTTTTGACAGAATCTCTTTATTATTTGACATTATATACCTACAGACAATTCAAAATTTTCACCTCTTTATTAGTGGTTGTAATGGGAATCATATCACTTGGTTTTAGTAGGTTTTTATTTATCCTTTTGATAGATTCTTATTTTGTAAATGTGAGGACTTTGTAGGCCTTATAGACTTTAGATCTGTAGACCATTTTTTATTTTATCAAGTACCAAGTGCTTGTTGACAGGCCTACGCTGTCCTCCCATACCTACTGTAATTTGGAAACATTGTAAAAGACAATTATTTTTAAAAAGAGTAACCGTGGAGTTTCTTGCCGGTTCACCTAGCTTCTGACGTTTCATAAGTGCCCATGTAGGTTTATGTGTAATGAAAAATTTTGATTTTGATTTTGATATTGGTAACCCATCCACGAACCGACCACCGCGGTACGAGCGCACGAACGTAAGCGCGCGCGTACGCGTACGCGCGCGAGCGGGCGGCGATACGAGCGTAGTTTAACCTTCAATCGACATGTGCGGCTGTTATCGTTTAGCTACACTCGTAGCTAAACGATAACAGTCGCATATGTCGACCGGAAGGACTCCTTCAGGTCGACTAATACCTAACGTTATTATTTTTTTTGTATAAATACATTCTTACGAGCCAGCCTTATTTTGTACTCATCATTTAAGTAAAGGACATTAGCTTCCTCACGACAAGGACCTCGTTCTCAAGGAGGCTCTACGGAGTACTTCTGTAACATGTCGAGTTTGCAACCCTCGCCGTTCGCCCCTCCACCACGTTAATATTTTCAAGTAGGTAACCGTCTTTCAGACGCCTTTCATAAATATCTAAAGAAACTGAAGGAAATCTTTTTAAGTTTAAGAGCTTGGGAAGACACAGGCTTGGGCTTTTGAAGATAGTGCAATTGAGCATAAAACTTTATACACTATAAAATATCGTACAAAGAAGGACTTAATACCTGCGGAATTTTCTACTAGACACCTTAGGGCGATGCAGAGAGAAAAGATGGCAGGTGCAACATAAGATAAACAGATAACACGAAACTAATTATAAAATACAAAAATAAATACATAGATGTCAGGGTGTTCGGTAATTAATGGATAACCTCTTCAGCAGGGCTAGCATGGCCAGAGACATTTTATCCACGGGGAGAAGAGAAAATACTATTCCCCTCTGTCAATTTTGTCCACCCTCCGAGCACGGCGACATGGGTGGATAAACTATTCACGGTGGACAAACCAGCAGGGCTAGCATGGCCGGAGACATTTTATCCACGGGGAGAGGAGAAAATACTATTCCCCTCTGTCAATTTTGTCCACCCTCCGAGCATGGCGACATGGGTGGATAAACTATTCACGGTGGCAGTAAGCAAGAGACATTTTTATAGTAAAATTAATTATATTTTTTCCAAGAGATATACTTAAACCCACCATCTAAAGACGAGGACAAATTTCTCCCTTTGTTATGTCAAAACATCTGTAATTTTATGTCAAAATATCTGTAAAATGTCAAAAAGTGATATAATTCTCTTTCCCCCTGTTGCCGTGCTTTGGCAGGTGGATAAAATAATTTTATCCCTTGTCAGTGGAAATAACCGGTGGAGAAAAGTTTTATCCCCAGCCCATGCTAGCCCTTCAGAGGTCAATTATACTTATTATTATGAACAACTTTTACTACGGGACTAAACATGAAATCGCAAAAAGAATCAGCTGTTCCCTACATTCATGTTCGCATAACTCGTCAAAATGTAGGAAACTGCTGATTCTTTTTCCGCGATTTCAGGTTTGGTCCCATAGTAATAGTTGTTCATAATGATAAATAATAATAAACCATTTATTATCAGGTAATAAAGACCCATAGATACATACCGTAACCTAATTATACATAATAATATAGTAACAATTTTGTTAGTAAATAAAACTTAATAACTATGTTAGTATCGCTTAGTTGCACTAAGTCTTTGCGCGTTCCGCTGGCCGTTGTCCGCGAAACCGGTGGAATATCACACCCTGCGGCCAAGAGCTTTCTTCCATCACTAGGTGTAGGTAGCATGTTGGTATGCGCACCACAAACGCCTTAAAGTTGTACAATGACCCCTGAAGAGGTTATCCATTAATTACCGGACACTCTATATATTATGTTTACATACTTCTCTTTATCAATCTGCCTAACCTTTTCCCAACTATGTTGCGGTCGGCTTCCAGTCTAACCTGGGGCAGCTGAATACCAGTATTTTACATGAATCGACTGCCTATCTGACCTCCACGATACTCCTTGGTAAGACTGGTTGTCAGACTTTCGGGTTTTTATTTCGAACTAGCTTCTGCCCGCAACTTCGTCTGCGAAAAATTTGCTTAGCTAAATATGTGAGCACCACCACGAGCAGTGGTGGCCAAGTGGTAACGGCCGCGACTAACGAGTTGCAGGTCGTAAGTTCGAACCCAGACAAGCGCTTTATTTTGTCTAAATTATTTCATCAGCACTGCTCTCAAAACTGCGAAGGAAAACATCGTGAGGAAACCGGCATGTCCTGGAATCAAAAATTCGAAGACATGTGACATCTGCCAACCCGCACTGGGCCCGCGTGGTGGATTACGGCCCACTCCCTCTCACTGAGAGGAGGCCTGTGGCCCAGCAGTGGGAACATTATAGGCTGATTATGAATGATTATATGAAAATATGTTTCAGCATAATAAGTTAAAATCAAACTAAAAGTCTCCCTACTCAGCTAATAGCTTTCAAACAAAATTAGCTAAACATTGAACTGTACTTAGGAATTTCCCAAAGTTTCAAAGACTAAGGAAAGCATTGTTTACATTACATTAAATACGTAAAAACGTGACCATAAATATGAAGTTATTTTGTTTTACCATAAAATAAAATTGTTCACGCAAGTAGCACCATTCCCTTAATGGGATTATTACAGTAAGTGACGATTCCACGTTGATATTCTTAGTTTCTACCTGTGATTACCATGAATAAGTTTTTAGGACAGAAGTTGATTATAAGATCAGAGAACGAGACCCTATTACTAATAAGGTTCCGCTGTCCATCTGTCCGTCCGTCTCTCTGTCACAGGGCTGCATCTTTTGAACCGTTATCTGTGCCGTAATGGGTAGATACTTAAAATTTCTCACACATTGTGTACTATGACTGGTCTATCAACAAATAATAAAAATAAAATGTTTCCCTTAAAAGAAAGGTTTATTTTTTTTTTATATGTAGTGTTATTTATTGTTCGGTGGTACGAAACGCTTTGAGTGCGAATCGGACTCGCACTTATCCAGTTGTTTCATTATTATAATCAAAATGGTAAGCGAAGTACATATTAACATGGATCGAGATTAGGACGCAAAATAATCACAAGTATTTAAATGTGTAATGTGTATAATCATAAGTGTGTAAGTACCTATGTAATGTGTAAGTAGTGTGTATTATGAAAGATGTGTCGCTCTCGTCGAAATCATAACCTCCTCTTTTTTTGAAGTCGTTTATGAAAAGGTTTCAGCTTTACTGATCCTTTCTTAACTTTGAAGTGGGAACTGAACCTTTACTGTCGATGCCTGCAAAAGATATTGTGGCGTTACGGTTCATAGCACGCAGAACACACAAACGTTCTTATAAGATAACAAAACCAGTATACTATGCTTATATCTGGGGCAGTATATGCTACTAAAGTCTGTTCTGTACTTACTCGATATAATATTGATCTAGCTACAAAAAATTGATTGTAATTACGGATTCAGTGGATTTTTTTATTTAAACAAGCACTCCTTCGCTATGTTTTGGACTTTTTTTTTAAATATTTTAACAGAAAATATGCAATAAACCCTTTTTCTTTAATATTTTTATGCTTTTTTTATATTTTGTAAATACGAACCAAATACATATTTTATTTTCCCTCCAATTTCAAGATATTAAACAACATAGGTACATGACTGGTGTTAATTTTTTTGCAAAAGAAATACAATATTCTCTTAGGACATTTTCTGACGAAATTCTGAATTGGAACAGTGCCCAAAACGTCATTTCCAATTGTCATGACTTAAACCCATTGGTCAAAATTCCCCGAATTTGTTCTACTTCTGGTCCAACGTCTGATTCTGCCATTTATGGAATGTTATAAAAGCATACAATAGTGCCAAAGCGCAATCACATTGATGCAATTTCAAAACTTATACCATTTTCTTTCTAGCAACACACGGACAATGTAAAATGTACACAGAATTTCAATGTTAGTTTTCCTTCGTCGACATTTTTTCTTAAATTTTCTTTTTCTTTTACCAAGATAAGCGCTCACGAAAGAGGTTTATCGTAAATGTTTTGTTATTACAAGCTACTACAACCTACTTTAGCATTACTAATCCACCACCTGAGTTCAGCTTTTGTTTATTTTAGCACTAACTACGAGTATTTTACCCTCAAAATAGCATTATTTTTGTAACAATCAAAAATATTTAGAAGATATTTTTTATATTCGAGCTTCCAAAGCAGTGGATACGCTATTTGAATGCAGCCTGGCTCGATGTCAAACGCTATGCTACGTTAAATCTGTGGTGTCGAAACCAATGAATCGTTTTAAACTGTGAAAATTCAACACAAACCGTCGCTAACTCCATTTTCTTTTGTTACAGATAAAACAACAAAGAAATATAAAACGGAAGGCAGTGTCAATGCATCGTATACTACACAAATTACTTTTGTCGCTCGGTATAAATTCGCTGCAGTAAAAGTGTTCGTCGTAACTATCGCATAACGTTCAGTGTCGCGACGACTTTTGTTTCGAGCTACAAAGTGGTGTTGTGATGTTTCGACTTTCGCCTATAAAGGGCGGCATTGCCGAAAATTTGGCTGTGTATGAAGATGGGCCATAAAAGTGAATTATTTTGCTCCCGCGGTGGCAAGATGCTACTTACGGTATACGCGGCCCTGGTTCTCTGGAGGATTGACTGCGTCGTGGAGAGTACCAAAGGTAATATCACGGATATTCAATGTTTCGATCATGTCACATGGTTTATATCGAATCGAAGAGAAGTTATTACGGCGGCTCCAATTTGGAAGTCGATGAGTTTTGCGGCGAGGAGAAGTAATAACCAATCATCCGGTTGGTGTTTTCTACATTTTATTTCGATTCGATAGGTTAAAGCTGAAGCGAAGATAATTGGTTTTCGGTCCGTGACGGCTTTGTTTTTCCGCGACGAAAATGCTTCAGATTGACTTTGGTCGACTAATGGACCTATTGATTAGTTCTGAACGCTCAATCAATACCGGGTTTATTAGAACGTGGAAACAAAACTGCCAATTTATTTTGTAGGTTTCATGAAATGAAACCTACATTATCATTATTTCGTTCCTATTAATTGAGTTTTGTGCTGAGACCTTATTCAGACAGACTTTATGTGCGAGGTTAAGCGAGCTTAAGCTATTCTATCCTTCTCAATAAAATAACAAACTACCTTATCTAAAATCTTACCTAGTCAAGAAGCATCGCTTCAAAGCACTAGTTTTATATTTTCCTCATTCCTCTCACTGCACTCCCGAGATACACAAAATATTTTTGCGAGTCTCGTAATCCTTTTTTTTCATGATTGCAATCTCTAGCAAAAACATGTTCCTACAAAACCCAGGAGCATAACAAGACGTACATAACATGCCACTCACATATGAATACATACATATATTATGTATATACAGTACAGACATAAACCAGTTGAGGTGTCCTTCATATCACAAATGTTTTAACCCGGACGCCCGCAAAAAATCCCTATTCGTTATTTATACGAATATGCTTTATGTACACTACGGTCAGAATAAAGGGGAAATGTCATATTTTGTATGTATGGCCGGGGACGCAGCCTAGTGCCAGATTTGGAGTAATTTGAGGCTCACGTGTCGGTGATATATATTTTATTTGTTTCCTAGGGCTGACAGCCAGATGTAGCCTTAGTAGGGTTACAAGTAGGGTTACCATATCTCAGGATTTGTCCCGAGATCTCAGGATTATTTAACTCTTTTCAGGATTACGGCCGGATTTTGTAAATCACAGCCAGTATTTTCAGAATTTTCAATAAAATAGAGTAGAATTTTTAGATCTTTTTATTAAAAGGTACAAAACAGAAAACAATTTTCTTAATATACTTACTTAGTGACCAAATTGGTAAATCAACTTATTTATCTATGAAACTTTCATTCATATTTGTTTTGCGACACCTTACGGGAGGGGTGGAGTCCCTTAGGGCCGAAGCCTGCCGGGTCAGCGGGATTCTCCGAAAGGGTTACCGCTGGCCCGGAACATAAAGGGCTAAGGAAGGAACACGGGTGGGTTTTAGTCAGTAAGAGTCTGACACTCCCTTCCGCTCCACCCAGAGCGGGAGGAGTCATTTGATGATTTCCCATACGAAAAAAAAAGGCGTGGAGTGCATTTGCGCCCCGCTGCTAATCGAGATCCTCAGTGTACAAAATTATGAATAATATGATTTTTTTTTACATTACCAAATCTGAAATTGCGACAAATTCTCAGGATTTTTTTAAGAAAAGCAGGCTGGTAACCCTAGGGACAAGGAATCGCAAAGGTTTGACCCATAAAATGGATAGATTTTTTGTCTAGTGTTAGATAGATAGAATAGTCTTTATTGCATGTCCAATACGGGAAAGAAAAAACAAATGCTTTGTACGAAAAGAGAGATATACTACGCTCATTCTATAACACTCTCATAGGTGCTAGATTCACATCTTCTTTTATATATGATACAAAAAAAAAAAAGTCGTCTTGTCACGTTTCAGCTAAAAGCTGTCAACATACATATGGGACATAACATTGTAACATAAAATTTACAGCTTTTTTGAGTATCTCGTTTGTTGAAGTTTGTTAATTTTACTGTGAAGCATTTTTACGAAAAGCTGGCGATTTTTTATCGTTCCTACAATTGAGCATAGTTACCTACATTAATATTTTCTTACAATGTGGGGACATTTTAAAGTCTACATTAGGTAACACTAAGAATGTTGTACCTATTACGATAAGAGTCAATGATTTCTAACTTCTTGGTACCTATTCTATTTAAAAATTGATTATGAAATTTAAAGGGTCCATTTTCTATTATTGTAATCTGAAGTTTCAATCTCTCATTGAGATTAGACTGGGTTCGAATAGGTACAGTTTTAGACTTGAGTCGTACGGTCGAGTACGGTCTAAACTAGCTGAAATGTCCAAAATAGCAATCAGAGTTTTGATTGGTAATTATCCTGGACAACCAACAAGACCACAACACCTACATACGAACAGTGAAACCGGTGTTGTAACCCCTTCAAAGAAAGGTCACGTGGATAGATTGCTCTACCAATATCTCAAATTAACACAGTCAAACCCAGTTTATGTAAAATATACGTAATATACGTTCTATGTATGTACAGACGTCAAGCTACCCGAAACTGTCAAATTTTCCCAATCAACTTTGAACCTTATGCTTTAGCGATAAAGTTGAAAATCTATTAAAGAAATTTGACAGATTCTAGTAGCTTGATGTGCTGGCGTCTGTACTAGAGAATCAAACGGCTAATGAAGTTTGCTCAATATGTACCTATATACGTGGACTTCGTAAGATTATTTGCCTATATCTGTAACCCTTCCTTATCGACCCTCGGACATCTTACCCAATATTAATTAAAGTATGAATTGTTAAATGCTTCAATAATCTATATTTTCCTAAAGGTTAATTAAATTGTACGACGATGTTATAGTATTGTTACAGACACTAACTTCTTGTAAATTAACGTGGGGATAATTAATTTAAGTACAGGTAAAAGAGAAACGGAAGCTACGAGAATTTTTCTTGCATAAATTCTAAACGTAATTATTAAAATGGAGACAATCTTGGTTTGTTATTCATGGAATTTCATAATGAATTCAAAAGTACTGTAAATACTGAGGCTACATCTAGAAAATTTTGAATAAGTTATATTTTGTTACTTGTTTACAAAACAGAGCCATAAGCTATATGTAGTAGAAATCTTTCCGTTACACAACAGCGTATAAATAAATATTGAATTAGCCACATCAAAGTGAGAAAATGATATTTTCCGCATACAAGTGTTGACCCGGAAAAACTACAAAAAAATAAGGGTTGTTTTCTTTTAACATTGCGTCTTTTCAAATTGTCTTCACACAGGCTCAAATACTTTTATCCTCACTCAAATAAATAAGACAAGTAAATTACCTAACCTCTATAAGTAGGTACTTACGGTTCAATATTGGTAATATACTTGTCGAGTCAAAAAGTATTTAACCCGTATTACTGTTGGTTCCATTACCTAATTAGCTTAAATAAATAAAATCATCAAATATTCCTCACCAAAAGCGCAGTATTTAATCATGGCATTACTTTATGGCGCAATTTAGGGGCGATAAAATCGCGCCGAAGCGGCCAAACCTTGAACTCGCAATACGAAAAACAATAAACACTCCCCTTTATTGCCCGACGTGGGACAAGAGCGGGCTATAAACTTACTCCACTAGTGGATACAAATCTGAATTGTGACGCTAGCATAAAACATTCATGTACCTACAGTGCTACTAGCCCACCGCGAGAGGCACGCCCCTGGGACCGACAAAACGTAACGAACCGACCTCCACCATCCTTTTATGTCCCAGATACATTTTTCTGCCTGCCACACACGGGGCTGTCTTCGGATAGATTATTTATGTTGTCACGCCACCTCTCTTACAAAATGGAAAGACACGGTTACTGTTCGGCACGGTCTCTGTTCGAAAAGCAAAACTTTTAAAACAAAATCAATGTTTTTATTTTTAGTTTTGACACTTCTAAAAGAGCGAAGTCGAGTTGCAAAGTTTTTATATTATACAAAAGGCCATTAAATCAATCACGTTTTCAATGAAAACGATAAAGAGAAATCCGAGGAATAGCTTGCTCACCTTCGGCAAAAAGTCGGTCTGCGGCAAGGCTTTCGACTAATTCTGAATTTAAATGCATGAGATCGAATAGGTTCACACGGAGTGGATCCCGCGTTGAGTTTTCCGATTGCCAGTGCTTATGTATTTAGGAGAAAAATGGGACTTTAGGTCGTACTTCAGCTTACAAAAGACCGTTATCAAAAGAATCTTTGTGAATAGATTTAAATACGCGCGGGGAGAGCTTGTCACCCTCCTTTGTGTCGAGTTGAACAATATTGTTTGAATCGATAGATGTGATTAATACTCTATAGTTTACTTTGATCTCGTGTTTTTGTATTTCTGGGTAAAGTTTGATATTTATGTAGCGTTTTTTTTACTTTTGTTACATAATATATAAGCTCTAACAGACTTAGAATAGTTTAAATAATATTAACAAAAAAGAGGGAAAACAAATCACAGGACATCGAAAAATTCGTCCGTATCGCTGTCAACAGGAAAAGTGCCCAAAAGGCTGGTAGCATTGCCACGTTGTATGTCGATGTTGATTTTTTTTTGCCAAAAAATTAGGCCAGCCCTCTGGTCATGTAAAGAGTCAACTAACCACTTGGCGATGTCTCGAAAAACCAAGTGGGACTCGGACCCCATGCCCTAGTGTGTCAACCCCAAAACGGCTCGCACATAATATAACTCCCAATAAGATTGAAATATTTTCGCCGTTTCGGGTTTTCCGCACCTGTAGCTTTTAGATATTGCATGAATCCCATTGTAGTACACTTCTCCTAGCAACTAATCACTCAATATACAGAATTGGTTTACATGTACAGGTAGTTTACGTGATTAGCTCTCTGTAGACATTCTCAATTTACGCATACAACCAACTATCGATTATTGTCTTAGGTTAAACACCGTGTAACATCATTGTATGTACACAAATACCTTACCTGATGCCTACTAAATATAGATTCGTGATACTCAACTGCGTATCCAAATAAATGAGCAGTTGCCCAGAGGGTAGCGGCCCCGACTTACGAGTTGTAGATCGTGGGTTCAAAACCAGGCAAGCGCTTTACTTTATGCGCTTTATTTTATGTAATTTATTTCAACACTACTGCTCTTGAAACGGTGGAGGGAAACCTCATGTGGAAACTGGCATAATTATGCTATAACCAAAAATTATTCAAAGACATCTGGCATCTACGAACCCGCACTGGTCCCACGTGGTGGATTACCACTGCCTCTCACAAAAAAGAGGCCAGTGTCCCAGCAGTGGGAACGTTATAAGCTATCCCAATAATTGTGTGAAAATAACACAGGCGTCAAAAATAATCCAAAACAATTTCGTCTTTCACAGTCAGACATTAAAAAACAAAAATAAATCCGATTCATTTATCATAAAAAAAAACGAAATCCGATTATATTCCAGTGCCATTACAATATAATTTACGGTCGGTGTGAAAGTAACAGATGTCTAGTGCAAGATAGAGCCCGCCGCATTTAAATAGAAGCGAACTGTCGTTGACATAAAGTGCCTTTGTGCGTCGCCCCTGGAGTAGGGCGCAAAAAAGAACTCCTTTCTAATTGTTTGCACATTTCGCTCCCTATGGGCCCGCACGCGAGTTAGTGAGGGGTGTCGATATTGCATTGGAAACTGGCAATTAATATTTATGTGCCCTTTGAGCTGAGTGTGAAACAATTAAAATGTGATATTAGTTTTTGTGCTTAGGATATTGGGGTAACTAATAAGCCTGAAAAAATATTAAATATTATTCACAATACATACCACGCTGGATGGAGAGAATGAGGAAGGCCGAAGAAAAGATGGATGGATTGTGTGAGGAATGATATGAAAGAGAAGGGAGTGAATGATAACATGACGGTCGACAGGGGAGAATGGAAGAAGAAAACGTGTTGCGCCGACCCCAAGTAACATGAGATAAGGGCAGGAAGATGATGATGATGATACCACGTCACCTGTTAAGTTGTTTGATTTTGTTCTTTAAAAAAAATAGCCTAGAAAGCACTTAAGTAAAGTTACATTCAATATATGAACGCATAATTATGAAATGAAATCATTTCATGTTGGTTCTTCATCCCGAACTAAGGCACTTATCTCAACCCAATATTTACACAACAAAAAAGAGCAAATCAGTCGCATCACATCCCCATTCTGCACACACTGTCAATCCATCAGTTTTCCCCACATCTCTATTGTGTTTTTAAATCACCATTGTTGTTCCAAGTGGCCATTTCTGGATCATTTTTTTTTCACGTCCCCGTAGAGAAGTCTTGGGTTCCGCAAGAAAATTGCCTCAGATTACCTTATCAAATGTCCGTCCGAGATTCTTGAAGGCGTTAAAATAAATGGACGTCATTATGGAAGAAATATGTGTTAAGTCAAAGTAAATTCTTTGGTTATTAAGATTGTTTAAAATATAAACGTCTTAAGTTTTGCTGTTTTGTGACATTGTCGCTTCGTTTGAAGTTTATTGGGATAATTCTCCCATAAACAAAGCTTTTTGTTGTATTTCTGATTCCATTCTTGCGGTTATCGAGAGGAGTTCGATTGTCTTATTGAAGGAACATCTTAAGAAATGTTTAGGTCTTCTGGGTTTTAAACAACTGATTGTAGAGGTACAGTCTGTTCACAGTTATTTTACTTCTGATTTTGCATCACTGTACAAATCACAGTGATCCTTATTCCCATTTTTTTAAGGTTCCTGTTGGGTTGCAGCCACTAGTGCCACTAACAAGTCTGGCAAAATCATTGTGATCTTTACTATCGTTCCTATAAGGTTGCAGTTAGTTTGCTACTATCAGAGGTAAAATAACTGTAAACGGACTGTAGTTATATCTAGTCAGTACTACAACTCAGAAGTTTATTTCCTGCTTTTTTTAAAAGAAATATAACTTAGCAAGAAATTCTCTTTAAGTTTGGCATCACTCAATTTCGAGATAAGTGATTCATTTTCCTGCTTTAAGAAACTTTTTTCACTGTGAAAATTTGTGATACTTATCTAGTTGTCACCCAAAACGTTATCAATTTCCGTGAAATACAAAACTCGTGGAAAATTTTATAAAAGATGAAATATCAAAAGGCGATCTCGGCGAACCACTTTTGATATTCCGGCAGTTTGACTGATGGATAAAGAGAAGTGAACACTTTGTGGAACGAGTATTTTCTGTCTTATAATCCTAAAGAAAATTAATAAAGGCTTTTAATTCTTTTGTTCTTTATAATATCGGTTTTCTCTTCGTCCGCGTTTGCATGAAGGTATAATATAAAACATCTATTCTTTATGTTGTGTCTACTGTTTTCGTTTATCATTTACATCCAAAATAAGTTGTAAAGACTAGTTGGATACAACACTTTTCAAAAAGGTGAATAACATTTATGTAGTTGACAAAATAAGTGTGAAACAACGACAATATATATATATGATGCATCATACATGTTTTTGACAAGTCTTGTCAACTTGTTGAAAACAAGTAGCACTACTGGTTTAAGGATGTAAACGCGGAGTTAGAAAGTACAACTGGAAAGCTCTGTATCATATTATTTTATGTCAAACTAGCGGCGCCCCGTTCTCGCGTTCTCTATTTATTCCACCATCATACCATACTGCGATCGCCAACCCGCCTGCCAAGCGTGGCGATTATGGCAAACCCCCCCCCAAAATTGGGAGAGGCCTATGTCCAGCAGTGGACGTCTATCGGCTGAAACGACGAGCGGCGCCCCGGGGTTTCACCCGCGTAAATGTCGATCCCGTAGGAATATCGGGATAAAAATAGCCTTCCAGGGTGTCAGCTACATCCATATAAATTTTATCAAAATTGGTCCAGCCGTTGAGCTTGAAGAAGCAACAAACAACACACCCTCACACACACACACTCACAAACTTTGGCCTTCATAATATTAGTGTGATATTTATATTTCATCAACTGCTATCTATATCTATACTAATAATAAAGCTGAAGAGCTATAGGCTACTTAACATTACGCCAGGAATATTAGGAGCTGAACAAAAACAAAAAAAAACAGAAAGCACCCTGGAAGTTAGGCAGACCTTTGGTGTGGGATGCAACATGTGTCAACACCCTTGCGCCATCCCATCTTCCTAGCACGGTGGGCTGTAATGGGGCGGCTGCTGCAGGTGCAGAAAACCTCAAACGGCGAAAATATTCCAACCTGATTGGGAGTTATAATTATGTTTGAGCCGTTTGGGGTTGAACCACTAGGGCCATGAGGTCCGAGTCCCACTTGGTTTTTCGAGACATCGCCAAGTGGTTAGTTGACTCTTCACGTGACCAAAGGGCTGGCCTAATTCTTGGCCAAAGAATTAGCATCGCCATACAACGTGGCAATGCTGCCAGCCTTTTGGGCACTGTTCCTATTGACAGCGATGTGGACGAATTTTTTGATGCCCTCCATTTTTTTTTGCTTATTTTTTCATATAAATGTACATATTATTATTATTTTAAATATTAGCATAGAGTATGTAAATATTATCATGTTATGGATTTGAAATAAATAACTTATAACGTTGAAAGAACCCTGAGCAAAATGCGATACGACGAGAAATTTGACGCAGATGAAGTCATGAGCAGAAACTAATAATATATAAGGTGCCAAGTAGACTACGGTCATTATAATTAAAGAGGTTCTAATTGTTGAACATTACATTTACCCTTCCGTAACATATTGTACCGCTCGTTAGTAATAATAATTAACTTTAAGTATTACAACTACTATTGCTTCGTAAAATTGTTCTAAGCATGATTATAACCTTTAGTTATTGTCGCATAACATCCCGCCTAGTTCCAAAATGGTTAGACAGAGGTGTACCTACCTACAGTACACCGACAATTCGCCAGATGTGTCAAGTCCCATGTAATACACGAGGTCATCAATCGGGTACAAATTCAGAATAAGGGCTGCTTATGATATTTTTGAGGTTTTTTTAGTTATTGCCATAAGTAAGAATACGTTAGAGTAGGTACAAAGTTAAATGACCTTTCATCTCAAGATGTTTTCTTAGCAATAATGACCCGGAGGCGAGTTAGGACAAATCATACCTAAATATACCGGCCTGCGGACGGAGAGTAATGGGTAGCTCACCGTCCGATCAGGACCAGGCCCGTGCCGGACGGCGCGTACGTGTTCCACGCGCGCCTCAAAGAGATGTCAGCATCATTGGAAGAGCCCGTGAGAGCCGAAGCCTGCCGGGTCAGCGGGATTGTCCGAAAGGGTTACCGCTGGCCCGGAACATAAAGGCTAAGGAAGGAACACCGGTGGGTTTTAGTCAGTAAGAGTCTGACACTCCCTTCCGCTCCACCTAGAGCGGGAGGGGTCATTTGATGATTTCCCATCCGCAAAAATAAAAAAAATATACTTAGTCCTTCAGAATATATTTCGACGACTAAATCTCAACGGAGTCTAGCCTTTGGTGCGGCAGATATTACAGTGCATAAGTCTGTGTGCGCAGACATCGGTGCACTCTCTCTCCTCTCACCTCACTCTCATAGTCCAAAATCATACCTATTAATTATCTGAGCAAATGGGTAATATTATTGTAGTATTACTGTAGCTTCTTGCTAAGGGTTTATATACCGGGAAGTACGAAGTAGGTACTTGTGTTTCTATTAAGATGCATCGGTATGTGTTTTGTTTGAATTACGTCACGTGGGTCTATCCATCTTACTGTTGAAGCGGTCGTAATTTGTATAACAACGTGTGGAATATGTTTTAGGTAGAATGATTTACAAGCAATTACAGTTTCATTAGGCATCGTTTAAACATTCATCTGTTAGTTACAGTAATCATCATCATCATTATTCTCTGAGGTAATACTTAATACGGGGTGGTTTCCGCAACTCCACGTCATTGCGCGTATTTTGCGTACGGTTTTGGGTAGGAAATCGATCATTCGATTCACCTCAGCTCCTCAAGGAAAGCCAGCAACTACGTTACTGAAAATCTCACGGAGGGTACCTGGGTTAGCGAAGTAATTTGGCCTGTACGTGGCAACCACCGGGCTGTTTAGAAGCACATGAGCTGCTGTCTCGTCGTCCTGGAGGACGACGAGACAGCAGCTCATGTCTCATGGAGTCACAGACAGTCCGGGCAGGGCCTGCATGGATGCAGGCCCTGCCCGGAATGTCTGTGACTCCTATGATAAAGAGGTGCTTATTAAATGATCCATGGCCAGTTCAAGCTGCTGTTACTATACGCTACTGTTGTTTAGGTCTGAGAACCTGTTTCGTGAGACGGCATCATTCTCTCGCCCTTATCCCAAATTACACACTTGAAACTTACACAGTAAAATAGATTTTTTTAAACTGATTATTCAATTAAGTGACTAGGTCATGTTCGTGAAGGGCGCCGTCAGTTGGGGCTGGCCATCACTCAGTTGCCTCGGCTTATTTTTAATTATTTTATTTTTGGATTGTTGTTTTCTTAATATTTGCTGTACTCTGGACGCTTATAAAGCGTACGTCTTTTTTACATCGTTCTTACATAATAATATAATTATAAATTCAACATTAATAAAAAAAATATTTTACTGTCCAGGCATCAAGGCCCATAGTGTGTTAGTTTAATGATGTAAATAATATTTTTGTAAAAATATAATTTAAAAAAGTGTCCATGGAGTTTCTTGCCCGTTCTTCTCCATAGGTACTGGCTTTGGAATGGGCAACTAGCTTCATATTTTCTGACTGACCGACTTCTTGACAATCCAAAAGTACCTGTAAATGGTTTAATTGAAATAAATGCTTTGAGTTTGAGTTTTGAGTTTGACTGTAGCTGTTGTTAATAAACCCACAAAAAATCATCACGTCTACGAAGTTTCGCTACCTAATTTAATTTGACCCTGAATATGTTTCCTGAACTAAAATAAAATAATTGCCCATTCTCCCAGCTATTATCCATTCAACATCAATAGACAACATCATACATCATTCATACAAAACCTAATACACTACAGATGCAATTAAAAAACACGGAGCAAGATCTGCCCCTATTCGAGGGTGCATAGTCCATCGATACAGCAAATCTTCGGCTCAGCAGCGAATCCGTTTAGCGCGTAATAAATCACCCTGCAGCACCCCAACACGGTTTCAAACTACGGAATAAGTAATTCGAGTAGAAACGAAAATCGCTTAGGTATTCGGTGTTTGCAATTTAGTTTCCAAAAATGTAAACAAATAATAACATGTGTATTTGGATAAATAACTGTATTAACTAACTACTCATGAGGTTCAATTTACGCTACTAGTTTGACTTTTATGACTTCTTCAATAGTACTAGGCATTCTAAAGTCAACTTAAGAGTCGTTTTACAGGCCACTAGCGCCGCCAATCGAAAAAATGTCATAACTCGTAAATAGAATCAAAAATACAAAATGTGGTCTATTATTACTGTAGAAAAGGCAATAACGTAATTTTATAACACATTGTCAACACTTGAAATATAGCTGTTTAGCTAAATCGTGCATTTGTAACAAAAACGGCCGTTTATGTTTTGAATGCACGATTTAGCTAAACAGCTATATTTCAAGTGTTGATAAGGTGTTATACAATTACGTTATTGCCTTTTCCACAGTAATAATAGAACATATTTTGTATTTTTGATTCTATTTACGAGTTATGACATTTTTTCGATTGGCGGCGCTAGTGGACTGTAAGAGGCCTCTTAATTTACGGTTTCATGCAGTTGATATTTGTTTACGCGGAAATAGTATCGATTAAAAAAGCCGGCCAAGAGCGAGTCGGACTCGCACACGAAGGGCCCCGTACCACAAGACAAAAAACGCCGAAAAAAAAGTTTTTGCATGGAGACCCCTTTCATTTTTATTAACTTTATTTTTATTATTTGTTGCTAAAGCGGAAATAGAAAAACACACTCTGTGTCAAATTTCAACTGTCTACCTGCCTGCTGACAGACAGACGGATGGATGGACGGATTTTAGGTATCTCTTAAGAAATCGTAATATAAAAAACGTTACGTGACGTGCGCTGCAGTTGCAGGAGTGCAAAATCGCTTGATGATAATCCTGATTTGGTAATCCTGATTTAATAACCCTGATTGTGTTGAACGAAACTTACGCCCCGAAAATGTAGGCAATGATAAATGATAAATGATTTATTTTCTGTAAGTAGGTTTTTACAAACACTTTTACACGTCATCATATTTTTTAAACTCGATGTGGTCGGCGTTTCCTATCTGACTACTCTGAGAAGAAAGGCCGAAACAAACTCAGAGGTCACAGTCTCTTTAAAAGTCCAGACAAAATCTTGGTCAGATCGTGTGACGACCATGTAGATTGGTGTCTGAAATGGTCTTTTGAGGAAAGAACCACACAGATTGAGCGGACCTGTCCAGTCAGTGCACGCATTTGTCAGTAACCGTGCAGCTCAACTCAGAACTTAAGGAGCTCAACGATTCGACAAACAATACCAAAGACAGGACATTTGGGTAGGCCGCAAAAACTACTCAAACTGCCAGACCATGATTAAAATGAAAACAATGACCCACATAGTCCTCACATTCACAATAATTAAAATAATATAATACTTTATACAGTAATTATAATGCTTTCGGAATTTTAGTCTATGATCATACCCATTACCAGGAGTAACCGTACGTTTGCCCCTCTGGGGTACGTCAGATGTGCAGGGTACAATTTGATTACGTCATTACCCCATACTGGGGACCCAATGTCGTATCAACGATATTGCTAATAAACTCGTCACAAAATTATTTATTGTTATTATTCCCTTTTGGTTTAGGGGTAATAAATTGTCTTAATCATGATTTTTAATTAGCATTTGTTTTGAAAGTGTTTTTTTTTTGTTTTCTTTTATTGCAAGAGCAAACGTGAAAGATTAAAGTTATTATAATTCTGTAAAATATAATATAAGGTTTGAATTCATTTTGGCACTCGAAAGAATTGTTTAATTATTTTGAAGCTTAGTGGCGATTTCTGAGACAGTTCTTGGTGTATATTTTTTTTTATTACTTTAGATTACTAGTTTATTTATTTATAAGTATACAAATTTTGTATTAGGTTTGTTGAGACTGTTTTTACTGACCGTCACTTGTCCTTAAAGGTTCATTAGAAAGCCAGCGTCAGACAGCATCTGTCTGACATTAATAAAAATTAAAGCTGAGATGAACCTTTTTATCGCAGCCGTAAGACATACGCTATTTTTTGTTAAAACATTACTTTCAGTTTTTATGTTGTTATTTGTATTCTGTGTTTCACGAAGTGACTGTGTCCAAATAAACATTATTCTTGTTTTAATTTAATTTTCATAAATTGTTTGTTCTTATTTTTGGCAGTTGTTGGAAAAGGTTGGCTTGGGTGTTAAATATTAAGGTATTTTATGTTTCTTGGTAGTTTTTCTGCCCATCCTATCATTGCAAATGATCTCTTCACTATCGTCATTTACCGGAGTTATACCTATGCATAAAACCCTTTAGGTAGAAAAATAGCTAAAACTGAAAATTGTTCCATATTTTAACAGTAATTGTTTTGCTCAACCATGAACGTGAGGTCATGTACGTATATGATTGTATGCATTTATCAAGCCATGCAATTTTCCTGAGACGTGCATAACATTAACGAATCTCGCGTTAAAACTCGTGACTTCACGGTAATGTATTTTCTCTCCGTGCAACAATTGTAACCGCATTTACGTATTTTATAACATTTTGTAGCTAAAAACGTGAACTGTACGATATGGCATACTATTTGAAATTGAAAATATACCTAATAATAAAAATGTTATGGGCCCCGCCTGCTTCCAACTTTTATTTAATTTAAAATGGGCTTGTTTTTAGGTTTCCGTTTTTTTAACTTAAGTGTTTTACTGCAGTCGGGCTTTTATTTTTTTAATTACTCTTTTATTTTATATTCTGTTTGTTTGTTTTCACAACAAGAATGATGTATCCAAGATTTCACAGTTTAAAAGATTTTACATTGAGTTTCTTGCCCGGTCTTCTCCATAGAGATCGAAAAAAAAGTGACAGGCATCATTATAACCATAGATCGGAATAGGTAGAGCTGTTTTATGTACTTGCCATAGGTTAGAATAATATGGATATTCCCTTTTAGTTACGAAGTTAAGTTTAGTTTCGAAGTTACCGTTGGTAAAGGATTGAATTCTAGTGGCGCAGAAAGAGACAAAAACAGGTGCGTCACTCTAACGACAATAAAATCCCGTAAAAATCCCGTAGTATCAGTCGGAATCCCGTGGAATATCCATATTAACATCAATGTTTGCGGTCAATGAACCTAAATAGCTCTACCTATTCCGATCACTGATTATAACACTAGAAATAGGAACAAATTAGACCAACCGCGTTTTCAGATTGTCTAAAGTAAAATCTACTGTAGTGGGTTACTGTGTAAAATGTTATAATAAAATACCACTCGATATTCTTCAACTAAATGAGAAGAAATTTTTAAAACAAGCTGTAAACGCACACTATGTAGACAAGCATTTTATAATTGGATTGGATGATTATATAGTAGATAAAATGCTTGGCTTAATTCTGGTCCTGCTCCACAGGCACTTGGGCTCACTAGTTAAAATTTCAATATTTGGTAGAGATTTTTTTTTGTATTCGGACCTTACGATCATAATGTTTACTATTTTAATTTTATTTAATCAGGTTTTAATTGTTAAATACATCAATATTAAATATCTCTTCCTGTTTGGTAGTAAAATTTTATTCATCTCTTAAATAAATTGCAAACTATAGTTTTGTATAATTTTGAAGCATTTTTTAAATGTTTTAAATGTAAGAACCATGGATCCGTATATTACGATTTTTTGCTGTTGACTTGAAAGAGCATGGCAGTTGAGAATGTGTCATGCTCACTTAAATGTCTCATTGATGGTGGCGCGTGTGTTGGATCATTCGATTCCCTATTAAATGGTTGAGCTGGATGGTGCTGATTCACGCGTTGTTCGTGAACGGGCGCCGTCGGTTGAGCCTTGTATTTTGAATTGTTTCTTCATTTGTTTTTTTTTTACATTGTTCTCACTTATAAAAGCAACAAGAATAATGTATCCCACAAAAACATTTCATGTTAAATGTTGCCAAGACGAGACCATGTAGCTCGCACTGTCAAAAAGTAATCATATCTCATGTAGAGCCAAGCTTCTAACTCTACACGCCCTAACTCTACAAGGCCTAACTTCGCAAACTCTACACCTTAGTCAAAATATATGGCTTGGCCGTTCCGTTCGTATGAGAGTTTTTCACCTTACGCTCATGTGAATGTAGCAAAATGGCCAAGCCATATATTTTGACTAAGGTGTAGAGTTTGCGAAGTTAGGCCTTGTAGAGTTAGGGCGTGTAGAGTTAGAAGCTTGGCTTTACATGAGATTATGATTACTTTTTGACAGTGCGAGCTACATGGTCTCGTCTTGGCAACATTTAACATGAAATGTTTTTGTGGGATTTCATTTCTTTTTGTAAGTTGCTTATGATATTTACGAGTATTTTTTTTTCCTTTCTTTTTTTGGGGTTTATTTATAACAAGGACCCCCTATATAAATTTTCAGACCTCTAGCATCAAAATTTACGGAAGTCTCATACAAACTTACCCCCCTAGATTAAGGGGTTGGGGGGGTAAAAGTTTCAAGTTTTAAGATTTTTTTGTTGTTTGTGTAGTATTATTAGCTTTAGGACTTCAGGAAGAACCTTAAGAATATTGATGATCATCAGTCAGTGAGTCAGTGACGAAATGGGGTATTTTAGATATCAATAAAATCTAAAGTATAAGAGCTATGCAATTGAAACTTTATAGGTTTAATAAGTCAACCACTGACATCATAACCCGAAAATTTTGTTTATCTGGTATAATCCAAAGCCAAGTTAAGAAGGTTCAAAAATACGACGAAGTGCTTCGAGAAAAGGTAGGTAGTGCCCTTGCGCTTCGCTTGGCTCGTCTCGGCGGGGGCACTCCCGTGCCCCCAGACCTAAGAGTTTTTTGCCCGTTCTTCTCCATAGAGATCTATGTTTTGGAATGGGCAACTAACTTCAACTTTCTGACTAACTGACCGACTATTTAATTTAGACAATTTAAACGTGCCTGTAAATGGTTTACTTGAAATGAGTGCTTTGAGTTTGAGTTTTGAGTTTGATGTAGGTTTTGGAACGGGCTACGGGAACTAGCTTCAACTTTCTAACTAGCCGACCGACTCCTTGTCTGTAAATGGCTTGTTAGAAAAAAATCTTTGAGTTTGAATCATTTCATGCTCAAACGATTAAACAGAAATGTGGTCCACTGCGTTAATAAAAATATATTTGAATAAATGAAAACTAGCGCCAGGATGGTGGTTGGACACTTTACATTTGCATATCAATTGCCACATAGCAGTCTCGTGCATGCAGAAATTCCCACAAAAATATGCTAAGCGACCTCTTTATTAAAATCATGTAGCTTGTATTTTTAAACCTTTACATTTAGGTACAGTCTGTGTTCTTGACATCCAAGACGAGTTATTAAAGCGTAAAAAGGTCTTTTCTTTAATCTTTTTGTATTTCAGTTACTTAAAATGTTTTTTTTTGGCAGTTCATTAACTCTTGACACAATATTAAAAGATTTTCATGTTACATTATTTCTTATCAGACCTTCGTCAAATTCATTTTAATATTTTTTTATTTATAAAATGTTTTCTAAACTGTTCGTGTTTTTTTTTTATTTTATCTTTTAATTTGAATTTGTTAATATCTATTATTAAGTATTTGAAATAGTAGATATAATTTTACCCCTAGTTTTAAAAACATACGACGGACAGCCAACAAAGTTAGATTCTTATTCTCAGACAATACGGATCCCCGAAAAATAGATTGTACAAACTTTGCAATTCTAGTTTTCCAGAAGAATCATTTCCAATTAATTCTATAGTTTTCGAGAAGAATCCTTTTTTATTTTGATTGACTTTTGATTAAAGTCCTGCCTAATCAAGAATCGGTAAAAATTGTAGCCAAAATTCAACGTCTACAAAAACTTTAATTAACAATTCTATTACTTGTTAAAATGAGTACCTTTTTCTTGAAAGACACTCAACAAAAACCTCTTACATTGTTATAAAAAAATATAATACTTTTCTATGGAGCTTATTTGAAGACTGAATAATAATTCTTCTTATCTTCTCTTCTCTCGTCTTAAAATAAACCAAACCAACTGTATAAACCAAGTAAATGTTTATCAGACAGATACTATGAAAATAAATTGACCTTCAAAGGAAATCCTTATTACGACCTTCCCTTTCATGGCTTCGAATTATTCAGGTAATAAAAACAATCTGTTTCCCTAATATGAGGTATCATTTATATCTATTAGGAAGATTGACACTCCCCGATCCAAGGGATGGCATTTACTACGGCCAGAGCCAAAGTATGGCCATACAATACTTATAACGTGGCAATACCGCCAGCCCCTTGGGTACATTACTAGACGACAACGACAGTGACGCGAAGGAATTTTTCGACGTCATATTTTAATTTGTTGATAGTTTTAGTTAGGTTAGGATATTATGTTTTTTTTATTGTTTGTCAGTTTATTTATGGCTGATTTCAGTCAGATAACTTTTTTGCGGAGAATAATCGATGGCTCCTAAGTATACTGAGTCAACTATAATTCTTTATAAGTATAGTTGACTCAGTATACTTAGGAGCCATCGAATTATGACAGTTTGACATATTTTCTATACAAAAAGTTGAACCCCCTTACTAATAAACGATGTACCTATAGCTTTGTTTATGTTTATATAGCTCTGTCTCTTAAGATACAGGTTGACCTAGTTTAAAAGGCAGGATTATAATAATTGAGTACAGATTTTAACATAGAACCAGATATAATTAATATATTATATCAACTATTATTCAACGATTATAATATATCAACTAGGTTCCCATCTGTATTTTTATGGCAAATAAATTTATTATTATTATAGCGTCTGTATAGTTACACAACGCTTTGTCTTCTTCATTCGAAAGTCAAATTACTGACGACTGAAAAAGATAAATCGGTGTGTAACTATTCATCTGATATAATTCGTTTATTAGTAAGGGGAAAACTCTTATAACTGAAGTTTAAACATGGCCGTTCGTAGCTTTTGCTTTTTTGAGCTTTTTTTTTGTTAGATATCTGTCTGAGTGTTGAAAAATCAGCCCTTATTATTAGAAGTTTATCCAGTGTTTATGTTTATCCTCGTAAATAAATGCAGATTTTAGGAAGACAAAGTTACGGAAGGTCGGTAAAGGCGTTTTGAATTTTGTTTTGTCACTGTCCTAATCAATCTTGTGATGAAATTGACAGGTGACATGATCCAGCCAATGGTGGGCCATGTTGCTGTCTATTTCAAATCGGGCACGCAGATTTTAGAAGCTAAAATTAAAGGGTTTCTACGCGAAATTCAGATTGTTTTAACAGAAATTACGGTAATTCGATAAGTAGAGAAAAAAAATCCTACGCTGATTCCAAAATAAATTCGAACTTGCTGGTTTCATAGCCTTATTTTTCTATTTTTAGCGCTTAAAATTATAAGATGGAGTTGGAGACGTCAAAAAGTACTTAAGTAGATTGGGAATACTTTTGGTGCCTCCCATGAAAAAAAATCACATCGTATAATGTCAATTTTAGGGAAGACCGTAGGTACCTAATGAAAATGCAATCATGCGAACATTGAATCGATTCAAACCGAACGAAAATCAATTCACTCAAAAAATCATTCACAGTCGTGCACCACTGGGTACAGGCGCCAGCAGCACATCATCAACTTTATCGCTAAAGCATAAGGCTCAAAGTTGATTGGTTTTTTGTAGCTGATGTGCTGGCGTCTGTACATAGTAGATACATAGAAACTATCCGTCTTCACTCGACAAAAGTACTAAACTCGCTTATGTATCGACTACTAAGGACATATTAATAATACACAAAATTAGTAACTATAATCGATTATCCTTAATCGAGTTACTAATTTCATAATCGATCAATTAAATTACCACCTCTAAAACTGTCAAGTGTCATACTTGAAGCTTCTGATATCAAGCAAAAAACGTCTTCAGGATTTTTGTTATTGTGTTATACGTGGTAAAAATATTTAACTCTTTAGTCAACTTTTGAAGAAGAATTTGTAAAATTTATTTTAAATGAACGCTGTTTTGAACAGTATTTGTTATCACGATACGATATTATCAATTAGATACCTAAAAATTTACTTCTTACCGTTTCTACTCCAACCCGAAATATCCAGGTAAACTTCTTTTAACATTAAAAATTAAACAAGACTTTTATTTTTCCAACTTTTCTTATCGTGTTTGCTTTACGTCACGATCTTAAAGTACAAAAAACTGATGAGGGTAATTAGCTTAGTGGTCGTTTAGAGATCGTTCGAGAAAATAAGCTCAGTATTTAAAGGCTTCACATTTTCTTCGTGAACTCCGCTGTCTAAATTATTTACCTAAGGTATATACTTAGGTAGTTGTTCCTTTCTTAAGCGTTGATTTGTAAATGAAAAAGTTGCTTCAGCGGTTTTGCTGGAACGATTTCTTTTTACTGTCTTAAGATTTTTGGAGGCAGCTGTGAACCTTAGTTATTTCACCATCGACCTGAACTTAGTGTTAGATACTTTTTTGATAAAAGCCGTGGAAACGGGAAAAAAATTGGGGTTATTGTCATTACTTCCCAGAATTTGATCCTTATTAGGGACACTATCGAGTGGTTTAATAATACAGTGTGTTTTTTTTTATCAAAATCAACGGGTTTGATTCTTGGCTAGAAATATTGATTTTTCAAAAATCCAATGATGCAGTTTTAGTTTTCATCAAATTCGAACCCGCGACTCCTTTGAGTACTTTTCGCTATTCCTCATAGTTTCGGATTTGGTCATCCACGCCCACTTGAAAAATTCACCCTGTATACATATATAGGTACACTACATACTAATTCCATGTCCATCACTTACCTTTTTTTATGGCAATCCGAGATTTATAAATGTCCGTTTTAGAAAAGATGACAAAAGACTACAAAGACGTAGTTTGATCAAAATAAGAAACCTTTTATATCGAGAAAACGTAGGCAGGACCACTTTATCGTAATACTATCGGAAGAAATATGGTTCATTACACATCACACATAAGTTTTATTGCCAAAAAACCTGGTCTTGGCGAATATTGTTTTATATATTATTTCGTTTTTTGGACAAGCTTTGATGCTCCGTTTCTCTGGTTCGATAAAAGCAAAATCGTTCTTTAACTAAGTGTTCAGAAACACATTATGTCAAAATAGCAAATGAGGAGGTGAAGAAAAAATCCTTACTTTTCCACTTTTTCTAGTTTTGGAGAAAACAGTAAAATGTAAATAACTAACTGACTACAACATCTGCATTTTGTTTTAGTTGTGTCATTTAAACTAGTGTTTTAGTCAATCTGATGTACCAAATGGCTGAAAAAAATGATAAGAATCTTAGGTTAATATTTTGAAATGAAATTTGGAAATGTGAGGTTTTGATTAAACATTTTTGGAAAACTGTGGTATTGAAAAAATTTATATAAGAAAAGAGGTCTTTTTGCTAAGGTTTTAATTATTTGCTTTAATCAATTTAACATTTTTTTGCACATAGACTAAAAAAAACATTTTTTGTTTTAAATGGAAAGTTGACGTTTTGTTCTTCACCTCCTCAAATGTAATCCTCCACAACCATCAAAATTATCAGGTCTTTTCCGTTGAATACTTGGAATACCTACCGTCATAGAACAACTAGCTTTTGTCAGCTGCTTCGCCCGCTTGGAGGTCAGAAATGATCCCACGTGAACATACTGCCGGGATAAAAAGTATCTAATATCCTAACCTAGGTTTAAGTCTACTCCTGTGCCAAATTACATCCAAATCCGCTCAGTGAAGCGTAAAAATGTAACATACAGACAAAGTTACTTTCACTTTAAACATAATATAAGTATGAATTTGACTTATTTATTTTTTGAAGTGAAAACTTCTTTAGCCGCGTTTTTTGAGATAGGAAAAAAACCATTGAACTCGCGACACTGTTACCGTAATCGACACCGCGTGTCTTTTGTTTATAAGACGATTCAAAAAATAGACTCGTAATTGTTCAAGTTTTCACTTCTGTTGTCGCTCCCGGAGTGCCACTTTTTTTTCTAGTAACTTTCCTACATCACAACAACGAACATAGCTACAAAGATACAGACACCCTCCATTAGCCTTACCACTCTGGAATAGAAAGGCTACGTCTATTACTCTCGAAGTAACAGAGCTAGCCTCTTAAGCTTCCGTTCGGCCACATTTAACACAACATCTTCATATACCTTTACGAGTGTAGGTCACAGCACTGCTGCTATGTAACTGTTTACCTGTCAGTAGATAGACAGAGACGTAGGTACTGATTTTGGGGTATGTATTCTAGAATAAACCTTGATTTTAAATTTAATACAATGTAGGTAGGTAGATAATCTGTCAGTTTTGACTCAAAATCATTCTTACTTTTTATTTTTAGAAACTAACGAATATTTGAAAGTTTGGTAATGGTACTTGCAATCGAACGCTCAAAACCGCAAAAATGTAGATATCTAAGCACATACACCACTTCTTAAAATCGTAATTGGCTGCTAGCATAATTACGTCTGGACAATGTTACAGTAGGAAGTATTTCACAATAATTAGTGAACACGGTGTTTGATGATCAAAAGATTCTGAGTAAAGAGTGTCGATTTAATTAACCTCATCTTCTAATCTTTTTGTTTTTTGCTGCCGGAGTGGAAATCCTCATGGATGTCCTCCACCCTGGGCTGGGCAGACGGGTCTGTCAGACTCTTATCCTCTCATACGTTTTGAAACACCCCATCCGTCGGAGTAATTGAATGGACGCAGTGAAGTCATTGTTTTCACAATGACAGTTACAATAGAACAATGACAATAGTTGTGTACACTTGGTGTACTGTTGACGTTTCAAGCATTTTCTCTTATGTACACTTGGTGTACACTTGACGCTTGAGGGGTTGTTGACTAAAACCACCCCGGTGTTCCCTCGTACGCATGGTAAACCTTACCTAACTATCATCAAGCTATGTACCTACAAACTTCTGTCTACCTATAAAAGCCATAAACTTTCCAATCGACTCAGAATGTCCCTTTAATTTCCATGTTAACCTCATTCACCCTACACTAATACCTGATACACAGACGAGCTTTGTATCACTTCCACCGCTCATTTACTCCGCTGATGAGGGAATTAACGTCTGATGGTAGGCGCTCCATCTGTCTCGCAGTGATCGCTGTGTTCATTACACGAATATGGACCCCGCAACCTGATATATAGCTCTCATTGTCGCGAACTAACAACAGTCCATTCTGGATAACGGCCCGCTTTACTGACCTCATGCGTCCGGGTTAGTATGGCCAGCATTCATATTGAAAACGGGATTCGGATAATATTGCTTCTTTCGGTTATTGACAGCCGATTTTGGAGCCAATAATGTGATTGCTGAGGTTATGTGGCCGAGAACGAGAATTGGTTTGCTGGAATTATGTTTTTTGGGTTGTATGATTGGGAGTGGTTTTAGTTGTTCGCAATTATTAGGACGTGAACTTATCAACATTCAAAATTTCATTTTGTTATGTAAGTATTGAAATTCTTAATAGATGATAATTGTCTTCTTTATTCATAAAGGCACGATGTATAAAAGGTGTAACAGAATTAACGCAAGTCCTAGAAGTAGTTTGTTCATAGTTGACTACTGAATCGGCTTCAGTAGGTAACTTTTAAGTAGAGCCAAAGAAAATGAAATCTTATTCCAAGGCAATAAATAAGACTCAATTTTAAATGCGTAAAGTAATTAGCATTGCTTTACGCATTTACGCTTTACGCAATGAACAAAACTTAGCAGTTTTGTTCCTTGTATTATGATTTTAACTTAATACTCTAATTGGGGTGTATGAGGCATTGCGTTAATTATGTTACAGGTTGTATAATAATTATAACATTGACTTTTCCTGCCTATAAACTTCCAGAATTTAATATTATTAGGTATTGAAATTCGGAATAGATGAACCCTATATTCTTCTCTCATAAAAACATGTAGTGTACCTACAAGAACACTTTAAAAAAAAAATATATATTTTAATAATCTCTTAACTAACTATTTACAACTAGGTACTAAATTAAAAGAAACTAACCAACTATATAAATAAATATAAAACTTTAGTTTTATATTATATTTAGGCGTCGAAGTACTCGTCCGCATCGCTGTCATCCGGAAAGAATATTTAATTCTGTGCTGGAAAATGTTAGTTAGTTAATGTTAGTTAGTTCTTTGTGGTAGAAGGGTTGGTTGTCCGAGCAAACATCGTATGTAAAACTAGTACACATTCCACTCGTATTTAAATGAACTTTCATCTACAAAGTATAGGTTAGCGGTTAGCTAGCAGATTGGTTTCTGGAATTCTCAAAATGCTCAGCATACCTTATAGTAAGTACCTTATGGATAAGTTTTTTACTAACAAATGAGTCATAATACTTGAAATAAATAAATTGAATTGAATTTAATTGAATTGATAGTCCTCCTCATCGATTTGGATATCGGCTACCCTTTAAAATTATTATTATTTCCTAGCGTGTGTCAGAAAAAAATGAAGGAATGAACACTTCCTTCTATCTAATATGACTCGCCAGACCGAATTTAGTTATAAATACTCAATGACAACTAATGCATAACAAATGAGTCATGATACTTGAAATAAATAAATTGAATTCAATTGAATTCAATTGATAGTCCTCCTCATCGATTTGGATATCGGCGACCCTTTAAAATTATTATTATTTCCTAGCGTGTGCCAGAAAAAAATGAAGGAAGGAACACTTCCTTCTTTCTAATATGACTCGCCAGACCGAATTTAGTTATAAATACTCAATGACAACTAATGCAATAGGGCTGGCTGGCAGTCAAACGTATAGATAGGTACCTATAGGAGGGTTTTTTTTTTACGTATGGGAAATGATCAAATGACCCCTCCCGCTCTGGGTGGAGCGGAAGGGAGTGTCAGACTCTTACTGACTAAAACCCACCCGTGTTCCTTCCTTAGCCCTTTATGTTCCGGGCCAGCGGTAACCCTTCCGGATAATCCCGCTGACCCGGCAGGCTTTGGCCCTAAGGGCCCTCCTCGATGCAGACATCTCTTTGAGGCGCGCGTGGAACACGTCCTGGTCCTATAGGAGGGCTTTCTACGTATTTGGCGTTTTTCTGTTAGTGTATCGCGGCGCTTTTTTTTCGACCTTACCTACTTCTGAAGCCAAAGCCGAAACATTTAATTCCATAATAATTGGCCTCAAAGCATTTTAACATTAATAAAGCTAATTGCTCTACTTTATGCAGCTTAAACATTCGCGGAATCCGAATATTTCAGTTCTGTAATTGGTTTGAAGTGCTAACAAAGTGCACTGTTTTTGAATTGCAAATTGTTTGTTTGGCAATAACCAAATTAATATGAAAAGTAACTACACAAATACCTACTTGAACGCTGGATACCTTATTTTTATTAAATTGCGTATGCATTTAATGAAGCATGATTCTTATAATGATACCTAATGATTCATCAAAATGATTCTACTTAGGTAATTTCCCTCAATCTATATTAGGTGGTAGGGTAGTGTCTGTGTGGTGCCGGACTTAAAGAATAGCACCACCCCTTACTTCCCGTGGGTGTCGTAAAAGGCGACTAAGGGTCGTACCGGAGAATGGGCAGCAGCGTTCTCTATGCATTCCACTATCATACCATGCTGCGATCGCCATCCCCCCTGCCAGGCGTGCCAGGCGTGCAGAGCGATTATGGCAACCCCCCCCCCCCCCCCCCCCAAAATTGGGGGAGGCCTATGTCCAGCAGTGGGCGTCTGTCGGCTGAGATGATGATGATGATGATATTAGGTGGGTGTACCCTCTGCCTAACGTTTTGGGGAATTACAGGCGTGCGTGATATTGTATGCTATTAGGTACAGACGCCAGCACATCAAGCTACTACAATCTGTCAAATTTCTTCAATAGATTTTCAACTTTACCGCTACAGCATAAGGTTCAAAGTTGATTGGGAAAATTTGACAGTTTCGGGTAGCTTGATGTGCTGGCGTCTGTACGTAGATCCCTATTATAAGTCACAATCAGTTTATAATGTTCCCACTGCTGGGACACAAGCCTCCTCTCTGTGAGAAGGTGTAGGCCGTAATCCACCACGCGGGCCCAGTGCGGGTTGCTAGATGTCACATGTCTTGGAATTTTTGGATCTAGGTCGGAAATCTATGGTTCTAGGAAATGCCGTTTCCTCACGATGTTTTCCTTCACCGTTTTGAGAGCAGTGGTGATGAAATTATTTTCACAAAGTAAAGCGAATAACTGAGTTTGAACCCACACCACTCCTGTTTTATGTATCCTTTGTCTGTCCTTTTGGGAATAAAGACGTGAAGTTATGCTATGTACTGAAACTTAACGCACTCGCATCCCTATTCGTAGGTAGATATATCAAAAGGAAGGTCCCTAATTTTGGGTCAACACGACCCACAAACAATAAATCAGAAAATCCCGCAGAAACGGGTAGATTTGGAGGCATTAGTTCAAAACGCGGCTGTAGTGCAACAACAAAGAATGACAAAACAGGAACAATGACCGAGCCAGCCTAATGAGTTTGTCGCTGAAATACCGTCTGAAAGAGATTAGTTCAGTTTTGAGTGTTACTCTCCCACTTTTCAGCTTCATATCGAGAACAGTGGTGACCCAGTAGTAACAGCCGCTATTTACGAGTTGTAGGTCGTAAGTTCGGACCCAGACAGGCACTTTACTTTGTGTAAATTATTTCATCACCACTGCTCCCAAAATGGTAAAGGAAAACATCGTGACGAAACCGGCATGTCCTAGAACCAAAAATTCGAAGACATGTGACTTCTAGCAACTCGCACTGGGCCCGCGTTGTGGATTATGGCCCACTTCCTCTCACCAAAAAGAGGCCTGTGTCCCAACAGTGGAAACAGTAGGTATAGGCTGATTATGCTAACCAAATTCAGGAGGTCAAATCGGTTGTAAAGCTTTTGTCTTTAAATCCTCATAAGATAATCGGAAAACCGTTGGAATCTACCCACTTTATACTTTGTACATAATGAAGTAGTAGGAATATGCTTATAAACTTCCCTGGCAATTTGGAAATTCAATATATCTAAATCTGTAGGTTTAACACGAACTAGACTGAGAAAGAGAATCGCCACTTTGTGAACGTCAAAACAGTCAAAAGTTACAAAAGATCGAGCTTCTGAAACTCTAATTTCTCACCACTTCAAAGTGGTTGAGCTGTATCAAACAATCTGCTCTGTAGCTTGCAAGACACTTAAAGTATCTCATGCCTTAATGTGTCAAGGCACGAGATACTTTAAGCCTTTCAGTACTTACTTAAAGTATCTCAATATCAGTATTATTCAAAGTCGCAAACAAATGAGATTGAAGATGTAAATCCAGAGGAGAATAAGCTACCCCATGAAATCCCCAGAGTGTCGTTTGAAGCGAATAAGAAATTGTATCTTGTGTAAAATTATTAAACGATGGACTACCTCTCTAAGTCTATGTAACTATAGACAATAT
This sequence comes from Mesoligia furuncula, assembly GCA_916614155.1. Lineage (NCBI taxonomy): Eukaryota > Metazoa > Arthropoda > Insecta > Lepidoptera > Noctuidae > Mesoligia > Mesoligia furuncula. The sequence goes on along the minus strand of OU744804.1, from coordinate 11,652,557 downwards.
AAACGCCACTCTGGAACCTTTTTGAGGTGACGGGTCCATTATTTTAGAATGATTTATGTGCCTACATACAGATGACAAACATGTATTTTTGCGCAAGTAATACCATCAAAAGAATGAATCAATTTGTTTGAATCTCCCCTCAGTCCTAGGGTATACCATCAAGCTATTTCAACGAGGGTTCGAATGCGATTTTCTTTTGCCTCGCGGCTTGATGTGTTGTATTGATTTTGTACTGTACCAGAGGTCTTTCGGGAATTCCGTCCCGTTTTGCGAAAACACTACTGCACAAAACAAAAATGTTTCCTTTCATTTTCTCACAATAATGAAAATAAAACAAACTTTCTATGAACCTTAAATAGGTCAAACTTTTTGTCTGGGTCTCTGTTTTTTATTGGATTCAATATTTTATGTTCTAAATGTTTATTATTTGCCTGAAAAACATTTTCGTCGCGGCTTACTGCGCCATTTACTCGTTTATATTTTATTTTGTTTACACTATCTGAATTTATCTTTGATTAAAATCTGGGTTAGGCCTGGTAATTTGAATAAATTTATACCAAGTAAACGGTATCGAAATAGAGAATCTCATTGAAAACACAAAAGGATAAACGTTAGGGTGCCATTATCGATCGAGATCACATGGAAAATAAGTTTTACTACCGTGTGGCGAACCTTATCGAATTTTCTAAACTCCATTTTAAATTGGCAATCACAATTACGGTTGGGGCAAACCAATGTTTATAGACAAAGTTCGATTTTGAATTTAATCATTAGGGGCTTAGATGGATCAAGTATCTCGAATTACAATTATAGTTGGTAATTCCTTTAAATAATGTATTTCCGATACAAATGTCCCTTCACTAGAAATTTCGATGGTTCTTGTGGTTCGAATAGGCACATTCTTGCCAATAGCAACAGTTTTAGTGGCAGTAACCTGGAAAACATTTCGGCTTCCGAAACTGTCTTTCTCGCGACGAAACGCGTGTAGAATACAATCGTAACACAACAGAATTATTTACTTATTACTCATCACGACTTAGTTGGTAGTCACGTTTCATTCAAGTTATTGTTTCTTACCCTACTTATTTCCGACCATAACAATTTCATTAACTTTAGTAGGCCGATTTGGGGCCTATTTGGAAATCTTTAATTAAAAAAAACGCTCGTCATCCTTAACTGAAAAACACTTCTCCGTTGCAAGTTTAAGGTCAAAACAAGTTAATTAAATTTCAAGTAGGTAACTATCGATTTCAAACTTCTTCGTTCCTCCTAAATCCTTCAACTTGTTTTTCGAAAAGTATTTACGTCACGTTACTCGAGGTCTACGTTCATTATGGATCGTTGAAAACCCCCGCTGTGATAGATGACCTGTTCAACGCGAATAATGGATCCATTCAAGCTACTTTGGAAGCCATTTACCTTTGGTAGTCCACTATACCTAATTACGGAACGGATGGACATGATTGAGGGTGTTGATACGATTCGGGACATCAAAAGGGATTGGGAGGAAGCAGGTGCCTATATTATGGAAAATTAAACACCTTCTGTTGAATCAAAATCTGAATTTGCAAATTTTTATTGTAAGTATTTCGATTTGTGGAACAATTGATATGTTGATGGTTGAGTGAGCAGTACCTAATAAAGATCTTCGTGATGAACTCTTTGAACAGTGATTAACTATTGAAAAGTTTATTATTTATTAGGCAATCAAATTGTCTATTCCTTTAAGTAAGTATCTTCTTGAAAATGTGTTACGATTTTTTCATTATCAAGTTGCTATCCCAACCAAGGCCACAAATAAATTATACGCAGGTAGGTAAGTACATTCATATTCATTAGTTCGTTACCTTGGAGTAACGTAGTTGTCTTTCGGAATTAGATCGCCTTGACTTACCTTGTTTTCGTTAATTCGTTTTTATCAGAAGGTTTGGGCCATGAAGCAAAATAAAACCTGGTGTCCATATGGTATATTTTCCAATAATCCTCTTGAAAAAGGGGAAAATACAGATGAGAAAAAGATGGCTATTTCTTCACCAGACTCATCGGTGACTAGTCACCTGTGGATTAACCTACATCAAATATTGGCAGAAGCTGAAAAATGATCTCAGTATTTTCGGAACTCAAACTAAAGTAAAGATAATGGTTTTTATGACGCTAAAATATTGGATATGTGACTATAATAACAGCTTTTCAAAAAATTAATATAATAATTTTACTATCGTATCCTACTAATATTATAATGTGATGAAATGAAATGTGAAAGTTTGTGAAGATGTTTGGATGTTTGTTACTCAATCACGCGTAAACCGTTGAACAGATTTGGATGAAAATTGACACATAGATAGACCATTTCCTGGATTAACACTTACAATAGTCTTTATCTCGATATTAACACGGGATCGAAACTTACGCGGGTGAAACCGCGGGACACTACTAGTATAATATAAAACGTTTATATATTTTTTTTATTTCAAACGTTTTTCTCTCTGCACTAATTATGAACATAATGCTAAAATTTGACATTAATGAACGAAAAAAGAGCTAACTTTGTGAGAGACTGGTGTCTGAGGTAGGTTTACACAAAAACCTGTATTTACAGGTCACCAGAAATTGCTACACCCCAACCTCAAAACCGAAGTTTAGAAACATTTTTCCTCACACTCATAATATGATTAATCTATACTTTCATTACTAACAAGAGGGAGCTGAATGGACGTGAAAAGTGTGGTGGCTGATTGATGACATGTACCACGAGTCCACGACGAGAGCGCCATTGAAGATGGCCATTCATTCCTGCGCTCTAAAATATTTCACCAATGTTTTCCGAAGTGTCGCGGCTTCGTAACAAATGATGTGCTAACAGATTTTACACACAGACTGTCACAACATTTTTACAGATATATCAATTCGGAAAGCATTTGGCCCCAACTTTGTCGAAAACATCAAGCAATTTATGCAGGAATAAATCTGTTATGTTTTCTGGACGATTTGCGGCAAAGTTGCCAGAAAAGTTAATTTAATTTGTTTTTATATCTAAAGTAAAAGTCAATAAACAAAGCTTAGGACAAAATACATCATTGGCCCACTGCTGGGACACCGGCCTCCTCTAGGTGAGAGCGAATGGGCGTTCATGACTTAGTAATGATGGGGTTTATTCATAAACGTTGCGTATGGTAATGGTGGTTACACGTTGCTTAAACTTAAGAGATGTTTAAACGTCAGAAAAGAGATTAAAACAGAAGACGATCCAGGAGGGGATCGAGGCGGGGGGGTGGAGGGGGGTTCAGGGGATCAGAACGGAATAATTCGGTTAAACAGTTGCTAATCATTACTGAGAGCAATGGTGGCCAAGTGGTAACGGCCGCGACTTACGAGGTGTAGGTCGTAGTTTCGAACCCAGACAGGCGCTTTACTTTGTGTAAATTATTTCAACACCATTGCTCTCAAAACGGTGAAGGAAAACATCGTGAGGAAACCGGCATGTCCTAGAACCAAAAATTCCAAGACATGTGACATCTGCCAATCCGCACTGGGCCCGCGTGGTGGATTACGGCCCACTCCTTCTCACCGAGAGGAGGCCCGTGTCCCAGCAGTGGGAACACTATAGGCTGATTATGTAATCATTACTTAACTCTAACATTTATACATTGTATAAAGGGGAAAGGAAATAGGATTTGTGTTAATCATTAACAGCTCCAACAAAAATCCCAAGAACAAAGGGCACAAAGACCAAGTCGAGGCGATAAACCAAATTAACCAATCCCGTCCACCGACGATACGTTCAAAATCGCAGGTAGCTGTACCCTTATAAATTTAATAAAACCCTTTAATTCAAGTATGTTAGCGAATAATAGCAAGGGTTTAGTGCGACTCGACAATTTAACACGCTCCAATGGGTGAATTGAGTCGTAAAAATAGTGAGAACCCGTCAGCAATCAGAGGCGAGATTAGATGGCGCTTCAGAAACATCGGCCCAGATATTTTCGACGCCTCCGCCGGCTTTACCGATTCAAAGCCCTGCTAACGATGCAAAGGGATATTTGAGAGCCCGCGTGGTGTGTGGATTTCTAATTTTATTTCGAAGCAAATATATTTTTAGGGAGAAAAATATGTTGTGATAGACTATTTTATAGATATAAGCTTGACTTCTTTCGGATATTTAATTTATTTAAAGGCATGAGTGATCCCCAAACCGATTCTTCGTAAAGAAATCATTAATTTAAATCTCTGCAAGATCTACTCATTAAGACTTCCACTCACCGTGAAATATTGAAATAGGGTCTAAAATTATACGTATTACGAGTATTGAAATCCCGAGAATTCAAAATTAACCTTTAGATAATCTAAATCGTATGAAGGTCATAGAAATAGGTATTTGGAGCAAAGATATACCTAATTGTCTACATTACCTACATTCACGAGAGCTGATTTTTCCAATGTCGTCGGATATTTTTTATCCCTGGAATAAAATTGTCGTCTGACAGTTCTCGAATGGGAACCATCTTAAAAATTCAAAATTATTTCTCGGATACTAATAATAATTTAATATTAATTATTTATCTGGCGATGAAAAAATCAGACAAGAAAACAAGAGATAAACTTTCTTGCAGACATAGAAGTCTCTAAGTCTGTATCCTTTTTTTTTTTGCTAGCCTATGCTGGGCAAAGGCCTTCCCGGAACTTTTCCCGCGCCACCTCGAACCAGGCCCTCGCGGTACGCAAAATCCTAAAATCTAAAAATCACAAACTGGTTCTTAGAGAATGTTCTGTAGGCAATTTTCGCTTCGGAACCATAAATGCAAAGTTATGAAAATTACGCTTTAATATTGACGAAGGTACGATCGAAAATTGTGAAACATTGTTATTAATGCATAACTCAAAACCGAAAAGTGCTGATAAAAATTTTTACAGCTATAAATTATCTTGGCAATACGTATACATCCATAGATTTACATAGTATCTATAATAACCAAGAAACAAAGTTAAGAACATATTCAGGAAGTTGATCGTATATAAACAAGTTTATGAGGCCCGACATATGCTATTAAAGACAAATTCCCAATTGCTATTATGTATTACACGCAATATCTCGGAAATAACTTCTTTCCATGACTTTCTTCTGAGTTTTGCCCGATTACTTTATCTTCCGGGTTTTCGAGGATGTTTTGTTAGATTAATATTGGTAAGAAGTTAATTGGGTGGGGATTAGGTAGGCGGTAAATTATATGGAGTCACCGCTACATTAAAAATACTAGCGTTTTTCCGCATAATATGCTGAATGAACCCCTTGTATTTTTCTATAAAAAAAACAACGTCATTTATTCAAACTAGGCTGAAAATCTGAATTTTTTGGACGTCAAAATTATCACGTTCCGGGACACTAAACGCACATAGACGTGATAACAATAAAACTTCTATTGTGTCTCGTGTTGTGTCCCGGAACGTGTTAAATAAGGCAGTCCCCCTAAGCCTGACCTTCACAGAAAGATCTATAGTATACTCAAGTTGAATAACGCACTAAAAAACCCTTTCATCATTGTTAAAACTGCTATAAAATCTGGTTTGGGTCAGAACCCACATGGGCCTAATAAAAAACATACTGCATAGCATACCACAATTTATTTATAGGTCGACACTATTCTAACTATGTGACATTAATAGTGTTACAAAATTGACTCTTTAATGTCTCCTAAAATGTAGTGTCACAAGCTCCTTTTTTAGATACACTCAGTGACTACGTTTTTTGTCGACAGCGTAGAAAAGGCGACATCAATCATTATGTGACAACACTTAGTGCATATGTAATGTTACATTATGTCAGCAAAGTTATAAGAAGATTAGCAGACAAAATGAAGTCTTTAGCGATTGAGGGAATTGTTGCATTTTTGCAGTCTTTGCACTGCAAGATGTGGGTACGCGTATATTTTTTTGTTATTTTACTTTCACTGGATATTAATATAAAGTCTCCATCCTTCTTCATATTTTCAGTAAAAGATTTTAACCGAAAGATTTTAGCATTCAAACTTGATCATAAATAACGTCAATTTAAAGTTCTCTGACCGAGTAATTCCTATTCGTGACAAGAGGTGTAGGTATCTAATTTTTATCAAAACATAAATGAAGCATAATAAAGTGCCAGGAAAACGTTATTTTAAATAATATTCGGTCATATCTAACACCACTTGCAGCTAAAGTAAAATAGCAAATGAAAAAAACAAAAACTAATTCTCGACCTTTCTCTGCATTGACATAGATTTAGAATCACAAAATCTATTATGGACACGAGCACAAAATTTCAATGGAAAAGCAAAAGGCACTCGCAAAATTGTGTCTTTTAGAATTCCATGAATAGAGTTTAATTCAAATAATAACGTAAAATAGACTAATTTTCAAAGCATTGCGAGGGCAGTTTTCAGAAACTAATTTTCTGTGAATTATAACTCATTCATGTATTAATTATGTTTGCTGACGCGGTAAAATTAAACTATTGTTCTCTGTTCATTTTCTGATACTGGGACATTCAAAGGCCAACCACCTTTACGCATTGACAGAATCAATAATCGGATACCTGCCTATTTCTCGATTCTAGTTATGCACACAGCTCAGATTTGTACCTGATTGTAACACAAATAACTCTGTATCAAGAACATGACAATTCAGACTTCCTTTCAGTGTTTAACGCATTGCTGGACTAACAACCTCCTCAACGCCCTCATACGTAATAACAATAACTCTATTATTGTCTCTCGTTCAATGAATTCCTTCAACCGATTAAAAGTATAGTGCGGCAGACCAGAAAATGCGTTCTTGACTATCATTTTCATGCACACGCATACGTGTTTTGCGAATTTGATTTTTATTAGCTACTAGAAATGTCGCACTGACAGATGTCTCTCGACCGGACTGTAGGTAGGTAGTTATAATCTCATTTCTCTCTCAATCAAATTATGTGAACATTCTAGAGTGTTCGTAATTGGTACCGTCAGCTTAATGGTTTCATTTTCATATCTGCATTTTTACGATCGCCACTACGTTTTGCTGACGCGACTCATTTTCATATTTTAGTTGCTAAAATAACACAGTATTTTACCATCCTCTTGTGCTGCTAAAATATCCAATCATAAAAATGGCGGAATTTGTGTGCTATGTGTGTCTAAAATATTTTGTATATAACTTGTGTTTTCTATATATAAAAATGTAAAACTAACCGCACCTAGGTAGAGGCATAAATATGGGTTTATTCCAGAAATCCCCACCTACAAGTCCCCGTCAGTGGGGATTGTTATTTTTTGTCCAGAAATCCCCGTGTTATGGTAAGGACACTACCAGCCGCACTACCAGTAGTGTCGTTTACAATTAACGACACTACCAAGCCTGTCAGCCTAGTGGGGATTTTTGGAATATTAAGTAACAATCCCCACCAGGTGTTGTTGTTTCTAAATTATTAAACAAAAAATGCAGGAAAAGGGAACTTGCTGCAGTTCTATCACTTTTACCGGAAAATCGAATTATGGAAGACTCATTCTATGTTGCCATTCAAAGCCCAGACAATCAAAACAGTGACCGTTTTCGCCGGTATATGTTAAACCAATGGATAAAAGAAGATTTCATAAAAGTACGGAGTGAGTCACAGAACCACAAACTTTTTGGAAGGGTGGCTTTGACTTAATGCAGTTTTTTAGAAGAATAAACCAAGTTTACTGAAACTCCTACATTTTTTGCATGAAGACGCGTTGTTTTATGAAAGAAGTGCTAACGAAAGTCACCGTCGGAACTTGCGATCACAAAGAAGCAAAGAAAAAGATCAGCTAATCTTAGATGCTCAACTACAGTTAGTGCATGGCAGCATTACAGTGCCACTTTTTTTGAAAAGAATGAGACAAATTCACAATCCGATTTACGTGATCCTATAAAGATTAAATAATTTTTATTTGAATCTAGTCAATTTGTAAATATTTTTGATTTTCGTTTCAATGCAAATCATTTGTAATGAAAGTTATTATAATATTGACATAATTAGTTACTTGTCTAATTAGACATATTGATTAACGCATTTTTTGTTTAATAATTTAGAAACGACACCTGGTGGGGATTGTCACTTATTTTTCCAAAAATCCCCACTTGGCTGTGTTTATTTAACTAGTGGGGATTTCTGGAAAAAAATAACAATCCCCACTGGTGGGGATTTCTGGAATAAACCTAAATATGCTAGTTTATTTCATTTTAGTATTTTGTTATACACAATATTTTGCCACCATTTTCACTAAATCTCAAAGTCCAATGTATCTTTTATACAAGTGTATCTTTTATCCGGCCCCGACATTATTCTTGCTAATGATAATGGTGTTTGGACCAAAAGATAGACATTTGTCACGAGAACACGTTACATCACTAGTCTGCCAACGTTAGTTTGCGGCGTAGATCCATCCTTTGGTGCTTCCACCCGATTTCCGGCATTAGTAAGTTGGACGATTCGGGTCTGACGTCATTTATCACACGACCACGATAATTCGTTTCATGATTAAAAAGCCCGAAAGCTTAGTCAGTTTGATACGTTTTACAGGCCTTTAACCTTTTTAAACTTCTACTTAGTAAAGGGTTGGTAATTCATTGATTTAATCAAGATTAAGTTATTTCCTCTCTTTATATAAACTTCCACTACGAACTGCGGTTCTTCAAAATACATATTCTTAAACCAACCATGTTGGGACGATGTTTTTCTGAATGTCACAACAAAACTACTTAATATCCTAATCTGAGAAGTATCCGCCAAATCCCATACAAAAGAAATGTGTCTCAGATTTCAGAGTAATAATAGTAGAAATATTGTAAAGTGTTGTGTGTATGTGTGTTGTAGTGTGTCGCTAATGCCAAAGTGTAATTTTTACATCAAGCGCCTGTGACCTTCTCCGAGCAAAAAACCTACCTATGTCAGCCACAGAATTTCAATTCAATTCAATTTATTTATTGCTGGACATAGATGGTACAAATACATTTAAAGATGTCGAGTAAATGCGCAGTTCATATGTCCTACCAATTAAGGCATGCAAAATAATTTAACATTAACAATACTTTATAATATTTCTAGTATTATTACTCTAAAATCGGAGAAACATTTCTTTTGCGCCGGACCTGGGGCAATTTTTGCGGATCTCCTTAGTAACGTCGGGAAATATCGTCCACATTTTTTCATAAAACTTCGAGGCACCAAAAACGAGGCATTTAAACAAATGCTGAATCCAGTAAAACACACATTTTAGTTTAGTATTATTTTTATTAAAAAAATACTAAATCCTTCGTAAACCGGCTGCTTTGGCACATAGCCAGAATAATACTAAGCGGAAAGAAATGAAATAAGTTGGAAGAATTCTGCAGTAGGTACTTGTAACTAGAGCCGGCTTCTGGGCTATCAAATGTAACAGATTGACAAGCTAACAGTTGACGGTTTCAGAAGCGCCTTTTGTTTTGTTTTTGTATCGTAATAAATACTTTTTTCTTTAAATAGTCTAGTTTTTTCTTAATGGTCATTTAAACCAGCAGCGTTTTGTCAACCAACATTTTTTTAATATTCCGAACTTCTTAGTTTGCTGTTGAATGCCTCTCTGTGGTAAATCCTTTTCCTCACTTGACTTCACAACTTACGGGCTCATCAATACGACATTTTATTTCCATTTTTATACCACCATGACAGTACCTTCACAAAAATAATGGTACATTTCCTTTTCTTTACACGCTCTTGCTTAATCGTGTGTCCGAAATCACATTGAAGTTATGAAATAGCGTAAGGAAGGGAATCGGAGTGGAAGCATATATCGCTGGTCTAATTTGAATAGGCGGGGAGGGTCAGACCTCTCTCAGTTGACTGAGGGTCGACAATGACACATAAATTACTACTTTATACGTCCGGCCACTCTCTATCTTCGCGCAGCGATGCCAGAAAGCTTTAGAAATATGTAGGTAAGTGAAATTCGGGGAAAAGGGGTAGCAATTATTTTGATGAAGCTGAGTTTGTTACTAGGGAAACTCATGAGCAAAAAGTTGGCAATTACGGTCTTTATCAAAGGGCAGAAAATTTATTTAGGGTCAATATTTTAGCAGTAACTCTTTTAACAAATTGTTTGTTAATTTCACAATTAGCATCAACAGTCCGTGTATAATACCTTCCATATCCGTTCCGTACTTATCATTCTGCACTACTATACAATTCAATGTTTGTATATCACTCTATATAAATCTAATAATCCCTACGTAAATCGGCCGCCCTGCTCTCTCGATCCTAACTCGAAATTTCAACCATGGCTAGGCTACCGAATTTCGACGAGAAACAATCGTTCTATAATCGCTCGGTGCTACATCGTTTTCCAATTGATTTAGGAGTTACCGATTCTCGGTAATAGTATACTTAGCGTGTTTCCGTTTTGATAGACGTGAGCAATTGAGAATGATATTGTGATTTTTGTGAGAAGGGATGTTGCTTTTTATTCGCATCATTTCTTTAGGAAAATAAATGTTTACGAAGACTATGTGACTTTCTTAAAACAGCTTCCACCTGCTTCATTATTTACTTCTACATTATCTGTGGCGTAAAATGGCGGTGCGTTGTCGCAACAGCTGATCGGTTGCTGTGGTGCGTACCCTGCGGTCGAATGTTGGATTTGGGTGACATATTTACGGTATTATTTATTAAGTTTTTGATGAAAATTCATAACTTTCGATAAAGTTTTGTATAAAACTTTACAAGTAAGTATTAAAATTCGTGTGACACTATCATAAAACGAACTTCGTGTTTTAATAACTCAGTAACAGTGTAACAGTTCCATAAACTAGTATTTTTTGACATAACTTACTATTTATTTTTGTCAACAGTAATAAAAAGCAACATGCGGCATCAGACGACGTCGCCGATCATCAAAGTGGGTCCCACCGCGTCGCTAAGAGATGCTGAACCCGACTTCATAGGACCCATCGAAAATGTCACTGTGGCCCTCGGCAGGGAAGCTGTGCTGACCTGCTCTGTGTCAGACCTGGGAGATTATAAGGTTAGTACTACTAATAATGCGATCCAGGGACAAAAAGTTTTGTTTTTATGTCCTGTTCTTTTCCTTACTTTTGAAATTCACACATCACAGGATCACAACAATTTTATGTTTTATAAACGTAACCTATCTACGATTATTGTTGAATGAATAGAGACTCGAAGGTTAAATACAAACTCTCCTATAGGTACTCGAATCTACGAACTAACAATACTCTTAACAACATCTAGGTACATACCTGAAGCGAATTAATTTGGTATTAAGCCAATTTACCGTCAAAGCACAAGGGACACTAAAAGCCTGTCTTTTGTAATCAGTATATCAAAGTTACTTCAAGATCACGCCAATGGTTTTAGTCCTACCTTTGAAGGTACAGTCCGGGAAATTAATTGTCTAGCAAATCGGACACCCTACGTGAATTTGCCGTGTTAGGGCGTGGACACATGTCTACGGTACGGCACCGGCCACCGTGTAACGGCACGAAGCCGCTACCGGAAGACGGCACGGCGTCGTGCCGCGGCACGGTGCCGTGTCCGGTGCACCGCGGGCACAAGACAGGTATTTTCAAAACTTGATATGGACATTCTAAAATATTCGTAAAATTTTTCATCATCACATATTTTCAGCGCTTCATATTTCCTCTCAAAGTGACTTCCATCATAGTTCATGATAGAAAGATATGGATTCAGTTTTTTCTTCATACGTCGCCTTAGTAACAGAAGCAGAATAATACGTCTTTCGCGGTCCATTTTAAGACAAAAATTGAACGATGGTTGGGTGCACCGTACACGGCACCGTGCCGCGGCACGACGCCGCGCCGTCTCCCGGTAGCAGCGTCGTACCGTTACACGGTGACCGGTGCCGTACCGTAGACATGTGTCCACGCCCTTATAGCCATACCAACCCGTACTGGGCCCACGTGGTGGATTACGGCACATTCCCTCTCACTGAGAGGAGGCCTGTGTCCCAGCAGTGAGAATATTATAGGCTGATTATGATAGCCATTTCATACAGCTGTCAAAGAATGACAGGTGAGATTTAGATTTACGGACTATTCAAGTTGGTTGTCAATTGGCCTTACAATGAATTTCTTTGTCTTTACCTATATCAAAATTATAATACAACATTATTTTTAGTATAATATGCGAAACCCGAAATCCGTGTCTAGTATTTTTATGTATAGAATCTATGTACAAAATGTCAAAACTGTATCATGAAAAATCACAAAGTTATAAGCTTGTTAAGTTACCTGTTTGTCCGTACAAAAACATGCTCACCCGCGCCGCTCGTGCCGCGCCGCCGTGCCCGCGCCGCTGTCTTGCGCTCATTGATAAATAGTACCTAGGTACCTAACCGTTCGGCGCGGAGATTGGATAACCTACTTAGTGTCGCTTGGTGTCCAACTTTTAACCTTTTTAAATATTTTTGGGACAAAATAATCATGGGGTCAAAATGATTGGAATCGATTCAGTTACTTATTCTGAACAAACTATAATTCAGGTTTCGCATATACTAAAAATAACGTTGTATAGGACTAGCTGACCCGAAAGACGTTGTCCTGTTTTTGATTCGAAAGACACGTGGCGCCATCTATTATCATAATAACGTTATTGTTGTTTTCCTCGGGAACAGAACTTTTTTCGGGATGAAAGGTACCCTATTTCCGTTTCTGTACACCTGACAACGTATATGCAAAATTTCAGGATGATCGGTTCAGTGGTTTAGGCGTAAAAAGGTAACTGTAAACAACAAAATTATTAGTTAGGATGCTGTTTTCGTAAAATAATAGGAAATCACTCAAGAAACAAAAATGAATTTCGAGCGTGATGTCCCATTAATTAAAAGAACCCATAATCCACCACGCGGGCCCAGAGGCCCGCGTGGTGGATTACAGCCCACTCCCTCTCACAGAGAGGAGGCCTGTGTCCCAGCAGTGAGATCATCATTGGCTGATTTGATTATTATTATTTATTTATTCATTTATTTCAGGCCACGCAGGCCCATAGATAAATACCTTAACCTAAACATACATATTTTTACTATAAAATAGTACTTAACTTCACTAGCTTGTCGTTGTTGTTGTTGTTGTTGTAGTTGCTTTTTGCTTGTTGTTATGGAAGTAAACAGTGACTTGGTTACCCTAACAGAATGTCTCGTGCTGTGAAACTGTATAAAGTCAGTGAAATTCATTGTTACGTAAATTACTTAACTACTAGCTTAAATTGTCCATATATTCAAATCACGGCTGTCATTCGTTGACAGCTGTACGAAAATGACAGTTGTATGAATGGCTATAATGGCAATTATAGTAGTCTGTTAATTTGTATATTATATTAATATCCCTGATCTGTACCTAATTATTGTATCCCCATGAGACCACACTGTATTAGTATAGTGAAGGCTTATGATGGTGTAATATAATTTGGCCAAATTCCTACATAAGGTAAACATCTCTCCTCAAGCCAACAATCTGATGTTCAAATTATGACGTAAGCTGATTCAGCATCGTAAAATAGGCATCGACAAAATTCTGTCGCCTAAGCGAACAATAAAATTGGATCTCACGCGTTTTGTATCTCCTATTTGTGTTATTAAGTTAGAATAATCAGAATAGGACACCTTTGAGAAGCTTACTAAAGTTTGTCTTTCTTAAGAGCCCACTTCCTTGACGTTATCAGACCCCACTTTGAAACCAGAGTTTAGCACAGCCAACTTTAAGGTCACTCTGATTATATTTAAGAGGTTTATAACAAACTTGTGCTCTTAAAACTTTAATGAAATATGTTCACTTGAAAATTTAAACGATGAAGGTAGTTTCGTAACTTATGATATTAAATTGTGCGGTACAAGACGCTACGTACTATTTCACTTCTAGAAAGCTCTGCGATGCACAAATGTTGGTAAAAATAATATTATTTCTCTAACACATTTCACAAGTAAGTTATGATGGTGTAAGTCAGAACCCAGCAATATGAATGGCCAATCTCTGTTTGTTGAAAAGGAAATTAATGATGTTTCAATCCGAAACACTTAGAAACATTTATCTGTCTGAACTCCATTCATGGTGTGTTTTTGCAGAGCAATAGTGGTCCGTAAATAACCCTCGTTCATCGAGGATCCATTTAGTGTCCTCGCTCATGAAAAACGAGCTCTTTTCCTTTTAGAAGCGATCGATCAATTGCAATGTCATTTAAACAGAAACGTACGTTTGATCCCCCTGACTCGTCGGATGGGGCCTCAACTTTATTTTTATCATGAACTCAAATGGCTTTGAGGAATTTTCTGAACTACTCTAAATCGACATTTTGTATGTAGACTTTACTAACCGAAATAAAATATTTCAAGCTATAATAGATTCGTAACTCATATAGATCTAAACATAGAACGGAATTTCTGAACCTCATAATATATTTGCACAAAAACTGCGGAAATGCGGATAGAAAAACTTATACCAAGGCATAGGTAATATATTACACCTATTTTCTTAAGGTACCGAATCGTTTTCGCCACACTGAGCATGAAGGAAATATCGAAGACTCTTCTTCTTCGATGTTGCTGCTGTTTTTTTTAATCTTACTTAGTGATCTCGTATTATCCGTGTGGCGCCATATCCCCCTTTGTCACATACGATGTTTCGAAACCATTCATCCAGATCATTGGTTTTGTGTGAATCATAAACGAGGGAGGAAATATCTAAGTAAATAAGAGCATTTTCACATTGTCGCGTAATATGTATTTACTATTAGGAACTTGGGCGACTGTGAGTTGTGTCGACAATTCGTCGATATAAAAATATAGCGGCGTCTATTTTTACAATTGCCTGTAGTGTTGACGTTGATATTTTTCCGGGGGAATCAAAGTAAATGGTATTGATGTTATCATAATAATATATTCACTTTCTTCATGTTTTAAGTTATATATCTCTGTAATTATGAATTCTCTTTTGTAACGGGTTTAAAGAATAAATTAAACTTCTAACCGGACGTTGCAAGAATATCCTGAACACTATGACACAGATGCAAATAAAATTGTACAAACTGAAATAAATTCTGATCTTACTGCACAGCTGCATTGTTTTAACTTTCGAAACGCGATTTTCTTCCAGTTTTCCCGCCAATATTTCCTACCTTCATTCCAACCTTGTTATCATAAAATTTTACAGATGTAATAGAACTGAATAAAGGCCCTTTAATTTCCGAGAACAAGAACCTTGTGACTTTAGTAGGTCATAGTAATAACTGTAAGTAAAGCGGTAATTGTAAATCAACGAGGATGTATACTAGTAAATGAGCGCGCAAATTCTGTCGCCTGCCCCAATTTATTCCCAATCCCGGGACCCAGGCTGGTCCCGTGCGCATCCAACCGTCAAATTCATTTGCATTTCAGTGAAGCGTTATCTCATTACGATTTGCTGATTCCTCCTTCTACTCATGAACTCTGTAATAATTCATAAGTCTTCCGTAAAACAGCGTATTTATAAAATTGATGTGACTGTCTCGATACATATATAAAGAATTTATTATCGGTTCTTGAGGTTTTTAAAGCTTTTATTAATAAAAGAGCCGTTCTGTTGTGTTATTTACGATGTTAAATTCGTAAATTATGTTAAGGAAGAGGTTTATGAAATGTTGCTTCTGTTTTACAATGTTAACTTGATGTCAAATGTTATGAGCGTCTGGTTAGTGTTTGTAAAATGAGGTCTGTTGGTAAAAAAACTTTTATACAATTCTAGTTCCATTCTAGTTTTTGTTTAAATCCTTTAAAACTCTCGTTATTTTGAGTCTGGGAGCTAGTTAAGTAGATGTACCCTTTCCTACTTTTTATCTTTATGCAGCATTAGTCTGACTGCCTCCCATTTTAGACCTTTAGTCTGTGTTCAGAGTTTTAATAAAATACCTACTGTTGTTGTTGTTGTTGGTTGCTTTATTTTATCTACATGGAAATAATGATTTATTATCGTGCGAATAAGTAGAAAATACAGTGTATCATTGCATATTATCTCCAGCTGTTACATCATAAGCCAGTGTAGCAAAATAGGTCACTGGTTGACGTGCAACTAACTTGCAAGTTATAATCATACAAGTTAGTATGTGTAGTTGATATAACTTTCTGAAGTTAGGTCTTTCCTGTAAAATTGTAAGAAAGTATTTGATGCAACGTCACCCAATATCAAATGAAAAAAAAAATGTCACTTCAGTCATCGGTAGATAATGTAATAGGCTAGTGCATTTTAGGACATAATAGGTAAGCTTTAGGTAGCAAATTATCATAATTATCTGAAGGTGCTATTAAAATGTCAATAGTAATATTTTATTTTTATTTAGCCACATTAATGCATCCTTTTTCGAGAGCATTGTTGGCTGAGTAGAAACGTAGGTTCGAATCCAGACAAGCGCTTTACTTCGGGTCATTTATTTTATCACCACTTCTCTCAAACATACGACATGTGACATCTACCAACCCGCACAGGGGCCGCCTGGTGGATTACGGCCCACTCCCTCTCACCGAGAGGAAGCCTGTGTCCCACCATTGGAAACATTACAGGTAATTAAGCTAATGTGTGTTAAATAGTTGTAGTAGTCCTGTTTAATACACTGGTTTTCAGCATTTTAATTGATATTGAGCCATTATTTGCAAAGATGATTGTGTCCATAATTAATGCATTGTGTATTCTACTATTAGATTATTTATTCATCAAGTTTAGTTAATCCACAATTCCCTGTGCTGGCGATAGTCTACGACTTCAGTGCAATCAGTTCAAAGGAAATTACTACCATTAGGTAAATCTCCAGTCTGGTTCAGTCACTTAAAAGTATGACCACTTAAATCACTTGCAGTAACCGCTTGGTACGGTTGTGTCAGTAGTTTATATGTAAAGTGACTGTATTCTACAGTAACTACTTATGCCGTTGTTAAGAAGGAACAGGGCGTGCGATTCTCCATACAAATGTATTTTCCTTTTTTCTTCCTGAATAATGCCTCTAGGGCAATTTTTTTTTTTTTCATTTTTTTTTGACGAAAATTTTTAAACGCTAAGTGTTCTAAAAACGTGTTGAATTCATGGTTAAAGTTTGTGCGTCGATGTCCCTGCGACCCTGTATACACTAACAGACATAAAATAATAATAATATTTATGGCGGAGAAGGTATGTGTGTCTCGTTATTATCAGCCATATTTTAATTACTGTGGGCGTACTGTGGGAAGTGTTGGTTATTGCGCAATAGAAAAACCGTTTGCAGTTCAAATCAGATTATAATTTCACACCAGCGAATCACACACTGTAGGTACACCACACAATCAGATACAGAACGCGGGACAGTTTCTGAGCATATGTTGTCCGAACGATGTCCAATGTCCAAGAGAGCTCCACATCGTTATGTCGAGCTGTCGTCGACCCCCACGAACTCAGGCTAGGCTCTGTCAAGCGCCACCAGATGGCGCTAGCGTTCCGAATAGTCAAACGTATGACCGGATGCGACATATATGGCGTGGACCCATGTTTACGGTACGGCACCGACCACCGTGTAACGGCATGACGCCGCTTCTGGGAGACGGCATGGCGTCGTGCCGCGACACGGCGCACCGCGGGCACAAGGCAGGTATTTTCGAAACTTGATATGGACATTCTAAAATATTCGTAAAATTTTTCATTTTATTTTATTCTGTTCGGGAAAGTTACAGCTAATTTAAACAGTGCTCTTAAACAATATGCATCTTACGGCCATTTACAAGTTTCCACTAATAAACACTTGAAACAAAAAAGACAACAAAAAAAAGGTGGGTACAAAATACCTATATCATAAATTAGGAAATAAAATAACACGATCGATTAATAGGTAGGTACAAACTAGAAACCACTTAGACGCTAACAATTACTTTTCTGTAAAAAAGCTTTTCACCAACAAATGCTTAAGCCGAGAAACACTGGTATTGGAAATGTCCAAATCATGTTTACTAATTAGTTCATTAAAAGTTCTGCTCGCACGAATTAGATACGAATTCTGCCTGTACGCGGACTTGGAATGAGGGACATGCAACAAGCTAGGTTTGCGAAATATTTTGCAGTGTGTAACTAACTAACATGACCACATATTTTCAGCGCTTCATATTTCCTCTCAAAATGACTTCCATCATAGTTCATTATAGAAAGATATGGATTCACCCAATATTTTCTTTGATTCAGTTTTTTCTTTATTCGTCGCCCTAGTAACAGGAGCAGAATAATACGTCTTTCGCGGTCCATATCAAGACAAAAACTGAACGATGGTTTTTGCCTTGCCGTGCCGTCTCCCGGTAGCGGCGTCGTGCTGTTACACGGTGGCCGGTGTCGTACCGTAGACATGTGTCCACGCCCTTACAAGTTTATAAAAAAAATAGGACATAAAAAATTCATCCGCATCGCTGTCAACAATAAAAGTTCCCAAAGGCTGGCTGGCTTCTAGAACATCCTCACAATATTTCCTTCATCGTATTGAGAGCAGTGGTGAGGAGATAATTTACTCGAAGTAAAGTGCCTGTCTGGGTTTAAAACTACGTCCAACTAGTCATAAATCATAGCCGTATCACTACTCCCACACCTGTACTGTCTTATTAACATTTCATTTCGTGGGCGTTATTCACTTAATTCAGCACATCAGTTCAAAGGAAGTGACTACCGTATTCACTTAAAAGTATGACCATTTAAATCAGTTGCAGTAACCGCTTGGCACTGGTAGTGTCACTAGTTTATGTCTAAAGTGACAGTCCGTAGGTATCTGTTTCTATTCTCAAAGTGGGCCGCCAGAACGTGGCATGCGTTTAGAATTTATTATCAACTTCCTAAAGCCCTCGTTGGCTAAGCGGTTTGGATTGTAGTTGGTTTCGTGATTAATTTGTTCATTTTGTTACTTTGGGGTTTATTTATAAACGATGATTAAAGTTAAGTGACGTTTAAGCGTCAAAATTATATGGTTAAACAGTTGCTAACCACTACTTAACTTTAAGCAATGTGTATGAATAAAGGGGGTTATGTTTAAAATCAAGTTCAAGCGTAGGTACCATTAATAATAATATTGCTCCATATTTTTTTTGGAAGCATTTAATGGTAACTAAATCATCATCTGATCTCATTTCCCATCTATAATATACTAGTTGCGCCCCGCGGTTTCACCCGCGTAATTGTCGCCCCCCGAGGAAAATCCCGTGGGAATATCGGGATAAAAAGTAGCCTATATGTTAATCCAGGGTGTCAGCTACCTCCATACAAAATTTTATCAAAATTGGTCCAGCCGTTTGAGCGTGAAGAAGTAACAAACATATAAACACACACACACACTCACAAACTTTCGCCTTTATAATATTAGTGTGGTTGGTGGTGTTCTGGTTACACTGGAAGTCAACCCACTTCCAGTCTAACCAGATGAAGCTGCATACTAGTATTTTACATGCGACTGCCTATACGACCACCATAACCCATTTACTGAGTAACACGATACCGTTGGAAAGAGTGGTTGAGACTTTTGGATTTCTTAATATCCGTAACGGCTGTCAAAGAATACGAATTACAGCCGGAACCATGGTTGTAATAAAATATATATTAATACTAGCTGACCCGACAGACGTTGTCCTATTTTTGATTCAAAAGACACGTGGCGCCATCTATTATCATAATAACGTTATTGTTGTTTTCCTCGGGAACAGCACTTTTTTCGGGATGAAAGGTACCCTATGTCCGATTCTGTACACCTGACAACGTATATGCAAAATTTCAGTATGATCGGTTCCGTGGTTTAGGCGTGAAAAGGTAACAAACAAACAAACCTATTTTCGCATTTATAATTATTAGTTTGAATTCCTACTTCTTCACGTTTTGTACAAGTTGTTAATTAATTAGTGCCAATATCAATGACTCGAACTAATCTGTTATCCTTTAGGCCTGTTTCATCTACACTCCGAATGATTTCACTCTAACGCATGAATTGATGCTGTCCGCAATTGCTAGTGCCACTAGCTAAGTCACAGTTTTATGCCTGACGTGACACAGTCAGTATCTGTTGCTGTTGACGAACTGGGCCAACCGTACTCTGCACATGTTTAGAATTCATTACCAACATTTCTCCGATCTCTACTTTACTCTAGACTAGTGTTTGTATACGATTATTCTTTTTATTAAGTTTGTGAGTTTAAGTTTGGTTAGAAAGAAAAGAACATACGTGTCGTAGTATACCTAGTGTGTTCGACGTAGTGTTTTTATTAATATTTTGCTAATTACACTAAGTATCTTCCTATTAAATAAAATAAATAAATAATACATAATTTATTTTGGACCAAACACTTGAACACGTTTCATAAACCTGCCAAACTGCGTGACAGTTTGTCGGCAGGATTAGTGCTCGTTTTAAAACATTTGGTATCAACAATCATAGCACACGTGTCAAATCGGAAAGGGATCGGCACTGTATCGCCTTTCGCCTCGCCGTCAAACAGGCGTCAACCTAACGTGAGGACACGGTGGAGCACACGGTGGAGGTCTGCCCCGCTTGGGCGGAGCACTGCCGTGTCCTCGTAGAGGCGATCGGCAGCGGCGGCGACCTCTCGTGTCTCAGGGAGAGAGCCTCCCGTCTCAGCCGCCGCGGGGGACGCCCCAGGCGTCGGGAGCCGCGTGACGACTCCCGGCCACCGTAGGCACGGGCCTGCGGGCGGAGAGTAATGGGTAGCTCACCGTCCTATCAGGACCAGGCCCTTGCCGGACGGCGCGTACGTGTTCCACGCGCGCCTCAAAGAGATGTCAGCGTCGAGGAGGGGCCCCCTTAGGGCCGAAGCCTGCCGGGCCAGCGGTATTTTCCGAAAGGGTTACCGCTAGCGCGGAACATAAAGGACTAAGGAAGGAACACGGGTGGGTTTTGGTCAGTAAGAGTCTGACACTACCTTCCGCTCCACCCAGAGCGGGAGGAGTCATTTGATGATTACCATCCGCAAAAAAAACGTAACCAAAGCGGATCAGAAGTTCCGATGCGTCAACCTGGCTACGGCTAGGCGACGCCGCGCTTACGGTCCGCCCACTCTTGGTTGATGGTGCAGCAGGCAGGCCGGAGGAGTGAGAGGGGCAAAGGTGGACGAAGGTGCGGAGAGCCGTAAGCGCGGGGACGACGAGCCGGAAGCCCGGGGACGACGAGCCGTAAGCGCGAGGACGACGAGCCGTAAGCGCGGGGACGACGAGCCGTTACGCACCGCACCGCGGTTTGTGAGATTGTCCCGAGGCGAGGCGATTACGTTACGATTCCGATTAGTGTGCGTTGGAGCAGGGAGTTTCATACAAAGAATACAGAACGGCTCGAGTTAATACGGTGCCGATCCCTTTCCGATTTGATACGTGTGCTACCTTTAACATCTAAGTAGGTAGCTACAGATACATTAACTGGATGGTAAGAAAATTATAATAACAGCAGCGCAACTAATTATTGGCGCATGTTGCGACAATTTCATTACAGCAGTTCAATTTTTAATTTAATCTTAAGTGTTCGCTTACTAATTCCACTATTATCTTTTCTCAGCCAGTCGATATTATTGTAAAGTGTAGGGGTCAAATACTTATTGGTTCTTTTGCCATAGTAATTTTTTACTGGTGCTCGAACGAATTTACGTTCTCTACGCTTTTAGTATTGTAAGTGTTCTGCAAATATACTTTAAATTGATCGTTATAGAACTGCTCTAGAACCACTTAGTACTTGACCTTCTCATGCCCGGGAAGCAGTATTTCATAAATCGAATTTGCAGTGATTTTATACTGTTCAGGTAGGTTTTGCGTCTACGTCTATAAGTATTTTAACCCATAGCAGAGACTCGGCGAGAGCTAAATAAATCCCACGCAGCGTTTTCCTACTCAACGGTGCCTTCAGGATAGTGCTTGAAAACGTTGACTCGCGGGCGAGGTCACGAAATATCAAACACACAGCATAGTATACGTACAGTTCACGTACAAAACGCAGGTCCGGCGAACCGAGTCCACCGCGCCCGCACCTGTCACCGCGCCCGCGCGTTCCTACGTGAACAAGCACATAGAACTTACTTAACACTGACCGAAGTTTTGTACACACTGTATCATCCTGAGTCTTCCAGTTCATGTTTCGGTCCACCCACATGATACCTATTACAATAAATATTGTATAATTTTATTTATTTTATTCTTTTCGGGAAACTTACAGCTTAAACAATAATTATGAAATTGAAAGAAATTTACAAGTTACCAATGATAAACACGATTAAAAAACGAGAAAAAACAGGTCGAAAAACTGCATGAATTATTAGGGGATTAGCTCATTGGTTTCTAAATAATTACCTACCACCCTACCCTATTAAAGGTGCCCGGGGGGCTCTTAGGTACCCCGGGTTTAAAGGTAGTACACCATAGAATGAACAATCTATAATGTATATCCCAACAGAAAACAAGCTTAAAACTTCAACTTAAACCAAGAGATAATGCCTTAAAATCTAAGTTCTAAACCGTTAATCGACTTTCCATGTTCCACGTAATCCTCTCGAAAGTTCATAAGTCAACGGGGAATCAATAAGTCCGCATATTCTGAGGTAGTGAGATCAGCCTTTTTCCTTCACAAAGAGATTGGCGGCGTTAGCAATTTCTCCCACAAGCTATCTAACGGTCGACTCATCACGATTTAAATCCGTGTCTACGTAGAACCTTTAGTTACGAAGTAAGCTGGTGTTTACATTGTGTAAATACATTTTTTAGTTTGAGATTAAAGTTCTTTTGTATGTGTATTTTTTTTTTGTGGGTGTTTAGGTACACCTCTGCTTTACCTTTAGGAGGTTACAGGCGTAATGTTACGTGTTATTTTGATTGAATTTGAAGCTTGAGAGTAAAATTCGGATCGACCAATGGTTTTATAACTATTGACGCTATTTGGAATATAAATCAGTTTTTTTTTCTATCGAAAGAATCTTAGAGATGATCCGCTATCGTGGCATGGCACAGCGATTATCATCTATAAATAATAAGAAAAATACATTGCAACTTTACTTAAGCTTGATAGTTTTCCGTGTAAATAATAATTTTCTACTTATACAAAGTTTACGCAACTAGTTTCAGAATCTAAATTGACTTTAGAGACGTTCTCAGGTAACACAAACAGCGAAACATATAAGTACTTGTTTACTTTATGTAAATGGCGAAGCATTAGAAAAGAGCTGAAGCAACGTCAATTTGTGATTAAAATGTATTTGTTTACATATCCATTTCACGCCTACTTGAAGTAGGTAAATAACTTACTTCAGAGAAATAATAAACACACGTGTACGTAGGTAACTCCATAACTTACCTTGTTTATATCAAGTTTAACTGAGTAACATATTGTAGGCACCTTATAGTGCCTACTGATCAATAAGTTATGTTTGGAAAACTACGAATCGCGTCTTCATTCTGCAAATCCAGACTCTGGGCTGTTAGGTAGGTACTGAGAAATTCATAATGGAAAAGCATTTGCTTATTTTGCTTGAGTTTGTATAGTTTTTATTGTGTTTGTTGGTATATTGGTGTGCCTAGCCGACAAAGATTTTAATTAAATGTTCTGTGTCTAAAATATGGCAAAGAATTTAATTGAATGTTCTGTTTCTTGCAGTAGGTAAGCCGGAGTAGATATATTTAATATGATTATATTATTTGTCTATAGAATACTGACTGTGCCATTTTTCAAAGGGAAGCCGGTAGGAATCCAGTTGTATGGAACATTCGCCACTGGTGTCTTGTAATGTTAATTACTTTGGATACCAATCAAGTATTTCCACAATCAAGTATTTTCTAACTGAACAGACAGCTGTGCTGCTTGGGAGTCTGTTGCGCAACTTCTTCTCCCCAGCGATAGATAGCACTAGAAAGTGGTGAAGGGTGGGCGTTTTGGGGGACTGTCTTTTGTTATTTTGACGTTCGAAAAGTGCTGATTCTCAGCCTAGTTTGAAGAAATTACTTTTGATTTTGAAGGAGTCTGGATTCGTGCCCGGTTGGTGTCAATAGGCTCGCCCTCATTACATGGAACATAAATATAATTGTCTATCTGGTGTAGTCTGTGTGGTGACGGACTAGTCTGTGTGGTGCCGGAATTAAAGAATAGCACCACCCCATACTTCCCGTGGGTGTCGTAAAAGGCGACTAAGGGGCGTACCGGAGAATGGGCAGCAGCGTTCTCTATGCATTCCACCACCATACCATACTGCAGTCGCCAACCCGCCTGCCAAGCGTGGCGATTATGGCAAACCCCCCCCCCCCGTCCCCCCTTTTAGGGGAGGCCTATGTCCAGCAGTGGACGTCTTTCGGCTGAAATTATGAAATATAATTGGCGAAATTTAGGTTTAATTAGTATAGGACACTTGCCTATCCCTTGGGGAAAAACTGGCGAGATTTTATGTGTCATGTTACTTTATTCTGCAAAAAAACTTCCCCCAAATTAATAAAACTTTTAAAAACATCATTTATCTTTGTTAGTTGAACGTGGCAGTATTTGGTTGTGGCAGTTTGCGGCACGGTCGGTTGGTTCACTTGGCAGGGGCTCGCAGTTCTGACCTAATCGAACCAAAGTAACCAATAAAGTATTTTTAAACATAGTTGGGTTCTTTACAATATGGAACGTTGTGAAATCCTACTAATATTATAAATGTGAAAGTTTGTGAAGATGTTTGGATGTTTGTTGCTCAATCACGTGTAAACCGTTAAACAGATTTGGATGAAAATTGAAACAACAACAACACATAGAATTTTTATCCGATATATATAATATACACATAGATAATACATATCAGAGGGCTGGCATATATTTTGACCAAAGAATCAGCATTGCCATACAACGTCGCGATGCTGTCAGGCTTTTGGGCGATTTTCCTGCTGACAGCAATACGGACGAATTTTATAATGCCCTGTGACAATTATATAAAAAGTAGGGGAAATAATCCCCCTACTTTTTACCCAACTACGGGGAAGCAAAAAGGAGGGTTATGATTTTGAGGGTTAAGGTTTTTTTGTATGTTTATCTGTTCCCTCATAACTTCAAAAGTACCTACTTATAATAATTTGACAAATGATGTATCGTTAGAAGCGTCTTGACCGTCCGCTGGTTATAGGTTATGTCACACCAAATTCAATATGGCGCCCTATAGAGGACATAAAGTAATGAATTTAAAAATAAATATTTTGGGATGGTGCCTTGTAGGGTATCAAATGAAAGGGCTAATTACTTAACACATTTTAAAAATATAAATATTACTGAATTATGCCCCATAATAAAGAAAAAAAAATAAATAAATAAAACCCGACTACTGAAAACGATGAAACAAGACCTAGTACCTTTCCGTGGTCGCATGCCGCTGTGCCGTAAAGTATTATATTATCTGTGGTTGTACTAACTTAAGTATTATAAGCTATGGTAGCAAGCGACGGGAAGGTACTTTCTTGTTTCATCCTTTTCAGTAGTCGGGTTTTAGTTTTTATTATATATTTGTCTCGAAATTCGGTCTGGAGGACTTTTATATTCCTGTACTTTTAAATGATATAAAGATTATCTTAAAAATTTAAATAAATAGATAATTTGTGGAAAGGATAAACTAAAAGGACTGAAAAGCGTAATTAAAGTAACATTGTTTGTTTTGTAAGTAAATATTTTCGATTTTTTTTGTTGAAGAATCTTCTGGCTCCCCATTAAGAGGGCTATACCAACAGTCGTCGATTAAGGCGCTTGTATAGTCATTGTTAGTTATAAAATGGCAAATATTTAACTGATCCTCTAAAAACTTATTGAACTTCTAATGATGGCCACTATTTTAAATTATGAACCTCTAAAAACTTTTTGTTCTTCTATGATAATGCACACTTAGTTTTAATAATTGAGCCTCTCACAGTTGGTCGCAGTAACTAAGGTACCTACCCCGACTAAAGGGGTTAGGTTAGGTTAGGACTATGAGCAACCACGCGCGAGTCAAATTGATCGCAGTAACTCGACCAAATGGGTTAGGTTAGAACTGTGAGCAACCGCGCGCAAGCCGAGCGAGCGAAGCGAGCTGTGCTGCAGCAACGGCCGGCGAGCACCACATCCAAGCTTCTCGTGGTTGCTTGGCTATGTAGTATTTTTAAGACCCCGAATACTCGTAGCAATTATTTGAGGTTTACAAAAGATGCGCAATCATTTTATTAGAGTGTTCACTAATATTTTTAAGAAAGCAAAAGGGGAATTAGATATTGAAGTTCGATTACTCGTACATACAATGCCTTAACCAAGCAGCGCATAAGCGGCGGCTAAGCTTGCTATTGGGAATCGCGTACTGCACATCATCTATCTAAATATATAAAACTCAAAGGTGACTGACTGACATAGTGATCTATCAACGCACAGCCCAAACCACTGGAGGGATCGGGCTGAAATTTGGCATGCAGGTAGATGTTATGACGTAAGCATCCGCTAAGAAAGGATTTTGATAAATTCTACCCCCAAGGGGTTAAAATAGGGGATGAAAGTTTGTATGAAACTTTGCCAATTTTAAACCGATCGGGCTGAGACTTTGCATGCATATAGCTACTATGACGTAGGCATCCCCTAAGAAAGGATTTTGATAAATTCTACCCCCAAGGGGATAAAATAGGGGATGAAAGTTTGTATGAAACTTTGTCAATTTTAAACCGATCGGGCTGAGACTTTGCATGCATATAGCTACTATGACGGCATCCCCTAAGAAAGGATTTTGATAAATTCAAACCCCATGGGGATAAAATAAAGGATGATGGCGGATGTAAATGTATTAGTTTTTTTTAATAATTCTTAACGCGAGCGAAGCCGCGGGCAAAAGCTAGTCATTTCATAATTTCAGCCGAATGACGTCCACTGCTGGACATAGGCCTCCCGCAAGCACCTCCATTTCGACTGGTTCTGTGCTTCTCGCATCCAATGGGTTCCTGCGGCCTTCACAAGGTCGTCGGACCACTTTGCGGGTGGCCTTTCAACGCTACGTCTTCTGGTACGTGGTCGCCACTCCAGAACCTTTCGGCCCCATCGGCCATCTGTTCTGCGAGCAATGTGCCCTGCCCACTGCCACTTAAGTTTGGCAATTCTTCGGGCTATGTCGGTTACCTTGGTTCTCCTGCGGATCTCCTCATTCCAGCACATGCATAGCTTCATTTGATAAGCCGATCGTTATCATTCGTTCGTCTGATATCTATCATATTACGACGTATACTGTCTCAACAATACCCTTGAATGCTGACACCTGGTAATTAATTATAAGTAATTAGTAGAACAATGTGTGCTGCAAACTATTAATTAGTCAACTGACACGATCACTATTGTCGATGCGAACAATAACTAAGTATTAACAAACTATAATATTATTGATGCGTGTAGAACTTGATGATGGTTCAGATAATACAATTATAGTAACAATACGGTGATTATGGTAATTTATTTTAGTAACCGGTGAATATTAGTTGTTTCATTTTGATGGTAAATTAATATACTGCCGCTTTTACTTGTGTTTGAATTTAAGATAATGAAGACTTCTGATCGATTGATAATATTATGTATTCTAAAACGGTCTATAGTAGTAATAGAACTACCAGTAAGATTTACAAAAATATTTTTGCGTTTGATAGCCGTATTCTTGAAGATGGCTGTAGGGTATTCAAAAAACTGGCCAAGTGCGAGTCGGACTCGCACACGAAGGGTTCCGTACCACAAGGCAAAAACACCGAAAAAAACATGTTTGTTGTATGGGAGCCCCCCTTAAATATTTATTTTATTTTAATTTTATTATTTATTATTAAAGTTAAAATACAACTGAGTATTTTGTGAATATTTCAAGTGCCTACCTGTTGCCATTTTTGACATCGAGCAAAAAAGGGCAAAAATATCGCGTTTGTTGTATGGGAGCCCCCCTTAAATATTTATTTTATTTTGTTTTTAGTATTTGTTGTTATAGCGGCAACAGAAATACATAATTTGTGGAAATTTCAACTGTCTAGCTATCGCGGTTCTTGAGATACAGCCTGGTGACAGACAGACGGACAGACGGACAGACAGCGAAGTCTTAGTAATAGGGTTCCGTTTTTACCCTTTGGGTACGGAACCCTAAAAACGCTTCCCTTAGGAGCCGCGCAAAAAGAAGCAACAGCGCGGGTAGGTGATGCGATGCACCGGGATGTTGGGGACGAACGGACGAACTTGCGGGCAGAAGTTAGTTTAACATATAATTCTTGTACCACGTTTTTCCTCTCTCCATCTTTATGTATGTTATCTTTTATTTATTTATTTTAGGTACTCTAACGACTTGTTCACTAATAACATATATAAAAAAACTTACATATTATTATCTTGGTGAATTTGTCACTTAAAGAAGTGCACAGCTTAGACATAAATAAAAAATACATACCTACAAATTAAGAGAATTATGTCAAAGTGATTTAAAAAAGTAACTTATTCTCTGTTACAATGCAAGATAAATATGAGCTACTTTACTATATGAAGACAATATAAAGAAAATACAACATCAAAAATTAACTAATAAATAAATAATGGATACTCAGTTTAATTTTAGTGAGATTATTATACGCAAGACGACTGCAGTAAACCTAATCAAATGTTATGAATAGTTGGGGATCATGAGCTTTTTACGATCTTGTATAAGTATATACATAAAGATGGACAGAGAAAAACCGTAGGCTTATTAAACGGGTTTCATTGGTTAAACACCCCTATCGGTACGGAGCCCTAAAAAGTATAATGTTATGTATTTCATGAATAACGAAGAATTTATATTTAAATATTTCCGATATTATAAATAGTTGTATCGGAAACTTCCTTCGGGTAGAAATAGTTCCAAAACTTAATTTAGGATATAACATATTGAACACTAATAGCTGTGGCTTCTTCAGCATTGTAATAACATTGTCTGGAAGTTAAAATTACTTCTGAGCGGATTCCTAGAAATTTTTGTTCGAAGCTTACATAGGTATTTATATGTATAATAACAGGTTCACTGTCCACAAAGTAGACACAATAGTTAAACAACCAACATGAATCATATGTTTCATTGTTCTCATTTCTTGATTCTCGGTCTTCCCCTGGTTATCTAGCCTCCCACTTTCACAATAGAAATCCCTTCATCACACAATCTGCTTCTCCAATATCCCACTCACCGCACAGACTTCATTCACTCTTCCTTCTTCGTTCAGTCTATCTCTCTATGGAATGCGCTCCACCAGGAAATGAGGATAGCAACCAACCGTTATCGGTTGTGAATCGGATGTGCTCGCGAACCTTAACTTTAAAGAATAATTCCTTTAAAGTTAGGTTCGTGAGCACATTCGCAAGAAGCTGACAGTATCATCACAACGGTAATATTTTCTCATTGTTTGTCTTATTTCTTTTTAGTAAGTATATTTATGTATATTTATATGTAACTAGGTATATATTATACTCTTAGTTTCAATAGGTTTATGCGTATCTTTATATTTAAAATATTTATTTCGCAATGTTCATGATTGCACCTACCACTGTTTGTCTCCGCATCACCCAAAGGTTGACTGGTAGAAAATGACAATGGCATTAAGTCCGCCACTGTACATTTATGTTCTTGAAGTATTAAATAAATATGTGATGGGACAGGTAATGGGTTAACACGTTGAGCGCCATGTGTATCTTTCTAGAAACACAAAGTACAACCTTCGGAGGCCGAACGCGGTATGAAATAAAGCATGCATTTATTTCATACCTATTTTATTAAAAATAGCATTAGAATACGAATTAGACAAAAAAAATGCAAAGTCCAAAATATCAAAAAACACTGTTTTTAAGCTTGGCGCTCAACGTGTTAAAAGTATAGCGGTTCTATTTATTTTTATTTTCGTAGTTTAGGCAAGCAACAGCGATACATAACGATTGTAAAAAGACACTTGACGAAGCCGAGAGTCACTTGTACTCTCTGGTTACGAAGAAGTATAACATAATTCTAACTTAATACCATAATCAGCCTATAATGTTCCCACTGCTGGGAACATTATAGGCTGATTATGGCTCCTCTCGGTGAGAGGGAGTGGGCCGTAATCCACCACGCAGGCCCAGTGCGGATTGGCAGATGTCACATGTCTTCGAATTTTTGGTTCTAGGACATGCCGGTTTCCTCACGATGTTTTCCTTCACCGTTTTGAAATTCTAACTTAATAACAAGGAAAATTAATACAGCGCTCTTCCTCTCTACTTATTTAAAAATTTGCTGTGACCGACAGGGTCCAGAATGGTTTCTATTATTTTTTTTATTTACCACCTGTACTTAATTGTCATTATGGATTGCAATAAACGATTTGAGATATCAAAGGTCAAAAGTCCAACTTTTTCTGACGAAAACAAGGTTTTAATGACATAACACAACTTTAAGAACCACGATTCCTGTACCTATGAGTAGGTACAATGTTTTGCGTGGGTTACGTTCCGCACTACCGTTAACAGCGATTTTTCACACCAAAAATGAAAGTCGGTTTCCAGCAGCTATTTTTGCACAAAATTACTTAGTTTGATGTAGGGTAGACTGGGTACGGTAACGGTTGAAACAATTTTGCTTTGAACGCCCGTAGAACAGGCATTTTGAAAAAGAACAAACAACAAAACGCTTAAAATGAGAGAATAGACTTTTGTCTTCAAAAACATCTCAGAATCAGAGGCTCAACTGCCATATTTACTAGATAGGAAGAGTTTAATAAAATAATGTGCCACTGTTTCAACCGTACCCATACCAGGGGCGGTTGAAACAGTGATGGGGGGTCAGTAACAAATAAGTATTATAAAATCAGTTTTTTATTCAGAATCAACAAGAAATTGTTAAATTCTAGTATGGTACCATTTCTATCAGTTTTATTAATTGTAATAAGACTGATAGAAATGGTACCATACTAGAGTTTAACAATTTCTTGTTCTTGTGAAGTGTTCATTCAGACAGGATACAATTATCCTGCCTGTATGAAAACGCTGGTTTAAAGTAACAAGTTAACAGTAACACGAATATACAAAAAAACCGGGCAAGAGCGACTCGGACTCGCGCACCGAGGGTTCCGTAACATCCGGGTTTATGCATAAGGTTTATGTTTATGAAATTAAATGTTTTATTTTTATTTTTGAGTTGATTGAATGAATGGTAAATTGCGGTTTACGATTTATGACGTATTAAAAAAAACTACTTACTAGATCTCGTTCAAACCAATTTTCGGTGCTAGTTTACATGGTAATGTACATCATATATTTTTTTTAGTTTTATCATTCTCTTATTTTAGAAGTTACAGGGGGGGGGGGACACACATTTTACCACTTTGGAAGTGTCTCTCGCGCAAACTATTCAGTTTAGAAAAAAAATGATATTAGAAACCTCAATATCATTTTTGAAGACCTACCCACAGATAGATACCCCACACGTATGGGTTTGATGAAAAACATTTTTTTGAGTTTCGGTTCTAAGTATGGGGAACCCTAAATTTATTGTTTCTTTTTCTATTTTTGTGTGAAAATCTTAATGCGGTTCACAGAATACATCTACTTACCAAGTTTCAACAGTATAGTTCTTATAGTTTCGGAGAAAAGTGGCTGTGACATACGGACGGACAGACAGACAGACGGACAGACAAACAGACATGACGAATCTATAAGGGTTCCGTTTTTGCCATTTGGCTACGGAACCCTAAAAATGACTAAACATTCAACAATCGGTCTTAATAATTAAATTAAATGATATTATAAGATTTCCATAATCTTAAATTATCTGTAGGAACAAAAACAAGCTGAACATAATGCGTAGTTGACGGATATGTGAAGGGTCTTTTTACACCCTGTATAGATTACAGTATTGTAAGGCTTTAATGGCGTGTCTTCAGTTCAACAGCGGTGGCAGTGGCGGTTTCCTAGAAGATCGTTGGCCGCCACTTAAGGGGCTTACAGGACCTAAACACAAAAAACGGATGTTTTAGAAACAATAAAAGTATATGATCGACTACAATAAACAAAATAAAAAAAAATGATATTCTTCAGGATATATTCTGGGCAGATAGTGTGTTGAAAACTTATTACAACCAGTTTGATACGATAGAAAAAAATCATGAAGATACATCTAAAAACTTTATTTTTACAATTAAAACCATACATACAATAATCCTGATTTTTTGTCAGAGTATTTTACAAGCAACATACTAAAATACTAGTGTTTTAATTTTTTAGTTCAAACAATATATTTTTTGTAATTAAATAATTACTTCATATTTTGCAATAAATTACCAGCGTTGTGTCATCGCGCTTCTCTTTCTTTTCCATGCAGTCCGGCAGTGACCGCGCTTTAGGTCATGTAAGCCTTAACGGTTGTTATGAAAATGATCTCCGGGGTATGACTTAACGGTGTCAGAAACGCTTTTAAGGATAACACGCCAACTTACTTTCATAGTAATAACGTTTCAGTGACGTCATTCGCTGATAAATTATAGGCGTTATGTGGCGGCCCTTCTAGGAAACCATAGCTTAACACCAAGATAAAAATGATTATAGCACAGTTCCAATAAATTGATAGAAATGAAAAGACCTCAAAATTCAGCAAATTAAATATAAACAAAATATCATTCATTTAACTTATTATTAAAACAATATTGTAAAATGGCAATAAATAGCGCAATACTTACCTAAAAATCTAACCAAAAAAAATTCCTATAGGTACCTACTAGCTTAGCTAATAAAAATAACAAATGCCTATCTATAGGAAATGATAAATCACATAGCGAAAAAAAGGCTCGCGAGATTATGTGAATTTACGTATATTGAATATTCAGCCGAAGGCACTTTCGCAATCATGACGGAATTGCAAAAATACAGTGTACATTTTCCGAATCATGGCATAGGAGGCCTTTATCCATAAAAAAATGATATGACAAATAGAAGTAAGTGAAAATCGATTCCTAGATTTTATTATAATCTTAGGAATTTTGTTGTTCCGTGGATGGATCTTTTATACACCGAGACCCCTCCGTGCACTTTAAGCCGTTGCTCCCGGCTGTCATTCGTGGATCTTTGACGGCCGCTATGGGTTGTCAGAAGCCCGAAAGTCTGACAACTACTTTTAACCAAGGAGTATCGTATTACCCAGTAACTGGGTTGTGGAGGTCAGTTATGCAGTCGCTCCATGTAAAATACTGGTATTCAGGTGTATCCGGTGAGCCTGGAAGCCGACCTCAACATAGTTGGGAAAAGGCTAGGCAGATGATGCCAAGTCATGTTACCTAGTAAAAGTAAATGAGTGCGCCACGTGGTTGTCGCTGTGCTTCGTCTGGCCGAAAGTGAACTGAGAAGCTCATTGATAGCTGAACAAAACCTGGTGATGCCCTTATTGTCCTGTTGTATAAAAAAGCCACAAATTCTCCTGGACTCGGGTTGTTAACTGATCAACCGGCGTCCAGGATGAGCGCGCCACATGGATGTCGCTGTGCTTCGTCTGGCCGAAAGTGAACTGAGAAGCTCATTGATAGCTGAACAAAACCTGGTGATGCCCTTATTGTCCTGTTGTATAAAAAGGCCGCAAATTCTCCTGGACTCGGGTTGTCGACTGACCAACCGGCGTCCAGGATGACCACGCCACGTGGTTGTCGCTGTGCTTCGTCTGGTCGAAAGTGAACTGAGAAGCTCATTGCTAGCTGAACAAAACCTGGTGATGCCCATATTGTCCTGTTGTATAAAAAGGCCGCAAATTCTCCTGGACTCGGGTTGTTGACTGACAAACCGGCGTCCAGGATGAGCACGCCACGTGGTTGTCGCTGGGCTTCGTCTGGTCGAAAGTGAACTATGGTGAAATAACAATATATTGTTGTTGAAGAAGGCGAAAGTTTGTGAGTGTGTGTGTACTTATATGTTTGTTACTACTTCACGCTCAAACAAATGAACCAATTTTGATAAAATTTTGTATGGAGGTAGCTGACACCCTGGATTAACATATAGGCAACTTTTTATGCCGATATTCCCACGGGATCGACACTTATGCAGGTGAAACCGCGGGGCGCAGTTATAGTAAATTATAACGCACGCTACATATTGTTTAAGTTTACTCATTCAAGTCCTTTAAGAAGTAAGAAATAGATCCCTACAAATATCAGTAGACAAAATGTAAGCGAAAAATAGAAGACTTTTTCATTTTTTGCTGTTCACTCATAGCATTAGTAGTATTAGTCATAAAGTAATAAGCAAAGTCTTAAGATCTTTATAATAATATAAATCTCCAAATTCAATCACAACAAGTAATCCAAAGTTATTTATGGCTTCTCAAATTCCAAGAGGATTGAGTTCCATAGAGATTAGATATTATTAAAATGATGCCTTATCCAGATTTAATAAAATAAGCTCAGGGAAGCTTATTTTATATCTACAGGGCTATCATACATTAATGGTATGTGACAGGAAGTTGATGCTGTGGGAAAATATATTGTTACGTAAAACGTACCTGGAATTTTATTAGTATCTATTAATCGAAATACGTAGAAGATGACGGGACGAGCTAGTGAAAAAGACCGGTGGTCCATTTTAGCCCTAGATCGAAAGAGTTGGAAGTCATGTAGAAATGCCTTAGTCCAGCAGTGGGATGATGCAGACTAACAATAAAGTAAATGGCAAAATAATAACTGTGGCTAAATAATAACTTCCGCACAGGTCGATCGACTTGCCGCGATTGGTGCCTACCCGTACCCCTCCGTGGCTCGGAAAGCACGTAAAGCCGTTGGTCCCGGCTGTCATTACTGCACACCTGACAACGTTTATGCAAAATTTCAGGATGATCGGTTCAGTGGTTTAGGCGTGAAAAGGTAACAAACAAAGTTACTTTCGCATTTATAATATTAATATATATATAGTTAGGATAATCAAATAAGCACCAGTACCAGGCATTACAATACGTACCTATTTCGATTGAGTCATCACCTGCCTAGCCTTTTCCCAACTATGTAGGGGTCGGCTTCCAGTCTAACCGGATGCAGCTGAATACCAGTATTTTACATGGAGCGACTGCCTATCTGACCTCCACAACCCAGTTACTGATCCCGGCTGTCATTCATAGATCTTAACAATAACGTTATTATGATAATAGATGGCGGCTCGGGTCTTTCGAATCATGATTGAATTAGGTATATTAGAAATCACGGGATACATACGGTCACTAAGGTAAATTTTATTGATTTAAAATAAATTATTTTATTTATCCAATCAATAGAATTTACCTTTGTAACCGTAGAAATATTCTAACTCAGCAACTCAAACATATTATACACAAAACAAGCTCTCAATTTCTTAGCAAATTTTTATCACGTAAATCTTTTCCTGCTTCTGGTCGACCGACATAACTTTCCTTCTTCAAATCAGATAATATTGAATTAAAATGTGCCGAACAAATACAAAGTGCGGCTGTAAAATGATTTCCCTTTTCGTGCCTCTTTCCTTTGTACCCTAGTTTTGTGTTCAAAGTAATGTAATTTGTAATTTCGTTTGATTTCTAACCTTTTTTTAAAAGAATTTCACTTTATTTTCATCTTGTACCACTTCAGAATACCTACACGTTCTCTTTTGATCATGGGTGTAGCGCCCCTGGCAAAGGCTATTGTTCCAGAGTAACATTGTGTGTGTAATTATACTCCCATTTACTTAATATTTATGTTAGGGTCTTGTCTTACAGAACACATACACAATGTAAGGGCCTATTTATACATATTTATAACGTACACAATGTATAACGATATTGTGTTTTCAGGCTCTTTGGGAATTTAACTTACCTACATGTTTTTCGGATATTGTTGGCAGTAGGTACGAGTGTTTATTTTTAATAATTGTAATTTTAATCGGCTTATGGCCGTTTCTATGAAAGCATTCGATTTTTATATTTGAGTAAACTGGTCATTCATGATTTATGTGTTGAAACGTAGATGATATGTGTAGGTACACAAGAAACGCCAACTCTTCTATTTCCCGAGGGACGTTTGAACCCTTGGCTTGCCTCGTCACGGGTGAACAGACTTGGTTTCAGTTCAATAAAGACGCGATTCGTGCAAATATTATAAATTAGTTGGAAGGGTGATAGTGAGGAATCCTCTTGAAGTTCAAGGGTGAATCTATGAGGATGTGAACTAAGTATCCTTATTGATAGTCCAGATGTCTAACCTGAAAGTCACTTAGTTACAAGGTCAGTCGATAAAACGCAAAGTCAGGCCGCCTACAGCTCATACTATGACACTCCAGGGAACCCGGATCCTTACTGAAAGAAATAAAGAAGGGTATTTCTTTTTTATTCTAACCGATCGTCGTGTTTAGGACCTACATTACTTACACTCGCCACTATTACTAACGTTATATTTTCGCAGATGGATTGTCGAATCCGCTGTTTTACATAACCGCCAGCTGTTTTACAAAACAGCGCAGTTATGTAAAACAGCTTTGCTTTTTTGCTATTTTCTATAATTTACTGAACTTTACCACGCAGACTTGCATAAACGTTTGACATTTATTAATGCAGCGGGTCATCAATTAAATGTTATGTAAAACAGCGTGAAATGAAGCGTCAGATTGTAGATTTTAATTTTTTAGTTCAACATTTTTTCGCTTGTGGCTTTGTACAACAATAATGACGTCCGAAACAGAAATAAATTAAACAAGTAATATGAGTGAAAATTAACCTACATTACGTTTAAATTATCGCAAATCGCAATCGCAAATCGTTAAATTAATTTAACGATTTGCGATTTAAAACACACCGGGAGTCGAGTGAGCGCCTTACAACAAAACAAAATCTCCATCTAAATACACTTTTTTGTTTTGCACAGGTGGCGTGGATCCGAGCAGATGACCAGACAATCTTAACCCTCCATACTCGGCTGGTGACACACAGTTCGCGATACGCCGTGACCAACGACTCCCCGAGATCGTGGCAGCTTCACATACGACCGCTGAAGGTTGAAGACCGAGGGTGCTATATGTGCCAGATCAACACCAGTACTATGAAGAAGCAGATTGGATGTGTTGATGTGTTAGGTAAGTGGAGATATTATATACTAGTTTTTTTGACTATAAGATTTTGATACGCAATATTGCGATTCAAAGTTTTAGAAATCGCAAGGATTTTTTCTCATATGCGGTAAACGCAATATTTATGGTGTTGAACGTAGAATGTTCAAGAGATTTTTTTCTGCTTTCTTAGATTTTCGAATTGCATCAGTAAAAGAACCGAGTGTTTAAAACTTCAACCGTGCCGTTAAGAGAACAGACAAAAACAAGTAACTGAAGAAAAACTTCTACGATATAAAACATGTTATTTTAGCGAACAGCTTCAAAAATTAGAACTAGCACTAAACCAACCCAATTTCTTAAACTGTACTAAAACGGAAACTTTCCAAATAAACCGGTGCCACAAAATTATATGACATACTGTTCGTTCGGCCACTTGTTTTTTTTATATGTTCCCCCGCTAGTGGAAAAATTTCGAGTATTTTTCTGAAGGAAAACAACATCGGAGTGTAATGGCACTTCGGAATGGCGTCTGGTCAGCCATTACGGGCCCGTCTGTTATAACATAACATCAAGACGTTTCTCTGAAATGTTTCTTTCTGTCTTACTGTAACAAATGAGATTAGGTCGAAATTCTTCGATGTGTGATTGAAGCAGAAATATCACCTTTTTTGTTAGGTTTTATCAAAATGATAATAAAGACAATAGTTACAGATTTGTGATAGAAACAGACAGCAAAATGTTTACATAAGTATATTAATTCCGTAAGAGATTCCGATTTCATATTTACAGAATAAACAATTCCATTTCATTTCATTGCAAAGTTTCAAAAGGTCACATAGGACATTTTGTAAAAGTATTCCGCGATCGCCAGTCCAGTTGTGAAGCATATCAATATTTCTCCACGAACCTCCTTGATACTTAAATTACAAGAAGAAATCAACAGCTTCGAAACTCCTTGAATAAGTCACACAACATTCAGTTGCTGTACAAAACTTTATATATCAACAGGGTGCAACTTTATTTATCAACGCCATTTAACTTTTATGACATATAACTTCAATTTGTCATGAAAATAACAAACACTCTTGAGAGTAAATTTAATTACACACGAGAGGCAAAAACATGATGATATTTTAACTTTTCACATCAGCAGAACACAAAAGCAACCGTGGAAATTGTACCGAAATTAAAGTTACTACATCTATTGCACAAAGTGTGCAGAACAAATTATGCGCCATCGCTGCGCTTTCTTAAATTGTTTTTGTTTTGTTTCGTTCCTTCCCCGCTTGCACGTTTGTGTTCTCCATTCTTTATTTCTACACTTGTTTTGTGGCCTTCACCTAAAAAAAATCCCGTAAAACCTCTTCATGATAAGATTTCTCTGGAAGCAATAATAATTATCGTTACTGTCGTATTTCCTCAACTTTTGGTGATGTATCGCTCTGTTTTGGGTCAACGGCTGTTAAAAGCTGTCTTTTCATTCTGACTTCCTCGTATTTGTGCGAAAAGTTTCGAAGTTCTCGATTTCGTCCATCGTCACTTGAATCGAATTACATGGTCGAGATATTTTGTAAAATAAGGTCAAAATTCAGTGCAAAGTATGTTTGGAGCTTGAATTTCCGTCCACGTGAAGGATATTGTTATTTTCTAGCAAGCATAACAAGAATATATTTAATTCGGAATCTCCGAATAAAATATATTCTTGTTATATTTCCAAGTATAGGTTATCTTGATCAAAATATACATTAATACATCTTTCTAAGTTAGATTTCTACCATTAACACTTTTCCATAAGAGATTGGTGGTCGGTTGTAGAGATCTAACTTAGAAAGATATATTAATGATTCTAATGATCATAATTCTCTAAATATCTACCTGTTATTGTCGCGAATCATATTTTGATCAAGATACAACCTGACACTGACCTGCAAATTGCAAAAAACGTAATAAAATTTGAATTTCGCGGTCTCAACTACCCATTCACCTTAAAATTGTGGCTTAAAATTTCGCATACGATTGTGATCCTTCTTGAATAGTTGGCTGTTACAAAACGACGAAATCTTACCTTTGCTACCCGTGATTTCCATATTTAGGTATCACTTGACCGATTGCGAATTTGACGCGACGAAACGCTTGTTACCAAGTACGTATTGGTTAGAGTATTATGCTCATAATGTTGCTTCAAAACTCTGTGTTTGATAAAACATCGTATTAGTTCACAAACGAATTTTTCATCGTCAGATTTAACATAGTAGCGATATTTTTGTTTGTTCACTCAATGGAAAATCAATATCAAATCAAAATCGTTTATTTGCATAAAATGTGGTAGGTTCAAAAGATGATAATGTAAAATTGTAGTGCAAAGACACATTCCGCCATAAAATTATGGCATGCAAATATTTAATACATGAAGTAGGTATGTATTAACAACATGCAGTAACTTACTAATAACGTACAGTTAATTAAATTAACAAAGGAAGATAAATAATTCAAAAAATATTACAATGCATTGAGTAAAGATAAGTCTTTCACATAACAAACTTTACAAATAAAAGTTAAAACTAAGCTTTCATAATCACTTATTTATTACCCAGAACACAGATTTATTGAGAAAAGTCAAAAATTTCATATCCTAGGAAATAACCAGCAAAAAGTTCAGAAAGAACAATGACATACGGTGGGGCAGAATACTTTTCACCTACCCTCACATTGTTCTTTTTACTTGCCAAGCCAATTCCGTAAAAAAATACCCAGCAAGATTGGAAAAATACAATTCTTCGGATTTGTGGCAGACGTCTGGGTGGAAGACAAGTGGAAGTCGATGGAAGTCGCTGGAAGTTGGAACTTTAGAGACACCGCTAAACTTTCAGTGCTTTGACGTAGTTTCCATACGTGATAACAAATCACTTCATCACTTTTGTTTTGTATAGCCTTTGTTCGGGTAAAATATATGTAGTAGAGTATTGTGTGGGTGGTTTGAATAAAAGCTGAAGTATATATAGGCTTAGGTTCAGTTGGGTAGACTCTCTTACTACCAAGTTCTTATTATATAATCCATACTACCCATACTTCTATAATATTATACCTACTAATTGAATCTACCTTATTATAATTATCAGCCTATAACTTTAATTCCCACTGCTGAGACTATTATGAAGAGGAAGTGGGCTGTAATTTACCACGCGGCCCCAGTGCGGGTTGGTAGATGTAACATGTCTTCGAATTATTGGTTCTAGGAAATGCCGGTTTCCTCACGATGTTTTTCTTCACCGCTTTAAGTGGTAATGAAATTATTGACACAAAGTTAAGCACCTGTTTGATTTCGAACCCACGACCTACAACTGGTAAGTTTGAGCCGTTACCACTGGGCCTCCACTGCTCTTCCTAATAAAAATCTTAGAGTTAGTTCATTCACTGACAAACAACCCCGGAACCCGTTGGATGCGGAAAGCACAAGACCGGTCGAAGTGGAGGTGCTTGGGGGAGGCCTATGTCCAGCAGTGGACGTCTTTCGGCTGAAATGATGACTGACAAACAACACAAAGCCTAAACCCAGGTCTATAATAGAAGCATAAAATTTTGCACATGAGTGTCTAGAACAGAAAGTGAGCAAGAAAGGTTTTTTTTTATATTTTATATTTCTTTTAACAAAGACTCAATAATTATGTTTAATTTTTATAATGTTTTGTAAAAGTAGTTGGTGCTCCCGAGGCTCCGTCACCAGTGTGCCAATTTCGACAAAAGCCAAAATAATTGGCCATACTTTTAATTTGCAGACAGCCATGTAGGTTTGTAGCTTTTA
Source organism: Mesoligia furuncula (assembly GCA_916614155.1). NCBI lineage: Eukaryota > Metazoa > Arthropoda > Insecta > Lepidoptera > Noctuidae > Mesoligia > Mesoligia furuncula. The sequence goes on along the minus strand of OU744804.1, from coordinate 11,611,692 downwards.
ATGTCGAAGGAAGGTACTGTGGTATTGTGAAAGCTTACCGAGCTCTCAGTACCTACCTAGACAAGTAAATAAAACAAGAGTTTGCCATATTACTTCAATAATTATTCCTAGAAGATGACGTTCTACGTTTTTACATTTTTATCCTTGTCCCTTGGCTTGTCAGTCAAATCTGACGCCTACTGTTTTTTTATATTATTTGTATAAATCAATGGTTATCTCGTATTTCTGCCATCTACTCTTCAAAGTATTCCTAAAGGTTGCATTTAAGCACCAAATAGGCTACATCTATCCAACTCTACAGTACCTACCTATTTTTATTTATCTTTTTATTTATTTTCTTTTTACAGAAAGCTTACAGACTAATAACACAATCAAAAATCATTTGTAGGCAAGAAAATTTGCTAATTACAAGCTTCCACATATATATATATCTAGTTACAAGTACTTTGCGTTGATTATGTTCGTTAACAGCGATTTGCAACCCCAGAGACAAACAAAAATAAAAAAATAAAGTTAAAAAGGTTTTATGTGTAATAAAAGTTAATTTGTCGAGTAGTGCAACATCAGAACAGTTAAATCACATATAAGCAACCACATGACAGTACATTTAATATCTTATGCCGAATAATTTTATTATTTTTTTGTGTAACAAATTAAATCTTGAAGGTGAAGCCTCGCTCAGTTTTACGTAGAATCAAACCTTTACAGCTTTTATTAAACAAAGCCTTTACACCAAATATTTGAAAACAAAATTCTCAACAACGAATAGTTAAAATAAAACGAATAGTAGCAGTTACTAACGCTTCAACGGTCCCCGAGGGTTGTCAGCGGGTAGCACGTTGGCTAATAGCGCCATGCCCCCACGTCGCCTGCATCGACAGCGTCGGCTATTTTGTTCAGTTGTTCCAGGATCTAGTGATTTACAGTCCGCACATTTTGTTCGTGGGGCTATCGGGGTCAAAGCACAAGATTCTGGGAGGTTGATTGAAGATGTTTGCGTTTTGTGTACGGATTTTGGACGATGTTTTATATTGACGTGATTATGTTTATTTTTCTGTTAGGTATTCTGAGTGTTTCACTAGCACATAATTCATTTGTTTTATTCGGGATTTATTGTTGCCGCGTTTATCCTGGTTTTTTATTTAGATTTTGTTTTGATAATTATAATAAAATGTTTAGTTTCACATTAACAAAATATTCAAATACCTACAGTGTTTATCACTACCGGTGAGCAAGCTCCATGTTATTATTAGATCTGTGTTATGTATTACAAGGTTATAATATTCCAAACGTTCCATTTCAAATAACTCCACTACCACTTTCAAGCACACAAAAACATGTTTTTCTTCAACTTTGTTATTGAACGATGTTCTCAAAATATTTTCCGTTCACCGCAGACCGGGAGCAAGGCGGGATATTATCAAAACTTGTTTATAACGGTCGCTTTAATACACGAACGTCACCCAAAGTTTGCCCGTTTGCACAGTGACTTAACACGCAAAATTATGCTCAATAATCCTCTGTCAAAGTCACATAGTTACTATGTAAGTGCTATAGTATAATGTTAAGTTTATAAAGACGATAGTGCCGTACGTGGTTTGGAGAAGTTTGGTGAGACGTGACTATATATAATACGTTCCATACACGGTCGCTGTGTGCTCGGGAAAGTATTATATTTGTTTTGTTTATAACTTTTATTATACAAGCAAGTTTTATTATTCGTCGCTAGCGAATATTTTAAATGTATAAAATTTTTCTTCAAACCGCCCCAGAAGCGAGTTCGCAGTTCTACGAAACGTTGGTTTTAAACTAAAAATTTGTCAATGGTGTTTTGGTGAAACATTAGTGAACTACAAAATATACTATATATTACCAGTTACCTAACACAAATGCTAATATTTATTTGCAGAAGAAATCCTAAAATATTATAACACGAAAACCCTTTGCATATATCATAAAGGATATTACATGCCAAGAGTATTCTGAGCCTATACTACTTTTCTCAATTTACGAGATATTCTGGGAATTTGCGAATAAGTAAATAAGCATCCCTTTCGTATAAACGTTCTCTTTATTGGATTGTACGGTAGTCGGGCTTAGCTCAATTTATTGATAACGGATTTTATAGGTATATTATTCACAATATCACGAATGTCATCTATATTATTTGTGAACTGTCAAGTTTGGTGATGGCAGAGCGTTTCTTCACAAAAACCGTAAATAATACCGGCCTGTCACCGGCCTGTCGATAGAAAACCGGCATGTCCTAGAACCAAAAGACATGTGACATCTACCAACTTGCACTGGGCGTCTTGGAGTACGGCCCACTCCCCCTCGCAGAGAGGAGTAGGCCTGTGTCCCAGCAGTGGGACCATTATAGGCTGATTATATTTTACGGAATTCATTGGAATGCAAACTAATAATTCTGTCAGAGATAATCCAAACAGACTGGGTTATTTTTGTACGCACTGGGCCCGCGTGGTAGATTACGGCCCACTTTCTCTCATAAAAAGGAGGTCAGTGCCCCAGCAGTGGGAATATTATAGGCTGAATATTAGTCTGTGTGGTGCCGGACTTAAAGAATAGCACCACCCCATACATCCCGTGGGTGTCGTAAAAGGCGACTAAGGGTCGTACCGGGGTTAGCGGGATTGTCCGAAAGGGTTACCGCTGGCCCGGAACATAAAGGGCAAAGGAAAGAACACGGGTGGGTTTTAGTCAGTAAGAGTCTGACTCTCCCTTCCGCTCCACCCAGAGCGGGAGGAGTCATTTGATGATTTCCCATGCGCAAAAAAAAAAAAAGGCTCGTACCGGAGAATGAGCAGCAGCGTTCTCTATGCATTCCACCACCATACCATACTGCGATCGCCAACCCGCCTGCCAAGCGTGGCGATTATGGCAAACCCCCCCTTTTGGGGGAGGCCTATGTCCAGCAGTGGACGTCTTTCGGCTGAAATGATGATGATGATGATATTATGCCTAAGCTAAGTACTAAGCAGACCACCGACTATGATCGAAATTAGAAAAAAGGTGTTCTAACAGGGATAATGAATCATTCGTTATCCCTATTAGGATACCTTTTTAGGGTTCCGTAGTTCCTACAAGGAACCCTTATAGTTTCGTCATGTCCATCTGTCTGTCTGTCTGTCTGTCCGAGGTTTTTCTAAGAGACCGTTAGTACTAGAAAGCTGTCATTTTGTAGGAGTGCGTATATCAATTACGCCGACAAGGTGGTAAAATAAAATTTTGGAAAATATTTTTTTTTAAGGTAGCTCCCCTACATGTGAAGTGGGGTTGAATATTTTTTTCGTCGTCTACCCCATTGTGTGGGATATCATTGAATAGGTCTTCTAAAATGACTTGGGGGTTGCTACAATTATTTTTCAATTTAATGCTCCATTTACGAAATATTAAACTTTAAAATGAACATTTTTGTTCCAGTAGGGCGTCCCCGTCCCCCGCCCCCCCCCTTCTAAAACCTAAACTGCTGGCTTGAAAAATGTGGAAAAATTCACGATGATAGTACATTTCATGAACTTTAAAGGAAAAGTGTAGCGGTTAAGATAACTTCATTAGTTTAGCAGTAATAGTCGTTGAACTTGGGTGTTGGATAACTTTGTACCAAATACAAAATCCTTACCATTAATCCTACAGAATGACTAAGATGAAGTAGTTGCTTGTTTATAACGGGTAAAGACATGCATTGAAAAGCAAAATATGTTTTTTTTTACCTATTCAGAATAAAGAACAACAGAATCGTACTACAATGTGATAACGGGTTACTACGGAACCCTACACTGTGCGTGGCCCGACACGCACTTAGCCGGTTTTTTTTTTCTAATTAGAAATGTTCGCACAAATAGGTAATGTTATTTCAAAAGAAGGCATAGTAAAATGAGATAATCAAAAAAATCTGTAAAATCGATGGAAACATGGAGACGCCATCGCCGCGCGCTTTTAAAGTTTTTGGATTATTTTCATTCTCTCTGATATTAAAGAAAGGAATTAGATGGGGAAAATGTATAAAAACGAGTTGTTTCTTTTTCGTCGCGCGGTTCGGACAATGTGTAATGCTAGTATGAAATTACATAGTCGTGACGTCACTTTTGTGATAGTGCCGTCTTGGTCTAGCAGTTATTTGAAAAGGTTAATTTTGTCATTTTTAGGGTTCCATTGCCAAATGGCAAAAAACGGGACCCTTATAGATTCGTCATGTCTGTCTGTCTGTCCGTCCGTATGTCACAGCCACTTTTCTCCGAAACTATAAGAACTATACTGTTGAAACTTGTAAGTAGATGTATTCTGTGAATCGCATTAAGATTTTCACTCAAAAATAGAAAAAAAACAATAAATTTTGGGGTTCCCCATACTTAGAACTGAAACTAAAAATTTTTTTGTTCGTCAAAGCCATACGTGTGGGGTATCTATGGGTAGGCCTTCAAAAATGATATTGAGGTTTCTAATATCATTTTTTTCTAAACTGAATAGTTTGCGCGAGAGACACTTCCAAAGTGGTAAAATGTGTGTCCCCCCCCCCTGTAACTTCTAAAATAAGAGAATGATAAAACTAAAAAAAATATATGACGTACATTGCCATGTAAACTACCACCGAAAATTGGTTTGAACGAGATCTAGTAAGTAGTTTTTTTTTTAATACGTCTTAAATCGTAAACCGCAATTTACCATTCATTCAATCAACTAAATAATAAAAATAAACATTTAATTTCATAAACATAAACCTTATGTATAAACCCGGATGTTACGGAACCCTCAGTGCGCGAGTCCGACTCGCTCTTACCCGGTTTTTTTATTTCAATTTTAACCTTACAACTTACTACTCACTTACAATGATCAGCAGTAAATTCGTTTAGAGTAGGTATCTACTGTTAATAAGTAAAAGCATCGAATTGTAAATGAAAGCTTTTATCCCCCAAGCGTGCAACGTTTTGACCGCCACAGTCATGTATAGATGACAAACCAAAATGTGCCCAGCACGCCACGGTTCGACTACATGACAGTCTTTGACGCCGATTTTTTGACGTGTGGCGATCAAACGTTAAACATTGAAAGAAAGAAACAAGGAAAAAGTATTTATTGCGACTCGTACACGAAGATCACAAACTAAACTAGACATAGTAAAAAAAAAAAAAACAAATAATGAATTTTTTAACTAACAAAAAGAAAAATTAAACAGAAAGTCCTACACGAGGCCAAAAGGCTCATATTCATATCGAGGTTATTAATTTACATTGTTTTCTATTAATGTTACATTTACTGTATGTCGATAAAGTAATTACAGTCAGGTTTTTTTAAACCTGTCGAGCAATATGTCCTTGGGTTTTACCACCAGTAATTTTAAAGTAGCAGCCCGGAGTCAGGATTTGTGTCAGGTTGATGGTAATATAGACATTCTCCCTATTACATGGAACAACATAACTGGCGAAATCTGGGTGTGCAAAGCACACCCAGATTTCGCAAGTTATGTGCCTTATAGCCTATAAGGCACACCTCTTCCTACCCCTTTGAGGTAAACAAGCCTGATGTTGTTTTGCCTCTGATGTTTGAATCCTACAACCTACTTAATTACATCACAGTAATCTATATATATAAATAAAAGAAAGCCATCGATTTAGAGAGCGCTGAAACGTCTGTTTGTGGTGTGTCACGTCACGTAACAGCGATAAGGGACACGTGCTCAAGGATTGCTCTCTGATCGTATGGGATGAGTGTACGACGGCCAATAGGAAGGCAGTTGAGGCCGTGGACAGAACCCTGCAGGACATCCGCAGGAACGAACGTTTGATGGGTGGTGTCACAGTTCTGTTCAGTGGCGATTTCCGGCAAACGCTTCACGTGGTGACGCGGGGATCGAGGGCTGACGAGGTGAATGCTTCGTTGAAACGATCTTCGTTGTGGTCACGAGTTCGTACGCTGCGCTTGACCGTTAATATGAGAGTTCGGCTCGGCGGCAATGCACGTGCTCAAGAATTCTCCGATGTCCTTCTAAGTCTTGGCGAAGGCACTCTGCCAGAAGAGAGAGGTGGACAGGTGGTGCTTCCAGAGTCTCTCGGTAGAGTGGTATCCAGCTTAGAAGAACTCATTCGCTGTGTGTACGGGGACATCAGTCGTATACCGCACCAGCAGTGTGAGAGCGGGCCATTTTGACGCCCAAAAATGATCAGGATGCAGCAATTAATGAATGCATTCTCTCGGAAATTGAGGGGAATGAAGTGATCTACACCTCGATAAACACTGTTATCGAGCAAGATGACGCCACACATTATCCCGTAGAATTTCTGTACTTCCTGTCAGCAAGTGGACTTCCAGCTCATACCATCAAGCTGAAGGTCGTTGCCCCGATTATGCTTCTTCGGAACCTATCTCCTCCAAAGTTGTGTAACGGGACCCGCCTTAAAGTCATCTCGCTCCACAGCCACACCATTGAGGCGAAAATTCTTACTGGTTTTGGCGTTGGCGAGGAAGTATTTATACCATGCATTCCCCTCATACCTCATAACTACCCGTTCCAGTTCAAGCGCGTACAGTTCCCCGTGAGTGTTTGCTTCGCGATGACCATCCAAAGGTCGCAGGGGCAGACACTGAGGGCAGCGGGTGTCGACCTCAGGACGAGTTGCTTCTCACACAGGCAACTGTACGTCGCTTGCTCCCGCGTCACCAGTCCTGACTCTCTTTAAATTTTGGCTCCTGGTAGCATAACTACCAACGTAGTTTATAGGGAAGTGTTGTAAGGTATGATACCTTTGTACGTATTTTTACTCTTTTGTGTCCTGGAATGTATTCCTGCATTATTTTCTCTATTTCCTTCAGTCACATCTTATGACTGAACTCAGCAGGATTCCCATATAACTCTCTTCACTTGCTTCGCTTGCAAAAAAAAAAAAAATTTAATGCTATTTTTAAAGTCGTTTACTTATAATGCTATAGCGACACTGGCATCTTAGGTATTTTTGGTGCTGTAGAGCCTTCACGCAGACGACGTCGCGGGCAGCAACTATTAGTTTATAACTAGGATTAACAGATAGCATACATTTTATTGCGATAATCCCACGGGATCGAAATTTAGGCGCGTGAAACCACGAGGCGCTGAACTCACAAAAACTCAGATCAAAACTAGCGTTCTATAAGAAACCAGAGACTTATCCTCTAATGTTAAAGTTCTCCAATAATAATATATTGTCTGTTTACTTAAGATTTTCTGCGAAAACATCAAATCCCTGCTCTTTTCTCAAGCCCATGGGAATCGTAACATGTTGGGACTTGCTTCCGTTCCGTTCAACTTTTTACAACAGACGAGAATAATGTTATAAGGCATTATTTCGCGTTAATAATTAATTCTCTTTCTTATAAGAACAAACCGTTGTGTATATCTTAGGTACCTACTTAGATATTTTTTTCTGAATAAAATGTTCTAAGTAAATGTAGTAAAATGTAAGTAATGTAAGTAAATGTAGTAAATGTTCTAAGTTCTGAATAAATTGGTAGGTACCTTCGCGAGGTACCTACCAATTTTTTGTACTGTACAGACGCCAGCACATGAAGCTACTACAATCTGTCAAATTTCTTTATTGGGTTTTCAACTTTATCGCTAAAGCATAAGGTTCAAAGTTGATTGGGAAAATTTGACAGTTTTGGGTAGCTTGATGTGCTGGCGTCTGTACCTACCCTATATTTAATTAAAATTTGCTATAAAAATAACGTTGTTTTAAACAATTAATGAACGCGTCTGTTCATTAATTGTTTAAAACAATCTAATTTTCGTGGTTTTACAAGCTGAGCGTATCTGGTAATTACAAAGAACATTGGAGGAATATGTTTTGGAGATGTTATTTAATAATTACGGAGCAATTTGACGTTCTATTAAAACAATTTAAAAAAATCTGTTGCGTATATAGTTACTGTAATGACAGGCGTGCTTATTTTAAGGGAATATTTAAAAAGATGATTAAAAATAAAAATAAAACTATAAACGACACGGCCGCCATGGCCCACGCACAATGGTCCATTGAAGGACTAAGTGTGAAAACCAAACCCATAACATAGAACATAGAAATACAAACGACAAAACTATCAATAGGAAAAAAAAAATATTATTAGCTCTTCTGTGTAGACATGGGTAGCTCTAGCTTGTGAGCGAGTGATAGAAAAAAGCTAGCTCTTTTCGATTGACGTCGCTCTCGCTCACTCACTGACTCGCTAAATAGTAATTCGTGTGTAAGTAAGTAGTAATTCGCGTGACACGAGTCAAATGAGTCTGTCACGCGAATTACTACGACGACGAGATTACGACGATGATTAGCGACGTCAATCGAAAAGAGCTAGCTCTTTTCGATTGACGTCGCTCTCGCTCACTCACTGGCTCGCTAAATAGTAATTCGTGTGTAAGTAAGTAGTAATTCGCGTGACACGAGTCAAATGACTCATTTGACTCGTGTCACGCGAATTACTACGACGACGAGATTACGACGATGATTAGCGACGTCAATCGAAAAGAGCTAGCTCTTTTCGATTGACGTCGCTCTCGCTCTCTCACTGGCCCGCTAAATAGTAATTCGTGTGTAAGTAAGTAGTAATTCGCGTGACACGAGTCAAATGACTCATTTGACTCGTGTCACGCGAATTACTACGACGACGAGATTACGACGATGATTAGCGACGTCAATCGAAAAGAGCTAGCTCTTTTCTATCACCAGCTCACGAGCTAGAGCTACCCATGTCTACTTCTGTGTCTATGTATTTATATTATACTCTCATTGTCGAATGGGCCGGCAATCCGACACTAGCAAAAAAAATTTGGCGAAAGACCAACGACTTCACGTGTTAATAATCTCTTGGGTCATTGGGATTGACCACCATGGCCGAACTTCGGTCAAGAGAGTAATATTTAATGTATCACTGTGATGCATTCCAAACATTATTTACTATATATTATTGACTAACACTCGTTTTTTTTATAAATAAATGAAATAGATCATCTATTAATTGGTCCTTTTCCTTCCCTAGTACCTCCAAACATAGTGGACGAAGGCACAAGCGGGGACCTGGTCTCCCGAGAAGGTCAAGACGTCAGCCTGTCCTGCAGAGCTGAAGGTAGACCTCTTCCGAGGATCCTCTGGCGAAGAGAGGATGGAGCCAATATACAGTTGAGAAATGAAGCTGGAGAGCTTCGGAAAGGTAAGCCAAAGTCAAATTCTTTGTCTGTGTGCCCTGCCTTTTTATATCAGTATCATTTACATGTTCTTAACGGTACTTTTGGCGGCTCTTGCCATTTCAGTACTTTGGTACCAGTACTCCACCTTGACCATCTTACAAGTACCGGTACCAAATTCAGGTACCCGTCGTGTACTACAAAACTCATATTTATACGAGGTTCCTCGTACGGTTGGCAAGCTTAAAGTTATTTTTCTAATGCCCATTAACTATCCTTTTGACTTACTATATCTGTGTTCTCACTCTAACTATCGGAAATATTCTTTGGTACCGGTTTCGGTATCGTAACTGTACTGAACAGTAACGATACTGATTAGAAACAGCAATAGTACAGATACTACTCTGTTACCGGTATCACACCAAGGCCAATGGTACCGGTTCCCATAAATACCGGTATTTAAGCCCTGCCTGCAAGTCTTACTCTAAATCGTCCTGGTGATTTTAGTACTTACATTTTAAAAAGGGCAAAAAGGTTTTGCACAAAAAATATCCTATCTCTTCTGGAAATCTATACAAATACATAAAATTGAAGTGTCTATTTGTAATGTCAAAATAACTGCTTTTTATGTTCGATTATATTGATATTATATGATTAACTTAGAGGGTTGTATTGATAATTTTAATGATTATTATTCTGTAAATACATACTTGTTACGCTCGCGAATCAAATTTTTTTCAACATACAACCTGACACTGACCTGCAAATTGCAAAAAACGTAAGAAAATTTGAATTTCGCGGGGTATCTAGCGCATTCCCCTTAATTGGCAAAATGTGGGTGTACTATAGGTACACCCTTACCCTTCGGGTACTATAGGTACACCGTTACCCTTCGAGGAAACAGGCGTAATGATATGTTCTTCTGCTTTACTTGCGTAAATAAATTAATATTATCCAGGAAGCATCCATGTAATTTCAGGTTACAGATTTTATGATCATACTAGCAGCGCCCGCGGTTTCACCCGCATAAGTATTGATCCCTTGGGAATATCGGGATAAAAAGTAATTCTTGTGTTAATCCAGGGTGTCAGCTACCTCCATACCAAATTTTATTAGAATTGGTCCAGCCGTTTGTGCGTGAAGAAGTAACAAACATACAAATACACTCACAAATCACACTAATATTATAAAGGCGAAAGTTTGTGAGTGTGTTAATTTTAATTGTGTTTTTTAATTCATGTTAAATTACTGTGAATTTATTTTTATAGCATAACACTATAATTACATCACAATATGATGATGGACTTAATAGTAGAAAAACAAATAATTTTGCCTTACCTAACTACACCATCGTAAGGAAACCGGCATGTCCTAGAACCATAAATTCGCAGACATGTGACATGATCTACCAACATGCACTGGGCCCGCGTGGTAGATTATAGCTACCATATGTGTCCCAGCAGTGGGAATATTATAGACTGATTATGATAAGTTTACCTAACTTTAGGTAGTAAATATGTAAAGTGATAATAAACATTAGTAAAACATATTAGAGCTGATTTTTCAATCTACAGATAATTTTTATTCGTGGAATAAAATTGACGTCTGACAGTTTTTGTATGGAAAAACTGTCAAAAATTCAAAATTATTCCTCCGTTGACATATACATATATTACTAGCATATTCCTCCGATAAAATTATCGGGCGTTGGAAAACTCAGCCCATAGTTGATATTTAAAAAGCGAACTGTAAATAAATAACAATAGACAATCGATAGTTGACACAAAGAAGTTTAACCCCAATAGTATTAATTTTTTCAAAGAAGGCTGAAAACGCAATACTCCAGCCAGTATCCTCAACGCGCCATATTATGACAAAGAACCCAACACATTGCACTTTATACTGCAATACATAATAACGTGTCCCCCACTTAATTCCTCTTAATGCAGCTACGGGCTATATAGCCCCTGGCTTTCTTTTTGCAGTTCTTTTTAACCGGGTTAGTTTCCACCTAACGATGGGTTCCCTTTGTGCAAAGGAGAGGGTTTAAGATGACTGATTGCAGCTAGAAGTCATCTAAAATTTTATCTTTTACTTCTGCTGGGATTTATTACGGTCCTCGGACGCCTGTGTCTAATTACAAGTGGCATAAAAAGGGGTGCTTCTATGGGAAGGTAATTTAGATGGTGGGCAGATTTATGACTTACCAACGCAGTAATATATACAGATTATCGTTGATGAATTATTCTTTATTTGTTTGTTATACTGTTATCTTACAATTTCGATTAACTTTCAAATTTTCTTGCGTCAGTCGAAAACTTGTTCACGGTTAGACGATATAATTATTCCTGTTGACAGCAATGCGTACGAATTTTTTATGCCCATGATTCTTTGCCCTCCATTTTTGTATACATGTGAATATTATTATTTTATGTCTGTTATTTTATATAGGGTAAATTCGTTAGAGATGGCCATAGTTTTTTTAGGCTTAAATAAAACTGAAAATATTGAGATCATAATTAAACTTTTATTTTTAAGAAAATCAACAACAACCAGTCTTTAAAAAATCAGCATAAAGATATGTTGTTAATGTTACGAACATACATAAAATTTTAATTTAAAAAAAAATAGAACTGGCCGTCTCACCCGACATATTCGGGAGTGATGGCCGTAGTAGTACGGAACAGACGGCCGGTACTGGATTTGCCTCTGCCTTTCCCCTTTCCTTTGATTTCTGCTTCCTGGAGGTCCTTTTTCTTCTTCCGTCCACATTTAGAGCACATGTCATCAAAATGTGTACAATTCTCATGTAGCCACAGATTACAGATTAAATATTGAAGTCACTCTTCAATGAGATGGGTTTTATAATAACTTTCGCCACATCCTGCACAATTATCAGTTTCATTTTCTGCGTCTTCTTCACCAGATGTATCACATAATATTGGGTATCGGTTTGGCATCTATAACAAAAAATACAAGCGTTAAAATATTGTAAAAAAGCATTAAATAATATGTTCATCTTTACCTGACTTTATATGGCCATCTCTCCTTTTTATCCGGGTGAGATGGCCACTACAAATTTTAAACTAACGAATAACAAGTACATTACCATTTAGAGGTTAGAATGAAGAAAAATATACACGAAACACAATACACTCACAAAAACACAAAGAAGAAATAACATTATTAGTATTTCCGGTTGGTATACAAACCTACTATAAAGTTTCACCACTACTTAATGAAATGAAAACCAATTTACTTACTTTTTGATTTATTTTTGCGCAAGATTTTGTTCTCATGGTGTTCCGTGGCGGCGCAGGAAGCGTACTGAGCTAAATACAGCGCCACCTTGTGAAAAATGTGCAAAATATATTGATTGGCCAACTCTCCCGTACGGCCATCTCTAACGAATTTACCCTATTACATAAATAAATTCGTTATTTTTTTAATTAAAATGGAAAAAAAATAACGGAGTCTGGCATTTTACAATAAAAAACTTCCTTAACAGTCTTGCTTTGTGATTATTAACTTAATTTACTGACTTTATATCCCACAAAAATACCTATTAAAGACTACTTATGGCAGGTTTTATTAAACTGCATCAAAGACGTCAGTTGTTTGCAGTAAAAACGCCATCGGACTAAGTATGGCTGGTGCAGCCGATAAACTGCAGCACTGCCAAACAAGGAACGCAATTGAAGCAATTAAGCTTTTTCCTTCAAAAAATTTGTTCAAGTTAAAATGGTTTCTTTTTTTAACCCAAGAGTTTGAGAACTTTCTTCAACGAGGTAGAATAGATACTAAAGAATTCGAATTAAACTACTTTTCTATCTTTCAAAGTGGAAAAGAACCTGAATCAACAATTGAGACGTAGGTCTATACCCATTATGCACTGTCTGTTCCAAAAGTGTAAACAAACCCTGTTCAGGTTCACTTCTTACGCAATCAATCACTAAACATATTCATAGAAGTAACACATTCATCTATATTTAGAAGGTTTTAGTTTTATATCCCTCCACTTTATTCAAGAATTATTGTTTGAATAACATTATTGAATTGTAATTGAAAGACATCATTGACGGAAATTGAGGTTCATAACCCTAAATTTTTCGACGATGTTTTTCAATTATTAACTTCAATTGCCAAATGAAAAACATGTTTGGATTATGTTTATTAGTATTCAAATAATCAAATCAAAGCCCTCAATTTATAAATGGCACCACTAATTGGCATCCACAGGTACGTTTTCTGATCTACATATTTGTCTACATTTTCATCAGTATCGGAACAGACCGTAGGGGTTTTACCCTCTTTGAGGAGTGGCTAGAGAGGCGCCACGGCGCCCTCACCTACCGCCTGACGCAGGTACTCACCGGACACGGAAGTTTCGGGAGGTTCCTGCACATCATCAGGCGGGAGGAAACGCCCGGGTGTCACCATTGCCAGGATCGCCCAGAGGACACGGTGGAGCACACGGTGGAGGTCTGCCCCGCTTGGGCGGAGCACCGCCGTGTCCTCGTAGAGGCGATTGGCAGCGACGGGGACCTCTCGCGTCCGGCCCTGGTGCAAGCCATGGTCCGGGGCGAGAGGGAGTGGGAGGCAGTCACCTCCTTCTGCGAAGCAGTCATGCTAGCGAAGGAGGTGGCGGAATGGCTCAGGGAGAGAGCCTCCCGTCCCAGCCGCCGCGGGAGACGCTCCGGGCGTCGGGAGCCGCGTGACGACTCCCGGCCACCGTAGGCGCGGGCCTGCGGGCGGAGAGTAATGGGTAGCTCACCGCCCCATCAGGACCAGGCCCGTGCCGGACGGCGCGTACGTGTTCCACGCGCGCCTCAAAGAGATGTCAGCATCGAGGAGGGGCCCCTTAGGGCCGAAGCCTGCCGGGTCAGCGGGATTGTCCGAAAGGGTTACCGCTGGCCCGGAACATAAAGGGCTAAGGAAGGAACACGGGTGGGTTTTAGTCAGTAAGAGTCTGACACTCCCTTCCGCTCCACCCAGAGCGGGAGGAGTCATTTGATGATTTCCCATCCTCAAAAAAAAAAAAAAAAAGGGGTTTTACACAGAACACCAGGTGCGATATGCCTGTTTTTTATTTTGATTTCTCGTTTATAAACGTTCTCTACACGGCAGTCCAAAACAAAACAAAAAAAAATATAATCGGGTTTTGAAGTTCTAAAAACCTGAGAAATTCTAAAGCAAACCTGTCCGAAATCTCGATTTAAAACTGTTAAATATTTGAGTTGAAATTACGACGTTTCATATTAATTGCAGCATTTAGAATACATGGCCTTACTGCTTAGAACAAGGCCTTACAACTTAGACTCCTTAAGCTTAAGTAGTATCATTATCATAAATCAACTCACAGTACTGAGATGGCGAGAATTTATAACCCTTGTCTTAAAGCCATGCCGGCTATCTTTGATGATTAAATGGAAGTTATGACCATCAGGATACACGTTTTAGCACCTGTGGTATACACTTTGTGAATACGATTATTATACAGGCTGGCACACCGACGCGAAACCTGTTTAGATTCGTTGTCATATTCCGAACCACGAAAAATTTCTACGTCCCATAAGTAGAAATATTTCGTGGATTATTAAAAAAAAAAAATTGTCGTTCGATACATTTTGACCGCGTAGGCAAAAAACAAACAAATTACGACGTAAAAACAAAATACAAATTTCTACGTTTAGAATTATGTGCTAAATTCATAATAACAGTTTGCACCTGTATAGCTCCGGATATTTTAAATAAGTTATCTACATCGTTCTAATATGAAAATATAATAAATAACTCATCCTTATACCTTTTTATGTCAACACCTAAAGACACATAACATGAAGTGCCTCACGTTTAGAAAATTAGATAAATACGTTCAGATTTTTATTTCGTCTTGATATAAGTGGATCAACATTTTTCCTTCCATATAAAATTTTTATATTCTTCACGTTGCCATTACATGCTTCGTTTCCATTATAATATTTATAATGTTTTATACGATAAGGTATTATTATCCTCTCCATTTCTTCGCTGAATAAAGAAATCTACAAAAAGTATTATTTGCCTAATTCTTACAATTTTTCCTTTGTTCTCGTATGTAACGAATATGTCAAGGACATACATAAACCTTGGATACCTATATAATCATTTAATCTCACATTATGTTATGTAATGTACTGATCAGATAATCTCCTGGCAATCCTGTTAATAATAGTAAATAGTTCAGTGCATTAAAATTGAGAATTAATTATATTTGTGTATTCATGCCAATTGTGGAGGTTTTAGGTGGTGATACACAATTGAGCGACCAGCACGCGTAGCATGAGCACCGGTTTGTCGACGGAAGAGTAGACAAAGATGACGTTCCGTGTAGACAGTACGACGGCAGCAAAGTAAGAAGAGTCAACTGCACTTTTTACGAAATTCACTCTTTTACTTAATTCGACTCAGAATTCTTTGTTTTGTCATACGATTTTTTTTTCTTTTTAACCGACTTCAAAAAAGGAGGAGGTTTCTCAATTCGACCGTATATTGTATATATATTTTTTTTTTAATGTGTGTTCGCGGATAACTTCGTCGTTTATAAACCGATTTTGATTATTATTTTTTTGTTGGAAAGGGGATATGCCAAGGGTGGTCCCATGATAAGGAAACCAGGATCTGATGATGGCATCCCAGTGAAATTGAGGGGAACTTTCGAAAATCGTAAGAGCGACTAGTGCGTTTGTTAATTTTTTCATTAAGTATTTTAAATTACTACAATTTGATGAAGGTCTGGAGTCGATCTGATGATGGAGCCGAAAGACAGTCGAGGGGACTCCTCAACGATTTACAGCAGTTACCTTGTGTTTGGGCTTGATTAATTTGTATTGATGTGAACTTTACACCTAGATGGGTTGCGACTGTCATTAGGGGTCTGATGATGAAGACGAAGGACAGTTAAGGGAACTCCTCAACAGTTTACAGTAGCTACCTTGTGTATGTTCACAGATTACTCGAAGACGGCTGGACCGATTACAAAAGTTCTTTTTTTATTTGAAAGGGTATACTCTCGAGGTGGTCCCATTATCATAAAGTTGGAATCTGATAAGAGGATTCTATGGAAATCGAGGGAAACCCTCAAATTTTATAGGCAAAGCTAAAGCAATTTGGATATTTTTTAAAGTAACTTGAGCATTTGCTCTCGGAAATCATCACTTGGTAAAGTGGAGCTGATGATGAACATCACAGATGGCCATCGGAACTACTCACTGACAAATATTTCACGGGTTGCGATTCGATTACTTTAATATGGTTGCTAAGCAATTTATGCTCGTCACAATTACGTATTGCGAGTGATTGTTGAGGATCTCCTGGTTCTTACCGGGAGAACTCCTCAACAATTAACGTCCCAGCATCGGGAAAAGCAATATTTTGTAAAAGGTGATGAACAGTTGGCATTAGGCTTTTGTAACTTAGATTAATTACAAACTGACCCACTAAAAAGTGAAAAATAAAAACATTTTTACAAAAAAAAACAAGCGACTTCCAAAAAAACACTACAAATTGAAAAATAACTTTAATTTCGGAAGTCGGTGTCAATAAACGAAAACGCGGAACCAAAGACACCGACTTCCGAAATTAAAGTTATTTTTCAATTTGTAGTGTTTTTTTGGAAGTCGGTTGTTTTTTTTTGTAAAAATGTTTTTATTGATTCTTAATTTTTACTGATATTAAGTCACATTTTCAGGAGGAGTCCGTGGCTAAAAAATAACAGCCGCACAAGTTGATTGATTAGGTTAAGCTACGCTTGCCACGGTTGGTCCGTGGATGGTGACCATCTATACATACCGGGATCCCTCCGTGCCTCGGAAAGCACATTAAGCCAATGGTCCCGGCTGTCATTCGTGCATCTTTGACAGTGGATTTTTGGGAATTTTGTTGTTTTTTTTCGTGGGATTTTGTAGATAACCGTATATACTTTGTGGTCGTCGAGTAGAAAGTTTTCTAGTCTTTAGCGATTACAAAATCTCTTCACTACCTTAGACAACTGTCAGTTGTCAGTGTAATTTTGACATTTGGGATAGAAAACTTTCTTCTGAAATAGTCAACTTAAAAAGGTTAAAGAAGAAAATACAGCGATTCAGCTGTGTGTTTTTAATGTATGTAAGTGTCACAATTACAATAGAGTTTTGTATGTAAGCCACTCTCAAAATACTTATCAAATTAGTAATGAAATAATCACTGAAATATATATTGACAAAAACTAACAACACTACACAATTACAATATTTATTATAATATTTTCACACTTATTTAGTCACATAATGTGAACATTGAATCGAATCCTAATATTCCATACAACTAGGTACTAGCTTCATATTTGTGACTGACCAACTCTTTGAAAATTCAATAGTGCCTGTGATTGGTTTAATTTAAATAAATGCTTTAAATTTTGACTTTGAGTTAATACAAAGTGAAACTCGTAAAATACACGGATACACAATCGTCAGTTGGTCGAAGTCAATGATATCGATAAGTAACATCTTAATAATTCATGTCTTACAAACGACTCGACCCTCGACATTACCAGTGTAACCGATGTATAATATTAATCCCTTAAAGAAAGAAGACGAATTTCCATACAAGCTTTCGTCCATAATTATTTAACTCAAATAGATTTAAGCTTGTATGGCAGTTCGAGTTTTTTGCCGACGGCAAATCCCATTAGGTACACGGCTTGTCTAAGTATAAAAGCTTTTGATCTGTAATATAGCTATAATATTGATGATACAGAAGGACAAGAAGCTGAGAATTGAGTACATGCTTAGCAGCTTAGTATGCCAAACTGTGAAGCACAGAGGACGATGCTCCAGTAGTTGCAGCAACTGTTGAATTTCACAGCGACTGCGTTCGTCTGCAAGAAATAAATGTGAGTGATTACCTTGGCGGTAATAATCTCCTTTCATCAACAAACCTTGTTACCTTTGACCGCAAAGCTTATTCAATAAGCTTCATTACTATAACTAAACTTGAAACTGTTTTAGAGAGACTACAACTTTCTCAGAGTTCAAAATCAAATAACAACCACAAACTTTGAGTAAGGTATAATTAAAAAACTAACCAACTAAAATTATTCTAAATTAAGTGCAGCTTAGGAAAATACGCGTGAAGATTAAGAATCTAAAAACCTACAAATAATATTTACTTGTGGAACTTATTCTCTTCTTGATACACATAACTTTGATATCTCTTATGTTATCAGCTGTCAAATCCAACGCTATGGCAGCCACAGTGAGATGTAAGACTGGGTGCCCGATAAGTGATAACAAGTCGAAATAGTCAGGTGCGACCACGCCCTAAAAATACACAAAAGTTTTACTAAGGTCAAGCGCACGTCAGAAATACACTAAGCATAATCAGCCTTATTATGCCTGTTCGGACACAGGCCTCTTCTTAGTGAGAAGGAGTGGACCCTAATCCACCACGCGGGCCCAGTGTCCAGTAACAGGGCGTTGGTGGATGTCACATGTCTTCGAAGTTTTGGTTCAAGGACATGCCGGTTTCCTCACGATATTTTCCGTCACCGTTTTGAGAGGAGTGGGGATGAAATTGAATTAACACCAATCAAAATGCCTGGGTACCTACGACATACACCTCGTAAGTCGCGGTTGTTTACACTGTGCCATCACTGCTCACTCACGTAGTACCTACACTTGAGTTACGAAAGCCGCTTTAACTGCTACGACATCTCAAGGAGAAACTGTCAGGTTCTATTGTCGTGTGGTTGACTCCGATGTTTTCCAACCTGTAGGTTCCTGGAACGGCATGGGCACGGTTCGGAGAATCATACGTTTTTAATGGGGAGTCAGCAAGCAATCTTTATTATACTTACAAGTTGTTTAAGTTTTGCCAGTTTCAAAGAGATCCCGTACGTTGTTCTGGCTATTGCACACAATACGCTAATCACAGTCTGAAAAATATAAGGAAGATCATTAGACGTATTGAATAAATCGTAATTAAAATCAAGATCGATTAGGTAATCACCATTAGTGTGACAGGACCTCTAACATTTCTTAGATTCCCTTCAAGTGCCTCGTACATCTGTATGAGCCTGTTTACATCTAACCCATTTCGAAGCGGATGGTTTAACAAATCCGTTTCCAACGCCATTTTTACCAGTTTTGTGCGACAATATAGCATACCGAAGCACATGCAAATAGTAGACCTTCCCATTTGAAGAGCACAGATGAAATAAAAGATGTGAAAATATTCTTCAGAGTCTAAAGAAAGGAATTTCCGAGCGAGCCCATAGACAATTACAACAAAAGTAATTACTAAAGAGTAAATTATGTGTATTAAAGACAAAATCTCCAATTTTCGGTAAAGTTTCTTTGCACCAGGGATACTATCAATCGTATGCAAATATTTATAGCATGAAAAGATGTATTCGTCTTTGGTTTGGAATGAAATAAAAAAGTAAAATAAATACTCTACATCCGCCAAACATCTCTGATACCAATAATGATTGTTTAAACCGAGGAAAAATTGGTAAATAAAAATAAAAGAAACTAGAACGATGGGGTACAGTATTGAAAGCAGACGTGCGCCGAATGTAGATTGAAAGTTTTGCCTATACCCCAGAATAAAACGATAGTACATTGTGGGTCTCGTATTGCACACAAGATTATTTTCGATCATTGTTTGTTTATAATGTTATTTTATTTGTCAGAATTCGTGTAGAATTAATATTGCCACTGGTCAGCTTACGTCAAAAGTATTACAGAATGCGTTTACACACCGAGACCTCGATGGCAGTAATGAGGAGTTTAATTTTCTTCAGAATCGATTTTATCTACAAATTTTAATAAAAAATTGAAAATAAAAATAGTTCCTCTGCAATTTCATCGATATGCATCGTATAACCTGTAATTATCCGTTCCGGTAGACTACATTAATATATATAATGAAAATAGAAGCTCGTGACTACATTAGCTTTGTTTTGTGAAACACAACATAACATCACGCATGTTTACCCCGAAGGGTTAGGCAGAGGTGGACCTCTACAGGGCGGGAGGGACATCGGCGTGCAAACTGAAACAATAAATTCAGCATCAGCTGTTTTATAGAAAAGTGCAAAATCAACGCGGTCAAAATGTATGGAACAGCAAATTTTTTTTTGAACCGATGAAAGATTTTAACTAATTATTGCCAAAATAAAATGAAATCAAGATAATTACTCGACAAAATGATTTCCTCTACAACACTGACCTTAGTCCTGCTGAAGGATATTTTTGAGAAATATGAGGCTTCACAACAACAACTAAGTGAGCGATTGTTTGAGGCTGGGGAACTACTGGAATTGGTGAAGTGCAATGCTGAGAGTTATGAGTCTCTGATTAATAATCCCTCATGCAGCTGTGCAAACCAACCACCACCTCCTCAGCCTCAGAGTGACTTGTCTCCACCGGTGTTGTCTCTTCCAGCAGAGTCATGTTTTAGTACACAGAATAAGAAATCCATTTTTTTTAGTGACGAATTAGGTTCAGGCTTTGGAAAAATATTACTTAATTACCTTAGCAATAGTTTTACCAGTCATAGCTATCATAACATAAGTTTTAAACAAATGATTAAAAGAATTGCAAACACAAACCTAGACAATTATTCTACAATGGTTTTGCTACTAGGTAAAAGTACTGGTATTACCAGAAAGGACATAGTGGATGGTGTGAACACCTTATTAAACTTAAACATAGGTAAGCTAATGTTGTGTGCTTTACCTTACTCTAATAGTCTATCAGAATATGAAAATAAATATATATGTAAATTGAACAACACTATTCACAAGCTGACATGTCATCATAGTGACAAATTATTGTTTTTTGACACTAATAAGTTTGTTAGTGGTTTTAAGTTAACTCAGAGAACTTTATCTCTGTCTTGGGAATGTAGACATATGATTGCTATGTTGATAGCATATAATATTAATGGGGTTATAGCTAATATAACAAATTGTAGTATTAGGGACGAATCTGTGTTGTCTAGTTATACTAACAACATAGTGATGAATAATTATGAATCATCATGTTGTACAAAGGAGGGTCCACCTATAATACCAACATCATTGGAGGCCACTAACAGTCAGATAGGGTATTCTCTTCCTGCTGGAACTCATACAGGCTCACTAGACACTTCAGTCGTAGTTGTGGTCACGGAGGTCACTCCGGATAACTCTTTAAACTAGTTAGTAAGACAACAGAAGTTACCCCTGCAAATAACCAATTACTATTAGATAATAATAAAAAGGTATCTTCTGGCAATATTACTCAGAATAATAAAAAACTAAAGGGAAGGCAACATATTTTAAAATTATTTAATCAAAATATTCAAGGTTGTTCTTCTAAATTACTGGAAATAGAATTGTTTTTAGAAAATACCAAGTTTGATATCATTTGCTTAACAGAACATTGGTTAAAAGCCCATCAAGTAATGTCAATTAACTATGAAAATTATTGTGTAGTTAGCCATTTCAGCCGAACATGTATGATACATGGTGGATCATTAATATTAGTTAAAAATTCTATTAAATCAAAGGAACGAAAAGACATCATCGGGCTGTCTGTTGAACACACCATTGAATTGTCCTGTGTTGAGCTCGATAAGCATGTGGTAGTATGCGTATACAGACCTCCAAGTTACCAGAATCTAGCTGTGTTTGATTCTGTAATGGAAGATGTGCTTAAGAAACTTTCTGCCAGTAGTAAATCAATAATAATATGTGGCGATTTTAATATTAATTTGTTAGAAAATAACTCTAATACTATCAGATTATTAAGTCTTTTTAGGTCATTTGATTTGTCAAATGTTTTTATTGAACCCACCCGAGTGACAGCTTCCTCTGCCACTTGTATAGATAATATTTTCTGTAACTGTGATTATTTACACAAACAAATTGTAAATAAGTTGCCTTCTGATCACAGTGGACAATCAATAACATTTTGCTCCTACATGCCTTTACAAAAAAAAATAATAAGGTTTAGGCCAATCACATGCAAAAATTTAGAGAAATTAAATAATTCTTTGGCTAGTAAATTATGCGTTCAGAGTTTTAATAATCAATGTGACCCAAATGAGTTATACGCCGAGTTCTTTTCACTATTAAACACTCAATTTAATGACACTTTCCCACTACAGACTAAAAGTATTTACACAAAGTTCTTATTTAGTGATTGGGCGACTCCAGGTATTCGTAAAAGCAGGGAAACCCTTTTTGAACTTTATGGCCTGAAGCATCATATGAATAACACGAGCTTTCATCAGTATGTTGCAACATATTCTAAGACTTTCAAAAGTGTATGCAAAACAGCTAAAGCTCTTTATATTAGCAATAAAATAAAATCAGCCGATGATAAAATAAAAACTACCTGGCAAATAATAAATAGTGAAACAGGTAGGAAAAAACAATGTAATACTGAATTTAATTTAGAGACTGCACATGGCCCCATCAATTCAGATGTAGAAATTGCTCAGGAATTCGGAAACTTTTTTGCTAATATTCCCATTAAAACTACTGAAACTTTAAATTCCTCACCCGCGCTTTCTGCTAACTTACTTAGAAAGAATGTTAAGGCATGCCCTTCGGAGTTTAGGTTTCAGCATACAAACCCCCAGGCTGTTATAAAAGCTTTTAAAGATCTTAAAATTAAATCAACAGAAGATCTCTGGGGAATGTCTGTAAAAGTTTGTAGATCTATCATCGAAACGATTGCGCCCTATTTAGCTTACATATTTAACATCAGTGTAGACCAAGGAGTCTTTCCGGATCTCATGAAACACAGTAAAGTTGTTCCTTTATTCAAATCCGGTGATAGTAAAGAACCCAACAATTATAGGCCTGTGTCGATTCTGCCAGATCTCAGTAAGGTGTTTGAAAAGTTGATGCTCAATCAAATGTTACGACACTTTAATAAAAATTCCATCTTTCATGAACAACAGTACGGTTTCACCAAAGGGCGTTGTACCACTGACGCCGGTGTCACCCTAATAAAGAACATTTTCAACGCCTGGGAGGAAGCACAAGATGCCATTGGAATCTTTTGCGACCTCTCTAAGGCGTTCGATTGCGTAAACCATGAGACACTTTTGCTGAAACTTGAGCACTATGGGATTAGGAATTTAGCTCTTGATTTACTAAGGTCATACCTAAAAGACAGAAAGCTTAAAGTTCAAGTAAACGGCGTAAACTCATTAGGGTCTGAAATGGCAATGGGCGTTCCTCAAGGTTCGATATTGGGTCCATTCCTCTTCTTAGTTTACATTAATGATTTACCCCAATTACTTCTAAATCAACCGAAGATGGTGTTATTTGCAGATGACACCTCATTGATCTTTAAGATAGACAGACGTGCACAAAGTCTTGACGACGTGAATAACTCTATTCTTCAGGTCCATGATTGGTTTACGGTAAATAATCTGGTACTAAATGAAAAGAAAACCAAATGCATTAGATTTAAATTACCTAATGTTAGAAGTAGCGAATGTGACATCATACTGAATGGAGAAAAACTGGATTTTGTTGATCAAACGGTTTTTCTGGGAATCACGCTAGACGAGAAATTACAATGGGGACCTCACATAACATCTCTTGCGGGGCGGCTTAGCTCGGCCGCTTATGCTGTTAGAAAGATAAGACAGTTAACTGACGTAGAAACCGCGCGTTTAGTCTATTTTAGCTACTTTCACAGCATTATGTCGTACGGCATTTTACTATGGGGTCGAGCTGCTGACATTGAATCCATCTTTATTTTGCAAAAGAGAGCTGTCAGAGCCATTTATAATCTACGTCGCCGCGAACCTCTCAGGGAACTTTTTAAAAGGATTTATATTATGTCGGTACCTTGCCAATTCATTTATGAAAATATTATGTATGTAAGAAAAAATCTACATCTTTTTAATAAAATAAGCGATAGACATAATTTTAACACTAGAAATAAAGATAAAATACATCAACCATTTTTCAGATTAGCCAAAGTACATACATCTTTTATGGGGTACTGTGTTAAATGTTACAATAAAATACCTAATGATATATTGCAATTAAATGAAAGAAAATTTAAAACTCACATTAAACGTACACTTTGTAAACAAGCGTACTATAAATTAGAAGATTATATCCAAGATAAGAACGCTTGGAAACATGCTGGTCCTGCTCCATAGGACAATCTAGAGTCAAGACAAAATCAAACTGGTTGCTAATTTAATTGCAAAATTTATTTTTGTTCTTCTATTTTTTTTTTTTACATTGATTTACATTCTGTAATTACTTTAACTCACACCCTGACTTATTACTATTATTATAATTTTTTTTTTAATGACAATCGTTTATTTTTACCATGCTTGTAAATATGTGAGCACCATGTATCTATCAGATAATTAATTTATATGTTATGGTTTCATTTTTAATTCTTTTACCTATTGTGGTACAGTAATTTTATTTTAGGTGCATCGTCTTCACATATATATTATATGTATAATTAATGTACATGCAAAATATTGTAAAACATTTTAAAAGAGTAACGGTGGAGTTTCTTGCCCATTCTTCTCCATACGAAATCTACCTTTTGGAATGGGCGACTAGAATCAATTCTATTTTAGTAATTTTTGACGTTCAAAAGTGCCTGTTAAGTGCCTATTTGAAATAAATGCTTTGACTTTGACTTTAGTAAACACACAGCAGCTATCAATCGTTAACCAGTTTGAACTGGTTTTGGTATTTTTATCACTTGTTTGCATCAAACCTAGTTGTTTTGACGTGACAACGTTTGAAAAATAATAAACATAAATGACTGGCACTGAGTTGTATTTCATAAAATGGAATTAAAACAATTGGTCAATTCATTTATGGCTGCATACGCAGATACATAATCAGCCTTCAACGTTCCCACTGCTCTTCTCTTTAAGAGGGAGTGGCCATAATTTACCATGCAGGCCCAGTGCGGATTGGTGGATGCCACATGTCTTTGAATATTTGGTTCTAGGACATGCTGGTGTCTTGAAGTTGCTTTCCTTCACCGTTTTGAGTAGTGTTGAAATAAATTACACAAAGTAAAGCGCTTGAGAGCGGTTTTCGGTATTCCAGATATTTCTCGATGACTTGATCTTTATCATGTATATGGTCTGTAGTGCTGTATCCCTTTCTGGAATGTGTCTAATTCCGAAGATATTCTTTCAAGTAGGCACGATGAAAATCACGCTAATATTATAAAGGCGAAAGTTTGTGAGTGTGTGAGTGTGTGTGTGTGTGTGTGGGGGGGTGTGTTCATATGTTTGTTACTTCTTCACGCTCAAACGGCTTGACCAATTTTGACAAAATTTTGTATGGAAGTAGCTGATACTGTGGATTAACATATAGGCTACTTTTTATCCCGATATTCCCACGGGCTCGTCATTTACGCGGGTGAAACCCCGGGGCGCAGCTAGTAATTTATGAAAGCAGGACATAAGGCTTATCGGGCGGTAGTTGCCTACGTCTGTTGGGTCGCCTGTTTTGTATTGTTGCGTGCCACAATTAATGCATGGTACATGGTGACATTAGTTACCACTAGCGCCATCTAGTATTGAGTAGCAGAACTAGTAGTCAAGATCCTTGTAGACTTTTCGATGCTAGAACTTTCTAGAACTATCGACATCTGGTCAGTCGGGGCCGGTATGTACTCGAACATTCTAGATGTTTCTACACTAGAAGGTTCTAGAACTATCTGAGGCACTATATAAGGCCAATATGGGCCACGATCTAGTCAGAGTTGGATAAGCGATACAAGCGAATACATCGAAAGCGATCTTCAATTGCGACTTAGAGCGATCAGTAGTGCAATTGTGTTTTATAATTATTGTTTGAGTTGTTATTAATGTTATTTAATTAAGGTGGCATTTTTTGGTTATTAAATCGGCAGTTTTTATTGTCACAAACCTCAAGCCCGTAGCAGTATAATAAAATTATTTCTGATTCAGACCACTGTTGAGGCACCACTTCTTCATCTAGGATCTTGTTAAATAATAGTGTAAGAGGGGTTACTAGAAGAGCTGTCATATTTAGTTTCAGTATTTGTTTAAGTATTTCATGTTCTCAAAGCATTTGTACAGATGACGTATTCTTCGGTTGGCTTGACGTCTCTATGTTTTGTACTGAGTTTGGTCACCTATACAAGCTTGTGTAGAAACCCATTGCTATACTTTTAATTTCACTATGCGATTTACTGTATGTATTTGTTGAGCCGTGTTGAAGAAATGCGATCCATGTTTTTGTTCTGTCTAGCTCTTTGAAGACTTTTTTGGCTGATATTGTGCTTTTTTAAAGTGTCAATTCTGTGCGTTTCATAACATTGTTTTATTTCTTTGTTTGTTTGTGTGTATAGGTTTTTTAAGTCTTCCCTATCTTTTTTCATAAGATTCAGTTTGTTTTGTAGGGCGCTCATTTTTTTCATCAATTCAATTGCTATATTTGTTAAAATTGTTCGTTTCTAGGATCTTGATTTGCCTTTAAACTCGATTTTATTGCACTTTCTGTCATTTGGTAATATTCATTGCCCGTATATTTTTCGTGTGTTTCTAGTAAGTTTGGTATGTGTTTACTTAGACGTTTTATGTACATATCGCGGTCTTCTGATTTTTTTAGAGTATTTGTGCTGCCGGTGAAATTTCGTCTACTCTTTCTTATTGCTCTTAGGTAAAGAGTCGCTCTTAGCAGTCTGTGATCTATTCCAAAGGATAAGGAATTTAGCACCTCAAATTTTGGTAATTGCGGCTTAGAAGTTGTTACCTTATCGATTTCATTTCTTGTCTTTTTCTCTGGTGAAATCCATGTCCATCTGTTCCCTTCTTTTGATTTAAACATAGTATTTATTATTTTAAGATTATGTTCCTGTGCGTAATAAATGAGTCTTTCTCCTCTTTGGCTTCTCTTACCGTATTCGTATTTACCCATCACTTTGCGCTCATAAGACTTAGGTTTCCCAATTTGTGCGTTAAAATCACCATAGATATAATGTATGTGTAGAGATCATATTATGGGCTTTTTCAAGATTTCTATAAAAAAGTTCTATTTCGACTTCTGCAAAGCACTCAATTGGCGCATAGGCTTAGATAATAGCGAAATATATGTTTTCTAGTTTTATTTCTAACAAACAAACTCTCTCCGATATGCCAGTAAAATTTACTATATTTTCATTGTATCTTTTTTTAACCAGAAAACCGACGCCATATTGATTTTTTGTTTGTTCTAAATGGTACATAATATATTCCTCATCTTCTTTTATATTTTCTCCCTGACGCTGCCGGACTTCGCACAGTCCTACTATATCGTGGTTTATATTACGAAGAGCTGTCTTCAACTCGACGATTTAACATTCAAAGTGCATATATTTATTATCTTATTCTCTCTCGTAGCGTTTTATTCTTTAGATTAGATTTATTTATTTCTGAGTGTGTGGTAGGTACATTAAGGTCTTAATATTAAACAGTTTGACATACACTACCGTTGCCGGTGTAGAAATATTAAAATTAACTTACGAAGTCAAAGAGGCCAAGATCTAGGCCTCAACAATATAATCATATGGTTGGAGGGTTGTATATTAAAAGTACACCTATTGTTATCAAGAAGTTCAAACTATGACAAACTCCAGACAGTGGATAAAAAATTAACTCTAGAAATATGGATAAAGCAATTGGCACATTTTCAATTTTATGCAATTCAAAGTATGAAAAAACGGGGCACTAGCACGCCGAAGTGACAAGAGTTGAATATTATAGAACGTGGACTTTTTTCTTAACTTGGCGCGAGTAGCCTATAGAAAAATATTACAATCTAAATTCGTGCGAATCAACTAATTAGCCGATCGTTTAATTTTGTTCTATTTTCTCACTCGCCAAAGAAAAAAAAAAGAAGAAACAGAAAAGAAGACAAAAAAGTCAAAACAAAGCTCAATTATTTAAAAATAATAAAGCTTCATAAGCGCAAAAAGTTTTTAGTGGTCTAATAATTTAATAAAAGTGTCTATCATTAGGAGATAAATGTTTGTACAGAAACCACTTAAATATTTTCCTTTTTTTTCCTATTTACTTGTCTTCCAGGTTTTGGAATGACGGAGACGTGCAGTTGACTTACGTGCCTTATAATACTTGAAATGTTATAGGAAGGATAGCAGTGATCTCGACATTCATTTAAATAAAACTAAGGTGATGCACTTTCATCAACGGCAACCACATTCAAATATTGACGTAACTTATAATAACCATCAAATAGCAGAAGATAATAATGTTAAGTTTTTAGGTATTACCATCGACAGTAAGCTTACTTGGAAACCCATGTTAGAAGAACTTTGTAAACGCCTGAGTAAATCTGCTTTTGCACTCTTTCATTTATCAAAAAAGGTAAATAAAGATACGTTACTGGTAGCATACCATGGTCTTGTAGCTTCTGTGCTACGATATGGCGTGATTTTTTGGGGGCAGTCGACTGACCGTGAGCTTATATTTAGGATGCAAAAAAGATGTGTCAGAGTAATGTATAATATAAAAACAACGGATAGCTGTAGACCCTATTTTAAGACTTTAAAAATACTGACCCTTCAAGCATTATATATTTTGGAAACTGCGTTGTTTGTAAAAAGAAACACTCAATTATTTAAAAAAATATCTTCCACTAGAAAAACTCCATTACGTGCCCAATATCTAAATAAACTATATCATCTAAAATGTAAGACCTCATTGATGGGACAAAGTTCTTTTGGTATTGCACCTAGTGTTTAATAAAATTCCTGATGTCCTAAAAACACGACATTATATATGTTTAAAAAAGCTCTTACTAAATTATTCATTGACAAATGTTATTATACTATAGACGATTTTTTTAACGACCAATTAATATAATGATGCATTTTTAACTTTTTGCTAATAAGTACTATGACTATTTATTGATTTTATTGTATTTGACTTTTTTTTCTGTTCATGTATTTAATTAATTTAAAATATTTGATTTTTATTTTTTATGACTATTTTTTTCTCAAAGTCATGTAATTGAATGACACCTAGTATGTAACTTATAAATTTGTATGTCTTAATTATAACAAAACATAGCGCACCCTATTTATGTAAACACCTATGTAAACACTAAACACCTATGTTTCACAAATAAACTAATCGATGGATTGATTGAAAGGTTTAAAATAAAAAACAGCGCTTGAGTTGTGTGTTTTTAATGTATGTATGTAAGTGTCACAATCACAATATAGAGTTTTGTATGTAAGCCACTCTCAAAATACTTATCAAATTAGTAATAAAATAATCACTGAAATATATATTATTGACATTAACTAACAACACTACACAATTACACGTAACACACTACACAATTACAATATTTATTATAATATTTTCACACTTATTTAGTCACATAATGTGAACATTGAATTGAATCCTAATATTTAATAAAACTAGCTACTAGCTTCATATTTCTGACTGACCAACTCCTTGAAAATTCAAAAGTGTCTGTAATTGGTTTAATTTCAATAAATGCTTTGAAATTTGAGTTTGAGTTCACACAAAGTGATACTCGTAAAATACACGGGTAGATAATCGTCAGTTGGTTGAAGTAAATAATATAACCGATAAGTAACATCTTAATAATTCATGACTTACAAACGACTCGACCCCCGACATTACCAGTATAAATCCCTTAAAGAAAGCAGACGAAATTCCATACACGCTTTCGTCCCATAATTATTTAACTCAAATAGATGAAAGCTTGTATGGAAGTTCGTGTTTTTTGCCGACGTGAAATCCCATTAGGTACACGGCTTGTCTAAGTATAAAAGCTTTTGATCTGCAATATAGCGATAATATTGGTGCTACAGAAGGACAAGAAGCTGAGCATTGAGTACATGCTAAGCAGCTTAGTATGCCAAACTGTGAAACACAGAGGACGATGCTCCAGTAGTTGTAGCAACTGTTGTATTTCACAGCGACTGCGTTCGTCTGCAAGAAATAAATGTGAGTGATTCCCTTGGCGGTAATAATCTACTTTTATCAAAAAACCTTGTAACCTCTGACCGCTAAGCTTATTCAAAGCTTCATTATTATAACTTTTGGTACCGTTTTAGAGAGACTACAACCCAGTTATGTAAACTGTAAACTCAAGAATTAACATACAAAATCGAACAACAACAATAAATTTTGAGTAAGATTTAATTGAAAAACTAACCAACTAAAATTATACCAAATTAAGTAAAGCTTAGGAAAATACTCGTGAAGATTAAGAATCTAAAAACCTGCAAATGATATTTACGTGTGCAACTTATTCTCTTCTCGGTACACATAACTTTGATATCTCTTATGTTATCAGCTGTCAAATCCAACACTATGGCAGCCACAGTGAGATGTAAGACTGGGTGCCCGATAAGTGATAACAAGTCGAAATCGTCAAGTGCGATTGCGCCCTAAAAACACACAAAAGTTTTACTAAGGTCAAGCGCACGTCAGAAGTACACTCAGTCCTATGATGCCTGCTCGGACACAAGCCTGTTCTCAGTGAGAAGGAGTGGGCCCTAATTTATTTATTTATTTAATACTTTAAGCACATAAATGTGCAGAGGCGGGCTTAATGCCATAGGCATTTTCTACCTAATCCACCACGCGGGCCCAGTGTCCAGTAACAGGGGGTTGGTGGATGTCACAGGTCTTCGAAGTTTTGGTTCAAGGACATATATGCCGGTTTCCTCACGATATTTTCCTTCACCGTTTTGTGAGGAGTGGGGATGAGAACAGCTCAAGACCATTGACAACTTAATTTGGTCGGGTTATACGCGACGATTTAGTATGGAAAAGTAATGAAAGCTAATTTCTCTTAAAAAACAACACTTGGGAATCTGAATTTTTGATCGCTTTAACTTCTTTAGGAGTACTAATTTTTGTACAAATTTGGGAAGAAATCACAGAGATTTTAATATTGAAATCTTGAAATGAAAATTTGGCACCGTGACTACCGCCACCCCACCAATGGCATGGTATATCTCGTAAACTGCTGGAGTACTAGTGTCGAATTTTGGGTACTAATTTTATCTTGCAGGGTACTAATTTTCTATGTAGGCTTGAGGAAAGCGACAAGGTTCTCTAACTTGGAATCAACATTCAAAATCATGGTCCTGCTGAACAATTGCGAGAAAGTTATCATCGTTGATTTCTCGGTAAATACAAATGTTACAGTTCTGTTTTATTTTACGTAATAAATCACATTTATGGGTACTAATTATTTGTATACTTAGAATACCTGTAGTGTGCCCCCTTTTTCGGCGCTCATGGTGGTCCTGCTGAAGGGAGCGTGACTACCGCCGGACCACCTTCAAAGTCGATTTTCTCGAAAACTACTAAGGTACCAATTTTGTGGTTCGAGTACTAATTAGTACCAATTGAGTACTAATTGTTTACCAAATATGAAAGCGATTGGCGTTGGTGGTCCGGCGGTAGTCACGGACATTCACGAAAGCCGCTTTAACTGCTACGACATCTCAAGGAGAAATTGTAAGGTTTCATTGTCGAGTGGTTGACTCCGATGATTTCAACCTGTAGGTTTCTACAGACGGCATGGGGACGGTTCGGAGGACCATGCCTTTTCAATGAGGAACTCTCCACCCTGTTACTCCGTCAGAAAAAAATCTTAATAATACTTACAAGTCGTTTAAGATTTGCCAATTTAAAAGAAATATCGTCCGTTGTTCTGTATATTGCATACAATACATTAATCACAGTCTGAAAAATATAAGGAAGATCATGAGAAGTATTGAGTAAATCGTAATCAAAATTAAGATCGATTAGGTAATCACCATTAGTGTGATAGGACGTCTAACATTTCTTAGATTCTCTTCAAGTGCCTCGTACATCTGTATGAGCCTGTGTACATCTAGCCCATTTCGAAGCGGATGGTTTAACGAATCCTTTTCCAAAGCCATTTTTATTAGTTTTGTGCGACAATATAGCATACCGAAGCACATGCAAATAGTAGACCTTCCCATTTCAAGAGCGCAGATGAAAAAGAAGATGTCAAAATAGTCTCCGAACTCTAAAGAATAGAATTTCTGCACGTGTCCATAGACAATTACAACAAAAGTAATTACTAAAGAGTAAATAATGGATATTAAAGAAAAAATCTTTAATTTTCGGTGAAGTTTCTTTGCGCCAGGGATACTATCAATCGCATGCAAATATTTATAGCATGAAAAGAGGTGTTCATCTTTTGTTTGGAAAGAAATAAAAAAGTAAAATAAATACTCTACGGCCGTCAAACTTCTGTGATACCAATATTTGTCCATATTATCGAGGGAAAATTTGTTAGTAAAAATAAAAAACATTAGAACGATGGGGTACAGTTTTGAAAGTAGACGTGCGCCAAATGTATTTTGAAAGTTTTGCCTATAACCCAGAATAAAACGATAGTACATTGTGGGTCTCATATTGCACACAAGACTATTTTCCATCGTTGTTTGTTTATAGAGTCGTTTTATTTCTTTTTATTTGTCAGAATTCGTGTAGAATTAATATTGCCACTGGTCAGCTTACGTCAAAAGTATTACAGAATGCGTTTACACACCGAGACCTCGATGGTAGTAATGAGGAGTTTAATTTTCTTCAGAATCGATTTTATCTATAAATTTTAATAAAAAATTGAAAATAAAAATAGTTCCTCTGCAATTTCATCGATATACATCGTATAACCTGTAATTATCCGTTCCGGTAGACTACATTAATTGTATATGATGAAAATAGAAGATCGTGACTACATTAACTTTGTTTTGGGTAACAACATAACATCACGCATGTTTACCCCGAAAGGTTAGGCAGAGGTGTACCTCTACAGGGCGGCAGAGACATCGGCGTGCAAACTGAAATAATCAATTCAGCATCATTATAGAAAAGTGCAAAAGTAACGCGGTCAAAATGTATGTAACAGCAATTTTTTTTCATCTCTCATACTCGGAAAGTAGTTTGTTTGATCCAAATAGCGGGTGGAAGACGCTGCTTCCCACCCTTGGGCGGGAAAGACTCATAGTAAATGCTTCCCTCCCTAGGGCGGGAATGAATTAAAAAAAAATTAAATTAAAAATTTAAAAAACCCCGACACAAAATAATAATAAAATTAAATGTAATTGGAAAAGGATATTGTCTGTGTGGTGCCGGACTCTAAGAATACCACCACCTGCCACCACCTTTAAATTTTTAAATTCATGCTTTTTGTAGGGACTCTTTAATTTTTGTATTTAATTTCTTTTATTTTCTTGCGTTTTAAGATTCAGGTAATTTGGTGTTTAATGAGGTTTCTTATCCGTCAAAAAATAATTATTAATTTATAGTTGAAGAATAATTTTTAAGACTAAACAGATTTTTTTGTTTTATAAAAATGGTTAAGCTCAGTAGTCGTAGGTACCAGTCATCACTCCACTTTCCTCATCAATCTAAAGAAGACATAAAATTAATTTTCAAGTTTTTAGTTTTCACATTTCCTTTCAATATAGTGTACTTACATTATTTATTTGTCAAACCTTTGCATTTAATACCTATAATGAAGAAGTTGTGGAAGAAAAATGTAATTCGTCATTTTGTAGTGGCGGCCATCTTGGATTTGGTAAATTTCTAACAGTGTATAGTATTCTACTAGTCAAGCCCTTTCATTTGATACCCATATTGAGGGAGCTGTTAAAAAAAATGTAATTCGCTACTTTGTAGTGGCGGCCATCTTGGATTTGAAATTTATCATAGTGTATAGTATTCTACTATTCAAGCCCTTTCATTTGATACCCA
Organism: Mesoligia furuncula; assembly: GCA_916614155.1. Lineage (NCBI taxonomy): Eukaryota > Metazoa > Arthropoda > Insecta > Lepidoptera > Noctuidae > Mesoligia > Mesoligia furuncula. The sequence continues at coordinate 11,577,701 of OU744804.1, read as the reverse complement.
TATTGAGGGAGTTGTGAAAAAATATGTAATCCGCCATTTTGTGGCGGCCGCCATCTTGTACCGATTTTCATCAAACATAGCTAAGAACACTCCCGACATTATCACCTTTCAAACAAAAAAAAAACAAAATCAAAATCGGTTCATCTGCTCGGGAGTTACGATGCCACAGACAGACACACACACACACAGACACGTCAAACTTATAACACACTCCGTCGTTTTTGCGTCGGGGGTTAAAAAGGACCTAGACAAAGATCGTTAGGAACGAAAGACAAAATTACAGATTGTAGAAAGATTTCTAGGCGGTATGTCAAAAATGAAGAAAAGAAATGTCACTTTGTATAGAAAGCAATGTGTCTATTCTTCGTAGAGATAGAAGTGTCCCTACTACGCGTGCAGATAACTTTTTTTTTTTTTTTTGTCGCTGAGTAATGACATTGCGCATCTCCGCTCGTCGGGGGAGAGACGGAGTATGTGGGACTCCCTGCCAGAGTGGCAGTATACCCACTAAAACTCAGCGGTGTTCCCTCATCGCTTTAATGGAGGGGGGTCATGGGGAATCCGGCTCAACCTTTGCGTCCACAACCCCCCCGGCGCCCCCCCGGCGCATGCCCGCCTATCTGGCGGGCCTCGCATGTCCCTGGCCAATCGGCCCATCTACTATCTTGTACACTGGAATATTTTTCCACACTATGAACTATCAAAATCAAAATGTTTTATTTCACATAAACCTGCATGGGCACTTATGAAACGTCAGAAGCTAGGTGCACGGTTCGCTTTTACAATGTTTCCAAATTACAGTAGGTATGGGAGGACAGCGTAGGTCTGTCAACAAGTACCAAGTACTTGATAAAATAAAAAATGGTCTACAGATCTAAAGTCTATAAGGCCTACAAAGTCCTCACATTTACATAATAAGAATCTATCAAAAGGATAAGATAGGATAATAAAAAAATCTATCTTATCCTACTTACCTAGTTCGTGCCAAATTAGAGAAGAAGACCTAGTACGTTACCATTAGCAATATTTATTAAAATTATCTTCACTTACCACTAAAATATGATTTGCACAAATATACCACCTTTTACTCGTATTTTTCTGTTCTTTTCTTCTTGTCTGTTTATTTGTGTATATGTCACGGCTAATATCCGAAGTGCGGCTACACCTAGTTTTAGCCGGGTACAACTAAGTGTAGCCGGCCACATGCGGTTCGTGTAAGATACTTTGGGAGGCGACGTAGGATCCAAGAGCGAGCGAAGGGCACCCCGAGGTTCGGTTTTGTTAGGTTACTTTAAACCCTTTTCACAGAAATAGGGGCCACGCGAAGCAGGGCTCCGTCGACGTAGGATGCAAGAGCGAGCGAAGGGCACCCCGAGGTTAGGTTCGGTTAAAAACTAGGTTTAGCCGCACTTCGGCCATTAGCCGTAACATATACATAAAACTGTTAAACGTATAAATAAATACGTAAACTCACAACACTCCGACTATTTACGTAATATTCTACAAACATTTAACTTCTTACTATCAAAGAAGTTTCGAACATATTTCAGTCCTCATAGTTACGAGTGGGCAGAAGTTGTAACTTCCTAAAGTGACCGATTTAAAGTTTTCGCGGAGCAACTTTTCATTTTATTAATGTTTGTCTTCTTCATATTATATTATTACACTGGAAGTTCCTGAGCTTCTTCTTGTTTTACAAAAGGAGTGCCTACAAACTAAGTAGCTTTTACTTTCCTTATTTTTTTTTCCTCATAAATCAAGTCAAGTTTTACGAAAATACTTACATACATACATAAAGAAAAATGCGGTGCGGTGCAGTGCGGCTGTTATTATTTAGCCACGGGCGGGCCCGTGGCTAAATAATAACAGCCGCACCGCTTTCCGCGGTTGGTCTGTGGATGGGTGACCATCTTTACATACCGAGACCCCTCCGTGCCTTGGAAAGCATGTTAAGCCGTTGATCCCGGCTGTCATTCGTGGATCTTTGACAGTCGTTACAGTCTGACAGTCTGACAACCAGTCTTACCAATGGCTATCGTATTACCCAGTAACTGGGTTGTGGAGGTCAGATTGGCAGTCGCTCTATGTAAAATACTGGTATTCAGCTGCATCCAGTTAACCGGAAACCTACCCCAGCATAGTTGGGAAAAGGCTAGGCAGATGATGACTTAGGTACATTCTCACATAAACTCACACCTTCTTCCAAGGAGGTAGGCAGAAACTACAGAATGCCACCTACTACGATCCTTGCGTAATCCTTTTGTCTCGTTTACGTTCATACATTCCTGGTCATACAAGCACGCCGGTTGCGAGTACTATGCACCTGATCTTTCTGAAGGACGTTTCCAATAAGATCAATATACAGGATATTTTTTTAAGCAATGCGCACATTTTCACAGGGTGTTCTACCCATGAATATGAATAACTTTCACTATGGGACGAACTCTGAAATCACGAAAAAAAATCAGCTGTTTCATACAAAAGTTCAATAGCCTACTCGTACTCGACCAAATTGTACGAAACAGCAGATTTTTTTTTCGTGATTTCAGGGTTGAACTTATAATGAAAGTTGTTCATATTCATGAGTAGAACATCCTGTGAAAATTTGCGCAGAGCATAAAAAAATATCCTGTATGTCCTCGTCCTCCCTCCTCCTCAAGTCGTACTTCTCATTACTGAGGGTCGTGATCCTCCCTTGAAAACATATTTTCCCTGACGATGTTTCGCCATCTCCGTCTGTCCTCCTCCTATATGCTCATAAAATGTGACTATCAGTAAAAACATAAGGTGATTCAGTGTGTTCAGCTTTGTGTAAAATAAGAGCAAGCAGATTTGGCTTGTGTCATAAAATACTATATTACTCATTGCATGTCTCCTAAGAGGGCTACGCTACTTATTTCTTAGTACCTATCTGAACGCAGCACAAGATTAAATGCAAAAAAAATGTAGTAGTATACTTTCTAGGATACTCTTCAACATACCGGCCATACATTAGTCGAAGACGACTAATACAGAAGTATAGGGGAAAAAAAGGTATGTTGCGCCGACCTACCTAAATTGGGATAAGGGCAGGATACTTATGAGATTCTTCAACAAACCACCGATTATACGGGTTGAAATTGAAAACATGCGACAAACAGAAATAGGAGATTGTACTCATCATTATGAACAACTTTTACTAAGGAACCAAAGCCGCAAATGCGAAAAAAAAATCAGATGTTCGCTATAATTTTGACGAGCTATGCGGACATAAATGTAGGGAACGGCTGAGTTCCCTTGAGTTGGCTTGATTTTTTTTTCGCATTTGCGGCTTTGGTTCCTTTTTTGTTTTCGCGATTATAGTTTTGGTCCCATAGTGAAACTTGTTCATAATGATGATTACAATCTCCCATTTCAATTTGTCGCATGTTTTCAATTCCAACCTGTAGGTATAACATCAAAAAATCCTCAAGCCAGAATGAATACATATAATATATAATCTTCCTCCTCAAAGAGCCGTGAATGATATAGTCCGGTCACAGAGTAGTACCTGCAGAAGGTCAGCTCCATACACCGTAACACCGAGCGAAAATGGGCGCACCCCAACACACGACGTACGTGCGGCGATCTCAAGCTTTCTCAAGGAGGGTTCAGGTCAAACGAACATAGTACCAGAATAAGAACAAAAGCATTATTTTCTTGATATCTACACTTGTGTACTAAACCGGAAGGAATTGTTTGTTTTTTTTTATAAGAACGTGATAATCTCTGAAAGTAACAGTCGGATTTGAAACATTTATTTTGCCCTTGATAGCTCAATTCTTGAGGAAGATATTCAGATCCTTGTGAGCTGAGCAAAAAGAAAAAAGTCAGAAAGAGCGCTAAGCGAAAACGAAGTAACAGCGCGGGCAGGCGGGTCGTTTTTAGTAAATTGTGGTGTCTTACTACTTTCTCGAGAACGAAGTCGCAGGTAGAAGCTAGTACTTGATATTTTGATGTCGATGTCCACCGCGCACAGGATGGATAAGCACATTAAGTAATTTTTTGCTCCGTTGGTGTAATTGCTGTATGGCGTTCCAGCAGGAGGATAAATAAATAAATAAATAAATTTAGTATGGATAGAACAACGAAGGAATGCTCTATTCCTGTTTACACAAAAATAATTTGGTAAAGCGGGTATAAAATGCGCATCTGTTTAGTCTAAACTGACCTTCAAAGGAATCCCAGTCACGAGTGCTCTTGCACTCGCTGTACTGTGTCTGTAGCTGTTCTATGTGTGTGTGCGTTTTGCATGGAGCCGACCTTCTGTAGTACTCTGTGCTCCGGTTCCGATTTGCGGCGTCAACGAAGCACATCTCTTTGTGTTCGCCGCTATTACTTTAATTTCTCTTTGTCAGCAGCGTCTCTGTCTCATTTCCGAGTGTGTTTTGTTGGCCTCTCTTATTGCCATTTATTTTTGTGAGATAGAATGCAGTTCAGTATTTTATTGTGTTATTTTTTATGAAGTCTAAGCATATGTGAAAATAATCATGAATGTGTTTTACATACAGATACAATCTGACCAGTTTAATATACTTAGGCCCAATTGCACGTCTGGTCGGGTTTAATTAATAAATGTACAGTTTCTAAATTTGGAGTTAAGTAATTAACAATTTATAATGGCACTCTTGTGTCAAATTTCAAGCTTCTAATCTAGACCCATCGGTTTAGACAGTGTTTTCTGTCAGTAAATTTAAGATTTTCATTAAATAGGATACTTTAAATTTTGCAAAATACCTGTTATTTAAGAAAAAGCCCTTAGGAATCCTTCGGTTGCAGTAACGGTAAATAATATTTATTTTTATTTTCAGTGGACATGTTCATGGGCCCTAGCCTGAACCTGTCGAAGGTGGAACGGCGACAGATGGGCGCGTATCTCTGCATCGCGTCCAATGACGTCCCACCATCAGTCAGCAAGAGGATAATGCTTAGCGTTACTTGTAAGTTATGCTTTTATACCTAACGCATGATAAGTGTAACTTAATATAGACTTCCTATTGGGATTCGTGCCCTTTTATGTTGAAGACCCTTATAAAAACCGGCTCACAAACGCCAGGCAAGAAAAAAAATTCTATGCGGCTCAACAGATATAGCTTATCTCAGTTTCAATTATGGTTTTGGCACGACAGTTTTAGAAATAAAACAAGCAATCAGCACGCGTTTCATGACCACCGTAGAAACGGAAGAAACAAAAGACAAAATGACAGATTGTAGAAAGATTTCTACGGTATGACGTCAAAAATTAAGAATAAAAATTGTCTTCGTTGAGTAGAGCTTTGTAAGAAAAGAAAGAAAATACGTTTATTTGCGGTAAACATGACGCAATAAAGAACATAAACAAAAAAAAATAAGAAAGGGTTGGGGGAAACATGCGTCACATCCACGCAAAACGGCTATCGCTCAGCATTATGCTGCGACCCTATGCAAGACAGAGCCCCAGCGCTGATTTTCAGCGACAGCCGGCGCCGACGTATTGACGTCGTCCGGTGCAGCAAACAAATACTAGGACGCTGTACTGTTACAGCATTCACAAAGAAAATTAATAGTTTAATAGAAACTCAAAGTGATAAAAACAGGAAAATAAAAGGAAAAAATGGATATACATACATGCTATGAGAATGTCATCCTCAATAAACTTTTAACATTTTATGTAGTGGCAGCATTTCGGAATGTCATATTTAGCTTAAGACTGGACATGCTACACGTGTAGCAGTTAAAAAGTTAGTAAAGGTTTTACCAGATTAAATCTGACGTTAAAATAAAACGTCCGTTAAAGTCCAGTTAGCTTGTCAGTGATAAATATTTTATTTAGCATCCTTATAGACTGGATGCTAAGCGCATTATTCCGTAGTTTTAACGATGCAAAAAGTTGTTAACTGCGTTCATACTGCATCGGCCCAATTATTCCGCCAATTAGGTCAACTAAATCCTCTGTACGTGATCGTGTTTATTTCAAGCGTTTTTCAGAAGGAAAAAATAAATTCAATATTGGCTCTCTATTGCCTTTTACCAACCGTTTTACGTTAGCACCCCTGAATGGCACTAGGAAAAAACTTTTAAGAAAAAAATTAAACCGCCGAAAAAATCTGAAAAGCAAAAAATAATAAACCTTTTTTATTTAACCTTAATAACTAAGTTCTTAAACTAATGTAGGTACACCTAAGTAATTAAAACAAGCAAATTAATTAATTACGTAAAGCGTGATGCGCATCAGATTCCAACTGGATGACAATGGTGATCCCATTGTCATCAAGTTGGAATCTGAGGAATCCTCGAGAGTATACCCTTTCAAATGAAAAAAGAATTATCAAAATCGGACCACTCTGTAAAACGCTATGCGTGGTCATACAAAAAAAAAATCCCATACCTACTTAGAACTGAAATTAAAAATTGTTTTTCATTAAACCCATACGTGTGGGGTATCTATGGATAGGTCTTCAAAAACCGGGCAAGAGCGAGTCGGACTCGCGCACCGAGGGTTCCGTAACATCCGGGTTTATGCATAAGGTTTATGTTTATGAAATTTTTTTTTTTTTGGGTTTATTGAATGAATGGTAAATTGCGGTTTACGATTTATGACGTATTAAAAAAAACTACTTACTAGATCTCGTTGAAACCAATTTTCGGTGGTAGTTTACATGGTAATGTACATCATATATTTTTTTTAGTTTTATCATTCTCTTATTTTAGAAGTTACAGGGGGGAGACATTTTACCACTTTGGGAGTGTCGCTCGCGCAAACTATTCAGTTTAGAAAAAAATGATATTAGAAACCTCAATATCATTTTTGAAGACCTACCCATAGATACCCCACACGTATGGGTTTGATGAAAAAAAAAATTTTTGAGTGTCGGTTCTAAGTATGAACCCTAAAATTTATTGTTTTTATTTTTCTATTTTTGTGTGAAAATCTTAATGCGGTTCACAGAATACATCTACTTACCAAGATTCAACAGTATAGTTCGTAAAGTATCGGAGAAAAGTGGCTGTGACATACGGACGGACAGTCAGACAGACGGACAGACAGACTGATGACAGACAGACAGACAGACAGACATGACGAATCTATAAAAAAAAATTATATTAGAAACCTCAATATCATTTTTAGGGTTCCGTAGCCAAATGGTAAAAACGGAACCCTAAAAATGATATTGAGGTTTCTAATATTTTTTTTTTCTAAAATAGTTTGCACGAGAGACACTTCCAAAGTGGTATAATGTGTGTCCCCCCCTGTAACTTCTAAAATAAGAGAATGATAAAACTAAAAAAAAAATATGATGTGCCGCACTAATATTTCAATGGCGGCGCAACCAATTTAGTGAGTCCCGTCGTGTACCTGGCCTTATCTACTATGAACCAAACTGTACAAACAAATTGCCAATTTGAACAAGCTTCAATGAATGGGCTGTAGTTATTCTTCTATAGACTAAGTAGGTACAATATTTCTACAACACAATAAGATTTTTATATCTTACTGCATCTTGTCTTTTTTAATACAGGGTGGGACGGACATCTACGCATAAATTCAACACATGTTTTTATACCCCCTAGCGTATAAATTTTTGGACGGTCATTGAAAAAAAATCAATTGTTTCAAAAGTGCAATAGCTATGCGATCAAAAAGTGCGGCAATTTCCTTAAAAAAAATAAAATGGCCAAGTGCGAGTCAGACTCGCACACGAAGGGTTCCGTACCACAAGGAAAAAACGCCGAAAAAAAACACGTTTGTTGTATGGGAGCCCCGTTAAATATTTATTTTATTCTGTTTTTAGTATTTGTTGTTATAGCGGCAACAGAAATACACCATCTGTGAAAATTTCAACCATCTAGCTATCACGGTTCATGAGATACAGCCTGGTGACAGACGGACAGTGGAGCCTTAGTAATAGTTCGTTAGGAGCCGTTTTTTCCCTTTGGATAAGGAACCCTAAAAACGACGAGAAATTTCAACGCACGGGGTTCAGAATCATGTCTTGCTTTTATGGTTACAGTTTGCGTGCAGATATATGAAATAATCTATTAAACAAAGACTTTGTCCACAGTTCCTCCTTCAACATTAGTGGCGACCAAGGTGATTGGCGTCCCAACAGGGTCACAAGCGAGGCTGGAGTGTTTCGTGGAAGCCTTCCCTCAAGCCATACACTACTGGCTCAAGAGTGGAGAGGAAATGATATTATCTGGGTAAGTAGCGAGCAAAACAATACATTAATTATGACTCACTTACTGATAGATGTTTACGGATTAGATAAATATTCGTATACCTACATTATTTGCTTTAATAACAAAAAAAATGGTGAGTACATGAATGATAAATGGAGGGCGAAAGCGCCAGGATAGCCCGCGAAATTCAATTTTTTTTACGTTATTTGCAATTTGCTGGTCAGTATTAAGTAGTACGTTGATTAAAATATGATTCGCGGCCGTAACAAATATGTATTTACAGAATTATAATCATTAAAATCATCAACACAACTCTCTAAGACCAAGTAATCCCCAAGAATGACTATTTCATGAAATCTTGACATTTGGGGATTATATTAACTTAACAATTTGTATCACTGATTGTGTTATCTGCTGTTATGGCCAACATTTGAAAGAAATAATCTAAAAAAAATAAATTACGAAATGGTTCTTTTGTAAAGCATTTGTTTTGAAAACGTAAGAAAGAATTACATATTTTTCTATTCATTTAAACAAAAAAAAAAAATATAGTTATAAAATGTTATAAAGATAACCCGATAAACTTCTTATTTTCATTATATTTTACTTTTGAAAAAAGTACCTCTAATTGAATCATCTGGTACTTACATTGTGTTAATGCATATTATGAAAGACTAGCTTCCGCCCGCGGCTTCGCCCGCGAGGTATGTCGATGAAAACTATTCTTTGTTCTTCCCCGGGATGCAATCTATCTCTCTGCCAAATTTTATCGAAATCCGTTCAGTGGTTTAGGCGTGAAAAGGTAACATACAGACAGACAGACACACAAAGTTACTTCCGAATTTATAAAATATTACTATGGATTAGTATTGAAGTAGACCGAAGCCCAAGATAATGATAAACGCTCATTTTTTGGGTATAGCGTTGTATAGCATCATCAGCCTATAATGTTTCCACTGTTGGGATACAGTCCTGTTCTTTGTGAGAGGGATTGGCTACCACGTGGGCACAGTGCGGGTTAGAAGATATCGCATATCTTCGAATTTTTTGGTTCTAGGACATGCCGGTTTCCTTGCGATGATTTTCTTCATCGTTTTGAGAGCAGCGGTGATAAAATTATTTACACTAATACTTAGTGGGGGTAAAGGGTATAGCGGTATCTACAACGCCACATGCGAACGACGCGTCATACTGACGTCATCCAAAATCCTGCATCTCGCAAGCAGAGTTTACCGCGCAACTAGCATAGATACAACGGCCCGACATGAATCATCGGGCAGGTGCCCGCCAGACACAACACCCGTCTGGTTTTCATAGAGTATGAGTGAACTTTACTGTTCCTCATAACTCTATAAAGGCTTGACTGGGTTCGAATGTACGACCTACTTGTAAGTCGCGGACGTTACCACTGGGCCAGGCCTGTTCTGTTACCGTTGTATACCAGCTTGTAATTGTTCAACTCCAGGGCAAAGACCTCTTCACACAAAGAACACCAGGTATTGATCACCACGCTTGCTCGAGTCGGATTTGCGATTTCAGACTAATCGTTACTATAAGGCCAGGTCTCCTCATTATGTTTTCCTTCACCTTATGTCAGTGATGACCAAGATAAACTTAGAAAGTACATATAAAATTGAACTGGAAATGCCGCGGCCAGGTTCAATTCTGTTCGATTCGGAAACCAGATGAGTCTGTTAAAAAAAAATCGCAAGACAGCCCTTTTCCCACTACAAACAAATAAAATAAGGTTTAATACCTAAAAAAGCCAATATTTTCCAAAATCAATCGTACCAGTGAAACTCCCGTTAAAAGTAATTATTAACGAATGCCGACTAACTTCCCGAACATTCTGCCATTATCTTGTGCCCCCTTCGCACATCTGTTCTTGGCTTTGATCCGAAATGTCGTAAAATTTCCAATATTTTTCCTTTTATTACTCATTATCGTGTATTACGATAGTTATTTATTATTGCCCGTTTATTGCACTCATGCACATGTATATACATACGAACACTATGTATATCGTTATTTTCAAAACAAGCTGTTGCTCGCCATTTTGTATCTCAATGTTTCGTTTTTAAATAAGTAGGTATGTATTTAATTCGCATGTATTTAATCGAAACTCTAATATTATGATTGCGCCTCTTTTTGTGAACCTTAAATAAATTCTATTTTGGGGTCCTAAAAGTACTAAACGGCCAAGTAACTGCGACCAACTTGAATGTAGCGCTCGCCAGGCGCTGCTGCAGCACAGTTCTAGCTTAAGCTAACCCATGTGTCGAGAATATCACGCCGCGCCGGGCGACCGCGGGCGCGCTTCAGCTGGCACAGCACTGCGTCATCGTCCACGCTACTGAGCGATCGCGTATATCTTTTCTCGCCAACCTTAATCTTGTTTTTACCGTTTGTTTTTCTCTTGTAAATTTTATAATACAGTCTACTAGCATCAAGTCACCGAGTTTTAGTCCTCGTACCACCTAGAGGATTCTTTATTCTTTTCCCCCATTCTTCTTTACTATGTGGTTAGCAGTTTCGGATTTACTATTGCTGAAGCTGAAGCTTAGGGCGGCAAAATTAGAGGGGCGGCAATAAAAAAAAATTGGTACAGAAAAAAAGTAAGGCTGCGGACACGGCGAGCGGGGCGGCGGCAGCAGCCGCTTCCCCACTCGTGCCGCCTCGGGAGGGCCTGCCGCTGCCGCCTCGACTGTCTTCGTGTCCGTGAGGTACTTAATATAGGTACATACCTCCCTACTTCACAGTTAAGTACAAAAAAACATTACCTATCACCACACCTTATAAGTAGTGCAGTAAAAACAAAGCTTTGCTTTTCTTAGCTTAAAAATACACCCAAAAACTTGTAAAAATAATCTAAAAACTAGATTATTCCCTAAAAAAAAAGGAATTAACGTTATTGTGAACAGTGTATCTAATTTTAGAGGTCAGTAGGGGCGGTAAAATTTTTATAGCTTTGGGGCGGCAAATGTGTAAATCCAGCACTGTTGGTTAGGATACCCTAGCTTAGTTACTGGTACCAATTCGGCACGCGCGTGGTTGGTCTCAGTTCCAACCAACCAAACCCGTTTGGTCGGGGTCAGCTTAATATAAGAAAAGGCGAGAAAGTCAAGAAGAGGCTCCATTATTTTAAAAAAGTGTGTATCATGAAGAAGCGCAATTTTCTTTTTAGAGGTTCATTAATTTAAAAAAAGTGTTCATCATTAGAAGTTCAATAAGTTTTTAGAGGTCGAGTTGTTTTATGTTTCCTCTTAAATAATTCACCGGGTGTTGTGGCGCAGCCTGGAAGGGGCCTATGTCCAGCAGTGGGCTGCGATAGGCTGAGTTTATAGTTGATTGATTGGAATTTATCTCTTCGCCCTAATAATTATAGACACGACTATTAGAGTCTTCAGATTATGTTATGTCATGAGTAGTTAAGGCATCCATACTATCAGTCAGTTAGGGTTCTATTTTAATGCTGATCTTCTATTTTCCTCTCTGAAATTACAATTACAAGTTATCATGGAATCTGTAACTTTCAGTCCAGTATAAATAGGTACTAATTAAATAAACGAATCGAGAATTAAATCAAAATAATTATTATATTTATCTTTCTCAGCATTGCGAGATCCTTATTAAATTAGTTAAGACATCTAACGTAAAGTAATTCGACAAATTAGTTCATTATTTTGTGTAATAATCACCGAGTCGGTCTTACTTTTACGACGTCGTTAATTCTCGAAGTCTGCAGACTATCTTTCGCTTAACCTTATAGCTGAAATGTTTTCTTATTGTTGTTTAGTCATTATTTTTAACTGGCTGACCCGATAGACGATGCCTTGTTGTCTCAATAATTCATACATAAATCCCATAGAAAAAAGGATGTTCAGGTTTTGAAATTATTCCGAGAATCTTTTCCATTTTTTTACGATTTGTTTATTCCGATTTTTAGCCGTTTTTTCCGTACCTCAAAAGGAAAAACGGAACTCTAATAGGAGCACTTTGTTGTCCGTCCGTCCGTCCGTCTGTCTGTCAAGACCCTTTATCTCGGGAACGCGTGGAGGTATCGAGTTGGAATTAAAACCATATACTCAGGTCTACAGTCCCTTGAAGCTGTGAAAAAATCAAAATTCCAAGTTAACGTAAAAAAAGATACGGCCGTTTGTGGCGCAAAAAACGTATATCTCGACACTCTCAAGGGAATAAAAATTTATAGGGTACTTCCCGTTGACCTAGAATCATGAAATTTAGCAAGAAGCAAGATCATGTAGCACAAGTAAAGGAAAAAATCCGAATACCGTTAATTTGTAGGTACATTAACCTTTTGACCGCAACACGTCAAAAAATCAAAAACGTACCCTCGGCGTCAAAGGCTGTCGTGTAGTCAAACCGTGGCGTGCTGGGAACATTTTGGTTTGTCATAAAAAAACCCGTGATAAACTATTTACATACCAAAGTACGGAACGCTTACAATGCGCGAGTCCGACTCGCACATAACCGGTTTTTTTAAACAATAAATAGCCAAATCGATTCAGCCGTTCTCAAGTGATGCGCTTACTAAGGAAAAGCATTTCATTTATTCATCATACAGGGTGGCTGGGTGGCATCGACGCGCAAACTGTAACTATGAATTCAGCACATGATTCTATCTATACTACCGTCATAAAGAAAAAGGGCACAACTAACATTTTTTCCAAAATTGAGTTATAGACATTTGGAATCAAAAAAAAAACCGGGCAAGAGCGAGTCGGACTCGCGCACCGAGGGTTCCGTCACATCCGGGCTTATGCATAAGGTTTATGTTTATGAAATTAAATGTTTTTTTTTTTTTGAGTTGATTGAATGAATGGTAAATTGCGGTTTACGATTTATGACGTATTAAAAAAAAACTACTTACTAGATCTCGTTCAAACCAATTTTCAGTGGTAGTTTACATGGTAATGTACATCATATATTTTTTTTAGTTTTATCATTCTCTTATTTTAGAAGTTACAGGGGGGGGGGGCACTCCGCGGCAAATCGCTGCGGAGCGGACGGATCTCCGGCGCGATCTCATGGCGGCATGGAAAGAGCGACTGTCGCAACCCAGCGCAGGGCACGCCGCGATAGCGGCGACAAGACCCCTCTTTGAGGAGTGGCTAGAGAGGCGCCACGGCGCCCTCACCTACCGCCTGACGCAGGTCCTCACCGGACACGGAAGTTTCGGGAGGTTCCTGCACATCATCAGGCGGGAGGAAACGCCCGGGTGTCACCATTGCCAGGATCGCCCAGAGGACACGGTGGAGCACACGGTGGAGGTCTGCCCCGCTTGGGCGGAGCACCGCCGTGTCCTCGTAGAGGCGATTGGCAGCGACGGCGACCTCTCGCGTCCGGCCCTGGTGCAAGCCATGGTCCGGGGCGAGAGGGAGTGGGAGGTAGTCACCTCCTTCTGCGAAGCAGTCATGCTAGCGAAGGAGGTGGCGGAACGGCTCAGGGAGAGAGCCTCCCGTCCCAGCCGCCGCGGGAGACGCTCCGGGCGTCGGGAGCCGCGTGACGACTCCCGGCCACCGTAGGCGCGGGCCTGCGGGCGGAGAGTAATGGGTAGCTCACCGTCCGATCAGGACCAGGCCCGTGCCGGACGGCGCGTACGTGTTCCACGCGCGCCTCAAAGAGATGTCAGCATCGAGGAGGGGCCCCTTAGGGCCGAAGCCTGCCGGGTCAGCGGGATTGTCCGAAAGGGTTACCGCTGGCCCGGAACATAAAGGGCTAAGGAAGGAACACGGGTGGGTTTTAGTCAGTAAGAGTCTGACACTCCCTTCCGCTCCACCCAGAGCGGGAGGAGTCATTTGATGATTTCCCATCTTCAAAAAAAAAAAAAAAAAAGGGGGGGGGCACACATTTTACCACTTTGGAAGTGTCTCTCGCGCAAACTATTCAGTTTAGAAAAAAATGATATTAGAAACCTCTATATCATTTTTGAAGACCTACCCATAGATACCCCACACGTATGGGTTTGATGAAAAAAAAAATTTGAGTTTCGGTTCTAAGTATGGGGAACCCTAAAATTTATTGTTTTTTTTCTATTTTTGTGTGAAAATCTTAATGCGGTTTACAGAATACATCTACTTACCAAGTTTCAAAAGTATAGTTCTTATAGTTTCGGAGAAAAGTGGCTGTGACATACGGAAGGCCAGACAGACAGACATGACGAATCTATAAGGGTTCCGTTTTTGCCATTTGGCTACGGAACCCTAAAAAGACGCATATATGCCAGATTTTTTACTCAATTTTGGAAAAAAATGTTACTTGTGCCCTTTTTCTTTATGACGGCGGTATACCTTGCTTAGAAAACTTTAGTAGTCTAGCAGATTCTTTGAAAGCCATGCATACTCTTTTGAAAGAACTGAAACCGGATTAAATAAAAACCTCTTTCGAAAAAAAAAAAATTTTTTTGCAAAACCGGTCTATTATGACGGAGATATGCCCGAACATACATAAAAAAAATAGAAACATCCGTTGAGTTAAAACCTATACGGCCTTATTACAAAACAAGATTTATCTTTAGACCCAGGTTTAAACCATCCAGCCATTTTTAAATTTCGAACTATAATCCGACGAAGCTAAAGTTCTTTTTACAAAAACTGACGTTAAACCCGAGTCTAAGTTGTCCATTTTGCATTAAGAACTTTACGTTTGCCGGAATAAAGTTCAAAATAGAATGCTGGCTGCTGAATGGCTGGAAGGTTTAGGCTAGGTCTAAAATTAGATCTCGTTTTGTAATAAGACGGATAATGTTTAGTTTGTGGAAGCTTGTAAATGGCAACTGTAAGCGCTAATTATAATTATATTCCTTACCTAGATGTAAGCTTTCTGAAGATTTTTTTTTTAAATAATTATTGTAAAAAGTCTAACGATATCGGGAACAGATTTCAAGATAGAATTTCGACTCTATAGAACAGAATTTCCGCACTATGTGTGCCGTATTCAGGAAAACTCAGCGGTATTTTCTGATTAATATTCCAAAAAATTCCTTCTAACTAATATTTTTGGTTGCAGTGGCAAACACGAGATATCGGAAGAGCGCCTCTCCTCATACCAACTGCGAACGATACTCGTTGTATCGCAGTTCGACCCCGAAGATGTTGGTACTTATACCTGCGTCGCTACCAACACTTTGGGAAAAGCCGAGGGCACTTTACGACTTTATGGTAAGTCGTTTTTTATTACTTACCCCGTGGCCACGTGCCACACGCTCAAGCGACACGCGTCTAGCAACAACGACGGCGGAGAAAACAAATGAAAGAAGTTGTTTTATGTAATAGTAAGGCCGCTATCCCACTGGCGTTTTACGAGCGTCGGCGTCTCTCGAACGTCTGCGCTGCGTCAACGTTGCGCAGACGCGACGTTGACGTCGCGTCGTCGCGTGTCAAGCATTAACGTCCGCTGAACGCGACGTCAACGTCGCGTCTGCGCGCAAATGGCCGCCGGCCCTAGCCCCCGCCCGTACCCACACGGACAGAGCAGGACGGCGTGATTAACAAACGCGACGTTGACGTCGCGTTCAGCGGACGATAATGCTTGTCCCGTGACGACGCGACGTCAACGTTGACGCTGCGCAGACGCTCGTAAAACGCCAGTGGGATAGCGGCCTAATAAGTAACCTTGTAAAGTATCAGTACCTCCTGAGGTACTTGTCAGGACAAGTAGTGGTTAATTACTTTTTGCAAGGTTTTTTTAACAAATCAGTTCCTTTTTCTTTTTTTCTGGTTATCCGCGTATCGACAAACATAGTGTGGGACGGCTTTCAGCTAGATTTACCGACGAACTTTAGGAGGTGGCTGGGACGGACTGGATGCGGAAGGCGGAGGACAGGGTGTTGTGGTGCAGCCTGGTAGAGGCCTATGTCCAACAGTGGACTGCGATAGGCTGAGTTGATAGGACTTGTCTGGACTGTGAAAAAGGCCCTTCCAGTTTATTGACACTTATGTTCAAAATATCATCCTTACAGATCTTGCAAGTCTCATTACCATTATCATTACCTGTCATGGCTTCAATTTAATTTTTTTTTTTAACTTTTGTGGTAGGAGACTAATTTTATTCTAGGTAATTATATTATGTATACAAAACCTTGTAAAACATTTTAAAAGAGTATCGGTGGAGTTTCTTGCCCATTCTTCTCCATAAGAACACTACCTTTTGGAAGGGGTGACTGGAATCAATTATATTTTACTGTAATTTTTGCCGTTCAAAGGTGTGTTTAATTTTTTAAATTAATTTTAATGTGCCTATTTGAAATAAATGATTTGACGTTGACTTTCATATCATGTTAAGACTTGCAAGACAATTGTATGGATGATATTTGTGAATAGACCTCACAACACTACCGAAACATTTTAGCCAAGCAATTTTTTTTATTATACTTACCTACCAGCGTCAGTAAAGTTAACAGCAGTCAATGAAACGTTAAACCGTCGACCGCAGGACTTTCCCGTGCGGTTAACTTTTTTAAACGGATATGTATCGGAAAAAGTTTGCCGTGCACGATGCAAACTGGCAAAGACTGTCCGCGTAGATTAAAAAAGGAAAGGAGTTATTTTACTCACACTCATACTCGTTGTGACTGACGATGCACTAACATACACGACGCCCACAAACAAGGTTTAACCGCCTGTGTGCCGTAATTACAGACACAATTAAAAAGCTATTGTGTCTCGCGTAGATCTAAGTTCCGGCAGACTAAGGGTTAATGCGAAAATTGAATTGAACTTACTTCGAACTAGCAGGGGATCGAGGAGGGGGGTTGAAGCGTTTAAGGGATCAGCTGTGCTATTCTGTAACCATCTCAACGTGAAAACTTAGGTGAAGTGAGCGTGGAGTGAGCTGTCAATAGTGTCAATTCCTAGCAAAAACAAACTCACTTCACCTAAGTTTTCACGGTGAGATTTTTACAGAATCGACTGGCTGACCGGAATAAATCTTCTCAATAACCATTGTCTATTAAATGACATTATATAACATCACGTCTTGTTTAAGACGCTTGGTTTTTGTGTTAAGACGTGATGTTATACACCCACACCACACATATTTACACCCATATTTCGCTAGTTATGTGTAAGTCTCATGTAATAAAGGACGCGCCTATTACCATCAACCGGACATAAATCCAGAATCAGGGCTGCTACTGAGAAATTTCAGATTGAAAAATCCAATAACACTTTGTACGATCTCGGAATTGAACCCAGGACCTCATGCTCAGTAGTGGCACTTGCGCCTTTTTGGTGCAGCCGTGAGGCACACTTTCCCCCTCATATCTTTCATCGGACTTTACACTTTTTATTTGATCTTTACTTTTGTTTTTATCTAATGTATCTGGTGTTTTGTGTCTTTCAGTCTGTGCTTAATAAATGTATTTTGTTTCTTTCTTTATCAACGACTGCCTCGTTGCCTCTACTAGATAGCATAGCAAAGACGCTCCTGTCGACCATCTCTACGACATAGTATCTATATAATATTTTTTTATTTTGGCGGAAATAAAATAGCTTCACATTTACATTTACCAACAGATAGTACAGCGAATTTCTAGCGTTGACTGCTTTGACCAAAAAATCTTAACTAGAACTAACATTTTTATTTAACAGAAATAAAAATAACTACTACAACGACGACAACAACTACAACGACTACAACAACAACAACAACGACAACTACACCGGCCCCGACAACAACGGAGCCGCCACCACGTAAGTTTTTGAGCATAAACAACTTCATCAAGCATCCTCATTGACATCCTCTTGCTTATATTCCAATCTATTTCAGGTTAGCACAATAATATGTCTTCTTTTTCCGTACTTCTCCGTTAGTCGTCATCTCAATAGTCACAACTTTTCTACACTGAAAAAAATAATTTCTTACTACAGCACATTACAGCGATGAAATCGCTGTAATGTAAGACTTACTGACTTTATACAATAGAAGAAATGTTTGTACAACAGTAGCAGACAAAACAGTAACTTTTAATGATTGAACATACTTTTTACAGAAAAAAAACGAAAAAATATATTATTTTTTGTAGTTTTAATGCGTTCGTGCTAATTAGCAGGAATTTTCAAATTGTAACACAGGGTGCAAGATGATAAAAAAAAAGAAAAACTACCCTTACAGTAATGTGAGTAAATTTCAATGGTTTAAACCAAATCACCAAATGAATAAAACAGTTAATTTGTGACCTTTTAGCTACTTAAAACGTTAAAGTTTACTGTCATGACGGTAACATTTTGCCTCAAGCTTTAACTGTTTTCGGATCAGTAAAAAAGCCTTTACGTTCAAAACAGTATTTTGAACGTAAAGGCTCCTACACACTATGCCGGCGGCACAGCCGGCGGCGGCCGGCAGGTTCTTGCCGCGCGGCTATGCCGCCGGCATAATCAGGCGGCCGCAGAGCATCATTTCAGTTGTGCAGCTCGTTTGTGCGGCAAGCTCAAATTCCCGCCGGGAATGCCGCCGGGCTTGTTGGCGGCATGCCCGCCGGCTGGGCCGCCGGCATAGTGTGTAGGAGCCTTTAGGCTCTTAAGGAACTGTTTAAAGCAGTTCAGATCAATGGTTTTTCATTTGTATTCACTACTTCTTTCTTTCAGTGTAGCCATAATCATCTTCCACAAAGTCCATTCCAGTCCATTCAAGTCCATTGTTTCTTTGGCCTTCCCTTCCACATTTATACTCAAAACTTTCTTCACTTAATTTCCCCCACTCCCCGTAATTACATCAAATAATTTAATACAAATAAGGTTTCGACCAGTTATTCAGCAATTCAATTGTCAGACCACCATTCATCATTGTTTTATTTTAATTATCACTCCACTATCTGTTACAAAAACATTCGAATATTATTTTTAGCTTCTAAATGAAATATCATTCCCAAAGAGAATGCCAATCTTAGAAACATCACGAAGAAAGAGAAATTATAATAATTTCACACCGATATGCATTTATTTCTGTCACCACATTCAAATTGACGATTTTTCATAATCTCGCTGACGTCATCGCGATGAATCGTGGAAAAAATTCATTTGTCATAATCCATTCAGTAATTTATGAGTTCGATAAGAAAAAAACCGAGCGCTGCATGTACCTAAAAGGCGACGAAGCAAAACTTTTTTTTTGTTCGGCTTGTGAGCCCGCTTCGGCTATCAGCAAATATTCCGAGCAGCCAGGAATTTTAAGCCTCAAAAAGAACAGCTATAATCACTTGCTCTGCTGTAGTATTTCCTACGTTGTCAGTAACGGGATTAAAATGGGAAAAACTAACTAATATGAAAAGATTTCTTTCTTAGAATGCAATAACATAAATAATACTTCCAAACCAAGGGTAGAAAGAAAGGCCTTACATTAGCAAAGCTAGTTTGTCGACAGGAAAATACTATATTAGGGCAACTAATGGAAATACTGGCTTAATTAAACCGTAGAACATAGGCTGTAGTTGATTTACCTAAACTAATATAAGAATAATTCCCAGGGTTTGTCGTGCCACTCCAACCAGCTGAGCAAAAGTTCTACACACCAGATGTCACAACATATGGTAATTAGCAATAATATTCTCAAAGGACTCAATAATTTCCAAGTCAATGGACAACGTAACGAATCCAAGGAATCGTCTTATTATACTTGTCGTTCATAATATTTTTCTTGAAATTGAATACGACGTTATTATTCTTGCGTTGTTTATTGAGAAGAATAATGTTGATTTATATCGTACATAATTTATTAACGAAACATAAATAATAATATAAAATATTTACATTTAGTTTTGGTAAAGAAAGTACACATCACATCAGAAACTATGTTTGTTTTATAGACACAATGCAGAATGTTATCGAGCAGTCTGTCCTGGACAACAACTGGCTACCGACTGCGGAATCCGCAGCAACAAGCCGTTATCAAGCCTCACTTCCCACTCTTGCGCTGATCTCAGTGCTGCCATATCTAAAATATATTATTTTTTGTAGTTTTAATGCGTTCGTGCTAATTAGCAGGAATTTTCAAATTGTAACACAGGGTGCAAGATGATAAGTTATCTTGTTTACACGGAGAATCAGTGTCAATTTAGTACGATAGGAATGCGTTGGCTACATTATGCAGTTAGTTACATAGTTTTGCTTGGATTTTAAAATGCGTATCGCTAAGCAATACAATCGTTGTACATGCCACTGAATTGTGTAAATGAAGTCAGAATTTTGTGTAAACACCTAGTATTATCAATCTACGGATAATTTCTTCTCCAATTAGTTACCACTTTAGTGATTTTTTTTTGTGTTAGGTTGACACTTATTTATTTTTCTATAACAGTTTAGTGGTATGTAAATCGATTTAAATGGAATATAACGTCATACAGAAGTTTCCAAATAACCTGAACATTTTAACTGTCAAAATTGATGGTTAGGTACCTATGTATTATATAAAGTAATCTAGCTGAAAACTATGAAAATATTCCGAAGACATTAAATTAAGTTATATTGTAAGGATATGTAAATACGTTACAAGTGTAAATAGTCACCAGGTTATTAGTGTTTCGAAATTATTGTGATGGAATTATAAGTATATTTAAGTATGAAAAGCCTACCCAAGAATGACTAATAATGACCTAACCTAACCTGAGTCTTGGATTTCAAACCAAAATACGTTGTTCTCTTGTTTTTTATTTTTTGTTACCTAAATATACTAAAAGTATTGGTGTAGAATACTGGAATATACAAGGTCAAATTTAATTAGCGAGCGAAACTCGACACATTCGATATCTCATCATCATCATCATTTCAGCCGAAAGACGTCCACTGCTGGATATAGGCTTCCCCCAAGCACCTCCACTTCGACCGGTTCTGTCCTTCTCGCTTCCAACGGGTTCCTGCGGCCTTCACAAGGTCGTCGGACCACCTTGTTCGAGGCCTTCCAACGCTACGACTTCCGGTACGCGGTTGCCACTCCAGAACCTTTCGGCCCCATCGGCCAACTGTTCTGCGAGCAATGTGCCCTGCAAACTGCCACTTAAGTTTGGCAATTCTTCGATATCTAATCATAATTAAAACAAAAAATATTAATTTATGATTTTTATTTTTTTGGTGCTGAGCTACCAGCGACTTGTAATGTACTCGAAGTATAAGTTGAGAAAATCTCTTATTTTTGTTTTAACGTATATAAGTATCGATACCCATCGCAAAAACCTGAATTTTAAAACTGATATTTCAAATAACTACACTACAAAAGGTCGTTAACCCTAAAAAATGTATAGTCAAATGATTTTTTATTGTTTTATTATGTTTAGATATCAATGCCATCACGTCTGCGGAGCTTCGCTAGCTAATTTAATTTGACCCTGTACAGGGTTATTGGTAAAACATTAACAACCTCTTAAGAGGTCATTGTACACATCATTATGAACAACTTTTACTATGGGACCAAACCTGAAATCGCGAAAAAAAATCAGCTGTTCCCTACATTTTGACGAGTTACACGAACATAAATGTAGATGTAAATGTCCCCTAGTAAAAGTTGTTCATAATGATAAGTACAATGACCTCTTAAGAGGTTATGAATGTTTTACCAATAACCCTGTATACCTTTCGCCTCGATCCCCAAAAAGTTTTGTTATTTCATAAAGTTACTAATAACTGTAGCTCTAATAACAAGGATGGTTTATTACTGTTTTCGTAAGCACATTTTCGGGTAGGCTTGCGGTTAGCATAATGTACAAATACAATAAATTAGTATGAATTTAACGGTGTTTTGAACACAAGAACTGATGGGGAAAGTTTTTTATTAATGTTTTCTGTTCTTAAACTTTGCTTTTACACAAATAAATTGTGATTTTTGTGCCATATACATATTTTGTTAAGTACTTTCCGGTTGAGTTTTGTTTAATATCAAATTGATGATATAAAAACATTACACTGTCTTTGCTCTCGCCGGTAGCGTAAAAATGGTAACGCTTAACAGTGCGCTGCGATGTATCAGCGCAAAATTTGTGACGCAACTATTCATTGCATTACTACAACGCATAGATACTCGTATAGCTACTGTGTTCTAGAAGAGCGGTGACCACTCACATAGCGTCCCCATTTTTCCGGTGAATGACGTCACTGAAACCTTATCTACACAAAATCATAACCCTCCTTTTTGCTTCGCCGAAGTCGGGTAAAAAGTAAGTTGGTGTGTTTTCCTAAAGAGCGTTTTTGATACCGTAAAATCAAATCCCCCAAAGATTTAAATCACTAGATTTGCCCTCACCGTACTTTGTCACGCGAAACAGTGTCCATACTGAGAAGAGAGAGCTTACACATTATTATATAGCATTTCCATGACAATCAACTCAAGTTACTGAGTCATTGTGTGTCAGAAGTGCCAAGACCATACAGAAACGCTACAATATTTTGACGCGATAGGACGTATTTAGCGGTTTAAATCTTTGCCGCTGTCATCATTTTCGTGACAACCGTCATTGCGGCTGTCACGTGGGGTCACCGCTTTTTTAGAAAACCGTAGCCTAAGTAACACATGAATTTGTAGCGTACCGTTAGCTTTGCCAGCGTTTGACGCGTCTCAACCGTACTCATTTGAACTTTTTTATTTACGTTACCTTAGTAAGTTAATTACTTACTAAAACGGTACCGAAAGGACTTCACATTTATTTAAGGATGGCAGACTGATGAATTTTGTATGTAATTATGTAGAAAGGAGTCGAGCATGTTATAAAATAGAAGGCCTAACATAATATTATAATGGTTTACCGACATCTTCCACGTATTACAGAAGTATAATAAAATCATACTAAAGCATATCAAATAAATGTATAAATAAATTGTACATAGTAATAGTATATAACAATTAGTATGTGGACGAAGTTTCTTACAGTTTGCGAAACAGCCGGTCGATTCTGTAAAAATCTCACCGTGAACACTGAGGTGAAGTTAGCGTGGAGTGAGCTGTCAATAGTGTCAATTCCTAGCAAAAACAAACTCACTTCACCTTAGTTGCCACGGTGAGATTTTTGCAGAATCGACCGGCAGGATAGATGTCCCTGCATTTGTTTTTAAACCATTTAAATTCTTAGTGAGGAGTTCTGTTATTTCTGCTTTCATTTGTTTATTTATTTAAGTACTTGTGTGATGCCAATATATTTGAAATAAGAATCTTCTGTTGACCGTTTCATCATCATCATAACCAGCCTATAATGTTCCCACTGTTGGGTCACAGGCCTCGTCCTCTCTTCGAAAAGGACTGGGCTAATAATCTACCAAGCGGACCCAGTCCATTAAAAATAAGAATCTGTTTTTTTAACCGTTTATTGGACTTAAATTAAATTAGCAGTGTGTACATTGGCAACTAAACAAATCGTTCGTCAAAGGTTGAGCTGTTTTGTCTTGTATAAAAACGGTTTTTTTACTTTGTGAATGTTTTGTTTCTAGTATGTTTACCATCGTTTCCTTAGAACGAAAATTTGTCTAGAAGATCGTCTTGACTCAGTATAATACTACTCATGAAATGCATAAAATAATGCTAAGTACACCAAGACATGTCTTAAGTATCGCTTAGGTCACACTCAGTATAAATGTAAGTGTAAACCTACTACGTAAATACTGAGTTTATGTCCCACTCTATTTGCTTAACTTATGAGCTCTGAACCAAGACGCTTATCATAATTTACTTGTGTAATTCTAGTCAGCATATAAAACTAGTCAGAATTAACTTACACACACAAATAACACAAAATCACGCCTTTAATCCCCGAAGGGTGATTGATATATTATTATTATTGAGTTTGAGTTAATTCTGGTACATTTCACCAGAATTAACTCAAACTTAAGAATTAACTCAAAATTATTTATTAGTGTATTTTTATTGACATTTATAATTATAACTGTAAATAGCACATTTTAAAATAATATTTTGTCAATGTTAATGACAGACACACAAGGTTTTTTTAACTTTACATGCTTATTTAAAATTAAACTTTTATGCGTTTGTGTGTGTGTGTGTGTATTTGTATTTGAAATAACATCAGATAACAAAATCTAAGGTAACGAAGGCCCTATGGATACTAGCCGCAATTATAATTTGGGTCAATATCAGCGGTCAAAAAGGGATCCTTTATGCATGTAAATGTTTATTACACTTTCGTGTCTCATAATATTGGAATATAAACTGTACTATGTGAGAGCACTGGTGGCTCAGTGGCAACGAGAACTTACGAAGTCAGGCGTGTTACTTTGTGTAATTCATTTCATCACCACTGCTCTCAAAACGGTGAAGGAAAACATCGTGAGGAAACCATAGAAACAAAAGTTCGACGCCATGTAACATCTACCAACACGAAGTAGGTCCGCGTGGTGGATTACGGCCCACTCCCTCTCAAAAAGAAAGGAGTTGTGTGTCATATTATGTTATATTATGTTATGTAAACTGTACAGTAACTACCCGGCAATAAAAAAGGCAATTCGAGTTTTAGAAAAAAGTTTCATTTAGAAGAGCTTTGTCTCTGTCATTCATACCTGTTTCTCTTTCTAAAGTTCAATGTGTTAGATTTATGTTTGCCATATTTTTTTGTTTTTAGAATTTGGGAAATTGCTAAATTATGTTAATATAAGCGTTATTTAGTTCTAGGAAGAATGTTATGTACATATTGCTGGTAAATTAGTCGTAATCGCTAATATGTACTTAGGTAGGTATTGTTTTAATGATAGGCACCTGCCGCGGAATAATGTAAATAAATAAGGACTAAGGAATATCATTAAACGAACAATTTATAATTACTTTTGTGGTTTTATTTGAAATTAGCTGTGCCCCGCGGTTTCACCCGCTTATATATCTTGATCCCGTAATAATATTGGGATAAATGATAAATGATTTTATTTTTGTAAGTAGGTTTGGTAAGTACTCAGAGGTCATGGTCTCTTTTAAAGTCCAGACATAATCTTGGTCAGGTTATATGAAGACCATATAGATCGATGTCTGAGATGGTATTTTGAGAAAAGAACCACACAGATTGAGAGGACCTGTCCAGTCAGTGCACGCATTTGTCAGAAATCATGCAGCTCAACTCAAAACTTAAGGAGCTCAACGGATATAAAGTATTCTATATCCTAATCTAGGTCATGGTATACCCATTTACCGAATTTCATCAAAATCCTTTCAGCCGTTTTAGCGTGAAAGCGTAACAAACAAACATAGAAAAAATCAATTCTTTTTTTCTTTATAATATTAGTTTAGATATTTTATTTCAGAATCCTAAAGTCTCGTTTCTACTACATTGCGGTAACACCTGTAAGATGCATCAAGTCTGATTCGCCAGGATCGTCACACAGCCGGTTCCTGACACACACCGAGGCAGCAGTGGCGGTACCTTCATAGAATGTACGTTTGCCCCGCACGGCCCCCCAGAATTTGCGATTTAGGTGTGCACCAATGCAATGTACTCGCCTCTAGGAGTATATGTACCGGTTTCTTTTTCAATGTACCTCTGTACTTTTGAAGAAATATGCAAAAAAAGGGGGCCGTGCCAGCCAAACGTTTTCAGCACGGCCCCCGTGTAACTTGAAAAATATATAGCGTATTAAATAGTTTCATAAACTCAAGGAATGTACTTTAATAGCACGTTCTATGTACCGTAACAGATATTGTGAATTCGTAATAACAAATAATATATAGATGTGGATAGGGGGCCGTGCTGAAAAAAAAGAAAGAAGAAAATACCTATCTAAAAAAGACAAAACAACCTTAGCCAAAAACTATTAAAAAGTAATTCATGTTTGGCAAGTAACATATGTACCGCATTGGTTTCTCATACAACTTACTAAATTAAAAAAATAAACGAATTTTAGTTTATTCAGCACGGCCCTCTATAGTTGCCTATATCTTTTTAAATATGACATGTTTGTTTACAAAATTCGACTTCCTGAATTATGTATAGGAGTACATTCGTTCCAAATAAATTGCGATTATGGTGTATTAGTACTTTAAAAGTTAAATTGGATCAAAAATATCCTAACATACAACTGATGGGGTGACCATGTTTCCACGTGAGAATGGATAAAAAAACTTCTGCATAAATTGAGTAAATCTTTATAAAATAAACGTTTATTTTATTAAAGATTTACTGATTTCACGTGAGAATGGATAAAAAAACTTCCGCATAAATTGAGTAAATCTTTAATAAAATAAACGTTTATTTTATTAAAGATTTACTGATTTCACGTGAGAATGGATAAAAAAACTTCCGCATAAATTGAGTAAATCTTTAATAAAATAAACGTTTATTTTATTAAAGATTTACTCAATTTATGCAGAAGCTTTTTTAACCATTCTCACGTGAAATCATGGTATTCGCATCGTATTCGTATTAACGATAACTTTATTAGTAGTAAGTAGGTCGCAAATCGGACAAAACAACAAGTGTCGCTAAGACTAAATAGCTCAAAAGGCTTAAAAAAATCACAGATATATTTCCAATAAATCTCACGGATTGATGTACGGTACATTACAATAAAATTACAGTTTCGTTACATTTCACAGTATTAGTTACGTTTACCTATGGAATAATCGCAGAAAAACTATGTGTCACTAACACTACAGAGCTTAAAAGGCTTAAAAAATCACAGATATGTTTCCAACAAATCACTCATTGGACCTTACCTACATTACAATAATATTACTTACATTAATCACATTAATTATTTGGAATAATCATAGGCAACTAATTTAAACTACGTAATCACAGTAGTGTTTCAAGCAACTGTAATAATTAGAATGTTGTTATTATTTTTACATAATTATAAAACATCAAAGATCACTCAGTAAAACGTAAGTAAGGGTACCGTGTGTACGAATATTGAATCTACTGTACTGTTGTTAATTTTCAAGGCCAAATCATCGTAACATAGCCATTGCTCATGGCTAAGCGTATGGCACTTATAATGGCCCAGATTCCCCATTGAATTCTCTACATATTCAATAGCACCAACGACTTCATAAATTTGGTTTTTAATATTTAATAGTGACCGGAATATTACACAAAACCATTGCGTCTGTTCCATTTAAATCAAAGGTTATAATATTTTGTAATTTATAGCTTGAAATGACAGTTCCATCGCAATCATTTTTACAAATTTGAGAAGTAGTTTCGATAGCAAGTGACTCTTCTAATGCAAAAATGCCAAACATGTTGATTACGTTAATATTCAAAGGTATAAAAGGTCTTATCATTTTTACACAATATTGGCATTCTTCTTTTGTGCAAGCTTTTTTAAACTGAGCACTGTAAAGTAAGTTGGCAAACATTTGTTCAAACAAATTAGCAACATTGCATTCACAATCTTTTATTTTCTTTATATGCGATGGCCGGTCAAAATATTCGTGACAAATGTAATTTCTCATTTCATATGCCGTGACTTTGTCAACTTTTTCGTTTAACGTGAGATTTACATTGTCCAGAAGTTTATTTTCTTTTGGCTCAATTTCAATTTTGAAATTAGAAAACGACTTTAAGCCAATTGCAATCAAAAACATTATTGCATCAAAACCGCATGTGTTAACCACAGATGAATTTTGGACCATGTTACCATTTTTTATAAATTGTATATCGTTATGTGGTTTTACATCAACGGCCTCGTCTGCTTGACCTCTCCAATTTTCTACAAATGTTGGTTTATCGCTAAATATTGAATCTTGAACAAATTGTCGTTTTGGTTTTTGTTGTTTTTTACTTGTGCGTTTTTTCGACCTGCGATTTGTTCTTTTTACTGTGTTAGGTTCTACATGAAATTGACTCGCTGCAATATTTAGCTCTCCTTTTAAGTAATTAATATGTCTTTGCAAGAAAACGTCAACTCTGTGTTTTGTTATTTTCAGCAAGTCACATAATTTCATTAATATAGGTATAGAATATACAGGAAAAGTTTTTAACCAGTGCGCAAATTTTTTTTGGTGGCTCAGTGTAAGCAATAGAACACATTTCCATTTTTAGTTTATGACTTTTTTTTTTCATTTTTCCACTTTGTCCCAATTTGAAATAAGCAAGACATGGATATAATTTAATAGTAATACTATGAATGAGCATGAATGAAAACGCGAAGGCCGCCCGCCGGCCGCAGGACCACGGGGGCGCGGGACGGGGGTGCGGGGGCATGCGGCGCCGCGCCGGCGTTTGATAAACAAAACGCATGCACATGCAGTACGTCACTTGCGGAAGCGGAGGTCGGATGTCCGTTCGCCGTCCCTGCGCGCGTGCCGCGTACTAGACTAGCGTAGTGACAATGTCTCATTTTACTCACCGCGAGTATTATGAAATGGTGCGAGTGTATTTGTTAAGCAATGAAAATTTACGAGCAGCACGAAGAAGATACGAAAGGGAGAGCGTACCTCGTATGCGAGCCCGAAGGATCCTCAATCCCACGGTCCCTAATGAGAGGACAATTTTAGCAGCAAACCAAGGTGTATGAAACAAGTGAAAGAGCCTAGATGACTTGAAAGAAAAAATAATTAACGCTTTCAATGAAGTAAAAAGTGGTGTTAGTGTCCTAAACAAACTAAATGCTTACTTATTTAAACGTGCACGTTTATGCCTTGAAAAAGGAGAAGGTCACTTCGAACAATACCTAAAATTATTGTGATTAATAAAATGTAGAGGTAAGAAGAAATTATAAACAATCTTAGTGTCTTAGGTTCTCTTTGATTAGACATTGACGCAAATTGTATCATGTCGTACCTATCATACCTAAATGTTTTATTTTGAATGGACTAAAACGTATTACTTTCTTACTTATTATGATTTATTTTCTGCATTTTGATGGTCCTAAGCCCATGAAAGTATGAAGGATAAATTGGAATTTACGAAAAATTACGTTTACAAACAACTTTACACAGTCTAAACTTAAAAAATTGTAGCGCTAAACTGGGGTCAATAATCCGCCGTCGCATCAGAGCGAGCGCGCGTGAGTAGGTACTTCGATAGCAGCTGGCGCGTCAGGCCGCTTGTATACGTCCGTTTTTCGTCCGGTGTCCGTTGCGCCGAGGGGAGGCGGCGTTGCATCCGGCGTAACTTTTTCGCCGGACCTGTGTCCGATGCATGTGCACATATTCATTATAAACCATACACCACCGCGAATCCGGCGAAAAAAAACGGTCCGTTGTCCGGTGAAAAAAACGGACGTATACAAGCGGGCTCAGGCGACCGGTCGACGCGCGGCGTGAATCGGGCGACCGGTTGACGGACTGGCAAGCGACGTCCATAAAATAAATTTCTGAGTAAACAAGTTTCGTAAGCGTTAACTTAATTTTTTACTATTGAAACATATCAAAACAAAAAATACGTGTTTATTAAAATATATTCAAGTTTATTATGTCAAAATTTGCGCACTGGTTAAAAACTTTTCCTGTATGTACCTAATTTATGGAACCATGGTCACCCCATCAGTTGTATGTTAGGATATTTTTGATCCAATTTATCTTTTAGAGTACTAATACACCATAATCGCAATTTATTTGGAAGAATGTACTCCTATACATAATTCAGGAAGTCGAATTTTGTAAACAAACATGTCATATTTAAAAAGATATAGGCAACTATAGAGGGCCGTGCTGAATAAACTAAAATTCGTTTATTTATATAATTTAGCAAGTTGTATGAGAAACCAATGCGGTACATAATATATGTTACTTGCCAAACATGAATTACTTTTTAATAGTTTTTGGCTAAGGTTGTTTTGTCTTGTTTAGATATTTTCTTATTTCTTTTTTTTTCAGCACGGCCCCCTATCCACATCTATATATTATTTGTTATTACGAATTCACAATATCTGTTACGGTACATAGAACGTGCTATTAAAGTACATTCCTTGAGTTTATGAAACTTTTTAATACGCTATATATTTTTCAAGTTACACGGGGGCCGTGCTGAAAACGTTTGGCTGGCACGGCCCCCTTTTTTTGCATATTTCTTCAAAAGTACAGAGGTACATTGAAAAAGAAACCGGTACATATACTCCTAGAGGCGAGTACATTGCATTGGTGCACACCTAAATCGCAAATTCTGGGGGGCCGTGCGGGGCAAACGTACATTTCATAGAAGCAAAAAAGCCCGGCTTGCCCTAATAAAATCATAACACACAATAAACTTACTTAAACCTATCAATAAAAAATATATCAAAAAAACACCAGTCAATGTACTCGAACTCAAAAATTCATGTCATAGGAATAATAATACAATTTCGAAATCTGAACTAGCGCCCACTGGGCTAGGTTGTCATTAAACTCAATAATTCATAAAAATTTAAATTACGCGCTTTGTTGCCAAACCTACGCGCCAATTTCACTTCTAAACGCTATACAATGCGTTCAAATGCGCCATCTTGCTCACACTTATTCTGGCTTTTATCTGGCTTGCCATTCCTTTCTCTTTCTCGCAGTTTTCGCCTACAAATTGCTATAGAAACGTTTACATTTGTTGATATATTTTTAAGAATCTACCTATACACAGATTTCTATGAAATGAAAAGCCAGGCTTTTGAGAGACATTAAGTTCGCGCAAATGCGCTATCCGCGTTGACCCGCGTAAAGTGAGTTGCGAAAGCAATTGCACGTTGTGTGGAGGCGCGATGACGCGACGCGACTCAAAGGACATTGACAATCTATGTATGGATGTTGGACCAAGTGCTGCCCAGAATCAACACATAGTGCATTTTGTTCCATACGTCATTACTAACCTATAAACCGAAGGATCTGTTCAGGGAGTCAAGGAAAAAACAAGTTTTTCGTTGTGAATTATTTGTCGACCAAAAATGATCTAAAACCAACAAATGGACTATTTTAATCGTTATTGATAATAAACTAATAATAGCTGTTATTAATGATTTTTAATCATCACTGACAATAAACTATTGGTAATCACTGTAATGTATTAATACTAACTAAACTGTAAACTGGTAGTGTGTTATGTTAGTCATTATCAGGGATAGGGTAAGGTAGGTATAGCAAACAAGCCAACGTTCAGGCAGGCCAACATGGTCTACTAGTGTACAATAAAAAACTGGCCAAGTGCGAGTCGGACTCGCACACGAAGGGTTCCGTACCACAAGGCAAAAACGCCGAAAAACATGTTTGTTGTATGGGAGCCCCCCCTTAAATATTTATTTTATTTTAATTTTATTATTTATTATTAAAGTTAAAATACAACTGATATTTTGTGAATATTTCAAGTGCCTACCTGTTGCCATTTTTGATATCGAGCAAAAAAGGGCAAAAAAATCGCGTTTGTTGTATGGGGGCCCCCCTTAAATATTTAATTTATTTTGTTTTTAGTATTTGTTGTTATAGCGGCAACAGAAATACATAATTTGTGAAAATTTCAACTGTCTAGCTATCGCGGTTCTTGAGATACAGCCTGGTGACAGACAGACAGACAGACGGACAGACGGACGGACAGACGGACAGACAGCGAAGTCTTAGTAATAGGTTAGGAAAGTAGTTAAATCATTTTCATCGTTATCTAATATTATAATTGTGTCAAGGAATGACGCAGGGCGACTTATAACATCTTGGTGCCTTAAGAGCCCTCTTACATTTTGGTACTGTGCGTACATCTTTTTTTTTTTTTGGTTATAAATGGCATCTCGCAGTTCAATCTATGAGGTTGTCGTCTTCTTACCCAGGATTGCCTGTGAATGCCTCAATAAATTAAGGCCTCCAGCCAGGGCGAGCGCGCATCGACGGCGCAGTGAAATTTAGAGTACTTTTATTTTATTTATAAAAAAAAATCACAGTATCAATAAATGTTTTTTTTAATTGATATTGTTTAAGCAATTATTGAAGACTATTTTGGTATAAATACTACGTGAAAATGATGTAGAAGTTCGGAGATATTCAGACTTGTTTCCAGTAGAAAATTGAGTTAGGTCCAGTATTTTTACCCGACTGCGTCAGAAGGAGGGTGATGTTTTTCGAGTGTATGTATGTATGTATGTATGTATGTATATTTCTTTGGCACGCTCTGTAGCCTAAACGGCTTGATCGATTTCAGCTTGAGAGGTGCCGTTAGATTCGTCTTAATTGTGAGAGTGACACTGGATATATCAAAATTGAAAAAAAAATTAAAATGGCCGATTTATGGCGCAACATGTCTTCAAAAAAAATTTTTTTTTCTCGAAACCTATTGAGTGGGGTTTGATACCCCACTCAATTAGGTTTCGAGAAAAAAAAATTTAATAAAGGGTTTTAAAAGGTGATTGCAAAAATATATATAACTTATATGGTTAAAAGTAATTCGAAGTGACAAAACGTAAAAAACAAGTACCAAGAACTAAATCATTTGCGAAATCTTTCACATTTGTAAACTAAAAAGCTGGAAATAAAAAAATTAATTTAAAAAATAAAAAAACCCGAAACCCGTTTTTGTTTTGAAGTTTTGACTTTCGAATACTTTGAGAATTAATTTTATTATTTAAAAAAAAAAAAAATTGGTTGTAGCGATGTCATTCCCTATGATTTTGTGAATGGTTCATTAACCACTATATTCATTAATACAGTGTTCTTTTATCATTACGTGAATTCGCAAACTGTCATTGATAAGGTACGTAAATACATTGAGTTTTCTGCAAGTTCTCTGTCAATAAATAACTCTTCTCTTCACTGTAACCAATCTTAGATTGCTATAGGTACTTCTCGGAAATAAAAACAAGTATTTTTGTCGGTCAAGAAGACAGATTAAATACCTACTCATTCGATTGTTTAATTGGTATGAGTATGACAAACATAGGTAACGGCTCATGTTAAAATTTTCTTATGTTAAAAAGTACCTGCTCTTCGTATTTTAAAGGTTTTCTTACCAAAATTATAATAATGATGTTAGTACTACTTTATATCATTAACAACAAGAAAATCAGCGAATCCCTCAGTTGACCGTTTTTTTATACGTGTAAAATCTAATTGCTTGGCTTGCCCTAATTTTGACTCCTAGACACGCCACTGCGAGGCAGGCCTAAGAAACATTGGCATGATGATTTAGGGTCATTCCTAACATATTTCGTAGTAGAAGAACAATGCAGTCACACGATTTTATAAAATTATAATTAGTTACTTTCTATTTATTTTTTTATTTAGGTAGTAGGTACGCACATATTGGTTATTTATTTTAGTTTTTCATTAATCACACACATGTATGTCACAACATTTTATTTGATTTTCTGTTATATCACATTTAATGAATTCTCTTAATTTATTTTAACGGACATACATGACTTCCCTATGTGTTTGTTATTCCAGCGTATGGCACTCTTGGGTTGCAGCTGAAAATCAGCGTCAGGTGGTACACCTTGTGTTGTCATCTGACAATATGCTGAGCTGAGGCCCTTTTGGCATTATAATCTTTTTCTGTTTCTATGGTTTTAAGGTGTTAAATACACCTTAAAACCATAAAATTTTGCTGTAATTCCAATACACGCACTTTTCTTTCTTTAGATTGGCGGGAGAAAGTACACCATAAAGAAAATTGGAAAAACATGGGCTAGATCTTTGTTCAACAGTGGGACAGTAAAGGTTAAATAAAATGTACTCATTACCTATCGGAAGGTACCTACAACAAATTTTTGACAAAAAGGAATAAGAACATGCTTGAGAAAGTAATTTAATTGGTTATTATTTTTGGTGACACACCAATTACGTTCATAAACCTATTATTCCTGGACGCAGAAGGTTAAAGAGTTTCATATATTTACTTCATAATATTAAGCTTCGTTACTTCAATGTTATAACCATTTAATACACTAAATTTTAGCTCAATACCTGCAAATTAAAGATAGTGGAATATGCAAAGGGTTCTACGCCGTAGCCTTTCGTAGACACCTGCTACGAGCAATATCGCTACGAGAACTACGCCGCTGGGATTCTAGTTAATTCCGTTTTATTTTTAGTCTCTCGAAAACGAAAACGGGTTTTTTAAATATGATAAATATTAATATCAAACAACCTTCATTTTATGTTTAAAATCGCTTAAATAATTGAAATCACAAAAAGATTAATGTCAGCAGCATGTTTTAATTTTTGAAATATGAACGGAAGAGGCGTTCACTCGTGCATCGTTTTAAATGCATACACATATTTTCTAGTATACTGTGCCAAAACTTTCGAAATAATACTGAAAGAATCAGCTTGTTATAAATCTGTACGTCATAAGCTTTTTTTAAAAGGTTGGCCGGAACTGACTGGATTTTGGCATCGCTACAATGAATAAAATATTTCCGTGAAACATAAAACTAGAGTTTGAATTGATGGTGTAGTATCCGTACACTCGTATATTTTTTTATCAATGGAAATTGAACGAAAATATTCTATATATAGACTTAGCACGGGTTCAATTTATCGTCGTTTCAGCCGATAGACGTCCACTGCTGGACATAGGCCTCCCCCAAATTTGGGAGGGTTTGCCATAATCGCCACGCTTGGCAGGCGGGCTGGCGATCGCATTATGGTATGATGGTGGAATACATAGAGAACGCTGCTGCCCATTCTCCGGTACGACCCTTAGTCGCCTTTTACGACACCCACGGGTAGTAAGGGGTGGTGGTATTCTTTAAGTCCGGCACCACACAGACCAATTCAATTTATATGATGACGATATTCTGTTTATGACACATAGTGCACAAGTTCTGAGCAATAAACTATCAAAAAGTAGGCTAGGCTTGCATGAATTCAAGAAAGTATTTAATTAATAAAGTATTTTTTTGTAGGAGGGGCCCGTGGCTAAATAATTATAGCCACATAGGTCAATCGATCGGTCTTCTTTCATATATCTATGAGTGGAGCGGTCTCAACAGATGTAGTGACAGAAATTGAAAAGATTATGCTCGGATGGTTTGGTTCTGGTGAGAGGGTGAGTGAAGAAATATTACTAAATAACGCTCAAGGTAAATTATTATCCGCGTTATTTTATTCGCACTCTCGTTTCACGTACTCGTATTGTATCAGCCATTTCGTGTTTTTCGACTCCAAATTCACGTTAACAATGCGTCCCATTAACATATCTTCCCATATGAAACGTAAGCATGGGAAAATAACCCATGTCTCCTTATTTATTGTGACGTCACTGCCCTGGCGTCAACAATCTTTGTAATGCTAATGATAGGACAAAAACAATTTAAATGGTAATTTCTTTGAAAAGGCGGAAAATTACGAATTATTCTACGGCGTTAGAAGTTATTATGAAAACTAAGGAAATTTTAAGTTTGTCTTTTGTTTTTACAAGGAGGCTTTAGTCCCAGCAATGGGATTATTAAAGGCTGATTATGATGACGTTTCGTAGAAAGAAATATAAACTAGTTTAAAAAAGGAAATATATATAATACATTCCACGTGTAAGCTACCTAACCCGAGGGCCACGAAATGCGACGCTCCAAGCGAATTCACCTTGCGCTGCAAGCGTCAGCGTCGAGCGGACACATGGCAACTTTATGAAATATAATTTTCAGTCATAATATTAGCAATGACGTAGACCGAAAATAAAAATTTGCCATATGTTCTCGTATTTCGGGACTATACCTAATCGCACCTACATCGGAAGGCGACAGTTACTATTTTCCTATGAAAATAATTAAGAAAGATTCTTGTTACTAGTAGATTATGCAATCTACTATCTCAAGCCACAACAGCCCTTGACAACTAAGCCAGGATAAAATATAAAAGAACTTTTACCTATTCAACTGTCACACACTTTCAAAGTCTTTGATGTAATATTATCCTTGTCTGTATTGGATATACGGCATGTCCCTTTGTCACCCCCATGATGGAGGAAGTCCAAGAGGATTTCCACAACGCACAAAAAAAAGGTAAATAGTTCGGCAGTTCACAGGTTAGGTTGGAACAGTGATCGACCACGCGCGAGCCGAACTGGTCGAAGCAACTAAGTCAGGACAAAATTTCAACCGCCTCTTCACCCCCTTAATGGATGAAATTCTAACAACACCGTTGCAATGCAAGCAGCGTTGTTGCAGCTTCCAATCATGAGCCTAGATAATAAATTTAGTGATTTTTACGTCGAAAATTAATGACTTTCTATACACAACTTCATCCCCCTTTTTTAACCCTTCGGGGGTGGAATTATCAAAAATGCTGAGACACGTATAAATTAATTTTCAATTGTCAGCCTAAATACAAAATTAGAAGATCCTAACTTAAAAACTTTCGGACTTTCATATAAACTTCCATTCCCTATTTTAAGCCTATAGGGGTTGAATTCCCAAAAATCCTTTTTCAGTGGATATTTACTCTTCACAAAGAACACACCTTCTAAGTTTCAAGTCCAGTGGTCCAGCGGTCCAGCGGTTTGGGCTGTGCGTTGATATATCAGTCAGTCAGTCAGTCAGGTCTTTGAACTTTATATAACAGATGTGGTCATCATGTGCACGGGATTTTGTTTTCAAATTGAGCAAATTGGACTAATATTTAATTTAAATCCAAGGTCCAATTCAATACTTGCAATACTGGAGAGTAGGTGGCGGCGAGTACTGGCGGCGAGCACTGGCGGCGAGCACTGGCGGCGAGCACTGGCGGCGAGCACTGGCGGCGAGTACTGGTCCTAAAAAACCCCTTCTTAGTACTCACAAATATCACTCTTCACAAAGAACACACTCTCCAAAATTAATTTCTCTACCCAGCGGTACCGACCAGCGTTTTAGGCTGTGCGTCATCAGTCATGTATATCAGTCAGTCAGGACAAAATTTCATCCCCCTTTTCACCCCCTTAATGGATGAAATTCTAACAACACCGTTGTGTTAGCTTCCAATCATAAGCCTAGATAATAAATTTAGTGATTTTTACGTCGAAAATTAATGACTTTCAATACACAACTTCATCCCCCTTTTTAACCCTTCGGGGGTAGAATTATCAAAAACGCTGAGTTACGTATAAATTAATTTTCAATTGTCAGCCTAAATACAAAATTAGAAGATCCTAACTTCAAAACTGTCGGACTTTCATATAAACTTCCATCCCGTATTTTAATCCTTTAGGGGTTGAATTCCCAAAAATCCTTTCTTAGTGGATACTTACTCTTCACAAAGAACACACCTTCTAAGTTTCAAGTCTCTAGGTCCAGCGATTTGGGCTGTGCGTTGATATATCAGTCAGTCAGTCAGTCAGGACTTTGAATTTTATATATTCAGATAGTAAAAATAAAGCTGAAGACTTTATTTGTTTGTTTGAACACTGTAACTTCCAGTTGGATTTAAAAAAAAAAATATTTTTGCATTTGATAGCCAAATTCTTGAGAAAGCTATTTAACACCACATTACAGCCCTTTGGAGCCTAACAAAAATAAAAAGTTAGAAAGAACGTTAAGTAAATAAAACTGGCCAAGTGCGAGTTGGACTCGCACACGAAGGGTTCAGTACCACAAGGCAAAAAACGCCGTAAAAACACGTTTGTTGAATGGGAGCCCGCCTTAAATATTTATTTTATTCTGATTTTAGAATTTGTTGTTATAGCGGCTACAGAAATACATCATCTGTGAAAAATTCAATTGAATTTTTACAAATTTCGATTTCTATCATGGTTCATGAGATACAGCCTGGTGACAGACAGACAGACGGACAGTGGAGTCGATGCGATGCTACAGAATATATTTTGTGTTTAAACACGGAATTTCACGCGGACAAAGTCGCGTGTAGATGCTGGTTTAATATGGAGATTATTCGATAGAAGTTTTGGGTTTTTTTCCTAGGTAAACAAAAAAATGGTAAGAAGTACACAACTTTGTAACAAGTAGGTAAATTAGGTGCTTCATCTATCTACGTCAGTATTACATACCTACTATGTAAATCGAGAGCATTATTACCTCGCTAATATGATTAACTGAGTAATCTAACACGCGCTATGTCTGACTAATTGTGTAAATAGTTTGTACAGTGCTTGAGGAATGACTAATATGTATGCGTTTGTAAGTCATGTCTGTAATTTACGGGAATGTAGGTATAATTGCAGGTAATCATGAGAAGGATAGGGTGACATGTTAGGCCAGTAACAAAAGTAGATAACAGAACCTCGAAGTAGAAATAGTGGTAAAAATAATTATTAATGTGGTGAAAATGTTTTCATCATCATCATCATCATCATTCTCCTGCCCTTATCCCAATTTATTTGGGGTCGGCGCAACATGTCTTCTTCTTCCATACTTCTCTATTAGTCGTCATCTCGGTAGTCACCCCCTTTCTAACCATAGCATCAAAAAAAATAAAATTGAAATTGATTGATTGAATTGGTTGATTGCTTGATTGATTGACTTTATTTAGTGGTAAAAATGTTTTGTCACCACAAAATAAAAGATATTAATTTTTTTTTTTTTTGAAGTGAAATCTTCTTTAGGCACGTTGGGCATTTTTTGAGATGGGAAAAAACCATTGAACTCGCGCCACTGTTACCGTAAGCGACACCGCGAGTGTTTTGTTTATAAGACGATTAAAAAAATACACGATTCGAATGTGTTCGGCTGTCCACGGGATGAACTCGGTTTTAATGTATATCCGATATCTCAGTGAGTGATGGCAAAGTATTCTGTTTGTGTTTTGTTTTCACTTCTGTCGGAACTCCCGGAGTGCCACTGTGTTTTTTTTTTTCTTAACAGTTTTGTAATCCATCGACACAGGTTATCCGACGTTTTCGATTTAATATTGTATTTGTGAATTTTTTCCCTTACCATAAGCCAGCGGCAAACAGTACAAAATAAAGAAGCAGATACCTAATTCGTGTACCTACTTACCTCTACTTTAATATTTTAAAATATAATATGTTTTTTTTTACCTAGTAAAGATTACACTGGTGTCTTGGTATTTATTTATTTATAATAAGCACACACAGCGCACAGTCACTTACAATTCAAATAAAATATCATCAAAAATTATCATTTCAGTAACCATGCAAATAAC
This sequence comes from Mesoligia furuncula, assembly GCA_916614155.1. Classification (NCBI taxonomy): domain Eukaryota; kingdom Metazoa; phylum Arthropoda; class Insecta; order Lepidoptera; family Noctuidae; genus Mesoligia; species Mesoligia furuncula. The sequence goes on along the minus strand of OU744804.1, from coordinate 11,538,599 downwards.
AGGTATGCATAACATCTAAAATTAAAAAATATATGAGACAAAGGAGAACAATAAAAAGTGTGTCTAGTAGATTATCTAGAACACTACAAAAACAAACCGATTAGAGCTGCATAGACATGCACTCTAGACTCTGTCTAAATAGGGAACGTCTGTATGAAGCAAAACTCATGGAGAAAATATCAATAGGAAAATCTGTCAAGTTAGACCTTTCATTATATTGCCTTGCCATACGTGTTAATGTATTTGTCAGGTTTCAAACCTGAAAATTATTTTTGAACTCGTAGGTCTTATAGGTAGGTATTGTTAGCATCGGGGGGATGGTAACTGTACCTAGATTAATTAATAGGACTATTTACTTTTATATGGCGTTTATGATCTTCATACTAATAACATTTTTACATTCTTTTTCCTTTGGCTTGTCAGCCAAATCCTACTGTCTTCTAATCTTAAACTAAATTAATGTTTGTCTCGTATTTCTTGCCAATAACTTTAAATAGACTCGCGTAGTTTGCATCAATCAACTAATCAACTTATCCTACCGCAGTCCACTGCTGGACATAGGCCTCTCCCAGACTGCGCCACAGTACCCCGTCCTTCACCTTCAGCATCCAGTCTACAGTCCACCTTCTTTAGGTCGTCCGTCCATCTAGCTGGGGGGCGCACCACACTACGCTTGCCTATACATGGTCTTCACTCCAGGACTCGTCTGCTCCACCGGCCATCGGTCCTTCGACAGACATGGCCCGCCCACTGCCACGTAGATTGCATGAAAGCACCAAATGGGCTAAAATCTGTCCAGTACCTACTCCTGATCCTCAACATTCGTTATGAGTTAAATAATATACTAATACATTAACATCAATTCTATCTAATCTTAAACTGCTTTAAAAATCAAGTGGGCACTCGGAACACACGGCCCTAGTGTTTCAATCCCAAACGACTCGAACATTTATGTGGGCTATTCAATACAAGGTAAGTAATTAGTAAATTGAATTGGTTCTGTCATATTTCTAATTTCTAAACTCATTTTATTTCTTATTCTTAATCGGTTTATTAAAGTAACCAAACGAAATGAACGAACTAGACGAAGGGGCGACGTGAAGCGGGAGAAACAAAAGGCAAAGCTAAAGGTGAATTGTGGGTTAAAATAAAAGCTGATTTATATTCGCAAAAAGGTGTTTATTTCTGCCAACTCAACTAATTCTATCATCGTACACATATAACTCCCAATAAAATAACTAACTTGATATTCACACCTGGCTTATGAAATGCTCATCAACACAAAATTAGCCGTTGTTATTTCAACACAGCAGAATGTTTTCTCCATTCAATTGAAGGCCCTTGACCTACATATTACACCTACCCTCAATAAACCGAAGATACAATTAAGTCACACACAACTTCAAGAATTCAAATCACGATCTCCATACATTTATCAGAAGTCCCAAACATCACATCGCTTGACAAGAACAAAGCTGTGATATTATCTCACACATACCAAGCTGACGTCACGTAAGTCAAGCTCAGTTTACATTGGTTTAGTTAACAGTTTAGTACAGATGGTCAAACTTCTTGGCCTCTCTAAACTTGACGGCGAGTGAGAGTTAAGCTGGTCGATAGCAGAGTAGAACGAACTTCTTGAAATATTTTCGTATACACTGTTTTTGAAGAAAATTTACCGGAAACGTTCATGAGGAAAGTTTTGAGTAGGAGTGCCGATGGCTGTAAGAGTAGGGGAAGACCATAGAAGCGATGGATGGACTGTGCGAAAGATCATATGGTTAGATAACGACTAATAGAGAAGTCTGGAAGAAAAAGACATGCTACGCCGGGCCTAAAATAAATAGGGATAAGCACAGTAGAATCATGATGATGATGATACACTGTTTTTGATCATTGTGTAACAGTGACAGCGCAGTGTATATGGTTGGTAACTGCCTCGTTGGTCGCGTGGTTGCAAGCGTGACTGCTGAGCGTGGGGTCCTAGGTTCGATTCCCAGGTCAGACAAAGTGTTATTGAGTTTTCCATAAAAAAAGAAAATGTAGCAGAAAACCTCAAACGGCGCAAATATAACAACCATATTGGGACCTATATGTTTGAGCCATTTGGGGTTGAAACACTAGGGCCTTGGGGTCCGAGTGCTCATCGAATATTTTGGGACATCGCCAAGCGGTTGTTTGACTCTTCACATGACCAGAGGGTTGGCCTATTTTTAGCCCAAAGAATAAGCATTGCCATCCAACATGGTAATGCTGCCTTTTGGGCACTTGTGCCATTGACAGCGATGTGGACGAATTTTTTGATGCCCAATGAGCTCCTGTCTTTTTCTTTACCTTTTTTTATATACTTGTATATACTATATAATATGTATAGTTTAGTGTTAAATTGTAAAACAGTAACATTGTAATTGAAATATTATGTTTTCCATAAGGAAGGAATTTCTTAGTAACAGTCCGGAGTTCGGAAGTTGGCGGTTTAATACCCCCGTGCCTCGGAAAGCACGTACAGCCGTTGGTCCTGCGCCTGATCTCTCCCCGGTCGTGTCGGATTGCCGTCCCATCGGACTATGAGAGTAAAGGAACAGAGAGTGCACCTGTGTTTATGCAAACAATTGTGCAGTATAATATCTCCTGCGAACCTGGCTAAGCTCCGTTGAGATTTGCCACCGTGACCTAAATCGGTCGGGAGGCTATTATTATTATATTATGGTTGTAAATATAAATTAAACTAAACAAGTAACAGCGACACCCGGCAAGCAATCTGTTATAACATTATCTACAGCAGAAGATCAGACATTTCGTGAAGACTCCTGTATTCCAGAATACACTTTGATTGCTTCATCTTCTTAGTGTGCCTTTGGCAAAAATAACACGAAAATATTTTTTTTTTTTCGTTTTGCCCAAAATTTGGCAACGCGAATACCGTCTGCTGATGCAGCCATTAGGTACTTACGTGTGCAGGTGACAGGGCATGCGGTGCAAGGTGGAAGGTGAGCCATTATCTGCGGAGAGACACCGCGTACACACCGGAAGTCTGAGTCATCCATGAACCCCCACTTGTGGAGGTTGTCCTTGCTGCAGCCTACTTGGTACGAAGTCCATTTAAGGTTTTCCAAGTAGGCCACGGTAACTTGTACCCGTGTGGAAGGCTCTCTGATGGTTCATATAAAGAAATCAGAAGGTTTAAGCAGTCCTTGCATCACATCTTCATGTGAACCCCTCCACATGAAGATGTGATCTTTTTAGGGTTCCGTAGTCAACTAGGAACCCTTATAGTTTCGCCATGTCTGTCTGTCCGTCCGTCTGTCCGTCCTCGCTTAATCTCTGTGACCGTTAGCACTAGAAAGCTGAAATTTGGTACCAATATGTATATCAATCACGCCGACAAAGTGGTACAATAAAATTTTGGAAAATTTTTTTTTTTAGGGTAGCTCCCCGACATGTGAAGTGGGGATGAATATTTTTGGCATCGTTGAATAGGTCTTCTAAAATGACTTGGGGGTTGCTAAAATTATTTTTAAATTTATTGCTCCATTTACGAAATATTAAACTTTAAAGTGCAAATTTTTGTTCCAGAAGGGCGTCCCCCCCCCCCCCCTCTAAAACCTAAACTGCTGGCTTGAAAAATCTGGAAAAATTCACGATGATAGTGCATTTCATGAACTTTAAAGGAAAAGTATAGCGGTTAAGATAACTTTATTAGTTTAGCGGTAATAGTCGTTGAACTTGGCTGTTGGATAATTTTGTACCAAATACAAAATCCTTAGCATTAATCCTTTAAAGTGACTAAGATGAAGTAGTTGCTTGATTATAACGGGTAAAGACTTGCATTGAAAAACAAAATATGAAAAATGTTTTTTTTTTTTTTTATATTCAGACTATAGAACAACAGAATCGTACTACATTGTGATAACGGGCTACTACGGAACCCTACACTGTGCGTGGCCCGACACGCACTTGGCCGGTTTTTTCTTTTGATGCCATCGGCTGGACTCACACCAAGAATGTTTTGCGGCTTTTAAGCCTCTGTGGCACTAGATAAAAGTTGTGCATTAGGTAGCGTGGGTCACCCTGTAGTTTCACTCTGATTGCTTAACCTTTTGACCGCCACACGTCAAAAAATCAAAAACGTGCCCTCGGTGTCAAAGTCTATCGTCGAACCGTGGCGTGCTATGCACATTTTTAACCGACTTCAAAAAAAGGAGGAGGTTTCTCAATTCGACCGTATATATATATTTTTTTTATGTGTGTTCGCGAATAACTTCGTCGTTTATGAACCGCTTTTGATTATTCTGTTTTTGTTGGAAAGGAGATATGCCAAGGGTGGTCCCATGATAAGGAAACCAGGATCTGATGATGGCATCCCAGTGAAATCGAGGGGAACATTCGAAAATCGTAGGAGCGACTAGTACGTTTGTTATTTTTTTCATTAAGTATGTTAAAGCACTACAATTTAATGAAGGTCTGGAGTCGATCTGATGATGGAGCCGAAAGACAGTCGAGGGGACTCCTCAACGATTTGCAGCAGTTACCTTGTGTTTGGGCTTGATTAATTTGTATTAATGTGAACTTTACACCTAGATAGGTTGTGACTGTCATTAAGGGTCTGATGATGAAGACGAAGGACAGTTAAGGGAACTACCTCAACAGTTTACAGTAGCTACCTTGTGTATGTTCACCGATTACTCAAAGACGGCTGGACCGATTCCAAAAGTTCTTTTTTTATTTGAAAGGGTATACTCTCGAGGTAGTCTCATTATCATCAAGTTGGAATCTCATGAGAGCATCCCATGGAAATCGAAGGAAACCCTCAAATTTTATAGGCAAACCTATAGCGATTTGGGTATTTTTTAAAGTAACTTGAGCATTTGCTCTCGGCAATCGTCATTTGGTAAAGTGGAGCTGATAATGAAGACCACAGATGGCCATCGGAACAACTCAATGACAAATATTTCACGGGTTGCGATTCGATTACTTTAATATGGTTACCAAGCAATTTATGCTCGTCACAATGCGTATGATGAGTGATTGTTGAGGAGTTCTCCTGGTTCTTACCGGGAGAACTCCTCAACAATTAACGTCCCAGGATCAGGAAAAGCAATATTTTGTAAAAGGTGATGAACAGTTGGCATTAGGCTATTGTAACTTAGATAAATTACAAAGTGACCCACTAAAAAGTGAAAAATAAAAACACTTTTACAAAAAAAAAACAACCGACTTCCAAAAAAAAACACTACAAATTGAAAAATAACTTTTATTTCGGAAGTCGGTGTCAATAAACGAAAATGCGGAACCAAAGACACCGACTTCCGAAATTAAAGTTATTTTTCAATTTGTAGTGTTTTTTTTTGGAAGTCGGTTGTTTTTTTGGTTTGTCATCTATACATGCTGCTGCGTCTTGCTGTGCCTACGACGTAGCTGTACCTTTCGTGTCTGCATCACTCCACAACAACTGAGGAAGTCGTGCAGTATTTGAAGGTGAAGACCAACTGGACCCTGAGGGTCGAAAGGTTGGAATCGCGCCACAATATCAACTTTAAGTCATTCGTGGTACGAGTTCCAACCCAACATCTACAGACCTGTCTGAAAGAGGTCTTTTGGCCGTAAGGTGTCGTATATCGACGTTTCCAAGGACGGTTACGCGACACCACGCAGCGAAACACGACGCCGACAACGTTACGTGTATAAGTCATAGTTTTAGTGAGTTTTACTAACATAGTTTTAAGTTTATACACTAACACACATTGTAATAGGTACCTATTACAATGTGTGTTAGTGTATAAACTTAAAACTATATGTTATTCTGTAAGGTATATAACTATGGGCCAAAGTAGCCTGAAAATAAAGGTTTTATTATTATTATTATACATGACTGTGGCGGTCAAAAGGTTAAGACCACGTAGATACAATTATGTATTTAATACGAGAAACAAATAAACTGACACAGATTGTAACACATACACGGGGTATAAAATTCTCAACTTAACGTTCGCCAGACGATTTGCATATTGTTCAAAACAGGCTAAAGTGACCCTGTTTAAGGCATACTGCCAGGCATTCTACACCGGCCAAATCTGGTACAAGTACACGAAGAGTACCTACAATACTCTTCGTGTGCAATACAACAACGCGTTTCGGACCATGCTTAGTCTGCCCTGGCGGTGTAGCGCGTCTGGTATGTTTGCCGAAAGCAGGGTTGACGATTTTTATGCTGAATTACGAAGGCTTAAAGCATCATTTCACCTGAGATTAATTAATTGTAAAAACAGCATTGTGACTACTATATTCCGCACCATTTATATGACCTCTAAGTATTTCATTTTAGTATGACTGTTTGAATTTAAACCTAAATTAAACCTACATGACATTTACAAGAAAACTACATATACATTTGAATGTACATATCTATCTGAATGTATGACAATAATATAATTTAATTTAGTTTAATTTAATTCAATTTTGTTTAATTTAATGTAATTCTACTTAGTTTAATTTAATTTAATATCTTTTTCATATTTAATTTTATAATACTATGGGTGTATGTGTAAAAACTTGCCAGAAATAAATGAATTTATTTATTTATTTATTATTATAAAGCTTTGACTAGATATAACTGTTTATTCACTACTCATACAATCGATGTAAATTTGTAGAGACTACGATACTGCTGAATATAATACATATTAGTATTTAATCATCCATATACCTAATGCATATTGATAAATGTAATTTGGCCGAGCACCTGAGTTGAATTAATTGAGTAATTGTTTTGGAATTGATTTATTATATGAGGATTCACGTTTACTTCACATTCCAAGAAGTTATAGAAACAATTGTCAAGTTAAATTAACTCTACAAAAACTAAGAAAACAATGGAAACTTCTGTTATTAAGTAAGCACCAACTTAAGACTTAAAGGTAGAAACAATTCCAGTTATAAAATACGTATTACCTCGGTAAGCCAATTTTCAGAATCTCAACAAAATTAAATAAAAGCTTAGCAAAACCAAACAACTTTTGTTCAGCGAACTTTTGTAAAGTCACGCAAAGAATTAATCTTGTGACTTTGAATGAAACAAGGCCCGATTTTTCACTGGCCCAAATTATATTTTTAAAGGCTTTAGAATTTTACCTTCCAATCCTAAGTCATAAATTACCGTAGTGAGGCCATTTTTTATGGTATTTAAATTTATAAAATGTCGTCCCCGGCTTTAGTGTCTCGATGTATTTAACGAGGATCGAATCTGACTGGCTTTCAAGTTTGTTCTAGTGAAAATTAATTCTCATTGCCTTACATTTCGCTTTCGTGGTAGCTCTGTATTGTAATAAAGAACATCGGCCACAAAGGCAATTTTGCTTGATAATGTGCCGTCATATCCGAGTTACTGGTGAAACAGTGCAGGTCTAGTGGTAATGGCCGTGACTTACGAGTTGTAGGTCGTAGGCTCGAACCCAGACAGGCGCTTTACATTGTGTAAATTATTTGATCGCCTCTGCTCTCTAAACGGTGAAAGAAAACATCGTGAGGAAACAGGCATGTCCTAGAAACAAAAGATCGAATACATGTGACATCTACCAACCCGCACTGGGTGTAATCCACCGGTAGTGGGCCGTAATCCACCGCGTGGGCCCAGTGCGGGTTGGCAGATGTCACATGTCTTACAACTCGTAAGTCGTGGCCGTCACCACTTGACCACCACTGCTGTCACTCGCGTATGGAGTAATAAACACCAACTATACAAGACAAATATAAAAAACTAACTTACAGACAAACAAAAACAAACTCTTTTAAGTTCCAACTGCGAGTTATTCTGGTCTGATCCCCTGAACCCCCCCCCTCCACGCCCCGTCCCCCCAGATCCCCTGCTAGTTCTTCTTCTGTTTTAATCTCTCACAGAGTGGAGGCCTCTGTCCCAGTAGTGGGAACATTAAAGGCTGATTATGTGTATCCGAGTTGTAAGCCCAGCTGTAGGTATTTCCTGAGATTGGATTCTGTAACATAACGCTGGATTAACTTTCGGTTGTTTTTGCCGGGTTAGACGGAGGTTATACGTAATTCATTGGATTTGGGTAGCGGATTGAATGACAGGGTTGATGGACAGTGAGGTTTAAAGCCCAGGATTATAGCACAATACAAACGAGCGACGGAGTAGTCCAGCCTTATCCCGTTGTCGGAATCAGGACCTCCCTTACTTAGCGACAGATATTTCCGTATTATTGATTTAATGAGATTAATAAACTCAATAGTTGATATACCTACTACGAGTAATGTTCTGTTGAAAAACATATGTATTTGGTTATACCAAGGAATATGCATAAACATTTAATAGGTACCTGTAACACAATGTAATACATGTAATGCAAGTAAACCTGTAAGTAGGTAGTTTTACAACCTTGTAAAGTGATGGAAAAACATGGTTGATAATACTTTTCGACCTTATAATTATCACCTAGTTACCTTCTATTGTGATTGTTTTATTGTCTCTCTGTTTATTAAGTTCAGCTTCCAGGATAAACTGAAGTACGATGTCGACATCCTTAACATCATCATCAACATCCGATATTTCTTAGCTCAATAGATAATCAAGACCCTCACTCGAGCACGGCACAAAAATACTATTTACCTACCCATTCACATCTAAAGTCTATTCAAACTTGTATTTCAAATTAATGTTATGTCAAGTTAAACAAATATCAACCTTAGTTATTAACCGTAATTAAGTTGATTTCAGAGTGACTAGCACTATTGAAAAAGTTATAAAAATGTTTGAAGTTGTAGCGTAAACTGAACTTTATTGTGTAGGATTTAAAGTTATTTTTCCGTAAACTCATATTTGTTTACATTTTTGGCAAATAAATCGCGAATGCAGATTACCTACTTTAATCATAGTTCTTATAGTACTTCTGAATTCCATTAAGTCCTGCACACACAGCGTCCCCCGCGAGGCACAATAAAGTCACCTTCCCACGAATTCATCGTCAATAATAACACGAATGTGCCACAAAGGGGCTGTTAATTGTTATATTTGTTTGGACTCGGGTTGAAGAGGGTTGGCCATTCGCTATCGTAATTTATTTATTTGGAGGCCACTGTGAGGCCACTGTGTGATGGACTGTCAACTTGTCTGATGGTATAATAGAATAAATATTAAAGGGCATGAAAGGGTGGCTAAAGTTAGCCTGTGCATTGACATTGAAGGGAACGACGGCGTTCGGTTGGGAAAGTGAGTGAGTTGAGTCGCTGCCGGAATTTCCGCACGGAACAAACATAATTATTTGTTTAGCCTACAGATTATTCTTGCTTATGGTGTTTATGTCTCCGGGATTTGCATTTGAAAACACAATCACGGATCGGCGTCCGCAAAATTTTTAGTATTAGTTTACCGGCTTTCATACCCTCGGTCCACGGCACTGATGAAATACCAAAAATTTTGTAAATTACTAAATTGATAAATTACTCGTAATCAGGAAAATCCTATCCTCCACACTCATTAATTTTGATGTGCCGTGTTACACTGAGGCTATGGAGAGTTGCTTGCCCGAATACAGATCCACCTGACAATCCATCTTCCCAGAGACGGTGGTATGAGCCGCTCTGCAGAGTAGTACAGAACAATTTTCTTGACTCGTCTGCTACTATTGCGGAACGTGCGCCCTGCTGGCTGTCGGTAGATGGGAGTCGGGTTTTTGGCTTCATGCACTATCTTCGTCGAACATATTCACTTTGTTCGTCGACACTACTTTTCGCCTCGCTGCTTCCCTACGACTAGGCACTCCTTGCTGTTCTCCCCATTGCTGTCATTGTAGCGAAGATGTCAACAGCCTCGTACACCACGGTCTGTCTTGCAGCCGAAGTGCGGGTCGCTTTGCGCGCCACGCTAACATTAATGACATCATCCGACGAGCTCTTCCATCCTCCATCTTCCTGGCTCGGCATGCTGTGCTGGCGCTGCTGCTGCGACTGCGGAAAACCTCAAGCGGCGAAAATATAATAACCTTATCGGAAATTATATTTTAGAGCCGTTTGGGGTTGAAACCCTCGGGTCGTGAGGTCCACGTGCTCATGGTCTTTTTAAAGAAATTTCGAAACGGCTGGTTGATACTTCCCGTGACCCAAGGGCTGGCTTTTACCTTGGCCAGAGGCCTAAGCATTGCTATACAACGTGGTAAAGCCTTGGGTACATTACCAGTCGACGTCAATTTTTCAACAGTAAATTTTTCGACGCCATTTTTTAGTTTCTGTATAGTTTTAGTTAAGTTAGGATTTAATTTTGTTATTTTTATTAATTAATTTAAAATATTTGTTATCTTATACCTTTCGAGGTTGTAACTATGACGATATATTAAGTAATTACAAATAATAATAAACTAAACTACGTCTCCGATTATTTATAACTAAATAGCTTCCATAGATACCATAGCTACGGGTAAATAGTGAGTAAAGTGTAACCACTTTACGCACTATTTACCCGTAGCTATGGAAGCCCGAATCCTTTACTCACATTTTAAAGACTGCATTTTCACGATCGATCACGACCAATAGCGCTGTATCTAGAATGTCAACAAATATAAAGAGACGGCATCAGCCCAGTGGTTTGTTTGGCGACGATCGGATAAAAGCGGGGAAGATAACATACGTTTTATCGATATCATGGATCTACAATCCCGCGCGTTGCGGTGCGACACTATCCGATGCGTCCTAGAAGTATAATTATTATGATGAAACCTAAACCAAAAACAAACCCGTGGATACCAATTTGTAGTGCTAGTTAGAAATTGAGGGGTTTGATTTAATTATTTTAATAATTAAACCCGAATATAGACGTATACCTCTATGTACCCGAAATTCTAATTTTAAATCACCTTGAACATGTTTTTCATTTAACAATCGAGGTTATGTTCATAACCTAAATTTTCATCGACAATGTTTCAATTAGGTACAATTTAATAATATTATGACACTAATATTATAAAGGCTGCACCAATTTTGATAAAAATTTATATGGAGGTAGCTGACACCCTGGATTAATATACAGGGTACTTTTTATCCCAATATTCCCATGGGATCGACATTTACGCGGGTGAAACCGCGGGCGCAGCTAGTCAAACAATAATTGTTAGAGAAAGTGCTGAGATATGAAATTAAAACCTTCTCGGTTACCAACCCGCATACCCAGTGTGGTGATTACGGGCATTAAATCTCCTAGTCCCCAGTTCCCGGTGGTCCCGCTATTCCTGGTCAAGGTAGCGGTCACGGTAAAGGTAGCTGGGGCAGACCGGATGCGGAAGGCAGAGAACAGGGTGTTGTGGCGCAGCCTGGGAGAGGCCTATGTCCAGCAGTGGACTGCAATAGACTGAGTTGATTGAAAAACAGAGAGAGCAGTGGTGGCCCAGTGGTATCGGCCGTGACTTACGAGTTGTAGGTCGTAGGTTCGAACCCAGTCAGGCACTTTACTTTGTGTAAATTACATCATCACCACTGCTCTCAAAACGGTGAAGGAAAACATCGTGAGGAAACCGACGTATTCTAGAACCGAAAATTCGAAGACATGTGACATCTACCAACCCGGACTGGGCCCGCATGGCCTACTCCCCGGCCCACTCCCTCTCACAGAGAGGAGGCCTGTGTCCCAGCAGTGGGAACAGTATAGGGCTGATTGTAATGATTGAAATACGGATAAACAATGATTTCCTAGTAATATACAGGGTTATTGGTAAAACATTAACAACCTCTTAAGAGGACATTGTACTCATCATTATGAACAACTTTTACTATGAAACCAAACCTGAAATCGCGAAAAAAAATCAGCTGTTCCCTACATTTTGACGTGTTTTACGAATATAAATGTAGGGAACAGCTGATTTTTTTTTCGCGATTTCGGGTTTGGTTCCATAGTAAAAGTTGTTCATAATGATGAGTACATTGACCTCTTAAGAGGTTGTTAATGTTTTACCAATAACCCTGTATAAGTCAATGCAGATAGATGTTAGAGGGTGATTGCGTAAGAATTTTATCTGAACGGGGTTTGTTTGCACATTCATCACAAAGTTTTTCAACTGATATAGTGCTGCTAGATTTTTAACATTATCGCTAAAGCATAAGGTTCAAAGCTGATTGGGAAAATTTGACAGTTTTGGGTAGCTTGATGTGCTGGCGTCTGTACCTATGCTATATATAAATATATATATTTGTGATTTGTTTTGATACCTTTCGTGTATTTGTTCAACTTTTTGGTAATGGCACAATAAGGGTACAAAGGCGGACTTAATGCCATCGCCTTTCAATCTTACCTAAATGTAAAATGCAACGCAATTATCTGAATGTTCATTCGTTAGAGCGCTGATAAATAGGCTTGCTAGTAGCCGTAGGGACAATCTGAACAAAATCACGACGTACGCAATCTACATGAAATGAAATAAAATTGTTTATTCTGTAAATAGGATATCGTTTTATTTTTATACGTCATATAAAAAAAATATAGATGCAGTCGACATTTCCTATTTAAGAAGAAATGGCAAAAAAGACTCAGGGGTCAAAGTCTCTTTTAAAGTCCAGACATGATCTTGATCAGATCATGTGAGGACCATGTAGGTTAGTACCTCAAATGTCTGTTGAGGAAAGAACATCACAGATTTGAGACGAACATTGGAGCCTTAGTAATAGGGTACCGTTATCACCATTTGACTTTGAGTATTAAGCCAACCGGAGACGCCACGAGTACTAATATCTATGCAAATAAGTCTGTCACTTTCATCGCGGGGGACGAGGGAACGCAATAATACACTAATGCAATTCGATCGCGTTGTTACGCACGCACACAAAACAAAAAAACAAACACAAGCCTAAACTATACGCACACATGTATATAACCGCTATGACCGGCGGTCTCGTACCTTTGGCAGCGGGGATCGCCTGACAATGGCGCCTCCAGTTGGTTTAATACTCAAAGCCATTTGATTACAGAATCCAATTTTCAGAAGGTTAGCAGCGTACACGTAAAAATATTGTCTTTGGCAACGCAACCTAGGTTGGCAACACTGACCTCTATAATCTACTTGTATTATAGAGGTCAGTGGTTGGCAACGCAACGCTATTTTTACTTTTAAAATAAATACAGGGTGCCATGACATCGATGCGCAAATTGTACCTAACCATGAATTCAGCACATGATTGTAGACCCCCTAGCCCCCTATAAATTATTCGTCGGTTATCAAAAAAAAACCACCTGTTACATAGAAAAGGGCGACATCAAAATGTGTGTAACAGCAATTAAAAAAAAAAATCCGATGACAAATTTCAACGCAGGGGGGTTCGGACCGTGCCGGACGGCGCGTACGTGTTCCACGCGCGCCTCAAAGAGATGTCAGCAATTTCAACGCAGGAGGGCCCCTCCTTATCTATACTAATATTTAAGAGGTAAAATTCGTTGGTTTCAATGTAAAGGGTAATGTAGGGGTAGAGATGTCAGCATGAATTGAGGAGCCCCTTAGGGCCGAAGCCTGCCGGGTCAGCGGGATTGTCCGAAAGGGTTACCGCTGGCCCGGAACATAAAGGGCTAAGGAAGGAACACGGGTGGGTTTTAGTCAGTAAGAGTCTGACACTCCCTTCCGCTCCACCCAGAGCGGGAGGAGTCATTTGATGATTTCCCATCCGCAAAAAAAAAAAAAAGGGGGGGTTCGGAATCATGTACTGAATTCACGGTGACCAGGTTGCGCGTCGATGGATCCTGCCACCCTTTATACCTGTGGTAATTCAACCATAGAAAAACATAGACCCTAATAGCCATCCAAAGAAGATTGCCCAAAGATTTTTGTTCCAAAAAAGAAAACAAAACAAAACAGAATTACAATAGTTTCTGCACACGTAGATTGTTTAGTGCAAAAGGGAAAACCCGAAGAAAGGCAAAATGGTACTAATGAGGATGCCAAAGTTGCGTGTTGAAGTACACAACACAAGATGACCGGCAGTAATGCTCGAATACAATTTTATTATTGTTACAAAAAGACGTTTCATGTTGGGTGTGACTACAAACAAACATTTATAAGGTGCTCATTACCTAAAAATGTGTTAAATAAAACATAAACTCAAACTCTACTTCAATTAAACCTTGTACGGCACTTTTGAATTGTGAAAATTAAATAGTCTGTCAGTTAGTCAGAAAGTTGAAGCTAGTTGCCCATTCCAAAACGTAGATCTCTTTGGAGAAGAACGGGCAAGAACACTCTTTTAAATCAAGATGTTACAAAATCCTGGGTACATTATTCTTGTAGTCTGTGTGGTTAAAGGCGACTAAGGGACGTACCGGAGAATGGGCAGCAGCGTTCTCTATGCATTCCACCACCATACCATACTGCGATCGCCAACCCGCCTGCCAAGCGTGGCGATTGTGGCAACCCCCTCTTTGGGGGAGGCCTATGTCCAACAGTGGTCGTCTTTCGGCTGAAATGATGATTATTCTTGTTGCTTCTATATGTGAGAACAATGTAAAAAAAAGACACAAATACAGACGTATTTGTGTCTTTTTTTTACATACATCACGCCTTTAATCTCCAAAAGGTTAGGCAGAGGTATACAGCCCGATTCAAATTTGATGACTGCTCTAAAGTGCGCTACTCGCTTCGCAGTACCTCACCTCTCTCCTCCACTGATACATGAATTTGTTACTGCGCAGTAACTCGCCTCATGTTCCGAGCTACCATGAAGTGTGAATCATGCTGTACCTATAGCACACCCACATTTCGCCAGTTATGTTTAAGGGGCTTACGTGACCTAAAGCGCGGTCACTGTCGGACTGCATAGAAAAGAAAGAGAAGCGCGATGACACAACGCTGGTAATTTATTGCAAAATATGAAGCAATTATTTAATTACAAAAAATCTATTGTTTGGATTAAAAAATTAAAACACTAGTATTTTAGTATATTGCTTGTAGAATAATGACATAAAATCAGAATGATGGTATGTACTTACGATGGGCTGCATCAATTGGGTACCCCAGTTGTATTAAAATTTTCATACAATTGGGGAACCCAATTGATGCAGCCCACTGTACCTATAGTATCGTTTTTATTGTAAGAAGAAAGTTTTTAGAGGTATCTTCATGATTTTTTTCTATCGTATCAAATATAGTATATAGTTGTATTATATTTTCAACACACTATCTACCTAGCATATATCCTGAAGAATCTCATATATTTACCCGACTGCGCGACGCAAAGGAGAGGTAATGTGTTCATCAGCCTATGTATGTATGTATGTATGTTTATATGTTCCTTTGAAGCACTATACAGACCAAACGCCTGGGCCGATTTTTATGATTCACACATTAATCGATTCCTCTTAGTTCGGCGAGTGTCACTAAAGACATGACGTTAGTGAAAATTCAATATGGCGGCTACTGGACGCCATATTAAATATCTTTTTTTAATTTTTTTTTTCAAAACCTATTGAGTGGGGTATCAAAATAAAGGGTTTTAAAAGGTGATTACAAAAATATATACAACATATATACTTAAAAGCAATTCGAAGTGACAAATCGCAAAAAAACACCTACCAAGAACTAAATCGTCTGCGAAATCTTTCAAATTTGTAAACTAAAAAGCTGGAAATAAAAAATGTTATTTAAAAAAATCAAAAAAACCCGACTGCGGTAAAAAACTTAAGTTAAAAGAAACTGAAAAGCTAAAAACAAGCCTATTTTAAATTAAATAAAAGTTGGAAGCAGGCGGGACCCATTTGAATTTGAAAATACAATAAAAATGATGTGGGTCCCGCTTGCTTCCAACTTTTATTTAATTTAAAATGGGCTTGTTTTTAGCTTTTCAGTTTCTTTTAACTTAAGTTTTTTACCGCAGTCGGGTTTTTTGATTTTTTTAAATAACTTTTTTTTTCTGATTTTGTTTGTTTACTTTAGTCGATCATTTAAACTTTTATTGTTTCTAAAACTTGCGTTTTTTGTGTTTAGGTCATGTAAACCCCTTAAGTCCCATGTAATAAGGGGTGAGCCTATTGCCATCAACTGGGCACAAATCCGGGCTCCGGGCTGCTACTGAGAAATCCCTGACAGAAAAACCCAAAAACACTTTGTCCGACCTGAGAATTGAACCCAGGTCTTCATGCTGACCAAGTAGCACTGGCCACCACTAGACCGACGAGGCAGTCGTGGTCTTGTAGTAAACACACACAATCTATTAAAGATCGTTTCAATCGTTTCAAGGTGTTGGAACAGGTCAACTAAACACGATCAGAAAAAATTCCTGCATAGAATACTGATCCAATTCGCACAAAACAAATGAAAAAAAAAAATGCAACTTTCATAAAAACAAAAGAACAATGTGCAAAACTCAGTGCAGTTAAAAGTACAAGGCTTAATTTAAATAAAATAAAAACCTACTCGTTAAATATTATGAGGAGCAATAAAGCTAGATAAGCTTTTAATATAAACCAAGTTGCCTGTGAACATCGCAATTTACAAGTGTCTGGAGTGCACAAAACGCACATAAGTAAACCGAACCGCGTTGGCAGCCAGCCTTAAGAGATTTACCTCCAGCTTTATTAGAAAAGACATTCCTTTTAAAGTGAGTACTTAATAGTTTTTATAAACCACTCGGCAACTGGGTTGTAAAGTTTGTCTTGAACTGGGAGAGCCGTTTCTGTTCGTGACAGTGGAAATTCTCAGACTGATAGGTTTCAGACGTTATTTTTGTTCACGAAAATTGTTTGCATGAAGCTGGTTAAGTAATGGTAGTAAGGTTCAATGGCTTTTCTAGGTTTGAAAAGATGTTTTCGTTTGTGTTTTTGTGAAAAGTTTTTTAGTACAGTTGTAGACATATACGAGGGGAGGTCAAAAAGTTCGCGGAATGGAGAGCAAGGGGCGCGAAATTAAAACTAAATTTATTTTTCCTTTTCGATATATTCTCCCTTAAGCCTAATACACTTCTCAGATCTTTCATAAAGTTTATTAATACCTTCAAAAAAAAATTTTTTGTCTAGGCCTTCAAAATACGTAGAAATAACCGACTTCACTTCTTCATCATCGGTAAATCTTTTTCCTCAAAGCTCTTTTTTCATATTTGGAAATAAATAATAATCTGATGGGGCTAAATCTGGACTATAGGGAGGGTGGTTCAGTGTTCCGAACCCGCATCTGTGTAGGGCAGCCATCGCAACATGACTCTTGTGAACAGGTGCATTGTCTTGCAAAAGGAGCACACCTCGAGTCCATTTTCCCCTTCTTTTTTCCTTAATAGCGTCTTTTAATTTTTCTAATAATGTAGCGTAATATTCTCCGGTAATACTGACACCTTTTTCTTTATAATCGGTCAATAAAATACCCTCTGCATCCCAAAAGACCGTAGCCATAATCTTGCCGGCCGATTGCGACACTTTAAACTTCTTCGGAGGTGCTGCACCTTTTTTGTGCCACTGCATAGACTCCTGCTTTGACTCAGGTTCATAGTGATGAACCCAAGTTTCGTCTCCAGTAACAATTTGGTTCATAAATTCATCCCTGTTTTCACTACACAGACTCAAAAACTCGCGCGAACACTCGACGCGCTGTTGTTTCTGAAGCGGTGTGAGCATTCTCGGAACCCATCTTTCACTGACCTTAGACATACCAAGATGATCATGGAGGATGTTCAAAATGGTTGTAGATGATACTCCAACCATTTCTGCGATTTGTTTCTTCTTTAAACGGGCATCTTCCAGAACAAGTTTTTCCACTTTATCGACAATGTCTGAGGACGTCGCTTCAATCGGTCGGCCTGAGCGCTCATCGTCTTCAATCGACTCCCGACCTTGCTTGAAAAGACTATGCCACTTATAAATCATTGTTTTTCCAGGGCAAGAGTCCCCGTAAACAGATGACATTTCTTCCATGATCACTTGTGGTGGTTTTCCTTGCTTAGTGAGGAACTTAATCACGGCAAGAAACTCAATTTTCTCCATAGTTGACATTTTCTTCCCGATTGACTTGTGTATCCAGCGATATCTCAAAGGTTAATGAACCGATTGGAATGAAACTTGGTATTTATAGTTGCATTGAGTTGAAAAGTAGTGACAGGTAAAAAAAAATACCCCCACCCCTCTCAAACCCCTCCATTCCGCGAACTTTTTGACCCGCCCTCGTAGATGGCATATTATTTTTCTTTTCTTTCTACTATATTTTTTCCTATTTTATTAGCAATTTAATCTAGAGTTCAAAGAAACAATTTTATTCTGTTCGTCTTTCTTCTTGCGGTTATACATTCATATTTCTGCTCAGTTTCTATTGTTCGTTTTCCATACCAGTTCGTAAGAAGTTTGTATTTATTATTAACGAATATTCAAAGTTAACTTTGCCTTAATAACGCTGTTCGCGACACAAAATTAAAATTCAAGAATTAAGTAAAAAGTGTACGTCACTCAGAGGACTATTTTTTGGTCGAGGCCATTAAAATTTTCATAAACAGCAGAGCATCCAATCAACGGTGTTTTAATCCTATTGCAACGCAGCTTTGTGTGTTATCGGGAAACCCGATTTTCGTGAGGTTTTTCCCGGCCTCATCAACAGTAAAGGGGCTCGAGGTTAAATAATAACAGCCGCACGTGTCAATCTTGTAGGTTAAGCAACGCTTGCCGAGGCTGTTCCGAGGATGGATGACCATCCATTACGTACCGAGATCCCTTCGTGCTTCGAAAAGCACGTTAAGCAATTAGCCATTCTTTCATATTTGACAGTCGTTACGGGTAGTCAAGAAGCCCGGAATCTGACAACCAGTCTCGCCAAGGGGTATCGTGCTTCTCAGTAACTGGCTTGAAGAAGTCAAATAGGCAGTCGCAAATACGTTAAGTTCGTAAAATACTGGTATTCTTAGGCTATAAACACCCCAACAGTTGCGCGGTTGTCTGTGTGGTGCTGGACTTAAAGAATTGCACCACCCCTTACTTCCCATGAGTGTCCTAAAAGGCGACTAAGGGTCTTACCGGAGAATGGGCAGCAGCGTTCTCTATTTATTCCACCATCATACCATACTGCGATCGCCAACCCGCCTGCCAAGCGTGGCAATTATGGCAAACCCCCCCCAAAATTGGGGGAGGCCTATGTCCAGCAGTGGACGTCTATCGGCTGAAACGACGACGACGAAACACCCCAACATAGTTGGGAAAGGGCTAGACAGATGATGATGGTCTTACTAAAGTAAATAAAAAAGCTGTACTTAGCGATAGTGGATAAGACAGAGATTAATAAAACACAAGAAGAACTAGCAGTGGATCGAGGAGGGGGGTTCATGGTTCATCAGACCAGAATAACTCGATTTAATCAAAATGCAGTTGGAACATAAAAGAGTTTGTTTTTGTTTGTCTGTAAGTTAGTTCTTAATATTTGTCCTGCATAGTTGGTGTTTATTACTCTAGGTAAAGACCGGCTTGCAAAGTAAGCAAGCTGATGTGGCACTGGGCTGGCCATGTTCTCGAAGGTCCGTCGAAGGTGGCCGGTGGAGCATATGAGTCCTGGAGACCACGTATTTGCAAGCCATAGTAAGTGAGGGACGCCCCACAGCTAGATAGACCGACGACCTTAAAAAGGTGGCTGAAACCTAGTAATATAAGTCAATGGCTGTAACGGACTGGATTGCGGCAGACAGGGTATTTTGGCGCAGCCTGGGGTCTATGTCCAGCTGTGTACTGCGATAGGAGGAGTTGGACATGATTGTTGATCGAAGTAGGTATGGATCTGTGTTTTCAAAATGAATTATCAACAGTATTTTGGAATATCTTATCAGAACATTATTTCTCTCGCCCCCAGAGAAGCAGAAATTGCAGTTCCGAGAACATTCCTTTTGATAAAACCATGAAATTATTTAAATATTCGTTTCAACTTTGCTGGCTCCTTAGAGGCGTCTGTTTGAAATATTTTATAATTATATCTCTCTGAGGTCCAGACTAATTAAAAAGGAAACTAAAGTGGATTTAATGCCTTCACAACGCGAGACACGTTTAAGTAAATACTTACTTACTTGTATAATCATTTTAAAACAAAATGCAGAGCAATTTTCTTAACATTGTTTCGCTCCATTAAATTTTTATCAAAGTCTATTCTATAGTTCTACTGAAAGAAGAATGGCCGTTAAGCTAAAAAATATTCTCTTAGAACACGATCAGGTTACCTCCGAAAAGAAATGAAACTTCAAAAAAAAAGGTCAAAATTAATCAAAAGAAAAGATCAAGAAGAGATAAAAAGTAATAAAAAAAAACTCCAAATACGTCAACCTTTAAAAAACAAAACTGAAATAAAGTTAATGTTCTATATTTAGGAGCCGTAGTCGAAAAACGTACATAAAAACCATTAATATTGCTTGAAAATTTAATGCTCAAAACTAAAGCACAACGATAACAAAATCAGACGGAGCATCGTTTTTCAGGCTTGAATAAGTTGCGATAAAAAACTTTAATTAAAAAATGTCTTGTCTAAACAGAAACAGTGAAAATACTTATGGGAATTAATAATGTTTGGGAGCCTGGGTCCTCGTGTTTCTTTTTCATTAAGGGCTGCTATCAATTTTCTAGGAAACTCTGATCTCGGGAAAGACAAAACGTAAATTTATTGGCAAAAAGTAAAGACAAAGTAAATTTTTAGTAAAACATATTATGGAGGTGTAAAAACAGGTGTTGTAAATAAAATATGTTTTGTACAAAGTCCAGCGGGGTAATTGAGTAACGCACTGACAGTAGCAATGTCTTTCATTTTAGAAAGAAAGTAAGAAAGAAAAAGTGTTTATTCTGCGCAAACAAAACGCATATTGCAAATAAAATTTTTTTATATACATAAATATACACACACAACGTAGTCAAAAGCCTCGTATTCAAGCTTAAAAAATGTTGACAATTTTGTCCATTGCTTGATGTCAGAGCCAGGCACCAAAGACAACAACAATAATAATTTTGACAGTTCAACAACATTCACTGCCTTATTTACGTTGTTTAGAAGACAATTTTTTGGAACATATGAAGCAATGGATTAGCAATATTCTTCAAAATGATTCAGGTGATGAAAAAAAAAATGAAATGAAATGGTTGATTGATAGTGTTTCGCAACTAGGGTTCTGGTTTCGGTATCCAGCTTTTGCTCTCGTTATTTATTAAATACACCTTAAATCTATCTTCACAGGTTGTCCTATTGCGATAGTTAAGTATTTAGCACCTTTGAGCACCACGTATCTACCACATAATAGATTTACCTGTTTTGTTTTTAATTCTTTTTACCTTTTGTGGTAGAGTAATTTTATTCCAGGTGCATCTTCTTCACATATAATTATATAATTAATGTAAACAAAATATTGTTAAACATTTTAAAAGAGTAACGGTGGAGTTTCCTGCCCATTTTTCTCTATACGAAACTACCTTTTGGAAGGGGCAACTAATCAATTCAAATCTATTTTAATCAATTCTATTTTTTGTAAATATTGACATTCAAAAGTGCCTGTTATGTTGCTATTTGAAATAAATGAAATTTGACTTTGACTTTATTTTCGCAAATAATCAATACAATCATAATTATAAACTTTATATAGCATATCTGATAGCAAGGTCCTAAGTGCTAAAGCTACGAATTATTAAATAGATATCAGCAGGCATAATTATAGATTAGGTACTATAAGAATAATTAATACACGCTTACGTATGTAGCGCTCGTATACGACATAATGCATGGCGTCTTAAGCCAATATCACTCAAGATAATCGTTATTCAACCACACCATGACGCAACCGTGCTTACGTAAATACTTAACTTAGGTAGGGTACGAAACAAGCCATATACGAAATAACCATTCCATTCTACGAAAATGTTTTCCCGGAAAAAACGAGTTGTAATCTATACTTAATACAATTAATAAGTCCCAGGGGCAAACATTTTCACTGGTCGGCATCGAATTAAGAAAAGAGTGGCTTCTCCCATGGGCAACTATAGGTACTTTAGCCTGTCTCGCGTGGGATCTCCGGAAAATCAATTTCAAAGTCTAAGTCAAAACGTTAATTGCGAACTAAGTGTACAATGTTGGTGTTATGTTATTACTTATGACTTAGCAACAAGCATTGCAATTATCATTCGCCTGCCCTTATCATCATAAATTAGCATGCATTATACATTATTATATTACATTTATTTTGTTTCAAACGAATCATCATCATCATCTGCCTAGCCTTTTCCCAACTATGTTGGGGTCGGCTTCCAGTCTAACCGGATGCAGCTGAATACCAGTATTTTACATGGAGCGACTGCCTATCTGACCTGCACAACCCAGTTACTGGGTAATACGATACCCCTTGGTAAGACTGGTTGTCAGACTTTCGGGCTTCTGACTACCCGTAACGACTGTCAAAGATCCACGAATGACAGCCGGGACAAACGGCTTAACGTGCTTTCCGATGCACGGAGCGGTCCCGGTATGTAAAGATGGTCACCCATCCACAGACCAACCGCGGCAAGCGTAGCTTAACCTGATCGATCGACCTGTGCGGCTGTTATTATTCAGTTTTGTTTCAAACGAATATCACATCAAATATAGTTTACAGAGAACCTTTGCAATGATTCTTTATAGGTATTTGCATTTTATTCCTATTTTCTTTCTTTTTTACCCGACTGCGGAAAGGTTATATTTTATTTAGTTCGGTATATTTTCCATTTTTGTTTCCTCCATCCAATAAGGTAGGTATAAGTAAATGAAATATTAGCTGTGAAACAATTTATAACTGTGCCTCCATTAATCAAATCCTACTTTAATTGGGAAAGTTCGTGTTAGTAAGTATGTACATAATATGTTTGTTACTTCTTCACGCAAAAACGAATGAACCGATTGCGATAAAACTTGATAGGTACATAGCTGTTACTTTTTACCTCGATAGTCCCACGGAATCAAAGCTTACGCGGGTAAAACCGCGGGGCACAGTTAGTACTTAATATATAGAATAGAAAACTTAATAGCTGTATTTCAGGCAGGAGTCCATAGGGTTAGCAACAATTTTACTTAACTTCTAGTGTAACCTACTAAGGTTACAGACACAGATTAACATATTATACTATTAAAATTCAGCGTGGACCAGCAACCACCTCCGCAACATCGAGGAATCCCACCGATCTGCGTGTACACTGAGAATACTGTTGGTGGGCGCGAACACACGTCAGCAGGGATGCACATCTATCACATTAATATTATAAAGGCGAAAGTTAGTGAGGGTGAGGATGTGTGTGTGTGTTTATATGTTTGTTACTTCTTCACGCTCAAACGGCTGGACCAATTTTGATAAAATGTTGTATGGAGGTAACTGACACCCTGGATTAACCTATAGGCTACCCCGATATTCCCACGGGATCGACATTTACGCGGGTAAAACCGCGAGGCGCAGCTAGTTCCTAATAACGGCGGAAACACCATTCATATTATTAGATTTCCGCAAACATCCCTGACACAACTACAACAAGAAATAAATCAAATAATAAAGATAAAGAGTTTTTTTGAGCGCGCTAATCTCTGAGTTCCGTTTTAGTCCCAAAATAATATCATTAGGGTCAAATCACACCGAGATGGCAGCGAAGCGGAGAGCAGTTTCAGTGTCAAATAATTTTAAACTTTATATTCATTACTATAATACATAGTATCACTTGAGAAACTTGAGTCGTCGGAGTGCTCGTGGCGCCGCGGGCGGCCGCGCGACCTTTTCAAGTTTCTCAAGCGATACTATGTGTTATAGTAATGACGATAAAGTTTAAAATTATATGACACTGAAACTGCTCGCCGCTTCGCTGCCATCTCGGTGTGATTTGAGCCTTAGGTAGATCAGCATATCGGAAAGCACGTTAAGCCGTTGGTCCCGACTGTCATTCGTAGATCTCTGACAGTCGTTACGGGTAGTCAGAAGCCTGAAAGTCTGACAACCAGTCTAACCAAGGGGTATCGTATTACCCAGAAACTGGGTTGTGGAGGTCAGATAGGCAGTCGCTCCATGTAAAATACTGGTATTCAGCTGCATCTGGTTGGACTGGAAGCCGACCCCAACATAGTTGGGAAAAGACTAGGCAGATGATGAGATCAGCATATCAGCCTATAATGTTCCCACCTTTGGGACACAGGCCTCCTGTCTTCGGTAGGTTAGGTGGATCGATGATGGGTAAATGAGGTGTTGAACACCACTCGTTTTTTTTTTGCCTACGCTGTCCCACTCCTTCGTAAAAGCCTCCCTCAATGCTTCCATCTTTCGCGAGCCCGCGCGTCCTGCTTTCAGTTTTGAGAGAACCTATCCAGCTCGTCCCGCCAGACCACGAAGGAGATCTAACGCGGTCTGACGCGACCCCACTTCATTGTCTCAGGGCACTAGTAGTGTGCTATTTAGGCCCACTTTTGGTCTATGCGGCAGACATAGCCTGCAGTAGCGAAGGGTAAATTTTTGTAAGAGGTAAGCCGGAGTAGATAATTATCTTTATTATGATTATATTATTGTGAGGATACAGCCGCACAAGTCGATCGATCAGGTTAAGCTACGCTTGCCGCGGTTGGTCTGTGGATGGGCGACCATCTTCACATACCGAGACCCCTCTGTGCCTCGGATAGCACGTTAAGCCGTTGGTCCCGGCTGTCATTTGTGGATCTTTGACAGTCGTTACAGGTCGTCAAAAGCCTCAAAATCTGACAACCAGTCTTACCAAGGGGTATCGTATTACCCGGTAACTGGGTTGTGAAGGTCAGATAGGCAGTCGATCTATGTAAAATACTGGTATTCAGCTGCATCGTTAGACTGGAAGCCGACCCCAACATAGTTGGGAAAAGGCTAGGCAGATGATGATGATGATTATATTATTTGTCTATAGAATACTGACTGTGCCATTTTTCGAATGGAAGCCGGTAGGAATCGAGTTGTAAGGAACCTTCGCCACCGATAGCCTGCCCAGTCCCATTTAAGTTGGGCAGATTTTTCTTTAAGACGCAAAATTATATCATGTTAGCATTTAGCCACCGACTAATTTGGAAATTCCTTCAGCCACAAAGTAAGAGTTTTAAATTTAAACATTACTTAAATAACATGCAGAAATAAAATTAGATCTGAACATTATTTTATTTTATTTTAGTCTATTTACGTACCGCCGCCGTCTGCTTATATTAAATTCTCGTGAAAAATCGTCATGTAAGCACGCAGTTGGCATGATTGTAGGAACATATTAAATCGCGGGCCAAATTAAAATGTAAAACTCGGCCGAGTCATGCCCTTGTGTAAAGTGAATAAGATAAATGAACGCGGGCCCAGTGAAACGTTCGTTTCACGTATCACACAAATAAATTAACCACACGAAACTCGGGTTTCATTTAAAACGAAATCGATAAAGTATGGGTCTTTTTGGCGCGACGAAATGATTGCGGATTGTGAAGAATTCTATTGGAGTGAAGTTACCGCAGTCAAATCGGTCTTTTGAAACTTACCGATTTTCGATCAATTGTGGTCTTGTTATTATTATTTAACCAGGCAATAACTAAATATTTCACAAATATTGGATCAGGAAAAACTTGACTGCTTACGGAAAAAGTTATACGTTGTTTTGCTTCTAACCTTTTACTACAGATATCCAGTAAGCCTAGACCGTACACCCGAAAAAAGTTTCAATTTCACTAAGCTAAAGTGACGTAAAACCGACAAATTTCACGCACCCAAATCCGTTTAGACGCGTCCATCAGACCTCACCTTAATGCGTGGGTTCGCGACAAATTCTCTGTTGCTGCGAAAAACGCTGTGATTTGTTAGAATTTCCATACTAACTCACGACCCTCGGGTCCTACCTGACCTGCGGTGAGCGGCGATGTCGTGACCGTAAAATATCCATATAAATTTAAATTCACCTACGTGTTGGTAAAGTTAGGACTGAGCATTTCTAAAATCATGTCCGAATGGACGCTCCGTTTCAACTAATTAAATGGTTAGTAGATCAATGTAATGGGAATTGAAGCTAACTTTGATAAAATACCTACCTCTATTCAGTTCCAAATTCAATGGAATATTCAGGAAATTTTGCTCATATTGTCAACGGTATTTCCTTTCTGTTACCTAATAATTTTGATTTATTACTCCAATTTCATTTATTAAGTATTATTCCATTTAATTTGATTTGAGGCACAATTACGTCCAATTCTATTTGTAGTAACGTCCGAATTCATTTTCTTTCATTTTTACTTTCTTTGTGGGTAAATATAATGTATTTTCCGTAGACAAGATATTATGAAGACCCGACGTCAGTTGATATTTACAGGTTGGTAAGGGTTTAAGATTAATTATTAAATGAAACGAGTCCTATTGTGAGAGAAAAACCTAGAAAGGAAATTCTTATAAAAATTGTTCCTTTAGAACTGATTTGTTTTATGCAATCTGTTTTTCTAGGAATGTTCCTGATTTATCGTGGTGTTGAGGAACATAAGTGACAAACAGAAAATTAAAAGGAGAGTTACACATAAATTAAATTAAACAAAAATTTACAAAATTGTGGCTTATGCGGGCTTTACACAGGTGGCTACAGCTGCACGATTGTCGGCGAAAATTAACTGTCTAAATAGCAATTCGGTTAGGCCGCATGCGACTAAAATCGCAAGTACCAAAGTAGAGTAGATTTCGACTTTGGTCGTGGGGCGACAGGTCGCGTGTGGCGCGTAACTAAAATCCGTGAAAATGCTTAGTCGCAGGCGATCGCCCGCCGCATAAAGGTCGACATTTTGTTGCAAAATGAAGCCACCTGCGAATCGACCTGTGTAAATGAGGTGGCGAGTCGGTTTGGGAGGCGATTTAGTAAACGACTAACCGCACGGCGAAAATCAACCTAGAGTAAATCCCCCACTACCCTAAAACTAGATAGATTTTGAAGTAACTTTTTGTTTAGCAAAAACCAAATAAAATAGCAGTCCTTAATGCGGAATCTAAAAAGGGAATGTAAGACCCGCGAATATCATAAGCGAAGTCACAGTATCATAATGGAAGTAAGCGTATTGAAGTGACACCCGAGCAAATCTTGAGAGGTCGGTCGTTTATCACATGCATCTGTGACGGGGGAAAAACTTTCCTACACTGTGGTGACTAAATGATATTGCGATTTTTCTCACATTCGTGTCACATCACTTTTTGCTTTTCTATCTTTTTGGGTCTATCATTCCTTTGAATATTACGGCCGTGGAGAATTCTTTATAGTCGAAAGTAGAAGGGTTTCTTTACTCGTCCTTAGCTATATTGAATTTAATTTGGCGCTGTGGATAGCCTTCTGATAGAACAGGGTGTAAGGGATATTACAAGCAAATTGGTTGACTTCAGTCTATATGATTCTAGAGTGAGTTTTCGTTGGTTTTAAACAAGAATCTGCTGTTTCATACAAAAGTGCATACCTACACCCTCAAATTGTACGAAAAAGCTGGTTTTGTAGGGTTGGATACTCAATGGGTGCCAACAGCCCAAGGGAGCCTTAACATTTGTAACATTATGTTATTTATATTAAAACGGACCGTTAATCTTTCGAAGCCCTAATTAGGATTCAAACTACATTTCCAATATCCAAGATTACCTGTACCGAGGCAACGTAATTCGGTACCTCCAAGAAAATACCTTATTATTCACAAATGCGATATTTATTTCTCCGGCAGTCGAACTTTCCAGAAGGTATCCGTGTTGTGGCAGCAGTTTCGGGTTAATTTCACGTTAGTCTTAAGCGGTTTACTTTGCGGATACGGTGCGCAAGCTGGTATTTATATCCCAACTCCTCTAATGATCTTTGTATTACCTAGAGCGGTACTGAACGTCTTGAAATTATGTTTTTTTTTTGCTAGTTTTTTTAATAAACTTGTTTTGAATAAGGAAAATCTGTGCTGTTTTGCTGTTTTAAAGATTTTGTTGTGGGTTTAGAGTAATATGAGCTATCATTTGGTTGATATACAGTGTACTCCAAACGGTTGACATTTTTCTACTTCAGCTATGATACATTATGATTTAAAATAGGCACTCCTAAGGGATAACATGATTTTTTTATGATAAGTCAAAGGTAGTTGAATAAGTCAATAAAAAAGTTATAGCAGTTCAAACAGTTTGATCACTAGAATTTAAAATCATAATAAGGTGTGTCAAAGCTAAAGACAAGACGTGAAAACATGCCAACTAACTTTTGGAGGCCACTTATGACTGGATATATAATATACAGTATTATATAGCTAGTAATAAGTTAATACAAAAAAACAATGTCATCTACCTGCTGCTCAGGCCAAGGGGTCCGAGTCATGGTTTGTTCAACGAAATCTCCAAACGGCTGGTTTACACTACCCGCGGATGGAAAATCAACAAATGACCCGCTCTGGGTGGAGCGGAAGGGAGTGTCAGACTCTTACTGACTAAAACCCACCCGTGTTCCTTCCTTAGCCCTTTATGTTCCGGGCCAGCGGTAACCCTTTCGGACAATCCCGCTGGCCCGAAAAAAAAAAGGGAAAAAAAGCTGTATCTATGTTTCTCCTGGTTTCGAACGCAGACAACGATGAATATCGAGCTGCCTTATTGACCATGAGACCAACTCAACTCTTCTGATTTTTAGCTTGGCCTGAGGCAGTCTCTTGGGTACATTACCACTCGACAGCGACGCGGAGGAATTTTTTGACGCCATATTTTAGTTTTAGTTCGGTTATTAAATTTAAATAGTTTGTTAGTTAAATTAGGCATGAGTTATTAAAAAGTATTTTTACGAATTTAAATAATAATATTATAAACTTAAACGTTGCCTTTGATCCTAGGCTTATACAAAAAATACATAATCATTCCTAGAAAATGCCTCTACCACATTTCTTAATTTTAAATTGTTGCTGGCCCGGGAGCTATTTAATTTTTTTTTTTTTTTTTTTTCAACTAAATTAAAAACAATTCGTATACAAAGTGTCGAAATACCAACTGAACTCGTAACGAAAATCCGCAACTCAACACATTCGCACTCAAACAACTACAATGGTTGGGTAAAACCAAAAATAGCAAAAGTTTTTGCTCCCGCGCACCGCACGGGCCCATTAGGGTCGTTCTATAACGAAGCAAAAAACGTCAAAGGCTCCACAGGAAAGAAGAGGAAATAATTTTCTGAAGAGGTAATGACGTCATCAAACGTCAGAATGATGTTACACTTTAGACAATGGTGTTACACTTTATTTTAAGAATCATGAGTAGTTAGGTAGGAGTGGGGCTTGTGGCTAAGTAATATAAATCGCACGCGTCGATCAATGAGGGTAGGTTCTCTATTTTGTTACCTAACTTTTTTATCCATAATCTAAACTGTCATAATTTTTTTTGTCCTAATCATCATTTGTCCGAATGATAGCTTCCCTGAAGTTAATGTCACATAATATCGAATGCCATAAAATTGAAATCCCTAAATACAATATGCCCTAAATTGTGTTGTGTGTGACACCCTGGTGTTTCCTCCCGCCTGATGATGTGTAGGAACCTCCCGAAACATCCTTGTCCCCTCCATGCCTCGAAAAACGAAAGCACATTAACCAGTAGGTCTCGGCTGTAATTCGTAGATCCTTGACAGTCGTTACGGGTAGTCAGAAGCCCAAAAGTCTGACAAACAGTCTTTCTCACCATTAACTGGGTTGTGAAGGTCAGATAGGTAGTCGCTCTATGTATGTAAAATACTGATATTCAGCTGAATCCGGTTAGACTGGAAGCCGATGCCAACATAGTTGGGAAAAGGCTAGGCAGATTGAAGTTGGTAGATACAGACGCCAGCACATCAAGCTACCCGAAACTGTCAAATTTTCCCAATCAACTTTGAACCTTATGCTTTAGCGATAAAGTTGAAATATCTATAAAGACATTTATTTTATTTTATTTGGGAAAATAGACGGTTACACATTACAATATGGTTAAGAACTTAAAACTAAAATGGTAATATAAATGTATAACCAACAACATTTTCCACATAATACAAAAAAAAGTTAAACTAACATGAACATCGTGCGATGTAAAGTAGATAGACTACAAAGTATGAATAAATGTTAAAATAAAACTAAACTGAAAGTTATACATGCAAAAAAAAAAAGAGAAAGAATTGAACCATGATTTTAAATTATTATGTACTTAAGTCTGCTATGGTTTTAAGAGCAATACTTCTAAATTTCCCAGCCGAGACAGCAAAGAACTCAATATCCTGGAAAATCCTATTGAACTGAGTGGTAAGACGTCGTAGGGGTGCTCGCGCGCCCGCGTTTGATCGACAAGAGGTTACAGCAAACAGCGGTCGCGCGCGCACACCCCGACATATAGTTGTTCTGGGTACTACATAACTTATTCTATTGCTTATATCTATACAATCAAATTTATTGTTACATAAATCAAACAGAAACATCGATTCCAACATTATACGTCTAGATTTAAGATCTTGAAGTTTAAATTTATTTAGTAAGTCGCTATAAGATGCATACCTGCGAAAACAACGGTAGTGCATGGCCTTTAGAAATTTACGTTGTACTTTTTCTATCATGTTAGAATATTTTTCATAGAAGGGATTCCACACCGGGACCCCATACTCCAATTGAGACCTGACCAGAGTTTTATATAGGTATAAATAAGTACTAGGACGCCTAAATTCCTGAGCCGATCTCATTACAAACCCGTACATACGAAAAGCATTGTTTACAATTTTAGTAACGTGAGCATCTAGATGGAGTTTGTCATCTAGCAAAACACCGAGATCACGAACCACTGTTTCTCTTGCCAGTTCTGTATTGTGCAAGGTATATGTATGTTTTATTAAGTTTTTATTTTTAGCCGGTCAAACGGCCTCGGTGCCTAAATGAACCGATTTTTCCGATTTTTTTTACCGTAAAAAACAAAAACATACCAAGCGGAGAAGGTTTAGACCACTTCGAATTTAAGCCATATTGCTATGGTACGACGTGGTACTTTTGAAATGCTATGCATTTAGTTTAGTTCGTTATGAAATTCCCCTCACTTTGATATACGACAACACTACAAGTTTATGGGCTGTGGTTTTAAAAATATTATTTTTTGCTGTCAGTTGTTCAGTGACGTCATTGTGTTTGTTTTGAAATATTCTGTGTGGTAATTTATTGTTTTTAAGCAGTTTTAGCAGTTATTAAAACTAATGCAATGGCATTTGGATATGCTCAATTTTAGTTTGTTTTTTACACAATATGCAGAGAATCTATTTAAGTCTTCCTGTAGCAATAAACAGTCGCGTAAATTAATAATTGGTCTAAAAATTGTTAAATCGTCTGCGTATAGTAATAATTTAGAATTTAGAAAACACGTACTTATATCATTAATAAACATAACAAACAAAAGAGGACCCAGTATAGAGCCCTGAGGAACACCGGAAGTAACATTTAGGGTCGCAGAATTAAAACCGTTTATCACAACTCTCTGAGATCTGTTAAAAACGTAAGAAGAGAACCATCTCAGTAGGTCGCCACGAATGCCATTAAAGGCAATTTTACTCAAAAGCAGTTGATGGTCCACTTTGTCAAACGCCTTTTGGAAGTCCGTGTATATAGTGTCAACCTGAATACGAGAGTCCATACTATTAAATAAATAGTCAACAAAAGTTATCAGGTTAGTGGTAGTTGATCTTTTTTTGACAAATCCATGTTGTTGTGGAATTATGATATTATGTAATATAGGATAAACCTTATCATGAACAAGTCTCTCAAATAATTTGGAAAATACCGATAATATCGAAATAGGTCGATAATTTTCGATATCTTGTTTAGGTCCCGACTTGTGAACAGGAGTTATATTTGCGAGTTTCCAGGCTTGGGGAAAGACTCCTTTTGAAATGGATAGATTAAAAATAATTTGTAATGGCACACACAGATTAACAGCAGTCTTTTTAATGAACACGACTGGTAAGCCATCTGGTCCCGGGCCTTTTGACGGATCTAATGCTTTTAGCGCACTTAATATTTCATCGGCAGTAAACTGAATGCTACTAAGGAGAGAACAGGTTTCAGAGTAATTTCCGTACTGCGATGAAACACTGTGACTTGAAGTGGATGGCTCATATACCGAATTGAAAAAGCTTGAGAACAAATTACAGATGTCTTCAGGGGTGTTGGCTGAATGATTGCTATAGTGCATGATAGAAGGGAAGCTTGTAGAGGATTTGCGGGAAGAAATGAACGTCCAAAAGTGCTTAACATTAATTCGGATGCCGTCTTCTACAGAGGCAATGTACTTTCTGTAACAATTTTTGCTCTCAACTTGGAATCTGGAGCGGTAAATGGAAAACTGTTCGTAATCTGAGATATTTTGATACATCTTCCATTTTACCCAAGCTTTGGCTTTATTTTTGTAAATATGAATAAGCGATTTTGTGAACCAAACCGGAAATTTTAACGATCTACAGTTATTGAATGGAACGTGTTTCTTAATAATGCTGAAAACAACGTCATAAAACGTGTTCAAGGTATCGTCAACGGTTTGGTTACCTAAAAATTCCTCCCAATTAATGTCCTTTAAATCCGCATTTATGTCATCATAATTTGCCTTGTAATAATTATATTTTTTAATCACCTTGCGGGCCATCGAATCGTATGGTACACTTAGAGAAATAAAAACATTATGTGGTGGATGGTGACTGTCAAGCTGCAGTAAACAGTCTGTGGCTCTAGAAACATTGCATTCACCGTTACCAATAACCAAATCCAATATTTTCCCACCCGTATTCCGTATTGTATTGTATTGATGAGCGTTGAGGAACGACAAAAGTGCACGAATATGATCACAAACGGGGGAGTTACCTCTACAAACATGAGCCGATAATGAAGTACTATCTGTACAAGTGATCCAGTCGATTTCTGGAAGGTTAAAGTCTCCTACCACATAGAAATTATCAATGTTTGTGCCACCAAGCATTGCTAGCAAAAGTTCAAAATATTCAGCATACGCAAACTCTGGCGTTTTTGGTGGTATATATACTGCAGCAATAATTCGGCACCTACCTCCACTTGAGCTTGGCAATTGCACCAAGATGTGCTCAACGCTGGCATGGGTTGCGATTGGCGGAGCCAATCTAACTGAATGCAGACTCTTCAGTACAGCCACAAGAACACCGCCTCCGTCTTTTTTACTGGTGGCAATACGGTCACGATCGTACCGATGTACCATATAACGCTCATCAATAAACTCGTTATCTGATATCTCGGGTGTCAGCCAGGTCTCAGTCAAAATTATCACATCATAACAATGGGCTAAAATATTCATATATAAGATATTCAATTTGATATTTTTTTTTTTTTTTTTTTTTATTTTTTTTTTTGGAGGGGCCCGTGGCTAAATAATAACAGCCGCACAGGTCGATCGATCAGGTTAAGCTACGCTTGCCGCGGTTGGTCTGTGGATGGGTGACCATCTTTACATACCGAGACCCCTCCGTGCCTCGGAAAGCACGTTAAGCCGTTGGTCCCGGCTGCCATTTGTGGATCTTTGACAGTCGTTACGGGTAGTCAGAAGCCCGAAAGTCTGACAACCAGTCTTACCAAGGGGTATCGTATTACCCAGTAACTGGGTTGTGGAGGTCAGATAGGCAGTCGCTCCATGTAAAATACTGGTATTCAGCTGCATCCGGTTAGACTGGAAGCCGACCCCAACATAGTTGGGAAAAGGCTAGGCAGATGATGATATAAGATATTCAATTTAGTGCGGAATCCCCTGCAATTTTGATAATATATAACTAGATTATCTGCCATTACAGCGTAAAACTCTGAGACATTTGACAGATTGTACGAGTAGTATGTTGATGTGCTGGCGTCTGTACCTATAGTAGAAATAATCCAAAGGCTCGTCTTCGAGTTATCCAGGTCATCATCATCATCATCATTTCAGCCGTTAGACGTCCACTGCTGGACATAGGCCTCCCCCAATTTAGGGGGAAAATTACTTAATAATATTTATAATATTTATATACAAACCTTAAATACAAATTAAGATAAGTATACCGAAAATCAGGGAAAGAAATGCCTAACCTATCATAAATGCTTACAATATTTATTTCGTCGTTTCAGCCGATAGGCGTCCACTGCTGGACATAGGCCTCCCCCAATTTTGGGAGGGTTTGCCATAATCGCCACGCTTGGCAGGCGGGTTGGCGATCGCAGTATGGTATGATGGTGGAATGCATAGAGAACGCTGCTGCTCATTCTCCGGTACGACCCTTAGTTGCCTTTTACGACACCCACGGGAAGTAAGGGTTGGTGCTCTTCTTTAAGTCCGGCCACCACACAGACCTAGTTATCCAGGTAGGTAAAGTTAATAAAACTCAGATGCCTTCGAATTACTTTGCGTTTATATATCTTTTAATGAAAGAAAGTAGCATTGTGTTACATTAAAAGAATTTTCTGCCATTGAGAATTTGTGTCTCTTTATTTCGTTAACATTCTTGGAACCATATTTTTTATAAAAGAAAAACGGTAAGTACTTGTTATTAAAAATCCTATGGCCATGTACGTGTGCGGTACCCACTTTTATTTTTCAAAGAGGTAAATTTCGTGAGAGGGTTTCAAAGATCAAACATTACGAGTGCTTTGGCTGTAGGTAGGTACATTGATGTTTTCTTTGATTTACATTCCTTTTCTCGTATACTTATTTTAAGGTCATAAAATGCCAAATGTTAAATATCATTTTTACAGTACTTGGCAGGCAAGTTTTCTATAGATGTAATAACATGATTCTAGAATCCAATAAGAATACTCTTTATGTTACGGCTAATAGCCGAAATGCGGCTACACCCGCCAGGGCACCCCGAGGTTAGGTTTGATTAAAACTAGTTTCATCATCATCATCATTTCAGCCGAAAGATGTACACTGCTGGACATAGGCCTCCCCCAAGCACCTCCACTTCGACCGGTCCTGTGCTTCCCGCATCCAACGGGTTCCTGCGGCCTTCACAAGGTCGTCGGTCCACCTTGCGGGAGGCCTTCCAACGCTACGTCTTCCGGTACGCGGTCGCCACTCCAGAACCTTTCGGCCCCATCGGCCATCTGTTCTGCGAGCAATGTGCCCTGCCCACTGCCACTTAAGTTTGGCAATTCTTCGTGCTATGTCGGTTACCTAGGACAAACTGTCCAGTTAGGTAGGTCTAACTTTGAGAAAGAGGTCAATCGACGAATCCGACTCGGCTGGGCAGCGTTCGGGAAGCTACGCTATATCTTCTCGTCCCACATACCGCAGTGTCTCAAGACGAAAGTAATTGACCAGTGCTTGTTGCCAGTGATGACTTATGGCACTGAAACGTGGTCGCTCACAATGGGCCTTATAAGAAGGCTAAAAGTCACCCAAAGGGCAATGGCTCTCCATTGCCCTTTGGGTGACTTTTAGCCTTCTTCACGATACTTTATTCGATCACGCAGAGAAACTCCAAGCATAGCCCTCTGGCTATGCTTGGAGTTTCTCTGCGTGATCGAATCAGGAATGAGGAGATCCGCAGGAGAACCAAGGTAAAACTAGTTTAATCAAACCTAACCTCGAGGTGCCCTTCGCTCGCTCTTGCATCCTACGTCACCTCCTGAAGTACACACGAACCGCATGTGGCCGGCTGCACCCAGTTGTCGTCGTCGTCGTTTCAGCCGATAGACGTCCACTGCTGGACATAGGCCTCCCCCAATTTTAGGGGGGGAGGGGGGGGGTTTACCCGGCTAAAACTAGGTGTAGCCGCACTTCGGTTATTAGCCGCGGACACATCATACAATTCAATCCATACAAATAAATAAAATTAAAATGTCTGTTTGTAATGTCAAAATAACAGCTTTAGCTTAACGCATATGAATTTATATACGGTAGGTACCTATACCTAACAAAAATCAATTTTTAAAATTTTTGTCACTTTTATTCTGGCTTATCTCCGAAACGGCTGGAACGATTTTGATGAAATTTGATAGTGGATACTTTGAGCCCCGGAGAAGGACATTTATCAAGGCTTTTTATCAACCTACCATACGGGCGAAGCCGCTGGCGGATGCTAGCTACAGATACTTCACTCTACACTTAACACCAGTCACAACACCAATAATAATTCATCTCGTCTTCTCAACGTCCGTGTCACTGCAGGGATCCAGCAGAAAATCAGCGTCAGGTACATTTGCCTGACACATGCTGAGCTGGACTACCATTTGGTGCAACCTTGAGACGCACACCGCACTGTGTACGTTTCGTTATTAATATTAATTTTTAAGCACTTTTATTTCGATGTGTTTTTCATCTTGTTTTTATATCGACCTTGTTTTTATATTATGATCATGTAGGTAGTTTGGTTATCATCTAATATTGTACTTTTGTGTGTTCTGCTGTCTTTTTGTGTGCACCAAATAAATGGTTTATCTATCTATCTAGATACGAATGTAGTAATTTTACATAGGGTAACACAATGAGTGGCTGTAGAAACATAGTTGCACCGTTACCCAAATACCCATCAAAATAAACTCTTTTTTCAGCATAACAAAATAATATTAAAGCTTACTTCCAGAAAATCCAGCTATGACCATTTCCACATAAAAACATACAAATTAAAACCCATTTTAATCCCATTCTTTGTGCTGTCCGCTTGCGATTAAAGGTTTACAGTAATCCCTATAATTGATGGTCATAATCGGCATGCCCAGGCACTGGATTGATTATGAAATTATACAAAAATATGCATATTAAATAATGGGGAAAAAATATTTCCGGACCCACTTGTACAGTCAGGGACAAAAATATGTAGATATCTACAGAGCGTTAGGTTAAACGAGGGACATACTTTGAGGGGAGTTAGTACTCATGAAAATGAACAACTTTTAATATGGGAATAACCCTGAAATCGCGAAAAAAAATCAGCCGTTTCCTACATTTATGTTCGCATAGCTCGTCAAAATGTATTGAACAGCTGATTTTTTTTTTGCGATTTCAGGTTCGGCCCCATAGTAAAAGTTGCTCATTTTCATGAGTACTAACTCCCCTCAAAGTGTGTCCCTCGTTTAACCTAACAACCTGTATACTCATACTAGGTACTCATTCAGTGAATTTGGAAAACCGTTTTGGCATGTTTTTAATCGAACCCCAAATAATTCCCATTTTGCCTTTCTAAAAATTATATTGAACACTAATATAATGATTGCGCCTCTTTTTGTGAACATCAAATATTTCTTATTTTGGAGTCCTGCAATACGAAGTAGCCAAGTAACTTCGACCAACTTGGATGTAGCTCTTGAATGTGCATTGTGAGAAATTTAAAAAGTTTTTAGAGGTTCGTTAATTCTAAAAAGCGCCCATCATTAGAAGGACAATAACTTTTTAGAGGATCAGTTATAATTTTTCATAAAATGATGACACATCGAACCTTTAAAAAAAACGCATTTGAATTTATTTAAAAGCACACCTATTATTATGTATATATAATTTCAGTCCAGAACATCCATCGGTTTCTTAGTAAACTTCAACTATATCCGACGATCCTGCATACCTATCTCTTTTGTTGACTGTACATGCGAATACTGAAACGCCTCGACAAATAAATCATTTGTGTTTTTTACTAAAGAGTTTGCAGGTACCTTGGTTGGTTTGTACCTTACCTTTTTCCAACCCCAGTTGTTTTTCGCCCTCCATTTTCGAGTGTTTTACCTCTTTAATCAAAAGTTGCGCGGTGATTACGTCGGAGTCATTGTTTTACGAAGGTAGGCGTACCTGAATGCGTATGTATGTTAATTATTGTGTTTTTCACGTCGGGACAAAGTTAACTCTGTGTGGTCGACCTTTAATATGCTGCTAATTATACTTTTGTGTTTATTTTGATGATAACTGAAAGAATACAATGATCCCTACTTTATTTACGGCGTTATTAATATTTGCAGCGTTTGTAAACCTCATTAACCTCTGTTTATGCTCCACTGGACTTATGATGGCCATACTAAAGACTATTCTAGACTATTAAAGTCACAACACATAGACTTAGTGTTGGAAGTTGCAACATTTTAGTTAATATTGACACATTGTAACATTGTACCGCTGTCATTTTGACAGATCATCTGTCAGTGTTTTTGTGTCACTGCCTTTTTTTCGTAGTGAGAATTATAGATGTCTTGTCTTTTTTTTTGGGTAGGAAATTATTAAATAATTTATCTCTCTCGAACAGCCCGCGACCCTGGCAGAGAATAAAGATGTCTTCGAATTCGTATTCACGGTAACAAGTGCGTGTTATTTATCGTTCTTCCTATCCCTCATCTCGTGGAAGGTAGAAGAAGGGTAATCGTGTCGATCTGCTGAATAGTGCCACACACCAGCATAATCACCGCCGACACCTCGAATACTTAGAGTCAAGACTCTCTTATGGTTCACGCACACTTAATCCGCCATCGACCGGAGAAAGTGAGTGCGTAAAAAACTTCACCTGACATCATACGTTGACGTCCGATAACTAGGTGTGTGTGCACTATCTTTCATAGGCCAATTTCGACCGATGACCTGCGAGCATAGCTCGGCCCATGACGGATTAGGTGTACTCTTCACGGAATCATCATCCGCCTAGCCTTTTCCCAACCAAGTTGGGGTCGGCTTTCAGTCGAACCAG
Source organism: Mesoligia furuncula (assembly GCA_916614155.1). NCBI lineage: Eukaryota > Metazoa > Arthropoda > Insecta > Lepidoptera > Noctuidae > Mesoligia > Mesoligia furuncula. The sequence goes on along the minus strand of OU744804.1, from coordinate 11,500,009 downwards.
ATCCAGCTGAATACCAGTATTTTACGTAGAGCGACTACCTATCTGACCTCCACAACCCAGGAACTGGGTAATACGATACCCCTTTGTAAGACTGTTTATCAGACTTTCCGGCTTCTGACTACACAGAACGATTGTCAAAGATCTAGAAATGACAGCCAGGACCAACGGTTTAACGTACTTTCCGAGGCATGGAAGGGTCTCGATATGTAATCAATAGTCACTCCTCCATGGACTGCGCTCGGCAAGCGTAGCGTAACCTCCAATGGACTACTTAGCCACGAGCCTATCAGTTCAGCTCCTCACTGTAGCTTGGTAATTAACAAGGAACTTTTCGCTGTAACAACCTAAATAGTAGTCTCAGCAGTGACCATTTACGGGCCGGTAACGATGAAAAGTAACCGAATGAACGATCTGGTCAGGGTAAATTCTGGTTACTGAAGGAATTTCAATGGAAACTTATAGATATCAGTTCAAATTCTGTGGCTTCATTTGACCTTTTCCTTTTTGTATCTGTCACATTTAGGGCTTTTTCATCCTACCTCAAACCTTTTTGATGAAAAGAGTCCCTGAATGAAAAAAAAGTTAGGCACCTTTAAGTAGATTTTTAAAAGAAACTATGCATGTTAAAAATATTATATCTAACTCATTTTTACAACACACTACGCATTGACAACTGAAGAATGAAAGTAAAAAAAATGTACTTTTGATGCGAAGTAGGATCGAGTAAGAAGCGTACCTACTTGAAACTCGTGGACTACTAGGGCTTTTATTAAAATAAGGCTCACTTCACGATTGCAAATTCCTGCTGTTACTTTACTTATTACCAGTAAAAAAAAAACTTCCCGTTGATCTCGTGGTTGCAAGTGCGACTAAGCGTGGGATCCTGGGTTCGATTCCCAGGTCGGTTAGTGTTATTGGAAGTTTCCATTAGGAATTTCCTAGTATCAGCCCGGAGTTTGGAAGTCGGCGGTGTGATACCCCCGTGCCGGATGGCCGTCCCATCGGACTATGATAGTAAGATAAGAGTCAGTGCACCTGTGCTCACACGCCTGTGTACTTAATATGTCTCCACTGAGATTGGTCGCCAGCCGAAATCAGGTATGCAGGACTACATTGCGACTAAGTTATATCAATCAAACTTGACAGAACTTTATCAAAATATTTACATTACCTAAACTCAAAAACACGAATGTACCCCCAAATTTTATTTGAGATTTTGATCTAAAACTGCCCTTTAAAGTTCAACTGGAATCATTTTAAGCCCTCGGGGCCGATTAAGATGCCAAGAAGTGGACAGACAGTCTTCAGTGGGACGAGGTTTAAGCCCTCTTCCCATTAGGACACCCTCCTGCATTGCTTCAAGGGCCCTCGACTCCTCACAAACCCGGATTTTTACGGGCTAGTGAATTTCAACCGAGTGGACACTTGAATATCAGTGTTCTACTTGTTAACCATGTGACGTTTTTTATCATTTTTATGTTGATATTGCTGTTGTCGTATCGGATTATGTTACAGCCTGTAATGACTCGGCTTAAAAGATCTTTTAATATAGCTAATGATGTCATATTCTTTAATCTTTCTTTAACTAAGATCATTTATTTGAGTTAACTTTTCTATTTTAAATCCACTTGTTTCTGTGGTATCAAAGCGTCCCATGGAGGGCCCCATAAATATAAGAAAGAAGTTTTTTGCATTTCTATGGGGGGCCCAGTTGGGAAGCTTCGCTGAGACTCAGCTGTCTATCTCATCTGTCACAAGGCTGTATGTTTTGAGCCGTAAAAGAAACGACACACACTTGAAAATTTTCATAGTGTGTACTACTATGGTCGTTACAACAACAAATAATAAAAATAAAATAAAGTTAAAAATTAATATAAAATACGAAAAAATATCTAGTGTTATTATTGTACGGATTTACCGAATCCTTCGCGTGAGATTTAGACTCGCACTTGGCCGATTTTTATTACTATATTAGAATTAGTTACCGTCCCAACATTTATTACCAAATCTGTAGGTGTACTTACGATACGATGTGTCTTTTACTTTAAATATACAGATTGCACACATTGCTATATTTTATTTATTTATCCTCCTACTGGATCGTTTATACATATATACACACTGTATGTATGTAACATACAGTATAATTGATTAATTTCCAATTCCAGATGAAGTAATTATTTGCTCTGTTGGTGTTATAGAGGTATGGGGAACGGGGTGTAAAATTCACTCATCCTTCATAGATTATGCGACCAGAAGGGTAGGGTTGTGTCTGGTGGGCAACTGCCCGATGATTCATGTCGGGCCGTTGTATATCTATGGTAGTTGCGTGGTAAACTGTACTTGCGAGATGCAGGATTTTCGTGACGTCAGTATAACGCGTTGTTTGCATGTGGCGTTTTAGATACCGCTACAGTGTAATCACAAATAGAGCAAATAATTACTTCATCTGCTGCTACAAATCTCTTAATAATAAAACATCGTAAAACACTATCTGCTAGTCTAGGCGTTTTATGGGCTCATTATTGAGTGTACAAGTCACCCCCTGCCATTTAACCCGTGTATTTTATATAAAACAATGGTCAGGCGGGGGCTACAGTCTTTCCATAGTTCTAGATAACCAGTTCACTTTAACCACCCAACCCATAATCTATTATCTTTGCTCCCATATCCTACAATAGTCCTACACCACGGGGGGGTTGCACTAGCATAGTCCATACAGGGATAGTGGCGGTTGGTGTCTGATTTAATTAAAAATGTCTAACGGGCCTCTGCGAGTTGGCTTCGGCCCCTCGTAGGCCTACAAAGGTTCGGGACCCCAGGGACCCGAGAAATGTCAAGAAACAACGTAAACCGCAGATCATATAATATTGGCGTAAACAATATTTTATTATTCATAACATTTGATTACGTTTACTGCAGTCGTCTTACGTATAATTAACTCACCAAAATTAAACTGAGTATCTATTATTTATTAGGTAATTAAATTAAATATGATGTTGTATTTTCTTTTATATTGTCTTCCTATGGTAAAGTAGCTCATATTTGTATTGCATTGTAACATAGAATAAGTTAGTTTATTTTAAAACACTTAGAAATAATTATTTTAATTTGTAGGTACCTATGTATTTTTTATTTATATCTAAGCTGTTTACTTCTTTAAGTGACAAATTCACCATACTAATAGAGATATAATATGTAATTTCATTTATATAATATTATGTTATTCGTGAACAAGTCGTTGGAGTACCTATAGTAAACAAATAAATTATTCATCTTATCCAACGATCGCTCTTTTCACAGAGCAGTGATAAGGTTATCACATTAAATAGTACAGCGGTTATTACAAGTTGTTATCAGTCTGTTAAACAAAATAATCAAATATCTAAATAAACGATTTTACTAAAAATAGAAAACTAGATTTTTCAAATAAAATAAATAGCTAAAAATTTGCACGAAATAATAACCCTTAATGCACTGGATACGCGCGGGGCGATGTTATCAACAATTTAACACAAATTTTATGCTATGTTACCAAATAATCACAAATTAAGATGATGTTGTTAAATACAAACAAAACAAAGGTCCCACGGCTAAAATGTTAATTAATATTTTAATTGTGTATCTTTAAAATACGTACGCAATGTCTCATTCGTGGTTCCAATGAATGTGTGATAACCTAGTCACCACACTGACCACCAGACTTACTTATAATAATAAACTACAACTTAATTAGAATAATAATAACTTAGAAAAGAGCGATCGTTAGCTATTAATAGAACTCTTAAGGGGCTTACAGGACCTAAACGCAAAAAAACGCAAGTTTTAGAAACAATAAAGTATATGATCGACTACAGTAAACAAAATTAGAAAAATATATGATATTCTTCAGAATATATGCTTAGTTGATAGTGTGTTGAAAACATAACACTATTAATTTTATACTATAGAAAAAAAACATGAAGATACCTCCTTTCTTTTTACAATAAAAGCCATATCTACCAATATACATACAATCGTTTTGATTTTTGTCTGATAATTCTACAAGCAACATACTAAAACACTAGTGTTTTGATTTTTTAGTCCAAACAATAGATTTTTTTAATTAAATAATTGCTTCATATTTTGCAATAAATTACCAGCGTTGTGTCATCGCGCTTCTCTTTCTTTTTTATGCAGTCCGACAGTGACCGCTTTAGGTCACGTAAGTCCCTTAATACCAGTAGACTATTCCAAACTTCAATCTTCTATATATATAAAATTCAAAGTCCTGACTGACTGATTGACTGACTGATATATCAACGCACAGCCCAAACCGCTGGACCTAGAGACTTGAAACTTAGAAGGTGTGTTCTTTGTGAAGAGTAAGTATCCACTTAGAAAGGATTTTTGGGAATTCAACCCCTAAAGGGTTAAAATAGGGGATGGAAGTTTATATGAAAGTCCGACAGTTTTGAAGTTAGGATCTTCTAATTTTGTATTTAGGGTGACAAATGAAAATTAATTTATACGTGTCTCAGCGTTTTTGATAATTCCACCCCCGAAGGGTTAAAAAGGGGGATGAAGTTGTGTATAGAAAGTCATTAATTTTCGACGTAAAAATCACTAAATTTATTATCTAGGCTTATGATTGGAAGCTAACACAACGGTGTTGTTAGAATTTCATCCATTAAGGGGGTGAAAAGGGGGATGAAATTTTGTCCTGACTGACTGATATATCAACGCACAGCCTAAAACGCTGGTCGGTACCGCTGGGTAGAGAAATTAATTTTTTGAGGGTGTGTTCTTTGTGAAGAGTAGATATCCACTAAGAAGGGGTTTTGAAATTTAACCTTTAAGGGGTGAAAAGAGGGGATTTTGTTTGTATGAAAAATCTTATTCCTTGAGTTAATAACCATGAAACTTGGCACGAATACTTATCTAAATAAATTATGAAGTTTGGCTTTTTTTTTCTAAACGGTAGTTTAGAAGGTTGATTCCCTGAAGGGGGATTGGGAGGTGTCAAAGTTTGTATGGAAGAATTTTAACGCGTGGTCCGATAAACTCGAAACTCAGTATTTATACTTAAGACCGAAAATAAAGAATAACGTGTATCATCGTTTTTCGAAAATTTACCCCTAACGGGGTGAAAAGTTAATTTCATAGGGGAAGACTTTACGGCGTGGCTTGATTTACTCGAAAATTAGTATAAACAATCTTTGAGTCGAGTAATGAACACATCCCAAACAATTTTACGAAATTCCACCCCTGTGGGGATGAAAAACGGGGATACAGTTTATAAGAAAAATCTTATTCATTTGGTTAATAAACTTGGCAAGACTACTTGCCTATGCAAGTAATAAAGTTTATCATTATTCGTTTAACACCCCCTGTGTTGGGGTGTTAAAGTTTGTGTGGAAGAATTTTAACGCGCGGTCCGATTTACTTGAAACTCAGTATTAATACTTTTGACAGAAAATAATCAATAATAACAGCCGCACAGATCGATCGATCAGAGTCTGTTGATAGGTGTCCATCTTTACATACCGTGACCTCTCCGTGCCTCGGAAAGCAGGCTAAGCCGTTGGTCCCGGCTGTCATTCGTGGATCTTTGACAATCGCTAGGGGTGGTCAGAAGCCCGATAGTTTGACAACCAGTCTTATCAAGGGGTATCGTATTTGGGTTGTGGAGGTCAGATAGGCAGTCGCTCCATGTAAAATACTGGTACTCAGCTGCATCCCGTTGGACTGGAAGCCGACCCCAACATAGTTGGGAAAAGGCTAGGCAGATGAAGAATCAATAGTAAGTGTATGGGGTTTTCGAAAATTATTGACCCCTTTTTTTTTTTTTTTTGAGGATGGGAAATCATCAAATGACTCCTCCCGCTCTGGGTGGAGCGGAAGGGAGTGTCAGACTCTTACTGACTAAAACCCACCCGTGTTCCTTCCTTAGCCCTTTATGTTCCGGGCCAGCGGTAACCCTTTCGGACAATCCCGCTGACCCGGCAGGCTTCGGCCCTAAGGGGCCCCTCCTCGATGCTGACATCTCTTTGAGGCGCGCGTGGAACACGTACGCGCCGTCCGGCACGGGCCTGGTCCTGATCGGGCGGTGAGCTACCCATTACTCTCCGCCCGCAGGCCCGCGCCTACGGTGGCCGGGAGTCGTCACGCGGCTCCCGACGCCCGGAGCGTCTCCCGCGGCGGCTGGGACGGGAGGCTCTCTCCCTGAGCCGTTCCGCCACCTCCTTCGCTAGCATGACTGCTTCGCAGAAGGAGGTGACTGCCTCCCACTCCCTCTCGCCCCGGACCATGGCTTGCACCAGGGCCGGACGCGAGAGGTCGCCGTCGCTGTCAATCGCCTCTACGAGGACACGGCGGTGCTCCGCCCAAGCGGGGCAGACCTCCACCGTGTGCTCCACCGTGTCCTCTGGGCGATCCTGGCAATGGTGACACCCGGGCGTTTCCTCCCGCCTGATGATGTGCAGGAACCTCCCGAAACATCCGTGTCCGATGAGGACCTGCGTCAGGCGGTAGGTGAGGGCGCCGTGGCGCCTCTCTAGCCACTCCTCAAAGAGGGGTCTTATCGCCGCTACGCTGGGTTGCGACAGTCGCTCTTTCCATGCCGCCATGAGATCGCGCCGGAGATCCGTCCGCTCCGCAGCGATTTGCCGCGGAAGCGGATCCTCCCCCCGGCGTAGTGCCTCCGCGCGCCACTCATACAGGCGCGCGAGGACTATCGCCTCCAGATCCCATGGCGGCAGTCCGGCAAGGAGGCTTGCCGCCTCGCCAGAGATCGTGCGGTAGCCCCGGATAGCCCTTATGGCTACCACCTTCTGGGGCGCGTTCAGGTAGTGGGCGGCTCGCCGCCGCAGTGAACGCGCCCACACCGGGGCCCCGTATATGGCCATGGACCGCACGACCCCCGCGTAAAGCCTCCGGCAGGAGGCGTTTGGCCCCCCCAGGTTGGGCAAGAGCCGCTTGAAGGCGGCCCCGGCCCGTTCCAGTTTGGGGGCCAAACGTCAGAAATGCTCCACGAAGTTCCACCGGCTGTCGAGGACGAGACCCAGGTATTTCATCGTCATCCCGACGCCGATGTGAACCCCTCCTACCGTTAGTTGGGATCCCGATGGCGGCGCGTTCCGGGGCCCATGAAACGACATGGCCTCGGACTTGTGCAATGCCACCTCGAGACCCAACTGCCGGATCCTCTCCACGACTATCGCAACCCCGCGTGTCATCGCGTCGGCCGCCGCCTGATGCGACCTCCCCTGCGCCAGGACCAGCGTGTCGTCAGCGTAGCAAACCACGCTGACGCCATCAGGGAGGTCGGCGCGCAGCACCCAGTCGTACCCGATGTTCCACAGAGGCGGCCCCAAGACCGATCCCTGTGGGACACCGCACGACATCTCTCGCCGGTTCCACTCCCCATCGCGACCGGGGTAGCTGACGGCTCTTTCCGTCAGATACGCCTCGACTATTCGACGGAGGTAGGGCGGCACCCGGTGATACCGGAGTGCCTCCACAATGGTGCTCCAGGGCAGGGTGTTAAACGCGTTGGCGATGACGCGTGACACCGCCACGACGACCCCACCCCGGGACACCGCGTCCCCCGTCGTGAGGGCTCTCACGCGCATGATGGCGTCCACCGTCGAGCGCCCCTTGCGGAAACCGAACTGGCTGTCCGCAAGATCCGGCCCCGTCCACACCAGATGCCCGACGAGGCGGCCCGCAATCACTCTCTCAAAGAGCTTGCCGACCTCGTCGAGCAGCACGATGGGCCGGAATGCGGACGGAGAGTCCGCAGGGCGCCCTGGCTTCCGAATGAGGACCAGCTTCCCCGTCTTCCAACGGCGTGGAAACTGGCCTCTCTCCAAACATGCGCTTAAGAACGCCTCCAGTCGAGGCCCGAGAGCCCCCGAGGCCAGGACCCAGGCTTTACCTGGCAAGCCGTCGGGTCCTGGGGCGGTATTTTTGGCCTTCAGCCTTCCTACCGCCGCTCTCAGTTCTACCCCGGTCACAGCAGGGATGTCGTCGTCGTCCGCGTGGTCCGCTTCGGGCACCGCAATTGGCGGAGCCATGGGCGGGGGAGTGTGCTCCCCCCGTAAAGGGAACAGAGCGCTCACCACCTCCTCCACCAGCTGGGGGCGGAGACTCTGCGTCAGCGGGGGGGCCCAGGTGCGGAGTTTATTCCGCACCATTTTATAAGGGCGCCCCCACGGATCTCTGTTCAGAGTCTCCACCATCTCCTCGCGGGCCACATCCTTGGCCCGCTGGACAGCCTCTTGGAGGGCGGTCTTCGCCGCTCTGTACCCCTCGTACAGCTCCGCCTCCGTGGCTTCCGCATCCGGAGGGCGAATGCGGAGCCTGCGGTGCCTGGTGTACAGGTGTCGCGCATCGACGCACGCCTTGCGTAGCGTCTCCAACTCCTGCGACCACCAGTACACCTGACGTCGGGCGCGTCCTGGCCGGACTCGGGGCATTGCCACGTCACAGATCTCGGACATGGCCTCCCGGAACCACTCCGCCTCATCGTCGATGTTGGCAGGCCTGTCCGGTGATGACACCCAGGCCTGCACGATCGAGGCTTCCAGGAGGAGCTCCCGGTCCAGCTGCTTCAGCGCCCACCGCGGACCACTCGGGGCCTGTTGGACCAGCGCGCTAGAGGTCTGGGCGGAGACGTCGAACCGGATATACCGGTGATCGGAGTAGGTCTCCACCCCCTCCATGACGCGCCAGTCAATGACGCGTTGTGACAGAGCGGGGCTGCCGAACGAGATGTCCACCACGGACTCACCCCGCATCCGCACACACGTGGGAACAGAACCCCGATTTACGACGACCAGGCCTGTTTCCAGAGCCCAGTCCTCCACCATCCTGCCCCGCACATCCGTGTAACGGGAACCCCAGGCCAAATTCTTGGCATTGAAGTCCCCGAGCACTAGCACGGGGAAGGGATGGTTTCCGGCGACGACGACACTCAACTCTGTTAAAGAGTTGTGGAACTCGGCGAGAGTTCGGTTCGGAGAGAAGTACACCCCCACTACTACTATCTCTCCGAACCGTGCTGCTACGCACCCCTGTCCCTTCGTGACGCATTCGAGGGACGGGGTGCCGGCGGCGGCCGACGAAAGTATGGCCACTGAGCCGCTCAGGTCCTCCACCCAGTCATCCCTGGGCGGGACAAAGTACGGCTCAGCGACCACGGCGATGTTAATCGACCACTGCGCCACGCTCTGGAGCAACAGGTCCTGAGCGCAGGCGCAGTGGTTGATGTTCGCCTGGAGGAGGCGTAGAGGAGCCATTACTCCTCCATTTCAGCCCCCTCCCGGGCCCCTTGTGAGGGCCCCTCGACGATGGCGGCGGCGGCGGTGGTGGCGGCGGCGGCGGCGGCGGTGGTGGCGGCGGCAGCAGCGGCGTTGGTGGCGGCGGCAGCGGCGGCGGCGACGGTGGTGGTGGCGACGGCGGCGGAGGGCCTGCCTTTCCTCCTGGTCCCGGCGGGTGGAGCGCAGGACTTGCTCCCCGCCCGGTGATCGGCCGGCTTGCCAGCAGCCGCACATGCGATGCAGTGCGGCGCGGCGTTGCAGGAGCCGGCCTTGTGTCCGGGCTGACCGCAGCGGAAGCATAGTGAGCTGCGGTCTACCTCCGAGGTGCATTGGACGCCAACATGGTGTCCCACAAGGCATCGGAAGCACCTCAGACCTCACCTCACCTCAGCTTGGGTTCCAGCAGTTTGACCTGCGCTGAAACCCAGCCCACCAGGAGCCTTCGGCCCTCCACGATCGTTCTGGCCGCCGTCACGGGGCAGCTTACCGTTACGGTACGCATACCCGTGAAGTCAGGACGTATGGTGCCCGCCTTCACCTGGTCGGCCAGACACCCGCCCGTCCTGACAACGGCGGCAACCACCTCTCCCTCCGTTACGGAGTCATCCAGGCCCAAGATGCGCATGTCTGCGCACTTGACGGGCCTGGAGACTCGAGCCTCATCCGCATTGAGGGACGCCCTTAGCTTCTCAGCTAGGGCGTCAGCGGTGGGGCCACTCGTCGCACCGGGGATCTCCAACATGCGGGCGCCAGTGGCGGTCACCCTATGCCAGAGGCCCCCGGTGATCCCCAGCTCCTGGAGGTCCACCGTCTCTCTCGCTTTGGCGAGCACGTCGCGGTACGTCACGCCCCTCTTGACCGCGTCCGGCTGTAGCGTTATTACTACAGCCGCGGTCTTTGGGGCGCGAAGCCTAGCCGCGACGGCTCGCTCCTTGCGGCGCCGCCTTTGCGCCTTCTTTCTGGCCGCCTTGGCCGCCTTCTTCTTCTCCCCGACCACCTGCCATTCGGCGTCGGTCGTGGGAGGAGTGGGAGGGTTTTGGGGGCGGGGCGTTGGCTCTGGGGCCTTCGCCTCCCGTGCCGGCCTGCCCCTCTTCCGGGCCTGCGCCGGCGTGTTGCCGGTAGGCGCCGGGGCCCCGCCAGCCGGCGCTGGCGCCGGGGCTCCTCCAGCCGACGCCGGTTTGGCCGACGCCGGTTTGGCCGACGCCGGTTTGGCCGACGCCGATTTGGCCGACGCAGGTTTGGCCGACGCCGGTTTGGCCGCCGCCGGATTGGCCGGCGCCTGGGCCCGGCCAGAAGGCCCGGGTTTAGGGGCGGCAGCTGCCGCAGCGGCCGCGTACGAGGCCGCCTTCGGCCTCGGGGCCGTCCCGCCCGCCAAGGGGGGCGCAGGACTATGCCCTCCAGGACGGAGAACCGCGCCTGGAAGGCCGCCAGCTCCTGCCGGACCAGGTTCAGGACCTGATTCTCCACCGGGACGGGCTGGCACGGCGGCTTCGCCTGCGCGCCCCCGGCGGCCCTCAGGCCGGCCAGGTCCGCTCGGAGTCGCCCGTTCTCCTCCATTATTGACCCCTGACGGGACAAAAAGTGGTAATTCGATTTATAAGGGGATTTTAATGAGTGCCTTGATAAACTCAAAAAAAATGGTACAAATAAATTTGGACTTGAAACTTGGCACAAATAATTATAAAGTTCGAATTTTTTTGGAATTCTAAACTAACCCAAAGGGGAGATTGGGGGTGTCAAATTTAGTATGGAAAAATTTTAATGCGCGGTCCAATTAACTCGCAACTCAGTACCTATCTAAGACCAAAATAAATAATAAAGTGGTTCAGGGTTTTTCGAAAATCTACCGCTAATAGGGTGAAGAGGGGTAGTCAATTTCACAGAGCAGAACTTTATTACGAGGCTTGATTAACTGGAAAACTGGTATAAATAATCTAGATTATATTTCGAAATTCCACCCCTATGGGGATAGAAAGAGGGGTGTTTAACCTTGCACGCACTGTGTCAACTAAGTTGCAAACTGTTTTATAAAATTAGTTCTTGGTGCCTCGATAGATGGCGTTGAACGATTATTTAAATCGCGGTGTCAAGATTTTCCGTCGAAACTATATAAGGTCTCTTTGGACTTAGAATAATTTAGTCTTGCCAAATATACCGTTGGAACATGGTTGCTGCGTTTTATTGAAAACCTTCGGATGGTGCATCCGAAGCCCTAAGCAGACCCTGGCTGGACATCATCAGGTCGTACATGGTCCTTCGAAATCGGATACACCAGTATCTGGGCACCGAAGTGGTGGTGCAATTTTTGCGTAACTGAGTGAGGGGGGGGTCTTCCGAGGAAGCAGACCAGCTCGTGAGGAGCTGCTGCATCATCAATCAGGAGCCAGGGTTTGGTGGTGAATCCTGCCTTGGACTTCGAGACAGGCGCTGGCGCTGTCAGGATATTGGACCCGGAAGCCACCTCAAGAATCGAGGGTGACCACGTGGAGTGACGTCACGAGGTTGGTGCAATCGTGAGTGAATGAACCAAAGTGAAGTGAAAAAAAACGTGAGTGTTTGAACAAATTTTAATTAGTGACTGTCAAGGTGACATTTACTGTCACTGTCAAATAGTGACAGCTGTCATTTCCAAAAGTGACACGGACTGTCACTGTCATTGAATGTGACGTTGACAGTGACACAGCCTGTCATTCAAGGTGACAGTGACACGGACCGTCATTCGAAGTTACGTTAATTGTCATCGGCATTACAAATCTGCAAACTTTAGGAAAACGTTCCAGACACTTTAACTTTTAGATATTTAACAAAAATATTGTGTTTAATTTACGTTGTTTATTTGGTTTGGACTGAGTCCTTTGCGTTTCTTTACATGAATAACTTAGTTTAGTTAGTAGTTGAACTTCGATAATTAATTTTATACTTGTTTAATAATTTTGTTTTTTTTCTCTCGCCTAGTTGTTTGTTATTTTTAAGATGGAGTCCAAACTGTTACTTCAAAGTGTAAATTTGAATAACATTGTAAAGGCTAGACGTAACTTTAAAAAGTCTCCTAAGGAAAGGATCACGGATGTTTACGTTCAAGTGAGATTGGAAGCATTAGAAAAATTATGGGATGTATTTACTTCTACCCACATAACGTTAATCGAAAAATTTGGTTCTCAGTTAAGTGATCATGAATATTTAAAAACTGATATGTATGATGAAGCTGAAGAATGTTATTTAGAATATAAAACAGAATTGAAATCTGTTTTACTGTTATTTTGTAAAGATTCAAAAGATGAAAACGTGTGCAAGGGGACTCCACAAGATGAAACAAAATCTCAGACTGTTCAACTACCAAAAATAGTTATCCCTAAATTCTCTGGAAAGTATGAAGAATGGATTTGTTTCCGAGATTTGTTTATTTCATTAGTACATAGTAATTCAAATTTGAGTAATGTCCAAAAAATTCATTATTTGAAAAGTTACTTGACCGGTGAAGCCGAACAATTAATAAGACAAATACCGATTGCAGACGACAACTATGAAAGATGTTGGTCGTTATTAAAAGGTAGGTATAATAATAAACGGTATCTATCTCACAACATAATAAGGCGACTTCTTAGTCAGAAAAACATTACTGCAGAATCAGCATATCATTTAAAGGAATTAGTGGACACTACTAGTGACTGTTTAAGTGGGTTGGCAAACCTCGGAATAGATGTAGCAAATTGGGATATAATGATCATTCATATTTTAACTTTAAAATTGGACTTGGAATCGAGAAAGCAATGGGAGTTTGAATTCAGTAATAGCAACAGTTCCGATGACTTGCCAACTTACCAGCAATTCAAAGATTTCCTAACAAATAGATATAGGGCCCTAGAGTTTATTGATAATAAACCTTCAGCAAACAGAACAAACGGCAATAATAATTCCAAATTAAAATAATTACATGTATCCGAAGTTGTCTGTTCGTTTTGTTCTGAAGATACTCATAGGTTAAGTGGTTGTAAGAAATTTTCTCGTGAATTAGTGGACAAACGTCGCGATTTCGTCACTACAAAAAATTTATGCTTCAACTGCTTGGGTAATAACCATACAGCGAGGGCTTGTCGCATTAGTACCAAATGTAAATTATGCCATCGTCGTCACCACACACTACTGCACCCAAAGAACTCAGATACGCCTGAGACCACCGATGTCAATTCAAACCGGGAAGCGGGCAAGAGCGCTTCGCAGCAGGAAACAGAGTCTCCTAAAGCAGGGAGTTCTGCTGAAAAAACAGAAAGCCAAACGTCGGTAGTTAGCTGTTTTTCGACAGGTAAAATTAGTAAGCAGGTTTTGCTAGCGACGGCGCTAGTCAAGGCAGAGTCGAAATTCGGTAATCTTCACGTTTTAAGAGCGTTACTGGACCAAGGCTCGCAGGCAAACTTTGTCACTGAAAGCACGGTTCAGGACCTGAAATTAAAAAAGATTTCGTTGAGAAGTAAGATTTCTGGTCTAGGGGGAGATCAAGAATTACTTTCTAAATCAATAGTGTACATGAAAATTCGATCTAGAGTCAATCCACATTGCACATTCACCTTTAAGGCTCATGTTCTGTCCTCAATCACTACTCTCCTTCCAACGAGGAAATTAGATGTATTCGAATGGTCAGAATTAGGAGGGATTGATCTTGCTGATCCGAAGTATCATCAACCTAATAAAATAGACCTTTTATTAGGAGCTGAGATGTATAGTCAGATTATAAATGAGGGATTGATGCATAGTCCTACAGGTTCGCTTATTGCTCAGTCTACAGCTTTAGGTTGGATTTTATCTGGAGTTGTAGATTCATCCGTTACTCGAACGGAAGGTGTACTGTCATTACATTGTCAAGTGCAAAAAGAAGAGGATCTACTAAAACGATTTTGGGAACTGGAAACAGATCAAGAGCCCTCTAGTCAACAGAAAATGACAAATGAAGAAATAAAATGCGAAGAGCTGTTTAAAGCTACGACGGTCAGAGATGTAAAGGGCCGTTACATAGTGAACTTACCATTCCGAAGCGAAGATCCAGGCTGCAAATATGGCGATTCAAGATCCATAGCTATAAAGCGGTTGCATGCCCTGGAAGCTAAACTTAATAAAAATGCCGAGCTCAAAGCAAAATACGCCGAGGTAATACAAGAGTATTTACTACTAGGTCACATGAAGCCACTAGCCGAAAAGGATAGAGAAAATAAACATGCGGTCTACTTACCTCATCACGCGGTTGTGAGAGACGATAAGGACACCACAAAGGTCCGAGTCGTCTTTGACGCTTCCTGCAAGGGAAGTAATGGGGTTTCTCTTAACGATGATTTAATGATCGGTCCTGGGCTGCAACCCGATTTGCGACATCTATTAATTCGGTGGCGAACTTACCGTATTTGCTTAATATCGGATATAATTAAAATGTATCGAATGGTGCGCGTGGCTGATGAACACACAGACTTTCAACGCATTGTGTGGAGAGACCACAAGGACTCGGCCATTAAGGATTATAAGTTACTTACCGTAACCTTCGGGACGTCTTCTGCGCCGTTCTTAGCGGTTCGAGCGATGCAGCAGGTGGCGTATGATGAAGGAGCAAATTACCCAATGGCGGCTGAAAGAGTCCTCAAAGATTATTATATGGATGATCTGCTGACCGGTTGTGATACTATTGAAGAAGGCATACAAATTTACAGTCAAATGGAAGAGTTACTGGCTAAAGCAGGATTCAGTTTACAGAAGTGGTCGAGCAACAGCGATGAATTACTGGAGAAAATAATCGGTGAAAAGTGTAAAGGGCAAGAAAGGGTAGGTAAAGAGATCGACATTAAGCAGGATGCGATAATAAAAACACTGGGACTTACCTGGAACAGAAGCAGGGACGCCTTCCAGTACTCTGTCAAGTTGTCTCCATTGCGGGAACCTGTAACAAAAAGAAAGGTATTATCGGAAATCGCAAGATTATTTGACCCTTTAGGATGGGTAGCTCCCGTGATTGTACTGGCCAAAATGCAAATTCAAAAATTATGGATTTCTGGGATCACATGGGATGAAGAAATCCCATCTGAAATAAAAAATGAATGGTATACTTACCGCAGTAGTTTAGGTGAGTTGAAAAATATTGCGGTACCTAGGTGGGTAAGTACCAACTCTAGCAATGCCCGAGTAGAATTGCACGGCTTTTGTGACGCCTCGAAATCGGCATATGCTGCGGTCATTTATCTTCGAGTGATTGATTCGGCGGGCAACATTCAGATTTCGTTAGTTACTGCCAAAACCAAAGTCGCACCGATAAAACAAGTGTCGATTCCGCGACTAGAATTGTGCGGGGCAGTATTGCTGAAAAGACTTTTGTTAGAAGTAGCAAAGGTATTGCATATAGAAAAGCAGAATGTGCGAGCTTGGACTGATTCCAGCATTGTGCTAGCCTGGCTTAATGGTTTGCCGAATAAATGGAAGGTATTTGTCGCGAATCGGGTGTCAGAGATACTTACCTCGTTGGATCCATGGCAGTGGTCGCACGTTCCTACAAAACAAAACCCCGCCGACTGCGCCTCTAGGGGCATGCTTCCTGCAGAGCTAAGCAAGCATTCATTGTGGTTTCAAGGACCTGATTTCTTGCGGGAAATAAACATTAATTATGATAAATCTCAAGATTTAAACACTGACTTAGAGTCGGTAAGAGTGCATCACGTTGTAGAAGTTCCGGACATCTGTGATCGATATGCAACGTTGACACGGCTTACCAGGGTTGTAGCATATTGTAGGCGTATGTTGACAACAAAGAAAATCAAATCTGAAAAAGGGTGGAAAGGTTATTTACGAACCGAAGAAATAAATGAAGCTTTCGAGACTTGCGTGCGATTGTGTCAGAGAAAATATTTTGAAGAGGAAATAAAAGCATTAGAAAAGAAAGAACAAATTAAATCAAAAAGCATTTTAAAAACATTAACTCCAATTTTAGATGCAAAAAATATTTTAAGGGTAGGCGGCAGATTAGAAGAATCCGAATTAAATATTTCAAGAAAACACCCCATTATCTTACCAAAAAAATCACACTTTACTCATTTAATTATTGATTTCGGTCATAAGCAAACTCTTCATGGGGGTACACAATTAACCTTGAGTTACATTTATAATAAATTTTGGATTTTCGGAGCAAAACAGCTCGTATCTGGCCATATACGGAAATGTGTAACATGCGTTAAAAACAATGGACTTACCTGTAATCCACTGATGGGGCAGCTACCTTCAGCTCGTGCCAAACCGTCTCGTGCATTTCTTCGCAGTGGTGTAGACTTTGCTGGACCTATTAAATTACGTACAGCAAAGGGTCGTGGACATAAGGCTTATAAAGGATATATATGTTTGTTTATCTGCATGTCAACGCGTGCCGTTCATATTGAAGCAGTATCTGACCTTACGTCGGAAGGATTTTTGCAGGCCTTCAAAAGGTTTGTAGCGAGAAGGGGCCATTGTCAGGAGGTGTGGAGCGACAATGGCACAAATTTTGTAGGCGCTGCAAAGGAACTGGGTATCCTCTTTACCAGGGAAAGGAATAGTATTTTGCCGGAGATAGCGGAAACTTTAGGGACTAATGGAACGTCCTGGCATTTTATTCCGCCTCACGCGCCCAACTTCGGGGGACTGTGGGAGGCTGGAATAAAATCGGTGAAGTATCACCTAAAACGCGTCGTTGGCACTTCCACTCTAACTTACGAGGAACTAGCAACTGTGTTAGCTCAAGTGGAAGCATGCCTAAACTCTCGGCCGCTGTCTAGATTGGGAACCAATTCCGAAAATATGGGCATTCTGACTCCTGGCCACTTCCTGGTTGGGGAGCCTCTTGTTACGCCACCAGATTATAACTACGAAAACTCTAATTTAAACTCGTTAAAGAGATGGCAGTATACCCAACGTATGTTGCAAACATTCTGGCGAAAGTGGTCTCAGGAATATTTGAGGCAATTCTTTTATAGACATAGATGGACCTCGGAAACTCCCTCTCCTAAAAGAGGAAATGTGGTCTTAGTTAAGGAAGACGGTCTTCCTCCCTGTCGTTGGGTATGGGGTTTAGTAGAGGAAGAGCATCCAGGTAATGACGGAATCGTACGAGTGGTCACTATTAAAACGAAAAACTCAATTATTAGAAGACCTGTATCTAAATTATGTTTGCTCCCTGTTACTGAATAGCCCATCTAATCTGTAATAATAGTTTTTTATACTTAGGTAGGTGAATTTATTAATAAGTATGTACGGTGGTGGGAATTAAGGTGTGTTTTGGTTGTTGCCATTTTAGTTTACTTCTATAGAATTGTTAACTTTACATTAGGCTAGTTTGGTAGTATGTAATTTTTAATTTTTTAATTTAGCTATTGCTGAACTTGTTATAAGATTAAGGTCAATTTATGCTTGCCCTTAATGGGGGGAGAATGTTTAACCTTGCACGCACTGTGTCAACTAAGTTGCAAACTGTTTTATAAAATTAGTTCTTGGTGCCTCGATAGATGGCGTTGAACGATTATTTAAATCGCGGTGTCAAGATTTTCCGTCGAAACTACACACATCAAAAGTGTCTAGGGATCAACATATATTTTTGCAATAACTTTTCTCCTGATTGATATTAATTAAAATTTTCTTTAAGGATTCATCAAATAAAGTGTTTTCGTTTGTCACAGTAACGATAAACCAAGTCACCTTTGCATTAATAAAGAAATTTGCCATTTTCCTAATAAAGGGATTTTTGACATTTGAACCACTAACACAAAAGTTCGAAAAAAAGACTGAAATAACAGTTTTCTTTAAAATTTTATTGGGTAACTTAAACAATTAATAATCCGTGTTTCTACCGCGAACACTAACAACACAAGAACATCGGTTTGGCATACTCAAAATGAGTTCATCCAAATCACGCTGTGGAATGGCCGCCCATGTTCGTTGCAACAACAAAAAAAGGTCTTCTTGCGACTGGATACCCTCCATATTCGGCAGAGCTCTTCTCTGTAGCATATCCCATGCATGCTCAATCGGGTTCAAGTCTGGCGACTGAGCAGGCCAGGGCAGGACATTGATGTTAGCTGCGGCGAGAGTCTGTCTTACAACTCTTGCGGTGTGCGGTCGTGCATTATCATGCATTAACTGAAATAAGGGACCGATTTGCACTTGTAGAGGAACGATGACGTCTGATACAATCGTCTCAGCATAAATTTGAGCGTTGAGGTTGCCTCTGATCCAAATCAACTCAGTTCTTCCGCCGATCCAAATACCCGCCCATACCATGATGGTTCCACCACTATAAGGATGGACTTCCTGGCAGGATTTTAATCGCTGTTGGCGTCCAGGGGTTCTCCAGTGTCGTATACGTCTTGTATCCGGTCTCATACCAAAACGAGACTCATCAGAAAAGCACACGAAACGCCATTGTTCTTCTGCCCAATTTCTGTGTTCAAGAGCCCATTGATATCGAATCCTACGATTGTGCATTGCTATAGGTGGTACCCGTAGCGGTCTTCGGGAATGAAGGTTCACTTCATGCAAGCGGTTTCTGACTGTTTGGTCGCTAATTAAGTTCCCTGAAGAGTGATGAAGCCTCACGGCTAACATCATGGCGGTTATAGTTGGAGCTCTTCGAGTTAAGATTTGAATGTATCGGTCTTGTCTCCGTGTGGTGCAGCGATACCGTCCTCCATGGCGCTCAGCCACGGTACCAGTGCTTCGGTAACGTGTCCAAAGTCGACTGATAACACTCTGACTTGTATTCAGAGCTAAAGCCACAGTACGTTGCCGGGAACCAGCTTCTATCATTCCCACGGCTCTGAGCATTTGTTCCCTGCTTAAATGACGTCGCCGCTCCATAATAACGTTGGTTTTAATCAGTAGTAGGGAAACAGTAGCACTAATAATGTCTTCAATGCGTTGTATGTTTTTATAGGGAAAATATTGACAGCTGATTTTCATCTTTTACTCGAATTTGATTCACAGTTCCTGATTCAAATTATGAAATGCACCAAAAAGGATCCATATAAATTTATAAAATCATAAATTTATTACAAAGCCACATCTCAATCTCAAGAAATCCGCATAAAAATGCTTGATCCCTAGACACTTTTGATGTGTGTATATAAGGTCTCTTTGGACTTAGAATAATTTAGTCTTGCCAAATATACCGTTGGAACATGGTTGCTGCGTTTTATTGAAAACCTTCGGATGGTGCATCCGAAGCCCTAAGCAGACCCTGGCTGGACATCATCAGGTCGTACAAGGGGATACAGTTTATATGAAAAATCTTATTCATTTGGTTAATAAATTAGAAACTTTGCAATATTTGGGTCAGTAAATAATAAAGATTGTCACTTTTAGTTTAAAAAATCCCTCACAGAGGATTTGGGAGGTGACAAAGTTGATGGATTAGAAAAATATTTAACCCGCTGTCGGATTAACTCGGTCCTACTAAAATAAAAAATACTTAAAAAAAGTGATTTAGAGTTTTTCAAAAATTGACTCCTACGAAGGTGGAAAATTCTGCTGCTTGCTTCCTTAACTCGAAAATGGGTATGGGTCTTTGAGTCAAGTTATGAGCAAATCCCAAATGATTTTTCAAAATTACTCTCCTGGGGGGTAAAAAGCTGGGATACAGTTTATTTGAAAAATCTGATCCCTTTGAGCTATAAACTAAAAAATTGGCCCGAATACTTATTTATATCTAAATAAATGATAAAAATCATAAACATACATTTTCGAAATTATAAGAGGAAAGTACGAATTTCACGCGGACGAAGTCGCGGGCAGAAGCTAGTACTTACTATTATTACTCACATCTATATACTAAATCTATGCTTACATCCAATCTTATAATCCTAAATCCGGAATCCATCAGTTTAGAACTAGTCCTTAAGTCAACTCAAGACAGTAGACACTGGCATTAACGATGATCATCTCAATCTAACTTCACGATAGACTTACCACAAACTAATCTAGTCAGAATATTGTTTACAAGTTCCATCACTAGGTACTTGTTTAGTGGTTTTATTAAAATGACTGGTGCTTTCCATTTAAGGTTTTGCACAACGGGATTTTAAAATTCACATAACATACACATCACGGATATTTTCGACGAATCCGTAGGCAGAGGTGTACCCACAAATTTCGCTAGCCATTTAATAGAGTGCGACCCTATTACATCATCCGGGCAAAAATTTAGACCCCAGGCTGCTATTGAGAAATTTATGAAAAACTGAATTACACTTTGGCTGACCTGGCAATTGAACCCTTGACTTCATACTCAGCAGTAGCGCTTATGATCACTTTACCAACGTAGCAGTTTTTTAAAATAATGTTCTATGATACTAAGATAGTTACTGGGGCTAAATAAATGTAGCGGTTAGTCCACCATTTTGTACACACAAGAGACCTTTCTGCGCTTTGATGACCTAGCTTTGTGCATAATAGTAAAGCACACTTGTTACAGAAACTTATAGAGGTATGAGGAACAGGGTGTAAAGTTCACTCATGCTCTATAGAAAAGAGAGGAGCCTGCGACCAGACGGTTGTTGTGTCTGGCGGGCAACTGCCCGATGATTCATGTCGGGTCGTAGTATATATGCTACTTGCGCGGTAAACTCTGCTTGCGAGATGCAGGACTTTGCGTGACGTCGGTATGACGCGAAGTTCGCATGTGGCGTTGTAGATACCGTTGCAAACTAACCCAGTTAGCCTGTAATTAAAAAAGAAAAACAAACATGGTGAATTTTTTTCTTCACGACTGATGCCTCATTATCGATCATTTACAAAAAGATCTCGTTAAACTTTTTATAGTATAGCTACTACTAAAATCAGCATAATCACAAGTGTACAGATTGAACCTATAAGTATTTGTAATGCTATTTATATCTTCAACTATTCCCATCGGATAGTGGCAGGAGTTTCCTTTATTGACAATTATCACAGCTCGATGGGTATGAGATGCAGTCTGTTTTATCTTTCATTCCAGAATAGCCTGATAGCTCGAGACGAGATACGCTATGTTTTCTAAGCCAGAGGACCAGCGGGATATCTATTTCTTCATATACGTTTGTATAACTTTCCTTAAAAATAATGGCTACTGGCTATTGATCAAGAACAAAGTTTCCATCTAAAAAGTTTTCATTATTTTGAAAAAAGAAAATTAATTTAAGCTTAGAATTTTTTTTTTTGACAGTTATGAATGTTAATTAGTAAACAGAAAATTGGATAGAAAATGATTAAAAGCCGAATCGTGCTGGCTGAAAATATATTATTTTATTTTGGGGGCAGAAGGAAAAAATGGTAAAATAATTGAATTAAGTCGCATGGCCTTCGTGTTTGAATATCATTTGAATGGAAATAAGCGGACAACGAGGGCGTTTGCGAAGATCGTTACAAAAAGGCTGTGTGAGTTATAGGTTCAAAGTAATTTGAAATTTAGACTTACCCCGAAGTAATTTAGGTCGTTGCATTAATGAAAAAGTTTCTATGTGATCTTAAATGTAGAATTAATCTATATACAGGATGGAAATTTGTAATGCCACCTGAAGGGAAAAGTACTCTTAATACTGTACATAGACAATTTTACTCAAAGAAAACATTCCTTTATTTTTGAATAGAAAGAAAACTGCAAAGAAAATTCAAAGATTTTCGAAAATTCGCTTGCCACACCCGGGAATTGAACCGACTAAGGTCTGTAAAAATTACACCCCTGTACTTTTATTGCATTGATCGTTATGATCAATAATAAGGATGAAATCTCTCTAACAAACTTGATAAATGAAATGATAGGAAAACTATGATATTGTTACGAGCTTCGGGTTCGTGACAATAAAAACTGCCGATTTAGTAACCAAAAAAAATGACACTTTAATAATCAACACTAATTACAACTCAAACACACTAATTACAAAACACAATTGCACTACTGATCGCTTTAAGTCGCACTTGAATATCGCTTCGATGCTTTCACTTCGATCGCTTTATCCAAACTGTGTCGGTCGTGGCGCGTCTCGGCCTTATATAGCGCCAAAGAGAGTTCTAGAACCTTCCATTATAGAAACATCTAGAATGTTCGACTACATACAGGCCCCGATCGACCAGATGTCGAAATATTCGGGAATGTTCTAGAAAGTACTTGCATCGAAATTTCTAGAAGGGTCTTTACTACTAGTTCCGCTACTCGATACTAGATGGCGCTAGTGGTAACTACTGTCACCATGTACCAGGCATTCATTGTGGCGCGCAACACTGCCCCCTCCTAAGACATGCTCGTCCCGAGCATTATCGGCCCCATAATAACGCGCCAGTCGATCCACGTGGACGATCTTAGGAGTACCTCTTGCACCTTTCTGTATTCGGTAGGTTACGTCATTGATCTTTGTCACAATCCGGTACGGTCCGTCCCATTTAGCTTGAAGCTTAGGAGATTTCCCTTTGCTGCGGACTGGATTGTGCAACCACACTAGTGAACCTTCGTCGAACCCTTTATTGTTCATTTTACGGTCATAACGGGTTTTCATCTTTTCAGACATTTGCTGGCCCGATTGTCTGACGTGCTCATAAATGTCATTCATTTTGTTCTGCAAGTCGTTCGCATACTCGGTTATACTGCGTGGGGCATCAGGTGGTATTCCGGTGATCAGGTCTGCAGGCAGCCGTAATTCTCTTCCAAAGTTTGCGAAAGCTGGTGTCACCGATGTACTTTCGTGAACAGCGCTTCGATATGACAACAAAAACGGTTGTATGTGCTTGTCCCAATCTCGTTGCCGATTTTCCACAACTTTGGCTAGGTACCTCTCCAGTGTCTGATTAAATCGTTCCACCATTCCATCCGATTGTGGGTGGTAAGAAGTTGTTCTCGTTTTATGAGTACCCATTACTCGGCAAGTTTCCTGAAATATTTGGGACTCAAAATTCCTTCCCTGATCGCTGTGAATCTCCAAGGGTACTCCAAAACGGCAGAAGACTTCATGGACTAATCTATCTGCAACTGTCGAAGCTTCTTGATTTGGAATGGCGAAGACTTCCGGCCACTTAGTGAAGTAATCCATCACAACCATGAAATACTTGTTACCACTTTCACTTTCCGGAAACGGTCCCGCAACATCAAGGGCTATCCTCTCCCATGGTGCACCAACATTGTACAATTTCAATGCACCTCTACTACGAGTCTGAGGTCCCTTTACAGCTGCACAACTTGTACATTTGCGACACCAGTCCTCGACATCGTCCCGACAGTGGACCCAGTAAAACCGTTCTCGTATCTTCAATAGAGTCCGTTTTACTCCCAGATGGCCTCCTGAACAACCATTATGGTACAGCTGTAGAACGTCCGGTACTTGAGCTTTAGGGACAACCATTTGAAAATGACAGCTGTCTCCCCGAGCGTTTTCCCATTTACGGCACAGGACTCCATCCTGAATCACCAAACTGTCCCATTGGGCCCAATAGCTTTTTGTGATCGAACTCATTGCTGAGACGTCGCTCCACCTGGGCTTAGGAGCTCTGGCCTTCATCCACTCCAGAATCGGCTTGATGTCCGAATTTTAAATATTAAATTTCGTTGTTTTTTAGGCCTATTTCCAATTACTCTTCAAGTAAATAGGATAATAATGTGTATTTTGTGTTAGATTCACATACCTAGTGCAAATTAAGTGTAAATATAACAATGTAAATCGGTGACAGTTACCGGGCACAAGGGAATTTGCATTGTCATCTTGATATCAGGTACAATACTTTATATTTTACTTGCTATTAGTTAGTTTACGTACTACAATTAGTATAATTTCACCTGCAATTACCTACTTTGTTCACTTTTAGTAAGGCTACTTGATGCCAATGACCTTTGAACGTAAACATAACCTTACTTAGGTTTGGTGACAGAACTCCTTTTATTTACATCTAAATCTCATTTTTCCCATTGACTTCTGCCCCTAAGACGACCTACTAACCGACTTTTATATTCTCCTATTAAACTAATCATCTTTCCAACTCCTGCCACAACAACCTTCTCTTTTCTAATTTCTTGTCGCTTCCTTACTAGTTTTAATCATGATTATGACTCGCAGCGCCCGTGCTCGTCTCGAAGAGTCCAAACTCAATGAGGCTTTGAGCGCTTTAAAGGCGTCAAAGGAGTCCTGTGACCAACTAATTAAGGAAATGGATGACAATGAAAAGTTGCTCTTTGATGCCCATGACAAGAATAGGAAATTAAAAATTGAAATGGCTCAGTTATATACTCAATACACTGATGCCATAGAAGAACGGGATAGACTTCAGCTTGTTGTGGACGGGTTCAGCCAGTGTAGCGTAGAGTATGAACAAGCTCTTAGCCACAAACACTTATTACAACAGCAGCTACATGAGGCTCAAAGTCAGATTACACAACTTGAGACTACAAACCTTAACATCACTGCCTCGCTGAACCAAAGTCTGTTCAATGAGTTGGTGTCTATTGCCCCGTCAATGGTTTCTGCCATAAATCCTACTAACACTATTGATTTGACAGGTGATGATGAATCAAAATCATGTAAATCAGTGAGGGTAGTCACTAGTAAAAATAAACTCAAAAAGTACATCAAAATTAATAAATACATTGTTAAAACCCAAAAAATGGTAAAAAGACAAAAGTTCTTTATTAAAAATGTAAAACTTAATAGGGAAAGGTTAAATTTGCTTAAACAGTTAGATATGTATTCTTTTAATTTGGAGCAAAGTACTAGGAAATACAATATTGACACACAGGACTTGCAATCTCAACTTGACCAGCTGCAGGAGAAACTAAGATCTATGACTAACAAATATAATACCTCTGAAGATCTAATGAGGGAATATGTGTTGGCAATGAATGAGCTGGTGAACTCACAAACAAACAGCTGTGAGCGCTGTCAAACACCATCCACTGTACCTACACCAGACCATTCATTATCAGCATGCAATACCACATTACTGCATCCTTGTGTTGATTTGACTATTCCCTCTGTTAATAGTTCCATTATACCATGTAAAAAAAATGTAAATCATGATATTGTATTATTTTGTGATGAGATTGGAAAGGACTTAGGTCACTTGTTGACAGATGAATATCCGGGACACTCAATAATAAATTACTGTATGCCTGGTTGTTCTTTATTTGATATTATGAAAGAAGTTATTAAATATAACTTTAAGCAGGAAACAACTTTATTAATATTTATGGGAAATAGGGGTAATTTAAATAAAGGAGAATTGCTCCAATATCATCGAACATTGTGCAACCTTAGATTAAGAAAAATTGTATTGTTTACATTCCCTTACAGTAACAGTTTGCCACAGGAAGAAAATAACTTAAGATTTGATATGAACATGACATTGCACAATTTGACATATAATGATAACCAATTCCAGTTAATTGATACTAACTATTATGTTGGTAATAATTTATATTTGACAAAAATAGATACAATATTGTTATGTACTATCTTTCTAACTATCTTAAAAGACAGATAGCTGTGTCGCTATCATATTTTTTTTCAATTTCAGCCAAACATTTGGCTAAACAAATTGCTCCTATTGAGCAATGCAATGACTTTTTAAAGTATTCTGCCAATAATTTGGTCAAAATTAATGACATTAATCATCATTTAAATTAGACATTAAGACAATAGAGGCAACCTCTTGCAAAAATGTAACTAAGGCAAATAATAAGTCAAATGAAAGTGTAAAAAAATTAAATAGTATCAATCTGGTGCATCAAAATATTCAAGGATTTTTAAACAAAGACTTAGAAGTAGAATTATTCCTGAATTGTAACAATATAGATATTCTTTGTTTGACAGAACATTGGCTTAAAAGCCACCAGTTCATGTTCAATTTTAGTAATCACCAGATTGGTAGTTCATTCAGCAGAGTAAATGCTATACATGGTGGCTCATTAATTTTAATAAATAACCAGCTTAAGTTTAAGGACCGAAAGGATATCGTAAGCCTCTCTGTTGAGCGAACAATTGAAATAGCCTGTATAGAATTGGAGCAGTTCATTATATTAAGTGTATACAGACCACCTTCAGGATTGTATGATTGTTTTGAAAAAGTTATGGATGAAGTGTTGCACAAAATCTGTAATACAAAGAAGTCTATCATCACTTGTGGTGATTTTAATGTTAATTTGTTAGAAAATTCTGGGTTAAGTACTAAAATTATAAGTTTGTTTCAGTCATACAATCTTGCTAACCAATTTTTAGAGCCCACTAGAATAACTCCTACTAGTGCCACATGCCTAGATAACATTTATACAGATGTTATACCGACCCACAAAGAAATTATTAACTTAATAGACTCAGATCATTGCGGACAATTGATCAGTATTCCAAATTACAACAAAAAAGTTACTAAAAAAGATATCACTGTTAACCCAAAAACAACTAATCGCTTGGAAACATTTAAAACTAAACTCTTGGGTAAATTACCACTTTTATTCACTAATGATGACCCTAATCAACAATATAATGATTTTTTTAATATGTATTGCACACAATTTGATAACACTTTTATTCCAAAAAGATTATCGGTTAATAGTAACGCTTCCTTCAGTGACTGGGCCACCATTGGTATACATAAAAGTAGAAAACGACTTTATGAATTATATGAAGAACGGATTTGTATAAACACTGCTGAATTTAATTTATATGTTAAGAATTATTCTAAAATATTTAAAAAAGTTTGTAGTATTGCCAAGTCACGTTATTTGAGTTCAAAAATTAAAAATAGTAGCAACATTATTAAAACGACTTGGAATGTCATTAATAGCGAAACGGGAAGGTCATGCACCCGAAGTAGTGACTACAGCCTTGCTATTGATGATAATATAATTAAATCAGATTCTCAAGTCGCCGCGGCCTTTGAAAATTTCTTTGCAGAGATTCCAGTATCAACTACTAAATCTCTTAACTCATCACCCGCTGCCGCAGAGTCTTTACTTAAAGAAAACGTTTCAGTTTGTGATTCTGAATTTCACTTTGAATATGTAACCTGTAACGATATAATTAAAACCTTTCACACGTTAAATGTTAAAAAGACCGCAGATCTATGGGGTAATTCTGTGGATGTTGCTAAGTCGATTATAAACATTGTAGCACCTACTTTAGCTGTTATATTTAATAATTGTATTGACCGTGGTGAGTTTCCTGATCTTATGAAAAACAGTAAAATAATACCGTTGTTTAAATCGGGTAGTACATCAGACCCTACTAAATATCGACCTATTTCAGTACTACCTACCTTCAGTAAAATTTTTGAAAAACTTATTTTGATTCAATTGCAAAGATTTTTTAATAACAATAAATTACTGCATAATAAACAGTTCGGTTTTACAAGGGGTCGTTCGACTACCGATGCAGGAGTTGAACTTTTAGGACATATTTATAATGCATGGGAGGACAAATGCGATGCCTTGGGCGTCTTTTGCGATTTGTCCAAGGCATTCGATTGTGTTCTTCATGACACATTAATCAGGAAACTGCACCACTACGGAATCCGGAACGCCTCTCTGGATCTTCTTACTTCTTACTTGAGTGATAGGATTCAGAGAGTTGATGTTAACGGAAAAAGGTCACCCGGATCTGTAGTAAGAATGGGGGTCCCCCAGGGCTCAATTCTTGGTCCTTTCTTGTTCCTTATTTATATCAATGACTTGCCGTACCTCATAAAGGATAATCATGATATAGTGTTGTTTGCAGATGACACTTCTCTTTTGTTTAAAATCAAACGTCAGCAGCTGGTCACTGACAATGTAAATAACGCCCTTGCAAAAGTAGTTAACTGGTTTAATGTCAATAACCTACTTCTTAACGAAAAAAAAACGAAATGTATTAAGTTTACGATACCCCACGTTAGACAAGTAGAAACTAGTGTTCTCATTAAGGATGAAGAGTTAAAACCCGAAGATACCACAGTATTCTTAGGCATAACGTTGGATGCCAAGCTTCAATGGGGCCCCCATATAGATAAATTGTCAAAAAAGCTTAGCTCTGCAGCATACGCCGTTAGGAAAATTCGTGATTTGACTGATTTAGAGACAGCCCGTTTAGTTTACTTTAGTTATTTTCATAGTGTGATGTCGTACGGTATTCTGTTGTGGGGAAATGCCGCCGATATTCAGACAATTTTTATTTTACAAAAAAGGGCAATTCGTTCTATTTATAAATTAAGTCCTAGACACTCCCTCAGAGACAAATTTAAAGAGATTAATATAATGACTGTGCCTTCTCAGTACATTTATGATAATCTTTTGTATGCACATAAAAATATTAATCTGTTTAAAAAATACAGTGATATCCATAACATAAATACTAGGAACAAACACAAATTTGTTGTTCCTACAACAAGGCTCAAGAAAATAGGTGGCTCGTTTAGATGCCAATGTATACATTTTTATAATAAACTTCCTAGCCACATTCAGGAACTAAGCCTAAATAAATTCAAAGCTTTTATAAAGCGAAAACTATGCCAGAAAGCCTATTATACTGTAAAAGACTATATTGAGGACAAAAAGGCTTGGGATTGAGCTGCTCCAATAGGTTTAGACAGTGAATGTTATTTTGCAATTTTTACACTTTAATATTTTCTTTTTTTTTTAAGTAAGCATCTATTTACTTACACAATGACATGTACATTTACTGTATAAAGTATTATATTATTTTAATTATTGTGAATGTGAGGACTATGTGGGTCATAGTTTACATTTTAATCGTGGTCTGGCAGTTTGAGTAGTTTAAGCGGCCTACCCAAATGTCCTGTCTTTGGTATTGTTCGTCGAATCGTTGAGCTCCTGAAGTTCTGAGTTGAGCTGCACGGTTACTGACAAATGCGTGCACTGACTGGACAGGTCCACTCAATCTGTGTGGTTCTTTCCTCAAAAGATCTTTTCAGACACTAATCTACATGGTCCTCAAAGATTATGTCCGGATTTTTATATACACATTGACATTGATGAATTTTATTTAGACAATGACATGAATATTTACTTTGTAAAGTATTTTTTATTTATTTTTTTTTCTTTTCATTTAATTATTGTGAATGTGAGGACTATGTGGGTCATTTTTTTTTTCTGTTTTCCTTCTTAGTTTTAATCATGATCTGGCAGTTTGAGTAATTTACGCGGCCTACCCAAATGTCCTTTCTTTGGTATTGTTCGTCGAATCGTTGAGCTCCTCATTTCTGAGTCGAGCTGCACGATTTTTGACAAATGCGTGCACTGATTGGACAGGTCCGCTCAATCTGTGTGGTTCTTTCCTCAAAAGACCATTTCAGACATCAATCTACATGGTCTTCACACGATCTGACCAAGATTTTGTCTGGACTTTAAAAGAGACTGTGACCTCTGAGTTTGTTTCGGCCTTTCTTCTCAGAGTAGTCAGATAGGAAACGCCGACCACATCTAGTTTAAAAAATATGATGACGTGTAAAAGTGTTTGTAAAAACCTACTTACAGAAAATAAATCATTTATCATTTATCATTTATCATTCCTGCTGTGCACGTTGTAGGCTTTCCTTCCACTCGTTACTGAGGTCTGTCTTGAGCATCCTCACAGGTACGACTTCTTTACTTTCTTGCCTAGTACAATGCTTGCAGTCTTCAGGACAAGGTCTTCTTGACAATGCATCTGCATTGCCATGAGATTTCCCGCTGCGATGTTCGACCTCGAAGTTGTATTCCTGCAGTAGTTCAATCCATCTCGCAACTTGTCCTTCTGGATTTTTGAACTGCAATAGCCATTTCAGTGCAGCGTGGTCAGTTCGTAGGCGGAATTTCCGTCCCAGAAGATATTTGCTAAAGTGCTGCAATGACTTTACCACAGCAAGCAGTTCCCGTCTCGTAACACAATAGTTCCTTTCAGGTTTTGACAATGACTTGCTGAAGTACGCTATCACAACTTCTTGATCACCATTACGTTGAGACAATACACCGCCAAGTCCTATGTCACTTGCGTCTGTGTCAACTATAAATTCCTTGCCCGCATTAGGGTACCCTAAAATAGGTGTTTTGCACAGACGGTCCTTTAGCTCCTGGAATGCGATGTCGCAACTGTCATCCCAGCAGAAATGTCGCTTCTCCTCGGTTAGTTTATGCAGGGGTTTGGCTATATCTGCAAAGTTCTTGACAAATCGCCGATAATAGGAGCACAAACCCAAAAATGCTCTGACCTGCGTCTTGTCTTTTGGAACTGGCCAATCTTTGACAGCGGCGATTTTCTCTGGATCCGTACGGATACCTTCTTCAGACACTACATATCCCAAAAAACTAACTTGCCGTTTGAATAGTGAACACTTCTTCGGACTTAACTTGAGGTTGGCACTCTGGATCTTCATGAGCACGCGTTCCAGGTTTTGAAGATGTTCTTCAAACGTGCGGCCTACGATGATGATGTCATCCAAGTAGACCAGGCAGGCATCGCCAATTAGTCCGGTAAGTACAAGTTCCATCAACCTCTCAAATGTTGCCGGAGCATTGCACAATCCAAACGGCATAACTTTAAATTGCCACAGACCCTTTCCTGTCGAGAATGCAGTTTTCTCCTTGTCGTTAGGATCAATTTCAACTTGCCAGTAGCCACTTTTCAGGTCCAGCGTGCTAAACCACTTTACTCCAGTAAGCATGTCCAGCGTGTCATCAATTCTTGGCAAAGGATAGCTGTCCTTCTTTGTAACGTCGTTCAGATGACGATAGTCAACACAAAACCGCATGCTGCCGTCCTTCTTTCTTACCAGCACTACAGGTGAACACCATGGACTGGATGAAGGTTCAATAACACCATCCTTCACCATTCCCTCAATCATGGTTTCCACTTCCTTTTCACGTGCTACCGGCAATCTCCTTGGCCGCTGACGGATAGGCGATTCTTCTCCCGTGTTTATTTTGTGTTGAACTAAACTAGTCTTCCCGATGTCAGCATCGTTTGACGAGAAAACATCGGCGAACTTGAGTAACATCTTCTTCGCCTTGACCATTTCATTTTGGGACAAAGCGCTGCGGCAGTCTTCTAAAAGTGTGGTCACTTTTGTTTGTGCATCCTTGCTGAGGGTCCCAGTCGATAGATGTTGGCATCGACGCAACCAATCCACTTCCTCGCAAATACCAACAAGAGTGCCTTTTTCTATTATCTGTTCCTGATCACAAAGGTTCAGCACACGTACCCCTGAGATATCAGTGGCTCTGACCAAAGTCCGTGCCACTTTCCATGAAAGGTCATTGTCTACCCTTTCCACGAGTACACAACGATGAGTTTGCCCAAGATTCCGAGTAAGACTAACCGGCACAATCGTTTCCGATCTCGGCGGAAGAACAATCTTCTTAAGGCTGTACACATTCCCAGGTAACGCCCCTTCCATGAAAAGTTCCTCTTGTCCACATTTCAAAACACCTTGCTTGACGTCAATCTCGCAACAATTCTTCCTCATAAAGTCAAGGCCCAGGATGCAATCGTCCATTATATCAGCCACGATGACATTATGCAGGTAGATTCTGTTGCCTAGCGTCAATTCCATTTTCTTCTCTCCATGGACGGGTATGCGCTGACCGGTGGCTGTTACCAAATTAATGCGTTCCCGGTTGTATGCAGAGTCCCCAAGGGACCGACTTGTAAGTTGGGAACTGACAACCGTGCGAGAAGCTCCAGTGTCTATGGTCAGCTTACACGGCGTTCCGTTGACCTCGCCCTTGATGATTAGGCTGTTCCCGTCATGGGTTTGTGTGATCGAAACCCTTGGGGCTCTTTGAACATCAGCCAGCACCCGCCCCGCAGTCCTGGCTATTACTCGTTTCCCTGCTGCTGGTGCTGGGCGGTGCTGTTAGCCGCACTGCCCTCTGGAGATCGGCCGTCTTCTCTTTCTGCAGTTCGCTTAGGGCAACTGGACCGAAGGTGGCCCCTTTCTCCACAGCCGTAGCATCTAGGGCTGTATCCTTTATTGCGGTCGCGAACTGTAGCCGCTGCAACCTCCCTGACGCGATGGGAACGATGATCCTGCCGCACAGCTTCCACCTCCAGTGCATGGGCCAAAGCGTCCTTAAGCGTCCCATGGTGACCGAGCCGCACAGAAGCTCTAACTTCAAGGTCGCGGATGCCATCGATGAATGCCTGCACCAGATTCCCATCAATAAGCGCAGGTACGGACTGGTAAGCTTTGCGAACCAGCTTCTCCACTTCAAGGGCCCACTGCTGCAGGTTTTCGCTACTGCGTTGCACGCGATCCTTAAGCTGCGCACGAAACACGTGTTCCAGGTGAGCGTCGCCATACCGAGCCTCCAATGCCTCGAGGAGCTGCTCGTAAGTCACTTCCTTACCGAGAGCTTCCAGGACAGTTAAGGCCTGGTCGCGCAGGCCTAGGGTAAGAGCAGTCATGGCCTGGCTTTTATTCCACCCGTTCGCCTTCATGACAGCCTCAAACTGGATTTTGTAGGCCGACCAAGAAGAAGTTCCGTCGAACGGTGGCACTTTGAATCCACGTAGCGAAGGTGTTGTAGCTACGGGAGCTGCGATTCCATCCCCAAGTTTGAGGTAATCCAGCGTTTTCTTCACGTCAGCCATCACGTTGTCAACCCGATTATTTACTTGGTCGATTCGGGTTTCAGCTTCCGACAGGCGGTTGTCATGTTGAGCAACCTTATCCTTCACCTCCTTCATGTCTTTCCCGAAGGTAGCGTGAAGGTCCTTCATAAGGAGCATCTGCTCTTCCTGACGGCGCGCCTGCTCCTCCTTATCACGTTGGAGCTGTTCTTCCAGCCGACGAGCCTGTTCCTCCTGTCGATGGGCCTGTTCCTCCTGTCGACGGGCCTGTTCCTCCTTGTCCCGCTGGAGCTGTTCCTCCAACCGACGAGCCTGTTCCTCCTGTCGGCGAGCCTGTTCCTCCTGTCGGCGGGCCTGCTCCTCCTGTCGGCGGGCCTGCTCCTCCTGTCGGCGGGCCTGTTCCTCCTTATCACGCTGGAGCTGTTCTTCCAGCCGACGAGCCTGTTCCTCCTGTCGGCGGGACTGCTCCTGCAGCATCATCATCAGGGCAGCCAAATCTGGTGCTGCTGATGCTGGAGCTGCTGCGGACGGGCCGGCCTCCATGGTCGGTAGCTGGCCCTCCGACCTCTGTGGCGTAGCTCCACCAAATCGCCTCTGGTCCGTCTCTTGCTGGCGTTGACTCCGGGTACGGATACCCTCCGTGTCGTCTTTGGGTAAAACCGGCATGATTTTTAATCCCCTCTTCTGACACCAATTGTTACGAGCTTCGGGTTCGTGACAATAAAAACTGCCGATTTAGTAACCAAAAAAAATGACACTTTAATAATCAACACTAATTACAACTCAAACACACTAATTACAAAACACAATTGCACTACTGATCGCTTTAAGTCGCACTTGAATATCGCTTCGATGCTTTCACTTCGATCGCTTTATCCAAACTGTGTCGGTCGTGGCGCGTCTCGGCCTTATATAGCGCCAAAGAGAGTTCTAGAACCTTCCATTATAGAAACATCTAGAATGTTCGAGTACATACAGGCCCCGATCGACCAGATGTCGAAATATTCGGGAATGTTCTAGAAAGTACTTGCATCGAAATTTCTAGAAGGGTCTTTACTACTAGTTCCGCTACTCGATACTAGATGGCGCTAGTGGTAACTACTGTCACCATGTACCAGGCATTAATTGTGGCGCGCAACAATATCTTAAATTATTTTAATTATTTACAAAAAATGGTAAACTAACTAATTAGTTGCTCGAAATGGGCTCCATTTTCTTGGATACACAAATGTATTCTTCTAACGAATTCATTTCTAGTAACCTTTAATGTGTTGTGGTGAATATTATAATTCGTATTCTGATACTTTCCCTTCAGGTGGCATTACAAAATTCCATCGTGTATATATTTACATAGTGTTAAAAAAAACATGCACCTATAAATATTTATTGACATAATAATACCTGCCTATTATTGCGTACAGCAGGGCAAAAGCCTCTTCTTATACAGAGAAGAACGCATGCTCAAGACGGGTTGGCGATTTCAGACTCATATTAACTATAAGTCCAGGTTTTCACATCTTTTTTTTTTCACTGTTGTCAATATAAACTCATAACATATATATACATTGGTACATTGGTACATTGGTATATATTGGTACTTCTCCGGATTTGAACCCACATCGTGCATGAGAGGCCGACCACTGGGCCATAAAGACCTATCCACGATATTATTTATTATTTAAACAACGAAAAACCTTTTTAAAACGCTACCCTAGCTTAAGTGCTATCAACCCACTTTGTGATGTACCAACTGACCCCAAATTCGATCCAGAGCGAGCACAAATACCGTTACCAAAAAAAGCGGGGCACACACAGCTTCAAAGCCTTAAATTGTGCCTAGCAAAAATAGCGAACCCTCAGCCGTAATAAATAAAAAGGGAATCCGGGTTGTCCGTTTTTCATCATCCCATAACGTTCTGTCACTGGGTTGCGAGGTTGTGGTCCTACCCTTATCGATGCCCCAGTTTTTGTCAGGAATTCACTCTACTGCCGAATTAAACACTTTAAAAGTACCTGCTTTATTTAACCAAACATTTCGCGGTATAAAAGTTTTTTTTAGTAATCTTGCCAGTTATCATTAAAACAGTGTGTCAACCCAGGCAAGTTTAAAAAAAACCGGTCAAGAGCGAGTCAGACTCGCGCGCCGAGGGTTCAGGACCAGTTTTTAGTTTTTCATCGGCGAGGCCTATATTTGTCAGAGAATTTTAACACTGTGCAGTGCGGTGTAGAATATTGCAGTTTTATGTCAGCGCCATCTCTTGCCCGATAGTGGAACTAATGTAACTTTTGTTGATGATTTCTGAAAAAGTGTGCTATTTAGAGACTTCGTTTTATTTTACCTGTAATCTTTACATAAACTTCTATCACATAGAATAATTTCAGATTTTTCTCTTTTCCCCACTTCGAATTTTTCAGACCCCCTTTCAGTCCCTGTTGCAAAATATAGGTACATATATTTTTATTTCTTTCTTATCTGTAAAATAGTTGGCCAAACGTCGTCTAAAACTATTCCAAATTTCAAGTTGATAGCATCAGTAGTTCTTGAGATATCTAGCTGTGACCGACTGACAGACAGACAGACTGAGTCTCACCATAATGGTTCTGTTTTACCATTTTGGTACGGAACCCTAAAAATTAAAAGGCATAACATACAGGCTGGCAGAGGACATCGACACGCAATACCATATATTCAATACTTGATTCTGTACCACTGAAAAATTTGTTGTTCCATATATTTTCACGGCGTATTGCACTTTTCTATGAAACAGCTGATTTTTTTTTGTTATCTGACGAAAATTTTCTACATTAGACTCTTGTCTAGAAACCTGTGCTGGATTCATGGTTACAATTTGTGGGCTGATGTCCCGACCACCCAGTACAGCAGGGTGTTTAGTTTTAAGGGGATTACATGACCTTAAGCGCGGTCACTGTCGGACTGTATAGAAAAGAAAGAGAAGCGCGATGACGCAACGCTGTTAACTTATTGCAAAATATGAAGCAATTATTTAATTACAAAAAATCTATTCTTTGGACGAAAAAATTAAAACAATAGTAGGTATATATATTTTAGTATGTTGCTTGTACAATAATCTGACAAAAAATCTGAATGATTTAATGTGTATTAGTATGTTTTTTATTGTAAAAAGAAAGATTTTAGAGGAGTCTTTATGACAATGTTTTATTTCTTTCGTATCAAATTAGTTGTATTATGTTTTCAACACACTATCTACCTAGCTTATCCTGAAGAATATCATATATTTTTCTGATTTTGATTAATGTAGTCGATCATATACTTTTATTGTTTCTAAAACTTGCGTTTTTTGTTTAGCTCCTTAACTCTGACCTAAAGGTAACCACTTCTTTTGATATTTCGTTGCATTTTTTTTATGTGACATACAATAATAGCTATATTTGCATTGCAAGTTCAGAATGGTCTGTGTGATGCCGGACTTAAAGAATACCACCACCCCTTACTTCCCGTGGGTGTCGTAAAAGGCGACTAAGGATCGTACCGGAGAATGGGCAGCAGCGTTCTCTATGTATTCCACCACCATACCAGACTGCGATCGCCAACCCGCCTGCCAAGCGTGGCGATTATGGCAAACCCTCTCAAAATTGGGGGAGGCCTATGTCCAGCAGTGGACGTCTATCGGCTGAAACGACGAACGACGAAGTTCAGAATGAATTAGATTAAAGATAATATAATTTTTTTCTTGCTCGAAGAAGCCAACGTTGAGTCGAATTATGGTACTTTTACTTAAATAACCTGTATTTTACACTATGTACCGTCGCACAACATCACTCAATGTCTTATGTTGGAGTCGCCAGTTTTACTCATGGTCATTCTTTATAAGTGCAAGTGAGCCAAGAAGTTCTGCACTGCTTTTGAAATAAAAAAAAAAACTTTTGAATAGCAACAAACTTATGATAAATGGACGAAATATATCTGGCGACATATCTGTCAACTTGGATGTAGTTGGCAATCGCGTAATATTAAACCATGAATTTAGCACATTATTCAAGACTAGCGTAGAAATTTTTTGTAGGTTATCAAAAAATAAATCTGCTGTTTCATAGAAAAGTGCAATGTCTATGGGGATAGATTTAGGGTTTCGTACCCAAAGGGTACAATCGGGATCCTAGTAGTAAGACTCCACTGTCCGTCTGTCTGTCTGTCACCAGGCTGTATCTCATGAACCGTGATAGCTAGACAGTTCACAGATGATGTACTCGTATTTCTGTTGCACTTTAACAACAAATAATAAAAATAAAATAAGGTTAAAATTTAAAGGGGTATAAAAGAAACGTTTTTTGCGGCGTTTTATGCTTTGTGGTACGGAACCCGTCGTGTGCGAGTCCGACTCGCATTTGGCCGGTTTTTGTTAATAACCGGCAAAAAATATCAACGCAGGGGGTTTCAGAATCATGTAAATCCATGGTAACAGGTTGTGTGTCGATGTCCCTCGTTCTTCGTTTCAACCGATAGACGTCCACTGCTGGACACAGGCCTCCCCCAATTTTGGGAGGGTTTGCCATAATTGGCCACGCTTGGCAGGCGGGTTGGCGATCGCAGTATGGTATGGTGGTGGAATACGTAGAGAACGCTGCTGCCCATTCTCCGGTACGATCCTTAGTCGCCTTTTACGACACCCACGGAAAGTAAGGGGTGGTGGTATTCTTTAAGTCCGGCGACGACCACACAGACGACTTACAAGGTGGTAGGGACGATGTCCCTACCACCTTGTAAGTACACTTCTGACCAATTCTTCAGGAAAACAAGGCGTGATTTTATGTCAAGTGATGTGATCAGGTTAAGCTACGCTTGCCGCGGCTGGTCCGTGGATGGGTGACCATCTTCACATACCAAGACCCCTCCGTGCCTCGAATAGCACGTTAAGCCGTTGGTCCCGACTGTCATTCCTGGATCTTTGGCAGTCGTTACGGGTCGTCAGAAGCCCGAAAGTCTGACAACCAGTGTTACCAAGGGGTATCGTATTACCCAGTAACTGTGTTGTGGAGGTCAGATAAACAGTCGCTCTATGTAACATACTAGTATTCAGCTGCATCCGACTAGACTGGAAGCCGACCCCAACATAGTTGGGAAAAGACTAGGCAGATGACTTTCTATGATGATAAGATGAACGCAAGAGTCTCCTATAGGAATACGTATTTCCGTGAACTAGAAGACATGTTACTTGTGTTTTTTTTAACACTCAATTTACATAAAATTAATTTATTCTAGGTAATACGTAATATGTATCCAGGAAAGTATCTTATTCTATAAAAACACATGTTCTTTTCTACCTAAAGCTTATAATATGAGGCTTACAAGGCGCTTATCCAGTCTTTGTTCAGCGTTAGATCAGCTTACACACTGCTCGCGAGTGTAGACATCATAAACTTACGTACGTGAAATGCTCAGAAGATTAAGGTCTTGAATTTTCCAGACAATAGACTACAGAATACCCACGCGAGGTACTGTACACCTGCGGACGTTATTAGAGATACGCTGGAGGGTTGGCTTATTTTTGATGCAGAAATTGTAGCGGGTACGTTCAACTCCATAATTATATGCAACATAATTGTAACAACTATGAACGAAATCGTGCTTAATTGTTATTTTTTTGTTAACAGAAAATGTATTTAATGTTATAACTTGTTGGTTAGTTTGTTTGATAAAATTAGTTTTATGAAAGTTGAATAAGTACCTACTCCAAATTATATCATGAGTTAATTAAACTTGTAACCCTTATAAACAAAATACAAGTGCAACATATTCGGCCTTATTATAAAACAAGGTTTATCTTTAGACCCAGGTTTAAACCATCGAGCCATTTTTAAATGTTGAACTTTATTCCGACAACTGTAAAGTTCTTAATGCAAAATTGACAACTTAGACTCGGGTTTAACGTCAGTTTTTGTAATAAGAACTTTAACTTCGTCGGATTATAGTTCGAAATTTAAAAATAGCTGGATGGTTTAAACCTGGGTCTAAAGATAAATCTTGTTTTGTAATAAGGCCGTTTGAGTTCAAAAAATTAACTACCTACCCTTATTCAACTTAATAAATCAGTCAGAAAAGACAAAAAAATACACAACTTTTACGAATTTCCATAAGCGTTTCACTTAATATGTCCGGCAGTGTAAAATATATGAGACAGTTGTTCGAAAATTGTCACAATGGCGAAGGGCGCGCGCGAATTTGCGAATGCAAATAATAAAGTAGTAGGCTTGGCATTTTGCCCGACCACAGCCGCAGTTGCACTTCTAATCATCTTAATATTGTTCTCGAAACTAATGTAATATACCTGATGTACGATTATGCATTCGTGGACCGCTGCAACTTTGAATTGGAACTTGTAATGGGGAAATTGAATTACAAAAAGCAATTCGCTGTTACTGGGCCGTGTGAGTGCATTTGTTGATTGTTTATAATGGGAAGGAAAAGGCATGTATTGCATTGCATTAAGGTATTGTTCTGACGTAACTAGCGTTTGCCATTATTCTTAGGGTGCGTCCACATCTGGCGAATGTGCCGCTAATGTGCAGCTCGCGAGCTGTTTGCGAGCTGCCCGCGAGCTGCGCGCGTGCAGTCACGGCAATGGTTTGGTGCGCCTCTTTAGCGCAACACATGCAAGGCTCGTAAAAAGTCGTGCGCGCGGCGCGCGATCTGCGCGCACTCAATTCTCGAACTTACAGTTCCGTTTACTGGCTCAGTACTTTCGAAGATGTCGGACCACACTAGTGCTTTTAATATAATTGCTGCATCATTAGCTATTATATAACTGATAAAAAGGAAAAAAGAGACAACGGCGTTGGTGGCATTGGGGTGCGGGGCTTGAGGCGCGGGTGGAAGGAAGACGCGAGCCACTCCCGTCTGCGCGCTGATCGCGTACGGCGCGGCGCTTAGATCGCGCGCGGACTGCGCGCGGGCGGCGCAGGAGCGGCGCACGAACAAAAATGCAGGCGCGCAGCTCGCGGGCAGTTCGCAAACGGCTCGCGAGCTGCACATTCGCGGCACATTTGCCAGATGTGGACGCACTCTTATACAAGGTGGCAGAAACATCGTCGCGCAAACCGTATCCAAGAATTCGGCACATGGTTCTAGACCCCATACGGCAAAAATTTCCGTCGATTATTAAAAAAATAATCTGCTGTTACATACAAAACTGCAATAGGTACAAGAGGGGTCCGTGGCTAAATCGTCATCGATCGATCAGGTTAAGCTAAGCTTAACCTGATCGATCGACGATTTGGCTTAGGCAGCAGCGTTCTCTATGCATTCCACCACCATACCATATACTGCGATCGCCAACCCGCCTGCCAAGCGTGGCGATTATGGCAACCCCCCCCCCCCTTTTGGGGGAGGCCTGTGTCCAGCAGTGGACGTCTTTCGGCTGAAATGATGATGATGAAGCTAAGCTTGCTGCGGTTGGTCTGTGGATGAGTGACTATCTTTACATGCCGCGACTCCTTCGTGTCTAGGAAAGCACATTAAGCCGCTGATTTGGTTGTCATTCGTGGATCTTTGACAGTCGTTACACGTTGTCGTCTGACAACCAGTCTTAGTCCGCGGTTGGTTCGTGGATGGGTGACCATATTTACATGGCACGCTAAGCCGTTGGTCCCGGCTGTCGTTCGTGGATCTTTGGTAGTTGTTAAGAGTCGTCAGAAGCTCAAAAATCTGAAAACCAGACTTACCCAGGGGCATCGTATTACCCAGGAACTGGGTTGTGGAGGTCAACTAGGCAGTCGCTCCATGTAAAATACTGGTATTCAGCTGCATCCGGTTAGACTGGAAGCCGACCCCAACATATATAGTGGCGAAAGTTCTAGGCAGATGATGACATACAAAAGTGCAATTGTGGAACAACATTGTTTTGTTTATAACCGACGAGTAATTTTAACTTAGGGAGGTCCAGAATCGTTTAGTGAATCCAGGATACCTGGTTCCGCGTTAATGTCCCTGCCACCCTGTATTTTTTTTTTGTTTTCCAGGAACTATTTTCCCGCGCCCCCTCGAACCAGCGCAGCGGTGTAATTGCGTAAAACACTATCAGTAGCAATAGGTTTCATTTTGACAGTTCAACAACATTCATTGCGTTATTCACGTTGTTGAGCAGACACGTTTTTCGAACATATGAAGCAATGGATTAGCAATATCTTTCAAAATGATTCAGATTAAGACTGATAGTGTGTTACGCAGTTAGAGTACAGTCCGCGTTTGGCATAGATTTTTTTCTACAAACTTTTTAAAACCATGGACTTCAATAGAAGTTCCGGATGTTCGTGCCACCAGCCCACGACATCATTAGAAGCTCTCCATTTAACTATCCTATAAAAATGATTTTACTTTATTTAAAAGCTTTGTTTCATTTTATTATTTAATATAGCGCTGTCTAATAGCCTGTTTTATATTTTTCCACACAAAGGAAGCCCTTATTTGTCTTAAAATCGGCAAAAACAAAGACTCCGAATATTTTTAATGTTCTCAGAATGCCAAGGACTTTAAATAAACTCGGCCAGTGATGTGACGCGAAAGTTACAACTGTTTGATTTCGCCCGTTGTAATATTTATAAATACTATCGAAAACAATTTGAGGTCAGTAAAATATGAACTTAGTTAACTACATTATAACAAAGAGAAAATAGACGAAGTTCGACCTTCAGATGGTTGCCGATTCGGAATTAAATAGTTGTTAGCAATCCTTGTCGATAATTATATTCCCATTTCTACAAAACAATTGGTTGTCAGTACCCCGGGCGCCACAGACTGTTATAGAAGTCGTTTTGTGACGTCATAAGCGTACGTCTGTCAAGGTCACTTTGGCATAGTGCAGCGCATTCTTCTTTCACTTTGCTTGTAACAATACTATTCTATTTTAGTAATAAGAAAACAAATAGTGAAATGAATGAAGAACTGGATTGGGATGAGCTTTTAAACATTTTACAAAGTGAGGAATCGGAGTCGGAGTATTTTCTGGAGAATGTTGAACCAGAACTTCTGGTTCAACGTTCTACAGAAAATATTCTGGTCCCGAAAATGTGTCTGAGGTATGTCGCAACTAGATAATAAATAACGTTTATTCATCAAAAAGTAATAATTCAATAAGTGAACTGTTCGGTGAGCCACAAACTATGTGTCGGTCGCTTGTAGGTATCTTCTGACTCTGAAGTGCGAATTTAACAAAGTTGTAAGGGTTACCTTACAGTTTGAGGAGATTATCATAAAACAAGATATAAGAGTTCAAATAAAATAAAATATTACTTATACTTATTTGTGAGATTCAATTCTGAATGCAAAATAAACATAATTGTTTATATAAGAAAGACCATAGACTATCCCTAATCCAAGTTGAATTGAACGTGCTCTGAGCGCCAAGGACTTAAAATGAAGTCAAAGAATGACGTCATGAATGAAATAGAGATTATTAGAGATGTAGGTACCTCATTTCTTATAGCTCTAATTGAGATAATATCTTAATTAGAGATAATATCTCAATTAAAGAAACAAATACATATTATGTATTTGTTTCTTTAATACTTATACTTGTTTCTTACTAGAGATACTGTGACATAAATCAAATATAGAAATATTTAATCAGTTTTTACTTCTATTCGTAAAATTATAAATAAAACATAACTTAACGCGTATAAATCTCATTTATCAATATGACGACCCTCATCACTACTGTTTACTGTATATTTCGTTATACATTTATAGCTTGGCGCCTGGCGAGGCATCGCGTTCTGTGGACGTTGGCGGTGAAAAGGGTTAAAACGATATTCAATTTTTGTCGCATATGATCTTCTAAGTAATTAAATCAGTAACAGGTTGACAATGCTTTAAGAT
Organism: Mesoligia furuncula; assembly: GCA_916614155.1. Lineage (NCBI taxonomy): Eukaryota > Metazoa > Arthropoda > Insecta > Lepidoptera > Noctuidae > Mesoligia > Mesoligia furuncula. The sequence goes on along the minus strand of OU744804.1, from coordinate 11,457,311 downwards.
CACTACATGACCTTAAAGCCAGGAACTATTAACAGAAACATTCTGGTGGACCTCGACACCGAGCTGCAGGCAGTCCAGGGAAGTTATGCATCCTTAGTTATCAGGCTAACCAGACATTTAAACGAAACGCCGACAAGGAACCAACAAGAACCGCTGTGGCACAGCTCCTATCAAGCCCGACATCCCTGTTCGAGCCGCCCAGCCGAATACTCCCGTACGTACCTATATATTTCCCGCCTACACTATACCACTAAGGCCGAGGACATCGTGGAGTACGTGTGCCAAGGGACCAAGTACAGGCCGAGAGTGCAGTTGCTTGAATCACGCCGCAACGTCAACTTCAAGGCGTTCGTGGTGCGAGTTCCTACATGCTACCTGCACCTCGTCATGGCAGAGGACTTTTGGCCGCAAGGTGTAATGTTTCGTCGCTTCCGCGGACAAGTGCCACACGAACGCACAAAGACAGTGCTCGAGTGAAGTGTTTTACTAACATAGATTTAAGTTTATACACTAACACACATTGTACTTTATAATATATATGTTAGTCTGTAAGGTATTTATCTATGGGCCAAAGTAGCCTGAAAATAAAGGTTTTATTATTATTATTATTTTATTATTAAGCCTGGACGGGAACGGCCTGCGCCTGATCATGGGGCCCTCACGGGACACTGCTCGCTAAACAAACTCTTCCACACAATAGGCATAACGGACAGTCCTTTCTGCAGGGCTTGCATTAAGGCTCCGTTGGGAAACCGTTGCGCATGTGTCACCCAGGACAGAAACGCTCAAGACACCCAGATCTTACATAGATGTTCAGAACAGACCAACAGATGGTTGGAATAACCACCGAAGGTCGACTCACCTAATGGTCCAACTGAATGACTAAATGCGGAAACCAAACCCTCTAATATAGAACATAGAACATAAACGTTCGCTCAGCAATTTTTCTTGACACTGATCATTTCGTCCGCTACATAGTTTGTACAGACGCCAGCACATCAAGCTACCCAAAACTGTCAAATTTTCCCAATCAACTTTAAACCTTATACTTTAGCGATCAAGTTGAAAATCTAATAAAGTAATTTGACAGATTGTAAAGATATGAGCAAGCAAATGTCCTCACTAAATTAATCAAATGTCAGTTGGAACTATTACTTAGAGAAGCACCAAATGCTCTTCTCACTAACCACTCATAACATTGATTAAACAAGTCCATAAAATTACTTTTTGAATTACGGAATACAATACGACTCCGGTGTAACACATAAGATTAGTAAAGTTGTGCAAAAATTCATGAGTACTTCCGCTATCTTGAAAATACTAGGAAATAAACAATTAATTGTGGAGCTTGGAGGAAGCCTATGTACAGCAGTGGATGTCTTTCAGCTGAAATAATGATGACGATGAAACCATTAACAAGAGGAAAATAGAGACCTCTTTTTACCCGACGGCGTCAGAAGGAGGGTTATGTTTTTCAAGTGTATGTACCTATGTATATTTCTTTGGCACAATCTGTAGCCTAAACGGCTTGATCGATTTCAGCTTGAGAGGAGCCGTTAGATTCGTCTTAATTGTGAGAGTGACACTGGGTATATCAAAATTTAAAAAAAATTAAAATGGCCGATTTTTGGAGCAATATGTCTTCAAATTTTTTTTTTAATAATTTGGGTAACGATGGAGTTCTTCGATTTCAACATCTATTCAAAGTCTATCCAAGTTACCTTGTTCAGAAAAAAAGTGAGCTGTTTCATACAAAACTTCAATACCTACTTGACCAAAATGTCTTCAAACAACTGATTTTTTTTTCGTGATTTCAGAGTTGGTCCCATAGTGAAAGTTGTTTATATTCATGGGTAGAACACCATGTGAAAATTTGGATGGTCTTTGAAAAGTAACCCTGTGTATTCAAAAAATATGTCTGCTCAACGCTCAGACCAACAAAAACAGATGGACAGCGCGCCACGAACATTAAAAAACTTTTTTACAAAAAAAACAACCGACTTCCAAAAACACTATAAATAAAGAGAAAAATAACTTTAATTTCGGAAGTCGGTGTCTTTGGATTTGTATTTTAGTTTTTGCCACCGACTTCCGAAATTAAAGTTATTTTTCTCTTTATTTATAGTGTTTTTGGAAGTCGGTTGTTTTTTTTGTAAAAAAGTTTTTATTTTTCACTTTTTAGCGGGTCAGTTTGTAATTTATCTAAGTTATAATAGCCTAATGTCAACTGCTTATCACCTTTTACAAAATATGCTTTTCTCGATGCATGGACGTTAATTGTTGAGGAGTTCTCCTAGTAAGAACCAGGAGAACTGGAGCTGATTGAGAAGTCACCATCAGCTCCACTTCACCATACGCATTGTAATGAGCATAAATTGCTTAGTAGCCATATTAAAGTAATCGAATCGCAACCCGTGAAATATTTGTCATTGAGTAGTGCCATTTGTGGTCTTCATCATCAGTTCCACTTTACCAAATCATAATTTCCGAGAGCAAATGCTCAAGTTACTTTAATAATAAAAACAAGGCAAGAAAAATTTTGCTAAGGGCCAAGTTTATGTTACGCTTAGTCGTGTAAAGACGCTGTACGACATTGTATTATGCGACTTGGAACCTACCAAATTGCTAAATAGACCACATGACGAAAAGGCATTGCGTGAAATGCAACGATTGAGGCTTTTATAAATCATCATCAGCCAATTGCAGTTCACTGCTGGACGTAGACCTCCCGAAGTTTGCGCCAACGTTCGCGATCCTCCGCTTCTCTCATCTAGCCACTACCGGCAACCTTTGTTAGTATAATTTTACAGAAGAAAAACTCGCAAAAGTATTTCACTTTAAGACGTATTTATTAGTTTTTAGACTAGATGCTGATAATCCTGGCTGCAGCATCAGGCCAACTTATGTCAACATTGCATTGAACTTAAAATTTAGTCTTGTTTAAAATGAGCCCAAACACGACTACGGTGCTGTAATTTCAAGGTTTGTACTTTTTCTGATGCTCGACTGGCATCAGCATCAGGTCTCTATGTACTTCGGTGTTCCTCATTAACAGTATGTTTATCCACACATCGAGCCCTTTTCAATGAGTCTAAACACGATATATCTGCTGTTAGTTGTCGAGGAGTTAGGTACTCTGCAGACTATCCTGACTGCAGCATCAGGTCATAACTTGATGATCATGAGACCAAATGTGGCAAATGCCCTATCAAACATCAAAACAATTTACTAAAACAGTCCTTGCCTGTTCGAGTAACTTCTTACTGTTAAGGAGTTGAACCTTCCATCATCAGCCCAGCTACCTGAGATGGTGACAACCGTACGCAAATACACAAGATACTTCATAAAATATGCGAAAAACAATAAGTGAGCCTATAAAATTTGAGGGTTGCTCTCGATTTCTCTAAGATCCCATCATCAGATCCTAACTTAGTGACAATGGGACCACCTCAGAACTATCTACTTTCGAACAAAAAAAGAATTTTGAAAATCCGTCGATAATTGGCGGAGTAATCGATGAACAAACATACAAAAAAAAAAAAAACATACAAACAGCCGAACATAGTACCTCCTCCTTTTTGTGAAGTCGGTAAAAACTGAAGCCACCTTTTTATCTATGTCTGTATTGAAGGCTTGCCATTTGTTAAATGTTTTCCCTATAATTTGGGGATATTTGTGCGAGTAGGAACTAGTATAATATTGTACGAGTAAGATATTGTTGAGTATTGGTATTAATTGGAAACCCAAAATATTCAATACATAAAAAAGAAAATAGGAATATAACTCGAAGTAACAAATCATATTTATATGTATGTATTAATCGAATGGGGAAATTTTAAATCGTATTATGGCAACCCCCGCACCTTATGTCACTACTTTCGTTCGTTGAGGTTTTTTGTTCCAAGTAATCTAAAATATAATATTATAGAAACGATATTATTTCAAGTACTTACAAGTGAAAAGTGATTCCGTGAGACTTTTTATGTGATTTGCTGTAGTTTTTGCAACTTTTCACTGCACAGGAAGGCATAATTATATTTTTTTGATCTATGTTAACTTGACGACGACTCGTGACGTACTAAGAGCGATGAGCATGGTTTTAGTGTAGGTGTGTGCGTGAGCGTGTATGTTTACTTGCAGGAGCACGGTTTTATGGCTTCACTTTTGATGTTCGCGGCGCGCCGTCTTTCTTTTTTTGTTGGTCTGAGGCTCAACAACGTGAATAACGCAATGAACGTTGGTGAACTGTCGAAATGTTCCATTCCTACTGTTAGTGTTACGCAATAACCCCGCAGTTATTCTGAACTGGAGATGCGTCAAATCAAACTTCCCCCTTTTGTGAATTCCTTATGTTGTCAATCTTTTTGATGGACCATTTCCGTGAACACAGATAACATCATACCCTAATCTTCAATCTGCCTGTCAAGGGATGGAGGACTCCCCTTAAATTCATTTCTTGGAGTGTTTATCGGGTAGATCCATTTAATGGACACTGTCGGCCGGAGATGTAGATGCATAAAGAGAATATACACGAGCGATTGTAGTGGAAATTGTCTTCCAGACAGTTATTACGCACATGGCACAAAATCGCATGGCACGTCAATTTTCTTCTGATATTGATTGAACCTATTCAAATTCTCAGCTTTAGCCTTATGGTGTGTCGGGATTACGGGGATAGGGCATACAATAATATAGCTTTGACCAAGGCCGTTTAGTGTAAATATTTTAGAAAATGTTTGTGCTATACTTACACTATTATTGAAAACCAGTTCTTTTTTTGTTCTTTTTTTTAAATCTCCATTTATTTACATAATCTATGCTAATATTTAAAATAATAATAATAATATGTACATTTATATGAAAAAATAAGTAAAATAATCATAGGGCATCAAAAAATTCGTCCGCATCGCTGTCAACAGGAACAGTGCCCAAAAGGTTAGCAGCATTGCCACGTTGAAAGGCAATGCTAATTCTTTGGCCAAGAAATAGGCCAGCCCTCTGGTCACGAGAAGAGTCGACTAACCGCTTGGCGATATCCCGAAAAACCAAGTGGGCACTCGGACCCCATGGCCCTAGTGTTTCAACCCCAAACGGCTGGAACATATAACTCCCAATCAGGTTGGAATATTTTCGCCGTTTGAGGTTTTCTGTCCCTGCAGCAGCCACCCCAGCACAGCCTACCATGCAAGGATGATGGGATGGCGCAAAGGTCACACACACCAAAGGTCTGCCTAACTTCCAGGGCATTATGGTCATCCCGTCTGGTCTCTTCCCTTCGTCGCGTGCCAGGCCGTTGGGTTCTAAAACAGCTGGCACTGGCGGTGACAAGAGCACGACGGATGATGTCATTAATGCTGGCGTGCCGTGCTATCCGGCCTGCGCTCCTACTGCAAGATAGGCCATGGTGTCCGAGACAGTCGACAGCTTCACCGCACTGACAGCGATGCGGAGCCCCGCAAGGAGCGCCCAAATGCAGACAGGTAGCGAGCCAGAAGGTGGTGTCACCCAGCAAGTGCCTATGTTGTTGCCTAAGACATTATTTGAATTATACCTACGTAAGTACTTTATTTATTTATTTATATATACTTTATTGTACACCACAAAAATACATAACATGAAAAAGATACATCAAACACTACAAAATATACAATGGGCGGCCTTTATTTTCAAAACGAAATGACATACTTTGTTATTGTAACATTAAAAGACATATTTCTATCTTCCGTGGAGGACAATCAAAATGGCATCAAGAGAGCGCCATTTCAACTTCATGAGTTAGCAGACATTGTAGTTTTTAATACTATGAGTGACAAATTAAATAAATATGCATATAAAGAGAGGTATACACATATAAAGAGGTATACACTTCTTCGTACCTAAACCACACTCCTACGCTGTTAGCAGTGCACTGTATGCGTCCTTGATGTTTCATTTTACCTAACAAATACCACAATAGTGAGACTGTGAGATCTTAGTACTGAAACAACTCACTGTTTTCCTTTTGACGCATTTCCGTGGTAAACACTGCTATAGAGTTTGGTATACAAGTGTTTTCACAAGGCTGATAATATTCATTGTAACATTTCGTATGAATAACTTTCTAAACAAAAGATACTCTTAAACCACTCGCACAAGAGGCCCTAGCACAAACGATTTGCACGATTTAATTAGTATGGTAACACACTTTCATACACTTATTTCTTTGAACACGTTTAGAACATCTGTGTCCGAACTAGATATAAAATATCTGTGTTTCAGACATCAGCGTTCTTCGCCTGATCTCCTCAAAACTTGGTTATTTTTTTTTGCAATAAGCACAACTAGTATCACCCATAGATATGAATAAAGTAAATAAAAATTAAGTAGTAGGTAAATGTTTGTGCGAAACATGTATTTACGTGTATTTGCGGTGCGCGTTAGGCGGGCACAGATGGTTCAAAACTCGGATATCTTTGTTCAAAACTAAGTTGCAGTAACTCTAACCTGCATATAAAGCTTATAATTTAGTTGCGTACAAAATTTTATAGTTCACCTTTTAGCCGGCAGCTGAAGGAAAATTCCAGAATTAGAATAAAGTCTGTATTCACGTTGTCGTCGTTGTTTTTCTTACAACAAAAATCTCTGATGACGCGACATACATAGAGCTGCAGATACATAATGAAATTCCACTTCACAAAGCTGTCGTATCACAGTTCGCACGAACTACTCTATACAATGATAGCTACCTACAGCACTTTTCCAACAACTTGGGTAAAAGGCTTGCGGTACCCTTTAATCGAATTTCTACAAACTTCTTTGTGGGAACTTGTAAAACTGGAATGTTGTAGTTTTGTGTCGTTGTCTCTGCAATGTAAAAGTTTGCGTGTTATTGTTTGAAACACCATGAGTTGTAAAAAAAAATTTTATTGCCATTCAGGTTGAAATTAATATGGGATATTTCGTCGTCGTCGTTTCAGCCGATAGACGTCCACTGCTGGACATAGGCCTCCCCCAATTTTGGGGGGGGGGGTTCGCCATAATCGCCACGCTTGGCAGGCGGGTTGGCGATCGCATGATGTGATCGCATTCGCGATATGGGATATTTGTTAAAGTAATCAAATAATCAAACAGGACGTGTTGTTCTTGTTGTGACTGTTATTATTATTATATTAATAAAGTATAATAAATGACAGTGGCATCAAATAGAATAATATTTACATAATCTATGCTAATATTTAAAATAATAATAATATGTACATTTATATGAAAAAATAAGCAAAATAATCATAGGGTATCAAAAAATTCGTCCGCATCGCTGTCAACAGGAACAGTGCCCAAAAGGCTGGCATCATTGCCACGTTGTACGGCGATGCTAATTTAATTTGTTAAAATTAGATTTCACAATTTAATAAAAAAATTACATTTTAACTTTGATTGATAGCAATCAACATTTGAACAAAATTTTGTTGGGCAGTAACGTAGAACATTTTAAAAATCATTTCTATGGGCTATTTATTTTGAATCTCAAACGTTCCTGAGTCGTCATTGGATTTGTATTAAATTTTATGATTGATTCACAATTTGAAAATCTGTACCTTACAGTTCACGTTCACAATAACAGAGTGTAGATTTCTCACAACATAAAATGTTACATGCAGCATTGCATGCTCACATAACAGCCTGTGACAACAAACTGCATTCCATTAGGTAATATATCATTGAAAATTCTCTAAATGTATTCAAACCATTTTAAATTACCTATTCATTACTAAAATGTGGTTTACAGCAGTGCGGTAACGAAATCCATTAAAACACAGTACCAGTAAAAGACATACCAAGTATAGTTTCAAACTGAAATGGGAAAGAAGCCTTTTAAAAACGAGCACACAATTTTCTTCAGATTTCATTTAATGCAAAGTTGGTAAAGATCCAATTTGAACTTGACCGATCCCACTAATTGCATTTCTACCAGCGAATTCAAGACTGCTTTTTTTGAAAATTACTCTGTGTAGTCGTAGCCGCCCCGTTGTCGGAAGACCGCGAAGTTTAAATACCGCGTTCTTTGTACCAGTGGAGCCAAAGAAGTAGGAAACTCTTTGGTACAAGAAATTATTCATTAGCTTTCGCGGCGCGAGGCGAGGCGCGCCTGCCACGATACGTCCATATTCTCTCTAATTACGCTCTCGTTGTAGCTGCTCTTGCGCAAACAATGTTTAATTTAATGATAATTTGGAACACAAAATTAAATATTATTTTCCTCGTTTTTCAGTCAAACGGTTATGAATCTGTTCCCTTTTTCGTTTGTTTATGACGTTTTAGTTAAACATTTTTGAATTCAATCAATTTATAATTAAACTAAGTTACTTATCTCATAATGTTTTCAAGTTGTTTCAGTTTTATTATTTTATTTAGTTTTAATCATATGAATAATTTTTTTACTAAACTAAGGACAAAACAAATGGCGACACTTTAGCCCTGGATTGAAAGAGCCGGAAGTCATGGGGAGAGGCTTTTGTCCAGCAGTGGGGTGATGCAGGCTAACGGTAACAGTAAACTAAGTGCTGGTTTTTCGATAACTATTAATATATTTTTTATACAAAAGCTGTCAAATGGCTAATTTAGTCTTCATTTAAGAGATATCTAAAGTATTGACCAAATAACTTTTATCTGAAGAATATAAATGGAGGTATGACATAATTTCTATACCAAAACTCTCACACTGTCATATTTATTTATCATATAAAACTTATTGCCGATTGAAAAATCAGCACTAAGTAGAATTTTGTTTTAATTTACCAATTCTTAATCTAATCTTTGTATTTACCTAACAGTAACAGGATCATTTTCGATTACGTCTACTTACATAGCTCCCAAACCCGTTATCAAAAACTCTGAACACGCGCAAAATATATTACCAATATTCATGGTGTACCCATGATTCATCGACGTGTGTTGATAAACGGCATCATATTTTATAGTAGAAAAATAATGAGATCGATAAGTTTTCATTGTTGAATTCGAAGCATGGACCGTATACACATAACGCGACGCCATAACGGAAATTGGATAATAAATCTCTCTGTTTTACTTTGTAATTTAAACATAATTATTTCACAATCTTGTAATTCAAACAACGGTACGCTCAGAAACAATTTCCAAATATTTCATCTTCGTGAAAATTTATCATGTTTTTTTTTATTTGTACTGAATTTATTTTAGCAACTTTACCAGATTTGCCAGATGACTGGCCTTGTGAATGGAATTCCGGAGAAATACCGTTCGTCTTTAATTTTTATTCACTAGGTGAGTATGAATGGAATCGGGCTTGACACTGCTGCATGTCAGACGATCAATGAGCCAAACTTACGATCAGTGGATCCCGCTTAAGAGCGTTTACGCCGTACGGCATTTCATAAAAACTTTCAAGCCCTTGTTTTCGAAATGAATGAACCGATTTTAATGAAACTTCATACGCATAAGCAGGGTACAAAGGTCTAAAAAGTTAGTAAAGAACATTTTCGAAATGTCTTAATTAAAAAAGATAACTGGAAATCTGTTTCTATGGTAAATTTAAAATCGGTCTAATTTGACTGTAACACAATTTTTCGCAAATTTTCTTAACTTGCTTTTCAGACATTTGTATCCTGTTTACGCATATGAAGTTTCATTTAAATCGGTTCATTCATTTCGAATAACAAGGGCTTGAAAGTTTGTATGAAATGCTGTACGTCGTAAACGCTCTTAAGCGGGACCCTAAAATACTGAAGTCCCGAAAAACACAATCTGATAGTTTGTTATGTTAATATACTTTGGAAATCCTTCACATATTTATAATTTGTTTTTAGAAGCTATACTTTTCATTATGATCTCATTTCTATTTATATTATTTACTTAGTCTTAGTTTTAGTTTTTTTAAGTAAGTGGGCGAAATTGCAATGTTGTTCGTCTTTTTATTATTTTACTTTTTGTTATTAATCTTAAGTTTAAGAAGTATCTTGCCATAAAAATTGTAGGTTCCAGTCTTTAGTTTAGTTTTGTTATTATTATGTCATCATCATCAGCCGAAAGACGTCCACTGCCGGACATAGGCCTCCCCCAAGCACCTCCACTTCGACCGGTCCTGTGCTTCCCGCATCCAACAGGTTCCTGCGTCCTTCACAAGGTCGTCGGTCCACCTTGTGGGAGGCCTTCCAACGCAGGTAACCGACATAGCCCGAAGAATTGCCAAACTTAAGTGGCAGTGGGCAGGGCACATTGCTCGCAGAACAGATGGCCGATGGGGCCGAAAGGTTCTGGAGTGGCGACCGCGTACCGGAAGACGTAGCGTTGGAAGGTATTATTATGTGTGATCACATATTTCTGAGATTGCTGGTAAACCTGTAATTGGCGACTGTGTAAGACCGAGACTTTTGTGATATATAGTAGTTAAGATAAAGTATACATAGAAGCTGTTGGTGTACCTTAATAAATAAATAAATACCATTGTATAAGCTACCTCTGGTTCGCACATAGCACATTTCTACAAGTATTTTACATACAAACAGAATTTATTCCCAGTAGATTTGCGGTAAGACCTACATCCAGTAAACTAGAAACAAGTAGTTGTAACAATTACTCGATTGTTTGATTCGTTTCGTCTGAACCAACATGAATATTTTAAGCAGCCTCTGGGAATACTGTAGTAGTCACACACAGTGAGAGAACTCCTTTGTAAATGTTTAGACTGTTTGTAGGAAACCTGACATTGTTTGTAAGATAAATTGATTGAACCGACCTCTTCTTGGTGGGGCACTATAAGAACTCATTTGCTTATGACTATATTTCAATAGTGACTGCTAAAAATAGTAAAAAATAATAACATTATTATTTAGTCGACAAGTGGTAAACGAAATACAAAAGTAAAAAACATGTTTGATACTTTACAAAAAAATAATAATAGCCTCCCGACCGAGTTCGGTCACGCTGGCCAATCTCAACAGAGATTAGCCAGGTACGCAGGAGATATTATAGTGCACAAGTGATTGCGTAAACGCAGATGCACTGTCTGTTCCTTTTGGTACTCTCATATTCCGATGGGACGCCAACCCCGTACGACCGGGGAGAGATCAGGCGCAGGACCATCGGCTTTACGTGCTTTCCGAGGCACGAGGGTATTAAACCGCCAACTTCCAACCTCCGGACTGTTACTACGACTATTGGAAAACCCGATAACACTTTTTTCTACCCGGGAATCAAATCCATGACACCACGCTCAGCAGTAGCACTTGCATCCACGAGATTAACGGGGCAATCAACTATAAAATATACCATGGACGGCCATTAATTATGTTATTGGAAAGAGATTTTTAGATCGTATTATATGGTTACTAGCGATAATACATCTGAATCGGTTCAGGCATCAGGCAGGATCAGCTATGATGAAATCAAGAAAATGTTTGTGTGAACGACGATTATTGTATTGCCAATGAATCTGTGAGATTGTATAGATCACCTTTATCTCGCGTATTAATATTTTGCATGCAAATGATACAAAATTCTGTATAGCTAAACATGTGGACTTTATATCAAAACCAGACTGTAACAACTTTATACCAAGTCTAAGGCAAATTATAATAATAAACCATTTATTTTCAGGTTACAAAGACCCATAGATGCATACCTTAACCTAAGTATACATAATAATATAGTAGCAATTTGTTAGTAAATAAAACTTAATAACTATGTTAGTATCACTTAGTTGCACTAAGTCTTTGTGCGTTCTGGTGGCACTTGTCCGCGAAAGCGGCGGAATACCACATCCTGCGGCCAAAAGCTTTCTTACATTACCAAGTGCAGGCAGCATGTAGGTATGCGCACCACGAACGCCTTGAAGTTGACGTTGCGGTGCGACTCCAGTAACTGCAGCCTCGGCGTGTACCTCGTCTTCTGGCGCACGTACTCCACGATGTCCTCCGCCATAGTAGTTTAGTGTAGGCGCAAATAAAGACTTATCTTATGAAACTCCACACATAAATAATGATAATTTTTTCACAGAATTTTTGTGTATGTCTTTCAGGCCAAAAACGTCTGAGAAACATTGTGAAACAAGGGCACAGCTACTTAGAGAGACGGTCCTGCTTGAGGTTCGTAGAACAAAATCCGATAGAGGCAGCCAAAAAGAAAAACTTTACGTTTCTCTACTACAACTTTTCTGGGGTTCTTGAGAGCTGCTGCTTGCGATTCTTTCACAAACCTAAAGGACGACGCGTATGTTTATACAATAATATTTTTTATATTCTTCATGTTGTGTACACACGGCTACACATGAAGCTATACATTTCCAGTTTTAGCTGAACTCACATTTTATAGAAAGAAAAGAAAGAAAATTCGTTTATTTGCGGTAAACATGACGCAATAAAGAACATAAACAAAAAAATAAGAATGGGTTGGGGGAAACATGCGTCACATCCACGCAAAAAAGGTTATGGGGGGGTGGCGTTTAGGTTTTTCGTGTAATCAGAAGTCAGCTTATACTGGTTATGTATAGCTTGATGTGTAGCCATTCGTACTACATACCTACTTATACTTTGTCAACCTCGTAATTGATTTACCACCTCAGAGCCAGCCAGATAGAAAATAATAATGGGAAACTGCTTAACGCATTCCGCTAAGAAACATCGTCGTTTCAGCCGATAGACGTCCACTGCTGGACATAGGCCTCCCCCAATTTTGGGAGGGTTTGCCATAATCGCCACGCTTGGCAGGCGGGTTGGCGATCGCAGTATGGTATGATGGTGGAATACATAGAGAACGCTGCTGCCCATTCTCCGGTACGACCCTTAGTCGCCTTTTACGACACCCACGGGAAGTAAGGGGTGGTGGTATTCTTTAAGTCCGGCACCACACAGACACTAAGAAACATTGCTAAAGTGTATTCAAACTTATGTATCAAATTTATATTTATTTCAAGTTAAACAAATATCAACTTTATAAATAAGATGATTTCAGAGTAACTAGCACTGTTGAAAAAGTTACAAAAACGCTTGAAGTTGTAGCGTAAACTGAACTTTGTTGTGTTGGATTTAATGCTATTTTTCCATAAACTCATATTTCTTTACATTTTTGGGAAATGAATCGCGAATGCAGATTACATTATGTCGCGATTCGAGTAGCGGACCATGATGAGAGTCAGTTGAATTGTGGCAATCGGAACAAAATATCGCCATGCAAGACACGAAGACGATTGATGTTACTTTTATTTTCCAGCTGGTCCTAATAACTCCAGTTTGTGCTCTGCCAGCGGAGGTAGCGCACGCGACGCTGCATGGTATGGGCTTAACACATAAGAAACATGAACCGTTCAGTGAAACAGTCGCAAGAGCAGCACTATTCCCTAAAATATGCCACAATGCACTGCAGAAGAGCATGTTTTTCGATAAAATGTCCTAGTATTTTCATTGCCCATCATCGAATTAGCCTGTCTCAACTATATTGAGGTCAGCTTCCAGTCTAACCAGACCACCAGCCGATCCCGTTTTCCATTCCACATATCACTCGTATTTGTAATTGTAAGTAGTTAGAGGCAGGGAAATTAATTGTTTAGCATATTGACTACCAAGATAAATTGCCAAAGTATTCAAATTACAACTGACATTCTTTGACAGTGGCATGAAATGACTGTAACTCGGCGAATGGACATGCCAATTTGATAAACAATAAAATTATTTTTTCTAAATGCACTCTCGGATAAGTAATTAAGCGTCGATTGTCGATGGAGTTCTTTGTACAAAAAATATTTTATAGGCAGCTGGAATATAATTTTTATCTTACATAAATATCTTTTACTATATTGCGAGATTTGTGTCTTTCCCTGTAAGTAGCCAGAAAACGTTTCATTTTTATAAATAAACAAATAGAAGATTCAATGCCACCATCGAAACGAGGACAAAGTGAATGTTAAGCCACCCATTAATGGAATCAATTCGGGTTTCAAACAAACGAATGGTTTATGTCCCTCTTAAAATCACGACAAACTATTTTTTTAAATGTTTTCCCTGGAATAGGATAAGCTGACAAACTAGGAAAGTGTTTTGGCTATTCCTTTCCACGAAATCACAGTTTGGAGAAATTTTCATCTGGACTGAAATGTGCTTTTGTATAGACTTGTCACCTGTTTGAATCCTTGGAAAGCCGCTTTTGTTTTTTTCCTATCGAATTTTGTTTAAATGGTGGTGCGGTTACAGTTCATTCACAGTTGTCAGTGGTCAGTGGGTCGTCTTAGGCAGCAACCCAATAGCAACCTTATTGTAAAGATTTAATAAAGATCATTGTGAATTTGACAGACTTGTCAGCAACCCAACAGCAACCTTATGGCAACGGTAATAAAGATCAATGTGATTTTGACAGTGATACAAACTCAGAGGTACAGACGCCAGCACATAAACCTACTACAATCTGTCAAATTTCTTTACTAGATATTTTTCAACTTTATCGTTAAAGCATTAGGTTCCAAGTTGATTGGGAAAATTTGACAGTTTCGGGTGGCTTGATGTGCTGGCGTCTGTGCCTAACTGCGAACGGACTGTATCAATACACGAATTAATAGGAGCGACCCAGAAGTCAATAGCGCAAAACCCAACTGTCAGCGTTCTTTTAGTGTCAGGTGGTATATTGTTCTGTCATCTGACATTGTGCTGAGCTGAGACCCTTGGCATTGACATTCTTCTACTTCGTCTTCTTCGTGTCGCTGGCACGACAGTTATTCAAATTTTGTTGGCACAAAACTTCATCACTCCACAGCGTTATCGATGGCAGCGCAGAGGTCACTTTGGCTGCATGTTTTGGGGCACAGAGGACAGGATAGGCGGTGGAGCATAGTTCATTACAATTTATAAGAACCACATTCTTTCTGTTTTTGATAATTTATAGGTGAATTTTTCTTTCCTTCTTACTAGCAATCGCATTTCGACTGACAGTACAATCAGAAATTTTAAGACTATAACTTTTAAAACAAACATACTTAAGATAACAAACAATACACACAAAATCCTACTCATCAACGACTTGAATATGTAATTTGAGACACGTCCGAAGTCTCTTGTGCACTTGCAGCGACTTCGTTCATTAGCCAGTCGGGAATAAGTCGCGAAGTTTTGCTAACTTGATTACTCGGAGCCGGGAATTAACACGCTTGCCGAAACAACGCGCCTAGTAATGCGAATATTTCGCAGTCCTCGAGATGAGCGCTCTCGACTTACGATGTATGGAATACTTAGTAGGGATTTGGAGTACATACGAGGCAAGTTTGGTTTGACGAGTTTTTAGGAGGACAAAAATCAAGTTCACACAAAACTAAAACAACAAACAGAAACAAAACGAGTAAGTAAAAGATTGATGAATATGAATGTATATCAGGAGCGGAAGACCAAAGAGAAGATGGATGGTTTGTGTGAGGAATTGTAGTATGGGTGTAGAATAGAATAAGAGTAGAATTTTGCCTATGTTTGTATGTGTAAGGAAAGTTCTAGGAAAATCATCTACTTTTACAATATTTGTAAATAATTTGTAAATTTATGTGCACCAATGATATTATAATTGCTTTTAATGTCATTGGTGAGCACCATGTATCTATCACATAATTGCCTGTCATTGCTTTATTTTCAATTCTTTTTAGCTTTTGTTGTAGACTAATTTTATTCTACATGCATCGTCTTCACATAATATAATTATATTATGTATACAAAACCTTGTAAAACATTTGAAAAGAGTAACGTACCTACCATACGAAAACTGCCTTTTGGAATGGGCGACTAGAATCAATTCTATTTTGTTGTAATTTTTGACGTTCAAAAGTGCCTTTAATGTGCCTATTTAAAATAAATGATTTGACTTTGATTTATGTGTAAGTAGCCTAAGTCTATATATTCGTATACTCAATTACACCTATCCCGACATGGCGACCCTTCTTTCGGGCAAGCCGCGGATAATGGTCATGTCGCGTTACAGTTGGCTTCATTTCTAATTGATGCGAAATTATTCGGAAAAGCAAGATGTGTCAATCAGAGAAGAGGTTTTTCTAGCTCAAAACGCAGCCAGTGTTGGATATGAAAGTAAAATGAGTGTATTATCGGCTGACAGGGGACAAAAAAACGTTTTGCGCCAACTCCAATTAACACGGGAGGGTAGAAAGATGGGAGTACAAAAATAACATTGGTATAAAATTATTCTTATATACAGTTCATCTTACCAGAAACTTTGTATGGAAAGATTGAGTATTTTTTTTCCTTTGGGAATCGCCAAAAATGTAGCACAAGAGGGACGTTCGTTTTATTGGAGATCCCAGAACCTTCACAAAATAAGCTAAACACGGCGACTGTCTCGTGGGTAGAAATCCGACTCCGCCATCTCCAGACAGAAAGTTCCTACGACGAATTTCACAACAAAAAAGGCATTTCTAAAAAAACCTACAGTAAGTTATTCTTAAAAATTGCCCCGAAAAGTTTTCTAACCTTCGCCTAACCGGTTAGTACATCTACCGTGCTTCAGAGGACAGTCAACTACTGACGTATTGCTGTTAACTACTGTCGCGGCAATGTACCAAGTCTCTACGCAGCTTTGTTTTACATCTTTTGTCTTGAAATTATTACTCCTTTTGTTACCTATTCTGTGGCTCAAGGTAAATACTCCAAGCCGGGATGTTTTACATCGTAATTAAGGAGTATTGATTTGGTAGCAATTTGCGCCTTGTTTGAAACACTGGGTGGTAATTTAAGTCTCATGATTGCTTCAACTAGAAGCCGACTGCACAGTCTTGTATAGCGATATCTACTGGCTCAATTCAGATTAGAATAGAATAGAGATATATTTTGCAACTATGGATAATTATAGGGTAGGTATAAATAACTGTTAATCACACTAATATTATAAAGGCGAAAGTTTGTGAGTGTGTGTGTGTGTTTATATGTTTGTTACTTCTTCACGCTCAAACGGCTGGACCAATTTTGATAAAATTTTGTATGGCGGTAGCTGACACCCTGGATTAACATATCGGCTACTTTTTATCCCGATATTCCCACGAGATCAACATTTACGCGGGTGAAACCGCGGGGCGCAGATAGTACATAATAAGTGTTGTAATACATTAAAGCAGCCATATTTCACCATTCGGCAGGCTACATCTATATTATTAACATTCAATTAAGTTTAACCTTTAACCAGATCAATCAATCCAGAAGAATTCAAGCCATTCTTTTCTCTGATAAAAACTCAGTCACGTTTACAAAATCTACTCTTAAACGGCACTGTTGTCAAGTCTTCCGAACCACTTGGTAATTTATTGTAAACTAGCTGCACCCCGCGGTTTCACCGCCCATATGTTAATCCAGGGTGTCAGCTATCTCCATACAAAATTTTATCAAAATTGGTCCCGCCGTTTGAGCGTGAAGAAGTAACAAACATATAAACACACACACACAAACTTTCGCCTTTATAATATTAGTGTGATAATTGGGGCTATACAGTACACTTTTGCGCACCAAAGTGTTAAAATAAAACATAATTATTAGTATTAAATAATAGACATGGAGAAAATGGCACAAGACATGCAGGGAAATAAAGTTTTTCACCCAGCCATGGGACACGAACTAAGATACATAACAAAAAAAACATCACACTAATATTATAAAGGCGAAAGTTTGTGTGTGTGTGTTTATATGTTTGTTACTTCTTCACGCTCAAACGGCTGGACCTATTTTGATAAAATTTTATATGGAGGTAGCTGACACCCTGGATTAACATAGTAGGCTACTTTTTATTCCGGTATTCCCACGGGATCGAAATTTATGCGAGTGAAACCGCGGGGCACAGCTAGTCAAGCACAAAACCTCCTTGCAGTCTTGAAATAACTTTAAAAACCGGCCAAGTGCGTGTCGGGCCATGCACAGTGTAGGGTTCCGTAGTAGCCCGTTATCACAATGTAGTACGATTCTGTTGTTCTTTATTCTGAATATAAAAAAAAAACATATTTTCTTTTTCATTGCAAGTCTTTACCCGTTATAAACAAGAAACTACTTCATCTTAGTCACTTTAAAACATTAATGCTAAGGATTTTGTATTTGGTACAAAATTATCCAACACTCAAGTTCGACGACTATTACTGCTATTATCTTGACCGCTATACTTTTCCTTTAAAGTTCATGAAACACATTTACGAGAAGCACTATCATCGTGAATTTTTCCAGATTTTTCAAGCCAGCAGTTTAGGTTTTAGAGCGGGGGGGGGGGGGGGGGACGCCCAGGACGCCCTACTGGAACAAAAAATAGCACTTTAAATTTGAATATTTCGTAAATGGCGCATTAATAGCAAACCCTAAGTTATTTTAGAAGACCTATTCAACGATACTCCACACGATGGGGTAGACAAAAATATTCATCCCCACTTCACGTGTAGGGGAGCTTTCTAGTACTAAAGGTCTCTTAGCAAAACCTCGGACAGACAGATAGACGGACTTGACGAAACTATAAGGGTTCCTTGTTGGAACTACGGAACCCTAAAAAACAGCTGTTTATTTCGAGCAAACCATAGACAAGAGCGCGTGTCTATGGTTTGCTCGAAATAAACAGCTTATCATATCCAGCACCGGCTGCGTTTTGAGCGAGAAAAAACTCTTCTTTGATTGACACATCATGCTTTTCCGAATAATTTCGCACCAATTAAAAATGTGTCTGTGTGGTGCCGGACTTAAAGAATTGCACCACCCCTTACTTCCCGTGGGTGTCGTAAAAGGCGACTAAGGGTCTTACCGGAGAATGGGCAGCAGCGTTCTCTATTTATTCCACCATCATACCAAACTGCGATCGCCAACCCGCCTGCCAAGCGTGGCGATTATGGCAAACCCCCCCAAAATTGGGGGAGGCCTATGTCCAGCAGTGGACGTCTATCGGCTGAAACGACGACGACGAATTAAAAATGAAGCCAACTGTAACGTGACATGACCATTATCCGCGGCTTGCCCGAAGGCAGGGTATATAGGGATAGGTGTAATTGAGTATACGAATTGATGTATAATACTGATCTTTATTAGCAAACCATAGACACGCGCTCTTTCAAAGCCTAAAAAGTATCCAAGAGCTTATAAATTCAATAACAATACACACTTAGCAGTTACTTGACACGTAGTTATACATAGAAACAATGATTATTATACAACACGTAGGTACTAGATTCTCAAGACTTACTCAAAATGAGACTGCGATAAGTGCTCCGGCTCGATTCCAATTATTATTTTCTTCATTTTTCTTTTTCAAAGGTTATTATTGTGTATGCGGTGTCTTATTTAATTAATTTATCATTCTGAAATCTCGTTGTTTATCTGCATTTTAATAATATTTGTTGTTTCATAAGAAGGTGTCTTTTGATTATTATTGTCTAGATATATCTTATTTATTTTGTATCAATATTAAAAGAAGTTACAATAACTTTAGCAAACTTGATACCTATCTATGATTTGATTGGGTCTTCAAAACTGGGAAACACTTCATGCAAATTAACATAAAATAATAAAAAGAATGAAAGAAAAATGCGTTTATTGTCATTTCAATAAATACCATAACACAATAAAATAGTGCCGGACTGGAGACCGAGACCTGGTAGTGGAAGTGTGTGCAGACAGCCGATGAGGTGGACTGACGACCTGGTGAAGATTGCTGGATGGCACTGGCCTAGAAAGACTGGATGGATGCCTACATTCAGCATTGGGTGGCGAAAGGCTGAAGAAGAAAAAGGAGAAATAGCATAACAACAAACTCAAAGCATTTATTTCAATTAAACCATTAACAGGCACTTTTGAACTGTCAAGAAGTCGGTCAGTCAGAAAATATGAAGCCAGTTGCCAATTACAAAGCGTAGGTACCTATGGAGAAAAACGGGCAAGAAACTCCATGACCTCTCTTTTTAAATTATATTTTACAAAAATATTAGTTAGGTACATCATTACTTTTGAATTTGAAATTATATAATGTGAGAACGATGTAAATAATTAAAAAGACGTACGACAACAACAACTTGTTTAATGTTATTAATTACCTATTCTAGGCAATTTTGAAATAAAGTAGTAATACAATTTAAGCAGTAAAGATATTAAATCATTCGTTTTATTAACATAATATCATTTAGGTAAATAACTTATAAATATAACAAAGTGAAAACAACATCATAACAATATCAGTAAGGTCGAGGACGGTTTCGAGGCCAAATTATTTTGATAACAAACAGCCAATATGAGATCAACTGCAATTGGTTAAACACAGAAACAAAATGGGGGTTATTAGCAGTGATCGGAATAGGCTGAGTATATTTGCCTAAAGTTTAAAGAACAGAGACGAAAATGGGAGACTACGGTTCTTCCAATGTACGGCGGCGGTCAAAATAACGCTGTTTAAAGCATATTGCATGTCGCTGTACTCGGGGAGCCTGTGGTTCAGCTATACCCAAAAGGCCTACAATGCTCTGCGGATCCAGTATAACAACGCTTTTAGAGTGTTGTTGCGTCTGCCTCGGTTCTGTAGCGCGTCATCTATGTTCGCTGAGGCACGTACCGACTGCTTCAATGCTGTGCGGCGTAAGAGAGCGGCCTCGCTCTCTTACGCCGCTTTAAACTTTAGGCAAATATACTCAATATTTGCCTAAAGTTTAAAGAACAGAGACGGAAATGGGAGACTACCTTATGACAATTTTTTTTTTACCGGTAAATTTACTGGAACTTTAATTATGTAACTTTCAATATCTTATTTTATCAACAAATATTTAAAAAAATATATATTTTTAATATTGGTTACTTTATTTATCAAAAAAAAAAATTGCCATAAGGAAGTCGCCGATTTCCGTCTCTGTTCTTTAAACTTTAGATAAATATACTCAGCCTATTCCGATCACTGGTTATTTGATAGGTTAATTCTGTCGTAGCAACAAGTTTCTTCCCTTGCGAGTACACTAACCTGAATTCTATGTCCGTAAAAATTGCAAATAAAATACCCCTTTTCAGGTCAGCCTCCATAATTAAAAATGTTCACAATCTAATCTCAATCTCATCTCAGGGACAATCAATGTCAGATTCATCATAACATTTGACTCGGAAGTACCTCTGCTTTCATGAACCCCATCCCAATTTACAATTTACCCCAGTCTTGGGGGCGCACGGTCCTCAGACGGTCTTATTAGATATTTTTCTATTGCTCTTTATATAATAACACAAAATCGCTCAGTAGCAATCCACTGAATTACTGCGTGAAAGAAATGTAATTTTCTCAACGTTGCTGTTCACTGATTTTTCAATTTAACGGTTTGTTGTGAATAGACTCGTTATGCAAGAAAACTAATAAAAGTACCTACAGTTCTTGAGTAAATGCTGTGTTTAGATATTAGTCGTTAGTGCGCGTCTGCTGAGAGTGTGGTCCTGGGTTCGATTCCCGGGTCGGGCAAAGTATTATAGGGTGTTTGTTAAACCACCCGGAGTTTGAAGTTGGTGGTGAGATACTCCCGTGTCTCGGAAAGCACGTTAAGTCGTTGGCCCTGCGCCTGATCTCTCTCCTGTCGTGTCGGATTGTCGTACCATCGGGATAAGAGAGTGTGGGAAGAGAGAGTGCACCTGTTTCTGCGCACACACGTGTGAACTATAATATCTCCTGCGCTAAAGGCTGATCTCTGCTGAGATTGGTCGCCATGACCGAAATTCGGTTTGGAGGACTATATACAGGGTTATTGGTAAAACATTAACAAACTCTTAAGAGGTCATTGTACTCATCATTATGAACAACTTTTACTGTGGGACCAAACCTGAACTCGCGAAAAAAATCAGCTGTGCCCTACATTTATGTTCGTATAACTCGTCAAAATGTAGGGAACAGCTGATTTTGTTTTCGCGATTTCAGGTTTAGTATATTTATAATTAATAAATTGCTGTTACTAGAAGCCTGAAAGTCTACTACCTACTACCAGTCTTACCAAGGGGTTGTTCCCAAAGTACTCCAAAAAGAGTTCCCAAACTACTCCATGAAAAATATAATATTTTTAATTAGGTTTCATTCTACTCCATGATAACATTAAAATGTTCTCAAAGTACTCCACTCCATTTTAATCAAAAAGAGGAGATAAAAGGGTAGCTGACGTACAGTTAGGCTCAAAAGCCTTGCAAATATATTTTTAAGTACTTATAAAGAAATTTTTAAATAAAATACTATAATATATTACAACAATAATTTTGAGTCTCATATTTTTTTTTTATTCAACTATTAAAAATATTCAAAAATCAACTGACAAAATTAAAAAAGTGGGGCTCTGGATTTAGATTTCTAAAAAACATGAAAAACAAATAAATAAAAATCTGAAATGATATCTGGCAACTAAGCCTAACATAAAATATTTTCCAAATTCGGCCAATAAAAATTTGAAATTTTACCTAATATGGTAAAAAATACTTATAAACCTAAAAGTCACAGTCTTTCTTTCTTAAACACAAATTTTGAATCCTAATAAAAGTTTCAAATCAAGTTACTACATATGATAAACTAATGTAATTATTTCAAATATATAGAATCAGACTTAAACTATTTTGAGACATCTACCTACAATCAAAGGACCATGAGTCATTTTGGGTCCACTTTTTCAACATTGTTGAACAGTGATGAATTATATGTCATATGAACGTTCTTAAAATGAACTTTATTTCATTACTAGCTTCCGCCCGCGACTCCGTCCGCGCGGATGTCGGTCTTCGCGTGGATGGTTTATTTCTCCATTTTGAGTAACTCTGACAATGACATCTTATAAATATCTATTGGACCCAAATACGGCTAAGCCTATAATAATTAAGGAGATTTTGGTACTGGGTGTAGGTCTCAGATTCCCGTGACAGCATGTGACGTTCACGGTCACCAGTGAGGCGTATATCCCTTTCAGTAAATGTTTCAGAGGAGCGAGATAGTGAGTGACGTTGACGATCAGCACTTAACCTCAATTCGCGATCGGCACTGCTTTCACGTGCTCTTGCTTCAGCCGTTCCGTCTCGCATGCGGTTTAACCGGGATTCTCGCTCTTCAGTTGATTCTTGTGATCTAGCTAGTCTCATTCGCCTAGCATTTTTCGATGTTTTAGTAAGAGAAGATCGGTTTCTGGCAGGCATCGTGTTACAATAAAACTGTCTTAAAAATATACAGAAATACAATGAAATGAGATGAGAGAGAGAAATATGAGATTAATAACTAACCTACTTTACCTTATAACCTAATTCCTATACCTATGTTTCCAAAGATAAACAAAAAGAAAATAAAATACCAACCTAAATAAACCAATTTACGATGAAAACTTAAACTACGTACGTACTATAATATTTACAAAAGTATTTACAAATAACTGATCGGAACAGTAATCAAAAAGGTCGCGCTGAAAAGCACGGTTTAAAATTACACGCATACAATATTAATTCCACGGACGACCGCTCGCCACACTGGACACGTCCGCTCGCATCAAAATTCAGAATTTATATGCATCGCGCGGCGTTTTTTTTTTTTTTTTGAATGGCATCTCGTAGGTGTCCTTGAGAGGTCGTGACTACTTAACCGGACTATCCTGTGGTTGCCTTAAGTAAACTCAAAGCCTCCAGCCAGGGGCAAATGCAACGTGTGTTCGCGGTTCTACAGAACAACGTCCATGAATAAAACTGAAAAATAAGATTTTTTTTTCTACGTATTTTTCCAGGATAAAAAGTATCCCATTTTATGCCCAGGATAATAAGGTATAATTATACCAAGTTTCATCGAAATCGAACCGTTAGTTTTCACGTGATGCCTGCATATACAGACAGACAGACAGACAGACAAAAATTTTTTTAATCACATATTTGGGTTTGGTATCGATCCAGCAACACCCCCCGCTATTTATTTTTTCAATATTTTCAATGTACAGAATTGACCCTTCTACAGATTTATTATATGTATAGATATGGCGTTTTAGTACGTTCAAAAACTGATAACTGGATTGCATATTAGATAATTTGCAAAGTGTTCATTCAAAAGTGCCCATGGTCCTTTAAAATAATTTGTTGTAATGATTGCAGCACTGTGCTATTTTTCTATTCTTAACTGCTTTACAATCAAAGCCAGTTTCAGATCCCTGTTTATAGATTGTCGATTGTCTACTCTGGGACTGCAACAATAACGTTCGAAATAAACAGCTTGTAAGGGTCATTACCATTACCATAGATTATTGCACAACACAAACCATTCAAATCTATTATGTGATTTCCATGGTAATTGAGTTTTATTGACGATAACGTCAGACCTAGAAAAAATATTTCTAGTCTTCTTTTAATTTGTTTTCAACACACTTGCTCGTAAAGTGGCTCTTATTGAACCGCTTTTAGGTCCATAATGCAGTGTATTAAAAACGCGTGCTTTTTCTTTACATTAATCCACATGTGCTTTATTTCCACAGATAACTATTTACTAGTCGGAGATGCGCGCTTTTTTAATCTCATCAATTCACTTTTTTTTTTTTAATAGTCTGTATTGTCCTTGGTCCCAAAATTAACTAATATTTATTTACCTTAAGGTGAATGCGCAGGGACCTCGGACAATTAAAGGTGAATGCGCAGTGGTCTACCACTGCGCATTCACCTTAAATTGTCCGAAAAAACCTAAGAAAATTTGAATTTCGCGGTCTAACGTGAAAGGAGGTCAGCAAAAGCCCATACAACTTTGCCCAAACATGTACCTCGAGGTACACGTGCACCAAATCGTAGAGAAAAAATAGGGGAATTCGAAAATAATTGTGTTTTTATCCATAAATAATTTAAAACTACATAATAAATTATTTAAAGTTTTAATAACCTGTAACACAATTAAATCATGTGGCAACTTTGCATGTACGAGTTGACATTAAGAGTATACGTGTTCTGTGGACATCACATTATTTCGTGGGTGTTTCTGCATAGATTAATATATAAATGTTTCTGCGTTTCGGGATACTCGTCTGTGTTGTGTATTTTGTTTAATAACTTGGCTATTTTTTCTGGTATTCCGTTTGTCACCTCACGATTTTGTTCCTGTCCTGACGGATTGGGTATTCATAATGGACATTACGATTTGGATACTCAGGCTTTTGGTTTGAGCGTCGCGTAAGTATCCTGTTCACGTTTTATCATTATGAAGAGAATAAAATACTTAAGATTTTAACAAATCTATTGCTTTCAGGCTAGTGCTTACAAACATGAGGTGCGTTTCTTGTCAAAGAGTACAGGATGATAACATACAGTCTTACAATATCTCCCATGTAATATATCTAACAAGACCGGCAAGGCACATCACCAAGATAGTGATAGCCAACATATGGGTTGGGCTCGGCATCAAGAAAATATAACAGCGCCTGCCACTTTCCTTGATAATATTTTAGTGAGAGAAGAAATTGAAAATGAAGAACGCTAATAAAAAAACAAAAATATTTATTGTTTTATTCCATACAACTAACTCGATAAGTCTATTTATTCCAATGTTATTGGTAGATATTACTGGAAAGAGGACTCCCAGGCTTTAATTGATTCGAGTGCCGCTCGGGCTCCGGGGCCCGATAATAATAGGAAATGCTTTTGAATTCCATGAAGTGGGCTACTCAGTATCGAATCTCAAATTCAACTTCCACCCCTTATGCACATCACAATAAAGGCAGAGTAAGCATAAAAAAGGGTGTTTTATGTAAGTATTTGATGTTTCTTGGCCTAATGTTTTATTTATTTCAAGAAATCAAGATGAAGTCAATAAAAGGCTTTATTTAAATGCGACTTCTATTCACTGAAACTTGATGATCTGGTTTATGTTAAGCTTGCTTGAAACCCTTGTATGTCGACGCTAAGGAACTCATTTATTTATCGAGTTTGTTAATCGCTCTGATAAACTTCATTATGTACTGGTCATCAACATTCACAGCTTCTATTCAGCTATTTTTGGGTATAAGCATCCTTTCTTATGTTAGGTAGGTACATAAAGTTGCCTAACGATAATCGAATAGACATTGAGAGTTATTATTTAATTTAGATTGAATTATAATATAAAAATATTTGAAATGAAACAAAAACAACAGCAGCTGAAGCCCACAGCAGACAACTGTCAACTTCACATAGTAGTACTTTTTGATAGACTGAAACGTCAACTTGACGGTTTTTTCTTTTATTAGGTAAGGTAATGGACCAAGGTAGTATAATTGTGCCTAAAATGGCGAGCTTTTTATTACGATAAAAGTTATTTTATTCTCGTCCCCGGGTAACCATAAGAAAAATATATAAATGCAACATTATTCAGTGTATTCTAGTGTATTTTATGCCACTAAGTGTACCTCGGTACTTCGTTTGGGCAGATTGTGGTGACATCCTTTAAATTTTCTTAGGTTTTTTGCAATTTTCAGGTCAGTGTCAGGTTTGTATCTTGATCAAAATATGATTTGCGACTCTAACAGGTAGGTACAGGTACATCTTTACAGAATTATAATCATTCGAATCATTAATACAGCTTTCTTATGGAAAAGTTCTTAGGGAAAAAATCTAACTAGAAAGATTCTATTCTAATGACTATAATTCTGTAAATACATATACAGAGCGTTAGGTTAAACGAGGGACATACTTTGAGGGAAGTTAGTAGGTACTCATGAAAATGAGCAACTTTTACTATGGGGCCGAACCTGAAATCGCAAAAAAAAAATCTGCTGTTCAGTACATTTTGAAGAGCTATGCGAACATAAATGTAGGAAACGGCTGATTTTTTTTCGCGATTTCAGGGTTAATCCCATATTAAAAGTTGTTCATTTACATGAGTACTAACTCCACTCAAAGTATGTCCCTCGTTTATCCTAACGCTCTGTATAGGTATTATAGTCGCGAATCATATTTGATCAAGATGCAATCTGATACTGACCTGCAAATTACAAAAAACGTAAGAAAATTTTAATTATCCACCTTAAATTGTCCGTGGTCCCTACCCGAAACCAAATGGAAAAGACCCTAACTGGCGTTCTATCATTGCGGATTCTCACTGAACATGTAATATTTCTCTATGCCAATAGTACTTTCTAATTCCATACTAACTAAACTACAATTGTTTTTTTTTTTTTTACAATTGTTTTTACATGCTCTGTGGTCAGTGCTTTTATTTACACTTGCGCGCGCATTGCTATTATAGTGCTGGCTATGCGGAAAGACAAAACCAGCGCGCCATTTTTCATACAAGTTAATATTTAACAATACAAGTCTGTTTTTTTCCTCGCAAGTGTGTTGAAAAACGTCGTATGAAACGCGTGTGCATTGATCATTAGACTCTCGGCTTTCTTATCGCACTCGCCTGCGGCTCGCGCGAATAATACCGCCTCGAGCATAATGATCAACATAGCACACATGTATCATAATGTACTATTTTATCATCAGGACTATTGTGACTATACACCATTACATTTTGATCGTTTTAATCCTTAGAAGGGATCATTGTACTCATCATTATGAACAACTTTTACTATGGGACCCACCCTGAAATCGTGAAAAAAAAAATCTGTAGTTCCCTACATTTATGTTCGAATAACTTGTCAAAATGTAGGGAACAGCTGACTTTTTTTTCACGATTTCAGGTTTGGTCCCGTAGTAGTTGCTCATAATGATGAGTATAATGACTAATAATAATAATATAGGGGTGTATGTGCGAATTATAATCTCTTCAATTCTTCTTCTGATTCTTTTCCCTTTAAACCCCTAAAAGCTTCTTCTTTAATAGTTTGTAAGAACATAAAATCGGCAATCTTTTTTATGATATCGTCTGTTTTGTAATCAACTTTCAATTCGATGGGTTGTAATATAGCCAAATTGGTCAACCTGTCTTGACTTGAGTCATAGTTAATCGTAAGTAGTTTTTTTATTAATTTTTATTTAGAGAAGGTTTAGGCATGGTACCTGTAGGTATAAGGATTGACTTGCGCAAAAACTTTTTATTTTGTTGTTTACAAAAATGAGTGATAAATAATTCTATTATTACCTACGTTAAAGTTAGTTGTTAGTTTGTTTGCATTAGATACTGAGCAATTAAACTTTCCATGAATTTACATAGAGTTCTTACAACACTGTACAAACACCCTATGGTTTCAGAACCTTTTATAGAGGATTCATATCATGGGTGTAGATAAAGTCTTGTATGCAACTGTACAAGATTAGGTATTAAATAACTATTATAGGTTATTATGTAGATGGAGCAGTTTGAGAATGGATAACGAATAATCGGTGGAGTACTTTGAGAATCATTCCAGATACCTATGGAGCAGAATGGGACCAAAATAATAAGTATTTATAAATAATAATAATTCCTTGGAGTAACTTGGGAATTAATGTATGAGATTCTTATCTTTTTAGAACAAAGGAATGGAGTACTTTGGGAATAACCCTTACCAAGTGGTATCGTGTTACCCAGTAACGGGGTTAGAGGTCAGACTGGTAGTCGCTTCATGTAAAATACTGGTATTCAGCTAGCGGTTAGACTGGAAGCCGACCACAATACAATCGCGAAAAGCTAGACAATTTTTTTTGTTACGAGAAATTATTTAATATTCATGAAAATTAATTACTTAGGCTCACAGTTTTTGAGGCCCAACTTTATTTTGCAAGGGGAGGGAGAAACTCCGAACTTGTGAAAAAAATGTCTGATGATCTATTTCGAACATGGCTCTGCCACAACTGGTAGGTTTTATAATAGTGTATCATTCAGCGCCCTCGAAAACCATGAAAACGACACTGATGATGAAACATGCGCGTTCGCACACAGCTCGGGGCACCAGAGAGTACTTGGAGAAAAGATTTGGGTATTGCCGTGGCCTCAATCCCATCGAGCACGCATGAGACATAAAAAAAAAATCTTTATTTAATTTTGTAAAACAAGAAACGTTTATTTTCTCTTGACTGTACTTACCTGTAAAAAAGAGTAACCTAAATAAATTGGATAAGACAGAGATTAAAATAGTAGACGAACTAGCAGGGGATCGATGGGGGTGGTGTGGAGGGGGGGTTCAGGGGATCAGACCGGAATAAATCCATATTTACACGCATACATATCAAATGTTGTTTTTTCTTTGTATTTCTTGTTTTCATGATACACGAACAGTGGCATTTTTACGCACTGCCTGTTGGCAAGTAGGTTGTGCAAGTAGTGTACCTACCATTCCTACATTCTCCAAGAAATTCTTCCGTTAATAACTGCCATTCTTCTTCCGAACTAATATCAAGATATGATTTACATTTAAATACTCACATACCTTTCGCAAACCGCAAAAATGTCTAATAAACATAGCTATTTCATAAAACGAAAGAATATAAACAACGACTGTGCCTTGCTACATATTTAAAAGGCGAACGATATATCATCTTTTAAAGTACAATGAAGATAGAAGTGCAAACAAAGCGATCTTATCGACCCAGCAGACGCAATGCGATCAGACAACAACGTAACCAAGGAGATAGACCTCTATTCTTACCCTCTATAACCCCCCAATACATACGAGGAGCATCTTAGCAGGGAGCGCGGGAGACCATGTTACATTAGCCACTTGCGCTTAGTATTGCCAAAGGCATTCTAATAGTACCTACCTCTTAAAAAGAAAACTATGAAACAATAAGCCGTACACCATATTGTTTACTTCAGTTATACCGATACTATCTCAGTCTACGAAATTGAATTTCAGTTTCAATTCAATTTACAGAACTGTTCGGAGAATACTTCAAAATAAATATTAGTTCCTTTATTTCAGTGCTATTAGTAATCCCGAGGAAATTGATGAAATATTTTTGTTTTTGTTCAATATTGATCAAGAATATTGATTTACTTTTCTGTATGATAGCAGGATAATAAGGTTAACCGTGTTTTCTTTTTGTTTCGTTCAATTGTTTTCTTTCAACTCATTTGATTTTCTAAACCAACGATGTAAAATGAGCTGTGTATGAACGTAAACGAGGCAAAAGGAGTATGTAAGGATCAGAAGGTGTCAGCGATATTGTCCGAAAGGGTTACCGCTGCCCCGGAATATAAAGGGCTAAGGAAGGAACACGGGTGGGTTTTAGTCAGTAAGAGTCTGACACTCCCTTAAGCTCCACCCAGAGCGGGAGGGGTCAGATCATTGCCCAAACTAAAAAAAAAAAGAAATGGATCAGAAGGTGGCGTTCTGTACTTTCTGCCTACCCCTATGGAAATAAAGCGTGAGCTTATGTATGTCTGTATGATTTTCTTTAAGCAAACATTTTTCGAATCGTTACATTTTTTGGTCATCATAACAACTCTCAGCGCCCTGCAGCGAAGCGCTGCACGATAAGAAGTCAGGTTATTTTGATACATCAAACACAGCTTTATACGAACCCAAACATAATTTCCTCTATCTCACAACAGTCTCCCCTTAGGCATTTGCCAACAACACTCAATTACCGACTCAAATCACATATCACAAATGATTACGAAAAACTATCACGTATGCAGACTTCTATTAAGCCGAAAACAGCCCAGAGGTCCTCTGTGATTTTGGCAACCGTGCATCCATAGAAGCACACAATAGGTAAGTTCAGAAGGTCAGCTCCGCACATGCACGCACACATAGACGCGAACGCAAAACGTTGTCAAGCGAATCCCAGTCACAGATAGGCACTCGTGTGTTCACTTCACTTGCTTTAAGGTAGATTTAGATCAAACGAACACAGTAGATGGTGTTTGAATGTGTGTTACGCAATTAAGGTGCTGGACCTTAATTGCGTAACACACATTCAAACACCATCTGAGGATTTTGAAGGAAATTCCAAATCCCATGCTTCATAGGTTTGAGAAATTCGTCTGTTCAACAAGGTAATTAACGCAGTGAACGTGGCTTAGCCGTCTAAATGAAAGGCTGTGCTGTTGATTTCCAATTTTAGTGTGTATGGATAGACCAATGAAATAATTTTAATGATTAATCTCGATTTACAAAAAAGTAATTTGGTAAAGTAGGGATTGAATGTGCATTCGCTCGTTTAGTGGTCAACAATTTAGACCAAGCTAACAAACGCACAACGTGGTTTAGACTCTAAACCGACCTTTTAGGCGGGTGTTACATCTCCACCGCAAAACCATAGCAGCGAAACTGCAGTAGTTCCGCCATGACGTGTCCGTAGCTGAGCAAAACAGAAGCGAAACTGGCTATTCTAACGCAAACATTTGATTATGATTTTATCTCTTCCCCGCGTGGTTTCGCCGATATGCTCGGAATCGGATGCTGGTTACACCTCCGCGCTAAGTCCGGTATTTTATTGCAGACTGAGCGCGTAGGTGTGCCGCGTTTGTTTCGCACATATCAGTGGCAGTCGATAAGTTGATAAAGTAGAAACTTCAATTTTTTGGTAAAAATTGATTTGATTTTACGAAAAACCTAATGTCCAAGAGGTCAGAAGTAGACCTATACTGCATTTACTAACTCGAAATCTACTACATCTTGCTCCGATTGCTACAATTCAACTAACTCTCATGATGTTACGTTACTCGAATCACGACATATTATAGTAATGTTTCATAACGGAATTTGTTAAGCGGTTTCGCAACATTATTTTCGCGGTGGAGATGTGATACCCGCCTTAGGTACATAGAACTCGACTAAGGTTTCGTTATATGAAACCTTCTGTACCTGTCTATTCTGTGGTATAGGCAGGTACATTTTGTAGGTAGGTACCCACTATATGTATGTTTGTGATCACATTAACATCTACCCTCTCATAAAAGCCAATGGACGCGGTTGCGCAATATGAGAACTGTATCGTTTTATTTTACTGTTATATCACTTTCTATTTCTTCTCTGGTTTATCTGGTTGGTGTTTAAAATGTCGATGGCTAACTAGGGATTAAAAAATAGTATTTGGAATTAGAATTAGACGACCTAGCTTAAGAGGTAGAGCAGTGGCGAAGGGTCAATGTTTGTAAGAGGTAAGCCGGAGTAGATATCTTTAATATGATTATATGATTTGTCTATAGAATACTGACTGTGCCATTTTTCAAACCGAAGCTGGTAGGAATCGGGTTGTATGGAACCTTCGCCACTGAGGTAGAGTATAATTCTTGTACAGAACTGCAACTTAAACGTATATTTTTAAACCAAATATCAAAACTGTATTTTGAACTCTGTCCGTCTTATTACAAAACGAGTTCTAACTTTAGACCTAGCCTAAACATTCGAGCCAGTTACTGTATTTTGAACTTTATTCCAACTAAGGTATAAAGTTCTTAATGCAAATTGACAACTTAGACTCGGGTTTAATATCAGTTTTTGTAATAACAACTTTAACTTTGTCGGATTATAGTTCGAAATTTAAAAATGGCTCGAAGGTTTAAACCTGGGTCTAGAGATAAACCATGTTTTGTAATAAGGCCATGTATGTTTTTGGATAAATAAAGATTTTTATTTCATTTTTTTGACGCGTATCGCAAGGGTTGGATCGAGGTGACTCTAGAAAAGGATGCCTGGAAGGATTTGGGGAGGCTTTTGCTCAAAAGTCGGAGAAGGTAGGCTAAGTTAAAAAAAAAAACGGAATTAGAGGGGGTTGTCGTCCCTCATTTTTCTAAATCTACAGGTTTCGAGGTCAAAACTGCACACAGCATACACCTAATAAAAGGTGCATTTACGAATTCAAAAGCATAGACATACAAACTATACTACATAACATCACACATATATTTCCCGAAGGGTTAAGCAGAGCTCAGCGGGATTGTCGCTGCCCCGGAACATAAAGGGCTTAGGATGGAACACGGGTGGGTTTTAGTCACATTCCCTTTCGCTCCACCTAGTGCGTGAGGGGTCATTCGATGATTTCCCACCCACAAAAAAAAAACAACAAGAGTTAAGCAGAAGGGTACTTATAGTATATCTAAGTACCCACATTTTTCAGGTTATATTCAAGTTCCATGTAATACGAGGGAAGCCATGGCAAAAGCCATCACCGGGGCAGAAATTCAGACCACGGGCTTCTACTGAGAGATTCCGGATGGAAAAACCCAATAACACTTTGTCCGACCCGGGAATCAAACCCAGGACCTCATGCTCAGGAGTAAACCTTGTGACCACTAGACCACCACGGTAGTGAATCCTATAGGTACTGTACCATCATTCATAATAATTATACGTGACAGGTTAAAGTGTAGGTATGTACATCTTGTGTGTGTGTGTTAATTTATTGAAGTGAAAACTTCTTTAGGCGCGTTGAGTATTTTTCGAGATGGGAAAAAACCAATGAACTCGCGCCACTGTTACCGTAAGCGACACCGCGCGTGTTTTGTTTATAAGACGATTCAAAATATACCCGCTTCGGACGTGTTCGGCTGTCCTCGGGATGTGCTCGGTTTTATGTATATCCGTTTGTGTTTTGTTTTCACTTCTATTGGCACTCCCGGAGTGCCACTGTTTTTTTATTGTAATTTATACCTAATGTATTTCAAGTGAGAAATAGGATGTTTAGCATACAGGGAGATTACCTAACGGAAAAGAGACTTAAGTCAAGTCTACAATATTAAGTTATTCCTCGGAGAAATTAAACACATTCATAAATATGTAAATATTATTACCGTCCTCATTTTCCACCACCTACCACTACTGGAATAATTTTAGTCGTAACAGTGGCCTGATTAAAATAACGAATGAAATTTTTCTGCGACTATTTGAAATTACTGGATGTTTTCTCAGCAAAGATAACTTCAACAAAAAAGTACCTACTCTTCACTCAATTATTATGAGATTACTCAAAACATTTGTAGGTACATTTTTCAAGTCTGCCTCAATGTTGGAGTTTAATCTGAAAAAATTCGAAATAAGTCCGCTCTTATCGCTTGCCACTTTTATTTTAAAACGTCGGTTACATTTTATTCCCCAGTATAACCCTAAACGTGCCACGCGGCTGCCATTTGCGGACATCCGTACCAACCCAAAATTTAGCATACTGCGTCGACCCCACAATCAGATCCCGTATTGAATAAAAACTCGTTTTTGCACATAAACGGCGCGATCCACAAATACACGGGTTGGGTATCGGCGGGTTGACCTCTTTGAATCAATGATGAATCCAATTTCACCCTACCTTTACGGACGACAGTCTCATTTGGTCACAGGTAAAAACATTTACGTGAAACACGAACCAACGGACCACTTTGTCACAGAGATTTACAGCTCGGAAATAGATTTATTATTCTTTTTTGTGAACAACTATTGTGCCTCCCCCTCGGGTATAAAAAGTACTCGAGTGAGGAAAATGACCGAACTTTTGTCTTTAAATTATATCGGACTGTTCCCTTCAGAGGGACTGTGGAAACGTTCCCTTTCTATACAAGAAGAAACAGAAATTCTTGCTACGTATTTATAATAGGTATATTACCTACAATAAAAAAGTTTGAATGTCTTGTGAAACACTGGAATATCTTCATTTTAATCTGTGGCAAAGCAATTACCTCGGGCGACACACAAAATCTGAAGTGGTCGTAAAAATCTTGGAACCGTTCGTAAAACTGCTATCTTAAATCTTTTGAATCGAATTTTCAGCTAATTTGGCAAATAGTAATTTATTCATTCGCATTTTGATCTAGTCTAGAGAATAGAAAGTGCTAGGTTTATGACGATAGAGTTTTGTTAAATGATTATGTAATATTTCAAGACATTATTCCCTGCTTATGCCTGCAGGGTGACATACATCGTCGCGCAAACTATAACCATGAATTCAACACATGGTTTGCAAGCGTAGAAATTATTCACCGGTTATCAAAAAAAAAAACTTTTTACAAAAAAAAACAATCGACTTCCAAAAAAACACTACAAATTGAAAAATAACTTTAATTTCGGAAGTCGGTGTCTTTGGTTCCGCATTTTCGTTTATTGACACCGACTTCCTAAATTAAAGTTATTTAACAATTTGTAGTGTTGTTTTGGAAGCCGGTTGTTTTTTTTTTTGTAAAAAGTTTTTATTTTCACTTTTTAGTGGGTCCGTTTGTAATTTATCTAAGTTACAATAGCCTAATGTCAACTGCTCATCACTTGTTACAAAATATTGCTTTTCCCGATGTTGGGACGTTAATTGTTGAGGAGTTCTCCTGGTAAGAACCAGGAGAACTCCTCAACAACCACTCACCATAGGCATTGTGACGAGCATAAATTGCCATAACCATATTAAAGTAATCGAATCGCAACCCGTGAAATATTTGTCATTGAGTAGTTCCAATGGCCATCTGTGGTCTTCTTCATCAATTCCACTTTACCAAATGATGATTTCCGAGAGCAAATGCTAAGCTATAACGATTTGGGTATTTAAAAAATACCCAAATCGTTATAGCTTTGCCTATAAAATTTGAGGGTTTTCCTCGATTTCCATGGGATCCTCTCATCAGATTCCCACTTGATGATAATGGGACCACCTCGAGAGTATACCCTTTCAAACAAAAAAAGAATTTTGAAAATCTTTCTACAATTGGCGGAGTAATCGCGTAACAAATACACAAAAAAAAAAACACCGCCGAATTGAGAACCTCCTCCTTTTTTGAAGTCGGTTAAAAAACCTGCTGTTTCATAGAAAAGTACATTCACAGTACCTTTGCGATCAAAATGTATGGAACAGCATTTTTTTTAATAACCGTCGGCTGCACTACTATGTCCGTGACGCCCTATAAAGGCAGGCATAATGTCTTGAAATATTTCAATCGATTACTGTGATGTGTGCGTAATGGTCGTATCTTCTCTGTACCAAAAGAGGTATTTGCCCTGGATTAGGGCAGTACATGCCAGTAGTGCCCACTCCCTCTCGAAGCGAGGAGGCCTGTGTCCCAGCAGTCGAAACATTATAGGCTGATTATGTATGCCTCATCATCATCATCTGCCTAGCCTTTTCCCAACAATGTTCTGGCTTCCAGTCTAACAGGATGCAGCTGAATACCAGTATTTGACATGGAGCGACTGCCTATTTTACCTCCACAACCACTGGGTTGTGGAGGTAAAATAAGTAAAATAATAAGTGGAGGGATGTCGTATTACCCAGTAACTGTACTGGGTAATACGACATCCCTTGGTAAGACTGGTTGTCAGACGGGACCAACGGCTTAACGTGCTTTCCGGGGCACGGAGGGATCTTGGTATGTAAAGATGGTCACCTATCCACCGACCAACCGCGGCAAGCGTAGCTTAACCTTGACGATCGACCCGTGCGGCTGATATTCCTTGCCACAAGCCCCCTGATTATGTGTGCCTATGTGATCATAATAACTATGTTATGGTACTACATAACACAGTCATTATGACGAATTAATTGCCAGTTGAAACACGTAATCTACACAGCCCACTTAACATATCAAAACAGCACAGTTATAATAATCGCTTCACTACTAACTTACGCAGTACGCTCTCGAATCCCTACAAAATATACCAAGTGCCGTAGTTAGGCAACTGCAAACAAAGGCAGTTTACATTACAACACCAGCATGCATGCATATGTATGTGTGTGTCTATGTGTCCGACATTCTCCGTCTCGCTCATTAATTCAAGTATGAATAGAGCAGAAATTAGTGTCAGAGTAAACTCTTGTGTGTCTGTTTGTGTTTCCTGTGGACGGGAGCTTAAGACGGATTTACTGGGCAGACGGAATTCAGACACCTTGTCGTAACTTCTTAGTGTGTTGGAAGTTGGAGGGTTAAGATGGCCGCTTGTTTCATCATTACGAATACAATATTTTGAAATGGAGAAGGATTTTACGATCATTGTCACAATAAGAAGGGTGAGAGTTTTGTTTGGATGTTTACTTTGACAATAAAGTTAATTTGACAAGTGCCAAAAGTTAATACCTACCGTAGTAGGTAGGTATTAGCTTTTGGCACTTGACAGATGGACAAAGAAAAAGCATCCCATAAATATGAAGACCATAGATTTAGATTTAGATACAGAGTAGCGATTATGTTATCACATTAAACAGTACAGCGTTTATCACAGTCTATTAAAATAATAAAATAAACAATTTTATTATAAATAGAAATCCGAATTTTTTAAACAAAATAAGCAACTTCAAAATTGGCACGAAATAAACCACCCTTAATAATAAAGCACTATACACGCGCAGGGCGATGGTATCAACAATTCAACACAAACTTTATGGTATTATTACCAAATAATCACAAATTAAGTTGTGTTGACAAATAGATACTCAAACTAAAAAACCGGCCAAGTGCGTGTCGGGCCACGCACAGTATAGGGTTCCGTAGTAGCCCGTTATCACAATGTAGTACGATTCTGTTGTTCCTTATTCTGAATAGGTAAAAAAAAAACATATTTTGGTTTTCAATGCAAGTCTTTACCCATTATAAACAAGCAACTACTTCATCTTAGTCACTTTAAAGGATTAATGCTAAGGATTTTGTACAAAATTATCCAACACCCAAGTTCAACGACTATTACTGCTAAACTAATAAAGTTATCTTAACTGCTATACTTTTCCTTTAAAGTTAATGAAATGCACTTTCATCGAGAATTTTTCCAGATTTTTCAAGCTAGTAGTTTAGCTTTTAGACGGGGGGGACGCCCTACTGGAACAAAAATTTGAACTTTAAACTTTAATATTTCGTAAATGGAGCATTAAATCGAAAAATAATTTTAGCAACCCCTAAGCCATTTTAGAAGACCTATTCAACGATACCCCACACGATGGGATAGATGATGAAAAAAATATTCATCCCCACTTCACATGTAGGGGAGCTATCCTAAAAAAAAATATTTTCCAAAATTTTATTTTACCACTTTGTTGGCGTAACTGATATACGTACTCCTACAAAATTTGAGCTTTCTATTGCTAACGGTCACAGAGATTGAATGAAGAAGAATGTTTAAAATACGTTAAGTAGATACGTGGTTTCAATTACCTTATCGCTACACTGTATACTAGGTATATACAAAATCTATGATACAGACTATACCGGCTCCATAAACATGTCAACTAAAACCGTCAAAATAGATATGTTCATATCCCACATAAAAACATGAAACGATTTTATTTCAAGAACAACAAACCAGCATAAAACATCGTAAAACATTGGTAAGTACTAAGTATAAAGAAACAATTTCCGATATCCATGTAAACTTAATAAAAAATACAACAACAAAAACGATGTCAAAGGATGGCTTTCCTATCCATTGGAAGGGCAAACGGCCGCAAACCGTGATAAACAACTAGTTTATGAAGGTATTATATAAAACGGTTGTATTAAAAATCAGTTGCAAACATGCTTTGTATTCAGCTTTCGCCCGCAGCCGTATCGGGGAACACTAAAATTTATTTTGCACTCAAAAGGGAAATGAGATTATGTTTCAATAACAAACATATCCGGGACACCACGTTGCAGGAATAAAAAGTCACACCCGGGGAATTTATTTACCGCTTTCGAACGAACTATTCAGTTCGGGGGAGTTTTATACTGGGCCGACGTCACTGGCTGAATATCTTATTTTTTTACAAAAAACGTGACGCCGGAAAGTTTTCAATTTCCTCGAGCTACTGAAAATAATTCGGTAGTTATCAATTCTGTACGGGAGGTTAATATTAAGTTGGCGCTTTGAATATTTTAAGAAGGAAACGTTAAAAACATTAGGCCAAATAATCATTCGATATTAAAAAGTTCCAAATTCCGTCAGTCGCAAAGTACTGGTAATCGTTTCTAAATTAAAGCGAATTATTTCTTTCTTTTTGCATCGAAATCGACCGAAACTTTGTATTACACAGGTACCCGGAAAAGGACAAAAAAAGTCATAAAAACTTTTGCAAACTAAGCCGAAACTCCCATTAAACCATACTAATCTGGGAGTTAAACTTGTTACAGTCACATAATATAACATAAACGGTGTACATAACTCCCTTCGTAGGGACGCAACTGTAATTTGTCATTTACTTTATTGTTACGCGCTATGCAAGCTACGGCTTAGGCTTCGTAGCAGCTAATGTGCTACGTGGTCGTAGCACTTAACTAGCCTTCTATGCACTGCGAATGGCAGTTAAATCTATAAAGATAAATCTATTTAACTCCCATTTGCATTAACCCATTTATATCCATTAAT
Organism: Mesoligia furuncula; assembly: GCA_916614155.1. Lineage (NCBI taxonomy): Eukaryota > Metazoa > Arthropoda > Insecta > Lepidoptera > Noctuidae > Mesoligia > Mesoligia furuncula. Next base: position 11,418,211 of record OU744804.1, on the reverse strand, counting down.
TAATCTATTAATAATATTATTATGTGTGTGACACATTAATGAGCAATTCAACTGTTACATACATTATTAATTCATTAGTTAATATCAATTTATGGAGTAATTTCAACAAAATAATTAATGTTACGGGATCTCTTAAACCTTTACTATATTATCAAGTACTCGATTCTTCACAAAAAGTTTATGTAACAATGACTCAATTTTCTTCCGGACATTGAACAATATGAGAACAATCGTTCGTTCAGTGAGTTCCTTGCTGAAAGTTAACGAGAAACTTATTAATATTAATTAATTGGTAACAAGTTCTTACAAAACGAATTAGTTCTGTTTTCGATTTTGGGATGATTTATTTACAACAAATTAATTGGGAAGTAAGAGAAAGAGAAGATTGCCGGGACTCCTTGTTCAAGTGGATGCCATTTACACTGACTTTCGAAAGGCATTCAACAAATTTGATCATGAGTTGCTACTGAATTATATTTCATATATTTATTTCATTTATTTTCATATTCGGTATACGTGGTGATTTACTTCGACGATTCTCTTCATATGTCACGAACAGAACTGAAAGGGTCGTAGTGAACGGTTTCAGATCTGCTACAACTATTAGTGTATCTTTCGGTGTACCTCAGGGTTCAATTCTGGGACCCCTTTTATTTAACTTATTTATAAATGACATTGACACTTGTTTCAGAAATTCTAAAGTCTTGCTCTATGCTGACGATCTCAAAATTTATAGACCCATCAAAAATTTTCAAGACAGCACATTATTACAGGAAGGTCTGGATTGCTTTAGTGAATGTTGCAAATATAATAAATTGCAACTGAGTCTGTCTAAATGCTGTTGTATTAGTTTCATGAAGAATAAGAATGTTTTGAAGCACCCATATTCTTTGGATTAGCTAGCATTACAAATTCATTACCAATTCATAAACCGACCTAACGATGTCGTATTTAAGCACCCTGCACCTTTCACTCACATAAAGAATCCAAAAAACCAAATAAAAGGAGCAGATGTTTGTTCTTTCCTATGTCATTTTGTCGTGTAAATACAGAATGAAACAAAAATTATCATTCACAGTAGTGTATTGGATGTTAAAATAGACCATGACCACTGAGTTTTTTTCGGTATTTCTTCTCAAGTGATCCCTTATCCCTGTCAGCTAGCAAATGCCTTCTAATTTAAAAAATAAAAATGACTAACAAAATATTGACGTATAAAAAAGATCTGTGATCATGTCTTAAAAGATCTACTTACATTTGTAAATAAATAAATAAACATTTCATGTCAGTAAATAGTCTGACATATTAAGACGTTTTAGCTCCACAAAGCGCGTCCATAAGTTGAACTTACAAGAAAAAACTTTCAAAAAGATAAAAGTACAAATACCTAACTACCGTCAAAGCTCCTTTTGAAGGTGATCGAAGATTAAAACAGTATCGGTACACACGGAATATTTAAAAGTTTAAAGACTGAAAGACTAACATTCCCTGTGCCCGCTTTTACAACTGGCGCGAGCGATAAAAAATTGACGAACTCCTTCTAAATTCACTAGTGGAAATGTTGAGTTTTCTAGTGTATTATAAGTAGGTAGTACCTTAGTTTTTAGTGGAATGTTTTAGCATTAGAAGTCTACTGGTTTTGAATTTGGCCATAGTTTTTGTCAAACGTGTCAGCAAATGACAAAAATGTTGATTGGATACTGATACGAGAGTTTCTTGGGTTCGTTGCAAGTCGACAGCGATACAAATACTTTCTAAGTCATTTTTTAGTTTGTTAATAGTTTTAATTTTGGTGGGATAATATAATGTTATTTTTATTAACTAATTTAGGTTTATGTTGTTATTTATGTCTACTTATATCATTTTAATTCTGAATAAATTTGTTTGTATTGGATACTAGGAAAGAGATCTACAAACCAATCCGTTGTTTGTTTTAAAAAAATATTCGGAAATTCCCGACATACCTTCAAACAAAACCAACAACAAACATTCTAATGAAAAGATATCCAAATAATTTAAAGCCCACATACCACTTCGTTAACCAACATTAATAAATGCGTAACACTCGACACCAAAACTGGACGTTCGCGTTCGTTAGATCGATGTCTATTAGTGTACACGTCATAAATTAGCACATATTATGCTAATGCTGGCTACACGCGTCGCGATCGTCCTGCAAAGTGAAGTCTCATTTGTCATGATAATGTGCAGGAAGTTTGTAGCGGGCCTAATTATCGGATGCGCTGACAGTATTAATTATTCATAATAGATAGTGCGGTTTTAGCGGTAATGAAAAAAGTTGTTTAAATGTAGGGAACAGCTGATTTTTTGTCGCGACCGATTTCGTTATTTTTTTATATATCGTCAGGAAAGGCGAGAACAAGTATGTGGTATAATTTATTGCAGATAATTATGTAATTTCCGTAATGTATAATAGAAAACGAGCCAAATGTGGGTGTTCTACAAGTGCATATTGGCTTTGTTTGCTAACAATTCTAATAAAACCTTTTTAAAACTGTTATTGGGTTGTTTCATTAGGGATTTCTCAGTAACAGCCCGGAGTCGTCGGCCGGATGATGGCTACGAGCTCGCCCTCTGTTACATGAAACTTAAACATAACTGTCGAAATGTGAGTGTACCATAGGTACAGTCACGAGCATGAGTATGTATACACGTGGCTTTATTCAAAATCAAAAATCAAAATCAAAATGTTTTATTTCACATAAACCTACATGGGCACTTATGAAACGTCAGAAGCTAGGTGCACGGTTCCAATAGGTCGTTTCCTATGGAGAAGAACCGGCAAGAAACTCCATGGTTACTCTTTTTAAAAATAATTGGCTTTTACAATGTTTCCAGATTACAGTAGGTATGGGAGGACAACGCAGGCCTGTCAACAAGTACCAAGTACTTGATAAAATAGAAAATGGTCTACAGATCTAAAGTCTATAAGGCCTACAAAGTCCTCACATTTACAAAATAAGAATCTATCAAAACGATAAATAATAAAAAAAAGAAAAATAACAATAAAAACCTACTAAAACCAAGTGTTATGATTCCCATTAAAACCACTAATAAAGAGGTGAAAATTTTCAATTATCTGTATATAATGTCAAATAATAAAGAAATTATGTCAAAAAGTATATAATGTCAAATAATAAAGAAATTATGTCAAAATGTATGTAAAAAAAAATTTAATAAAAATTAAACATCGTAATTTGAGAGCAGTTAATAGACATTTACATAGTTATGCCGTTAATGAGAAGCCAGGGAAGCCACATGTGCCGAAGGAATCATTGCCAGACTACATTGTCTTCAACGTAGTCTTTAATCTTATAATATGCTTTTTTGATAAGGACACGTTTGATGAGGGTTTTAAACTTTCCATCGCTAAGTTCTGTAACCGGCTTTGGCAACTTGTTATAAAAACGGATGCTGTTTACAAGAAATGTCTTCTAGTTTTAGTTAATCTAAAGGCAATTTTCTCCTTTATCTTTTAATGAAATTTTATGATAATACGAACTTAGTATTTTCGAACCCATAGATTTATGTAAAGTCGTATTTCAACGTTGCATTCGTCATTTCACAAAAAAAAGGCAATTGAAAGTTGCCAAGTGTTCTCGTGACTATGTACACCTCTGCCTGACCTTTCGGGGATTACAAGTGTTATGTATATGTTTGTATAGAATGAAATAAACGTCACATAATTTGTAGCTTAAGCAAAAATTTAAAACTTAATAGGAAAATAGAGAAACCTGCAGTTTCTAAAGTCTTATAGAAGGAATGGCTGCTCTTAAGCCATTCGTTTCTAACCACGTTTGCTTGTATACTCCTATAGATTCTTCGTTATTGGCAACAGATGCACGAGTCGTACTTTAGAACATTTACCCACGATAAAGAATCCATAGTTGGATGCAGAATATCTCAAAGACTTAAATAGTAGATTCGCCCTACCACGACAAAAGATGGTTGCGGTTTTTTTTTTGACACTATGACATAAAATTTGCAGTATTTTGACTTGATTGTCATAGAAATGTCATTATTATTGTGTGAGCTCTCTCTTCCTCAGTATAGACACATTTTCGTGGGATTTAGTGCAATGAGCAAATCTAACCATTTATATCTATGGAACAAACTCCCCATTCTTGTGTAGAAGTGTGTCGTTTAAAAACATCCAACCATTATAACAATTATTCAAACATCTTATTACACATATATAATATCCTACATTTTTACAACGACAGCGTGTTTGTATTTCCATACATACATTCACGTGATTTACTACAGCGAGTACTAGCAATCTTGCATTGTTTACCACGTTATTGTGTAAACGAATACAATAGGGTTGTTTGACAAAACATTTTTATTTAAAATCTGGACACAATTTGTTGAAAATTGAATGACAGGTGATGACGGTGAAAAAACTAATGAAATTTGTAGTGATGCAAAGCCTTGTACGGACTAAGCGTTCCAATGTACGCGTAGTCGGTTACGCGTACAAAGGAACGATTAGTCCGTACAAGGCCTAATAGAAGTACGGACTATCGTTCCTGTGTACGCGTAATCGACTACGCGTACATTGGAACTCTATAATGAAATTCGATTCAAAACTGACAGATTTCACTCTTTGTACTTGAATAAAGTTTTGAATCGTGATTGATTATTATTATTCTAGAATACAGACCTTAGTATATATTTACCTAAAGTGATACTAAAATATTTGACTTACGAACGACGTTGATAGATGGTAAACATTAGTGCGGTTGTTTTTTTTAAATGTATTGGGAAACATATACCCATACTTCCCGTGAGATTAAGGACTAAGGGTCGTACCGGAGAATGGGCAGCAGCGTTCTCTATGCATTCCACCACCATACTATACTGCGATCGCCAACCCGCCTGCCAAGCGTGGCGATTATGGCAACCCCCCCCCCCCCCCCCCCCCCGAGGCTTGGAACATGAAGCGAGTCGTTGCGCAGTAACTGATTCATGTGTCAGCGGAGGTGAGGGGTGAGGTACTGCACAATGAGTAGCGCACTTCAGAGCCGCCATAACGTTTGAATCGGACTGTAACAATGATGTCAGGATAGGACAGGCACTGCTAGGCTAGAGTAAAAAATTGGAAACCGTGTTTCCATTTTGTTTTTAATCAGAGACTTGAAAACGAAATGAATTTCGTTTCGTTACCACTAATGTTATCTTATAACGTTCCAAAATTAAACGATACCAAAACCTAAAAATATCAATAAAGTTACAAAAAAGAAACGTTATAGAATATCATTGTCGTAGAACAATATTTTAGGTAACGTTATAGGTATCAGTAACATTAAACTTCCGCTTGTAATAACGTTTCAGGTGAAACGTTACAAATTCATTGTAACGCTATTCTTCATACTTTTTAGTCTTTTTCGTCATCTTTTATGTCATGAAGCTGTCAAAGTTGAGTATCGAAATGAATAACGTTATTATATCGTTATACTAATAACGATATATTGATTATGATCAATATAGTTATTAGTATAACGATATATCGTTAACGATAACGTTAACGATATATCGTTGTTAATGAACAGTTTAAGAAGGAATTCGTTCCGTTTGTCAGTATCGTTGTAGCCAAGGAATTAATATTGGTATAAAAGGTGGTCGATGGTCGGTGGATCAGCCGAGTCCTGGAGTGGAGACCGCGTGTCGGCAAGCGAAGTGTGGGACGCCGCCCAGCTAGGTGGACCGACAACCCTAAGAAGGTGGCTGGGACAGACTGGATCTGGAAGGCGGAGGACAGGGTGTTGTGGCGCAGTCTGGGAGAGGCCTATGTCCAGCAGTGGACTGCGCTAGACTGAGTTGATTGTGCAAAACCCTAAATAGAAAGCATCCGTAATTTTAATAAAACCACTAAGCAAGTAGTGATGGAACTTGTAAACAATATTCCAACTAGATTAGTTTGTGGTAAGTCTATCGAGAAGTTGGATTGAGATGATCATCGTTAATGCCAGTGTCTACTGTTTTGAGTTGACCTAAGGACTAGTTCTAAACTGTCTGAGATGATTGATTGATAAGAGGTGGTGGTAGGCCCGCTGATAACGGCGTGGCATTGTAAACTTCCATTTTCTTTTTTGATAATATTATTAGTATTTCATTCTTAGCTGTTGACTACCCTATCTATTCTTGCCTGTAATGGAAAATGAATTGAACACTCATAATGTCGTGCTTGAACCATAAATATGATTTGCAATACAATTTACGTAATCCCGGGAAATATGGCAGAGGTTTTTATTTTTTCGTTAATAAAAATACGAATATTTTGAAGAGAGAATGTTAGTTCCCATTTTTTGTCGTAAAGTACCATTGACATGTCAAAAATTCCGGTATTTTATTGAAGTTACCTACCTATAGAAGTATAGACGAATCTGAAATGAATAGGTACACCTTTTCCAGTATAACAATTCCAGTATAGTAAATTTCTGTAGGTATTTATATTCTTGCACACTTACAAACTTGGTTTAAAATATATAAAAACTATTTGATTAGGTACTTGTAAACGCCGGTACTGAGCTTCACGTGGACTATGACGGGGTGGAAGAATGATGCAGACTTGATTTTAAAAATAACTGGTTTAATGACCAAGAGATTTACAAAAAAAACCGGCCAAATGCGTGTCGGGCCACGCACAGTGTAGGGTTCCGTAGTAGCCCGTTATCACAATGTAGTACGATTCTGTTGTTCTTTATTCTGAATAGGTAAAAAAAAAAACATATTTTGGTTTTCAATGCAAGTCTTTACCCATTATAAACAAGCAACTACTTCATCTTAGTCACTTTAAAGGATTAATGCTAAGGATTTTGTATTTGGTACAAAATTATCCAACACCCAAGTTCAACGACTATTACTGCTAAACTAATAAAGTTATCTTAACCGCTATACTTTTCCTTTAAAGTTCATGAAATGCACTTTCATCGAGAATTTTTCCAGATTTTTCAAGCTAGTAGTTTAGCTTTTAGAGGGGGGGGGACGCCCTACTGGAACAAAAATTTGCACTTTAAACTTTACTATTTCGTAAATGGAGCATTAAATCGAAAAATAATATTAGCAACCCCTAAGCCATTTTAGAAGACCTATTCAACGATACCCCACACGATGTTGTAGATGATGAAAAAAATGTTCATCCCCACTTCACATGTAGGGGAGCTACCCTAAAAAAAAATATTTTCCAAAAATTTATTTTGCCACTTTGTTGGCGTAACTGATATACGAACTCCTACAAAATTTCAGCTTTCTAGTGCTAACGGTCACAGAGATTAAGCGAGGACGGACAGACAGACAGACGGACGGACAGACAGACATGGCGAAACTATAAGGGTTCCTAGTTGACTACGGAACCCTAAAAATAAGAGTATGTATGCATATGGCGGTTTCAACGGTCTATGAACGAATGACGTGACATCGTCGCTCACGGCTGTTCCTTTCGTGTCGTATGCGTGTGTGCGTGAGACGTCGGTGAGCGCACACATGCTAGGCGTTAACAGTACTCAATATAATAATGCAAGAGTGAACAGACCTCTTCTGGACACGCTCGTTCCATCATAGACCTCTTCGATGGCTTTCCATCAGGCGTGATCGAGGTCAAGAGCAGGCCCAATTAGCAATAAAAAGCAATATAGACTTCTTGAAGATAACCTTTTGGTTTTGAAGCTCGAAGAGAACTACCTTCAAAAGTAGGCGATGCTTCATTAATCATGTTTCCATTCCATTCCGTTAAAAACTAGTTTTTAACCCCCGACGCAAAAACGACGGGGTGTTATAAGTTTGACGTGTCTGTGTGTGTGTGTGTGTGTGTGTGTGTGTGTGTGTGTGTGTGTCTGTCTGTGGCATCGTAGCTCCCGAACGGATGAACCGATTTTGATTTTGTTTTTTTTGTTTGAAATGTGAATTAGTCGGGAGTGTTCTTAGATATGTTTGATGAAAATCGGTCCAAGATGGCCGCCGCCACAAAATGGCGGACTACATATTTTTTCACAACTCCCATAATATGGGTATCAAATGAAAGGGTTTGAATAGTAGAATACTATACACTATGATAAATTTCAAATCTAAGATGGCCGAAACCACAAAGTGGCGAATTACATTTTTTTTTCACAATTCCCTCAATATGGCTTTCAAATGAAAGGGCTTGACTAGTAGAATACTATACGCTATTACAAATTTCAAATCCAAGATGGCCGCCACCACAAAAAGGCGAATTATATATTTTTTTCACAACTCATTCAATATAGGTATCTATCAAATGCAAGGGCTTGACAAGTAGAATAATGTACACTATATTGAAAGGGAATGAGGAATATTAACTAACGAAATGAAAACTAAAAACTTGAAAATATTTTTTTATCTGATCAATGCTCTAGAATGATGAGGAAAGTGGAGTGATGACTGGTAACTACGACCACTGAGTTTGACTATTTTTATGACGAATGGAATTATCCTACTTAAAAAGCGTAGGTATTTCTACATCAGATAGTGTCGCAGTCCCGTTTTATAAACTAGATCTGAAATACCTAAGATATCTAATAGCTATGAAATACTTGTACGAAAGTTGAATAACTAAAGGAAGAACTAGAAAAAGGATATAATAAAAGAAAAAAATCTGTTTAGTTTTGAAAAATACTCTTCAACTATAAATTAATAATTATTTTTTGACGGATAAAAAACCTGATTAAACACCAAATTACCTGAATTTTAAAACGCAAGAAAATAAAAGAAATGAAATACAAAAATTAAGGAGTCCCTAAAAAAAGCATGAAATAAAAAATTAAATTATAAATTTAAAAAACCCCCGACACAAAAAATAATTAAATTAAATAATTGGAAAAGGATCAAATAATTTAAAAACCCCCAACTTAGAGAATCTAGGTAACGAGACTAAAACAGATACATTCATATGGCAGTCGGGGGACCGTTCTGTGGAACACCTTCTATGCTAAGAGGTCCCCCGACTGCCATATAAATTTATCTGTTTCAGTCTCGTTACCTAGATTCTCTAAGTTGGGGGTTTTTAAATTATTTGATCCTTTTCCAATTATTTGATTTAATTATTTTTTGTGTCGGGGGTTTTTTAAATTTATAATTTAATTTTTGAACTAACTGTGTATTTTAAAGAAACTTCATGACTACACACTGACACAAGAATCATTTGAGGCAGATCACATTTTATAAATTTTTTCAGTGTTTAAAATCACTACAAATCTTATTAAGATTTGGAAATCATGATAAATCAAGCTTTATTAACTACCCAATTCATACACACAAAGACATGCCGGTTTCCTCACGATATTTTCCTTCACCGTTTTGAGAGCAATGGTGATGAAGTAATTTATACAAAGTAAAGCGCAAGTCTGGGTTAGGATCTACTAACTAATACAACTCGTAAGTCGTGGCCGCTACCATTGTTCCACCACTGCTCTCCACTAATGATCGACTAAAGGCTCAAACAGGCGCGACACGCGATAAAATCGCGCGCGACACAAAGGCACCGCAAGTCGCGCAAGGAGCGTTGCCTTTGTGTCGCGCGCGATTATATCGCGTGTCGCGCCTGTTTGTAGGAGCCATAGGCTCGGCGCAAACGGGCCATCGACCACTGTTACTGGTGGCCAGCGACAGCGACTTAACATACTTTTTCATATATATTGTATAGACGCGCCGCACATGTGTAGCCGGTGGCGGCCACTCGCTACAGGAGTGTCGGCGACTCGCCAGTTGTGGTCGCTACTGGCCACACAAGACGCCGACACCCGCCACTGTCACACTGCTACACTCGCCGCGCCAATGAGAGGTTTTTCTTTTCAGTATTAAAAAAAAAACATAGTTTCCAAGAACCCTGAAGATGGCGTTGAACTGACTACGTTACTAGATGCCAAAGTCAAAACGCTTGGAAAAAAAAACATTGCGTCACGTCATATACGCTCGTTCAGTGACAGTTTCGTTTGCTTTCGTTTTACGATCTCAAAATCTCAAATCTCAAGATCTCTCTGTGGCGGTAACGTGCGACAGCCACCGGTGACTGTGGTCGGCGGCCCGTTTGCGCCGAGCCTTAATAATTTGTGGTGCAAGTGGGCCTAATAACTTAAAAGCCTTACATTTAATATTATGTAACAGGTCTATTATCTCAATAGTACCTACTTCTTTCGCTCATATTCTTTAATTTTCTGAATATGAAAAGATGTTCACTCCTGCATTCAGAGCTCCCCTGAGAATCGCCACAACGACCCTCGAGACTCCAACAATACAAAGTGAAAACATTGGAAGAACGCCGTTTCTTAATTGGTTGTTAATCCCCGGGGCCATTTGAAAGAAATTGATTTGAAACGTTTTAATATAAAATCGGCACAAAAACTTCAAGTTAAGGTAGAAAAATACTGCTTTAATTATAACAATTGTAAGAACTGTAATAGCTTTTGTAAATTAATATCTTGTAAAAAAAAAAAAAACTAGATGGGAATGAAATATCTTGGTGAGAAAACCGTTACAATGTATCCTGATAGCGGCCTTCCCTCATTACTATAGAGAACAAATGCACTACGAAATGTCACCGGATAGACATAACGTGGATCTGTCATTTATACGCTTCTATTTTGTTTCTTTTATGTATTTTTTTTTATAAACATTTTAGGGTTATAAAAAATTATGTTTTTATGACAAAATGAGCCTTTTTAGAATCTAAGTCAATTAAATTAAAAATTTAAAAAACCCCCGACACAAAAAAATAATAAAATTAAATGTAAGTAATTGGAAAAGGATCAAATAATTTAAAAACCCCCAACTTAAAGAATCTACGTAACGAGACAAGCAGATAAATTCATATGGCAGTCGGGGGACCTCTTAGCATAGAAGGTGTTCCACAGAACGGTCCCCCGACTGCCATATGAATTTATCTGTTTTAGTCTCGTTACGTAGATTCTTTAAGTTGGGGGTTTTTAAATTATTTGATCCTTTTCCAATTACTTACATTTAATTTTATTATTTTTTTGTGTCGGGGGTTTTTTAAATTTTTTATTTAATTTTTTATTCCGTGCTTTTTGTAGGGACTCCTTAATTTTTGTATTTCATTTCTTTTATTTTCTTGCGTTTTAAGATTCAGGTAATTTGGTGTTTAATCAGGTTTTTTATCAGTCAAAAAATAATTGGTAATTTATAGTTGAAGAATAATTTTGACTAAACAGACTTTTTTGTTTTATTATATCCTTTTTCTAGTTCTTCCTTTAGTAATTCAACTTTCATACAAGTATTTCATAGCTATTGGATATCTTAGGTATTTCAGATCTAGTTAATAAAATGGGACTGGGACACTATCTGATGTAGAAATACCTTGCTTGTTTAAGTAGGATAATTCCATTCGTAATAAAAATAGTCAAACTCAGTGGTCGTAGTCGTAGGTATCAGTCATCACTCCACTTTCCTCATCATTCTAGAAGAGCATTGATCGGACAAAAAAATATTTTCAAGTTTTTAGTTTTCATTTCGTTAGTTAATATTCCTCATCCCCTTTCAATATAGTGTACATTATTCTACTTGTCAAACCCTTGCATTTGATACCTATATTGAAGGTGTTGTGAAAAAAAAAATAATTTGCCATTTTGTGGTGGCGGCCATCTTGGATTTGAAATTTGTAATAGCGTATAGTATTCTACTAGTCAAGCCCTTTCATTTGATACCCATATTGAGGGAGTTGTGAAAATAAAACGTAATTAGCCCCTTTGTGGTGGCGGCCATCTTGGATTTGAAATTGATCATAGTGCATAGTATTCTACTATTCAAGCCCTTTCATTTGACACCCATATTGAGGGAGTTGTGAAAAAATATGTAATCCGCCATTTTGTGGCGGCGGCCATCTTGGACCGATTTTCATCAAACATAGCTAAGAACACTCCCGACTAATTCACCTTTCAAACAAAAAAAACAAAATCAAAATCTGTTCATCCGTTCGGGAGCTACGATGCCACAGACAGACACACACACACACACACACACACACACACACACACACACACACACACACACACAGACACGTCAAACTTATAACACCCCGTCGTTTTTGCGTCGGGGGTTAAAAATAGATTCATAGATTGAGCAACCAGTGCAAGTAAAAAGAAACTTTTTTTTTCAGTTGTTTTAAATGAAATTCAAAATGTGAAACATTTTTAAAAGTTAGTTTACGTTAGCTGATAATCTTTCAACATTTCAAGTGCTTAACTATTTTCCCTTAATCACCCAAAGCATAGCAAAGATAAAAAATAAATAAAAGTTTCACTAAGCTTATGTATGTCTCGTATTTGATAATATAAAAAAAAAGTATTCTAAGGTCACAAACTGTTGTATAAGTGCTATTTAAATATTAAGTATTGAAGTTTTGTATGAAACAGCAAATTTTTTTTCTTGATTTCAGAGTTGGTCCCATTAGTGAAAGTTGCTAATGTTATATTCATGGGTAGAACACCATGTAAAAATTTGGATGGTCTTAGAAAAGTAACCCTGTATAGGCTACTTTTTATCCCCATGTTCCCACGGGATCGAAACTTAAGCGGGTGAAACCGCGGGGCGCAGCTAGTAATTTAAATAAAGTTAATTCATATTGAAAAAGCAGCGGGGTGATTACGTTACACACTTACTATGACAGTGTCTTAAATCATGGGTGAACTTGACATAAATTTAAGAAAAACTGTATTTAACGTTAGTCCATATACCTAGTTTTAAATAAATTTTATTATTTATTTATTTATTTTTATTTGAAATGGGTTTGCTCTTGACTCTAGTCTAGGTCAGAGGTGACAGAGACAAAGTCGACGATGGAGTGAACCAAAAGAAACCTGTTTACTCTCCAGGTTGTATGCGCTCGGAAACACAGACGCAGGTAGATTTATTTCATGTTGACAGTTCAAGAAAATTCATTGAGTTAATTACGTTGTTGAGCAGACGAACTTTTCAAACATTTATGAAACAACTAGCTGCGCCCCGCGGTTTCACCAGCGTAGATGTCGATCCCGTGAGAATATCGGGATAAAAAGTATCCTATGTGTTAACCCAGGGTGCCAGCTACCTCGATACCAAATTTTATCAAAATTGGCCCAGCCTTTTGAGCATAAAGAAGTAACAAACATATAAACACACACACACACTCACAAACTTTCGCCTTTATAATATTAGTGTGATATAAAAGAGTTACTTTTTACGTTATTGGATGGTAAACAAGCAGGTGGTATGCACTGCAGGCAGTGTGGATCTGACTAACAAAGTCAAAAACATTTTGCCGGCCGTAAGGTGCAAAAAGACAACTACAAATCTTGCGGACCCACTTATTCAGCTCAGAATATAGTAGGGTATCGAATTCGTTTTAGCCTATATATTAATCCAGGGTGTCAGGTACCTCCATAAGGTCAATGGGGCGAAGACCATACTTCATTAAAAATTTACTTCATTAGCCAAATTTGGCCATCTCTATAATGTTTTAGACAAGTTTGATTATATTGGGTGATCAAACATTTAGTTGACTATTAATAGAAACTGTCGGATTTACTTATACATTATCAGTTTATAAACTAGACACTAGTTTTGAAAAAATGGTAAAATAGACGGATTTCACTGCCATGTCGGATAAAACCGTCTAATGTGAAAAAAACGTAGAAATCGACGGTTTACACGAATATAGAAATTGGGTACGCGTGTGTCTTTCAACAGCAGTTCAATGTGTGCTGTCGATATTTTTATTAAAGCTTCCAATCGGCATACATTGCAAAAAGAAGCGTTTGTCGGGTAAGTTCGGCATACTTCGCGATTCAGGGGTAAAAAACAATTTCATCACTTTAAAAAAATGCATTTGTTGATAAATCAACTTTTATTTGGATAGTATTTATTTTTCATTCCAGTATTGTTAATGAATGACTAAAATAATTTATTTATTTATTTATTTACATAATCTATGCTAATATTTAAAATAAATTCAATAATATGTACATTTATATGAAAAAATAAAAAAATAATCATAGGGCATCAAAAAATTCGTCCGCATCGCTGTCAACAGGAACAGTGCCCAAAAGGCTGGCAGCATTGCCACGTTGAATGGGTAAAAAAAACTTTTATTTAGGTACCTACTTAATATAATAAATAATATTTTCAGGTAGAAATTTAGAAAATAGAAATCACGAAAGTTTATTTAATTACCGAAAGTACGAAAAAATGAGACGCAACTCGTATTTAAATATACTGACAAAGATAAATAATTATTTAAAAAAAAATTGAGGTAGCCTAATTATTATTATTATTTATTATATTTTTACAGAAAGCTAATAACACAATTAAAAATCATTCGTAGACAGGAAAATTTTGAACTTCAAAAGTAGTAAGTAGTAGTAGTAGTCAAAAGTATAATTGCTTCTAGTATAGCTCTTCTTGTATAGCTTCTCTCAATTTCTACTTAGAGTATGATCCTCTATTGGATCTTCTTTGGTACTTAAATTGCCCTATAGAATTACCTAAAAAAAGCAATAAAACGTAATATTGAAGAATAAACTAACAAGGGGTCATTCAAAAGGAATTTTCAAGTGTAGTCGGGCCTAGACAAATGGTTCACACAGGAAGCTCAAATTTTTTTTTTTGTTTAAGAGCGTTTACTACGTACGGCATTTCATACAAACTTTCAAGCCCTTGTTTTTCGAAATGAATAAATCGATTTTAATGAAACTTCATACGTCTAAGCAGGATACAAAGGTCTAGGTCTAGGTGATCTAAAAAAATACTTAAGAACATTTTCAAAAAATAGTGTTACAGCCTAATTAGACCAATTTTAAATTTTCCATAGAAACAGAGATTTCCAGTTATCTTTTTATAAATAAGATATTTCGAAAATGTTCTTAAGCAACTTCTTAGACCTTTGTATCCTGCTTATGCGTATCAAGTTTAATTATAATCGGTTCATTCATTTCGAAAAACAAGGGCTTGAAAGTTAGTATGAAATGCCATACCTGGTATTCATATTAATATTTTTTCTATATTGAACTTTCACACATGTCAAGTTACTAGTAAACTGTCAAATATCGTAGAAAGCAGTAGTTTTAGGCAATAGGAATCAGTTACCTATTAGATAATTTAATTTTGAAAACGTGTTTAGTATTAAAAGGTTTATGATATCTGGAATCGGCGAAGACCGGCGTATGCCGATCTTCGCCTCCAAGAAGTAGACGGACTTCTCCACTATTGAAATTTGAAGTTACGTTTTTTTCATCGGATGTAATTTCGTGAAAAACGTGTTTTATTCAATTCTAAAATAATAGTTAGGTAAAGATATTAATCATTAATGAACTTACCTACACAAATACTTAGAAAACTCTTAAAATACCACTTAAAAAAATTTTTTTCGACAGCGTGTACTGGTCGTAATTGAAGTTGGTAACCCGACTAAATTTGAAATGTCATTTTTTCTTTATGAGTCTTATAGAGCGCCACCGTTGTCAAAAAATAGAAACTAAAACAGTTTGACGTTTATATATTTTGGGTTGCCATCTTTGTAAGTATTCAGAATCCCTCGTATTTCTTACTGTACGGTCTTGCCCTACAGACGGTCTTCGCCCCATTGACCTTACAAAATTTTATCAAAATTGGTCCAGCCGTTTGAGCGTGAAGAAGTAACAAACACACACACACACACTCACAAACTTTCCCCTGTTAATATTAGTGTGATAGATTAGCAATTTCTTTCAAAATCCAAAGAAATTGTGTGTGTTACTCAATCACGGTGTTTGTGTTGAAAAAAAAACCCAACTCATTTTTTCTCACAAGTCGTTAAACACTGTGGCAAAGGAATTAAAAATCCAGGCTTTATCCAAAGTATCATGTGAAGATGTATGTATGACATAAAACGCAGGTAAGCTCTGAATAAGTAAGGAGGTGTGTTTGAGTGTTGTAAGTTATTAATGGCGGCTATCACATCGCGGCTTAACACTTTGAGTGCGGTCCAAGCCCGGCTAGTTGGCTTTACATTATGCACCTCACTAAACCGAAGACAAATTACGCAAATTTTACAGTAATCGGTGTTCGGCAGTCATTATCAAGAGCTTATGTTGCTTAGTTGCGTTGCTAACCAATCACGACTTCATAAATTAACAACTTTCCCTATGGGCCGAACTCTAAAATCACGAAAAAAAAAATCTGCTGTTTCATACAAAAGTTCAATACCTACTCGACCAAAATGTTTGAAACAACAGATTTTTTTTCGCCATTTCAGAGTTGAACCCATAGTGAAAGTTGTTTATATTCATGAGTAGAACATCCTGTGAAAATTTGCGCACTGCTTAAAAAAATATCCTGTATTTATATACTCAGTAGTTCTTTCAGTCTTACCAAGGGGTATCGTATTACCCAGTAACTGGGTTGTGGAGGTCAGACAGGCAGTCGCACCATGTAAAATACTGGTATTTAGCTGCATCCGGTTTGACTGGAAGCCGACCCCAACATAGTTGGGAAAAGGCTAGGCAGATGATGATGATGACTCAGTAGTTCTTTTGTACTTTTTCGGCCCTGACTTACGAATTGTAGCTCGTGGGTTCGAACCCAGTCAGGAGCTTTACTTTATGTGAATAATTTTATCCTCACTACTCTCAAAACGGTGAAGGAGAATATCGTGAGGAAACCGGCATGGCCTAGAACCAAAAATTCGAAGACATGTGACATCTACCAATCCGCACCGGGCCCGCGTAGTGGATTATGGCCCATTCCCTCTCATAGAGAGAAAGCTTGTGTCCCAGCAGTAGGTACATTATAGGCTGGTCGTCCTATGCTATGACAGTCTGCGAGAGATAAACATTTCTCAGCTAGGACTCGCTCAACTGTTGAAAAATCAAAATTTGATTTATAACAATAGAAATTCAATTGTGTGTCATTGACACAGTTGAGCTACTACACCTATTACGAAGTGATGTATTGTGAAAAAACTAAGAACAAACCGGCACCTTTTTCGTTTTTACAAAAAAAAAAAAAAACTAAATAAAAGTTTCTTCTACTTATTAAATAAAATATTTATTTGACGCAACTATATTACATTTCGATGAAAACAATACCATTTTCGGCTCAATATGCATAATATATATACATACGTTTGCCAATACACCTGTCAAAATATAAAGTTTTCATCAAAATGGCTGTCTGGGATTTTTAATATAAATTCTCAAATGAAACATGGAATACTGTAAGTGTGAGGCAGGACGGAATGGAGAGAATGGAGTCATTACGGCGTCTTTTAAATTTAAAATGAAATACCATATGAGGTGTTTACATAATATTTGGCATTTAATATGTCACAATATTAAGACAAATAAAAGCTAAAAGCAGATTAGGTTGCGTCACCGTACTTTAGAGATGGAAGGTTTTTACCGAAAGAATTCTAATACATTTTATTATAACGATTATTTTTCTCAAGAAATGTATCTACCTGTCTAGATAAATTCCACAAGTTAACTGAGTAAGGGTGAATTCTGCCAAACTTTTATACCTAGAATAAATCATATCCTGAGAATAAATTTGTGGCGTGCCTAGGGGTCAAACTTAGGGCAAGCCAACATACTTAAAAAAAAAACCTACCGTATCGTCTGTCAAAGTTGTGCCTACCGACTGAGTTGTTTTAGTTCTTACTAATATTTGTATTTCATATTGTAGGTTTTTGCTAACATCTATTAAAATTAATGTTTTTTAATAGCACTATTTTTTTCTTTCATAAATTAAATACTAAGAGTTTATTAATCCTTTAAAAAATCGTAACTTTTCATTTTCGAGTTATCAGTTTCGCGTAAATTATGATAAGACGTATAAGAGCCATCTATTAACATTATTGGCATAACAGAGCTTCGAGTAAGTTCATATTTCACTCGCCTCCAACCCCATAACAGTGGCTTTTGCAAAATATTACAATCTGGCCGAGAGGCCACTAGATGGCGCACAAATAATTGATTGATTTCTAACTACACAATTGTTTACGATGTTGACAATATTTATAATTGGAATTACTCACAATGTGAACAGCCATAGCTCTTCATTCTTCGCTTCTTTACAACAAAAAGATGACACCGTGAGCTCGGAAAGGAAGTTCTTGTTGTGCTAAATGACACACAACATCAACTTTTGAAAAACAGCGCGATTGTGATCGACGCGCGTATTGTATTTGGAAATGTCTTCACTTAATTGACGAGTTATAGAAGTTTCGATTCGTGTTTTACCAAAACTACAGAATGAAATGACAACATTCATGTGCTTTTGAGAATTCTGATGTATTTTACTGACACCAGCGAAGTTATTCAAATCATCGTAACCTGATGAATTCCTAGCGGTATTTTCTTTTGAGAAAAATTTGCAACAACAACAGAATAATTTGTTGATATGAGAGCAGACTGCAATCCAATGAGCGATCTGCTGATCGACTAAAATGCCTATTACGTGATTTAGATTTTATATTTGTCTGTAAAACTCAAAGTATTTACCTTTCCGAGTAACGATTGCACACACTTTAATGCATCACAAGGAACAATTGCTTGCGTTTCCGAATTCATTTTAATGTTAAGAAACTTTTTAATCACTTTAAAACAAAGGTAATCACCGCTAAAACTAACACTTAACTTCAGAGAAAATGAAAAAAAAAAATCAAAGTATAAAAGTGCACCAGTAACCGCTCAAAACAATATCAAACTATTTGAAATTGCATCATCATTAATTCATTATAGATGAATTCGAGCTAATGCGCAGGCGCGCGGTTTTCGCGCGCACTTATTATTTACACACAGACGTTCCATTCATAAAAAATCAGAAGCCAGGCTTAAAAATCAGTACAATTTGCGAAATGAGTACATACTAATGTTATCAACAACGTGAACAATTTCTATACAAATCGTCCGAACTTTGAAAGCCACATTTGACGCCAGCAAGTGCGAGTGAGACGGGACGATTTTTGTGTTTGCGTTCTAGCGAAGCGGCATTGGAGATGTTTGGCAACGGTTCGCGTGATGGAAACTGCGCGGAATTGAAATATTATTCTTTGAGCATGTAAACCTGGCAACCATGCATCGTACCTACGAAAAGCGGCTGCGGGCCGGGACGCGCGGAGTTTATTATTTTTTATTATTCTTATCAATTCTTGCGACATGTTTTTATGTTTACTTGTGTAGTTTTTTAATTTTTAATTTTTTTATTGTTAGTCTCACGTTTGATTGAAAGCCGGGCTTCTCGGCTTTAGTAAAAGGCACGCCCCTGTAAGGGTGAATTCTGCCAAACTTTTATACCTAGAATAAATCATATCCTGAGAATAAATTTTGATTTTTTTGCAGATTTTCCATATAAAAACAGTCAGATGTTAATTTTATTCCACCGATAAAAGATTACTGATTTTGGTAAAATTGACCCTAAGTGATTCTGGTACAGCCTTTTAAGTTGTATTGAGCAATTTTGACACAAAACTGGCTTTACAAGTTCTTCTATATTATAAGGTAAAAGGTAAATAAGTAAGCCATCAACCTATACACGCAAGATAGCTTCTTGAAGTGAAAAGCAACGTTCAATTGTATTACATAAACAAGGTGAATTTTTTACAAATCCGAAACTATGAGGAATAGCGAAAAGTACGCAAAGGAGTCGCGTGCTCGATTTTGATGAAAACTAAAACTGCATCATTGAATTTTTGAAAAATCAATATTTCTAGCCAGGAATCGAACTTGTAGATTTTGAAAAAAAAACAAAACACACTGTATTATTAAACCATTCGATAGTGTCGCTGATAAGGATCGAATTCTTGGAAGTAATGACATACGACAAAGTTAAGGGAAATGTTGGATTCAAAATCGAGTCCGCGACTCCTTTCCTTTGAGTACTTTTCGCTATTCCGCATAGTTTCGGATTTGGCCATCCACGCCCACTTGAAAAATTCACCCTGTATAGTAGTAGTGTTATGTAGTATATTACTGTTTTCAAGATTTTTTTTACTTCATGAAACTAACTAGTGTAGTTTGGGAGATATTCAGATTTCTTTAGGCACTTTGCAAGTGGCTTTTTTATATTGCTCGTTAGTGACTACACTGAGAAGCAATATAAAAAGCCTGTTGCGTTGTCTAGACACTTTATTAGGCCTAAATCAAAACAATAAGTAGGCAATACGAACAAAAATTATTCCACATTGCGGGTAGCGTAAAAATACCATAGATTATTACAATTACAGCTATTCCTACAAATGAGAATACAAAACGTTTATGTAAATATCCCAGCGTGGTCCGTAATATACTGCACCACAACTAAGTTATATTTTAGCATATCTGCGACATTCTATCTGTTGTTTTGACTGCATAATTCGTGAATGCGTTATAGTGAATTAAATGCAGCTCTGGTTGCATTTTCTTGATAAAATTGGACTTATTTGCAATTCAGATCCGTCTCCGACTCACCAAGATTACTTTGGCTGCGGAACAAAATGGTTCCTTTTGACTTGAGCCTTCAATTTTGAATAAAACAGAAGCCGCAAGCTGGGATAATGTGTTTTTTTATTATTTTCTAGAGTTTTTTTTCACTTGGTTTGGGATTATTGACGATTGAAACATGGACTTGGGTAACTACCTATGTTCTGCGTTTCAACTTAATATTGCTATAACTTAATATAAAGCCTCGTTGGTCTAGTGGTCGCAAGCGCTACTGCTCAGCATGAGGTTCTGGGTTCGATTCCAAGGTCGGGCAAAGTGTTACTGGATGTTTCCTTCAGGAATTTTTCAGTAGCAGCCAGGAGGCTGCAATTGCTCCCCGTAGATGGCAATAGGTTCGCCTCCTACGTGTAGAAATTTGAAAAGTCCTGACAAAAAACCTGACATTGTAATAAAAGTTCGGACATATTAGTCACAAAATCCCAACACTACCCACGTAGTTACAGTGGTATGGTAGGCGTGGTAGCAGACGCTCGCGAGGGGAGGCAGGTTGTGCGCTGAAAAATATAAAAATTAATACACACCTAAACCAGAAACTTACGTTCAGTTTGATTATTTTACGCAGGTAAAACTATTTTTATTTTGAAGAAAATATTTGTTTGAACTAGTTGATTGTTTGCAATACAAGATTTATTGTTTGATCTCGTTAAGTTGATTGATAAAGAAGTACTTATATTTTTTTTTTAGATGAATGTAAAGTTAATAAATATTAAAGACTTATTTGGTATTACTTATTAATATTTATGTAAGTTTTAGGTATTACTCGTATTCCATCAACGCCAAAAAATCCGGACCAATTAAAGAGCCGGCCAAATTCCGGACAAAAGTCTAGAAGTCCGGACATGTTCGGACAAATCCGGAGGGATGGTAACCCTACCTACATGGGACTTAAACATAACTGGTGAGATGTGGATGTACTAGGTTTGAGGTACAATTTTGCCTAACCCTTTGAGGAATACAGGCGTGATGTTAAATGATGGTAGTATCAAGCTTCACAGATACCATTAACAATTAATTTCACATCTCGGCACTCCAAATTGTTCCTTCAATAATTTACTGAAAGTTAACTCCATTAAAATAAGTATAGTGATGAAGCGAACCCAAAGTTAACGGATGCGACCTCAGACATTGCAGCACTCTTCCAGATTCTGAATTCAGGAGCCCCCGGCTGAATTATAATGAAGCAGGGAACTTCGCAGCCAGCTTGGAGCTACGGTTGCAAGAAGAAGAGAGTTATCCACGAACGGCTATTGTTTTTAATGAATTCCCAACTTTTGCTAAAGTTCGTCTGAGTTAGGAACATTACCTGCAGCAAATTCCGATACCCCGAGTTGAGCGATGTGCTAATTATTATATTATCGCTTTTTGTTTTAGTGGCTTTTTAGTGGGAAGTGGATTTTAATATTTGTTTTAGTGGAATAGTTTTTTTAGGGTTGGACTAGACGTGATGCTGTCAGTAAAGACTTTAGGGTTATTACACCTCACTACGATGCCTCGCGATCGCAGTTTAGCTCTCTACCTCGATGTCAATTTCGTTTAAAACAAATGCATGCTAGTAGACACGCACTCGCATGCCGTAGGATACCTCAGCCATACATCGCGGGCAAAAATCCCCGAACATATTCAAAATCAAAATATTTATTTCACATAAACATACACGGCACTTATGAAACGTCAGGAGCTAGATGTACGGTTCCTATTGGTCGTTTCCTATGGAGAAGAACCGGCAAGAAATTCCACGGTTACTCTTTATTACAGTAGGTATGGGAGGACAGCGTAGGCCTGTCAAAAAGTACTAGGAACTTGATAAAATAAAAAATGGTCTACAGATGTAAAGTCTACAAGGCCTACAAAGTCCTCACATTTACAAAATAAGAATCCATAAAAAGGATAAATAAAAATAAAATATAAAAAACCTACTAAAACCAAGTCTAATGATTCCCATTACAACCACTAATAACGAGGTGAAATATTTGAATTGTCTGTACGAGTATATAATGTCAAATAATAAAGAGATTATGTCAAAAAAGTATGTAAAAAAATAGATAAAAAATAAACATCGTAATTTGAGAACAGTTAATAGACATAGTAAACTAGTCTGGAAATATATAAGAAAAAATTCATTAAACCCAAAAAACTCTGAACCTCCACTTGATTTACTATCAACAGATATTAGCCCATCCAGAGCAGCAGATAAAGTAAATAATTTTTTTGTCAACGTTGGTAAAAAATTGGCTGACAAAACATCTGGAAATAGCATTCTCCATTGCCAACACCAGACCACTGACACTGTAAATCCGGTTTATTCTTTTGTTTTATTAGATACCGACGTCGATGAAGTTTTAGGAATTATTTCCGGGTTAAAAGATGACTGTGCAGTCGGGTGGGATAATATACCAAATAGGATCCTTAAGAAATTTAAATACCTACTTGCTCAACCTTTAACACATATCTTTCAGCTATGTCTGTCAAAGGGAGTTTTTCCTAGCCTACTTAAAAAAGCATTGGTCACCCCTGTATTCAAGTCTGGGGACAAGTACTCCGTTAATAACTACAGACCCATTTCGGTCTTAACAGGCCTCTCAAAAGTTTTGGAAAGAATTATAAATAATAGGTTAATAAAATATCTTGAGGATAACAAATTACTTTCAGAAAATCAATTCGGTTTTAGACAAAAGAGGTCAACCTGCCAAGCAGTTCACAAATTGACAAATTATGTTACTACAAATCTGGATAATGGCTTACATTGCATGGGAATTTTCCTGGATCTTGCCAAGGCTTTCGACACTATTTCTTGCTCTGAACTATTGCACAAGCTTGAAACACTTGGGATAAGAGGAACACAACTTCTACTTTTTTCTGATTATCTTAGCAATCGATATCAGAGTGTAAAACTCGGTCAATATAAAAGTTCAGAACTTAAAAACAGCGGCTACGGCATTCCACAAGGAAGTATTTTGGGACCGACGTTGTTTTTAGTATACATAAATGAACTGTGCAACCTGAAATTACCAGAAGGTTTAATAATGTCCTATGCAGATGACACAGCCCTATTATTCACGGCTAAGTCACGAGAGGAGGTCTATAAATATGCGCAGAGTGGCCTTAACATTGTATCAAATTGGCTACGTATGAATCTACTAACAATAAATGCAGATAAAACCAAATATATTCTATTTAAAATGAAAAACACTAATATACCGCTTACTAACCTTACCATTTATGCACATATCTGTACGCCGGACGCTGACGCTGCTTGTTCGTGTCCTACTCTAGCTAAAGCCGATTACATGAAATATTTAGGTGTTACAATTGACACAAATCTAAATTTCCGTAAACACATTGATTTGCAATGTACTCGAGTTCGTAAACTCATATATATCTTTAAGAATTTACGTCACATTGCTGACTTTAAATTAATTAAACAGGTATATTTAGCTTTGTGCCAATCTGTACTTACATACTGCATAACTTCTTGGGGTGGTGCTGCAAAGTCCATTTTACTTCCTTTAGAACGCGCTCAGAGATCAATTCTAAAGGTTGCCACCTTTAGGCCTTTCAGATTTCCGACACACCAGCTGTACATTGCTTGTGAGGTGCTAACAGTACGCCAATTATTTATACTGCACATCGTATTACACCAGCACGTTGAACTCGCTTATAAGCCAGTACCTTCTGACAAGAGAAGGAAGGATTTGGTCTGCAGAAAGCCTCTAACTAGACATGCTTTTGTAAACCGATTCTATGTCTATTTAGGACCCCATTTATATAATAAGCTCAATAGGATACTTAATATTTATAGTGCCAGTTACAAACATTGTAGTCTAAAATTATGCGAATATTTGGGTAACCTTGATTATACAGACACAGAAAAACTTCTAGAAGTACTTCAATGATTATGTAGATACTGAATTGGAAATTTTTAATTTGTATTTAGTACTTTAAGATAGCATTATTTAAATAAATAAACTATGGACAAAAAAGCTGATCGCTTAGTCTGGGGATGGTCTGAAACACAGGTTTTTATTAACCTAGTTCAGGCGGGTCGCCACAAGTTAAAACGTCAGTACCAAAGCACTTTTTTCATAGGAAATTAAAATGTGTAAATTAAAGTAGTTTTTAAAAAAGTATTTAAGCCAATCTGTTAAGAACGTGGTACTACTAAGTATTTATAAGTTTGTAAATGTATTACTTTGTAAAAGGACCTAAATAAATTATTATTATTATTATTTACATAGTTATGCCGTTAATGAGGAGCCAGGGAAGTCACATGTCCAGAAGGAATTACTGCCACACCACCTTGTCTTCAATGTAGTCTTTAATTTTATAATATGCTTTTTTGATAAAGACACGTTTGATGATTCTTTTGAACTTTCCATCGCTAAGTTCTGTAACCGGCTTTGGCAACTTGTTATAAAAACGGATGCTGTTTACAAGAAATGATTTGCTAGTTTTAGTTAATCTAAATTTAGGTAATACAATTTCATTTTTACTACGTGTATTTATATTATGGAAATCGCTTCTTATTTTGAAGAGTCCTAAGTTTTTGCGAACATACAAAATACTTTCTAAAATATAAATATATTCAAAATTTAAAAGTCATTTATTCAAACTAGGCTGAGAATCAGCACTTTTTGAAAGTCCAAATTACATAAGATAGTCCCCTAAAACGCTTGCCCTTCAACACTTCCTAGTGCTTTTTTTTGAAGACGAAGTGGCGCTACAAACTCCCCAGCAGAATATTCCTAACATATTTGGAGTACCTTTACTCTTGTGTGTATTTAATGCAGTCATAAGCGATCTATTTTGACGGACAAAAATGTATCCCGAGGACCGTCTTAAGGTTTTGACCTGTTTCACAAACCCGTAATAATCTTGCCTCTTAATACGTATATTATATACACTTTAAACCTACTACAGTTGCCACATAACAGTTTATTTATCAATGTACTCCGAACACAACACCGCTAAACATAACTCTAGAATAATGTTATTAACGTCTGAAGCATCTCATTAACGTGCCTACCTTTCAAATTTTACGATTTCAGCGCCAAGATGTTGATAAGACTTTTGTTTACAATGTACAGTGGTTAAAGAACTTTATGGCTAATGAAAAAGTGTACATTTTAAGGCAACCCGTTAATAAGTAAGTTGAACAGCTTAATAAGATTCACCTGTATAGCCTCGCGGTTCCTTTAAAGCTTTAAAGAGATTTACTCGCAACGAGTCGAGTTCTCATTTGTTTATTTCGAGGCTTTTTACGTTTCAGTTTTGTTTTTGATTGTTTTATTTTATTTTTGTTTCTAGTTGTATTGTTAAGGAGAAATGTGGTCGGAGAGTCTTTTGACAAAAGCCTAAGTAAAAAGTCTAATACGAGGTTTGGCTCTCGCGTATTTCCTTGGAGGAGGAATTTTATTTCATAAACTGAATAAGAAGGATATATACTGTGTCCCTATGTTTTTCTTTTTTCATTAATAATTGTTAAATTTGTACACTAGGCCTCTGTTGACAGCGGGTTAAATCGGAAATTTTGAGCATTTTTTGAAGTTTCTAGTGCTTATAAAAATAATGTATCCTCAAAAAGGAAAACAGGGACATACAATTAGTTAATTATTTATTATTATGTAAAAATAATTTCTCTATGGTCATTAAGCAGAAAGAAAATAGGCGCGAGCGTTTCTATGGAAAAAAGACTTTAGCCTATTTAAGAGGAAATGTGGGTGCATTTCCTCTTAAATAGGCTAAAAGAAATAAAAATAACTTTTGCTTCGGATAATTTACACTGGGTTGTAGAGGTTAGATTAAAGTCGCTTCCTGTAAAATATTGGTATTGGACTGCATCTGGATAGACTGGGAGCCAACCCCAACACAGTTAAGATAAGGCTAGGTCGATGATGACGCACAATGATCTTCTGATCTCTTCTTGATGTTCTTTTAATTTCGAATCCATTTTGTGAACAGATTTATGTCAGTTTACAGATTATTGATAACTAATAGTAAACCTGGCCCTGTTTCGCACTTCGTGGTTTTTACTTTTCTTCCAATACCTGCATGTTTAATAGTAATATATTAATACATAATAATAAATGACAAGAGACGTAAAAAAAAAATATTTTTATTGGCGTAAAATTATATGGTACTTACAATGCTACGGTAACCCTGACTTCTGAGCTAGTCAAAAACCTGTGTTACAGGAGTCAGTGTCTTCTTCCGTTTATGACACTCTTATGCAATAAAACCAAGAGAAAAAAAATGCTAACTAAAAAATAAATAAACAAAAGACAATAGAAACTACAAAACGATTAAGCATGCGTATAAAAAACTTCGTATGTGTGTTCATATAAACCTTTCGGAATCCATCCATACCATATCCATACTAATATTATGAAAGTGTGTCTGTCTGTCTGTTGCCTCTTCACGCTTAAACCGCTGAACCGATTTGGATGAAATTTGGATAGAGATAGTTTGAGTCACGGGAAAGGACATAGGAAATTTTTATCCCGATATTCCCACGGGATCGAAACTTATGCGGGTGAAACCGCGGGGCGCTTCTAGTCAATTATCTGAATAATGGTGAAAACCGTATCAAAATCCGTTACGTAGTTTAGAAGAACATCACAGACTGACACGAAAAGCAACTTTAATTTATAATTTTGTATAGATTCCCACGGGATATTATGGTATTTGCTGTTATCGCCTATAAAAAGCCTATAATTTTCCCACTGCTTGGACACAGGTCTCCTCTCAGTGCCAAGGAGTGGGCTGTGCGGGTTGGTAAATTTCTCATGTCTCCGACTTATTGGTTGTATGTCATGCCGGTTTTCTCGCGATGTTTTCTTTCACCGCTTTGAGAGCAGCGGTGTAATAATTATAATAATTTACACAAATTAAAGCGCCTGACTGGGTTCGAATCTAGAACCTACAACTCGTAAGTCGCGGTCATTACGACTGGGCCACCCCTGGCTCTGCAACCGCCTGTGACGACACAAATCGTCAACGAAATGTTCCAAAAATCCTAATAACTAGTTTAATGCAACAAACAGCATCGAATGCCCAACAACAACAGATGCAGTTTGAAATATTCTCATTATGTTCTTGGTAACATCTAGTTTCAAAGGCCAAACAAAAATGAATAACGAGATCGAAATTTCCATTTCTGTTGCAGATTTACCTATATAACATTATTTTTAGTATATATGCGAAACCCGAAACACGTGTCTAGTATTTTTATGTAAATAATCTTTGTACTCGTACAAAATTTCAAAACTGTATCATGAAAAATTACAAAATTATAAGCTTGTTAAGTTACCTGTTTGTCCGTACAAAAACATGCTCTACCGCGCCGCGTCGTCTTGCGCTCATTGATAAAGGTACTGACACACATGCTCATTACTAGCTCAAACCAATCGGAGCACGCGAAAATCAAAGTCACGTGAGTTTCGCGTGCTCCGATTGGTTTGAGCATGCTAGTAATGAGCATGTGTGTCAGTAGGTACATTTACAGTACCTAGGTACCTAGCCGTTCGGCGCGGAGATTGGATAAGCTATTTAGTGTCGCTCGGTGTCCAACTTTTGACCTTTTTCAAATATTTTTGGGACATAATATAACATGGGGTAAAAATTATTGGAATCGATTCAGTTACTTATTCTGAACAAACTATATTCAGGTTTCGCATATACTAAAAATAACGTTGTATATCAGTTAATAGATTATCAATAATTTCCACAGGAAAGCACAAGACACAGTGTTGTGTTGAAATCGACCATAACGACGCAAATCTTCAACGAAATGTTCCAATAATACCAACAAGTAGTTCAATGCAACAAACAGCTTCGAACGCCCAAAACAAATGACTCGGCCACACTACTTGTAACGGTCACGCCGTCACAATAACAAGTTATCTATCACTTTGACGATAACAGATGCAGTTTGAAATATTCCCATTAGGAGCCAGGCCGACAGTACAACTGCCATTAGACATGGGTTATTGTGCAATAGTACGTTAGAGGAGAACAAATAGCTATAATTCGATCCACCAGTACCCCTCAGAGGCTCGTATGTTACTTCACTATACATTCGGCTCGGATATTTTCCACTACACGAGTTGTAAAGAGTGCAGACAATTAATGGTTACTCTAAAAGCTCTTTTAGAGTGGAAATATATTTGTTTGTTTATTTGGATGTTTACTTATTTATATAAAGCCTTCATCCACCTTAACATAATAAACGTTATCTATTTAATAGAATTTTGATGTTGGCCCTTTTTTTTTTTGGATGGGAAATCATCAAATGACTCCTCCCGCTCTGGGTGGAGCGGAAGGGAGTGTCAGGCTCTTACTGACTAAAACCCACCCGTGTTCCTTCCTTTGCCCTTTATGTTCCGGGCCAGCGGTAACCCTTTCGGACAATCCCGCTGACCCGGCAGGCTTCGGCCCTAAGGGGGCCCCTCCTCGATGCTGACATCTCTTCGAGGCGCGCGTGGAACACGTACGCGCCGTCCGGCACGGGCCTGGTCCTGATCGGACGGTGAGCTACCCATTACTCTCCGCCCGCAGGCCCGC
This sequence comes from Mesoligia furuncula, assembly GCA_916614155.1. Lineage (NCBI taxonomy): Eukaryota > Metazoa > Arthropoda > Insecta > Lepidoptera > Noctuidae > Mesoligia > Mesoligia furuncula. The sequence goes on along the minus strand of OU744804.1, from coordinate 11,389,163 downwards.
GCCTACGGTGACCGGGAGTCGTCTCGCGGCTCCCGACGCCCGGAGCGTCTCCCGCGGCGGCTGGGACGGGAGGCTCTCTACCTGAGCCGTCCCGCTACCTCCTTCGCTAGCATGACTGCTTCGCAGAAGGAGGTGACTGCCTCCCACTCCCTCTCGCCCCGGAACATGGCTTGCACCAGGGCCGGACGCGAGAGGTCGCCGCCGCTGCCGATCGCCTCTACGAGGACACGGCGGTGCTCTGCTCTTGGTGATGTTGGCCCTTAGGTTTCAAACCTAGCAAGTATAGTCAATCTCTTAATTGTTTGACCACCTGTCTTGCATTGCTTGTGGTTGAATGTCACTTGCACGTCATAAAAGGACAATGCCTTTTAGACTATGTGAGAAAAATGAAAGGAAAGAAAATATGTTTATTGCGGTAAACATGACGCAGAAAAACAACTAAAAATACAAAAAAAGAGCAAGTTGTCAGTCACAGCCACGCAAAATGGCTATTGCTCAGCATAATGCTACGACCCTATGCAAGATATGCCCCAGACAGACAACGTGACAGTGAAGTTTCAATTTACTGGGATTTGACGTCTAAAGGAATTACTAGGTCGACTATAACCTATCGAAGTGATTTCGACAATTTTTTTACTCACAGTGAAGGAAAACATCGTGAAGAAACAGACCTATTGTGATGATCGATGTTTTTTTGCTCTAAATAAACCGGCCCCTCAGCTTTGTATTAATTCAGACTAATATTATAAATGCAAAAAAAATGTCTGTCTGATTACACCTTTCCACGCATTCAAGGAAGATTTTGATACAATTTGGCACACGGATAGACCATGACCTGAGTTAGGAGGTAGGATACTTTTTATCCCGGTAGTAATCATAATCATTCATTTGTATTAGGTAGGTATGGGTATTGTAGTATATGCGCAGGCATTGGCGTGGCAGTCGCTTACCGGCCGTAGGCGAGTGCACACGTTCTCTGGGTTTCGCATAGACTACTTCACCTGAGTGATCTGTCAAAGTGTGTTTTATTAACCCAGCGGTCATTACAGGTATAAGTTGGTCTTAAAGTCTATAATTAAGTCTTTATACACAGTCAGACATTCAAGGTGCCAAAAATTGCATAATAAGTGTGTCCAATGGCATACTTTCAATGCTAGTTTCTATTATTCATTAATTTTACTACTAGTACTTTCTCCTGGTATAATTTTTGAACTTCAGGCGGGCGAAGCCGCGGGCTAAAGGTGAACTTTGTAGGTATGTCTTTTTCAACTATAATTGCTAAGTCTCGTTTTGTCTTAAAACATCATTAGTTAAAATATCAAACAAAAGAATTGAGAGGAATATTTTGAAATCTTATGAATCTAATTAGCGGATATTTATTTCAACATGAATTATTCATATTTAATCAAGACGAATTATGAAAATATTTGAGTTATTTGAATTCCTAGACTGCATTACGATTGAAATTTCTTAATTATGTTTACTTTAATTAATCTTAAATTAATATTGAGAATTGTAATAAGATTTTTCGAATGGGCGTTTATAATTAACTTATTTCTTTTATGTTTCATAAAAATCATAAAAATCAAAATACTGAAGTTCTGAACAACGCGAACTGATAATTTGTTATGTTAGTATATTTTGGAAACTCTTCACCTTTTTGTAAACTTTATTTTAGAAGCTGTACTTCCATTGATCTCATTTTTATTTCAATGTATATCGTTGATGTATGTCGTAGTCTTAAGTAAGCGGGCAAAAAAGGAAGTTTTATAATTTTATGTTCCTTCATTTTACTAACCTTAAGTTTAAGAAGTAATTTGCCATAATTTCTAAATTCTAGAGACTACTATTAAAATATTTTTTTTAGTTATCACCTATTTCTGTGATTACTGGTAGGTAGTTACTGGAACTTGTAAATGGCGACTGTGTAAGTCCGAAGCTATTGATACCTATAGTAGTTACTTGAATAAAATATCTTAATGCAACTGAATGAATTCACATTATGAAAGTAATTTGTTCAGAATCGATTCTGTCATTTTTAATTTTTTCCCAAAAATAAAACTATGTTTACAGTCACAATTCCGTTGTACAGTCAAAACAAAACAAAATGGACGAAGTACCTGCTACCCTAGATAGACCCTTATACGTGTGCGTGCGTAGATTTGTAATGTCGCCGTAATTTTTCTCTTACAATCAGTATAACTAATTTAATAAATAAAATCAATGTTATACAGGGTGTTTGGTGCATCGTTTGCCAAATGGAATTGGCCGGAAGAAGAGGTCATTTGCTATCTCTTAAGGCCCAGTAACTCATTCCTTGTTTCACTGCTTTTATTAAAATTACTTTTTAATTTTTATTTGGAGAAATACAAGAACTCTACATTTAAGCTTAATTTTTTTTTAAAGTTATGAGTATAGCCTTCAAATTTTATTTTAATTCTTATGTTTACTCTTGTATGGTTCTATGAAATTAAAAATTTACTTGCTAATAACATCTAGTTCCTTTTTAATAACTCCCAAAATTTTTGAAAAAAGGAAAAATACACTTAACACTCAACTTTAAATTGCTGTAAAAAAAAACTAAAAGCGATCGGGATCTTCGAATTATGTTAAAAGGTTCTCTAGTTTGTCCCCTTTCCAACGGTGTGCAATATACCAAAAATAACGTTTAATAACTTCGGTAATTCGCTAAATTTGTAATCGAGACACATCAGGCTGATATTCGATATTACGGTAAGAACACTAGTTTTCACTTAAATAACATACTTTAAGTAGGTGTCATCCCTAGTCTCAACTTCCGTGGAGTAGACAAGTTCTTTGGGCCATCCCCAGATGTAAAAATCTAACGGAGTCAGGTCTAGGGAACGGAGGCCAAGGAATAGGGCCATCCCTCCCAATCCATGATTCTGGGAATGCAACATTTGGATATTGTACTCCCTGGCGGTTAATCTCCAGTGAGCGGGATAATCGTTTTGATGAAAAAACAAAAGACAGGTCTTCCCTGAAAATTGGTAGCTGACCTAATAATTAGGGTAAGTCTGTTTGTAGAAATTCTTTTTAAAAAGTTCGGATCATCCACGTCCGAGTGTAATAAGAAGATGTCGCGCGTGTGTACGCAATAGTGGAGGACAATTTGAACAAAATTTATAATTAGGTACTTATTAAATAAAAGTTTATTTTTTATTTCAAGTTCGAAGAAAGTTAGGACCCTAGAAATAGATAAGAGACTGCATAAGAGTGAGATAACCACTTACTCAAAGAATGTTATTTATGTGAAAACTAGTGTTCTTACCGTAATATCGAATATCAGCCTGATGTGTCTCGATTACAAATTTAGCGAATTACTGAAGTTATTAAACGTTTTTTTTTGTATACTGCACACCGTTGGAAAGGGGACAAACTAGAGAACCTTTTAAAATTATTCGAAGATCCCGATCGGTTTTAATTTTTTTTTTATAGCAATTTAAAGTTGAGTGTTAAGTGTATTTTTCCTTTTTTCATAAATTTTGGGAGTTATTAAAAAGGAACTGGATGTTATTAGCAAGTAAATTTTTAATTTCATAGAACCATACGAGAGTAAACATAAGAATTAAAATAAAATTTGAAGGCTATACTCATAACTTAAAAAAAAATTAAGCTTAAATGCAGAGTTCTTGTATTTCTCCAAATAAATATTAAAAAGTCATTTTAAAAAAAGCAGTGAAACAAGGAATGAGTTACTGGGCCTTAAGAGATAGCAAATGACCTCTCCTTTCGGCCAATTCCATTTGGCAAACGATGTACCAAACACCCTGTATATAGAAGCTGTTGGTGTACCTTTATAAATAAATAAATATTGCGCAAGAAAATGCCTCATATTTTTTTCAAACAATTAATAGTTCAGTGATAAATCGTTATTCAATATAACTAATTGAAATAATCATTCCAATTGCATTATATTGCACACTCGAAACAAAATGAAAGCGTCAATTAAAAACTGAAATCCCGTTACCAAAGAGTAGAGAGTATAATGCCAATGAAATTACCGTCAATCTGTCGCGAGCAATCAATGAAATGATTACTTACATTCTCTGTGGAAATCCGACAAATAAGTTGAACTCGTAATTACTGTCGGTCAAATATTTGTCATGGAACCTTTCTGTTTGGTGATTAAGTAATTCAATGTTACATGAGGCACATATATTAGTAGACTAGCTGCGTCCCGCGGTTTCACTCGCATAAGTGTCGATCCCGTGGGAATGCTGCTGCGCCCTGCTGTGCCTACGACGCAGCTGTACCTTTCGCGTCTGCATCACTCCACAACAACTGAGGAAGTCGTGCAGTATTTGAAGGTGAAGACCAACTGGACTCTGAGGGTCGAAAGGTTGGAATCGCGCCACAATATCAACTTTAAGTCATTCGTGGTACGAGTTCCAACCCAACATCTACAGACCCGTCTGAAAGAGGACTTTTGGCCGAAAGGTGTCGTATGTCGACGTTCCCGAGGACGGTTACGCGACACCACGCAGCGAAACACGACGCCGACAATTTTACGTGTATAGTTCATAGTTTTACTGTCTCCTAAGATACAGGACTACCTAGTTTAGGGGACAGGGTTACATGATCTGTATAGATTTATGTAGATATACTTTTACTTTGTACTTCTGTTCTTGTGTACCATGAATCTGTGTGTATTATAATAAAGATTATTATTATTATAATAAAGATTATTTTTAAGGTTTTTTAATATGTATTAGTTTATTATTTTATAAGATTATTTTATGTATTTTGTCTATGGGCCTTAGTTGCCTGATAATAAAATGATTATTATTATTATTATATCGGGATAAAAAGTAGCCTATATGTTAATCCAGGGTGTCAGCTACCTCCATACAAAGTTTTATCAAAATTGGTCCAGCCATTTCAGCGTGAAGAAGTAACAAACATATAAACACACACACACACTCACTCACACACTCACAGACTTTCGCCTTTATAATATTAGTGATAAATGATTTATTTTCTGATGATATTCTGAAATGATAAATGATTTTAGTGTGATGCTGTTTGTGAACAAAATGCGAAATGTTTGCTGGTTTTCTTGAATTCATCGATGAAGTTTGTTTCCAATGTACAGTCAACAAAAGAGATAAGTATGCAGGATCGTCGGATATAGTTGAAGTTTAGTAAGAAACCTATGGATGTTCTCGAATAAAATTTAATTTGATTAATAAACATTTTTTTTCCTCTCACTGAGAGGAGGCCTGTGTGCCAACAGTGGGAACATTATAGGCTGATTATGGTTATGGTTTATGGTTGATAGAAAACAAACAGCTCATTTATCAAAATAAATTTCAGTCTACTATATCCATTAGTTTCTTACTAAACTTCAACTATATCCGACGATCCTGCATACTTATCTCTTATAATGACTGTACCTAAGGCCTGGTGGCCTGTGTTCATCAACATTCAAACCACCTGTTAGGTATTTGAACAGTTGGCATAAGTAAAATTTGCCAAGGAAATTTTAAATACAGAACTGATTAAATATTTAATCAGTTTATTTAAATGTTGGTGAACAAGAACAAGGCTAACTGTACCAACCAATCTTGTTAGTGACTTATTAATCTTAGGATAATTACATGTCGAAGATGCTCGCGATCGTGGTCGCAATCTCGATACCTCGATGTCTATACTCGCTATTTACAGACGCCAGAACATCAAGCTACCCGAAACTGTCAAATTTTCCCAATCAACTTTGAATCTTATGCTTTACCGATAAAGTTGAAAATCTATTAAAGAAATTTGACAGATTGTAGTAGCTTGATGTGCTGGCGTCTGTACGTGGATGGCGGTGCGAACACGGCGGTTCAGACGCACCTGAAAACTTAGTTGGTCAGTCCTGTGTTTGTGCGGAAGTCTACCTACTCCAGAAGAACACGTTTTCTCTTGATAGTAACAGTGATGATGAATTCATGTCTGCAAGCGGAAAATGGTGGCTACTTGCGCCCATTAGGGCGCGGCAGCATAGTGCACATCTGGTGAATCAGATAAGGCAAAAGCTAAGTGAATATATCATTATCTTTTATGATAAGCTGAGACGAACCGATTTGATCAATCACGAGCCAGATCACATCGATGTGATCCGGCTCGTGATTGATCAAATCGGTTCGCCTCAGCTTTTGCTTGCCGTCGTCGACCATGATTTGATTGTGATTTATAGTGTGTTACGCAATTATGCTTTTTCATAATAGTGTGGTTTCGACAATTGTATGTTCGTAAGATCTTAAGTTGGCGAATCGATGAGCTCTCGCATCACGTCACCACACCCAGTCTCAGTTAAGCGGTCGGCCTATAATAATACTTTAGGAGAAAATCGCTTGCGTATGCAAAATGCAAAAACCCTAAAGGCACTGTCACGTGACAGACTACCGTTGTCTAGTCTACATCAAACATACAGCTTCCCTACAAATGTATCGTCAATGAGAGCCGATCCTTGTCGAAGCCCTCGTAAGTCAATCGAACAGAATGGAATCATATTGTACTCGAACTGAGTGGGTACTTTCTAGGATGTCAGCTGTAAATATACTACAGACTTCTGTTTACGCCTTTATGTTTGAGCACGGTTTCGCATTGTATTCCTTGCATAATATATGCGAGTATTGAGAAAGTATAGCAGCCGGTCGATTCTGTAAAAATCTCACCGTGAAAACTTAGGTGATGTGAGTTTGTTTTTGCTAGGAATTGACACTATTGACAGCTCACTCCACGCTCACTTCACCTAAGTTTTCACAGTGAGATGGTTACAGAATCGACATGCTGTATAGAAACAACGTAGTAAGTACTTTCTCACTTATCGACTTCATTTTATGATATTTTTATTATGGTAAATGCATTGATTTGTTTATTTTTTTTAAACCAATGTAATTGGCGAACAGCCGCTTTATAATACGCCAATATAGTTTTGAACTAAAATAAATAAATTTATATTTATTTTACTACAAAACTAAACTATATTGGCATCAAATGCGTTAGTTACCTTTGGTGGTTGATCGTCAGTCTTTATCACGCCTGGATATCAAAATCATCGAAACAAAAAATCACTTTGCTATTCAAAGCACACTTAGCTGATCACTATTAATAACTATCTTAGTATTAGTCTAAATATTAACACATTGTGGTAACCAACAATATCTCTAAATCAGCAACAGCAACAGAGCAGATAATACTATTATATGGAGCTCCAGTTCCAACCACTAATTAATCAATCACTGATCAAGGCATTGCTACACATGATGTTAACACTTAAGGGGTACTTACACGGTTGGCCGCCTCAGCAATGCTGCCATGCGTCGACTATGCCCCGCTGGGTTAAAGCCGACGGAATCGTATTAATTCTCGAGGCTAGTTGCCTCGAGACATTGGCAATATATGTATTGTTGGTGGAAGGTTTCCTGTGCCTATTAACACTGTGGGTACCAGGATTAGTTTTTATTATTACTAGCTTAAATGTGACTACCGTGGCAGTTAAGAAAATCTGTACACGAGTTCGGTTATTATTACCGACACATCACGTGTAACAGCAATGTATCGTACGCAGCAGCGACGTAGCACAAATAGCAGCAACGTAACACATGAAGCAGCGGCGTAGCGCACGTAGCAGCAACGTAGCGCACACTATAGCGACGCAGCACATGCAGCAGTTATGTAGCACATGTAGTCGCGACGTAGTGCACCTAGCAGCGACGTAGCGCACATAGCAGCAACGTAGCACACGAAACAGCGACGGAGCATATATAGCAGTGACGTAGTATACGAAGCAGCAAAGTAGCGCACGTAGCAGCAAATGGGTAGCGCACGTAGCAGCGAGGTAGCAAACAAAGCAGTAACGTAGCGCACAAAGCAGCGACCAGGTAGCGCACGTAGCAGCGACGAGGTAGCGCACGTAGCAGCGTAGTAGCGGATATAGCAGCGACGTAGGACACGTAGCATCGACGTGGTAGCGCACGTATCAGTTACGTAGCGCACACAGCACCGACGTAGAACACGTAGCAGCGACGTAGCATACGTAGCTTTGACGTAGCGCACGTAGCAGCGACGTAGCGTAAGTAGCAGCGACGTAGCGCACGGTGAAGCGACGTAGCGCTCGTACCAGCGACGTAGTGCACATAGTAGCGACGTAGCGCACGTACTAGCAACGTAGCGCACGTACTAGCAACGTAGCGCACGTACTAACAACGTAGCACACGAATTAGCACCGTAGTGCACGTGGCAGCGATCTAGCACACATAGCAGCGACAATAGAAAGTCGTGTAAGTTTCGTACTCATTTACGTTTAGTTACATTTTAAATTAGGATAAGAAATAACCGCTCCATAAATTATGTTGTTATTTTTTCAGATGACTGAAAACCATAAACCTAAGTATATTTGCGGGTGTTTATGCAACTCCTATAACACTCACATAAGGATATCTTAAAATACCATTAGTAACTTTTATAACATATCAAAAATAATGGGAGCCCACACCATTTATGTAGTTAATAAATAAATAAATTACACACGGTTCAAGCCAGAACCCCTAGTTGATTCTCATCACCAGAAACTGCAATGTATTGTGCCGTTTAAATTGTTCAAACCAAGCATCTGCTCGACGCAGAGTTCCGTATATACACATCTATACATACATATACACATAGGTACGTCTACATGGCCTGTGAGACAATCTCGTCTCTTCGTGTCAAACTCAAGTGATATAAAGAGCTTTACACACCTTCCAAATGTATTTACATACTCGATTCGATCTAAATAACGAGAGTCGTATGCATGCTCTCTTTGTTTGCCGGAATAGGTTGAAGGTAAGCCGAGACGCAGGATTTTGGATATGTTCTTTGAGAGCTATTGAAAGACTTTGGTGGAGCTTTTGTTTTGAGTAGAAATTTCGAGAGTAGTAAGGTAATAGAGGGATTGTTTCAGTGATGGTGTTTTCAAAGGTATTGTTGCGCGCCACAATTAATTCCGGGTACATGGTGACATTAGTTACCACTAGCGCCATCTAGTATCGAGTAGCGGAACTAGTAGTCAAGATCCTTCTAGAAATTCCGATGCGAGAAGTTTCTAGAACTTTCTTGAACTATCGACATCTGGTCGGTAGGGGCCTGTATGTACTCGAACATTCTAGATGTTTCTACAATGGAAGGTTCTAGAACTATCTGCGGCACTATATAAGGCCGAGATGTGGCATGACCGAAAAGAGGCGCTGATTAATTTGACATGACTAAACTAAAATTTATCTTCTGTCCTTTTCTTAATGAAATAGAAAGAAAAAGATTAATTGAACTTAAATTTAGTTTAGTTTGTGAATAACAGAATCGGCACCATTGCCTATCTAATAAGACTCATGCCCTTTTGAATGTTAAATTAAAAGTACTGCTATTCCTACGTTCTGAGGAATCTTAAGATATTCTATTAAACCAGCTCGTAAGTGCATTCATGTAAGTGATGGTGCAGAATTGTTTACAGTCAGCATTTTTCACCATCACTCTGACTAGACGGTCCGTCTCTGTTTTATACTACACTAGAGACCCAACCCTGCTTCACACGGTTTTTAAATTACAACTTGACAAAACATCGAGATTTGTCAATTGATTTGAACTGTTGATTTAAAAGAGTGTCCATGGAGTTTTTTGCCCGTACTTTTCCATAGGTTTGAGTTAGTTTAATATTAATCTAAAATATTAATTAAACACATGAACCTTCTAGAATCAATCTATCAGCCTAGCCTTTTCCTAACTATGTTGGGGTCGGCTTCCCGTCTGACCGGAAACTGGTGAATACCAGTATTTTACATACATAGAGCGACTGCTTATATAACCTCCATAACCCAGTTACTAGGTACTAACACTATACCTTTGACAAGGCTATGAATGACAGACGGGTCCAACGGGTTGACGTGCTTTCCGAGGCAAGCTCGATCGATCCGTGCGGCTGGCTGTTTAGCCACGAGCTCCTCATAAATTTTCCGGAATCAATTTTCAAAATTATAGTGGAAAGTGCTTCAAAATCCTTAGTAGTTTAGAATAAAAACACGGTCACACAGAAGACTTCGGTCTTCTGTTACAATATTATATATGTATAGATATTGATACCTACTCGGTGTACACATTTATGGACGTACGATTTCACGGTCGGACGCCTCGCATGTGAGACAGTCTCGACGAGCCGGCCGCCAGCCGGATCAAGCCGGATGGAATGATTTCGTCTTACGCATGGCCGGATACCGATCTGCATCGTATAGTCGCCGGCAATTCGGAAACCAGTGTGTATTGTTCTCGAGTTAACGAATTAGTCGACGATGGGGAGTCCTTCGATTGGTTGTGATTAGTGGAGTACGGGAAGAGAGAATATGAAATCGGCTTTTTGAAGATCAGCCCGGATTTTTTTTGAGCGTATCTGCCTTTATAGCAGATTCTGATAAAATCATTTTGTAACGTCAGGAAAATAAATTGTTGAGCTAATTGATTACCAACTTAAATTGCCATATAACGTGATAATGCCGCCTGTCTCTCTTGGGTACATTACCTACCAGTCGACAGCGATGCGGAGGAATATTTCGACACCATATTTCGACATTATATTTTAGATTGATAATAGTTTTAGTTAGGTTAGGATATTATTTTTAATTTTAATAGTTTGTTAGTTTATTTAGTAGGTATTAGACATTTGTCCATTTAATAAAAGCAGTGAATCAAAAAGCTTTTAGAATTGTCCGTATTTTCAAATCACAACTGTCATTCTTTGGTAGTTTATGAAATGGTCACGGCAAATTGACGTAGGGTGTCAATTTACTTAGTAATTTATTTCTGTGAATGTACATGCATTGGAAAATAATTATACTTGGCATCATGATCATCAGTGTTAAAATAATTATTGGAGAACGCCAAAAACTCATAATTTCCTGACTTTTATTGTTGTCTAATCTCAATATTAGGAAATTCATTATAACTATCATGGTTTCACTACATAAAATGTAATAGGCATTCATTATTGACGGGTAGGTATTGTTGGAAGGGACAACAATAGCATAAATAATCAATAACATATAATTGTTTCAAAACAATAACATGCCCCGCTACAGGCTTTTTATTAAATCCCATTTAATTAATAAATAAGCGTTGTTTTGGCGCCCATAAACACATATATACACACATACATACATAAACACATACATACATAAACTCATCACCTTTTTCTGAGCAGTGGAAACGGCCACGACTTACGAGCTATAAGGTCGTAAGTTCGAACCCAGACAGGCGCTTTACTTTAAGTAAATTATTTCAGCACCACTTCTCTCAAAAAGGTGAAGGAAAACATCGTGAGGAAACCGGCCTGTCTTAGAACCAAAAATTCGAAAACATATGCCACATCTACCAACCCGCGCTGCGCCTGCGTGGTGGATTACTACGACCTACTCCCTCTCACAGAGAGGAGGCCTGTGTCCCAGTCATCATCATCATCATCATTTCAGCCGAAAGACGTCCACTGCTGGACATAGGCCTCCCCCAAAAGGGGGGGGGGGGGGGGGGTTGGCATAATCGCCACGCTTGGCAGGCGGGTTGGCGATCGCAGTTTGGTATGGTGTTGGAATGCATAGAGAACGCTGCTGCCCATTCTCCGGTACGACCCTTAGTCGCATTTTACGACACCCACGGGAAGTATGGGGTGGTGCTATTCTTTAAGTCCGGCACCACACAGACAAGTGTCCCAGTAGTGGGAATATTATTGGCTAATTATGCTTATGCTACGCGTTCTTCTCATGAGGGTAAGCAGAGACTAAAGAAGTTAAGCTACGCTTGCCGCGATTAGTCTGTGGATGGGTGACCGTCTTTACATAACGTGACCCCTCCGTGTATCGGAAAGCACGTTAAGCCGTTGGTCCCGGCTGTTATTCGTGGATTTTTGAAAGTAGTTACGGGTAGTCAGAAGCCCGAAAGTCTGACAATAAAGTTTTACCAAGGGGTATCGTATTACCCAGTAACTGGGTTGTGGGGGTCAGATAGGCAGTCATTCCATATAAAATACTGGTATTTAGCTCCATCCGGTTAGACTTGGAGCCGACCCCAACATATTTGGGAAAAGGCTAGGCAGATGAAGATGCCTAGTTTATGTTCATATATTTTACCTCCCAAAAACTTGTAGGAGAGTTTAAAACACCTAAACATTGTTTTTTTATCGGTTGGTTTAGTAACAGGTTTTTTGTAACGTTCAATAAAAATAAAATGTTGAAACCAGAGCGACGAGTATAGAATATAAAAAAAAAAAATTATCACGATGGAGTTCAAAAGGGATATTAAAATAGCAATTTGTGGGTTTTGTTTTATCTACCACGTTTTTATTCTGCGTTGTTTTTCGGGAAAAACTAGAAATTTAGTTTCTCGAAAAATGTAAAAACCAAAATGAAAAAACCAACACGTTGTGGCCTAAAAACTGTTAAGTAATTATGAAATGTGGGATGCATTCTATACTCAGATTTAGATTTAAAGATATTTATTCCCAAAAAAAGACACAGTCACTACACTACGACGAACTTTTTATACATTATTTTAAGCATTGTTCTCAAACAACGCTTAAAATAATGTATAAAAAGTTCGTCACAGACGTCACGGTAGCAATTTTGATACACCCGTCCAATGCATTTAGCTTGTAGGAAGGGTTTTATTAGTTATTAAGTATGCAAGTAATTGAGAACTGAACTTTCACTTCTGAAGATATGGTACGTTAGTGCGTATCCTATGTCCAGTTGCCAGCACATCAACTTACCCCACTTTGACCTTGAACGCGTTATGAGCAACAACAGCGAGAATCGTGCGAAAGAGATATATAGCTTTTTGTCTGTCCTTACTTGTAATGTTTCGTGCTGCAGTGCGTACAGTCGGTGACCAACATTGTCTTAGTCAAGTCGGCATATCTTGTTAAGCCATTTTAATCATTATTTTCTTGTCATTAAAGTTGAAAATAATGAATCATGGAATTTAGATATTAACAGTAGACAACTTTAAAATGTTACTGATGCGCGATATTTCTTTTTATTCATCCACCCTCGCCTTGGTTTTTTTTTTAGTAGTCGTGAACATGATAATTGGCTGCCAATTATTAGTATGGTTGCGATTGGGTGATTTTAGAAACGTTGAAAACTCCACCAATCATACCAAGGATACTTTCTTTCTAACACTATACAGCGCGTCGTAGTTATAGATATGTATAAAGTTTACATTGATGTGCTGCAGTCTGTACATATGTCTTGCTCATCTTGGGCAGACCTTACTAACCTCGCTAACTGGATAGGTACTTTATTTTTTTGTACCACGGATCTAAGCTATTCTTCCAAAAGAATTACTTTGAAGTGTGAAACATATAGAAGCAACAAGAATAATGAGGTTCAAGATTTCGTAATGATTATTTAAAAGAGTGTCTATGGAGTTTCCTGTCCGTTTTTCTCCATTGAGAACTTCGTTTTGGAACGGGCAACTTTCGGACTAACTCACTGACTCCTTGACAATCCAATAGTGCCTGTAAATGGTTTAAATGAAATAAATGAAAGCATTTACTTTATTTAAACTTTACAAGCACTTTTGGTTGATCTCAAGAATAAACTGATTCCTAAACCTCTGAAGTAGTCTCAGTTGTGGTCTCCAATAATCCAGAATGAGCATATTCAATTATAATCAAGGATAACCTTGTATAGTTCATACCGATAGTGACAGACGAAGATAAAAACAATGGCACTACGCTAATACACAGATTTAAGGTGGTAAAATAAATAAATACAAAAAAAAAACTTCTACTCACCTACATCAACAGTCAGTTAAAATGTACGAATGTTATCCGAACCGTTTTTCATTCCACATATTCCCATCACTACCTAAGCCCCAACAAAAATAAAACCACGATATGAATGCTGCGCTTACATCCATTCACTGCTAACTCCATTTAAAGTCAATATATGTTTCATATACTGGGGCACGTTCGTGGCCCAGTACCTACAGGCAATCATGGCTTGTTTAGGTGAGATTGGCAACAATGTCCCTTCTAATCAATGCGTAGTGTGCCCTCGGGAAATACGCCGCGTACTGCACTACGACATGATCGTTTCATACAAATACTGAATAATACACTGGTTTTGGTTTGGACTGTGTGTTTTGGCGTATGTGTAGGCGCATTGAGGGTTAGTCGATGTTAATCTTTTTATTTAAGTGATTGGTTTGTTGCTTGTGTTTTGAAAGATTATGATGAATCCGGTATTATAGAGGTATGAGGAACAGGGTGTAAAGTTCACATATCACAGTTCCTTAGAAAAGGGCGTATCCTCCAACCAGACAGGTGTCGTGTCTGGCGGCTACGGTTTTACGGCTTAAAATTAGACCGATGGGTAGGTGGGTATAAGCCGTAAGAATTTTAAACCCCACAGAAATATGTTTTTTTTTTTTTAATGTTATGTACCTACCTACCTACATACATGCTGTCTAAGATCTGTTTGTTTTAATCCTGGCAGGATAAACTAGTCAATATTCATTTGTTAAAAAAAAAAATCTGATAAATATAAAACCGAGAAACACTTAAAATTAATAGCATTTACGCCGTACGGCATTCCATACAAACTTTCAAGCCCTTGTTTTTCGAAATGAATGAACCGATTTTAATAAAACTTCATACGCATGAGCAGGATACAAAGGTCTAAAAAGTTATTTAAAAACATTTTAGAAAAATAGTGTTACAGCCAAATTAGACCGATTTTTAATTTTTCCTAGAAACAGAGACTTCCAGTTATCTTTTTGTAAATAAAACATTTTGAAAATGTTCTTAAGTAACTTGTTAGACCTTTGTATCGTTCTTATTCGTATAAAGTTTCATTAAAATTGGTTCATTCATTTCGAAAAACAAGGGCTTGAAAGTTTGTATGACTTGCCGTACGTCGTAAACGCTCTTAAAAGTGTTCACACCATATAAAATTTAGTATGAACTAAAAACTGGAAGTCTGCATAAATCATGTGCGAGATAAAAATATAAAACTGTATAGTTTCTTGACTCTGCTGCGATTGCAAGCGTCAAGGCTCCCGCAGACAGGCATGACGCGCCGGTATGACGCAATTCTTGTAGAACAATTTCCATGAAGTTGTCATAGAAATTGGTCTACTGCGAGAAACTTTTTTTTTTTTTATTTGACGTTACTGTCCCATTCAGCAGTGGGACAGTAACGTCAAATAAAAGGCCTTTCCACCTCTCTCTGCTCAGAGCTGCACAGGAACCTTTACTTGGCAGTAATTTTATTGCAATCTTAGTTGTGAAAGTATCACCTTTAGCAAGTTTAACAGAGTGTTTTCAAGTTGATGGTTTCACTTACATGTTGTGTTTATAAAGTTCTAGGATGAGTTGAAACTGTTCTTTGGCTAGTTTTAGGAAGATTATGTAGAAGCTTCATAGTTAGGAAAATATTCGAAACTAGTGTTTATCACATCTATACATATTATATATAATTGAAGTCGGTTTTCGTTACTGCCTGTGAGACCACGTTGTTCTTCTAAAATACGCAACAGATTTAGATGCGTTTTTTACCAAAATTTAGAGATTTTTTTTCGTAAGGAGTTTGTGTATAAGAAATTAATTAATATTAATTTCTCGGTAAGTTTAATAACTTACCGAGAAATTAATAATTAATATTAAAACCGTGTGAACACGCGCGTCGCTAGTAAAAATATAAATAAAACAGGTGAGTTTCTGGACTCCACTGCGATTCCCAGCGCCAGTTGTAAAAATCTCAAAAAAATACGGTTGTAGGGTAGGAAAGAAAGCTGCTAGGCTCAAATGTGATTGGGCTGGTCCCATCAGCCGTTGGCACGATGACCGCTGGGCAAAAATCTCCACACAATGGGTGCCTGAAGATGGACGGCGCCGCCAGGAAGAGATGGCGAGATGACCTGGACGCGTGCCGCGAGGGCTGGTTCGAGGTGGTGCGGGAAAAGAGTTCCTGGAATGATTTGGGGGAGGCATTTGCCCAGCAGTGGGACAGTATAGGCTAACAAAAAAAACATCCAGATTAGCAGCGCCCCGCGGTTCCACCCGCATAAGTGACGATCCTGTTGGAATATCGGGATAAAACTATCCCATGTCCTTCCCCGGGATGCAATCTATCACTCTACCAAATCTTGTCGAAATCCATTCTGTTGTTTAGGCGTGAAAAGGTAACATAAAGACAGACAGACAGAGTTACTTTCGAATAATTTATAATATTAATACTGATAGGGTTTATTTATGAAAGTTGCTAAAAGTCAAGTAATGTATTTTTTGACGTTTGAACGTTTCTTTACATTAAGCAACGTTTATAAGAAAAGAAGTAAATGTCTATAATTATACGTGAGACTTTTTCTTGGCCCAAAACTACGCAACTTCCACAGCGTTATCGGTGGCAGCTCAGAGGTCACATTGCATGTTTTGGGATACAAAGGGAAGTATAGGAGGTGGAGCATAGTTTGTGACACAGCTCCAAATCCACACTCTGCTGCAGTTCCGTCGAAATGGGCTACCCATTTACGAGGTTCGACTTACATCTTCCCTCTTGGGTTCGGAGACGGTGCAGGGACAACCGTGAGACTGATCCACAACTACTACAAAATAAAACAGATTTAACAACTTTCTGTGACTCCGGGAACTATCCACATTGTAAGGAAACACATAATAAAATTTAGCTACTGACGTTTCCTGAATAATTCAAAGACATTTGAAAAGTTAGTGTACCTACACGGTTTTCGTGCAGTTGTGACTTGCGCGATGAAAACGTATTCAATGCGTTTATCACTACCTATGTCAGGTATTTTTATAGTTTGACTCGCGTAAGTTGACGACTTATTTATGAGTCTCAAGCGTTTTAAGTACGTGTCCAAGATTATTTGGTCAGTTAACACTGCAAGTAAAGTTATCGTGTGTGCCTACACTTTACAGTATAAGTACTAAAATTGTTAAATAACTTCAGTCACTGTTGACGATGGTAGACTACATTGAATGCCGAAAAGTTCATTTAAAACTAAGTATCAGTTTTAAATAACATTTTTAATCTCGCACATAACTCTGATTCATTCGTGCTCACTTTCACACACATTCACACACTCTCACATTTACATTCACACATTCTCACTCTCACTCACATACTCGCATGTCGGCGTGCGTGCTATATTCTCTCTTTTTATTAATATTATTATTTACTTTACCTACATATTTTGAATAAAACAAGTGAAAGATACTTATTTAAGTTATGGAAGATCGGAGCCTCTTAACACAGGCTTATGTGCTTAAAAGGAGGCACCAATCACTTATACAGTTTTTGAGGTTTACTTGCTGAAATAATATACCATTTACGTTTTAAAAACTGGCGATAAACACTTATCTACACGTCTTGTCAAGTGACTCGAACAATCTAAACAACTAATCCACCCATCTTGGCTGTCTAATCTTCTCTCCTAAAGATCACTGACGTGTAAATCGACCTTTAAGCCTCGTTCACACTATCGAAGTTAAAGCCACGTTAATATAAAGGAGAGACTTCGTTAACAGACTAAGACGAGGTTTACAGTCGCAAAATGCATGCGGTGGCGGCAAACAAACTGCGTGGCTGCAGACGTAGCTGCATGGCGGCAAACATGGCTGCGAGGCGGCTTTCAGTCTCATTCCTTGTGCAAATCTAGTTTATCGTCTTGTTAAAAGGGTTTCGTGCACTTAGGCAGAGCTGAGCTGAAATGTTTGTAGTCGAAGTATGCTTTACCGATGTTAAAGTGTAGGTTGGATCGGTTTCTTAGACTGTTTACTTTGACGTGTACCTACATTACCTTCCTGTACATAAAACAAACGGGTTGAAGAAACCGCTGTTTCTATAAATGACTGAAAACTGAAAAGTTGCCTGTAAGTAAATAAATGTCTGTCTGTGTGGTGCCGGACTTAAAGAATAGCACCACCCCATACTTCCCGTGGGTCTCGTAAAAGGCGACTAAGGGGCGTACCGGAGAATGGGCAGCAGCGTTCTCTATGCATTCCACCACCATACCATACTGCGATCGCCAACCCGCCTGCCAAGCGTGGCGATTATAGCAACCCCCCCCCCCCCCCTCTTTTGGGGGAGGCCTATGTCATTAATTCTCCAAAAGTTCTTAAAATCACCGTATCAGGCACTTATTAATAGACGTTTAGTAACCAATTAAAATGTACTTGCTTAAAAGGATCCCGAAGGAACCTGTACTTGGCCTCTGGATAAGTCCGAGGCTATTGTTACATAAAGTACTTGAGTTATATTATACACTGAAGCTGTTGGTGTAAAAAAAGATATAAAAACCTATAAGGTCTTATGTATTTACGTCATTCCTTATTACGTCATGTGAGTCGCCGGCAAGAACTTGCGTCGCGTAGACGAGGCTAAAAATCGTGGCTGCTTTAAAGAAACTGTTAGGTAGTACATACAACACTAAACTTCTTTTTTTGTGTGTATCAACACTGGCGTCAGTTCCTCTGGAATGGCCATACTCGCTTGTAACTTGTGAACTCTTACTCCATAAATACACATAGCGATTGATAGTGACATCTCGAGGCAAAAAACTACAGCATAAGCTACGTCATAGTAATCTCTCGACCGTGATTGGTTTCCATCTAAAATATTGTACCCTCACCCCTCTCCTTGAATGTTGTAAGTGAGATGGCGAATATAGAATTTGCTTGCATTGTCGTTTTATTGTAATAATCCTCAACATAATCAAATACAGTAAACCTGAGTTTTCACAAACCTCACCGCTGCTGGTACAAACCACGTTTTGCATTAAAAGCAGACTTTTACTTACCTACCGGCGGACTGCATATTTCCCGACTGATCTCCCTGAAGACGTCCTATCCACAGCCACTCCTCGTGGTATTTATCCTGTACACGATCATGTTACAGCAATAAACAGGGAATTTGCCGATTTTTGCATAATATAAGTAGTCCGCCCCAAATGAAGTTAAGTACTTTATTTTTCCCCCATTGCATAGTGGTGTGGCGAAAAATGTGCCATAAGCGCCAACAGAAAACTAGTAACAATGTTTTAGTGGGTGGTAATATGTCGAGCACTTATGTACGTACATAAAGTAAGTGTATACGAGAACATTTCCATTTTGGCAAATTGTCTGCTACTTGTCGCCTGTCGTTATATTTATTTGATGTCATTGTTATGTCCTCATCTCCTGGCATTATTCTAAATAGTAGGTGTTATTATATTCAGCTTTATTAGGGTTGTACGAAACTTGAAGCTGAACAAAATTAAAGTAGAAACCTTTTTAAAAAGAAGGTTTTAATGAACTAAATAAAACTTTCGTTAACATAGAACTTTAATATTTTCTTACGTCCTTCTTACACTTTAAGATAAGCTAGTTATTTTGTACTTTGTAGCATTACAATTCATTTAAAAAGCTGTTCTATTATCTTCACTTGAAATGTACTTTAAAAGACAAATCCAACGAACCCAAACACGCTATTATATAAGTCATGGTGTGAAGCCTGTAATCTTGGGTGTAGAATTTGATTTTACTTTTGATTGTCTTCGAAACCGAATCAACATATAAAATTTCAACTCTGTAAGATAAGAGGAAGTGGTTTTAATTCATCTTGCAAGATTTCACTAATACATATACTAAGTTACTAAATAATGAACTGACTTATTTAACAAGGGAAGTTAAATAAAAGCTTGTAAAAAATTAAAGAACAAAATGTTACGAAAGTTACATTTATTAGTAGTTACTCTAAAGTATAAATTATGATTTTACAAAATATATTAAATGCCTATTCCCTCTACGGCTGTAAAGTTTCTAATTAATTAAAATGGCTCTTTATAATTAAAAATTGTGGCACGTTTATCTTTCAAAAATTTTAGACATTTTTTTTAGCCTGGTAAATATAGAACAGTCTATACACCAACAATCCCTCTTCTACCAGACCGTCTGGGTACCTTTTACTATACAAATAGGTTTCACCTAATGAAATAAATTTATTTTTGATTAGTTAGGTTCAATTTGCTTATCAACTATTTACTAAGAGAATAAGTTACATGCAGCATTAATTTCTTGTGAAAACGAAACGTTTAAAATGACTCATGAAATTTAATGAGGTACCTACTACCTATAATTATAAGTAAATACCTACTGTTAATAACCAGTCTTACCAAGGTGGTATCGTACGCCCGTGACTGGGTTATGGAGATCAGATAGGCAGTCACTCCATGTAAAATAAAGTCTCAACTCCACTCTCCATGTAAAGGTAAGATTGGAAGGCGTTCCAACATAGTTGGGAAAAGGCTAGGCAGATGATGACCTATCATAAATATCACATAGTATATATCGTATGCTGTTTTCTAAAATAGCTTCAGATAGTTTATTTAACATAAGAATATCGGGATAGACAGTATCATTTATACTTTGTCCTTGTCTTTTTATCCTATGGCCTAAAACATGGTCTACCCATGTGCCAAATTTCATCCCAATCCGTTCAGCCATTTTAGCGTAAAAGCGTAACAAACAAACTTACAAAAAGAAAACAAATCTTTTCTTTTTTATTTCTTTACTAATTTAGAAAACGATTCCATAGTTCTTCAATTTTAAATATTTAAGTTCTGAAAGTGGAAATGCCTGGGAACGTTTGCAAAAGTATCTCATTTTACCAATCAGCTTGTTAAAAATATCGGGTTATTCACCCGATGGGCTTCAACGCAGTTAATTAAAATTTATCTCCACTGCACCATGCAGGACATTGGACAGTGATAGCCTGGAAGCAACTAATAGCCGATTACCTACAGCCCATTACATTGATTTACTATCAACAACAAATTAATTATGTTCACAATCACTTGGGAACCCGCCGCTTCGATCGCAAATTATGTAGGTAGGTAATATTCGCAGTAGGTATATATTTGAGAATAGCTTAGTATCTAGATCAGGGGTGGCCAACTTGGTTAGACCCAAGATCACTGACGACAGCCTGTGCGATCTACCAATTATATACTTCTTAAAATCTTAAATGAAACAGCATAGTTCAGTACACAATTATGTAGTATTTTTTATTTTATTAAGAGGGAAAATATAA
The DNA here is from genome assembly GCA_916614155.1 of Mesoligia furuncula. Taxonomy (NCBI): domain Eukaryota; kingdom Metazoa; phylum Arthropoda; class Insecta; order Lepidoptera; family Noctuidae; genus Mesoligia; species Mesoligia furuncula. The sequence continues at coordinate 11,368,041 of OU744804.1, read as the reverse complement.
CTCGTAACCACTCGTAACTCTGCTAATCTGTCGTCAACTGATTGACGGATTGACAACCGCCTGCGCCCCACTCCCGCGTCCCACACGCTTCCGAAAACAAAAGAGAGCTATAGTTACTGCATAGAAGAGAGGATAAATAACGTGATGGAAAGGCGATTGTAAAATGATACAAGAATAGAATAGAATAGAATAGAATACTCTTTATTATGTACGAGCAACAGTTAGTGATTAGGTACGTTGCGCAGTCTGTTCTACGTATTTATATTTTTTTCCTGGCCACGATCGACTGGACTAATGGCCGCGATCGACCGGTTGGCCACCCCTGATCTAGATGTTGTTGTTGATAACGTATTATAATACCAGCCTAATACAGAGAAGGCACGATCATTGATCACCACGCTTGCTCAAGACGGGTTCGTGATTCAGACTTATCATCGTCATCTGCCTAGCATTTTCCCAACTATGTTGGGGTCGGCTTCCAGTTTAACCGGATGCTGCTGAATACCAGTATCTATACATGGAGCGACTGCCTATCTGAACTCTACAACCCAGTTACTGGGTAATACGATACCCCTTGGTAAGACTGGTTGTCAGACTTTCGGGCTTCTGACTACCCGTTACTTACCACGCTGTCCTCTTATACCTACTGTAGTTTTAAAACATTGTAAAAACCCCTTATTTTTAAAAGAGTAACCGTAAAGTTTCTTGCCGGCTCTTCTCCATAGGAAACGACCAATTGGAACTGTCCACCTAGCTTCTGACGTTTAATATGTGTCTATGTAGGTTTATGTGAAATAAAATATTTTGATTTTGATTCTAAAGTTTTTTTTCGCGGCGAAGCGCGGTCCACTCGGTGTCCTTTTGGCAAATAGTAGGCACTTAATTAACGATTATAGGACTTATTAATAACGAAAGTTATTGAGACCGTTAACAATTTTTAAAGTTAACTTAAAGTCAATCTGTTACTCGAAATGTTAACTTTGTTAATTAACGATTAACGGTCTTGTGCCCAGCTTTGACTTACTATCGACTTACATACTTTCTGAAGTCCAGATCATTTATTAGAGGAACAGAAACCCCTGTGTTATACCTACCTTTATTAGAAGGTACTTTTGAAAAGGAAAGGGTTCTGCAGTAGAATGATAACGACGCAAGCTCCGCTATTCATCGGGAAGTTCCATTTTCGGACGGTAACCTATAACTGAAAACCCCAATCGCATTATACCTGGTCGGATTTAAGGTAATAGCTTTCCGAGTTCGTTGACGCTGATCTGTCAGTCTATTGTTACGTCCTAACTATACCGACTTGCTATAAAGGGTCACTAATAAGCCCTCTTCCTCTCTCCTACTTATTTAAAACTAGCTTCCGCCCGCGGCATTGCCCGCAAGGTATGTTGATAAAAACTATCCTATGTCCGCGGGATGCAATCTATCTCTCTGCCAAATTTTATCGAAATCCGTTCAGTAGTTTAGGCATGAAAAGGTAACAGACAGACAGACAGAGTTGCTCGAATTTATAACATTAGTATGGATTTTGCTGTGCCCGGCACGGTCTATAATAATTGTTTCTAATGATTTATACTTACCACCTGAATGTGTACATTATGGATGCAATATTAAAGATTGAATTGAATTGAATTAAAAAAAAAACCCTGGTTCAGAAGACCTGGTATTTCACAACAATTTTTTTTGCCGGAGTCGCGATTTTTTAAAATAAAAAATAAATACTAGTTTTTTTAGGTTAGGAAATATTTTATGAACTGCCGAACTATTTGTCTAACAGCCCACTCCAACATTTTTAATGGCCCTTCATCAATTACACTATTGAGAATAAGCAGTAAAATTATGTGGGCGGTTAACAAATCGAAATTAGTCGGTAAGAACATGGAAGTAGCCTTTGTCAGCCGCTGCCGCGGCACTGCTCGCTTCGCTTGTTCGCCTCGCGCGCGGTTGGTCTCAGTGGTAACCTAACCTAACCCACTACTTTATCAACTAATTTAATTTTGGGTTCTTGGCGTACTTAAATATTTACGTTTCTAAGCTAAATAAAATACTACATTTTAATTAAAAAAAAAAAAAATTGGGACTCCGGCAAAAAAAAATGTTGTGGAGGATTCAGAATACCCTCTAGAACCCCCAAATAGTCTACTAACATTCTTTCGAGCGAGGTGGCACGTGTCTAAACCCAACCCATATTTTTTATCAGAAAGTAAATCGGCTTACAAAGCTAATATTATTACCTAATTAGATGCTATGGTGTGATCAAATAGCAACACCCAATCAAAACAACACGAATTCGACAAAATATGTAATTAAACATGCCATCAGTCTAGAGCGTGTGAAGTATGTCGTTAAGGTATTCCAAGCGTACCAAATCAAACAACAATCCCTTGTAACAATAGTGTACATTTATATCTTTCAAGTGACACCCCTGCGTTCCAAAGTAGAGATGCGAATGCCCGAAACATGTTTCTGCTATTTGAATAGCGGAAGGCGTTTCAACACGCGCTTATTGGCGTATGTTGGCGTCTATTGGCGTGTCGGAGTACGACAGACAACGCAATAACTCACGACGATCCATCAGAGTGAAACTTGCGTCACTGTGGAATGGAGTTAACGGTTTGTAGGGCTTCACTATTTGTAAGTGTTCTTTGAAGAAAAAGTGAAAAAATACCGGTAGTGGAAAAACAAAATGAAACATGCCATAATCATGTTAATCACATCACACTAATATTATAAAGGCGAAAGTTTGTGAGTGTGTGTGTGTGTTTATATGTTTGTTACTTCTTCACGCTCAAACGGCTGGACCAATTTAGATAAAATTTTGTATGGAGGTAGCTGACACCCTGGATTAACATATAGGCTACTTTTTATCCCGATATTCCCACGGGATCGACAATTACGCGGGTGAAACCGCGTGGCGCAGCTAGTAATATATACGATCACTTCGACCCAACGTAATATAAATAAGGATATATTGTACTAAATAATAACTTACTTTGGTTTAGTCTCCGAAACAAAATTATCAAAGGGAACTAAAGTTTTTGACAACCTTTACCTCCACTGAAGATTAGCTTTAAAACAATGGATTATTTTCAGTATTTAATGAAGAAAAAGGTTCTGCTAAAGTGACAAGGAAATTACAGTTTATTAGACAAAATAATTGTTATTATAAGTTCAAAGAAAATTGGAAAAGTAATTTAATTATTTCTGTAGAGTGGAGCTACCTATGTTTGACACCGGAATATTTTCAGGAATAAGTTTAAATTACTTTTTCTTCGATGCTTATTTCCAGAAGTTAGGTATATTTGACTAGCTGCCCCCGTGGTTTTACCCGCACAAGTTTCGATCCCGTGGGAATATCGGGATAAAAAGTGTATCACGCTATGTGTTAATCCTGGGGCTCAGGCGCAAAACGTCTCTTTCGCAAAATGTCCCCTGGTCGTAAAACGTCTCTTTCGCAGAATGTCTCTTTCGCAAAACGTCTCTTTCGCAGAATGTCTCTTTCGCAGAATGTATCTTTCGCAAAATGTCGCGCCAGGGACTTAAGAATAAAATTTTGATTTTCAAAACAAAAAATCATTTATTAAAATTATAGTGCAAGTATAGTGTTCGATACTGAACTCCAGTTGGCCAACGAGGTCAAGAAACTCGGAGTCACACTAGACAGTAAGTTAAACTGGAGTAGTCACCTGGACAATAAACTGAACAGGGCCTGCATAACCTTTTGGCAGTGCAAGAGAATGATAGGTAAGAAGTGGGGCCTAAACCTTAAATTTACACTTTGGCTGTACACCGCAGTGATCCGCCCCATGATCACCTACGGGGCTGTGGTCTGGTGGCCCCGCACCAAGCTAGTTACAGCCGCCAACAAACTACAACGCATGCAAAGACTAGCCTGCATGGCGACTACAGGTTGCATGAGGACTACTCCGACTGCAGCAGTTGAAGCCATCTTGGGAATCCCACACTGTTCATAAGCAGGAAGCGACGATGGCGGCAAGTCGTCTTGATACACAAAATCTCTGGGGTAAGAGTACTATTGATACTATTGATATTGGGGTACTATTGATATTGTTTTTATTTGGAATACATACTTAAGTAAATTTAAGTACCAACATTTTAACATCATAATTGCACTATAATTTTAATAAATGATGTTTTGTTTTGAAAATCAAAATTTTATTCTTAAGTCCCTGGCGCGACATTTTGCGAAAGAGACATTCTGCGAAAGAGACATTCTGCGAAAGAGACATTTTGCGAAAGAGACATTCTGTGAAAGAGACGTTTTACGACCAGGGGACATTTTGCGAAAGAGACGTTTTGCGCCTGAGCCAATCCTGGTTGTAGATTATCTGTGTGCCAAATTTCAACTAAATCCGTTCAGTATCTAGTTATTGCGTCAACGAGTCACGAACCTCCCTCCATCCATCCTGAAAAACTTTCGCGTTTATAATATTAGTAGTAAGTAGTATATAAATGGACCTGTTTACTCTCTTCAATATATGGCGCTGTTCATTGTGTTCCGGATATCAGGTGGCGATCTTTCATCTCGGCGTACTGTAGAAAGCAAGAATAAAAAAAAAGAATTTTGAAAATCGGTCCACAATTGGCGGAGTAATCGCGTAACAACTTCACAAAAAAAAAACATACCGTCGAATTGAGAACCTCCTTCTTTTTTGAAGTCGGTTAAAAATTACATTGGTAGGACCGAATATCATCAGTAAATTAATGTGTGTGTGTTCGTGTGTGTATAAGAGAGAGAGAGGGGCTGTGTGTGTATGTGTAAGGGGTGTACGTGTGTGAATTGTATGTACCTATGTAGCTAGTAAAACCAGTACCTACCTAAAATCTGTTCCAAAAGTATCTGATGAAAGTTAAAACATGCCCGTATGTTTGTTTTCTTGCGCATAATAGCATCTAAGTCATCAGACTTGGACTTAGACTTAGACTTTTTTTGAAAAGTTTTTAAAAAGTTTTTATTTTTCACTTTTTAGTGGGTCCGTTTGTAATTTATCTAAGTTACAATAGCCTAATATCAACTGCTCATCACTTGTTACAAAATATTGCTTTTCCCGATGTTGGGACGTTAACTGTTGAGGAGTTCTCCTGGTAAGAACCAGGAAAACTCCTCAACAACCACTCACCATACGCATTGTGACGAGCATAAATTGCTTAGCAACCATATTAAAGTAATCGAATCGCTACCCGTGAAATATTTGTCATTGAGTAGTTCCGTGGTGTTCCGTGGTGTGATCTGTGGTCTTCTTCATCAGCTCCACTTTACCAAATGATGATTTCCGACAGCAAATGCTCAAGTTATTTAAAAAAATACCCAAATCGTTATAGCTTTGCCTATAAAATTTGAGGGTTTCCCTCGATTTCCATGGGATCCTCTCATCAGATTCCAACTTGATGATAATGGGACCACCTCGAAAGTATACCCTTTCAAAACAAAAATTATTTTGAAAATCGGTCCACAATTGGCGGAGTAATCGCGTAACAAACACACAAAAAAAAAACATACCGTCGAATTGAGAACCTCCTCCTTTTTTGAAATCGGTTAAAACCAACCGCACGGGTCGATCGATCAGGTTAAACTATGCTTGCCACGGTAGCTAAGGCTGACAACCAGTCTACCAATGGGTTTCATATTACCTAGTAACTGGGTTGTGGAGGTCAGATAGGCAGTCGCTTCGTGTAAAATACAGGTACTCAGCTGCATCCGGTTAGATTGGAAGCCGAACCCAACACAGTTGGGGAAAGGCTAGCAATATGATGGTAGATGGTGACCCTCTCAATACCGCAATTCTTTTGTCTCGTTAACTTCTGTAGTTCTATCGAACATATAGATACAATTTAATCCAAACTACTTGTATCGCTTTGTAATCGAAATTCTCGGAGTCAGAAAGCTGGTATGTCTACAAGTTGGTAGCCTTAACCTTAAATCCATTGGGAAAAATAACACTCCAAGCCGTATGACGGGACAGAAAAACATGCATACTTGATTCTAGGTACAGTGGGCTAAAGAGATACGTATGTAGTAATGTAGGTACTGCAGGTTGAAAATAAAACTCGAGAGCAGTGGTGGCCCAGTGGTAATTACCGTGACTTACGAGTTGTAGGTTGTAGGTTCGAAACCAGACAGGCGCTTTACTTTGTGCAAATTATTTCATCATCACTGTTCTCAAAACGGTGAAGGAAAACACCGCGAGGAAACCGGCATGTCCTAGAACCAACAATTTCGAAGACATGTGACATTTACCAACCCGCCCTGGGTCCGCGTGGTGAATTACAGCCCACTCTGTCTCATTGAGAGGAGGCCTGTGTCCCAACAGTGGGAACATTATAGGCTGATTATGTTTACTAAAAACTGCTTAGGAGCCAAATCATTTTCATCAGTTATATAATAATAAAGTAAAATAATAAGTATAATAATAGTATATATAATAATATATATATATATAATATAATAGATATCCCTTTACGGTAAATGTTGATCTGACGCGACTTTACGCGAGTACTTTGTTGATCCAAACATGCATGTTGATCCGGCGCCTTTTGTAGATCCAATATGCATTTCTGGTAACTAATGTGGCTCCGACCGGATCAACATCAACACTCACGGGACTGCTTACTAGCGTTCGCCAAAGTTGATCCAATATACAAATCCACCTTATTAATGTTGATCCGATTTAAATGAGCCAATCAGAGCACAGCAAACGATCGGATTGGCTGAAAGCAGCCGCGACGTTGCCGTTTCGTATCTTTGGCCGTACAGGCCCACCCCTGGGTGCTTCACCGCCCGCGTGCAAAACTGACAATGCCGCCCCGTCTTTAGCCTACTATACTAGGCTTTTAGAGAGGAATTTGATGTTGGTTAAGTTGTTATGAAAGTGCATAAAAAGAAACGGCCATGTGCGTGTCGGACCACGCACAATGAAGGGTTATATTCATAACAGGGGAATACCCTCTTAGAGATTACCTATCTAAGGGCCAATTTTTCAATAATTAGATAACTTTACCTGAAGAATAAATGAGACGTTTTGACAGATTGTCCAAACAAAAACTGTCACAATGAAAAACTTATTCGTCGGATAAAAGTTAACTGGCGATTGAAAAGCTGGCCCTAAGTGGTTTGAACCTGCAAACGTTTGCGTTAATGTTCCATATAGAACAATGTGTTCAATAAGGAGATTTCTATGTTTGCCGCCCCCTTGAAAGTGCCCTTGAAGCCCTTGTGCGGCTCCGCATTCGCCCTCCGGATGCAGAAGCCATGGAGGCGGAGCTGTACGAGGGGTACAGAGCGGCGAAGACCGCCCTCCAAGAGGCCATCCAGCGGGCCAAGGATGTGGCCCGCGAGGAGATGGTGGAGACTCTGAACAGAGATCCGTGGGGGCGCCCTTATAAAATGGTGCGGAATAAACGCCGCACCTGGGCCCCCCCGCTGACGCAGTCTCCGCCCCCAGCTAGTGGAGTAGGTGGTGAGCGCTCTGTTCCCTTAACGGGGGGAGCACACTCCCCCGCCCATGGTTCCGCCAATTGCGGTGCCCGAAGAGGACCACGCGGATGACGACGACATCCCTGCAGTGACCGGGGTAGAACTGAGAGCGGCGGTAGGAAGGCTGAAGGCCAAAAATACCACCCCAGGACCCGACGGCTTGCCAGGTAAAGCCTGGGTCCTGGCCTCGAGGGCTCTCGGGCCTCGACTGGAGGCGTTCTTAAGCGCATGTTTGGAGAGAGGCCAGTTTCCACTCCGTTAGAAGACGGAGAAGCTGGTCCTCATTCGGAAGCCAGGGCGCCCTGCGGACTCTCCGTCCGCATACTAGCCCATCGTGCTGCTCGACGAGGTCGGCAAGCTCTTTAAGAGAGTGATTGCGGGCCGCCTCGTCGGGCACCTGGTGAGGACGGGGCCGGATCTTGCGGACAGCCAGTTTGGCTTCCGCAAGGGGCGCTCGACGGTAGACGCCATCATGCGCGTGAGAGCCCTTACGACGGGGGACGCGGTTTTCCGGGGTGGGGTCGTCGTGGCGGTGCCTAACCTGAGGGGGCCAAACGCCTCCTGCCGGAGGCTTTGTGCGCTCCATGGCCCTATACGGGGCCTCGGTGTGGGCGCGTTCACTGCGGCGGCGAGCCGCCCACTACCTGAATGCGCTCCAAAAGGTGGTAGCCGTAAGGCTTATCCGGGGCTACCGCACGATCTCGGACGAGGCGGTAAGCCTCCTTGCCGGACTGCCGCCATGGGATCTGGAGGCAATAGTCCTCGCGCGCCTGCATGAGTGGCGCGCGGAGACACTACGCCGGGGGGAAACTCCGCTTCCCCGGCAAATCGCTGCGGAGCGGACGGATCTCCGGCGCGATCTCATGGCGGCATGGAAAGAGCGACTGTCGCAACCCAGCGCAGGGCACACCGCGACAGCGGCGATAAGACCCCTCTTTGAGAAGCCTGACGCAGGTCCTCACCGGACACGGAAGTTTCGGGATGTTCCTGCACATCATCAGGCGGGAAGAAACGCCCGGGTGTCACCATTGCCAGGATCGCCCAGAGGACACGGTGGAGCACACGGTGGAGGTCTGCCCCGCTTGGGCGGATCATCGTCGTGTCCTCGTAGAGGCGATCGGCAGCGGCGGCGACCTTTCGCATCCAGCCCTGGTGCAAGCCATGGTCCGGGGCGAGAGGGAGTGGGAGGCAGTCACCTCCTTCTGCGAAGCAGTTATGCTAGCGAAAGAGGTGGCGGGACGGCTCAGGGAGAGAGCCTCCCGTCCCAGCTGCCGCGGGAGGCGATCCGGGCGTCGGGAGCCGCTTGACGACTCCCGGTCAACGTAGGCGCGGGCCTGCGGGCGGTCAGCATCGAGCGGGATTGTCCGAAAGGGTTACCATAAAGGGCTAAGGAAGGAACACGGGTGGGTTTTAGTCAGTAAGAGTCTGATACACCCTTCCGCTCCACCCAATACAATGGTTCTTGTAGTAACGAAACGGCCAAGCCATATATTTTGACTAAGGTGTAGAGTTGTTTAAATTTCAGGAGTAATAGTCCATAACAGTATGAGAGTTTTTTACCTTACGCTCATGTGAATGTAGCGAAATGGCCAAGCCACATATTTTGACTAAGGAAATACTACTTAAACGAATAAAAACTTTTTTAGAAAAAAAAAAACAAACGACTTCCAAAAACACTATAAAGTGAAAAATAACTTTAATTTCGGAAGTCGGTGTCTTTGGATTTGTATTTTAGTTTTTTGCCACTGACTTCCGAATTTAAAGTTATTTTTCACTTAATAGTGTTTGGAAGTCGGTTGTTTTTTTTTGTAAAAAAGTTTTTATTTTTCACTTTTTAGCGGGTCAGTTTGTAATTTATCTAAGTTATAATAGCCTAATATCACCTTTTACAAAATATTGATTTTCCCGATGCAGGGACGTTAATAGTTGAGGAGTTCTCCTAGTAAGAACAAGGAGAACTGGAGCTGATTGAGAAGTCACCATCAGCTCCACTTCACCATATGCATTGTAATGAGCATAAATTGCTTAGCAGCTATATTAAAGTAATCGAATCGCAACCCGTGAAATATTTGTCATTGAGTAGTTCCGATGGCCTTTTGTGGTCTTCATCATCAGCTCCACTTTACAAAATCATAATTTCCGAGAGCAATTAATGCTCAAGTTACTTTAATAATAGACTTAGGCAAGAAAAATTTTGCTAAGGGCCAAGTTTATGTTACACTTAGTCGTGGAAAGACGCTGGATGGCATTGTATTATGCGACTTGGAACCTACCAAATTGCTAAATAGACCACATGACGAAAAGGCTTTGCGTGAAATGCAACGATTGAGGCTTTTATAAATCATCATCAGCCTATTGCAGTTCACTGCTGGACGTAGACCTCCCCAAGCTTGCGCCAACGTTCACGGTCCTCCGCTTCTCTCATCTAGCCACTACCGGCAACCTTTGTTAGGATAATTATACAGAAGAAAAACTCGCAAAAGTATTTCACTTTAAGAAGTATTTATTAGTTTTAGACTAGATGCTGATAATCCTGGCTGCAGCATCAGGCCAGACTTATGTCAACATTGCATTGAACTTAAAATTTAGTCCTGTTTAAAATGAGCCCAAACACGACTACGGTGCTGTAATTTCAAGGTTTGTACTTTTTCTGATGCTCCTGGCTTCAGCATCAGGTCTCTTTGTACTTCGGTGTTCCTCATTAACAGAACGTTTATCCACACATCGAGCCCTTTTCAATAAGCCTAAACACGATATATCTGCTGTGAGTTGTCGAGGAGTTAGGTACTCAGCAGACTATCCTGACTGCAGCATCAGGTCATAACTTGATGATCATAAGACCAAATGTGGCAAATGCCCTATCAAACATCAAAACAATTTACTAAAACAGTCCTTGCCTGTTCGAGTAACTTCTTACTGTTAAGGAGTTGTACCTTCCATCATCAGCCCAGCTACCTGAGATGGTGACAACCATACGCAAATACACAAGATCCTTCATAAAATATGCGAAAAACAATAAGTGAGCTTATAAAATTTGAGGGTTGCCTTCGATTTCTCTAAGATCCCATCATCAGATCCTAACTTGGTGACAGTGGGACCACCTCAGAACTATCTACTTTCGAACAAAAAATAATTTTGAAAATCCGTCAAGAATTGGCGGAGTATTCGATGAACAAACATACAAAAAAAAAAAACACACATCCGAACATAGTACCTCCTCCTTCTTGTGAAGTCGGTAAAAATACGACGAAATAGTCTACTGGGTTCTCTGTCATTCGCAGAACGCGACGTTGCCGCTTTGTGTTCGAGTACCTATTCGTCAATTTTGGCTCCGGATCAACTTAGTCCAAGTAAATGTCGCATATAAGTTAAATATACTCTGGATCTAAGAAATCATATTCAGTATGATTTTTTCGACCGTATATATATATATATAATAATATATATACTTATATCAATTAATATAAGTTTGAAATCGTGGTAATCAATGCTCATGTCATCTCAGTATGAAATGAGGCCCTTGCATTGAAGTGGGACAGAGACACTTAAAGAGTGCAGCGTCTACAATTTAACACATTTCCGTGATCAACAGAATGACATGCTCATAGCCAGAAACCTTTGTGTCTGTAAGTATAGGTGCACTAAGAAAATATTTTCCATTATCTCACCCCAGGCCAAATGGTGATAAAAAGTTCGTGAGCGAAAAAAGTTGCGGCCAACTGTTAGCTGAGGGGCTATTCTCGTAATTTTAACTACGCTCACGGTCTGATTTCAGACTCAATCCGTCAGAAATATCTCTAATTTCCCTACTTTTTGACAAGTTTTTGACATTTGTTTGTCGCCGAGATGAGACTGTGACTAGATTTTGAACGTTTTAAATTTCGAGAATTGGGCTTCAGGTAACCATATTGGTTATAATGTTTGTCTGCACACCTAACACTTTCACCATGTGTACATCACTCCCAGATAAGTCCCTGCGGAGCGTCTCAAGTACGACATCTCGTTTAATTAGTGGCTATTTAACTTTCGTTTAAATTTGTTTTGTCCATGTTTGAGTTTTGCTTTGCTTAGCGAAATTCTACGCGAGGCGAATTAAAGTTTTCGTTTAATTATGCAAGATACGAACTGTGCTGTAGACAGGGGGTGTCGTTTGACGGTGATTCCTGAAAGATTCTAGGTATCTGTGTTACTGGTTTTGTAATGAAAATTCAGTACAGTTTTTAGTTGTGTTTTTCTAATTTATTTTTAGCTTAAATGTATTTAGATGTTCATTACTTATGTCTAGCATTTCAGATGGCTCTCTCGGGAGTAATACCGTAAGAGTCGCTGTCAAAACGTCATCTCAACTTCAGAATTTAGTCTTATGTGTTATTTATTCATTTTAAAAAACAGCACTTATCGTGATGCTTTACATGAGAATTTTTATAGCATTCGTGTAAAAAAATACAAAAATAAAGGGGGAATAAAAAAATTACAGGGGAATTGAAGAAAGAGGTTCCACTTTGGGATTGATCACCGAGTTATAAATCCAAACTACTGGATTTAAAACTCATATTATGTAGTACAAACAGGTTTCTGATATTTTACTCTATTATTTATCACTTATTCAAATGACTCGGAAAAACTTTAACTATGGTAAATAACCTTTCATTACCATGAATATAGTTGTAAATAAACCATATTAAACAAAAGACGGTTGTCGAAAAACAGAATCAACATGCGGCCCACGTGGTCGTGGTCTTAAACCACTTTTTGGTTTAAATCGTTTCATTTACAACTAATATATAGCCATGAATAACATGTTACACATTCTTATACGGTGTAACATGTCACACATCCACAAATATCTTAAAAGAAAGGAAAACCATCAACGATTGTATTGTTTCTTTATCCGCAAATAAAAAAAAAAAACAAAAGGTCGAGTGTAATCCTCTATCAAAATTCAGCTTACCGAAAAAACACCTAGAGGAACGGAAGCCTCCCAAATGAAGTGGTTGGCGGGACCGGATAAGCGGAATGACTTTCCGGTCTCGGCGGGATCGTAAAAGTCAACGCATGCATTTAATTTCGTGAGTTATATTACGAGGTACGAATATAGGCTTGTATTGTGGACATTGGATGCCTTTTTTTTGTTTTAAACTTAATTATGTACGTACGTACACTTGGCGTAAAGCAAAAGCGATTTTTTAAGTGCATACTTGGTGACATTCAAAAGTGTTTTTCTGTAAAACTTTTGATTGTAATGCAGTATGACGAGTTGTGGAGACACTAATTGACACTAACTGTACTACGGCTGTAGTTGTAGTAGTTATGACCCATCAGTTGTAGCAGTCTCGATGTACAGACGCCAGCATATCAACCTACCCAAAACTGTCAAATTTTCCCAACCAACTTTGAACCTTATGCTTTAGCGATAAAGTAGAAAATCTATTAAAGAAATTTGACAGATTGTAGCAGCTTGTTGTGCTGGCATCTGTACGAGCTGTAGGTCATGGGATCGAACAGAGACAAGCAAGCATTTATTTTTGTAGTTCGCCTCTCCTATGTATTTCTACACTTTAGGCATGTTTTATGCAATTAATTTCATCATCCTTGTTCTAAAAACGGTAAAAATAAACAACATCTTGATGACACCGTCTAGTCATAGAAACTTTCGGAGTCTGTGCATTCCTCATACGCTACGAAAAAATGTATGCTCGTGGCTGTACACGGATTTCAAAATCGAGAATCCGTTTTTAAAGATCCGGAGGTGTGTTTCAGATTGGTAGCTGGATATTTGCTTTTGTTTCATTCGTCTGTTAAACACATTGAGATATAAGTACTTACGTACTAGAGTGGCCGCCGCGAATCGATAATTTGTAGCACGCTTTGTGGTCCATGGACCAGAAGTCCTTTAGTCTGCGGACGCTTGTCGCGACGTGACACGTAGCACTGATACAGTTAATTCTAAAAATGCCTTCATGTTTATTAAGATACTGTTCAAACCACTGTAGAAAATTGAATAAAAGTCAAGGAGTGACGTTTCACCGGTAAGTTTATTGTATTGTCTGTAAAACGTGCGTTGCCACGCTGTACAACATATTTTGTTCGCAATGTCAGCTCTAGTACGTAAGTACTTTATACCTCAATGGTTAAACATTCTTTTTTTGTTTGCTAACAGGATGAGTGAAAACAAAAGAAATGTTTTGGACTTAAGGACCAGAACGTCTCGTTTCTCTCAGTTGACTTTTATATACTACGGCCAGTTGATTCATTCCTTTGTTTTGTTTTTAGCTGAGTTGGACACAAGGCAGACGGTAATTATGTTAGAATTAATTTTGTTCTTATGTAAGAGATAAGTTATTCTTTCCCTTTTCAGTTTCATTCATCATAATTATAGGCATAGAATTAGCTGTTTTTTTACCGACTTCAAAAAAAGGAGATTATAAATTCGACACGTATTTATGTAATATTATTGGAATTGCATTTTATTCACATTATGACAATCTATTAGAACTTCCAAACAAATATACAACATTTTATAGACGTGTTTGTATGTTTGTCCACGCATTTCTCCGCAACTATTGATCGGATCATGACCATTTCTTTGTATTGGCTTACAATTACTTCCACTTAGGGAACAGTGCAAGTTTCATCAAAATCGATTCAGTAATTTTCAAGATATGGACTAATACGTTTAAGTGTGACGGCCTTTTTTTTTTGCGTATGGGAAATCATCAAATGACTCCTCCCGCTCTGGGTGGAGCGGAAGGGAGTGTCAGACTCTTACTGACTAAAACCCACCCGTGTTCCTTCCTTAGCCCTTTATGTTCCGGGCCAGCGGTAACCCTTTCGGACAATCCCGCTGACCCGGCAGGCTTCGGCCCTAAGGGGCCCCTCCCCGATGCTGACATCTCTTTGAGGCGCGCGTGGAACACGTACGCGCCGTCCGGCACGGGCCTGGTCCTGATCGGGCGGTGAGCTACCCATTACTCTCCGCCCGCAGGCCCGCGCCTACGGTGGCCGGGAGTCGTCACGCGGCTCCCGACGCCCGGAGCGTCTCCCGCGGCGGCTGGGACGGGAGGCTCTCTCCTTGAGCCGTCCCGCCACCTCCTTCGCTAGCATGACTGCTTCGCAGAAGGAGGTGACTGCCTCCCACTCCCTCTCGCCCCGGACCATGGCTTGCACCAGGGCCGGACGCGAGAGGTCGGCCGGACGCGAGAGGTCGAAGTGTGACGGCCTGGCTTATTGATACGAGCTACGGGTGTAGCGTCAAAAAGAAAACATCTCAAAACCTTGGTCAAATTCTAGTGATTGATTTACAACTAAACCATTATCTACCTGCAAACAAATATTTCAGTTTTTACTTAAAACTAAAAAATACATTATAAAAAAGTACTTAATTTAAAAAACAAATCGACTTCAAAAAGAAAATAACTCAAAATTATAAAATAACTTTAATTTCGGAAGTCGGTGGCAAAAAACTAAAACTAAAATACAGATCCCAAGACACCGACTTCCGAAATTAAAGTTATTCCATAATTTTGAGTTAATTTCTTTTTTAAAGTCGATTTAATTTTTTAAATTACTTTTTTATTTAACTTAGGTATAATCAGCCGGCCTATTCTGCAAAAATTTTACCGTGAAAACTTAGGTATGAAGTGAGTTGAAGTGAGCTGTCATACCACCTGAGGGCCAATTCTCATAATTTTAAGAATATTCACAGTCCTGGATCTCAGTATTAATCTGTCAAAAGTACCTCCAAAATCCCTAAATTTTTGACAAGTTTTTGACAGAAATTGTCGCTGAGATGAGATTGCGACTAGATTTTGATCGTTCTAAATTACGGAATTGCTTTCTATACTACGTAAAAGATAGCTTGATCTCTGCGACATAAGTCAAACTGACATTCCTAGGGTTGTCATGATATAAAAAATTGTCGATAGAAATTATCGACGTTTCTTACTATTATCGATGCTAATGTAACATTTAATTGGGTTTAATTTAATTACAAACGTTACTAAATTAAAAGAATATTTGAATATAAAATATACTAGCTGTGCCCCGCGGTTTCACCCGCGTAAGCGTCGATCCCGTGGGAGTATTGGGATAAAAAGTAGCCTATATGTTAATCCAGGGTGTCAGCTACCTACATATAAAATTTTATCAAAATTGGCCCAGCCGTTTGAGCGTGAAGAAGTAACAAACATATAAACACACACACACACTCACACACACAGTCACACACACACTCACAAACTTTCGCCTTTATAATATTAGTGTGATTTATTCTCGTAAAGGAGTACACCCCAAATCCATATCTGAATCAGTTTCTGAATCGCTAGAACAATCTTGTAAATTTATTATAAACTCTTGTTTGCAAATATTATCAAATCGGACGTCCCACTCTCAATCTTCTTCCATTAGTTTTCTGCATTTGGTTACCACCTTCTTCCAGTCTTCTGCAGATACATTGTTGACCGCACTCTTTAGTAACTGCAACATTTTATTTGCCGTGAAAGGCGGTGTTGTGTTGTGTCTGGAAGCGTAACCTTAAAAGAAAACATTTTTACTAAGATTAATTATACAGTAGTTAATACTTAAAGTACCTATATAACTGAAATTCAAGCATACAAACCTTTGACTTGGGCCCAGATTAGCTCGATCGGATTATACTGGCAGTGGTACGGGGGTAGTCTTATGACGGTATGACGCTTTTCGTGAGCTATATATCATCTAAGACATACGTTGGAGTACTGGGTGTGTGCAGACCAACGAGCCTTAATAATTCATTTTTGAGCATAGTTTCATTGGCTTCTATTCCTTTTTCTTGAAGCCATGCAATGATTTCTAATTTTCTGTTTTCCGAAGTTGGTAGTTTGTGCTTTTGGACCGAGTGGTATGGGGCGGTATCCATAATAATGCAATGTGGCTCCTTTAAATTCTCTAATAATTTTAAAAACCACTCCTTAAATTTTCCACAAAACCAGACTTACCTACTATACACGTGGCGAATTGCCTACATTGAGACTTGCCGCGTCCCTCAAAGACGCAGACTTGTTTAAAGGAAGCTTGCCATCTCTAACGAAGATATTGAAAAATATTGGTTTTTCCTATAAAAAAAGTGACAAAAGAAAAATTATTATGGAAAGAACCGACATTGCACTAGCTCGAGTGAATTTTCTCCGAAAAGTCAAAAAAATCACAAATTGGGACAAAGTAGTGTTTCTAGACGAGTCATGGCTAAACGCCAATCATACCGTATCCAAAGCTTGGACCGATGATACTGCACAATCAACCACCAAAGTACCCGAAGGCAAAGGTCAAAGATTAATCATCACTCATGCTGGGACGTCATCTGGTGTTGTGCCTAATTGCCTATTGGCATTGAAATCAACATACATGGTTGCGAATCGCAGCGGCGTCAAAGTTGTCAATGTTTGTGACAGGAGCAGCCTTTTTCCTTTTTTTATTTGGCGTTGCAACTTTTTTGTCCTCGTCTTCAGTCAATGCTGCGGTTGAAGATTCGCCATACTTTTCTTTGCTGATGCGAATTACTGTCGCATGTCCAATGCCAAGAGCATCTGCAACTCTGTCACATACATACTTTCTCCATGGGTAATAGTGGCCCGCCATTTTGGTTCTCTAGCTCAAAATATTCACGTAAGCGAATCACAAACTCACGACTTTGACTATTCAAAACAGTTTTCTTCATTCTCTTTGGCATCATGCCAACAAGAAACTAACAGTAATAACAAAAGATAACAAAACTCAACAAACAACAAATTAACAGCAATAGTAACAAAAACAAAGCAATGAGAACGGAAAACACGTAGCGTATACAAGACGTCGGCACTCGTACTGAGGAGAATGGACTATTGAGGTTCATATCAAACAAGATGGCGGCGTCTCTTTTTTCTTGAGTTTATGGCCTGGTAACTCGGCCTTTGAGCCCAACGCGGCGTGTCTTCTCCCGAAACCCAAGGATAGGACGTTGACGGATGGAATGTTACATGAGTAAGTGAGAAATTGAATTTTATTTACTCACTATTATTTTAGATTAATTATATGCAAATGTAAATAATGTTATGATATTGAAATAAAATATAAAATAAAATTAAAAAATTAATTAATTTTAAATTAAGTTTTATTTCAAATATCGATAGTTTATAGTCTGTGGTCACGTTGATTTATCGCCCATCACTAAGTAGGTCGGCATGCCCATAAAGTATGACATTTCCAGGTACTGTCTGTGCTACTATGAAATTCAGAACTACATAGGCGTGATTTTACTGACAGCTGTCGCAGAGATCAAGCTATCTTTTACGAAGTATAATCTTAGAAATCTATTGACAGCTCACTTTGTCCTAAGTTTTCACGGTGAGATTTTTACAGAATCGATCGGCGGTATTCACCTGATACAATCCTTAAGTAATAATATCTAGTAGTAATATGTTGATTTAAAAGAGTATCCTTGGAGTTTCTTGCCCGTTCTTCTCTATAGAGATCTACGTTTTGAAATGGGCAACTGCTTTGGAATGGGCAAAAGCTTCAACTTTCTGTCTAACTGACTGACTATTTAATTTTGACAATTCAAAAGTGCCTGTAAATGGTTTAATTGTAATAAATGCTATGAGTTTGAATTTGAATTTGAATTAATTTCTCGTGAATTACCACTGTACAATATTATCTACCATCATGTTTTGTTTCATTCGTAAACTAAGAAGCCACTGTCTCATAAAAACATCATTACATATTCCAAGTACCTATAAGCACGCTTTATTTCACAAATGTCCCTTTCCCGATAGCTATTTGCTTACAATCTGTCCCATGTGCGTAAAGCTAGGGATGCATAGGTATTTGTCCGGGACAAACAGTTCGCTAGTGGCGTCCCTCTGATCCGAGCCCGCTTGTGTACACACGGCTTAAGGCTAGGCCTCAGGTGCTAACTTAGATGCATATTTGTAAGAATTATGAGACAGTCTTAGTCTGTCTTAGAGTAAGGCAGTTTGTAAGTTATGATTAATGTAAAGTACAACAAGGAATTTAGGTACTTATTTCTGTAAGTACAAGTATTTGTTTTCTGCAAAATCCAATCTCAAATTTAAATAGTATTAATTCGTTATTGATTTTTTTTTAATTTGTTGAACCAATGTTACATGTATTATCTTATAATTAACTTAACGGTGATCTGTAGCTGTTAGCGATCCTCATTTGGATCTTTATGGCGGTCCCCAAACTAGGCGGTGCCTGTATCTTGGGGACCAGAGTTGTGACATTTATAGTGCTATTTACCACTGCAGTTTATTTAGGAGTAGGTGAGTAATTGCAACCAATTATATAAAACTAGATTAAATATTGAGAAATCTTAAAACGTAAATTATTTAAAAACAAATAAAGCTTAAATTGCACCGAGCAAAGCCTAAAACTAAAAATATTAAACAATTAAAATGAAATGTTAAACAATCAAAATTAAAATTATAAAAATGAAAATAAAATGTAGGATAATCAAGATCAGGGTGTGCGTGTGTTAGTGTGTGTGCGTGTGGTGTGTAGGTGTTTTAGTGTGTGTACATGTGGTGTGTAGGTCAGCGTCTGTGGTTATTACATACATAAACTCACGCCTTCTCCGATCCTTCAATCTGCTACGATCCTTACAAACGCTTTTTGCTTTGTTTACTTCATACATCTAGTTTGTAGTGTGTTAGGGTAGGTTAAGGTAAAACCTATTAATTAAACACTACTTTATAAAAATATAAATGTTTATTAACATAAACAACACTTATTTAACTAAAACAATTAATGTGCGGCGCGAGTTATGAAAAGGCATGCATTCGCCGTAGAGGTTTGTAGCGGACTCTCTAGGGCGTCCGAGGGGCGCGGCCGTGCGCGGGAGACGCAGCGGCGCGGGCGGCGGTTATCCGATCGTGTCGTGTTTCAGGAATTCGCTGAGTCGTAGGTATCAACGCTGTGCGGCACAGCGCTGGCGCAGGGCTCCGCTAGCCGTGGCGCGCGGTCGTGCGGTAGGTAGGTAGGCAGTAATAAGACTGTGTACAGTCATGTAAAATTGTTAGGCCGTGTACACACGATGTGGGTATTTAGTTAATGTGTTGTGTCCATAAGTATGTATGTGTTGTGTGTATATGTATGTATCTGTTGTGTGTAATATGTATGTATAGCCTACAAGTTATACACGCACGCCGCCGATTGCGAGTACTACGCTGATCTTTCTGAATAACTTCACCAATAAGATCACGCTATGTCCAAATGTAATTCACCAAAAAATATGCAACCTACCTACCCGCACTGGGTCCGCGAGGTGGATTACGGCCCAATCTCTTACCGAGAGGAGGCCTGTATCCCAGCAGTGGGAACATTATAATATGCATCTACAAACAAAACACTATTCTGAAATTGCAAAAGTGACTATTATTAGGATTATATTCTATTTTTAGGAGTACCACCCACAATGAAATGCAAAATGAATGAACTTATATGAGAAGGGAATTTTATACGAATTTCTTTAGCTTCCCATTTCTTTTGTAATGTAATATCTAGAAAAGTATTCTATATACCTAAGCTGAATTTTCTTTGTACAGAGGAACGCTTAAAGTTACGTAGCTCTAATATGAAATGGTTCAACTTTGACTACAAATGTAGATATTCTTCAACGAAGGATTCTCTATAACTTCGCTGAATATTTTCTGCTCGAGTCCCTACAAAACTATATTAAAATTGTGAAGTCCGTCCTTTTGTTGCACGTTCCCGTTGCATAGAGTGAACTAGAATAGTTAGACATTTTTGTAATACAAACTTTGATGCGAATACCTAGTAGTTTTAATGAAATTCAAAGTGAATTACTTTTTTATGATATTAAAAATGTTGAAATATTACTTTTGAATTCTGTTGAATATAGCTAAGCTGATTATAGAATTGGCTGCTTGAATAATATAGAATCGGCTTGGGTTGTGAAATATTGAAAGTTGAAATGACAGTAAAGCCTAGTTTTCTAAAATGGCCAATGGTTGGTTTCTGACGAGGGGCTGACAGGTGGCAAACTTATTATCTCACTTGTCAGTTATAATAGGTACCGAAAGCTGATGACGGGTAGCCGCATCATCAGAATGAGAAAACTGACTTTTGTAAGGAAGTTTTTAGTAAACTCTGCCTTTTTATTATGTTTTGCGAAGATACGTTATATAGATGATGTAACTGAGTGGACTGCTGTATAGGTGCACTTAAAACGGGAACACCCAAATATTCCGAAATATTTTATTCCGAATTTCGATGTTCCGATTTTCAAAAGTCCGAATTTCATAATACCTGAGAATTATAATGTCTAAAGTCATAATTACGATTTATTTGTTTTCCGATCTTCATATATTCGAAGAATCAAATGCTCGATGGGTTCTCAGTCCGGTCGTTTACTTTAAACCCTTTACACAGAAATAGGGGCCCCGCGAAGCGGGGCTCCGTCGACATAGGATGCAAGAGCGAGCGAAGGGCACCCCGAGGTTAGGTTTGGTTAGGTTACTTTAAACCCTTTACACAGAAATATGGGCGCCGCGAAGCGGGGCTCCGTCGACACAGGATGCAAGAGAGAGCGAATGACAATACAAATACCTTTACCGTGCATCGAAGTTAAGTAGTATCGCAGTAAAAATCTTTCGCGGTAACGTGCATCGAAGTCAGTTAGTATCGCAGTGAAGATCTATCGTGGTAACATGCATAAAAGTGTAGTGGCGTCACAGAGACGGTCTTTCGCAGTAATGTGCATCGCAATTTTGTAGCATCGTATTAGCGTTTATCGATATTTTGTGCGTTGAAATTCCGTATTCTACTCTTATATTGGTCTTGCTATTCAGTTTTACAAGGCGTTTTTATTTCGGAATTCTAATTAATCGGAATTCGTATTTTGATGTTTCGTATTATCATTAATTCGGACTTTTTGTTATTCGATCTATTGAAACTCGGTATTTTGAGAATAGTAATTATAAACGTTAGGAATATTGAAATTTCCGAATTATAAAGATAGTATCAATGATAAATCGGAGTTGTTATAATAGGAATTTTGAACCATTAAAAATTATGAAAATCGGTATTTTGAAATTCGTATTTGTGACTATCGGAATAAAGTTTTTTGTATTTATGTAGTGTACTCACTCAAAACATATCTTACACAGGGTGGTAGGTACATCGAAACACGAACTGCAACCATGAATTCAGCACATGATTCTAGCGCAGAAATTGCAAGTCGGTCATGTAGCGGTATCTACAACGCTACATGCGAACAACGCGTCATACTGACGTCACGCAAAATCCTGCATCTCGCAAGCAGAGTTTACCGCGCAACTAGCATAGATACAACGCCCGACATGAATTATCGGGCAGTTGCCCACCAGACACAACACCCGTCTGGTTGGAGAATCGTCCCTTTTCATAGAGTATGAGTAAACTTTACACCCTGTTCCTCATTCCTCTATAGTTATAAAAATAAACTGCTGTTTCATAGTAAAGTGCAGTACCTACGCGGTCAAATTGTATGGTACAGAAAATTTGTTTAGTAAGAACAATAACCGACGAAAAATTTAATGCAGGGGTGGTCAGACCCAGGACCCGACGGCTTGCCAGGTAAAGCCTGGGTCCTGGCCTCGAGGGCTCTCGGGCCTCGACTGGAGGCGTTCTTAAGCGCATGTTTGGAGAGAGGCCAGTTTCCACTCCGGTGGAAGACCGGGAAGCTGGTCCTCATTCGGAAGCCAGGGCGCCCTGCGGACTCTCCGTCCGCATACCGGCCCATCGTGCTGCTCGACGAGGTCGGCAAGCTCTTTGAGAGAGTGATTGCGGGCCGCCTCGTCGGGCACCTGGTGAGGACGGGGCCGGATCTTGCGGACAGCCAGTTTGGTTTCCGCAAGGGGCGCTCGACGGTGGACGCCATCATGCGCGTGAGAGCCCTCACGACGGGGGACGCGGTGTCCCAGGGTGGAGTCGTCGTGGCGGTGTCACTCGACATCGCCAACGCGTTCAACACCCTCCCCTGGAGCACCATTGTGGAGGCACTCCGGTATCACCGGGTGCCGCCCTACCTCCGTCGAATAGTCGAGGCGTATCTGACGGAAAGAGCCGTCAGCTACCCCGGTCGCGATGGGGAGTGGAACCGGCGAGAGATGTCGTGCGGTGTCCCACAGGGATCGGTCCTGGGGCCGCCTCTGTGGAACATCGGGTACGACTGGGTGCTGCGCGCCGACCTCCCTGATGGCGTCAGCGTGGTTTGCTACGCTGACGACACGCTGGTCCTGGCGCAGGGGAGGTCGCATCAGGCGGCGGCCGACACGATGACACGCGGGGTTGCGATAGTCGTGGAGAGGATCCGGCAGTTGGGTCTCGAGGTGGCATTGCACAAGTCCGAGGCCATGTCGTTTCATGGGCCCCGGAACGCGCCGCCATCGGGATCCCAACTAACGGTAGGAGGGGTTCACATCGGCGTCGGGATGACGATGAAATACCTGGGTCTCGTCCTCGACAGCCGGTGGAACTTCGTGGAGCATTTCCGACGTTTGGCCCCCAGACTGGAACGGGCCGGGGCCGCCTTCAAGCGGCTCTTGCCCAACCTGAGGGGGCCAAACGCCTCCTGCCGGAGGCTTTACGCGGGGGTCGTGCGGTCCATGGCCCTATACGGGGCCCCGGTGTGGGCGCGTTCATTGCGGCGGCGAGCCGCCCACTACCTGAACGCGCCCCAGAAGGTGGTAGCCGTTAGGCTAATCCGGGGCTACCGCACGATCTCCGGCGAGGCGGCAAGCCTCCTTGCCGGACTGCCGCCGTGGGATCTGGAGGCGATAGTCCTCGCGCGCCTGTATGAGTGGCGCGCGGAGGCACTACGCTGGGGGGAGGATCCGCTTCCGCGGCAAATCGCTGCGGAGCGGACGGATCTCCGGCGCGATCTCATGGCGGCATGGAAAGAGCGACTGTCGCAACCCAGCGCAGGGCACGCTGCGACAGCGGCGATAAGACCCCTCTTTGAGGAGTGGCTAGAGAGGCGCCACGGCGCCCTCACCTACCGCCTGACGCAGGTCCTCACCGGACACGGAAGTTTCGGGAGGTTCCTGCATATCATCAGGCGGGAGGAAACGCCCGGGTGTCACCATTGTCAGGATCGCCCAGAGGACACGGTGGAGCACACGGTGGAGATCTGCCCCGCTTGGGCGGAGCACCGCCATGTTCTCGTAGAGGCGATTGGCAGCGACGGCGACCTCTCGCGTCCGGCCCTGGTGCAAGCCATGGTCCGGGGCGAGAGGGAGTGGGAGGCAGTCACCTCCTTCTGCGAAGCAGTCATGCTAGCGAAGGAGGTGGCGGGACGGCTCAGGGAGAGAGCCTCCCGTCCCAGCCGCCGCGGGAGACGCTCCGGGCGTCGGGAGCCGCGTGACGACTCCCGGCCACCGTAGGCGCGGGCCTGCGGGCGGAGAGTAATGGGTAGCTCACCGCCCGATCAGGACCAGGCCCGTGCCGGACGGCGCGTACGTGTTCCACGCGCGCCTCAAAGAGATGTCAGCATCGGGGAGGGGCCCCTTAGGGCCGAAGCCTGCCGGGTCAGCGGGATTGTCCGAAAGGGTTACCGCTGGCCCGGAACATAAAGGGCTAAGGAAGGAACACGGGTGGGTTTTAGTCAGTAAGAGTCTGACACTCCCTTCCGCTCCACCCAGAGCGGGAGGAGTCATTTGATGATTTCCCATCCGCAAAAAAAAAAAAAAAAAAAGGGGTGGTCAGAATCATGTACTGAATCCAAGGTAACAGGTTGCGGGGCGATGTCTCATACTAACTCTGTAACCTAGTTGCGTAACACACTCATCTGCCTAGCCTTTTCCCAACTATGTTGGGGTCAGCTTCCAGTCTAACCGGATGCAGCTGAATACCAGTATTTTACATGGAGCGATTGCCTATCTGATCTCCACAACCCAATTACTGGGTAATACGATACCCCTTGAAAAGACTGGTTGTCAGATTTTCGGGCTTCTGACTACACGTAAAGACTGTCAAAGATCCACGAATGACAGCCGGGACGGCACGGAGGGGTCACGGTTATGTAAAGATGGTCACCCTTCCACAGACCAACCGCGGCAAGCGTAGCTTAGCCTGATCGATCGACCTGTGCGGCTGTTATTATTTAGCCACGGGTCCCTATCACACACTATCAATCTCAATCTGAATCTTTTTGAAGTATATTGCTAATCCATTGCTTCATATGTTAGAAAAATTTGTCTGCTCAACAACTTAAATAACGCAATGACTGTTGATGAACTGTGAAAATGAAACCCATTACTACTTATAGTGTGTTACGCAACTACCATGCAGTATAGATGAATGTAACTGAGTAGGCCTGTATATACAGGCCTACTCAGTTACATTCATCTATACGGGGGTAAAATAAGATGTGTGATAACGTTAAGTATATACTTAACGTTATCACACATCTTATTTTACCCCCGATAGGTAAATCATTTTTTTACTAGCCTGTTCTGTCTCACTCCTGGGCAAAGGCCTCCCTCCACTCATTCCATCTTTCGAGAGCCCGTGGGTCTTCCTTCCGGTTTTGACGGAACCTATCCAGCTCGTGCCGCCATCTCCTACGTGGTGTCTCAGGGCACCAATTCTGTGCTATTTGGGCCCACAGCCTGTCAGCGACAGACATGTCCTGCTTAGCCCCATTTAAGTTGGGCAGCCTTTTGAGCCACGTCAATTATCTTTGTTTTGGAGCGCAGTATTGTGTTTTGAACACGATCCGTTAATTTAACGCCTAGTGTACTGCGCTCCATTGCTCGTTGGCAGACCTTGAGTTTAGGCAAATCATTAATCAATGAAATTCTGTTTTCTATTATAAGATCTTTCAGCTTTTTGCTTGATTAATTATTCGGTCTTGCATTATCTCTAAAACACAACGCTGCTTATAGTAAAGCCGATCGAAAACTGGCTCGCGAAGCGCATTTACATATTATGAAAAATCATCCTGCAATATTCATGAGTTATATCATTTTTTAATCGCGTAACGTTTCGTAAGACCGCGAAAGGGTTTATCATTGTTGTTTTTTATGATTATCTTGAAAAGTGCTAAGCCATTTACTACCCTTTTATAAATGCCGTTAAAGTACTCCGCGATTTATGTCCGTATCTTTTTGTTACCTAGGTACCTCTACGTACTGTAATCCACTTTAATCCTGACTGGGACAATGTCTATTCGACAAAAAATGGGTCCTTCACTTCAATTTGCATGTGAATAGCGGACACAGTTCCCTTGGCCGACATGAGTGTCGTGAGGACATTTTTTGTGGATCCCGACCAGCCGCGATTAACATAAAATGTTTGTGAAAACCGCAATATATAGAGCGTATGACTTGATGTGTGGAACCTTCTGCCTATATAATACTTGATGAATAAAATCTTCCTTCACGTGAAGCTTGTATAATTTAATATCTTATAATCCTTGCGAATATTCAACCTAAAAGATTTTTTTACCGAGTTTTCATCATAAGTTTATTCAATTTCAACCTCGTAAAATTAACATAGTTTTAAGTTAGCAGTAATAGAGACGGACCCATCCCTAGCCGGCGGCAGGAAACACACCCACACTACAACTTGCATGTCGAAGCTAGAAATAATAGAATCCTCCTTCAGATAAATTAATATATTCTTCAATTAAGCAATTTAACGTCATAATAAAGAGCAGAATGTTGCCATAAAATGCTCAAGTCGGGTCGGAAATGACTTTGGAGTTGGCCCTTTTTACACAAAACGGTGAATCCTCGAGCGCTCATTGACCTCTAAGTTAACAGGGCTTTGAAGTGAAAGTTAATTAAATTTCTGCTGCTTACATTACAATGGAAATTTACATCAGGTAAATACGAAGAAGAAAAACACATGGATCCATGAATATAGGAACTGTTGTATAAATTATGATCGTTCGTTTCGCTGGAGTTGATTGATGAGGGTACGTGGAATGATTTCATTCGTGCAGCGGCGCCCAACTATTTAGGGATTGGGTTGGGTAGAGAATAGGCTATTTTGTAGAATGAACTATACCTAAATAGAAATCTTTGTACTGAGATGGATTGAGTAAAGATACGTTGTTGATTTTTTATCGCGTGGGCTGAAAGAATCTGTCGGATTGTTGGCCTTTGCAAGTAAAAATAACAGTTTTTACACCGACCGTAATTTACTTACTGTTTGCTCGTCCCACTCAAATCACTTAAAATCATTGCGGTGCTCAGGGCTCTTATCCTTATTGCCCGTTTTATGTAATAACCATTAATAAGGTTTATAATGTAGAGAGGGGCTTGTGGCTAAGTAATAACAGCCGCACGGGTCGATCGATTAGGTTAAGCTACGCTTGCCGCGGTTGGTCTGTGGATGGGTGACCATTCTCACATACCAAGACCCCTCCGTGCCTCGGAAAGCACGTTAAGCCGTTGGTCCCGGTTGTCATTCGTAGCCTTTTCTCAACTATGTGTGGGTCGGCTTCCAGTCTAACATGATGCAGCTGAATACCAGTATTTTACATGGAGCGACTGCCTATCTGACCTCCACAACCCAGTTACTGGGTAATACGATACCCCTTGGTAAGACTGGTTGTCAGACTTTCGGGCTTCTGACTGCCAAAGATCCACGAATGACAGCCGGGACCAACGTCTTAATTTGCTTTCCGAGGCAAGGAGGGGTCACGGTTATGCACCTGATCGATTGACCTGTGCGGCTGTTATTATTTAGCCACGGGTCCCTCAGCATATTAACCCCATGACAGTAATAAAAGCTTATAAGCAAATCAGATCAAATTGACCGAAGATCTTTGGGGAATGTTCATTAAAGTCTGTACCTTCATAATTGAGACTAAAGCACCTGACTTGGGTTTAATATTAAATTTATGTGTGGATTAAAGAGTCTTTTCAGATTTAATGAAATACAGTAAGGTAATACCACTTTTAAAATCCGGGGACAGTAAAGACACCAATACTGATCCATATCTGTGCAGGTCTTTGAAAAGACAATGCTTAATCAAATGCTCAATCATTTTACCACGAATACAATCCTTTACGATCAACAGTATGGTTTCACCAAAGGACGTTGTACGATCGACGCCGGTGTATCCTTATTATTAATTTCACATTTTTAACGCGTGGGAAGAGGCCCAAGATGCCATAGAAATCTTTTGTGATCTCTCCAAGGCATTTGATTGCGTCGATCGCGAAACCTTTCTCTTAAAACTTGAGTTCTCAGTTTAGTAAAATCTTATTTAAATGATAGATAACAACAAGTTCAAATAAATGGTCTCAATTCACTTAGTTTAAAAGTAAAAATGGGTGTTCCACAAGGCGCGATATTGGGCCCTTTCATCTTTTTAGTGTATATGATCTACTCCATTTTTAATCTTCTGCCTAATTTAAAAAAATTGCCAGAAGATTAAAAATGCAAGCAAGTGTTATTTGCTGACGAAACTTCCTTAATTTTTGAGATAGATAGACGTGCTACAAATTTTGATGACGTCCTACTGCAGGTTCAAAATTGGTTCCCTGCTAAAAAATTAGTATGCAATGGAAAAAAAAAACAATAAGTGCTTAAGGCTTTCTTTTCAAAATGTCAAAAATAGTGGTTGTAAGGTAGTATTGAATCTAGGAAAACTAGAATTCGTCGATAAAATTGTTTCCCTGGGGATCACGCTCGACTCAAGGCTACAAAATGGGGTCCTCATTTCAGATCTCTTGCAGAACGGCTAAGTTCAGCAGCATGTGCTATCAGAAAAAATCGTGAATTTACTAACGTAGATTGGGATCTACATCAGTAAATTAACGAATTTTTCTCCGAATTAAAATAGACTATCCTCGTGGTCGAGGCTAGTTCATTTTAGTTTTTTCTTATTATCATGTCTTAAGGAATTTTACTTTGGGGACGTGCTGCAGACATCGAGTCTTCATGAGAGCCATATATAATTTCCGCAGGCGCGATTCTCTAAGGTTTATTAAGGATATTGATATCATGACGGTACCTTGTCAATATATTTATGAAAACGTCATGTCATTTGTACGTAAAAAAAAAATAGCAAAAGAGGTGAAAGACCAAATTATAGTACTAGAAATAGGGATACATTAGTTCAACCAGGTTTCAGACTGGCAAAGTAGAGTCATCTTTCATGGGATATTGTTTAAAATGTTACATTAAAATACCTCCCTACCTTCAATTGAATGAGACGAAATACAAATCTTGTATAAAACACACACAATGGCAGGCGTATAGGTGATTTATTCAGGTCTGATCCCCTGAACGCCCCCTCCACCCCTCCTCCTCGATCCCCTGCTTGTTCGTCTTCTGTTTTAATCTCTGGGGATTACATTGCTGATAAAAATGCCTGGATCAGTGCTGGTCCTGCTCTACAACCACAACTAAATGATTAACACTGGAAAATACTGTTGGGGCTGCTGAAGATTGTAAGATTATCTTTGCATTATGTAAACTCAATCTCCTTTGTATTATATCATTGCACAGGTCTGCTGTGAATACTATGTACAGACGCCAGCACATCAAGCTACCCGAAACTGTAAAATTTTCCCAATCTACTTTGAACCTTATGCTTTAGCGATAAACTTGAAAATCTATTAAAGGACAGACTGTAGTAGCTTGATGTGCTGGCGACTGTACTATAGCGCTAACCTCTATCGGGTGATATGTCTTTTATTGACTTGAATATGCCCAATGCCCTGGCGGCTGATAGATGTCATGTTCACTCAAATGTCTCGCTGATGGAGGCGCGCGCGTGTGTTGGATCATTTAGCTCCCTTCAAAATGGTTGAGCTGAATGGTGCTGATCCATGCGTCATGTTCATGAACGGGCGCCGTCAGTTGCGACTGGTCATATCTTAGCTGCCACGCCATATTTTAGTTATTATGTTTCTATTTTCTGTACTCTGGACGCTTTTTTTTGTACGTCTTTTGTAGATCGTTCCTACATATAATTGTAAATTCAACAATAATGATGTAACTCATGTTTTTGTAATAATAAAATTTAAAAGAGTAACCATGGAGTTTCTTGCCCGTTCTTCTCCATAGGTACCTACTAGGCTTGGAAAGAGCTTCATATTTCTGACTGCATGACTCAAAAGTGCCTGTAATAGGTTTGATTTAAATAAATGCTTTGAGTTTGAATTGAGTTTGAGGATAGTGGTGAAGAATAATATTATAAAAGCTATGATTTTACCCTTCATGTTTATAGGCCCTTCCTTCTTTCACGATATTATTTCAATATATTTTTTTTTCTTCTGAGTCCTAATTATTTAATGATTTTCCACCCTCGGAAAATTGCGCCCGTTATAAAAGAAAAGTAAACTCAGTTCACTGAAAAAATTCTGCTTTTTTATGAATACAATTCATGTAAAATTTGGAGCTCGGACGGAATGGATTTTTAATGATTGTTCATTTGTAGTATTATTTTATGCGCATTAGCAAACCTGATCTCTTTATTAAACCATCAGAGAGTCTCTCATCCGGGCATAAGTTACCGTGGCCTACTTGGAAAACCTTAACTTGACTTCGTACCCACGTGGGTACGAAGTCAAGGCCGCAGCAAGGACAACCTCCACAAGTGGGGGTTCATGGCAGGCTCTGACCTCGCTCCGGTGTGTATGCGGTGTCTCTCCACAGACAATGGCTCCTATCACCTGCACATGTGATGGCTGCGGCAGCGAACCCTATTCGCGTTGCTGAATTTTGGGCCAAACAAACATAAGAAAAAAATTATAGATTGTTTGCCAAGGGAGCATACAACTATTTTGAAGGCGAGGGATTGAAAGACGTCACTCGAGCTTAAAATAGTGTTGCTCCTGAGGTGGACACTCTACTTTTTATCACCCCTAAGAAAAAATAAGTAAGTGCAACTTATGAATAAGAATAGTACATTTATTTATTTACATAGAATTTTGAGTAAAGAATTACGAACGAAGGCAATGCTTTTTGCGCGTTTTTTATTTTTTTACAAACTTTTTTTTTAAATTGGTTCGCGCGCGTTTTACTTTATCATACGGCCTGTTACTTGTTTATACAATGTTCGTGATTGATCTCTTTGGTGATTGGAAGTTTTACTAACAATATCCACATTCCAAATTCAAATCAGTTTTAGTCCCTAGGGATTAAAGAGCTATTTTAGTCCCTGTTTATACACTGGCTCTTTTTAAAACTATATTTTTGCCATCGACACGCTAAGAAGAAGATGTGGATTAGCATTTCTAGGTAAGTAATGTGATTATTCCGGTAGGTAATATAAAAGACGAGACGAGAAAGACGAGAAGACGAGGTACGCGCCGAGGGTGCAGTTACTGGAATCGCACCGCAACGTCAACTTCAAGGCGTTCGTGGTGCGCATACCAACATGCTACCTGCACCTGGTGATGGAAGAAAGCTTTTGGCAGCAGGATGTGGTATTCCGCCGCTTTCGCGGACAAGTACCACCACAAAGCACAAAGACTTAGTGCAACTAAGTGATACTAACATAGTTATTAATTTTTATTTACTAACAACATTGTTAATATATTATTATGTATACTTAGGTTAAGGTATGTATCTATGGGTCGTTGTTACCTGAAAATAAATGGTTTATTTATTATTATTGTTATTAAAAGTCTTGGTCATAGCAAGGGGTATCGTATTACCCAGTAACTGGATTGTGCAGGTCAGATAGGCCGTCGCTCCATGTAAAATATTGGTATTCAGCTGCATCTGGTTATACTGGAAGCCAACGCCCACATATTTTTTGGGAAAAGGTTAGGCAGACTAAAAGAAAGAAGTGCGTAGCTACGAGTAAGTACCTATAGCACACAAGCTACCTGAAACTATCAAATTTTCCCAATCAAATTTAAACCATATACTTTAGCAATAAAGTTGAAAATCAATTAAAGAAATTTGACAGATTGTAGTAGCTTGATGTGCTGGCGTCTGTACATTCTTTCATTTTTTCCAAATTGTTCACCCACGTTTCTCAAAAAAACGAAAACATTGTTTGGGCAATTAAAAATGCTGGCTCCAATTAAAAAGTCCAGACAAACTTAGCACAAGAAAGAATAATAGTTAAAGATACCTAATTCGTTGTATTTCAAGTTAGAAAAGTATTTACTAAGGTGTACAGTAACATTGTCTAGCTATGTGGCTAATTAGCGAACGCCGGTAATTTGCACATGTGAGGGCCATCCTTTGTACCACATTAAAACACCCATATCACGTTTCTTTGTGTCTGTGCCACACTCGCAGGGCCCATGCGCCCACAAAACAAATTAATTTCAACTTCGAAACAAATGTTGACTCGTTAGCCCAACAATTGCAGAAAATTATATTGTTATAAGTTGAACAGTGCTTTAAGGATTTTTTTCACTGAATCCCCCATTCATACCCAAGTCTGAAGGTCTGACCTTTCAATTATGTTGGTAGGTATCTGGTTTTCAAATAATAAGTTTCAGGTTCGAAAACGTACTTTGTAACTTAAATAACCTTTCAACGTTTCCATTTTATTCTCATTTAAATATGAAAAAAAAGCCATCGACGTTTGTTAGGTTTTTAGTTCACAATTTTTCACAGGAAACTCAGTTCATTTTATTTACGTCGAAATACCAGTTTCCTCCTTTAATAAAATATGAACTTATGTAAGAAATGTTTTGCAAGCTTTTTGCTGTTTAACAATGGAAAAATGCAAGTTGCAAACAGACGGGAGAGACTTATGGTTTCTTAAAGTAAGGGTGTCTGCACATAAACGACGAGTAACGAGCTTGAACCGAGATCGGCTCCTTTGGTCATATCGTGTTAATTTAATACAATCATTATAAGCTGTAGGGCCTACAAATCAAAATAAATATACCTACTTAGCCTTTTCCCAACTATGTTGGGGTCGGCTTTCAGTCTCACCGGGTGCAGCTTAATACCAGTATTTTACATGAAGCGACTACCTATCTGACCACCACTACTCAGTTACTGGGTAACAATAACCCTTAGTAAGACTGGTTGTCAGACTTTCGGGCTACTGACGACCCGTAACGACTGCCAAATATCCACGAATAACCGCCGGGACCAATGACTTAACCTTCCTTCCGAGGCACGGAAGGGTCTTTGTATGTAAAGATCACCCATCGACGGACCAATCGCGGCAAGCGTAGCTTAACGTGATCGATCGAACCGTGCGGCTTTATTACTCTGTGAGCTCTACAATTGTTAGTTAAAAATAGGATTTTTTATCGAAGTGCCAAGCTATAAAATATTTTTCATATATACTAAGTACTTGTATTGTAGAGGTCAGTGGTCTAAACATTATTTCATGTTTGTTATATTTTTCTATAGGCTGTTTAGCGGTTGTCAGTGCCATAGACAAATATATTTAAAATGAGAGTCAGAGCTTTTATTTACACCTGCGCGCGCATCGCTAGTGCTGGCTAGCATGGCGCGCGGAAAAACGAAACCAGCGCGCCATTTTCCATATATGTTATTTTACAATACAAATCTGTTTTTTTTTCTCGCAAGTGTGTTGAAAAACGTCGTATGAAACGCGTGTGCATTCATCATTAGATACTCGGCTTTCTTATTGCGCTCGCCGGCGGCTCGCGCGATTTATACCGCCTTGGGTGTAATGATCAACATAGCACACATGTATCATGAGGTACTATAATCGGTCATGGTCTGTGCCATAGTTCACGCATCTTTTACACCGAAAAGATGAAACTCGCATTTTTAGCGAGGAAGAAAAGCAGTAAAGCCGGGGTTTTTAGACCGAAAAGTTGAATCTCCGAACGGATGCTGTAAGCTTAAGACGCTGCCACGTCTTATATGCTTACGGCATCATAAAAAAGCAGTTTTGTCGGCTAAGCCACTGCGGTACGGTGGCGACAATGTAATTGACACGAACGTTCTGAACATTTTATACCGTCTTCGCAGCGGTCAATGTAAGGACACCCTAAGGACGTCTTTACAACTAGCGTTGTGTAAATTGGATCATTTTTCTGAGCTTGCAACTCAAAAGCAACTGCGATGGTGGCTTGGTGTGCAAAGGGTAGCACAGTTTACTTAATGTGTCTGTATTTACAGTATTTTATGCAGTAAAAAAGTCTTAATATTTATTGCATATTAACTAAATCAAGTGAAAATATTATAAAAAAACAACCTTCTAAACTCGATGCCTTTTAGAATAGTTTATTTTACAATAGTTCCGTCAACATGGAAGAAAGCGTTCTTGCCATCTGTCAGTTTCATACAAACGAATACGTGTTTTGCGAATTTGATCTTTATTAGACTACTAGAATTGTTGCACTAAGATGTGTCAGGAACGCATTCTCTCGACGGCCGAAATGTAACTTAGTGTTATGTTAATGACTAACAATATTGTTCATAACTTCAAACATTACGATACTCGTTCCAAGGAACGTTTATGGATATGCAACCAGTATTTATCATTCTAAGGGCTGATTTTTCAATTATCTGATAACTTTATTCGAGGAATCATTTTGAAATTTTGACAGTTATTTCATAAGAAAACTGTCAAACGTCAATGTTATTCCTCGAATAAAGTTATCTGGCGATGAAAAAATCAGCCCTAAGTGATTTTTTTTTGTATTCTGTTTTTGATAAATAAATTAATGTCCTGAGGGGACTACATGAAGCACGGTCGCTGTCGGACTGCATAGAAAAGAAAGAGAAGCGCGATTACACAACGCTGGTAATTTATTGCAAAATATGAAGCAATTATCTATTTACAAAAAAAATATTGTTTGGACTCAAAAATTGAAACATTAGTGCTTTAGTATGTTGCTTGTAGAATGATCTGACAAAAAATCAGAATGATTGTATGTATATTAGTACGGTTATTATTGTAAAAAGAAAGTTTTTAGAGGTATCTTCATGATTTTTTTCTATCGTATCAAATTAGTTGTATTATGATTTCAACACACTATCTACCTAGCATATATCCTGAAGAATATATTTTTCTGATTTTGTTTACCGTAGTCGATCATATACGAGTACTTTTATTGCTTCTAAAACTAGCGTTTTTTGCGTTTAGGTCCTGTAATCCCCTTAACTCATCGAATGCCGTAATTAGAGACATGTGAGGTACGCATCGATACATCATCCTCAAGCCACGCATCGCATAGAAATGAAGACCGCGCGCGCTGCAAACGCGTTATATTTACGTTAGTGCTATCTCGCTCGCGCGCGCATCTGTCTCGTTTCTTTTAGGTACTCGCAGAGTATTGTAGGCGCGTTCTTATTGGACGATCGCGTGACGCCTTCATGGTAGCACCGGCACTACTTGAGCCCATGAGATTTTCCACTTAAGCTCGTTGTGTGTACAGAAAAATATACGCTCCTATTTCTACACTGCTATTCTTGTTTTATTTCATCATTACCTACATCGCTGCTACATTTTGGTGACCCCGAGAAGAAAATGGAACACAAGCAAGAAATTAGTGAGCCTACAGACCTCGCTGCCATCTCCGTGCAGTCACGTCTCCTTCCCTTCTGGCGCGAATATCCACGCATGTGGTTTATTCAATTTGAAGCCGTCGTCGAACCTCAGAAGACCAGCGACGAGAACAAATATCGTTACGTCCTCGGCCAACTACAACCGACAGACCTTCAACATATCACAGACATCGTGATCAAGCCACCAGAAACTAAGAAGTACGAAGCCATCAAACAACGCCTTCTCTCCGTGTACGAACAGTCCGAGGTGAAAAATTTCAAGAACCTCATTAGCGGGTTGGAGCTGGGCAACCAAAAACCGTCTCAGTTGCTACGGCGCATGCGCGAACTCGGCGGCAACATGATCACCGAAGATGGCATCAAGATAGAGTGGATGAACCACCTTCCGGCGCAAGTTCGAGTTGTGCTGTCAGTGAACACAGACTCGTCACTCGACATGCTCGCGGCAATGGCAGACAAGATGATGGAGTATTCCGAGTCGAGCAATATCGCAGCTGTCTCCTCGTCACAACCAGATTCTGCAGCTGGCAACCAACAAATCATGTCCGCGCAAATACAAGTTCTTTCAAAACAACTTGAGAAGCTGACACTCGAAATCTCCGAACTTCGCAGCCGTGGAAGACCACACCATCGCCGTCACCAGCGCTCCCGCTCAAGATCGAAGTCTACCGCAAAATATCAAAACGATCCCAATCGAGTTTGCTACTATCACTACCGATTTGGGGATCAAGCGAGACGCTGCGTGTCACCGTGCGCGAGGCGAAATCAAAACAAGTCGGAAAACTAAAAGAAGCACCGACCGTGGCGGACGTCGGTGTAACTACGGCAAGTAACCGCCTATGTGTCTTCGATCGCAACACTAATCACCGTTTCCTCGTTGACACCGGTGCGGACATCTCTGTCCTAGCCGCCACCCCGATACATAAGAAGAAATGTTCACCAACTTCGTACAAACTATACGCCGCGAACAGTTCAGCAATCAATACCTACGGCGAGAAAGACCTGCAAATCGACCTAGGCCTCAGAAGACGATTTCGTTGGACATTTGTAGTCGCAGACGTCAAAACATCTATACTCGGAGCTGACTTCCTTCGCCACTTCAAACTCCTCGTCGACCTGCATCAAAAGAAGCTAATCGACAAGGTGACAGAACTCTCAATCAACGCCTTAGAAATCTCGTCAATGCAACAAGCCGTCTACGTACTGAGCAACAAGCAGACATATCAAGACATACTCAAACAGTATCCAGATCTACTCCGACCTATGTCCTTGAAAACTCCCGCCAAACACAATGTCGTCCATCACATCGAGACAACAGGACCACCTCTCTTCGCACGTGCTCGCCCCCTACCGCCCGACAAATACAAAGCGGCTAAAGAAGAGTTTGAACGGATGATGGAAATGGGAATCTGTCAACCTTCCAAGAGCCCGTGGGCCAGCCCACTCCATGTGGTAAAGAAAAAAGATGGCAGTCTACGAGTGTGCGGCGACTACAGGCGTCTAAATTCAGTCACGCTACCCGATAAGTACCCGATTCCGCGCATACAAGATTTCACCTATCAACTACATAATAAGAAGATCTTTTCAAAACTCGACATGAAAATGGCCTACTACAGAATACCTATAAACAAAGAAGATGCACAGAAAACTGCAATCATCACACCCTTTGGGTTATTTGAATTCAACTGCATGACGTTTGGTCTACGAAATGCAAGTCAAACCTTCCAACGCTTCATGCACGAGGTACTGCGCGGCATCGAAGGCTGTTTTTCATTCATCGACGATATCTTGTTATACTCAGAAAACGAACAAGAACACAAGATATTACTACAGCAAGTTCTCGAGCGCCTGAACAAATACGGCGTAACACTCAACGTCGACAAATGTGAATTTGCACAGGCAAAAATCAACTTTCTCGGCTACGAAGTAACAGCGAACGGCATAAAACCAACTGAAGAACGAATAAAAGTCATATCCAGTTACCCTCAACCAAAAACTATCATCGAGCTTCGTCGTTTCCTGGGCATGTTGAACTTCTACAGAGATTGTTTACCAAATCAAGCCGACATGCAGAGCGAACTCAACAAATATCTGCACAATGGTAAAAAGAATGACAAGACGCCTATCACGTGGACGCCGACCGCCGAACAAGCATTTCAAAAATGCCGCCAAAGCATATTGGAATGTGTGACGCTAACGCACCCTATCGCCGGCACCCCACTCTGCATCATGACGGACGCCTCAGACCACGGCATCGGCGCGGTGCTACAACAACGCGACAACGGAGCTTGGAAACCGCTAGCATTCTTTTCTAAAACAATGAGTGCTACACAATCTCGATACAGCACGTATGATCGCGAACTATTAGCGATCTACATGTCTGTGAAGCATTTTAGAAGACTCATCGAGGGCTGTGACGTCACCGTCTATACAGATCACAAACCGCTGTCCTACGCACTCTCAAGGCCGCAAAGTAGCAGCGACACCCCGCGACGCGAACGGCAACTACACTTTATCAGTCAATTCTGCAATAACATCGCGTACGTAAAGGGAGACGAAAACTCAGTCGCTGACGCCTTATCTCGCATTGAGGAAATACACTGTCCCTCAAACATTGACTACGACAAGTTATCACGTGATCAAGAACAAGACGAAGAACTGAGACAATTAAAACTACAGCCAAACTTAAAATTCATCACCGTTACTTTGCCCGGCACGCAGCGACCAATCACGTGCGAGATATCAACATCTACGCTCCGCCCATATCTACCACCGGCACATCGTTTTGCAGCATTCAAAGCGCAACATGATCTCTGCCACTCTGGTATCAAGGCGACTAGAAAGCAAGTAACATCAAAGTTCTTCTGGTCATCTATGAACAAAGATGTAACAACGTGGACAAGAAACTGCGTCGGCTGTCAGCGAGCAAAAGTGCATCGTCACGTCGTCACGCCGCTAGGAAGTTTCCCGCCATCGCAACGCTTCGAACACATCCACATCGATATAGTCGGCCCACTTCGACTATCTTACGATTATCGATATTGTGTTACTATCATGGACAGATTCACAAAATGGCCTGAAGCCGTACCAGTGCGCGAGATAACAGCTGAGATCGTCGCAAAAGCACTGTATGAAAACTGGATTGCTAGATTCGGCTGCCCACTACGTATATCGACCGATCAAGGCAGGCAGTTTGAATCGTTGGTGTTCAACGCGCTAATGAAAAAATTCGGCATTACACGCATACGTACGACCGCATACCATCCACAATCAAATGGGCAAATAGAACGCTGGCATCGTACGCTAAAAGCTGCGTTAATGGCTAGAGGCGCAACTACCAACTGGAGCGACGAACTTCCCACCGTACTGCTTGGTCTCCGAACAGCGCTGCGTGAAGACAACAACTTAAGTCCCGCGCTAATGACCTACGGTTCTACACTACGTGTGCCATCGGATTTCTTCGCACCGACTACTACGACTAACATGTCGGACGAAGATTACGTACGCCGCCTCACACAAACGATGACGTCACTCTCACCTTCGTGCACTACCGCTAGAACAACGGCCAGTCCCTTCATACACAAGGACCTCGGTACGTGCACACACGTCTTTGTGAGGAACGATACCGTGCGACCGCCGCTGACACCACCCTACGATGGACCGTATCCAGTGCTACAGAGACACGAAAAATACTTCAAAATTCAGCTACCGCATCGAGAGACAGTTGTATCGCTGGATAGACTGAAACCGGCATACATCTGCAATGAAACACCAAACACTACAAGCCCTACAAACACAGCAAGCACGCCGAGCATCATGAATCCTGTACCTTCCCACCAACCATACATCACCAGGACCGGCAGAGTATGCAAGCCAAACGTACGCTTCGCTAAGGAGGGGGTACTGTGAGGTACGCATCGATACATCATCCTCAAGCCACGCATCGCATAGAAATGAAGACCGCGCGCGCTGCAAACGCGTTATATTTACGTTAGTGCTATCTCGCTCGCGCGCGCATCTGTCTCGTTTCTTTTAGGTACTCGCAGAGTATTGTAGGCGCGTTCTTATTGGACGATCGCGTGACGCCTTCATGGTAGCACCGGCACTACTTGAGCCCATGAGATTTTCCACTTAAGCTCGTTGTGTGTACAGAAAAATATACGCTCCTATTTCTACACTGCTATTCTTGTTTTATTTCATCATTACCTACATCGCTGCTACAGACACAATAGAAAGACAATTGCTTATGTCGAACTGTGTAACTTAAGACATTCAAACGGTTAAACACGAAAACTGTCACAACACTGGAAACTGCCGAGTTAACGCAACTGTCTTATCGGTAAAACTGACAAATCAGTGAAACTGACTAATCAACGAAACTGGCGAATTAAATAAACTGAAGACTGAGGGAAACTGGCCAGTGATACGCGGGCTCCCATGAACAGCGCTTCAGAATATCCTACATTACATAATAAGGCTAATGAGTTCATGTAGCGGTCACTGCATGAAGAGTACCTTCCTACCTAACTTCATTCATATTTAGCCGGACGTGGTAGCTAGAATAACAGAAGCTGGTTGAAAGTTGAAACATAGTTTGGTAAAGGATTGTGATGAATTTCAATTTCGACTGTAAAACTCCTCTGTAATAAACATAATTCTGTAGTATTATCACGATTGTAAGGCTACAATATCATGCTAATATAGAACAAGTCGCAACGGAACAAATCGTAAAGAACAATAATACTGTCGTAAATTTTTTACTGATTCTTTATAATATGAGTTCTAGAACATACAAAGTCGGGGGCGAATATATTATTTGTAAACTAGTCATGTAGGCATGCTATAGATCGTCTTGGTAATTTAAAATTGCGCACCCATCTTTTTTTTCAGGAAATCCTCATGAAAACCTTTCGTCTGGGAAGAACGGAGGGTTATGTATTGTGTACGGGCCCAATTCAATTGTTTGTATAGAAAATTACATTAAGGTGCACAATTTTAAAATTGAAGATCTACAGGGACATGGACGCGCAACCTGTTCAGTATTTCAGTACATGATTCTGAACCCACCTGCATTGAAATTTTACGGCGGTTATAAAAAAAAAAGGTATTGCATTTATCTATGAAACAGCTGATTTTTGATAACCAACGAAACATTTTACGGTAAGGTGTTTAGGATCATGCTAAATCCATGGTTTCAGTTTGCGCGTCGACGTCACTGCCACCATGTAATACATAAAAACCAAATAGTTGCACCTATAACACTGACCTCTATAATACAAGAGAGGTCAGTGACCTATAAGGATCTAGTGGCGCGTGGCCGAAATCGGAACTAACGCCGCCATCTTGATTTTCCAATGAGAGGTTTTTCTTTTGAGTATTAAAAAAAAAAACATAGTTTCCAAGAACCCTGAAGATGGCGTTGAACTGACTACGTTACTAGGTGCCAAAGACAAAACGCTTGGGAAAAAAAAAACATTGCGTCACGTCATATACGCTCGTTGAGTGACAGTTTCGTTTGCTTTCGTTTTAAGATCTCAAAATTACATCCGAGTGAATTAATAAAAAAAATATGTGACGTTCGGTTCCTTGCAGTAACTTACCAAGTTCAGCGCCATCTATCCAGCGACTAGGGAAGCGTTAAAAAAAAAGAAAAAGAAAGTCCCTCATTCAGTTTTAAAAATTGCTCCCCTTTGTCAATGTCATTCAAGAGACCAAAAGATTCTTGAAGCACTGCGCGATACTTACGAATAAACAGCATGTAAAGTAGTGGATGAAAATGTTGGCAGCCTAATTTAAAAAGTTTTAATCCAAATCTGCGAATGCGTTTCGCGTCTGAGTGTTTTTTTTTTCGAGTTTTTCGTTCTTCATTTCGTTTTGAGCACTTCTTTGGAGAGCGGTATAATTAACGTGGCCCTTACTGTCATTTAATTTGCATGGACTTTATTGAACTCAAAACAATCTGGTTTTTATTTAAATGAAGGTACCTTCATGTTTTACTCCCGGCTGTCAGAAACCTGAAAATTTGGTAACCAGTCTTGTCAAAGGATAGAGAAACCCTTTGGCAAGCCTGGTTGTCAGACTGTACAGTTACTGGGTAGTGGAGGTAAGGTAGGCAGTCGCTCTATGTTAAAATACTGGACATAGTTGGGAATATGCTAAGCAGATGATGATAGAAGGTACTGTAGAGGCTATCTATGTAGCCTATCCTTATATAGTGCAGGCTGGCTATAATTTAGCACGGGTTACATTCGATCATTCAACGCTTCGAAATTCAAGCTTAGAACGGAGTGTCAAATATTTGGGGTATTCCTCGAAACGTACCAACTTTGAAACGCACCAAAACAAACGTCTATCGATATCATTTATTACGAATCCTTCATGCTCTTCTCTATGTTTCATCGTTGATCCATTTCGAGAATTCAATTATAATATTTTTATTTTTATTAATATTCTTTTTTTTTCGCGAAATACTTTTGGTGCGTTTTGAGGAATACCCCAAATATTTTATTCGATTTTTTGTTTAGATAAGTCAGTACTAGTTTAAAATGGAATATGTAATGTTGTTCTATAAGTCCTATCAGTGTTTAATCCCTTCCGCTCCACCCAGAGCTGGAGGGGGGTCATTTGATGATTCCCCACCCAAAAAAAAGGGGGCTCTCCAAGTCCCTTACAGTACCTATTTTGCATCAAAAAGTGCCTGAAGATAACAAATTCTACAGATCTTTTTACAAATGCTACAAAATCGCGACAACTTGTTTTTTTGTACTCCTTCATTTTCTTAAGCAACTAAAATCATTGCGAAACCCGTTTTGCCCATAACATTTAGCAGAATTGGTTCAACGACAGAGTTTCAAAAACAAAGGTGTCGAGAAGGAAAATTCTGGCAAGATAAGGAATTCTAAAATGGTTCCCGTTTATGAGATAAGGCACACTAAAAATGATTTAAAGCGCAGTCTATCTTTATCGTGTCTCATGAATAACAGATGAATGTGTGTTTTGTAAATTCTACTAGAATAGGTTAGAAGGAACTTGAATTTTGTGTAACAAACGCTACAGGAACAGCTGTTCAGAATTAATGTTATGGTTACTTTGGGAAATGTGTTTTTCTCGTTTATTTTGTTTTCCCCAGAAAACATTAACTTTTCTTTGTAAAGTGCACTGTTGAAAGATTCTTTTTCCATGATGCGATTAATTTCAGTGCAAAACATCAGACACTTCGTTCTTATACCAACTTCTTGTTAAATATTGACAAAATAATATCAATTTCCGCTATTAACAGCTATGCGATAATCTAACAAAGCAATTGTAAAGCTACACCTCAAACGATGCTAAATCTGTAGTTTTGGCCGAAGTAACGAGCGTTTCCTACTCCGTTTCACTTGTGGACATATGATTAGTTCGATATCCGAACTAAGAATGAATGACAACTCCATTTGACAATTGTCTCTACTCCCGGTCGGTAGTAGCTCAACTGTCATTAATACCCACCACAATTACTTTTTCTATTGTCATCGATCTTTAGGAGATTTCGCGACAGCGCAGCGGATAATGTATTTGCCCGTTCGAAAAATAGAATTTGTCACTTGTTTTGACGGATTTACTACTTTCGGACGGACGGTTGATGGACTTAGAGTGTAAAGGATGGCGATGGTTTTGCAAAGGTAAACCTTGGCGAGACCATAGTTAACGGTGTCGACGTAGCTGAATTCTAGTCAAAAGTGACGTACCTAATTCAGCGATACAACGAAAAAAAAAGAAGAAACTATACACGTGTTCATATTATTAAGTAGGTACACCATCTGAAAAATAATGTCGTAGCTACGACAGTTTAAAATCCCGGTACCGTTTAAAATTACCCATTATCTTTCGTGCCAGTTAACGTGGTGGAGTTTGGCAGTCAAATTAACCACGTCACATACACGGCCATTCACATACATATTTGGCTCAACTTATCGCCGATATTCCACAAAAGATTTTCCATGAAAAATATTTTTACTTATTTGTCTACGTCGCCGTCGCAGATCGTACAATGAAAAGAAAATTATGTTTTTTGTCAAGTCTGTTTCAGCCTGAGGTCGCGACATTTTCCTCAATGAAGGCAAGAAACAATAAGTGATTTATAACCGCAAAAAAGATCGACGTCCGAATCCAATATTAACTTCCTGACTGACATCCGTTACAGTTTTTCTTCTTACGAATAATAATAAAATCACAACCACCTAGTATTGTATGATGCATCCATACTATTATACTATATTTTTTTTTATACCTTAGAATATTATTACCTTTTGACGGTTTCTGTAAGAACCAGTTGGTTACCTTAGCCCGGTCTTCTACAGTGGAAACCGTTCTTCAACGTAATTTAAATTGAGCATCTTGGGTTCGACATTTTACGTTCATCCAGAAGTATATTAGACACCTTCGTCGGCTCGGGGATCCAGGACTCTCAAAGTCCCTGGCGTCCATTTTTTAATTAATAACATTAATAATAATTGGAAGGTTACTTAATATATAATATCTTAAATTTGAAATTTATAATATTTAATTTAACTTAACTTTTAAACGGAACAGTACTGGGTTTATCTCTCCATAGCTCTTTCTGCTGAAATTTTAGTTGGCTGGCATTAATAAGATCTAACTATAGTCACCTACCTAATTTATATGTAATAAAGTAAATTAGTTCTTTAATTACTTAGTTTCTAATTTAAACTTTTAAATATACGGTGTTTGAGATAGTTTGTTGTTTCCTTATATTTCGATACTAAACCACCTGCCTAGATTGCCGTAAGCGGCCACAAATTTTAATTTGTATCAGTGGCTGCTCAGTAGAGCCTCCGAACTGAGACCCACTCTGGGTCTTAAAATGAACATGGACAAAACGAAGGCCATGTCAAATGCCCATGTAACACCCACTCTCATAAAGATCGGAGACGCTACACTCGAAGTCGTGGACG
This sequence comes from Mesoligia furuncula, assembly GCA_916614155.1. NCBI lineage: Eukaryota > Metazoa > Arthropoda > Insecta > Lepidoptera > Noctuidae > Mesoligia > Mesoligia furuncula. The sequence goes on along the minus strand of OU744804.1, from coordinate 11,324,124 downwards.
AGTATGTTTACCTAGGACAAACTGTCCAGTTAGGTAGGTCTAACTTCGAGAAAGAGGTCAATCGTTGAAGCCGACTCGGCTGGGAAGCGTTCGGGAAGCTACGCAATATCTTCTCGTCCCACATACCGCAGTGTCTCAAGACGAAAGTCTTTGACCGGTGCGTGTTGCCAGTGATGACTTATGATACTGAAACGTGGTCGCTCACAATGGGCCTTATAAGAAGGCCTAAAAGTCACCCAAAGGGCAAATGGAGAGGGCTATGCTTGGAGTTTCCCTGCGTGATCGAATCAGGAATTAAGAGAACCAAGGTAACCGACATAGCCCGAAGAATTGCCAAACTTAAGTGGCAGTGGGCAGGGCACATTGCCCGCAGAGCAGATGGCCGATGGGGCCGAAAGGTTCTGGAGTGGCGACCACGTACCGGAAGACGTAGCGTTGGAAGGCCTCCCACAAGGTGGACCGATGACCTTGTGAAGGCCGCAGGAACCCGTTGGATGCGAGAAGCACAGAACCGGTCGAAGTGGAAGTGCTTGGGGCAGGCCTATGTCCTGAAGTGGACATCTTTCGGCTGAAATGATGATGATGATTATACTATATCTATACTAATATTATAAATTCGAAAGTAACTCGGTCTGTCTGTATGGTAACCGCTGAGCGGATTTCGATAAATTTGGCAGAAAGATAGATTGCATCCCGGGGAAGAACATAGGATAGTTTTTATCGACATACCTTGCGGGTGAAGCCGCAAGCGGAAGCTAGTAATATTATAAACGGGAAAGTGTGTCTGTCTGTATGTTCACGCTTAAACCGCTAAACCGATTAATAATAATAATTCTTTATTTGTGTAAACATGGTATACATACAATAGCATGCAAGATTGAAATTAATGTCTGAGACCAGTCATGTTTAGCCGTAAGTGTCGGCGTACAAATATTTATAACATTAAAAACTAAAAAAAATATTATGATAAAACTTCACAAAATATTTACCTAAAATTCCAATTACATTAAATTTATTACTTAGAACCTCTATCATGTCAACATTCAAAATTAATTAAAAACAGTAATTGAAAACAATAACAACAATGTCAAAGCTATAAAATATATATGTCAAAATTAGAGGATTTATGTCAAAATTACAAACTATTAAGTCAAAATATAATTATCAAATTTACAATATGGATGTCAATATCACAAGATGTCAAAATATTGGATAAAAACGTCAAAATTACAATACAAATGTCAAACTTACAATATAAATGTCAAAAATACAATAAAATATCAAAATTACCATATAAATGTCAAAATAACCATATAATTGTTAAAATTACATCACAATTAAATCTCATTATAATTTTACTGAGCAGTTACAGCATTTTAAGTTTTATTGTCAAAAAATTCACTTAAGGTATAGAAACAGTTTTCTATTAACCATGATCTGATTTGCTTTTTGAATTTATATAAGGGAAGTTCTCTCAGCCGACGTGGAATATGATTATACACTTTGATGGACATCCTATAGCTATTCCTCTGATGCAAGGCGCTTCTACAAGAAGTATGGTTTCTCAATTTAGTGGGGTCTCTTGATTTATATTTATAGTTTTCATTTCTGTCCACAAATAACTGTAATTGGTTTCTAACAAACGACGCTATTTCCATTATGTACATAGATACAACAGTAAGAATTCCTAGTTTTTTGAAAAGTGGCCTGCAAGTTTCAAAAGGCCCGACATTACTTATTGCTCGGACACATTTAGATGAAACTTTGTATAGATATAGTTAGAGCTCCGGGAAAGGACATAGAATAGTTTTTATCTCGATATTCCTACGGGATCGAAACTTACGCGGGTGAAACCGCGGAGCTCTACTAGTTTTCTATACATATGAAATAGTTCGATGCCTTACAGACATGAAAGAAAAGATAAAAGCAGGATTGCCTTTCTCCTTTCCACTCCTCTTTGTCTTGAGCTGGACTAATCCTTTGCGTAGGCGTCAAACTCGTCCCACCATCTTCTCCTGGATCTGCTTTGATGTTGCCGGACGTTTTCTGGGACTACCACGGTGGTAGATTTCGCCCATGACTCGTTCGACATGCGGCTAAAGTGCCCAGCCCAGTCTTACTTAAGCTTGGAAGCTTTTTGGGTGACGTCGGCGATTTGTGTATTTGGAGCGCAGCACTGTTTTTCTAACACGTGAATCTGACTCCAAGAATGCTGCGCTCCATTACTCGCTGGCAAACCTCAAGGTTGAACCTCTGCTGCTGAATTGTTTTTTTGTCTGTTCTAAAATCAATCCAATCCAAATCCAATCCCAATCTATTTGATTGTACCTACGTAGTGCAGCGAAAAAAAGAAAAACACGGACTGTCTTCGCCATATTTTAATTTATAATGTTATCCTTTTATGATTCTCCAAAGTGGCCTTTATAGGCCCCCAGTTTTGAGCGCCGTATCTGAGGATAAGAGTATGCACATGTCCATTTATGGCAAATCGGTAGGTCTCCTAGAAAGAAAGTGATGTTATATTTCTGGATGCACATGCGCGGGCCTGTTTCGTACGGTTTTTACGATTTGACAAATAATATTATTTAAAAGTGTCTATTCACCCGCTTCGGGCGAGTAAATTCATGCGAATCAATCAATAAGTTAAACTGTTACATAGAGATAGACAAAAAGCGACTATGTGTACCGTCTTCTCGGTAGCGGACCGAAACCAGCGAGTAGAACTCGGCAAACTTAATTACTGTACCCACATCAATTCTTTGGAATTACGTGTTTAATTTCTCTACTTCATTTACATTTACCTGGTAACCAATCACGAATTAATTGGATACGCTTCGAGTGCTGAGAAAGTAGAAAATATTGATTTTTCAATCGACCGATAAATTTTTATCTATACATATAATAAAATTGTAGAAAAGTGGTGTCTGTACAATGGAAATATATTAAAAAAAAGTAGCAGGGGTTGTTATTATATCGATGCCGAACCCGAAAATGTAATTACATTTTTTTTTGTCTGTTTATCTGTTTGTCTGTTTGTCTGCTGTGTTTGTGCACGCTAATATCAGAAACGGCTTATTCGATTTAGATGCGGTTTTCACTAATATATTGTAGTAAGCTTCACTTAACATTTAGTGTTTATTTCATGTCAATCGGTTCATAAATAAAAAAGTTATGTCAATTTAAAGAATCACGGCGAACATTTGTTAAGGTATTCTATCAGAGTACGTAAACGCCTCGCGCCTGCGCGTCCGTGGCTATATATACAAGGTGTAACGGAAAGGGGGTATCAACCCTGAAGGAGGTGAATGAAGATGAAAAAAAAAATTTGAACCTCCCATAGTAATAGCACATCAATGATTTACTATTACTATGGGAGGTCCAAATTTTTTTTCATATTTCGACCTATGTTCTTTGGGGAAATTTGTTCAGTTTCATGAGCACATTCACCTCCTTCAGGGTTGATACCCCCTTTCCGTTACACCTTGTATAAAGCGCGCTGAGAGCCGCGCCGCTGCCATAATTCCGATCCAGCCTGTCCCTTGCTGCCCTCTCCCAGCGACGCCCTAAGCCGAGGTCCGTACCCCACAGGGGGTGCCCTTAGCGTGTAGTCGCTTAGTTTTTAAGTTTATATTGTGTAGTTAAGTTGTGTATTATGCCCTGGCTGGAGGCCTTAATTCATTGAGGCATCCACAGGAAAGCCAGGTTAAGCAGTCGACAACCCCTTAGGTTGAACTGCGAGATGACCATTTCAAAAGAAAACGCGCCGCTGCCATAAGGATTCAGTTATTCGTAGCGAACGCACGTATCCTGGAGAGTATAGGCGAATAGTTGGATTCGATTATTGCGATTCACTTGAATACTGACTGTTTGCATATTTCATTTATTTATATTTTAGGGTTTGTAGGTTAGGTTCTTTTTCTTAATTTTCTTTAAAATTTTGTAAGTATTTGGTATAGGTTAGGCGGTTCTTTCCTTGATTATTGGGTATTTACTTATCTTAATTTTTATTTAGGGTTTTGTAAATAAATATTGTAAGCATTTATTATTGGTTAGGCATTTCTTTCCCTGATTTTCGGTATACTTATCTTAATTTGTATTTAGGGTTTGTACATAAATATTATAAGTATTTGGTATAGGTTAGGCATTTCTTTTCTTGATTTTCTTTATTAAGTATAAGTTCATTAGCTTAGGTTAGTAATTATTTTTTCTAGCAATTCTTTTGTTTTATAAAGTTAGTACGTTTGTCTGTGTAGAAGAATAGCACCACCCCTTACTTCCCGTGGGTGTCGTAAAAGGCGACTAAGGGTCTCACCGGAGAATGGGCAGCAGCGTTCTCTATGCATTCCACCACCATACCATACTGCGATCGCCAACCCGCCTGCCAAGCGTGGCGATTATGGCAAACCCCCCCAAAATTGGGGGAGGCCTATGTCCAGCAGTGGACGTCTATCGGCTGAAATGATGATGATAATGACGTTTGGTTTACACGTCTTAACACTTATTACTTAAACTGTGATAATTTTAGACTGTATAATAATCTGTAAGTATTTATAATTTAATTGTTTACGATAGTACGTGTTTACTAAATAACTGTGTGTTAAGTAGTAAGTACTATTTTTTTTTCCTAAGTGGCAGTGGGCAGGGCACATTGCTCGCAGAACAGATGGCCGATGGGGCCGAAAGGTTCTGGAGTGGCGACCGCGTACCGGAAGACGTAGCGTTGGAAGGCCTCCCACAAGGTGGACCGATGACCTTGTGAAGGCCGCAGTAACCCGTTGGATGCGGGAAGCACAGGACCGGTCGAAGTGGAGGTGCTTGGGGGAGGCCTATGTCCAGCAGTGGACGTCTTTCGGCTGAAATGATGATGACTATTTTATTGTAAGAATGCCTCGAAGAAGATTCAACCTCTCCCAATGTAGCAAAAATGCTAAAAGGATGAGATTAGTTCGATCACAGGAATCTGAGGAAGGTCGTGAGGCAAAAGGCTCTCTGCACCAGGCTAGGTTTCGTGCTGCAGAAACTTCGACTCAGCGAGAATCTCGACTGAGTTCAAATCGTTCTCGAATGATGACAACTCGAAATAGGGAAAACGGGGAACAACGAAAGGCACGTTTATCTGTCGATCGCGAAGCTCACGCGCTATCGCGTGAGTCTGAGACTTTTGCTGTCAGGGAAATCCGCCTGAGCTTCCAGAGAGTACGGACAACAAATGCTCGATTCCAGGAGACACAGGACGAACGGGAAATACGTCTCACTGCCGATCGTGAAGCTCATACACTATCGCGTGAGTCTGAGACTTTCACTGATAGGGAAATTCGTCTGAGTTCTCAGAGGGTTCGGACAGCAAATGTTCGGTCTCAGGAAACACAGGAAGAACGAGAAATATGTCTCACTGCCGATCGTGAAGCTCAAGCACTAGAGTCTGAGACTTTCACTGAAATTCGCCTGAGTTCTCAGAGGGTTCGGACAGCAAATGCCCGGTCTGTAGACGGTATATGTAATTCAAAATATGCTGCCCGAAAAGTCACTATTCCACGCGGACGAAGTCGCGGGCACAGCTAGTTCTTGAAATAAAATTGACTGATTAAAATTATCTGGCGTTAGAAAAATCAGCCCTTAGGGGTGATATTTCAATAGTCAGATCTCTTATCTCTTCTTATCGATCTCTTAGCTGAAGATTTACTGTTCAGCTACGAGAATCTGACTATTGAAATATTACCGTCGATTGACAGCTTTTGTAAAGAAAATATGTCCAACTGTAATTTTTAATCTTCAGATAAGCCCTAAGCCCTAAGCCCTAAGTGCCAGCCCTAAGTGTAGGTACATGCACAACATAAATTTTTTGATTTTTTCAAGACATTGTATACACAGCAATTTAATAATAATAATAATTTAATTTCGAGCAACAAGACTCATAGTGTTAGTAACAATATAGGTACTTACAAACTATGTTAGTAATACACTTACAAAGACATAAACAAAACCAAAAACAGAAAATAGATTGTGACATCACTGCTGCACGGAGACAGGTCCAGCCGAAACAAAATACAAAACACAAACCACAACGAAAAAAAACGAAAACAAACAAAAACGAACGAACTAACGTTTTACAAACTAAAACGTACCTATCATTGTTAAATGTAACATATATCTACCTACATAAGTTTAGTTAATTTTTTTTGATAATGTGTAAATCGTTAAGAAGTATAAAACAAAAAAAAATCAAAAAGCATTTTTAAGCTATAACGTAGCTTTCAAATTCTCTTTTAATTGTTTTGATTTGTTTTAGTGTCTAATTTTTTATTTTATTGTATTATATAATAATACGCTAACAATTGATAGTGCCATGCTTTCCTATAATTGAAATACATATAACATAGAATTTGAAAAAAATTGGGAAACATTAAAAATAATGTTCTTTTTCGTGGTTGTTGTAGGATTGGCATATCCCGCAATTTGTAAGCATGTACTAAGCGGCTTTTTACCTTGAATGTCTTGGTCTTCTTCGTGTCGCTGGCATGACTGTATTTTAAGTCTTGTTTTCCTAAAACTTTGCCACTTCCACGGCGTTGTCGGTGGCAGCGCAGATGTCACTTTGACTGCATGTTTGGGACACAGAGGGCAGGATAGGAGGTGGAGCATGGTTTGTGATAAAGCTCCACAATCACATCCTACTGCAGTTCCGTCAAGGAAGCCCCACTGTACCAGGTTGGACTTACATCTTCCCACTTGCGTCCGGAGACGGTTCAGAGACTTCCAAGTGGGCCACGGAAGGTAACACCATGTAGGGAGATGCTCCTTTGGTGGTAGGTAGTGAGTAGGAGGGGGAAGAGTATCCTGCCCCAGCTTGCAACGGGCATCGGCCGGGTTTCCTGACAGAGACGCTAAATGATTTATTTTCAGTAAGTAGGTTTGTACAAACACTTTTACACGTCTGTTATATTGTTTTAAACTAGCTGAGGTCGATTTTAAGAAGCTGTGTCTGCTTTTTAGCCGTTGCGTTGGTAGCTGTGCGCCAGATAGTGAAAAGCTTAATTTGCCTTTCCTGAAAATGCAGAATTTACGAAAATTACATAACCTAACATCACGCCTCTTTGCCCTGGAAGATTAGGCAGAAGTTTACCCATAGAACACCCACGTTTCGCCAGTTGTTCAAATCCCATGTTATAGGGGGCGAGCCTATTGCCATCATTGGGCAGGAATCCAGACTCGGGTTACTATTGAGAAATTCCAGATGGAAAAACCCAATAACACTTTGCTCGACCCGGGAATCCAACCTAGGACCTTATGCTCAGCAATAGCGCTTGTGACTAGTGGTCACAAGCGCTATTGCTGGGCATAAGGTCCTGAATGAGCATAAGGTCCTGAATGACTATAACTTCCTGAATGAACGATGAACGAGTCGAAAAATACTACCCATTTTTTCCATGTATTCCCTTCTCTTTATGTTTATATTCCTGTTTTAATTACTCCTACTAATGCAGCTACCGTGAAATGTAGTTTAATGTAATCCACATCAGTATGCACTGCGGAAATTTCCAGTTAGAACTGTTGTTAGGTTTTATTAATTTAAACACGAAGTTTCGCGTGTACTTTAGTGACATTAAAGGGTAATTAAAATACGAGTGTTGAACTGTTTGGAGCAGGAGTTGATAAATGATAAATGATTTTATTTTTGTAAGTAGGTTTGTACAAACACTTTTACACGTCAATCATGTTTTTTTTAAACTAGATGAGGTCGGCGTTTCCTATCTGACTACTCTGAGAAGAAAGGCCGAAACAAACTCAGAGGTCACAGTCTCTTTTAAAGTCCAGACATAATCTTGGTCAGGTTATATGAAGACCATGTAGATCGATGTCTGAGATGGTCTTTTGAGGAAAGAACCACACAGATTGAGAGGACCTGTCCAGTCAGTTGCTTAATGACCGTCCGTGAACTATTTGTTATGTGGCAATATTGCGACCGGGACCATTCGTTGCGGTAATCAATGGGAGACCCATTTAACTTGCTATTTAACTAAGCATAGTTTGACAGCAAACGTAGGAGGAATGGAACTTTATCTATCTATAAATAAAGTCGGGTTAGTTACACCATTTGTGACTTACTAACAGCGCCCCGCAGTTTCACCCGCTTAAGGCCTGAGGCCTGAAACTGCGTTAAGCGGGCGCCCGCGCGGTTTCATACAAAAGTGCTCCGTCGCGGGACCCGCGCGGGGACCAGCGCGGGCGTCCGTCACGGGGAGGCGCGCCCCGCACCCACGCAACGGGGCTAAAAAACGGGGTTAAAATTGAACTAGCGACACTGCGTAAATAAAATAATCCGGTCTCCGCGACGGGTACCCACTACCCACTACTACTGCGGGCGCCCGCTTAACGCAGTTTCAGGCCTGTAACTGCGTTAAGCGGGCGCCCGCGACGGGCAACCGTCGCGTGTCTATGCGCGTGGACACGCGGGTGGGCTCCGTTGGAACGCGACGGTCCCCGTAGCGGGTACCCGTCGCGGAGACCGTTCAATTTTAACGGTGTGCATGTATATTCGTGTCGATGGAGAACTATAAATTTTCTCCGAGCATGTGGCAATGGTGGCAATTTGCCGTGGCCTCTCGCCCAATTCTGTTTAGGTACTCACTAAAGCAACCATGTCCGGTGAGCACCTGGGTGATCCTGAAGGAGATGCGCTCTCCTCTTTTCAGCCAGGCTACGAAGTGCGGCAGAACGACTTCGACAACGCGCTTGCACGAATATTGCGGCTGCTGTAGCCGGTCGCGCCACCGCTCGAGCGCGTGTCGCCGTTCCCGCAAATACGCTGTTCTTACAAATACGCTTCCTGGCACAGTATTCCCGCTTTGGCGGATATCGCGAATCTGGTCGTAGACCTTCGCGACCATAACCGCCAGGATGTCCAGCGGCGGAAAGCGCGCCAGGAGAGTTGCCGCCTCATAGGATATCGTCCGGTATCCTCGTGCGATACGAATGGCCATTTTCCGCTGCAGTCTATTAACTTTAGTCCTGCAGCGTCGGACGCCTGACAGTCTACCTGAACAAATAGGCTCCGACCCTAGCGTTCTTGACTGGACAAGCCCGTGCATGTTACCGCTTGCGGGAACCGCGCGTGCCCCCGCGACGAGTTCCGTCGCACGGAGGCGGGCCCCGTTTCGTGGGTGCGGGGCGCGCCACCCCGTGTCGGACGCCCGCGCAGGTCCCCGCGACGGAGCATTTTTGTATGAAACCGCGCGGGCGCCCGCTTAATGCAGTTTCAGGCCTAAGTGTCGATCACGTGGGAATATCGGGATAAAAATTATCGTATGTGTTAATCCTGGTTATAAAATATCAGTGTGCCGAATTTCATCCAAATCCCCCCAGCCGTTTGTTCGTGAAGAAGTGACAAGCATACAAACACACACAAACTTTCGCCATTATAATATTAGTGTGAAGAACGGCTGGACCAATAATAATGGTCTTTGATTGTTGGATTGATGAATGAATGGCAGAATAACTATTAAAACATGGGAAAAATTCACGAAAAAATAATATTGAAGATGGAACGGATTTTTTATTATATCTCGAGAACGAATTGACAAATTTTTTAATTGATTCTAAGGCGATATGGAGTCACTAGGTCAGCTAGTTTAATTTAAATTACACTTGGATTCAATTATTGAGTGTGTTTGCTATGAAAAACGATTAGCTTTTTAATGAAAATTAAATAAAACAACACAGAAGTAGACAACTCTCAGTGCACACACATTAACCCTCAGGTGCCGTATGCTCAAATAAATTCCTTTTATCTATATTTACATTAAAGAGTAAATACCACTTCACTGCCAACAGCGGACATTGAGAAAAAAGCGCTATATCCAGCGGAATATTAACACACTGGCTCCGTTCCACGTCTCTCAGAGAAGTCAAAGCAGTTTAGTGGTCAGATAAACAAAATAATTAAGCGCTTATGGTAATTCTGGTGGGAGTGGTGCCAGCGCTTTATGTAAATGTGCGAGTACTACCGAGTTACCCGCGACGGCGACGGGATGTGCCGCTACAAATGCAACTAACTCGCCGACGACGGCTTAATTCTGTTTTAATTTCAACTTTAAACTTAGTTTTATGGGGAATTATAAATTCTGAAGGTGCTCGGAGTGGTAAAACAGTTGTATACTTGTGTCGTTTGGAATTGGGAGGGGGAGTGAGCGCGGGGATGTGGAAGAGTGACGTTGTTAATTCTGATATTTATTGCTCCGTACTGATGTGTTGCGAGTAAAGTTTATTTAACTGTCTCATGTGCTGGCAAATACTTTGTAGCAAATAGTTAAACGGAGCAGTGGTGGCCCCGATTTACGAGTTTTCGGTCGTGAGTTCAAACCCAGACAGGCACTTTACATTGTGTATCTAATTTCATCACCACTGCTCTTAAAACGGTAAAGGAGCGTCGTGAGAAAACTGACAAGTCCTAGAACCAAACATTTAAAGACATGTGACATCTACCAACCCATACTGGGCCCGGACCCGTACTGGTAGATTACAACTCACTCCCTCTTGTAGGGAGGCCTGTGATCGGACCCAGCAGTGGAAACATTCTAGGCTTATTATGCTTATATGCTGACAAATACTTTGTAGTAAATAGTAAAATGATGATGTGCTGTAAACCGCTGTAAAACTCTTCGGGGAATGCATGCGTGAAGTTATGTTTTGTATTATGTTTACTGTAGGTACTTTAGACAAAGTAAAACATTGTGTTATATTTCGATGATTTAATCAAGGTGGGAACTGATTTTTGCTAGACGACCCAGTACGTCAGACGGTAAGAAGACAACATCATTTCATCTTCAATTCAGCAGAGACGAATATGTCTACTGTATTTCTTAAAAGTACGAAGAGTTGTGACCTCTGCATAACCCTTTGAGGAAAAACGGGCGCGATGTAAGACACCATAAAGGTTATTTTATTTACTTTTTTTTTTAAAAAAACAGAGTCGTTTGTGTTCTCTACACTACATATCATAAGATAGTCATAGTCATAGATAGTCTTTATAAACATAAAACATAATTCTACAAAGCTAGCACTTAAAAGATAAAGTACCTAACAGTTACAAAAATTATAAACAACACTTTTACGGGATCCCTTCTTTTCGCATAATGTTCTTTGTCATAATATACTTCGGCATAACGATTTTAGCACAATTTGTTTTGGCATAATAATACTTCGGCATAATTTTTTTAGGCATACATTTTATGTTGGCATAATCATCTTAAAGACTAATTTGTTTTGGCATAAATTTGCATGCTGCATGCTTGCATGCTGCATGCTTGCATGCTGCAAGCAAGCATTGCATGCTGCAAGCAGCAATGGAAATATATAAAAAAAAACTAGCAGGGGTTGTTATTATATCAATGCCGACCCCGAAATTGTAATTAATTTTTTTTTGTCTGTTTGTCTGTGTGTTTGTGCACGCTAATATCAGAAACGGCTTATTCGATTTAGATGCGGTTTTCACTAATATATTGTAGTAAGCGTCACTTAACATTTAGTTTTTATTTCATGTCAATCGGTTCATAAATAAAAAAGTTATGTCAATTTAAAGAATCACGGCGAACATTTGTTAAGGTATTCTATCAGAGTACGTACACGCCGTTGTCTGTGTGGTGCCGGACTTAAAGAATTGCACCACCCCTTACTCCCCGTGGGTGTCGTAAAAGGCGACTAAGGGTCTTACCGGAGAATGGCCAGCAGCGTTCTCCAATTATTCCACCATCATACCATACTGCGATCGCCAACCGAGCGTGGCGATTATGGCAAACCCCCCCCAAAATTGGGGGAGGCCTATGTCCAGCAGTGGACATCTATCGGCTGAAACGACGACGTACACGCCTCGCGCCTGCGCGTCCGTGGCTATATAAAGCACGCCTGAGTTTGTTTCGGCCTTTCTTCTCAGAGTAGTCAGATAGGAAAAGCCGATCTCATCAAGCTTAAGTAATAATAATCTGATCCAGCCTGTCCCATCTTGCTGCCCTCTCCCCAGCGACGCCCTAAGCCGAGGTTCGTACCCCACAGGGGGTGCCCTTAGCGTGTAATCGCTTAGTATAGTAGATAATTGCCCCTGGCTGGAGGCTTTGAGTTTACTTAAGGCAACCACAGGATAGTCCGGTTAAGTAGTCACGACCTCTCAAGGTCAACTACGAGATGCAATAGTAAAAAAAAAAAACGCGCCGTTGCCATAAGGATTCAGTTATTCGTAGCGAACGGACGTATCCGGAGAGTATAGGCGAATAGTTAGTTGCTTTCGATTATTGCGATTCACTTGAATACTGACTGTTTGCATATTTCATTTATTTATATTTTAGGTTTTGAAGGTTAGGTTTTTTTCTTAATTTTCTTTAAAATTTTGTAAATAAATATTGTACCTAAGTATTTGGTACCTATAGGTTAGGCATTTCTTTCCCTGATTTTCGGTATACTTATCTTAATTTGTATTTAGGGTTAGTATATAAATATTATAAGTAAGTATTTGGTATTGTAGAAGTTGTTGTCCTGTGTGGTGCCGGACTTAAAGAATAGCACCACCCCTTACTTCCCGTGAGTGTCGTAAAAGGCGACTAAGGGTCTTACAGGAGAATGGGCAGCAGCGTTCTCTATGCATTCCACCGTCATACCATACTGCGATCGCCAACCCGCCTGCCAAGCGTGGCGATTATGGCAAACCCCCCCAAAATTGGGGAAGGCATAGGCCTTCCCCAATTTTGGGGAAATTCATTTCAGCCGATAGACGTCCACTGCTGGACATAGGTCCAGCAGTGGACGTCTATCGGCTGAAATGATGATGATGAAGTATTTGGTATAGGTTTAGGCATTTCTTTTCTTGATTTTCTTTATTACTTAAGTATAAGTTCATTAGCTCAGGTTAGTAATTAATTTTTCTAGCAATTCTTTTGTTTTATAAAGTTAATACGTTTGGTTTGCACGTCTTAACACTTATTACTTAAACTGTGACAATTTTAGTATAATAATCTGTAAGTATTTATAATGTAATTGTTTACGATAGTACGTGTTTACTAAATAACTGTGTGTTAAGTAGTAAGTACTATTTTATTGTAAGAATGCCTCGAAGAAGATCCAACCTCTCCCAATGTAGCAGAAATGCTAAAAGGATGAGATTATTTTGATCACAAGAATCTGAGGAAGGTCGTGAGGCAAGGCTCTCTACAACTCGGGAACATCAGGCTAGGTCTCGACTGAGTTCAAATCGTTCTCGAATGATGACAACTAGAAATAGGGAAAACGGGGAACAACGAAAGGCACGTTTATCTGTCGATCGCGAAGCTCACGCGCTATCGCGTGAGTCTGAGACTTTTGCTGTCAGGCAAACCCGCCTGAGCTCCCAGAGAGTACGGACAACAAATGCTTGATCCCAGGAGACACAGGACGAACGGTAAATACGTCTCACTGCCGATCGTGAACCTCATGCACTATCGCGTGAGTCTGAGACTTTCACTGATAGGGAAATTCGTCTGAGTTCTCAGAGGGTTCGGACAGCAAATGCTCGGTCTCAGGAAACACAGGAAGAACGAGAAATACGTCTCACTGCCGATCGTGAACCTCATGCACTATCGCGTGAGTCTGAGACTTTCACTGATAGGGAAATTCGTCTGAGTTCTCAGAGGGTTCGGACAGCAAATGCTTGGTCTCAGGAAACACAGGAAGAACGAGAAATACGTCTCACTGCCGATCGTGAAGCTCAAGCACTATCGCGTGAGTCTGAGACTTTCACTGATAGGGAAATTCGCCTGAGTTCTCAGAGGGTTCGGACAGCAAATGCCCGGTCTGTAGACGGTATATGTAATTCAAAATATGCTGCCTGAAAAGTCACTATTCCACGTGAACGAAGTCGCGGGCACAGCTAGTACCTACTATTTGTAGTGCTACCGGCGATGTTCATAACACTCATGTTTCCGAAAATTGTAATTAATAATATCATTAATGTAAATATATTTGAACTCCTACTGTTTTTTATCATAACGCTTTTATCGCTAAACATAATTACCATAATATTAGAAGATGATATTTATAGTTTTAATTTGAGGGTATGATTATTATTTTGGGGTATGCTTTACATAATGAGTTGTGTCTATGGAACCACTGTACTTCCACACCCGGCGCTTTTTGATAGTAGCTATTTTTTTTTGGATAGAATAGACTCTTTTCAGTGTAAATTTGAAAACCGCAAAGTTCGCAAAATCATAGTGGCCGAGAAAAGAAATCCCAAAGTTTTTTTTTATCTACAAAAATATGCGGTTAGGCGTAGTCGACGGGCCCCTATTTCTGTATACAGGGTTTAAAGGAACCTAACACAAAGGGGATGACGGGGGCTCGTTCGATCGCTTTGCTCGCTCACTCGAGCCCCCGTCATCCCCTTCGAACCTAAACTGTCCGAGTCGGGGTGCCCCAGGTCCCGAGCTCGCTTCGCTCGCTCTTGTATCCTGAGTTGTCATTACAAATGTGTTATTTTTGTATATTATGTTGGTTACCGCTATAACTAAAATCTAAACAAAAAAAATCTACAAAAAGAAATCTGAACAAAAAAGATATGACTTTGGATAATAGTGTAAAAGATGGTTATGTTGAGAAAATATAGGAAAACAAATAAAAGTATAATAGGTGTTTATTGCTACTGACATTATGAAGTTGAATGCTTCGGAATTATGAACATTAGAGACAGAGTAGTTAGGAATTGTGATGAAAAATTTTAGGAAGAACATTTTCGGATTTACAATCATCGGTGTTGAAAATTTAGGTGAACTTTGGCGCACCCCAGAAAATATGTAGGTAGTACGGTCGAACAAGCTATTTGGTATACAGGCAGCTAACATGCAACTACTTTTAAACAATGATATGGGTGTGCTGAGTAGTTAATTCTTTTACACCACTCTAGTAAGGATGCCATAAGCTGAAAAAGTTATAACGCACAAAATAAAACTAAATATAGTGTAGTGGAAAGATGAATATTTTTGCCTATATACCAAATTGCTTGTTCGACCGTACATAAAATATGGATATAGTATGGATGAGGGGGTAACAGAAAATACATAAAAAAAAGAATTAAGAGCGTTTACGCCGTACGGCATTTCATAAAAACTTTCAAGCACTTATTTTCCAAAATGAATGAACCGATTTTAATGAAACTTCGTACGCATAAGCAGGATACAAAGGTCTAAAAAGTTAGTAGAGAACATTTTCGAAAAATAGTGTTACAGCCAAATTAGACCGATTTTAAATTTTCCATAGAAACAGAGATTTCCATTTATCTTTTTTTAAATAAGACATTTCGAAAATGTTCTCTACTAACTGTTTAGACCTTTGTATCCTGCTTATACGTACGAAGTTTCATTAAAATCAGTTCACTAATTTCGAAAAATAAGGGCTTGAAAGTATGTATGAAATGCCGTATGGCGTAAACCCTCTTAAGCGCGACCGGTGCAAGCGGTAGCTCAGGTGATCGCGCATGGCCTGTCAATCCTGTCATAGATAACTACGTCATCAATAGTAGAAAGATTCAATGAGCAAAACCAAGACAATGTCTAGCTCTAAACTAAACCATACACCCAAACCCGTCACAAATCAACACAAATTTCATCCGCTACTGATTCAATTTCTCGCGTACAAGTGAACGCATTTGGCATGAGCAGCAGCTCGATAAAATATGCACGAGCTTACATAAGTGCAGGTTAATACTATTACGTTCCAATGATGTAGGGAGACGGATTGCTCTGTTTATTCTCCTATATCCGTCTTCCGCAAATTTGCATAGTCAACCGTATTTCTGTATGTGATTTTCATGTCAGTGTAACTCTTTAAGCGGTCGTAGGGTTACGTATCTTCCTACAATATAGCATGGTCATAGATATCCGTGAAAATGATGATATTTTGTTTCTAGTGTGTCTCGTAGAGTTTCTTGCCAGTTCTTCTACATAGGAACTTAGGTACTATGCTTTGGAATGGAGCTTCATCTTTTTGACTAACAGGCTCCTTGACATTTCAAAAGTTCCTGTGAATGGTTATTTTGGGTCTACCTTTTATAGCAGAACTTTTTACGTCATAATATTGTTTTGCATAACAACGGATAGCATAAACTTCATTTCGCAGAAAATCATTTCGCATACACTCAGTTGTCATACATTCAAAACTCATAATTTTGTTAGTCAGAATCATCTTTAGGCATAATGTTTATATCCATAATAATTAAAAAGCAGAACCATCATATCGCAGAAAATTCACAGTCAGAATCGTCTTTTGGCATACATTTTATATCGATAGTCATTAAAAACCTACCCTAACCTAAATGCTAATTACAAAAAAAATATTATTAAAAAAAAATAAAAAACCCGACTGCGGTAAAAAACTTAAGTAAAAAAAACTGAAAAGTTAAAAACAAGCCCATTTTAAATTAAATAAAAGTTGGAAGCAGGCGGGACCCATACCATTTTTATTATATTTTCAAATTCAAATGGGTCCCGCCTGCTTCCAACTTTTATTTAATTTAAAATGGGCTTGTTTTTAACTTTTCAGTTTTTTTTACTTAAGTTTTTTACCGCAGTCGGGTTTTTTATTTTTTTTTAATAATATTTTTTATTTCAAGCTTTTTAGTTTACAAATGTCAAAGATTTCGCGGACGATTTAGTTCTTGATACTTGTTTTTTACGATTTGTCATTTCGAAACCATTTATGTTGTATATATATTTATAATCACCTTTTAAAACCCTTTATTTTTTTATTTTTTTCATTGGATCAATTCCCGTAAACGTTGAAGCTCATTCAAAGAATTTTGATCATGTGGAAGATTTAATAGTTTTTTAGGATCAAGGGTACTGATAGCCAATCCAGCTAATGTTTTTACTCGACTAAGAGCTACATACGCTTGACCTTTTGCAAATATATGTGAGCCAAGATCCACAACTGCCCGATCGAGTGTGGTACCTTGGAGTTTATGAACTGTTACAGCCCAACTAAGGATTAAAGGCAACATTCTGCGTTCTATTTTTCCTTGCCCCCGAAGCGCATCAAAATTAATCGAACAGGGTTCAATCCGTACACCAAGTCCTGGTTCATTATTTTTGATTGTGAGGTCGTCAAATTCAACAAATACTGCTTGTGGTAACTCTCCTGTTTCCAATTGATCCCTGCGAAGAGCAGGCCACTCGAACTTTCGAATTACACCCATAGCACCGTTCACTAGACCATGGTTAACATTTATGTTCCGGCGTAACATAACTCGCGATCCAACTCCAATACATAATGTGCTGAGAATGCCTCCCGTCTTGTTTGCATCGTCAGATATGAATTCTTTACGTGGACACTGGCCATAGGTTTTCGCTTCCAATGAGATGTCGACAGCATGTATCTGATACAGTTTTAATGATTTACCTAACTCTGCAGTTATTGTTGAATTATAAGAATCTACTTGTCTCGTAGTAGGAAAAATTCTTACAGCTTCTCCATCAGCAAATAAGCCCGTGAGTGGGATCCTACGACCGTCTAGGATTTCAAGTTGGTCCATCGTCAATTCTCCAACGCGAATATTATTTAATATATCTACAAAAGTAGTGTCACCTGCCTGTCTCATGTTTTGGGGTAATTCGCAAAAATCGAATAATTGCCACAGATTGATTTCGCCAGCCAAATAAACTGGCTGTCGAAAGCAGTAAGCACCACCTGCAATCTTGGATACTGGAGGTAACTGCATAAGATCACCGAATAAAATAACATTTATCCCACCAAAGTAGCGTTGATCTTGTTTCAGCTGCTGCAGTCGAATATGAACATTTCTCAGGGTCAAATAGGGTACCATAGATATTTCATCGATGATTAGCCAATTTATTGATCTCCACTTATGTCGTTCTCTTTGTAACCTTTCGCCTGAGAGCGGACGTAATGTTTCAGCTCGTCCTTTTTCAATAGGCAAAGCAAATGTGGAATGTAGAATACTACCACCAATGAGCCTGGCTGCTACGCCGGTTGGAGCAGTGACCGCTACGCTTTGTCCTATATCTATGTGACTTAATCTTCGAATTTGTTCGGTCATAACTTTCAAAGTAAACGTTTTTCCAGTGCCAGCTCCTCCGGTAACGAAAGTTAATATTTGGTCAGGATTTGTTACGTCTAATAACTTTTGAGATATTTTTTGGAACAGCTGTTTCTGACTCAAATTTAGCGATGCAACAGCTCTTTCAAACTCATTGTCTGGCATACAATTACCATTTGGCTCTTCGACTTCATCAATTAAAATGTGATCCGCATCATCCAGTACGTTGACCTGAGGAAGTGTATTAAAATTTGTATCAACATTTTGTTGCTCTGAAATTCCTGCTGCCAAATTTTCAGCCACGATACGGCTAATAGCCTGCTGTATTTCCATTTCCACTTGCATCATAGTTTCCGCGTCAAATCCTTCTGTTAGTGGACGCAGTTGATTCCTTTTGGCCCAGAAAGCTGCTCTTGCTGAGTCAAATCCATCTAACAATTCTTCTTCTATCCGGAATGGAACATGGGTCAATATTAAGGAATAATAATACGCTTCTGGATCTGAGGCTAACGTAAAGTAACGTGTTCGAAGTATAGCTGGACGTGTTCGTTTTCTCATCCTTCCTTGATTGTCTAGTAATGTTATATATGGACCAGTAGGCACGTCCTCGTGGTGATTTTCATAAGCATCAACATCTTGCTGATCTTCATCAATATCGACTCTAGAAGAAACTACGTCGTACCAGACGGCGAACTCACCAAGACTCAGATGCTCAAGAGAAAGAGGCCGGTGAACATATCTATCAAACAAGTTTTTGTACGGTTCGGAATTATCAGAATCAATCCTTAACATTCGATACCTTTGTTCTGGCACGCAAGTGTTTACGAATACGCATTTACGAGAGCTATCTCGCAGTTTTAAGTGACACAAACGGAAAGCACATTCATTTGCAGAAATTTCCCTATGCGTAAGAATAGCATTTTGTATAGCAAAAATCAATCGACCTGAATTGTTTTCACCGCGAGCCCTTACGTTTTGTATAGCCTGTCTAATTGACCTTGAGACTTCTGCAGGTTCAGCTTTAGAAATATATTTTGAAATGTAGTAGGCTACTCCTAAAGCTGAACCGCACGGCTGAAGATCAATATTGGCACCCCATAGTTTTAACAAACGAGGATTATAGCAGTTAATCATAGTTTCTGAATAGCTTCTTTTCAAAATATAAAATCTCCCGCCGTTTCTTATTGCTTGGTTGTCGTCCAAGAATTCAGTTTTGTCCGAGATCGGCCTCGGAAAGCCGAATCTACAAGTATTTTTATCATTTTTGTAGCAAGTTTGGGTGTGTCTATGTGACTGTAATTGGAGAACTAAATCATGCAATTCTGAGTCATCATTGACATCAGGGACTTTACATGTCACTACCTGCTCCAATAACTGTATTCCTTCAGCAGTGTCAAAAGGTGGCATACCAGCGCACCATAAAACCATATGAATATGGGGACTTCCTCGCAGCTGAAATTCTACCCGCCACCAAAAGTCAACGATCTTTTTTCCTAAAATCTCTCTTTGTAGTCTTCCAAATAATGCATTAAAACGCAACATAAAATGCCTTGATAAAGTTACTGGATACGCCTCTACAAGGCGCTGTTTTTCTAAAAAGGTTAGATCTTCAACGGGATAATTTGGGCGGCCATCAGCTATTAAAAGAGCATTTAACATATCGGGCCAGTTTAAATCATTGCACGATAATGTTAAATACCAGTGAGGAGGCCCTTAATTTTTCACCATTGCGAGAAGATCTGTGTATGATTTGTGCCAATATGCAGACGTACCGCGAATGTTGCGCATTACCAGATGAACATTTTGTATAATATCTGTTGGCTCTGCTCCGTCCTGGCGCAAGCGCGCACATACTGACACATTTTGTTGCGCTTTGCATAATTCAACAACAGAGAGAGCATAAAATATGTATTCATTAATTTGGAATCTTTTGTCGCTACTCATAACACGCGTTTGATAGTAATCAAGCGGTGTTATAGGAACAGGTCTTTCTTCTCGAAGTCCATTTCGACCGCTTGGGAATAATTTTACCCATGCTAGTTCTTCAGCTCGCTGCTCTTTCAATAGACTAATAGGAGGTGCAGTTTTTCTTTTTAACTCGTATAAGGGAATCAATCTTTCTTCTACATCAGGATTGGAAATAACCTCTGTCATGTCTGGCATATTAATGTCAATAGGCATAAGGGCTGTAGTAACGAAATGATGTCCCTCGTCTATTAAATTACTGATATCTTGATCTCCGCAGCTATGATTTACTGTGTTGTTTTGCTCATTTGGCGAATCATTAAAAGGTAGTACTACTGGCTGTTCATTTAAAGATGCATTCACAGCTGAGATACTAAATTGCATGTCTCGTTGTCCTCTTACTTGCAGTACTACTATCAGATGTTGACATAATGTAATTTGATCTGGACATTTCATTAACATCGAAGCGCCTCTGATACGGGCAACGTATCCTTTGGGTCCTCTAGAATGGGAGTCGAATAAATAATACGTATCATTTAGTTTTATTACCGCTACTGCGACATTCGTTTGACATGTAACAATACCTTTTTCATAAGATGAAAAAAAAAATTCAATCCCCGATGGTAATGTAGGAAAGTATCCTTCCAGTACATTAGACGGTGCACTGGAATTAACAACTCCAATAACAACATCAGCTTGAATATTAAGATCGAATTTTGTTCTGGCCACTGAAACAGAAGGTAAAAGTTCCTCTGTATTTAAGAATGGTGGCTTCACTACAAGTCGCGACATGCACTGATTAAAATACGTATTTCCGGCCAATAAAACACGATCCACGTCAGAAGACGCCCATGTATCCAATGGTTTTGTACAGGAATATGCGATTGCCGTCGCAGCATTTGCCGTGCATTGACGATTACGAGAATTCTCTTCAAATTGTTCGCTACCTTGGTGAAAAGACCCACGCAAGATGTATTTCTCATTTCCCAACGGTTTGAAATTATTTTTTGATTCATGTCTTACATGATTTTCATTATATAGAGTAACTACAGCCTCCATAATACTTGATTGCAGTTCTTCATTTGTTATGTTTGAATTAATTTGCACATTTGAATATAAATGATTATTACGCACAAGCCAATGTAAAGCCCTGTTAATTTTCTCAATATCTACTGAAAACCTTCTATTGTTTGTTACATTTTCCAGATTTTCTGTCACAATGCTAATTCCAGCACTTGCAGCATTTATCGGAAGCTGTTCTATTACCTCTTCTACTTGCTGAGCAAAGAGGATAGCCTGCCCCTTAAAACCTTGTTGGCCATAACGGCCACTCAAACGTACAACTTTTATAAAAGCCTTTATCCGAGAAATGAGGCGCAATTCCACCTCGGAGAGACAATTTAGTTCTGGTGGCACAGGGGGAACAGTCATGTAATTCCAAAAGGAATTCGGTGGGCACTGGTTTTTTGATAATTTGGTGGCACATCTATTGCAACAAGTAATGCGATCAGGAGCGTCTGAAGGTATGACTGTAATAGAAGCAGTTAACACGCTTCGCGACTGTTTTTTATACAGAAGCTTTTTACATGAATAACACTCCACATTTGCTACTTGAAAAATCAGATCAGCAAAAGTTGCATCATCATTTGCAAACAACTGTCGTTGGACACGGGAATGTGCTCTCAGTGTTGTTATTCTTCGTTCTCGTGTAACAGGTGATTCGTTATCACGCGATAGCGTTGCATGTTCTCTCATGCGTTCCAGTCTCAAAGTGTGTGAAGATGGCGATTCGAGTTCTCGAACATTATGTGCATGCTCACGCATTTGAGTAAGTCGCATAGAGCAAGACAATGGTGATTCGAGTTCTCGAACATTACCTGCATGCTCACGCATTTGTGTGAGTCGCATAGAGCGAGACGACGGTGATTCGAGAACTCGAACATTACCTGCATGCTCACGCATTTGTGTGAGTCGCATAGAGCGAGACGATGGTGATTGGAGAACTCGAACATTACCTGCATGCTCACGCATTTGTGTGAGTCGCATAGAGCGAGACGATGGTGATTCGAGAACTCGAATATTACCTGCGTGCTCACGCATTTGTGTGAGTCGCATAGAGCGAGACAATGGTGATTCGAGTTCTCGAACATTACCTGCATGCTCACGCATTTGTGTGAGTCGCATAGAGCGAGACGACGGTGATTCGAGAACTCGAACATTACCTGCATGCTCACGCATTTGTGTGAGTCGCATAGAGCGAGACGATGATGATTCGAGAACTCGAATATTACCTGCATGCTCACGCATATGTGTGAGTCGCATAGAGCGAGACGATGGTGATTCGAGAACTCGAACATTACCTGCGTGCTCACGCATTTGTGTGAGTCGCATAGAGCGAGACGATGGTGATTCGAGTTCTCGAACATTACCTGCATGCTTACGCATTTGTGTGAGTCGCATAGAGCGAGACGACGGTGATTCGAGAACTCGAACATTACCTGCATGCTCACGCATTTGTGTGAGTCGCATAGAGCGAGACGACGGCGATTCGAGAACACGAGCATTACCTGCTTGCTCACGCATTTGTGTGAGTCGCATAGAGCGAGACGATGGTGATTCAAGTTCACGATCCTTTTTTGCATGCTTACGCATTTTTTTTAATCGTTGTATTCGATTCAATTGCGATTCTCTGTCACGTTTATACATAGCACGTTCACTGATGCTTTTTATAAGCTCTTCACGAGATTCTTGTGGAAGCTGACTGTAGTGTTGTGACGATCTCTCTTTTTGTTTTTTAAGACGTTTCTCGCGTTTACTAGCAGTTTCTGCTTTTAATATAGAGATCTTAGTTCTATTATTTTTTGTTTTGCGATATAGAGCCATTTAAAAAAAATAAAGTTAGAAAAGAAATAAAAGGAAGAAATTAACTAAACTGTAATCTACACTAAAAGTAACCTAGACTCACGTGATTATTATATTATTATGACGGAATTAAAGTAAATTTATATTATTATGACGGAATTGAGGTAAATAAGTGAACGATTGCTAGATGGCTGCTCCCCTGCGTTACCGGGTAGGCTACCGTGCCAAATAGGAGTTTGAAAATAAAAATTCACAACGACAATAACATAAGCCCAAAGGCATTGATATTAAATGGGAGTTTTAGCCAGCTAAACTGTTACCGCCTTTACCGCGTGGAGGTACTCCCAGCTTATGATATTATTGTTGCACTCACGTCTTTCACTTTTTGTTGCCCAGGCTGATAAGTATAAGCGTTGTCTGCCATACACACTGAATCAACAATAGTAACGGCCGGATTCATTATTAGTAAGACAGTATTGTAATCTCTCTTTTCCATACATAAATATAATTTATTTATGTTGTAACGCTGAATTTTTTTTTTTGTTGTTTTTGTTTGATTATTTTAGCAATTTTTATTCCAAATTACATGTAAACATACAAGTTGTATATATTTTTGTAATCACCTTTTAAAACCCTTTATTTTGATACCCCACTCGATAGGTTTTGAGAAAAATATTTTTTGTTTGAAGACATTTTGCGCCAAAAATCGGCCATATTATTTTTTTTTCAATTTTGGTGTACCCAGTAGCACTCTCACAATTAAGACGAATCTAACGACATCTCTCAAGCTGAAATCTATCAAGCCGTTTAGGCTACAGAGCGTGCCAAAGAAATATACATACATACATACATACATACATACATACATACATACATACATACATACATACATACATACATACACTCGAAAAACATAACCCTCCTTCTTACGCAGTCGGGTAAAAATATTGTCGGCTTGGATGCATGTAGCATGCAAACAGGCATACAACATGCAAGCAGGCATGCAACATGCAGCATGCATGCAGCATGCATGTAGCATGCAAGCAGGCATGCAACATGCAGCATGCATGCAGCATGCAAGCAGGCATGCAACATGCAGCAGGCATGCAGCATGCAAGCAGGCATGCAACATGCAGCAAGCATTGTTTCTGTCACGGCTCCGGCGCTGCGGGGTTTGGGCGGCGCCACGCGAGCTTATCGTCACAGATGGTTTTAACGCTCACCACCGCAGCTTCGGCTTGCTGGCCGGCTTCGCCGGCCAGCCTCAGCCGCGGTGGCGGGCCTTCAAACCACCTGCTCCTCAGCTCGCGGGCCGCCCTACCCCTCCGCGCCTACGCGGGTTTAAATTACACTCTAGGGGTAGGGCAGACAAGAGACTGCGTAAAGTCGGTTTCGCAGCGATTCGTTTCTGTCACAAAATTTTGCAGCACAACGTATTGACTTTTTATGACACGTATATATTATAAGTTTTTGATGTTTTGAACACTAATTTTTACAAGAAGATACATCTATTTTAATTTTTGATGTTCAAATATGCACCCATACCAAATAATCGTATCTCTAAATAAATGTTATGCTAAACAAAATTATGCATAATATTAATTATGGCAAAGGTAATTATGCGAAACAAAATTCTGCCAAGATAAAAGTATGCCATTGTAAATTCGGACACGTAAATATTCTGCCAAACAAAAGTTATGCTAAATAATTTTTATGCCTTAAAAATATTCGATTAAATAAGATTATGCCATGTGAGTTATGCCAAATAAAAATCGGAGTATCAAGATTCTGCCAAATAGAAGGAACTCGGTTATTTTTGATGAGCGTTGTGGACTACGTTCATTGGGAAATCAAGAAACAGTTTCCAATAACATACAAAGTTATTGCCTAGGCCGAAGGAATTGAACCGTAATCCAGGTGAATGCAAATTTGGAATCAGTAAGCCATGAGTTTCAAGCCAGTCAGCTCGAAGTAATATGATGAATCCATTCCTAGTGCGAACACGTATTACCTAAAGGGTTTAAAGGATAAGTCTGCAAGCTATCCAGGTAATCCTTAGTGAAGTAGAACATTGACTGTTGAATTTAAATTCGTTGGATTTTCAGTTCAACAAAATTGTTTTGTTCGAGAGTAATCGTAAGCAAGCTGTCATTCGATAAGTCACTGTTAACTCAGAAATCTACAAAATAAAAAAATCCATTGGATAGTTTACAAGGTCATCGATCCCCCTTATGGGAGGCCTTTCTACGCTACATCTTCCGACCTTGTGAAGGCCGCAGGAATCCGTTGGATGCCGATTGCGCCGGTGATTGGGGGAAGTATATGTGAAGCTCTGTCCAGCAGTGGACGTCTTTCGGCTGAAATGATGATGATGATGATAGGATAGAAGACAAAATCTCTTTCCAACAGATTCTGTTGATTGTTCTGTACACGTTCTTTAGTGAAGTACTACTAGGTATATTATACCGGTAGAACACATGTTACAGATCTACATGGCAACTCCACTCCTAATTTATTATCTCTGTTTTAGATTTAACTAGCTGCGCCCGCGGTTTCACCCGCATAAGTTTCGATCCCGTAGGAATACCGGGATAAAAATTGGCCTATATGTTAATCCAGGGTGTCAGCTACCTCCGTAGCAAATTTTAATAAAATTGGTCCAGGCGTTTGAGCGTGAAGAAGTAACAAACATATATATAAACACACACACACGAACTTTCGCCTTTATAATATTAGTGTGATTTAAAAAACAACTTTTTTAATTAGGGTTAGCCAACCCTAAAATAATTTGTGGCTCTATCCACCGAAAAGTTAGTTTTTATATTAGTTCTAGAAAACAAACGTGGTTTTATCATCGTTAGCAAATTACGAAAGTTAAATTTGTAAAACCCTACTTTAATTTTTTAAACAAACTTTCCCGTTCGCAGTCAAAATAAACACAGCCATCGGCTGTTTGTTAGACTCAACAATATTTGTAAAACAAAAACAGCCTTCGTTATCGGATCCGAGTTAACTATGACTACGCTGATTAAAACTTCACAAACTTGTGTATCGTTAACTAATAAAACAGACTTCGAAGTTTACATATTCAATCTTCAATTTCCAACTTGTTTACAAATTAATTAATTTTACGCGAAACTAAAAATTTCGAGTCTAGTTGAAAGTTTTCTTTGTGTAAAAAGAGGAGTTGGTCGGTAGTTAAGTAGTGCATATTGAGCAGAAGTTTGAAAGATGGGCGGGACTATCTTTAGAGCTTTAGATAACTCTGTACTATTATAGGTAGGTAGGTACTGCTATTTGAGGCGGAGATGCTGTCGAAATGGGTCAGTGTTTTGTTATGGTTAAGTTTTAGGTGCTGTCCAATATCTGGGCAAAGAAAGAGATACAATAAAACATTTTATAACTAACTAACAGCGCCCCGCGTTTTCACCCGCGTATGTTTCGATTCCGTGAGAATATCAGGATAAAAGTATCTTATGTATTAATCCAGGAAATGGTCTATCTATGTGTCAATTTTCATCCAAATCTGTTCAACGGTTTACGCGCGATTGTGTAACAAACAACCAAACATCTTCACAAACTTTCACATTTATAATATTAGTAGGATTCCAATATTATTTCATGGCCTGGCTCTCATTTTCTCTCTCTTTCTTTTTCAACTTTAAATGCTGGTAGGTTTAGGTTTTCTCGCTTTCTCTACTGAAAAGCAATGATATCAAGAAAAAGACTGGGAGTATCGAAGTACTCCCATTAGTTACCCTAATAAATAAACTTGCGTGGGTGGTTTTTCATTGAAATTATTAACTCTTAAGGCGGAAGCATCAGGGTAGCGATGAAATTCAAATTTTCTTACGTTTTTTTGCAATTTGAAGGTCAGTATCAGGTTATAGGTGTGTTGATCTAAATATGATTAGCGACCGTAAAACATTTTTATTTTTATAGAATTATAATAATGAAATCAAAAATCACTAACTTCATATTACCCTATTGAATGACTATTTCAAGAAATCATGACATTTGAGGCCAGTTGTAACTTAAGGAGTTGTTTGCTGATTCTAATGATTATAATTGTGTAAAGCCTCGTGTTCTGGTCGCAAATCAAATTTTAATCAACATACAACCTGACACCTGAAGCCCGAAAATCTGACAACCAGTCTTACCAAGGGGTATCGTATTACCCAGAAACTGGGTTGTGGAGGTCATATAGGCAGTCGCTCCATGTAAAATACTGATGTTCAGCTGCATCCGGTTAGACTGGAGGCCGACTCCAACATAGTTGGAAAAAGGCTAGGCAGGTGATGATACAACCTGGCACCTACCAACCTGCAATCTGCAAAAAACTTTAGTAAAATTTGAATTTCGCGGGTTACCTTAGCACATTCCCCTTAACGTGCGGTCTCCTATGAAAGAAATCATTCTTAATGTTAGTTTAATCGCCCTTTTAACTATTCGAACTAAAGTCAGTACCGACTAGTTAATACAAAAATGTCGCCACTGATAAAGATAACTCTTCTGGTCAAGTCTTTGTGTCATGCTCTATTCTGTAAACAAACATAATTCAGCCTATATCATTCCCACTTCTGGGACACAGGCTTCCCCTCTGTGGGAGGGATGGGTCATATTCCACAACGCAAGCCCAGCGCGGGTTGGTGGATGTCACAATGTCTTCGAATTTTAAGTTCTAGTGTTCTAGAACAAAAAATCAATTTGTCAGAAAACCCGTAAAAAAGTAAGCATAGCATAATCAATCTTTATTGTTCCCACTGCTGGGACTCACTGGCCTCCTCTCTGTGAGAGGGAGTGGGATGTAAGGAATATACCACGCGTGCCGAGTTCGGGTTGGTAGATGTCACAATGTCTTCGAATTTTTGGTTCTAGGACATGCCGGTTTCCTCACGATGTTTTCTTTCACCGTTTTGAGAGCAGTGGTGATGAAATAATTTACACAAAGTAAAGTGCCTGCTTGGGTTTGAACCCACGACCTACAAGTCGTAAGTCGTGGCCGTTACCACTGGGCCACCACTGCTCTCTATTCTGTAACAAACTAATACAATCTCGCGATCCTCAAGAAAAATAATATGTATTTGTCAGAAGTTGTTTCTGAAAAGGTGTTCCCAACTTTCGAAGTAAAGAAAGAAAGAAAGAAAAGAAAGAAATATTTGTTTAAGTCGGTGTCTTTGGATCTGTATTTTAGGTTTTGCCACAGACTTCCGAAATTAAAGTTATTTTTCACTTTGTATTGTTTTTTTTTGAAAGTCGGTTTTTTTTTTGTTAAAAAGTTTTTATTTCTCGCTTTTTAGTGGGTTTGTTTATCATGTATCTAAGTTACAATAGCCTAATGTCAACTTGCCCATCGCCCTTTACAAAATATTGCTCTTCCCGATGCAGGGACGTTAATTGTTGAGGACTGCTCCTGGTATTCCACCATCAGCTCTATTTCACCATTCGCATTGTGGCGAGCATAAAGTGCATAGCAACCATATTAAAGTAGGTAATCGAATCGCAACCCGTGAAATAATTATTATTGAGTAGTTCCGGTGGCCATCTGTGGTCTTCTTCATCAGTTCCACTTCACCAAATGGTGGTTTCCGAGAGCAAATGCACGAGTTACTTTAAAAAATATCCAAATCGCTATAGGTGTGCCTATAATATTTGAGGAGTTCCCTCAATTCCTCATGGATCCCATCATCAGAACTGGATTTTGAAAAAATGGGATCAACATCTGGAAGTATATCCTATTGAATAAAAAATAATTTTCCAAATCGGCTTATAAATGAGGTAAGGTACTGAGGTAACGAACCTAAAAAAAAAATACAACCGAATTGAGAACCTTCTCCTTTTTTTGAAGTCGGTTAATAAAAACATTGACATAACTTTTTTTTTAGACCGTCGACAATAATGTTCGATGTGTTTGCTAATGTATTGACATGTCGACAGAAATTGGACAATACGGTCCCATAACATCCGTGGTCGAATAAAATTTATCACCGATGAAATATTTTCAGCCATTAGCCCGTTTTGTATTACAAATGAATGAAGTACATATCAATAATTTTACAGTACGACCATATTGACAATAATGTCTTTGTTCGTTATATGTGTAATTTAATTATGATAATGGTTTACATATTTTCGTTGGACATCAGAATTTAAAATTGAAGAGGAGTGAAATTGGGTGGCCTAGATTCGGGAAATCTGTTTACAAGCACTACTATTGCTTGAATATCTGTTCAAATAGGACGGGACGAGCTAGAGGCAAATGTGTTTAGTGCGTTTAATACTTACCTAATATATCTAGAGCAATAAATACAAGTATTAATGAAATCAATGTAGATTTCATTACAAGAAACCGACAATCAAAAATTCAAACCGATAAATAAGGTGAAAAATTAAGAAAACATTGAGATATATTTTGAACGAATCTGGGATTTTATTTTCATTCATGTGATAATTGAAACGTATGTAGTAGTGAATGCATTTATAAATATAAAATTCAAAGTCCTGACTGACTGACTGATATATCAACGCACAGCCTAAACCACTGGTCCTAGAGACATGAAATTTGGAGTGTGTGTTCTTTGTGAAGAGTAGGTATCCACTAAGAAAGGTTTTTCGAAATTCCACCCCTAAGAAGGTGAATGGGGGGAGGGTGAACGAAGTCGCGGGCAGAAGCTAGTTTACCATAAAATAAAATCTGCGGGATATTTGCGTAACGCACTATCAGTAGTAATGGTTTTCATTTTGACAGTTCAACAACAATTATCGCGTTATTTACGTTGTTGAGCAAACAACATTTTCGGACATATGAAGCAATGGAAATATCCTTCTTTTTTTTTTTGCTGTTAGGAAACCATCAAATGACTCCTCCCGCTCTGGGTGGAGCGGAAGGGAGTGTCAGACTCTTACTGACTAAACCCCACCCGTGTTCCTTCCTTAGCCCTTTATGTTCCGGGCCAGCGGTAACCCTTTCGGACAATCCCGCTGACCCGGCAGGCTTCAGCCCTAAGGGGGCCCCTCCTCGATGCTGATATCTCTTTGAGGCGCGCGTGAAACACGTACGCGCCGTCCGGCACAGGCCTGGTCCTGACCGGACGGTGAGCTACCCATTACTCTCCGCCCGCAGGCCCGCGCCTACGGTGGCAGGGAGTCGTCACGCGTCTCCCGACGCCAGGAGCGTCTCCCGCGGCGGCTGGGACGGGAGTCTCTCTCCCTGAGCCGTCCCGCCACCTCCTTCGCTAGCATGACTGCTTCGCAGAAGGAGGTAACTGCCTCCCACTCCCTCTCGCCCGAACCATGGCTTGCACCAGGGCCGGACGCGAGAGGCCGCCGCTGCCGATCGCCTGTACGAGGACACGGCGGTGCTCCGTTCAAAGAGGGGATGGAAACATCCTTCAAAATGATTCAGATTGAGATTGATAGTTTGTTACGCAATCATGGCGCTGGTCTGTAATCCCCACACTGGTACTAGAGTCGTACTTATAGACCCACATTTCGCCACTTATATTAAGGTCCAATTAAATAGGGGGCAGCAAAATTGTATCAGCTGCAGGGGTCGATCGAAGTCCAGTTACACTTGCCGCGGTCGGTTCGTGTATGGATGACCATCCATTACATATCGAGACACTCCATGCCTCGGATAGAAGGTTAAGCCGTAGGTCACGGTCATTCGTAGATCTTTGAAAGAAGAAAGAAAGAAAGATAATACGTTTATTTGCGGTAAACATGACGCATAAAAAAAAAAAACAAAATAACAATTTGGGAGAAAATATGAGTCACATCTACGCAAAACGGCCATCGCTCAGCATAACGCTAATACCCTATACGAGACAGAGCCCCAGCGCATTGACATGTTTGACATTCTTTACGGGTAGTCAGGAGACCAAAAGTCTAAAACCAGTCTTGCCAAGGGGTATCGTGTTACCCAGTAACTTAAAATAGGTATTGGTATTCAGCTTTATCCAGTTAGACTGAATGTCGGCCAGTCGAGCTCCAAGGTAGTTGGGAAAAGGATGGGTAGATTGAATAGGGGACGAGCGAATGCGAATATGTTCGATTAAAGGAGTTCAATCCTACAAAAGTTTGTAACATACTTTGCCACAAAACAAAACACAGCAAATATCCCGGATATAAATAAATACTCAAGACAAACCACGATTAAGCGAATTGCTCACTCGACAGAGACAAGCTCAGTAGCTTTTATGACTCCCCACAACAAGAACGGGCACAAAGAAATTTTTGTACGTACTTGGCCATTCAAAAACGAACACGGTCGACAAGGGATTACTTGCACGACAAAGTTTACCAACTCGCGGTTACGATCCTTCGAGGTTCGCCAAATATCGTCTAATGTCGCCTCCACAGAGAATATTTATTAAAACTAAAGCAATACCAGACAAAACAAAACGTTCAAGTTTCGCGAGAAGTAATATTTGCGGTAATATAAAAATATATTTGGTTGTTAAGGCGAAGCTACACAGAACCAACTGAGCGAGAGAGAAGCTGTTCTCGCGGTTTCATCGATACCATTTTTAGAGTCGAAACTCAAACTTCAAAATCACCTTCCCATACTCTGCAAGCTCGATCTACACTTATAAGACTGTAATTACCGCCAAGGAAATGTATTGTTAAGTCAATTTTTCATTTAATAAAACTGTCAAAGAAATAAAACTGTCAAAGAATGACAGTTGTGTTTTAAATATAAGAACAATTTAAATTGGTATACCCGAATTGCATTAACGTGGCATTAGTAGGTCAATGCCCTTTCCCTAATATCTCTTCATAGGAACCCAAACAATAAACTATGTATGATTTTTCGATAATGGAACATGTGAAGATCACGACAGATTCAGGACGTTAACGGACTTTATTTCAGTTTTAGAAATAAAGAATGTCAGAAAATGTAGTTGTGTCAATGACCGGTAGAAGTCACGCTAAGGGCGCTTTCAATTTAGACGTTTTGTGTCAGACCGCTGCGGTGCCGAAGCGGTGCGTTTGTAGTATTGCGCACGGACGTAGGTTTGTTTTCATACAAAGCGCGCAGTGCGGCAACAATGCGGCGTCGGTACCGCGAACGCTCGACAACCCGCACCGCGCGGTTTGTATGAAAACAAACGACGGTCCGTGTGCAATACGACAAACGCACCGCTTCGGCACCGCAGCGATCCGACACGAAACGTCTAAATTGAAAGCGCCCTAAAGCAATCCCGGTATCTATAATCAAATTACTTAACAATTAATTTACCTAACTTTACCTAAGTACATTCACTTGATAAAAAATCCATTGCGGTTTTGAGTTTCGGCCCTAACGACCCGCGATTTCTCCACTCTCGACCTCTTGGGACCCGCAGTCTATGTAGTATAGGCCTATACTCAACTTGAAGAGCTAATTTAGTGGTTGTAATGGCAATCAATAGGTTCTGGAGTGGCGACGGAAGACGTAGCGTTGGAAGGCCTCCCACAAGGTGGACCGACGACCTTGTGAAGGCCGCAGGAACCCGTTGGATGCGGGAAGCACAGGACCGGTCGAAGTGGAGGTGCTTGGGGGAGGCACATGTCCAGCAGTGGACGTCTTTCGGCTGAAATGATGATGATGATGATGAATGGCAATCATATCACTTGGTTTTAGTAAGTTTTTTATAATTTATTTATCCTTTTGATAGATTCTTATTTTGTAAATGTGAGGACTTTGTAGGCCTTGTAGATTTTAGATCTGTAGACCATTTTTTATTTTATCAAGTACCTGGTACTTATTGACAGGTGTACGCTGTCCTCCCATACCTACTGTAATTTGGAAACATTGTAATAGCCAATTATTTTTAAAAAGAGTAACCGTGGAGTTTCTTGCCGGCTCTTCTCCATAAGAAACGACCAATTGGAACCGTGCACCTAGCTTCTGACGTTTCATAAGTGCCCATTTAGGTTTATGTGAAATAAAATGTGCGTCTTTCTTTCATTGTGTCAGCAGCTGCTTTATTTATTGTGTGTGGCTTTACGCCTATTAAATATTGGATTTTCTGTAGACGACAACTAATGGCGTTAACTCTCTAATTTTGTGAGTGGATGTAATTTGTGTTTGATGATATATTTCGTATTTTTAATATTTTTCCAGAATACGACTAGAATAGATACATTGAAAACAATAATTTCTTACTACACCACATTAAAGCGATTTCATTAAGACTTACTGACTTTATACAGTAAGAAGAAATGTTTGCAAAACAGTAAAAGGCAAAACATTAACTTTTAATGTTTGAACTATTTACTGAAAAAAAAAACTGGCCAAGTGCGTGTCGGGCCACGCACCGTGTAGGGTTACGTAGTAGCCCGTTATCACAATGTAGTACGATTCTGTTGTTCTAAATTCTGAATGAAAAAAAAAAAACATATTTTGTTTTTCATTGCAAGTCTTTACCCATTATAAACAAGCAACTACTTCATCTTAGTCACTTTAAAGGATTAATGCTAAGGATTTTATATTTGGTACAAAATTGTCCAACACCCAAGTTCAACGACTATTACTGCTAAAGTAATAAAGTTATCTTAACCGCTATAGTTTTCCTTTAAAGTTCATGAAATGCACTATCATCGTGATTTTTTCCAGATTTTTCAAGCCAGCAGTTTAGGTTTTAGAGGGGGGGGGACACGCCCTACTGGAACAAAAATTTGCACTTTAAAGTTTAATATTTCGTAAATGGAGCATTAAATCGAAAAACAATTTTAGCAACGCTCAAGTCATTTTAGAAGACCTATTCAACGATACCCTACACGATAGGGTAGACGACGTAAAAAATATTCACCCCCACTTCACATGTAGGGGAGCTACCCTAAAAAAAATATTTTCGTAATTGATATACTTACACACTCCTATAAAATTACAGCTTTCTAGTACTAACCGTTTCTTAGCAAAACCTCGAACAGACAGACAGACGGACATGACGAAACTATAAGGGTTCCTTGTCAGAACTACGGAACTCATCCCCACACACATATTCATCCCCACTTCACATATAGGAGAGCTACCCTAAAAAAAAATATTTTCCAAAATTTTATTTTACCACTTTGTCGGCGTAATTGATATACGCACTCCTACAAAATTACAGCTTTCTAGTACTAACGGTCTCTTAGCAAAACCTCGGACAAACAGACATACAGACGGACATGACGAAACTATAAGGGTTCCTTGTAGGAACCCTAAAAAGGGAAAACCACCATTACTGTAATGTAAGTAAATTTCAATAGTTGAAACGATTTCACCAAATGAATAAAACAGTTAATTTTGTGACCTTTTAGTTACTGCCCTATCGGGAACATTTTGCATCAAGCTTTAACTGTTTTCGGATCAGTAAAAATACTGTTTTGAACGTTAGGCTCATATTGGAACTGTTTAAAGCAGTTCAGATCAACGTTTTTCATTTTTATTTACTGCTTATTTCATTCAGTGTACCTACTTCATTTAGTCCTTAATCCTATATTGCGAGTACAGACGCCAGCACATCAAGCTACCCGAAACTGTCAAATTATCCCAATCAAATTTGAACCTTGTGTTTTAGCGATAAAGTTTAAAATCTGTTAAGGAAATTTGACAGATTGTAGTAGCTTGATGTGCTTGGCATCTGTACAATCCCATATACGACTAATATTTTTGTAGCTTCTGCCTGCGACTTCATCTGCTTGTTTCTTGTTCCCCGACCCACCTCGTTGCATCGCCCGCCCGCAATATTACTTCGTTTTCGGTTAGCGTTCTATCTGACTTTTTTCTTTTTGATCGGATTCTAAGGGTCGTAGAGTGATGTTAAATGTCCTATTATAACTCATTGCAAAAATAATTCAAATCCTACTGGTATTTCTATAGATTTAAGAGCGTTAAATAACAAACAAACTCTTCAGTTTTATTATGTCAGTTTAAACAATTTCTATTCTACTTAGTGCTGATTTTACCAAAGTCATAAAAGGGTAACATCATGAATTATAAAGAATTATTAAAAATTTTAAAGAATAACACCACCCCATACTTCCCGTGGGTGTCGTAAAAGGCGACTAAGGGTCGTACCGGAGAATGGGCAGCAGAGTTCTCTATGCATTCCACCACCATACAATACTGCGATCGCCAACCCGCCTGCCAAGCGTGGCGATTATGGCAAACCCCCCCTTTGGGGTAGGCCTATGTCCAGCAGTGGACGTCTTTCGGCTGAAATGATGATGATGATGAATTATAACAGTGCGAAGACAGTCCGTGTTTTTCTTTTTATCGCTGCACTACGTAGGTATAATCAAAGAGATTGGGATTGGATTTGGATTGGATTGATTGGTATTTTAGCATAGACAAAAAAAAAACTGATAAATCCATCACCAATGAGATTTCATACGATTAACTTAACAGTCAACTGTCCCTTATAATACATAATGTTATCCTTTCATGATTCTGCCAAAGTGGCCTTTTTAGGCCCCCTGATATCTTTTATCTGTGGAATAAAATTGACGTCTGACAGTTCTAGTATGGAAAAACTGTCAAAAATTCAAAATTTATTGTCAATATAAGACTTATTCCATGTATAAAAGTTTGGTGGAATGCGCCCTTATCCATCTCGACGAACGTAATTAATGAGTTTTTATTATTATTGTTTTTGTAGAGAAAACAAAAGGCGGAATGAAACTGATATAAATTCCCATTAATATTAATTACGATTTTACTCGCATATCGCGGGACTTAACCTTTCTGTTTCCGTAATTTCATTACATTGGGTTACCATTACGAATATTTTATAGTGGAAAATGTAGATATAAATACCTATATTGTACAAAATGGCTGCTTTTGCGAGCCGGTACTTTTTTCGCTCTTTTTACTTTTCTTATTTAGTTTGACAGGTTCTACAAATACGCTGTCTATCGATCTTAATAGGAAGGCATGATTTTTGTACAGCCTTTCTCTATATTTTCTTTAAAAAATGTTTTTTGTGAAAAAAGTGTAGGTACATTGTTTGTGCTTCTTGTCTTTTATAATAAAAAAACCTATTAGGAATTGTTTGCACACTATAATTAATGCTCTAAATCTTTCGAAAATAAATAACCGATATCACTTCACGCAATGCAGCTGTCTTCGAATCCTCATTTTTCTTGTAGAAACTGCATTAATACTAGCGAGAAAGAACCACTTCGTCCTTTTTTGCTATAAACTCGTTACGTAAAACAAATGTTTGGTTGCCAAGCAACCAATTCCATTACCGACTCAGTTCAAGTGACGCAGCGAACGGATTACTCAGCAGCAGCAATGTACGTTAATTGCAATTCGTGCTCAGGTACAAAGAAATACTTTGCGAGTGTAATGAAAAAAACTTTAAAAACTCTTAATTCCCTTTATAAGCTGGTCGTCTTAAATGTGGCTCTTTGGAGCTTTATTCTGTTATGTAAACTGGGAACTGGAAGTATTTTTAATTTTTCTCCGTACTTTGTGGTTAAAACAATCTGCGGATTGTTCTTCTTTTGTCGACTGTTATTTCTCGAGGGTCGGAGTGGCTGTGTGTTTATTTTGTTGTGCGACTCTCTTGTTCATTCTGTTAGCTCTTCTAGTTTAATTGTACCGTGTCACGTAGTTTCTTGAGGTGACAGGAGCGTCTTGTTTTTGCTCGAGTCAACTTCAAAATGAAAATATCTCCGTTAGTGGATCTGTGCGCCCTAATTGCGATACAATAGCAGAACTTAGCTTTAATTATAATATATATAACATCATTATATTTGAAACCTTTCTCTGTTTGACAGTATTTGTTTATCTAGTTAGATTAACACAATAGATATTGTTAAACTGTCATAATTCTGTTGCGATTATGAATGTGTAACCCAATTGACGTGCTTTAAATTGGGTAATAAAACTTTATTGTAATAATAAACTCAACACATTTAATCAGTACACTTTGGAACTGTCAAACTCAAAACATTAATTTTGAACGAACCAATTGCCTGCACTTTTGAACTGTCAAGAAGTCCGTCAGAAAAATTAGAAACATTGAAGCTGGTTGTCCGTTCCTTTCGTAGAGAGAGTGCAGATTAGAAGAACGGGCAAGAAAATCCGTGGTTTTAAAGTTCCGTTTTAAAACAAAAATAACAATGAAAATAACCATTTTAGTAAAATAAAATTAATCGGGTACAGTCTTCAGTCAGTCAGTCTTGGGTCAGTCGGTATTAGTATGCTTGCATGGTCGCAGTGACGGCTGTCATAAAAAACGCTTTAAAGGAAAATACACCAATTTACTTTCAAAAATAACTTTTCAGACTACATTTACTGGTAGAGTACGGACACGATGTGGTGACCACTGCTCTTATAGGAAACTTTAATAGCTTTAGTAAAAAATACCGAAGTGGTAAGGGTAAATAAGCGATATTAAAAAAACAAAGATCAATCAATCTGCCTAGGCTTTTCTCAACTACGTTGGGGTCAGCTTCCAGTCTAACCAGATGCCGCTGAATAGCAGTATTTTACATGAAGCGACTGCCTATCTGACCTCCACAACCAAGTTACTGGGTAACACGTTACCCCTTGGTAACTGGTAGACAGACATTAGGGTTTCTAACTACCCGTAATTACTGTCAAAGATCCACGAATGATAGTCGGGGCCAATGGCTTAACGTGCTTTCCGTGCTTTGCGTGGTGTCGATATATAACGGATCTTCACCGATCCACGGACCAACCGCGGTAAGCGTAACTTAACCTTTGATCGACCGGTACAGCTGTTTTTATTTATAGCAATATATTATATTGTTGCTTTACAAAGATAATACAGAATTAAATTATTGTATTATCAAGATATTCTATGGCCTAATGAAAATGTAGTGTTTAATGAACCTTGCAAATCGGCTTTTAGTTCAAATACATTTAGAATCTAGCTTTTATCAATTACTATGTATTATGAAAATCAATAATAATTTGCTACTCTGGTCGACTGAAATCACTTAACTAGAAATCAGTGGTTAATGGTTCTAGGGTCGTTGATTTTTGGGGCATTTTGGCGATTATCGAAATAAAAAACCGTGTTCTAGTTACCGAGTCAAAATTGGCAGAATTTATTGGTAAATGTTTCTAGGCTTTCTTATATTATAGACATTTTCAAATTTTTCGTCATCGTTGTCGTTTTCATGTTTTTCGAGGGTGCTGAAGCTAATAGTGAGGTAAAATGAAATATCAAGATGGCGGCTACGAATATTTAAAAAAAATTGAACTTCGTTCCTGCCGGGTGTCTCCCGACGTTTTTGATTCAGACTACATTTTCTGCTACCGGCTTCAGTTTGTTACGGGTCGGTTTTAAATCGATCAATTATCTAAATTAATATTATAAAGATAAAATTTGATTTTTTTGTATGTTTGTTTGTTACGCTTTAAGGCTAAAACAAGGCTAGGTCTGTGTGGTGCCGGACTTAAAGAATAGCACCACCCCTTACTTCGCGTGGGTGTCGTAAAAGGCGACTAAGGGTCTTACCAGAGAATGGGCAGCAGCGTTCTCTATGTTTTCCACCATCACACCATACTGCGATCGCCAACCCGCCTGCCAAGCGTGGCGATTATGGCAAATCCTCCCAAAATTGGGGGAGGCCTATGTCCAGCAGTGGACGTCTATCGGCTGAAACGACGAAGGCTAAAACAGCTGAAAGGATTAGGATAGAACAAAGGATACTTTTTATCACGATATTCTCATGGGATCGAGACTAATGCGGGTGAAACCGTGAGGTGCAGCTAGTTCGTGATAACTACTTTTCTTTGGTGCTTGTCTATTTAACTGTTAGCTACGTCAACACAGACTTAATTAACAATAACAAACAATTAATATCGACTGGTGGTTTAAATTGCATCTCTACACGAGCTAATGTGGTTATTGTATGGCAGTTACCAATTACCGCCAAACGTTCAAAGGTAAACTATTTAAATAACATCATGATTCAATCATTGTTGCAAATACTAATTAGTGTCTAGTTTGTATTTGCTTTTACTTCAACGAGGTAAAGGTACTGTTCCATTGCTGTCCACAGGCACGCTACACACGTGTATTTAGTTACGCTTTGTGTGAAAATCTAGGCGGGATCATCCACTGTGGCCCGCGGCCATGCTATGTAATAGGACTGCCACACACTCGTCGAGTGGCATGGGAAGTAGCGAGGAAAGGAGGAAGAGACACCATTACTCGAAACTACTGACACATCACTGAGTGTGGTACCAGTACTCGTCATGCCGCATGTCATGCTCCTCGTCATGCCCACTGCTCCCAGTTTTGTCGGTTTTTTGGGCGCGAGTCAAAGGACTGGCAATAAAATGTGCGATTAATTGCGCGAGAGCAATTAATGTGTAGTGTGTGGGCAGAGAGGGCAACATCGAGGCAGCGCGAGGAGCAGAACGATGAGAACCGCGAGGAGCATAGTGAGGCAGGGCCATAACAATGCTTGGCTTGGTGACGTCACTAACACTCGAGTGGTCTGAGGGCATAACCAAAGTGAAATTTTTTAAGCGATACCGAGGACGGAAAAGTCGTAAATTTATATTGGATTGACTTAAGCTACCGAAAAACTAATGACAATCCGGGAGATAGTCACAAGCAAACAAGCAAGTAGTGTCAAGCATAACCTTTGTACCTATTTTTCTGTTTTATATAAGTGTGTACTTAAATGGTTAGTTATTTTAGAAATTCGATATGCTTTGGAAGTCATTGCCACTAGTCTAAGCGTTTTTTTATGTGTCAGGGGTAACTTCAAGGCGTCATCATTTGTTAATTTCACGGATCGTAAACTAATCTGTGCGCTGCATGTGCCGCTGCGGATACACGCAGCCCAACAAATGAGGTCAATCAGCTAACGTGCGTAGACTCTGCGTGCACATCCTACGCACAATGGGAGTGTCCCTTTACGTCAATGAGATAAAGCGAGCCACCATGCATGGTTTTAATTACTGTACACCGAAGCGTATTGTGTAAGTACGAGTATTATCTATCACAAACTGGTCAATTAGTTAATTTTGATGTAATTTGATAATGCAGTGATACAAAGTTAATTAGCCGTATTTCGGATGAAGTAATTACTGTTTAGTGTTGTTTGTGTGTGATGTTGGTTTTGTTTTACAGTCAGTAATTTTGGTGTGTATTATACTGAAACTCATGATAGGTTTGAACTATGAACAATGGTCGAATGCCTTCGCCTATAAACAAACACAAACCGTGAATAAAGCAAGGCATTCCATAACCGAAAGAACTGTAAAAGACTTGTTATGAAAGCTGATGGAATGCATCGTCATCTCTAGTCTTAAATTTTTCGGTGACCTTAGATCTAATATGTGTGTCATGAGACACACGCTCCGTGGTGATCGACCGTTATGGATGTAAGAGCTTGGTGCCTATGGGTCAATTTATCTTTTTCATTTTTGTTTTTTTTTACTTTCACCTTTTTTATGTTTGTTTTAATATCTGTATTGTGTCTTTTGTTGGACTGCGTAAAAGTTTTATGTATCTATCTGTCATGAAGGAATTTGAAACGTTCTTAAAGATAAGCGGGGGTTGTAGGATTGAACAGTATACTGTAGGGCTGAAATAGGATATGAGACATCAGGCGAAGACGTAAGGAAAGTCACTTGATCTTGTGAGAGAAACATAACATAACATTAAAAGGTGTGTTTAGTTCCAACCTATCTATCTTTCACCAAGCGAAAAACCAAGAAGAGACTGGAGAACGATTAAGATTTCCAGAAAAGTATACTTTATTTGGGAACACATGCTATTTATGGCAAAAAACTAAGCATCCACGTTCGCACATTCACCTCTTATAGACGTGACTAGAACCCACATTTCTCAAAGTTTCCTTATCTCTTTCCTATTAGAGGCTATAATGAAGGTACAATACCGCCGGTAATTGATCATTACGCCCGCATTATTGCCACTTATGAGAACAGAACACACCTTCGCACAAAGATCAAGGAACTCCCAGAAACCATATACATATTATATGTATATTGAAGTCTATTTTCGCGTCTGTCTGTGTGACCGCATTTCTCATTTTGGTTTCTACGATAATTTTGAGAGAATTTTGATTTCGGAAGGTTTATATGTGTATAACTAGCAGCACCGGTTTCACTTGCACAAGTTTCTATCCCGCAGATATCGTCGTCGTCCCGCAGATATATCGGCATAAAAAGTAGCATGTGTATTAATCCAGGGTGTCAGCTACCTCAATACCAAATTTTATCAAAATTGGTACAGCCGTTTGTGCGTGCAGAAGTAACAAACATACAAACATACTCACAAACTTTCGCCTTTATAATATTAGTGTGATATTACACTGGCCTCTGAAATTTATTGGTTTAACATAAAATTATATCCTTTGTCACTCGGCAATGCTGTAGCTCCCATTAGTGAAAGAATTTTCGGAATCGGGTCAGTAGTTCCAAAGTTTACCCCACACATGAAAACTCACAAATTTGACCTCTTTATAATATTAGTATACTAGCAGCGTCTCGCGGTTTCACCCGCATAAGTGTCGATCCTGTGGCAATATCGGGATAAAAACTATCCTATGTCCTTTCACGAGACTCAAACTATCTCTATACCTAAATCGGTTCAGCGGTTTAAGCGTGAAGAGGTAACAGACAGACACACTTTCGCATGTATAATTTTAGTATGGATAAATAGATATGAAACTTGCACATAATAAAGAAATTTCAATGTGTTTTCAAGTAGTAAAAACCGTACGAAGCAGGGGCGGGTTCCTAGTGGTTATATAAAATGTATAGAATAGTGTATAATAAAAAGGAATAGTTATTGCCTTCCTGTTGGACTCGCAGAGAGAATACTAATCGGAAAGGGAACGAGTTTAGACGGGCTAATATTCTTTCTACGCAATCAAAAAGTCAACAGCTCACTGTTATGACAATTCGCTTTGCATTCATGACGGAAAAACCATTTGGAATTCGATTTCCATGCATCTTACCTTTAGGTAAGTAGGTAGGAAAAATTCTAAAGGTGGGTGGGAAAACTGATCGTCTAATGCAAAATGGTTTTGCGCAAATTGACTTCTGCAAGATTTCTCTCAAACAGTTTTAGTTGGCTGTCTAAACTCTTCATCATCTGCCTAGCCTTTTCCCAACTACGTTGGGATCGGCTTCCAGTCTAAACGGATGCAGCTGAATACCAGTATTTTACACGGAGCGACTGCCTATCTGACCTCCACAACTCAGTTACTGGGTAATACGATATCTCTTGGTAAGACTGGTTGTCAAACTTTCGAGCTTCTGACTACCCGTAACCACTGTCAAAGATCCATGAATGACAGCCGGGACCAACGGCTTAACGTGCTCTCCGAGGCACGCAGGGGTCACGGTATGTAAAGATGGTCACCCATCCACAGACCAACCGCAGCAAGCGCAGCTTAACCTGATCGATCGACCTGTGCGGCTGTTATTATTTAGGCACGGGCCCCTCTGGCTTGTCCTAGTTGGCCGTCTAAACTACTATGTATATAATATTACGAGTGTAAATTACGATTCTTGACGATGGTTTTCGTAACCATTTTTTATGTGTAAAAGGATTGAGACAGACCTATGCTATCTGTACTGATGATAATGTCAATATTGTTAGGTATAATGCTTAGAAAGTATCAAGAAAGTATAGTAGGTACCGATTTATTAATTGACATTCTACCAGGTTTGAACCCACTAGCACTTCAATATCCAAGTCACCTTGTCAAAACCAGTTACCGCTACCTAATGTTACGTTATATCAAATGACCTGCAAAATAAAGCCATTGTTGGTTAAGCCGTAGACAAGTAAACGTTGGTTCCAATGCCGCTGAACTGTTGTGGTTAACCACTCCAAACACTGTGGCATATTTAACTTGGCTGGACGTAAACTGGCCTTTGGTATGCAAAAAGCGACCGTGCCGCTGAGATGC
Organism: Mesoligia furuncula; assembly: GCA_916614155.1. Lineage (NCBI taxonomy): Eukaryota > Metazoa > Arthropoda > Insecta > Lepidoptera > Noctuidae > Mesoligia > Mesoligia furuncula. The sequence goes on along the minus strand of OU744804.1, from coordinate 11,281,316 downwards.
ATGTACACTCGCTCCCTACGACCACGAAACGCAATGTACGGTCGGGATAAAAAGAAAATGGTTGTTTTTCGGACTTGTAAGTTGTTGAAATAGTTTTAGAAGCCTACATCAGCTTATATAAATCTATTTTTTTATATACACTAATGTCATGTTATACTTTTATGGAACCTTAATTCCACTAAGAAATCTTTGTGAGTTAACCGTGTTTCATAACGGTTTCTCAGTTTACTGAGTTCATTATTTTTTTTTTTTTCCTATTAAGAGCGTTTACGCCGAACGGCATTTCATACAAACTTTCAAGCCCTTATTTTTCGGAATGAATGAACCGATTTTAATGAAACTTCATATGCATAAGCAGGATACAAAGGTCTAAAAAGTTAGTAGAAAACATTTTCAAAAAATTGTGTTACAGCCAAATTAGACCGATTTTAAATTTTCCATAGAAACAGAGATTTCCAGTTATCTTTTTTTAAATAAGACATTTTGAAAATGTTTTCTACTAACTTTTTAGACCCTTGTATCCTGCTTATGCGTATGAAGTTTCATTAAAATCGGTTCATTCATTTCGAAAAATAAGGGCTTGAAAGTTTGTATGAAATGCCGTTCGGCGTAAACGCTCTTAAAGCTTCAAAGCTCGTCGATTGACCTTAAGTAAAAGTTCATTTTAACCCCTGCTTTTAACGCACATACATTTTTTACGTTAGCTTACACTGTTCCACTGCTTAGCAAAGGCCTCCCCCAAATCCGTGCAGACATCCATCCATGCATACACACATATACACACTTATAAATATGTAGCGGTATCTACAACGTCACATGCGAACTACGCGTCATATTGACGTCACACAAAATCCTGCATCGCGCAAGCAGAGTTTACCGCGCAACTAGCATACATACTCGTACAACGTCCCGACATCAATCGTTGGGCAGTTGCCCGCCAGACATGACACCCGTCTGGTCGGAGGATCCCCCCTTTTCTATGGAGGATGAGTGAACTTTACACACTGTTCCTCATACCTCTATAAATATTTTAAAATAAATAATCAAAGAAAAAATTAACAGTAAGCCTATTAAAATAATTTCCGAGAATTTTACAAGACCAGAGAAAATGTCGTTACCCCATCTGCTTACTATTCTATAAAAGTGAGACTACCTGTAAAACAATCTAAGAAAGTCTTTAGCCGATACTAAAATCTTTTGTAAACTGCTGCGGAAAATTGGAAAACTCCATAGTTTACCGGAAAGTCTGCGGTAACTGATTGCTATAAAAAGATTGGGGAACCAATTTGAAGCTAGAACAAGGAACAATAATTTATGTACAACATACTGTTGGGCTCACTTACATAAAGCCATGAAGGCTGTTCAGTGACACGACCTTCAGTATTCAAGAACGCGACCAAGAAGAAGAAGTGATGGGCTAGACAAGCTCTTAAGTTGTAATTAAATTCATCACCACTGGTTATAGCAGCGGTGAAGGAAAACATCGTGGGGAAATTATAAATGTCCTAGAACTAAAATTCGAAGACATATGTAACATTTGACAATCCTTCTTGTAGAATGGAGGCCTGTGTTCCAGCAGTGTGAACAAACAGGGTTATTATGCTTATACTATTGATGAAATGTTTCAAGATAACTGCGGACAATGGGTTTTATCCTTGACTATACGTCGGTACTGTTTTCTCTAGATAACATTGATACTAGTTTGGTTTCGGCTTGACTCGAAATAGATGCCAAAAACTGTAGTGGAATTTTGTAGAAATTTTCTTATTTTTTTACCCTTTTGTGGTCTATTTTTGGTAAGAAGTGATGGATCGTGTGTCATCTAATTTTATACTTTTTTTTGTTGTTTGTTTGTTTGTTCCCACGAACAACACAGTGAAAACAAAATCTATTTATATAAAACTAGCTGTTCGTGCCCGTCGTCGCCCGGGTTAATTTCATGTTTCTATCCAATTTTCTTTCATAAAAACCAAGACCCAACAAAAAAAAATCTGCGAAATTGGACCATTCCCAAGTGATGATTTTTCATACATGCGGCAATTGATTTTTATTTATACCTAGATAGACAGGTCGCTACCATCCTTGCTTCGCACGGTTTTTACGACTTCACAAAGTATCAATATTTCTTGTAAGTTTAATAAGTGTTACACATATAAGCCTTGTGAAAACCACATCAAAATCCGTGGCGGAGTTTAGAGGAACAACGCGCTCACACAGTCAGACACGAAAAGCGATTTTAGTTTAAACTCATCATCATCTGCCTAGCCTTTCCCATCTATGTTGGGGTCGGCTTCCAGTCTAACCAGATGCAGCTGAATACCAGTATTTTACATGGAGTGACTGTCTTTCTGACCTCCACAACCCCGTTAATGGGTAATACGATACCCCTTGGTAAGACTGGCTGTCAGACTTTCGGGCTTGTGACTACCCGCAACATTTGTCAAAAATCCACGAATGACAGCCGGGACCAACGGCTTAACGAGCTTTCCGAGGCACGGAGGGGTCACAATATCTGAAGATGGTCACCCATCCACGGACCGACCGTGGCAAGCGTAGCTTAACCTGATCGATCGACCTGTGCACCTGTTATTATTTAGTCGCGGGCCCCACCGCTGGTCCTAAAGACATGAAATTTGGAGGTTGTGTAGAGTAGGTATTTTTCGAAATTCCACCCCTAAGAGGATGGATGGGGTAGGCTGAAATTTCAAGCGGACGAAGTCGCGGGCAGACGCTTGTAGTAGATATTTTCATAGAAGTTCTTAAAAAAAAATCTTCCTCTTACAAACATAACAAAACCACGAGCTTAGCCCAAGTTTAACGCACAAAGCGTCATCCGGCCTTACCAACGTATACACAAACAAAATAGGTATCATTTCGGACGTATAAAGGATTTTCTGGTTACGTATTCTGCGAGAGGCTTGCGCGCGTCGCCAGTCACCGCCCTTTGTCCTGCAAAGGCGTACCGTTTTTATTATGAAAATCACGGCACTTGCTTCCGCTGTGGTAAATACAGGCGTGTGTCATGCGTAATGTCACCTGCTTACCAGCTGTAATGTGAAGAGGCTTACGTTTGTAGGCTGTGGTTTTTGTCGCGGTTCGAGCTGGGGTTAAAATACAGGGTAATGTTTGTGTTTGTGTGTGGAAGTTACATAATTGAAAGAGCTTTCTACGAAAAACTTGAATACTTTTTTGTCTGATTATCAAGCTACTACTTGAGCTAGCAGCTACGGCGTAGGTGATCAGCTACGGCGTAGGTGATTTGCTACGCTGCCGTAGCACATAACAGAAGGCAAATTCTCGCAATTTAAAACGTTGAAATCTAGTCGCAGTCTCATTTCGGCGACAAAAAATGTCAAAAATGGAGGGAAATTAGAGGTATTTTTGACAGATTGACATTGAGATCAGACTGTGAACTTTCTTAAAATTACGAGATTTGCCCCTCTGATTGGTTCTATATAGTACGTTTACTTGATGAACTTTTTAAATGTGTAAGACGATGATAAATCCCCACTTGCAAGACTTTAGTTAATGGAAAATCTAATCTGAATAAAGGTCACAATTTCAATTTATTTTTTATCAACCAAACTTTCCTGTCCCGTCTCCATCTTACTGGTTGATCTCTTAAAATACAAGCTCATTTTGTTTGACTACATTCAAATGGAAAGCGATGGCACGTTTATGGCAAAGTAGGTATTTTTATTCAAAAACTTCCTTTTCAACTTTACTGCGAAGAAAAAAATGGTTCGTTGAATTTGTTTTCCAATGATCTTCCAGTAGGTACTTTTTGTTAAACCGAAGTTTTTTTGAATGTTTTATAATTATGACGAGAAATACGTTGAAGTTAGGGACCAAGTTTCCACACCAGCGTAATTGAAGGTTCTTTGAAAAATAAACTAAGATTTTTTAAGTATAAGGAGTTTTTTAAAGACGTGAAAATTTTATTTCTAGCCGTTCTCTTTCGCCTTTGAGACAAAGGTGGGGTGAATTGCGTGGACTAGGTGCGGTCTCAACAATTCTTTTCTTTTATCAAGTACAACAAAGAATTTAATTGTAGTTAGTACATTTTGTCGGATTGTTTGACGCAAACAACTGAAGAATTCAGAGGGCTTCATAAAAATAAACTTGAAATTGTTATTAAAATTAGATTTCTTTTAAGGGTTTTTCTTTGTTTTCTTTAGCTGTTGTATTTTTTACTAGTCAATTAGGACAATTCTTAAACAATTTAAACTGAAAATATCACAATGTTATTATGGAACGTGAGTTTAGTTATTCCAAGGCTTGATTGCCTCAACATATTAGATTAATCCATCACACGTGTACGTATAAATTAAGGTTAGGAACCTCTCAATTAAGTCAACATCGACTAGATGAGGAAAAACTGTTTCCATGATAATACAGGGTATCTATGGGGTCACAGGTACATCGAAGTAATTTTTTTTCTGTCCGCCCACCAAGTGACCCCAGGGAAGACGGTGGCACAGTGGTCACGTGCTGCCGTGCATAGCAAGGAGGCCCCTTTACAGTCTCCCCAGGGAGACGGGGGGGTTCCGGAATTGGTCTTTTAAGAGGAACCGGGACCACCCCTATGTGCTGATGGTGATCACCGGGTTTTAGTGAGGTAAAAATCCGACACTCCCCGAACTTCTTCCCCGGAGTTTGGGTCCGTTTTGAAGGTTTCCCCCCGACAAAAAAAAAGTGCATCGACGCGCGTTTGCCCGTCGATGTACTTTTTTTAACCATGAATTCAGTACATAAGATTCTAGAACCCCTCGAATAGAAATTTTTCGTCTTCGTGTAAGTATTTTTTTATATATTTTTTTTAAACTTTTATATGAAGAAAAGTGCTATACCTACGCGGTCAAAATGTATGGAAAGCTGACTTTTTAAAATCGTCAACATTATCATATCATTTCAGCCGAAAGACGTCCACTGCTGGACATAGACCTCCCCCACTTTTTGAAATAACTGACGAAAAATTTCGCGCAGGTTCAGAATCATGTAATAACACATGTTACGCGTCGATGTGGGATGCCACACTGTAATACATCTTAAGTGTACCATACATGCAGTTAATAACGATATTTATTTCTGTCTTACTACATTGTATTCAAACTTTACTATTGTTCAGTCTTTATGCTGTAAACATGTGATATACGAGAAAAGTATGGAGTGGTAAAAATATGGACAATTCAATTCACTAAGAAGGAAACAAATTGAGGAATCCACTCAGGGTACTGATTTGAACCGCACTTGGACGAACCGCACCTGAGCACTTTCACTAACCGCACTGAAACAAAATTGGCCCTTTAAATAATTTGTACCTTTATTTTATTTTTATATGAATGGCAATAGAAATACACACTCTGTTAACTTCAACTGTCATCGGTTCATGAGATACTGCTGTCTGACAGACAGACAGGAGGACAGCGGAGTAATATGGTTCCGTGGCACGCTTTTGATATGGAACCATAAAAACGATGATAGAATAATTCTTTATTGTACACCATGGAGGTTTGTGGGGGAACTATTTGGTCTGCTTCACGTTCAATAAAATTGTCAAACCCTGTAGTCAAAACACAAGAGCATATAAAGTTTTCAAATTTTACAAATAATAACCACCAACTTCCTTACTAAATTACTAACTACAGAACAAATTCTAAACGTATTTAGTATGTGGTACTGACTAGCGAGCTGTTCGACAAGTGTCGTGTTTAAATGCGCCACCAACCGTGGCCGCCGTGATTTCTTCAGTAAACTACTCACGTAAAACTCTGCCCAACACCTGCACACAAATGTTTTGGTGCAAGGTAGGAGCGGTGGCGGTTTGAGGAACATTTCGGGAGACAGGCCTTCTCTATGTGAGAACGTAAGCCGTAATCCAACACGTAGGCCCAGTGCGGGTTAGTAGATGTCTTCGAATTTTTGGTTCTAGTTTCCTCACAATGTTTTCCTTCACCATTTTCAGAGCTATGGTAATGAAATAAATTACTCAAAGTAAAGCGCCTGGCTGGGTTCGAACCCACGACCCATAACTCGAAAGTAGTGACCGTTTTCACTGGGCCACCATTGCTCCCACTCTTTACTATGTAAAACACGAAAATATACCTACATTGTTTTTTTAACTAAAATAATATTACAATTTTAAAGTAAAGTAAAGGAATATTACAATCGACGAGTTTTGCAGGAAGAATAACAATGATTGAGCTGTTTTTCGATGAGACACATGTTGCACTTATTAAGAAAGAACTTGCGATTTTATTAACATAGCTATTCTTTTATAGTTATTCTTTTATTATTACACGTCATCCGTTTTCACTAGGCCACCATTGTTCCACTCTTTACTATTTACACAATACATTGTTTTAAAAGTAAAGTAAAGGAATATTACAATCGACGAGTTTTGCAGGAAAAATAACAATGATTTAGTTGTTTTTCGATGAGACACACATTGCACTTATTAAGAAAGAACTTGCGATTTTAACTTATTTATTCTTTCATTATTCCATTAGATGTACCGCATTTAAAGTAATCTGAAACTATCTTTTCATGTTTAATGATCCATCACTTTTTAAGATTAAGTCATCATTATCATCATCTGCCTGCCTTTTTCCAACTATGTTGTGGTCGGCTTCCAAACTCACCAGATGCAGCTGAATACTAGTATTTTACGTGAAGCGACTGCCTATCTGACCTTCACAACCCACGGTAACACGATAAGCTTTGACCTTGGTCTTGGTTGGTTGCCCGAAATTCTGACAACCAGTTGTCAGAATTTTGGGTTTCTGACTAGCCGTAGCGGCTTTCAAAGGTCTACAAATTACAGCCAGGATCAACAGAGGCACGGAGAGATCTCGATATCTAATGGATGGTCACCCATCCACGGACAGACTTCGACTAGTGTTGCTTAACCTTGAAGATCGACCTGTGCGGGTAAATGTTGCAAATATCATATATTAGAAAAACCGGCCAAGTGCGTGTCGGGCCACGCACAGTGTAGGGTTCCGTAGTAGCCCGTTATCACAATGTTAATATTTCGTAAATGGAGCATTAAATCGAAAAATTATTTTAGTAACCCCCAAGTAATTTTAGAAAACCTATTCAACGATACCCCACACGATGGGGTAGACGACGAAAAAAATATTCATTTCCACTTCACATGTAGGGGAGCTACCCTAAAAAAAAATATTTTTCAAAATTTTATTTTACTACTTTGTCGGCGTGATTGATATACATATTGGTACCAAATTTCAGCTTTCTAGTGCTAACGGTCACAGAGATTAAGCGAGGACAGACAGACGGACGGACAGACAGACATGGCGAAACGATAAGGGTTCCTAGTTGACTACAGAACCCTAATACAATAGAATACACATTTATTTTTAAATTTTTGGTTAAGTTAAGCTTATTTCTCATCATCATCATCATCATTTCAGGCAAAAGACGTCCACTGCTGGACATAGGCCTCCCCCAAGTTGGGGAGGGTTTGCCATAATCGCCACGCTTGGCAGGCGGGTTGGCAATCGCAGGAATGCATGGTTGGGATCGTGGTGGAATGCATAGAGAACGCTGCTGCCCATTCTCCGGTACGACCCTTAGTCGCCTTTTACGACACCCACGGGAAGTATGGGGTAATAGTTTATTTCTACTTCATCATAATAGGTGCATTAAAACAGCCATATTTCCAACATTTATATTAACACTCATTTACGTTTAACCAAAAGTCAGATTCATTAATCCAGAGCAATTCAGGCAATTCTTTTCCCTGACAAAAACTCAGTATAAATAATTGGAGCTATCTTTACAGTATACACGAATGGTTCCCTTTATGTCGAGTCCCTTTACGTCGAGTTTGTTGTTTTACCGTTACGTCAAGTTTGGTTAATATATCGTCAGGTCAGAATATAAATTAAAAGCCAGTATCATTAAAATGTTGTTATTATTTAAAATGTTGTTGTAATACACTACGATTAAGTAATTCAAATAGGTAACAAGGACAGAAGATACATTTTAGTTTAGTCCTGTCAAATTAATCAGCGCCTGACACTACTCCGTACAAGTTTAGACGTGATTAAAAACATGCCTACTAAAATTAAGTTAATTAAAAAATCATCCGTAAACACTTCTGCGCACCAAAGTAGTTTGACCCGTTAATTTACATAATTTAGTTGAGTAAATTATTAATCATATAATTTAATTTATTTGAGGGGGTCGTGGCTAAGTAATAACAGCCGCACAGGTCGATCGATCAGGTTAAGCTACGCTTGCCACGGTGGCTCCGTGGATGGGTGACCATCTTTACATAACGAGATCCCTCCGTGGCTCGGAAAGCACGTTAAGCCGATTGGTCCCAGCTGTCATTTTTTGATGTTTGACAATCGTTACGGGTCGTCAGAAGCCCGAAAGTCTGACAACCAGTCTTACCAAGGGTATGATTTGTGTTAACTGGGTTGAGGAGGTCAGATAGGCACTCCGTGTAAAATACTGGTATTCTGCTGCATCCGGTTAGACTAGAAGCCGACCCCAACATAGTTGGGAAAAGGCTAGGAAGATGGTTTGAATTGACATAATTTACTTAGTGACGCCTATTTCTTGGAAGTACATCAGTTACACGTTCTAAACGACTTGGATGTTGCTTTACAAGCAGTTTTTAAGAAGAAATCTTGTAACTTAGACCAAACAGTATTGTTGTACCTGTATTACATTTTATGTTTACGATTGTGTCCGGGCGCGGCCGTCCGAAGATGCATAGTTATGTTACTACTATCTGAACGCTCCGAGGAAAATCCTGAAGTTTTGCTGCAAAATACTTTTTTTATTCTCCTAGTAAATGTACTTTCGTCTTCTTGGGAACATTTTCGACATAGCGTGATTTGTTGTGGCGTAATATAAGACCCCAATGACTTAATATTTGACTTTCGGACCGTTTTGTTTGTTTTTATTTTCAGGAATGATGACGTACTTATATCGTTGTTTAAAATTTACAAACTCGTTTCTTATGGTGTTGGTTTGAAAGTAACATTGTGATATACGGTTGTTATACATTGTTACTATATGGTTATATTCTTCATCAGTTCTTCATCACCTTTGTGCGAATATAAGAATTCATAAATGTCCCAAATTGCAAACACGCAATGAGCAAGTGTGGTATCAATGATAAATGATTATATTTCTGTAAGTAGGTTTACACAAACACTTTTACGGTACAACACGTCAGTCATATTTTATCCGGCTATTCTGAGTAGAAGCTGAAACAAACGCAGAGGTCACAGTTTCTTTGAAGTCGAGACTTAATCTTGGTCAGATCATGTGAAGACCATGTAGATTTGTAGCGGTATATACAACGCCACATGCGAACAACGCGTCATACTGACGTAATGCAAAATCCTGCATCTCGCAAGCAGAGTTTACCGCGCAACTAGCATAGAAACAACGGCAACGGCCCGACATGAATCATCGGGCAGCCAGAACAACACCCGTTTGGTCGGAGGATTCTCCCTTTTCTATAGAGTATGAGTCACCCTGTTCCTCATACCTCTATTTATTAGTGTCTGAAACGATCTTTCAAGGAAAGAACCACTCAGATTTGAGTGGACATGTCCAGTCAGTGTAAGCATTTGTCAATGCTCGTTTTTTCTTTTCACGAGAAGAGGTCTTTGTCCAGTACCAAACAAATGCAGTCTGCTACAATACTATATGATACCGACCAATAAACTGCAACCATATCTCACGCCGACACACAATACCTCCCGCGACACAAATAGGTGCCATAACTCGCTGTTCCACTAATTAATTCACATATCTTTCGGCAGCTTCACACCACTGCCACAATTAACACCACAGACTGACAGCGCCATGACAGTAATATATCACGCGAGACTATTCATTAATTTATTATCTACGTAGGAATGAGGGAGGAACTATTTTCGTAACGTGTAGATTAAATTAATAACATAACATCATGTATAATGATTCTGATTCTATGAAGGTGTAGGCAGAAGAATAAAGCAGAGGCGATCCGTTTATCATTGCCTGGCACAAATACAGACTCCGGGCTGGTACTGAAAAAATCCTAATGGAAAAACCTAATAACACCTGAGGATCGGACCCAGTGCCCCATGTTCAGCAGTCACGCTTTCGAATACTATACAAACGAGAAGACATTATCGTCTGCCTGTCTACTTTAGCCTTTCCCAACTGTGTTTGGCTCGGCTTCCACTCTAACTGGATCTAGCTGAAGAATTTGTTATTGTTTGTTTGTAAAATACTGATGTTTCTCTGGTAACACGTTACCTCTTGGTAAGACTTGTTGCCCCGTAATGACTGTCAAAGATCTGCAAATGGCAGTCGGGATTAACGGCTTAACGTGCTTTTCGAGGCACGGATGGACCTCGGATGTAGTGGATGGTCACTCCTCCACGGGTGGAACTCGGCAAGCGCAGCTTAAGCTGGTAAAATCAAGGGTTTAGGCGAATCACACACTACAACGCGGCACGCGACGGGGCGCAGATAACGCGTCTCGCGCGTGATTTTTTGCAAACAAATTTAAAAAACTGGCCAAGTTCGAGTCGGACTCGCACACGAAGGGTTCCGTACCACAAGGCAAAAACGCCCCCCTTAAATATTTATTTTATTTTAATTTAATATTTATTATTAAAGTTAAAATACAACTGAGTATTTTGTGAATATTTCAAGTGCCTACCTGTTGCCATTTTTGATATCGAGCAAAAAAGGGCAAAAAAATCGCGTTTGTTGTATGGGAGCCCCCCTTAAATATTTATTTTATTTTGTTTTTAGTATTTGCTGTTATAGCGGCAACAAAAATACATACTTTGTGAAAATTTCAACAGTCCACCTATCGCGGTTCTTGAGATACAGCCTGGTGACAGACAGACGGATAGACGGCCAGACGGACAGACGGACAGACAGCGAAGTCTTAGTAATAGGGTTCCGTTTTGACCCTTTGGGTACGGAACCCTAATAAAAAGCGTTGTAGTGTGTGATCCGCCTAAATGTTCGATCGACCCGTGTGGCTGTTATTATTTAGCCATGAGCCCCCCAAAATAAGACTAAGGAGCAGATGACTCAATAAATAAATGACCCAAGGCAGCCTGAATAAATATCTTGGGGCAACCAACCAAATTATTATCAGATTTTGTGAGATCAAAATTGCTTTATAATGGCGTTAAGTGATTTAGCACTAAGTCGTATTTTATTGAGAAGTTTATTATTGGTTTAACGAAATGTTTTTGAAGCCGGCAAGAAAATGTGAGGAAGTCATGAATTTCTGATGACTGTATTATGTTTTATTATATAGCGTTTCGAACCCAAAGGGTGGAAACTAACGTCGCGTTTCTGTATTTAATTGTTTGATGTTAGTTAAACTGTGACTTTCTAATAACGTTTGCAGGGCTTCGTGGCCAGAGATCGCACAAGGCAGGAAGGTTTGGAAAGAAAAAGGGAAGGCCCTTGTTTAGCAGTGGGACAAAATATAAGCTAATAAAAAAAAAACTGTCATACACCTTTTCGACCAATTCCGGAACCCTCACCGTGCAACGCCTGTAAGGCACATCCCTGGGGAGACTGTAAAGGGGCCTCCCCTGAGCCTCGCTATGCACGGCAGCACGTGAGCACTGTGCCACCGTCTTCCCTGGGGTCACTTGGTGGGCGGACAGAGTCCCCATTCTGTGCGCCCGCAACCCCAAAGGTCCACCTACCTTATTTGGTAAGCGGAACTGTCATATACCTAATTACTCTTCACGAATATTCTATGTTCTCGTTACTCAAGCAAAGTTCAACAAATAACAATTATTTAACTACACTTACGAAACAAACATAGCGTTATTTTGGTACAGATACATTAATTAAATGGAACAGACATTCTCATTTGTGAGGACTTGAGGAGTGAACACAGATATCCAATAGGTACGGACTTCGAAGCGAGTTTGCAACAAATTGGAGAGTGCTCTGTATGTGTCAAGTAGCCAGCCTGTTCACAGCCATTCGAGATTTTTCTCCTCAACATTATCTTAATGATGTCTCTTAATTTTCTGTTTTTATATTTTTGTTTTGGTTGTCACCATAGTTATTACATTTCATTGTTTTTTTTTTGTAACTCTCGTAAAAGTTTTCATCGATAGGAAATTTTTGGTAATTTTTTTGTGTAAAGGTGTAATTTAAAATTTCTGTCTTGTTCAAAATCCAGAAATCCAGCAATATAATATTACATATTTGTTAGTCTAAGCTATCCCACTCCTAGGCAACGTCCTCCCACCATTCCGTCCATCTTTCGCGAGCCCGCATGTCCTCCTTTCAGCTTTGACGAAACCTATCCAGCTTATACCGCCACCTCCTACCTGGTCTGCCGCGACACCGCCACACTGTTTTAGTTCTGTGCAATTTGAGCCCACAGCTTGTCCGGCATGTGGCCGACATCCCATTTAAGTTGGGCAGCCTGTTTTTAGTAGTTGAATTTATTCATTAACTTCCTAAATTCATGTATTAAATTGTTCTACTTTTAAGTATCCGTGTTACCTGCTAGGTATCACATCAGGCGTCTGATATTCGACAATATCAGTATTAAAGGATCCCACAATTCAACCCAAAAGTCTAAATAAAGCGCAAACGGCATAAATTAATAGGTTTATTGTATATTCTTGCCAGTTTATTCGGAGTACTTTCTCTAATACCACAGATTCCAGCCTTTGGGGACGCAAGCCCTAAGCTCCTTTGATTACACTCATACACATTCACAGTGATTTTGAGCGAAGAGCAAAATTGAACCTTATGAATATATTTTTTTATATGATGACAAATTTTTTTTTTTTTAAATATAATGTTCGTTTTAACTATGACTTGCGGCGTTTTTCCTCTGTGATAATGATTCTATTTTAGGAATTGTTTCTACTACTAATTTAACGTGAACTATTCGTTCTAGGAATTATTAATATTTAGAGCAGCCGTAACAACGCCCAGTGTTCTATTATGTGCTAATTACAAAATTCCTGAAATAATAAACCAACCAAATAATTAATTCAAAGTGCGGTTTCGCATGATTCTAAATTAATTAGAATGAAATTAGTTAAATTACAGCAATAACTAAAGGCCGGAATTAGTGCCTGTTACATTTAATTATTTAGTGTATTTAACCAAATAATTGAAAATGTTTGATGATCAATTGGTATTTGCTAGATTCAAAACTTTTTCATGATACTTGTTTCAGGCAATGAGAGGTTTTTCTTTTGAGTATTAAAAAAAAAACATAGTTTCCAAGAACCCTGAAGACGGCGTTGAACTGACTACGTTACTAGGTGCCAAAGTCAAAACGCTTGGAAAAAAAACGTTGCGTCACGTCATATACGCTCGTTGAGTGACAGTTTCGTTTGCTTTCATTTTACGATCTCAAAATTACATCCAAGTGAATTAATAAAAAAATTATGTGACGTTCCGTTCCTTGCAGTAACTTGAGCCCACAAGTTCAGCGCCATCTATCCAGCGACTAGGGAAGCGTTAAAAAAAAAGAAAAAGAAAATTACTTATTGTTATTCGTTTTTTCATTCTTCTAAACAATGGAGCTGTTATTTGGAATATGTTGAAATCACCGCGAATCGCTGTATCTACAAACTTTTTTTGGTCGTCAAATGCAAAAATCGATATTTCAAAAATGCACACCAAAATCTGCATACAATACCAATAGCAGCAAACCAATACTGGGTGCCATAAGAATATTTGTCCCACAAAATTTATTAGCTCCGGGAACAGTTATTGTCTATTCGGGCGCCGAGTGACTTTATCATACATTCACACGCACGTTTGACTTACGTCGTAAGTTTGATTTAATATTTAAACGATGCGAAATGGAGTTTGATTCTCAAAATGGGGGAATTTTCGCAAAAGGGTTGGAATTTTCGCAAAAGTATTGGAATTTTCGCAAAGTTAGATCACGTATGACACGTTACGTCGAAGCCACTCTCCTCCTAACTTTATCGAGATTGGATTGGTATTGATTGTCGCTCTTAATAACGTTGCATTTCGCACAGCAAGCGTGTTTTGTTTTTATACGTCTGGGTTTAAGCTTTGAGAATAAAAGCAGCAGTGATTGCAATTAAAGGATGTTCATTTTTTAACAGGAGATTAAGGTAGAATATATTCTATATTTTTAACTCCCACAATGCAAGCTTGGCTTAGTTTGGGAGTTGATAATCATCTATTATATGCTGCTGTACAACCATCATGCGTTGTATTTTATAAGTTGTTTGTTGTATTTTGAGAGCGAAATAAATTATTTGTTATTCTTTATTTTATAAGGAATTAAAAAGTAGGTATGTGCCAATTTTTAAACCTTGTTAACATATAGGGTTACTGACGTAATGATTGGGTGTTACAAATTTATTTATTTGTGACACGTAGTTATAATTGTGGTCTATGATGTGGATGTGGTAGTTATAATGTAAATTATAAGAACTCTTTGAATCACACCATCATCAGCGTACAGCAGTCCACTGCTGGTCATATGAGGCATATGACCAGCAGTGGACTGCTGTACGCTGATGATGGTGTGATTCAACTTCCTTTTCCATGTCATTTGACTCGATTTTCGGCAACTGTTATCCAGCTGCTGCCAGCCATGCACCCTACGAAGATCGTTACTCTACCTAGCCTGAGGTCGTCCTACCTTACGTTTGCCGAAAACACACGTTTTATGTGTTTCAAATGAATCTTATAATGCGATTTGTTGAAACTGCGTTACCCGTTGGGCTAGGTGAGCTACTGGACGCGACACGTCGCGACGCGACGTGATGCGACGTAATGCGACCAATAAATCACGCGACTCGTGTCCTATTTTGTAGTCCTTCGTGAGCGACAAACGTGGCAATCTCAGTTCATTATTGTATACTGCGTATGTTTACTCGAAAATTCATATTTTAGATACTTAGCCTTACAAAAACTTCGTAAACAAACAAGGAAGAATGAAATAAGTTTGGAGAGTTTCATCATTTATATCCGGAAGTGCGGATTTTTTTTTTAAATTTAATAATTGGTACTCCTTTTTATTAATCTGTACTTTTTATTTACTCTCTCTGAAATCAAATATACTCTACTTCTTTTAGAAAAAGTCTACTTCACACTGCGTCGTGTTTCGTCGCACACTGATTAGGGCGACAACGTAGGCCACAAGTAGATACATAATAACGACTATTTGATATTTTCGCGTCGCGTCGCATTACCGCATTTGTCGTTCACCTAGAACAACAGGTTAAAAAATTTACATTCATGGAAAAAGCATGTCTGAGTAAAAAACATTTATTATTTTATCTTTATCCTGTGTCATTTGCGCAGTAAAAATTCTAAGATGTGATGGGAAACATGAAAGCTAAAGGTGTTTGTATACGCGAAATTTAAGAAAATGGAACGAGAAGGTATTATTTTTCAAGTCTTGTTCCTAATATAGGTATTGTTTGAAAATAAATAGAAGGGGTTTTTTTAGCTCTTGTAAAATTACAGTTGTTGGTCTTTTCAAAGAAAGTAAACAAGTAGTATTTTCTTAGAAAGTGTGCCAATTGCGAACACCGACTTACATATGACTGACTTTCAAAGAGCGTTCATTGCTCAAAAAAAGTGCATGAGTGCAATTTGTGGACTTAAGCCCGACGACTCATGTCGACCAATATTTAAAAGACTTGGTTTGTTACCGTTACCATCGCTTTACATTTACGAAATATGTGTGTTTGTTATGAAAAATAAGCAACTATTTAAGACTGCAAATGATGTCAATCCTCGGAACCGACGAGATCCATATAAACTAGTGTTAAATGATTTGCCTAGACTGTCTAAATACAATAGTAACTGCTTGGCAATGTGTGTGTGCATTTATAATAAAATACCAAGGCATTTCAAAGCTTTAAATACAAAATTATTTAAAACTAGCTGCGCCCCGCGGTTTCACCCGCGTAAATGTCGATCCCGTAGGAATATCGGGATAAAAAGTAGCCTATATGTTAATCCAGGCTGTCAGCTACCTCCATACCAAATTTTATCCAAATTGGTCCAGCCGTTTGAGCGTGAAGAAGTAACAAACATATAAACACACATAGACACCCCCACACACACTCACACACACACTCACAAACTTTCGGCTTTATAATATTAGTGTGATTAAATTTCATAAATGTTTACTCGAGTGTAGTTTTTATAGTTTAAAAGAATTTATAGATAAAAAATGTTGATGTTTTTTTTTAAAAAACGTTTGTTGTTGTTTAACTTGTCTTTTAAATTTTGCATGCTATGTTTTATCCTAGCTAAACATGCTTGTGCCTCAATTTGTATTTAACACCCTTGAATACCATGTTTTACGCAAATTATTATTCTATTCTATGTATTTCGTGAGGAAAACTAAGTAAAGACTCACCAAGAAAAATGGTGAAGGGTATGTATTACGTACAAATAATAGGCACAGTAGCCCGCGCGTAGGTGGAAACAAAATTAGAATAGGCTGGCCTCAGACCAAATAAAAACCAAGATAGAGGGGCTGTCAACAGTAAAGTGAAGCCGGTTTCATAAACATGTGTGCACATAGTGAGGTGTAGTTTGATTGTAAATGGTTGTAGATGTGTGCATGTGAGCGTGTATGCACAGAGCGAAGGTGTAGTTTTTGCATGCTTCACTGTATTGTTTGCAGCGCTATGTCTTGACTTTTTATTTGGTCTGACAGGCTGGTCTCTTATTCTGTTGAAACTCAGAACTAAGATAGGTTAGCTCTTGGTTACATGGTTAAGTGTTACCACAGACGGTTGATTGTATGAAGACTGAGAAAAAAAACTGAAGACTGTATGAACACGATCTTTAAGTTATCGTGTCACAGAGAACCCGGTAGGTCCATACTAAGCATTTGTTTATCTCTCTTTTATAAAATTCGCTCATTTCTTGCTGGGTTTCAGTCTTCCAGGTTTGTTATTTATTTCTATTTACAGAGTATATAATACTAGTTTGTTGGTTTTGTTTTAACTTTTCATGGAGTTAATTTTAATGCTTGTTTAAATGAGATTCTATTTCACATTTGGGGTCATATGTTTTCTCAAATTATTAATTTATCAAACATCACAAAACGAGATCCATTTTTGGACCAAGTTAGTCAACAGACTTAAAAAAATTAAAAAATGGCCTTATATTACGAAATCCCTAAATACACATCTATAGCATGTTTCAACAAGTCAGTACCGGTCGTCACTTTGCGTCCCGCCCCGGTTCGTCCCCCAGAAATGAAGTTAGCACTGCCAGTATTTCAATTTAAATGCTATACCTAATTCCGCACCCCTTACACAGAACAGATAGGCACAGAAGGTTAGCTTCATACAACGAGCGATAACACTCGCACACAGACACAGTTCAAGTACAGTGAGTGCCAGCGCACTCGCGACTATCATTTGTTTGACATCGCCCGCACCGTACGTATGTTCTTGCCTAAAGTATCAAATGAAAATGTAAACAAATCCTGTTCAGGTTAAATTCATACGCAATCACTTACGAAAGGGAATAGAGAACACATTCATCTGTATTTAGAAGGCTTCAACTTTGTAGGTATATCTCACCACTATTTCCGACAGTTATTGCGGTTTAATAACCTTATTTTTTTTTTTTTATTTAAATTTGAATTAATTTATTATCAAATGAAAACTAAAAAAAAAAATTGAATTTCCGGTTTATGTATTCATCATCTGCCTAGCCTTTTTCCCAACTATGTTGGGGTCGGCTTCCAGTCTAACCGGATTCAGCTGAATACCAGTATTTTACATGGAGCGACTGCCTATCTGACCTCCACAACCCAGTTACTGGGTAATACGATACCCCTTGGTAAGACTGGTTGTCAGACTTTCGGGCTTCTGACTACCCGTAACGACTGTCAAAGATCCACAAATGACAGCCGGGACCAACGGCTTAACGTGCTTTCCGAGGCACGGAGGGGTCACGGAATGTAAAGATGGTCACCCATCCACAGACCAACCGCGGCAAGCGTAGCTTAACCTGATCAATCGACCTGTGCGGCTGTTATTATTTAGCCACAGGCCCCCCGGTTTATGTATTAAAATGATTAAATCAAAGTACCCGATTTTTAAGTGCTTCTACAAATTGGCATCCACATGTACAGTCACGAGCTAAGTAAGTATACACTTGGCTTTATTCAAAGGCGATTTTCTCCTTTATTTTTTAACGAAATTTTATATTATAAGGAACAAAGTATTTTCGAACCCATAGGTTTATACGTACGTTTTCTGATCTATTCGTTTACATTACCATCAGATCAAAATCAAAAGTCATTTATTCAAATTAGGCGGAGAATCAGCACTTTTCGAACGTCAAAATTACAAAAGACAGTCCCAAAACGCCCAAAACGCCCGCCCTTCACCTTCAGATATATTTGAAACAAACTACACGTCTATGTGTATTGTAAAATTAATGAATAATAGACACTAGCTTTTAAAGCAAGCCATTGGACATAAATACACTGTAATGTTTTGCATGTCAAAATGTCTGACTATGTATTAGAACTTAATTACTGACTTTAAGACCAATACATATTCCAAATAAATGGTTATGATTATGTGTGTGTGCGCTGTTTTCGCTTGTTGTATGAAGCCGGCCTTCTGAACCTATCTATTGTGTGCCGTCGGATGGATGCGTGAGATGAAACCTGACGTCTGGTTACATATATACAGGTCTGGTAAACTATAGGTAGATCTGGTGGACCCAAGTCTGGCAATTTCGTTAGTGTGTTTTGACTGGGCTATTTAAGGGGTAGGTGATTCTGATTTGCTGTGAAAAGTTGGTTTTAGAGCTTTAGTATGAGATAAAAAATATCTGTTTCTTTGTCTAAACTCTAAGTAGAGCAAATCAGTAGTGCTTTATTCGAAGTGTTTTATTTTGCCCTTTTAGTGTGCATAAAACTGAATATAAATTTCTATCAATAAAGTTTTATGGCAATATTTCTATGTAACTATTAAACGGCTTTTACTCCTATTTTAATCCTACTAATATTACAAACGCGAAAGTTTGTGAGGATGGATGGATGGATGGATGTGATTGTTACTTTTTCACACAAAAAATAACCGAACGGATTTGAATGAATTTTGGCACACAAATAGTTTATAACCAGGATTAAAACATAGGATACTCTTTATCCCGATATTCCCACGGAATCGAAACATAAGTGGTTGAAGCCGCGGGGGCGCTGCTAGTAGTAAGTAAGTAAGTTATTACGGCCCCTTTCTGTTATTATCTTACCTAAAATACTCCCAATTTAAACTGATAGTTTTTACACCAATTTAAAATAGAGGAGCTCAGACAATTTGATTTGGAGCCGAAAGTGTCTCGGCACTCTTCGTAATTTGTCGGCGGTATTTATTTAAATTGATGCTAATAAAATGTATTACAAAGCGTTCTTATCACTGGGCCGGCCTTCAGACTCTGTACCTGCGCGGCAATGTAAGTTATAGATGTAGGTACAATTAAATGGATGGCTTTATTGTGAGATATTTCAAGTCTCTTTTAAATTTATTGTAACAGTTTTTTTTATCTATAAATGCATCCTTAAACCTGTATTGACATATGGTATAGTCCTCTGGGGATCGGCAAGCCACTCAGATATTGAGATACTACAGCGCTTCCAAAATAAGGCTTTAAAAACCTTTAGTGGTGCACCTTGGTTCACAAAAAACAACGAAATACATTACCTACACATCCCAATTATCAAGGAGGTTGTAGAAAGGTCCTACAAGAATTATAAGGAAAGACTCCAACGTCATATAAATGAACTCGCTGTGACACTTCTAAAGTCCTCGGACTCTAACTACAGACTTAAAAGAGAACAAATTGCGTCAATCTAACCAACACTGATAAATCTAATAACGAGATGACGCATCGTTGGTTGTGAACAATCACCAAATGAAGAAACAACAAATCCGATTAAAACTCAAGTGCTGATTGCAGATCGAAAAAAAAGATAAACGCAGATCCACAATCGTGATACCGCGTCAATGATTGACGAAACCCCATGATTTATCAAAGCAAATTGTATAAAAACAAGTCCGTTTGATCTATACGTTGTTTATAAATCAAAGCAGAACGCGTATTTTTATGTCGCATCCTAGAAAGGGTCGCCGCGTAAAATATGATCGGTTAAATCCTGACACAAGGAATATATGCGTTCCTCCTGACGGACAATAAAACAAAATGTATCTATTCATAGCTATTTTCTGTATTATCTAAAGAGCTTTTAGATATATCTACAGAAAGATGTTTTTACTTAAGGAAAATACACTTAAAAGATTTGAAAAGAACTTCGATTCGTTGTCATGTTTTGTATTTTATTTTTCAAAGAATATTTGCAAGGTAAATGGTTTGGTTAGATAAAAACGCTTTTGAGGACGCAAAACATAGTCTGGTGCCCAATAATGTCTTTCCTTTTAACAGTGCATAAAGCCATGGAAAGTAATTGTTAAACAAATTGTCTAACTTTAATTATCTATAATGGGTGTAAAAAGACACTTGACAAAGCCGAGAGTCACTTGTACAGACACCAGTACATCAAGCTACCCAAAACTGTCAAATTTTCCTAATCAACTCTGAACCTTATGTTTTAGCAATAAAGTTGAAAATCTATCACGTAAATTTGACAGATTGTAGTAGCTTGATGTGCTGGCGTCTGTACATCCCATCATTGTAATATTTTTTTTGTACTGGACCATACCTGGGAACCTTCTGGTTATGGAGATATTGAAGGTCAAAGTTCCAACTTTTACTGACGTTGTTTTACAAAAACAAGTTTTTAATGTTATAAACCCCCACGACTCCTGTACCGTTGCAAGCACCCATAAGCACAATGTTTTGCGTGCGGTACATTGCGCACTACTGCAAACAGCAAATATTCACAATAAAAACTTTTTAACAAAAAAAAACCGACTTCCAAAAAAAAACACTACAAAGTGAAAAATAACTTTAATTTCGGAAGTCGGTTTTTTTTTGTTAAAAAGTTTTTATTTCTCGCTTTTTAGTGGGTTTGTTTATCATGTATCTAAGGTAAAATAGCCTAATGTCAACTTGCCCATCGCCTTTTACAAAATATTGCTTTTCCCGATGCAGGAATGTTAATTGTTAAGGAGTTCTCCTGGTATTCCACCATCAGCTCTATTTCACCATTCGCATTGTGACGAGCATAAAGTGCTTAACAATCATATTAAAGTAACCGAATCGCAACCCGTGAAATAATTATTATTGAGTAGTTCCGGTGGCCATCTGTGGTCTTCTTCATCAGTTCGTCGTTTCAGCCGATAGACGTCCACTGCTGGACATAGGCCTCCCTCAAATTTGGGAGGGTTTGCCATAATCGCCACGCTTGGCAGGCGGGTTGGCGATCGCAGTATGTATGATGGTGGAATACATAGAGAACGCTGCTGCCCATTCTCCGGTACGACCCTTAGTCGCCTTTTACGACACCCACGGGAAGTAAGGGGTGGTGGTATTCTTTAAGTCCGGCACCACACAGACCAGAGTCTTCATCAGTTCCACTTCACCAAATGGTGGTTTCCGAGAGCAAATGCACGAGTTACTATAAAAAATACCCAAATCGCTATAGGTGTGCCTATAATATTTGAGGAGTTCCCTCAATTCCTCATGGGTCCCATCATCAGAACTGGATTTTGAAAAAAATGGGACCAATCTGGAAGTATATCCTATTGAATAAAAAAAGAATTTTCCAAATCGGCTTATAAATGACCGCGTACTGAGGTAACAAACATAAAAAAAAAAATTAAAAAAAAGACATACAGCCGAATTGAGAACCTCCTCCTTTTTTTGAAGTCAGTTAAAAACTAAAAGTCGTTTCCCAGCAATATTATTTCTAAGATAAGATAAGATAATTATATTTGTCAAAACATGCGTATACATGCAAATTAAGCATGCAGGATGTCACAATATTAATATTTCGTACGTAGGTACATGTTTCACCGTAAGGCGTACAAAGGACCATGGGCACCTTTGAATGAACACTGGGCCCACTTTTCAAAGTTGTGCAACAGTGATGAAACCTGTGTCATATGACAGCTCTTGGCGTGTACTTTATTTCATTTTATGGCAGCTAAGTTCAAATCCAGCGCGAAAATGGTTATTTTTTGCGTTTTTTTTAAATGTTCAACATTGTTCAACAGTGATGAATTATATGCCATATGAAAGCTCTTGAAGTGTACTTTATTTCATTCTATGGCAGCTAAGTTCAGCGCGAAAACGGTTTTTATGCGTTTTTGAATACGTCATTTTGGGCCCACTTTTTGGACATTGTTCAACAGTGATGAATTATGTGTCATATGAAAGCTCTTGAAGTGTACTTTATTTCATTCTATGGCAGCTAAGTTCAAATCCAGCGCTAGAATGGTTCTTTTTGCGTTTTAAAAACAAAAATATATTACACCAATAGGTATGTACGTACTTCAATCAACGCATTCTGCTGAACATATTCCGCATACTGTGGACTAATCGCAGGTAGATCATCATCTAAAACATGGGTACTTGTCCGCAAAACACGCGTGTGCAAACACATAAAACAGCAATCTAGCTGCCATTGCAAATAGTCCAATTCAATTAGGGGCTGATTTTTCAATCAACGGATAATTTTTATCCGTGGAATATAGTTGACATCTGGCAGTTTTTGTATAATATAATATAATTAAATTCATCATTGTTGAACAATGATGAACATTTTTAAAAAACGCATAAAAAACCATTCTCGCGCTGGATTTGAACTTAGCTGCCATAGAATGAAATAAAGTACATTTCAAGAGCTTTCATATGACACATAATTCATCACTGTTGAACAATGTCGAAAAAGTGGGCCCAAAATGACGCATTCAAAAACGCATAAAAAACCGTTTTCGCGCTGAACTTAGCTGCCATAGAATGAAATAAAGTACACTTCAAGAGCTTTCATATGGCATATAATTCATCACTGTTGAACAATGTTGAACATTAAAAAAAAACGCAAAAAATAACCATTTTCGCGCTGGATTTGAACTTAGCTGCCATAAAATGAAATAAAGTACACTTCAAGAGCTTTCATATGGCATATAATTCATCACTGTTGAACAATGTTAAACATTTTTTAAAAACGCAAAAAATAACCATTTTCGCGCTGGATTTGAACTTAGCTGCCATAGAATGAAATAAAGTACACTTCAAGAGCTTTCATATGACATATAATTCATCACTGTTGAACAATGTTGAAAAAGTGAGCCCAAAATGACGCATGGTCCTTTATAGTAATTACAAAAAAAAAAGTAAATTACAAAATAAAAACTAAATCACTAAAGGCACTTCAATCCAAGTACAAAATAATAATAAACATTGATAAGTCGGTAAAATAAATTAATCATAAAATGTCACAATATTTAAGTACTAATAAAATAAAATGAAAAATGTCAAATAGAGTCATTAAAAAAAATCATTTATATTATAATAACACTTGTCTGTTAATTTTATACAATATTACTTAGTTTGATGTACAGTAATTGACGGCTATGTGTGTTGGTCTTTTTACACCCTGTATATTTTAATCAAAATTGTTATTTTCGACAAGTGTATGAAAGGGCTATGTCACCGAAAATCGACGTAGGGTGTCAATTTGCCTAAAGATTTGTAGATCACTTGGCGCCAGCTCGGCTTAGAAATCAATCAACAATGATATCGACGATGTCAGTAGGTAATTTAGTTTGAAAATGAAAGCGTAACTGAGCGTATGATTACCTGCTCCGTAAGACTTGGGAATCGAAAATACCGTATCTGTGTTACATATCTATTGAAAATACATAACATGAGTATTCTGAGCAAGAACTTCAGGTTTCAGCTGAATTTGGCTAGATTAAAAAAAACCGTCACTGCTTAATAACGATTTATAGAAATGATTTCATGATCATAAAACATGTCTAAGTTGCTCTAATCTACATACATATAAATAAATAAGATTGAAGTTATTGTTCGTAATATCAAAATAAACGCTTGTTACTAAAAGCATAAATTATGAATGTACTCTACTCCCTACGGTACCTACTTTTTTGTCTGTCTCTTCGTTCTGGCTAATCTCCGAAACGGCTGTACCGATTTTGACGGGACAGGTCTTGCAGACAGATAATTTTACAGGGAGTAACTAAGGCTAAAAATAATAAGTGTTCAGCAAAAAAAATCCTTGAAATCCAGTTTGTTTTCCGACTTAAGGCTCCTACAAACAGGTGCGACACGCGATATAATCGCGCGCGACAATAAAGGCACCGCAAGTCGCGCAACGAGCGGTGCCTTTGTGTCGCGCGCGCGCTGTTTGAAGAAGCCTTTACACGCGAACGAAGTCGCGAGCACAACTAGTAAAATATAAAACCTGGTTTTGACAATAGTTTTGTTAGTAGCTTGTCTTTTTATTAGATTTCAGGCTTTGGAACGACTGCAAACAGTACAGTTGGAAACGAAATAATAATTAAAATAATTAATAATAATAATTATAATTAAATTGTCGCTGAAAACCAGCGCTGGGGCTCTGTCTTGTATAGGGTTTTAGGATTACGCTGAGCGATAGCCGTTTTGGGTAGATGTGACGCTTACTTTCTCCCAAATTGTTAATTTGTTAGTGTTTTTATTTTTATGCGTCATGTTTGCCGCAAATAAACGTCTTTCTTTCTTTCTTTCAATTAATTAAAGACGTCCTCGACGACCATTACATTAAAACGGCTTACTGGCACAAAAATACAAAACCCACTCTCACAATCCACTCACGCCTACCTACTCTTTTTTTCATTCTGATCCGATTTCAGATAATGAATTTACAATATTCCGTGCACAGAACTATACGGTGTCTGCCAAGACTAGGCTGGCAGAGGAAGCCAAGAGCTTGGCCACACATAGCGACAAACCTCCAATTAAAACTACGTCACGTCCCGATGCCGGTAGAGTTGCCAAATGCAGGCGACCAGGATTTGTTCCCTGCGGCTTATTGTGAAATGTTATGACGGAGACCGTTCGGGGGTAATTGTTTTATAGATTCGGATTTTCGGGGGTGGCGGAAGAATTTCTTTGTTTATCGAGTGTCTTAAAGTCGGTTTTCGTGTGTGTTGGTGGATCGCGTTGTTCTTCGCAAGGGAGTTTGATGGGGTTTCACCAACATTTAGAGCGTTTATTCCGGAAGGTTTGTGTGTATGCTACATGACATCTTGATGTTTTTCCAAGTCGTAAAAACCGTGTATAAAGCATTACTGTAAATCAATGATCGCGATCCAGATTCGCAGCCCTACGGCCGCGTCCTAACGTCGTCGTTGCGCTCTTTTGTAGGTATGAATCAGACGTACTCGCGTGGTCAATCGAGTCGCGTTTATACGTCATAATTCATACAGACGATTACGTTGAACACGCCGCTTTTGGTTAGAACACGGCCTTTTTTTTTACACAGTCAATCTTATTCACTTATCTCTAAAATAAACCTGTTTAGCCAAAATGTCTATCTATTTAGACTTTTTCACCGCCACTGCTCCGACCAACGTGCTAATATGTTGTAGTGCACGACAAATAACAAATCTGTTGCTTTTATAGATACTGCAGTAACTGATGTTCAATTTTTTTATGCAGCTGTTGTTGATATTCAACTTTTGTTTTTAAGCAGCAAGTTGTGTGTGTGTCAATTGTTAAAATGTTTTAATTCATACAAATGATTGCGGTGATCCGCTACCCGCGCGACTGTCGCTTTCGGTTAGGATTCGAGCTTATACAGTCAATTTCATTCGCGTATATCTACCTCTATAATAAACCCGAGTCTGCCCGCCAAACTGTCTACCTAATCAGACTACCAAACAAAGATTGTCTAATAAAATTCACAACGGTTGGCATCACCCATATGGCATCACCACAAATAAAGTAACTGACCGATCAGAATAAAATTAATACGAGATGGAAGCTTCTAAAATGCTAATTGAGTTTAAACAATCCATTTTGCTTCGGTAATGGCGGGTACGGGACGCGAATGAACAAAAAAAGTTCTTTGTATTGATTTCTTAAGCGCCAGAGAGTTTGTCGTAAGTACTTCGTGAAATAGGTCACTACTAAAGTCTCTCTTTGACAAAATAGTGATTTTTGTGCTGAACAATGGTTTTAAGTAGGGATAAGTTTGTTAAAGAGACCGATGAAGTTCTGGAGGACGGCTTGATCTAGTTGGAGACTTACTTCGAATCTTTGGATGTAATTATTTCCATCGTATCCAAGCGACAATAAATTAGAGGCAATGATCAAAAGTCAAGAATAAAAATGTTAAGGAAAACCCAAATTTACGTAGATACTTAAGCACTATCTTTTTTACGCATAATATAAAATCGCCCTCTTATTTCCCGAAAGGATAGGCAGGGGTACATACATACATAATCAGCCTATAATGTTCCCAGTGCTGGGACACGGACCTCCTCTCTGTGAGAGGGAGTCGGCCGTAATCCACCACGCGGGCCCAGTGCGGGTTGGTAGATGTCACATGTCTTCAAATTTTTGATTCCTCACGACGTCTTCCTTCACCGTTTTGAGAGCAGTGGTGAAGAAATAATTTACACAAAGTAAAGCGCCTGTCAGGGTACGAACCTACGACCTACAACTCGTAAGTCGCGGCCGTTACCACTTGGCCACCACTGCTCTCGGCAGAGGTGTACTATACAAAGTTATTTTTAGTATATGCGAAATCTGAATCTGTTCAGAATCGATTCCAATAATTTTTACCCCATGTTATATTTTTTGTCCCAAAAATATTTTAATAAAGTTAAAAGTTGGACACCGAGCAACACTAAGTAGGTTATCCAATCTCCGCGCCGAACGGTTAGGTACCTAGGTACCTCAATGAGCGCAAGATGGCGCGGCGCGGGTGAGCATGTATTTGTACGGACAAACAGGTAACTTAACAAGCTTATAACTTTGTGATTTTTCATGATACAGTTTTGAAATGTTGTACATAATTATGTAGATTCTTTACATTAAAATACTAGACACGTGTTTCGGGTTTCGCATAATTATACTAAAAATAATGTTGTATAATAATATAATTCTGGAAAATATCATACATTTTGACCGCGTAGGTATTTCACTTATGCATGAAACAACGAAGTCGAAGTTGTGGTGATTCCTTTGTCCAGCAGTGGACATCTTTTGGCTGAAATGATGATGATGAAACAGCGGTTTTTTTTATAACCGATGAAAAATTTCTACGCTAAAGGGTCCAGAATCATGTGCTGCATTCATGGTTTACAGTTAGCGTGTCGATGTCCCTGTTATCCTGTATAGTACACTGACTTTTCGTCAGTTATGTTTACGTTCCTTGTAATAAGGAGGCGAGCCTATTGCCATCAACTGGAAACAAATCCAGAGGCTGGAGGGGGCTGCTTCCATAAATTCGATTTTATTTATTTTATTTTATTTGGAAAAAAAAAACAAATTCAATAACAAAAACAGTTTCCACAGATTACTATGCAAATAAATTATATGTACCTAAGTGTAAGAACAATCAAAAATTAACACCGTTAAAGTTTACAGAATTTTATTATTTATAAAACATTATTATTATTTAAATTTCGATGCCAAAATATGTCTTATATAAAATTTGAATTTGGCTAGAAAAAGGTGAAAAATATCTAAATCTTTATTTGCTTTTAATGAAATTATGTCGTTGTACAGACGACATGCTCTTTTAATAAAAGTATTCTTACCATAATTGGTTCGGGAGAAACCAATTTGGAAGAGAGTTCTTTTGCGTTTCTTTTTCTTTCATTGTGTGGACATCCAAAACTTATTTTGCTGAGAAGATAAGGGGAGTACAATTGGCCTCTAATAATTTTGTATAAATAAACTAGATCTCGCTCTGCACGACGTTCCTTCAATTTCTGAAGCCTAGTTGTATGATCAGTTCCAAAGTTAAATCGCCAATTCAAGTGCTTAGTAAATTTATTTTGAAATTTTTGGATTTGTTCAATATAAACTGCATACTGGGGATTCCACGCCGTTGAAGCATATCCAAGAATCGACCTTATAAATAAGGTTAATCAAAATTTTCTTTATCATGTAAAAAGTATCAATGCTAACTTAAGTTTGAAATCCTTACTAAATCTTAGTACATTTGTATTACAAATCCCAACATGCGAAATGCCTTGTTGGTCATAGTGGTAATTTGAGAGTTAAAGATAAGTTTACTATCAAGTTGGACCCCAAGGCATCACCTCGGTCGCTCTATTAAAATGATCATTATTGATCTTATAGTTGTATTTTATAGAGTTCGTCTTTTTAGAAAATGTTTATAATATTGCACTTTTTTACGTTAAGGAACAAACAATTTTTTTTACAGTAATCACACAAGTTGTTAATATCATTTTGTAATTCTACGCAATCTTCTGGTTTAGTAATAGTTTTAAAAATTTTCTTATCATCTGCATAAAAAATAAATTTAGAATGTTTAAATATATTGAATACGTCATTTATGTACAAATTAAATAATAGAGGTCCGAGGTACGAGCCCTGGCGCACGCCAGACGTAACAGGCATAAAGGATGAGCAATACCCCTTCACCGTAACTGCTTGACTGCGTTCCTTTAAATAGAATTCTAGCCATCGAAGTAGATCGCCCTGTATACCGATATACTCAAGTTGTTTAATTAACAGATTATGAGAAATTTTATCAAATACTTTTGAGTAATCGGTATACACGACATCTACCTGGTGACCATTATCCATGGCCGTGGCTATGTAGTCAATATACTCGCAGAGGTATGTTTCAGTTGATTTTTTAGAAACAAATCCATGTTGCTCCGATATTATAAGTGGCTTTAATAAGGGTGGATTATTATCGTTTTGATTTTATTATTTTTATTATCTTTGACATATTTTTTTTATTCTTTTCGTTTGTTATATTTGTATGGTACTGTTTTATTTTACAAAATTTCTACACAATATATATTGTTCCGAAATAAATGACTTATGACTTATGGGTGTTATTAAGTCACAGACGATTCGCTCAAAGAGTCTAGAAATTGGCCGGTAATTTGTAATGTTATGCTTGTCGCCATTCTTAAATATACGTACAATGTAAGAACGTTTCCAAGCCAAGGGCATAGTACCAGATTGCAATAAGGAGTCCAATAGCAGGTATAAGGAAAACGCAATATTTTTGCAACATCTCAGCAGAAACAATGGTGGAATTCCATCAGAGCCACTGCCCTTGTTTACATCAAGAGATTTGATATAATTTACAATGGTATTAAATGGAGTAAAACATTGCTAAGATTTAAAGCATTAGAATAGTCGTCCGACGAAGAAAATGACGACATAGACTCGTCATTGTGTTTTTCGAAAACTGAGTGAAAGTGTACACTAAAAAGGTCACTAATCTCTTTACCATCGGAGGAGGTTACATTTCCTAAGAACAAGTTATCTGACAGAGTATTAGACGACTTTTCAGATTTTACATAGGTCCAAAAGTATTTGCAATTGTTTTTAATATTGTCTTCTGACCTTGCAATAATTGATTCGTAACATTCCATACTGACCCTTTTTACCCTGTCTCTCAGAAGGGCAAAGCTGCAATAATCACTATAATTGCCGTAACGCTTCCATTTTGTATGATACTTAGTTTCCTCTTTGATGATTTTTATCAATGCTGGAGAATACCATATAGGGTACCTATTTTGATTAACAGCTTTTTTACAGGAACCATCTCATTGTCTATTTTATCAATAATATTATGAAACTTTGTTACGGACTCGTTAATATCGTGAACGCTATCTAATATACCATGCCAATCCACCTGAGACAAAGCAATATTGATTTTATCATAATTTGGAAGAAATAGTAGGTTGTATCTACATCGTGGAGAACAAAGGGTTCTAGGTGGAAAAACACAGTAACACTGCCCAACACGGGAATCAAACCCAGGGCCTCATGTTCAGCACCAATAGTAACATTTACATCTATCATTTTTTTTGCTTTAGCAATAAAATAAATATACTTTTTCTTATTTAAATATACTTAGATATTGCTTGTGTTGAAAAATTCTAAACTAAAAAAATCCGGTCAAGTGCGAGTTGAACTAGCGTGGAGAGGATTCCGTACGATGAATATATTATCTACAATATTTTTTTTTAAATCTGACCTAAATGTGTTTGTCGTAACTAAAAATAAACTTATCATTATAATTGAAAACATGTTCTCCCATACATTCCAACAGAAAATGTAAGGTTGTAGGCACAATATTGAGAGATTTACCATGTTGTTTTAAGACCACAGACTTCTCATTTTTCTTCTCGGTTTTCCTGTAATCTGTAGGTGTAGAACTATTTTCAGTATTTTTTTTAAATTTTAGGCTCACTTGTTTCGGAGATAAGGGGGGTGGTGGTCAATTTTCGTCTATTTTCTTAAATAACTTTAATACAATTTACTTTAAAATTATGAAAAAAAAAATTGAGATCCTCACAGTAAGCCCTTACATTTGATATGTCACACGGTACAGATTACGAAGCTTTTCTTTTTAATTTTCTGTTAGCCCTCCAAAAATGACCAATTCAAAATTCATTTATTTACGTTACTCGTCTGTGTTTGGGTCACAGAGATTCATAATCCGATTAAGTTAAAATCCAAATTTCAACTTAATCGGTCCATTAGATTGGGAGTAAATTGGCTGTGACAGACGGACGGACAGACACACGAGTGATCCTATAAGTAAGGGTTACGTTTTTCCGTTTGAGGTACGGAACCCTAAAAAAGAGCGCTTTGTAAGAAATTTTAATAGAAACTCGAAACCTTTCGAGACAAGACTATTTACTTAGAAATTTTAACAAAAAAACTAGAGTCTGTTATTCAATAGCTAAGCAAAGAGTTTGCAACAAAGTAACCAGTGAACCCTATAATGGGTTCACTTTTCCGTTTTCAGGGTTCAGTAGTC
The DNA here is from genome assembly GCA_916614155.1 of Mesoligia furuncula. NCBI lineage: Eukaryota > Metazoa > Arthropoda > Insecta > Lepidoptera > Noctuidae > Mesoligia > Mesoligia furuncula. Next base: position 11,250,340 of record OU744804.1, on the reverse strand, counting down.
CCGAGTGCAAAGTAAAATCTGCGGGGATTTGAGAAAAAAGTAAAATAGAGGTGCGGTATTAGCGAACATCGAGTAGGTATCCGTGTAGTGCTACTTTTAGCAGTATTTTAGTACATAAATCGTCTAATGGGCGTTCGAAAGCTTATTTCGGAGTTTAAAACATTCAGAGTAAGCCACAATGAGTTGTTCGAACGAAATACTAACAACGGACATGAACAAAGTAATAGTGCGCTGCGGTGAAAGCATTTGATTATGCAAAACACATGATTGGCTCCGTCTATCAATGTTACATTTTGTGTTCGCTCGTTTGAAACGGAAAATACCTCGGTTGTTTCATTTGCAGTTTTCTCTTTGTTATTTCTATATTTTTGGCAAAATATTTTTGTCTTCCGGTCCCCTTAAAAATAACATTTTACTGTCATCTGTTACCCTTGTGTAAACTGATACGATTTTTATATCAGAGCCATCGCCAAAACCTTTGTATTAAAAAATTGATGCGACCTTTCTAAAAACGCTTTTTTCGCTATTTTTCTTGTTTTAAATCGTCGCCATTTAAAAATATAGCGCAAGGCTATAAAAGAAAGAGATGGGAATAGTAACGGGTGCGCCAAATTGAATTCATCGTCATTTTTTACCGCCTCTGCGCGGAACAACGTGCTAATGTGTTGTAGTGCCCGACAAATAACAAATATGTTGCGACATGCGTACATCGATGCGGCGCGACTGTGATTAAGTAACTGATATTTTATAGATAGGTACTGTAGTAACTGATATTCAGATTTTTTTATGCTGCTGTTATTGGTTATCAACGAGTTGTGTTTGTCTCAACTGTTAAATTTATGTATGTGTAGCGGTATCTACAACGCCACATGCGAACGACGCGTCATACTGACGTCACGCAAAAATCTGCATCTCGCAAGCAGAGTTTACCGCGCAACTAGCATAGATACAACGGCCCAACATGAATCATCGGGCAGTTGCCCGCCAGACACAACACACACCCTATACAGTTTGAGTGAACTTTACACCCTGTTCCTCATTATATACCTACAATGTTTTAAATCTTATCCTTACACTAATAATAAAGCTGAAGAGTTTCTTTGTTTGAACGCGCTAATCTCTGGAACTACCAGTCTGATTTTTTTTTTGCATTTGATAGCCTAATTCTTGAGGATGGGCTTCTTAATATTACGCTAGGATTCTTAGAAGCAGAGCGAAAACAAAAAAGTTAGAATGAACGCTGAGCGAAAACGAAGTAATTGCGCGGGCAGGCGATGCGATGCGACGGGGTGGGTCGGGGGAGCAAGAAATATCACGCGGACGAAGTCGCGGGCAGAAGCGAGTTGGTAAATAAAATTCAAAGAAGTTAGTGAAAATAATGAAAGTAGGTTCATAAAATACTACTTTAAAAGTGATGTTCATCTGTAAAACTAAGATAGGGTAACCTACAAACAGTGTTACCCTCTTTCTGTACATTTGGCCCGTATCCGTGAACGAATTTGGTCTACCACTGCATTTGGACACAAGATATCCATCAAAGTACTTAGGTAACAACGATTGGGCACTGTACACGTCCCAACCTAGTCCCACGATGGGCCATTGTGAAGAGGCTATTTCCCATTTTCCACGCAGTTGTTTTGATTCGATTCCGCTCCCATTTGTACTCGAATTACACAATTTTGTTTTTCGTTCCAATCGCATTATTTTAGCGTCAACAAATGCGTTGTACAAACGAATTTTTACCGTCACAAAATTTGGTAGTAGTTGCACGTCATAAATATTGTATCGCGGTGATTCTATAACACGGTTAAATTGCTGATGTCAAAGAGAACAAATCAGCGATCTTTTTTTTTATGGGGAAGTGAACGCAGTCTGGCATTTTAGGAAATTGGTTGTAGATAGTATAAGTATGCAGCAGGGCTAGCATGGGCTGGGGATAAAACTTTTCTCCACCGGTTATTTCCACTGACAAGAGATAAAATTATTTTATCCACCTGCCAAAGCACGGCAAAAGGGGGAAAGAGAAATATATCACTTTTTGACATTAGACATGGATACTCACCCCCCGTCTATAGCATGGCGACTAGTGGAAGAGAAAAATTACAGATATTTTGACATAACAAAGGCAGAAATTTGTCCTCGTCTTTAGATGGTGGGTTTAAGTATATCTCTTGGAGAAAATATAATTAATTATACTATAAAAATGTCTCGTGCTTACTGCCACCGTGATTAGTTTATCCACCCATGTCGACATGCTCGGAGGGTGGACAAAATTGACTGAGGGGAATAGTATTTTCTCCTCTCCCCGTGGATAAAATGTCTCCGGCCATGCTAGCCCTGCTGGTTTGTCCACCGTGGATAGTTTATCCACCCATGTCGCCGTGCTCGGAGGGTGGACAAAATTGACAGAGGGGAATAGTATTTTCTCCTCTCCCCGTGGATAAAATGTCTCCGGCCATGCTAGCCCTGCTGTAATGCTATTTTGTAAAAATCTCACTGTGATAGGTCGGGTGAAGTGAGCTTAAAGTGACCTGTCATTAGTGTCAATCTCTAGTATCAGATGGAATGACAGCTCACTTCACCTAACTTCTCACGGTGAGATTCTAACAGAATCTACCGGCTGGACAAGGTGAAATGAGTTTTAAAAATAGTGGACTGTAAAATGGTGAAAATGGTGCCTTCTCGTAGTCGTCGCCTTTAAAATATATAAGTAAGACCTTCTCTTCTTCTTCTTTATTTTATATCCATACTTCCATACTAATATAATAAATGCGAAAGTAAAAGTTTACTTTATTGTAATATACAAACACTGAAATACTTATATTATATACAGAAAAAGAAAACAGCTCATTGGGCTTAAAAAACATTCGTCTGCATCGCTGTAAATGGGATAAGTGCCCAAAAGGCTGGCAGCATTTATTAGCAACACAACATTTAGCTTTATGATCCATCTGTCATTACTGTCAATGTCACTAACGTCATTCTCTGTACAAGAATACATTAAATGAAGTACAGACCGTTCACTATAACTTGTCTCTTGCCGTCATGTTGGCACCACAGCTTGCCAAGCTTAAAAAGCTTTTTTTTTCTATAACTAATATTAATAGAGTTCGAAATGGCGACTGACAGAACAGTGCTACCAATCGCGTCACGGGACCAAGTTATAATAAACGGTCATAGTTTTTGCATCCAATCTTCATTTTTCATTTCTATTTAATAGTTTAACTATTCAAGTTCCCCAACAGCATTATCACGTTGGATGGCAAAAAACTTAATTTTAATTTCGCCAAGGTTACAGACAGACAGACCGTCTGGCATCTGTTGGTCTATGTGTAACCTTTTCACGCCTAAACCACAGAACCGATCGTTATGAAATTTGGCATATAGGTATACCTGGTACAGGACATATAATAGGCTACTTTTCATCCTGGATCGCAGACCAAGTCGCAGGCAACAGCTTGTCTCTTAATTTACGAAGAAACATGCGTGATAGTATCATTATAATACAAACACTTCTGAGACCATATTATTACGACCTATATACTTACAAAAATATTTTTCTCCCCCATATATCAACTGAAGCACACACTTCACTCCCACACACAGTTTACTTAGCCTAAAAACAGACATTCTGGGTTTGTCCAGTTTGTAAGTTATTGATAAGGGCCCTGAAATCCCACACTGTTAGTTTAGGACGTTTACCATTAGGCCTTAATTCTTATAATACAAATAGATAGAAAAACATTAGTTCAGGTTGAATTGAAGCGAACTAGTTCGTAGAACTAACACGAATTATACGAATATCACCCGGTTTATCTCGATTTATAGCGACCAACCCCTTTCGCACCATTTTTACAACTTGAGAAAACGTCGAGATTTATCTAAACTAATATAATGAGAAAATATTTTGTATGTTGATTTGTAATGATAAACTCAAAAATAGTAAACCGATTTTAAAAATTCTTTCACCTATAAAAAGCTTAGTTTGTGAATAGTTTTAGTTAAGTTAGGATATAATTTTAATATTTTTATTAATTAATTAGGTATTAATTGTTTCTTACTTACATATTATTTTAACTATAAATATACCTACCAGTTTGGATTTCAATTATAAAGCTATAATATCACCGAGTAACATGGGCCGTATTTTTTTTTTGTATATTATGGTGCCTTACGACTTCCACGTGAACGAAGTCAGAACGGGCAGAAACTAGTTTATTATTATGTAAGTTTAATATTAATGTATTATTCACACCTAACTTCCCGAACAAATTATTCAAATGATGGTGATGGCGTAGATTAGAAGGCGGGACACACAGTCGGACACGAAAACTTACTTTAATTTATAATTTATGTATATATTAGGTTGAGGGGCCCGTGGCTAAATAATAACAGCCGCACAGGTCGATCGATCAGGTTACCTGTGGATGGGTGACCATCTTTACATACCGAGCCTCGGAAAGTATTGGTCCCGGCTGTCATTCGTGGATCTTTGACATTCGTTACAGGTAGTCAGAAGCCCGAAATCTAACATTTGTGTAAATAAATAGAGGATGAAGTGGAGGGGTCCGTGGCTAAATAATAACTGCCGCACAGGTCGATCGATCAGGTTAGACTTGCCGCGATTGGTCTGTGGATGGGTGACCATCTTTACATACCGAGACACCTCTGTGCCACGTAGGTCCTGGCTGTCATTCGCGGATCTTTGACAGTCGTTACGGGTAGTCAGAAGCCCGAAAGTCTGACAACCAGTCTTACCAAGGGGTATCGTATTACTCAGTAACTGGATTGTGGAAGTCAGATAGGCAGTCGCTCCATGTAAAATACTACTATTCAGCTGCATCCGGTTAGACTGGAAGCCGACCCCAACACAGTTGGGAAAAGGCTAGGCAGATGATGATTAGGTTGAAATAAAAATAACAACACACCGCAACAAATAATTCATCCAACATATTCACATTCACACACTTTTGAATCAAAAGGCTTTTGATTCAATGGTAAACGAGCATTGATCACCACGATAGCCTATGTGTTGGCGATTTTGGACTATGAAGGTTATTTAAAAAACTGCTTTTATTCTAGAATATAACACAGTGGTGGTACCTGTGATTAAATGAGAGGTTTTTCTTTTCAGTATTAAAAAAAAAACATAGTTTCCAAGAACCCTGAAGATGGCGTTGAACTGACTACGTTACTAGATGCCAAAGTCAAAACGCTTGGAAAAAAAAACATTGCGTCACGTCATATACGCTCGTTGAGTGACAGTTTCGTTTGCTTTCGTTTTACGATCTCAAAATTACATCCAAGTGAATTAATAAAAAAATTATGTGACTTCCGTTTCTTGCAGTAACTTACCAAGTTCAGCGCCATCTATCCAGCGACTAGGGAAGCGTTAAAAAAAAAGAAAAAGAAAATCCCTCATTGGAAAGTACCTACCTAAACATTAATATCGCATTAGCAGCTAAGGTTTTTCTACCGACTCATCCAGTGCTCAAAATATCGCATTTCAAATTCAAATTATTTATTAGTCACGATTTGTACAAGAATAGACAGTGACCCCCAAACTAGGCATTTGCCTGTATCTTGGGAGTCAGTGTTGCGACATTTTCAAATTGGTACATAGTGCATAGTGATTATTGCAAGACAGGATAAAAGAAACTAAAATTTAACTAATCTTAAATCATATTAAAATAATAATAAAAAAAAAACTTAGAATATAAATTGCCATCAGCGTGAGATCAAATTTTTTTTTTTCATTCGAAGATAAGGTTTTTTTACCAAATCATCCAGTGCTCAAAAGGCGGATTTTCGAACATCCCGATCACCACGATTTACGAAATATTTACCAAATTTATTGGTAGCCGAATATTTTGCTGAATATTTCTAAAAATTATGTAAGGTACAACTACATAAACGAACTAATACATAAACCATGTTTCATGTATGGTATACGTCGAAACACGGACCAATAGTGTCATCGAATAGGCGGTCTGTAGCGAGTTGGTAGCTAAAACTAAATGCATTTTTCATGTTGTGAGCTCAACTTCTACAAAAGTTGGGACATACTCTCATGGATACCGTACACTGCTCTCTTTAGTGATTTATTTCGTTAACATTTATTAGATAAAAATAAATGTAATATTGAGCAGTAGCACATTTTTTTTTCTGTTCTGTTTTGTTCCTGAAGATTGAATTTGCACATACAAAAGCCATTTTTTACTCTTCTTTTTTCATATCGCAGTGAGAAAATAAATGGTAGTTCTTTGAATTAATTAAGAATCGAATTTCATAGAAGTTTGTTAGCACAACACGCATAAACAGCTAAACGGATTTCGTTGAAACTCAAACTCAAACTCAAACTCAAAGCATTTATTTCAATTAAACCTTGTACAGTTGCAATTTGGAACACACAAAGAACATGTTTTTAATTAAAATATAGATGAATTTTTGTCCGGTTACAGAAAGTAACTTCTTCAGGAAGCGAGTGAAACCGCAGGAGGCAAACAGTTAGTTTTTCTTAGTAAAATCCCAGTTTGCCTCACAGTGTAAACGCTCTATTAGGTATAACGTATGTGCGCGTACCAAAAAGAACTTTTAAGTCGCAGTCGTTTATTTCTAAAGAACTCTCAGAGCGAAAGGGTTTCTGAAGTAACTTAGCGACTGCATCATAGACGAGATACAATGTGAGTTTTCGTTTGTTGAAAGTTCACTAACAACACGACTTTATAAATAAGCTCATGGAAGTTCGTTTTGCTAACGTTTTTTTTTTAGTTTTGTGTTGAATTCCGTTTTAATGAGGTTTTTGTCGTATTCCGTTGTTGTTGTCGTGTCGAGTTGGAATCTGATTTTCATGAGATTAGCTGCCGGATAGATGTGCTTTTTAAATATGATAGTAGATAATTAAGTATGTCGATAAACCTTTTATGAAGACTTTAATTTTTGCGATATTATAGTTACTATTTTTAGAATTTAGTTGCTTGGTCATAAGGAAGCGTATCAAGTAAAAAATAAACAAGCGTTAGTGTGCATACATACGAGCGACACGCATGGACGCGTGTCAGTTGTCGACTCGTGTCGCTCGTCTTACCCATCATCATCTGCCTAGCCTTTGTCCAACTATGTTGGGGTCGGCTTCCAGTCTTACCGGATGCAGCTGAATATTACATGGAGTATTTATTATACAAGGAGCGACTGCCTATCAGACACCTGTGCCTAATGGACACGACTTACGAGTTGTAAGTCGTAGGTTCGAACCCAGACAGGTACTTTACTTTGTGTAAATTATTTCATCACCACTGCTCTCAAAACGGTGAAGGAAAACATCGTGAGGAAACCGGCATGTCCTAGAACCAAAAATTCGAAGACATGTGACATTCACCAACTGCGTGGTGGATAACGGCCCACTCCCTCTCACTGGGAGGAGGCCAGTGTCCCAGCAGTGGGAATATTGTAGGATAATTATGAAGATATTATGACTGCCTATCTGACCTCCACAACCCAGTTACGGGGTAATACGAGCTGGATAGCAGCACTTACCCATCGACGATTATTTTACAAACCGGATTTTTGCCTGTATCTTCAATTGCACAAATTCAGAGCAAATGCCTTTATCTTATAGAGAAGTTTCAGGAATTGAACACACATACTTGTTCTTTGTTTCTCAACAAGGCCTTCTAGAAATCAATTCCAAACTTGCCTGCTCATTGGTTTACGCATCACCAACTCTGGTTCAAATAGTTACACAAACATTTGGACGTATTTCACACACTCCAGTGCTTCTACGGGCAGTGCTTGCTAGGTACCTATTTCTAGGTATAATCGGGAGGGAGCCATTGCACCCAAGTTCCGCATAGTCAGCGCTAGATCGACGTCTAACTCAGCAAGTAAACAGGGGCTAGGAAGATGGCGGGATGTGATGAGAGGTTTTAAGTTACTTAGGAATTTTTTTATCGAACTTTTTGGTAGTTGATGACGTAGTTTCTATTTTAAGTTGAAAACTGTTGGTGTGACTCATTCGCGGCAGCGGGATTGTCCGAAAGGTAACCTACCCCGGAACATAAAGGGCTAAGAACAGTAAGAGTCTGACACTCCCTTCCGCTCCACCCAGAGGAGGGGTCATTTGATGATTTCCCAGCCAAAAAAAAAAGACTCATTCGCTTTTAGATTTTTTTGTTCAATCCATCAATCAATCAAAAGTCATTTAATCAAAATAGGCTGAGAAGCAGCACTTGAACGTCCAAATTACAAAAGAAAGCCTCCCAAAACGCCCGCCCTTCACCACTTCCTTGTGCTTTTTTCGTTCAGGATTACAGCTTTTTCTCTAGTTAAAATTTACTTTCTTATGGGAGTAGTAGTATTCATTAACCGAGGAGAAAACAGATGAATACGTTTGTTTGGAGTTATTTATTTATTTGCTCTCATGTAAGTCACACATTTCACAATAAACTACTGTCGGTTTTTGTACAAAAACATTGTCAGTGCACTGCAAAATATAAATCTTGGTTTGCTGTTGAGTTTGTGAACAATAATTTAACTTAAATTGAGTTTAAACTTCGTTCGTCGTCGTTTCAGCCGATAGACGTCCACTGCTGGACATAGGCCTCCCCCAATTTTGGGAGGGTTTGCCCCTTTGAGTTTAAACTTATCAAAACAAAATACAATATTTTTTTGGGTTCCGTACCTCAAAAGCAAAAAACGGAACCCTTTTAGGATCACTTTGTTATCCGTCTGTCTGTCTGTCTGTCAAGACCCTTTATCTCGGGAACGCGAGGAGGTATCGAGTTGAAATTAAAACCATGTGCTCAGGTCTACAGTCCCTTGAAGCTGTGAAAAAATCAAACTTCTAAGTACCGTAAAAAAATACGGCCGTTTATGCCGCAAAAAACGTATATTTCTACACTCTCATGGGAATCAAAATATATAGGGTACTTTCCCGTTGACCTAGAATCATGAAAACTGGCAAGAAGCAAGGCAAAGGCAAAGCAAGAAGAAACAAAGCAAACGCCAATGACCACGTGACCGCGTTTCCTCATAATTTCAAGGCTCCAACCCGCTAGCCGTCTGGCCTTTAAACACTTACTGCCGCCGCTGTCTTCAAAGCCACTGCCTTCATGGATCTAATCCCGTCACACACAGTCACGTATTACATTTGTACACATTTCTGAAACGAAATGGTGTCGAAAAATATCTTTATAGCCTCCCCCTATATCAACATTCGAGGAAAATTGTTTTTATAGATTCGATATGCCTCAATTTCAATTGGTCTTGGATCTCTTTCGATATTCGATTTCGAGAAGAATCAATTTGGGTTTGAATGAAGTAAATGAACTTCGGCTTGTGGTTTTCTTAATGCTCTTTTATTGATATAAATGTATTGGTGGGAAGATTTACAGTTCATTGTTTGGTGGAAAAGGTCCTAAGTGAAGAAGAGAAATATCACACTGAATATCAAATTGCTTTTAGTACGGAGACTAATTTTATGCAAATAGAAAATGAGGGAACGTCGAAGCACTAAGTATTTTCTAAGGGTATTTGTGCAGTGGTAGAGAAGTGAAAAAAAAAACACGGTATCTGAAATGACAAAAGCATTACACAATGGTTTTTGGATCGAAGTTCGTTATCGCCGCTTGCGGTAAGAAATTTCGAGGGTGCTAAAGCCGATATTGACTTTAAAATGTAAAACCAATGCGAACATTTTAAAATTCATCATTATTATTTGATTTTTTATTCATTTTTTTATTTTTTTTTATTTTCTTGTTTTTCTTGAGGTCAGAATAAAAATCCAAGATGGCGGCTGCGAACATTTAGTTTTTTTTGTCATGGGTGTCGTTTTCATGGTTTTCGAAGGTACTAAACCAAAAAGTGAAGGCAGAATGAAAATCCAAAATGACATAGTTCGTTCCTGGCGGGGTCTCCCGTCCGCACAAGTTTTTTATAATTACAGGTAAGCTTTTTTTCAAAATGTACCTAAGTATTGATTGAGTTAAAGGAAACGGGGATTTCATGTATATTGCTCATAGTCTGGTTAAAGTTTCATGTACACCTGTTGTGCAAAATATTGCCATACTATTAGTTTAGTGCCAAAATGTTCAACTCATCCGCACAATTCATATTACCAACCAACTTGTCAAGACTTGACCCAGTTAACGTTTAGCAGTACATTGCAATAATCACAAGTAACCCTACAACAATAATACATCGCCACAAAGCATTAGGATAGAATGACATCACATCTGACCAGGGACAAGTCCTCGGATAACTTCCGACAACTTCCCGACTAAATTGTCCATTTATTTGGTAAATTAGCATGAACTTGTACCCTCCACCCGCTGAGTACGCTCCAAGTGGAATGACGACAGTCCTAACTATTTTATAATTATGTCTTTGGGCCATAAAGTCTATAATATACGGCCAGTAAAATTAGTAAAGGTGAAGGAGGGTTTATTCAGTTAATATTATCATAAATCATCGTTTTTTAAGGCTCTTGTTTTTGTGGAATTATTAGATGGTCCATTAAATACATTCCAAACCTAATAGTAATAGAATAGTACCTAATGATAATACTGGAATTTGTGCCTTGCTGCAGTTTCAATGGAATGAAACATTCTCATCACTAAATTATATTATTGAATTTACAAATAGGTGTATATAATAATAAAAAAAAATCTTATTTTATTAATTATTGTTTCTTTGTTATTGTTTTAGTGTATCGTTTTTAGGGTTCCGTACCCAAAGGGTAAAAACGGGACCCTATTACTAAGACTCCACTGTTCGTCTGTCTGTCTGTCTGTCACCAGGCTGTATCTCATGAAACGTGATAGCTAGACAGTTGAAATTTTCACAGATGATGTATTTCTGTTGCCGCTATAACAACAAATACTAAAAGCAGAATAAAATAAATATTTAAGGGTGGCTCCCATACAACAAAGGTGTTTTTTTTTTTTTTTCGGCGTTTTTGCCTTGTGGTACGAAACCCTTCGTGTGCGAGTCCGACTCGCACTTGGTCAGTTTTTTTATTAACTTTTTATTGTATGTTTTTTTTCGTCTCTTTGTAACCAATTTGTTTTCATGTTATTTGTTTTGATTGGACCTCGATATATTTTCATCATTAAAAATGACAAAAAAAGCAAAAAGCGATAAGGCCACCCATTGTATGTTTTGTATTAATAATCGTATTTTTTTTATGTCTTTTCTGGTGTTCAGTAAAGTTTATACAAATAAATAAATGACAACACCCGAACTTTACAATAGAGTTCTCGTTACTTGTACACTATTAGCCCGGCTATTCTCGTATGGTTACAAAAACAATATGGTTCACAAAAACTTATAGAACGCCTTTTCTAATTGGGTACCCCATACGAATCAAAATTCCTTAAAAATTGGGCCGCAAACGACGTTCAAGGATGAACCCAACTATTACGTCACCGAAATCTTATACCAAGCGTAATATAATATAACATGTGTTAAGTTTACCCAGCGGCTTGTGTAATCACCCTAAACACATAAAGGATAAATATCATGCCGTCGTCAAAGGGTTTTCACATTAATTGCCATCAAGTAGTATTTGTGAAACGCTAATCAAATATAATTGGATACAGGACCTTTATAACGATCCGATCTGCTATTTATTGGTCTGTTTAAAATTCAAACGTGACATTTACTTGATGTTTGAGTATTGGAATTGGATTGAACATTGGAATTTTGTTTCAGAAAAATAAGATATAATTTTCAAAGGGTGTGTTATTGATCTTAAGGTAAAAAAGAAGCTTATTATTTATGTTAGTTATAAAACTGTACTAGTCTATACTGATATTGAAGAGTTTGTTTGTTTGAACACGGTAATCTCAGGAACAACTGGTTAGAATTGAAAAATTATTTCTAATTTATCTAAATTTACTCAGCTCCTAAGGGTCTTACCGTGATGTTAACATCACGGTAAGACCCTTAGGAGCTGAGTAAAAATAAACTAAGTCATAAGAAAATTCAGAAAGAACACAAAGCGACAACGAAGTGCCGGCGGGCAATGGGATTCGACGAGGTAGATTGGGGGCCAAAACACGCGGACAAAGTCGCGGGCAGAAACTAGTACTATTATATATTAATCATTACTATACTGGCATGTGTTTACGCAGGGTAAGTATTTAGTTAGTTACATAGTTTCGTAGTCCCTGCAAACATAACCCTGCTCTTACTTCTCGGGATCATCGCGGCATCGTGTGGCAACAAGGGTTGTCATTTAATCTCCGTTCACATGAAAAAATACTTGGGGTTTGTCATGAAAATCCCAATCTCTACAAAAAGGACACAATTAGCATCATCCCTTTGTGCGATAGTGACGCTCTAGCAACCCAAATTAGTTTTCCAACCATGACCACCATACTTACCATATCATATTTCTTCAAGCCCGCTTACATGGCTTAAAGCGCGGTCGCTGTCGGACTGCATAGAAAAGAAAGAGAAGCGCGATGACACAACGCTGGTAATTTATTGCAAAATATGAAGCAATTATTTAATTACAAAGAAAACTATTGTTTGGACAAAAAAATTAAAACACTAGTGTTTTAGTATGTGGCTTGTAGAATAATCTGACCAGAAATCAGAATGATTGTAGGTATATTAGTATGGTTTTTATTGTAAAAAGAAAGTTTTTAGAGGTATTTTCATGATTTTTTCTATCATATCAAATTAGTTGTATTATATTTTCATCACACTATCAACCTAGCACATATCCTGAAGAATATCATATATTTTTCTGATTTTGTTTACTGTAGTCGATCATATACTTTTATTGTTTCTAAAACTTGCGTTTTTTGCGTTTAGGTCCTGTAAGCCCCTTAAGAAAGAGCACGCTGCAGTCTTTCAAGAAAGTTTCAGATATTTCACCTAAAAAAACCTTATTGACACACACACACCCTATCACTCATACACACGTACACCCTACAAAATCCCCTGACGTGTCGCCGTCCGTATAACTTACAACTATCAAGCCGGATTACAAACAAGTTGTTAATTGTGGCGAATTACGACGCCCGTTCTGGTTTTACTAATGAGTTCGCCGGTTTCTTGGCAAGCACATATCTTTAGCTTAAACTGCGAGAAGTAAAACAGAACACATCGGTACCAAATGCACCCAAGGAGCTTATTTGTTCTATTTGTAGGTAATGGCGGCTTGAGATTACATTGGTTTGGTGTTAGATAGTTTGAATGTGTTTTTGAATCTTTTATTTTATGGTAAAACTATAATTTATCTTTATGAGACTTCTTTTAGAAGTTGCATTCATAATCGGCTTTTTACTTAGCTGCCACAATCAACTCAGTCTATCGCAGTCCACTGTTGGACATATGCCTCCCCCAGGCTGCGCCACAACACCTTGTCCTCCGCCTTCCGCATCCAATATGTCCCAGCCACCTTCTGTAGGGTGTCGACCCATCTAGCTAGAGGGCGTCTTTTAATATGCTGAAGGTTCAGTCAAGATTGGCTATTACCTAACATATCTGCTTATAGCTCAGAAAAGCCAATCGTACAGTTTCTGCATTTATGAAGGAATGTTGTAATGAGGTGCATAAGGCAAGCTCATTGGGTTATTTGTTCGCTATAATTTTCTCTCAAAATGTTGTGATAACATTCTTAGAGAAAATTATAGCGAAAAACTGTCGATTTGCCAGCTTTCCGCGAGTGTGGAAAACCAGCAAAGCGATTTGTGAATAATTATGCTGTCTGCGGGTACGACGCGAGCTAGCTGCGACTATGCGACGTGCTCTCAGCATTTTCGCTCACCCTTGTACATTACGAGAGCGAACATGTTGCGCACACGTGGCGTGCACGCTACGCACTCATTGGAAACACGCTCTTAGGCTCTTATTCTTTTTAAAAGTGAGATTATATTATATTATGTGAGAACCAAAGAGAGACATAAGCAAGGTTTTATGCTTTTCTCGAGCCTACTTTTTACCATTTCTCCTTCCAGCATGAGATCAGGCAGTCTTATAGACAAAGCCTGCTTGCTAAAAACTGAAACTAAGTAATTATTGACTGTATAATAATTTAGTGAGAAATGCCAGTGAAGATAAACAAATGCATGTTTATTTAGTTTTGAGTGGGTTTATACTACTCACACATTTTTGAATAATTTAATTCCATTTCGACGAAATCGAACAAAAACAAAGTCTAGTAAGACTTTGTTTTTGTTCAATATAAACCCTAAGGGCGAGGAAATATGTTTTCATTACATACAGAATAATATAAGTAACGAGAAAAAAATAATTACAGTTGAAATACACATTACATGTAAATGTATTAAATCCCGTTAAACAGCAATTGCTGGGCTGAATTATTATAATTGATAATTAATAATTGAGCTTTCATTGTGTCATTGTTAAATCAGATTTTGAGATATATTTCGAAAGTAATAATAGTTTAGTATGTTTTACCGGTATAAATACTTAAATACCGATACAATTTTTATTTCAAAAAGTATCGAATAATGGCTGCAATAGTTCTTGAAATAAAAATTGAGCTAGTGAGATTCTCTGCTACATGATGTTTATTACATGCTTCAGGAATAAATCTAATCCTTTCATAGGTTGTCTCTAAAATATCGGTTTTAGCGATAAGACAGCCTATTGTATCACCCTATGTAAAATTTATATTTTAACCCCCTTACTAATAAACGTTGTATAGCGTCTGCATAGTTACACAACGCTTTGTCTTCTTCTTTCAAACGTCAAATTACTAACGACTGAAAGAGAGAAATCGGTGTGTAACTATTCATCTCATATAATACGTTTATTAGTACCTAGATTACCGCTGCCCCGGAACATAAAGGGCTTAGGAAGGAACACGGGTGGGTTTTAGTTAGTAAGAGTCTGACACTCCCTTCCGCTCTACTCAGAGCCCCTCCCGCTCTTTATCGTCATTCAATGATTTCCCATCCTCAAAAAAAAAAGAAGGGGTATATCTGTAATATATATGGTGTATATAATAGAGCGTATTCTATTCTTCATAAAAAAGTAAGGAGACAAAAGTCATGTAACATTTTTTGCCTAAATGAGGAAATCGAATCCCTTGTACATTTTATTTTATTTACTGCAAGAAGCGCTTAGTAAGGCCCTATTTCACAAAGATATAATCGCAAAATGGGTCATAACCATTCGGTTACGACTCATTTTAGGAACTATGATTTGTTACGAGGGTATGCTCCCTCGCTTAACAAATCATAGTTCCTAAAACTTAACTACGGACGGAGTCAACATCGCGACACTACCAAAACCCAAAAACTTTCTGGCATACAAAGGACGGGGTAATCTCTCAATTTTTCCATGCCATGGAAATTGAATTTCTGTTCACCATAAAAGACCCGAAAAAGGAAAAGTTCGTGTTATGGACGATTTGGCCAAGCCATTTCGCAAACATTGGCGTTCAAGTTAAAAAGAGGAATGAGTATAGTAACGTGGTAAGGGGCCCTTTAGTATGCGCTAAAGTTTGGCGGTTTCGTGGTATGGGGCACTTATGTTGGTCCCAAAGATATAGATAGACCTAGATAACGCAAGTTTGAAAACCAAACGTGCCATTTTTTAACTACCTACTATGACGTCACAAGCACTATTTAGTGACGGGAAAATCAAATCGATTCAAAGATGCCGCCGCCGCGAGCGACACCCGTCTCTCCCCACCTCCGGGGCCTAGCGCCAGCTCTGACGCTCAATCAGCCAGCAGTACACAGGACTGAGCGCGAAAGTGGCGGCTTACGATGTTTGTACGTAAGCTGGTGCGACTTTGGGCATGCGAAGTAGCTCTTGCGTTATCTAGGTGTATCTATATCTGTGGTTGGTCCATTGTGATTATGTACTTATGTTGTTTGTGTGGGCTTGTAAACAGTATTTGACTTCATACGTTACGGTTAGCTCTTAGGTGATTACACTGCGTTGATATTGTTTGGCGAATGATTATTGTAACGAGTACAAGAACTTCTCAGAAACAGAAAGGCTGTTTCTGAGAAATTATTCTCGCTATTCGATTTTATAAAGGCTAGCACAATATCACGCTTGTATTCCCCAGAGGGTTCGGCAGACATGTATAGTCTCCCATCTATTTACATATGTATTGTGCGGGTTTTGTTTTGTGACTTCCACGTAATTGAGAGCAAGTCTATTATCATCAACAAGACACGAATTCTGAATACACACAATATCTTGATTTATACTTCAACTAGCAGCGTCCCGCGGTGTCACCCGCATAAGTGTCGTTCCCGTGGGAATATCGGGATAAAAACTATCCAATGTGCTTCCCCGGGATGCAATCTATCTTTCTGCCAAATTTTATCGAAATCCGTTCAGTGGTTTAGGCGTGAAAAGGTAACATACAGACAGACAGAGTTACTTTTGAATTTATAACATAAGGATTAGTAAAATAGAGAGTTGTAGAGATCAGGTAGGCGGTCGCTTCATGTAGAAAACTGGTATTCAGCAGTATCCGGTTAGACTGGAAGCCGACCCTAACATGATTGGGAAAAGGATAGGCAGATGATGATTAGGTTGAAATAAAAATAACAACAGACCGCAAAAAATAATTCATCCAATATATTCACATTCACACACCTTTTGATTCAATGGTAAACGAGCATTGATCACCACGCCAGCCTGTGTTTGCGATTTCAGACTATGAAAGTTTTTTAACGGATCTACTTTTTTCTAGAATATAACACAGTGGTGGTGTCTGTCCAGGTAGATGATTTGATAAGTAAGGATTAGTAAGGATTTGTAACATTAAGATTTATATAAGTACTAGCTTCTGCGCGCGACTTCGCCCGCGTGAAATTTCTCGCTCCCCCGACCCACCCCGTCGCATCTCATGAGCTCAAACGCTAAGCGAAAACGAAATGACAGCACGAGCAGCTGCCCGTGCTGTCATTTCGTTTTCGCTTAGCGTTCTTTCTGACTTTTTGTTCGTTTTGCTCGGCTCCTGAGGCTCATAGTGTGATGTTAAATAGCTTATAACCTTCTTCAAAAATAAGGCTATCAAATGCAAAAATATTTTTTCTAATCTGACCGGTAGTTCTAGAGATAGGTCCTAGGGGCTCGTGGCTAAATAATAACAGCCGCACAGGTCGATCGATCAGGTTAAGCTACGCTTGCCGCGGTTGGTCTGTGGATGGGTGACCATCTTTACATACCGAGACCGTTCCGTGCCTCGGAAAGCACGTTAAGCCGTTGGTCCCGGCTGTCATTCGTGGATCTTTGACAGTCGTTACGGGTAATCAGAAGCCCGAAAGTCTGACAACCAGTCTTATCAAGGGTATCGTGTTACCCAGTAACTGGGTTGTGGAGGTCAGATAGGCAGTCGCTCCATGTAAAATACTGGTATTCAGCTGCATCCGGTTAGACTGGAAGCCGACCCCAACATAGTTGGGAAAAGGCTAGGCAGATGATGATGACCGGTAGTCCTAGAGATTAACGCGTTCAAACAAACAAACAAAGTTTATTAAAGATGCAAAACAAATTATACCAGTTTTACCAAATCAACAGACAGCATGGCGTTGGACGAATAATAACGTTCAATTTCATTCGCCGTTGATAAATGAATTTGTGAAATTAAATAAGTTTGGAATCTCCATCCAAACAATTGAGTTATAAATTTAAATAAATAACCCGACACAAACTTGTACAATTTGTCATAATTAGTGGTATTGGTAAAAAATAATATTAAGGTTAAATATTCAATTTGAATAACAAAATAAATTAATGCTTATTGTCGTAATTTAGAGGGGCTTGTGGCTTAGCCTCAGCCGCGGTTGGTTCGTGGATGGGTGACCATATTTACATAGCACGCAAAGCCGTTGGTCCCGGCTGTCATTCGTAGATCTTTGGTAGTTGTTACGGGTCGTCAGAAGCTCGAAAGTCTGAAAAGCAGACTTACCTAGGGCTATCGCATTATCCAGTACCTGGGTTGTAGAGGTCAGGTAGGCAGTCGCTTCATGTAAAATACTGGTATTCAGCTGCACCCAGTGAGACTGGAAGCCGACCCCAATATAGAAGGGAAAAAGGCTAGGCAGATGATGATGTGGACTGACTGACGTCATCTTGAATATTTCTGTATTGAAATTTTTCCAATGATATTTTAAAACTACATATTACGCCTGTATTGCTCAAAGCGGTAGTCAGAGGAGTGTCGTACTTTTTTTTCTGGTGGGAATTTATCAAATAACTTCTCCCGTACTGGGCGGAGTGGGAGGGCGTGGCAGACTTTTACTGACTAAAACCCACTCGTGTTCCTTCAGTTGCCTGTGCACAGGTGTGTATAGGTACGATCACCAAATATGATAAGTAACCAGAGTCGTCGGATTTGAAGATTAGTAAGAAACCATCATCATCATCATTTCAGCCGAAAGATGTCCACTGCTGGACATAGGCCTCCGCCAAGCACCACCACTTCGACCGGTTCAGTCCTTCTCGCATCCAACGTGTTCCTGCGGCCTTCACAAGGTTGTCGGTCCACCTTGTGTGGAGGCCTTCCAACGCTACGTCTTCCGGTACGCGGTCGCCACTCCAGAACCTTTCGGCCCCATCGGCTATCTGTTCTGCAAGCAATGTGCCCTGCCCACTGCCACTTAAGTTTGGCAATTCTATTTTATTTTATTTAGTAAGAAACCGATGAATGTTATTGCATGAATAATTTTATAAATGAACTGTTTGTTTTCTTTAAAGGATCATGACCAACGATGTATGGAAATCCGTCTTAAGTTGAAACACAATAAATCTTTATTTATTATAGACTACGCTTTATATACTATTAAATAAAAGTGTTCATTTTCACACAAGTATCCGAGTTTTAAAGTAATTAAACAAATTCGGAGATAACCTAAAAATTATGTCTAAGCTACTCGCAACTTATAAAATGACCACAGATCAGTCATGTAGGTACAAAACAACAAAGATAGTTAAAAACAAAATAAGAGAACAGCTGTTGATTGAAAAAAAACGTGAATAATCGTGAAAAAAAAACAAACACCAACGAATTTCCGTAAGTATTACTATCTAAGTGGAGAGACTATTCTCAATCGACACATAAACAGTAATGGCGGCGCCGGCTTAGGGTTGGCGATCTAGAATCGATTTTATAGGTCAAGTAAATTGATTTTTTTTTTTCGATCTTAAACAATGAATTATAGATTTTTTTAAATCGATTTTAGAAACTTGAAAATGAGTTCCGATATTTTTCCTGCGGATTGCAACTTTTAAGTTTTGATACGCAGTTTCTTTATTCTGTTTTTTTGTAACCAAGAATATTATTTAATTTATTTTGTATTCGATTATTCATTACAGTTGACTAATTATGCTGGCAACACCAAAACGAATAAGTGATTTTATCTATAGTAAATCTGTCGATGTAGAATAATGGCGGGAACAGATCTATCAGACTCAATTTATTGCTGAATCGATTCTTTCCTGCGATTCGGATAGATTTAAAAATCGATCTTGTTTAGGAATAATCGTCATCCCTACCTGTACGTCGGTCATCTGCCTTGACAGTTGCATCTGCGTGAGACGAAACACAAAAATAAACATTTTCACAACGGAACTACGAAATACATATTATACAGTACCTACGTTATAATTATGATATTACTAATTATTTAGCTATTTATGAGTTTAATATCATTTTTGTGAAGTTTTTATGTAAAGGCGCATACTTACGTAACTAGTACAAATGAAGAGAACGAAACGTCCATCATGACTATACGGAAATGTACCTAGCAATCGTTAATTTACTGTTTATCTTAAAATCATAATTCCGGATACGAAAACAAAATTCCTGAAGTGAAAAGCTTGTAAAAAATAAGCAAATAATTTGTATATTAATTTGGTTTTCATACGTGCAACTTTTCAAGACTGCTTTTGGTCAATCTCCTTTTGTTCGAAAACATCCATCGGTTTCTTACTAAACTTCAACTACATATACCCGACGACCGTGGTTACTTATCTTCGTACTTATACAGATTTACCTGTGTTCACCCACATTTCGTTTGTAATGTTTTGCAAGCCTTTTGAAATAGGGGGCGAGACTGTTGTCTTCAACTGGGCACGAATCCAGACTCCGGGCTGCTTGCCTACTGGAAAACTTCAATAACACTATGCTCAACCTGGGAATTGAACCCAAGAGCTCAGCGCAGCTCATGCTCAGCTATAGTGCTTCAAAAATAAATGTGTACCTATCTTAATGTATCTCCGTTTCTCGTTATCCACAAATCCACATGAATCAATTAAATATGTTTAATTGATAGTCTCTCTAACATACAGTTTGAAGTGCAATCCGCAAACAGAAGTGCAAACTAGTAACTTTCATCGTGTGGTTAGTAGGGAAACACTATTTCAAACTGGTATTAATGTTCGTTCTACTAATTTATTGCTTCACTAGATCCTATTAAAGGCGTAGGGTTAGTTTTGAAAGCCTTTGGGTTTTGTTGTAATAGGATTTTATGATATTGATTTATGTACGGGGTTATTTTAGTGGGAAATATATTAATACTTGGTTATTTTAATAAACAAATAGCAGTGTAATCATCTTTCGTAACGAACTTCTACGTCTGATGGCGTAGCCTGTTGCTACGGCGTAGCAAAGTGCTACGTCATCATGCTACGACAAATGTGAAGCTTGGGTTTTCTACGATAGCGGTTTCGCCACATACATACTTTACACGATACCACTGTGGTGTAAATACACACATTTTCTACTTAATTAAAATCTTAAATTCATTCACTGACACCCAACGGACAGCCACCGCCTGGGTCTAGAAGCATTACATTTCACTCAAGAGTTCCTTACATAAACATACAAACTTTCATCGCCTATTTAACCCGTTTAGGGGCTGAATTTTCCAAAATCTTTCGAAGTGCTTATTTTCGTTATACTATGTATAAAGTTTTACTTAGTGTTTGGCCAGACTGGGGCGCAGGTGCGGGGCAGGCGCGGGTGCGGGAACGCGTGCGGGTTGCCTGTAATGTCCGCACTGGAGCGCCGCTGCGTTCTGCGTGTTGTCGTGTCTAGCGTTTGTCAAAATATAGGATGAAGAAGACTTATTTTTACTATAAAAAAGCTCGAACTAGTTTAAGAACCCCGGTCCGAAAGTTGCGCGGGCCGCCCGCGCGCGCGTCTCCGCGCACTCTCTGCGGCCACTTGTATGTTCATACAAGCTCGTTTGCGCAATGGCGTGAGTTGCCGCCCGCGCTGCTCACCGCGCCCGCGTGTCCGCTATGGACACTCAAAAGAAGTTCATATATGCTTGAGTTTGCTGCGCCCGCCCCGCGCCCGCGATTTCCGTCTGGCCAAACACTAAGTTATACTATGTGGAGGTTTGTATGGAAGTTCGTCATTTTTGCTGATAAGAAAACCCCATTGCACACGGCTTGTATTACAGAAATCTGGAGTAAAATGACTGACATGAAGTTGCTTTGTTTAGATGCATCATTTTTATGGTAGGCCGCGTTAACCCCAGCTCGGCCAAAACATCTTTTACTTTTATATCTTTAGTAAAACGGCTTCTTTATGTCCCCACTCTGCATATGGTGATAAAATAAAATACACAGAATTTAATAAGAGAATTTATGCGATAAGTGACTGCTCGACCCTGAACGTATTACGTATTAAAAATATTAACAAAGACTTTTATTACTGAACCTCGGTTCTTCATTTTTACGATGGTATTGAAGTAAACTGTTTATAGCGGTATGAACGGGAGTTAGGTTGAGTTTTATTAACCTTTTTTTGGCCGGACTCCTTTAAGTTTTAGAGTTTAGGCCTCATTGGTTGCAAAATGGGTTTTCGGTGGATTAAGTTTGGTAAAATGAGTTGGTAACTTCTTGTTTTATATTGTTGTTTGTTTCTTTTTTTATTTATAAGAGTAATTGAATATTTTCTTTAGGCCTGATTTTTTTAACCCCTTACTGCATGGATTTTTATAATTGGATGAAAAATAATTATGGCGTAGTATGACCTCAAGAAAGACCATAAAAAATAGAAAAAAAAATCTATCCCTAATATTTTTGAAAACATTTTCAAAAAACTATCAATGCCAAATAGGTATTGACCGCAGTTCTAGGTTTATTACAAATACCGGCACGTAACTTGGCAAGAGATTTTCGTAGTGGGGGAAGTTCGCGCATATAAAAATGTATGAAATTGTGCATGCGCAAACTTCCCCCACTACAAAAACTCTTGCCAAGTTACGTGCCGGCAACTATATCAAGTTTGCCAAATATGTCATTGTATGCAGAAATAGCTGGCGCGAAATAAAATATTTATGATCAAAATGAGAAAGTATACGAGGTATAGCAAGATTTCTAGCATAGGCTGGGGATAGATTGCATTCGTGTAGGGAGTGACGGAATTAAATTAGAAAAACGCTCATTTATTTATGTTTTATTTTATTTCTACAGAATATTAGGAACTTGGGTTTTTATTCGGATCCTTTACATAAATCTAGTCTAATGTTGATTACTGTACATGATATTCCATATAGCAGTTTCTTGTTTTATTTAAACATAAACGGGCCTTGCATTTCGAGCACCATATATATGACTTTCCTTTGGATCCAGGGTTTTTGCAGAATTGCCGCTCATCTGTCCATTCTGGGAAATGATGCATACCATCTTCCGCTACTTCTCGAGATGGCATTTCTAAGCCGAAACCAAAGAGAAGCAGAAAAGCTTCTGTTTGGTTTTGGCTCAACAGAAAAAGATGGACTCATATATAACGGGTTCGGTCCTCGATTATTTCTCCATTCTTATATCTTCCGCTACTTCTCGAGATGGCATTTCTAAGCCAAAACCAAAGAAAAAGCAGAAAAGCTTCTCTTTGGTTTTGGCTCAACAGAAAAAGATGGACTCATATATAACGGGTTCGGTCCTCGATTATTTCTCCATTCCGTATCTTCATCAGAAACTCCTTCGTCTTCACTCCCATCTGGAATGTTGACTACATGCACTTGTTTCCGTCTCGGTATTGTTGTACACATCTGTTGGGAAAAAACCAGCGTAAGGTGCAAAATAAATAAGCAAGCAAGCCTAATCAAACCATTGAAACCAAAAAAATATTGTACCCACTTCTTCAAATCATCATCATCTTCCTGCCCTTATCCCATGTTACTTGGGGTCGGCGCAACACGTTTTCTTCTTCCATTCTCCCCTGTCAACCGTCACGCTATCATTCACTCCCTTCTCTTTCATATCATTCCCCACACAATCCATCCATCTTCAAATGATAAGCAAATATTTTTTCTTAAAATTGACACAATCGTATATACACTATCCCAAATATGATTTTATCATTTTTGTTGTCATTCTGCATACAATCCCATATCTGCCAAACAGTTTTTCCTGCGACTGCATACTATCCCATTTATGGGTACTAACTTCAGCAACAAAAATACTTGCAATCATTCTTACTTCGAATCTAGTTTTTTTTTGCCTATTTGCCTTATAGTAGATACCTATTGTATGCAAAATAATTATCGTAGCTAATTATCATGAAAATCCATGCAAAAATACCCCGAAACCTGAGTCCACTTACTTCATAGCGACCGCTAGGAAACAAACTGACAGTTACGTCAGTCACTTTTAATCTATTAGTGCTGGACTCCATTTTTCTTCACAAACGTCAAACCGGTTACCGGTACCGGTTTTTGATTTAAGAGTTGCAAGAAGAAAAAAAATTGTAAAATGAGCTGACAAAAACCCTTGATGCCCGATATGTCATGCTATGCAGTAAGGGGTTTCGTCAGATAAATATTGCGGTTTGACAGCTTTTGTATAGAAAAATATGTCAACCAGTCATTTTTATTCTTCAGATAAAAATTATCTGACTATTGAGAAATTTGCCCTAAGGAGTACAGTTTTTTTTGCAGGCAATTCATTGTATATTTACTAAGTCAACAAAATGCGTCGACAAACTGCTGACTTTAATAAAATCTATAAAAATAATTTTATTTCAGTGACTATGTATGTATTATTTTTACACAAAAAGCTTTCTGGGAAGTACATAATTCTACGGAATATAAATGGGTAATACGAGGAATTACGCTGTATATCTCATAAAGTATGCTGAACTAACTTTTACATAAATATTAGCAAACAAATATTAATATTTTCAATAACAATTTATACAATTCGAATGATTTTTACATTAGGTTACATTTATTTTCATATTTTTTAACACGTGACTTCCAAAAACTCTTTTATAATAAATATTTTAACAAAAAATAAAAAGGCGTTTGGAGACCAATAAAAAAAATCCGGGGGATTTTCTCTTATTCGGGGACCAGACTTTTGTTGTGGGTCCTTTGTGTCCGAAAATGTGAAGATTTTATGGCTATCCGAGTATGGGCCACTGTCCTTGTAACGTAACATATTAATGCGTTAAAAGCCCTTTGTAAATATGGTAAAATATGAAATACATAGATTTTCTTTTGTTGCTGTAAACACATTTTGTTTTGGTGAATATTATTGATGGGCCTTTGGAGTATTACTTTTAGTACTTCCTCTAACATTATTAATTTATTGAAAATGAATATACGAATACCTTCAGATTACCAAGTGCGTTTAGATTTTTGAGTAACTATAAAGCGATATGACTGAACTAAACGGCTCATACTTACTTAGCAAAACGATCAAAAACATATTTAAGCTCTAAGCGAAATAAAGATAATTTAAGCGAGTAAAAAAACCGGGCAAGAGCGAGTCGGACTCGCGCACCGAGGGTTCTGCAACATCCGGGTTTATGCATAAGGTTTATATTTAATGAAATTAAATGTTTTCTTTTATTTTTTATATTTGAGTTGATTAATGAATGGTAAATTGCGCTTTACGATTTATGACGTTTTTAAAAAAAAAAAACTACATACTAGATCTCGTTCAAACCAATTTTCGGCGGTAGTTTACATGGTAATGTACATCATATATTTTTTTTAGTTTTATCATTCCCTTATTTTAGAAGTTACAGGGGGGGGGGGGACACATTTTACCACTTTGGAAGTGTCTCTCGCGCAAACTATTTAGTTTAGATAAAAATGATATTAGAAAAATATCATTTTTGAAGACCTATCCATAACCGTATAAAGGCATGGGTTTGATGAAAAAAATTTTTGAGTTTCAGTTCTAAGTATGGGGAACCCCAAAAATTTTTTTTTTCTATTATTGTGTGAAAATCTTAATGCGGTTCACAGAATACATTTACTTACCAAATTTCAACAGTATAGTTATGATAGTTTCGGAAAAAAGTGGCTGTGACATACGGACGGACAGACAGACAGACAGACAGACATGACATGACGAATCTATAAGGGTTCCGTTTTCGCCATTTGGCTACGGAACCCTAAAAAGCTATTCAGAAAATCTGTACTTCTTACCATACTTCATTCACCTCAGAATTATCCACGAAACCTCAAACGCAAAGAGACGGAACCATTCTCCGAGTCTTTTCATTTCAACTTTTTCAGCATCAACAAGGTACTGAATTACGGCACTATTTACTAGAAAATGAATTGGCCAATCTGCACGCCACGGATAAAAGGCTGTGTGCATTTATTTGAGCGGTACCGCGCGTTAACTGTGCGGTTACAAAGCGGTTGTACAGCGGTTAGTAATGACGTCATCTGTATGGAGGCTCTCATTAGATGTGCGGTTGAATCTGAATGACTTCATTTTGTCAATCGTTCGGCTAATGTTGCAGATCATTTCAGTTTTTTTTTTGGTGTACTCGTACTATGGCTAAATGTCAATTTAGAAACGCTTGGTATTTGTTGATACAATCATCATTTGCCTACCCTTTTCCCAACTATGTTGGGGTTGGCTTCCAGTCTAACCTGATACAGCTGAGTACTAGTATTTTACATGGAGCGACTGCCTATCTGACCTCCACAATCCAGTTACTGGGTAATATGATACCCCTTGGTAAGATTGGCTGCAGACTTTCGGGCTTCTGACGACCCGTAACGACTGTCAAATATCCACGAATGACAGCCAGGACCGACGGCGTAACGTGCTTTCCGAGGCACGGAGGGGTCTTAGTATGTAAAGTTGGTCACCCATCCTTAAAAAAACAGCGGCAAGCGTAGCTTGACCTGGTCGATCGACCTGTGCGGCTGTTATTATTTAGCTACGGGCCCCTCTCGTTGTTTTTGTATTTGTTGATACTAATAACTATTTAAGAACCAACTGGCGGTCCTGACAGACGTTGTCTTGTTTAATACAAAAGTCCCTTACGAAAAACACATTACATTTTCCCGAGTTTTCCAATTATCCGGGCAACTTTTTAAATGTCCCATCTTATTTTCACCCTTTTTACTCTTAATCACCCTTTTTTTTAATTAGTCTACACTGTCCCACTATGCAAGGCCTCCCTCAAATCCTTCCAGGCATCTTTTTCTAGAACTACCTTTTTTTTGTCGGGGTAAACCTTCAAAAGGCACCCAATCTCCGGGGAGGGAGGTCTGGGAGTGTGGGATTTTTACCTCCCGGTGATCACCATCAGCACGCAGGGGTGGTCCCGG
The DNA here is from genome assembly GCA_916614155.1 of Mesoligia furuncula. Taxonomy (NCBI): domain Eukaryota; kingdom Metazoa; phylum Arthropoda; class Insecta; order Lepidoptera; family Noctuidae; genus Mesoligia; species Mesoligia furuncula. The sequence goes on along the minus strand of OU744804.1, from coordinate 11,223,800 downwards.
TTCCTCTTAAAATACCAATTCCGGAACCTTCTAGAACCACCTAGATCCACCCTTGCGGTACGGACTATTACGAATATAAAAGACTAGCTGCGCCCCGCGGTTTCACCCGCGTTAATGTCGAGCCCGTGGAAGTGTCAGCTACCTCCATACACAATTTTATCCAAATAGGTCCAGCCGTTTGAACGTGAAGAAGTTACAAACATATAAACACACACACAGACACATCACAAACGTTCACCTTTATAATATCAGTGTGATGAACCAATTCGGTCTAGCAATTCTCAAGTTATGCGCATACCAAAGAACAGTATTTACTTTTTTATTTATTTAGATTTAGTAAAAGAGTCTAGTAAGGTTTTTGTGGTCGGATCTAAACAAACCTTAAGCTAGACGCAAACGCTGAAGGCATTGAAAAATGACAACACAAACCAGCAGCGCTTTAAAGCGATGAAAAAATGCCACAAGATGCACTCTAAGTTCTGGTACTGAACTGTTTACAGCTCTGCAGCTTATATTGCGCTGGTGACACCACTCCCCATTTCCGTTCCATTTTCGCGATTTTTAGCCAAACTACGTTCCACACTGCCAATATTGAAAAGCGAGGCGAATATTTGGCATGGGAAAGCTTTGAACACCCGAGGAGTTTTAGTATATGAGACACACGACCGCTCAGCGAGACTCGTTGTTATTTTATTTTTTTGGTTCGAATTTGTATTTTTTATAGTTCTATTCTTGTGTTTCATAAAATGGCTTCATGGAATCAGCCCTATTGGACTCGAATTGGTATAAGTTGTGTCTTTCCTAAAAATGCTATTTCAGACATCAATCTACATAGTCTTCACATGATCTGACCAAGATTATGTCTGGAATTTAAAAGAGACTGTGACCTCTAAGTTTGTTTCGGCCTTTCATCTCAGCGTAGTCAGATAAAAAACGCTGACCTCATCTAGCTTATTTATTTTTACAATATGACGTGAAGGTAAAAGTTATTCCGATAAATTTCATTTTATTTTCCTTTTTTCTTCAAACCTCAAATTTTAGCTTACGAGTTCAGAATATAAACGAGCTCTTAAAACCTCAAATAACTATCGTCAAACTCACGCAATATGTTAAATGTACTTGAAGGGGTAAACTATACCAAATACTAACGTAACTAATGATTTACCATAACAGTTTTAGACAGAAAATCGATATAGTTTGTAAGTGAACCTTGTTTCAAATGTCCGCATCCCTGGCATAGTTATGGTAAGTTGGATGCATAGCATTTACTTATTAGTTCCGACAGGGTAAGTTGCTAGCAAGTTGTTGAACTCCTCGCCAGATTCGGTGTACGGCAATGAGTACTAAACTGGTTTTATTAGCTTTATATCGCGTACACAAACAGGGAACAGTAAGTTCACTTTGTGTGGAAGTGCGGTATTGGAACAGCTGTTTTCTTGGACCTAAACTTGGTGAAGATGAGTTAGCCGGGGTTTACATAAGGTGCTTGAAATAGTATTTAAGACTGGCGATTTTCGAAAACTGATTGAAAGTGTACATTAAAAAGGTCACTAATCTCTTTACCATCGGGGTCAGCGGGATTGTCCGAAAGGGTTACCGCTGGCCCGGAATATAAAGGGCTAAGGAAGGAACACGGGTGGGTTTTAGTCAGTAAGAGTCTGACACTCCCTTCCGCTCCACCCAGAGTGGGAGGAGTCATTTGATGATTTCCCAACCAAAAAAAAAAGACTGGCGATACTTAAACGTGCTTCTGGCTCACTTTGGGCAGCAGAGTGTCCACTCAAAACTCAAAGCATTTTTTTCAATTAAATCATTTACAAATTTTTAACTGACCGACTATTTGAAAATTCAAAAGTGCCTGACTTTTGAATTTTCAAAAAGTCGGTCAGTTAGTTGGAAAATTGAAGCCCATTCCAAAACTTAGGTCTCCATGGAGGAGAACGGGCTAGAAATTCCAAGGACATTTTTTTTTTTCGTCATTGACCAGACTGCAACCAACAATTTACTACGGGTTCTTTGATAGTTCCTTTGTTTAGGATTTAATGTTTTATGTATTTGACATAGGTACATTATTGTACCTGTAGGCAGGGCTATGGCGTCCAATCGTTTGAAATCTACACAAGAAACACCACATATCTTGCAGTTTTGAAATTGAAGGTTGTTGAATATCTGTTGTTCTAAGCCTTGTATTGGTGTGTGCGAAATCGTACTATTACATGTTTCGAGCACGTCAAGACACTGCCAACAAGTTCCTAGTTTTTCTGAAACGTGCACCCTCCACGAGGTTACTGTTCTGTTTAATTATATCCTAACGAGTTAGATTATGTGAAACCGTATTTGAAAATCATCATCAACATATTATTGCCTACTAAATGGTCAAAATAGCCACCATCTAGTAAGATAATTCCGCTACCTACCTGACTTACCAAATATAAAAAAAAATTACCTATGGAATCCTGACTGAAATAAAAGTTGTCTATTCTTTTTAGAATTTTCAACGTTACGTCTGTATTTCTCGAACGGCACTCATACTTAAGTAAAGCCAGTTCCATGTAGTTTTCAGCATGGTACAACTATTTGGTATTTTTTGGGTTGCTCGTGTCTATACGTATGAGTGTGTGAGAGAGAGAGAGGAGAGTATGAGAGAGATTGAGAAAAAGAGAGTATGTGCATATGAGAGTCAGAGCCAACCTTCTAAAGTTCTAAATGAGGTTGTATGAAACGAATCACACAGATGGCTCATGGTTCTATTAAATATGCATAAGCTTTGTCACTTACTTGTACAGTGTAATATTAACTAACATAACGCGGTGCCAACACATAAACTGCGACTCTTTTTACGGCACCGCGAGAATTAACGTAGCCACGTAAACTTGAGTTATTAAACTCAAATATTATACCTTCACATTTTGTTGGAGTTCGGATTTTACTTGGCAAACCACAAGCTTAAAGTATCGCCGACAAAGAAAACTCGTCCTTTGTTAATTTATATTGTGTAAGTAATTTTATTTGGACGGTATATTTTATGAACATACTGTAGTGAATACTTTTTGGGCTTCAAGTTTTTGTAATTAGCAGAATTTTGTTCAGAATGGACTTGTTTAGGTTTCCTCGAAAAGTTTTCGGCAAGGCTTTTAGGGTTTTGGCCCCGTCTCTAAATCTTTGACATAGGGTTTATAGAGGTCGCATAAAAGCTTGAAGGTTCATACATAATATACGCGGTTAGTACTTTGCGTTTACTATGTCTTTCATTGAGCTGCTGGTCTCGTGGTCGCATGAGGGTGAGGTCCTGGGTTCAGTTCCCAGGTCGGGAAAAGTGTTATTTGGTTTTTCTATTTGGAATTGTAGGAATTTCTCAGCAACAGCCCGGAGTTTGAGGAGTAGTGGTTGCTTAGTGATAACGGCCCCGACTTACGGGTCGTAGGTCGTGGGTTCGACCCCAGACAGGCGCTTAACTTTGTGTAAATAATTTCGTCACCACTGCTCTCAAAACGGTGAAGGAAAACATCGTGAGGAAACCGGCACGTCCTAGAATAAAAAAATCAAACACACTGGGCCCGCGTGGTGGATTACTACCCACTCCCTCTCGAAGAGAGGAGGCCTGTGTGTTATCAGTGGGAACATTATAAGCTGATTATCCTAGCCCAGATTTTGGAAGTTGGCGGTGTGATTCCTCCGTGCCTCGAAAAACAGTTTAAGACGTTGGTCCTGCTGATCTTTTTTGAGTCGTGTTGGATTGCCGTCCCACCAGACTATGAGGATGAAGGACGAGTGAGTGCACCTGTATCTGCGCACACACTTGTGGTATAACAGCTCCCGCGTAGATGGGTTGGGTTGATGGGTTGTTGATGGGTTGTCGTTGAGATTGGCCGCCACGATCCAAATTCGGTCTGGAGGACTATTTATAGTATCTAACAACTCAGCTGGTGGACATAAGTCTCCCAGGCTGCTCCACAACACCCTGTCCTCGGCCTCCCGTATCCAGTTCCAGCCACCTTTTTGAGGTAATCCGTCTATCTAGCTGGGTGGCGTCCCACACTACGCTTGCCGATACGCGATCTCCGCTCCAGGATTCGTCTGTGCTACCGGCTATCGGCCCTTCGACAAACATGGCCAGCCCACTGCCACTTAAGTTTGCTTACTCTGCAAGCTATGTCTACTCTGCAACTATGTAAGGCCTAATAGTAATAGATAACTGTATATCAGGTACAAAACGAGGTCCCAAAATCCGATGTTTTACGATAATGTCTTGAACGGTTAGTGTTCTCATAAACACTATTACCGCTATAACTCTGCGAGAATATCTTCGACTAAAATTTTCTTTGTCATTTTGCAGATGGAAATGATAAATAATTCATCATTCGAGCCTTACTTAGACTAAGTACACCATATTTCATATCGGGCCCTTCTGTGGATGCGACATAAAATACAGTCGAGGTAATCCTATCCATCTATGATTTATATGAAAGAAGGGTCAATGTGGAAATTTCATAAGCGATATATCATCGTTTCCTATGCAGAACTATTAAGATACGGAGACTTATAGGAATGGTATAATCGCCAGGCGTGGCGATTGATGGCGCAATCGTAAACACGTGGCTCAAGTAGTAAATATGGCTTCGCTTACCATAATAATTTGTTTCAGTGATGGAGGATTTGTTTGGTCATATTTCAAAGATATTATTAATTTATGTGACCGTGTTATGTCATTCAGGGAGTGTTTATGTTAACTCATTTTTTGTAGAAATATGTTGTGTGTAAGAATAAAATAGAAAAGAATACTCTTTATTATGTACACCATATAAATTACAGACATAATTATAGATACTTTAGAAATGGTGACACAATGGGCGGTTTTATCGCTAAATCTTAAAAAAAAAATGCCAATGCCAATGTGTAAAATCCTTTCTTGGCAAAATATGCTAGGTACCTACTGAATAATTTTTTACTAAACGTGTAGAGTATATCAATAAAAATAAAATTGAATGAGTATAATCATGTGATGTACTGCATATTCGCAGTCAACTGCACGTTGGTCTCGTGGTCGCAAGCGCGACCGCTGAGCTCAATTTCCAGGTCGGGCCTAGTGTTGTTGGGTTTTTCATTATAGATTTCTTAGTTCGGAGTTTGAAAGTTTTTGTTTGCGTGTCGTCCCGTCGGACTACTAAAGTGAGAGAAGAGAGCCACCTGAGTATGCGCACACACTTGTGCACTATAATATCTCACGCGCCGAATGCTAGTTCTCCGTTGATATTAGCCGCCACAGCGGAAATACGGTCTGGAGAACTATTTATTATTCGCAGTACATTGATATACTCATCACATTTTAACATTATTCTGATAAACGTAATTTAATTATTTTCAAATCCGTTTAAATTCTTTAAAATCTAATCCGCTGATTGGTAACGGATTTAGAATAAATCGCTAATGAATCGGAACTAAATTACAAATATACGTTATATATGAAAATTGATTAATTAGTCACGCATTCAGATCAAAACAGAGCACCACGTTTGATCTAAAAGCAAGCATTTCGAATGAACGAGGTACAAATTAAATTAATTTGTTGAATGCTAAGCTTTCCGCTACTTTCAATCAAAACACTTCTTTTCAAAGGAAAATAACGAAATAAATTGAAAATACCTTCCTTTGTAATTAAGGGGTCGTACCCGCTTTTGAGAGATGAGTAGTGAGACCCAACTTTGTTATGGCTTGGTTTTTATTTAATTTGCCTGCAGACAAAGTTTGCAATGTGGTTTTGAAAAACAAAGACTTCTCATTCGCAATGGTCGACTAAAGGATTATGTGATAAGTAGGGACAGCAGCATAGATGTTTATGCTTTAGTTACTGACACTTTTATGTTTATCTCTCTTTAGTCAAAGTCAAAGTCAAATCGTTTATTTCAAATGGGCACATTAAAGGCACTTTTGAACGTCAGAAATTACAGTAAAATTGAATTGATTCTAGTCGCCCCTTCCAAAAGATAGTGTTCGTATGGAGGAGAATGGGCAAGAAACTCCACCGTTACTCTTTTAAAATGTTTTACAAGGTTTTGTATACATAATATAATTATATGTGAAGACGATGCACCTAGAATAAAATTTGTCTACCACAAAAGGTAAAAAGAACTGCCAAAAAGTGAAAGCCGAAAGGTGAAAGGCTGTCGGGTCAGCGGGATTGTCCGAAAGGGTTACCGCTGGCCCGGAACATAAAGGGCTAAGGAAGCAACACGGGTGGGTTTTAGTCAGTAAGAGTCTGACACTCCCTTCCGCTCCACCCAGAGCGGGAGGAGTCATTTGATGACTTCCCATCCGCAAAAATTAAAAAAAAAAAATGCACCTAGAATAAAACTAGTCTACCACAAAAGGTAAAAAGAATTAAACTCTACGATAATGATCTTAGATTATTGAATAACATAACATCCCTTCAACTGTGGCGGCCATTTTGCGCGACTCGCCACCACTGTGGCGGTACTTCCGGGTGGTACTTCCGGAGTCGGCGCGTGTGATTAAAATGACGATATCTCTAAAGTTTTGTATGGGAGCTGTATATAAAAGTTATGTCGTTGGAGTCGTTATGAAACAAGCTAACATTTAAAAATGTAATGCAGTGTAATGTATAACGCCTGTTTTCCCCGAAGGGTTAGCAGAGGAGTACCCGAAATTTCGCTAAACATAGAATTAATTAATGCTAGAAAGAAAGAAAGTGTGAGTCGGACTCGCATATCGAGGGCTCCGTACAAATTTTTAGGTATCACGGATATCATGTAAATAGTTTTAATTTTTTTAAATGTAAGTTCTACATATGGTTCGTTGTCACTTGTACCATTAACAGTTCCATGATGGAACTACTGATTGTTTTTTTTTATCACTAGTTCCATTTTAAAAGAACCAGAAAATAATGGAACTAATGTTGAATTTATTATCACTAGTTCCATTTTTAAAAGAATATGAAAATAATGGAACTAATGTTGAATTTGATATCGCTAGCTCCACATTATTATTTTTGGCACTTGTGAAATTTTTAAGGGTGGTAAAAACACTGTAGTTAAAAACACTTAGTTTTTTTATTAATTATATTCAATAAAATCAACAAATATTTATTTTGTATACCTTTACTTTTTAGGGTTCCGTAGTTCCTACAAGTATTAACTATTTCTATATTGAGGGTGTTTAAAACACGTATTAGCTATTTATGCAAACATATAATTTGAAAATAATTACAATTCACAAAATCAAACGCGTTTCGCGGCATGAGAAAATATAATAATGGCGGGAATTATTCTACTCTATGGAAGTTCCTTCCTTCATCAACTTCACCGCCAGCCAGCATCAGGTCTCGAAGTAGCTTCACTCGGTGTTGCCAACACGGCCCTCCTGCGCCGTGCATGTCCTCAGGCACGCCTTACACCATCTGCCTAACTTAGCTTAACTAAACACGTATCTGAAAGCACACACTTTATGTTAGGTAATGTGTTCATAAATATAAAACAATAATGCTTCGGCCAATCATGATTCATAATACTAATAGAACTCCAATTGCAGGGTTTTGGTACATCTTTTCTGTTCCTTTATGCTTAGGAACTCTCCCTACTCTGCAACTGGTAATCCCATTCATGAATCTACCATAGCCAGTCTACTACCATAGCTCAAAACAAAGCCCCTTTAGGGTTAGGAGACTTTGTGAATTATTCTGCAGTAAGTTATTCCCAATTCAAATTGTACTGGACCCCAAAACAGAGTAGTCTTTAAGCTTAGACAACCTCTTTGCTACTGTCATTTTAGCTCACCTCCTTAATCCAAGGTGATGCCTGGTCTATTTCACTCCTTTAGTCTTAGGCAGTAACTGTTTCAGCTCACCACCTCGATTCTGGCAAGTGACAGCTCACTTCCTTAATCCAAGGTGATGCCTGGTCTATTTCACTCCTTTAGTCTTAGGCAGTAACTGTTTCAGCTCACCACCTCGATTCTGGCAAGTGACAGCTCACTTCCTTAATCCAAGGTGATGCCTGGTCCATTTCGCTCCTTTAGTCTTAGGCAGTAACTTTTCAGCTCACCACCTCGATTCTGGCAAGTGACTATACCTAACACTTCTCTTTTGTTTTAACCAGTATCAATTGATTGTAATCAACTTGACCAGAAACTGAAAATTATACAAAGCAAAAATGATTGACCTAGTATCAATGTCAAGTAAAATTAAATATATCATTAGCCTAGCCTTTTCCCAACGATGTTGTGTTCGGCTTTAAAATGAAATATACTCATAGGTACCTATAACTCTGACCTGTATTAAACAGTACTTGTATGATAGAGGTCAGTGACCTATACATATAAATACTTTTTTTTTTACCTTGCCAACACGCCTTTTTGCACCTAGGTACTAATGATGCATCAATCAACACACCAGTTATCAATTTTAATCCAGGGTTTAATGTTCTCAGCAGCGGCCACCCCAGTATACGATCTACAACTTCTTTCACTGCCCCGCATGTCTTTAACTTCGTATCTATCTTTATCCAGGCATTTCGTTATTTGAAATGGGCCTTTAAAAGTAGGCAGTAATTTTTTACTTCGTCCATCATTTGTTTGGCTTTGTATTTTAATAAGGACTAAGTCTCCTTCGTGATAAAGTTTTGCTTTAGTGCGGCACCGGTCGAATCTTTTCTTCTGAGACTTCGCACTATTCTTTATATTTTCGTCCGCTCTTTTACGCAACTTCGTCACATCCGTACTATGCTCGTCATCATGTTCAATCTCAGGCCCGAAGCTGTCACTATCGGTACGTAGTCTATACCCGAACATAACCTCACATGGAACTGCCTTGATCGTTTTGTGATACGTACTATTGATCGCCTGTTGTAATGGTGTAATACAGTTATCCCAAGAATCTTCATCCAAATCTGCACCCATAGTTTTCATGGCCTCCAGAATTGTTTTATTAAATCTTTCGGCTTGGCCGTTTGAGCGCGGCATACCTGTGGCTATTGTATGCAAACGAATATTTTTACAGTTGCAAAATTCCTTAAATATTTTTGACGTAAAAGCGGAACCCGCATCCGTAACAAGCCTACGAGGGTTGCCAAATATCTTTGCTATTATCTTCAAGTTCACTAATTACGTTACTACTATCCGTATTAGGTACCGCCGAGATAAATACAAATTTAGTAAATGCATCTACTGCGACTAACAAATACTTGTTGTTTTTTCGTGTTTCAACAAAAGGACCCAGATGATCCACATGGATCGTGTGGAATGGTTGTGCGTATTTTGGTAGTGGATATAGCTCACCTTAGTTCGGGCCACCTTTATTTTTAAAGTAAACGCAGTTTATACAGTTTTTTACATATTTTTTAACTATGTGTCGCATCCGAGAAAACCAATATCGGCTAGAAATTCGTTCGACTGTTTTATCAACCGAGAAATGACCGAGGTCGTCATGGTTACATTTGATAATTTGCCATATGCATTTCTTTGGGACAACCCAGCGACGACCGTGACTTGTACGTCGATATACTTATTGCCAAGAAGTTCGTATTTGTTGAATACATCCCTATGCTTGTCTGCTTCGCCCGACTCTAAAGTCTGCCTAATTACTACTATCCGAGGATCTTGCAGTTGAACTGAGAGCAACCAATCCGCTTCCGTTATAGACATGACTATTTCGGCTTCAGATTTTTCCCCTGACATTAACGGGTTCCTACTTAAAGCATCTACATGCTGCATACGAGTGCCCTCTCTATGAGCAATATCGAAAGAGAATTCCTGCGTAGAAAGCACCCATCGCGAAATTCGAGGAATTATGTCTTTTTTTGTTAATGCATGGCGTACCGCACTGCAGTCTGTCACTATACGGAACTTAGCCCCTAACAAATAGCGCCTAAACTTTTCCAAAGACTGGACGATAGCTAGCAATTCAAGCTCAAAAGAATGGTATTTTTTTTCATCTTCAGTAGTTTGACGGCTATAATAATGAATAGGTTTTTCAACATTATCCGTAACCTGCATCAAAATGCCTGCAATTCCGTCTCTGCTTGCGTCAGTATATAGTATGCTTTGCTTGGCAGGGTCAAATAATGTCAAAATATCGTCTGAACTTAACGTTTCTTTTAATACCGTGAAGGCGCGATCTTGCTCAGAACTCCAAATCCAAAGGCTGTCTTTCTTCAGTAATTTGGAAAGCGGGCTAGAAAGCATGGCACAATTTTTGATAAACTTGCGAAAATAACTGATGAGGCCGAGAAACTGGCGAAGCTGGTGGATTGTTTTTGGGACCGGGAATTCCTTAACTGCCCTAACTTTACTCTCGCATGGCTTCAAACCCTCAGAGTTTACTCTATAGCCCAGGAACTCTATTTCTGACTTTAAGAAATGGCACTTCTTTAGGTTAAGCGTAAGGCCATTTTCCTTAAAGATTGCCAGTACCTTCTCAAGAAGATTAAGATTTTCTTCAGCCGTCTCACTTATTATCAAAACATCATCTAAATACAGAACAATCTTACCAAACCTCAAGTTCCCTATGACCTTGTCCATCATTTGTTGAAAACATGATGGTGCATTGGCTAGACCGAATGGGAGTCGCAAAAATTCATAGTGTCCGTCCTCAGTTATAAACGCAGTCTTGTGAATAGATTCCTCTGCCATTTTAATTTGATAGTAGCCACTTTTAAGATCCAAACTTGTGAAAAATTTACAGCCTTGTAGTCTATCTATCAAGTCTTCAATGCGTGGCATCGGATATTTATCTTTCGTTGTAACTTTATTCAATGCGCGGTAATCAATACACAATCGTTTTTCACCGTTCTTTTTATTCACAAGCAGAGCTGGACTCGCATATTCGGATTTACTTTCACGGACTATACCATTCTCTAAAAGTTCGTTTACCATGCTTCTTACAATTTGCCTATCCGAATGAGATGTCCTGTATGGTCTAAACCGCACAGGTTTTTTATCGTCTAAGTTTATGACCATTTCATGACCTTCTACTTTCCCTAGTTGGCTTATATTCGTAGCCATGCATTGCTGATATTTACCGAATAGATTAATCAACTCATCGCGATGAGAATCTGTATCGAACTCCAAGGATATTACACCAACAACTTTGCAGAAGTCTTCAAAATGTTTTACGTTTTGAAACGTTAAGGTTTCACCAATTCGCGAATACATCAAATCAGACCGTTCTGTCACGTTGCGTCCTAACAGTACGTCACATCCCGATAGCTCATCAAGTATGTATAACTCAATCTCGTCTATTTTCACGGAATCTAATTGTATGCCTACCTTCACCACCTCCGTTACGTTTTTTAAATTGTCTTGAGAAAATCCCTGCAGTGTTAAAGGGATAGTCAACGGAATTCTTTGCAGATTACATAGTTTTGCCAAATTAGATGTCATTATAGAACAGCTACTCCCAGTATCTATGAATGCTTCATGAACAAAACCGTTAATGCCTATTTTCTTACAGAACTTGTCTTTCGTATTAGAAAGTTGTACGTATTTTGTTTCCTGGTTATTTGTTTGTTCAACTTTGTCACTTTTTGAATTCTTTTTGTGAAAACATGAAGTTTCCAAGTGACCTTTTTTACCGCAAAATTCACATTTTACCGAACATTGAAAACGTTTATGATTGCCGCCGCAATTATAACACTCTATGGGTTTACGTTGACTTGGGGTTAAATTAGTCACGGTTGATCCGGTTGTCGTATTTGCCGTTGATGTTTGGGAAACAGAACTTTGAACTTGATATGGAACCTTAACATTATCACGAGTGTTGCTGTGGTTAACTATTTAACGATTTATTAAACTGTTTAACTGTTTAACGATTTTTGCTTTGTAAACACGGCTGTGCAAAAATCCAGCTAAACTATCGCATGATTTAAAGTTGCTAGCCTCAACGGACGCTGTTATGTTATTATCACCGATATTTCCTAATATTATCGAAATTACGTCATTTTCGGTAAAATTTAAGCACAGACTATCAATTCTCGATTTTTGTTCAAAAAAGAAGTCATATAGCCGTTGATTTTCCACAGGTTTCCGGTCGATGATTTCCTTAAGTAGGTCAAACATATTTCTCTTCACTCTAAATGTATTAGAAAAATTTTCCTTCCAATCCTTCCACAGCCAAGTAATCCACATGTGATCATTACGCAATAAAGACTCATACCAGATTTTAGCAGAGCCTTTGAGCTTATTTAGTGCCTGATAGCGTATTATACTATCCGTCCAGGAAAATGTTGAAGCATACGATTCTATCACGTTTAACCAAGAAGTAATATTATCGTTCAAGGGGTCAAAATCCGGTATCATAGTATGCAAAGTTGTACTCACTGTTCCGGTATCTTTTGCCTTAGATACCTTTATCCCTTTGCGAGATGCCAGCGGGGGTGTTCTTGAGCCGCTACTGTTAGAACTCTTACTGCTACATCTGCTACTGCTAAAACTCGTATTGCTACTACTAGATGATTTACGAGCGCGCTTTGCCCTGTGTTTACGCTTACTTAAGCGTCTTTTACCGGTTTTACCCATTATTTAGTATTAACTTTACTTTTGGGGCGCGAAAAGTTTTATGCACACTTCTGATATTAACTATTTCTATATTGAGGGTGTTTAAAACACGTATTAGCTATTTATGCAAACATATAATTTGAAAATAATTACAATTCACAAAATCAAACGCGTTTCGCGGCATGAGAAAATATAATAATGGCGGGAATTATTCTACTCTATGGAAGTTCCTTCCTTCATCAACTTCACCGCCAGCCAGCATCAGGTCTCGAAGTAGCTTCACTCGGTGTTGCCAACACAAGGAAACCTTTTTTTTTTTTTGTGGATGGGAAATCATCAAATGAGTCCTCCCGCTCTGGGAAAGGAAGTGTCAGACTCTTGCTGACCAAAACCCACCCGTGTTCCTTCCTTAGCCCTTTATGTTCCGGGCCAGCGGTAACCCTTTCGGACAATCCCGCTGACCCGGTTGGCTTCGGCCCTAAGGGGCCCCTTCTCGATGCTCACATCTCTTTGAGGCGCGCGTGGAACACGTACGCGCCGTCCGGCACGGGCCTGGTCCTGATCGGACGGTGAGCTACCCATTACTCTCCGCCCGCAGGCCCGCGCCTACGGTGGCCGGGAGTCGTCACGCGGCTCCCGACGCCTGGGGCGTCCCCCGTGGCGGCTGAGACGGGAGGCTCTCTCCCTGAACCGTCCCGCCACCTCCTTCGCTAGCATGACTGCTTCGCAGAAGGAGGTGACTGCCTCCCACTCCCTCTCGCCCCGGACCATGGCTTGCACCAGGGCCGGACGCGAGAGGTCGCCGCCGCTGCCGATCGCCTCTACGAGGACACGGCGGTGTTCCGCCCAAGCGGGGCAGACCTCCACCGTGTGCTCCACCGTGTGCTCCACCGTGTCCTCTGGGCGATCCTGGCAATGGTGACACCCGGGCGTTTCCTCCCGCCTCATGTACAAGGAAGCCTTATAGTTTCGTCATGTCCGTCCGTCTGTCTATCTGTCCGAAGTTTTGCTAAGCGACCGTTAGTACTAGAAAGGTGTAATTTTGTAGGAGTGTGTATATATCAATTACGCTGACAAAGTGGTAAAATAAAATTTTGAAAAATATTTTTTTTAGGGTAGCTCCCCTACATGTGAAGTGGGGATGAATATTTTTTCGTCGTCTACCCCACCATGTGGGGTATCGTTGAATAGGTCTTCTAAAATGACTTGGGGGTTGCTAAAAATATTTTTCGATTTAATGTTCCATTTACGAAATATTAAACTTTAAAGTGCAAATTTTTGTTCCAGTAAGGCGTCCCCCCCTCTAAAAGCTGAACTGCTAGCTTGAAATATCTGTAAAAATTCACGATGATAGTTTATTTCATGAACTTTAAAGAAAAACTATAGCGGTTGAGATAACTTTATTAGTTTAGCAGTAATTGTCGTTGAACTTGGGTGTTGGATAATTTTGTACCAAAAACAAAATCCTTAGCATTAATCCTTTAAAGTGGCTAAGATGCAGTAGTTGCTTGTTTATAACGGGTATAGACATATGTATTGAAAAACAAAATTAAACGCACTTAGCCGGTTTTTATTTATAATAGATATGTAGTGATCGAATAGAATCAGTAAACATTAATTTCGGGTTTATTTCTTTATTTTTTTAAATCGGCCATTTCATTATTTTTTCAATTTTGATATACCCAGTGTCACTTTCACAATTAAGACGAATCTAACGGCACCTCTCAAGCTGAAATCGATCAAGCCGTTTAGGCTACAGAGCGTGCCAAAGAAATGTACATACATACATACATAAACTCAAAAAACATAACCCTCCTTCTGACGTAGTCGGGTAAAAATAAATATTTGTTGATTTTATTGAATATAATTAATATAAAAACTAAGTGTTTTTAACTCCAGTGTTTTTACCACCCTTAAAAATTTCACAAGTGCCAAAAATAATAATGTGGAACTAGCGATATCAAATTCAACTGTAGTTCCATTATTTTCATATTTAAAAAAAAATTGAACTAGTGATAATAAATTCAACATTAGCTCCATTATTTTCTGGTTCTTTTAAAATGGAACTAGTGATAAAAAAAAACAATCAGTAGTTCCATCATGGAACTGTAATGGTACTAGTGACAACGAACCCTACATATTTACGGTTTTTGGATTTTTCCTCTACTTGTGCTACATGACATTGCTTCTTGGCAATTTCCGTGATTCTAGGTCAACGGGAAGTAACCTAACATGATTGACCTTGATTTCGGAACATAAACGCCCTTATCTTTTGATTGCGTTGACTTAGAAATTTTATTTTTTCACTGCTTTAAGGGATTGCAACCTTGAGTATTTGATATTACTTTCAACTTGATTACTTTACGCGTTCCTGAGAAAAAGGTTCTTGACTGACGGACAGACAGACGGACAACAAAGTGATCTTATAAGGGTTCCGTTTTTCCTTTTGAGGTAAGGAACTTTAAAAAGTATTTATTGCGTCTCGTACAGGAGATCACAAATTAAAGACATTCAAAAATAAAAAAAAAACCAAATAACTAAAAAAAAAGTAACAAAAAAAAGTAATTTAAAAAATAAAAAACCCGACTGCGAAACTGAAAAGTTACAAACAAGCCCATTTTAAATTAAATAAAAGTTGGAAGCAGGCGGGACCCATTTGAATTTGAAAATATAATAAAAATGGTATGGGTCCCGCCTGCTTCCAACTTTTATTTAATTTAAAATGGGCTTGTTTGTAACTTTTCAGTTTCGCAGTCGGGTTTTTTATTTATTAAATTACTTTTTTTATTTCCAGCTTTTTAGTTTACAAATGTCAAAGATTTCGCAAACAATTGAGTTCTTGGTACGTGTTTATTACGATTTGTCACTTCGAATTACTTTTAACCATATAAGTTATATATATTTTTGTAATCACCTTTTAAAATCCTTTATTTTGATACCCCACTTGATAGGTTTCGAGAAAAAAAAAATTTTTTTTAAGACATATTGCGCCAAAAATCGGCCATTTTAATTTTTTTTCAATTTTGATATACCCAGTGTCACTCTCACAATTAAGACGAATCTAACGGCACCTCTCAAGCTGAAATCGATCAAGCCGTTTAGGCTACAGAGCGTGCCAAAGAAATATACATACATACATACATACATACACTCGAAAAACATAACCCTCCTTCTGACGCAGTCGGGTAAAAAGAAAAATGAAACAGAAAGTCCTATACGAGGCCAAAAGGCTTCTATCTCAGCATGATGCTGCGACATTAAAAAAATAAATGTTGCAGTCGGTATTCTGATAGGGCCCGCTGTGATGTCACGGGCAGTTACACAATTTTTTTTCCAATTTTTTTTTATTATTTTTTATAATAAAAAAAATTGGAAAATCCAAAAATGCACAACTCATAATGCTCGTTTGATCGTCTATAAAACTATACATATAGATAATTAATACATTAGTTTTTATATTGTTTATTTAGAATAATAGGTAATAATAATATGAAGTATATACCTAAAGTATATAAAAAGGAGGGGAATAAATCAAAGGGCATCAAAAAATTCGTCGGCATCGCTAATATTAATTATAATTAAACTAATTTCAATAAAAGAGCGTTTTCAATAGGGTTCCTCCTATGGATAAAACGAATCTAAAAGAAATTGACTCAATTAATTGATTTTTTCGCAAGCTACAATGTTTTCAGGTTTCACACTTATTGACGGGATTTTTTTTAGAAATATAGTTTTGCATTTTTCGTTTCTACTATTAAATAAATCTAGCATTAAATACATTTTTGAAAGCACAGAATTAACCTCCATTAAATTGTCTACACAGTGGTATATAAGTTCAGTAGGTTCTATGTACATACTAGCAGGAGTATGACAATGAAAACAGTTGCAGAAAGAAGGCAAAAAAAAATCGATCGTAAAGCACTCTCTAATGCGCATTCTCTAATTCGCATTATGAGTCGTGCAATAGGTATATACGAAAAATAAAAATAAATAAAAATATTTATAATCCGCGCCAGACGGTTACGTCTGGCGCGGATTATAAATATTTTTATTATAAATATTTTTTTTTACACGGAATGCCTCTGAAAGTCAAGGCATAGACAAGTAATGAGGTTACTCATTAGACAAGTAATGAGGTTACTCATTACTTGTCTATGCCTTGACTTTCAGAGGCATTCCGTGGCATTGCTGTTACAAACATGATGATGTTTCTTTAACTCTAAACCAGACTTGGTTTCCGTACACCATTTTCAGGAGACCACTGGAAATCTGCGCTGTTCTTTGGCTCCCCCATAGCAGAGCATCATACGGAGTGAAAGCCTTCTTGCCACAGTCACAACGTGCAGCCGACTATGTATATTATGTGTTCAATAGTATAAATCTGTTTTGTTTTTATGTTTTTTATTCGAGTTATCTTATCTTTTTGTATGCACGTCGTGTGTTTCTGTTATAAATAAATCAAGTTTTCTTTTTTTCTTTAATAGAAAGAAAGAAACGTAGCTAGGAATTGTGAGCAATTGTTTGAAAAAAGAGATCTGATTTTGATTGTAGCTAGGAATTGTAAGCAATTGTTTGAAAAAGAGATCTAATTTTGATTGTAGCTAGGAATTACTCACAATTTTCACAATTCCTAGCTTCGTTTTTAGAATCTGCATAACAACAAGCATCTCAACAAATAACCTCATTGTTTTCCATTCCCGATACGAAACGTTCACTTAAGAAACATCCAACAATATCCTCTGTAAATAAAATATTCTCTCTCCGCGCATTACATCCGAATGTCGTAACGCATTTAAGCGTTCACCTCGAGCCCTATAAGGTTTAACATAATATCATAAGATATTTCAGCAAGACTCCACCCTACTCACTAACTGACGAAAAGTTGTTTACCTAACTTTTGATTGCCTTCTTTACTCCGTTTGTTTACTTTTTTACTTAGAACGGGAAATATTATGAAACTTTTTTCGTTAAAGGCTCGAAGATGCCTACCTACATAAATGGGTTTAGAACTCGTTCGCCTTACTAAAATTTGTTTACCTATGCGCTGTTTTTATTGGTCTTTCGGCTCTCGCGTGAAAGGTTTTGTTAATGGAGGAAGACGAGAAGAAATGTCGATGTTTAATTGGTTTATTTTTGAAACAAATTAATGAATTTAATTGGAGGAAATGTTGCGTAACATGATTACAAGGCTCTTTTGTTTGTATTTTTTAATTTTATTACTTGACACAAAATATCTGAAGAGTTTCGAACAACATTTTGTAATTGGTTATTCCTTAATTAAAGACATTTCAAACAGCTGAAATGGCTCTCAATTCAAAAGCAACTATTAACGCTTACTTAATCCTTATTCAATGTCAATTACCCCATGGCCAGAGCCAAACAAGTTGCGTAATTACAAATTGTAATTAAATCTAAAACATCGGCCGTTTGGCTCGGCCATCCCGGACTTCCTAACTTAATTCGGAGCACGGAACAATTCCTGACACCGTTGCATGGTAGGAGTTGGGATCAAGTGCGTTTTTGCGTCTGCCTGGCGGCTGTGTACTCCCCAACCAATTACTGTACGCTACTTTAATTACACAACTTGTAGCGAATAAGTTTCAGCTGAAATTAGATTTAAGGTAATTTATTACCTTAATTCTCACTTTATAAATTACTTTTGTAATTAAGGTCTCAATTTAAAGTTTCGCTTGTTGGTCTGGACACGTGTTAACAAATGAGTTGGCATAGTTACACGACAGAATTGTGCGAAGATGAATGTGGAGTCTTAGGCCAAATAAGTACAAATAATGTTTTACTTTCTCCAGGAAGAGAAACTAATTTGGAATATTATTATATTTTGGTGAGCAGTGGTGGCCCAGTGGTAACTGCCGCTACTTACGAGATGAAGGTCGTGGGTTCGAACTCAGACAGGCGTTTTACTTTGTATGAATTATATCATCACCACTGCTCTCAAAACGGTGAAGGAAAACATCGTGAGGAAACCGGCTTGTCCTAGGACCAATAATTCAAAGACATGTGATATCTACCAACCCGCACTGGGCCCGCGTGGTAGGTATACAGCCCACTCCCTCTCGAAGTATCCCAGCAGTGGAAACATTAATCTATTATTCATGTTCTAAATACTATTATTTAATTTTAATGTTTAATTTAATTATTTATTCTTGTTACTTATTGTTGACGACCACTGCGCCATCTACTAGCGGCGAGTGACGCTAACCGATGACGAAGGCTGTGCGCAAGGACATCAGCGCGATGCTAGCGACGCGCTACAGATCTTCACTGACTTCACTGTCTTCGTGACCCGCCAACGAACCACACAAATTATAACTGTTTAAATTGTAAAGAAATACATCAAAATATTGTAAAGAACCGATATTACACGCACGTTGTCACAAGGAGCCTGTGTCTAATTCAAATCCACGACGCTGAGACGAGGACGACCTGACGAAGAAACCCCACTTGTGTTGCTGTGCTCTTACAGGTTCCATAACTGTATATTAGCTTTAAGCCTATTTGTAACAACTTTATTCACATTATAGTATGCAAAAAAAGGAATTAAAAAAAAAATAGTATGACCTATTTTTCGACATTTAGGCCTGATTTTTCAATCGACCGATAATTTTTATTCGTGGAATAAAATTGACGTCTGACAGTTTTTGTATGGAAGAACTGTCAAAAATTCAAAATTATTCCTCGGATAAAGTTAACTAGCTATGGAAAAATCAGCCCTTAGCCGCATAATTTATACCTACAATATAGTCAAGTGTCACATAACTGTCAAAATAGTGACTAACTAACCTCAACCCCGTAAATGTCTATTTATTTCATTTCTAAACCTGACTAAAACAAAGTTGGAAAGCTGAAATTAATTTAATGCACACAGTTTCAAAGCGCGTCCTTGATTGGCTCCGTGTCACCGGCGTGTTAGGACAGGATAGGACTTTCCGGATTATAACGCCCGACTGTCGTATGGAGATTCCGAATTTCGTAATTCCGAGGCACTTTTCCTGGTTCTGACGTTTTTATGAAGAGAAGATAGCGGAGTCTGGTGTTGAGATTTTGTAAGTGGTTTAGTTATTTTCTGAGATTGAGAGGAGCAATATGATGTCTTCTTCTTTTGCCTAGCCTTTTCCCAAGTATGTTGGGGTCGGCTTCCAGTCTAACCGGATGCAGCTGAATACCAGGATTTTACACGGAGCGATTGCCTATCTGACCTCCACAGCCCAGTTACTGGGTAATACGATACCCCTTGGTAAGACTGGTTGTCAGACTTTCGGGCTTCTGACTACCCGTAACGACTGTCAAAGATTCACGAATGACAGCCGGGACCAACGGCATAACGTGCTTTTAAATAAAATTTTTCGGTTTACAGCTTTCAGATTTCATACTTATTGCGAGGTGAAATCTTGAAAGATTTCTCTCTATTTTAATCAATCACCTATTTATAAAGTCAGTATTATTTCTTTGTTTTGTTTATCTGCTACATTAAATTATTACTTATTTAATAATTACATAAGAACTCTTAGGCTCTAAACTATATTATCATTTTGAAACATTAACATATTAAAAATATTATTAGCTTGCTACTCTTAAAAATGTGTAATTACTATGACTTCTATCAAGAAACGATATGTAATGGTACACTAACTTTTTCTTGTTACCTACAGCTTTGTAAGAAAAATATTTGCACATCTACTCATTACTAGTTTATGTACGAGTATGTACCTACCGTTCTTCATTTTGTGTATCGAGTATTATGTAGGATTAACTTGTATTTCTCATGATAAGTGAATTGTATTCTTTTTGAGAAATAAATTCTCTTCTAATAATTCTTCTAATCTTAAGCCGTAAATCTGTTGTCATTAAAGCGTTCTTTCCGTACAATAATCCTTACTAATATAATACTCTACAAAGTAAGCAAATGTCATTGTTTATAAAAAAATCATTAATGTCAATGTGTAAATAAAAAAATGAAAAAAAAAATCAAAATGCAGAAATTAGAAGCAGCTCAATCAAGCCTTTTTGTCCTCAATATAATCTTTAACGGTATAAAAGGCTTTCTGGGTGCTTCTAATATTGGGTGGGTGTAGGGCCCTCCTCTAGGGAGAATGGTGACGGTCTTCCCGCATGCGGCCGGGCAAATGACTACGTATCGCCGGTCAAAGACGAGTTATGGTTACAAAAAAATAATTATTTAAAAAAAATTAAAAAAAACTCGACTGCGGTACAAAACTTAAGTTAAAAAAAAAAACTGAAAAGCTTAAAACATTTTAAATTAAATAAAAGTTGGAAGCAGGCGGGACCCATACCATTTTTATTATATTTTCAAATTCAAATGGGTCCCGCCTGCTTCCAACTTTTATTTAATTTAAAATGGGCTTGTTTTTAGCTTTTCAGTTTTTTTTTAACTTAAGTTTTATACCGCAGTCGGGTTTTTTCATTTTTTTAAATAACTTTTTTTATTTCCAGCATTTTAGTTTACAAATGTGAAAGATTTCGCAGACGATTTAGTTCTTGGTAGTTGTTTTTTACAATTTGTCACTTCGAATTGCTTTTAAGTATATATGTTGTATATATTTTTGTAATCACCTTTTAAAACCCTTTATTTTGATACCCCACTAGATAGGTTTTGAAAAACAATTTTTTTTAAAAATATTTAATATGGCGTCCAGTAGTCGCCATATTGAATTTTCACTAACGTCATGTCTTTAGTGACACTCACCGGACTAAGAGGAATCGATTAACGTGTGAATCATAAAAATCGGCCCAGGCGTTTGGTCTGTATAGTGCTTTGTATTTTTCATGGAGTAGTTTGGGAACTCTTTTTGGAGTAGTTTGGGAACAACCCCTTCAAAGGAACATACAAACATACATACATACATACATAGGCTGATGAACTCATTACCACTCCTTTGCGTTGCGCAGTCGGGTAATAACAAAAACCGGTCAAGTGCGAGTCGGAATCGTGCACCGAGAGTTCCGTACAAATTTGTAGGTATGTAAATAGTTTAACACGGGTTTTTTTTGTAATTTACGGTTTTCGGAATTTTTTTCTTTACTATTGTACGACGCATTGCTTTTTGCCAAATTTCATGATTCTAGGTCAACGCGAAGTACCCTACAGGTTTTGATTCCGGAATAAAGCGCCCGTATCTTTTGATTGCGTTGACTTAGAAATTTAATATTTTCACTACTTCAATAGATTGCAGCCCTGAGTGTTTGATATTAATTTCAACTTGATAACTCTACGCATTCCTGAGAAAAAGGGTCTTGACCGACGGACAGGCAGACGGGCAACGAAGTGATCTTATAAGGGTTCCGGTTTTCCTTTTGAGGTGCGGAACCCTAAAAATTAACAAAAACTAGGAAGGCTAATACTAGTCCGGTATTATGAGTAGTACCTGTATGCACAGTATAAAAAACTGAAGATATTTATCGGCCGGTTCACTAGTGGGCGAGTATTTCACTCAGAGCACTGATTTCAACCGCACTTGGACCAACGGCACCTGAGGACTTCCACTAACAGCAGCTCAAAGACGTGCTAATATTCCAAAAAATGAACGATCACTGTAAAAAGTTTAAAATTCATTCAAAAATTTGTTCTGAAGGCATTCAAAATTCGATTTTATAAGCGGTCAGTATTTTAATAATAATAGAAAATTCTATTAGCTTAGTACCTATCTGATCCAGAATATATTGTCATCTTTTGGTGACAAAATCTGAATCCTGAATTTGATTAAATTATAAAATAAGTACTTGCTGTTATCCGCGACTTCGTTACGATCCAGGACGAAAAGTAGCCAATGTCCTAACCCCGGTCTTCCCATGTGCCGAATTTCATTCAAATCCGTTCAGCCCTTTTAGCGTGAAAGCGAAACAAATAAACTCATTTTCGCATTTATAATATTATTTTATTTATTGTGAATGTGAAGACGATGTGGGTCGTTTTATTAATTTTATATTTTTTTTATTATTCTCTCTGTTCTGTTAGTTTTTTTTTTTCATGGTCTGGCAGTTTGAGTAATTTATGTGGCCTACCCAAATGTCCTTTCTTTGGTATTGTTCGTCAAATCGTTGAGCTCCTTAAGTTTTGAGTTGAGCTGCACGATTTCTGACCAATGCGTGCACTGACTGGACAGGTCCTCTCAATCTGTGTGGTTATTTCCTCAAAAGACCATCTCAGACATCGATCTACATGGTCTTCATATAACCTGACCAAGATTACCTATGTCTGGACTTTAAAAGAGACTGTGACCTCTGAGTTTGTTTCGGTCTTTCTTCTCAGAGTAGTCAGGTAGAAAACACCGACCTCATCTCGTTTAAAAAAAAAACATGATTGACGTGTAAAAGTGTTTGTACAAACCTACTTACAAAATAAAATCATTTATCATTAAATCAGTCTTCCTGGCGATAGTAACCAAAAGGACGGCTATCTCTCGTAATATTTTACCCGTAACAAAATGAAACACTTGTAAGCAGAAACGTTTTTTAAACTGCCTATTAAGTTCATTGAATATTGATATTGATTGCTCTTCCCTTTGTAAACCGTATTAACACAATTAACAGAGCTGAGAGGCTCACGGGAGCTTTAACAGCTGCCGTTCAATTAGTATCTTTTTTATTTAATTAATAAAACAACGTGAAAGAAGTATCTTTGTTTGTAGTTATTGGAGCAAAACGAAAAGGTTTCACGTTTTTTAATTTTCTTTTTATGTAATTTTTCTTTTTAATTTTTATTTATGATTAGGTTTAGTTTACTTTGTGATCTTCCTTTCTTCCCTTCTTTAGTTTCTTTTTATTTAATTAATAAAACAACGTCAAAGAAGTCTTTATTTGTAGTTACTGGAGCAAAATGAAAAGTTTTCACAATTTTTTTAACTTTCTTTTTATATAATTTTGTTTTTAAATTTTTATTTATGATTATGTTTAGTTTACTTTGTGATCTTCCTGTTCGAGTCACAATAAATACCTTTTTCTTTCTTTACCTAGTAGTGCCTGCTACTTTTTTTTATACTAGCTACTGCCCGCGACTTCGTTCGTGCGACACTAATACCTTTTGATTTTCTTTCTTTTTCTAAAATATAAAGTAGTATAAGCTCAGATATAGATAGACCTAGATAACGCAAGTAGCACGATCTGTATGAAAACCAAACGCGGCATTTTATGGACTACCTTAATAGGTGACGTCACAAGCACTATTTAGTGATGGAAAAATCAAATCGATTCAAAGACGCCGCCGCGTGTGGCACCCGGCTCGCCCCAGCCCCGGGGCCTAGCGCCAGAGATCACGCTCACCCAGCCAGCAGTACACAGGACTGAGCGCCAAAGTGGCGGCTTACGATTTTTGTACGTAAGCTGGTGCGATTTTTGGCACGCGAAGTAGTTGCTCTTGCGTTATCTAGGTGTATCGATATCTATGAGTATAAGTGACTCCTTACAACATCAGCAATCTGCCAATGAAAGTCCCGTCAAAATCGGTCTAGCCGCTTCGGAGATTAGCCAAAACAAACAGGCAGACAGAAAGACAAAAATTAAAAACATATATTTTCTGTTATAAGTGCCGTATATACGTTATTTTGATATTACAAACAGACACTTAAATTTTATTTATTTGTGTGTAGGTACGTATAGATTTTTTTTTTGTATTTGTTTGAGATAACAGCTGTACCACGTACCTAGTTAATTAGAGCTTTTTCGACTAAATTCGACTTGGAACGAGGATCTTAATCGTGAGTCACGTTCGACTCGTAACTTTGCTGTGTGATGTCTCACGGAACTACTATAACTACCTATTTCTCTGACGACCACTGACCAAATATTTCAGCAAATATTTTATGTTACCTTTTGCCCGCTTTAGCCCGCGTGGATATCCGAAAATATCCCACGGGAACTTACTACCGGATCAAAAGTATCCAGGTTATAAACTATCTGTGTGCCAAATTTCATCCAAATACGTTCAGCCGTTTTTGAGTGATTGACTAACAAACATTCAAAATTTAACATTTATAATCATCTAGTAATTGTTTGTTTGAACGCGCTAATCTCTGGAACTACCAGTCAGATTTGTGATTGGGGTTATGCGCTTGGTAAATTAAAAAAAACGTTTTACTGGAAAAGTTGTTTGTTAAGATGTGTACAATCATTATCAGTCACTAATTACCAATCATCCTATTAGGATCATGATTTTCCACCACCGGCTATTTTCATCATCAAAATTCGTCAAAAATAACGTGAAAAATAAGGTGCATATGTTAATAACGATGTTGAAGGGAGGCTCGTTCATATTTACGCACATTTTCAGTCTTAATTTCGTCCCGAAGCTGAAGGCAACAATCTGGTAAAATGCAAGATTGAATTTGCTCCTGATAGCTAATTTATTTCTCCCTCGAGGCGTCGTGTACACTCAACCGCGTTAACTTATAACAATGTTATCATACAAAATCTTTTGAATTATTTTTTTATATAATTTTAATTTCGCAGCTGTTTTGCGTTGTTTTGGAATTGTTGTCAGTTTAAATTAGGCAGATAATTAATCATTTCAGAGCTCTCATTTGGGGACTTTTTTAGTAGTAATTCTGTTGTTTTTTCCATGGCAAATTTCATTTCGTAAATTAACATTTTACTTGCCGTTTATGTTTCAAATGATTAAAACAAGTTTTAGGATGATTTGTAGTGTTATGATTTGAAATTGCTACAACAGCGGACTTAGAAGGTTAAGTTACCAGCCTATCGAT
The DNA here is from genome assembly GCA_916614155.1 of Mesoligia furuncula. Classification (NCBI taxonomy): domain Eukaryota; kingdom Metazoa; phylum Arthropoda; class Insecta; order Lepidoptera; family Noctuidae; genus Mesoligia; species Mesoligia furuncula. The sequence goes on along the minus strand of OU744804.1, from coordinate 11,198,559 downwards.
TCTGCAAAAATCTCATCGTGAAAATTTTAGCGAAGTGACCTGTCAATTCTTACCATCAGGTAAAATGTCATCTCACTTCAAGCTCACTGCACCTTAGTTTACAGGGTGAGATTTTATTAGAATACTAGCTTCCCCCCGCGGCTTCGCCCGCGAGGTATGTCAATAAAAACTATCCTATGTCCTTTCCCGGGATGCAATCTATCTCTCTGGGAAATTTTATCAAACTCCGTTCAGCGGTTTAGGCGTGAAAAGGTAACATACAGAAAGGCAGACAGGCAGAGTTACTTTTGAATTTATAATATTAGTATGGACTAGCTTCCGTTCGCGGCTTCGCCCACGAGGTATATCGATAAAGACCTTGTATGACTATGTCCTTTCCCGGGATGCAATATACCTCTCTGCCTAATGTTGTATTCCACGCAGTTGATTCTGTTATGCTGCTTACAATTGAAATTAAAGTCAGATTTTTAAAATGCATGTTAAATCTCAGTTCGGAAACAGTTAAAAATTAACCGGAGCCAAACGACCTCTATCTTAAACGAAATCTTGACCGAAATAACCAATTAAAATCCCAAAACAAAACACACTTTAGCTGGTAATCTAAAATAAAAGTCGCCATCAGATAGTCTTTGTGGTGACACACCGAATAGCTCGTTAAAATGTGCCCCGCGATTTCTAAAGTACCGTATAAAGAGTAAAACGCAGAATAAAAACGTGCAACGTTATTCGTCTGTGTCTCAGTCACACATAAACCTCACAAATTGACCCATTTCAAGTTGAACGTAAAACTAAAGGCCGGGACACACATTACCGGCAACCCGGCACTCCGGCAACCCGGCAACCCTGCCGGGTTACCAAGGACGATACTTTACCACTTACGGGTCAATAAAAACGCGCGCGCAACATAATTGTGGTCATAACATTATGAACGTTAACTTTGTGGAAGAATTAGTTTTTGTATAGGGAAACATTGTTTAAACACAAAAAACGCAAGTTTTAGAAACATTAAAAGTATATGATCGACTACAGTAAACAAAATCAGTAAAATATATGATATTCTTCAGGATACATGCTAGGTAGATAGTGTGTTGAAAACATAATACAACTAATTTGATAGGATTGAAAAAAATCATGAAGATACCTCTAAAAACTTTCTTTTTACAATAAAAAACATACTAATATACAATTTTTTTGTCAGATTATTCTACAAGCAACATACTAAAATGCTAGTGTTTTAATTTTTTTTGTCCAAACAATAGATTTTTTGTAATTAAATATGTGCTTCATATTTTGCAATAAATTACCAGCGTTGTGCTGTCTGTGTCGTGCCGGACTTAAAGAATAGCACCACCCTTTACTTCCCGTGGGTGTCGTAAAAGGCGACTAAGGGTCTTACCGGAGAACGGGCAGCAGCGTTCTCTATGCATTCCACCATCATACCATACTGCGATCGCCAACCCGCCTGCCAAGCGTGGCGATTATGGCAAACCCCCCCCAAAATTGGGGGAGGCCTATATCCAGCAGTGGACGTCTATCGGCTGAAATGATGATGATGATGTTGTGTCATCGCGCTTCCCTTTTTTTTTATGCAGTCCGACAGTGACCGCGCTTTAGGTCATGTAAGCCCCTTTTACACGTGATGCCTACAAAATGTTATAAGGAAAGGTTGCAATTTCTAAAGAGCAATGAACAATCGTACGAAGCCGCAAAAGGATTGTACCTGACAAGGAAAAGGCTATCTCGTCACTTTTAGTGGATGTCGAAAAACTGAAAAATGGAACTATGACAAAGCTGCTGTGTTCCGTCTGAGTTTAACAAGATGCTCGAAACACCAATTATTATTCTGCGTACCTTTGATCTCCATCCAACAACCCGCATGGATCCGCGTGGTGGATCACAGCCCACTCCCCTTTTAGAGAGGAGGCCTGTGAACCAGCAGGGGGAACATTTTAGGCTGATTACACTTTGTACTCCATTTAGATGACACGCCATTACATGCCATCATCACGCAAAGAAGAAGAAGACCTTTGATAACAATTTCCAATTACCGTTCATCGATCATTATTCTTCAAATTCATTAATCAGTGTTCTATTTTAATAAGTATCTGGTACTTGTTGACAGGCTTACACTCCGATGTCTATCTATACATATAAAATTCAACTGACTGACTGATATATCAACGCACAGCCTAAACCACTGGTCCTAGAGACATGAAATTTGGAGTGTGTGTTCTTTGTGAAGAGTAGGTATCCACTAAGAAAGGGTTTTTCGAAATTCCACCCCTGAGAGGTCGAATGGGGGGGAGGGTGAAATTTCACGCGGACGAAGTCGCGGGCAGAAGCTAGTTAATAATAAAAATAATATTACAACTAGCTTCAATTTTCTGACTAACTGACAGACTATTTAATTTTGACAATTAAAAAGTGTCTGTACAAGGTTTGAGTGTGAGTTTGAGTTTGAATACTGTAATTTGAAAACAATGTAAAACCAAATATTTTTATAAGAGTAACCGTGTAGTTGTAGTTCTTGCGGCTCTTCTCCTTAGGAACCGACCAATTGGAACCGTGCACCTAGTTTCTGACGTGCCCGTGTAGGTTTATGTGAAACGAGCTTCCGCCCGCGACTTCGTCCACGTGAAATTTTTTGTTTCCCCAACCCATCCCGACGCATTGCATCATCTGCCCGCGCTATCACTTCGTTTTCACTTAGCATTCTTTCTGATTTTTTTTTCATTTTTATCGGCTTCTAAGGTTGATAGCCTTCTTCAAGAATTGGGTTCCTTATCAAAGTAAAAAAAAAATCCAAATCCGACTGGTAGTTCCAGAGGTTATATAAAATATATACAAACAAACAACCAAATTTTACCTCTTTATTATAATAATAGTAAAGATCAAATATTTTAATTTGGATGAAATTAAAAATACTGTGATCATTTTAATGATGATGCTAAAAATTTATCTTTGCAAATAGTCCAATCTCTTTGGAGCTTATATGTTTTAGCCGTTTGGGGTTGAAACTCTAGGGCCATGGGACCCGAGTGCCCACTTAGTATTTCGAGGCATCGCCAAGCGGTTGGTCGACTCTTCACGTGACCAGAGGGCTGGACTACTTTTTGGCCAAAGAATCAGCATTGCCATACAACGTGGCAATGCTGCCAGTCTTTTGGGCACGTTTCCTGTTGACAGCGATGCGGATGAATTTTTTGATGCCCTTTGATTATGTCCCCTCCTTTTTATATACTTTGTACATATTATTATTTTAATACTGTTAGCTTTTAGAATTATATTTCCACGAATAAAAATATCTTTCTTTACTATTTATCTTTATTTTCAGGGTTTTTCACTATTTGTGCAGCCTTCTCCCAAAATCCTATGTACCTATGTCGTCGTTTCAGCCGATAGACGTCCACTGCTGGACATAGGCCTCCCCCAATTTTGGGAGGGTTTGCCATAATCGCCACGCTTGGCAGGCGGGTTGGCGATCGCATTATGGTATGATGGTGGAATACATAAAGAACGCTGCTGCCCATTCTCCGGTACGATCCTTAGTCGCCTTTTACGACACCCACGGGAAGTAAGGGGTGGTGGTATTCTTTAAGTCCGGCACCACACAGACCACCTATGTGAAATATTGGTATTGTATACAAAGGTGTTTTGTGTCAATAAACTTATTTTATTTTTATTATTTATTTTATCACAATCGACGATACATCATCATCATCATTTCAGCCGAAAGACGTCCACTGCTGGATCTAGGCCTCCCCCAAAAGGGGGGGGTTTGCCATAATCGCCACGCTTGGCAGGCGGGTTGGCGATCGCAGTACGGTATGGTGGTGGAATGCACAGAGCTACGCTGTTGCCCATTCTCCGGTACGCCCCTTAGTCGCCTTTTACGACACCCACGGGAAGTATGGGGTGGTGCTATTCTTTAAGTCCGGCACCACACAGACGAATCGACGATTATCAAGTGTGATTTCACCAATACTTTCATAAGATTATTACATATTATTGTAAAGCACATGTTTAACAGTGTCTTCGACAATGTTATGTTAACTGAATTCAATATGATGCCAGACGTCGTCGTACCAGTTGTTGAATTATTAATATAATAGCTTCATGAACGTATTGCTGGGTGGATACAACCTAGTTTTACACGGACGCGGAATAAATTCATGAAACGACACACCTTTTCATCGTCTCCTTTAATATCTCTGTGTTTTCTTAAAGTTACCATTTTTTATGGTATTGAGTAGCAAATAAGTAGATGATCCACCTAAGGGCCTTGATAAAATCATCTGCCTATCCTTCTCTCAACTATTTTTGGGGTCAACTTCCAGTCTAACCAGATCACCGTACTCAAATACACGAGTGACACGTTGTCGACGACAGCCGCAGACGTGTTAACAGTGGGCGTCGACGGTTGTCGACGGCTGCCGTCGACACGTGTCGACGGGTGCAGTTGTCTCTGTCGTCAAGGCGTGTCACTCGTGTGTATGAGCACTTAGAGACAAAGTTAAATAAAAATGTTATAAGGAATAATAATATCTATAAGGAAAAAACCTATTCTATTGCAAGGTCTTGAGAGCTACAACATAAGTATTTATTTACCAAAAAACTAGAGAAGTATAGTCAGGTTAGACTTCTGGAAATTTTAGTTCGAAGATAAAATGTTCAGACCTAGTCCTGCGTGTTTTTGTGCGTGATTCCCAAGGCTCATTTCATTTTATTTTGTTTCTAAAAATCCTTTTCCGTAGTACACTCTTCTGGCTACATTATTGAAGTATTTCTAGGAATGTTGTGAACTTAAATTCTGTGCTCGTGATCTCTTAAAGCCTTAATGATGCATTTTAATGACTCTTGAAAAACTTGTGCTCTTCGATGAAATTATAAAATCTGAATTGTGTCTGCGCTGTTATGTTTGAAAGAAATTGTGTGGGTACTTGTTTGTTATTTGTTTTATTCTCAATATTTAGTAAATGGGTCTTTGTTAAAATGTGTCATCATTGATTATCATAATCAGGTGATTATGATAATCAATGATGACACTTTTTCATGTGAAGGGCTTTAAGAGTATGGAAATACCAAAGAAACAATGGATGGACTGTGTGAAAGATTATGTGTCAGACATGGTTAGAAAGGGAGTGACTACGCTGGAAGAAAAGGAGATAATAAATTAACAATAATTTTATAATTTTTTATAATTTTTAACTAATTTTAATTTAACGTTTATCCTTTTTTTTCACTTCAAGACACAAACATCAGTATAGCCCTGGCTCTTGTTCTAGAAGTTCTTGTATCACAAGAGCCAGAAACGTTGAGCGAATTGCGCGCAGGGAAATGATGATGATGATGATTTTTGCATTTGTAAGGACTGCTACATGAGCGCTCCGTAGGGTAACTGATCGATGAGACAATCATACCTACCTAGTGAACATTTAGTTACTTGAGAATGAGAATATATCAACCAACAAAATTAAAACCCACTCAGGATGTGACCGAACACTCAAACAGATTGATCATTACATCACATCTTCATCATTGTCTTACAAAAACACTTCAACAATCAGAGTAAAAGTGAACATTCAAAGTGCGTCAATTGAATTATTCTAAGGCGAATGTCATCACTCTACTTAAGGCGAAGATTAAATAATAATGAGTTGGAAGGCAAAGTGATGACATAAAATCTCGCGGGAAAATTGCTCGAAACACTCGTCTTTAGTCTCAAGTTTGCATAATGAAATACTTGTGGAAATACAATATAACTTGAGTAGGAGTCAAGTTAAGCAGGCAATTTGTATTTTGCTAACTTTTCATTTAGTTATAATAGTAAGATAACTTTGTTATCAAGCTGTGACGTAATTATTAAGTTTGCAGCGTTTATTATATTACTTATTCAAAATGGCGGCTCCGAGATAATGCTTTGTTTACAGAAAATACAAAAATAAAAGTTGCAATGATATATTTTTACGTCAGTTCATCAGCATCAGTAATCAAATGTTAATGAAGCATATTTAATATAAATTTTACTATCAGTTCCTACGATTTCGGCTTTCAGGGGACTAACTACATGACCTAAAGCACGGTCACTGTCGGGCTACATAGAAAAGAAAGAGAAGCGCGATGATACAAGCCTTGTAATTTATTGCAAAATATGAAGCAACTAGCTGCACCCCGCGGTTTCACTTACGTAAATGTCGATCCCGTGGGAATATCGGGATAAAAAGTAGCTTATATGTTAATCCAGGGTTCAGCTACCTCCATACAAAATTTTATCAAAATTGGTCCAGCCGTTTGAGCGTGAATAAGTAATAAACACACACACACACACTCACAAACTTTCGCCTTTATAATATTAGTGTGATTATCTATTTACAAAAAATCTATTGTTTGGACTAAAAATTAAAACACTAGTGGTTTAGTATGTTGCTTGTAGAATAATCTGACAAAATATCAGAATGGTTGTATGTATACTATTATGGTTTCTATTGTAAAAATAAAGTTTTTAGAGGTATCTTCATGATTTTTTTCTATCGTATCAAATTATTTGTATTATGTTTTGAACACATTTTTAAAAATCAGATATTTTTTTGATTTTGTTTACTGTAGTCGATCTACTTTTAGGCAATAAAACAACTTGCATTTTTTGCGTTTATGTCCTGTAGCTCCTTAATATCGTGTCAATTATTTATTTGGTTTGTGGGGAGGTAGGCACTGGCTTCAATATTCAGTTTACAAAATACGAGTTGAAACTTAAATTACCTGTGAGCCATATTTATACGATGTGGAGAAAAAAATAAAATAAAAAACTGTATTATTTTCGTTTAAATTTTGACGTTTTGTAACTATCACAATTGTTACGCTAAAAACAATGTTAGAGACAAAAAAATGTTCCTTAAGTTTCGTAAAATGCGCGCATCTTATTTTGAATGGAAATATTCTTCATGTCACCTATTACAGCTATAAGGCTCCCGTAAATAGGCATGACACGACTCTAGTAGAACGATTTCTATGAAAACTTAATAGAAATTATTCTATCAGAATCGCGTCACACCGTATCTACTGTACCGCACCGTAACTATTGTGGTATAGTAATTTTATTCTAGGTGCAGTCTTCACATTATAATTAGTGTATAAAAAAATTGTATTGTATATATTTATTTACGTACGCTACTCATCATCATCATCATTTCAGCCGAAAGACGTCCACTGCTGGACTTAGGCCTCCCCAAAAGGCGGGTTTGCCATAATCGCCACGCCTGGCAGGCAGGTTGGCGATCGCAGTATGGTATGGTGGTGGAATGCATAGAGAACGCTGCTGCCCATTCTCCGGTATGCCCCTTAGTCGCCTATTACGACACCCACTGGAAGAACGGGGTGGTGCTATTCTTTAAGTCACACTTAAGCCACACACTTTAAGCCACATAGACAAGTCCGGCACCACACAGACAAGTCCGGCACCACACAGACATACCGTAGACGTACTCTACTATACCATACGAAACTACCTTTGGAAGGGCGACTAGAATCAATTAATTTTTTTTTGTAAATTTTGACGTTTTAATTTAAATAAATGAATTGACTTTGACCGTGGGTCGCGCCTATAAGCTGATTTTCTACTCATTTGTGTTAAAACTTCTATAAAATAATAATACCTACACAACGAATAAAGCTATTTTCGACGTAAAATTCTGATAACAAGACCTCACTTTATAAGAAGCGACGGAAAATTTCACTTCAATTGTTTTAGCAATTTCGGGGTTATGTTACGGTTTGTGGAGCGAATAAAATTGCTATCCTTAATAAAGTTTCAATTCTCAGAGGCGTTTTGTGTCGGTCTCCTTGTAATTTTGTATACCTACTAAAGACTCGAGCAAGTTCCAACAAAACAGTCATTAGACTGAGTTTATTAATTTAGAATAAAAACTGAGACATAATTTTATTAGAACGCATTTCAAGTGGGCCGTATCTGTCAAATTATTCTTTAACTTTATAGCTTTGATTATTAATATCATACGATTTGCAAATTCTACGCACAGGAAAAAATTTACATTTAAAAAGAGACTTCTATTTTGCTATAAAGACTCGTTTGAACACACTTCAACACAACATTAACAAAAAAAAAAAACACTTTAAAATTCACAAACGAAACACAGCAGACAGTTACAAACCATAAAGTTAGAAGCTCTATTTTGCACCATTAAAAGCATTTTACCGCTGTTTATTTGAGAAAAACTGTCAGATTTCACATTTTGTCGTGACACAAGGCTGGATTTTACGGTTTCCTTCAGCATAGGTGCAAAAGAAATTATCACAGAAGGTCGGCTCTACACAAGGAGTAGAAACAGGCACCCATTCACATAAACGCGTACATACAGCGATCTTGAACGAATGCCAGTCGCGTGCGCGCTTTAACTTGCTGTACGTGGAGCGTGTGTATGTGTTCGTGAGTTTTTCGCACGTTGTTTGAAGCTGAGTTTCTGTAACTATTTATTTTGTGGCATGGGCATGTAATCCCGGGCGTCGGTCTGTGTGCTCGCTGAGGCCGTGTCTCCAGTGTCACCCAGGCGATTAAAGTGATTTACAATGTGGCCGCTGGCCCAAGAATTAAGAAGTTTATTTTAGTTCTTTGAACTAGGATTTATTAGGTAACGTATTAGATGTGTGCTGGTTTTAGTATTCTTACAATGTATGCAGGTCGTACTAAAGTTATTGCTAGCAATTCCGGAAGCGTGGGTTCCATTGCAGTACTTCAACCACAGTATTTTTAGTTTCCGATGTTTGTTACATGAAAAGTCACAATCAAATGCTCTAGGCTACAATCAAGCTTCTACAAAATTAAAATAAAAGAATCTTTGTGTTTCATCCGTGCTACTGCTATAAATTCCAGAATATTCAAACTTATTTTGCCCCTTTTTTGAGTTAGCCTACACTGTCACTGCTGAGTAAAGCCTCCCTGAAACCTAACAGGCAACCTTTTCTAGAGCCTCCTCGACTCAACCCTTGCGGTACGCGTCTAGTTCGCCTCGCCACCTCTTTCTGGGCCTAGGTGGCGCCACCGTCCTTGCTCAGGCCCTCACCGTGATGTGAAGACTATTATCACCTAAAGATATTTTGTAGCGGCAGGAAAACTTTTTGAAATTAAATGTCGTTTGAGTATATTCGAGAGTACTTACTAGTAAATGAAACATCAATCATTAATTCTCAATTTTCCTTGAAGTCCATAAAAATCACAAACAAGAAGCCAATAAATCAGTGCGTCCTCAATTATTTAATTGGTGTAGTGTTTCCATGGCGAATATAGTCGTAGATATAGGTATGCCAGTGGTTCAATTAAGATATATCGTGTATCAAAGATTTACCTTAATGGCCTGTGCTAGAATCGCTCGGATAGCTTTGTTTTACGAAGAGTATTATGTCTTTTCAATATGTTTGTCATGTAGTCTGGCTAATGAGCTCTGTTTGACTACAAAGCAATCCATCATCATCATCATCATTTCAGCCGAAAGACGTCCACTGCTGGACATAAGCCTCCCCCAATTTTGGGGGGGGGGGGGGGGGTTGCCATAATCGCCACGCTTGGCAGGCGGGTTGGCGATCGCAGTATGGTATGATGGTGTAATGCATAGAGAACGCTGCTGCCCATTCTCCGGTCTCCCTTAGTCGCCTTTTACGACACCCACGGGAAGTATGGGGTGGTGCTATTCTTTAAGTCCGGCACCACACAGACTCCGAAAGAAAGCAATCCATACTAAAATTATAAATTCGAAAGTAACTCTGTCTGTCCGTCTGTCTGTATGTTACCTTTTCACGCTGCATCACTGAACGGATTTCGATAAAATATGGCAGAGAGATAGATTACATCCCGGGGAAGGACATAGGATAGTTTTTTATCGACATACCTCGAGGGCGAAGCCGCGGGCGGAGGCTAGTGTTGAAATAAGTCTTCCTCAAGTTTTAATGATTAGAAGTTTTTGATAAAACTAGTAAAAACGTGCTCATAACAACATGATAATAATTATCAGTTATGAATTATCTGACAATTGAATTGTTTTTCGTTGCCTAAAAGAATCAGGAACCGCTTATTTACAGCCCAGAGTGTGAATATGTGTGTGTGTGTGTGTGTGAATGTTACAGTAGCTACAAAACATCTAGAACTTAAGTAAAGGCACTGATTTAAAGAGGCAGTTGTAAATAGCGGTTTTGGTAAGTTAAAAATTATAAATGGCACGTTTAATAACTTATTCAGCAGTTAAAACTAAGCAGTAAAGTAAACAAAAATGAGTAATAAAAAATAATGAAATGGATCAGTGAATATATAATTGAGTGGGAAAATAATTAAATGGGCGGTAAAAATGAATGAATGGGCAGTTACGTGTGGGCAGTAATAAATCGGAATTTGTCGGTAATAAATCTCATTCTAAGCAATTCTATAAACAATGAGGTGGTAAAGTAGTTTTGGGTGTGTAGTCGACGGAGCTCCGCTTCGCGGGGCCCCTATTTCTGTCTACAGGGTTTAAAGGAACCTACACGAAGGGATGACGGGGCTCGTTCGCTCGCTTTGCTCGCTCACTCGAGCCCCCGTCATCCCCTTCGAACCTAACCTGTCCGAGTCGGGGTGCCCCAAGTCCCGAGCTCGCTTCGCTCGCTCTTGCATCCGCTATGATCTGCCGAACTATTTAGCGAACCGCCCATTCCATCATTTTTACCGCTCATTTAGTTATTGGACTGCTCAATTATTTTTAGAATTGACATTGTATGATAAAATAACAGTCTAATTGATCTTTTATTACTGTCCATGTTTTACTGTCGCAATAATTAATCAACCGCCATTAAATTAAATAACTGCTCAATATGTTTTTCAACTGATCATAATAACATCTCGAATATTTAAATAACAGCTCAAAAAATTAGTTCCCTTAAGTAAATTCATTTAGGTACTACGATGCCACAGACAGACTAACAAAGTCAAAAACCGAAAACAACTCTCATTTGCATTGGACGGTTAAAAAGAGACCGTAATCAGTGCCCAAAAATATTGTAATACTTTTATTTAATGATCTTCATTAAGCCGTACTTAAACAACTGACTTTCCCCTTCGCAACTTCGAAATATAATTAAATACGCCAGGCATATACCTACCTAATTTAGGTTAAGTACAAACGCCGTGTTTCTCGAAACAAGATCCTTAAAACGAGGTTCAGTAAGAAGAGACTGGATCTCTCCAGCGTACTAATAATAAGTAAAAAATCAAAAGAATTTAACAAGTGGTGTTTCGTAGCGGCGAAGGACGGCGATGACAAATGCTCCCTCGGGCCCGCTCCACTGAAACTTGGACTGAAAATCCCGCAATGTTCACCAACTTATTCCTACTCATCTGTTATGTTTCATTTGGGTCGCGTTTAATGAAAATGATAAAAAATATTCTAGCTACCCTTAGTCTATTGTTGTACGTTTTTATTGTATAACCTTTGTTTGTTATAAACGTAATGTAGGTACTCGATACGTCATCAATATAAAGGGCAATATTGTTTCATACTTTATTAGAAACTAGCTGCACCCTGCGGTTTCACCCGCATAAGTTTCGATCCCGTGGGAATATCGGGATAAAAACTATCCTATGTTTTTTCCCAGGATTTAAACTATGTCTATACCAAATTTCATTTCACTTTCGCATTTATAATACTAGCTTCCGCCCGCGGTTTCGCCCGCGAGGTATGTCGATAAAACTGTCCTATGTTCTTCCCCGCGATGCAATCTATCTCTCTGCCAAATTTTATCGAAATCCTTTTAGTGGTTTAGGCGTGAAAAGCTAACAAACAGACAGGCAGAGTTACTTTCGAATTTATAATATTAGTATGGATTCGTTTGTTTTCAATTATTTTGCGTGTTGTTTCCCTGTACGATGTGTTAGACGAAATGAGGTCTTTTATTCAATTTATTAGAAAGTAAATTACCGGCGTGCTACCGGGTGTGTTTCAATTTCGCTTGTTCGAATTCGTGTCGTCGTGTAATCACAAGGCCACGGAGTGTTTACACGTGCGCCGGGTTACTAATACTAATCATCCATTACAACTTACGTACAAACTCAACCATTGTCTGGGACAAGTTTATTTTTCTCATCAGATTAATGCACGAGTATCAACGCCGAAATAAGATAAAAAAACTTTTTATTCTTACCGCAAAAATCCATTTCCAAGTTAAACAGATCTTTTTACGTTTTTTGCTCATTGAATCTGAGAGTTTTTGTTCCATATTTTTAAAGATTATCGCTGGAGTTCATTTGGAACTTTACCTTAATGAGAAATGTAAGGCGGATATCTAAAGGGGTAGGTGTAAATTAAAGGGAATGGAAGAAGTTAAATTCTAGCCGGAACTTTTATCATTGGTTAATTAAGTTTGATTGAAATTGGAATAATTTGGAGGCGTTTTAAGTTAAACGAGTCGCTTAATAAGGAATAACTAATTGCATTTACTGTTAAATTAAAGCATCAACTTAACAGAATACTTATTAAAGGCTTACTTTCATTTTGCTTTCAGTCTGTATTTTCCGACAGAGATCCTTACATGAATATGCATGTAAAAGTAGAGTTACTAAAGTAAAGGATTATTAAACAGCTCTCGTGCCAAAATGCGGGGATAATGACTAGAGGCTCAGAAAGGGTCTAGTTATTTGGTAAATCGTAGTAGGTACCTGACTAAGGGATTTCTTAGGCTTTGGAAGCCTTGAGCCTGATTGGGCGAAACGAGTTGTCAAAACGAATTAGGGGACATTTCAAATTGACGTACCTACCTAAAATCTAGAAGTAAAAAAAATATACGATGCGGAGATAACAATCACACTATCACACTAATATTATAAAGGCGAAAGTTTATGAGTGTGTGTGTGTGTGTTTATATGTTTGTTTCTTCGTCACGCTCAAAAGGCTAGACCAATTTTGATAAAATTTTGTATGGACGTAGCTGACAACCTGGATTAACATATAGGCTACTTTTTACCCCGATATTCCCACGGGATCATCGACATTTACGCGGGTAAAACCGCGGGGCGCAGCTAGTACGATAATAAATGAAAATACTGGCCATACCAGTAGATAGGGACTATTTTGAAACTATCCAATAAATCTTAACATTGAATTTGAAAAATCTTTTTCTGAAACAAACTTCTTAGCGTGTCGATGGCAATCTATATAGAGTCAGCCCAGAATTTGACTACGAGCTTGCCACCTTTTCAGCCCAGCAGTCCCAGCAGTGGGAACATTATAGGCCCACTCCCTCTCACAGAAAGGAGGTCTTTGTAGGGCTCCTCTCTGTGTGAGGGAGTGGGCCATAATCCACCACGTAGGCCGCGGCGGGTTGGTAGATGACACATGTCTTCTATTTTTGTTTCTTAGACATGCCCCTTTCCTCAAAATGTTTTGTTTCACCGTTTTGAGAGCAGTAGTGATAACAAAGTAGCCTGTAGGGATTCGAACCTACGACCCAAAACTCGTAAGTCACAGTCATTATCATTGGGCCACCATTGCTCTCTTCATTGCCCTGTCAATATACGAAGTTTAAATGATTGCCGTAACGTCGTCTCCACATTTTATATCCCCATAATATAATGTATATAGATAGATATCTACAAATAAAAGTAAACAACGTCTCCCCCCATAAAAAGCAAACACAGTTATCTTATGAGGGGTCTTACAAGGGATGCGGAGTTCAGTGTGTGCAAACGAAGGGATGACAACGCGTCATCCCCAGCTCAGCTACTCTCTTGGCAATTATAGTGGCGTAACTGTTTTGAATTGTGCTTAGTAGGCAACTCTGAGATGATCGAAACGTAGAATTGACGGGGCTGATGTTCAACTGTTTTAAATAAGAGACACCAGTAGTAGTCTAGGTTGCTCACAGTCAAATTAATAAATTGTAATAAGAGAACTGGTGGCCTAGTAGTAACGGCGCGACTTACGAGTTGTAGGTAGTGAGTTCGAACCCAGTCAGGCGCTTTACTTAGTGTCAATTATTTCATCATCACTGCTCTCAAAACGGTGAAGAAAAACATCGTGAGGAAACGGGCATGTAACAGAACAAAAAAATCGAAGATTTTTGACATCTACCCGCACTGGGCCCGCGTAGTGGATTACGGTCCACACCCTCTCACAGAGAGGACGCCTGCTTCCCAGGATTGGAAACATTAGTCTGATTATGTATTCGTTTAAGAAACGACGCAGACAAATACCCTAGGCGCGGTAGGTTGATTCTTAGCACCGGATGTTTCAAGTTGCTTTTATAATTGTAGCGGTATCTACAACGCCACATGAGAACAACGCGTCATACTGACGCTACGCAAAATCCTGCATCTCGCAAGCAGAGTTTACCGCGCAACTAGCATAGAAACAACGGCCCGACATGAATCATCGGGCAGTTGCCTCCCTTTTCTATAGAGTATGAGTGAACTTTACACCCTGTTCCTAATATCTCTATATAATTATGTACCGCAAGAGTTGAGCAGCAAACATTATGTACAAGATCAGCTGCGTTTCTTATGTTGCTACAATCTTTAGGCGCCATCTACACGGGCGAGATTATCGTGAGGATAGTCATGCCGTGACATCAAATTGTATAGAAACTGTGTGGAACAATCTCTACACGGCGATATCATCGCGGCGAGAATTAGATGGCACGGCGAGATTATCGCCACGATTCTCTCGCCCGTGGAGGCGGCGCCTTGGGTTCCTGAACTTCGTTGCAGTGCATGCGACAAGCGAAAGGTCAGCAGATGAATAATACTTGCATGTGTATGCGTGCCGGAATGAGATAAGTAAGAACTGGTGGAGGCGGTTTATGTAACCATAGGCACAAAGGAAACCAATTCAGGTCCAAATCAGTAGGCAGGATGGAGATAATTATGACGTTAAGGCTTGTCCACACTATCTATGTATCGAAGATGATAGAATGGAGATAGAACTAAGGCTTGTTTGTACGTGTCTACGTTTGTATCGGATGAGTTGAATAAATTCATCTATCCGTCAAGTCATGAAGCATGTGAGTAAGGTTGCGGGTAAGGTTTTATCGGTTTCGTTACCAACATGCCAGCAGGGCCTCTAGTCTGCTATTACAATATTGTCTGAATGGTCTATCATTGATTTCATAATTGTTGATTTTGACAAGTTTGGTAATCTACTAATATAATGGCGTCATTATGACTTACCAATGGTCAACCACTGACACTCCATTGAAAGAAATGGCATAGAATGGTAATCTCGTACATAATGACAAATGAATACTACTATAATGAATATGACTTATGCGTTGATCTGCTAAAATTTTGACAGTTCCTTTGATCAGTTACCTACCATTAGAACGTCATTGTGCAGTCATTGCTTTTAATTTGTTATGAGTATCGTATAAGTTCTGTGCCATTGACCGACCGATGATCGACCATTATGAATTTAGCAGATTACGAACTTTTAGCAAAATGACAATGGGATCGTGGTGGAATGACGAATTTTTAAAAATAGCAGGCGGGCCCCAGATAGAAATACAAAATGATAAGATAAGTATCTAAGTTAAAGGAGTCCCTTATCAATCACAACACCTGAGCAAGATAGAATTCGTTTATGAATAAACTTTATCAATCAGTTATCAAAACTCTTCTAGGTACCGGCATTAATTTATTCCAAAACCCATTTATTTTGCCATAGCTATGTTTCATTGAACGTAATTAAAATTGAGTATAATTGTGGCACGAAGAAGGATACGGAAGGGACCGCTTGCTACGTGCTTGCAAACTAATTACAAATATTATAATTTATTGCCAAAATATAATGGGGAATATTTTGCGAGTTAATTATCTGATAATATTTTGGCTAAATATTGTGCCGTGTGAACTCTGGTTGGGAAGGCACTTCATTTTCTTCTCGGGTCTCAGTTATTATTGAGTGAAAGGGTAGAATTTGTTTGCTTATATCTATAGGTACTGCAGGGTGAGTTACCTTTAAGCATAGGTATGTACATACGGTACATACAATATTTTGTTATTTTAGTTAAGTCAGAATTTGACTCTGAATTGTATAAAGTTTACGGTTCAGTACATTGTTGGCACGTTGAAACTATAGTTCCTATCAAAAAGTGTCTAATTTTATTTTTAAAAAACAAAAATTCATTATGTAAGCTTAATCTATATCCTATAAACCGATATAGCCAGCAGAGCTATCAATCCAACCTATCTACCACGATATTGTCATTGTTTTGCCAAAAAAGGCTTTAATGTTGTAATAATGTTTGACTGGGTCTGCCAAGCTGATTATTTTGTTCGTTAATTTATTATGTGCTGAAGTCATCCGGAAAAGGGGAAAAAATGGTTTACCAATAGAGGCGATTGAAGTGTTTGGTTACTGAAAAAAGAGAAACAAAATTGTTTGGTTATTGGAAAAAGAGAAACAAAATATTTATTTTGTGACGTATTGTATTTAACGGCGCAGGATAGCCTCTACCAGAAGTGGTCATCGTATTAGTGGTTCAGCAGCTTCAATATCGACAGAGTAGCTGTAAGAACCACTGCGACAAGGCTCCTACGGAGCTTAAAGATAAACTGCGTGCTGCGAAGCCAAACACTCCGGTGTATATTTCCCGCCTCCACTACGCCACTGACGCGGAAGACATCGTGACGTACGTGCGTCAAAGGTTGAAGTAATCGCCGAGATTACAGCTGCTGGAGCCGCATCGCAACGTCAACTTTAAGGCGTTTGTGGTGTGCACACCAACATGCTACCTGCACCTGGTGATGGAAGAAAGCTTTTGGCCGCAGAATGTGTTATTCCGCCGCTTTCCCGGACAAGTGCCACCAGAACGCACAAAGACTTAGTACTAACATAGTTATTGAGTTTTATTTACTAAAAAAATGTTTAGTATATTATTATGTAAACTTAGGTTAAGGTATGTATCTATGGGTCTTTGTAACCTGAAAATAAATGGTTTATTATTATTTTTATTATTATATTATCAGTAATATAATACACAAATCCAGCTCTGCAGGTTCATCCCATAAAAGTATAAATGTTCTGCTGCCGTTTAATTTTGTTACGAAGTTACTGGAATCTCCGAAAAGGTTGGATAAGAGAGAGACTGGCTGATTACTGTCACTCTAGCAGAGCGTCGCATCGATGGTTGCGTGGTGGCTGTCTTCTGATGTCACAGAAGCAGTTCACCGTGGACGGGTATTTGTAACCTGAAAATAAATGGTGTATTATTATTTTTATTATTATATAATATTTTATTATTATTATTTTTTGACAGCCACCATGCAACCATCGATCCGACGCTCTGCTAGAGTGACAGTAATCAGCCAGTGTCTCTCTTATCCAACCTTTTCGAAGATTCCAGTAACTTCGTAACAAAATTAAACGGCAGCAGAATATTTATACTTTTATGGGATGAACCTGCAGAGCTGGATTTGTGTGGTTCAAGGCAATAAAGATGAAACAATAATTCACTGTCAGTGTTATATCAAGAAAAAAAAAAGAATAGTTCAGAGGAATTTTCCCAGTTTCATAGAACGTGTTACAAATGGCCTAAAAAACTACATTGTACGGATTCATCACATTTTCAGCTTCATCCTCAATGTTGAAGAAGGACAAGAGGAGTACGCGACCAAGATTTATGTTTGAAATTTCTTTTTATACTATTCGCCATCACCCAATTACCAACACGAAAATCCTTTATTTTTTTTTTCAAACTTGTCAAAAGCAGATATTTTAATAACTCTCTTAGGTTCGTAAAAACCAATTAATGTTTGTAGGAAAATGTTGTTAGCGATGAAAAATAAATTATTTCTTTGATATCCGCAGAGTAGGTATCACTTAAGCAGCCAGGCGACCGAGGAGGAAATTCATATTTTTCTCGTATCAAATACTTTTGATTAATAATCCTGCCGCGAGAAGACAGCCGTATTTTTCTCACCATAAGTTACGATTCATCCGTTTATGTTAATGTGGATCTTTTCATTTGAAATACATTTTTCTATTTCCTCTATTATTTTTTTTATTTCCACTATATTTTCGTTTCAGTTCACTGCAAGACGTAAAGAGTTTTAAAGGAATAGAAAATAGAGCTTTATTCCTTACCTACTTTTTTAAAACATGACATTAAAAAACTTTCTCGTATTATAGATGTACTAGTGACCTGCCCCTGTGTCGCACGGTTTTTGCAACTAGAAAAAATATATAAAATAAATCTTGTTATTTTCGATACATAAGTACATAAGTAAGTATTATGTATACATATAAAGCTTTCGGAATAAATTCTCTAAATGATGGTGTAAGCCGCATCAAAATCTGTAGCGTAGAATTAGAAGAACATTGCAGTCACACAGAGACACGAAAGCGACTTTAATATGTATGCAATAAATATAGATTTATATGACAATAAAAAGCTTTCTCCTATTTATATTTATAACAATTATACTCGCTGATGAAGAAATAGCACAAACTATGTCAGTGGATGCAAAGCATATAGGTAGATATTAACTTTGACACCCTGGGTGACATATTGTGTAAGTTGCTCTACAACTTTGCAGGCGTAACTTTTCTCTTTTTGTTAAGAAAAAAACACGCAGCTCGAAAATATTTTGCACAAAACAGA
Source organism: Mesoligia furuncula (assembly GCA_916614155.1). Lineage (NCBI taxonomy): Eukaryota > Metazoa > Arthropoda > Insecta > Lepidoptera > Noctuidae > Mesoligia > Mesoligia furuncula. Next base: position 11,179,932 of record OU744804.1, on the reverse strand, counting down.
TTCATTTGTTTATCGTTTTATTTAGTCATTTAGTTTAATTTTAGAATTGAGTACAAAAAAGTATTCTATAAAGGATATATAATATATATATTTATAGAGGAGAAAATAATAGACAATCCCTGCTTGTCTATTAATTTCTACGATAATTTAGCTGGTTTCTTGATAATGAAACGAGATACTATAATATTTTAAGCAATGCGTGTACTGTAATGTGCCCTGCGCATTACTATTTATTTACTAACATCAACATCTCAACTATGTTCGGGTTGGCTTCCAGTCTAACCGGATGCAGCTGAATACCAGTATTTTACATGGAGCGACTGCCTACCTGACCTCCACAATCCAGTTACCGGGTAATACGATACCCCTTGATAAGAGTGGCTGTCAGATTTTCGGGCTTCTGACTACCCGTAACGACTGTCAAAGATCCGCGAATGACAGCCAGGACCTACGGGGCACGGAAGGGTCTCGGTATGTAAAGATGGTCACTCACGACCAACCACGGCAAGTGCAGCTTAACCTGATCGATTGACCTGTGCGGCTGGTATTATTTAGCCACGGGCCATTCCACTCCAACCTCCTTTTATTTACACAAATGTTAGATCGACTGTAATTTTTAGACGAATCTTTTGTTATAAAAAGCCGAAGCTGGTGACGGTTTCCAACGTCACCTGCGGGTATAAAAAGGGTTATTAACTCCTTCTAAGTTAAGGCTTAAACGACCATGACAACACCGGGCTTTTTGGTTGTACGACAAAAAATGCCTTAGGCATTCGAGACGAGACCCTTGTTTTTTTAAGTCCTCTCTTTTTTATGTGACAAATTATACACTGGGAGACACTCTAATATTAGAGTGACACTAGATAAAATTAAACTATGAAACAGTTACAGAGGGGATGCTATGTCTAGATAATGTAGACTTATTGTTTTACCTACCATTTGAGGGGCCGCCGGAGCATGCGTAGTTCATACAAACGTAATACCAAAATAATTTGTAAATCAAACATATTGGAGTCAGTTTTTAGTCGGATGCAGCTAGTATTTTATATGGAGCGACTGCTTATCTAACCTCCACAACCCAGTTACTGGGTAATACGATACCCCTCGGTAAGACTGGTTGTCAGACTTTTGGGATTCTGACTACCCGTACCTACCGACTGTCAAAAGATCTTCGCATGGCAGCCGGGACCAACGGCTTAACATGCTTTCCGAGGCTCGGAGGGCTCTCGATATGGAATGGATGGTCACCATCCACGAAACGACCTCAACAAGCATAACCTAGCTGGCTGTTTGTGAACGTGAGTTTAAATATTTGTAAACGCACCCACAATACAGCAGAAATTCCTAGTGTGGGGCAAAGTTTTCTTAAAAAAAAAATAACCGTCGTTTGACCCGTATGGGTGTTATCATTTCGCCACGAGCCCCTCTGCTTTGAGATTGTGTAAGTGAATCTAAAAGAAATAAAACTTTTTTAGCAGACTTTAGCGCGTCGCGACAGGGACGTATGTAAAAGAGCGATAATGAATTCCTAAACTGTGTTTAACTAGCTGCGCCACACGGTTTCACCCGCGTAAATGTCGATCCCGTGGAAATATCGGGATAAAAGTAGCCTTTATGTTAATTCAGGGTGTCAGCTACCTCCATACAAAATTTTATCAAAATTAGTCCAGCCGTTTGAGCGTGAAGAAGTAACAAACATATAAACACACCACCTCACACACTCACTTTCGCCTTTATAATATTAGTGTATGTTCTAACATGAACAAAGTGTAAGGTATAAGACAAGGATGGTATAAAGTAAGACTTTCAACGACATAAGTTTTGTGTACAGTTCCAATACAAAAGTTTAGAGATAACGTCATTTTAATCACACGAGCCGATTCCGCGCGAGTTCACGCAGAAGTACCGCAGCAGATGCGCCGAATCGAGCAAAATGGCCGCGTTATGTACATACAGACTCAAGAGAAAATAAAGTTTTCCTACAAATTATCATAGAAAAAAAGTGTGGCAGAAGAAACTTAAAATGTCCTTTATAGAAAACACTTCTTTGTTACTTACCTACTTGACCAAATGTATGAAACCGCAGATTTTTTTTTCGTGTTTTCAGAGTTGGTCCCATAGTGAAAGTTGCTTATATTCATGGGTAGAACACCATGTAAAAATTTGGATGGTCTTTGAAAAGTAACCCTGTATGTTTATCCAGTGTGTCAGCTACCTCCACACCAAATTCTATCAAAATTAGTCCAGCCGTTTGAGCGTGAAGAAGTAACAAATATATAAACACACACTCACAAACTTTCGCCTTTATTATATTAGTGTGATGAACAGTTATTTATACCTACCCAAGATTAAGGCAATTTGAAACCCTTTCATTTCAATCTGTTAATTTTCGCCTCAACAGCGTCGTGGTCCTTTGTCAGCGATCTATACCGCGCTAACTTCCTTAGGGGATAACACTGTAATCACAGTGGAAGTCCCCAACTTGGCGGCGTACCACGTCAGATTAGCGAGCTGTTGACGTAACTTAATTACTTCCACAACGAACAAATCCATACCTACAGAAATGTTATAAGCAAACAAACAAACAATTATCGGTTCAGCTGCAAAAATAAAACGTCGGCAAAAACAAGCATTATCTCGACGCATCCTAAAAACTCTATTACAAACACCATTTACAGGGAGATTAATGCCATCCCGAATATAATCCGAGTCAGCGGGAGGCCGAACAACCGAGCAAAAACGGCAATGTTTGCGCGGGCCCACAAAATGTGCCGAATAAAGGTCGTGACCGTTCAAATCGGGTAACCTTAAGTTTCCGCGGAACATCTATTTTTTGGCAACGCGGCAACACCACTCGTGACCAATATGAATGTGAAACAATTTGTCAGGTTTACGTGGTTATTTGTACGGCGCAGGTGTGAATCCGGTGAACTCGCGGCCCCTTTTCATGGAATAATAATGACGGATTCGACTTAGAGAATACTTAGCGGAGCTCCCTCTCTCACAAGACGTGGATCTCGCGTGACTCATTTGCACGGCTTTAGGTGCTTGCCGAATGCCGATGGGATTAGGCGGTTTGTTCGTGTAGACTTTGCTGATAGTAACTTGTGTTCGTTATCTCCAATTGCCACATTAACATTTAAACACTATCTTAACCTAGCATTTTCAACGATTTACTTTCCTAGTAACCTGCTGCATAGAATTGGAACGGAAACTAAACTCTGTTTTAACACCGCTGAGTGCATTCCGTTTTATTTTATGTCCCTCATTATTTGACCGCAAATTATGCTCCACCTAAAACGTGCTAACCGCACGGTTGCTTGTACTCTTGTGTTTCTTTACGAAATATAAACATCGTCTAAAAAGATTCCTATAATTAAAACATCCTTCTTTATGTAATGTAGCGAAATAAAAACACAAGTTTATTATTATAAAAAATCGCATACATTTTTTTTTTATATATGGAATCCATCAAATGTTTTGCTTGCCAAGGTCAAAATTTAAAAAAATCTGTTTAAAAAGATTGCTGACCAGACATATTAATTAGAAAAGAAGGTTGTTACCGCAGAGGTTACTTTGCATTAGGTACATTTTATGCAGACACTTTTTGTACTGTCAGTCGGTACCCTACCTACCCCGTACCCCATGTACGGGGTAGGTCGTGGGTTTCCACCATTTCCACCCATGACCTACCCTACATTCTTACTTTACTTGACCTTTACCAAAAGGTACTGCACCAATAACAAAGAATACATTCTCTGTTTTACTTTCATCTCTCAATCAAATACGAATATTTGTACGTCCCACCCTGTATGTCAATATGAAATACCGTTCCTTTCGACATTGGGACGAACAAATATTCTTATTTTCTATGTTCTACGCATGAGCTATATTGCACGGAGTATCATGAACAGTGATATTGGAATCAGATTTGCCCGGAGACTGCAATACGACTGTTATATTCAAATCTGCATTCCCTAACGTACTTCACATATCAGAGATTTAATAAAAATTCTCCGTATGTTGGATCTCAGCTGCGCCAATCTCGTAGGTACCTTCTTTTGTTTCAGATCTATGAGCGACATAACTGGCGTTATTATTAACTTTACACTTCAAATGCGGCCATTTTGGATTCAGGAACGCCGACGTAAACGTAACGTGGATTAGAACGATTTTTAAATCTATAGCATTTTGGCTTAAGTTTTTGCGACAAGCGTAATTAGTATCACCCATAGATAAAACGAAGTAAAGCGAGTATTTTCAATTTTAAAATCGTGTGTTTATTTATTACATAAGGTACTTAATCCCAGCGACAGCACTGGGAAGTGGTGAAGGGCGGGCGTTTTGGGGAACTGTTTTATGTAATTTTGAAGTTCTAAAAGCGCGGATTCTCAGCTTAATTTGAATAAATGACTTTTGATTTTACGTGTTCTCCGCGCATTCTTGCTACACAGTCTGTTCCCTTGTTATACCCAATCCCTTACTAATAAACGTTGTATAGAGTCTGTATAGTTACACAGCGCTTTGTCTTCTTCTTTCGAATGTCAAATTACAGATGACTGAAAGAGAGAAATCGGTGTATGATTTTAATAAGGGGGATGTATGTATGTAAACCTATATTATAAATAATAATAATTAAAAATGATGTTATATCGTCTATTAATTCGGATTCCTCTCTCGCCAAATGAAATTAGTTTTTTTTTTTATAAGTAGACATAAATCTTATTTTACATTTGGAAAACCCTTTTTAAATATTTGCTCGCTCTGTTCATCAAATAATCGCCTACTAGGAGCCATTAGCATGTAAGTAAGCGCTCAACGGTTTTCACCATTATATTTGCTGTCGTTTCGAGTGTACTTATTTTCCTTACTAACAATCGCCGGTTCATACGACATTTTAAAGGTGAATTAAGGGGCTTACATGACCTAAAGCGCGATCACTGTCGGACTGCATAGAAAAGAAAGAGAAGCGCGATGACACAACAAAATATGAAGAAATGATTTAATTACAACAATCTATTGTTTGGACTAAAAAATTAAAACACTAGTATTTTAGTATGTTGCTTGTAGAATAATCTGACAAAAAATTTGAATAATTGTATGTATATTAGTATGGTTTTTTATTGTAAAAAGAAAGTTTTTAGAGGTATCTTCATGATTATTTTCTATCGTATCAAATTAGTGGTAGGTATTATGTTTACAACACACTATCTACCTAGCATATATCCTGAAGAATATCATATATTTTTCTGATTTTGTTTACTGTAGTCGATCATATACTTTTATTGATTCTAAAACTAGCGTTTTTTTGTGTTTAGGTTCTGTAATCGCCGGTTCATACGACATTTTAAGGGTGAATTAAGCCCTTGCTCAAGTAGCAAGAGCAATAATTAACCACTTCCGCTCTGCCCATCTCAGGTCTAGATGTGCAAAATTCTTCCTTAAAAACCACCTAAATACTAAAACGTGCTATGGACTATGTTGAATCGGTGACGTCACATTGTTCTACACTTTGTATGAAATCCTTCAATCAAATTATTTTAGGAACACAGTGCCTTAAAGTCATATTGTTTTATAGAGGACTATATAAGTTGAATTGTGTTTTATCACGGAACCATTCTTCAAACTTGAAAAGAATTCAGCTACTAAGTTGCTCCTTATAGTCGGCTGACTATGTAAGAGAAACCAAATTGAGTATCAATGGGTAATGAATCTACATTGAAGTAGGTATCAATAATGGAGTTTGTAACAAGAACATAGAAACTTACTGCTATAGCACGTTTGTACCAGATTCCTATGGTAACTGCTGTGCTAAAATGCTTATGATAAGCAAAAAAAACTTGAAAATTTGTTGTAAAATTTTTAGAAATATTTTGATATCTTACTGTATTAAATCAATTTTTGTACAGAATTAATCTCCATTAAATTATCTACACAATGGTTGTGCTGTTTTCATTTCAATAATCAACCAATACCCAAAAACAATACAAATGACCAAGAAACAAGCAGGAACTTGTACAAATTCTCCGTACTTCGGAGTTCCGGACACCCGGCCTATTTCACAGATTCCTATGGTAACTGCTGTGCTAAAATGCTTATGATAGGCATTTTAGCACAGCAGTTACCTTAGGAATGTGGTACATCTCTATTGATATAATATAATGTACTAGCTCCTGCCCGCGACTTCGCCCGCAAGAAATTTCACACTCCCATATTCACCCTCTTAGGGGTCATCATCAACATCATAATAATCAGCCTAAATTGTTCCCACTGCTGGGACACAAGCCTCCTCTCTTTGAGAGGGAGTGGGCTATACTCTACCACGCGGGCCCAGTGCGGGTTGGGTTAGGGGTGGAATTTCGAAAAACCCTTTCTTAATGTATACCTATTCACAAAGAACACACCCTCCAAATGTCATGTCTCTAGGATCAGCGGTTTAGCCGTGCTTTGATATATCAGTCAGTAAGGAATTTTATATATATGGATAAGTACTAAAGAATCTAATTTTAAGAGTTTCTTTGTTTGTTTGTTTGAGCACGCTAATCTCTGAAACTACTCGTTGGATTTGAAAAATTTGTTTTGCATTTGAGAGCCCAATTTTTGAAGAAGGTTATAAGTTATTTAACATCATAACTTCACACTACGACACTTAGAAGCCGAGAAAAATGTAAAAAGTCACGGGCAGTTAAAAAATACCAAAGATACTATAGACATTAAATAAGTTCATTTTTTACCCGACTGCGTCAGAAGGAGGGTTATGTTTTTCGAGTGTATGTATGTATGTATATTTCTTTGGCACGCTCTGTAGCCTAAACGGCTTATTCGATTTCAGCTTGAGAGGTGCCGTTAGATTCGTCTTAATTGTGAGAGTGACACTGGGTATATCGAAATTGAAAAAAAATTAAAAATCCGATTTTTGGCGCAATAAGTATTATTCAAAAAATTTTTTTTTCATAAAACCTATCGAGTGGGGTATAAAAGGTGATTACAAAAATATATACAACGTATATGGTTAAAAGTAATTCGATGTGACAAATCGTAAAAAACACGTACCAAGAACTAAGTCGTCTGCGAAATCTTTTACATTTGTAAACTAAAAAGCTGGAAATAAAAAAAGTTATTTCTAAATCATCTGCGAAATCTTTCACATTTATTTTGTAAACTAAAACGCTGGAAATAAAAAAAGTAATTTAAAAAAATAAAAAACCCGACTGGTATAAAAAACTGAAAAGCTAAAAACAAGCCCATTTTAAATTAAATAAAAGTTGGAAGCTGGTCATTTTTATTATACTAGCTTCTGCCCGCGACTTCGTCCGCGTGAAATTCGTACTTTCCTCTTATAATTTCGAAAATGTATGTTTATGATTTTTATCATATATTTAGATATAAATAAGTATTCTGGCCAGATTTTTAGTTTATAGCTCAAAGGGATCAGATTTTTCAAATAAACTGTATCCCAGCCTTTTACCCCCCAGGAGAGTAATTTTGAAAAATCGTTTGGGATGTGTTCATAACTTGACTCAAAGACCCATACCCATTTTCGAGTTAATGGAAGTAAGCAGTAGAATTTTCCACCTTCGTAGGAGTAAATATTTGAAAAACCCTAAATCACTATTTTTAAGTATTTTTTGTTGTAGTAGTACCGAGTTTCGAGTTAATCCGACAGCGGGTTAAATATTTTTCTAATCCATCAACTTTGTCACCCCTCAAATCCTCTGTGAGGGATTTTTTGAACTAAAAGTGACAATCTTTATTATTTACTGACCCAAATATTGCCAAGTCTCTAATTTATTAACCAAATGAATAAGATTTTTCATATAAACTACACACATCAAAAGTGTCTAGGGATCAACATATATTTTTGCAATAACTTTTCTCCTGATTGATATTAATTAAAATTTTCTTTAAGGATTCATCAAATAAAGTGTTTTCGTTTGTCACAGTAACGATAAACCAAGTCACCTTTGCATTAATAAAGAAATTTGCCATTTTCCTAATAAAGGGATTTTTGACATTTGAACCACTAACACAAAAGTTCGAAAAAAAGACTGAAATAACAGTTTTCTTTAAAATTTTATTGGGTAACTTAAACAATTAATAATCCGTGTTTCTACCGCGAACACTAACAACACAAGAACATCGGTTTGGCATACTCAAAATGAGTTCATCCAAATCACGCTGTGGAATGGCCGCCCATGTTCGTTGCAACAACAAAAAAAGGTCTTCTTGCGACTGGATACCCTCCATATTCGGCAGAGCTCTTCTCTGTAGCATATCCCATGCATGCTCAATCGGGTTCAAGTCTGGCGACTGAGCAGGCCAGGGCAGGACATTGATGTTAGCTGCGGCGAGAGTCTGTCTTACAACTCTTGCGGTGTGCGGTCGTGCATTATCATGCATTAACTGAAATAAGGGACCGATTTGCACTTGTAGAGGAACGATGACGTCTGATACAATCGTCTCAGCATAAATATGAGCGTTGAGGTTGCCTCTGATCCAAATCAACTCAGTTCTTCCGCCGATCCAAATACCCGCCCATACCATGATGGTTCCACCACTATAAGGATGGACTTCCTGGCAGGATTTTAATCGCTGTTGGCGTCCAGGGGTTCTCCAGTGTCGTATACGTCTTGTATCCGGTCTCATACCAAAACGAGACTCATCAGAAAAGCACACGAAACGCCATTGTTCTTCTGCCCAATTTCTGTGTTCAAGAGCCCATTGATATCGAATCCTACGATTGTGCATTGCGGTGGTACCCTTAGCGGTCTTCGGGAATGAAGGTTCACTTCATGCAAGCGGTTTCTGACTGTTTGGTCGCTAATTAAGTTCCCTGAAGAGTGATGAAACCTCACGGCTAACATCATGGCGGTTATTGTTGGAGCTCTTCGAGTTAAGATTTGAATGTATCGGTCTTGTCTCCGTGTGGTGCAGCGATACCGTCCTCCATGGCGCTCAGCCACGGTACCAGTGCTTCGGTAACGTGTCCAAAGTCGACTGATAACACTCTGACTTGTATTCAGAGCTAAAGCCACAGTACGTTGCCGGGAACCAGCTTCTATCATTCCCACGGCTCTGAGCATTTCTTCCCTGCTTAAATGACGTCGCCGCTCCATAATAACGTTGGTTTTAATCAGTAGTAGGGAAACAGTAGCACTAATAATGTCTTCAATGCGTTGTATGTTTTTATAGGGAAAATATTGACAGCTGATTTTCATCTTTTACTCGAATTTGATTCATAGTTCCTGATTCAAATTATGAAATGCACCAAAAAGGATCCATATAAATTTATAAAATCATAAATTTATTACAAAGCCACATCTCAATCTCAAGAAATCCGCATAAAAATGCTTGATCCCTAGACACTTTTGATGTGTGTATATCGCCTCTTTCTATCCCCATAGGGGTGGAATTTCGAAACATAATCTAGATTATTTATACCAATTTTCCAGTTAATCAAGCCTCGTAATAAAATTCCGCCCTGTGAAATTGACTACCCCTCTTCACCCCTTCTTCTACTTCATTAGTGGTAGATTTTCGAAAAACCCTGAACCACTTTATTATTTATTTTGGTCTTAGATAGGTACTGAGTTTCGAGTTAATTGGACCGCGCATTAAACATTTTCCATACTAAATTTGACACCCCCAATCTCCCCTTCGGGTTTGTTTAGAATTCCAAAAAAATTCGAACTTTATAATTATTTGTGCCAAGTTTTAAGTCCAAATTTATTTGTACCATTTTTTTTTTTAATTTATCAAGGCACTAATTAAAATCCCCTTATAAATCGAATTACCACTTTTTTGTGCCGTCAGGGGTCAATAATTTTCGAAAACCCCATACACTTACTATTGATTGTTCATCTGCCTAGCCTTAATGATCGAAGCCTTTCCCCAACTATGTTGGGGTCGGCTTCCAGTCCAACGGGATGCAGCTGAGTACCAGTATTTTACATGGAGCGACTGCCTATCTGACCTCCACAACCCAATTACGATACCCCTTGATAAGACTGGTTGTCAAAATTTCGGGCTTCTGACCACCCCTAGCGACTGTCTAAGATCCACGAATGACAGCCGGGACCAACGGCTTAGCGTGCTTTCCGAGGCACGGAAAGGTCACGGTACGTAAAGATGGACACCTATCCACAGACCAACCGTGGCAAGCGTAGCCTGCGTAACCTGATCGATCGATCTGTGCGGCTGTTATTATTGATTATTTTCTGTCAAAAGTATTAATATTGAGTTTCGAGTAAATCGGACCGCGTGTTAAAATTCTTCCACACAAACTTTAACACCCCAACACAAGGGGTGTTGGGGTGTTTTGATAAACGAATAACGATAAACTTTATTACTTGCTTAGGCAAGTATTCTTGCCAAGTTTATTAACCAAATGAATAAGATTTTTCTTATAAACTGTATCCCCGTTTTTCACCCCTACAGGGGTGGAATTTCCTAAAATAGTTTGGGATGTGTTCATTACTCGACTCAAAGATTTTTTATACCAATTTTCGAGTTAATCAAGCGACGCAGTAAAGCCTTCCCCTATAAAATGACCTTTTCACCCCGTTAGGGGTAAATTTTCGAAAAACGATGATACACGTTATTATTTATTTTCGGTCTTAAGTATAAATACTGAGTTTCGAGTTAATCGGACCACGCGTTAAAATTCTTTCCTTTCCCCTGAAGGGGGATTGGGAGGTGTCAAAGTTTGTATGGAAAATTATTGACCCCTGACGGCACAAAAAAGTGGTAATTCGATTTATAAGGGGATTTTAATTAGTGCCTTGATAAATTAAAAAAAAAATGGTACAAATAAATTTGGACTTAAAACTTGGCACAAATAATTATAATGTTCGAATTTTTTTGGAATTCTAAACTAACCCGAAGGGGAGATTGGGGGTGTCAAATTTAGTATGGAAAATGTTTAATGCGCGGTCCAATTAACTCGAAACTCAGTACCTATCTAAGACCAAAATAAATAATAAAGTGGTTCAGGGTTTTTCGAAAATCTACCACTAATGAAGTAGAAGAAGGGGTGAAGAGGGGTAGTCAATTTCACAGGGCGGAATTTTATTACGAGGCTTGATTAACTGGAAAATTGGTATAAATAATCTAGATTATGTTTCGAAATTCCACCCCTATGGGGATAGAAAGAGGCGATATACACACATCAAAAGTGTCTAGGGATCAAGCATTTTTATGCGGATTTCTTGAGATTGAGATGTGGCTTTGTAATAAATTTATGATTTTATAAATTTATATGGATCCTTTTTGGTGCATTTCATAATTTGAATCAGGAACTGTGAATCAAATTCGAGTAAAAGATGAAAATCAGCTGTCAATATTTTCCCTATAAAAACATACAACGCATTGAAGACATTATTAGTGCTACTGTTTCCCTACTACTGATTAAAACCAACGTTATTATGGAGCGGCGACGTCATTTAAGCAGGGAAGAAATGCTCAGAGCCGTGGGAATGATAGAAGCTGGTTCCCGGCAACGTACTGTGGCTTTAGCTCTGAATACAAGTCAGAGTGTTATCAGTCGACTTTGGACACGTTACCGAAGCACTGGTACCGTGGCTGAGCGCCATGGAGGACGGTATAATGTGTTGAAGGTGTGCCTTCCATGTCAAATTGCTATCAAGAGTTAGTCCGAGGTATTTTTCTTGATCAGTCCTTTTTAGTACCTCTCCGTTAATGCTTAGATTTGGGTAGTTAGGGAGCTTTTTGTTTTTTGCACAAAATATTATGTATGAAGTTTTGGAGGCGTTAATAGTTATAGATTACACTGGTACCAATTCTGTAGTATATTTAAATCATTTTGGGCAATTTTTGTGATATCATTTATGTTGTCTCCAAAATAAAATAGGCATGTATCGTCCGCATAAAGGGCAAGGTGACCTTGTAAACCTGCTTGGTGTATGTTGTTTACATACACTAGGAATAATAAGGGACCTAAAATTGAACCTTGCGGTACGCCACATGTTAGGGGTTTAGACGTGCTTTGGTAAGCTCCGATTTTTACAACCTGATATCGATCACTTAAAAAAGAATTTAGCATTTTATATACGGTTCCAGTTATACCAATACTTTCCAGTTTTTGTAATAGAAGTGTGTGACTGACTGTATCAAACGCCTTCTTTAGATCAACAAAGACTCCTAGTGCTACTTGCTTTTGGTCAATCTTTGTTTTTATTGTAGTTATCAAGTCAATAGTTGCGCCAAGGGTATTAGATTTGGGTCGAAAGCCATATTGTTGATCGTATATGAAGTTAATTTCACTCAAGTATTCGTCTAACCTCTTAAATATGATTTTTTCTAATATTTTAGATAATATTGGTAGGACTGAAACTGGACGATAATTCCCGGGATTAGATTTGGTACCAGCTTTGGAAATTGGGGTGACTTTGGCTATTTTTAGGTTTTCCGGAAAGATTCCTTCGATTAAAAGTTGGTTTAGGCAATCTGTTAGATTTTGAAGAATTGGTTTTTTTATGAATTTCAGTACCTTGGTACTAATACCATCAATTCCTGTGCTTGTATTGGGATCCAAGTCGTCTATAATTTTTGATACCTCAGAAGCAGTGCATGGTTTAAATTGAGACAGTTCACAATGTCCAGTGTGCTGGTTAAGGTTTGGTAAGGTGGATACATTTTTGTTGTGTATGTGTGTACATGGTATTTGGCTTGCTAGTTGTGTCCCTATATTTGCAAAGAAACTATTAAAAATTTCGCATATCTCAATGGGATCTGTAGCCATGCTACCATTTTCGGTTTTTAGTTTTGGGGAGCACGACTAGGAACGATGTTATTATTTGTGAGGGTATTTATTAATGTCCACATTTTTTTAGGTTTCTTTTCACATTTCTTGAATTCTCCATAGAAATATCTCTCTTTTGTACTCTTGATTAAGCTTGCTACGTTGTCTCTTTTGTCTTTAAATATTGTTTCTAGGTTGGTGTTTTTAGGGTCGTGTTTTAGTTCGCTCCATAAAATATTCCTTTCATTAATTCCATTAATTATTTGTCTGTTAATCCATTCCTTTTGTGGCTGATTTAATACTTTGTACTTCTGTATTTTGGTTTCGATAATAGCTTTTTTTATACGCTCATCTAAGTTGTAATAGTCATTGAACTTATCATCAGGGTTTGGCATTGCAATCATTGCGTACAATTTCTCATAATCTGTGACCTCGTACTGTATTTTTTGTTTCTGCGGAGGTATTACTCGTTTCAGTTCCATGTAGATATTCTTGTGATCTGACAAAGATGACTCGATTATAGCCATGTGGAAATTGTTTTGCTTCAAGTTTGTAGCAACGTGGTCTATAATAGTTTTTGTGGTTGCTGATTCACGGGTACAGTATTCTTGATCTATTTTATTAATCATTTTATAGCCAGATTCAACTATCATGGCACTGTATCGTGTAGTAGTACTGTCGGAGCTCAGCAGGTCGATATTTGTGTCACCGAAAATGATAGTCCTCTTCCTTTGCAGAAGTTGGTTCTCATAAGTAGATAAAAAGTCATTAAAATTTGAGTGACCAGGCCTATAAACAACTCCAATATTCACTGCGTACTTGTGTAGATGTATGCTTAAGTAATTGTTTCCACAGATATAAGTTGACGTTAGTAGTTCATGTTTCAGGTCGTTGTGTACATAGATTGATACGCCGCCACCGACAATATTGGGTCGGAAGTTTCATGGTTATTAACTCAAGGAATAAGATTTTTCATACAAACAAAATCCCCTCTTTTCACCCCTTAAAGGTTAAATTCCAAAAACCCCTTCTTATTGGATATCTACTCTTCACAAAGAACACACCCTCCAAAATTAATTTCTCTACCCAGCGGCACCGACCAGCGTTTTAGGCTGTGCGTTGATATAATCAGTCAGTCAGGACCAAATTTCATCCCCCTTTTCACCCCCTTAATGGATGAAATTCTAACAACACCGTTGTGTTAGCTTCCAATCATAAGCCTAGATAATAAATTTAGTGATTTTTACGTCGAAAATTAATGACTTTCTATACACAACTTCATCCCCCTTTGTAACCCTTCGGGGGTGGAATTATCAAAAACGCTGAGATACGTGTAAATTAATTTTCAATTGTCAGCCTAAATACAAAATTAGAAGATCCTAACTTCAAAACTGTCGGACTTTCATATAAACTTCCATCCCCTATTTTAACCCTTTAGGGATTTAATTCCCAAAAATCCTTTCTTAGTGGATACTTACTCTTCACAAAGAACACACCTTCTAAGTTTCAAGTCTCTAGGTCCAGCGGTTTGGGCTGTGCGTTGATATATCAGTCAGTCAATCAGTCAGTCAGGACTTTGAATTTTATATATATAGATTTTCAAATTCAAATGGGTCCCATTTGAATTTGAAAATATAATAAAAATGATATGGGTCCCGCCTGCTCCCAACTTTTATTTAATTTAAAATGGGCTTGTTTTTAGCTTTTCAGTTTTTTATCGCAGTCGGGTTTTTTATTTTTTTAAATTACTTTTTTTTATTATGGATTATAATTAAACTACTTTGAATAAAAGAGCCATTTTCAATAGGGTTCCTACTACGGGTGAAACAAATCTATTAAAAAAAATTTACTCAATTAATTGATTTTTTCACAAGCTACAATGTTTTCAGGTTTCAGACTTGATTGACGTGTTTTTTTTTGTTTCTACGGCATTAAATCAATTTTTGGAAGAACAGGATTAATCTGCATTAAATTATCTATACAATGGCTAATAATCTATACAAAGACTGCGCGGTAGCACCAACAGCATTTTGCAAATGATTGCGTCCCGTTATGACTGTCCCATACAGGCACACTGGGTGGGAATAGTAACGGGAAAATTGTAATGTTTATGTTTTTATTTGTCAAGTCACTTTGTATTAGATACCTACTAACATAGATCTTAAGAAAATTGTTACTAACACTTATATGGATTCTGTCCGAAATAAATGGAATTATTATTATTATATTATATAATGGTTGTGCTGTTTTCATTTTAATAACCAACCAATTCCCAAAAGCAACACAAATCACCAAGAAACAAGCAGGAACTTGTACAAATTCTCCGTGCTCCGGAGTTCCGGACACCGGCCTATTTCACAGATTTAGTTTGAAAATGGATCGCTTGTTTTAAATTCAAGGCGCGGCGTGCCCGGCCACACAGGGATTGGATGGCTGTGACATGTGCTTATTGTATTTCCTGAAAGCACCACCAGAGGCGCTGTTTCAACAGGATTTATATGGAAATGGCACAACGAAATTGTTTTATTTAGATAAGGAGGGTTAGTGCTACGAACTATTGCTGCGATTTTATACACGGCGTTGGTACGGCATGTGTCTTGTGTCCGAGTCTCTATCGTTTTTGCTAGAATGATTTCGTTCAACTTTTAGGTTTTTAACATGTCTTATGGTTTAATGCTATTTAGGTTCATTAGAATAGAATAGAATACTCTTTATTATGTACACCATATTAATTACAGACATAAGGTATAGAAACTGTACAAGGGGTGACACAATGGGCGGTCTTAATGCTAAAAGCGATATTTTAAAGACAACCTTTGGATGGATTAAAAAGGGGAAGGACAGACAAATACTGCAGGTAGTCTGTGGTGTACCATTTACATAATACAATAAATACATATACGTGTCATATAACAATAAACATGAAACAGGAGCAAAGAAAAATATAATGATGATGTTTAAGGAGAGAGGAAGTGCTTTTTTATCATAATTTTAAAAGCGGGCAAATATTGAGCACGCCTTACCGACACGGTCAAGTCATTCCATAACCGTACTGCTTGAACAGTAAAAGATTTGACATAGAAACTGGTGGAATGCATCGGCATCTCCAGTCTCAGGTTTTCATTATCCTATAAGGTATGAAGAACACGGTGTAAAGTTCACTCATACTCTATAGAAAAGGGAGGATCCTCCGACCAGACGGGTGTTGTGTCTGGCGGGCAACTGCCCGATGATTCATGTCGGGCCGTTGTATCTATGCTAGTTGCGCGGTAAACTCTGCTTGCGAGATGCAGGATCTTGCATGACGTCAGTATGACGCGTTGTTCGCGTGTGGCGTTGTAGATACCGCTACAATCCTTTGGTTCTTAGAAACAGACTATCGTTAACTCAGGATCACACCAGCGCGTTTTTCCCGCAACGATTTTTTAGCGCACTGCTTAGCGTCGAGAAATGAAAATATGTTTATTTGATGCGCTGGGATGCTCTCTGTTGAATTCTTAACGCTCGGCTCACCGTCGAAAGTTGAAAATCCAGTGCGCGATAAATTCCCGCCGCGATATTTTTTCGTCCGTGCGAACGTGGGCAAAGTGGCTTTTGAAAAAGAAGTTGGACTTTTCTTCAGTCTCAATACTCTTAATGAGATAACAATCTGCCTAGCCTTTTCCCAAGTACGTTGGGGCCGGCTTCCCATAACAAGATGCAGCTGAATACCAGTATTTTTACAGGGAGCGCCTTTTTTTTTTTTTTTTCGCTGAGAAATGACATTACGCATCTCCGCTCGTCGGGGGACGAGACGGAATATGTGGGACTCCCTGCCAGAGTGGCAGTATACCCACTAAAAACGGTGTTCCCTCATCGCCTTGATGGGGGGGTCATGGGAATTTGCGTCCACAACCCCCCCGGCGTATCTGGCGGGCCCCGCATTTCCCCCACACGGGGGGGCTACGGGAATGGCCGGGAACACCTGGCCATTCCCGTCCGGCACTGGTGCAAGCCTGTGCAATTCAGGCGAGGGTGCCCCCGCACCCGTCGCCTGCTGGTTTCCACCTGGGAGGAGTCGGAGATGACTGTCATACTGACGTCTTCTTCGACCCCTCCTCCGCCTTCGGAGCGGCGCCGCGAGAGGGTCTTCCTCCCGCGCGCGCTCCGCCGCCTCCAGGGAGCGCCTACCTGACCTCCAGAACAGACCTCCTCTCGGTGAGAGGAAATGATGAGAATCCACCACTCGGGCCCAGTGCAGGTAGATGTCACATGTCTTCGAATTTTTGGTTCTAGGACATGCCGGTCTCACGATGTTTTCCACGATACTGGCAAGACTGGTTGTCAGACTTTCAGCCTTCTGACTACCCGTAACGACTGCCAACGATCTACGACTGACAGCCGAGACCAACGGCTTGCCGTACTTTCCGAAGCCCGGAAGGGTCCCAATATGTTGAAGATGGTCACCCATCCAAGAACCGACCTCGGCAAGTGTAGCTTAACCTTCGATCGACACGTGTGGCTGTTATTATTTAGACACGAACCCCACCTCCTAATGAGATAACATTTCTGTAAGACAAAGTACTGGGGGCCTAAGAATCATAAAAGGATAATATTATGAAACATAATGGACAGTTAACTGTTAAGTTAATCGTATCAAATCCCTTTGGTGAAGGATTTTAAGTTTTTTTTTTTGTCTGTGCTAAAATACCAATCAATCCAATTCAAATCCAATCCCAATCTCTTTGATTATACCTACGCGCTACGTAGTGCAGCGAAAAAAAAGAAAAACACGGACTGTCTTCGCCATATTATGATTCATAATGTTATCATTTTATGATTCTGCCAAAGTGGGCTTTTTATGCCCTCTGATCACCACCCCCTTTAGCAAACGTGGTGATTAAGGCAATATTCCCCTGAAAAACTCCTGTAAACTTATATTTTCATTTACAATAGTTATCTACTTCCTCAAAATTTACACAAGAATCAGGATACCCGAACCATTAATTCAGTTAAACTACAAATTAGCATTTGTGACGAAGATACTTGACACAAGTTTCTACTTGCACAAGTTAAACAGAATCCAGATATCTCCACTGAGTTCAGTTTTCCAAGAGCAATACTGCCGGTCCTTAGCCGTAACGCAATCGAAGACAGAAGTACCACTTGGAACATGAATCAGAATGTTTGAATAAAACATGCTTTTGTTTTTGTGAGTCTCACTGGAGCGGGGTAATTGCGTAACATATTATCATTAGCAATGACCGTTCAACAACATTAAAGGCATCATTTACGTTGCTGAGCAAACAAATTATTTGAACATAATACGCAATGGATTGGCATTATTCTTCAGAATTACTCAAATGGTGATTGATAGTGCTGGGCAAAGGCCTCCCCTTTCTCGTTTCTATTCTCCCTTGTGTGGTTTCCAGCCATGCATACCCGACAATGTATAGTCAAGGAATTTAATTGTTTATCAAATTGATAATGATACCACCATCATTACCACCATTATCAGCCTATAATGTTCCCACTGCTGGGACACAGGCCTCCTCTCGGTGAGAGGGAGTGGGCCGTAATCCACCACGCGGGCCCAGTGCGGGTTGGCAGATGTCACATGTCTTCGAATTTTTGGTTCTAGTCTAGGACATGCCGGTTTCCTCACGATGTTTTCCTTCACCGTTTTGAGAGCAGTGGTGATGAAATAATTTACACAAAGTAAAGCGCCTGTGTCTGTGTCTGTGTGGTGCCGGACTTAAAGAATAGCACCACCCCATACTTCCCGTGGGTGTCGTAAAAGGCGACTAAGGGGCGTACCGGAGAATGGGCAGCAGCGTTCTCTATGCATTCCACCACCATACCATGCTGCGATCGCCAAACCGCCTGCCAAGCGTGGCGAGGCCTATGTCCAGCAGTGGACGTCTTTCGGCTGAAATGATGATGATGATGAAAGCGCCTGTCTGGGTTCGAACCCACGACCTACAACTTGTAAGTCGCGGCCGATAATGATACACTACGTCAATTTACCGTGCTATAACCATTTCATACATCTGCGACCTGCCCTTGTCTCATGATACAGGGGTCGGCGCAACACGACTTTCCATTCTCCCCTGTCAGTCGTCAGACTCGTCACTCCATCATCATTATGAACCGTCAACGACTTTTGCAGTCGATTAACACTCCTAATTTTACACATCATCTTATTTGTCATACATTGTATTTCAGCATTTCATAGCACATTGCACAAGAGTTAATATTCAGTTACCTTTACTTCTGTTATTAATTATTTCGCTCAATAATTAAGATATAAATTCTAACTTAACTAAAACTATACAAAAACTAGAAAATAGCGTCGAAAAACTCATCCGCATCGCTGTCGACTGGTAATCTACCCAAGAGACTGGCGGCATTACCACGTTGTATGGCGATGCTTAGCCTCTGGCCAAGGTAAAAGCCAGCCCTTGGGTCACGGGAAGTGTCAACCAGCCGTTTCGAAACAGCACTCGGACCCCACGGCCCGAGGGTTTCAATCCTAAACGGCTCAAAAATATAATTTCCGAGGAGGTTATTATATTTTCGCCGCTTGAGGTTTTCCGCAGCCGCAGCAGCAGCGCCAGCACAGCATGCCGAGGCAGGAAGATGGGATAGCGCAAGAGTATAGAAGGTGGGTAGGCCAGGCCACCTTCCATGGATTTAAAAATCTAAAATGCTAACCGACTTTTGTCGCTGACTTACGTCCAGAAGGCATCCTGTATTTAAAAGCGTTCAAAATCTAGTAGCAATCTTGTCTCAACGACAATGAATGTGAAAAACTTGTCAAAAATTAAGGGATTTTAGAAGTATTTTTGACAGATTGAAACTCAGAACAGACTGTGAACGTTCTTAAAATCACGAGAATTTCCCCTCTGATCCAGATTGCCAGATCAGTGAACATCAATTTTCCTCCATCTATTTCCCTTTCTCAGCCTGGCTGTTTTTCTGCAACATCCGCTACATGACTAATGAAGCGTAATAATATATTTCCTTTTTTTACCATTATATAAAGGCCTTCGTAGCAGTTCAGGGATTGATTTGAGCCCTATAAAGGAGGAGGCTCGCGTCCTATTACATAGGGCTTATATTGGCGAAAAAGAAAAACGCAGCGAGGTGTCATAAAAGAAATACTGAGGCTTCGCGAGGAAAATGGACAGATGTGACGGGCGGCAACTAGGTGGGTACTAAAACATAATCAATTTTTTTTTTTCGAATGGCATCTATTTTTCACCCTTATTTATCTAGACCCCGCTTCTTTTACAAACAAATAACGATAACCATGCAGTTGATTGCGGATGGTGATTTTAGATCAATACCACTAATAATACAAATAGTCTAAGCTTGAACCTTCGAGCCAGTTATTGTATTTTTTTTTAAACTTCATTCCGACTATCGTCAAGTTCTTAATACGAAATTACACTCGGGTTTGACGTGGGTTTGATGGCACTTTTGTCATTGGAACTTTGTCAGCATAAAGTTCGAAATATAAAAATGGCATTATTGTTTAACCTCTGACTAAAGTTAGAACTTTTCTGTAATGAGACCGATATAGTCTAGGGGGCCTAAAAAGGCCACTTTGGAAAATCGTAAAAGGTTAATATTATGAATTATAATATGGCGAAGACAGTCCGTGTTTTTCTTTTTTCGCTGCACTACGTAGGTATATAATCAAAGAGATTGGGATTAGATTTGGATAGGATTGATTGGTATTTTAACACAGACAAAAAAACTTTAACTTACTGAAAAATGCTTCACCAATGGGATTTGATACGATTAACTTAACAGTTCATTTTGTTATCCTTTTACGATTCTGCCAAAGTGGCCTTTTTAGGCCCCCAGATTTCCTTACGACGATTTCCTCCGCCACTAAGTAAGTTTTATCTAACAATAATTTAACTAAACCGAAAGCGTCTGTCCTACTGTACTTTATGAATTGGTCCTTCTGTACATTGTTTCTGCACTAGCAAAATACTCCCGGTCCTATCTGATGTCACAAACAGCCTGGAGTCTATCTTAATTAACCCAGGGAGCCCGATTATTAATTCCCAGCAATTTAGCAGTTCAAGGAAACCCATCGCACCATCGACCTTTCCACCACCGACCCAGATCGGGAACACTGAGCAAGTATGCAACCTCTAATGCATCTTTGGGATAGTCCACCATTAACACCAATTCATTAAATGATTTCTATCATTAACACATAGAGATCGGTGGTTGGTGGTAAAAATCTAACTTAGGGCTGATTTTTCCATCGCAAAATAACTTTTATCTATACATATAATAAATCTGTAGAAGGGTCAATTCTGTACATTGAAAATATTGAAAAAATAAATAGCGGGGGGTGTTGCTCGATCGATACCAAACCCAAATATGTGATTAAAAAAATTTTTGTCTGTCTGTCTGTCTGTCTGTCTGTCTGTCTGTATATGCAGGCATCACGTGAAAACTAACGGTTCGATTTCGATGAAACTTTGTATAACTATACCTTATTATCCTGGGCATAAAATAGGATACTTTTTATCCTGGAAAAATACGTAGAAAAAAAAATCTTATTTTTCGGTTTTATTCATAGACGTTGTTCTGTAGAACCGCGAACACACGTTGCATTACCCGTAGTGGATAATTTTCCATTTCAACTTAAGAGAATACAGTTTCCTGTAGCTTTGTGTTACGCCATGACAATAAATAAGGCTCAAGGTCAGACCCTAGGAGTTGCTGGCGTAGATCTTACCGCGAGTTGTTTTTCACACGGGCAACTTTACATAGCTCTTTCCCGTGCGAGCAGTCCAAGAAATCTTCATGTTCATATTCCGGACGAGCTCACTAACAATGTTGTGTATGCTGAAGCTCTCAATTAACTTTCTGTCGCATTGTCACTATCACTTTTTTATTATTGCAAACTTTTCGTCACTGTCAGTAATTTACTGCTACATGCTACTTATCAAGGTCGGAATTACTATGAAAAAAATACTTACTACAGAACGCGAGCTCAACAGCAGTAGCTCAATAGAGGGATCTCCTTAATTATTATAGGCTTAGCTGTATTTGGGTCCAATAGATATTTATAAGATGTCATTGTTAGAGTTACTCAAAATGGAGAAATAAACCATCCACGCGAAGACCGACATCCGCGCGGACGGAGTCGCGGGCGGAAGCTAGTTCGAATAATAAAATTGACGTTTGACAGTTTTTGTATGAAATAACTGTCAAAATTTCAAAATTATTCCTCGAATAAAGTTATCAGGTGATTGAAAAATTAGCCCTTAGAAAGATATATTAAAGATTCTAATGATTATAATTCTCTAAATATGTACCTGTTATTGTCGCGAATCTTAATTTGATCAAGATACAACCTGACAATTGCAAAAAACGTAAGAAAATTTGAATTTCGCGGTCTCAACTACGCATTTACCTTAATAACTTAATATCCTTTTTTAACTAGCTGTAAGTAATTATAGGTCATCATAATCAGCCTATAATGTTCCCACTGCTGGGGCACAGGCATCCTCTCTATGAGTGTGCCATAATTCACCACGCGGGCCCAATGCGGGTTGGTAGATGTCACAATGTCTTCGAATTTTTGGTTCTACGACATGTCGGCTTCCTCACGATGTTTTCCTTCACCGGTTTGAGTACCAGTATAATTATAGGCGGCATTTTGCGAAAGGTACATTTTGCGACTGAACGGTGCAGTGTTCATAATTTGAAATAATTTACATTCCATCGCCACTTAATCAGTTATCTACTTTAGTGAAAATGTATTCTAAGTTGGTTTTTGAGTGACCATGTGTAACAAAAAGGTCCTAATAAGTTTTTGGTTGCAATGGAATTTGAGCTTTGTTAGGTATGACATTCAGTTTGTTGTTCCATAACTTTAAAATTATCTCAAATTCTTAATTCAAATTCATATCTGTTGGTAATTGTAAACTTTAAAAGGTTTTTGCGTTTTATTCATTAAATTTTTCTAGCTTTACGTGCAATGTTTATTTTGTTCCTGTTACCTTCATATAAAATCTGTGTTGCTGTTTCTTGTAAAAAACGGAGTTGAATTCTTTTCATTTACACGAGGTGGCAGGGAGACATTGACGCCCATGGATTCAGTACATGATTCTGAACCCACCCTTTTTTTAATAAACGACGAAAAATTGAATAACGTCTGGTATTAAAATTTTCCTCGGTTATTTAATAAGAAATAGCTGTTCCATATGACGGAGAAGGTATAGTGTGTCTCGTTAACATCAGTCATATTTTAACTATTGTGGGCGTATACAGTGATGTGTTGGTTATTGCGCAATAGAAAAACAGTTTGCAGTTCAAATCAGATTATAATTTCACGAACAATTTAATCACACTAGCAAATTACAAACTGTAGGTACACGATACAACCAGATACTGAAAGCGGGACAGTTTCTGAGCACATGTTGTTCGTACGATGTCCAATGTCCAAGCTCCACACCGTTATGTCGAGCTGTCGTCGACTCCCCACGAACTCATTCTAGACTCTGTCAAGCGCCACTAGATTGCGCTAGCGTTCCGAATAGTCAAACCGACCGGACCGACCATGACCGGACCATGTCATGACCGGATGCGTCACATACATTTTGACCGCGTAGGTATTGCACCTATGAAACAGCAGATTTTGTATTTGATAACAGATTAAAAATTTCTACGCTAGGGGCTAGAATCATGAGCTAAATTCAGTTTGCGCGTCGATGTCCCTACCGCCCCGTATGCATGGTTAACTGGACCATGGTAAAAACATTAGATCCTTAGTTCGTTCTTGATATTTAAAACTCAACCTAAAAATGCAGCTCAAAAAGAAGATAATCCTTTGAGTCGAGAACTAAGTGGCTTCATGATTGATTGAGACATGACTATTATAATACCTTTTCCAAGATCGTGGGGGGAAGATCGTGGGGGTCAAGTTTCAGTCAAACTCAAGACGTCTTATAAATATTTTTGAGTAAGTACGTACTTAACGTAAATAATTTATGAAACCTTAAAAGTTTTCTAAAAATAACCCGTTAAACTGTCAGCTACGAAAACAAAATCACAAAGAATCAACATAAATTTAACTAAAGTAATGCAAAATCTAACTTTAAACTTTAGACAACTTAATGACAGAAACACAGAAATTTCATTTCCACCGAAGGGTTCCAACTATAACTTGTCAAACCGTTACCGTATTCCGTGTGACAGAAAAATATATATGTGGGAAATGCGTATCGTTTGGCCTATAATGTTCTCACTGCAGGGAAACAGGCCTCCACTCGGTGAGGGGAAGTGGAAATATATCCTACTAATATTATAAATGTGAAAGTTTGTGAAGATGTTTGTTACTCAATCATGCGTTAACCTTTGAACAGATTTGGATGAAAATTAGCATATAGATAGACCATTTCCTGGATTAACACATAGAACTTTTTATCCCGATATTCTCACGAGTTCGAAACTTACGTTGGTGAAACCGCGGGGTGCTGCTAGTCTATACATCTATACATATAATAAAATTGTAGAAAAGTGGTGTCTGTACAATGGAAATATATAAAAAAAAAGTAGCATGGGTTGTTATTATATCGATGCCAAACCCGAAATTGTAATTAAATATTTTTTTGTCTGTTTGTCTGTTTGTCTGTATGTTTGTGCACGCTAATATCAGAAACGGCTTATTAGATTTAGATGCGGTTTTCACTAATATATTGTAGTAAGCTTCACTTAACATTTAGTGTTTATTTCATGTCAATCGGTTCATAAATGAAAAAGTTATGTCAATTTAAAGAATCACGGCGAACATTTGTTAAGGTACCTATTCAGTGAACGCGCGTATCCTGGAGAGTATAGGCGAATAGTTGCATTCGATTATTGCGATTCACTTGAATACTGAGTGTTTGCATATTTGAGAGGGGCCCGTGGCTAAATAATAACAGCCGCACAGGTCGATCGATCAGGTTAATCTACGCTTGCCGCGGTTGGTCTGTGGATGGGTGACCGACCATCTTTACATACCGAGACCCCTCCGTGCCTCGGAAAGCACGTTAAGCCGGTGGTCCCGGCTGTCATTCGTGGATCTTTGACAGTCGTTACGGGTAGTCAGAAGCCCGAAAGTCTGACAACCAGTCTTACCAAGGGGTATCATATTACCCAGTAGCTGGGTTGTGGAGGTCAGATAGGCAGTCGATCCATGTAAAATACTGGTATTCAGCTGCATCCGGTTAGACTGGAAGCCGACCCCAAGATAGTTGGGAAAAGGCTAGGCAGATGATGATGACTGACTGTTTGCATATTTCATTTATTTATTATTTTAGGGTTTGTAGGTTAGGTTCTTTTTCTTCATTTTCTTTAAAATTTTGTAAATAAATATTGTAAGTATTTGGTATAGGTTAGGCGGTTCTTTTCTTGATTTTTGGGTATTTACTTATCTTAATTTTTATTTAGGGTTTGTAAATAAATATTTGTCTGTGTGGTGCCGGACTTAAAGAATACCACCACCCCTTACTTCCCGTGGGTGTCGTAAAAGGCGACTAAGGGTCGTACCGGAGAATGGGCAGCAGCGTTCTCTATGTATTCCACCATCATACCATACTGCGATCGCCAACCCGCCTGCCAAGCGTGGCGATTATGGCAAACCCTCCCAAAATTGGGGGAGGCCTATGTCCAGCAGTGGACGTCTATCGGCTGAAACGACGAAATAAATATTGTAAGCATTTATGATAGGTTAGGCATTTCTTTCCCTGATTTTCGGTATACTTATCTTAATTTGTATTTAGGGTTTGTATATAAATATTATAAATATTATTAAGTAATTTTCTTTATTAAGTATAAGTTCATTAGCTCAGATTAGTAATTAATTTTTCTAGCAATTATTTTGTTTTATAAAGTTAGTACGTTTGGTTTACACGTCTTAACACTTATTACTTAAACTGTGATAATTTTAGACTGTATAATAATCTGTAAGTATTTATAATTTAATTGTTTCCGATAGTACGTGTTTACTAAATAACTGTGTGTTAAGTAGTAAGTACTGTTTTATTGTAAGAATGCCTCGAAGAAGATCCAACCTCTCCCAATGTAGCAGAAATGCTAAAAGGATGAGATTAGTTCGATCACAGGAATCTGAGGAAGATCAGGCTAGGTTTCGTGCTGCAGAAACTTCGACAGCAAGAATCTCGACTGAGTTCAAATCGTTCTCGAATGATGACAACTCGAAATAGGGAAAACGGGGACCAACGAAAGGCACGTTTATCTGTCGATCGCGAAGCTCACGCGCTATCGCGTGAGTCTGAGACTTTTGCTGACAGGGAAAGCCGCCTGAGCTCCCAGAGAGTACGGACAACAAATGCTCGATCCCAGGAGACAAAGGACGAACGGGAAATACGTCTCACTGCCAATCGTGAAGCTCATGCACTATCGCGTGAGTCTGAGACTTTCACTGATAGGGAAATTCGTCTGAGTTCTCAGAGGGTTCGGACCGCAAATGCTCGGTCTAAGGAAACACAGGAAGAATGAGAAATACGTCTCACTGCCGATGTTGAAGCTCAAGCACTATCGGGTGAGTCTGAGACTTTCACTGATAGGGAAATTCGCCTGAGTTCTCAGAGGGTTCGGACAGCAAATGCCCGGTCTGTAGACGGTATATGTAATTCAAAATATGCTGCCCGAAAAGTCACTATTCCACGCGAACGAAGTCGCGGGCACAGCTAGTACATAATATAAATTATTCTTAACCGCATCAAAATCCGTTGCTTAGCAACGAATTTTGATGCGGTTTTCACTATAATTTAGCGAATCTATTCGGGAAGGCTTAAATATGTTTTATACAATATTAAACTTACATTATAAAGAATGGCCCATGTTTTGTCAAGTCGTAAAAACTTTTGGATGCAGGGGTGGGTTGCTAGTTGAATATTAAATTGTCATTTAGGTACCAAAATGAACTGTATTTTTTTTTGTGGATGGGAAATCATCAAATGACTCCTCCCGTTCTGGGTGGAGCAGAAGGGTGTGTCAGACTCTTACTGACTAAAACTCACCCGTGTTCCTTCCTTAGCCCTTTATGTTCCGGGCCAGCGGTTACCCTTTCGGACAATCCCGCTGACCCGGCAGGCTTTGGCCCTAAGGGGGCCCCTTCTCGATGCTGACATCTCTTTGAGGCGCGCGTGGAACACGTACGCGCCGTCCGGCACGGGCCTGGTCCTGATCGGTCGGTGAGCTACCCATTACTCTCCGCCCGCAGGCCCGCGCCTACGGTGGCCGGAAGTCGTCACGCGGCTCCCGACGCCTGGGGCGTTCCCCGCGGCGGCTGGGATGGGAGGCTCTCTCCCTGAGCCGTCCTGCCACCTCCTTCGCTAGCATGACTGCTTCGCAGAAGGAGGTGACCGCCCCGGACCATGGCTTGCACCAGGGCCGGACGCGACAGGTCGCCGCCGCTGAAATGAACTGTATTGGTTACCAATTGTGACCATTACCAAAAATGGCAAAAACCAACTAGTCATTTTCCCGAATTGTCATGAACTGTAGAATGATAAATGAAAAGAGTAGCCGTTCTTTAGTAGACTCAAGAATGTTCAGTAAAACAACCCAGCCCTCTGTTCGACACTTCACGTGACCAGAGGGCTGGGCCGTTCTTTGGCCAAAGAATCAGCATTGGCATTCAACGTGGCAATGCTGCCAGTCTTCCGGGTACGTTTCCGGATGACAGCGATGCGGAAATAAATACATGAAGTGCTTACATGTATGTTAACTTTGCTATTTCCGTCACATTGCCTGTGAATCTAAACGCAATTTATCTAATCGTAGCATTACCACGTGAAATGTAAATAGCTATCCTTTGAGGGCGCACGTAATTAAAACAGCGTTCAGCCGTAAGATCTCAATACGGGATGTGTAGTCGTGACGTCACAGCTACTTATATATTTATAAAGATAGGTACAGGTGTAGGTAGGTTGGGCTCTTTGTCATTATAATCATTGTTTTCTGTTTTTATTTATTTTTTATTTTTTTTGCTGTAATGCCAATTTTTTTTTGTAATATCGATTGGTTAATTGGGGTTTTATCACATAATGCCAATTTTAAAATAAAAAAATTCGTTCGCGAAATAGATCAGCTGTTCCCAACATTTATGTTCGCATAAGGCCGCTTGTATACGTCCGTTTTTTTCACCGGACAACGGACCGTTTTTTTCGCCGGATTCGCGGTGGTGTATGGTTTATAATGAATATGTGCACATGCACCGGACACAGGTCCGGCGAAAATCTTACGCCGGATGCAACGCCGCCTCCCCTCGGCGCAACGGACACCGGACGAAAAACGGACGTATACAAGCGGCCTAACTCGTTAAAATGTAGGGAACAGCTGATTTTTTTCGCGACCGATTTCGTACCTTAATAAATTATCCCTATAAAAAAGATCAGAAATTGGTCTCAAAAATAAATTGTTATTTAGAGTGCCGTAAATAAATTATCATGCTAACGGTGAAGATAACTTCCATGATAAAAATAATAAAACGACTCATGATCTGCCTAGCCATTTCCCATCTATGTTGGGGTCGGCCTTCAGTCTAACCTGGTGCTGCTGAATACCAGCTTTTACATGGAGCGACTGCCTATCTGACCTCCACATCTCAGTTACTGGGTTATACGATACCCCTTGGTAAGACTAGATACCCTTGGTAAGCTTCATGTATGAATATTGTAGGTATATTGAAAACTATGTTTAAGCAAACCACCACGAACTCGACAAACGAAACCAAAGTGGACCACTTATTAACAACACAATAGATTAACTCAATCATGTCCTACCAGTTAATTAAATAATGTTTGTAGTCCCACATTACAAGCTGATTAAAAACTCATTAACATTTAGTAATTATACAGCGAAATCTGTAGTTTCGGGAAATACTCATTATTACGTACTTATTCAGAGATACCCTTCACATCGAAATTATTGAACACCAGATTTTGCCGGTGGCTTCGCCCGCGTTAAAGTCGGAGATTGTGACTCAGGAACGTACTACCGGAATAAAGAATTCTATGTGTTATTCGAGGTCTTAAATCATCTGTGTGCCCATCCTTTGGCACATGGGTCGACCATGACCTCGATTAGGACTTTTTATACCAGTATTCCCACGAAATCGAGACTTATGCGGGAGAAACCGCAGGGCGCAACTAGTTGTTAATATTGCCATATGTCCAACGATTGCTCAAGTGTATCCACCTTTCAACAATTTGTAGTTACCTATGTATATAAAGCACCAGCAACATTCTGTTAGATGTCTCTAATAGGGAATGCTCTCTCATGCATTTTTAGTTGTGATTTCTCTTTAGCCTTGGTTATAATAACTATGTTGGGGTCGGCTTCCAGTCTAACCGGATGAAGTTGAATACCAGTATATGACATGGAAAGACTGCCTATCTGACCTCCTTAACCCAGTGACTGGGTAACACGGGTACCCCTTGGTAAGACTGTATGTCAGTATTTCGGGCTTCTGACTACCTGATCTCGGCTACGTATGGCAGCATGGACCATGTAGCATGGCTTAACGTACTTTCCAAGGCACAGAGGGGTCTCGACATATAATGGATGGTCACCCATCTATGAACCGACCGCGGCAAGGAAGTATACCTTTGATCGAACCGTGCGGCTGTTACTATTCAGCCACGAGCCCCTCACGACTTCTCATAATTGTAGGATTACTATAAGCCGCTACTTATTGCTACCCTCATTATAATACCAGCATACAAACCGACCTAGAATCATCCAACTATAATATTAATATTCAAACGACACATTACCTTGTAAAATCCGCTTAAGGACAAACTACACAGAAGTTCGCGCTTAAGCTTTTTAACGATCCTCCCATTGCACTGTGAATCCGATAACGATCAAATCTAGAGGCGCTTGTTCCAGTGTAGACTGCCTTTATCTACGTAGTTACATGGGATAGAGTGGTCGTGTTATTTACGGGCTGGCCCAGGCTTTGTGGTGTACGAATAAACGCTTTTGTTACCGAATGTATCTAAATCACGAGAGATACAATCGGTAATGTTGCACTTTTTTACGTAGCTATACTGTGTTGTACATATTGGGCGTGAAACAAAAAGCGATCATGAATTTGGAAGGAATATTTTTACTGACGGCCATTTTGTTAGTCTGACATTTTTTTTAGTTTTAGTTAAAGCTTGTTGAATAGGAGTAAAATATAATTTAGGTAAAGAACAAAAGCGACGTCTAGCAAATTGTCTTGGACTACCTACTTTGTTCACTGACTACTGATTACCTTGAGAAATTCCAAAAGGAACTGTTAACTTTAATTATAGTTTATTCTATAGAATAGAATAGAATAGAATACTCTTTATTATGTACACCATATAGCTATAGCTGTATTATTGAGGTAAAATATAATAATAATAATAATAATAATATATTCGACAACTATCACACAACGCCGTCTAGTCCCAAGCTAAGCAGAGCTTGTGTTATGGGTACTAGACAACTGATAAACATACTTATATATTTCTAAATACATACATATTATAGATAAATTACACCCAGACACAGAACAAATGATCATGCTCATCACACAAACATTTGTCCTGGGTGGGAATCGAACCCACGACCTCCGGCATAGCAGTCAGGGCCACTAACCACTAGACCAACGGGCCAGGCAATATGCTATAGATAAGTACTGTGTCATGCAAAACTGGTGAAAAATACCTTGCGAAAACCTACTTAATATATTAAAATATTTTCCTCTAGCATAATAGCATAATGAACCTTAATATTTTCATTGCTGGGACACAAGCCTCCTCTCTTCGAGAGGGACTGAGCTGTATTCTACCACGCAAGCTCAGTGCGGCTGGTAGATGTCACGTCTTTGAGTTTTTAGTTCTAGGACATGCCCGTTTCCTTCACCGTTTTCAAAACAGTGGTGATAAAATTATTTCACGGAGTAAAGCACCTGTCTAAGTTCGGATTCACGAAAACAACTCGTAAGTCAGCTACCACTGGGCCACCACTGATCTACTATTGGTGTGTGTCTACTTAGATTAACATTATCCACAAAATTGCAACATTTCTTTGTTGTTCGTGGTGTGGTCCTTCGAGCCGGATCGCAGATCGAAGTTTCCATGCCATTCATTGTGTCTTCACAACAAAGAACCTTTTAATTCAATAATCATTTCACACGAGCTCAGCAAACTAATAACGACCACGTAAAAGACGTTTTCACCAATACTCATAACTCGCGAAACTACAAACAGACAAGATATTTTTCAGACAAAAAAAAATCGAATCGCAAATTTATCCATTTCACTCGCAAACATCTAAAATCCAGCATATTTCTCCGAACTGTTTATTCCATAAAGAGGGCTGTATCAAATATTCTGCTAGCTATTCTGAAATTATTGGCAACATGTGTGCAGTGTAAAGGCTTGTTTCAGCCGCCAGCGATCACGCTAGCAATCAAATAGATTTATTCCCAGCGAAGTCATTGGCACATAATAGATAGGTGTAGAAGATCGACTCCATACAACACGCGCACATAGACACGCGTCTATGGAAGTCAGAGAAATTAATTGTTAAGTCATGCGCTAAGGTAGCCCGCGAAATTGTTTACGTACGTTTCTTTACAATTTGCAGGCCAGTATCAGATTACATGTAGATCTAAATATGATTCGCGGCCGTAACTAATATTTATTTACAGGATTAGAATCATAACATCATCAATACCAGTTCTGTGCTATTTGGGCCCAAAGAAACTGTCCATAAGAATAGGTAGACAGTTGAAATTTTTTTGACAGTGTATTTTTCTATTGCCGCTAACAACAAATAAAAACAATATAAAGTTAAAAATTAAATGGGGTAAAAAAATGAAAGTAATTTTTTCATTAGGGACTTATTTCTAGAAACTTCTTTGTCTAGGGCCTCCGTATTGTCGTTTCCAGGAGAGGCACCTCGAGAGATTCGTCTCGCCGCCAGGATCTAGCAAAACGTCTGGGGCCTGGACGCGAGACCCGTCCTCGTGTTCGCTCGAAGCCTCCTGCGGAGACGACTGTGCGGCTGGCTGAGTCCGTCTAGCGATAGCGCAGACGGGACGGTTTTTTTTTTTATTCATAAGAATTTATTAATTAATTTAATCCGGTTTCTATAAGAACCGGTTAGTTACCCTAGTCCGGTTTTCTTCACTTGAAACCGGTCTACAACCTAATTTAATTGAGGGTCTTGGGTTCGACATTATTTGTTCCTCCGGAAGAATATTGGACACCTTCGTCGGCTCCAGGATCCGGGACCTTTATTGTCCCTGGCGCCCATTTACTATTTAATCTTATTAATAACTGGAAGGTTACTTATTTAAAATCTTTACTTTGAGATTAATAATATTTTATTTAAAATAACTTAGTTAAACGGAACAGTACTGGGTTTATCACCAACTCCCCACGCCCATAGCTCTTTATGCTGAAATTTTAGCTGGCTGGCATTGTTAGTGTAAAATTTAGAAAATTATCTAATATACTCATATATTTAATAACATAAATTAGTTATATGGATACTTTTATATTTTAAATTATAAAGTGTTTGAGATAGTTTGTTGTTTCACTCTACCTCCAACACCAAACCACCTGCATAGGTTGCCATCAGAGGCAACAAATTTTAATTTGTAACAGTGGCACATACAAGAAACGTGTTTAAAAAATATTTAGTGTTAAATAAGTGCAATATCAGTGACCGTTTCACAAATGTTTGCGAGCTACGCGCCCCTGTCAATGTCATTCAGGAGCCAAAAGAACCTTTTTACACTCAAACCGTCTTATTACAAAACGAGATTTAATTTTAGACCTAGCCTAAACCTTCGAGCTAGCTACTTTATTCCGACAAACGTAAAGTTCTTAATGCAAAATTGACAACTTAGACTCCGGTTTAACGTCAGTTTTTGTAATAAGAACTTTACCTTCGTTGGATTATAGTTCGAAATTTAAAAATGGCTGGATGGTTTAAACCTGGCTCTAAAGATAAATCTTGTTTTGTAATAAGGCCGAAAGTGTCTAAGTACGTCGCTTGTGTCTGTTTCAGCACTCAGCACGCTGAATGGAGTTGGCCTTCTGTACCCATCTATTTCGTGCCTTCTGCATAGTCGGTTGTCTGACATAAACAAGCACCTATTGTACTGTTTTGAATTCCAATCCCACTTGGGAACTGATCTTCTACTTAGACATATTATTCAAATCGAAACAAAATGTAATACATTACGTAGGTAGGTAGATGTTTATATGCGATAGGTATACAGGGTGGAATTTTGTAATTCCACCTGAAGGAAAAGTACTTTTAATACTGTAGATAGAACATTTTACTCAAAGAAAACATTTCTTTATTTTTGAATAGAAAGAAAAAGGTTCAAAGATTTTCAAAAATTCGCTTGCCACACCCGGGAATCGAACCGACTAAAATCTGTAAAAATTACACCCTGTACTTTTATTGCATTGATCGTTAGAATCAATTATAAGGACGAAATCTCTCTAACAAACTTGATAAGAAAACCATGAAATCTTAAACTACATCAAAAGTGTCTAGGGATCAAGCATTTTTATGCGGATTTCTTGAGATTGAGATGTGGCTTTGTAATAAATTTATGATTTTATAAATTTATATGGATTCTTTTTGGTGCATTTCATAATTTGAATCAGGAACTGTGAATCAAATTCGAGTAAAAGATGAAAATCAGCTGTCAATATTTTCCCTATAAAAACATACAACGCATTGAAGACATTATTAGTGCTACTGTTTCCCTACTACTGATTAAAACCAACGTTATTATGGAGCGGCGACGTCATTTAAGCAGGGAAGAAATGCTCAGAGCCGTGGGAATGATAGAAGCTGGTTCCCGGCAACGTACTGTGGCTTTAGCTCTGAATACAAGTCAGAGTGTTATCAGTCGACTTTGGACACGTTACCGAAGCACTGGTACCGTGGCTGAGCGCCATGGAGGACGGTATCGCTGCACCACACGGAGACAAGACCGATACATTCAAATCTTAACTCGAAGAGCTCCAACAATAACCGCCATGATGTTAGCCGTGAGGCTTCATCACTCTTCAGGGAACTTAATTAGCGACCAAACAGTCAGAAACCGCTTGCATGAAGTGAACCTTCATTCCCGAAGACCGCTACGGGTACCACCTATAGCAATGCACAATCGTAGGATTCGATATCAATGGGCTCTTGAACACAGAAATTGGGCAGAAGAACAATGGCGTTTCGTGTGCTTTTCTGATGAGTCTCGTTTTGGTATGAGACCGGATACAAGACGTATACGACACTGGAGAACCCCTGGACGCCAACAGCGATTAAAATCCTGCCAGGAAGTCCATCCTTATAGTGGTGGAACCATCATGGTATGGGCGGGTATTTGGATCGGCGGAAGAACTGAGTTGATTTGGATCAGAGGCAACCTCAACGCTCAAATTTATGCTGAGACGATTGTATCAGACGTCATCGTTCCTCTACAAGTGCAAATCGGTCCCTTATTTCAGTTAATGCATGATAATGCACGACCGCACACCGCAAGACTTGTAAGACAGACTCTCGCCGCAGCTAACATCAATGTCCTGCCCTGGCCTGCTCAGTCGCCAGACTTGAACCCGATTGAGCATGCATGGGATATGCTACAGAGAAGAGCTCTGCCGAATATGGAGGGTATCCAGTCGCAAGAAGACCTTTTTTTGTTGTTGCAACGAACATGGGCGGCCATTCCACAGCGTGATTTGGATGAACTCATTTTGAGTATGCCAAACCGATGTTCTTGTGTTGTTAGTGTTCGCGGTAGAAACACGGATTATTAATTGTTTAAGTTACCCAATAAAATTTTAAAGAAAACTGTTATTTCAGTCTTTTTTTCGAACTTTTGTGTTAGTGGTTCAAATGTCAAAAATCCCTTTATTAGGAAAATGGCAAATTTCTTTATTAATGCAAAGGTGTCTTGGTTTATCGTTACTGTGACAAACGAAAACACTTTATTTGATGAATCCTTAAAGAAAATTTTAATTAATATCAATCAGGAGAAAAGTTATTGCAAAAATATATGTTGATCCCTAGACACTTTTGATGTGTGTATTTTGATTATTTACAAAAAACTGGCCAAGTGCGAGTCGGACTCGCACACGAAGGGTTCCGTAAGGCAAAAACGCCGAAAAAACAGGTTTGTTGTATGGGAGCCCCCCTTAAATATTTATTTTATTTTAATTTTATTATTTATTATTAAAGTTAAAATACAACTGAGTATTTTGTGAATATTTCAAGTGCCTACCTGTTGCCATTTTTGATATCGAGCAAAAAAGGGCAAAAAAATCGCATTTGTTGTATGGGAGCCCCCCTTAAATATTTATTTTATTTTGTTAACCGACTTCTAAAAAAGGAGGAGGTTTCTCAATTCGACCGTATATATGTTTTTTTTTTTTTTTTTTTTTGTGTGTTCGCGGATAACTTCGTCGTTTATGAACCGATTTTGATTATTCTTTTTTTGTTGGAAAGGAGATATGCCAAGGGTGGTCCCATGATAAGGAAACCAGGATCTGATGATGGCATTCCAGTGAAATCGAGGGGAACATTCGAAAATCGTAGGAGCGACTAGTGTGTTTGTTATGTTTTTCATTAAGTATTTTAAAGCACTACAATTTAATGAAGGTCTGGAGTCGATCTGATGATGGAGCCGAAAGACAGTCGAGGGGACTCCTCAACGATTTACAGCAGTTACCTTGTGTTTGGGCTTGATTAATTTGTATTGATGTGAACTTTACACCTAAATAGGTTGTTACTGTCATTAAGGGTCTGATGATGAAGACGAAGGACAGTTAAGGGAACTACTCAACAGTTTACAGTAGCTACCTTGTGTATGTTCACCGATTACTCGAAGACGGCTGGACCGATTCCAAAAGTTCTTTTTTTATTTGAAAGGGTATACTCTCGAGGTGGTCTCATCATCATCAAGTTGGAATCTCATGAGAGGATCCCATGGAAATCGAGGGAAACCCTCAAATTTTATAGGCAAAGCTATAGCGATTTGGGTATTTTTTAAAGTAACTTGAGCATTTGCTCTCGGAAATCATCATTTGGTAAAGTGGAGTTGATAATGAAGACCACAGATGGCCATCGGAACAACTCAATGACAAATATTTCACGGGTTGCGATTCGATTACTTTAATATGGTTGCTAAGCAATTTATACTCGTCACAATGCGTATGATGAGTGATTGTTGAGGAGTTCTCCTGGTTCTTACCGGGAGAACTCCTCAACAATTAACGTCCCAGGATCGGGAAAAGCAATATTTTGTAAAAGGTGATGAACAGTTGGCATTAGGCTATTGTAACTTAGATAAATTACAAAGTGACCCACTAAAAAGTGAAAAATAAAAACATTTTTACAAAAAAAAAACAACCGACTTCCAAAAAAAACACTACAAATTGAAAAATAACTTTAATTTCGGAAGTCGGTGTCAATAAACGAAAATGCGGAACCAAAGACACCGACTTCCGAAATTAAAGTTATTTTTCAATTTGTAGTGTTTTTTTTGGAAGTCGGTTGTTTTTTTTTTTTTGTAAAAATGTTTTTATTTTTAGTATTTGTTGTTATAGCGGCAACAGATATACATAACTTGTGAAAATTTCAACTGTCTAGCTATCGCGGTTCTTGAGATACAGCCTGGTGACAGACAGACGGACAGACGGACAGACGGACAGACGGACAGACGGACAGACGGACAGACGGACAGACGGACAGACGGACAGACGGACAGACGGACAGACGGACAGACGGCCAGACGGACAGACGGACAGACAGCGAAGTCTTAGTAATAGGGTCCCGTTTTTACCCTTTGGGTACGGAACCCTAAAAATGGTAAACTAACCAATTAGTCGCTCACTCCACCGCATTACATGCCCATACCATGATAGCCGATTTCCACATAACTTTTCAGTCACCGGTGTCACTTTCAGACTTCCTCTTTTATATTTACTTATTATTCTATCCATAAACGTAACACACACTCGCCACTGTAATTAAAAACCCTAATCCCAATCTTACTTATACTGCCAAATAATCTCGAAACAAGTTAAACACATGTGAGAAGATCCCCGCTCGTTTGCGATTGCAACACGAGCATGCTACAGCAACCAAACCTGCAATGCAAACGAATGCCCGCATATTCCCAAAGCCTTTTACATTCGATTCATGCGGAATTCACCTAAAAGGAACTCAGTTGCAACGAAGTGCACATACCGAGTTCTTTGGCACACAATCTATGGATGCGCACAAAGTTCGCAAGCACCAAACTTTGAATATGGGACGAAACTCAGTTTTACCTGCGCAATTTTCAATAGAAACATTTAAGAACCAAGTTACGACATCTTGAGGGTAAAGCTGCTTTTTCAAATGATCAGTTTTTTTTTTAATATTTAGAAACATTTGCTTTGTATTCGAAACGTTTGTCTGAAATCCTATAATAATTATAAAACACACAACAGCCGCTTAAAACATGCAAAAACCTTTTACATTCAGTTATTCGTTTTTGAACGGCCAGTTTTGAAACAAAAAACTTGGTAAATTAACTTGATAAACAATCGTACTCTCGTCGTTTTATTCGGTCTTCAAATCTGTTCATTCGCTTAATCGAGAGTCGTAAAAAAGTTTTCAAGTATTGACTTAACGGCTATAGTTTCGATCGTAAAAAAACGATTGTCGCTGCGATTAAGCAGATAAATCTTGCACAAGATACTGGTTATAAATATTAAATGGTATTTTGGTAAAGGGAGTTATGCCCGGGTTACACGAGGCTAGTTTTTGAAGCTAGGATTCTGCTACTAAGCAACTATCCTGGCTTGGCACATGCTAGAGCTGTTTACATGATGTTAGGAAATTTAAGCCAGTAGATTTGCAGTGACTTAGTCCGAAGAGTAAAATGATACGATTGGATACTAGCTTCGCCGGTCAGACGAGGCCAGTAGTTAAGCTAGGATAGTAAAATTGTTGGTGGGGGCGCTACTAGCCTCTTTTTTTTTGGTAGTAAGTTATCAAATAACTTCTCCCCCTCTGGGCGGAGCGGGAGGGCGTGTCAGACTTTTACTGACTAAAACCCACCCGTGTTCCTTCAGGGGCTACGGTAATTCTTTGGAACAACCCGCGACCCTGACAGGCATCGGTCCTAGCGGACCCCGTCAGTTAGTACCGACCTCTCTATGAGGCGCGCGTGAAACACAACACGCCGTCGACCCTGGCCTGGTTCTTAGCGACTAGCTCAAAAATAGAACCCAACTATTAATCTATCACACTAGACTACTATCTTTCTCACTAGCTTCATTACTATCATCATCCACAGCCCAATTTCACCTACTGCCGAACATAGGTCCCTATTTTCTTGTGCCAATCTCCAAGCTCCTGTGTCAGCCTCATTCAGGTTATACCCACGATGGCAACAATATTGTCCGCTCATCACGCCGCCGGACGACCAACGCTTCATCTTCCAGTCATTGAACGTCACTCAGTCACTGTCTTACTCGACCTGCCGTCACTGCGCTATGCCAGCGGGGTCGTCGCTCGTCGTTTCAGCCGATAGACGTCCACTGCTGGACATAGGCCTCCCCCAATTTTGGGGGGGGGGGGTTTGCCATAATCGCCACGCTTGGCAGGCGGGTTGGCGATCGCAATATGGTATGATGGTGGAATAAATAGAGAACGCTACTGCCCACTGTCCGGTAAGACCCTTACCCCTTGCGCTATGCCAGCGGGGTAATATACTAATAGTAGCAATGGGTTTCATTTTGACAGTTCAACAACATTCATTGCGTTATAATTACGTTGTGGAGCAGACAAATTTTTCGAACATATGAAGCAAAGGATTAGGAATATGCTTCAAAATTATTCAAATTGTGATTGTGTTGATGTGAGTGTGTTACGCAATTAGGATGCAGGTTTCCTGCCCAACTCCATTTGAGTTCCATAACTCGTTTTAATTTTTTTTTTAGACTAAACGTTTGTATAGTTTTATATAAACGAGGCCAGAATAACTAGCTTGCTAGCTTACCAGCACAATCTTGCTGTCCTAGCTTCAAAAACTAGCCTCGTGTAAACCGGGCATTAGAGCTTGGTTTTAGTCAGAGCTAACATAGTAATTTGGGTCTTCATAGAAACTACTAACAGAGAACAGCTCTGTAAATTGTAAAGCCAAAGCAAGTTATTAAATCCGTGTACACACAAATAACGCTTCGCAGGCATCCAATCTGGTGGTTAGGAGCATTTGTTTGTGCTAACAAAACTCTCGAATGTAAGTACGTGCAGTGTTGTAATCTCACACGTAGTTCATGTCGTCGTCAATGCTTTTACGAAAAATGGTAAGATAAATTATTAAACTATTTGTCAGAATAACTTCAAAGTAAAATATACACAGTCATTTCTTTATCATTAATCATTTATTTATGGAAACATAATTTTAAAAGCTAACAGTATTAAAATAATAATATGTACAAGTATATAAAAAGGAGGGAAAATAATCAAAGGGCATCAAAAAATTCATCCGCATCGCTGTCAACAGGAAACGTGCCCAAAAGACTGGCAGCATTGCCACGTTGTATGGCAATGCTGATTCTTTGGCCAAAAAATAAATAATCGCCTTTATTAAATGATTAAATAATAAAATTCTCTTTTTTTTTCTTTTTAGGGTTCCGTACCCAAAGGGTAAAAACGAGACCCCATTACTAAGACTCCACTGTCCGTCTGACCGTCTGTCACCAGGCTGTATCTCATGAACCGTGATAGTTACACAGTTGAAATTTTCACAGATGATGTATTTCTGTTGCCGCTATAACAACAAATACTAAAAACAGAATAAAATAAATATTTAAGGGGGGCTCCCATACAAAAAACGTGTATTTTTCGGCGTTTTCGCCTTGTGGTACGGAACCCTTCGTGTGCGAGTCCCACTCGCACTTGGCCAGTTTTTGTTATATTTTGTATTTGTGTTCTTTCTCTGCGCCATGTTTACCGCAAATATAAACGTATTTTCTTCCTTCCTTTCTTTTTTCTCAAATTATGTTAATTAACAAGTTAAAATGACAATTTTGCGCGAAGGCTCTTGAGTGGCAACCACGAAACGAAAAACGGTCTACGCGAGAGCTTTTTATTATGGACAGACGGCCCGGTACTTATGTTAGCTGTAAATAAATAAATCCATTAAATACTTCGCCATATTTCATCTTATGTGGTATGGCTATATCAATCACCTAGTATTTTCCTATGTTGGAGTCAGCTTCCACTCTAAACGGATACAGCTGAATACCAGTATTTTACCTGGTGCGACTGCCTATCTGACCGCCACAACCCAGTTACTAGGTAATACGATACCCCTTGCTAAGACGGGTTGTCAGACTTTCGGGCTTCTGACTGCCGGTACCAACTGTCAGAGATCTACAAATGAGAGCCGGGACCAATGGCTACACGTGCTTTCCGAAGCACGGAGGAGTTTCGATATGTTATGGATGGTCACCCACCCGCGAACCGACCGCAGCAAATGTAGTTTAACCTTCGATCGCCCCGTAGGGCTGTTATTATCTAGTCATGGTATGGCGATAGGGGAAGTTAATTTTTTTTTATTTTACTTATAAAAACATACTTCATGTTTTGCTCCATACCTAGTTAATAGTGTTAATATTCTCCTACCCTGAACGCTCTGCCACATTCAACAGATATCCTTAAGTCCATATATACCTACTTGACACACCACTCTCAAATCGCTAACCACTATTAATGTCCTAAAATCCGCAAAGCTTAATTTCTTTGCACGTTCGTGGTCCCTCGGAAAGTCGTTTCGGCAAAGTAATTGCTTATGAGTGGAAGCGGATAAACGAAACGAGTTCCACTCTACCGGGGCTCGTAAAATGGACTCAGGGGCTTGCATTTAATTAATACAACTACTAGAACTACGTGGGAGCACATCGACTGAAATGGAATCATTCCTTTTGACCGCCGAACTGACTCTTCTCGTCGAAAAATTACCCAAATTACCACGTCCGCATCAGCGTTTTACCGACCCAAAGCTAAGTGGAATTGCACTTCATGAATTCGGTAACTCTTTCCGAACGTTCCAACTTTTCGAATCGACTGTACAGTCAACAGCAAAAGTAGATGATCAAAATCAGAAATTCAATACTGATGAACGGAGTTCGCGTCAGAACTGTGTGGCGTCGAAGTGATTCAAAACTATGTGATTGTAAATTATACCAAACATTTACTATTAGTACAGCTTCCATATATTCGTGATCAGTTTTGACTCCAAAAGTTATGAACTCAATTAGCATCAGAACTAAGAAGTGAAATAATTTTTCAAGTACTACTGAACTTCAGACTACTAGTGAACAGTTAAAATCAAAAATTAAATGATGAAACTGGGGCCACGTAATCATGAGGCAAATAATTCACCCATACTTATTTTTTAGTTATCCCAGTAATTTAATTTGTAATGTTTACGGAAAAACAGCTGAATTGGATAAAAATGTGCATATTTTATGTATGCCGAATTTCATCCAATTGAACCTCGGCAAAAGCATATTTTCATTAAAAATCATATACCTAATTGAAAACCTTTACTATTTTAATTGTTTTATTTTTATTTTTTTGTAACTTCTGTCAAATGTTCAAAAGTAGCTGATGCGATACAAAATCATAACTTAATGGCTTTTGCCCAGCCGGCTACAATATATTAAAACCGGAAGGTAGATTGATATTTTTATTTTTAGGGCATTATTTATATTGACTTGTTGTGCTTTTGTCACACTGTTAGCACAAAATACAGATAATACAATCTACATACAAAGTGCCCTCGAGCAACGCACACATAGACACCGCTCACGGACACCTTATCTCGGACGAGCTGGAATTAGTGCGAGCGCGGGTGCCATCCGCTTGAGACACGCGTCTGTGAAGTGCAAAAATGGAGCAACAAAAAATGGCTATCTAAGCTCGATTTATATAATTAGTTTCCTATTTAAAATCAGTATAAACGAAGTAACTTTTTTGTAAGGTAAATTCACGCCACCAATTATTACGTAAGTTGAAAACATGATGTTTTGTTTGTGTAGATATTGTGTTGCTTTTAGTTCATTTGATAGGTTTAGGTCTAAAACGGATAGGGCAAAATAAATTGTGTAAATATGGTAATCCGTTATGAAGGTATTAGGGATTTTCAATAGTGAAAATTGACAAAATGTAAAATTTTATGTTTTGTTCTGTAAACTTTTTATATTGTACTACTATGTTTATTGTTTTTTTTTTAATATTGTAGAATAAGCTCAACAATAAATCAAACAACTGTTGTTTGATTAAGGGCTGATTTTTCAATGGACAGATAATTTTTATTCGTGGAATAAAATTGACGCCTGACAGTTTTTGTATGGACGAACTGTCAAAAATTCAAAATTATTCCTCCGATAAAATTATCTGACGTTGGATAAATCAGCCCTTAGTTGTAGCTTACAGTACAAAACATATAAAACTTTACATTTGTCAATTTTCACTATAAAAAATCCCTTATAACTTCAAAACGGATTAGGTTTATTTTTATCTTAATAATAAAATTAAAATAAAATAAATGTTTAAGGGGGCTCCCATACAACAAGGGTACACTACATAAATGCGAAAAACTTTATTCCGACAGTCACAAATACGAATTTCAAAATACCGATTTTCATAATTCCAAATGGTTCAAAATTCCTAATATAACAACTCCGATTTATCATTCATAATTCCGAAATTTAAATATTCCTAACGTTTAAAATTACTATTTTCAAAATACCGAGTGTACGGTCTCATCAACCGTACATTTACTTTGCGAACGCAGCAACCTACTTGGATGTCGTGCGTCACAAATATTATGCTATAATTAGAACGTTTTAAGCAATGCACATCGAGTCAGACAATAACTGTGGAATTAACTACTTGTCAAGGGTAAGAATCGCTACCACATTAACTTGTTAACCTTCTATATTTTAATATATTTAACTTTAAACTCAACTGTGGTTCTTTCTGTGTACTCCATAACTAAACTAACATTAACAAAGTGATAGTGTACGGGGCCTACAACCATTGGCTCCTACATTAAATGGTCCTTCGAGCCGGATTTCTATTGTGTGTGGTGTCTCTATTTACGATAGCAAATCAGTTCAGCTGGTCTCCCAAAAGCAGGGCGCCCCAATTGGATTGAGGAAGCGCATTATATCGTACATAGAGTGCGAACGCAATAAATAGAAACAAACGACAATTTCAAGACGCTAAGGATTACGCAACTCTACTACAACTAAGAAAACGGTTCCGTGGAGTCTTGAAAGAAGAAGCCTGCAAACTGCGGTCTTCGTGTCGTGAACTAACGTCAAGCTATACGTCTATCACCGTCAACTACGTGGTGGACTACTGAGCTACATACATCAAACTAAACTGATCTCTTTCCGACAACTAGGGAAGAGAAACTACTATGGAGAAGCTACAACTCCAACAATCGTGTTTTGAAAACATCAAAGCTCTGTGCTCTAACTATAAAAAAGATAGCTCCTCAAGGAAAACTGAAGAGTACTTAATCAAACGTCTA
This sequence comes from Mesoligia furuncula, assembly GCA_916614155.1. Classification (NCBI taxonomy): domain Eukaryota; kingdom Metazoa; phylum Arthropoda; class Insecta; order Lepidoptera; family Noctuidae; genus Mesoligia; species Mesoligia furuncula. The sequence goes on along the minus strand of OU744804.1, from coordinate 11,136,544 downwards.
GAATCTCTCGAAGCACAGTGGAATGACTTCGAGGAACGACATGCGATTCTCGAGCAAACCTTAGAGGACAAAAACATCAATTACTTCGTGGATAACGTGTACAGCAAAACTCAAGCTCAATACGAATCTACAAAAAGAGACATGCTTAACTTACTGGAGCAACTACAGGGAAAAAAGTTTGTGAAGTTCGACTTAACTGGAATGCTGGATCGAGATACTGACGATACCACCAAAGCATTGCTGAGTAAGCAAGAGTGCAATTTTAAAGCCCTCGACCGCGCCATGTCGAAAATTGACATAAAGGCTGTCACGGAGAAATGGGAGCTGGAAGACCATCTCTCCATTTTAAAGGCAAAATGGAATGTCATCGACAAACAACACTGGGAGCTGGAAGCGTTACTCAAAGGCTCCAACGGTAACTACTACAACATGTTCGTCGATATGGAGGACAAATACGACGAGCTAAGGAAAAACTTGAACAGTAAGATTTGGTCGACAGTGCACTACGAAAAGTCGGCGCCAAAAATTGAGGTTCCTGAATTTTCGGGTAGCTATACTCAATGGATTTCCTTCAAGGATCTCTTCATGGAAACCATTCACAACAACCCGATGATTAACAAAGCGCAAAAGATGCAGCATCTGAAAACAAAGTTGAGAGGCGAAGCTGAAAGATTGGTGCAACATCTCAGTATTGGCGCAGAAAACTACACATCCTGTTGGGAAATACTGACTCAGCGTTTCGACAATCGAAGGCTGCAATTTACGTCATTCCTGAACACCATGCTCAACCTGCCTGTCATTCAACAACCCGACAGCTTCAACCTAAAGAAGATGCATGACGTCATAACTGAATGTACGAATGGACTATCAAACATTGGTTTAGATATCGCAACTTGGGACCCAATTATCGTACACTTGATGTCGCAGAAACTTGACACGACTACCTACAGCGAGTACATAAAGGAACTGCGAGATCCCAGAGATTTCCCAAACTTGAACGAGCTATTATACTTCCTGGAAAACAAGTTCATGGCGTATGAAACCATGAAGAATACGAAAAAAGAAGTACCCAACCAGCAGAAGCAAGTCTCGTCCAAGTCGTTTAACAAGCATCCTGCAAACCCGCACGATGCCGAGCGGAAGAAATCTTTCAAGAGAACTTATCACACAGCATACGGACGCTGCCCACACTGTGACGGAAATCATGTATTGATGAAATGTCCAAAGTTCATCAACATGGACTCATTCCAACGGAATAACACAGTCGCAAAATTAAACGTGTGTAAAAATTGCTTATACAGCCATGGCAACATAGATTGTGCGTCAGCAAAAACGTGCAAAGAATGCAATATGAAGCATCATACTTTGCTGCACAACGCAGACAAGAAAAATGCGGTCAACTCAACGAATACGGAAAGAAACAACGACAATTTAGGTCAACGACCAACCACATCTACACACAAACATAGCTCCAACCATATATCTACTAACGAGATGGAGGTTCTACTAACTACTGTGCAGCTTAAGATAAAGTCTGCAAATGGGGACTACATTACGCTTCGAGCACTACTAGACCAAGGTTCGCAAGTAAACTTAATAACCGAGAATGCGGCACAGAGGCTACGACTTCCAAGGAAACGGCTGAACGCAACCATAACGGGAGTGGGAGCTGCACCTGGAAACTGCAAAGGACGGCTTCAGCTTACCTGTAAATCGATTCACTCAGACTACGCATTCGAAACTCAGGCACTCATCTTAAGCAAACTAACAAACAACTTACCCAACTCAACGTTCGAAAAGGCTAACTGGCCACATCTGGAAAACTTGAAACTAGCAGATCCGGAATTCAACGTGTCAGGTCCTATAGATCTACTACTTGGGGCAGATGTATATTCCGATATCATCCTTGACGGAGTCTTGAAAGGCAGTCAACAGTCTCCTGTAGCGCAACAGACGCACTTAGGCTGGATCCTATGTGGCAAACTAAAAACGTTTAATTGTCACATAACACTTGTCGACCTAAGCGAATTAACTAAATTCTGGGAGAACGAAGACATAACTAACAGCAACCATGACATGCCCAAGGATAATCAGTGTGAAGAATACTACACCAAGACAGTACAACGAGACGCTGATAACAAATACATCGTTAAGATGCCTATGAGCTCTGACTGGCAAAACAAACTAGGTAAATCAAAGTCAATGGCTATCTCGCAATTTCTCCAATTAGAAAAACGCCTGGGAAAGAACAACAAACTTGCAACAATGTACCGGGACTTCATCAGAGAATATACGCAACTACAGCATATGAAACCGGCGTCTCCAATATTAACTTCTATGTCTGAATGCTACCTTCCACACCATGGTGTTTTGCGAGAACAGTCCACTACTACCAAACTAAGAGTGGTATTTAACGCCTCACAGAGGACAACAACTGGGTACAGCTTGAATAGCTTAATGGAAAAGGGTCCAAATCTGCAGAAGGACATTCAAGCCCTCATACTAAAGTGGAGATCCTACAAGTACGCTTTTACCGCCGATATAGAGAAGATGTACCGATGCATCGGGTTAGCTGAAGATCAACAATCACTTCAGAAGATAATATGGCGCGACTCTCCTGATGAAAGATTACAAGAATTTCAACTTTGCACCGTGACTTATGGGACCAAGTGCGCGCCATGGTTGGCTATGAGAACTATGAAGCAGTTAGCCCTGGATGACGGTCACAAATATCCAGAGGCCGCCAATACATTACTCAACGAGTTCTACGTTGATGACGTGATTAGCGGTCACTACTCTCTGGACAAAGCTAAAGACCTACAAAGTTCCCTTATAAACTTACTGAAAGGCGGCGGCATGAACTTACGGAAGTGGGCAGCCAACCACCCGGCGCTACTAGAGAGTTTGACTGACGATCAAATATCGACTAAAAGCATATTTGATTTCAAAACTGAAGACTCGACAAAAACCCTCGGACTGGGCTGGAACCCAAACATCGACACGTTCATGTTCAACTGGAGTCTGGAAGGAAAATCGAAGGATCGGACAACGAAAAGGCACCTACTTTCCGAAATATCGAAACTGTACGATCCTTTGGGATGGTTGGCTCCCGTAACTGTGTCGGCAAAACTATTATTTCAAAGAGTATGGAACAGCAAACTGGCCTGGGATGAAGAACTACCGAGCGAAATACTAAATGATTGGGTCAAATTGAAAACTGAACTTCCAAACGTAAGGAAAATAAAACTAAATCGATGGATTGGTGCACAACAATCAATAGAATTGCTGGGGTTTTGCGATGCGAGTGAAAAGGCGTATGCGTGTGTCATATACAGCCGAGTAAGAAACGAACAAGATACACCGACTGTAACTTTACTCGTCGCTAAAACCAGAGTTTCGCCTTTATCACAAAAAACTACGTTGCCGAGATTGGAACTATGTGGCGCACTACTGTTGGCTAAACTCATGGAAAAAACTACGGAAGCTTTAGCTGGATACAAATTGACGATACAGGCATGGTGTGACTCTCAAGTAGTCTTAGCGTGGCTGCAAGGAGATGCATCAAGATGGGATAAATACGTGTCCAACAGAGTTGACAAAATAAAACAAATTATTCCTTCCGACAAGTGGCGCTACGTCAAATCGGCACAAAACCCCGCTGACTGTGCATCTAGAGGAATGTTGCCGAGCAAACTATTAAACTTCGATCTCTGGTGGCAAGGTCCGGAATTTCTAAAAAGGACAGAAGACTCTGAGCTCATGACAAACTCCATATGTTTGTTTACAAACAACCTGGAAAGTGCCAACTTAGCAATGGCAACCACAACGGTGCCGCAAAACAATGAACATTTTATAAATAACTTGTTACATAAATATAGTTCATTGACGCAAGTAATTCGAGTAACGGCTCAGGTACTGCGTTTTATCGCGACAGCACGCTCCAAGATGAAATACGAAACCAACTATCTAAGTGGGAGCGAACTTAAGCTAGCAGCCGACCGAATAATTACATATGTGCAGAGTACGGAGTTTGAAAATGAATATAAACAACTGAAAGCAAACGGAACTGTAAACAATAAGAGCATTATCTACAAATTGAATCCTTGTATGGATGAAAAAGGGGTTATAAGAGTCGGTGGAAGACTGAGAAATTCCTACCTGCCCTTCGAGATGAAAAATCCTATTATTCTTCCACGAATTGGACGACTAACGCAGCTCGTTATTGAACAAGCACACCTTACAACACTTCATGGAGGTGCGCGGCTGACATTGGCCCAAATCCGACAGCGATACTGGATTGTCGGAAGCAACAGGGCTGTAAAAACTCAACTGCGACGTTGCGTGCGATGTCACCGCTATAAACCAACAGATAACTACCAACTTATGGCGGACTTACCTCAACAGAGAGCGATCCCATCCCGACCTTTTACACATACTGGTGTAGACTTCACTGGACACGTGCCAGTCAAACTAAACAAAGGAAGAGGGGTAAAGACTACGAAGGGATACATCGCCATTTTCGTGTGCATGGCTACTAAAGCAGTACACATTGAACTGGTGTCTGATCTAAGCACCGAAATGTTCATTGCCGCTTTTCAGCGCATGTGTGCTAGGCGTGGTACACCCAAACATGTGTACTCAGACTGCGGCACTAATTTCATTGGAGCTTCGAAGATGTTGCGCAATGAATTCGAACATTTCAAACAAGAGCTTTCGCCGGACTTCTTCAACGAGATCGGAAAAATGGAGGTAGAATGGCACTTCAATGCTCCCGCGTGGCCAAGTGCTGGTGGGCTGTGGGAAGCGGCCGTAAAGTCAATGAAACATCATCTCCACCGTGTACTAGGAGATCAGAAACTAACATTCGAAGAGTTTACGACCCTACTGGCAAAAATAGAAGCCTGCATGAACTCAAGACCCCTCTGTCCACTCACTGAAGATCCCGATGAATTTCAGAACTACCTAACACCTGGTCATTTTCTCACTGGAAGCCCAACAATGTCACTACCAATATCAACGTACTGTGACGCAAATAACGTTGATTTACGTCAACGATGGCAGCTAACAGAGCACATGCTGCACCAATTCTGGAAAAGCTGGTCGAGTGAATACTTAACACAACTTCAGATCAGGAGCAAATGGAACAAACCAAGAAACAACATCCAGGAAGGCGATATAGTCTTGATCAAGGACAACAACTTGCCACCAGGAAAGTGGGCCATGGGACGCGTACTTGAACTGCATCCCGGTTCCGACGGCTATGTTCGAGTGACCACGGTTAAGACTCAATCTGGTATCATCAAACGTCCAGTCGTGAAACTGTCACCACTTCCTATCGAGAACAGCGTCCAAGATCACTCAGAAAAGAGAACTCCAATTATGCCAAAGACGGGCGGGAATAAGTGTTTTTCCACTATTCTTACAATGTTATTAATTGTATTTACGTTAATAACTGGGTCATACGGCAAAATCGTGACGTCAGGCGTTCAAATTACTAACTTTGAACTTGACCGGCCGATTTATTACGACACAATAGGAAACGTACAAGTGATTCATGACGAATGGACACTACTCATGTACTATAACTTAACAACTTACTGGGATGGAGTACGTCGAATTGAAGCTTACCTCAAGGGATTGAACGAACTGTGCCAAAAAACCGACCCAAGATACTGCAAGACAACTTTAGAACAGCTTAACCATGAAATGGAAATACTGAGCTATTACAACACTATACTACTAGCTCCTCATAAGCACTTGAGTAATCGGAAGAAACGAGGACTGATTGATGGAATGGGATATGTTGCTAACAGCCTCTTTGGTATACTAGATCAACGGTTCGCAGATAAATACCATAACGACATACAAGCTGTCCAAAATAATGAAAACTATCTACTTGATTTGGTAAAAAATCAAACTTCAATAGTCGAACTACAAAATAATATGCTGAAGAAAAATGAACAAAATATTATACGCCAGTTTGGTTTAATAGACGACTTCATGGCGCAGACTAACACCAACCTAGCCAAAGTGGAGTCTGAAATGGAAATAGTGATGGCTACTAACTATTTCAACTCGGCCTCACTAACAGCATATTTGCTGATTACCAATTTAGAGAGGGTTCAAGAGATGCTGTTTGAAAGCCTAACTGATGTCTACAAAGGGCACATAGACATCCATCTACTAACACCTGTCAACTTGATCGAGCAACTAACTGAAATCGCGGGCAAGCTCCCGAGGACCACGTCGTTGCCTATCCGAAACATCAGAAACGATATCAAAGACCTCTACAAACTGCTATACGTAAAAGCACGAGTGACCACTAACTACTTTTTGTTCGAGATACACATCCCACTGATCTCCGATGAAGACTTCACTCTAAACCAAGCTACTCCGTTGCCTATGAAAACAAGCACAGGAATAGTCATCGTCAAACTAGCTTCGCAGTACATAGCAGTAAACTTCGGGAAGAGCACTTACGTCTCTTTATCTGAAGATGACATGAAGCGGTGTAGTCACATTCAACCAGGCAAGTTGATATGCAACAAGAATCTACCGATATTCAACTTGCATAGCAACAATGCCCCCTGTGAAGCAAAACTATTGGGTCATCGAACGACCTCACCTTGTGACGTAAAAAATGTGCTATGTAAGCAGGAGTGGATCGCGTTACACACAGCGAATACTTGGCTGACGATTTGTTGCGGAACTTACACAATACGAATTGTTTGTGAAAATGATATCACTACGCACTCCATGACGTCTGGGATACTGACCTTGGCACAGGGTTGTTTGGTGCAATCGAAGGAATTAACAATTCACTCGCGTAACCAATACAATAGCAACATGAAGATGGATCTTTCTATGAACATACCGTCACTCAACTCGATGGTAAATAACATTGTGAACATAACACATAATATGTCACACGTGATGTTGCCAGAAACTGCAGAACTAGAGGAAATCGACAAGGGATTAGCTATTATGAAAACACAAGAAAACCACCTCCCATCAACCATCTCCACTCATGACATACACCAATACGTCGTCTCGTATACCATTGTGGGCGTAATAATCATTGTCTCTGTGGGGTGGTTAATAAAGAGATACGGACCATCTTGTCGCTCAAAACAAACTAAGAGTCATCCAACTGCGAACAATCAGCTTGAAGAGATTGAACTGCAACCGATACAACACAGAAGGCAAGAAGAAAACATTCATACGGCGAGCCAAGCAGAACTGCAAGCGGGACGTCCACGTCATGCGGACAACATCGCGTTCAACTTCGAATAATTTAATTTATTATTTGTGTCTTTGTAATAGGGTTCCTTCTCTTGACAATCTTTCATTAATTTTCTTTACATCTTTGTGGGGTTGCCAACATGTACGGTCTCATCAACCGTACATTTACTTTGCGAACGCAGCAACCTACTTGGATGTCGTGCGTCACAAATATTATGCTATAATTAGAACGTTTTAAGCAATGCACATCGAGTCAGACAATAACTGTGGAATTAACTACTTGTCAAGGGTAAGAATCGCTACCACTTTAACTTGTTAACCTTCTATATTTTAATATACTTAACTTTAAACTCAACTGCGGTTCTTTCTGTGTGCTCCATAACTAAACTAACATTAACAAAGTGATAGTGTACGGGGCCTACAACCATTGGCTCCTACACCGAGTTTCAATACATCGAATAACAAAATGATAATTCGAAACATCAAAAATACGAATTCCGATTAATTAGAATTCCGAAATAAAAACGCCTTGTAAAACTGAATAGCAAGGCAAATATACGAGTAGAATACGAAATATCGACGCACAAAATATCGAAAAATGCTAATACGATGCTACAAAATTGCGACACCCGTTAGTCGAAAGACCCTTTCTGCGACGCCACTACACTTCGATGCACGTTACCGCGAAAGATTTTCACTGCGACACTACTTGACTTCGATGCACGGTAAAAGTATTTGTATTGTCATCCGCTCACTCTTGCATCCTAGTGTCGACGGAGCGCCGCTTCGCGGGGCCCCTATTTCTGTGTAAAGTGTTTACAGTAACATGCATGCAGCAAGCATGCAGCATGGAAGCAAACACGCAGCGTGCAGCATGGAAGTAAACACGCAGCATGCAGCATGCAAGCAAGCATGCATCAAGCAAGCGAGCATGCAACATGCAGCAGGAGTGGTTTCTGTCACGGCTTCGGCTTGCTGGCTGGCTTCGCCGGCCAACCTCAGCCGTGGCGGCTCGCTCACAGCCTCCTACTCCTCAGCCTCACCCCTACGCGCCTACGCGATTTTAAATTACACTCTAGGGGTAGGGCAGACAAGACTGCGTGGAGTCGGATTTACAGCGATTCGCGTCTGTCATTAAAACCTAATTTTTAGCAAATGTTTTAGAACTAACAATTTTATTATAAATGAACATAAATACTTAGGACATATGACTTTATTTCATGCAAAATTAGGAGATTCAATTATTATAGTACTCGATATTATGACAGAATAATAGATTTAGAAGTAAAGATAATTATGTTAAACAAAATTTCGAATTTTTGAACATTATGGTTATTGAAGTTTATAGCAAACGTGTTATGGATAATCGGACAAACAATTTTAGGAGAAGAAAGGGGGTACCAATTATAACAAGTTATTCGGAAAATTGAAAGTCGGAATGACGTTTTTCGGACCGAGAACCCATCGAGCATTTGATTCTTCGAACATATGAAAATCGGAAAACAAACAAATCGCATTTACCTATGACTTTCGGTAACATAAATTTCGTGATTTTTAATAATTGACATTATAATTCTTAGGTATTATGAAATTCGGACTTTTGAAAATCGGAACATCGAAATTCGGAATATTTGGGTGCTCCCATACAACAAACTTGTCTTTTCGGCGTTTTTGCCTTGTGGTACGGAACCCTTCGTGTGCGAGTCCGACTCGCACTTGGCCAGTTTTTTTCCATAAAACATAACAAATTAAATTACTGGGATAATTAAAAAATAAGTATGGATGAATTATTTGCCTCATGGTTACGTGGCCTCAGCTTCATAATTTAATTTTTGATTTTAACTGTTCACTAGTTTTGAATTTTTTTTTCACTTCTTAGTTCTGATGCAAATTGAGTTTATAACTTTTGAAGTCAAAACTGATCACGAATATATGGCAGCTGTGCTAGTAGTAAATGTTTGGTATAATTTACAATCACATACTTTTGAATCACTTCGACGCCACACAGTTCTGACGTGAACTCCGTTCATTGGTATTGAATTTCTGATTTTGATCATCTACTTTTGCTGTTGACTGTACACATTTAAACATATTGAAGACTCTGTTAACAGAATGTAAATGGTCCCCTTTGAATTTTTTCGATTAGGTACAGACGGGAACAGATGATACTTTGCCACGGAAGTGTTTCCTGTAATTAGTCCGATCTACTTCAGTTACTAATAGTACGAGACGGCAATGGCAAAGGAAAAAGTTAAGGTCAATAGTCTTTAATTTAAAGACGGAACAAAAGGGACACCAATAATAGGAGAGACAAGAGCACGATTACAGAACGACGAAGTAGCACCAACTTTAGATATTATAGAGTTGTTGAATTATGTTTGTGGTGTGTCTGTATCATTTTAGTGAGCTTAGCTATTGCTCTACTAATAATTAGGTCCCGATTACAAAACCAAATAAAGGTTAATATTCCAAAATAATACTACGCAAACCACAAATTCAATTGCTATAAAAGTTTGGTCACATATTTGGTTTGTGACTATTACAGTCAAATAATTTGATCAACGTATTTCAGCCATATTGCGTGCGCTGAACAAGCGAGGTAAAATTAAATGCTTTTTCAATGTTTTCCTACCGTCCTCTCTAGGTGAATCCCTACTTTTTTCTTGGGTCGTTGTCGGTATGCAAATTGCGAATTCATTAAATGATTGTACGTCCGTCTGAAGTTTTCGTTTTTTTTTTTCGTTTCGTGCTTGTTAAGAGTCTCTTGTCTGCTAACTTTAATAGAAGCGTTTAGATGCTCTCATAATGAAACAGCTCATGTTTTGTTTACTTTGAAGTTTATTTTTATAATCATTATTGAGTTTCTTTATGAGTTACTTTAGGCTGAGAGCTTTATTAATTTTATTAGTAAACTTTATTGCAGCGCGAGACGATAAGTGAACTTCGTTGAGCTGTGATAATTTTCTTACCACTGAAAAATGTTATTGGCTTTGCTTTTGCAAAACTCTCATAATGCTGAACAAATAGGACCCTGTAAAATAAATCTACAAATATGTCGCTGTGCCCTAGCAGGGTTCACGTTTGAGACCTATATAACATCTTGTAAGCCACATGAATGCAATAAATAAATACCTAAACTAGAATTTAGAGACTTTTAGTTTTTACCCGACTGCGCCAGATAGAGGGTTATGTTTTTCGAGTGTATGTATGTATTTATATTTCTTTGGCACGCTCTGTAGCTTAAACGGCGTGATCGGTTTCAACTTGAGAGGTGCCGTTAGATTCGTCTTAATTGTGAGAGTGACACTGGGTACGTCAAAATTGGAAAAAAATGGCCGATTTTTGGCGCCATATTGTCTTCAAAAAATGTTTTTTTTTCAAAACCTATCGACTGGGCTATCAAAATAAAGGGTTTTAAAAGGTGATTACAAAAATATATTCAACATAGATGGTTAAAAGCAATTCGAAGTGACAAATCGTAAAAAATCACCTACCAAGAACTAAGTCGTCTGCGAAATCTTATACATTTGTAAACTAAAAAGCTGGAAATAAAAAAAGTTATTTAAAAAAATAGAAAAACCTGACTGCGGTAAGTTAAAAAAAACTGAAAAGCTAAAAACAAGCCCATTTTAAATTAAATAAAAGTTGGAACCAGGCGGAACCCATAGGTACCATTTTTATTATATTTTCAAATTCAAATGGGTCCCGCCTGCTTCCATCTTTTATTTTATTTAAAATGGGCTTGTTTTTAGCTTTTCAGTTTCTTTTAACTTAAGTTTTTTACCGCTGTCGGTTTTTTTATTTTTTTTAAATAACGTTTTTTTATCATCTGAAACTCAACCAATATCAAATAAATATCAAACTCACACAAGGAACCATCAAGTAATTTTTATTTATGTAAGCCACTGGCCAGTATTGTACAAGTACGCTAGAGGTCAGTGATGTAAGTAGATCTTTTAAGACACATTTAAACGTCAAACTATGACTAATAGTCAGTATTTTAAAATTAAATGGCGCTGGGTTTTTCTAGCTGATTGCTACCCCAAGAGTCCAAGATGACGGTTGCCCCGTATTTTATGATATACTGCTAAGTGGCTTCAGAGCTATAGTACTTACGTGCATACATCAAGTCCAAGCGAGAATGCCAACAGGACCCCACTGACTTCGTTTTTGATATCTACATTTATCACAAGCAACATCGCTAACAAACGCTCAATCGTTTCCAATGATTGATGAGCAAAGTTTTTAACAAAACGGTTTAGTAGGGAGGTACTTTTTAACCCCCGACGCAAAAACGACGGGGTGTTATAAGTTTGACGTGTCTGTGTGTGTGTGTGTGTGTGTGTGTGTGTGTGTGTCTGTCTGTGGCATCGTAGCTCCCGAACGGATGAGCCGATTTTGATTTTGTTTTTTTTGTCTGAAAGGTGAATTTGTCGGGAGTGTTCTTAGCTATGTTTGATGAAAATCGGTCCAAGATGGCCGCCGCCACAAAATGGCGGATTACATATTTTTTCACAACTCCCTTAATATGGGTATCAAATGAAAGGGCTTGAATAGTAGAATACTATACACTATGATAAATTTCAAATCCAAGATGGCCGCCACCACATAGTGGCGAATTACATTTTTTTTCACAACTCCCTCAATATGGGTATCAAATGAAAGGGCTTGACTAGTAGAATACTATACGCTATTACAAATTTCAAATCCAAGATGGCGCCACCACAAAGTGGCGAATTACATTTTTTTTTCACAACTCCCTCAATATGGGTATCAAATGAAAGGGCTTGACTTGTAGAATAAGTACTATACGCTATTACAAATTTCAAATCCAAGATGGCCGCCACCACAAATTGGCGAATTATATATTTTTTTCACAACTCCTTCAATGTAGGTATCAAATGCAAGGGCTTGACAAGTAGAATAATGTACCTACACTATATTGAAAGGGAATGAGGAATATTAACTAACGAAATGAAAACTAAAAACTTGAAAATATTTTTTTGTCTGATCAATGCTCTAGAATGATGAGGAAAGTGGAGTGATGACTGGTACCTACGATCACTGAGTTTGACTATTTTTATTACGAATGGAATTATCCTACTTAAAAAGCGTAGGTATTTCTACATCAGATAGTGTCGCAGTCCCATTTTATAAACTAGATCTGAAATACCTAAGATATCTAATAGCTATGAAATACTTGTACGAAAGTTGAATAACTAAAGGAAGAACTAGAAAAAGGATATAATAATATGTATAAAAAAATCTGTTTAGTCTTAAAAATTATTCTTCAACTTCAATTCAATTAATACCTAATTATTTTTTGACGGATAAAAAACCTGATTAAACACCAAATTACCTGAATCTTAAAACGCAAGAAAAAAAAAAGAAATGAAATATAAAAATTAAGGAGTCCCTACAAAAAGCATGAAATAAAAAATTAAATTAAAAATTTAAAAAAACCCCCGACACAAAAAATTAAATTAAATTAAATGTAAATAATTGGAAAAGGATCAAATAATATGTATAAAAACCCCCAACTTAAAGAATCTAGGTAACGAGACTAAAACAGATAAATTCATAATGGAAGTCGGGGGACCGTTCTGTAGTGGAACACCTTCTATGCTAAGAGGTCCCCCGAGTGCCATATGAATTTATCTGTTTTAGTCTCGTTACCTAGATTCTTTAAGTTGGGGGTTTTTATACATATTATTTGATCCTTTTCCAATTATTTACATTTAATTTAATTTAATTTTTTGTGTCGGGGGTTTTTTTAAATTTTTAATTTAATTTTTTTCGTAATTTGATTGGTTGAATTTCCTAAATTAATCATTGACACAATGGGAGAAAAGGAGACGGATAAAGTGTGGCCCTGCACGTACAAAGACTTAATAATATTAAAAAAAAAAACGTATAATACTTGAATTTCTATCATGACTTTCATTTCTCCGGATGTGTTTTTGGGAAAATATCAATGGCTCGTCTTGACGGGGGCTCTCCCGTGCCCCCAGATTTAAAAGAGTATTCTTTTGTTTGTTTTATTTTGATTACCATCCGGAGTTTCCAAATGTTCCAATTATTTGAAATAAAATGGTAATTAGTACATGTTCATCGTTCGGAACGACATGTACTTACCTGTATTTTAGATAATAGAGTAAGAAAAAAAATGTTTTTTTTGCGCGTTTGGTGTTAACCGAAGTAAAAGTAAAAACCGGCAAAGTGCGTGTCGGGCCACGCACAGTGTAGGGTTCCGTAGTAGCCCGTTATCTCAATATAATACGATTCTGTTGTTCTTTATTCTGAATATAAGTAATGGTAAAGATTAATGGAGTTAATGGTTATAATAACAATATATGACAAGGGTGTGAATTGTGTAACACGTCGGTTTAAATATAATATTTTTGTACGATTGTATTAACTGTTTTACATTGGCGTGATAATTGCGTAACACAGTAACAGTAGCAATGGCTTTAATTTTGACAGTTCAACAACATTCATTGCGTTATTTACGTTGTTGAGCACAGACAAATTTACCAATTTTTTTACCCGACTGCGTCAGAAGGAGGGTTATGTTTTTCGAGTGTATGTATGTATGTATATTTCTTTGGCACGCTCTGTAGCCTAAACGGCTTGATCGATTTCAGCTTGAGAGGTGCCGTTAGATTCGTCTTAATTGTGAGAGTGACATTGGTTATATCAAAATTGAAAAAAAATTAAAATGGCCGATTTTTGGCGCAATATGTCTTCAAAAAAAATGTTTTTTTCTCGTAACCTATCGAGTGGGGTATCAAAATAAAGGGTTTTAAAAGGTGATTACAAAAATATATATATACCTTATATGGTTAAAAGTAATTCGAAGTGACAAATCGTAAAAAACACGTAGGTACCAAGAACTAAATCGTTTGCAAAATCTTTCACATTTGTAAACTAAAAAGCTGGAAATAAAAAAAGTAATTTAAATAAAAAATAAAAAATCCCGACTGCGAAACTGAAAAGCTACAAACAAGCCCATTTTAAATTAAATAAAAGTTGGAAGCAGGCGGGCATTTTTATTATATTTTCAAATTCAAATGGGGCCCGCCTGCTTCCAACTTTTGTTTAATTAAAAATGGGTTTGTTTGTAGCTTTTCAGTTACGCAGTCGGGTTTTTTTATTTTTTAAATTACTTTTTTTATTTATCTTATTTTTGTACTCTCCTATAGCAGGTATGCTGGGAGAAATTTCCTTAGAAATAAGCATCACCTTAGTACGAATTATTCTGTTCCTTTCTTCTTCTCTTTTTATGTGTGTAAGTACATAAATAGTAAAAAAAAATTTTTTCGAACTTTTGAAACTAAGGATTAGCAATAGGTATCTTTCAAAATGATTAATGATGCATACATCGAATTAACAAACATAGAATAGAAAAAAAACCGGCCAAGTGTGTGTCGGGCCACGCACAGTGTAGGATTCCTTAGTAGCCCGTTATCACAATATAGACGATTCTGTTGTTCTTTATTCTGAATTTAAGTAATGGTAAAGATATTAGGAGTTAATGGTTATAATAACAATTAGTCACTTCAAAGGATTAATAATAATTAATAATATAATAATAATTACTAAGGATTTTGTATTTGGTACAAAATTATCCAACACCCTAGCCTAGTTCAACGTAATAAATTTATCTTAACCGCTATAATTTTCCTTTAAAGTTCATAAAATGCACTATCATCGTGAATTTTTTCAGATTTTTCAAGCCAGCAGTTTAGCTTTAAGAGGGGGGGACGCCCTACTGGAACAAAAATTTGCACTTTAAAATTTAATGTTTCGTAAATGGAGCATTTAATCGAAAAATAATTTTAGCAACCCTGAAATCATTTTAGAAGACCTCTTCAACGATACCCTTCACGATAGGGTAGATGACGTAAAAAATATTCACCCTCACTTGACATGTAGGGGAGCTACCCTAAAAAAAAAAATATTTTCCAAAAATTTATTTTACCACTTTGTCGGTGTAATTTATATACACACTCCTGTAAAATTATAGCTTTCTAGTACTAACCGTCTCTTAGCAAAACCTCGGACAGACAGACAGAAGGACATGACGAAACTATAAGGGTTCCTTTTCAGAACTACGGATTCCTAAAAACAAGCATTTTCTCTATCCTTTTTCGTGCCCACATAACTACGGTTACTCACGTTCAAACCATAGGATCGAACCAAACGTGCAGCGGCGACAGGCAAGCAGCAGAAGACCCCAGAAATATTACATTTTAAAATAAAACGCCGACATGTCTCCGTTATTGCATGAATACTAAACGAGAGCCGACTAGAATATAAGCTAATACTGAAAAATAATCATTTCCTATTGGAAATTCCTGCGTCTGAAATGTTGGAAGCCGTTCAAACCGTCACATCACTCCGTGAAATTGCATCTCTCGTCTAATTTGTATTCTAGAACATTTCCCGTCAAGTGTTATTTGTTCATAAGATGCGGGCTTTCTGCGGGTTCCGTTCTAATAATAACGGCTGGAATACTCCACAAATTAAATTTAATTTAAATATCCAATTAAATTTATTTATTAATATACATAATTTCTACAAGAATAGATAGGACAGTGACCCCATTTGCCTGTGGAGTCAGAGTTGCGACATTTTCAAAGTGTGGTTTACGGTACATAGTAATTATTGTATGACAGGAAAATAAAAACTAAAATCAAAGTAAACTAAAATCAATTAAAAATAAAACACTAAAAATATACATTGCCTAATGGCAATGTAAATTTTTAACGCTAATGCGTTAAATCTACTACATAAGAGGAAATGCGGTCGGAGGGACTTTTGTAAAATCCTAAGTAAAAAGTGTAATTCGAGGTTTGGCTCTCGCCTGTTCCTCCAATATAGAACCAATTTTAAAGATATTTCATAAACTGAATAAGAAGGATAATAATATATACTGTGTCCCTATGTTTTTCTTTTTTCATTAATAGTTGTCAAATTTGTACACTAGGCTTCTGTTGGCAGCGATTTAAATCGGCATTTTTTGATTTTTTTTTCTAGTATCTACTTATAAAAATAATGTATCATAAAAAGGGAAACAAAGGGACATACAAGTAGTTAATATTTATTATTTTGTAAAAAATAATTGCTTTATGGAGAATGAAGTCATAAAAATCTGTCATTTTCACAAGTCTTTGACATTAAGTCAAACCCTGCTGCCCAAAGATTTCAATCGCTAGATTTACCTTCACCGTATCTACCTACTTAGTCAGAAGAAAAAGTGTATATACTGAGAACAGTCAGCTCACACATTATGAAACAGCGTTTCCATGACAATCAAGTGATGTCACTGCGTCATTGTATGTCAGAGGTGTCAAAACAAATCAGAAATGCGACTACGTTTTGACGCGGTAGTTTTTCTTTTATAAATGGCATCTCGCAGTTCAACTGAGGTTGTCGTCTGCTTAACCGGGCTTGCCTGTGGGTGCCTCAATAAATTAAGGCCTCCAGCCAGGGCTTAAAAAACTTCAAAACTAAGCGACTACACGCTAAGGGCACCCCTCGTGGGGTACGGACCTCGGCTTAGGGCGTCGCTAGGACAGGGCAACAAGGGACAGCTGGATTGGAATTATTTAGGGACGAACTTAAAACTACAGGCTCAGCCGCGGCGCTGAGCCTGTAGTTTTAAGGTCGTCTAGGACTAAACTAATATTTATTTACTGCCCTTTTCTTAATGAAATAGAAAAAGATGCACTGAACTTAAATTTAGTTTATTTTGTGAACAACAGAATCGGCGCCATTTGATACTATAAGTGTGTTACTCAATTATCCCGCTGGTATGAGTAACGGAAACGAAACTACAAATCCGGACTTTTTCTAAAACCCGACGTCCCATAGAAACAGCCGGGTACAGTACAATGCTATTTACCCACAAACAAAAGTCAGCCCATCCTATGGGAAGAAAATAAGTGATGAAGTTGTTAATACCTAGTCGACCGGAAAAAAGTGTATCAATCAAACGGAGTGGTCTGGAGTGTATGCGCAAACTTTTACGGATACAAAGGTAACAGGATCATCTGGTGTTCGTTTGCAATAGGATTTGTGACTCTTAGGACCGTCGTCCACGACAGTCAGAATGTCACAGCACTAGTAGATATTTAGATGACCGTATACGTCGCAACATAGCACCGTCAAATACACGAGCGGTACTTTGTCGACGGCTTTACCTTTACCTTTGACGTGCCGCTCGGGATGCACGCTTACTAACACGGTATTAAGTATAGTCCGACTTTTAATTAGCTGCAATAAAATGACACTTCTTAATAACTCATTTCGGACTGAGTTTAGAGATTATGCTTGTGAAATAAGTTTCGTTTGTTACACTATTCTGTATTAGAAAAACATGATTTGGTTGATGGCCGCGAAAAAACAAAAAGACGCCAATTTCAGTAATTTAAGTAACACATAAGCTGTCATTTTCCTGCAGCTAATTAGAAGTCCGACTATAGTTTGTGATTGGTTGCGTCGTGTACGGACCGTCATTGAATAGTGAGATTTTGGCTCAATATAAAACAACTCAGCCTATCGCAGTCCACTGCTACACATAGGCCACTCCCAGTTTGTACCACAACACCCTGTCCTCCGTCTTCATCATCCAGTCTGTCCCAACTAACCTTTTAAGGTCGTCGGTCCATATAGTTGGAGGGTGACACACGTCCCGGTCTCCACTTCAGGACTCCTCTGCTCCACCAGCCATCAGTCCTTCGACAAACTTAGCCAGTCCACTGCCAATTCAGTAGCATACTGGCTACTCATTGGTGATTTAAGGTAGTAAAACATAGTTTTGAGTGACGTCGTGGACGATGGGCCTTATGGAACGGAGTAGTTTTACACAGAGGCTGTCCAGAATATTACGTTTCAATTGAATTTTGGATACATTGCATTGGGTACCTATGCATGTACAGACACCACCACATCAAGCTACCCGAAACTAAAATTTTCCCAATCAACTTTGAACCTTATGCTTTAACGATAAAGTTGAAAGTCTATTAAAGAAATCTGACAGATTGTAGTAACTTGATGTGTACACTATGATTTTTCTAATACCAGCGTAAAATATATTTTTTTATCTGAGATTATGAACGTGAGCACTAACAAATTAAACTGGGAATTTGCTATATTTAAATTGCCAGGATTAAGATTGACGTACCTACAATTTAGATACCTACGAAAGTATATCCCACATGGTTTTGAGTTTCAGTCTTAGAAAAATGTGTTTTGAGGTTCCAGGTCCCATTTTTATTTAAATAATTGACTAAGGGCTAATTTTTCAATCGACAGATATTTTTTATTCGTGGAATAAAATTGACGTCCGACTGTTTTTGTATGGAAGAACTGTCAAAAATTTAAAATTATTCCTCCGATAAAATTATCTGGCGTTGGAAAAATCAGCCCTAAATCACATTTCACACCAAATGACGTCACCTTTCCATCGAAGCTGAATCCTCACTGGACAACACCCGTCATTCAAAGACGAAGTGCTTTCAAGATTGGCAACACAAACTGCCAAGTGTCATGTCAACTGTCCATCTGAGAGAGCACGCCATCGCTCCGCTGCAAGCGGTTGAAGACAGCGGACGTGAGCCTGACAACCTAACTTTCCTTATCCTTATATTTTGTGGGTAAAATTCAAACAATATTCAAGAAACAACGACATAAAACATAATCTTAGACTAGACAATAAATCGCAGTTCGAGGAAATCAAAATTAGCCAAATATTGTAACACTATGTATTTTGTAAGTTTGCACAAAAACAATGACAAGGAAGCATAATTTAATTTCGTCTACGTAAGTGGAGTCTGCAAATAATTTCACGTTAATTAGTTATAATGTGTTTTTGATCAAGGAGATAAAAATATCTTGTACAGGATATTATTTTCTTCTTGAGTACGCAGGCAAGAGCTTCATTCAAAATTCAACTATATGTATATAGGTTTAAAGAACTTTATTTTCTCATTTCTTATAAGAAAATAAAGTTCTTTATAGCAAAAATATCTGATAAAATTAAAAATGCGGCTTTAGCTTAAGGCGACAATATCCATACTATTATTATTATTTCTTTTATTTCATTATATATACATATTATAAATTATATTTATAAAAATTAGAATATAAAAAATATAAAATCATTTGAAAATATAAAAAATAGCAGTAACCCACCGGTATCGGGAACAGGGTCCAAGCTACCGGCGGTCAGGGCTCCAGAGAGAGGAACCTCCTAACAATGCGGGCCGTGTCCAGAAGTACCGTTTTCTTATTATTATTATTATTAGCCTGTGATGTCCCACTGCAGGGCAAAGGCCTCCCTACTCTCTTTCCACTTCTCTCTGTTCAAAGCCGTTATGGACCAGTTCTTGTTGAAGGAGTCCAGCTCATCCTGCCATCTCCGTCTGGGCCTGCCACGATGTCGTTTGCCATTAAGAGGGACCCATTGGGTCGTAAGTTTGGCCCATTGTTCGTTATTTGTTCATTGTTTTGTTAGATCCATACTATTACAACTAAATAATTTTATTTCACAATCTGTTCAGCAGCATCTCATTAGTGACTGTAAATATGCGATTTTAGTTTTCTTTTGTAAATATTTAAATTGTCACATATTTTTATGTCGTTAGGCAGGCTGTTGTAAAGTTGTTTTTGGGTTAATGCAATGTTTGAGTGGATCTTGCCCGTGATGTATGGTGTACCTATATATAACTTTGACAATCTCAATAAATTAATTTAGAGCGTCTCTGGTCTATCCATTTTGGTATGTGTTGCGCTAATATGAGACCTGAAGGCTAATCATTATCCCACAAAAACATTTCATGTTAAATGTTGCCAAGACGAGACCATGTAGCTCGCACTGTCAAAAAGTAATCAGATCTCATGTAGAGCCAAGCTTCTAACTCTACAAGGCCTGACTTCGCAAACTCTACACCTTAGTCAAAATATCTGGTTTGGCCGTTTCGTTACTACAAGAACCATTAACAGTATGAGAGTTTTTCACCTTACGCTCATGTGAATGTAGCGAAATCGCCAAGCCATATTATTTTGACTAAGGTGTAGAGTTTGCGAAGTCAGGCCTTGTAGAGTTAGGGCGTGTAGAGTTAGAAGCTTGGCTCTACATGAGATCTGATTACTTTTTGACAGTGCGAGCTACATGGTCTCGTCTTGGCAACATTTAACATGAAATGTTTTTATGGGATTTCATTTCTTTTTGTAAGTTGCTTATGATATTTATACGAGTATTTTTGCTGTTGTTCATTTTTTCTTTCTTTTTTTGGGGTTTATTTATAACAAGGACCCCCTATATAAATTTTCAGACCTCTAGCATCAAAATTTACGGAATTTTTTTTTTTTTTTTGGGGTGGTAAAAGTTTCAAGTTTTAATATTTTTTTGTTGTTTGTGTACTATTACTAGCTTACATACCAAATTTCAGCTTTCTAGGACTTCAGGAAGTACCTTAAGAATTTTGATGATCATCAGTCAGTGAGTCAGTGACGAAATCGGGGTATTTTAGATATCAATAAAATCTAAAGTATAAGAGCTATGCAATTGAAACTTTATAGGTTTAATAAGTCAACCACTGGCATCATATTCCGAAAATTTTGTTTATCTGGTATAATCCAAACCCAAGTTAAGAGGGTTCAAAAATACGACGAAGTGCTTCGAGAAAAGGTAGGTAGTGCCCTTGCGCTTCGCTTGGCTGGTCTTGGCGGGGGCACTCCCGTGCCCCCAGATAATTTAAAACCTTTAAAAAAACCTTTAAAATCTATTCAGTCTCATCTCGGCGACAAAAAAATGTCAAAAACTTGTCAAAAATATAGGGAAATAAGAGGTGCGTTTGTCAAATTGAGACTGAAATCAGACTTTGGACGTTCTTAAAAATACGAGAATTGCCTCTCTGAAATTGTTAATTTATGTGTGAATGAAAGTGCTTGCGATACAGGGTTTTCTTTCTAAATATTTTAATTTACCAATATAGCTCGTATTCTCCATTGATCATCATCATCATCTGCCCAGCCTTTTCCCAACTATGTTGGAGTCGGCCTCCAGTCTAACCGGATGCAGCTGAATACCAGTATTTTACATGGAGCGACTGCCTATCTGACCTCCACAACCCAGTTACTGGGTAATACGATACCCCTTGGTAAGACTGATTGTCACACCATATATTGTGTTCTCCATTGATATGCGTCAATATTTCGTTGCTTCTTGTTTTTGATTATTGCACCTTAATTTTTTTGCATAAAATTACCTAATATTTTAATTTTCAACACTGAATACATGATGTATGCCAGGAAAACGTATGTAATATGAACAATATAGTTGGCTCAAAGAGTACGAGGATATTCATAACACACAACTAAAGTCAGGGAAATAAAATGTAATAATAGAAATTCCGTTGCGAGCTCGAGCACTTAGCCCTTAGCACACGTGTTTCTGCAATAAACGTCATCAGCTGTCAAGTGGTTCATGTAGGTATGTTTGTATGTATGCAGGCAGGCTTTCGTAGTACTAATATTCGGACCGCTTAACTGAGATGTTGCCTGAGGTAGCAGCGCGGTGCGGGAGGGGTGTGGTGACGTGATGCGAGAGCTCAGTGATTTGTCAACTTGTGACAACTATCACCCCTCCCGCAACGTGCAGCTACCTCAGGCAACGTCTCAGTTAAGCGGTCAGTCTATAACTAGCTTGATTAATTATCTATTCGTGTAAATAACTTCTCCCGCTCTGGGCGTGTAAAGTCTTTTACTGAGTAAAACCCACCCGCTTTCCTTCAGTTGCCTGTGCCAGGGGCCACGGTATCTCTTTCGAACAACCCGCAACCCCTAGCAAGCATCGGGAACGACCGCAAATAACAGAAAAAGATATCTAAGGGTTCTAAGACATTTTCCAACGAAATCATGAATTTCAGCTTCCTACCATTTTTCTGCATGAAAGTCAAAAATGAAAACGAATTACTTTAGAAAACTTATTAGGTACTGTTTCGTTGCCTTAAGTTTTTCAGGTCAGCATCAGGTGCCGTTGACATCTTCTATTTTATGGTGTCTTCTATAATTATTGAAATAAATAGCAGGATTTCTACAAATAATTGCTGATGTCAGCAACTCACAAGTTGATGTTTCAATGAAAATAAACCAAAAAATATTCCAATTTGTATGAACGAGAAGCTATAATAATAGTGCATAAAAATCTAGATAATACTAGCTCAATACCACAAATGGTACCTAATTATTTTCTCCGTCACAGCCGGTCGATTCTGTAAAAATCTCACCGTGAAAACTTAGGTGAAGTGAGTTTGTTTTTGCTAGGAATTGACACTATTGACAGCTCACTCCACGCTCACTTCACCTAAGTTTTCACGGTGAGATGGTTACAGAATCGCACTGGAACTTTTTGATTCGTTATGTTTTAAAAATCCCAGGGTAGCCCGCGAAAATTCAAATTTTCTTACGTTTTTTGCAATTTGCAGGTCAGTGTCAGGTTATATGAAGTATGTATTTACAAAATTAAAATCATCAATACTACCCTCTAAGTTGATATAATCCTTTTTTTTAGGTGGGAGATTATCAAATAACTTCTCCCGCTCTGAGGGGAGCGGGAGGGCGTGTCAGACTTTTACTGACTAAAACACACCCGTGTTCCTTCAGTTGCCTGTGCCAGGGGCCACGGTACCTATCTCTTTCGAACAACCCGAAACCCTGGCAGGCATCGGCCCTAGCGGAACCCGTCAGTTAGTGCTGACACCCTTTGATTTATATTTTACTAGGTGACCTGGAAGTTCGTACCGCTTTAGATTTTTTTTGTTATTTTTCCCATGTTTTAATAAGTAGGAACTCTCACGGGCGTTTTATTTCGTTTAGTTTCATCGCTATCTGACCAATGGTTTCGGACCGCCTATGCGTTCTCTATAAGTCTATAGGACTATAGAGGTTTGAGGAACAGGGTGTAAAGTTCACTCATACTCTATATAAAAGGAAGGATCCTCCGACCAGAAGGGTGGTGTGTCTGGCGGGCAACTGCCCGATGATCCATGGCGGGCCGTTGTATCGATGCTACTTGTGCGGTAAACTCTGCTTGCGAGATGCAGGATTTCGCGTGACGTCAGTGTAACGCATTGTTCGCATGTGGCGTTGCCGTTGTAGATACCGCTACAGGACAAACATACAAACATTGATTTTTATTTATATAGATAAATAGATGAATTAGTCGTTCAACATGCGACACTGACCTGCAAATTGGAAAAAAACTTAAGATAATTTGAATTTCGCTTCCCTGGCTTACCTTTAGACAAGCACCTACTAAGTACCTATTATAGAAATGTAGTACATACTTTATAGTTTATTTTCGTAATTAAATTAAATTAAATGTAATGAAAGACGAAGCTAAACTACGAAGCTAAGGCAACTTCATTAAAGATTGTCACAGCACTTACATAGTTAACAATTATTATTAGGGACTTGAGTTACGGGTATAATGGCAAAGTAGCTTCGAAATGACAGAAATCGGAGTACCTACGACATAATGGATCAATTACATACCTTTCTGGTAAACGTGTATCTTTAATTAAGAATGCTATTAATATGTCTCGAGTACAGAATATCACGGAGTAAGCCCAGTTAAGCACGAGCGCGTTTTAGTTTTCGGGCGTGGGCGAGAAAAACCCGCCCGTCGTCGTCCGTCGCTCACTGGATTTTCAACGCCAGTGCGTTGCGCCGAAAGTTGATAATCCAACAGTATGTTTTTTTGACGTGCTGGGATGCGCTCTGTTGGATTCTCAATGCTCGGCTCAACACCGAGAGTTGAAAATCGAATGCGCTAAAAATTCCTGCCTCGATATTTATACGTCCGTACGAACGTGGGCACTTGATTAACGAGAGCCAATATATAGGGGCAATATGGACAAATAACATTATAGAGACAAAAATATATTATACAACATATCCCGCACCCTAATTGCGTAACACACTATTACTATCAATTTGAATCATTTTGAAGCATATTTCTAATCCATTGCTTCATATGTTCAAAAGATGTGTCTGCTCAACAACGCAAATAACGCAATGAATGTTGTTGAACTGTCAAAATGAAACCCATTGCTACTGATAGTGTGTTACGCAATTACCCTGCCGGAGTTATCGCACACCACTAGACACCCTAATTAGAATATTATGTTATAATCATAAGACATACGAGCAGTAGTGGCCAAGTGGTCACGACGACCGCGACTTACGAGTTGTAGGTCGTAGGTTCGAACCCAGACAGGCGCTTTACTTTGTGAAAATTATATCATCACCACTGCTCTCAAAACGGTGAAGGCAAACATCGTGAGGAAACCGGCATGTCCTAGAACCAAAAATTCGAAGACATGTGACATCTACCAACCTTCACTGGGCCCGCGTGGTGGATTACGACCCACTCCCTCTCACAGAGAGGAGGCCTATGTCCCAACAGTGGGAATATTATAGGCTGATAATGTAAAAAAAAATAAGACACACTGAATTTTTACTATTAAGTACCTATAAGCATTGTTTATTTTGGTTTAGTGATACAGGTGGGAGAAAAATCGTACATTTATAAGGGTCTTGCGTAGTATGTACTTCGTCCAATTCGGTTTGTTTTGACTGTACAGCGGAAGGCCTAACTTACGTAGTATTATATTTTATTTTTGGATGATATGCTAAAATAAAAACTGGCCAAGTGCGAGTCGGACTCGCACACGAAGGGTTCCGTACCACAAGGCAAAAACGCCGAAAAAAACATGTTTGTTGTATGGGAGCCCCCCTTAAATATTTATTTTATTTTGTTTTTAGTATTTGTTGTTATAGCGGCAACAGAAATACATCATGTGTAAAAATTTCAACTGTCTAGCTATCGCGGTTCTTGAGATACAGCCTGGTGACAGACAGACAGACAGACAGACAGAGGGACAGACGGACAGACGGACAGACGGACAGACAGCGAAGTCTTAGTAATAGGGTCCCGTTTTTACCCTTTGGGTACGGAACCCTAAAAACTGGCCAAGTGCGAGTCGGACTCGCACACAAAGGGTTCCATGCCACAACACAAAATCGCCGAAAAAAACACGTTTGTTGTATGGGAGCCCCCTCAAATATTTATTTTATTCTGGTTTTAGTATTTGTTGTTATAGCGGCAACAGAAATACATCATCTCTGAAAATTTCAACTGTCCAGTTATCATGGTTCATGAGATTACAGCCTGGTGACAGACAGACGGACAGTGGAGTCTTATTAATAGGGTCCCGTTTTTTACCCTTTGGGTACGGAACCCTAAAAACTGGCCAAGTGCGAGTCGGACTCGCACACAAAGGGTTCCATGCCACAACACAAAATCGCCGAAAAAAACACGTTTGTTGTATGGGAGCCCCCCTCAAATATTTATTTTATTCTGGTTTTAGTATTTGTTGTTATAGCGGCAACAGAAATACATCATCTCTGAAAATTTCAACTGTCCAGTTATCATGGTTCATGAGATTACAGCCTGGTGACAGACAGACGGACAGTGGAGTCTTATTAATAGGGTCCCGTTTTTTACCCTTTGGGTATGGAACCCTAAATATTTCAGCCAAGAGGTTTTGCTTCATAAAAAATTAAATTAAAAATTTAAAAAAACCCCGACACAAAAAAATAATAAAATTAAATGTAAGCAATTGGAAAAGGATCAAATAATTTAAAAAACCCCCAACTTAAAGAATTTAGGTAACGAGACTAAAACATATAAATTCATATGGAAGTCGGGGGACCTCTTAGCATAAGAAGGTGTTCCACAGGACGGTCCCCCGACTTCCATATGAATTTATCTGTTTTAGTCTCGTTACCTAGATTCTTTAAGTTGGGGGGTTTTTAAATACACTTCTGGACACATCTATTGGCCCACCTTGTATTTTCAGTTTCGTTTGGTCCTAGCTAAAATTTTATATTAGGTCGAGCAAAAAGTTTTTATGCAGTTTTGAACCTGGCACATTCACAATTTCATTCAATAGTCTTTTTTTGAATTTCGAACACAGAATTTAAAGAAACAAAAGACAATTTGGAGCCTGTTTGTTGATATCAAACAATCGAATACTAAGAAAACTTGGTTTTATTGGTTTACTTGGATTTAATTCTTGAAAAAGTGATTGATATCTTTGGTTTTGCAACAAACATTACTTATTCTTAACATTAAGGTGAGGTTCTATCAATAATCTATGGATACTTCACCTGAAGTCGCCGCCCAAGCTGTGGCACTTATTCAGGCCGGACACAGCCAAAGAAACGTGAGTGCTCAACTTAATTTAAGTCGATCTGCGGTCCGAAATGTTTATCGGAGGTACCTAGAGACTGGCTGCTTTGTTCGTCGCCAAGGAAGGCCACGATCTCGGGTCACAACTGAAAGGCAGGATCGATTCATCGTGACGACCAGCTTGAGAAATCGTCACCTTACCTCCATTGAGATACAAAACCAACTTCGCGACTTCCACGGAGTATCTGTGAGCGCTCGAACTGTTCGGAGAAGGTTAAAAGAACGTGATATGGTACCACACAAGCCAGCTAATGGGCCCAAACTAACGCGAGCCCACCGAACAGCGCGCCTTCATTTCGCACGCAGTCATTTAAATTGGACACAGCAAGATTGGAGCCGTGTACTCTTTTCTGATGAGTCTAAAATTGTGTTACATGGCAATGATGGAAGGAAGAAGGTCTACCGACGTAAGGGAGAGCGTTTCGCACAATGCTGCTTTGAAGAGAGGGTTGCTTATGACGGTGGCTCATGGACTGTCTGGGGCGGTATATCCGCGAGCGGCAAAACTCAACTTGAGGTTGTTACAGGACCACGGCTGCCAACATTAAATGCTGAAAGGTACATTCGTGAGTGCTTAGAACCTCACGTGATACCATACGCGGACTATGTGGACCCAAATTTCCTTTTTATGCATGATAATGCAAGAGCCCATGCGGCCGGCATCGTCAGGGAATATCTTCGGGATGTGAACATCACAGTTATGGACTGGCCAGCCAGAAGCCCAGACATGAACCTCATTGAGCACATGTGGGACGAGCTAAAAAGACGAGTTAGGGCTCGTCAGCCAGTTGCCCAGACGATGCAGGAGTTGAAAACTGCCATAGAAGAGGAATGGGAAATGATCCCTCAAAATTTCATAGAGTGGTTGATAAACTCTATGCCTAATCGTATGAGAGCTGTGGTAGATGCCCATGGAGGCAACACGCGTTATTAAATTAAACTTTTATTTGATAAAACATGTTTTTTATTCAAAAATCAATTTCCTTTAACAAGGCGCATATCCGACTTGTTAGGTGTAGCTCCATGTCGTATGGTATTCTGAATTCAAATTTAAAACAATACGATCGAAAAAGATGGTAAAATGTATCAGGTTTAAAACTGCATCAACAGTTTTTGTTCAATCTAGCAATCATATTTCGGTAGGGGCCATCGAAACCTAAACTCTAAGGTGGGCCAATAGATGTGTCCAGAAGTGTAATTTGATCCCTTTTCAATTACTTCCATTTAATTTTATTGTTTTTTTGTTTCGGGGGTTTTTCAAATTTTTTATTTAATTTTTTATTTCATGCTTTTTGTAGGGACTCCTTAATTTTTGTATTTCATTTCTTTTCTTTTCTTGCGTTTTAAGCAATGATGTATAATACGTCATTGGTTTTAAGATTCAGATAATTTGGTGTTTAATCAGGTTTTTTAACCGTCAAAAAATATTATTTTATAGATGAAGAATAATTTTTAAGACTAAGGGCTGATTTTTCAATCATCTGATAATTTTATTCGAAGAATAATTTTGAAATTTTGACACTTGTTTCATACAAAAACTGTCAAACGTCAATTTTATTCTTCGAATAAAAGTTATCTGGCGATGGAAAAATCAGCCCTAAACAGATTTTTTTGTTTTATTATATCCTTTTTCTAGTTCTTCCTTTAGTTATTCAACTTTCGTACAAGTATTTCATAGCTATTAGATATCTTAGGTAATAATAATAATAATAATAATAATAATTGTTTATTTATAAAATGGGGATACATTTACAATGAATAGCTTAACAAATAAAATAGCGCACAGTTGCTAATTTGCCTGAACTAGGTTGAACCTGTGCTTCAGGCTAGAAAGTGCATATAAGTATTTAATGTAATAAATTAACAATCATGTATAACGTAAAAACTAAATTAAAACATAGGTAAATAAAAGTAAAATAGCATGTTAGCAGTTCTATTTGCAGACAATAAGTAGGTCCTCTGTTTGTGCATAGTCGATGGTTAATAAATATTTAAGTATAATTTGTTTACAGCTATAGTAATTTAGTTTATAAATACTTAGTTTTCTATTTAATCTATTGTACAGGAATGGGCCTAAGAAAGTTATAAACCTTTCTACAAAGACATGTTTTGAGGTAGCATTAGATATGCATACTAAATCATTCCGTCTCTTGTTAGTATTGTCGGCATTGTAGGCAAGCATGGTGTGCTGTTTTAATACTAAGTGCATAATGAAAAGCTGGCGAACAGTTAGTACATTGCAGGATTTATATAGCAGATCTGTGGGAAAAAAGAAGGGATGGAAGTTTGCTACCTTTAAAATTGCTCTCTGAGCTCTTTCAAGAGGAAGCAAGTTAGTTTTTGGTGCGCCACCCCAAGAAGTGATACAATATTGAATTATAGATTGACATAGGGCCAAATAAACTTGTGTGATTAATTTTGAATCTGCTAATGTTCGCAATTTTTTAAAAACATATATTAGTTTGCGCACTCTTTTAACTAGGCTTTCAATATGTTTTTTAAAAGAGAGTGTGTCATCCATTATTACCCCCAGATATTTTATGTTGCTCGTTTTGTGGATAAAAGGACAATTACACATGGTGATTGTACGGTTTCCACATTGATGTGCGTATAGATAAGGGTTAGTTATATTAAGTTGAGGCTTGCGCATGGAAAAGTGAATATATTTTGTTTTGTCAGCATTTAAAGTTAGTAAATTGCTATGAAGCCAATTAGTCACAGTATTAAAACCTAGTTGAGCGATTTCGAACAGTTCGCTACTGGTTTTGGCGCTAAATATTAACGCCGTGTCGTCGGCATATGATATTATTTTGCCGTCTTTAATATTTAGATTACACAAGTCATTAATATAAATAAGAAAAAGGGTGGGGCCCAGAATACTCCCCTGAGGAACACCAAAACCAGTATTTTTCTGCTCATCGCTCGTAATATTATCTATTTTAACACATTGGTACCGGTTGTCTAGATAGTCAGTAAAAAGTTTCAGCGGCGTTCCCCTTATTCCTATGATCTCTAATTTGTTCAGAAGAACAGAAATAGACACCGTGTCGAAGGCCTTGGCTAAATCGAGAAAGACTCCCAAGGTCTGGTATCCTTTGCCGAGTTCTTCTGAAATATAATCAGTCAGGCTATGCACCGCATCTGCTGTCGACAGTTTGGCTCTAAAACCAAATTGCGCAGGGGATAGGATGTTGTTTTTTTCTAGGTAATTAACAAGTCTACTGTTTATAATTTTCTCTAGAATTTTTGAAATTGAGGGGAGTAATGATATTGGCCTATAATTATTGACTACGTCCTTGCTTCCAGATTTAAAGATAGGGATTACAACTGCCTTTTTTAGACATCTGGGGAAAATTCCTTCCGAAAGACAGATTCGAAATATATGCGTTAAGGGAGGTACCAAAATTTGCTTAAAGAGTTTAAGGATCTTATTGCTTATGTTATCCCATCCAACTGCGCAGTCGTCTTTTAGCCCAGAAATGATTCGGGTTATTTCATCTTCATCGGTATCCAATATAGCAAACGATTTCAGGTTACAGCTATTGCTAGACTTTTGGAAAGATGGTTGGTCGCAATATCTCGGAATCTGATCGGCAAGAGTTTTCCCAACATTTACAAAGAAGTTATTTACATTGTTAGCTGATAAGAGTGGTGAAGTATTAGTCAGCAATAAACTCGAATTTGATTCACGCTGTTTAGACATATTAGTGACGTTTTTAATATGTTTCCAAAGTTGCTTGGTATTTTTACCTGCTTTATTTAATTCAGTTTTATCGTGATTATTTTTTAAATTCTTTAGGAGATTGTTGCAGAAATTCCTGTATCTTTTATAGGTGGTTTGAATTATTAGATTATCAGGGTGTCTTTTAGTTTTCTGATGAAGTTTATCTCTGTGTCTTATACACCGAATTAGTCCTGGAGTAATCCATGGTTTAATATTATAAAATTTCTTATTTACTGTAGAAACTGTCGTGTTACGTAATATTGCTTGTTGAACATGTGTTATTAAGTACGATAAAGCCAGATTAGCGTCAGCAGTATTGTAAACTAGGCTAAAGTCAATGTTGCACAAATCATATTCGAGTTTGTTTGTATTTAATTTGCTAATAGTCTGAGGACGATTTAGCTTAGGCAGCGTTAAATTTACGTTGAGTAAAACTGCGTGATGGTCCGTAATTGTTGAGTTAGTAACAAGCGTAATGTATGATAGGCTGGTTTTGATCATCATATGATCGAGGCAGGAACCGCTCTGATGAGTAGGCAATGTGTGAGCGGGGAGAAAACCATGGTATAAGCAAATATTAAGGTAATCTTGGTAAGGTATTTCAGATCTAGATTACAAAATGGGACTGCGACACTATCTGATGTAGAAATACCTACGCTTTTTAAGTAGGACAATTCCATTCGTAATAAAAATAGTCAAACTCAGTGGTCGTAACTCCACTTTCCTCATCATTCTAGAGCATTGATTAGACAAAAAAATATTTTCAAGTTTTTAGTTTTCATTTTGTTAGTTAATATTCCTTATTCCCTTTCAATATAGTGTACATTATTCTACTTGTCAAGCCCTTGCATTTGATACCTATATTGAAGGAGTTGTGAAAAAAAAATATAATTCGCCATTTTGTGGTGGCGGCCATCTTGGATTTGAAATTTGTAATAGCGTATAGTATTCTACTAGTCAAGCCCTTCCATTTTGATAGGTACCCATATTGAGGCACTTGTGAAAAAAAAATGTAACTCGCCACTTTGTGGTGGCGGCCATCTTGGATTTGAAATTTATCATAGTGTATAGTATTCTACTATTCAAGCCCTTTCATTTGATACCCATATTAAGGGAGTTGTGAAAAAATATGTAATCCGCAATTTTGTGGCGGCGGCCATCTTGGACCGATTTTCACCAAACATAGCTAAGAACACTCCCGACTATTTCACATTTCAAACAAAAAAAACAAAATCAAAATCGGTTCATCCGTTCGGGAGCT
Organism: Mesoligia furuncula; assembly: GCA_916614155.1. Taxonomy (NCBI): domain Eukaryota; kingdom Metazoa; phylum Arthropoda; class Insecta; order Lepidoptera; family Noctuidae; genus Mesoligia; species Mesoligia furuncula. The sequence goes on along the minus strand of OU744804.1, from coordinate 11,104,993 downwards.
ACGACGCAGCCAGACACACACACACACACACACACACACACACACACACACACAGACACGTCAAACTTATAACACCCCGTCGTTTTTGCGTCGGGGGTTCAAAATACGTTCATGAAAATTAAATATTTATTAAGTAATAGATTGCTTGTAGTATTCAACTTAGCACCCTGCGGGGTAGTTGCGTAACACACTGACAGTAGAAATGGCTTTCATTTTGACAGTTCAACAACATTCATTGCGTTATTTACGCTGTTGAGCAGATAAGTTTTCGAACATATGAAGCAATGTATTAGCAATAACCTTTAAAATGATTCAGATTGTGATTGAAAGTGTGCTACGCAATTAGGGTGGCGCTAGTCTTGTAATATCCACAGAACATACATTATACAAGGCCCCGTTCACCCCGATCAAAGACTAATATGATAGACGTAAAGTCCCCGTCACGAGAAGCTATACATTTTGTAAACACACATTCAGAGTTTTGCAACCTTTGGATCAAATAAAAAAAAACAGTTTTATAATGATTTTTATTTTTTAATAGAGATATAATTATGTTAACACACAAATCGAATTACTGTCGTCAGACGATTTCGAGTATTCTGCATCTGCATTCTGCAGCATTGACAGCGTCAGCGTGAACTTACTTCAAAATGGTGGCACAAATATTTACGTTCCATGAGTCAGACTCGATCCAGTAGCCAGTACCACAAAACATTAGACGACAGCGCTTTATATCGCTAAAATATAACCCTACCAAGTGAAATTGCTCGTTAGTTTCGTATTACACGTATGTTACATTGAGTTGATTGAATTTGAGATTATTTGTTGTTGACTGAATTGTCGCTACGTAACTTAGTAGAAGCTCTTTATTTACAAAATTTATAGCTTCTCGTGACGTGGACTTTAGGTACCAAAACTTTTGTTTACCTCAAACTCATTAATACCACCTACGCAATACAAAGGTCACAACACACCACGGTGGTTGAACACACGCCGTGATTGCCCCAACATCGACAGCTGAACTCTCTAAACCCTATTACATAGGGACACTTTCATTTTATAACTCCCCAGAAAATAATTTATTCAATGAAACGACTGCTTTCCCTAAAGTGATGTCGTTTGCGTCTGCCTATCTCCCTATCTCCGTCTGTCCCTGTAATTTCCTTCCAAATTCACAATAGAGGCAATTTGATTATTCGCATTTTTATGAATTATTTGTATTGGTAGTCGTTTTATTATGGGGGGCTTGTGGCAAGTAATAATAGCCGAACGGGTCGATCGATCTGGTTAAAATATCGCTTGCGGATGGTTCCTTGGTGCTTGGATCCGTGGATGGTTGACCATCTTTACATACCAAGACCGCGCCTCGGAAAGCACGTTAAGCTGTTGGTCCCGGCTGTCATTCGTGGATCTTTGACAGTCGTTACTGCTCATCAGAAGCCCGAAAGTCTGACAACCAATCATACCAAGGGGTATCGTATTACACAGTAGGTAACTGGTTTGTGGAGATCAGATAGGCAGTCGCTCCATGTAAAATACTGGTACTCAGCTGCATCCAGTTAGACTGGAAGCTGACCTCAACATAGTTGGGAAAAGGCTAGACAGATGATGAGTCCTTTTACTAATTTTATTATGCAAGTTACCTTCTCCGTCAGCATGATAATTAATTTATGGCACTCTAAATGAGAATTTATTTTTGATATCAATTATGATCTTTATAAAGGAGCAGTTTATTAAGGTATCGTTTTTTCCTTCTCTGATCGAAATTGAATTTTGTTTCGAGCAATCTACAATAGAAGCTTTTTAGGTACTAAACAAAAAATAATAAACTTCGTAACATAAAATCAGCTTTGAGAGGATTCCAAATTGCTTTTTCAATTGATTCAACGAATTTAATTAAAGTACGAAAACATAATAAGGATTTTTACAAGAGGAACGTGACACATACTCTAGGGGTCTCTAGGGTCTAAACTAACTGATTGGATTCAATTTACTTTATTTAGCGCCTCAGATTTTGTGTATCGTGCGGTATTTTTATCTGGATTCTTCGATACATTCTAAGAATCTTAGCCTCAGGGCTCAGTACGCAATTTTATTCGCAACTATTGCAAAGCTTGCGAAAATTAAATCACGTTACCAAAATGCGTACAGCATAGAAATGAGAAAGGGAATACGAATACTACTTCAAACACTTCATGTTGTATCTATGTATATCGAAAATAAAAAACTGGCCAGGTGCGAGTCGGACTCGCATACGAAGGGCCGAAAAAAACACGTTTGTTGTATGGGAGCCCCCCTTAAATATTCTTTTTTTTTTTTTGTTTTTAGTATTTGTTGTTATAGCGGCAACAGAAATACATAATTTGTGAAAATTTCAACTGTCTAGCTATCGCGGTTCTTGAGATACAGCCTGGTGACAGACTGTGACAGACAGACGGACAGACAGCGAAGTTTTAGTACCTAATAGGGTCCCATTTTTACCCTTTGGGTACGGAACCCTAAAAATGAGAACATATTTACGTCTCGCCCATTACATAACTAAGTCCTTAACGCAGATACTTTACCCATTACTACGAACTTATAATGGAACACTTCAAAAAGTATCACCAAACATAATAACATCTATACTCCATTTGTTTAGGTAATTAAATAAAGGTAAACAAAAAAACCACGTGACGTGGTTAACCGACTAAACGTAATACCAGTCTATTCAGTTGTCATGCTACGTCACAGTTGTACTCTTCAATTTAGCAACGCTATAATTCGTTAATAATATTGCTAAATTGAAGAGTACAGCTGTGAAGTAGCATGACAAATGAAGTGATTGGCCAAACTGCTCTTCTCCATAGGTACCTACGCTTTGGAATGGGCAACTAGCTTCATATTTTCTGACTGACCGACTTCTTGACAATTCAAAAGTGCCTGTAAATGGTTTAATTGAAATAAATGGTTTGAGTTTTTGAGTTTTGACTGCATTCAGTGGTGGATTATATTTATTATTAAATAGTTTTTGTAAATAGACAATGTCTTCATATTTTACAATAATTTACCAGTTTTGTGTCATCGCGCTTCTCTTTCTTTTCTATGCAGTCCGACAGTGACCGCGCTTTAGGTCATGTAAGCCCCTTAAGAAGTGGACTATGGACTTCTTAAGTCCCACGTATCGTAATGTAATTTTTCTTTTCTTTTTTTTTGCGGATGGGAAATCATCAAATGACTCCTCCCACTCTGGGTGGAGCGGAAGGGAGTGTCAGACTCTTACTGACTAAAACCCAACAGCTTGTTCCTTCCTTAGCCCTTTATGTTCCGGGCCAGCGCTTTGAGTATTAAACCAACTGGAGGCGCCATTGTCAGGCGATCCCCGCTGCCAAAGGTACGAGACCGCCGGTCATAGCGGTTATATACATGTGTGCGTATAGTTTATGCTTGTGTTTGTTTTTTGTTTTGTGTGCGTGCGGAACAACGCGATCGAATTGCATTAGTGTATCATTGCGTTCCCTCGTCCCCCGCGATAAGTGACAGACTTATTTGCATAGATATTACTACTCGTAGCGTCTCCGGTTGGTTTAATACTCAAAGGGCCAGCGGTAACCCTTTCGGACAATCCCGCTGACCATCGTAATGTACTTATTATTAGATACTAGCTGTTGTACGCGACTTTGTCTACAATCCAGGATAAAAAGAAACCTATGTCCTAACCCAGCAACCTAATTGCGTAACACACTATCGATCACAATCTCAATCATTTTGAAGGATATAGCTAATCCATTGCTTCATATGTTCGAAAAATGTGTCTGCTCAACAACGTAAATAACGCAATGAATGTCAGAATGAAAGCCATTCCTACTGTTAGTGTGTTACGCAATCACCCCGCAGGTATTGGTCTAATCTCATGTGCCAAATTTCATCCAAATCTGTCCAGCCGTTTTAACGTGAAAGCGTAGGTAACAAACAAACTCACTTTCGCATTCGTAATATTTGTTAGGATTCGAAAATAAAAACATATTTGCAAAAGTCGGGCCCATTACATAACTTTAACACTTATCCATTACTAGGAACTTTATAAAGAACACTTCAAGAAGTATCAACAAACATATATCCATACTAATAGTAGAAATTCGAAAGTAACTCTGTCTGTCTGCCTGTATGTTACCTTTTCACGCCTAAACCACTGAACGGATTTCGATAAAATTTGGCAGAGAGATAGATAGCATCCCGAAGAAGGACGTAGGATAGTTTTTATCCCGATATTCCCACGGAATCGATACTTACGCCGGTGAAACCGCGGGGCGCAGCTAGTATAATTATTATAATAACCACTACAACTGCTAAGTAATTACGACAGCGCAGTACCAAGAAACGATAAATGCCCGATACGGGGTACGACTAAAATCTTTATTGGCTATATGTTACCTTTCACGCCTAAACCACTGAACGGATTTCGATAAAATTTGGCAGAGAGATAGATAGCATCCCGAAGAAGGACATTGGATAGTTTTTATCCCGATATTCCCACGGTATCGACACTTATGTGGGTGAAACCACGGGGCGCAGTTAGTATATAATACCCATTACAATTGCTAGGTAATTTCGACAACGCAGTACCGAGAAACGATAAATGCCCGATACGGGGTACGATTAAAATCTTTATTGGCTGTATGTTACCTTTTCACGCCTAAACCACTGAACGGATTTCGATAAAATTTGGCAGAGAGATAGATAGCATCCCGAAGAAGGACATAGGATAGTTTTTATCCCGATATTCCCACGGAATCGATACTTACGCGGGTGTAACCGCAACGCGCAGCTAGTATATATGATAACCACAATAACTGCTAAGTAATCACGACAGCGCAGTACCGAGAAACGATAAATGCCCGATACGGGGTACGATTAAAATCTTTATTGGCTGTATGCTACCTTTCACGCTTAAACCACTGAACGGATTTCGATAAAATTTGGCAGAGCGATAGATAGCATCCCGAAGAAGGACGTAGGATAGTTATTATCCCGATATTCCTACGGGATCGACACTTGCGCGGGTGAAACAACGGGGCGCAGCTAGTAAATAATAACCACTACAACTGCTAAGTAATTTCGACAGCGCAGTACCGAGAAACGATAAATGCCCGCAGTGGCGTAACTTATACCGTTTGGGGCCCCTGGCAAATTCAAGGGATGGGGCCCTCCCTCAATGTAAAGAAGCTCAACCAACGTTATAGGTTTTTTTAATAGCACTTTTCCGCGACCTTTCCGCGTAGATTTCATATTTTCCCCTACAAAATATAACAGAATAACACCTGACTGCTTCGTTGGTCTAGAGGTCGCAAACGCTACTGTTGACTTCTGAGCATGAGGTCCTGTACAAAAAATTTGACAAACAATGGGAAAAAGGTACAAAATGTTCGAAACCTGATGTCCTTTGTTGCACAGTTTCAAAAAAAAAGCTGGCATTTATAAACTTATGTTAGGGTCCCCCTGTGCTCATGGCCCTATCGGGCCTCTGGCTGGGGGCCCGTGGCATTTTGCCCCAATGCCACCCTATAAGTAGTTACGCCACTGAATGCCCAATACGGGGTACGATTAAGATCTTTATTGGTTACTAAAAGCGAGACCTGAAGCTTACAAACACGCATACTAAATCTCCACGACCAGAAAGGCATCAAGCCTTTAACCGAGTAATTATTACAACGAATGGGCACTATCGCTGTTATTACCGTATTGGCCAATATTCATGCCGCAAGATGTTATCGGAGCAATAGGATCGTTATGAGACTTCAGAAACAAATCATGCAGTACGTGCCCGCGATAACCGGGAATAGTTATGGTAATAGATGTCTGTGGCATAAAATATGAATTCGTTAGTTTTGTAGCGTCCCGTGATCATCAATAAACAAGGGTTGATGTATTGTTTATAATGTGTTATGGAACGGTTACTGGGAATCGTAGACCTGTTTAAGAGGTAAGTACCGATGTCAAGAAGGTACCAACTTTCCTAAGTTAGTTTACGATAAGTATTACTAATAAATAAACTAGTATTTAATCTTGAAACTTCTTCTTATGCGTATTCTTTCCTAAGTTAGTTTACGATAAGTATTAATAATAAATAAACTAGTATTTATTCATGAAACTTCTTCTTCTTCAGTCCCTGGTCCCGTTATTTGAGGTCGGGTCTCCTCACTTTTCTGCGCCAATTTATTCTGTCTTGGGTTGTCGGTTCAGACAATTGGACTTTTTTGAGGTCTATTTTTATATTTGACCACCATCTCTTTTGCTCTGGCAGATATTTTTCCTATTTATTTTTAAATGTTTTTACAAAAATATTTATAAAAGTAAATTATATCATCATCTGCCTAGCATTTACCCAACTATGTTGGGGTCGGTTTTCAGTCTAACCGGATGCAGCTGAATACCAGTATTTTACATAGAGCGACTGCCTATCTGACCTCCACAATCCAATTACTGGGTAATACGATACCCATTGGTAAGACTGGTTGTCAGACTTTCGGGCTTCTGACTACCCGTAACGACTGTCAAAGATCCAAAAAGTTAATGATATAATATATAAATGAAATAAAGGAGATAATAATAAATAGTCGCAGAAATTGGTTTCCACAAGCTTTTGTTTTATTTTATTTTCCACAATACATTTTTTTTTCAAAAGCATTCTGATTTGGTCTCGAATTCATCAGCGTTAACGGGCAAAAACGTTCTCATATCCTTCCAAAAAAACAAAAATATGAAACTGTCTGGTGTAGAAATGAAATAAAACGGCTATAAAGTTGGTAATAATACTCATATTTCATTGTAACAGCCCCCGACGGGGGCAGATTGAGGCGGCCGGGTGGACCAATCCCTAAAACTCGAGACAGCGGAGTCACACCGTGGCCAGGCACTGAAATACACAAATGTTATTGAATTTCCCCCTTAGTTGCTTGCTTGCTGCCTTAGTTATTGTTGTAACAAGCCTAACGTTATAACAATGAGTTTGCTTCGATAGTGAACCTTACAGACATAATTAATATCGCTGATATGGCACAAAATATTCTGGAATTGCCATTAACACAAAATGAATGTGCGCAACTTTGACAATCAATCTACCTAGCCTTTTCCCAATTCTGTTGGGGTCAGTTTCCCGTCTAACCGGATGCAGCTGAATACCTGTATTTTACATGGAGCGACTACCTATTTGACCTCCACAACCCAGTTACTGGGTAACATGATACTCCTTGGTAACATTGGTTGTCAGACTTTTTAGGCTTCTGACTAGAGTGCGCGCAAAATAAGTCTGCGCGCGGCTGAAATCGGAACTAATCATTTGCCGCCATCTTGATGTTTATGTCAGGTGTTCATCAAGTATTCGTTTCCGAAGAAATAATCACCATCATTATGCCGAAAGTGATGAAAAGCCCTGGCAGGGATATTATCTTAAACGTTAAACATGCTTGTGAAGAAAAACAAGATAAAAACGGGCCTACGGTACCGTTTTCCAAAGTTAGAAGTCTCGTTGCTTATTTGACAGGTAATATTTAAGGCTGCCATATTAATAAAATTCCCCTATAAATTCTTACTAGTGGTGCCTAACGGTATTGGTTTTTGTCTCAATGTATGTCTACATGTAGAAAAAATAGAAGAAATATTTCAAGTTAGGCTATTAGGTAGACTCTTCTGGTGAAGACTCTAGCATGGATTCTGATGATGTTCGAATGGAAGGCCTTAACCCCACTGTAGGATCATTGCTAAACCAAATTTAAAACTACTACTAAGTATTCAATAAAAGATTTGCAAGGCTCGCATGTAATTTTTTTTTTTATATTAAGTAGGTATGTATGTAACTAACTAATAAAAACCTAATGGAAATAACCTAGTAGGTGCATTAATTTACCTAGCCAGTAAACTAGAATTACTTTAAGTTTGATTATTGAAAAGTCATTTTTATTTAAATGAAGGAAAAAATATTAGTTAGGCTAGAGCACGCACCAGTCTGAGAGCAGTGGTGGCCAAGTGGTAACGGCCGCGACTTACGAGTTGTAGGTCGTAGGTTCGAACCCAGACAGGCGCATTACTTTGTGTAAATTATTTCAAAACGGTGAAGGAAAACATCGTGAGGAAACCGGCCTGTCCTAGAACCAAAAATTCGAAGACATGTGACATCTGTCAATCCGCACAGGGCCCGCGTGGTGGATTACGGCCCACTCCCTCTCACCGAGAGGAGGCCTGTGTCCCAACAGTGGGAAAATTTATAGGCTGATTATGGTACGCGCGCAGACTTATCTTGCGCGCACTTCTACCCGTAACACAGAATAACTAATAGTACTTAGCCCGTAACTCCTGTCAAAAATCTACGAATGACACCGGGACAGCAGACGGGACCATACAATACATTCAGTACAGTACAGTAATGAATGGCCACCCATCCACGAACCGACCGTGGCAAGCGTAGCTTAAACCTTTGATCGACTCGTGTGGCTGTTATTATTTAGTCACGAGCCTCGTATTATGCGCTACTTTAAAGCGTTCCGAAATTTATTCAATTTTAATTACATTGTTGTTATGATCGGTAATTGTAATTTTGGTCTACCAATAGGTAGGTACATACCTAACAATTACGTAAATCATAAATACCATGTCACAATTTAACTATAATAAAATTTCTACTGACTACAATATTGTTTCCATAAACTATTGTTTATGTTGGGATTGAATAATACATATAGGTACGGTAATAATAATTTCAATTTTCGCACTACACAGAATCAATTTGGTCAAACTACGTGTTTTTATTCCATTATGATAAACCAAAGTTCATTAAAATTCATTGTCCGAACACGCACGGTAACGGCCGATCACCAACGTACAGAACAGTATACTCGTAGAAGCTGCATTATAGTAAATATTATTTGTTTATTATTTTATTATTTATATAGTAAATCGTGCGTACACGCGCGACTAGTCCGAATCATTTTATTTTGATATGGAACTAGATTCAAAACTGTGTACAATAACGAAAACCAATTTGAACTAAATCGAATCGATACACACGATTGATGCATGGGATAGAGAGAACGTAAGTACTTTAAAATCTGTGTGCAGAAATCGTCCTGTGTGTAGGTAGGTGTTCTTTTATTGTGTGACCGTTCACCACTTTCTTATAGGAAACAAAAGTGTAAGTTTTAGGGCCTTAGCTACCGGTATACTGTTAATATTAGCATTTTGGTGATGCGAACCCATAAGATTTCTCCTACAAAAAATCGCTCAGGCCAGATTTCAAAACTTTAAATGCTGTACGTCATAACTCGACAAAGTCTCTTTCTGTAGAATGGTCAAAAAAAAACAGAACCTAGTCAAGGTAGGGTGCTATAATTTTTAGGCTCGCTTCGCTCGCTCTTGCATTCTACATTATTTTTATTTTTGAGCTCTTCTTCATAAGCCGACAAAGTAAGTACCGTGACTTTTGTCAAGAGATTTTTACATTTTCTTGGTCCGTTTCTCTACAACAAAATAAACGAAGAGTGTCAAATCTACGGTTTACCATACTACAAATGCAAAAAGACTATACAATCGTACCTCCAAGATAAGTGTTATGACGAAACTGAAAAGATCTTAACATAAGGTGATGAACATCGACAGGCGCACACATACACCCCCCCCCCCCACACACACACACACACACACACGCACACACCACACACACACACACCCACCCTCACGCACACACCAAACACACACACCCACCCTCACGCACACACCACACACACACCCACCCTCACAACACATAAATATTTATCTCTAATTATTTTATTGTAACCATAACAAACTTTTGTCTAACTCAATTCTTCGAAATTGTAACAGTAACATCAGAAGCACTATGTAACTTTTACGTCACTGTACCTTAGGGGACCGGACTGCTTCTCCTTAACACAGGTTTCCATAACCTAGCTAGGAGAGCAGTGCTCACCCACACGCTTGTAGAAATAGTACTTTTTTTTGTAAACCTGTATTTTTAACGTGTTCTACAATCCTTTGTTTTGAGTAAATAAATAAATTAAAAAAATAAAGTAATTCCTAGTTCTATTGCAATTGTCACAATAAAATCTAACCTATCCGAGAGTGCTAAATTTTCTAACTCGCTTCGCTCGGTCTTGCATTCTGCATTCTCATAGTTGCTTAGGCTTTCCTGCATAAGTCGACAATGTATCTCCTATTTCTGTTTCAAAATATCAAACAAAACCCAACCTAACCGAGCCCGGTTGAAAAAAAAATTTTGAGCTCGCTTCGCTCGCTCTTCTCATCTTGTATAATCTACGGTTCTACAATTTATCAAAAAATACTGCGTCCATTTTAGCAGCATTATTAAGTACGTCCCTCCCCATGTAAAAGCTGCGACCCTGAATAGCATAAATAATTTGACGCTGGAGATGTACATAAACATTAACATAACATCACGCCTTTAATCCCCGAAGGTGTACTGTGTAGGGAGAGGTGTACCTAATATAGTATTTACCCCCACAATTCATCAGTTATGGTTAAGTCTCATGTCAAAGGGGCCGAGCCTACTGCCGCCAACCTGGCTCACATCCAGACTCCAGGCTGCTTCCCAATTACAGTTTACCCGACCTGGGAATCGCACCCAGGACCTCATACTCAGCGAAAATGTACCTCCTTATAAACATACCTCATGACACCCCCCCCAATCTTGAGCATGAGGTCCTGGGGCTGCGACCGCGCCTGCATTGATATATATGTATTATGTCCATATCTCGTATCTTTAAAGTCTATTCAAACTTATGTTTCAAATTAATATTATTTCAAGTTTAACAAATATCAATTTTATTTTAACGGTCATTAAGTTGATTTCAGAGTGACTAGCACTATTGAAAAAGTTATAAAAGTTGTAGCGTAAACTGGATTTTATTGTGTAGGATTTTAAATTATTTTTCCATAAACTTATATTTGTTTACATTTATGGCAAATAAATCGCGAATGCATATTACATTATTTTGCCAAGGATGATGATGGCAGTTTTCCTATAACTAACAAGGCGCCTTTACAAAGTGGTTATTCGCGGGTTCGTTTTTAAGTGTGTTTTACAAGTTTAAAATGTAGTTGTGTGCATATATACCTACAAAATTGTACAAAGTAGGTAACATGAAATCAGTAACATTCCCCGCTTAACATCGACATAATTAATCGAATAATTGTAATTACGCTCGCATTTCACACAGTGAATGTGTGGAATGTGATAAAGATGTAATTATTCGCAAAAACGTACCAATCGGTACTTTGGTACTGACAGAATTTTCATTAGGTACATGTCTAGATCGGAAAATATCTCATTACATTATTTAATATCTTTAAATCGAAATGGCAAAACGTTGTCATGGCAATCCATAAGTACCTACCTACCTTCGCACCTGAGTGCCAATCAGGGTAAATTATATCACCCTAATTCGTTTCTTGAAATTGACTGTGTACCTAATTGGTACCTACATTATTATTTGGTAGAATTGTATTCTTCATAATCAGCCTATTGTTCCCACTGCTGGGACACTGGCCTCCTCTCTTCGAGAGGAATTGGCGCAGACTCCCTTGTTCACAAATTATACTAGTTTAGTTTGTCAATCTGCATCAATATGGAGTTTTTTTAACAAATATACTGACAATATCTAGGTTCCATTTTGATACTGAGGCTTTTCTATCGACTGAGCTGAATTCATAATTTGAAACGTTATATTTGAATTCTCCTCATATGTGAGTATTAAAGCTTCTGTATCCGTTTCAAACATACGTTCTATAAAAAATGGTCGCAGCTGTGACCCAATGTAGAAAATATTTAATCTGTGTGCTATACGAGTATAATGTGTTAAAAAATTAACCCGACAAACTTTAAGAGGTGCTTTCGACCATTGAACAGAACAACTTTCACTATGGGACCAACTCTGAAACTTACTAGTACTTGTTTTATCTTTATTATCTTCCTTTTGTAGTAGATGAACATACCATGCCCTTACTTATACTTATATAATTAAAATATTGTTACCAAACATTATAGTAACTAAGGAGTTTCTTTACAGAGTGTCTTGCCCATTCTTTTCCTTATAAAACTATTTTGTTTTCGTGAAAAAATGCTCATGCATTTCTTTTCGAAAGGCCTGCGCTAACTGCGTGATGGTGTTCGAAAAACTATAATTATAATTTTGAACTTGGAAAATGGCCAATGTTTGAAGTTCTATAAGTACCTCGGATTCAACTGGGCCTACAGAGCTACGGTTGCGGTTGCGATTACAGATTTTATATACTTTAAGAATGTAGGGTGTGACGTATACATACGATGCATATTTTAGAAGTTATAAGCCAAAAACAGAAAGAATTTGAAAATTTCGAGGGTTTTTTAAGCACTACATAATTAGCACAGGCCTTTCGAAGCTGTAACCTTGGCTTTACACTGCTGGTATGGTATCCCAACAACATCCCAAAACACAGTGTAGCGCAATTTTTTACGATCTACGTTGTTTTAAATGACTGGCCTATAAGAATTAAACCTGAACAGGGTTTATTTACACTCTCGTGTGATACTTTTTGAACAGACCGTAGATAAAGAAACTTCGACCGCGCTAAGACAAATAGTCATACATTTAATTCCCAAAGGTATACTTACGTCACTCAGCACAGGTGTAACATAAATCAGTAGAATTGTAATATTCTTTTGTTAGAGATTTAGCTTATAAATCTTCGGGACGCGGCAGAAAACTAGCGCTGTCCGAACAAACTTATCTACGAGTGTTTTATGTTACGATTTCTTTGTAGGTGTCTAAAAGGGTGGCGGGTAACGATTAGTTTTTATTTTTATTGCCGTGCTAGGTAAGAGAGGTACGTGCTAGGTATTGCACATGATATGGAGTAAATGGGCGGATATGTCATAATCAGTCTTTACAACATTATTTTTAGTATATGCGAAACCCGAAACACGTGTCTACTATTTTTATGTAAAGAATCTACGTACAAAATTTCAAAACTGTATCATGAAAAATCACAAAGTTATAAGCTTGTTAAGTTACCTGTTTGTCCGTACAAAAACGTGCTCACCCGCGCCGCTCGCCCCGCGCCGTCTTGCGCTCATTGATAATAGCACCTAGGTACCTAACCGTTCGGTTCGGAGAATGGATAACCTACTTAGTGTCGCTCGGTGTCCAACTTTTAACCTTTTTTAAATATTTTTGGAACAAAATATAACATGGGGTAAAAATTATTGGAATCGATTCAGTTACTTATTCTGAACAAACTATGTTCAGGTTTCGCATATACTAAAAATAACGTTGTATAATACTCCCACTGCTGGGAAACAGGCCTCCTCTCTTCAAGATGGATGAGGGCCATAATCTACTACGCTTGGGTTCGAACCCACACCTACAACTCGTAAGTCGGGCCCGTTGCCACTGGGCCACCGCTGCTCAAAATGGGCGGATATACAGTTATGAAATTAAATGAAATGAAATTGTTTATTCTGAGAGTAGGATTTTGGAATCACTTTGACACGTCATTATTATTAAAATTGTAAAGGAAATTTTACATAACACTGGCTATGATGATGATTCGGAACAATTAATATAAATACCCTCACCTGACACCAAATTAAACGAAGCACAATGGAAAAAACACGCACACTTACACACACACACACCAGACGCACACACCACTCACACATCACACACACCAGACGCACACACACCACTCACACATCACACACACACACACACACCACTCACACATACACACACACATACACACACACACCACACAAATATCACACATACACACGTACCATACCATACCTGTAATCACCTCTCTAGTCTCCACTCTGGAATTCGTACTCCGAGCCCCAAGATACAGACTAACTGTCTAGTTTGGGACTCACTAGTTAATTTTATATTGTAACCTAGCTATTAATAGGTAATATTTTAAGCTGCTCATGTCGTCTTAACTTACTGTTAACCACCTTACTGTATTACCTGGACAAAAAATACTTTCTATTTCTATTAAAATATTTAAGCTGGATGGATTCGACATTCCTATGTGACTACCCCTGAGAAGAAATGGCGAAACAAACTCAAGGGTCAAAGTCTCTTTAAAGTCCAGACATAATCTTGGGCAGATCATGTGAAGACAATTTAGATTAGTGCCTGGAATTGTATTTTAAGGAAAGGACCACACAGATTTTTGTGGATCCGTCCAGCCAGTGCAAGCACTTGTCAGTAACGTGGCGCTCAACTCAGAACTTGAGGAGCTCAACGATTGTACAGTAAGGAAGGCGAAATTGTATGGGGTATGGTTTGTAAACCAATAGAGGTTTGACAAATAATTAATTGAACAAAATGGACGTTAGAATTTACTAATCACGGATACATTTAGGTATCTAGGACATCACATTGATATTCACATAACATAAGTATTAACCTTTTGACCGCCACAGTCATGTAAAACAAACCAAAATTTGCCCAGCACGCCACGGTGTAGAGATGTGTCCCTCACTCATGAGGTGCCTCGTTTGAGGTACTCGTGATCGCAATTTGAAAGAGTTATTCGAAGTTCAATATTGAACCACCTCATTCGCTCACGCGTCCTCACTTAAAAATTGACATTGACATTATTGACGTTGTACTCGCGAGTGCTCGTAGAGTGAGTATTTTCTGTGCGAGGCAAGAGTGAGTCACATTAGGAGTGAGTATTGAGGAATTGTGTGAACGAGTGAGCTTTGTGAGGCGGTCAAAAATTATGAGCGATCACAAATGTTTGTGAAAATATTTCTCTCCCAAATAAATCCGCTCAAGATTCGTTGTGCGACGGTGAAAGGTACACAGAAGGTACCAAATAACTGCAATAAATTTAGGCAAATCTGAGAGCTACACCCGCGGTTCTGACATCAGGATGGCGGTGTACCTAATTTTTTAAATATCATTGTACGGGTGTAGGTACACAGATTTTCGAGAGAGGTACGTAAAGGTACACAGAAGGTACCAAATAACTGCAATAAATTTAGGCAAATCTGAAAGGTACACCCGCGATTCTGACATCAGGATGGCGGGTGTACCTAATTTTTTAAATATCATTGTACGGGTGTAGGTACACAGATTTTCAAGAGAGGTACGTAAAGGTACACAGAAGGTACCAAATAACTGCAATCAAATCAAATCTGAAAGGTACACCCGCGGTTCTGACATACACGATTATTAGCCAAATGATTATTAACCGGATTATTATGATTGCCCAACACTAAGTGGGATACTTGATTTAATATAGATTAATTCGGTTCGATAAAGCACTCGAACTACTTTAGTTTGGCAAAGCACTTCAACAATTTATAGTTCAGAGTTCATAAACGAAACTAAATGGGTCGGGTTTATATAAAACGAGTCGGTAAGTAGGTACCTACCCTAATTGGCTAGCATTGAATTCCCTAATGAATAAGCTATCTAACAAACCAAGTTTTAATATCTAAGTAGTTATGAGCAACAGGGTGCAAAATTCACTCATCCTCCATAGAAAAGGGTGTTGTGTCTGGTGAGTTGCTGCCCGACGATTGTCTAAAGGTCATACGTCTTAAACCGAAAAGGGATCGGCACCGTATCAACTCGAGCCGTTCAGTATTCTTTCTATGAAACTCCCTACTGCAACGCACACTAAACGGAAACGTAACGTAATCGCCTCGCTTCGGCAAGCTCACGAACTGCGGTGCGGTGCGTTACGGCTCGTGATGGCCCCGCTTACGGCTCGTCGTCCCCACGTTTACGTCTCTCCGTACCCGAGCTTACGTCTCTTCGTCCACCCCTCCGGCATCCCTGCTGCACCATCAACCAGCGGTGGGCGAGCCGTAAGCGCGGCGTCTCGCCTAGCCGCAGCCGAGTTGATGTATCGGAACTCCTGGTCCGCTTTGGTTACGTGCTTACGTTAGGTTGACGCCTGTTTGACGCCGAGGCGAAAGGCGATACGGTGCCGATCGCTTTCCGATTTGATACGTGTGCTATGACCTTATACAGTGTGTTAGGTTAAACGAGGGACATACTTTAAGGGAGTGTAGTAGGTACCCATGAATATGAACAACTTTTACTAAGAGACCCTACACTGAAATCGAGAAAATAAAACCAGCCGCTCTATACATTTCTGTTCGCATAACTGGACAAAATGTAGGGAACAGCTGTTTTTTTTTTGTCATATATTTGAGTCCTCCCCATATTAAAAGTTGTTCATTTTCATGAGTACCACACTCCCTTAAAGTATGTCCCTCGTTTAACCTAACACACTGTATAAGTCAATGATATTCTAATAAACAGATATGTTATACACTTACAAAACAACAGAAAAAAGTGTTCCGCGCCGAGAGGCAGCACATATACACACTTTT
The DNA here is from genome assembly GCA_916614155.1 of Mesoligia furuncula. Classification (NCBI taxonomy): domain Eukaryota; kingdom Metazoa; phylum Arthropoda; class Insecta; order Lepidoptera; family Noctuidae; genus Mesoligia; species Mesoligia furuncula. Next base: position 11,088,594 of record OU744804.1, on the reverse strand, counting down.
CATTCATTTTACATTTCACTACAAGTAAAAAGGATAGCTTGATAAAACCAATAAGAAAAAAAGTGACAGCTAGATGTTGTCAATTGCGCGTGAATGTAGACAAACATTATTCGGGCTACCAATCACCGCACCTTGGCATCATAGACTAACAAATTAACTAGGCAGAAAGTACAAATCGCGTGTACAGAATTTGTAGTCGGGATTTGTGCCTATGCAACGAATAAACACTATTAAAAGGTAGGTAGGTGAAAAATAAAACACGTTTTAAAAAGAAAGAAATACAATTGTAAAAATAATCATACACCTTCGAAAAGATTTAATTTTAATCTTAAATTCTCAATGGTATTGTTACGAGCTTCGGGTTCGTGACAATAAAAACTGCCGATTTAATAACCAAAAAAATGACACTTTAATAATCAACACTAATTACAACTCAAACACACTAATTACAAAACACTACTGATCGCTTTAAGTCGCACTTGAATATCGCTTCGATGCTTTCACTTCGATCGCTTTATCCAAACTATCGGTCGTGGCGCGTCTCGGCCTTATATAGCGCCAAAGAGAGTTCTAGAACCTTCCATTGTAGAAACATCTAGAATGTTCGAGTACATACAGGCCCCGATCGACCAGATGTCGATAGTTCGGGAATGTTTTAGAAAGTTCTCGCATCGAAATTTCTAGAAGGGTCTTGTCTACTAGTTCCGCTACTCGATACTAGATGGCGCTAGTGCTAACTACTGTCGCCATGTACTAGGCATTAATTGTAGCGCGCAACACTGCCCCCTCCTAAGACATGCTCGTCCCGAGCATTATCGGCCCCATAATAACGCGCCAGTCGATCCACGTGGACGATCTTAGGAGTACCTCTTGCACCTTTCTGTATCCGGTAGGTTACGTCATTGATCTTTGTCACAATCCGGTACGGTCCATCCCATTTAGCTTGAAGCTTAGGAGATTTCCCTTTGCTGCGGACTGGATTGTGCAACCACACTAGTGAACCTTCGTCGAACCCTTTATTGTTCATTTTACGGTCATAACGGGTTTTCATCTTTTCAGACATTTGCTGGCCCGATTGTCTGACGTGCTCACAAATGTCATTCATTTTGTTCCGCAAGTCGCTCGCATAATCGGTTATACTGCGTGGGGCATCGGGTGGTATTCCGGTGATCAGATCTGCAGGCAGCCGTAATTCTCTTCCAAAGTTTGCGAAAGCTGGTGTCACCGATGTACTTTCGTGAACAGCGCTTCGATATGACAACAAAAACGGTTGAATGTGCTTGTCCCAATCTCGTTGCCGATTTTCTACAACTTTGGCTAGGTATCTCTCCAGTGTCTGATTAAATCGTTCCACCATTCTATCCGATTGTGGGTGGTAAGAAGTTGTTCTCGTTTTATGAGTACCCATTACTCGGCAAGTTTCTTGAAATATTTGGGACTCGAAATTCCTTCCCTGATCGCTGTGAATCTCCAAGGGTACTCCGAAACGGCAGAAGACTTCATGAACCAGTTTATCAGCAACTGTTGAAGCTTCTTGGTTTGGAATGGCGAAGACTTCCGGCCACTTAGTGAAGTAATCCATCACAACCATGAAATACTTGTTACCATTTTCACTTTCCGGAAACGGCCCCGCGACGTCAAGGGCTATCCTCTCCCATGGTGCACCAACATTGTACAATTTCAATGCACCTCTACTACGAGTCTGAGGTCCCTTTACAGCTGCACAACTTGTACATTTGCGACACCAGTCCTCGACATCGTCCCGACAGTGGACCCAGTAAAACCGTTCTCGTATCTTCAGTAGAGTCCGTTTTACTCCCAGATGGCCTCCTGAACAACCATTATGGTACAGCTGTAGAACATCCGGTACTTGAGCTTTAGGGACAACCATTTGCAAATGACAGCTGTCTCCTCGAGCGTTTTCCCATTTACGGCACAGGACTCCATCCTGAATCACCAAGCTGTCCCATTGGGCCCAATAGCTTTTTGTGGTCGAACTCATTGCTGAGACGTCGCTCCACCTGGGCTTAGGAGCTCTGGCCTTCATCCACTCCAGAATCGGCTTGATGTCCGAATCTTCCTGCTGTGCACGTTGTAGGCTTTCCTTCCACTCGTTGCTGAGGTCTGTCTTGAGCATCCTCACAGGTTCTTAACTTTCTTGCCTAGTACAATGCTTGCAGTCTTCAGGACAAGGTCTTCTTGACAATGCGTCTGCATTGCCATGAGATTTCCCGCTGCGATGTTCGACCTCGAAGTCGTATTCCTGCAGTAGTTCAATCCATCGCGCAACTTGCCCTTCTGGATTTTTGAACTGCAATAGCCATTTCAGTGCAGCATGGTCAGTTCGTAGGTGGAATTTCCGCCCCAGAAGATATTTGCTAAAGTGCTGCAATGACTTTACCACGGCAAGCAGTTCCCGTCTCGTAACACAATAGTTCCTTTCAGGTTTCGACAATGACTTGCTGAAGTATGCTACCACAACCTCTTGATCGCCGTTCCGCTGAGACATCACACCGCCAAGTCCTATGTCACTTGCGTCTGTGTCAACTATAAATTCCTTGCCCGCATCAGGGTACCCCAAAATGGGGTGCATGTTGAAAGCCTCCTCGCGGCGCACCCTGGGCAACGTCAGCACCAATTGCCCACTGGTTCTGGTGGACTCTTGAGGCTGGCGGCTAATTTTCAACACACGGGGAAAGGTCATGGTTCCAATCACCGATCATCCTGGATGGTCGGTGAAGGGAACCGGGCTATAGATGGTCATGCGTCTACTCCCCCTCTGCTTACAGAGGGAGGTGAGTGGGCGCAGACCGTCACGGGGCGGTACCCACGAGAGTGTGGGCGTTGGAGGGTGTCCCATGCCCGCGCTGCGTCTGTCCGGCATCGGCGGCGGCGTGGGGACGCCGGGGCGGCGGTTGGTTCTGCCCAACCGTCGGCCACCCCGTAATCCTGAACTCAGGACCGGGGGTCCGGGCCACTGAGGCCCGGGCCGCGAGGAAGAAATCCTCTATAAAAAATTACCCCAATCCTAAGGTCTAGCGTGCCGAGGGGATGAATGGCCGGAGGGGATCCGGTCGTTAGCGCGAACAGGGACCTCACCCTTAAAAAGGAACAGAAAAAAAAAATGGATAAGACAAACGGAAAAAATCTACCCCAGGGCGGTACCGGCTGTTCAGCAGTCGGAGAATCCGCCACGTTCCCTTTGGGAACGTCAAGCCCCCATTCTTATTCTGGGGGGGGCAACGAATGTCTTCCACTTGCCATTGGCAACAAGAGCCGAGGAGGCTCCTGTCCCCGAGGGGACCAAAAGGAGGGGAGGAGTGATGCGGGGTCGGAGTCCGACGTAGCATCAGGAGGCGCGAGCACAGGAGGCTCAGTGAGCCCGTGCCGTGCTGAGGAGGTAGCCGCTGCGAAAAAGAGCAAGCGGCCAAGGTCAGAGGACAGCCAGGGGTCGTCCTCCGACGGGGAGCTGGCTTCGGCTCGGAAGACCCCACCAGTAGGCGGGGTGGGGTCCGAGAGCGAGGCAAGGGCAGGGGACTTACTGCCCGTGAGGCGGCGGAGAGAGAAGAGAAGTCCGCAAAGGAAGAGGCGACCGGTCGCGCGGTCGCTTCGGGGCCCTCTAGCGACGAGGCGGGGGAGGCTAGTGGCCCTGAACCCGAACCCGAGGCAGACTGCAAGCGCAAGTTTGCGGCGGTCGTGGAGGCCGCGATCCGAGAAGCTCCAAGCTTCAAAGAACAAGGCCGTAGTCTCGGCGACGGCCTCCATCATGGCGGCAGCGGAGGCGGCCAACTACACCGGCCCCTCGGCCGGCGAAGTGGCTGAACTGTGGGCGGAGGTCGCCCGCCTGACGGCTGCCATGGGGCATCTCCAAAAGGAGAATGGGAGGCTCCGGGCAGACCTGGCCGGCCTGCGGGTCACCGGGGGCGCGCAGGCGAAGACACCGAGCCAGCCCGTCCCGGTAGAGAACCAGGTCCTCAGCCTGGTTCGACAGGAGTTGGCGGCCTTCCAGGCGCGGTTCTCCGTCCTGGAGGGCATAGTCCTGCGCCCCCCTCTGGCGGGCGGGACAGCCCCGGGGCCGAAGGCGGCCTCATACGCGGCCGCTACTGCAGCTGCCGCCCCTAAACCCGGACCGTCCGGCCGGGCCCAGGCGCCGGCTAAGCCGGCGTCGGCCAAACCGGCGCCAGCCAAAACGGCGTTGGCCAAACCGGCGTCGGCCAAACCGGCGTCGGCCAAACCGGCGTCGGCCAAACCGGTGTCGGCTGGAGGAGCCTCGGCGCCGGCTGGCGGGGCCCCGGCGCAGGCCCGGAAGAGGGGCAGACCGGCACGGGAGGCGAAGGCACCAGAGCCAACGCCCCGCCCCCAAAACCCTCCCACTTCTCCCACGACCGACGCCGAATGGCAGGTGGTCGGGGAGAAGAAGAAGGCGGCCAAGGCGGCCAGAAAAAAGGCGCAGAGGCGGCGCCGCAAGGAGAGAGCCGTCGCGGCTAGGCTCCGCGCCCCGAAGACCGCGGCTGTGGTAATAACACTACAGCCGGACGCGGTCAAAAGGGGCGTCACGTACCGTGACGTGCTCTCGAAGGCAAGGGAGACGGTGGACCTCCGGGAGCTGGGGATCACCGGGGGCCTCCGGCACAGGGTGACCGCCACTGGCGCCCGCATGCTGGAGATCCCCGGTGCGACAAGTGGCCCCACCGCTGACGCCCTAGCTGAGAAGTTAAGGGCGTCCCTCGATGCGGACGAGGCTCGGGTCTCCAGGCCCGTCAAGTGCGCGGACATGCGCATCTTGGGCCTGGATGACTCCGTTACGGAGGAAGAGGTGGTGGCCGCCGTCGTCAGGACGGGCGGGTGTCTGGCCGAGCAGGTGAAGGCGGGCACCATACGTCCTGACTTCGCGGGGATGCGAACCGTAACGGTAAGCTGCCCCGTGACGGCGGCCAAAACGATTGTGGAGGGCCGAAGGCTTCTGGTGGGCTGGGTCTCAGCGCAGGTTAAACTGCTGGAACCCAAGCCTCTGAGGTGCTACCGATGCCTTGTGGGGCACCACGTTGGCATCCAGTGCACCTCGGAGGTGGACCGCAGCACACTGTGCTTCCGCTGCGGTCAGCCCGGACATAAGGCCGGCTCGTGTAACGCCGCGCCGCACTGCTTCGCATGTGCGGCTGCTGGCAAGCCGGCCGATCACCGGGCGGTGAGCAAGTCCTGCGCTCCACCCGCCGGAACCAGGAGGAAAGGCAGGCCCTCCGCCACCGTCGCCGCCACCACCGTCGCCGCCGCCGCTGCCGCCGCCACCACCGCCGCCGCCGCCGCCGCCGCCACCACCACCGCCGCCGCCGCCGCTGTCGCCGCCGCTGTCGCCGCCGCCATCGTCGAGGGGCCCTCACAAGGGGCCCGGGAGGGGGCTGAAATGAAGGAGTAATGGCTCCCCTACGCCTCCTCCAGGCGAACATCAACCATTGCGCCTGCGCTCAGGACCTGTTGCTCCAGAGCGTGGCGCAGTGGTCGATTAACATCGCCGTGGTCGCTGAGCCGTACTTTGTCCCGCCCAGGGATGACTGGGTGGAGGACCTGAGCGGCTCAGTGGCCATACTTTCGTCGGCCGCCGCCGGCACCCCGTCCCTCGAATGCGTCACTAAGGGACAGGGGTGCGTAGCAGCACGGTTCGGAGAGATAGTAGTAGTGGGGGTGTACTTCTCTCCGAACCGAACTCTCGCCGAGTTCCACAACTCTTTAACAGAATTGAGTGTCGTCGTCGCCGGAAACCATCCCTTCCCCGTAATAGTGCTCGGGGACTTCAATGCCAAAAATTTGACCTGGGGTTTCCGTTACACGGGTGTGCGGGGCAGGATGGTGGAGGACTGGGCTCTGGAAACAGGCCTGGTCGTCCTAAATCGGGGTTCTGTTCCCACGTGTGTGCGGATGCGGGGTGAGTCCGTGGTGGACATCTCGTTCGGCAGCCCCGCTCTGTCACAACGCGTCATTGACTGGCGCGTCATGGAGGGGGTGGAGACCTACTCCGATCACCGGTATATCCGGTTCGACGTCTCCGCCCAGACCTCTAGCGCGCTGGTCCAACAGGCCCCGAGTGGTCCGCGGTTGGCGCTAAAACAGCTGGACCGGGAGCTCCTCCTGGAAGCCTCGATCGTGCAGGCCTGGGTGTCATCACCGGACAGGCCTGCCAACATCGACGATGAGGCGGAGTGGTTCCGGGAGGCCATGTCCGAGATCTGTGACGTGGCAATGCCCCGAGTCCGGCCAGGACGCGCCCGACGTCAGGTGTACTGGTGGTCGCAGGAGTTGGAGACGCTACGCAAGGCGTGCGTCGATGCGCGACACCTGTACACCAGGCACCGCAGGCTCCGCATTCGCCCTCCGGATGCGGAAGCCACGGAGGCGGAGCTGTACGAGGGGTACAGAGCGGCGAAGACCGCCCTCTAAGAGGCTGTCCAGCGGGCCAAGGATGTGGCCCGCGAGGAGATGGTGGAGACTCTGAACAGAGATCCGTGGGGGCGCCCTTATAAAATGGTGGGGAATAAACTCCGCACCTGGGCCCCCCCGCTGACGCAGAGTCTCCGCCCCCAGCTGGTGAAGGAGGTGGTGAGCGCTCTGTTCCCTTCACGGGGGGAGCACACTCCCCCGCCCATGGCTCCGCCAATTGCGGTGCCCGAAGCGGACCACGCGGACGACGACGACATCCCTGCTGTGACCGGGGTAGAACTGAGAGCGGCGGTAGGAAGGCTGAAGGCCAATACCGCCCCAGGACCCGACGTCTTGCCAGGTAAGGCCTGGGTCCTGGCCTCGGGGGCTCTCGGGCCTCGACTGGAGGCGTTCTTAAGCGCATGTTTGGAGAGAGGCCAGTTTCCACGCCGTTGGAAGACGGGGAAGCTGGTCCTCATTCGGAAGCCAGGGCGCCCTGCGGACTCTCCGTCCGCATTCCGGCCCATCGTGCTGCTCGACGAGGTCGGCAAGCTCTTTGGGAGAGTGATTGCGGGCCGCCTCGTCGGGCACCTGGTGAGGACGGGGCCGGATCTTGCGGACAGCCAGTTTGGTTTCTGCAAGGGGCGCTCGACGGTGGAAGCCATCATGCGCGTGAGAGCCCTCACGACGGGGGACGCGGTGTCCCGGGGTGGGGTCGTCGTGGCGGTGTCACTCGACATCGCCAACGCGTTCAACACCCTCCCCTGGAGCACCATTGTGGAGGCACTCCGGTATCACCGGGTGCCGCCCTACCTCCGTCGAATAGTCGAGGCGTATCTGACGGAAAGAGCCGTCAGCTACCCCGGTCGCGATGGGGAGTGGAACCGGCGAGAGATGTCGTGCGGTGTCCCACAGGGATCGGTCCTGGGGCCGCCTCTGTGGAACATCGGGTACGACTGGGTGCTGCGCGCCGACCTCCCTGATGGCGTCAGCGTGGTTTGCTACGCTGACGACACGCTGGTCCTGGCGCAGGGGAGGTCGCATCAGGCGGCGGCCGACGCGATGACACGCGGGGTTGCGATAGTCGTGGAGAGGATCCGGCAGTTGGGTCTCGAGATGGCATTGCACAAGTCCGAGGCCATGTCGTTTCATGGGCCCCGGAACGCGCCGCCATCGGGATCCCAACTAACGGTAGGAGGGGTTCACATCGGCGTCGGGATGACGATGAAATACCTGGGTCTCGTCCTCGACAGCCGGTGGAACTTCGTGGAGCATTTCCGACGTTTGGCCCCCAAACTGGAACGGGCCGGGGCCGCCTTCAAGCGGCTCTTGCCCAACCTGGGGGGGCCAAACGCCTCCTGCCGGAGGCTTTACGCGGGGGTCGTGCGGTCCATGGCCATATACGGGGCCCCGGTGTGGGCGCGTTCACTGCGGCGGCGAGCCGCCCACTACCTGAACGCGCCCCAGAAGGTGGTAGCCATAAGGGCTATCCGGGGCTACCGCACGATCTCTGGCGAGGCGGCAAGCCTCCTTGCCGGACTGCCGCCATGGGATCTGGAGGCGATAGTCCTCGCGCGCCTGTATGAGTGGCGCGCGGAGGCACTACGCCGGGGGGAGGATCCGCTTCCGCGGCAAATCGCTGCGGAGCGGACGGATCTCCGGCGCGATCTCATGGCGGCATGGAAAGAGCGACTGTCGCAACCCAGCGCAGGGCACGCCGCTCCCCAAAGACCCCTCTTTGGGGAGTGGTTAGAGAGGCGCCACGGCGCCCTCACCTACCGCCTGACGCAGGTCCTCACCGGACACGGAAGTTTCGGGAGGTTCCTGCACATCATCAGGCGGGAGGAAACGCCCGGGTGTCACCATTGCCAGGATCGCCCAGAAGACACGGTGGAGCACACGGTGGAGGTCTGCCCCGCTTGGGCGGAGCACCGCCGTGTCCTCGTAGAGGCGATTGGCAGCGACGGCGACCTCTCGCGTCCGGCCCTGGTGCAAGCCATGGTCCGGGGCGAGAGGGAGTGGGAGGCAGTCACCTCCTGCTGCGAAGCAGTCATGCTAGCAATAAGAGTCTGACACTCCCTTCCGCTCCACCCAGAGCGGGAGGAGTCATTTGATGATTTCCCATCCTCAAAAATAAAAAAAATAAAAAAGGGTACCCCAAAATAGGTGTTTTGCACAAACGGTCCTTTAGCTCCTGGAATGCGATGTCGCAACTTTCGTCCCAGCAGAAATGTCGCTTCTCCTCGGTTAGCTTATGCAGGGGTTTGGCTATATCTGCAAAGTTCTTGACAAATCGCCGATAATAGGAGCACAAACCCAGAAATGCCCTGACCTGCGTCTTGTCTTTTGGAATTGGCCAATCCTTGACAGCGGCGATTTTCTCTGGATCCGTGCGGATACCTTCTTCAGACACTACATATCCCAAAAAGCTAACTTGTCGTTTGAATAGTGAACACTTCTTTGGACTTAACTTGAGGTTGGCACTCTGGATCTTCATGAGCACGCGGTCCAGGTTTTGAAGGTGTTCTTCAAACGTGCGGCCTACGATGATGATGTCATCCAAGTAGACCAGGCAGGCATCGCCAATTAGTCCGGTAAGTACAAGTTCCATCAACCTCTCAAATGTTGCCGGAGCATTGCACAATCCAAACGGCATAACTTTAAATTGCCACAGACCTTTTCCTGTCGAGAATGCAGTTTTCTCCTTGTCGTTAGGATCAATTTCAACTTGCCAGTAGCCACTTTTCAGGTCCAGCGTGCTAAACCACTTTACTCCAGTAAGCATGTCCAGCGTGTCATCAATTCTTGGCAAAGGATAGCTGTCCTTCTTTGTAACGTCGTTCAGACGACGATAGTCAACACAAAACCGCATGCTGCCGTCCTTGTTTCTTACCAGCACTACAGGTGAACACCATGGACTAGATGAAGGTTCAATAACACCATCCTTCACCATTCCCTCAATCATGGTTTCCACTTCTTTTTCACGTGCTACCGGCAATCTCCTTGGCCGCTGACGGATAGGCAATTCTTCTCCTGTATTTATTTTGTGTTGAACTATGCCAGTCTTCCCGATGTCAGCCTCGTTTGACGAGAAAACATCGGCGAACTTGAATAACATCTTCTTCGCCTTGACCATTTCATTTTGAGATAAAGCGCTGCGGCAGTCTTCTAAAAGTGTGGTCACTTTTGTTTGTGCATCCTTGCTGAAGGTCCCAGTCGATAGATGTTGGCATCGACGCAACCAATCCACTTCCTCGCAAGTACCAACAAGTGTGCCTTTTTCTATTATCTGTTCCTGATCACAAAGGTTCAGCACACGTACCCCTGAGATGTCAGTGGCTCTGACCAAAGTCCGTGCCACTTTCCATGGAAGGTCATTGTCTACCCTTTCCACGAGTACACAACGATGAGTTTGCCCAGGATTCCGAGGAAGAATAACCGGCATAATCGTTTCCGATCTCGGCGGAAGAACAATCTTCTTAAGGTTGTACACATTCCCAGGTAACGCCCCTTCCATGAAAAGTTCCTCTTGTCCACATTTCAAAACACCTTGCTTGACGTCAATCTCGCAACAATTCTTCCTCATAAAGTCAAGGCCCAGGATGCATTCGTCCATTATATCAGCCACGATGACATTATGCAGGTAGATTCTGTTGCCTAGCGTCAATTCAATTTTCTTCTCTCCATGGACAGGTATGCGCTGACCGGTGGCTGTTACCAAATTAATGCGTTCCCGTTTGTATGCGGAGTCCCCAAGGGACCGACTTGTAAGTTGGGAACTGACAACCGTGCGAGAAGCTCTAGTGTCTATGGTCAACTTACACGGTGTTCCGTTGACCTCGCCCTTGATGATTAGACTGTTCCCGTCATGGGTTTGTGTGATCGAAACCCTTGGGGCTCTTTGAACATCAGCCAGCACCTGCCCCGCAGTCCTGGCTATTACTCGTTTCCCTGCTGCTGGTGCTGGGCGGTGCTGTTAGCCGCACTGCCCTCTGGAGATCGGCCGTCTTCTCTTTTTGCAGTTCGCTTAGGGCAACTGGACCGAAGGTGGCCCCTTTCCCCACAGCCGTAGCACCTGGGGCTGTATCCTTTATTGCGGTCTCGAACTGTAGCCGCTGCAACCTCCCTGACGCGATGGGAACGATGATCCTGTCGCACAGCTTCCACCTCCAGTGCATGGGCCAAAGCGTCCTTAAGCGTCCCATGGTGACCGAGCCGCACAGAAGCTCTAACTTCAAGGTCGCGGATGCCATCGATGAATGCCTGCACCAGGTTCCCATCAATAAGCGCAGGTACGGACTGGTAAGCTTTGCGAACCAGCTTCTCCACTTCAAGGGCCCACTGCTGCAGGTTTTCGCTACTGCGTTGCACGCGATCCTTGAGCTGCGCACGAAACACGTGTTCCAGGTGAGCGTCGCCATACCGAGCCTCCAATGCCTCGAGGAGCTGCTCGTAAGTCACTTCCTTACCGAGAGCTTCCAGGACAGTTAAGGCCTGGTCGCGCAGGCCTAGGGTGAGAGCAGTCATGGCCTGACTTTTATTCCACCCGTTCGCCTTCATGACAGCCTCAAACTGGATTTTGTAGGCCGACCAGGAAGAAGTTCCGTCGAACGGTGGCACTTTGAATCCACGTGGCGAAGGTGTTGTAGGTACGGGAGCTGCGATTCCATCCCCAAGTTTAAGATTACCCAACTCCTGCTTCACATCAGCAATGACGTTATTAAACTTGCTGATCTGAGTTTCAGCTTCTGACAGGCGGTTGTCATGCTGGGCAACCTTCTCCTTCACCTCCTTCATGTCTTTTCCGAAGGTTGCGTGAAGGTCCTTCATGAGGCGCATCTGCTCTTCCTGGCGACGCACCTGCTCCTCCTTATCTTGTTTGAGCTGTTCTTCCAATCGATGGGCCTGTTCCTCTTGACGGCGGGACTGTTCCTCCTTATCGCGCTGGAGCTGTTCTTCCAACCGGCGAGCCTGCTCCTCCTGACGGCGAGCCTGTTCTTCCTGTCGACGGGCCTGTTCCTCTTTGTCCCGCTGGAGCTGTTCCTCCAACCGACGAGCCTGTTCCTCCTGTCGGCGAGCCTGTTCCTCCTGTCGGCGAGCCTGTTCCTCCTGTCGGCGAGCCTGTTCCTCCTGTCGGCGGGCCTGCTCCTGCAGCATCATCATCAGAGCAGCCAAATCTGGTGCTGCTGATGCTGGAGCTGCTGCGGACGGGCCGGCCTCCATGGTCGGTAGCTGGCCCTCCGACCCCTGCGGCGTAGCTCCGCCAAATCGCCTCTGGTCCGTCTCTTGCTGGCGTTGACTCCGGGTACGGATACCCTCCGTGTTGTCTTTGGGTAAAACCGGCATGATTTTTAATCCCCTCTTCTGACACCAATTGTTACGAGCTTCGGGTTCGTGACAATAAAAACTGCCGATTTAATAACCAAAAAAATTACACTTTAATAATCAACACTAATTACAACTCAAACACACTAATTACAAAACACAATTGCACTACTGATCGCTTTAAGTCGCCTTATAAAGTCCTTATAAAGCGCCAAAGAGAGTTCTAGAACCTTCCATTGTAGAAACATCTAGAATGTTCGAGTACATACAGGCCCCGATCGACCAGATGTCGATAGTTCGGGAATGTTTTAGAAAGTTCTCGCATCGAAATTTCTAGAAGGGTCTTGACTACTAGTTCCGCTACTCGATACTAGATGGCGCTAGTGGTAACTACTGTCGCCATGTACTAGGCATTAAGGGGAATGCTCCAACCAGCCCGCGAAATTCAAAATTTCTTGCGTTTTTTGCAATTTGCAGGCCAGTGCTAGGTTGTATGTTGATTAAAATATTATTCGCGGCTGTAAGACGTATGTAGTTACAGAATTATAATAATCAAAATCACCAATACAACCCTCCAACTTCATAAAGGTGTAAGAACAAAAAAAAAACAGAAAAAGTAATTCTAACAGCTTTATGAACTTAGAGCGTTTTATTGATGATTTTCATGATTATAATTCTGTACCTATATATGTCTTACAACCGCGAATAATATTTTAATCAACATACAACCTAGCACTGGCCTGCAAATTGCAAAAAACGTAAGAAAATTTGAATTTCGCGGGCTGGTTGGAGCATTCACCTTAATTGTGGCGCGCAACAGTATGTTTATTTTAACACTATCTGTGACATACTATGGTAACGATAAGCTATTAATATTTTCTTTTCCTACATATTATGACATGTTTAATTTATAAGTAATTAAATATTTTAAACAAAATTAAGTATAAAGAAAAGTTATTAAAAGGGAAACTAGAACTCTGCATGCTGTAAAGATGACTTTAGGTACTGCCTAATATTCGCATCTGTACTTTTATTCTATGTCCGGAGTGCTCGCATCCTTGTCGTTCTTACGACAAAAAATGTATTTTCCATCTCTTTCTTTTTCCTAACCTCAAAATATCTGAATATTAGGAAAATAATTGAAATATATTAATAAATCGAAGTATAATGTGTACTTTCGTGTTGTATGAGATTCCTTGTGTTTTATTAACTTTGGTATCATAATTGGTACACTTTCTAAATACACAAAATGGCATTTTGGATGGTAATTACGTAGCTGCGCGCACCGTCTCACTCGTAGACGTGCGTGACACAGACTAAAAGCAATACGTCCCAATTAGGACGTTTTCTAGTCTTCACGATTTGCGCGCTCATAACATATCTGTTTACTAAAATATCATTGGTATAAGTAGTATTAATATACCTACTAGTAGTATTAATAATATGCTATCTGCGTGAACTTTGCCGTGTATTCTTGTGTGGAAACCGCGAATCGGCAAACGCAAGGCAGGACCTCAAGCTAGGTGGAAAGACAATCTTAAAAGAAAGAAATAGTTATTTGTGCAACAAGAGAGCAAAGTCGTTTTTTGCTGCGAGTGCTGATTTTGAATCCTGAGTGTGGCGAGGGATTCAAAGGCACGAGATGCAAAAAACTTTGCTCTCGTGTAACACACATAACTTTTCACTTCAGCAGCGAGAACACTTTAGGAGATAAAATAATAAACAGGAATAGATTGAAATAACGATTTATTGTGAATCAAAATAATTAACATTGTAGGTAGAGGTACCAATTCAATTAAATAATACGAGTTTTGCGTATGTTTCAATATGCACGTTATGTTTTGTTTTTGAAGTAGCTTACAACATTGAGTAAATCCTCTACATTGTAGATGATCGCCTCGTCTGTGATAAATCTAAAAAATAAGATAGCAACACCGTCTCCGAAAAACTGCTTGCGCCCTTTGTAAGTCTCCATTCATTGAAGACATGGTATGCTTTCAGATATTTCTCGCGAGACTTCTCAGGTAGGAAACTTAATTCTGCATCAATAACTTGTTGTTGTAACTCTTCCAGTTTTATAATACTGTTCTCGTCGCTAGTATCACTCATATTTTACGATTATTTTAATATTTTTTAACTTATTCAACTCTTTACGCCAGCCACGAAATTTTATTCCCGCTCTTTTATTTACGTAAATTAAGGCGTGTTCGGAAATAGCACCCATGATATTTTATTATTCAAAATATATTACGTAACATTATTGAAACTAGAAATAAATATTTACAGGTTAACTATCAGTTTTATTTGCAGTAAATACTTATTTTCGTTTAAATACAACAATAAGTTAAAAATTCAATAAATTACATTAAAAGACATAATTATCTTTTTGCAAAATTTCTTTAGTTAGTACGAAATTCCGACGTGTTTGTCTTTGAGGTCGAATTCAAAATCGGAAATTCGAAAGGGCTGGTCTTTGTCTCTCTCTCTTTCTAATGGCGGGAAAGAGATAGAGGGTGAATGTTTCGAATTATATGATTAACCCAAGGCTGAATAAGATATTCGCGGCTTTCTGAAAACAAAAATTAAAAAGTTACTTTTCACTTCTCATGCTCTGAAAGTGCTTCTTTGTGCATGGTTTAGGCTGCACAAAATCGAATTTTGTGCACAAGGACATTAACGTATCTACTCATAAATGTATTATATTAAGGCAAAGAAAATGAGCCATACAGCCAAATGCAATAAGAAGTTCATAGATAGAATTTGTTATTATATAATATTTACTTTAATTTATTTGCCTTATGTGTTTTTAAGATATAATAGATATTAAAATTTTAATTCAAGTACGGTAGGTTAGTTGATTTAAGAAAATTATTATTACAAAATTAATTTAATAGTAGGCTGTATAGGTCTGCAGCCTAATATCAATGTCGTAAGATTTAAAAAAAAAATAAAGCGGCGGGAAACAGCTCTTGTTCTTTTTTCGTGCATTTATTAATTTCTTCAATTTGCTAAAATTGTTAAAAATGTCCAGTGAAGAAGAGGATTTAACAGTCTCTCCTAATACGCTTATGGAAATGAGTGCACAGAGAGTTGTGCAACAGATATTACCGCCAAAGTCTCGGGAAAAATATCTCAATGTTTACGATAATTTTGTAAATTGGAGAAAAGAAAAACTAGTAATTACGTTCTCGGAAAGTGTTCTTTTGAGTTATTTTGATGAATTATCCAAAAAACTTCAGCCGTCTACACTGTGGAGTATATATTCCATGCTGAAAGCAAGATTACAAATGAAGGACAATGTTAATATACAAAATTATTCGAAGCTTACATCTTTGTTGAAGAGGCTTTCAAGTGGGCACAAAAGCAAGAAAAGCAAGGTCGTTTCAGCTAATCAAGTGGAAACCTTCTTAAATACCGCTCCAGATGAAACATATTTGGCCACAAAAGTACGTAATACACATTCCTTTCATATTTTATTGCTCATATACCTATTGCTCTTTTGTTCTAAAGTGTATAAAAGTTATTAATTTTGTTTTAGGTGGCACTTATATTTGGTATATAAGCGGTGCGTGCCGAGGCATTGAACTTGCAAACATTACCGTAAATGACTTAAAGACGGACACGCTTTTGCAAGCAATAAACTTACCCGACACAAAAAACAAACGGGAGCGAACATTTGTTGTCAAAGGAGATTACGTAAAAATAGTTAAAAATTACCAAGCTCTACGTCCTCAAAACGTGTCGACTAATAAATTTTTCCTCAATTATCAAAATGGGAAGTGGACTAAGCAAGTTATAGGACGCAATAAATTTGCAGCCTTTTCCAAACAGATCGCAACTTTTCTAAAATTAGAAAATCCCGAAAATTACACGGGTCATTGCTTCCGCCGGACCTCAGCCACCCTTCTAGCAGATTCGGGAGCAAACTTAACAATGCTGAAAAGACATGGCGGGTGGAAATCTGATCAGGTTGCTGAGGGATACATTGAAGAATCCGTACAGAACAAAAGCAAGATTACCGACCGTATAACAGAAGCCATTAATTTAATCCCAAGCGAGCCCGTCCCTTCTACATCCAGAGATTCCTTGTTGTCGTCAGAGCCATCTTCTCATAATATGCCATCTTCTCACAATATGTCGTCTTCACAAATTCAGAAAAATATCGTTAATATGCCGGGAAAAACAATTTCCTTCAGTACCTATTCAAAACTGTTCTAATTTTACTTTGAATTTTAATTAAAGAAATGTTATGTTATACTACTGTTTTATTTCCTCGCAATCGAAGTGAAAAGCAGAGTTTATAACTCGTCCACAAAACCATTTTTATCCTCGACATTACTATCAGCCCTCGCCTTCGGCTCGGGCTGCTAAAAGTCTCGAATAAAAATGGTTTGTTTTGTGCACTTGCACTCAGTGAGCAAAATCGCATTTTGCTCACTGATT
Organism: Mesoligia furuncula; assembly: GCA_916614155.1. Taxonomy (NCBI): domain Eukaryota; kingdom Metazoa; phylum Arthropoda; class Insecta; order Lepidoptera; family Noctuidae; genus Mesoligia; species Mesoligia furuncula. Next base: position 11,072,412 of record OU744804.1, on the reverse strand, counting down.
TCAGGCAGCAAAACCTACATGTTTGAGCTACTGAAGTGAAAATACATTTATTTAACATAGACTGAAAACTACTGACTAAACTATCTTCGCAGGGTGGCTGGTGCTACCAGCAGAGGGCTATGTTCAGCAGTGGACTGCTTCATCATCATCATCATCATTTCAGCCGAAAGACGTCCACTGCTGAACATAGGCCTACAAAAGGGGGGGGTTTGTCATAATCGCCACGCTTGGCAGGCGGGTTGACGATCGCAGTATGGTATGGTGGTGGAATGCATAGAGAACGCTGCTGGCCATTCTCCGGTACGGCCCTTAGTCGCCTTTTACGACACCCACGGGAAGTATGGGGTGGTGCTATTCTTTAAGTCCGGCACCACATAGACAAGTCCGGCACCACACAGACAGTGGACTGCTTAGGCTGATGATGATGATGACAGCGGCGGCCCTAGGATTTTTTTTAGGTGGTGCAAAATCTTAACGTGGCGCCCTCTATGTACCATCTTCCTATGATATATGCATATGCAGTTGCTTGCTTGCTTGGATGAGTCATTGATGATAGTAACTTACTATAAAGCCGATCGTCGAGGCGCTGAAATCAACCGAAATCCACCATGGATGGTGGTCGCGGTTGATTTCAGCAACTCTCCCATGACGGCGCCCGGTGCCGTCGCACCGCTCGCACCGCCCTAGGGCCGCTACTGGATGATTATAATGATGTTGAAGGTGCCGCCACATATGTATAGTCGGACTTTTAATTCGCTGCAGTAAAATGACAGCTTATGTGTTATACTTAAATGAATTGGCGTCTTTTTGTTTTTTCGCGGCCAAATCTTGTTTTTCTAGAACAGAATAGTGTAACAAACGAAACTTATTTGACATGCATATCTCTAAACTCAGTCCGAAATGAGTTATTAAGAAGTGTCACTTTACTGCAGCTGTAGTTATTACTATTAATAAAGGTACCGACCCGTATTGTTTTGTTCCTATTTTCTCGAATAACCAAAACGTATAACAGAGCCGGCGAACCTTCGGCGCTGGTGACGGGTGCTATAGATAAATTACACAAGTGCCTCGTATGGCACGCGACTGAAAATTCCGTACACGACATTGTTTTTTAGTAGGTGTGAAATCATACATATCAGTTTTTTTTTTTCTTTTTCAGTCATTCAGATCTACAGTGTCATCATCTGTCTAGCTTTTTCCCAACTATATTGGGGTCGACTTCCAGTCAAACCGGATGTGACTGCCTATCTTTCTCCACAATCCAGTTACTGGGTAATACGATACCACTTGAACCATTCAGATCTACAGTGTATTATAATTTAAAAATTACTTTTTTTAAATTTTATTCATTTATTTGATTCTTAACTATGATAAAGATTCAAATAAATAAATGAAATATATATGTATCTATTTCATCATCTGCCTAGCCTTTTCCCAACTGTGTGGGGTCGGCTCCCAGTCTAACGGGATGCAGCTGAGACCAGTATTTTACATGGAGCGGCTGCCTATCTGACCTATCTGACCTCCACAACCCAGTTACTGGGTAATACGATACCCCATGGTAAGACTGGTTGTCAGACTTTCAGGCTTCTGACTACGCATAACGACTATCAAAGATCCACGAATGACAGCCGGGACCAACGACTTAACATGCTTTCCGAGGCACGGAGGGGTAATGGTATGTAAAGATGGTACCTACAGCAAGCGTAGCTTAATCTGATCGATCGACCTGAGCGGCTGTTATTATTTAGCCACGGGCCTATCTACTTAATTAAAAATATTAATACTATTAAGCTGATAATTTGCTTTCTGTCCTTATCCTAATTTATTTGGGTTTGACGTCCCACAATATTTTCTTACGTAATACCTATCTACTAACTAAATACCTATTAACGGTCATCTCACGATTAATTTGTGCCAAGCACTCTATTGTGAGTAGTTTTTGTTTTTACTTCGCGTTTCTTTTCACAGACATCAATGGCCGGTCGGCCATCGCTGGCCTATATGTAGGTATGCTCTTAAGCGAAGTAAGTATAACAAGTCCCCAAGACAAAGTTCGCGAGTGAGTCCGAGCCCACTTCAAAATTCGGAAGTTACAACTTCAAAGGGGGTTCTCCATTACTATTTAAGCGCGGACTTTCGCCAACAATAAACGGTACTGTGCCTCGGTAAAGAAAGTGTATACGTTGATCTTACAACTATGTAGGTACTTGCGGTTTTATAAGGACTAATGTAAGTAAGGATTACTTTGTTAGATGACACCAGTTGGTATTTCAATTAGACACTTGAGTTTATCCTAAGGAGTTAAGTTTGGGACCTGTGAAGAATAACCGTAGACGTGCGTAGCCGTAAAAAAGCGTAGCCGTAGTCGCACAGTGCCGTAGAAGCACGTAGCCGTAAAAGCGTGTAGCCGTAGACCCGCATAGCCGTAGACATGCGAAACCGTAGACAAGCGTAGAAGCGCGTAGCCATAGCCGCGCGTAGCCGTAGAAGCGCATAGCCATGGCCGCGCGAAGCCATAGAAGCGCGTAGCCATAGCCGCGCGTAGCCGTCGACGAAGGTCAGTTGCTACGAGATTCGGCTACGTAGCAGTCGCTTCGAAGCACTATTGCTTGCTTTACTGTAATTATGCGTTATGTTTTATAGTACACAGGTAGGGTATAATTATCATCTATCGGCTTTGATCGTGACCACAAAGATAATTTATATTTAAAATAATATCACTATTTATAAATCATCACACTAATACTATAAAGGCGAAAGTTTGTGAGTGTGTGTGTATGTGTGTGTGTTTAGATGTTTGTTACTTCTTCACGCTCAAACGGCTGGAATAATTTTGATAAAATTTTGTGTGGAGTTAGCTGATACCCTGGATTAACATATAGGCTACTTTTTATCCCGATATTCCCATGGGTTCGACATTTAAGCGGGTGAAACCGCGTGTCGCACACACAATATTTGCGACGACTTGCCCAAGAAGTTAACGTAGCAGACTAGCAGTAGCGTAGTAGCTCTTACTCGACGTAGGCAATACGTATCTACATTATTTATGAAACTGCAAATACTATTTGCAACGGCTCGATTACGTACCGGCTGCAATAGAAACGTTTACTTGATAACTTTATAGTCCCACTTCATACAAAAATAATACTTATTTCGTTTTTAGGTATGTACAGACTTTATGTAGGTAAGTAATAAGTACTTAGTTAATTACGAACCAGATCTTATTAATCGGTAATCGGTCATGCTATAATTATGTTTCTATATTTATAAAAAAAAAATCGACTTCCAAAAAAAACACTACTAAGTGAAAAATAACTTTCATTTCGGAAGTCGGTGTCTTTGGATCTGTATTTTAGTTTTTGCCTATAATATTTGAGGAGTTCCCTCAATTCCTCATGGATCCCATTATCAGATCTGGATTTTGAAAAAAAATTGGACCAATCTGGGAAGAAGAATTCTTTTTTATTCCTATTGAATAAAAAAGAATTTTCCAAATCGGCTTATAAATGACGGCGTAATGAGGTAACAAACGTACTTGAAAAAAAAAAACATACAACCGAATTGAGCACCTCCTCCTTTTTTTGAAGTCGGTTAAAAGTTTACAATCAGTCTTATACTTGAAGCTATGCCACACAAAACTGATTTCACGGTGTGTTTGACAAAATAAAGTTGAGTTGATTCTTAAATTATTTTGCTTGCTTATATTAATATGAACATTGGTAACAAATTATTAAAGTCAAATTAATTTTAGTAACCTGGCAAAGATCCTTAGGAGATCCAAGATAACCGACGTAGTCCGAAGAACTGCCAAACTTAAGTGGCAGTGGGCAGGTCACATTGCTTGCATAACAGTTGGCCGATGGGGCCGAAAGGTTCTGGAGCGGCGATCGTGTACCAGAAGACGAAGCGATGACTTGATGAAGGTCGCAGGAATCCGCTGGATCTGAGAAGCATAGAACCAGTCGAAGTGGCGATACTGGGGGAAGCCAATGTCCAGCAAGGGACGTATTTCGGGTAAAATGATGATGATGAACCTGGCATTAATGTAATGTAGGTATTTCTTAAGTACAAGCACAACAAACACTCATAAGTAGATACTCCGCAATGGCAAATAATGAGATAAAAAACACTGAATAAAATAAAGGAAATCCGAAGGCAACGTTTTACCACTTCCTTTTCAAATAAAGACCTCATTACTTGGTTGTAAGTTCAGGATAATTGCCCGTTAAGCTAAGAAACTTTTTACGGCATAGTTCAACGAAACAAAACCTTTGGCTTTGTTATTCTGTTATTGAAATAATCTGTTAATAAAGAAGAAAATGAAAATAAAGAACAATGCGAAGAGGGGCGTAGGTTCGAACCCAGACTGGTGCTTTACTTTGTTAAGGTACCAAAATAATCAGCCTATAATGTTCCCACTGCTGGGACACAGGCCTCCTCTCTGTGAGAGGGAGTGGGCCGTAATCCACGACGCGGGCCCAGTGCGGGTTGGTAGATGTCACATGTCTTCGAATTTTTGGTTCTAGGACATGCCGGATTTCTCACGATGTTTTCCTTCACCTTTTTGAGAGCAGTGGTGATGAAATAATTTACACAAAGTAAAGCACCTGTGTGGGTACGAACCTACGACCTACAACTCGTAAGTCACGGCCGTTACCACCGGGGGCAATTCAATTTTTTTTCAATTCAAACAATTCTTCTCAGTTCAATTCTTCTCCTTATCTTGATAGATTTCATTGATTTTCTTTGTGAAGGAGCTCGCCTAGGGAATTTAAATATTACCAATGGCAACATAAGTACGTACCTATTTTTGGCGGCAAGTATCGTTGCTTCATTCCAGTCTAAACTAAAAATTTATAGGGTGTTTGGAAGCTGGATACAAACAAAGCTGGATAAAAATAAGGGGGTGATATTTGACACCATTTAGAGCATTTTTAGCCATACATGTCATAAACGAAGTATGTTTTTTTTTATTTTTTTCCAGTTAAAGTTGGTAGGTATACTTATATGGTTTTTATTGTAATAATAAAGCTTTTAGAGGTATTTTCATGATTTTTTTCTATCGTATCAAATTAGTTGTATTAAGTTTTTAACACACTATTAGCATATATCCTGTAGAATATCATATATTTTTCTGATTTTGTTTACTGTAGTCGATCATATACTTTTATTGTTTCTAAAACTTGCGTTTTTGGTGTTTAGGTCCTGTAAGCCCCTTAAGGCGAAAGCGCCGGGGTAGCCCGCGAAATTCAATTTTTGTTTCGTTTTTTGCAATTTGCTGGTCAGTATTAAGTAGTACGCTGATTAAAATATGATTAAAATATATATTATGTATTAACGAATTATAATTAATTAAAGTCATCAACACAACTCTCTAAGTGTCTAAACACACTATGCCGAAGTTACGCGACCGAAGTTCGGCAAGATTACGCCCGCAATGCTATTTCAATGCTATTTAACGCAACGTAATTTCGGCATAATGTGTCGTCAGTAATTCAAATAGCATTGCGGGCGTAATCTTACCGAACTTCGGTCGCGTAACTTCGGCATAGTGTGTTTAGACACTAAGACCAATAAGACCAAGTATTCCTACTGAATGACTATTTCATGAAATCTTGACATTTTAGAATTACACTAACTTAACAAGTTGTATTACTGATTCTAATGATTATAATTCTATAAATACATATTTGTTACGGTCGCGAATCATATTTTAATCAAGCAAATTGCAAAAAACGTAAGAAGAATTTCGCGGTCTTTCTTAGCGCTTCACTCTTAAGGGAGTGATAGTTGACACCATTTACAGCATTTAGAGCCATACCTACGTTTTAGACGAAGTATGTTTTTTTGAAGTATGTTTTTTTATGTCTTAGACGAAGTATGTTGTTAGTAACTACAGACATTTAGTCAAAAATGACATACTTAAGTAGGTACATACAATCATTATAATTTGTTGTCAGATTATTCTACAAGCAACATACCTACTAAAGCACTAGTGTTTTAATTTATTAGTCCAAACAATAGATTTTTTTGTAAATTGATAATTGCTTCATTTTCCAATAAATCACCAGCGTTGTGTCATCGCGCTTCTCTTTCTTTTCTATGCAGTCCGACAAAGACCGCGCTTTAGGTCATGTAGTCGCTTTAAAGCTTTGCGCTCACTTTCCAAACACCCTGTATATTTTTCTATTTGTTTTACTGCCTCGTTGCTCTTGGTCGTAAGCGCTTCCACTGAGCATGAACTGTCCTGCATGAGTGCGATCGCCAGGTGGGGCAAATTGTTATTGGGTTTTTTCATCAGGATGTTCTCTGTAGCAGCCTGGAGTCTGGATTTGTGCCCGGTTGAAGGCAATTGGCTCGCCACCTACTATATGGGACTTTATAAACATAACTGGTAAAAAAGTAGTATAAGAGAGAGAGTTCTTGCTCTGTTTTGAGGCATTTTGTGGAGAGGATTGTCAGCTAGGTAGCTGATCTCTGGCTTGATCGTTCTTTGAGCAACTTGTCTCGGTGTTGATCGTGGGTTTTGTTTTGTACTACTAACATTTATAAGGTATTTTTTCACTAATAAGATGGAGTGTATTGTTGTCCGAAACTGAATAAATAAATTAAATTAAATTAAAATAAGCTGACTTCTAATTTTACGAACAATATAAACAGTGTGAGGTCAGCTACAATTGGAATTGTATAGCTTGATTTGTAGCCGTGTGTACCAGGTACTACTAGTCCTAACCCTTTGGGGATAACAGGCGTCATGTTATTTTGAAGGGCCCGTGGCTAAATAATAACAGCCGCACAGGCCGATCGATCAGGTTAAGCTACGGTCTGTGGATGGGTGACCATCTTTACATACCGTGACCCCTCCGTCCCTCGGAAAGCACGTTAAGCCGTTGGTCCCGGCTGACATTGGTGGATCTTTGACAGTCGTTACGGGTAGTCACAAGCCCGAAAGTCTGACAACCAGTCTTACCAAGGGGTATAGTATTACCCAGTAACTGGGTTGTGGAGATCAGATAGGCAGTCGCACCATGTAAAATACTGGTATTCAGCTGCATACGGTTAGACTGGAAGTCGACCCCAACATAGTTGTGAAAAGGACGGGCAGATGATGAGGCGTGATGTTGTTTTATTTACAGAATGTAGATGTGGGTACAAAGAAGAAGAAATTGGGAAAGAAGCAGAAGAGCATAATCTAAATATATAAAATTCAAAGTCCTGACTGATTGACTGACTGACTGATATATCAACGCACAGCCCAAACCGCTGGACCTAGAGACTTGAAACTTAGAAGGTGTGTTCTTTGTGAAGAGTAAGTATCCACTAAGAAAGGATTTTTGGGAATTCAACTCCTAAAGGGTTAAAATAGGGGATGGAAGTTTATATGAAACTCCGACAGTTTTGAAGTTAGGATCTTCTAATTTTGTATGTAGGCTAACAATTGAAAATTAATTTATACGTGTCTCAGCGTTTTTGATAATTCCACCCCCGAAGGGTTAAAAAGGGGGATGAAGTTGTGTATAGAAAGTCATTAATTTTCGACGTAAAAATCACTAAATTTATTATCTAGGCTTATGATTGGAAGCTAACACAACGGTGTTGTTAGAACTTCATCCATTAAGGGGGTGAAAAGGGGGATGAAATTTTGTCCTGACTGACTGACATATCAACGCACAGCCTAAAACGCTGGTCGGTACCGCTGGGTAGAGAAATTAATTTTGGAGGGTGTGCTTTGTGAAGAGGAGATATCCACTAAGAAGAGGTTTTTGGAAATTTGACCTATAAGGGGTGAAAAGAGGGGATTTTGTTTGTATGAAAAATCTTATTCCTTGAGTTAATAACCATGAAACTTGGCATGAATACTTATCTAAATAAATTATGAAGTTTGGGTTTTTTTTCTGAACTACCCCCTGAAGGGGGATTGGGAGGTGTCAAAGTTTGTATGGAAGAATTTTAACGCGTGGTCCGATTAACTCGAAACTCAGTATTTATACTTAAGACCGAAAATAAAGAATAAGGTGTATTTAAGTTAAAATTGTTACTAACCCTATGGACTCCGGTCTGAAATAAAAATATTCTATTCTATTCTATTCTATCATCGTTTTTCGAAAATCTACCCCTAACGGGGTGAAAAGTTAATTTTATAGAGGAAGACTTTACTGCGTGGCTTGATTAACTCTAAAATTGGTATAAACAATCTTTGAGTCGAGTAATGAACACATCCCAAACAATTTTACGAAATTCCACCCCTGTGGGGGTGAAAAACGGGGATACAGTTTATAAGAAAAATCTTATTCATTTGGTTAATAAACTTGGCAAGAATACTTGCCTAAGCAAGCAATAAAGTTTATCATTATACGTTTATCAAAACACCCCAACACCCCTTATGTTGGGGTGTTACAGTTTGTGTGGAAGAATTTTAACGCGAGGTCCGATTTACTCGAAACTCAGTATTAATACTTTTGACAGAAAATAATCAATAATAACAGCCGCACATATCGATCGATCAGGTTACGCAGGCTACGCTTGCCGCGGTTGGTCTGTCTGTGGATAGGTGTCCATCTTTACATACCGTGACCTCTCCTTGCCTCGGAAAGCACGCTAAGCAGTTGGTCCCGGCTGTCATTATGGATCTTTGACAGTCGCTAGGGGTGGTCAGAAGCCCGAAAGTTTGACAACCAGTCTTATCAAGGGGTATCGTATTTGGGTTGTGGAGGTCAGATAGGCAGTCGCTCCATGTAAAATCTCAGCTGCATCCCGTTGGACTGGAAGCCCAACATAGTTGGGAAAAGGCTAGGCAGATGAAAAATCAATAGTAAGTGTGTGGGGTTTTCGAAAATTATTGACCCCTGACGGGACAAAAAGTGGTAATTCGATTTATAAGGGGATTTTAATGAATGCCTTGATAAACTCAAAAAAAAAATGGTACAGATAAATTTGGACTTCAAACTTGGCACAAATAATTACAAAGTTCGATTTTTTTTGAAATTCTAAACCCAGGCGCCTAAAAGATTCCTTGGCAAGAGAGGAGATGTGATCTCTAAATGTCAGACCAGTGTCAAAGGCCAGGCGGAGAGTAATGGGTAGCTCACCGTCCGATCAGGACCAGGCCCGTGCCGGACGGCGCGTACGTGTTCCACGCGCGCCTCAAAGAGATGTCAGCATCGAGGAGGGGCCCTCTTAGGGCCGAAGCCTGTCGGGTTAGCGGGATTGTCCGAAAGGGTTACCGCTGGCCCGGAACATAAAGGGTTAAGGAAGGAACACGGGTGGGTTTTAGTCAGTAAGAGTCTGACACTCCCTTCCGCTCCACCCAGAGCGGGAGGAGTCATTTGATGATTTCCCATCCAAAAAAAAGGGGGATTTTAATGAGTGATAAACTCAAAAAAAATGGTACAAATAAATTTGGACTTGAAACTTGGCACAAATAATTATAAAGGTCGATTTTTTTTTGAATTCTAAACTAACCCAAAGGGGAGATTGGGGGTGTCAAATTTAGTATGGAAAAATTTTAATGCGCGGTCCAATTAACTCGAAACTCAGTACCTATCTAAGACCAAAATAAATAATAAAGTGGTTCAGGGTTTTTCGAAAATCTACCGCTAATGGGGTGAAGTAAATTTCACAGGGTAGAATTTTATTACGAGGCTTGATTAACTGGAAAATTGGTATAAATAATCTAGATTATGTTTCGAAATTCCACCCCTATGGAGATAGAAAGAGGGGATACAGTTTATATCAAAAATCTTATTCATTTGGTTAATAAGTTAGAAATTTGGCAATATTTGGGTCAGTAAATAATAAAGATTGTCACTTTTAGTTCAAAAAATTAAGGTTAAGCTACGCTTGCCGCGGTTGGTCTGTGGATGGGTGACCATCTTTACATACCGAGACCCCTCCGTGCCTCGGAAAGCACGTTAAGCCGTTGGTCCCGGCTGTCATTCGTGGATCTTTGACAGTCGTTACGGGTAGTCAGAAGCCCGAAAGTCCTGACAACCAGTCTTACCAAGGGGTATCATATTACCCAGTAGCTGGGTTGTGGAGGTCAGATAGGCAGTCGCTCCATGTAAAATACTGGTATTCAGCTGCATCCGGTTAGACTGGAAGCCGACCCCAACATAGTTGGGAAAAGGCTAGGCAGATGATGAGTTTAAAAAATCCCTCACAGAGGATTTGGGGGGTGACAAAGTTGATGGATTAGAAAAATATTTAACCCGCTGTCGGATTAACTCGAAACTCTATACTACTAAAAAAAAATACTTAAAAAAAGTGATTTAGGGTTTTTCAAAAATTGACTCCTACGAAGGTGGAAAATTCTATGGCTTGCTTCCATTAACTCGAAAATGGGTATGGGTCTTTGAGTCCAGTTATGAACACATCCCAAACGATTTTTCAAAATTACTCTTCTAGGGGGGTAAAAAGCTGGGATACAGTTTATTTGAAAAATCTGATCCCTTTGAACTTTAAACTAAAAAATTGGCCCTAATAAACAATAAACACAAAAAAATAAACAAATAATCATACATTTATTATGTATTTTAATAAACATACATTTTCGAAATTATAAGAGGAAAGTACGAATTTCACGCGGACGAAGTCGCGGGCAGAAGCTAGTCAGCCTATAATGTTCCCACTGCTGGGTCATAGGCCTCCTCACTGTGAGAGTTAGTGGGTTGTAATCCACGACGCGGGCCCAGTGCGTGTTGGAGATGTGACATGTCTTCGAATTTTTGGTTCTAGGACATGCTGGTTTCCTCATTATGTTTTCCTTCACCATTTTGAGAGCAGTGGTACCTTAAGTAATAGTTTAAGAACAGTGGTGGCCCAGTGGTATCGGCCGCGACTTACGAGTTGTAGGTCGTAGGTTCGAACCCAGACAGGCGCTTTACTTTGTGTAAATTATTTCATCACCACTGCTCTCAAAACGGTGAAGGAAAACATCGTGAGGAAACCGGCTGGCGGCTTATGACTATCCTACTATCCTACTTAATGTTATAAATGTGAATGTTTGTGAAGATGTTTGGATGTTTGTTACTCAATCACACGTAAACCGTTGAACAGATTTGGATGAAAATTGGCACATAGACAGACCATTTCCTGGATTAATACAAAGGATACTTTTTATCCCAATATTCCCACGGAATCGAAACTTACGCGGATGAAACAGCGAGGCGCTGCTAGTTTGTTTAAACAGGGTGGGTTATCGGTAAAACATTAGCAAACTCTTAAGAGGTCATTGTAGGTGGGTAAGGCCGCGGATTTTGCCACTTTGTAACATAGAACTTCTATGTTACAGTAACGTAGAAGCAACGCGAAAGTAACTCATAATATTTGTAAGGCTAATTGCATAATGTCGTATTTTTAACCGACTTCAAAAAAAAGGAGTAAGTTCTCCGATGTGTTAGAACCAAAAGCTTCCGTAATTTTTTACCTAATAAATTTTGAAAACTGTGAAAGGTTCAATGTTAACAGAAAAATATGCTAAGTGCGCGTGATCAGAAAAAGATGTTCGCAATTATCACAGCCATGACAATTTGACCACTTACCAAATTAAGGGAACATTATCAGGAAAACAAAAACAATGATTTATGTAAATGTAGTAACAAGATATTTATTGTGATACATATTTAGCAAAAACTCTTCTTGCAATAAAAGGCACTAAATAACATTCATTATAGATATTATGTTTTAAACCCAGAAAATAAGCTACACACAATGAGATCAATGGTGTTTAGTAAAATTACAAAAATGAGAACAATCTTATAAAGTAGGTACAGACGCCAGCACATCAAGCTACCTGAAACTGTCATTTCCCAATCAACCTTGAACTTAATGCTTTAGCAATAAAGTTGAAAATCTATTAAAGAAATTTGACAAATTGTAATAGCTTGATGTGCTGTACATAGGAACCTAAAATATCTATTAAGATAAATCTATTAGAAATTTGCATTTTTTTGGAATCACACATTCATTATCTTTTAATTATAACAATAACATATTATATTGTTTATTAAAAAGTCTTCTAAGAAAAAATAAAATAGTCACGTCTTTCTTAATTAGAAAGTAGGTAGGTAATTAAATTATTAAATCACAAGAATAATAAACAAATCTAGTAATTTGTGCAGATCCTTCTTGTAGCTGTTCTTCGTATTTCTTCATATTTTTGAGGATTTTCGGTTTATATCTTGTCTGTATTTTTTTTATTTTTCAGCCGCAGTCAACGGCATCTGTGACAAAATTTATATTGGTTAGACGTCAATCAGAAAAGTGAACTGAATCAAAAAAGTTAAGGTTAAGGGCACTATTTCAGTCAGACTACTCGTATCGCAACACATATTTTCGTATCTCTTTTGTTAACGCTAAATGACTTCGTTTGTTGGAAAGATAGAACACTGGCACCACTCGAGGTGCGGATGCCGAAGAAGGCGTACGTAGGTACGGGTGCGCGTAATTTTGTTTTTCTGTAGACATGCCATTAGAAACGCTGGCTCCTAAATTACAAATAAGGAGGCAAATGTGTTACTCAAACGTTAAGTGATTATGTATTTTAAGTGCCAGTAAGTGAAGTTCTATTAGCCATCTTGAACTTCAGAAAACGCTACTCTACTTGGTGAAAACCTCGAGCAAATATTAAGTAGGGAAGTTTTTTTTACAAGAGCTACCTTGCCGTGTAAAAGGTAAAATATTATAATCAACGATATGCACAAACCTTTACAACACTTCAACGTTACCGTAACATACAATCAACGTTACTAGTAACATAGAAGCTACATAGAAGTAACGTGTAAGCGCAATTTTCGAGGTTTTAAATAAGCATAATTTAAAAACCAAGCCGAATTTGAAACAAAGACACATAGTCAGGCACTTCTTAGTCACTCGCGCATAGTAATATGAAAGATGTGTGTAATAAAAACTGTTATTTACCTTTGAAATTGCCAAAATTCACAATAAAAATCCACTGCCGAAACACACGTGTAGGTACACTTTGACAACACTCCAGAGACGATAAAATGGCGTCTTTTTTCTTTTTAAACCGTTGCCTACACAGTCAGTATTGCCAGTAAAATAACTAAAAACTGTCACTATCTGTTTTCAATAACTAGAAGCCAAACTTTGGTAACATAGAAAATAGTAACGTACACGTGAAAGTATGGAGACAAAAGTTTGAATAGTGATAATTAAACGAAAATCGCATAATTAAAGGTATGAAAACCAAGATATAGCAGCTTATCTGGTGACATTACTGGTGACATCACATCTTAAGTTTTTTAAATATGTTTGTTTAAGTCATGTGTGGTGAGCGAGCTTGCTTCCTCCACTTGGTCACATAAACCTTCAAAGGTTTTTAGACAAGTGTATTTTTGTTTAATTTAGTTATTGTAACTTTAATGTATTGAAAAATAAAGTAAAAATAAAAAAAAAAAAAAAAAACTTTGGCAGATTTCAGATATTCACAAATAATTAGACTTTTCTTAGAAGAAAAAAAAGTTTTATAGCTTCAAATGTGTTGCCGAACCAAAAAGACACGGTGTTTTTGACGAAATTTGGGGGTCTGGACAGATTTAACTCGTTGTATTTTATAAACTGTATGACTTACATTCAGTTTAAGAATAGATTCTAAGAGTTTATGAATTCCGTAATCTATTATGATATTTTCATTACAATTTAGCAAGCATTTTATTTTTTTATGAGCAGTTAAAATTTGGGACATATTTTTTTTTCAAAAAGAGGCAAAATCCGCGGCCTTACCCAGGTACTCATCATTAAGAACAACTTTTACTATGGGACGAAACCTGAAATCGCAAAAGTTGTTCATAATGATGAGTACAATGACCTCTTAAGAGGTTGTTAATGTTTTACCAATAACCCTGTATAGGTACTGTACGTAGGTAGGTCTTCTAAACTCAATTTCTTGAAGCCCTTTCAACAAATACGATTCTACACGTGTTCGGTCGGTACTTCCTACTTACATTTATGAATTTCGTAATAAGTTATTGTACTAGTTTATAAACTTAGGTCAATAGCCTTCCGATAACTTATAACAAACAGGAATCTATTACATTGTTTACATAAAGTTTCCCTTCCGACTTTAAGGGTTTTTGAACGAAAGTAACCCTAGTGTAAACAGTTAACTGGAACTCGACACGACAGAGCCCTTATTCCGTAAAAGTAAGGGCAGAGTAAGGTAAGTAAGTATCCGCAATAGAAAAACCGTTTTGCAGTTCAAATCAGATTATAATTTCACAAACAGTTTAATCACACTAGCAAGCAAGCTAGTTTGCTCCACCAACAAATACAAAACGAAAATAAACGCGTCTTCAACCGCAATGTATGTACCTAATTTTAAAATTACTATTAAACCTAGGTATAATATTTTTCATGTCCTTTTCTCTTTTTACCCAAGTGCGCCAGAAGGAGGGTTAGGTATGTTTTTTAATAAATACCTAGTAAAATAAGTTTTTTTTCGTTTAATTCCGCATTTTTTTTGTCATAAAAAAATAAATAGTCACGTAACTCATGCCCATTAATTTTCACCAAGGAATAGGACTGAAGTGAGTACGTTAATGGGTAATACTGAACTCACCGTGAACTGGGCTGTCATCATTCTAGGTAGAAGGGAGGATTGCCCGGTGCCCAAGATGCGCCAGACGTGGGAATTATACTTATATTACAATGTACAGACGTCAGCACATCAAGCTACCCGAAACTGTCAAATTTTCCCAATCAACTTTGAACCTTATGCTTTAGCGATAAAGTTGAAAATCGATTAAAGAAGTTTGACAGATTGTAGTAGCTTGATGTGCTGGCGTCTGTACTTACCCCAAAAACATCTTTACGTTACGGCACATTATCCTGATGTCCTTAGGTAGGTACTGTACCTAATATAAGTATCAGAACGCATTTCGGCCATGGCGGCCAATCTCAACGGAGACTAGCCTTCGGCGTGGAGCATATTATAGTGCACAAATATGTACAGATGCCAGCACATAAAGCTACTACAATCTGTCAAATTTCTTTAATAGATTTTCAACTTTATCGCTAAATGATAAGGTTCAAATGTGATTGGGAAAATTTGACAGTTTAGGGTAGCTTGATGTGCTGACGTCTGTACCCAGATAAAGGAGCACTCCCTCTTCCCTCACTCTCATAGAATAATAAGTAATGAAATGTAATGTGATAGGAAGCTACGAAAATCGTTCTGTGTAGTTAATAAAGCTGCCTCCACATCGGGGCACTCGACATCGGTAGGTAATTGCGTTCTAAGCATTCAGCCTTTGAGCCCTTGCTTTGTTCAAGCGGCAATGG
Source organism: Mesoligia furuncula (assembly GCA_916614155.1). Classification (NCBI taxonomy): domain Eukaryota; kingdom Metazoa; phylum Arthropoda; class Insecta; order Lepidoptera; family Noctuidae; genus Mesoligia; species Mesoligia furuncula. Next base: position 11,057,109 of record OU744804.1, on the reverse strand, counting down.
TTCCCCTCTTTATTATCTATTATTTCCGTCGAAAACATTCCGACAGGCCCCGACGCCCGGGCACAATACATATTTCGAGTACTTTCATTAATTGTATTACAATATTCTCATCTTATTATTGTGTTATGCGCTATTTATTGTGAAAATTTATTTTATTGGATGCCTTCGAAATTGAGATTTGGTAATAAGATATTACTTCCTTATTTCACCACGAATTATGTTAAGCTATCTTCTTATTCTTAACTAGCGGTCCGCCCCTGCTTCGCCCGGTTTTACGCGACTTGATAAAACATCGATAAATTATTATTTTATTAAATTGAATATTAATATACAGGGCGTCCCACGGCTTTGCCACATGGAGGGAAAGTACCTTGAATATTGTAGATGGAACATTTTACTGTAAGATGACATTATTTTAATTAAAAAAACAATTTAAACTACATTCGGAACGGGAATTGAACCCACTACACGAGAAAAAAAACTACCCTGTAGCTTTAGGCTTTTCGCACATGGGTCGTAGGCGTAGCTGTCTCGTGCGCGTATCGTAATTACGCTACGCGCACGAGACGCGGAGTGTTCTACAAACGAATCGTCGCGTAGACGTATCGTTTTGTAATATCTCAGTTGAAATCATGGCGTCAAGCGTACCTACCAGATGTGTTTACGGAATTTATTGATGACCTTACCTTCTCTTCAGACGAAGAGGATTTCTTGTTATTTGATTTCGTTAGAAGTAGAAAGCGACGTGCTCATTGGATCCGTCCATACATCGCAAATAATTACAAGAAAATACCTATTGTTTGTTGCTGCACGTGAACTGTCTTACGTTTTACGCCAGTACGCTACGACTATCGTAATGACAATGAACACCTCATACGATACGCTGCAACACCGCCTCGTGTGCGGACTTGTTTGAACATGTTCCTGCTCGTATTGCTCTCGTACTACGCGCGTTTTACGATACTCTTACGATACGACGCCATGTGCGAAGGGGCTTATCATACCAATCGAAAGGCTTCATCATAAGGATTATTTTTTGCTAAATAACTTAGGGTCAGAAATAAACGGAAGACCAATAATTTTAACATTTTCAATTTATCAAATGCTCAAAATGAGTCCCATACTGTTGAATACAAAGTCGCACTCTTTTGATTATTTCACTCCCTGTCGATTTTTTGATCTTGTTGTTTTGGATATTTAGAATAATACGTCTAAGTAAGTTCTGTTTGTAGCTCGTAGACATTTTCGTGCTGGTTCTTGTAAACTCTTTTATATCCAATTTATGGTAGCATACAAAATTGTTTAGTGCGCAACGGTGGTCAGTAGAGAAATGGGCAATTTCCTTTATTACATAGGTAGGTAACCCCATAAAAAAATCTAACGAGGTTAGATCTGGGGATCTCGGTGGCCATCTTATTTGTCCATTTGTCCCGACTCCCGATCCAGGGACGAAAGTGTTCATTGAGATAGTCCTTTGTTCTGTGACTGTTATGAGCCGAAGCCCCATCTTTTTCATTTTTCTGAACAAAATTTCGACTTACCAACCGAATTTCGACAAACCGTAGTACGACAAGATTTTATTTCGACAATATGGAACTCCGACACATCTTCATTTCGACAATACTTTAGTTCGAAATACCTTAAGTCCGACACTACCGTACTCCGACAAAGCGTTTCTTCGACATGACTTAACTTGGAAACGATGCGACTTCGACGACATGCTTCTTCGACAACAATGGTAGTCCGACATGAGTCAATTTCGACGTACTCTACTCCTGCATGCTGTACTTCTACAATAGCTTACTTCGACATGATAATAATATCTGAGACACGATGCTACTTCGAAATTATTCTGCGACATTAGGGAACAACTTAACTTGTGAAAGATGATATGGCTAGAAAGGAGGTGACTACCGAGATGACGACTAATAGAGAAGTATGGAAGAAAAAACATGTGGCGCCTACCGCAAATAAATTGGGAATAATTTGGAAGGAAATAGGCTACTTTTTGTCCCGGTAGGCCCGGTGTCCCGGCGGTTCCCGTGGGATAATTTCCGACATCCACGCGGACGAAGCCGCGGGCAGAATCTAGGATTCTCTAAAGCAAAGCGTTTCGAAACTATTCGTGCAAAGCTAGAGTAGGTAAATAATTGTTCCTTGGTGCAAACTTAGTTATTCATTGATAGTTTCACGTGTAAATGATTATCCTCGTTGCTCTCATGGTAAATGATATTCACAATCTTCAATTCAAATTCGTAACAAGTGCTGCCATCTACCATCGGTGCGACAAACTACAAGTTCATGAAGAGCTTATAGTTTTCACCGACTGGAGCGACACTGTAGCTAAAATAAAATTCTGTATCAATAAGATCTTTTTTTTACCTCTAGACTTGTTTGGAAAAACTAGTAGAGGCGATTAAACAAATATATTTTAATAGGTTTAGAAAATGCAGTCATAGTAAGCTCTGCACTGCTACCGATGTTGACGTGTAAGTGACGAAGTTTTGGGCCATGGATTCAATAAAGAAGAATAGGTTGAGAACATGGGGTTAGCAGTGAATTACCATTACCGTGGTTAGGCTCATAGATTGTTCAAAATTGTCCATAGAATGCAAACAAAATAAATATCTAAATGGATAAAAAGGAAGAACACATGCAAAACAATATTATAAATTAAATGAACTTTAATAGCTGTGCTTCTTTCAAACCTGTCCCTAAAAGCAGGGTACACAATATTTAGTATGATTTCCATACACATCAACATAAAGACAATCATAAAAAGTCAAAGTTGTCAATAAAAATTATTAATTACAAAACTGCAACTGCTTACTTTAGATAATATTTAATACACAATAATCTACACTAAACAAATATTTAACAATTTAACCCTACTTAGTTTTTGCTTGTACATTTGATATCTTTGTTGGGTCAAATTTATATGTTTTCTGCAGAGGTCCTTTCCCAGCTCTGGTGAAAATCATTTCATCTATCCTTTGTCTCTCTGCTAACTCTTTTGTAATTTTCATGTTTGTCCAAGAATCTTTAGCTCCATCAACAAATCCTTTTTTCTTCATTGGCAGATTGTCAGGTGCATGTTTGAGCAACTTTGGAATCTTGAAGTAATCCCTTACTGCTGGTACTTTTAGTAAACCAACTTGTATAAGGGATATAAAGTTACTGGAACACCAGTAAACTAAGATGGCACCTGGGAAGTTGATTGTGAATGGAATCATGATAACTGGGACTGCTCTAAGGAAGTACCTCATCAATACCATATTTTGTGCATCAAGACGCCCTCCATCTACACCCAATTCTATCGTTGCCCACATTGTGGCACTGGTTATAAGAGGCAGTATGAAAAATTGATCAGGTACAGTCAAATCCATAAACCACGCCAAACCCCCATAACTCATACTCTCTACAGGGCAGTTTGCCATCCCTCTTAATCCCATGAAGAAGGAAATAAACAGAGGTGCCTGAGCTAAAGGAACCAACATATTCTTCAATGGATTTAAACCTTTTTCTTTCATGAATGCCATCATCTCTTGGGCATACCGAGCAGCTTCAAGCTGATTACCAGTCTGTCTGGCTTGTGTCATCTTCATTTGAATAAGTTGCATTTCAGGCAGGTTATTGTTCATGACCGCTGTATTTCTTTGTGACATTATGACTAATGGGAACATAGCTAAACGAACACAAACAGTTCCAATGAGAATTGCTCCCCACCAGGGCACGTCCAGAGAAATATGCAAGTACTCCAGGCAATGTTGAACCATGCCCACAGGAGACCAGCCACCAAGACCAAGACTGGCAAAGGTAGGCTCTCCATTTGCAGCTATTGTTTGTACAGTTTCAGTCAAGTCGACAAGTGTCGAAGGATCTGGTACTGGCGGTGCTTCCGGTATACTGTCCACTACGGTTGCTATTTTTCCTGCATCGCTGCCACCGGTAGAAGCAAACCTTACGGATCCCGCTGAGGAATATACGTAATACACCTTTGCTTTTCTAACCTCAAAAGACTTTTCAGAAAAGTAATTTACAACAGCACTTCGAGGGCGGCCGTGGCGGCTAAGTAATTTGAACATTGTGGCCGACTTCCTTTGTACAATCCGGTTAAATGAGTAATAAACTTGTTAAAAATTATTTGTATTTTTGTTACGGCACATTTCTGACATTCACGACAGATGTCTATGCACAGAACATTAATACTTAATACTCAAGAGAAAGTAAGTAAACTCCACAGAGCATGTAACCTTGTAAACTCTGGTTCTTCTTTTTTAATTTTGTAGTTATAGGAAATTATTTTTTGAGACCCAAACACATAGACAACAAAAGATTTGAAAAATAATGATCAAGTCGTGATAAAATTGATTCATGAAAAGCTCATAAAAATATTTGGGCGACAATTTGCAAAAAGAGATTCATTAATTTTGATATTTTCACGGGTTTTTTGCAGCTTCTTATGTTTTTTATAATCTGTCAAGTTTAATGTCAGTTGCACGTTGCACGTGTTGTTTGTTATCTGTGTCAAGGTCAACTGTCAAGTCAAACTGTCATTTGCTATCAAAAGTTTCAAAACAACGTGGGAATGTTTTTACGCGAGTTTTGTTAAAAAAAATACATTTCATGTGATAAAACTAATACAAACATGGCACATATTTCATATCCTTTCAAGAAAACAAGTAAGGCGGTGTATCAGAAGCCGGCTTCTGTAGTTACAGAGGATACTATATACTGGAAGAAATTAGGAGTAAGTGCCCCAAAATTTAATAACTTTCGAGGGAAATAAAGCTTAATAGGGAATTTTACTAATTTGTTTTATATTTTCAGTCCCCAGTGCTAGTGAAGGAGTTTGGTGCTATAGATTATTTGGACTTCAGCCCTGTAGAACCTTATTATTTCGCGGCAACATGCTCAGTCAGAGTGCAGGTCAGTAATTTACAAATTATTTATCTCTGGCTTGATATAGTGCTTGGTAAATGGTAATATATTAGGCATTAGATCCCACTGACCGATTAGCTCTTTGATTTCATATCATCATTACGAAACAATCAGTTTTCCAAAGAATGCCTAGCCTATACCTACTTATGCTCTATTTGGTGTCTATTAATTATTTTGCCATAAATCATGTTTCTATTAAACTAGGTATCAATATATTATGTAAAATTAAAGTAAAACTGTTCCTGTTTTCTTTGTATAAATTATTTCATCACTACTGCTCTCAAAACGGTGAAGAAAACATCGTGAGGCAGGTGATTATGATCGTCATAATCAAAATCAGCCTATAATGAAGAATGAATGAAATTACAGTAGAGAATGTTGACAAAACTAAACTAAAAAAAAATTATAATGATGATTATTTTTCAGATTTACGATCCTATCACTAAAGTTGTAACGAAGAACATCTCAAAATTTAGAGAAGCAGCTTATGGTGCTTCTTTCAGAGGTGATGGCAGACTCCTGGTGGCAGGCAGTGAAGAGGCAGCCGTCAAACTATTTGATGTGCAGTCAAAGAATGTACTTAGAGTGTTTACCGGACATACTGGCCCTGTAAGTAAATAATTATAGTACTAATCTGCATACCCGATTTATTTGCCAAAAATGTAAAGAAATTATGAGTTTATGGAAAAATAACTTTAATTCCTACAAAATAAAGTTCAGTTTACGCTACAACTTCAAACATTTTTATAACTTTTTCAATAGTGCTAGTCACTCTGAAATCAACTTAATTTCCATTGATATAAAATTGATATTTGCTTAACTTGAAATAATATTATTTTGAAACATAAGTTTTAATAAACATTAATAGACTTGTTGGTATAGTGGTTGCAAGCGCTACTGCTGAGTAAGAGGTCCCTGGTTTGATTCCCGCTAACTGGCAAAGTGTTATTGGGTTTTTCCATCTGGAATTTCTCAGTAGCAGCCAGTGTCAATTTGTGCCCGGATGGTGGCAAACAGGCTTGCCCCTTATTACATGAAACTTAATAATAACTGGTGAAATATCAGTGTACTATTAAGTCCACCTCTGCCTAATACATGTGTGATGTTATGTTATGAAGTACTAAATGCAATGAAACTGCAAAATAAATCATAAAAATTTAACAAATGTGTCTGTTGTTAACTTACCTGTTTGAGTCACCTTGCCCCTTTCATGCCATACTCCTTCAGTTACAACTTCTTAATTTACTTACGTTTTTAGTCATTAAATAATTTCTTATCGTGATTTCAGGTGCACAGGACATTATTCACAAAGGATCAAGTCAAAATTCTCAGTTACTCAGATGATAAATCCGTTTGTCTATGGGACATAGCAACGGAGGAAAAGATTGCCAGTTTTACTGAGCACTCGGACTATGTAAGAGCAGGAGCTGCCAGTCCTATCTCCCCAGATATAATTCTATCTGGAGGTTATGATTATGCAGTTAAACTGTATGATTGCAGGTCTAATGAGGTAGTACTTTCTGTCAACCATGGCAGTCCAGTAGAGTCAGCACTATTCTTACCATCAGGAGGCATATTCATAAGTGCTGGTGGAACAGAAATCAAAGTATGGGACATTTTCAATGGCGGAAAACAATTAGCTAATATTTCTCAACATCATAAAACCGTCACTACTTTAAGACTAGCCAGTAACAACAGCAGATTGATGTCCGCCTCATTAGACAGACATGTAAAGATCTATGACATTTCCACTTTCAAAGTTGTACACAATATTGATTTCCCTAATGCAGTATTGAGCATGGCTATATCCAAACATGATGATACCCTAGCAGTTGGTATGATTGATGGCATCATTTCAATACGAAAAAGGGAAAAGCCTGCAAAACCTTCTGATGAGAAAAGAGGCTTATTCAAATTTGCACCAGACCATGTTCAATCTTCAATTGTGGAGGAAGTTCATGATAAAAGTAACAAGAAAGGACAATCCAAACCAGCCACAGGACCAGAATTTGATAAGTTCCTCAGAAAAATGGAGTTCACCAAAGCCCTGTCAGCTGTCCTAAAAACTTATGTAGCTACTAAGTTTCCAGAAAGAACCGCTGCTTTAATTCAAGAGATGTTAAGAAGAAAGGTTCTTCATGTAGCAATGGATGGATTAAATGAAAAAGACATAGGCACATTACTCAAATATTTCAAGAAAAATCTAGGAGAAACAAGGTTTACCAGGGTGATAGTAGATGCAGCTAATGTATTTGTAGATGTATTTGAAAGTCAAGTAAAATTCTTTTCTGAACTCAATTTATGGCTGTACACTTCGTTAATGAAAGAGATAGCAGAAGAAATAGAAGTCTGTAATAGAGTGAGTGAGTTAGAAGGTGCTATAAGCCTTTTAATGGCTGGAGCACAAATAAGCAATAGCACAGATACAGTGGAATTAAATGATGGCATAGCGCCATCAGTTAAAGCGCTGAAGGAAATTGTTATTGATGTTTAAATGTTATTAAATGTATGTGTAATATTTTTGAGTATTTTTTATTTAACCTCGGATATTGGTTTGTATCTAATGATCTAGTCGTACTAAGTTCTCTACTCATCCACAGTCCAACTCACCAGAAATATAAACTACTAGCTTATGCCCGCGACTTCCTTCGCGTGAAATTTCGGCCCCCGACCCGTGGCGTCGCGCCATAACACCCGCCCGAGCTATTAAAATACTTTATTTTCGCGTAGCGTTCGTTCCGACTTTTTTCTTTTTGCTCGGCTCCTAAGGGTCGTATAGCCATTATCATCACGCTACATTACATTTTCATTAGCCCTTCCGCTCCACCCAGAGCGGGAGGGTACCGTACAATTTTTGTAGGTAGGTATTGTTGCGCGCCCACAATTAATGCCTGGTACATGGTGACATTAATTACCACTAGCGCCATCCAGTATCGAGTAGCGGAACTAGTAGTCAAGATCCTTCTAGAAATTTCGATGCGAGAACTTTCTAGAACTTTCTCGAATTATCGACATCTGTTCGGTCGGGGCCTGTATGTACTCGAACATTTTAGATGTTTCTACAATGGAAGGTTCTAGAACTATAGACACAGATTGGATACAGCGACAACATCGAAGCGATCTTCAAGTGCGACTTAGAGCGATCAGTACCTCTACCATGAGTTGTTATCGAAAACTTACTCGCTAGCGTCAAGCTCGCTAGCGTATTAACGTGGATCGAATAGATTTCGATAATGCTTGTACCATGAGTTTTACGGAGTTTTACGCAGGCGCTAAGGTAAACTCGATAGATCGTGTCGTATGTAACGTCACTTCCTTAAGTTTTATTTCTTTCTTTCTCAGTAATAAGGAGAGAGAACGGCATATATTATGCTCAAAATATAGTGCTATCGCCTATGCTTAAAATGTTATGATAGGCAATAATCCGACTAAATAGAATGGTTGGCGGTTAGTGAACTTCTTAAGGTATTTAGTGGTTGTTGAATTTTTACCCGACTGCGTCAGAAGGAGGGTTATGTTTTTCGAGTGTATGTATGTATGTATGTATGTATATTTCTTTGGCACGCTCTGTAGCCTAAACGGCTTGATCGATTTCAGCTTGAGAGGTACCGTTAGATTCGTCTTAATTGTGAGAGTGACACTGGGTATATCAAAATTGAAAAAAAATTAAAATGGCCGATTTATGGCGCAATATGTCTTCAAAAAATTTTTTTTTTCTCGAAACCTATCGAGTGGGGTATCAAAATAAAGGGTTTTAAAAGGTGATTACAAAAATATATATAACTTATATGGTTAAAAGTAATTCGAAGTGACAAAACGTAAAAAACAAAACAAGAACTAAATCGTTTGCGAAATCTTTCACATTTGTAAACTAAAAAGCTGGAAATAAAAAAAATAATTTAAAAAATAAAAAAACCCGACTGCGAAACTGAAAAGCTACAAACAAGCCCATTTTAAATTAAATAAAAGTTGGAAGCAGGCGGGACCCATACCATTTTTATCATATTTTCAAATTCAAATGGGTCCCGCCTGCTTCCAACTTTTATTTAATTTAAAATGGGCTTGTTTGTAGCTTTTCAGTTTCGCAGTCGGGTTTTTTTATTTTTTAAATTATTTTTATTCCTTATATGTCACTGTTGTGTCATCGAGTGTCGTTTTCAATTTGTAATTTTGTATTTGTTGACATTGTGTTCACGGCGTTTTTTAATAAAATTCTGTTAAATAAGTTTACAAAATGACAATAATACAATGAGGACCAGTATGGCACAATTTTTAGAAACTGCCTGTCGCTTCTGCGCTAAGAATCGCCGGTTCATTTGTCGCATGGAGCAAAAAGTTGTGTGATCCAATCTTCCAAAGCAAGATACCTAATTGTTCCGGGTCTGGATGTTTGTGCATGTGATATTTGTGTTTGTAAAGGCACCCACGATACAGGGGAAATCCTAGTGTCCAATGTTTAAAGAAAAAAATGTGTAGTTAGTAGGTAATAAGTATGTATTTTTATGTCAATTTTTGTGTTCCTTATTTTGTTAAAAATATGCTGTATGTTTCCCATATAATAATAAAATAAATGAAAAGGTTGTAAAAGTAAAATGTCTTTTATTTAAATTTAAGTTAATATTCATCACAGAAAGCCTCCTAGGTAGCTGCGAAATGTCCCGCCCATTGGTAAGCTAGAATTTCATTTTCTTGTAATTTTGGCTTGAAATTCACGTTCTTTACGTCGTTGGTCTTCAAATTCAGCGGCCGCCAACATATTCCATGCTAAATAAGCTCTTCCAGACATTATTTTGACTCAAAATACTCAAAAACGTACTTAATTTCAATGTAAACATATGTTTCACGCGTCAAAATGCTAGTGAGTGACGTAACTACTATCGTAAGCGTATTTTTCGATAGCGTCTGTCAAATTATTAACTCATGGTGCCGTTTTGTATGGCGACAGCTGAAAAACGTTAGTGACTATCGAATAGATTACGTTAGGTTTCTTACCTATCGAAATCTATAGTACTCATGGTACGAATTTTAATTCTTTCGGTGACCGCTAGGGGCGCTGTACAATATTTCATACATTTTATTTACGTAGACGCTAGCGAGTTTTGGCTGTGCAAACTCATGGTAGGGCTACAGTAGTCCAATTGTGTTTCCTAATTAGTGTGTTTGAGTTGTAATTAGTGTTGTTGATTAAAGTGTCATTTCTTTGGTTATTAAATCGGCAGTTTTTATTGTCACAAGCCCGAAGCTCGTAACAGTATGTAAATAGTTTTTCACGCGATTTTTTTTTGTAATGTACTTACTTAAGGTGAATGGGTAGTTGAGACCGCGAAATTCAAATATTCTTACGTTTTTTGCGCCTGTTATTGTCGCGAATCATATTTTGATCAAGATACAATCTGTCACTGACCTGCAAATTGCAAAAAACGTAAGAAAATTTGAATTTCGCGGTCTACTACTATACATTCACCTTAACTTCAAATTTACGGTTTTCGGATTTTTTCCTTTCCTTGTGCTACATGACATTGCTTCTTGCCAAAGAATCATGTCCAGTCTTGACCTGAAAATTTTCGAACGCGTCTAGTGATGTAAAATATCTTAAAAAATTGCATTTTTTTTGCTTATTTCGAATCACTTAATTGAATTTTCAAATGAAGCCAGGAATAAATACAATTTATATTATGTTTATCATTCTCAATATACTTTTGGAAACGGAACACACACGTTCTATTTTAAGTGTACAGTTGACAGGTTACGCGTAAAACGGACTTCTTTAGCCGCAACGAATGACAGGCTGCCGCTGTGACAAGTGACAACTGACAGCGGTGTCATTTGTTTGACGTTTTGCAGTCGTTCGTTTCATAATGTACTGTGCGATTTTGGATTTTCTGATACCCTTACAACTTTTGCATTTTCCATGGACTTCGATACCTAGCACTTACGATTACTTTGGCCTGTGTTATACGGATACCGATTTAGTGCTTTTGATTGGGATCTAAGTTATCGTAATCGCTCTTGTTGGAAAGTGTTATGGAGCCATCTACGAGATTGCTTTGTATAAACTGCAACAAAGTGTTAATACGCTTCGGCGTTATCGGGCGCTTCAGCTTGATAGCAGAGTCATCTCGCTAATTAGCACTTGGATATCTCCAGTAATAGTAAGTATAATAACAATCAAGTACCTAACGATTTAGTATCCAGTCAACGGAGGCTAGCGTATTAATTGTTTTATAAAAAAGAATTGATATTTAGAAGTGATATAGTATATTTTTCAAGTTTCACGAAAAATATAACTAGTACTACCTACTAGAAATAGGTGACGCCCCTAAGACGACCCACTGACGGAATGTGTTAGTTACATCTAGATTTTCCCCATGTTTTAGTTATAGTGGTTCTTTTAGACAGCTGTTTAAAACAATAAATGTAAAAATACAAATTAAATATACATACTTATTTCCATTGTAGGCTTTAAAATCTCATAATTTACGAAGACACTGAAAATCTAATGACCCTTTGTGTATAACCCTATCTACCACACAAACACACTTTCTTCACTTACTTCACCACTACATCATTCACACACATACCTCTATTTCACCACTCATATTAACACACATACCCACATCCATACCTCATATCTTCAAACTCCCCAACAAACCCTAGCACTCTCTAATGGTACTTACTAAGACGAATAATTTAATAAATTAATAGTGAGTGTGATAGTGATTTAGTAGTCCTAAGATAAAAATGAAAATGTCAATAGCTGAACACTATCCCCTGAGATACAGGTTCCTGCCTAGTTTAGGGGCAAGGGTCAATACTATGTGCACCTTATTATGATCACCACAAAATGTTGAAGTACCTACTTGTAATGTACCTACCTATTTGTATAATTGTAACTTTTAACGGTGAGAAATAAACTATATTTATTTTATTTGTTTTTCAGATGACGGAAGAAGATTACATATTTTGTGAAGCGTGCTTTGATGTATCCATGCAGACTATTAATGCTCAGATTCATGGAAAAAATGAGTGTGATCTGTTGGTTCATCTCAACGTGGTCATGCTCAAGTGTGCCCCGTTTGTGGTCGATCATTGCTCAATCATCAAAGTGACCACATTCTCAAAGAAAACCCATCAAGCCTCGCACTAAGGATGATCAACTTAATGCATGATCACAGGCATGAATCCAACATTGTGGCTCCAGTGGCATTTTTAAATGAAGTGGTTGTACGAGAAGCAGGGACCGGACAACCCCGCTTAAGAGTTAAGCCTTTGGACAGGGTAACCCGTACATGGGGTAACTCATATCGCAGTGTTACCTTTTGTTCGAGTTACATCCTCGAAACCCAGTGAAACGGTTAACACCTTTATTAAGGTAACCACGTAAAGGGGTTAACCCCTTCAATGACTTAAGCCTACCTATGAGGTTACCTTCTCGAAAAGCTTTTTTTCGTGTTACCCTGGATTACCTAATAAACTTAAGCTGCATGTAGGTGGGGGGATACTTGCACCCGTGCGGCGCCATATTGCCTTACTATGTTTATTTAGTTATTACGATTTACGAATTTGACAACAAGTGACGCGTGACATTTAAGCGAACTAACATTAAGATGAGTAAGACAGGTAAGTGATAAATGATTTATTTTCTGTAAGTAGGTTTTTACAAACACTTTTACACGTCATCATATTTTTTAAACTAGATGTGGTCGGCGTTTCCTATCTGACTACTCTGAGAAGAAAGGCCGAAACAAACTCAGAGGTCACAGTCTCTTTTAAAGTCCAGACAAAATCTTGGTCAGATCATGTGAAGACCATGTAGATTGATGTCTGAAATGGTCTTTTGAGGAAAGAACCACACAGATTGAGCGGACCTGTCCAATCAGTGCACGCATTTGTCAAAAATCGTGCAGCTCAACTCAGAAATTGAGGAGCTCAACGATTCGACGAACAATACCAAAGAAACGACATTTGGGTAGGCCGCGTAAATTACTCAAACTGCCAGATCATGATTAAAACTAAGAAGGAAAACAGAAAAAAAAAATGACCCACATAGTCCTCACATTCACAATAATTCAATGAAAAAAAAAAAAACTTAACAAAGTAAATATTCATGTCATTGTCTAAATAAAATTCATCAATGTCAATGTATATATAAAAAATCCGAACATAATCTTTGAGGATCATGGAGAATAGTGTCTGAAATGATCTTTTCAGGAAAGAACCACACGGATTGAGTGGACCTGTCCAGTCAGTGCACGCATTTGTCAGTAACCGTGCAGCTCAACTCAGAACTTAAGGAGCTCAACGATTCGACGAACAATACCAAAGATAGGATATTTGGGTAGGCCGCATAAACTACTCAAACTGCCGACCATGATTGACCCACATAGTCCTCACATTCACAATAATTAAAATAATATAATACTTTATACAGTAGATGTACATGTCATTGTTTAAGTAAATAGATACTTAAAAAGAAAATATTAAAGTGTAAAATTGCAAAATAACATTCACTGTCTAACCCCAATAGGAGGAGCAAGGAGCAGCTCAATCCCAAGCCTTTTTGTCCTCAATATAGTCTTTTACAGTGTAATAGGCTTTCTGGCATAGTTTTCGCTTTATAAAAGCTTTGAATTTATTAAGGCTTAGTTCTTGAATGTGGCTAGGAAGTTTATTATAAAAACGTATACATTGGCATCTAAACGAGCCACCTATTTTCTTGAGCCTTGTTGTAGGAACAACAAATTTGTGTTTGTTCCTAGTATTTATGTTATGGATATCACTGTATTTTTTAAACAGATTAATATTTGTATGTGCATACAAAAGATTATCATAAAAGTACTGAGAAGGCACAGTCATTATATTAATCTCTTTAAATTTGTCTCTGAGGGAGTGTCTGGGACTTAATTTATAAATAGAACGAATTGCCCTTTTTTGTAAAATAAAAATTGTCTGAATATCGGCGGCATTTCCCCACAACAGAATACCGTACGACATCACACTATGAAAATAACTAAAGTAAACTAAACGGGCTGTCTCTAAATCAGTCAAATCACGAATTTTCCTAACGGCGTATGCTGCAGAGCTAAGCTTTTTTGTCAATTTATCTATATGGGGGCCCCATTGAAGCTTGGCATCCAACGTTATGCCTAAGAATACTGTGGTATCTTCGGGTTTTAACTCTTCATCCTTAATGAGAACACTAGTTTCTACTTGTCTAACGTGGGGTATCGTAAACTTAATACATTTCGTTTTTTTCCGTTAAGAAGTAGGTTATTGACATTAAACCAGTTAACACTTTTGCAAGGGCGTTATTTACATTGTCAGTAACCAGCTGCTGACGTTTGATTTTAAACAAAAGAGAAGTGTCATCTGCAAACAACACTATATCACGATTATCATTTATGAGGTACGGCAAGTCATTGATATAAATAAGGAACAAGAAAGGACCAAGAATTGAGCCCTGGGGGACCCCCATTCTTACTACAGATCCGGGTGACCTTTTTCGGTTAACATCAACTCTCTGAATCCTATTACTCAAGTAAGAAGTAAGAATATCCAGAGAGGCGTTCCGGATTCCGTAGTGGTGCAGTTTCCTAATTAATTTATTTTTATTAAAAAATCTTTGCAATTGATTCATAATAAGTTTTTCAAAAATTTTACTAATGGTAGGTATACTGAAATAGGTCTATAATTAGTAGGGTCTGATGTACTACCCGATTTAAACAACGGTATTATTTTACTGTTTTTCATAAGATCAGGAAACTCACCACGGTCAATACAATTATTAAAAATAACAGCTAAAGTAGGTGCCACAATGTTTATAATCGACTTAGCAACATCCACAGAATTACCTCAGATATCTGCGGTCTTTTTAACATTTAACGTGTGAAAGGTTTTAAGTATATCGTTACAGGTTACATATTCAAAGTGAAATTCAGAATCACAAACTGAAACGTTTTCTTTAAGTAAAGACACTGCGGCAGCGGGTGATGAGTTAAGAGATTTAGTAGTTGATACTGGAATCTCTGCAAAGAAATTTTCAAAGGCCGCGGCGACTTGAGAATCTGATTTAATTATATTGTCATCAATAGCAAGGCTGTAGTCACTACTTCTGGTGCATGACCTTCCCGTTTCGCTATGACATTCCAAGTCGTTTTAAGAATGTTACTACTATTTTTAATTTTCGAACTCAAATAACGTGACTTGGCAATACTACAAACTTTTTTAAATATTTTAGAATAATTCTTAACATATAAATTAAATTCAGCAGTGTTTATATAAATCCGTTCTTCATATAATTCATAAAGTCGCTTTCTACTTTTATGTATGCCAATGGTGGCCCAGTCACTGAAGGAAGCGTTACTATTAATCGATAATGTTTTGGGAATAAAAGTGTTATCAGATTGTGTGCAATACATATTAAAAAAATCATTATATTGTTGATTATCATTAGTAAACAAAAGTGGTAATTTACCCAAGAGTTTAGTTTTAAATGTTTCCAAGCGATTAGTTGTTTTTGGGTTAACAGTGATATCTTTTTTAGTAACTTTTTTGTTGTGATTTGGAATTCTGATCAATTATCCGCAATGATCCGAGTCTATTAGGTTAATAATTTCTTTGTGGGTCGGTATAACATCTGTATAAAAAGTGATTATTATTTAAAGTACTGAGTTAAATTAATGTCAATATTGTTACGAGCTTCGGGTTCGTGACAATAAAAACTGCCGATTTAATAACCAAAAAAATGACACTTTAATAATCAACACTAATTACAACTCAAACACACTAATTACAAAACACAATTGCACTACTGATCGCCTTAAGTCGCACTTGAATATCGCTTCGATGCTTTCACTTCGATCGCTTTATCCAAACTGTGTCGGTCGTGGCGCGTCTCGGCCTTATATAGCGCCAAAGAGAGTTCTAGAACCATCCATTGTAGAAACATCTAGAATGTTCGAGTACAGACAGGCCCCGATCGAACAGATGTCGAAAGTTCGGGAATGTTCTAGAAAGTTCTCGCATCGAAATTTCTAGAAGGGTCTTCACTACTAGTTCCGCTACTCGATACTAGATGGCGCTAGTGGTAACTACTGTTACCATGTACCAGGCATTAATTGTGGCGCGCAACACTGCCCCCTCCTAAGACATGCTCGTCCCGAGCATTATCGGCCCCATAATAACGCGCCAGTCGATCCACGTGGACGATCTTAGGAGTACCTCTTGCACCTTTCTGTATCCGGTAGGTTACGTCATTGATCTTTGTCACAATCCGGTACGGTCCGTCCCATTTAGCTTGAAGCTTAGGAGATTTCCCTTTGCTGCGGACTGGATTGTGCAACCACACTAGTGAACCTTCGTCGAACCCTTTATTGTTTATTTGACGGTCATAACGGGTTTTCATCTTTTCAGACATTTGCTGGCCCGATTGTCTGACGTGCTCATAAATGTCATTCATTTTGTTCCGCAAGTCATTCGCATACTCGGTTATACTGCGTGGGGCATCGGGTGGTATTCCGGTGATCAGGTCTGCAGGCAGCCGTAATTCTCTTCCAAAGTTTGCGAAAGCTGGTGTCACCGATGTACTTTCGTGAACAGCGCTTCGATATGACAACAAAAACGGTTGTATGTGCTTGTCCCAATCTCGTTGTCGATTTTCCACAACTTTGGCTAGGTACCTCTCCAGTGTCTGATTAAATCGTTCCACCATTCCATCCGATTGTGGGTGGTAAGAAGTTGTTCTTGTTTTATGTGTACCCATAACTCGACAAGTTTCCTGGAATATTTGGGACTCAAAATTTCTTCCTTGGTCGCTGTGAATCTCCAAAGGTACTCCAAAACGGCAGAAGACTTCATGAACCAGTTTATCTGCAACTGTTGAAGCTTCTTGGTTTGGGATGGCGAAGACTTCCGGCCACTTAGTGAAGTAATCCATCACAACCATGAAATACTTGTTGCCACTTTCACTTACCGGAAACGGCCCCGCAACGTCAAGGGCTATCCTCTCCCATGGTGCACCAACATTGTACAATTTCAATGCACCTCTACTACGAGTCTGAGGTCCCTTTACAGCTGCACAACTTGTACATTTGCGACACCAGTCCTCGACATCGTCCCGACAGTGGACCCAGTAAAACCGTTCTCGTATCTTCAATAGAGTCCGTTTTACTCCCAGATGGCCTCCTGAACAACCATTATGGTACAGCTGTAGAACGTCCGGTACTTGAGCTTTAGGGACAACCATTTGCAAATGACAGCTGTCTCCCCGAGCGTTTTCCCATTTACGGCACAGGACTCCATCCTGAATCACCAAACTGTCCCATTGGGCCCAATAGCTTTTTGTGGTCGAACTCATTGCTGAGACGTCGCTCCACCTGGGCTTAGGAGCTCTGGCCTTCATCCACTCCAGAATCGGCTTGATGTCCGAATCTTCCTGCTGTGCACGTTGTAGGCTTTCCTTCCACTCGTTGCTGAGGTCTGTCTTGAGCATCCTCACAGGTACGACTTCTTTACTTTCTTGCCTAGTACAATGCTTGCAGTTTTCAGGACAAGGTCTTCTTGACAATGCATCTGCGTTGCCATGAGATTTCCCGCTGCGATGTTCGACCTCGAAGTCGTATTCCTGCAGTAGTTCAATCCATCTCGCAACTTGTCCTTCTGGATTTTTGAACTGCAATAGCCATTTCAGTGCAGCATGGTCAGTTCGTAGGTGGAATTTCCGCCCCAGAAGATATTTGCTAAAGTGCTGCAATGACTTTACCACAGCAAGCAGTTCCCGTCTCGTAACACAATAGTTCCTTTCAGGTTTTGACAATGACTTGCTGAAGTACGCTATCACAACCTCTTGATCACCATTACGTTGAGACAACACACCGCCAAGTCCTATGTCACTCGCGTCTGTGTCAACTATAAATTCCTTGCCCGCATCAGGGTACCCCAAAATAGGTGTTTTGCACAGACGGTCCTTTAGCTCCTGGAATGCGATGTCGCAACTTTCATCCCAGCAGAAATGTCGCTTCTCTTCGGTTAGCTTATGCAGGGGTTTAGCTATATCTGCAAAGTTCTTGACAAATCGCCGATAATAGGAGCACAAACCCAGAAATGCTCTGACCTGCGTCTTGTCTTTTGGAATTGGCCAATCCTTGACAGCGGCGATTTTCTCTGGATCCGTGCGGATACCTTCTTCAGACACTACATATCCCAAAAAGCTAACTTGTCGTTTGAATAGTGAACACTTCTTCGGACTTAACTTGAGGTTGGCACTCTGGATCTTCATGAGCACGCGTTCCAGGTTTTGAAGGTGTTCTTCAAACGTGCGGCCTACGATGATGATGTCATCCAAGTAGACCAGGCAGACATCGCCAATTAGTCCGGTAAGTACAAGTTCCATCAACCTCTCAAATGTTGCCGGAGCATTGCACAATCCAAACGGCATAACTTTAAATTGCCACAGACCCTTTCCTGTCGAGAATGCAGTTTTCTCCTTGTCGTTAGGATCAATTTCAACTTGCCAGTAGCCACTTTTCAGGTCCAGCGTGCTAAACCACTTTACTCCAGTAAGCATGTCCAGCGTGTCATCAATTCTTGGCAAAGGATAGCTGTCCTTCTTTGTAACGTCATTCAGACGACGATAGTCAACACAAAACCGCATGCTGCCGTCCTTCTTTCTTACCAGCACTACAGGTGAACACCATGGACTAGATGAAGGTTCAATAACACCATCCTTCACCATTCCTTCAATCATGGTTTCCACTTCCTTTTCACGTGCTACCGGCAATCTCCTTGGCCGCTGACGGATAGGCAGTTCTTCTCCTGTGTTTATTTTGTGTTGAACTAAGCCAGTCTTCCCGATGTCAGCCTCGTTTGACGAGAAAACATCGGCATACTTGAGTAACATCTTCTTCGCCTTGACCATTTCATTTTGGGACAAAGCGCTGCGGCAGTCTTCTAAAAGTGTGGTCACTTTCGTTTGTGCATCCTTGCTGAGGGTCCCAGTCGATAGATATTGGCATCGACGCAACCAATCCACTTCCTCGCAAGTACCAACTAGTGTGCCTTTTTCTATTATCTGATCCTGATCACAAAGGTTCAGCACACGTACCCCTGAGATGTCAGTGGCTCTGACCAAAGTCCGTGCCACTTTCCATGGAAGGTCATTGTCTACCCTTTCCACGAGTACACAACGATGAGTTTGCCCAGGATTCCGAGGAAGACTAACCGGCACAATCGTTTCCGGTTGTATGCGGAGTCCCCAAGGGACCGACTAGCAAGTTGGGAACTGACAACCGTGCGAGAAGCTCCAGTGTCTATGGTCAGCTTACACGGCGTTCCGTTGACCTCGCCCTTGATGATAAGGCTGTTCCCGTCATGGGTTTGTGTGATCGAAACCCTTGGGGCTCTTTGAACATCAGCCAGCACCCGCCCCGCAGTCCTGGCTATTGCTCGTTTCCCTGCTGCTGGTGCTGCGCGGTGTTGTTAGCCGCACTGCCCTCTGGAGATCGGTCGACTTCTCTTTCTGCAGTTCGCTTAGGGCAACTGGACCGAAGGTGGCCCTTTTCCCCACAGCCGTAGCACCTTGGGCTGTATCCTTTATTGCGGTCGCGAACTGTAGCCGCTGCAACCTCTCTGACGCGATGGGAACGATGATCCTGTCGCACAGCTTCCACCTCCAGTGCATGGGCCAAGGCGTCCTTAAGCGTCCCGTGGTGCCCGAGCCTCACAGCAGCTCTCACTTCAAGGTCGCGGATGCCGTCGATGAATGCCTGCACCAGGTTTCCATCAATAAGCGCAGGTACGGACTGGTAAGCTTTACGAACCAGCTTCTCCACTTCAAGGGCCCACTGCTGCAGGTTTTCGTTACTGCGTTGCACGCGATCCTTGAGCTGCGCACGAAACACGTGTTCCAGGTGAGCGTCGCCATACCGAGCCTCCAATGCCTCGAGGAGCTGCTCGTAAGTCACTTCCTTACCGAGAGCTTCCAGGACAGTTAAGGCCTGGTCGCGCAGGCCTAGGGTGAGAGCAGTCATGGCCTGGCTTTTATTCCACCCGTTAGCCTTCATGACAGCCTCAAATTGGATTTTGTAGGCCGACCAGGAAGAAGTTCCGTCGAACGGTGGCACTTTGAATCCACGTAGCGAAGGTGTTGTAGCTACGGGAGCTGCGATTCTATCCTCAAGTTTAAGGTTACCCAACTCCTGCTTCACATCAGCAATGACGTCATTAAACTTACTGATCTGAATTTCAGCTTCTGACAGACGGTTGTCATGCTGGGTAACCTTCTCTTTTACCTCCTTCATGTCCTTCCCGAGGGTTGCGTGAAGGTCCTTTATGAGGAAAATCTGCTCTTCCTGACGGCGCGCCTGCTCCTCCTTGTCCCGCTGGAGCTGTTCCTCCAACCGACGAGCCTGTTCCTCCTGTCGGCGAGCCTGCTCCTGCAGCATCAACATCAGAGCAGCCAAATCTGGTGCTGCTGATGCTGGAGCTGCTGCGGACGGGCCGGCCTCCATGGTCGGTAGCTGGCCCTCCGACCTCTGTGGCGTAGCTCCACCAAATCGCCTCTGGTCCGTCTCAAGCTGGCGTTGACTCCGGGTACGGATACCCTCCGTGTCGTCTTTGGGTAAAACCGGCATGATTTTTAATCCCCTCTTCTGACACCAATTGTTACGAGCTTCGGGTTCGTGACAATAAAAACTGCCGATTTAATAACCAAAAAAATGACACTTTAATAATCAACACTAATTACAACTCAAACACACTAATTACAAAACACAATTGCACTACTGATCGCCTTAAGTCGCACTTGAATATCGCTTCGATGCTTTCACTTCGATCGCTTTATCCAAACTGTGTCGGTCGTGGCGCGTCTCGGCCTTATATAGCGCCAAAGAGAGTTCTAGAACCATCCATTGTAGAAACATCTAGAATGTTCGAGTACAGACAGGCCCCGATCGAACAGATGTCGAAAGTTCGGGAATGTTCTAGAAAGTTCTCGCATCGAAATTTCTAGAAGGGTCTTCACTACTAGTTCCGCTACTCGATACTAGATGGCGCTAGTGGTAACTACTGTTACCATGTACCAGGCATTAATTGTGGCGCGCAACAATATTATGACAATGACATGTAATTATATTTGTTAATATAAGCTAATGTCTATATGATCTTATAGTTCAATTTTGCTCGTGACACATGCTAAACATTGTAATAGTATTTATTTTTTCGTGTCTATATTTGTTTATTTTCATCATTTGTCATTTGATTCGGAACTCGGACGGAATTACGGAAGTAAAAGCAATTTAGCAGTGTTTATGTTTAGGTGTATGTTGTAGCTTCCTTATTATACCTATTACAACAAGAATTGTCTTTCTGTGAAAATGCCACAGCCGAGGCGAGATGCTGTGCATCGTTATTATGTGTTTGATGCATCAAATAACACAAGCAATTAATGTAATTTATGTGGAAATGCCATTAAGGTAAGATTTTATATTTGTTTCTACGCCTGATCTTATATGTATAAAAAATAGCATTACCTTAGTGTTAATCTAATAATTATCGTAGATATTAATACCTACTGTCTTACTAAAGTAGGTAGCAAATTAGGTATATACATGGGTATAAATGAACGTAGCCCGACCACTTAACGTAGGTCTTGATTTATTCAATATTTTTATTAAACTAGTAAGTAAAAATGTTTATAATTAATTACTCGTTTTGTTCTAGGGCAAGTATTCGACCAATTTAAAAAATCATATTTCATCGAAACATGTGCAAGAATATCTACTTATAACTAATATAAATAAGGAAAATCACCAACCAAGTACATCTCGACATTCTACAACATCAGACCAAGTTATAAACAATTGTGTGAAATTAGTTACAGTACATGGGCGACCTCTTGCATTGATACAAGATAAAGCATTTCAATATACAATTAACATAGCTGTTCCTTCTAATATTCAAACTGAACACATAAATATAAAAGTAATAAAGGGAATGATACCGGAAAAAGCATACCAAATAAAATCAAAAATCAAGTCAGAAATTAGAAATAATTTAATAAGCCTTAAACTTGATTCAGCTTCATATTTGGAAAAAAAAATTCTTAGGCATTAATTTACAATATATAAAAGAAGGCCAGATAAAAGTTAGAAATTTAGCTGTTTTGGAAATTTTAGAACGACAAACTGGCGAATTCCTAAAAGAAAAGGTTTGATATAATACAATTACTACTGATAGTACTGATAGGCTTAAGGCACGCGAGAACTTTTGTAATATGTGTCCAGAAGTCGTCTGAGAAAATGTCCGATAGCTCAGACTAGCTGTCGCATATATCTTTTAGTGAAACCAATGGCACTAACATTTGGTAAGTGGAGGACCATCTAGTAGGACTCAACGATAGGTTTGTTTAAATATTTAGATTTTATAAAGTTTTTCATAGTTGGGCGTCGTAAAACTTTTACCGCCTTTCTTGCAAGTTCAATACAAAGTTTTAAGTCCAATGTTATCATTGTCATCATCACCATCATTTTCATCGTCAATCTCACAATCGCTATTCATGTCGGTATTAATATCTCCTGTTATTGTAGAGCAATGAGCTGTTAACAATCTTGACATTCTTTTAAAATTACTGCCGTTGTCAGTAGTAATTGAATATATTTGAGCCGTCGGTATCATAAAATAATTTATGACCTCTAAAACTAACTTGCACATGTTTTCTTTTAGGAATTCGCCAGTTTGTCGTTCTAAAATTTCCAAAACAGCTAAATTTCTAACTTTATCTGGCCTTCTTTTATATATTGTAAATTAAGAATTTTTCTTCCAAATATGAAGCAGAATCAAGTTTAAGGCTTATTAAATTATTTCTAATTTCTGACTTGATTTTTGATTTTATTTGGTATGCTTTTTCCGGTATCATTCCCTTTATTACTTTTATATTTATGTGTTTAGTTTGAATATTAGAAGGAACAGCTATGTTAATTATATCTTGAAATGCATCTTGTATCAATGCAAGAGGTCGCCCATGTACTGTAACTAATTTCACACAATTGTTTATAACTTGGTCTTTTTTTTTTTTTTTTTTTTTTGAGGATGGGAAATCATCAAATGACTCCTCCCGCTCTGGGTGGAGCGGAAGGGAGTGTCAGACTCTTACTGACTAAAACCCACCCGTGTTCCTTCCTTAGCCCTTTATGTTCCGGGCCAGCGGTAACCCTTTCGGACAATCCCGCTGACCCGGCAGGCTTCGGCCCTAAGGGGCCCCTCCTCGATGCTGACATCTCTTTGAGGCGCGCGTGGAACACGTACGCGCCGTCCGGCACGGGCCTGGTCCTGATCGGGTGGTGAGCTACCCATTACTCTCCGCCCGCAGGCCCGCGCCTACGGTGGCCGGGAGTCGTCACGCGGCTCCCGACGCCCGGAGCGTCTCCCGCGGCGGCTGGGACGGGAGGCTCTCTCCCTGAGCCGTTCCGCCACCTCCTTCGCTAGCATGACTGCTTCGCAGAAGGAGGTGACTGCCTCCCACTCCCTCTCGCCCCGGACCATGGCTTGCACCAGGGCCGGACGCGAGAGGTCGCCGTCGCTGCCAATCGCCTCTACGAGGACACGGCGGTGCTCCGCCCAAGCGGGGCAGACCTCCACCGTGTGCTCCACCGTGTCCTCTGGGCGATCCTGGCAATGGTGACACCCGGGCGTTTCCTCCCGCCTGATGATGTGCAGGAACCTCCCGAAACTTCCGTGTCCGGTGAGGACCTGCGTCAGGCGGTAGGTGAGGGCGCCGTGGCGCCTTTCTAGCCACTCCTCAAAGAGGGGTCTTATCGCCGCTATCGCGGCGTGCCCTGCGCTGGGTTGCGACAGTCGCTCTTTCCATGCCGCCATGAGATCGCGCCGGAGATCCGTCCGCTCCGCAGCGATTTGCCGCGGAAGCGGATCCTCCCCCCGGCGTAGTGCCTCCGCGCGCCACTCATACAGGCGCGCGAGGACTATCGCCTCCAGATCCCATGGCGGCAGTCCGGCAAGGAGGCTTGCCGCCTCGCCAGAGATCGTGCGGTAGCCCCGGATAGCCCTTATGGCTACCACCTTCTGGGGCGCGTTCAGGTAGTGGGCGGCTCGCCGCCGCAGTGAACGCGCCCACACCGGGGCCCCGTATATGGCCATGGACCGCACGACCCCCGCGTAAAGCCTCCGGCAGGAGGCGTATAACTTGGTCTGACGTTGTAAAATGTCAAGATGTACTTGGTTGGTGCTGTTGATTTTCCTTATTTATATTAGTTATAAGTAGATATTCTTGCACATGTTTCGATGAAATATGATTTTTTAAATTGGTCGTATACTTGCCCTAGAACAAAACGAGTAGTTAATTATAAACATGTTTACTTACTAGTTTAATAAAAATATTGAATAAATCAAGACCTACGTGAAGTGGTCGGGCCACGTTCATTTAATGCCCATGTTTATACCTAATTTGCTAACTATTTTAGTAAGTCAGTAGGGATTAATATCTATGATAATTATTAGATTAACACTAACGTAATGCTATTTTCCAAAGACATTAAAGTATATCTTAAATCTCTTTGCTATTTTCTATATAAGATCAGGCGTAGTAACAAATATAAAATCTTACCTTAATGGCATTTCCACATAAATTACATTTGCTTGTGTTAAAACACAAACACTTACGAGTAGTAACGATGCATAGCATCTCGCCTCGGCTGTGGCATTTTCACAGAAAGACAATTCTTGTTGTAATAGGTATAATAGGGAAGCTACAACGCACACTTAAACATTAACACTGCTAAATTGCTTTTACTTCCGTAGTTCCGTCCGAGTTCCGAATCAAAATATAACGAATGATGAAAATAAACAAGTATAGACACGAAAAAATAAATATTATTACAATCAATGATATTTTATTAAACAGATAGGTTATGAGCGCGCAAATCGTGAAGACTAGAAAACATCCTAATTGGGACGTATTGCCTTTAGTCTGTGTCACGCACGTCTACGAGTGAGACGGTGCGCGCAGCTACGTAATTACCATCCAAAATGCCATTTTGTGTATTTAGAAAGTGTACCAATTATGATACCAAAGTTAATAAAACACAAGGAATCTCATACCACACGAAAGTACACATTATACTTCGATTTATTAATATATTTCAATTATTTTCCTAATATTCTGATACTTGGAGGTTAGGAAAAAGAAAGAGATGGATAATACATTTTTTGTCGTAAGAACGACAAGGATGCGAGCACTCCGGACATAGAATAAAAGTACAGATGCGAATATTAGGCAGTAAAGTCATCTTTACAGCAGAGTTCTAGTTTCCCTTTTAATAACTTTTCTTTATAATTTTGTTTGATATATTTAATTATAAATTAAACATGTCATATTATGTAGGAAAAGAAAATATTAATAGCTTATCGTTACCATAGTATGTCACAGATAGTGTTAAAATAAACCTACCATTGAGATTAAAATTAAATCTTTTCGAAGGTTTATGATTATTTTTACAATTGTATTTCTTTCTTTTTAAAACGTGTTTTATTTTTCACCTACCTACCTTTTAATAGTGTTTATTCGTTGCATAGGCACAAATCCCGACTACAAATTCTGTACACGCGGTTTGTACTTTCTGCCTAGTTAATTTGTTAGTCTATGATGCCAACGTGCGGTGATTGGTAGCCCGAATAATGTTTGTTTACATTCACGCGCAATTGACAACATCTAGCTGTCACTTTTTTTCTTATTGGTTTTATCAAGCTATCCTTTTTCTATCCTTTTTACTTGTAGTGAAATGTAAAATGAATGAAAAGTGTGTATGTGTGCTGCCTCTCGGCGCGGAACACTTTTTTCTGTTGTTTTGTAAGTGTATAACATATCTGTTTATTAGAATATCATTGATTACAATGTTTAGCATGTGTGACCGAGTGTGACGAGCAAAATTGAACTATAATATCATAATAGACAATAGTTATTTTTCCATGTTTACAAGTCGCTCGGCAAGTCGGCACACGCAAGATTGGCGGACCGCCGGGCGCGGTACGATGTCACGTGCGGTCGTGGTTATGCAATTTTCAAACTAATATCGATTGTAAACAGTGCATATTACAATGTCTTGAGTTGGAATGGCTTACCCTGTTACAGTGTTACAGAGTGTTGAAAGGGTAACCCGTTCGTAACGGGTTAACTTCACCCGTTCGAAGGTGTAACATGAATCATAGGGTTTTTTTTTGAAGCGCTTAAATAAACCCCTTCAAAAACCCTTTCAACGACTATCCGGCCGGTCCCTGACGAGAAGATATTGAATAAATGATAATAAATCAAATCCTGTTTTTTATTTAATTTCCCTGTCCTCGCCAAAAACATGTAGGTGGGCAGCTCTTTTCGTTATCTATTTATGTCGTCTGACAGGCCGACTCCTGGAGTCTGGTCCGCTTCGACGGCGACGACAGATTTTGACCGATACCTATGTACTTCAATGAACTGTAAGTAGGTACCTAAATTGCTCAAACTTGCACAAAGTGTAGTAAACAAGGATAGCACAACATCACACGAAGTCTTTATAACTCAGCATTGGCGGGTTATTACGAGAATAATAACTGCTGTTTGCGACCGCGCGCCAATTTGATGATGATGATTTGATGTTATTACATTGAAGAGGGATTTATTTCTGAGTGATTACAATCACTCAGAAATAAATCCCTCTCAGCTCAGCGATTAAGAAACAATTTGATTTTAATTATCGTACAGTTTTTGAGGTTATAACAGCTGTCAAACCTTATCTGACAGCTGCTATAACCTCAAAATCTTATTTACTTAAAAACATTTTTCCCTGGCCTCTAAATGAAATGATAATAAATTATTGTGTTATTAAGAACAATAATTGTTTTTATACAACACTAGTTGTAAGTAGACGCGACCTGTAAAACAAATCAAGTGACAGGTCAATCAATGTATGGAAAGTGGGCATGATTCTTTCATGATTCTAGGTCAACGGGAAGTACCCTATAGGTTTTGATTCTGGAACATAAACTCCCGTATCTTTTGATTGCGTTGACTTAGAAGTTTGATTTTTTCACTGCTTCAAGGGATTGCAGCTCTGAGTATATGATATAAATTTCAACTTGATAACTCCACGCGTTCCTGAGAAAAAGGGTCTTGACCAATGGACAGACGGACAACGAAGTTATCATATTATTATTATAAAAGGGTTGCGTTTTTCCTTTTGAGGTACGGAACCCTAAAAAAAACAAACAAAAATTCGAATGTTGATGTTTTCTAATACGTAGGTAAGAACAGAACCAAATTATAAAAAAAATAAGAATTAGTAGCGCGTGTTGCCTCCACGTGCCCTTTTATGAGCTTGGCTACGTCTAGCCATGCTTCTGATGACACGATCATTCATTTCCAGAGGCATTGTCCGATTCTTCAACCACCACCAATTTTAGAACTTCGACATTCCTAGGATTTCTTTCTCGAACCCTTCGTCCAATCATGTCCCAGACGTTCTATCGGGTTCATATCTGGCGATCGTGCTGGCCAGTCCATCTGGGTTACATTACATCAGTCTCATTTTAAGTAATCACGCATTATGCGCGCAGTGTGGGCCATGCGTTGTCTTGCCTAAGTAAGTAGTGTAGTAGGTAAGTAATAAATAAATATCTAATTTAAATAAACACGAATTCTGAGCCTATGAATTGGGCAAAAGCACTGATCTCTATAAAACAATAGAGGTCAGTGGGCAAAAGGCATAACATTTATGGGGTTCTAGGCAGTTATGTAGGTACCTATGTGCAGTCAAACAAACGCCACTAATGACCATCTCTCCGACCGCTCTGGGTCATTATTAATGGCTCACTCAGTCACACTCACACCTTACCAGACTCTCCACCGTAAGCCGTTATTTCGGAATTTGCTTGATGGTAACGTCCTCCTCGATATCCCCACATCCTCTCACTTCCACCGATGAAAACATAAAAACGGATTTCGTCGGAAAATAAAACTCGACTCCACTCATCGGACCAATTTTGATACGAGCGAACGATAATCTTGCTTTAGAATCGATGGCTCACCACAAGTTTTGGCGCTTTTGTTCGGGTCTGAACAGCCGTCTCACGAAGATTTTTTAAAGTTTGCACTCTTAAAAAACGGTCGTATATGGCACTGGTTGCACGATTTCTGCCTTGCCCTCGCCTGTGCTCGTAAGATCTAGTCTGTCTGTACCGTTGCACATTACGGTGGTTCACGGATAACTTTCGACTGACTGAACAGGTGTGAGTTGTGACCTTCCTCAATCATTGCAGTTACAGCCGTGGCGACTTCAGATGCAGGCAAATCACTCATTCTGTATTATTTTAATACAATGTCAACTCTCCAAACAAAATGAACTAGGGCCACAATTGACTGCATAAACCAGCTTTCTTATCAACACTCAGAAGCGTAAAGTGTAAACAAATACTTAACGAGGGTACAATTTCTATTAGAAGGATGAAAAATTAATGTAAAAAGTCCATTGTTGAAAAAAACAGTGGCACTCCAGGAGTGCCGACAGAATTGAAAACTTGAAAAAGCATAATAATTTTATAAACATGTTTGAAGGTCATTCTTTCCAAAGAAAATGTACCGTGCGTTGATGTCTTTATAACAGCCAAAACTTAAAACAGATGTGTCGGTTACGGTAACGCGAGTTCAATGGTTTTATCCCATCTTAAAAAAAAAAGCGTAATAATCATTTAAATAACGGAACCACTTCGAAATACTCAAAAGATTTTTATAAAAGGCACCTTTTTGTGTTCCTTGGGTAATTGTCAATCAAAGTGCCGGTCGACACGAAAAGAAGAAGATGTAAAATTATATCGGGCTTGAACAAAGGTCGTGTATAAGCGGCTTTATAAATGTCATTGTCTATGCTTTGTCACGTTAATATTCTTTATTGTTATCAAGCTATTGTGCATATTATTATTATTAGATTAAAAACAAATTACAGCTAAAAATCAGAATTAAGTACTAATCCGCGAAGAAACAAATACATCGTAATTTCTAGGCTGAAGTCTGCCGCTTTCGTCAAACAAAATTCACCACGAGAAAATAAGAAAAAAAAAATTGTCTTTGGCTGATTGTTGTCGGACAAAATGACGTTTTGCAAGTCTCAATAAAAACGAATAGTTTTCAAGTGCACCCCTGTGATACATTATGAAGTGATTAAATGGCAACGCAATAAATCTATAAATAAAAATATTTACGTAAAACGATGTGTGACGCGTTTATGCTCAAATTGTTAACTGTAGCAATAAACTGTAAGTTCACTTCAAGGGTTTCATGATAATGGTACATTTTTTATTTTTATTTTACGTATCTCTGTGTTATATAAACTGGTCTGTTTACAAGAGTGCACGAATTGATGTGATACATGTTCATTAACCTTAAAAGTTCAGGTTGTATTTATTTTTCTTGTAATGCTGACATTAGTGTGACCACGAGTTTTTTTTTATCGTAGGTACTCGTTACTCGTATGTAAAATTGTAAAACATGGATGAGCGGAAAGTCGCCGATCATTTTGTGATCGCTGGATTACCGGAGAAACCGGAATTACTTGATGATTGCGACTCTGGACACCTCAAAGGATACAGTACTAAACCACCAATCACTGACATTGGTAAGTGTTTTTTGTGAATATTCTTACTCAAATCTAAAATGTTTAAATCTCGGATTTCAATAATCTTCCAGCTGGTTTTTTTTTGTATTTGTCATTCTAATATTGAAGGAAGATTTTATTTGGTATTCTTTATGAATAAATTCATATAATCGCTTAGTATACCAAAAACATTGAGCAGGTCATTCAAATCAGAACTTAATTGGGATTTTTGAATAAACAAATGAGTTATAGATGGTAATACTAACCATACATTGTTTTAATGTATCTATGCTATGATAATGCTGGGCAAACATATTCTGTCTGCCTTTCAATAACTATACCTACAATATTCGTGTTATTATCACCTGAAGGTAGATTATTGCTCAGTCAAAGGCCATCGTCTACCTTAATTTTTTTTATTATTTACAAAATGGTGAACATCATTATTTTGGGACCAATATTTTAGACATTATTTCAAGCCTGTATTATTTCAACATGACAAAGAATTAAGTTCAGATCAACTTGTATAACCAAAAATAAAACTTGTTTATTATTCTAACAATGTATTATTGTTATTACATATTTATTTATATCAGCCAATAATTGATAGATCTACATTTTAAACAAGCTTATATCCATGTTGTTCTTATTGGAAGTAAAGACAATCCCGTATCCAGTTAATGGTGTTATCATTTCCATGTAAATCAAAAGATTAAAACAAAAATGTTATAAACAATCTTGTTTGTCAGTTGCCTATAAATTGGTTCTAAGTGAGAACATGCCTAAAACAAAGATAACACCACAACTTTTATGGTTAACTAATGCCATTTATTTGCACACAACTTTAACACATTGCTGTCAATTTGCACCGAATATAGCATGCATTAAGGTCAACGAGGAAGTAATTAATCATTGAAGTCCAACTACATACTTTGCGTAATTGATTCTCTAGGTCACTTATGTATTGTCATTTTGGTCATGTTTCATTCATTCCTGCATAATTATTAAGATTTATCTGGCGGACATCCTGAGCATTACGTTATAGAATGTGAATGAAGCATTCCTTAAATATACAGGTCGCAAGGACATTGATGTGCAAACTGTAACCATGTATTCAGCGCACGATTCTGAACCAGCCTTGCATAAAATTTTTCATTGATTCTCAATATAAATTGCTGATTCATAGAAAGGTGCAATATAATACTAACGCGGGCTAAATGTATGGAAAACTGATTTTTTTTTAATAACCAATGAAATATTTCAACACAAGGGGTATAAGAATCATGAACTGAATCCATAGTACCAAGTCATGCAATCATGTCCCATGATATAAGTTGCCTGCATGATATAAGCTTTTAGCATACATTGTGAATCAGTCATAATTAAAACGACAATGGTGTTGCACGTTGCACTATTGTCATATTATTACTTTGCATCAATATCTTTGCATAATCCAGTTATAGTAAATTCCTGAATGACTTGTCACACTCTATGGTTCGTGGTCAGGCATCAAGTTGCAGTGTGCTTCATGTAACAGATACTTAGTTGCGAAGTGTATTGTGTAATTGTATTATTAATATCTGCAGAAATCAGTCATTGCATACTTTGTGATCACATTTTACTGCCTACTTAATGCTTTAACTATATTTCATGGCAAAAACATAAATTTTCACAAAATGTGTACTACTATGTCTGCTATAACAACACATAATAAAAACATTTTGTAGGTTTATAACTGGTTTTTTCGGCGTTTTTTGCTTGATCCCGGTATGGAGCCCTTTGAGTGTGAGTTCCACTCGCATTTGGTAGCTTCTTTTTTTATTTAAATCCTTGAATAATTGTATCACTATGTATGAGTTGTAACGAGTCTTTTAAGCCTGTTACATGATATCGCGTTCTTTGCTTTAATTTGTAGGCAACAGGGTGGTGTTGCCATGTAAAAATTCATTTTTTTGAATCGGAATCGTGTAGTGGTCACACTGATTTTTTTTTGATGCTGTCAGTTGATTTTGACAGGTCACTTTTCGACCCAACTTTGCATAAGATGGAGTAATTTGAGAGCTCCTATGCAAATCTGGAAGTTATTACTTCCTATGGACAGCATCTAGTCCTAATTATGTGGTAGCTGATTTGCCCTTGTCGGCATCATAATGGGATTGCCCATATTTTGTAAAAGGTTGGTAAAATTCTTCGTGGTTTCAAACCTATTCACGTGTCGCGTGGTTATTTTGATGGCGGACGTTAATAGTTTTCGATATTTGTTTCAGGATCTTTTGAACCTTATATATTTTGGATTAATTCATCTACTGATGTAAAAAATTTCTTTGGAAAAGAAACGGTAAGTTAATTTGTATTTGGTCGTAAACATCTCGATCGTCATTTTTGTCGACGCTGGACGTCAGCTAACAATTATTCATGTTTGATTTCAGCCGTGAGGCGTTTCTTATTTCTTTTTACTTCAAGACTTAAATTTTTAACGCTAGCCCCTACCGACATATATCATGGACCGCCTGACGTCCCCGCGAAGATCAAAATCACCAGGGTTTGCCCATTCGGTTTGTTAGTTTATTCGCCGGAATATGGTATGGTTTATAATACTTAACTTAAATTGACAAAAGTGCAATAATGACAGGACAAAAATTAATTTCTATTCCATCTTAGTTTTACACCTTAGAAGTTAATATTAGAAAGGAATTTTCTTGTATATTGAGACCAGCAGCCTTCGGGTAATAAAATCGTTCAATAACTTTTGTGTCGATTTTTATTGATACTCCCCGCTTGAAGATTAAAAGTTTCCAGTTCCCGCAGGTTAGTCTATCCTTGGCATAGTTTGGTGTGTGCTCCTGGCGCCCGAATTTTCACTTCTACTTATTGTTTATTTATTTGGAGTACAACACACACATTTATTATTAAATGTGTTCCCCATTTCATAATATACATTTTTAATAACATACACACTCCTTTAAATTATATATTTTTTTTTATTATTACAATTGTCGCTCTGCGAACAGGGACTTGAAGTAGGTTTGTCTGGTACCTTATACTGTCATTATTGCACTATTAATTAATTAACTTATGAGTCTATTGTTTGCATTGGTTTGTTCTACATTGTTACTTTAATAACTTTGTGTTTATTTTGATTTTTGACTCATAAGTAGTACTTAACCTAATTTGGTGAATCTTTGTAAACAATGTTTGGTGTTTACAATTGATGCTTTTGTTTAATATCATGTTTTTTCTTAGCAAAACCAACAGAAATGTATAGCATAGACTGCGTTTTGTTGTTCTCAACAGTAAAGTTATTTTAAAAACTAAGTTTAACTTTTTAAGTAAATAATTTAATCTAATTGTTAAGTACAATATTGTGCATTTAATTTA
Organism: Mesoligia furuncula; assembly: GCA_916614155.1. Lineage (NCBI taxonomy): Eukaryota > Metazoa > Arthropoda > Insecta > Lepidoptera > Noctuidae > Mesoligia > Mesoligia furuncula. The sequence goes on along the minus strand of OU744804.1, from coordinate 11,024,161 downwards.
TCTAGATTTAAACTGCTTGTAAGTGATTATTGCACTTTTAAAACGATAAAATTAACATAGTAATTTTTTATGGGATTACCCACATTGACTTTTATAATTAACCTCAAACTTGAGAATTTATTTTCAAACATTTAACTTTTTGAAACTTAGTTTTTGCTTTTCGTTTGCTATTCGCCTTGCTGTTTGTTAATCATTTAATCATGGACACTTGGGAATACATAAAACTTTAAATAAATTAAAACAACATTATTTTTGGAAGGGAATGTTTAATGATATTCAACAATACATTTTGTCTTGCGATACCTGTAAAGCTTATAAACATACTACATCTCCACCTTTTGGTATGATGATTAATCCTAAAAAGGTTGATCGTCCCATGCTTATGCTCTCAGTCGATATCATAGGAATTCTACCTAAAACTTATTCTGGTCATAGATACATACTTTCGGTCGTAGACGTTTTTACTAAATATTGCTGGTTCTTTCCAATGATCAATGCTACCACTAGAGTAATTTGTAAACATTTTGAAAAAGAAATATTTCTCAAGTTTGGTTGTCCAAAAATAGTAGTTTGTGACAATGGAACTCAATTTACTTCAAAACATTTTGTAGATTTTTTGAAAGGTTTTATTATAACCAAAATATTTTATAATACTTTGTATACGCCTCAAAATAATCCTGTTGAGAGATATAATAAAACGGTCGAAACCTGCATATCGTGTTTTGTTAAAGATGATCATAGAACTTGGTCAAGTTTTTTGCCCAATGTTCAATTAGCTTTAAATAATAGTGTAAACCTTGCTACTGAGTTTACTCCTAACTTTCTGATGTTTGGTAGGGAGCTTATTCTAGATGCGTCATTACATCACTTTAGTAGTTCTGTTGATAACTTATCTCAACTAGAAATTTCAAATAGAAATGCTTATGCAGTTTCTCTTAATTCACTTAGTGATATTTTTGTTAAAGTTCAAGCTTACTTGTTAAAGGGGTATAAGCGTAATGCCGCTTATTATAATAAGGGTCGGAAAGTCATTTCTTTTGATGTGGGTGATATGGTGTGGAGAAGAAGTTTTCTTCAATCTAATGCACAAGCATATTTTTCAGCTAAACTTCCACCTAAGTTTGTAAAATGTAAAATAACTGAAAAGGTTTCAGATAACGTTTATGTTTTGAAAGATTTAAATAAAGGTTCAGTGGGACGTTATCATGTTAAAGATATTATTAAATTTTAATTTGGTTTCCAAGTGATAGTCTTGATTTTGATAATTTTGTTTGAAGGTCACTTTTGACAGTGTGATGTACGAGAGGATGGATGATAGGTTAATGGATGATAGGTTATCGGTGATTTGAAAGATGTATGTTAGGTAATTTCTTATAAATTTGTTGAATTTGAGACATTCTAAAAATAAAACTTAGGTCATTCTGGTTAATTTAATACTATTTTTTTTTTCACACCAAATGTTTTTCACATCGAAGGATCTTATTTTATGTTTTGTTTGTTTTTGTTGGATTGTCTAAGATCTTATTCTTCTTTTTTAAGGGTAACCTACCTGTTTATATTTTATTAAGATCTTATACAACCCTACAGTTCAGGTAATTTCTACCTTGAGGTTAAAAAACTTAAATTCAATTTCAAGTTTTTGTAATCTTTTTTTTTTCTCATAGTTTAAAATCATTCTATTTCCTCTTCGTCATAAATAGTAATCGATTTTTAAACCTATTTTGTGCTGTTCGTTGACAGAATTGTTTCTCATTTTTACTGGAGTTTCATTCTTTTTAATGATCGGATTTGACTTTGTTAGTAACGCGTTCATCCTGGACTTTACTTTTTAGGGTAATTCTGTAACCTTTGTTACAAAATGCCTTATTATTTTTTGGATCTTGGTGTAATTTTTGACCTTGATTTCGACTTTTTTCCATTGTGTTGGACTTTGTTGTTCCAATCACGATGCGAGATTTTGTTTTGACTTTCGTCATCCTTTTTCCTTTGCGTTCGGAAGTTCGGTGGTGGTATGCCGGTCGCATTGTGAAACTTTGTTTTTGTTATTGAGATTTCACATTGGAGATCTCAATGTTTTTTTGTGTTGGTCTGTGTTTGGGAGATTGGTAGTGTTGAGCCAGTCACAGCATTCACATTCTTTTACAGCTATTGTGCTCGGGAATTCGGTGGTGATGAGCCGATCACAATATGCTTTCCTTTGTCTCGTTGCAGGTTGTGCCTGTAACAGAATTTTAAATAAGGTCTTTCAGCTTTATTTAAAAACTTTTGTTCGGAGTTTCAAATTTTTTGGATTGTTGAATACGGAGTTAGTCAGTGGCAATAGAGCCTAACTGCACTCATAGAGATGGTTGAGTTGGAAGCGGTTGACATAGTAGTCAGTGGCGATAGTGCCTAACTGCACTCAAAGTTGTACTGTTCCAAGTGGTTTGAAATTTTTAGTCAGTGGTGATGGTGCCTAACTGCACTATAAAAATTGTAGTTTGTTTTGGTAAATTGTCCGAATTTGTTTGAAATTTTTAGTCAGTGGCTATAGTGCCTAACTGCACTGTTTTGGAGTTTTGGAGCGCTAAGAGATTTCTCTCTTCGTTTCATTTAATGAGTTTATATAACTTATAATTTTTTGTTTTTCACTATTTCGTTTTTGACTTTTTGTCATTTACATTTTGTTTACTTTTATTAAATTCTTGAGATTTTGTCGTTTGACATTTTCAGAGTTGATTTGCACTTTGAATCTTATATGATTTTTTTTTCTTTTTTTGAATTAGAAAATAAACCAGTCTTAACAGGTTTATTTGGTTGAAGTTTTCTTTCTAATAAAAGAAAGTTCCTTTCTTTTATTTTCGGGAGGGGATGTAATGTAACGAGTCTTTTAAGCCTGTTACATGATATCGCGTTCTTTGCTTTAATTTGTAGGCAACAGGGTGGTGTTGCCATGTAAAAATTCATTTTTTTGAATCGGAATCGTGTAGTGGTCACACTGATTTTTTTTTGATGCTGTCAGTTGATTTTGACAGGTCACTTTTCGACCCAACTTTGCATAAGATGGAGTAATTTGAGAGCTCCTATGCAAATCTGGAAGTTATTACTTCCTATGGACAGCATCTAGTCCTAATTATGTGGTAGCTGATTTGCCCTTGTCGGCATCATAATGGGATTGCCCATATTTTGTAAAAGGTTGGTAAAATTCTTCGTGGTTTCAAACCTATTCACGTGTCGCGTGGTTATTTTGATGGCGGACGTTAATAGTTTTCGATATTTGTTTCAGGATCTTTTGAACCTTATATATTTTGGATTAATTCATCTACTGATGTAAAAAATTTCTTTGGAAAAGAAACGGTAAGTTAATTTGTATTTGGTCGTAAACATCTCGATCGTCATTTTTGTCGACGCTGGACGTCAGCTAACAATTATTCATGTTTGATTTCAGCCGTGAGGCGTTTCTTATTTCTTTTTACTTCAAGACTTAAATTTTTAACGCTAGCCCCTACCGACATATATCATGGACCGCCTGACGTCCCCGCGAAGATCAAAATCACCAGGGTTTGCCCATTCGGTTTGTTAGTTTATTCGCCGGAATATGGTATGGTTTATAATACTTAACTTAAATTGACAAAAGTGCAATAATGACAGGACAAAAATTAATTTCTATTCCATCTTAGTTTTACACCTTAGAACTTAATATTAGAAAGGAATTTTCTTGTATATTGAGACCAGCAGCCTTCGGGTAATAAAATCGTTCAATAACTTTTGTGTCGATTTTTATTGATACTCCCCGCTTGAAGATTAAAAGTTTCCAGTTCCCGCAGGTTAGTCTATCCTTGGCATAGTTTGGTGTGTGCTCCTGGCGCCCGAATTTTCACTTCTACTTATTGTTTATTTATTTGGAGTACAACACACACATTTAATAACCCCATTTCATAATATACATTTTTAATAACATCCACACACTCTTTAAAATATTTTTTTTTATTATTACAGAGTTGAAATAACGATAAATAAGGCTCAGATAAATAAATCTTAATGTTCATCAATATTATGTTTTCTTAAAAAATGATTGATATCAGAGAATCCATTTTTATCCAACAAATCAAATACTGGTCTTCTTATCACAGTTAACGCCCCATGCCCCTAAAATTTTTTTATAATCAATTTTTCAGTAAGTATATATATTGATAAGGACTGCACCACTGTGTTATTGACATTTATTTGACCAAACAAAATAAAGTTAAACCAATCTACCTTGACCTACCAAAACCTTGCTTATAAGTAAACCAATCCATTCAGGGAAAATGCAAGGCATATCAAATATACTTATCAGTAAGAAAACAAGTTATAATATTTTGTGAAAGTACATTACAAGTTCAAGTGATACAGCCGTTATGTGGCGATTTGTCGCCTAATGAGCGAAACTGGTTTTATATCCATTATGCTGCATCTAGGACACTTCCCTTATCTAGAAACTGGACATCAACCTGATTTATTATACCTATAGTATGGTCACTTGTAAATGATAACAGCCGCTGTGGTCGATCGATGGTTAAAGCTACGATTGCCGCGTTCGGTTTGTGGATGGGTGACCAATGTGACCATCCATTACATATCCTCGTGTCTCGGAAAGGACGTTAAGCCGATGGTCCTAGCTGTCATTCGTAGATCTTTGACAGTCGTTAAATAAGGGTCGTCAGAAGCCTCAGTCTGACAACCAGTCCAAGAGCAAGGGGTTTTGAACCCAACTACCCACCAGTAACTGGTTTGGGGGGGTCAGATAGTCAGTCGCTCCATGTAAAATATTGGTATTCAGCTACATCCAGTTAGACTGGAATCTGACCCCAACGCAATTGGGAAAAGGCTAGGTATATTGATATTGATGGTTGATTATAGCTGCTTGCATTACTTTATTAGTAACTGGCAGATGTTTTTAGTAACTTCTTATCTTAACAAAAACATTGTAAAAGCCAATTATTATTAAAAAGAGTAACCATGGAGTTTCTTGCTGGCTTTTCTCCATAGGAAACGACCAATTGGAACCGTGCACCTAGCTTCTGACGTTTCATAAGTGCCCATGTAGGTTCATGTGAAATAAATTTGATTTTGATTTTGAACATTACTCTCTGATCCTAAGATAAGTTAACTGACTGGGCAGATTTCACCAAAGTCAGATATCTTTTATCCATGGAAAAAAAGTTACGCCTGACAGCTTTCGTATGGAAAAACTGTTAAAAATTCAAAATTTATTCTCAGGATAAGACGTATTCTACATTTATAAAAGTTTGGTGAAATTCGCCCTAGGTATAACATCCACATAACTCCACAAATGTATGTAACTACTGATAAATTAACATTTTTTATTTACTACCTAAACATAACAAAGCATTCTCTGTATTAGAACATTAAACAATAATTTAAATCTGCTAAAAATAAAAACCTTGATAAACCTCATAAATAACTTCATTGTACAACTTTTCTAGATCGTTAATTAAGATAAGGCAAGAGCAATATAGGTAGGTACATTCATCCTTATGAATCAACGCCATTTAATATTATAAACAATAATTATAATAGATACTTACAGTTAACAAAAGAGTTACTATTACTAAAAAAATATACTTTTGTTTCTTTGTAACTTGATTAAAAACCTACGATTTACCTACTCAGACGTGCAATATACAACATTATTTTTAGTATAATTATGCGAAACCCGAAACACGTATCTAGTATTTTTACCCGACTGCGGCGAAGCCCAAAAGGAGGGTTATGTGTTTGACCTGTATGTATGTCCGTTTTTTTGTTCCCTCGTAACTTCTAAACGAATGAACGGATTTTGATAAATTATACGTCTTTAGATTTAAAACCATATACTCAGGTCTACAGTCCTTTGAAGGTGTGAAAAAATCAAACACCTAAGTTAACGTAAAAAAAAGATACGGCCGTTTATGCCGCAAAAAACGTATATTTCGACACTCGATCAAAATTTAGGGCCTGCGCAGACGACGGACTTTTGTCCGCGGACTTTTGTCCGCGGACTTTTTTGTCCGCTAAAATAGATCGCTTACAACTGTATCGAGTAACGCAAACGAGGGATTAAAAGTACGCGACAATTGTAAGCGATCTATGTCCGCGGACAAAAGTCTGTCGTCTGCGCAGGCCCTTATAGGGTACTTCCCGTTGACCTAGAATCATGAAATTTGGGAAGAAGCAAGATCATGTACCTAGCATAAGTAAAGGAAAACCTCCGAAAACCGTAAATTTGAAGGTACATTAAAAAAATTAATTTACATAGGAGTAAGGTAAAAGTAGTGTAGGAGTAGGTTAGGAGTAGGGTAGGAGTAGTGTAGGAGTAGGGTACCTATGGGTAGGGTAGGGTAGGACGCCACGCGAACGAAGTAGCGCCGGGCAGCTAGAAATAATTTATATGGCAAAACAACGTTTGCCGGGTCAGCTGGTTAGTATATAGATTATTTACAGAAAATAATACGGTCGATACTTGCTTGTGTCGCTGTCGGACTATAGAATGAATGAAACGCTTTTATTTTGGAGTTGGCACAGGTTACAAAAGAAAAACATTACATACAGACAACGAAATAGTCCCTACCTATTCAAAAAATCCTTATAAAACCAAAATAAGGTTCCTATCTTATCTCAGCGTTTGCATGAATTCTTTTGGTTTATCGGAATTATTTGTAGCCATCATCATCCACAGGCTCTACAGCCCGACTACACCCACAGCTGGGCATAGACCTCTCTTTTCTTATGCCAATCACTACGCTCCTGTGCCAACCTCATCCAGGTTTTGCTCGCGATGGCAACAATGTCGTCTGTATGTATAATGTAGCCCAGAGAATGGTGTCTAAAATTAACACTTTTTATTGTAAAGGGCTAAAGACAGTTCCCAAAAACGCCCGCACCCTCTAAGTTTGGAAAAGCTTGGGAAGAAAAAAGACCGCAGAAAAGTTCCTGCAAAACACTGTCTATTATGTTATGTTACAAATGCATCTATCATTAATTGTTATCAACTATCGCAGCGCTACTTCCAGATAGAATCAATAGATCTCAATATATTTCCTCTTTGTTACACGCCTCCCATAAATCGTCAGTCCTCGTCTTGATTGATCAACAAAGGGCCACGTTCATTTGACCCCTGTCTGTGCTCATTCTCAGATATATTGACACCATCGATACATCGAACTACAAGTTGGGTTCAATGCCATTTAAACCTCTAGATATACTCGGGTCAACAAAGCAGCATTGTTTGTGTGACGTAAGGAGCATGCGCATTCTTTTGGATATGAATTGTTAATTAGTTTGCCGGTCATAGATAATGAATGTTTACATTACTTATACGCAGCGGAGTTAAAAATTGTAGCGTTACGGTTACCTATATGTGAGGATTATATACTACTGAAAGGGTGGAGAAATGTTACGTTCTGATGATTAGATGTTAAATATTTAGATCTTATTGCGATAAGGAAGTCCATCTATAAGGAGGCCCGATTTATTCTACGTTCGTCCCGAAGCTTTGTCCCACACTCCAAAAAATCCTGGTTCGTCCCAAACAATATGCTCCCTTCGTCCCAAAATATATTTGTTATTGTTTTATTCCGCTTCGTCTTATTTTATATGCCCATCTTTAGAACGAAGTGTAACAGACTGATAGCGGATTATAAGGCTCATTAATCCTAGATCTACGATATTAGCGGGATCTAGTTTTGCGAGAAGCTTCTGCATTCCTTGGGGAAATCAGGTTTTCACAGCATAAAGGTTCATTAAGTTACAAGTTTATTTTGCCGCCCATTCGCTTTAACAAGTTACGCACCTCTTACAACATCCATTCCAAAAAAAACAAGCGGGTAACACGACGTACTTACTTACCAATTATAATAATAATATGTTACACCGAATAAACGAAGGCCAACTTGAAGGAAGTGGAGCTAAAAGCTAAAAAAAAAACATCAATAAAGAAAGAAGTACAGCCAGTACCTACAGCCATTGTCAAGGCAATCGTATTGGATCTCAAAGACCTTTAAGCTATTGAATTTTTATATAAATAAAAAGCTTTCGCTTAGCATTGAGATTCTTATGTGAATAATTATTACATGGTAGCTAACGTTACATTTTTCTGATAATGGGACGCAGAAGTATGCTGAGTTGCACGCAACTTTGTTTATTTTCAAATTAGTTGGTTGGTGCCCTAGTGTGTTTTGTTTGTAGGTAATCCTCCGATGGACTGCTACATATCTTCTTCCGGTATTACGCAATAGGAATTTTGGTTCAATGATTCAGCGTCCACGTAAAAAATGGAGTAGGTACGGATATCTGCGGAAAAATGTAATGTTTAGAAATATCGTGGGCGTGAACGGTTGTTGGTACAGACACAAATTCTCTAACCTAACAAATATTTGTTTCGTGTCAGTTCTAAACTCAATCGTACCGAAGGATTTTGCTTGAGCTCTCTTTTAGCTACAGCGCCAATCAAACATTATCATCATAATCATCTTTCTATCCTTGTTCTATGTTACCGCGCAACAGGTTTTTTATTTCCATTCTCCCCTGTCAACCATCACGTTATCATTCAGTCCCGTCTCTTCAATTCACTCCATCTATTTTATTTTGGCCTTCTCCCTCTCCATCTATCAACATTTTATATTCATCACTCTTTTAGCCACATGTGTTTCCTCCTTTTAATCCATGCCAATCAACCAACACTTAAATTTTGAATGACCAAGAGTTGGCCCAATTTTAAGAAATTGGGCTAACTCTTAGTCGATCACTAACTCATCATCATCATCTGCCTAGCCTTTTCCCAACTATGTTAGGGTCGGCTCCCAGTCTAACAGGATGCAGCTGAATACCAGTATTTTACATGGAGCGACTGCCTATCTGACCTCCACAACCCAGTTACTGGGTAACACGATACCCCTTGGTAATACTGGTTGTCAGACTTTCGGGCTTCTGAATACCCGTAACGACTGTCAAAGATCCACGAATGACAGCCGGAACCAACGGCTTAACGTGCTTTCAGGGGCACGGAGGGGTCACGGTATGTAAAGATGGTCACCCATCCACAGACCAATCGCGGCAAGCGTATCTTAACCTGATCGATCGACCTGTGCGGCTGTTATTTATTTATCCACGCGCCCCTCGATAGACTACAATAAATTTTTCTTTGTTACAGGAGTAATATTCCCTGGCCTAGAAGAAACAGTTCCCAGCGGTTTCGAGGTCCTAGAACTAACACCAACAGGTTTACCAGCAGACTTAAACCATGGGTCCATGCGGTCACCAGAATGTTACCTCTGCATACGACGAGGCAGAGATCGACCACCCCTTGTCGATATCGGTAAGATTATTTCTTCATCTTTTGTATCACTCAGCCACGCAACTATCTCACGATAAACAGATAAGCCAGCCAGCAAAGTTGGTTTATCTTAGAAAGCTGGCCAAATGGTGGTGGAAAACATCTTGAAGAAACATGGGTATGTACACGAAGTATGACTGAATTCGTCAACACGCACGCAGAACGCAAGAAAAACGTCGTGAGAAAACCGGGATGTCCTAGAACCAATCATTCGAAGACATGTGACATCTTCCAACCCGCACTGGGCCCGCGTGGTGGATTACAGCTCAATTCCTCTCAGAGAGAGGAGGCCTGTGTTCCAGCACTGGGAACATTATAGGCTGATTGTGTTATGCAATAAGCATGAGTGGTGTGGTGATCAATGCTCCAGCATTCTCTAAAATATGGTCAGAGCTTTCACCTGTCGTGGGACAGTTATGGGCTGGTATAATTATAGTCTTGTGACTGACAACTCCACGAAAGGGCCTTGTTAGTCGTTACTCGTAAAGGCTCTTTGAATGCACTTCGTTATGTTTACTAATATTTACAAACAAAGCAACATGACTAGATGTGTTCTGCAATCTGTAGTTTACGATGCTATTACTCAGCCACATCTGTCTACCAAGTAGCAACAGCATGGAAAATATTGGTCTGGAAATTCACAATACGATCGATAAAAACGTTTTTGGTAGTCTTATGAAAGGTATAAGGATTTAATCTTCAATTGGAAAAAGCGCTTTATGTAGTATAGCTAGATTCGCTAGTAGTTTGGATGAATAAGGAACGTAAAAAAATCCGCCATTGTAGTTTACAATTCAAAGGTTTCCATGACTCCCTATTGAAAATAATACCCAACATTTGATTCCAGAGAGATTATTGTGATTAAAATGTGAACAACACGAACACGTTCAAGACAACAAACTATGTCACCATTCAAACCATAGCTCGCCTCCTCAAAATAGGGAATGTTATTAAGATATTCATCTACAACAGTTAACAGCCCACACTCAACTAATCAGACCAATCACTCCCAACAATAAACGAGCGACTAGAATCACGGAATAAGAACAAGTATTGTTGTGAGGCGTTACTATGTTGTACGAACAGAGAACAGATAGATATTATACCCCTGTTCGTCATACGAATACTTGTTACGTTTAATTTTATTACACAGGGTCAAGGTCCCTTTTTAGGGTTCCGTCCCCAAAGGGTAAAAACGACGGGACCCAATTACTAAGACTCCACGGTCCGGCTGACTGTCTGTCTGTCTCATGAACCGTAACAGCTAGACAGTTGAAATTTTCACAGACGATGTATTTTTGTTGCCGCCATAACACCAAATACTAAAAATAGAATAAAATAAATATTTAAGGGGGGCTCCCATACAACAAACGTGGTTTTTTCGGCGTTTATGCCTTGTGGTACAGAACTCTTCGTGTGCGAGTCCGACTCGCACGTGGCCAGTTTTTTTTTTGTTTTGTCATGATTTTATATAGATACCCGTCACATCTGTGAAATGTTGCTGGTTAATTTAATGCGAACCTGTATTTTGTCACTTAAAAAAAACTGTGGCAATTTGTTCTGATCGTTAGTATTCACAAAAGATCGGGCAGTCAGAAATTAGGCCCTTGAGAAATTGTTCTTGGAATTGCCAGCCTGGTCCAACAAATTTGCCTTCACCCAGTCGGGGAAAGGCCATTCTCACAATATTTTTTGTGACAGACCAGTAGGTTTATTACGAGGAGCGACGTCCCAAAACGTCATAATATTATGTTACCGCAACTTCGATTTTTCCCTAATTTACACCCACCTGACGATAAAAGTGCTTAGGTCCATACGGTGTGGTACGAGTCCTTCAAACCTACTAAATTATTCATGAGCAGCGGAAACGTAGGCACCTCGGTTACACTTAAATTAGTCGATTCTATAAATAGGGATTAGCGATGCATACAAAACATTCGTTTAGAAGGTTTAAGCACATTTAACTAAACGGTTTACTGTGCCTTTACGAAGCAGTTAAGGGGAATGCACAAAGATAGCCCGCGAACTTCAAATTTCCTTACGTTTTTTAGTTACTAAGGCTCCACTGTCCGTCTGTCACCAGGCTGTATCTCATAAACCGTGATAGCTAGACAGTTGAAAGGTCATTGGGCAACTAAGTATGGAACCTATACCCACAGCCTACAGAAAAAAAATAGGGTAGGATGTTTAGATAAACGTCTCTAGTTTACGAATATATAATATGTCGCATTAACGCAGATAGTGGGAAAAAACCATCATCATCATCATTTCAGCCGAAAGACGTCCACTGCTGGACATAGGCCTCCCCCAAAAGGGGGAAAAAACCATAAATCTAAAAAAATAAAAATACAATAGGTTAATTATAACAAGTATAGAAGAGTTTTAAGTTTTATATTATTCCACATGCTCAATGTCTACTGGAATAATTGTATCGTTTAAAAACGCCGCAGGCGCATCTATTTGCTCTTGATATCGCGCCCAAGACAAAAAATATATTATGCTGGCTATATTGCAGCATCCAATGGTTCGGCGGCCATGGATACAAGAGCAGTAGTAATCTTCGATACTATCTCTGCCCTGTCTTGTTGAGTTCACCAATATGTGATTATAGTATTTTATGCACGACAAAACGACACGTCGCGACTGCATTTTTCCTCGTTTTAATATTTTGTGGTTAACCAATTCATGGTGCCGGTATAGTTCAACAATGTACAGGCCGACCATTTGGTCGCAAGTGTTCGTGAACGTATGATCTAGCGATCCGATCGATCGATCTCTTAGCGCGCAAACGTTTATTTTGTTTATTTAACAGAATGCTTCACTGGAATTGTTTTATCTATACATTTATTACGTATTTTTTATTCATCTTTAACATTTTATTCTCATGATTAAAAAAAATACTATCCAAAATTAAGTGTAGGTTAATACTTAACAATTTAAAACTAATTTGGGTTTTATAGGAAAACTGTCGTTAACTGGGTCAGATTTTGCCCAGTGACCCCAATGCCCACAGATGATCTATTTCTGTTGCCGCTATAACAGCAAATACTAAAAACAGTTTAAAATAAAATATTTAAGGGGTTTTTGCCTTGTGGTACAGAATCCTTCCAGTTTTTTTTTGCAATGTATATGTTTGTTATACGTTGATTAAAATATGATTCGCGACTGTAACTTATATGACTTTACAGAATTATACTCATTAGAATCAGTAATACAACTCATTGTGTTAGAATTGGCGTCAAATCTCATGATTTCATGAAATAGTAAATAATTAGGGTATTATGAACTTAGAGAGTTGTATCAATGATTTTTATTATTATAATTCTATAAATACATAATATTTTGCTACGGCCGCGAATCCTATTTAGATCAACATTCAACCTGATACTGACCTTCTAAATTGTAAAAAAACGTAAGAAAATTCTGATTTTGCGGGCTACTCAGACGCTTTCGCCTTAGGGCTGATTTTTAACCCCCGACGCAAAAACGACGGGGTGTTATAAGTTTGACGTGTCTGTGTGTGTGTGTGTGTGTGTCTGTCTGTGGCATCGTAGCTCCCGAACGGATAAACCGATTTTGATTTTGTTTTTTTTGTTTGAAAGGGGAATTAGTCGGGAGTGTTCTTAGCTATGTCTGATGAAAATCGGTCCAAAATGGCCGCCGCCACAAAATAGCGGATTACATATTTTTTCACAACTTTCTTAATATGGGTATCAAATGAAAGGGCTTGAATAGTAGAATAATGTTCACTATATTGAAAGGGAATGAGGAATATTAACTAACGAAATGAAAACTAAAAACTTGAAAATATTTTTTTGTCTGATCAATGCTCTAGAATGATGAGGAAAGTGGAGTGATGACTGGTACCTACGACCACAGTTTGACTATTTTTATTACGAATGGAATTATCCTTCTTAAAAAGCGTAGGTATTTCTACATCGGATAGTGTCGCAGTCCCATTTTATAAAATAGATCTGAAATAAGTACCTAAGATATCTAATAGCTATGAAATACTTGTACAAAAGTTGAATAACTAAAGGAAGAACTAGAAAAGGATATAACAAAACAAAAAATCTGATTAGTCTTAAAAAATATTCTTCAACTATAAATTAATAATTAATTTTTGACGGATAAAAAACCTGATTAAACACCAAATTACCTGAATCTTAAAACGCAAGAAAATAAAAGAAATGAAATACAAAAATTAAGGAGTCCCTACAAAAAGCATGAAATAAAAAATTTAATTAAAAATTTTAAAAACCCCCGACACAAAAAAATAATAAAAATAAATGTAAGTAATTGGAAAAGGATCAAATAATTTAAAAACCCCCAACTTAAAGAATCTAGGTAAAGAGACTAAAACAGATAAATTCATTATGGAAGTCGAGGGACCATTACACCTTCTATGCTAAGAGGTCCCCCGACTGCCATATGAATTTATCTGTTTTAGTCTCTTTACCTAGATTATTTAAGTTGGGGGTTTTTAAATTATTTGATCCTTTTCCAATTACTTACATTTAATTTTATTATTTTTTTGTGTCCGGGGTTTTTAAATTTAATTTTTACCATAGTCAGATATCTTTTATTCGTGAAATAAAATTGACGTCTGACAGTTCTAGTACGGAAAAACTGTCAAAAATTTCAAAATTTTATTCTAAGGATAAGACTTATTTCTAGGTATAAAAGTTTGGTGGAATGCGCACTTAAGCAGTTAACTATATTCACTCCGATATCGTTTAGATTGGCTGTTCTCTTAGATCTCTCTTCAAAGGAATTAACTATCAATTATGTGGACAACCCGCTTCCATTTCGGTCGATGGCTTTTATATTTATGTGACAGCATTTGGACCTTAAGTTATTACGTTTTCTGCCACAAGTTTTATAGCTTTGACTTTCCCCAGAATTTTCGTATGTAAACAACACCATCAAAATCGGGTCACTGATTAATTACAATGAAAATGTGTAACTGCTATCGAAAGAAAGAAAAAAAAAAGTTTATCGGCATTAGAACAAAAACACCTTAAAACTATGAAATAGGAAAAAATACCAAACGGACCTCAGCTCAGCATAATGCCAGTTGACAAGACAAGGTATAAGTAGGTACTACCTGACGCTGATTCTCAGCTGCAGCCCACGAGTGTCATACGCTCGAATAATAAACATACCGTTCCATCAATTTTGACCGGTTACGTATTGCACTTTTCTATGAAACAGCTGATTTTTTTTATAATAACCGACGAAAAATTTCTAAGCTAGGGTAGGGGTCTAGAATCATGGGCTGAATTCATGGGTACAGTTTGCGCGTCGACGTCCCTGCCACCCTGTATAAGGAAGTGCAGTTGTCCGTTATAATAATAGTGAGAATAAATATTGGTATCATCATCATCATCATTTCAGCCGAAAGACGTCCACTGCTGGACATTAGATATGAGCGCCGATGGCCAATTCCACGGCGGCGGCGTGGACTGAAAATTTCCACAGCGGCGGCGGCGTCGCGGCGGCGCGGCATGGTCGGCCGTGGGCCTTAGTTTTTTTTTTTCAGGAAGGAATTTGTTAAAAATAAATAAAGAAAACCAAAATGGTCTTACCAAAAAACACGTTATAAAGGAACGTATTTGTTAATTACAATTTTACAGTCTTCTAAATAATAATTGGAGATCACGTTTACTGAAAAATAATCATTTCAGTATTTTGAGTTGAAGAGAAACAGTTTTTTAATCATCTCTATATATAATGTCGACTCGACTGCGTGAGCGACAAGTGTTGCGAAGCGACTAGGCGAACTAATGCGGTCGAGCCGCGCGTGCGAGCGAGAAAGCAAGTTGCAACTCGACGTGACGGCGCGCCGCGTGCTGCACTCGGCGACGGCGCGCCGATATGAACTCACGGCGACGGCGGCGCGCCGGCGCGGCGCTCATATCTACTGGACATAGGCCTCCCCCAATCACCTCCACTTCGACCGGTCCTATGCTTCCCGCATCCAACGGGTTCCTGCGGCCTTCACAAGGTCGTCGGTCCACCTTGTGGGAGGCCTTCCAATGCTACGTCTTCCGGTACGCGGTCGCCACTCCAGATCCTTTCGGCCCCATCGGCCATCTGTTCTGCGAGCAACGTGCCCTGCCCACTGCCACTTAAGTTTGGCAATTCTTCGGGCTATGTCGGTTACCTTGGTTCTCCTGCGGATCTCCTCATTCCTGATTCGATCACACATGGAAACTCCAAGCATCGCCCTCTCCATTGCCCTTTGGGTGACTTTTAGCCTTATATTGGTATAGATGTTGCCAAATAAAAGTAGGGATATCTATACTTCTATACTAATATTATAAAGAGGTAAAGTTTGTACGTCTGTTTGTAGGGGGTAATCTCTGGAACTACCAGTCGGATTTGAAAAAATCTTTTTGTATTTGATAGTCCAATTCTTGAGGAAGGCTATAGGCTATTTAACATCACGCTATGACCCTTAGGAGCCGAACAAAAAGAAAAAGTCAGAAAGAACGCTAAGCAAAAACAAAGTAATTGCGCGTGCAGGCGATGAGATGCGACGGGGTGGGTCGGGGAAACAAGAAATTTCACGCGGACGAAGTCGCGGGCAGAAGCTAGTTCATAGATAAACTTATGAGGTTGACTAATAAAGTAGCATAAAATCCACAAAAACCATAGATAAACTACCGTTATCTGGCAAAGGACAATAATCACAATACACACTAATGACGTCACATAGCAGAGTAAAATCCATCGAAAAAGTAGGTTAAGTCTTTAACATAGATAGGTCATATAATCATATTATATCGCTGATTGCGATAAAGGGAGCTATGCAGTGCTATCAGTTGTGGACTTGTAGTATTTTATCGTCACCACGCCCGTTTATTTTTTGCAGTAAATTTTTTGTTTACTGTTTTGTGAAGTATGTCGGTGCTTTTTTTGGTGGTTTTCTATTGTATGTGGCACTGTTTCTAAGTGAAACTTCCGTCCTTGATAATTTTGTAGGAAATATTTTAAATTGTCCTGTCTGACGCGGCATTGAATGAGTTATTCCGATGACATTAATGTTTTAAAACGAAAACGTGTCTCTAGATTAATTGCATTATATAAGGCATCCATCATCGTTAGCAAAATCAGGGCCACTAGGGTAATTGCTGGGCTTTCATTTTGACAGTTTAACATTCATTGCGTTATATTTACGTTGTTGAGCAGACAAATTCGAACATATGAAGCAATGGATTAGGAATATCCTTCAAAATTATTCAGATTGTAGGTAATTGATAATGTTACGAGCTTCGGGTTCGTGACAATAAAAACTGCCGATTTAATAACCAAAAAAAATGACACTTTAATAATCAACACTAATTACAACTCAAACACACTAATTACAAAACACAATTGCACTACTGATCGCTTTAAGTCGCACTTGAATATCGCTTCGATGCTTTTACTTCGATCGCTGTATCCAAACTGTGTCGGTCGTGGCGCGTCTCGGCCTTATATAGCGCCAAAGAGAGTTCTAGAACCTTCCATTGTAGAAACATCTAGAATGTTCGAGTACATACAGGCCCCGATCGACCAGATGTCGAAAGTTCGGGAATGTTCTAGAAAGTTCTCGCATCGAAATTTCTAGAAGGGTCTTGACTACTAGTTCCGCTACTCGATACTAGATGGCGCTAGTGGTAACTACTGTCGCCATGTACTAGGCATTAATTGTGGCGCGCAACACTGCCCCCTCCTAAGACATGCTCGTCCCGAGCATTATCGGCCCCATAATAACGCGCCAGTCGATCCACGTGGACGATCTTAGGAGTACCTCTTGTACCTTTCTGTATCCGGTAGGTTACGTCATTGATCTTTGTCACAATCCGGTACGGTCCGTCCCATTTAGCTTGAAGCTTAGGAGATTTCCCTTTGCTGCGGACTGGATTGTGCAACCACACTAGTGAACCTTCGTCGAACCCCTTATTGTTCATTTTACGGTCATAACGGGTTTTCATCTTTTCAGACATTTGCTGGCCCGATTGTCTGACGTGCTCATAAATGTCATTCATTTTGTTCCGCAAGTCATTCGCATACTCGGTTATACTGCGTGGGGCATCAGGTGGTATTCCGGTGATCAGGTCTGCAGGCAGCCGTAATTCCCTTCCAAAGTTTGCGAAAGCTGGTGTCACCGATGTGCTTTCGTGAACAGCGCTTCGATATGACAACAAAAACGGTTGTATGTGCTTGTCCCAATCTCGTTGCCGATTTTCCACAACTTTTGCTAGGTATCTCTCCAAGGTCTGATTAAATCGTTCCACCATCCCATCCGATTGTGGGTGGTAAGAAGTTGTTCTTGTTTTATGAGTACCCATAACTCGACAAGTTTCCTGGAATATTTGGGACTCAAAATTCCTTCCCTGATCGCTGTGAATCTCCAAGGGTACTCCAAAACGGCAGAAGACTTCATGAACCAGTTTATCTGCAACTGTTGAAGCTTCTTGGTTTGGAATGGCGAAGACTTCCGGCCACTTAGTGAAGTAATCCATCACAACCATGAAATACTTGTTACCACTTTCACTTACCGGAAACGGCCCCGCAACGTCAAGGGCTATCCTCTCCCATGGTGCACCAACATTGTACAATTTCAATGCACCTCTACTACGAGTCTGAGGTCCCTTTACAGCTGCACAACTTGTACATTTGCGACACCAGTCCTCGACATCGTCCCGACAGTGGACCCAGTAAAACCGTTCTCGTATCTTCAGTAGAGTCCGTTTCACTCCCAGATGACCTCCTGAACAACCATTATGGTACAGCTGTAGAACATCCGGTACTTGAGCTTTAGGGACAACCATTTGCAAATGACAGCTGTCTCCCCGAGCGTTTTCCCATTTACGGCACAGGACTCCATCCTGAATCACCAAGCTGTCCCATTGGGCCCAATAGCTTTTTGTGGTCGAACTCATTGCTGAGACGTCGCTCCACCTGGGCTTAGGAGCTCTGGCCTTCATCCACTCCATAATCGGCTTGATGTCCGAATCTTCCTGCTGTGCACGTTGTACGCTCTCCTTCCACTCGTTGCTGAGGTCTGTCCTGAGCATCCTCACAGGTACCACTTCCTTATTCTCTTGCCTAGTGCAATGCTTGCGGTCTTCAGGACAAGGTCTCCTTGACAATGCATCTGCGTTGCCATGAGATTTCCCGCTGCGATGTTTGACCACAAAGTCGTATTGCTGCTGTTGCTGGGCGGTGCTGTTAGCCGCACTACCCTTTGGAGACCAGCCATCTTCCCTTTCTGCAGTTCGCTTAGGGCAACTGGATCGAAGGTGGCCCCTTTCCCCACAGCCGTAGCACCTAGGGCAGTATCTTCTATTGCGGTCGCGAACTGTAGCCACTTCAACCTCCCTGACGCGATGGGAACGATGATCCTGCCGCACAGCTTCCACCTCCAGTGCATGGGCCAAGGCGTCCTTAAGCGTCCCGTGGTGCCCGAGCCTCACAGCAGCTCTCACTTCAAGGTCGCGGATGCCGTCGATGAATGCCTGCACCAGGTTTCCATCAATAAGCGCAGGTACGGACTGGTAAGCTTTACGAACCAGCTTCTCCACTTCAAGGGCCCACTGCTGCAGGTTTTCGTTACTGCGTTGCACGCGATCCTTGAGTTGCGCACGAAACACGTGTTCCAGGTGAGCGTCGCCATACCGAGCCTCCAATGCCTCAAGGAGCTGCTCGTAAGCCACTTCCTTACCGAGGGCTTCCAGGACAGTTAAGGCCTGGTCACGCAGGCCTAGGGTGAGAGCAGTCATGGCCTGGCTTTTATTCCACCCGTTAGCCTTCATGACAGCCTCAAACTGGATTTTGTAGGCCGACCAGTAAGTAGTTCCGTCGAACGGTGGCACTTTGAATCCACGTAGCGAAGGTGTTGTAGCTACGGGAGCTGCGATTCCATCCCCAAGTTTGAGGTAATCCAGCGTTTTCTTCACGTCAGCCATCACGGTTAGCTTCACGTCAGCCACCACGTTGTCATCCCGATTATTCACTTGGTCGATTCGGGTTTCAGCTTCCGACAGACGGTTGTCATATTGAGCAACCTTATCCTTCACCTCCTTCATGTCTTTCCCGAAGGTAGCGTGAAGGTCCTTCATAAGGAGCATCTGTTCTTCCTGGCGGCGCGTCTGCTCCTCCTGTCGGCGGGCCTGTTCCTCTTTATCACGCTGGAGCTGTTCTTCCAGCCGACGAGCCTGTTCCTCCTGTCGACGAGCCTGTTCCTCCTGTCGATGGGCCTGTTCCTCTTTATCACGCTGGAGCTGTTCTTCCAACCGACGAGCCTGTTCCTCCTGCCGGCGAGCCTGTTCCTCCTGTCGGCGGGCCTGCTCCTGCAGCATTATCATCAGAGCAGCCAAATCTGGTGCTGCTGATGCTGGAGCTGCTGCGGACGGGCCGGCCTCCATGGTCGGTAGCTGGCCCTCCGACCTCTGTGGCGTAGCTCCACCAAATCGCCTCTGGTCCGTCTCTTGCTGGCGTTGACTCCGGGTACGGATACCCTCCGTGTCGTCTTTGGGTAAAACCGGCATGATTTTTAATCCCCTTTTCTGACACCAATTGTTACGAGCTTCGGGTTCGTGACAATAAAAACTGCCGATTTAATAACCAAAAAAAATGACACTTTAATAATCAACACTAATTACAACTCAAACACACTAATTACAAAACACAATTGCACTACTGATCGCTTTAAGTCGCACTTGAATATCGCTTCGATGCTTTCACTTCGATCGCTGTATCCAAACTGTGTCGGTCGTGGCGCGTCTCGGCCTTATATAGCGCCAAAGAGAGTTCTAGAACCTTCCATTGTAGAAACATCTAGAATGTTCGAGTACATACAGGCCCCGATCGACCAGATGTCGAAAGTTCGGGAATGTTCTAGAAAGTTCTCGCATCGAAATTTCTAGAAGGGTCTTGACTACTAGTTCCGCTACTCGATACTAGATGGCGCTAGTGGTAACTACTGTCGCCATGTACTAGGCATTAATTGTGGCGCGCAACAATAATGATACGCAATTAGGGTGCAGCTCATAATTTCGATTTCACGGAAAGTCAATCTGCCTTTCTATTCACAAGCTTTTAGAAACGGAATAAAACATAAAAGTACCTACGTACTTATTTACACACACACACACACTTATTTATACACTTTTGTTTTGTCACTTTGTGAACTATTTCCGGACGCATTATGTGTCCGGAAATAGTTATTCGAAAGTTAGTATTTTATGCCAGGAACCCTTCATATCATCGTTCTGTTCTGACTGATAACAGTAATCCGGCTGCAAAATATGGGAAATCCCGAAAACAGCAATTCGGATGTAAAATTGAATGCGCCTCGTCCGCGATAAAGTATAAGATTATACAAGGTGCTTACGAACGCCAAAGACTGTTTAAAAGTCGATTTGCATGAATTTACTCGCCCGAAATGAGCGAATAATAAGCTCCAAAACATACTGCATAATATAATCAGCTTGACATATCCCACTGCAGGTCAAACAGGGCTTTCCCTCGTAGAGCGAATGCACGAGAATTGATCACCATGCTTGTCTATTGGTGATTTTCAGACTTCATTTTTGTATGTCAAGATTTCCTCACTATGTTTTTAAACATTTGTGGTGTCCCAAGATAAATTTAGAAAGAACATAAATGATTTTCAAAAAGTCACATTCATACTTGCCAGTTGTCGAGCCCGCGTCCTTGTGCTTGAGAAGCGGGATCCTTAACCTCCTAGCATACTTAATCATAATCCATATTACAATGAACAAAATTAATAATCTTCCTCAGGTGTCATGTACGATGGCAAGGAGCGTCTCATGGCCGATGCAGAGATGGTCCTGGAATCCGCTGGGGGTCGCTTGGCCAATGTCAACAACTCTACAGCCAAAACTTTCATTACGTACCGAAGGGCGCATACTGGGGCCCCTTGTAACGCCCTCGTTGTGGTCGATGTGTGTGTCATAGTGGCTAGTAAAGGGGAATGTCCACCCCATGCCTTTTGTATGATTCCTAAGAATTTGAATAAAGGTAAGTGTCGTTTTATAATAATGATGATAATTTTTATTTGCCAAAAACAGTTATGTACATTTCTTTAAAGTCTACATTAATAGTTAGGTTTACATTAAAAACAAAAGACGCAAAGGAAGCATTTTGCTTATGAATTCGACACTAGCCGAGCCTGTCTCGTGGAGTCCAAGGGTGGTATTACCATTTGATGAAGTGCGAAAAGATTGTTGTAGTTGTTAGTGACGAGTTGCTATTAGATCTGTGTGGTTCTTTCCTTAAAAGAACATCTCATCTGCTTGGTCCCCACATGATCCGACCAAAATAATGTTATTATTTTGGTCGGATCATAGTATTGGTATTCCTTTGGTATTGTAATACAAGTCTTATCTTTTTGTAGTATTTATGAATTTTATAAATAAAAATATATTTGTTTTAAAATATATACTTACTATTAACAATGAGTTGCTACAGTAAAATATCCCGGTGTGATTTAGTACTGTTTTTAGATTTCAACCTTATATGAAAGCTGTTAGGTTCAAATTGAATTGCCATGAAACAACTCTCCCGACTCCAATGGTTTGTGTTTACTCAAATGCTTAATTTCCAGGTTTAATGGGCAGTGATGTGTTTCTCTGCTACAAGAAGTCAATGAACCGTCCACCAATAATTGCCTACAAACCCGATGTACTGTTCAGGTAATTATTCACATTTCTACATTAATTTTAGGTTTAAGGGCGCTTTCAATTTAAACGTTTCGTGTTTGACCGCTGCGGTGCCGAAGCGGTGCGTTTGTCGTATTGCGCACGGACGGTCGTTTGTTTTCATACAAAGCGCGCGGTGCGGGTTGCCGAGCGTTCGCGGTACCGACGCCGCACTGTTGCCGCACCGCGCGCTTTGTATGACAACAAACGACTGTCCGTGAGCAATAGGACAAACGCACCGCTTCGGCACCGCAGCGGTCCGACACGAAACGTCTAAATTGAAAGCGCCCTAAGAACGAAATAATAACTTTTATTTGGACACATTTCGTGCAAATAAAATAGTAAAAATAATGTTTTGACTACAATAGTGTGTGCCTCACGGCTGCACCAAGAAGGTAATGTAATTTCAGCATTAATTTTAGACAGATGCTGTCTGACGCTGGTTTTCTAATGAACCTTTAGGTATGTAAAGATCGTAGCAGGTTGTGTTCTGTAGTTACAGCCAACCCCCATGGGAAAAAAGGCGTGAGATTATGTATGTATGTGTACTACATTTTAAAGAGCCAAGATCACCCAAATCTGAGTCTTGAAACACATCAAGGTATTAATCTAATACCACTTTTGGCTACATAAACTCCGGCTAAGAATATCGCAAATACTACGAGCTTCCAAAGAAAAAAAATACATACAACGAAGTTCTTGCGAAGTGCTTATCGCAGTCAGTACCTACCAAGATTTGGTGTTTGTTTGTTTCTGCCAAAGTGCCAAATATTCACGAAAGTAGTCCACAGAATTTCAGGTTCTCTACAAATTCGAAATTGTTAAAAACGGTAACTTATTATAACGTTCTCAGCGTGCGTCATTAATTAGCGCTTTGAAACGGACCGATAATACCGTTTTACCTACTTTCAATTAATTAGTTACATATCGGTCTGAATAAAAACTGCATTTGTATCGGTCATTCAAATAATATTGAAATCAAGTGGAGACCAAAAGTCATTGCAAAAAAAGCATGTGACATACAGATCTACGCAATATCTTCTCGCCCCCGCCGCCATACCGCAGTGTCTCAAGACAAGTCTTTGACCAGTGCGTGTTGCCATAAGCATTATTAGAAGGCTAAAAGTCATACAAAGGGCCATGGAGAGGCTGTGCTTGGAGTTTCCCTACGCGATAGAATTAAAAAAAACTGGCCAAGTGCGAGTCGGACTCGCACACGAAGGGTTCCGTACCACAAGGCGAAAACGCCGAAAAAAACACGTTTGTTGTATGGGAGCCCCCCTTAAATATTCATTTTATTTTGTTTTTAGTATTTGTTGTTATAGCGGCAACAGAAATACGTTGTTGTTGTTGTTTCAGCCGATAGACGTCCACTGCTGGACATAGGCCTCCCCCAATTTTGGGAGGGTTTGCCATAATCGCCACAGAAATACGTAATTTGTGAAAATTTCAACTATCTAGCTATCGCGGTTCTTGAGATACAGCCTGGTGACAGACAGACGGACAGACAGCAAAGTCTTAGTAATAGGGTCCCGTTTTTACCCTTTGGGTACGGAACCCTAAAAAAGAAGTAACCCCATTAGAACCAAAGTAACCGAACATAGCCCGAAGAACTGCTAAACTTAAATGGCAGTGAGCAGGGCACATTACTCGCAGAACAGATGGCCGATGGGACCGAAAGGTTCTGGACTGGCGACCGCGTACTGGAAGACGTAGCGTTGGAAGGCCTCCCACAAGGTGAACCGATGACCTTGTGAAGGCCGTAGGAATTCGCTGGATGCGGGAAGCACAGAACCGGTCGAACTGGAGGTGCACTGGACGTCTTTCGGCTGAAATAATAATATGATGATACAGACCTAAGTCATTACGGTTTCGTTTCGACCTTTTGAGTGTGGGACTCCAAAAATTCATATTTTATGTATGAGATTTTATCATTTTGTATTACTTTGAGTGGTATTTAAAAACATGATATTATTAGCAGATGGCAACTGTTATGTGTCATAATCAGATTTTATCAGTGATGTGATTAGGTTCTGGTTTTTAAATCCTTAAGAGCTGGCCTTGACTTTAATAAAAGATGTTAGTAAGTACCTAACACTTACTAAGCCACTATTTTTGAAGTATATTAATTCATATAATCTATTGTATATAAAAGAAAGTCGTGTTAGTTACACTATTTATAACTCAAGAACGGCTCAACCGATTTGACTGAAAATTGGAGGGAAGGTAGCTTAGAACCAGGAGACGGATATAGGATACGTTTATCTCTTTTTTTTACCTATAGTAGCAGGGTAGGAGTAGGTTAGGAGTAGGGTAGGGTAAGGGGTAGGACACGACGCGAACGAAGTAGCGCCGGGCAGCTAGAAATAATTTATATGGCAAACCAACGTTTGCCGGGTCAGCTAGTACACTATAAAGTGTGGTAGGAACATCGGCGCGAAATCTGTAACCATGAATTCAGCACATAATTCTAGACCCCCTAACAGACCCCACCCACAGACCCGGTTATAAAAAAAACTAGCTGTTCCCCGCGGTGTCACCCGTTGTTCAGTGCCTAAGGGTCATAGCGTGATATTATATAGCCTATAGCCTTCCTCGATAAATGGACTATTCAACACAAAAAGAATTTTTCAATTCTAACCAGTAGTTCCTGAGATTACCGCGTTCAAACAAACAAACTCTTCAGCTCTTTAGATAAAATCAGCTATTTCATAGAAAAGTGCAATACCTACACGGTCAAAATGTATGGAACAGCATTTTTATTTTTTAACAAGCTTCTGCCCGCGACTTCGTCCGCGTGAAATATCTTATTTCCCCACCCCGTCGTATCGCATCGCATACCCGCGCTATTACTTCGTTTTTGCTTAGCGTTCTTTCTGACTTTTTTTCGTTTTGCTCGGCTCCTAATGGTCATAGCGTGATGTTAAATAGCCCATAGCCTTCCTTAAGAATTGGGCTATCAAATACAAAAAGATTTTTTCAAATCCGACTGGTAGTTCCAGAGATTACCCCCTACATACAAACTTACAAACATACAAACTTTTCCTCTTTATAATATTAGTATAGATAACCGTCTAAAGCTTTTAATGTCCCTAGGGGGTTCAGAATCATGTACTGAATCCATTTTAACAGGTTTTACGTCGATGTACTGTGGGCTGCATCAATTGGGTACCCCAGTTGTATTAAAATTTTCATACAAATGGGGTACCCAATTGATGCAGCCCACTGTACATCGACACCCTGTATTATGCAAACTCGTCTTACATGCGAGTAGGTATCAACACAAACGAGAGAAAGTTCGTACTTACTGAAAACAAAGATGTATTGTGTTGAAAACAAAAACGGTTTCCATGTTTTTACTTTTTGGATCACAGTTAGCACGATTATGTTTGTTTAAATCTCCTTATGAAAAACGAAGAAGGTACTTATGTGGCTTAGTTAATTTTAGCTAGTCTATGGCGAGGCGCCCGTTCCCCCCCTATTACATGGGACTTAAACATAAATGGCGAAATATGGGTGTACTTTATGGTGCACCTCTGCACAACTAATACAGACGTGATGTTATGTTATGTGTGTTATAAAAGAAACGACATCAGTAAAATAAAATAAAAACTGGCCAAGAGCGAGTCGGACTCGCACACTAAGGGTTCTGCACCACAAGGCAAAAATGCCGAAAAAAAAACACGTTTGTTGTATGGGAGCCCCCCTAAAATATTTATTTTATTCTGTTTTTAGTATTTGTTGTTATAGCGGCAACAGAAATACATCATCTGTGAAAATTTCAACTGTCTAGCTATCACGGTTCATGAGATACAGCCTGGTGACAGACGGATAGTGGAGTCTTAGTAATAGGGTCCCGTTTTTACCCTTTGGGTACTTAACCCTAAAAACAGACCATTAGTTCAAAGAGTTTTTAATAACTATTAACACAAACCTCTTTTTACCCACAGGTATCCAATGGTAGAACGACGTAACATATTGTTTCCTACATCGGTGCCGCTCTTCTGTCTTCCGATGGGTGCAACCCTAGAACTATGGCCTAACAACGCGGCGATGCCCAAACCCGTCTTCTCCACCTTTGTACTGACTGTTGCGGATGCTACTTATAAGGTACTTGTGAATATTTCTTGGTCTTCATTATGATATTCTGTAGACTAAATACACCATGCACCCTTATTGCGTAACACAGTATCAATCACAATATGAATAATTTTGAAGGATCCATTGCTTTATACAGGGTTACTTTTCAAAGACCATCCAAATTTTTACATGACCCATGAATATAAACAACTTTCAATAAGGGACCAACTCTGAAATCACGAAAAAAAACCAGCTGTTTCATACAAAAAATCAATACCTACTTGACCAAAATGTATGAAACAGCTGATTTTTTTTCGTGATTTCAGATTTGGTCCCATAGTGAAAGTTGTTTATATTCATGGGTAGAACACCATGTAAAAATTTGGATGGTCTTTGAAAAGTAACCCTGTATGTTCGAAATAATTTTCTGCTCAACAACGTTAATAATGCAATGAATGTTGTTGTCTAAATGAAAGCCATTGGTACTGATAGTGTGTTACGCAAATACCCCGCCATTACCATTAACACTTTTCCATAAGAGATTGGTGGTAGAAATCTAAACTTAGAAAGATATATTAATGATTCTAATGATTATAATTCTCTAAATATGTACCTGTTATTGTCGCGAATCATATTTTGATAAAGATACAATCTGACACTGACCTGCAAATTGCAAAAAACGTAAGAAAATTTGAATTTCGCGGTCTACCACTATCCATTCACCTTAATGACTGCTCAGAAATAGTGACACAGATAATTTTACTAGAGTCTGCGCGGAACTAGTTGGCCCCGCCTTGGGTATGTGAGCGGTGGGACGGAGGGGCGGGGGCGCTTTGTCATTACTCAGTACGTGCGTTGCGAACACTAGGCAACCCCGCCGCCCTCACCCCCGTCCCCACCCAAGAGGCGGCCAACTAGTTCCGCGCGGACTATAATCTTCTATTTCAACTAAAGTGAGTTTTTTTACCATTCACAACCAGCACCCTAATTGCGTAACAGACTTCAAGTCACAATCTGTCCATTGTTTCATATGTTCTAAAACTTGTCTGCTCAACATCGCAAATAACGCAATGAATGTTGTTTAACTGTCAAAATGTATGGCATTTGCTATTGTTAGTGTGTTACGCAATTGGGGGGCCCGTGGCTAAATAATAACAGCCGCACAGGTCGATCGATCAGGTTAAGCTACGCTTGCCGCGGTTGGTCTGTGGATGGGTGACCGTCTTTACATACCAAGACCCCTCCGTGCCTCGGAAGGCACGTTAAGCCGTTGGACCCGGCTGTCATTCGTGAATGTTTTGACAGTCGTTACGGGTAGCCACAAGCCCGAAAGTCTGACAACCAATCTTACCAAGGGGTATCGTATTACCCAGTAACTGGGTTGTGGAGGTCAGATAGGCAGTCGCTCCATGTAAAATACTGGTATTCAGCTGCATCCAGTTAGACTGGAAGCCGACCCCAACATAGTTGGGAAAAGGCTAGGCAGATGATGAGTGGGTTACGCAATTATCCGGCTGGTTTATTCCCCTATTTCCGGCTTCACATTTCCTTTTGGAACATTCTCAACATCTAGACAGTGGCGCCGATTCTGTTGTTCACAAACTAAACTAAATTTAAGTTCAGTGCATCTTTTTCTTTCTACTTCATTAAGAAAAGCACATTAGATAAATATTACTTTATTCCTGTCAAATTAGTCAGCACCTGACGTAAATTGACGTATTTTTAATAGCCAATTTTTTAATCTCGTCTAAAGTTGTCTATGGAGTATCTTAATTTGACAGGACACAGGACTAAACTAATATTTATCTTCCGTCCTTTTCTTAATGAAAGGAAGAAAAAGATGCATGAACTTAAATTTAGTTTATTTTGTATACAACAGAATGGGTGCCAGTATCTATTTTTGTGTAAGGAATAAATAAAAGTAACGAATAAACGTAAAACTGGCTAGGGCTGATCCAATATTTATTGCCTCTGATAACCGTATTTACCTACAATACACGATTCCCTAGAAATATGAACGAAGCTTTGTTATTATTATTTCGTCTTATCATCATTGGTGGACGAACAGTTTGATATTATCGTATCTTATAAGCTGAACTAAAATACCTAGAACTAACACGCCAAAGAACTAAAAAATATCTTGTTAGATTTATAAAAAAAACACCAAATGTCAATAGCACAGAATGGAATGTTTCTAATCGTTACAAGAAAAAACCTTTTGAATAGGTATTTGAGAGTACAATGACATGAAAAAAACATCTTATGGACATCTGTGCTTTAATGTAGTATTTCCTGTCGGTCTGATCGAAATCTTATTTTTATAATAATATATATTACTATGCTGTGAGTCATTAACTGATAAGGTTAATGGCTCAAGATTATTCAAGAACTTGAGTGCTATTTATATAATACAATTTTGCTGACCATGATATTTTTTGGTCATTTATTTTTTGGGACGGGCCCGTGGCTAAATAATAACAGCTGCACAGGTCGATCGATCAGGGTAAGCTACGCTTGCCGCGGTTGGTCTGTGGATGGGTGACCATCTTTGCATACCGTGACCCCTCAGTGCCTCGAAATGCACGTTAAACCCGTTGCCGCCGTTGGTCCGAGCTGTCATTCGTGGATCTTTGACAGTCGTTACGGGTAATCAGAAGCCCGAAAGTCTGACAACCAGTCTTACCAAGGGGTATCGTATCACCCAGTAACTGGGTTGTGGAGGTCAGATAGGCAGTCGCTCCATGTAAAATACTGGTATTCAGCTGCATCTGGTTAGACTGGAAGCCGACCCCTACATAGTTAGGAAAAGGCTAGACAGATGATGATGATTTATAAGGGAAACTCTTCACCAAGTAAGCAGTAAATTATAACTTAACAAGCCTTCCGAAATTAATAGACTGTCCCTTTAGTTTTTGTAGATCTAATTTGTTGTCCAGTTTAATACCAACTCATTAGACGGTAGTTGTTAATTTTCTCAACCATCCACACCAGCAGTGCTATTCATAATCATTCGATACGACGACGTCGCCGAATACGATTGTAAAGTGCGTTTAACGGGATAGCTACAAAATTGTAGTAAAAGTAGCCGTTTTTTAGTGACCCCCCCCCCCCCCCCCCCTAAACAAACGATTCCGATTTTCCGGATAGAAATGTTTGTTTAGGGGGAACGCGTATCTAATAGTGAATAGCTATGCAGGTTACGAGAGGATTCAGAATTTCAGAAACCAAGGAGGCTAAGATAATATATTCTGTGTATAGATTTAACCAATATTTTCGTTTGTTTGCATGATATGTTTGATTGATCCTCCTCTAAACTAGACTGGAAATTCTTCCACCACAGGTATACGGGTCGGCAGTAACCTTCTACGAGAGCTACCCTAACTCCAAGCTAACAGAATACCAAATGGAACAACTAGGATGGCGGGAAGGAATATCACATAACACGCATTCGGTGTACGCGATCAAATGTATCTGTTTACTGTCTCGGTGGCCTTTTAGCGACACGTTTGAAAAATGGCTGCTGTACATACTTGTAAGTATAAGCACAGGTTGTTTGTCTAGCTCTTTATAGTGTCTCGTCGCCCATACATGTGATAGTGTTTGAGAAATGTCTAAAATTATGACATATCTCAGTTAAAAAGGTGGAGATTGTTTCCCAAACTGAAGTTGAGTAGTTTGGGAAACTTGTCCTTCCATGTGCAACCCAGGGCATCATTCTAGAATATTTAATATCCGAAGGCCTATGGCTGTTTAGCTTTGTTTTATGCTCTGTTAATGTACTATTGTTCTTTCAGGAAATGTCATGGAGTAAAGAACCCTTAAACATACCCATAGAAAGGTACATAACTCATTTAATAGAAGAAGTGCCCTTTCCAGAACCAAGAATACTTTTACAAGTAAGTCAATCCACCTACAAATTAAAATCACATAAAGTACCCAGCCGTGATATAAAAACGAAGTCAGTAATGGATCCTTAATTTTCTACTCCTGGAATCCGGCTCGAAGGACCGATGATGGGTCTCACAGGGCACATCAAGGTTTAGAAAACCGATTTTGTAAAACGTCTTCTCTGTCTTTCATACCTATCTATGACAGTCTCTTAAGCTCGATGTGCTATATTTACACCCGGGTAATGTTACTTTATTACTTAGTTATAACACACCAAGCATTTAGTATTTCATCCCTACAAATCTGCTTCATACTGCTGAGCATGAGATCTTGGGTTCGATTCCCAGGTCGGGCAGTTTTATTGGGTCTGGAATTTCACAGAAGCAACCTGGAGTCTGGATTTGTTCCCGGTTGAAGGCCATAGGCTCGCCCCCGTTTACATTGGACTTAAACATAAGTAGCATTATGTGGCTGTACTATAAGTACACCTCTACCCAACCCTTCGGGGAAACAAGTCGGAATGTTATTTTAAATCTAATCTGCATTCGGGATTTATTTGCCAAAAATGTAAACAAATATGAGTTTATGGAAAAATTACTTTAAATCATACACAATAAAGTTCAGTTTACGCTATAACTTCTAAGCATTTTTATAACTTTTTCAATAGTGCTAGTCACTCTAAATCAACTTAATTACCATTAAAATAAAGTTGATATTTGTTTTGTTCAATATTAATTTGAAACATAAGTTTGAATAGACTTTACATAATTTACTTTCAACAGTTATCACCAACAAACCAGCACGACCGCGTAATAGTGACACGTCGCGACGACCAGCCACTCGTGCGCAGCGGGGCTAGCTTCAGACAACTATTGCTCAACTTAGGACCCGACAACTGCCTACTAGTGCTAGCGTTAGCTATCACCGAACAGAAAATACTTATACACTCGCTCAGGTGAGAATTTAGTACCAATTGTTTAACGAAATAACTGCACAGGACTACAGGAGTGATGGTACAGACGCCAGCACATCAAGCTACCCGAAACTGTCAAATTTTCCCAATCAACGTTGAACCTTAGGCTTTAGCGATAAAGTTGAAAATCTATTAAATACATTTGACAGATTATAGTAGGTTGATGTGCTGGCGTCTGTACATGAAATTAATCCAAGTATTTCAGGCACTCTATTTTAGTCGTCTTGATTTAAAATTTTGAATCCTTTAGTAACTAACACTGTAATCAGAGATTATGTTAGACCCCAGGAATCGTGCCAGTCGAGGTCAGAAAACGTGCAATTTAAACACTCTGAAATATTTTTGAACACTATTTCTGATAAACCTATTCATAGTCTCGTGTCATCTCGCTTCAACGTTTCATGACCGCTGGTGCCACGAACGTTGGCGTAAACTGTATTAATACTTAGATTTCTGGATGCTATACTTTTTTTTAACTCTTGTGTTTTCATTTTTTACAGGCCTGATACTTTAACTGCAGTTTCAGAAGCAGTCTCAAGTCTTCTATTCCCGTTTAAATGGCAGTGTCCATACATACCGTTGTGTCCATTAGGTAAGTAAAACGACACTTGACAATTGAATCTGCAGTGAATAATGAACTTTATGGCCCCTTGTTTAGGGATCAAAATAGCGGGAACTCATTTTAAAAATATTTTTGTAAATGTTATAGGTTTAGCAGAAGTATTACATGCTCCGTTACCGTATTTAATCGGAGTTGACTCGAGGTTTTTCGATCTTTACGAACCCCCACCAGATGTGACTTGTGTTGATTTAGACACCAATAATATTACAGTAAGTATTTATATAAATAATGTAGAAATGATTAAAAACCTAAGGCGTGCTACACACCTGTTCGGATCGGCATGACTCAGCATGGGTCGGGCGGCAAAATTCGAAAGTATTTTATGCCGCTCGGCTATACCGAATCATGCAGACCCATAGAAATGTGTAGCACCCGTAACTCGCATTACGTCAGGGATCGCACTTGAGCGTTTGGCATGCGTTTGCCTATATTTTGTTGGTTTTATTGTAACAATTCTTTTTTTTTTTCAGATATGTGAAACGCAAAGACATATATCTCTTAAATTACTGCCGAAGCGGCAAGCGAGAGCACTTAGACAGACGTTAGACTCACTTTACGGAAATATTAGACCAGGTTAGTAGACCCACCACATTATTACTGGGTTATATTATCAACCGCACGTCCATGTCCATAAACGTCTTTATTTTCGTAGCGATAAGGGCGGTTTTCGTAGTTCAATTCTTACTATCCTGGGGGCCTATTCTCTAAGGGCGATGCCCCATTAGTGCGTTGCATAGTTGCAACGGATCAACGCATTGTATGCCACACCTGCGTTGAGTCATCATGAATATAATAATGACTAATAAATTAGACATTATTGACTAATTTAATTGAAATAATATTTAAATTGTCATAATTTAATTAATCATTAGTCAGTAATGAGTCGACGCAGCGACGACGCTGCGTCGACACAACGCCGTAATAGGGCCTCGCTCTAAGTTTGTCAACGAAGATAGATGGGCCCGTCCGAAAGTAGTTCGAAACTTCGAAGTGAACCATATTAATATTTTATTTCGAATGGGCATAAACATATCGGGAGTAGGGACGGCTGTCAAATCGTGTTGTTATTTATTGTAAGGTCGGGCCCCAAAGTAATCTTATGTCCGTGAAACGGCGGAGTAGGAATCGCCCCTAACTTTGGGCGAAACTATGTAGGTCGTGCTTTAGCAGTAGACTTCTTGTCGTATGAGGTGAATGCAGATCAACGTTCCAAAATAAGTAACAGTGGGCTGCCGGAGCGCATATCTACGCATTATTATCACACTGGCGCGCGTACCATATTCCGCGATAGACAGCGCTTTATGTACGTTGTGTGGTCTCGGCGAAAGGTTAATGGCGTGCGGTTGAACCTGCTTACTCTAAAATTATATCATGTTTTGTTCAATTTAGTTATCGTATCGTTTTAGCTTCGCCGGTTCATCATGCAAGTGAAGCGAAATATAATGGAGAACCTACGACGAGTTTAGACAGAGATTTCCAGAAGAGGAAAAAGGAGGTACTTAACCATTTCATTATACCTACGCAATTAGATAGTGAAATATAAGCTTTAAATAGTATTTTTATCTCACGAAGCGACGCGCGCTTTACTTGTGATTACCAAGTGTACAAACGCTGTAAATGTGTGAGTAAGCGCAGGAGCTCTCGGTACTGTCCGAAACAATGTCGACGTCAGAAGTGTGTGCGTGCGTGCATATGTTATGTGCTGACGCTATTCGTCTTCACGCACACATTCACAGCGTGTTTGTACACTAGGTTACCACAAGTAAAGCGCGCGTCGCTTCGTGAGATAAAAATACTGTTACTGCAAAGCTTACGGCGAAACAGCGGCTGCAGAAGTTGCAAGGTTTAGCGCATCATTCCGGCGGTGCTACCAACTTACTTTCACACAAAATATAAAGCAATAGAGAATATAATAACATTTTTTATTAGTTCGTGAAAATTACAAAACACGAATTTAAAAAACTGTTTAAGTAAATACTGTTTTAACAATAAAAATCAAAACGTATGTGTTATTCCATTTCATGTCTAAAAAATATAACTACTTACAGCCCGATTCAAACATGACCGCAGTTCGCAACATGAGGCGAGTCGGTGTGCAGTAACAGATTCTTGTGTCTGCGGGGGTGAGGGGTGAGGTACTGCGCAGCGAGTAGGGCACTTCAGGGAGTCTAAAAGGCCCCTTTGGCAGACTCATAAAAGGATAACATTATGAATCATTCAGTAATTATTTTTGTCTGTGCTAAAATATCCATCAATCCAATCCAAATCCAATCCCAATCTCTTTGATTGTACCTACGTAGTGCAGCGAAAAAAAGAAAAACACGGACTGTCTTCGCCATATTATGATTGATAATGTTATCCTTTTATGATTCTGCCAAAATGGCCTTTTTAGGCCCGCTGAGCCGCCATAAAGTTTGAATCGGACTGTACTTTTACGTTCAACAGACTATCAATATCTCTTGCGTTTCAGCAAGCCTTGGAGCTAAAAATTCAAGAAGCGTTCCTACGTTTCATGGCGGTGACCCTCCAAGGGTATCGGAACTATCTCATACCTATCACGAAGGCACCCACTGTTGGTACCACGGACCCACACGCGCTGTTCCATATGGATGCCTTTATGAGGACCAGGGATAAGGTAAGACAACAGGTTTTTGTTACGTAAAATTAAGTATCGATATGTTGATCAAAACCATACTTGAGTAATAATTATAAATTTAAATTTACACTGTATTAATTAACTATCGCGTTTTGTAAACTGACGTTTTGTTATAACGTTATCTATGCATAGCTATTCACAACAATTCGACAGGCTGCTGTGTCCAAATTGACACATTTTCGGTTACCTGATTTACCTTGTCCCCGACAGCAAATAGTTGTCGTCTATTTGATTTACGGCTGATTTTTCAATCGCCAGATAACTTATATTCAAGGATTAAAATTGACGTTTGACAGTTTTTGTATGAAACAACTGTCAAAATTTCGAAATCATTCCTCGAATAAAGTCATCTCTCATACATTTTAAGACTGCAGGATCCGTGAGTCTCGGCTTTCATGATAACATGATCAATTATTCTTGTTATTTAGCCAACTTAACAGATATAGATTTATCGTAATATAAAATAATTATAGTGTCGACTAGCAGCGCCCCGCGGTTTCACCCGCGTAAGTTTCGATCCCGTGGGAATATCGGGATAAAAATATACTATGTGTTATTCTAATGTATAAGCTGTATTACTGTAAAGTTTCATCAAAATCCGTTCAGTAGTTTTTGCGTGAAAGAGTAACAAACCCATCCATCCTCACAAACTTTCGGGTTTATAATATTAGTAGGGTTAGTAGGATTTGCGAGCAAAAAACAGCCTTCATAAAATGTGTGTAGCTACATTACGTCTTCTTCTCCACAGACACACCAACGCTTCTACGGCCTAATGATGCGCACACAAATGTTCACCCGATTCATAGAGGAGCGGTCATTCGTATATGAACCCGACCAAGGGCTAACGTTCTTCGACGAATGTATAGAAAGGGTCGCAGCCGGTGACGAACAACTGTTAGGAATGGATACCAGTAATGTTTCTGAGAGGACCGCTTTTGTATTGCCGCCTGATCCTCCTGATCCGGGTAAGAAGTTTGAGGTTTTTGTTTTTGAGTTTCCTTGAATATGTGAACACTTGCCATCATTGAAAACCCTTCGATCTTTGTAAAATAATGTATTATTATCTGATGTTCCTTATGCCTTGATGGACATTTTCTTGCCGGACGATCTCAATTGCGCTAGCTAAATATCTCCCCTCGATTCGGACCTTCTCGTTCATCGTTTTAAATGTTTATGCATCATCACTTATCAATCCTCAGAGCCTCTTTTAGTTTCTTCGGCTGACGTCATTTCATGCAAGGGCTTGTTATACATGAAGACTTGTGATCTTCGTTTATGTCAGCACAGCACTACTCTAAAAGTCTTTGTTGCAGGGTTGATATGATTTAAATCGGTGATTTAAATCGCGATTAAAATCTAGTGATTTTTTTATAAAAATCAATGATTTAAGTCAATTTGTTTTTTACTGCGACCAAATCAGCCAAAATATGTCAAGGGACTTCCCCCGACATAAACTAGGGCGCGCACAAACTTGTCCAATGCTGTTTATACAGGGTTATTGGTAAAACATTAACAACCTCTTCTTCTCGCGAAAAAAAATCAGCTGTTCCCTACATTTTGACGAGTTATACGAACATAAATGTAGGGAACAGCTGATTTTTTTTTCGCTATTTCAGGTTTGGTCCCATAGTAAAAGTTGTTCATAATGATGAGTACAGTGACCTCTTAAGAGGTTGTTAATGTTTTACCAATAACCCAGTATAGGTATGTTGTGTTTTTATTTAATTAATAACTGACTTCCAAATTAAGAAAGATCAGAATGTAAAAAAAAAATCAATAAAATCCGATTTAAATCAAATAAATCTGATTTTTTTTATTGTATTATTTAAATCATGATTTTTATCAACCCTGCTTTGTTGTTGTAAACAGCAGCCTAATTGCGTAACATACGATCAATCACAATTTGAATGATTATGAAGAATATTGCGAGTCCATTGCTTCAAAGGTTCGAAAAATTTGTCTGCACAACAACGTAAATAACGCGATGAACTGTAAAAACGAATGCCATTTCTACTGTTAGTGTGTTACGTAACTATCCCGCAGATTAGCTAGTTGGCAAGGTGGTAGCGAGGAGGACTATCCAAGAGTGTGTCTGACGTTCACTTGCCATTCCAATGTATCAAGTACCCTTATTCTAATCATACCATAATCAGCCTATAATGTTCCCACTGTTGGGACACAGGCCTCCTCTCAGTGAGAGGGAGTGGGCCGTAATCCACCACGCGGGCCCAGTGCGGATTGGCAGATGTCACATGTCTTCGAATTTTTGGTTCTAGGACATGTCCGTTTCCTCACGATGTTTTTCTTCACCGTTTTTTTAACACCGTTTTTTATTCTAATCGTTACACCTTATTTATTTCAGAGGCCACATACAAGTACGAAAATTTCACACTAGACGAGAAAGTAATACAGTGGTGTGGGGGGCGAGCTCGTGCGGCCGCTTTACACGCATTACCTCCGGCCGCATTACATTCCGCTGAGTCGCTCAATGACGCAGAGCCTATGGCGAGGCGGACTAAGCATGAGATAGCTGCTGCACAGAGGTAAATAAACTCTTATCTACCAACGATAGAATATACAACGTTATTTTTAGTATATGCGAAACCTGAATATAGTTTGTTCAGAATAAGTAACTGAATCGATTCCAATAATTTTTACCCCATGTTATATTTTGTGCCAAAAATATTTTAAAAAGGTTAAAAGTTGGACTCCGAGCGACACTAAGTAATCCCGTGCCGAACGGTTAGGTACCTAGGTGCTATTATCAATGAGTGCAAGACGGCGCGGCGCGGGTGAGCATGTTTTTGTACGGACAAACAGGTAACTTCGAGCTTATAACTTTGTGAATTTTCATGTTACAGTTTTGAGATTTTGTACATACGTTTACATAAAAATACTAGACACGTGTGGTTTCGCATATACGAAAAATAATGTTGTAGAAGTCCAAGCAGGTTTGTGTTGTTTAGAAACTGATGTTCGTGCTACCGCAATTACAGAACATAGGTATATAAAGGGCAGCGACATGGACGCGCAACCTGTTAAAAAAAATCTGCTGTTTCATAGAAAAGTGCAGTCAAAATGTTTGGAACAACAATTTTTTTTTAAATAACCGACTTCTGTGGGCCCAAATAGCGCAGAGAATTGGTGCCCTGAGACACTGAGGCGGGGTCGTGGCAGACCACGAAGGAGATGGCGGGACGAGCTGGATAGGTTCCACCAAGACTGGAAGGAGGACGCGCGGGCTCGCGAAAGGTGGAAGAAGTCGAGGGAGGCCTTTGCCCAGGAGTGGGACAGCGCAGGCTAATTAAAAAAAAAAACCGACTAAAACTTTAACGCAGGGGATTCAGAATCATGTACTGGACCTGTGGTTACAGTTTGCGCGTCGATGTCCCGGCCACTCTGTATAGTATTCCATTTTTACTTGCTAATAACCCTTAAAGCTGCTTGCATTGCTGTGAAGCTGGTTATACCATGACATCTAGCATTTGGTGTCTGATCATTTTGTACCAGTGATTCTCAAAGTCCTGCCCAACATTCTGGGCAAAGTTAATTTGTTAATGGATTGAAGGAGAATTAACCTTTTAGTACATGCTTGCAAAACCTCAACAGTACAAGCATTCCGCGCAACTCTTGCGCTAGTCTCTCAAATCACTATTTAGAATTAAATTTTGGTCAACCATGGGCACAGTCGATACTGAATTAATCAAATAGAATGAAGAATCCAAATATGCTAATCTCTATCTAATGATCTGATCTGATTTTGTGATCGATATTTTTTTTTTGTTATGTATTTTTGTGGTTTACAATAAAGTCATCATCTGCCTAGCCTTTTCCCAACCATGTTGGGGTCGGCTGCCAGTCTAACCGAATGCAGCTGAATACCAATATTTTACATGGAGCGACTGCCTATCTGACCTCCACAACCCAGTTACTGGGCAATACGATACCCCTTGGTAAGACTGGTTGTCAGACTTTCGGGCTTCTGACTACCCGTAACGACTGTCAAAGATCCACGAATGATAGCTGGGACCAACGGTGTGTGTGCTTTCTGGGGCACGGAGGGGTCACGCTATGTAAAGATGGTCACCCATCCATAGACCAACCGCGGCAAGTGTAGCTTAACATGATCGATCGACCTTAGCGGCTGTTATTATTTAACCACGGGCCCCTCATATGCTAATTTCTATCTAATAATTAATCATATTTCTAATTTCACGTAATTCTTTTCAGACTAGCCCGCAAGGCCAGTTTATCAGCGGAAGCATGGGCCAAGTGTTTGTTAGGTGCCTGCTATTCACTGTACTTCTTGTCATTACCGTGCCGTATGATGTTGAACCGAGGAAAAGAACATGCAACGTTGAGAGCTGCATACGAGTTGTTAGAAAGAGCCACGAAGTTAAAAGTTCCTTGTGATGAGGTGAGCTTTAGACTTTTTGTCGTATTACTAATATGAGATTACTAGCTTCTGCCCGCGACTTCATCCGTGCTTTTTTTCGCTGCAATGCGTAGGCATAATCAAAGAGATTCGGATTGGATTTGGATTGGGTTGGTTGGTATTTTAGCACAGACAAAAAAAATAACTAAAAACCCTTTCACCAATGGGATTTGATACGATTAACTTAACAGTAAACTGTCCGTTATGATTCATAATGTTATCCTTTTATGATTCGCCGGCCTTTTTATGCCCCCTGAACATTCAACAAAATATCCTTTCTTTCAGGTCTGCTATCGCGTAATGATGCAGCTATGCGGCAATCATTCACTGCCAGTACTAGCGGTGCAGCTACTGTTCCTAATGAAACGCGCTGGTCTGCAACCTAACGCTCTTACGTATGGGTATTACAACCGATGCGTACTAGAAGCCACGTGGCCGCAGGATATGCCCAGGTATTTTGGATATTCATATCTAATAGTATTTAGTTAATTACTGTTTGTATTCGTTGGCCCGTAGCTAAATAATAACAGCCGCACAGGTCGATCGATGAGGTTAAGCTACGCTTGCCGCGGTTGGTCTGTGGATGGGTGACCATCTTTACATACCGTGACTCCTCCGTGCCTCGGAAAGCACGTTAAGCCGTTGGTCCCGGCTGTCATTCGTGGATCTTTGACAGTCGTTACGGGTAGTCAGAAGCCCGAAAGTCTGACAACCAGTCTTACCAAGGGGTATCGTATTTCCCAGTAACTGGGTTGTGGAGGTCAGATAGGCAGTCGCTCCATGTAAAACACTGGTATTCAGCTGCATCCGGTTAGACTGGTAGCCGACCCCAACATAGTTGGGAAAAGGCTAGGCAGATGATGACTGTTTGTATTCGTTGATCAATATCAATCTGTCTAGCCTTTTCCCAACCATGGTTGGGTCAGCTCCCAGTCTAACCGGATGCAGCTGAATACCAGTATTTGTTACAGGGAGCGACTGCCTATCTGACCTCCACAACCCAGTTACTGGGTAATACGATACCCCTTGGTAAAACTGGTTGTCAAACTTTTGGGTTTCTGACTACCCGTAACGACTGTCAAAGATCTAGAAATTACGGCCGGGACCAACGGCTTAACGTGCTTTTCGAGGCACGGAGGGGTCTCGCTATGTAATGGATAGTTATCAATCCAAAAACCGGCCGCGGCAAACATAGCTTAACTTTCGATCGACTTGTTCAGCTACTATTTAGCTAGATCCCTATTGGTATTTGTTGATGTAGAGCTCAAAATTGCCAGTGACCTTGACAAATAATTAATAAAAAAATGATTTTGTTGTGTAGCGGTGCTCAGCTTCTGTGGAACAAACTTCGCATTGCAGTAGTGGGTGCAGCGTTGTTCCGGAAAGCTGGAGCTCAGCGCGCCGGCCGCAACCTGCTCAACTCCACGTCCGCTGGCAGTAAGAAATCATTTCATGTTACAATATTGCAAACTTTCACCGTTGAATATAGTCTTACGAACTTACATCAGAACACACGTAACTTTTGAGCACTTTTGCCTCGGTAAAATACATCGTCTTCTTGCTTTAATAAAAATAACATAAATAGTACATTGTCCATCGAGGGGAGAAAGTGGCTGATTACTAACGAGGGTGTAGTTTGAGTAATACACACGAGTTGGGAATCGCACTTTATTCCGAGTGATGATACATAGTGCTATAAAAATATTGCAGCATGCAGTACACGGGGTCAAAATTAAATTAGTTAGCGTGACGCGCAGACGTGGTGGGTATTGGCTGACAATGGCTTTTTAGGGTTCCGTACCCAAAGGGTAAAAACGGGACCCTATTACTCCACTGTCCGACTGTCGGTCTGTCACCAGGCTGTATTTCATGAACTGTGATAGCTACACAGTTGAAATTTTCACAGATAACGTATTTCTGTTGCCGCTATAACAACAAATACTAAAAACAGAATAAAATAAATATTTATGGGCGGCTCACATACAACAAAAGTGTTTTTTTTTTTTTTGGCATTTTTGCCTTGTGGTACGGAACCCTTCGCGTGCGAGTCCGACTCGCACTTGGCCAGTTTTTTTTTCTGATTCTTTTCACTCTGAAGCTCCATTTTATCGACGAATGTTATCATGTTGCAGAATTGATAGCATGATTGTTTACAGGTAGCAGCACTTTACCGCGTGTACGGTCTGCGGCGGCAGTGGGCGAGGGTTCGGAGCTAGCCGGCCTTGCTAGCATGGCCGCCTGCGAGCCCGCGAATAGCAGGACCAGTCTGGATTCAGGTATTTACTAGCTTACTTACTTTAATACCAAATGGTGGAATATTTAAAGATAGACAGAAAAATTGGTTTACTGAACAACAAAAAATATATGTACATTTTTATATACATAGTCATGGGAACCATCAGCTCGATTAAGGGTAAAAAAAAACTGTTTTAACTCTGAAGACCAAACACTAAAACTGACCCTGCATCGTTTATTATCATCATCTACTTAGCCTTTTTCCAACTATGTTGGGGTTGGCATCCAGTGTATCCGGATGCAGCTGAATACCAGTATATTACATGGAGCGACTGCCTATCTGACCTCGACAACCTAATTACTGGGTAATACGATACCCCTTGATATAAGACTCGTTGTCAGACGACTCTGCTCTCTGACTTCTGACTGGAAGGACTGTCAAAGATCCACGAATGACAGCCGGGACAAACGGCTTAACGTGCTTTCCGAGGCACGGAGGGGTCACGGTATGTAAAGATGGTCACCCATCCACAGGCCAACCGCGGCAAGCGTAGCTTAATCTGATCGATCGACCTGTTGCTGCTGTGATCGGCTGTTATTATTTAGCCACGGGCCCCTCCCCTCCCCCCGCCCCTCCTGCATCGTTTATACAGTGTTAAAATAATTTACTAGGATGTCTTGTGTTATTCATAACAATGATCTATTTCAGCATGTGACCGCGAGGCGGAGGCTCGCTCTAACGCGTTCGAGGCGCTCGTACGTCGCGGCAACATCGTGCGCGACGCACACACGCGCACGCACACGCACGGCTTGTCTGCCGCTGGGATACTTATATCTGGTAAATATTCTAACTAGAACCTAGTTTTTTTATGGTTTAATTATTTTAAAAGCAAACAAAGCAAGAGTGAACAGGCATCTTCTGGGCACGCTCGTTACATCATAGACCTCATCTATCGTTTACCATCAGGCGTGATCGGGGTCAAGGGCGAGCCCATTTAATAATAATAAAAAAAGAAAGCTTAAATAGGTTGTTTTGATAGGCTCATGCATAGTTCAGGATATTAGCTAATTACAAGTAGTATCTAGAACATACTATTGCGTTAATTAGCTGTAGAAGCAGATTTTCTTTTAAATGTTCATGTTTCTGCGAAAGAAGTATTAATGTGGATGGTTATAAGAGCAGAGGGTGATCAAAGAAACGATAGACAGATTGTGTGTACGATGGTATGGTGAGAAAAGACGTGACTACTGATATGACGGCTAATAGTAATAATTCCAAACAATTTGGGGTAAGGGCAGGAAGGTGATGTTCATTTGTTTGCTATGAATTTATCGATTAAAGGTAATAAAAATAGCACACATATCAACTCGGAAGGGGATCGTCACCGTATCAACTCGAGCCATTCAGTATTCTTTGTATAAAACTCCCTACTGCAACGCACACTAACCGGAATCGTAACGTAATCGCCTCGCCTCGGGACAGGCTCACGAACCGCGGTGCGGTGAGTGGTCAACTCGGCTCGTCGTCCAGCCTTGCCCCTCTCACCCCTTCGGCCTGCCAACTGCACCATAAACCAACGGTCGCCTAGCCGTAGCCGAGTCGACGTAACGGAGCTTCTGATCCGCTTTGGTTACGTGCTTCCGTTAGGTTGACGCCTGTTTGATGGCGAAAGGCGATACAGTGACGATCCCTTTCCGAGTTTGATACACATATCAACTCGGAAAGGGATCTTCACCGTATCGCCTTTCGCCTATGCTAGAGGTCATAGCATGTGTGCTATGACCTTTAGCATCCTCCACTAGTCAAAATTGACTCCGCTTCAGAAAGGTGTACAATAAATTAATAATTGTTTTGCTTCAGGTGTACCGTCCAACCCAGATTTGAGTGAAACAGCGAGACCTAGGAGTAACTCATTAAACAACGAAGAATCAAG
Source organism: Mesoligia furuncula (assembly GCA_916614155.1). Classification (NCBI taxonomy): domain Eukaryota; kingdom Metazoa; phylum Arthropoda; class Insecta; order Lepidoptera; family Noctuidae; genus Mesoligia; species Mesoligia furuncula. The sequence goes on along the minus strand of OU744804.1, from coordinate 10,981,267 downwards.
TATTCCAATACCCGAGAAAAGACAGGTACGGATATAAAATGATCGTAATTGTTATTCCAGATTCTATCAATTTAAAAAGTTTACAAAAGTTGCAGGGAGCACAGAATATACGTTGAATTTATTCACCCACAAAAACAGTCCAATGCGATTCATAACGTCTGGTTTTTGGCTACGTAGAATAATAAATAAAATCAGTATATTATGAAACTGCTTTTGTATGACCATGACTTTTTCTTTGCCAACATTATATTCATTGTTAAAGCGCTACCTCGAAAATAAATCGTAGCGACTGATCTACTAAGCGAGCGAAAGTGATGCAATTACTTTTGAAACGCAAAAGAATAGAGGTGGCTATAATGTGCGTGCGCTCGGAATAAAACGACGTATGTGCCAAAACGAACTTGCTCCTTTTTAAACAAAATAAATGAAATAACTTTTAAAACTACTTTGAGTAAACTTTGATATGATAATTCTTTGTTTTAAAGTAAATTCCATTGAATAACTCTTCAGCGTTACGCCGCGTGATGTCGAAAAAAGTAAAAAAAAAAATAGATATAATTTTGCATTTTTTTTGTATCGAGATAATTCATTGAATTGTGTATTCCTTTTACATGATACTAGACCAAAGAGTCAAAAAACATAAATACCAAAATGTTAAAATCCCTATTCCACATACTTAGCAAGTTACACGAAATAGAAAAACCACATTTTTTTCAATATATTACTTTCTTTCAAGCCATTATTTTTCGAAATGAATGAATCGATATTAATGAAAATTCATACGCATAAGCAGGATACAAAGGTCTAAAAAGTTAGTATAGAACATTTTCGAAAAAGTGTTACAGCCAAATTAGACTGATTTTAAATTTTCCATAGAAACAGATTTCCATTTATCTTTTTTTAAATAAGACATTACGAAAATGTTCTCTACTAACTTTTTAGACCTTTGTATCCTGCTTATGCAAATGAAATTTCATTAAGGCTTTGACTGCCAACGCGGTCACAAGTGACAGCGAACAATAGATTGTCTATTGTGTATGCTGTCTGGCGGTCAACATGTTAAAATCGGTTCATTAATTTCGAAAAATTTGGGCTTGAAAGTTTGTATGAAATGCCGTACGGCGTAAACGCTCTTAACCTTTTGAATGTCTTAAGTTACACAGTTCGACATAAGCAATTGTCTTTCTATTGTGTCTCTAATTACGGAATTCGATGAGTTAATTGAATATAACCGACCTATTTTATTTATTTCAACAGCCAATACACGTAAGCCCGGACAGTCCGTCAGACTTGCGTATCCTCACGCGTTCGGAGAGCTTCGCGGGCGACGCGCAGATCGTGCAGCAAATACAGAGGCTAGCGTTTCCTAATGGTTAGTATTGTCGTTACTGACGTCACAGATATAAAACGCTTCTCACTCAGTACTTTGTCTGATAATCTATTAGTGAAATGATGTTATGTTGGTAAAACGAGGTGTAGTACATTATTACGTCATAAGAGGCTCACTTAGCTTTGTTGCTCAATCAAACTGACGGCACAGTTGGCGCAGTGTTTAAGCGATTGACTGCTGCGCTGCGTGTCGCGGGTTCGATTCCCGCACGGAACAAATATTTGTATGACCTACAAGTAGTTGTTTCGGGTCTGGCTGTTTGTGTATGTAAGTTTAAATGCTTGTAAACGCACCCACAATACAGGAGAAATTCCTAGTGTGGGGCAACGTTATATAAAAAAAAAAAATCATCACGCCTGTATTCCGCGAAGGGGAGAGCCGTTCGTTAATGGGATGCATGAAGAAGTCTCCTCGTGTAGCGCAGTTTGTTCCGCCAGTTACTCAACTGAACGCTCGCGCTCGACGCATCCTGGACAGTCACACCCAACACCTTATTTGACTCGCCAAATCTTCCCTTTCGCGGTAGGGCTAACCCCGCCTGGTTTGCGACCACACTCACACCGGAGTCCGGCGTCAAGCAGCCTACTGTGTTTCGTCGATGCGTGGGAGTTCCAGTGCCTGAGGCATCTTCTGGGCACGCTTCCATCATAGACCTCATCCATCGCTTTCCATCAGGCGTGATCGAGGTCAAGAGCGAGCGGTCCGTTCAGCAATAAAAAAGTGGTCCAATATAATAGCTACCGAGCCTATTGCCATTCATCATTTCAGCCGAAAGATGTCCACTGCTGGAAATAGACCATTAGACCTCCCCCAAACACCTCCACTTCGACCGGTTCTGTGCTTCTCGCATCCAACGGATTCCTGCGGCCTTCACAAGGTCGTCGGACCACCTTGTGGGAGGCCTTCCAACCACCTTCTTATTGCCATTAACCGATCATAAACCCAGACTCCGCAGACCAGTGGTGGCACAGTGGAAATGGCCGCGACTTACGAGTTGTAGATCGTAGGTTTGAATCTTCACAAGCGCTTTACTTTGTGTAAATTATTTCATCACCACTGTTCTCAAAACTGTGAAGGAAAATATTGTGGGGAAACTGGCATGTCCTAGAACCAAAAATTCGAAGAAATGTGACATCTACCAACCCACACTACGCCCGGGTGGTGGATTACAGCTCATTCCCTCTCACACAGAGGAGGACTGTATCCCAGCAGTGGTAACGATATAGGCTGATGATTATGCTGCTACTGCGTATTTGCTAATGGAAAACTTCAATATACTGCCCGACCCGAGAATTATTCATTTATTTATTTAATCACAAAAATGTACAGAGGCGGACTTAATGCCATAGGCATTTTCTACCAGTCAACCTTTGGATGATGCAGAGACAAACAGTGGTAGGTGCAATCATGAAAATTGAGGAATAAATATTCATTCATATTTTTTTTAGATTGAAACCCAGTACAGCCTCTTTGGCCTTGCCTCTTTGGTTTTAAACGCGAATACTAATATTCGCGCTTAAAACCGAGGAGGCAGCCAGGCATCGTATTGCTAAATCTACTGTCAAATCTATTTCAGTAGTAACACCCAACACAAAATCTCGGTGTTCGCGAACACTGAGTTTCCCTGAAGAGCCGGAGAAAGAAGCCGCAGCCACTGACCTTCCTGATGCTAAGACGTCGCCACTCAAGTTAGTATATTGTTTATTAGCGACAAAACATCGAGATTAATTTAATACTAGCTTCTGCCCGCGACTTCGTCCGCGTGAAATTTCTTGTTCCCCCGACCCACCCCGTCGCAACTCATCATTTCAGCCGAAAGACGTCCACTGCTGGACATAGGCCTCCCCCAAAAGGGGGGGGGGGGAGTTGCCATAATCGCCACGCTTGGCAGGCGGGTTGGCGATCGCAGTATGGTATGGTGGTGGAATGCATAGAGAACGCTGCTGCCCATTCTCCGGTACGCCCCTTAGTCGCCTTTTAAGACACCCACGGGAAGTATGGGGTGGTGCTATTCTTTAAGTCCGGCACCACACAGACAATCGTCGCATCTCATCGCCTGCCTATACTTAGTTTTTGCTTAGACTTCTCTCTGACTTTTTTATTTTTGCTCGGCTCCTAAGGGTCATAGCGTGATGTTAAATACCCTATCGCCTTTCTCAAAAATTGGGCTATCAAATACAAAAATATTTTTTCAAATCCGACTGGTAGTTCCAGTTTCCCCCTACATAAAAACTTACAAAATTTATCTCTTTATAATTATAAGTATAGATTTGTAAATTTAATATCTTATAGCTTCCGAAATAAATTATCTAAATTAAGGTAAAAACCGCATCAAAATCTGTTGTGTAGTTTTTAACCCATTGAAGGACACTGAACGAGACACAGAAGTTTTATTGTGATTAATCGAGGGCATTTAGTGTCTCGCATAGTGTTAAGAATTAGAAGACACACGAGAAGCGACTTCAATTTACAATATGTAGGTATAGATGCTCATGAAACAGCCTCTAAACTACGAAACAAACGAATAAACATTCAAACCGTGATATAATTATTCCCGCTTCCTCCACAGAGTATCAGCCCGGACACCAGTTCTAAGCGACGATCCCCTCGGCGCATTAAGTCAGCCCGACCTACCACAAGAGCCGACCGTGTCGCCCCCGACCGACGAGCCCTCCTTACCGAAACACGAGCTCAGCGTCAGTCCCAAACTGTTCCATCGCAGGAGCAACTCGTTTCAAGATGAACCACCGCAGGAACTTACAGGGTATACACCTTCCTTGAATATATGTTAATGAGCTTTCTTTGCAGCCTGCATGTGATGGCCATATGATATGATAATCTGTGAGTGGTCAGAATGGTCCGTGTCGAAGTGGGCCAACTGTAATTTGATAACCGACAAGTAAGCTGGGACGCAAGTTTTCCGACTGGCCGTCGCCTCGAGCGCTTAAATGTTAACAGATTTGCTAAAATTCTGACCGCGAGTAGACTATTATATTAAACATCCTGATTTGGAAAAGTCCTTCATTGCGGATGACCTGTAAGGTGGTAGATATTCCCGTTGAAGTTCTGTGTAATTTGGCCATGTCAGCTAATCACTTGTGTTCAGCTACCCAAAATGAGTGATGGAAGTAACAGGTTTTCAGAAAAGGTCCACGTATGTTTATGGGAATATCCACTTTCATCAGGCTTTATTTTTGTTTTTATTAGAATAATATACTACTTACCAATATGTGTGTGAGATTGTATTCCCTTTAACTTTCTGTTAAACGCTTAGAAACTATATTTTAACTTTTTAAGCAGCATGTCATGCAAAAAATACCCTTGTTTACATCCCTCACGTAGATGCTCAGAGTCATAACTAAGACCGTATACGCAAATGTCTTTCATAGACACGCTGGTTACCGGCTCATAGTCCTGTGACACCGTCTAGAGATGATGCTACTTCATTATCTCTCTGGTACCAAGTGTCTACGATGTCTCAAGCAAAGAGTGAGAAAAAGTTTCTTACCTCGAAGTTACGAAGCGAAAAAATTCAATGAATATTATTAATTGTATGAATGGAATTTAATTCATAGGATGTATCGCAAGGTAAAAAGACTTCCTACATGTTAGTTATCCCTCTGAGCATAGTCGAGTGCCTCCCCCCTACCGCCCCTTAAATTACACTGCGCCCGCTAACGTATGAGTATAGCTAGAGCTACGCCCCTTTTGAGCAAGATAACCTCGATAGTTTCCTGTGCGCAGGAAACTGCACAGAAGTGAGACGGCGCCTGCAGGGACCGTGTCCTCGAGCCTGGTCAGTTTGGGGAACACACTCAAGATTAGTTTCGGGTGAGTTGACTGGTTGAGAGTTGAGTGTTGATTTTTTGAATATGTGTTCGAAAAAATAGAACTTGATTTTGCGAGATAAGTAATTTTGTGTTAATTCAGAAAGTACGTAATTACTGTTGTGAATTCATGTGTTCATTGTTTTGGTGTGCTCAAAATTCTAATGACTATTTGGCTATTGTACTGTGCTAGCAAACACCTGTCTATAAAATGTAGTTGATTTTGGTTCAATTAAAGTTTTATTTAAAAAAAACCTAGATTAAGTATTTAACTTAGATTATTTTGAATGAGATTTTATATATATCCCAGGATATATAAAAAATCTCATTACACACAACACTTGCAGTAGAAAAATGACCATATTTATCGAATAGTTCTTTTATCAAGAGTTCATACAAAACTTAAAGTACACCAAGATAATTTCGATGTGTAAATATTACTATACAAACTTGTTGTCTATGTATAGATGTCACTGCTATGTTTTAGTTCACGACAAACATCTCGTTCAATACTAAGCATGTTCGTTTCATCGTCAGGGGAGCTCTTTGCTTCCCTGCAATAATTTTCTTTTAGTTTTTATTGTAGCTTTCAATTTTAGCTGTGTTGCCTCGTCAAGTAAAAGTTTTGTAATAATTTATTAACATTGATTACTAACGTCAGTAAAAATGTAAAAAAAAAAAAAGAAATCAAGCCAGTTGTCTGAGCATTAGGCTGAAGCCTAATGCTCAAATCCCCTTTTACATAAGACACTTACTATATAGAATAGTAAGTGTCTTATGTAAAATGACTGCAAAGGATTTAACGAAATTGATCACACAACTCATCATCTGCCTAGTCTTTTCCCAACTTTGTTGGGGTCGGCTTCCAGTCTAACCGTATGTAGCTGAATACCAGTATTTTACATTGAGCGACTGCCTATCTGAAAAAAACCGGGCAAGAGCGAGTCGGACTCGCTCACCGAGGGTTCCGTAACATCCAGGTTCATGCATAAGGTTTATGTTTATGAAATTAAATGTTTTTTTATTTTTTTAGTTGGTTGAATAAAAGGTAAATTGCGGTTTACGATTTATGACGTATTAAAAAAATAACTACTTACTAGATCTCGTTCAAACCAATTTTCGGTGGAAGTTTACATAGTATTGTACATCATATATTTTTTTTTGTTTTATCATTCTCTTATTTTAGAAGTTACGGGGGGGGGGGGGGGGGGGGACACATTTTACCACTTTGGAAGTGTCTCTCGCGCAAACTATTCAGTTTAGAAAAAAATGATATAAGAAACCTCAATATCATTTTTGAAGACCTATCCATAGATACCTCACAGGGTTTGACGAAAAAAAAAATTTTTAGTTTCAGTTCTAAGTATGGGGAACCCCAAAACGTATTGTTTTTTTTCTATTTTTGTGTGAAAATCTTAATGCGGTTCACAGAATACATCTACTTACCAAGTTTCAACAGTATAGTCCTTATACTTTCGGAGAAAAGTGGCTGTGACATACGGACGGACAGACAGACAGACAGACAGACATGACGAATCTATAAGGGTTCCGTTTTTTGCCATTTGGCAACGGAACCCTAAAAAGGATTTTAAGGTATGTTAAAAGCCCAGTCTTGAACATGCCGAAAAAATACCTTTTCCTAAACTTCCGACTGCCCGAGAAGGAGGGTAATGTTTTTCAAGAGTATATGTACGTATGTATGTAAAGACATACGTACATACAATTATAGGACAACGGCATTTTCAAGACTGTGGGACTAACATACTTTAAAACCCTATTTACACAATGCTTGATTCTTGCCTGTGGCATGAATGGCTTGCACCGTCTAAACACTGTTTAGTTTAGAGCGCAACTTGCAACTTTTGTTGTTGCTTCAATGTATGGTGCGCCATAGACAATTAAACCGCACCGTGTAAATCTAGCTTTATGGAAGCTTCTTTTAGCTGCATCACTTGTGGGATGAATTCCGTTAAAACCTTTGTAGTCATAGAATAGTAAGTGTCTTATGTGAAAAGGGATTTAAAGGGGGAAAATAAAATCCATCAAGCCGTTTAGCGGCTAAAGCTAAACGGCTTGATAATATGATGATTCTATGGTTTTCAAATTTTTTTCTGATAATATGGTTGTCACACTCAGAACACAGAAAATACAATAAATAATTTCTGTTAAGACTATAAACTGACGAGGACGGACCCCTTCCCTATACCGCATTTACCTCTTTATCAAAAAAAAACGTAAAAAATAATTTTATATCAAACGGTTTTATATAACAATACATTAAACGAACAAATATACACGTGAAACAAAATAAACTTTCCAAAGTATACCTACAAACAGCCACTAAGGGCAATTTTTGAACTGCACAATAGTATTTTATGCCAAGAAAACTTTATAAGCCATTAAATTTACAACAAAAAATCGAAACTCGAAAAATCCGAATTCCTTCGTGATAAGCATCTGATATTTTACAGGCAGGTATCATAACACTAAACAATAATGTGTGTGAAAATAAAATGCTACTACCTTAGAGAACCTACGCAAAAAAATAATTTCAAAATTACAAAAAAAAAATACGTAGCTTGCTTTAAATAACATCTAAAAAAAATTTTTTTGTTTCTAAAAATATCCGTTAATTGGCTTTATCACACACTATAATTAAAACATAAAAACGTTGCATACATAATAAGATAATACAATTCTTTTGATTTCTATGGATAACCAGAATAAAATATTGAAAAAAATTTAGCTCTGGTTCTAAGCTGAATTGGTTTCTGGGAGTTCTACTCTAGCATTCAAAACAGTGTATACTATCGATTCGTCGTTTCAGCCGATAGACGTCCACTACTGGACATAGGCCTCCCCCAATTTTGGGAGGGTTTGCCATAATCGCCACGCTTGGCAGGCGGGTTGGCGATCGCAGTATGGTATGATGGTGGAATACATAGAGAACGCTGCTGCCCATTCCCCGGTACAATCCTTAGTCGCCTTTTACGACACCCACGGGAAGTAAGGGGTGGTGGTATTCTTCAAGTCCGGCACCACACAGACAAGTCCGATACTATCGATTAGAAGAAGAAAAAAGCGATGTGCGTTTTTCGAGGCATTTATCATACTGTGGAGCGTGCCAAAGAAATCGTTCTTTGGCACGCTCTGTAGGCTAAACGGCTTGATGGATGATTTTATTTTTGTTTTAATATGTACTTGGAGGGGCCCGTGGCTAAATAATAACAGCCGCACAGGTGGATAGATCAAGTTAAGCTGCGCGTGCCGCGGTTGGTCTGTGGATGGGGACCATCTTTACATACCGTGACTCCTCCGTGCCTCGGAAACCACGTTGCCGTTGCGCAAGCCGTTGGTTCCGGCTGTCATTCGTGGATCTTTGACAGTCGTTAGGGGTAGTCAGAAACCCGAAAGTCTGACAACCAGTCTTATCAAGGAGTATCGTATTACCCAGTAATTGGGTTGTGGAGGTTAGGTAGGGAGTCGCTCCATGTAAAATACTACTATTAGACTGGAGCCGACCCCAACATGGTTGGAAAATAGCTAGGCAGATGATGATGATGTACTTGAAGATGCAACCAGCCTATTTGTTTTTATTACTTTTTTTAATAAAATAGCTCTGTTATTTTATTAACCGCACCAACACGCAGTACGCTAGCTTGTTTGTTTTCTTAGACGCTATTCGCCAGCCCGACTGTCGTTGCGCAAGGAAAACATGAAACTGGGGAAAGCTATGATCGAGAATTACTTCAGGTAAGAATCTCGAATAATCAACAAAGAAAACCCCTTTATACAGGGTCAAGTAAAATAAGATACTGAAACTCCACAGATATGATGGGCAATCTACAGTATGCATCAGAATGGTTTGGTCATATTTAAGGGTCATCAAACTGAACGAATTGTTCCATGGAACCAACATCGTAATCGCGAAAAAATTATCAACTGCTCCATTCAAAACTTCAATACCTACTCGACCCAAGTGTGTGTGGGACGGCTGACAATTTTCTCGCGATTAGGATCTTAGTTTCTTGGAGAAAGTTGTTCAATTTTGATGTTTCAAAATTGGTGTTCAATTTTATGGTCAGTACCACCACCCTTAAATTTGACCACACCATTCTGATACATGCGGTATATCTAAACACGATAAAAGTTATTTAATATTTTTGTCTTTGTTTCAACGACCGCAGGTAATCTCCGTCGTTTTCCAAAATAATTACATTTTTTTTTTTGTGTTATTATCTTTAGATATCGATGCTTATTGTCTGTGGAGTTTCGCTATCTAATTTTATTTGACCTTGTATACAAAAGTGATTGACTATAAAATAAAAAATAATAATGTTTTTCTAAACAAAATTAATGCAGCGCCACTCTTTGTCTGCTGTAAGTATTCATGAAATTTGATAAAACCATGCCATCCATCTTTTAATTTTTCCATTTAGTGTCCAGATAAAGTTTGATGTCTTCATTGTGTTGAAAAATCTAGCATTTAAAACATAGATCACATACCACTGTTCGTCTATAATTTTGCATGTTTTAGCCTTTTCAACGCACTGTCTTGTTATAAGCATGGTTGTTTTAGTGTCTGTACATAGATTTTTCTACTACCCATTTAAGTCAACCTTTTTTAAAAACAAATGAAGAAACCATCCTACTGAATTTTTTTAATGTCCTGCTACATAAGAATAAATATTTCAGTCCAACGAGTATAGCTGGAAAGAGGTCAAACGAACTACTACAAAGTGGCCTAAGCAGCCTCAAATCCGCGGCAACAAGTATGGCGAAGAAATTCGATGAGATGAAAGAGGTCATATCAGCTAATTCTACGCCTGTGAAGGGCGCGTTTGGCAACGCGACCAGTGCGCTTAACAGTTTGATGGGAGAGGAAGATTCTACTGATGGGTCGTCGGAGATCAATCCAGATGGTTATTACTTTTTTTTAATATATAGTGAACGATAATACACCTATAGCCGCGTATTCATTGAGAAACAATATATTTCTGTGTTGCGTAAACATGTTGCTGGCAACTTGGAATGTTGCAGTGTTACTATCAACATGCTAACGACCCGTATCCATGGTAAATAGACTCGCAACTTTATTGCCAGTAACATTTGATGTTGCTAAGAAAATAATACGAAATTGTTTCTCAACATTCTTTACAATAAATACGGTGCTTTAAAGTTACAATGTGACGATATATTTGACTCCAAAATAAGTACGTTATTGATTTGTAGTTGGTTTATTCTTTCAATTTAACCACATTTTAGTATTAACCCTGTATAATATTGTATTTGCAGAATGGGTGGGAGGTATCGGGTTCAGACGCGCGTCAAGCGATGCTGAGCTAGCCTGTTCTATGGAACGCGGCTCGCTAGCCACACTGGTGTCGCATCTACCCGATAATTTATACCCTGTTACGAGTGTAAGTAGTCTTATTTACTACTTAACGATACATAACTCCGTGAAAGATAATATAGCAAAGAAAAAAGACAAGACTGAAATAACGGATGATAAAAATGTATGCTAGAAAACTCGCCGAATGCAATGCAAATGTAACCCAAAATGTTTTTAAGTTGGTTAAAAAGTACTCCAAACAAAAACATTTTTGGGCTCGATGATGGAGACATTTAAATAAAATAACGTGAGTTGTGGCTAAATAATAACAGCCGCACAGGTCGATAGATCAGGTTAAGCTACGCTCGCCGCGGTTGGTCTGTGGATGGGGACCATCTTTACATACCGTGACTCCTCCGTGCCTCGGAAAACACGTTAAGCCGTTGGTCCCGGCTGTCATTCGTGGATCTTTGACAGTCGTTACGGGTAGTCAGAAGCCCGAAAGTTTGACAACCAGTCTTGACAAGGGGTATCGTTTTACCCAGTAATTCGGTTGTGGAGATCAGAAAGGCAGTCGCTCCATGTAAAATACTGGTATTCAGCTGCATCCGGTTAGACTGGAAGCTGACCCCAACATGGTTGGGAAAAGGCTAGGCAGATGATGATGAGTTATACCCATGATAAATATAAAAATGCCCTCAGCACGGATGACTGACTAGGTTTATGATGTCAATCCAGTTTTATTCTAAGTGAAAACATCGCTTTGTGACCCAATATGTAATCTATTGCTGTTATCGAGCTAAACTGGTAGCCGAGACATGAAGTACTAATAACAACAAAATCAAATCTTAAAGCCATTAATTCTAGCGAATTTCATAGGAATTACAAATAATCTTCAGATTTATAAATATCGATATTTGGTGCATTCTACTTTTTCGACAGGACCAAGCAACGTCAGAGAACTCATCAATAGTAGTCCACTTATCGTCGTGCTCACAATGTCACCAATGCCTTGCGTTCCTATATGACGAAGACATTATGGCGGGGTGGGCCGCAGACGACTCTAACTTGAACACGCGCTGCATCGCGTGCGGACGACATACTGTGCCGTTGTTGTCTATACAGGTAAACTACAGTTAAACCAGAGAAGGTATGCGCTTCGATAATCATCGTGTTTCCGAATTAGCACGAAAATCGCGCCAAAGAGTAACCCCACGGAGACAAAGCTCCTAAATTATGTACTACCGCACTTCATAGTAGTGCAGTTATCATTGGTCGTTTCTATGAAGATTCATCTCCAGCGGGTTCTCCGGTCGCAGATTGTCATCAACACCATCACCTAAAAGTTTATAAAGATTCCATTTTATAAAAATTCCAAAGAATTGCATTGTCTTGTTAATGTATAATTTTGTGATCATTGTAATTCAAAATAGGCAAGTTCTTCCATGGTTGTTTGTAACAGAGGGTTGTCATATGGTTGTATTAGATCTCATCATCGCGCGTTCGTATTTCAGAAAACAGACGATAGTTCTCGAAGCGTATACTTTCATTGATGAATGTTTTAATTTACATAACCACAATAAAGGAACTAATAACATGAAAAAAAAGTTTTGTTCCGAGTCAAACAGTGTGATATGAGCACAGCGTATAAAGCTTGCTACGCAGTGTATTGCTATAAACTATAGAGGACAACCTACAACTTTTACCTATTACAAGAGCAAGACGGAAATAAATCACTTATTACATAAAATATATTGTTGTTTGCAGATACTCCGTTCCGACCAAAAACAAGCAGAAACATTCAGCGTGCCTTATTTAAATCCTTTGGTATTGAGGAAAGAATTCGAATCTATATTAGGTATGTATTCTAGTCACCAATTGCCAATCACACTATTTATAAATGGTACACCACAGACTATATTATTATTGTCTCTGTTTTCTCCCTAATCCATCCAAAGGATGTCTTTAAAAGATCGCTTTTAGCAAAAAAGACCGCTCATTGTGTCACCGCTTGTAAAAATTCTACATTTATATCTGTAATACTTATAGTAAAAGATTATTCTATTCAGACATAATAATAATAACAGCAATCAAAAATTACGTTTAATTACGAATCTTCCCGGCAAATCTCAGTTTTGGTAGGAAAGCGGTTAGCCCGATGATTTGCACTAGCGTCATTGGTACCACCTTTCTGCGGTTATCATCTTTGTCTGTCCAAGCTTTTGGGAAAGTCAATATCAGTAACTGTAGTAATATCATTAAAAAATATCGTTTATTTCTCCAGGTAGGGAAGGCGACACATGTTTAGCAGAGTCAGGCTTCGTAGAATCACATCCGATCGTGTACTGGAACTTGGTCTGGTTCCTAGAGCGAGCCAACATCGAGAACCATTTGCCTGATTTACTGTGTCCGGACTTCGCAACGAAATATCACAGCACGGACATGCTGCATGATTCGGAGAAAAGTGGTGAGTGAGATGAAGTTATAATAAAGAATAGCTGCGCCCGCGATTTCACCCGCATATGGCTCGATCTCGGGGGAATATCGAGATAAAAAGTATCCTATGTCCTAATCTTAATTACGAGCTCGACTATTTTCACAAGGATTGGCGTATAACAGCACTGGATAGGGATAAGTGGAAGGAGGGAGGGTGTCCCACTGCAGGGCAAAGGCCGAGCCTTTGCCCTGCAAAAAATGTAAATGGCCCTGTAAATGGCTGATAATAATAATAACAATGTCCTAATCCAGCGGGTTAATTTCGCAACACACTATCGGTAGCAATGGCGTTCATTTTAACAGTACAACAATATTCATTGCGTTATTTAGCTGTTGTGCAGACACATTTTTCGAACATTATGGATTAGCAATATCCTTCAAAATAGTTCAGATTGAGATAGATACTGTGTTACGAAATTAGGGTACAGGTCACGGTCTATCCATGTGCCAAATTTCATCCTAATCCGTTCAGCCGTTTTAGATGAAAGCGACAAATATACAAAAAAAAATGCCTATGGCATTAAGTCCGCCTGTGTACATTTATGTGCTTGAAGTATTAAACAAATAAATAATAAAATAAACTTTCTTTATAAATAGATATGTTAGTGTGGATGGTCCCAAATCTTTAATCCTACAGAGTAGTAAACAAACCGGGAATGAAATAATAATTTGTACGTAGATACTCCACAAACAAAAAGATTCGCCCAACGTGGGGCTCGAACCCACGACCCTGAGATTAAGAGTCTCATGCTCTACCGACTGAGCTAGCCGGGCTGTGAATACTTCGTCAAAAATGACCATCTGTTCGAGTGTCATGAAAAGGATACTTGATGCGTTCTTCATACCCGGTTTCTGAAAAGACAATTTTAGGTTGAGAACTTGTCAAACTCTACTTTAGCATTACTTATGGTGAATCTTTCGTGTCATCCTCTCCAGCACGGCCATGGATGATTACTTACCTTGATTTTAATGCGGTACATATTCATGAAAAAACTTACTTACTTACTTACTTACTTTATTGCACTAACGACTAAAAAATGTACTCACATATATTCGCTGTTATAACATATCGACCGTGGCCGTGCTAGGTAGAACCTTTCTGCCACGACCACTATAGATTTTAGTTATTTTTATCAACTTTAACATGAAAACAAAGACTACAATATAATGCGGTGTAATAGACAGGAAACTCTCTTCATTTTGTGTTGACAGCACAATGCGCCATCTAGTTCGCGAGTATCCAAAACTATTAGTTACGGCTGAAGATGGTAGATGGAGCACTAGTAGGTAATAGTCACGGATATAGATGGTAGATGGAGCTCTATCTATTATTATACATATTAATTGTGTTGGAATTTTTACATTGTCGTATAAATTATTGTTTACTACCTATTAATGTTTTTTTAACAATTACATAATTATTAAAAACACACTAAGTAGTAAACAATAATTTATACGACAATGTAAAAATTCCAGATTTTTACCGCATTAGGATTAGGAGTATGAATGAATGTAGGTACTCGGAATATTAAAGATAAACAAACTGTTTATTCTTATAAAAAACACAGAAATACATACAAATTAAACATTTACTAACATATTAAAATCAAAATCATGTAGGCTGAGAATCAGCACTTTTCTTTCGGGATATTATAAATTGCATATCAAATAAATAATCGCCTATCAATACATACTCATCATTTATATTCTTTTTTACATCAAATAACTTACTTCACTACAAATAAACTAAATGTTTAACAAAACTCAAACTGCAGATAATTCGAAATTATACATCAATATGACATTACTTTTTTCCTCATAATGCAATACAGTTAAATTTATTTTTGTACAAAAATACTACATACATAGCATAAATACTGACTGCACAGCAAATTTTCCATACTTCATAGCAAAATAACTATCCCAGTCGCATATTAACCAGTAAGTACAACAAAACCTGTTCATCATATTTGTCTTAATTTTCAAGAAGCCATGCTCGGCAAATTTAATGATTATTATAACAAAAAAATCCTTTTACATTGCATTATTTCTAAAAGCAGAACAAATTAACTGAAAAAAAAAATCAAAAAATGCAATTTTATTTTAAAATAAGTAATCATTTATTTAATACAAAATATTTGTAACTCACAATTTAAAATTTTTTGCAATGGACATTAGCAATTTTATTTCGGAGAATTCAGAAAAAAATTCCGTGCCTCGGAAAGCACGTTAAGCCGTTGGTCCCGGCTGTCATTTGTGGATCTTTGACAGTCGTTACGGGTAGTCAGAAGCCCGAAAGTCTGACAACCAGTCTTACCAAGGGATATCGTATTACCCAGTAACTGGGTTGTGGAGGTCAGATAGGCAGTCGCTCCATGTAAAATACTGGTATTCAGCTGCATCCGGTTAGACTGGAAGCCGACCCCAACATAGTTGGGAAAAGGCTAGGCAGATGATGATTTCGGAGAATTCAGAATTGTGTTGCAGAATTCGATTAATTTTGTCGTCTTTATCCATTTTTTTCTTTTTTTCCCGGCGGGCGTGAAACGACCAGATTATATAGAAAAAGAAATATGGAAAAAGAGGTTATTTTTAGCAGGCTATCAAGAACCAAATTAGTTAGACGAGGTTATTTATTTAAAAAAAATGCTTAGGTTAGGTTATGATAAAACTGTGACCTACTACGCACGAGCCGAGCGAGCGAAGCGAGCGGTGCCGCGGCAGCGGCCGGCGAGTGCCAGAAACGACTAGATTATATAGAAAAAAATATGGAAAAAAAGAGATTATTTTTAGCAGGCTATCGAAAATCAAATTAGTTAGACGAGGTTAATTATTTAAAAAAAAATGCTTAGGTTAGGTTAGGTTAAAACTGTGACCTCCTACGCACGAGCCGAGCGAGCGAAGCGAGCGGTGCCGCGGCAGCGGCCGGCGAGTGCCAGAAACGACTAGATTATATAGAAAAAAAAGGGTAGTATTTAAACGCAAATCAAAAAAGTGAAGCGAAAGCAAGACCCGCTTTAATAATTCAATAAATTACAATTTTGTATCTAATTTTATATTTTTTTTGCTGATCTCATTATGTGGTAATTAATAAATAATAAGACGACTGTGACTAATAAAATGCTGTTTTATTTAGAAAAACTGCTGTAAATAATATAAAAATAGAAGCTATATTTAAAAGAAAAAGAGTTAACATGTATAATGTGCATTAAGATTATTAGCTGTGCATTGCTGAAAAAGCTTTTGCTTTAGGAAAAATCGCTGTACGCTGTGAAAATAAATTGTAGTGTGTTTAGTGATATTTTGAGTTGAATATTTTGCTGTGCAATCAGTAATTTTGATGGGAATTCGGAATCTTATTGCATAGAAAAAGGATATTTTTTGATTTGCGTTTAAATACTACCCTTTTCTTTCCTAGTCACTAGACATCCAGGTACACAACAAGAGTTTTGAGAAATGATGGAAGTGCACTCAGTGTTCAGTTCACTATTCACAATAATAATATTGTGAGTCCAAAATATAAATAGTGCCTATGCTCACTAGCGAAACAACCAGAATTTAATTTTATTACAAAAGCAAAATCCGAAACTGAAACTGACACTCGCGCTGACAGACATTTCAATTAAAGTGTTACCAATGCAACAATAACAAATTCCCATTATTTAAATGAAAAAAAAAACACCTTTCAGAACCGTTTAACAAATCACTATAGACTTGTTACACTTGGTTTAGGCTTAATTTTTATTTGTGTTGTTTAATGTCCAATATTTTGAGACAATTAGTTTATGTATATGTTTGTTCGTCACAACATCTCCCGGTATCATCACTAAATATTTTTATATTGTATCACAGTATTTTTCGTTTTGCTACTTGTTCGCTAGGGGCGCTAGGAGTAATAGTGTTTTATGTGGTGTTCCAAGCTGCCATAGCATGATGAAAAGTCCTATAAATATATTGTACTGAAATGTACTCCATTTTATATAAAATTTTAAGCAGTCATTTACTAGTTTTAAAGAGATTTTTTTTCTGCGGTACAGCTATAGTACTATGTTACGCTATTACTATTTCTAAATAGGCAAAATTCAATAAAATTACATTTTGCAGCTGAATATTTTTTAAGACCTCACTTAGCTCGATCGGACAAACGGTTCGGGAGTTACAGTGCCACAAAGAAAATGTGCGGACAGACGACACACACAAAAAAGTTATGAAATCCGATGATGTTAAGAATATTAATGTGGTTTTATTGTTGTACTAGCTGCGCCCCGCGGTTTCACCCGCGTAAGTGTCGATCCCGTGGGAATATCGGGATAAGAAGTAGCCTATATGTTAATCCAGGTTGTCAGCTACCTCCATACCAAATTTTATCCAAATTGGTCCAGCCGTTTGAACGTGAAGAAGTAACAAACATATAAACATACACACACTCACAAACTTTCGCCTTTATAATATTAGTGTGATGCCGCTATTTAATAATTATTATAAGATCGTAATACGTGCGTGTCATGTAATAAAACAATTATTTATCCATACAAAATGTAATTTCATTGAATTTTGCCTACTTAGAAATAGTAATAGCGTAACGTAGTACTAATAGCTGCACCGCAGAAAAAAAATCTCTTTAAAACGGGTAAAACTGCTTAAAATTATTTATAAAATGGAGTACATTTCAGTACAATATATTTATATAACTTTTCATGTTAAAGTTGATAAAAATACCTAAAATCTGTAGTGGTCGTGGCAGAAAGGTTCTACCTAGCACGGCCACGGTCGATATGTTATAACAGCGAAAATATGTGAGTACATTTTTTAAAGTCGTTAGTACAATAAAGTACACATTTTTTCATAAATATGTACCGCATTAAAATTAAGGTAATCATCCAGGGTCGTGCTGGAGAGGATGACACAATCTTTCAATGTAACCCGCGAAATTCAAAATTTCTTACATTTTTTTTTGCAAAGATATTGTTTTGTGTGCTAACTTTGACAAGTTCTCAACTTCAAATTCTTAATCCATAAACGGCTGTAAGTCTTCAAATATTGTTAGAATACAAATTTTTCGACTTTGGGCGATCGGTAGTACGGCTAAATATTTTGTCGAGGCTATAGATACCATTACACGAATCCTTTTAATTCCATTTGGTTACTACTCAATTCCTATTCCTTATTTCAATATCTCTCTCCCTTTGTGTATTTTCAGAGAAATCAAGAGGTTTAATGTCTAGTTCTGCTGTACGTATCTATTTTGGGGAGTCAATGGAGACCAAGAAATAAAGATTTTCAAGAATTGCATGTGTTAGAAAACAGAGTAGAATCTATCTATAAGTGTAGGTATATATATATTATATTACCCAAATGTAAAGCTTTGAATATCAGAATGGTTACTAGTTATTTAATGTGTGTAAAGTGCCCATGAATATGGTATGTATGTAGGGAAAGGATTTTATGAAATAAAGCACAGAAAGACAAGGCTAGACATTTATTTCAATTTAGTCTTGTCAGTAATTCATCAGAAAGCTAGTTGTCCGTTCCAAATCTAGGTCATCAAGGAGAAGAAGGACAAGAAACTCCTTGGAAACAACAATTAACAAATTTATTACATTGTCATACATTATCGTTATTTTAATAACAATTAATTCTATCTCTTGGTCCAAGGAACTCAGAATAATAGCAACATAATAACAATAGCTAGGAATATTCCAATAAACACCTTAACATATTAGCAATATTGGCCATATTACAACAATACAGAACAACATAGTTATCAGCAATAATCAAGATAATAATATTAACTTACATGACATCTGGCCGATCTATTCCACATAATAGGTATCTACTAATTAACTGAACGTCTACCGGACAACAACTGACTTGATAAAGTCATTACTATCCTTTTTATATCCTAACAACGTCTTTTACGTCAAACATCTTACCGCCATTTTGAACCAATCACAGATCATCATAGATTATGGATTAATATCTTCCAACACAGGTAATGATAAACAAATCTTATATAGAGAAACCGTTTTAAAACATTATAATGTGATTAAGCAATTTAATAAGAGTTGATTCGTAATTCTTACAAGTATTTAAAAATAATATAACATCAACTGACAGTATTGTGCCAATCATTTGAAACAGCCTACTATATTAAAATAGCAATATTAAATCTATGATACACTACAAGTGTTATTAAATATTACTTAATAATTTATAGTCATAGCATTTATGTGATTTTTACAACTTAAGACTTTATTTTTTTGTAAACACAATATTCAGTCAAATTAGGTACTTTCACATTAATACTATTTATATAATTCGTAAATGTGACAGATGCCATTAGCCAACAAACGATATTCTAACATTAAAATTATATCAGAAAGAATAATCACACCGCATTATATTGTAGTCTTTGGAATAATCCAACACGGCCATACTGACATGTACTTCGTTCTCGAAGTACCTATGAATATACAGTCCCACAAAAACGACAGCGTTTGACCAACTCAACAGAAAGTTATACATTGTTACTTATTTGAGGTGCCGAGAGCCAATAATAACTTTTTTTTTTACTAATGTATCTAAATACCTTTGCAACTTCTGCTAGTGTAATAGAAAAACGTTAAGTACATAAATAATTTATGAAATAATGAATTGGTTGTCGGTATAATTTACAGTTACTAATATAAAATTAGGATAGCACCAATTTGGTAAGCCATACATATTCAACAACTTTTGAAACAAAACAATAACCAGCGAACATGACAATAATTCAAATAACTCATCGCTCGGTCAATCTGACAATGTTATTGACAACTATTCAGTAAACACATTTTCTGTTAACATTTTAACAAACTTTTAACATGGTCATTGAACATTACTTCACTTTGGAAGTAAAAACTTTAAACAATACCTCACAATACCCAAACAACGATACACATATAACCAATAATAAAATAATTCGAGTAAAAAATTACTAAGAAAAAAATAAGAAAATTACTCATTTCAGCAGGTGGTGACTGGAGACGGCAACTCGATATTGGTTAAAGGTATATACTATTTGGATCTGTGTTATCAAGTAATTAAATATAGTTTTCTATGTAATATAGTCTTCTCAGTACCATAGTTTTAAAAGACATTATGTATCGTGACTCGATAAGCCAATCACAACTTTTTAAGTTAAGTATTACATTTAAAATTCACAATACTTTATTCATATATAACAGAATTATTATCTAAAATATCATACTGAATCTGTGGCAATGTATCGTTTGAACGTTCTGTTAAACTGAACTGAACCAAAATGATCATCAAAAAAGCTTTGTATTTGAAAATAATCCATCATGAAAATAATCCATCACGGCTATTCTGAACTGTACTTTGCTCTCGAAGTACCCAACGAATTATATTTGTTTTCAAGAAGTCTCTGGCCTTGGCATATTAGTTCTATCATTTGCTGCACATGAATTTCAAACTAATATCAGGGCAGTGACCGACCAGCAATTCATAAAATAGCCTCTGGCCTTGACATACCAGTCCTATCACCTGCTGCGAATGAATTTCAGACTGGTATCAGGGCAGTGACCGACCAGCAGTAAGTTATAAATAAGTAGCCTCTGGCCTTGACATACCAGTCCTATCACCTGCTGCGAATGAATTTCAGACTGATATCAGGGCAGTGACCGACCAGCAGTATTTATTTTATTTCAATCAGTTTAATTTTTCCTTTAACTTTTTATTTCTACTTTATATCCTTTATTAAACTTCGTTCAGTTCAGCTTATCGAAACTTAAATGAGTTTAACTGATTTTCATTGAAGTTTGCATATCTTCTTCTTTGTGAGCACTTGAAATTACAATCGAATACGACGTACATACAATTTTATAATTATGTTCCTATAATAAAAAGCTCACAAGCTTATTTTGAAAATTCGTAAAATATTCTAAACGTCATAGATAAAACTGCATGAAGTACCTACTCTAATCTACTTCATTGTCGCAAATTGTCACAATTTAAAACAGGTATAAACTAGGTATAAATCTTAGCTGTTTCCTACCACATCCTATATACCTTAATATATCATACATAGGTATTCCGTTATTGAATTGCTTCTAAAATACTAAGACTACCAAATCACCCTAACAAGTAATATTATAAAGGCGAAAGTTTGTGAGTGTGTTTGTATGTTTGTTTGTAGAATAATCTGACAAAAATCAGAATGGTTGTATGTATATTAGTATGGTTTTTATTGTAAAAAGAAAGTTTTAAGAGGTATCTAAATTATTTTTTTTTTCTATCGTATCAAATTAGTTGTATTATGTTTTCAACACTTCATTTACTTAGCATATATCCTGAAAATATCATATATTTTTCTGATTCCGTGGTACCTAAATAAAACTGTATCTATTGTGTACCTGTGATAACACAATTAGCTAAGTAACTAAGACCTAAGGGGAAGTGACAGTTTCTTTTTATACTTGTAAAAA
Source organism: Mesoligia furuncula (assembly GCA_916614155.1). Classification (NCBI taxonomy): domain Eukaryota; kingdom Metazoa; phylum Arthropoda; class Insecta; order Lepidoptera; family Noctuidae; genus Mesoligia; species Mesoligia furuncula. The sequence continues at coordinate 10,959,736 of OU744804.1, read as the reverse complement.
TAAATAACTGAACGAAAAACCGATAAAATTTTCTATTTATGGTTAATGTAAACAGGATGTTTTAAGTAGGAACCTACTTCATAGTGTGTTTTATCTCAAAATTAAATGAGGCTATCCTACACTACATCTGGAATCAGCAAGTTTAATGTTTGTGCATTATACTACTCTTTTCTATTATTGTATTCTCAAATATTATTTTATAGCAATTGGTTCAATGATTATCACGTAATTAACATAGTCAAAACATACTAATTATTGTCCTTGATAAGCCAAGTGTGAACTAAATGTTACATATTAATATCTAAAATTATTTTGCAATACGTAACTTATCAATTTAATCATCTTATCTAATTGCACTTCGTTTTGATGTAAAAGAGCCTCTAAGCGCCTTACCGAGTACCGACTTATGCTAATTCGTAGGTACGGCTGCTCCATTTAATCCTTGGAATGGGTTTCGAAGATATTACAGCAACTTGTAGCTTCGCATTCCCGCTCTCCGAGTTCGCAGCACGATGTCATCGTCGTGGTAAGAGTTGAGAGTCAGCGACCCGCCGACACCAAAGGCTTCCAGCAGAACACCGATTGCTCCAACAGTGATCATGAAAATAGCAAAATAAAATGCATTAGTAAGCGGTTTACTATCCCACTTCTGATGTTAGAAAACATAGTAGAATCTATCTATAAGTGTAGGTATATATATATTATATTACCCAAATGTAAAGCTTTGAATATCAGAATGGTTACTAGTTATTTAATGTGTGTAAAGTGCCCATGAATATGGTATGTATGTAGGGAAAGGATTTTATGAAATAAAGCACAGAAAGACAAGGCTAGACATTTATTTCAATTTAGTCTTGTCAGTAATTCATCAGAAAGCTAGTTGTCCGTTCCAAATCTAGGTCATCAAGGAGAAGAAGGACAAGAAACTCCTTGGAAACAACAATTAACAAATTTATTACATTGTCATACATTATCGTTATTTTAATAACAATTAATTCTATCTCTTGGTCCAAGGAACTCAGAATAATAGCAACATAATAACAATAGCTAGGAATATTCCAATAAACACCTTAACATATTAGCAATATTGGCCATATTACAACAATACAGAACAACATAGTTATCAGCAATAATCAAGATAATAATATTAACTTACATGACATCTGGCCGATCTATTCCACATAATAGGTATCTACTAATTAACTGAACGTCTACCGGACAACAACTGACTTGATAAAGTCATTACTATCCTTTTTATATCCTAACAACGTCTTTTACGTCAAACATCTTACCGCCATTTTGAACCAATCACAGATCATCATAGATTATGGATTAATATCTTCCAACACAGGTAATGATAAACAAATCTTATATAGAGAAACCGTTTTAAAACATTATAATGTGATTAAGCAATTTAATAAGAGTTGATTCGTAATTCTTACAAGTATTTAAAAATAATATAACATCAACTGACAGTATTGTGCCAATCATTTGAAACAGCCTACTATATTAAAATAGCAATATTAAATCTATGATACACTACAAGTGTTATTAAATATTACTTAATAATTTATAGTCATAGCATTTATGTGATTTTTACAACTTAAGACTTTATTTTTTTGTAAACACAATATTCAGTCAAATTAGGTACTTTCACATTAATACTATTTATATAATTCGTAAATGTGACAGATGCCATTAGCCAACAAACGATATTCTAACATTAAAATTATATCAGAAAGAATAATCACACCGCATTATATTGTAGTCTTTGGAATAATCCAACACATGCAATTTATTTCTATTGCATATTGTTAGTATTTAAAGACTTCCCCTTGTAGTTTAGTAAAAAAATTATATAACACTAGCTTTTGCTCGCGGCTTCGTCCGCGTGGATGTTGGAAAATATCCTATTTATACGTTGTTTTCATATAACTATTGGCCCACGCCAGTAAAGCTGCCAGCCATCATGATTTTTCCGACATCTTCAACAATCATTGTCATATTTCAGCCAATTTACACAAAACCTTAATGAATTATACACCTAAACATTCCTTATGAATCACTTCGTCCATTGGTGACAACCGTATGGAAATACGTTCAGTATTTTTTGAGTTTATTGCATTGAGACTAACGGGGGACTTGGTTTTATAGTATGTAGTGATTTTGAAGAATAATATTTTGAGGACTATTAAATTAACGTTTCGAGGGTTCAGCAATTCTATTCAACAGTATATTTACTATACCTTGATCTAACTAGGTTGATAATAGGGAAACTCTTCGAGAAACTTTTGCTAGAAAGCATGAAGGTACACCTTACTCAAAATCACCAATTTGGCTTCCGGAAGAGACAAGGAACGATAAAGCAAGTTCACCGCATCGTTGACGTTATCGTTATAAGCAGATTGCTGGAAGAATAGAAATATTGTTCAGCAGTCTTTTTGGATATTAGCCAAGCCTTTGACAAAGTGTGGCAAGAGGGTCTATTATCCAAAGTCAAAAAGATCCTACCACACTCGTTTTACCACATAATAAAGTTTTATCTCAGCAAGCGATGTTTTGAAGTAGAGATTCATGATGAACTTTCCGACTTGCATGAGATCAAATCAGGAGTTCCACAGGGAAGTATATTGGGACCGATTCTCTACACCATTACTGCTGACCTACCAACAGCCAAAACAGGTACAAGAATCAGACAAAGCAGTGGCTTATTGTCGTGTCCAAAATCCGTAAGACACCGCGCCAATCTTCGCGGTGCAGATAGAGAAAAAAATTGAGAGTCCAATAGAGCTATTAGAACCTCCATAGCTTGATTAGGATTTCATATTATGACCTTTTCAAGGATCATGCATGATACCCTTCACTTTATGATATTCTTACTATGTAGCCCTAAAATAATAATAAACTAAATATCTACTTAATAAAAGTTTAAATTTATTCACTGACAAACTGATAACGTGCAGCCTAAACCTCTAGAAGCACGAAATTTTGCACAAGTGTTCCATAATTATCAACAGTGAGCAAAAAGGCAGGATTAAAAAAACAAAAAACGTGGAAGTTGGTACTTAGACTTTCTGTTTAGTAGTAAAAGTTAATTGTATTATCGTTTGTCGGAAACTCATATAACGCTCCTGAGAAGTTGCCGATGGGAAATCCTTTTGGGCACATGGCTTGTAACTAACTACAAATCTGTAATAACAGGTGGTTGTCGAGTAATATGCACGTGGGAGTACTCTCGTGGCGGCACCGCGACTGTAGAGGCCGGCGAAGCGGGTGCCGCACTGCACCACGCGTGGCGCTCCAAGCGTAGACATCATCAGCGGTCCCGTGCGCTGCAGGCCTTGTTACTTACTGAGGACGACGCGCATGCGGGACACACGTAAGTAAACTGGTGTTTCTTCTTTCTTCTTTTGTCGGCTGTACATCATTACGCAGTAAAAGATAACCAGTTTGCTGACTTCCAAGGTGGACGAAGCATTCTTCAGTACTGCTAATTGTGAAAGTTTCTGTAGTTTGCCAAATAGAATACAATAAAATACTCTTTGTTATGTAAACCATATAAATTACAGATATAAATGTAAAAACTTTACATGGGTGACACAATGGGCGCCCTTACCCTTAAAGTGACTTTTTAAAGACAGCTTTTAGACCAACTTCCAATAAAATACCATTTAGAAAAGCAGTTTAGATAGTATGCTGGGTTTCTGCTTTGTCTCAAAAGCCCTTTGTCCTGGAATACGATGGTTCCGGTCTGATATGTCTGAAGAGAAGATGTACAATGTAATATTACAGTTAGAAAACGAATAAAGCATTTCCAAGGCTGGGGCATAAGGGGTTAAAGAAAACATTAATAAATAGTAACGTGTTTATATTACAGTGTGGCACTAGCGGTCCTCAACGGGTTGCTAAGCAACGACCTATCAGACGCTCTACGTAAGCTAGCCGCGTGGAGAGAGAACACGTCCAACAACAAACGATACCATTCCTTCTACAGGTACGTAATGCAACTGGCGTTAAACTTATGGATTATAATTATTCCAGTGTTATAATATAATCTTACCACTTCATCGATATAAATAAACTTACCCCCTTACGAATAATCGCCGTATAGCGTCTGTATAGTTACAAAACGCTTTGTCTTCTTCTTTCGAAAATCAAATTACTAACGACTGAAAGAGACAAATCGGTGTGTAATTATTCATCTGATATAATACGTTTATTAGTATGGGGGTAAGACAGGTAGTATTTATGTTATTTACTTTAATAAGAGGGTTTACTGAAACCAACGGTTTTTATTCATAAGTCAGTCAGTGTTATAGAAAATCTTGGATTTAAAAACTCTATTGTAACAGAGTCTATTGTTGAAGTCGGTTTAAAAACAGTAAATTCTGACTACAAATGAATAATTCTCAACTACAATGCTATCTTATAAAGTATATACTAAAAACAACCTTACAATTCACAGAGACATTTTGTTCCTCGCGATGGCAGCCCTCGGCGAGCACAACATTGACCTGATGGCACTTCAACGAGAATACACGCGAGCGCTCGACCAATTAGGAGGCGAAGCAAGACCACAAGACTTACCCCCTTCTCCCACCGCCGTCTGCTGCCGACATTACTTCAAACGACTGCGACTTATCGTCGACGAGTAAACTTATACGTGTACACATCGAGCTTTAGAAAGAGAGGTATGAGCGATAGAGTCGACGCTCTACAAACAAAGCCGCTTTCTAAAACTAGATGTGTTAAAGGCCGGACGCTTTCGATTGAAGACGCTTGCATTAATTGGGGACCTCTCACGAATACAATTTATCTTAGAAATATGGGGTTTTTAATTAATGCGTTTTAACACATTGGCGCGAAGGTTTGAAAAACATCATAAGACTACCATACATGACCAGTTTTAGATTTATCCGTACGAAAAGCCTACCGACTAAAAGTTCTACGCTCATGCGGTGGTCGAAGCGACCACTACTTGTAGCAATCAGTTACTTAAAACAGATGACTATATCGAAACTGCGTATGCGTACACGCAGATGCGTCTGCTCAGTTTGACCTCGTTGTATGGTAGGGTTTACTAACGTTCGAGTGTCATATAAACGGCTCTTCAGCTGTCTTTACAGCGCGAATTTCACCCTTATGTCACTCTGGTCTTGTATGGTGTGTGTATCTGACAAAGCGATCATTATCGCGCAGCAATATTTGTGAATTTGAAAGCGTATAACGCGGGGCTGCACTCAAAATGCACCATTTTTATTAATTCGTGTAAACGTAAACTCCGGCTTGCAATGCTTTTATTTACGACGGGGCTACTCGAATACGAGTTCCGAATCCCTTGTATGTTTATTTACATACATTATATTATTATTTACACTTAAACCAGTATAAAAAAACTTATATGTATAATGAGTAGAAATGCATTGTTGATAAAGAGTTATTATTTTTTGTAGTTTAGTTTTGAGCGTTTCGTTCTATATACAACACTAGTAGGGAGTACCGTCCATTTTATTTTAGAACGATATAGTTTATCGAAGCATTACATTTGTGTATGACGACGACAAACCGGAACTTGACGAACTTCATAAGCCCGTCCAAACGGGATCAAGGTACGCTTGATTCAACATTAAAACTATTATATAAATGATGAATCTATTAATAGAATCGTTAACCGTAAGGTCAGAACTGTAAAATAGGTGGAATTGTGTGGATATTGTGGCCTAATTATCATGAACATTGCCCCAAAGTATATTTCGAAGTATCATTCACTCATAAGCAATCTATGTAATAAATTCATGATTCGGCATATCCATTAGTCTAAGATCGCGGGTGCTAAGTTAAGTAATCGGGACGGTGACCGTAATAACGTATGTACATAGAGTTGTTGTATAGAGTAGGTGTTAGGCCACGGAGGGCGGTATGTAATGTGCTTAATTACGTGACGCGGTTGAGTTCGTAAACGAATTGTATGAAGAGTCTGTGTGTGTTTACATAGTCACATTATTTATGTCCCGAGCACCCTGTGTGATTAATATTACACCATAATTAGTTTCAAATCTATAGGAATTTGAAAGTAGCATCAAGATTTTGTACACGTAGTTACTTTTGTGATATCAGATAACGTTATTTCAAGAGACACTAAATAATGTGACTGCCAAAATTCAAAAGTATTCATGAAAGTGTCAATATAGTTAGTTGGTATATGATGAAATCATATTCATTTATTGTTTTTATTACCATAATTATATTATTACATCAGTGGGGTAATAACAGTAACAGTAGCAGTTCAACGCTCATTGCGTCATTTACGTTGTGAGCAGATAAATTTTTCGAACATACGAAGCAATGGATTAGAAAAAAATTATTCAGATTGCGATTGAAAATGTGTTATGCAATTAGGGTGCAGATCATATTATGACTGCAATGTCTTCTGAGTAGCATTGTACGCCTTAGTAATACGCAACACGACTCGACGTAAAACATACTTATATTATGTTACTGAACTGTATTAAAAGTACCTATGTATAGTGGAATGTAACACAAAGAAAGAATTGAATGAAACATGTACATAAACACAAATGGTTTATTTTACTTGGCAGTTAATCTATACTGCAACTCACAAATACTCAGGATACTAACAAAGTATTTCATATTATTTGTATTCAAAATAATATGCAACACTATTTATTGAAACTAACATTAGTTACTAGAAAACAAAAACAAGAAAGTCATGAAATTAATAAATTGTTCGATCAAATTCTAGTGATTCTTATTTAATTGAATCTACAATTATATGTGTATATCTTCAACATTGGCTTATTCATTTTCCAATTTTTATTATGATAAAACAAGTATATTTCATGTTTAACACCAATGAATTGTATGTACACTAGTGATCATGTACAAGCCATATTGCAAGTTCCATAAAAAATGTACAATGAAGCCACTTATGTATTTGAAGTTGTAAAATATTCATCATAAGCAAAATCTATATTGAATTATGTATATTATTCAAAGCTACAGTCCTATAAGACAGGCAATTAACTTGCGGGAGTTCTGTTATTGAATAAAGATTATTTTATTTTGACAAGTGTAATAAAATGCATATAATTTTTATAAAAAAAATATATAAGGCTTCGATATCAATTGTTTTATTTATCACCTACATACAATACTTAGCGGATCTGAGGCTGGTTTTAGAGTCGCGCTGACCTCACGCTGACCGTCGGCGCTGACAGCCGAAACGTATGAAACGCACGCGCTGATAGCTACGCGTCATTCTAAAACGCTTCCTAGAAGTTCGAACGTTTCAAGCTGTCAGCGCCGAAGGTCAGCGCGACTCTAAAACCAGCCTCACACTACAACGCGCCCCGCGACGGGGTGCGGGAACCGAAGCCAAATGCCCCGCGAGCAAGAGCCTTATACTTAATTTATATGTACATATCACGCGCGGGGCCTCGTTTCCCGCGCACCGGAGCGTGGCCCGTGGTAGGGTGACACCCGCCTTACATTTTTCTTATTGTGTCATACCTAAAACTCTATACAAGAATTTGCCATCATGATCATAGTAGCAATCATTCACTTTATAAGTAGCTCCTTTCTTATGAGCTTTCTTTGGAATTCTTATTCTCTCTGGGTAGTTCATAACCTCGTTAGGATCGTCAGTTTTACTTTTATATTGTTCTACTCTAGTTTCCTTATGACTTGCATGAAACAACTCCATTTCTTCCTGCACTTTTTCGGAAATTGATGGTGTTGGTGCTTTTGTAGAACTTATTATAATTCTGTCATTTATGTCTATGTTGCGACCTTTTTCTAGGCGATTTTTTATTTTTGATGTTAATTCCTCTAATGTTATTAGTTTTGGGTCTATTTTTTGTCTGAATTTTTTATCTTGTGGTTTTGAGGAGTGTGGACTAGGCAGAGCAAGAGTGTTGCTTTGTTTATTTTCTGTTGAGTTATCTGTGTTCTCTTTTGCTGCACATTTCCTCACAATCTGCTCAAACTCTCCTAGGTCTTGTTCAGGTGTGATGTCAATTTTTACTGATGCCTGGTTCAATGGGGGAATAGTTCTGTTTGAGAATTTCAGGAAATGATTTCTCAGTTCTGGTGGTATGTCTATAGAACCCTCTTTTAGTTCCTTCCAGTTTCTCATGACTGAGGCGTCATGGCGTGCGATGCGCTGTTCTGTAGCTGGCTTCCATGAGAATTTGAGTAATTTCTGCAACAAAATACACCTAATTAACCATAGCTCACCTAAAATCGTACTTTGATAGACTTAAGAGCGTTTACGCCGTACGGCATTTCATACAAACTTTCAAGCCCTTATTTTTCGAAATTAATGAACCGATTTTAATGAAACTTCATACCCATAAACAGAATACAAAGGTCTAAAAAGTTAGTAGAGAACATTTTCGAAATGTCTTATTTAAAAAAAGATAACTGGAAATCTCTGTTTCTATAGAAAATTTAAAATCGGTCCAATTTGGCTGTAACACTATTTTTCGAAAATGTTCTCTACTAACTTTTTAGACCTTTGCATTCTGCATATGCGTATGAAGTTTCATTAAAATCAGTTCATTCATTTCGAAAAATAAGGGCTTGAAAGTTTGTATGAAATGCCGTACGGCGTAAACGCTCTTAATTGTAGATGAGATAACACTATAAACATGATCAACATTGTTATTATTAAGACCAAATTAAAAACTGCTATCAAAAAACAGGCAAAGTAGGTAGGTAATTGATGTAAATATCTATAATAATATAGAGGGAAGTTTTGCTTTGAGAATGAATGTGGATGGGTCTGAGAAAGAGGGAAGGTTAACAAAACAATGGATAAATTATATCGCACACCTAGATCTAAAGAGAGCTAACTCAAAAATCTAAATATTTGAGGTATGCATACCATCGAATTCCTTAACTCACTACCTAGCGACCAACAAAACAGAGGCAAAAATAGTTCTATCTGCATTTAAAAAGTATTGATCAATAATAGCAAACTCCTGTAGTGCACGAGGAGATGGTAATCAGTTTTTCAACTTTTCTGAAAAAGTGTGTTTTTTAGTTAATCGCTGTTTAGATCTAGGTGTGCGATATAAGGCTATGTATGCACTGACAGGTGGTTTGTTAGATCCTAGTGACTTAACATCCTTCGATACAAGCTAGGCGTTGATTCACCTTGCTACTCGCAAGGTTTTCGCTAGGCGCTAAGCAAGCTACCTGTCAGTGTGTACAGTCACAAGCACTAATATGTCAACACTTGGCAACTTTCAATTGCGATTTTTTCGTGAAATATCGAATGCAACATTGAAATACGACACTACACAAACCAATGGGTTCGAAAATACTTTGTACAAGTGTATGCATACTTTTGTTTGTGACTGTACATATCCTAAGAGATAATACTGATACTGAGATGTATGGAAATGCTGCACTAACAACAAACAAATTCGGGTAAGGTCAAGGTGGGGAAGTTCGTCTACGGGGGAACAACATACACCGTCTCTCTAGGCTGTTTCTGAATAGCTACGACCGTTTACAGCTCGGTCGGTAAAACAGAGTTACTATTTCGTCCTACCTTTAAATTATAGATGGCTCTGTGTTGAGTTCAATAGCAAAAAACAGTCTTAAAATTTTTTGTAGTTGACAAGTTGAAACACGAGTGAGTTGTGTCGACGTTTTAGCTAACGTGAAATGTGAATATCAACGGATTTTTACGTATTATAGTGGTAAGTGTCTAGCTTGTATTACATTTTATTGTTTTATTCTATTCAAATCGAATTTTAATCTATATTTTCAGAAATATTAGTTGTGATAAAAACCTAACCAATAAATTCAATATTGGGGGAAGACTGTCTAGTATTTTAGGGAAAGGCCGTCGTGTGCCGATCTTGCCCCAAGTCAGATGTTACAAACCTTTTTTGGTTTAAGCATTTTCATTAAACATTATTATTTAGATATACAGCCAAAGCTCCATATTAGCAATTTTTTTTTTGGGAATCACAGTATTCATAAAATTTATGAATACTGTGATTCTATTAATATGGTTCCTTCATTAGAAACATCATGATAATGTGATTGGAGTCTGGTTTCATATAATTTCTAAAATGGTCATTTATCCGATTTCAAATCAGTGTATTTTATTATTCAGGTAAGTACTTAAATTGTCATAAAATGACTCGAAATTACAAAAGGACATCAAACAAATCGTCTTACACTAAAGAAAAATTGCTAGACGCTGTGCGAGCTGTCCGGAATGGGGAATTAAGTGGATATAAGGCTGCTCGTATTTATAACATACCAAGAATGACAATCATGGATCATTTGAATAATAAAAGGTGGAAATCAACTACTCTCGGGAGGCCACCAGCCATTTCAGTGGAGACTGAAAATAAACTGGCGTCACATCTTCACACAATGGAACGGTACGGGTTTGGGCTTAGTAGAGATGAGTTTTTAGAATTAGTTGGCCATTATGTTAATCTAAACAAAATAAAGACTCCATTCAAAAATGGAAAGCCTGGCAAGGATTGGTTTGCGGCGTTTAAAGACCTCAACAATTTGTCAGTTAAAAAGCCGCAAGCTGTCGAATATGCACGAAAAAAAGCCGTAGATCCCTATATTATCTACCCATATTTCGACCTACTGGAAAAAACTATAAATCAATTAGGTCTAACAAACAATCCACGGGCAGTTTGGAATCTCGATGAAACAAGCTTCTCAAAAGACCCATCTAAGACGAAAATAGTCGGCCGCAAAGGTCACGCAGCCACCAGAATGATTGCTAGTCCAGGAAAGGACAACACAACCGTCCTGCAAGCTGAATTTGAAGAAGACGTAGTGTTGATTTTCCAAAAATACTTGGCTTTGTAAGCGAGGGGCCCGTGGCTAAATAATAAAAGCCGCACAGGTCGATCGATCAGGTTAAGCTACGCTTGCCGCGGTTGGTCTGTGGATGGGTGACCATCTTTACATTCCGTGACCCCTCCGTGCCTCGGAAAGCACGTTAAGCCGTTAGTCCCGGCTGTCATCTGTGGATCTTTGACAGTCGTTACGGGTAGTCAGAAGCCCGAAAATCTGACAACCAGTCTTACCAAGGGGTATCGTATTACCCAGTAACTGGGTTGTGGAGGTCAGATAGGCAGTCGCTCCATGTAAAATACTGGTATTCAGCTGAATCCGGTTAGACTGGAAGCCGACCCCAACATAGTTGGGAAAAGGCTAGGCAGATGATGACTTGGCTTTGTAAGCATTTACAGGATTTAATTACTTTTTTAATAATAAAAAAGTTCATTTCGTATTTACGGTGTTGTTTATTTTATTCTATGAGCAATTTATTTCATTTCAATAAAAGAGAAAGAAAGAGGGCTATTATTAATACCTTTAATTTATTTATTATCTGTTCAAACAGTACAAATATAACCAAGTGTGTTTGTTAGTTACTATTTGGTTTTTCTATGGTGTAAAGACAGATAGTCTTTTAAATACCAAAACTTATCAAATTTCACATTGCATTTTAGATGCAACCAACAATCATACTTACCTACTATACCCTACAGTCAGAATATTAAAATTGTATTGTACTGATTTAAATGTTGACAACCCCTTCCCTTGCGAATATACCGGACTTACCCCACTTCATGATTTTACCGCCATAAATTGTGATTGCTACCTTATGTCATGAAACTTAAAGCTTATATTTGGTTAACTTTTATTTTCGAATATTTACTGAATATGGGTGCCGCAATTATCTATCCCGTTACTAACAATTTATGCTTATGACGGAGTTGCCCCCAATTACTCGGGAAAGTCCGTCTACTTACTAACTTTAAAAAAAACGCGTTTATTTCATGTTGACAACAGTTACATTGATGTTTCTAACAGTAACCGATAAATAAGGAATCTTTAGTCATCATTAATATTCAAAACATACAATTAAGTAAAAAAATCAGCCATAGGGTGTTTATCAGATCAAACTTGCAATAAACTATGACGGACTTCGCCACCTTGACCTTAAATGCATGAAGATGGTAAAAACAATAAGCCTTTGTTTAGACATGATCTGTACTAATATAATAAAGCAGAAGAGTTTGTTTTATTGTTGGAACACTCTTCTCTCTAGAAGTAAACTGTACAAGTGCGATTTAAAAAATTCTTTATGCATTGTAATAAGCCCAATTCTTAAGGAAATTAATATAATAGTCTGAATTTGTGCCAGGTTGATGGCAATAAGGTTGCCCCCTCATTAAATGTGGGTTAACTATAGGTAGGTACACCTCTGCCTGACCCTACGATATACAGGCGTGATGTTATGTTACAAGCATTTATTCACCTTGACCACAGGCACAGTAACAGGAAAGCTCTCTGCTAGCTTCTCAGGAGTCCACTCATCAGGTTGACTATTGACTAAGTGACGGATCTGTTCCTTCTCACTCCACGTCAAGAGGTTTGGCATGTTCTCTTTGAAGTACTTCTCTTTTACGATGCGGTGACGCAGCTCATATTTACCAATCAGTGTCTCGTTTTGGTGTTCATTGTAAGCTTCGCCTACCTGTGACATGAGAATTAAAGTTTCTTTGAGTTTAGCATTGGGAAGAATGACAAGAAGAGATACTTTGAATATAAATTGAGTGCCTTATACTAAATAATATAGTGGTTTTTGGCACCGGAAGATTCAACGAAACTAAAGGTGCACTACTTGATATACTCACATTGTAAAAGTCAGTTTCAGACTGCTCGATAAATTCTTTAAGATTTTCATCTTTTACACGTAAACCATCTGATTCAAAGGCTTTTATTTGCTTATCTAAACCAGGATTGGGGTTCCTTGTGTCTAACCTACGATTTCTGAGGTTACGAATGATAACCTTATCACAGGTGCGGTATAACTGCCTCAAACGGATCCCGAACATCTTTGTATTGTATTAACAGCTCACAAAACAGAAACGAGATAAATGTGGATAGAATGAAAGAAATATAACAATATTTTTATTCACAAATCGCTCACTTGTTTGATTGACTGACACCAAACTGACACTGACAAATGACAGTGACAGGCCTGACAGGTGCAGTTTGACGACTTGACCTTAAACATCGTGCCATCGAGCATTCTGTTTTTTATAAGGCATGACCATAGGTTACCATACTGCCTATATTCAAAATATTGCAGGTGCTAGTCTTATTCTGCCTCTACGACGGTGGATACAATCAGATACAATCCTAGTCAGTATATTATGTCCAGCCCATTCAGCACAAAACACTGTTACTCCTAACCCATTCAGTCGTATAGCTGGTAATAAAGAGGCTTCGATAATGACTTTAATGTGAATCTATGTAATGGGCTAATAGTGGTCCCTGCGTGCTTCTAGACAATGTTGTATTCTTTATGCGAAATGGTATTAAAACAGCAATGTCATTTTTATCTAGGAAAGCACATAACAAAAAGCGAAGTCGAAATATTTTTTGTTAGCTGTGTTTTGTTCATTGACGTCAGTCCCATCTGACTGCGCACGAGAGGTATGCAAAAAAATTGTTTGTTTCCACGATAATTTGATAATTAAAGGATAGGAAAGTTTTCATTACACCTACATACCTACCGATATCATTTATGGTGGAGAAGCTCTACCAGCAAAATAAAATAATACATTTTTGAGTTTTTCCCGGGTGAAATGTCCGAAAATGTGACGTTTTTACTTCCATGCAGGATTTATTGACGTAGAGGCTATTTTCAAAAAAAGGCAACGTTTAGAATAATGACCACATGGTATTAGGGAGGGAACTTTAACAAATTCTGCTGCAAGCTGCAACTAATTAAGCTGAGTAGGAAGCATTCGTAGGTACCTTCTTATTCTCAGCCATGCATGTTCGTAATCCTTAGGCCTCATTTACGGAGACGCGGGGCGTCGCGCGTTGCGTTGAGCGGCGCGGCCCGCACTGAATTCAAATATATGGCGTTGTATGAGTGCGTTTACGGAGAAGCGATTTTAGACGCGTTTGTTTGAATTAGGGCGTTTTTTGCGGCCGAGCCCGCGGATGGCACCGACGCGTCCCACGCGGCGTTTATCGCGGCGGCGCACGCAGCGGCAATTCTCGATGAAGCTATGTCCTATGCTATGTGCCGCCGCGATGCCCGCCGCGTGCTTCGCTACACGCTAGAGGATTCGCCGCGGGCGCCGCGGGCGGGCACCGCCACGCTTCCCGTCTCGCTTCTCTATGAACATGGTCGTATATTGCTATAAGTTTGTGTTTACGCGTGCGATGATACGTGCCGCTTCACGCGCCGCCCCACCGTAAACAGAAAAAACGTCCGACGCGTCGCGAGACGCCACGCCACACGCGACGCGAGACGCCCCGCGTCTCCGTAAATGAGGCCTTACACTATTAAGACAAAAACCCAAGTAAACAAAGATCTTGATCTCGTAAAGGCTCCTACACACAGTGCCGGCGGCTGAGCCGCCGGCCGGGCGGTCGACACTGCCGCCGGCAGGCCGGCGCAGCCGGGCTTGCCGCAAAAACGAGCTGCACAACTGAAATGATGCCGGGGGCACTCCCGCGCGGCAAAACCCGCCGGCTGTGCCGCCGGCATGTGTGTAGGAGACTTTAGGGGTTTTTTTGCAGGTTGAAGGAACCAGTCCTTTTATTAAAAGTTATTTCAAGTACCCTTTTAACGGGTTTTGTCAGACGTCTTATTTCTGACACGTCATGCCACAGTCAAACGGTGAAACAGAGGTAACACTTGCACATCGAAAATCGCCCTTACTGCTTCGACATAAAGGCGTTGTCAACAATGTCAAATTTGATCTGTGACCACTGAGATTTGCGGTTGACCATACTTGACAAGAGTTTTTGATATTTTTTGTATAAAGAGGTTTTTAATAGCTACACATACCTACAAGTTAAACGCTTTTTTCAAGGACACAATACCTGTTCTTGCTTGGAGGGATTGGTTTCGATTGTTGCTTCTAGGCACAACTTACAAGGTCGCTTTTGTAACGTCGCCACGGTCAAGGATCCGATAGGCTCCAGAGGCAGGGTATACGTATACGCAGTTACACAGCTCAACCCATAATGTTCTCACTGCTGAGACATAGGCGTCGTCTCTTCGAGAGTGAGTGGGCCGTAATCCACCTGCGTGTTGGTACGGGCTCAGTGCGGGTTGGTGGGGCCAGTGCGGGTTGGTGGGGCCCAGTACGAGTTGGTGGGGCCCAGTACGAGTTGGTGGGGCCCAAACGGGTTGGTGGGGCCCAGTGCGGGTTGGTTACCCAGTTATAGGTACTAAGCAGTTATTGCCTGCGGGGCGTAACACACTAACAGTAGCAATGGCTTTCATTTTGACAGTTCAACAAGATTTATTGCGTTATTTACCTACGTTGTTTTTCGAACATAAGAAGCACTGTATTAGCAATCTCCATCAAAATAATTCAGATTGAGATTGATAGTGTGTTCCGCAATCAGGGAGCTGCTGTCTTACCTTCCCCTAAGTTCCTCAGCATTTTGAGGGTCAGTTATGATTAGGTAGGTAGAGGTATAGGATGAGTGCTAACGCACCGTGCCCGTTTACCCGCCGTAAGCGGAGCGGCAGAGGACACCGTGAAGTTTTAGTGGGTTAGAGTCCCACTGGTCCCACATAACTGCAATATCTCCCCGTGGTAGTGTAGAATGCATGAGCATTTCTGCACGTCAAAATAAAAAGGTAGGTGGTTGTGTTTCTACACACCTAGTACCTAGGTAATCTAGGTATAGATAGTGCCATCCACGAAGTGGACTCATCGTAGTGGTTCATCATCATCATCATCATCATTTCAGCCGAAAGACATCCACTGCTGGACATAGGCCTCCCCCAATTTTGGGGGGGGGTTTGCCATAATCGCCACGCTTGGCAGGCGGGTTGGCGATTGCAGTATGGTATGATGGTGTAATGCATAGAGAACGCTGCTGCCCATTCTTCGGTCTCCCTGGGGTGGTGCTATTCTTTAAGTCCGGCACCGCACAGACAACGCCACTACGTTGTCTGTGCGGTGCCGGATCGCTAGTTGATTCCTCTAGTGTTTTAGTTTTTTGATACACATTAATTACCCACTAATAAGTAATTACTGTGTATCGACAAAACTTAAGCACTACCGAAATGTTGCACACTGTAGGTACTGTAAGTGATTAGGAAGAAGGGTGGGGCGCGTCTTCGTGGATGGCGCTATCTATAGTCCAATGTCAAGAATATAGTCTTCATCGTCATTTTGATTTCTTCTTCTTCGTGTTGCTGGCCCGACTTTATGTCAGATCTTGTTGGCCCAAAACTTCGCCACTTCCACGGCGTCAAGGTCAAAGCACTTAATTATGCACGTCACAAATTGCAATAAAAAATAGAATTGATTCTAGTCGCCCCTTCCAAAAGATATTTTTCGTACGGAGAAGAATGGCAAGAAACTCCACCGTTATCTACTTTTTATAAATGTTTTACAATATTATGCATTTATTAATTAATAGCAGTGCCCCGTGGTTTCACCCGCATAAGTTTCGATCCTGTGGGAATATTCGAGTAAAACTGTCCTATGTGCTTTCCCGGGACTCAAACTATCTCTATACCAAATTTCATCTAAATCGATTCAGTGGTTTAAGCGTGAAGAGATAGACAGTCAGACACACTTTCGCATTTATAATACTAGCAGCGCCCCGCGGTTTCACCCGCATAATTGTCGATCCCGTGGGAATATTGGGATAAAAACTATCCTATGTCTTTCCCCGGGATGCAATCTATCTCTCTGCCAATTTTTATCGAAATCTGTTCAGTGGTTTAGGCGTGACAAAGTAACATACAGACAGACAAACAGAGTTACTTTCGAATTTATAATATTAGTATGGATATGCGACGATGCACCTAGAACAAATTAACTATAGGTAGGTACCACAATGGGTAAAAGGATTAAAAATGAAACTATGACGGATAAATTAATTATGTAATATGTAGTAGAATATTATCTACTGGTGCTCACATATTTACAAAAATTGTAGGTACTAATAATAGACGATTTTCATAAAAAAAATTAGGTAGGTAGGTACCTAAGTGAGTTAAAGTACCTAATTATGTACTTACTTACAGAATATTCATCAATGTCAAAAAAAGAATAGGTACTAGTCATCGGTAGCAGCGCAGAGGTCATCTTGTCTACATGTTTTGAGACACAGATGGCAGGATAGGAAGATAAAGTGGAGCACAGTTTGCGACACAGCTCCACATCCACACCCTACTGCCGTTCCTTCGAAGTAGTCCCACTTTAGCAGGTTGGAGAACAGTTACATCTTCCGACTTGACTTTGAATGAAAATTATCTAAAAATTATTTTTAATTTTTATGAAAGATCTCCGTTCCCCTTATTAAATATGGCGGAACAGTGGTCGCCCATGAGTATCTGCCACGACTTACGAGTTGTAGGTCGTTGATTCCAAGGTTCCAACTTCCAACTCAAGCAGGCACTTTACTTTTTGTAAATTATTTCATCACCACTGTTCTCAAAACGGTGAAGGAAAACATCGCGAGGAAGCCGACATGTCCTAGAACCAGAAAAAATGCAAAGACATGTGCCATCTACCAACCCGTACAAGGCGTGGTGGATTACGGCCCACTCACTCTCACAGATCTGTGTCCCAGTAGTGGGAACATTTAAAGCTATTTATGCATTACTCACTAGCCGACTATTAGGTACCTCCTGTGCTTGCACAAGAAATAATTCAATGACTTATTTCGCTCATACATGGTTATTGGTAAAACATTAACAACCTCTTAAGAGGTCATTGTACTCATCATTATGAACAACTTTTACTATGGGACCAAACCTGAAATCGCGAAAAAAAATCTGCTGTTCCCATTTGTGTTCATAATTATAACTCGTCAAAATGTAGGGAACAGTTGATTTTTTTTTTTTCGCGACTGTAGAAAGGTCCCTTTACATTCACGGGCCAAACACTTGCCCTACTTATCTAGTTCGCCAAGTCTGCATTCACACAGAATCTGGTTTTTTGTGCAGCAGCCGGTTGCCATTGCACGCTACGGTTCTATTTAATCTTGCATTATTGGTAGGTAGGTACAACTGATTGCGCCGGTTTTTATTCGTGACTAGCTTGTGCGCGCGAATTCGTCCGCGTGAAGTGTCTTGAACTTGTGCATATCTATATCCTATGACACTCGGCAATACTCTAGCTTTCCATTGGTGATAGAATTTTCGGAATCGGATCAGTAGTTCCGAAGGTTACCCCCTACAAACAAACTCACATACATCTTTATAGGTAATATTAATAGTAAGTACCTACCTAAGTATAGATTTCGTCTGAAACTTTGAAAGTACTTTGCAGTATGAAAATGTGTCAAATACCTACTTAGATAGGTATTTTTGTCAAATTAAAAAGCGGTGCAGCCGCTGCAAGAACACTACATATACGAGCAAGTGTATTGAAAAATACTTTCTACTAAGTAGGTTAGATACCTATCTTACCTATCAACCTAATACTTTGGGAAACTTGCGTAGGTTATAGGTGTTTCCTTCACACATCCTACGTAAGTTTTCCCTAGGAGCGTAGATCATAGCTTCCTTTCCAGTATTAAGTTCCAATACGAAACCACAAAGCATAAAGATGTAACTAGGTACTCTAACTACCTATTTCTCAACAGCCTTTACGTTACTGGACGGATGCTTTACATCATGAACAAAACCTCTCAAGGATGCATTATCATGTAAATAATAATATACATAATTATTACAAAATCCCATGCAGAGACGGACGCGGTACAATCAGGGAGCGAAGCAGTATCCAGTGGTATTGAGAAAACGCTATCGTCAGCTCAGCTTCAGTTGGCCGCGACTGTCCGACGCATAAACGCGTTCTCGATACTGTTAATACTGTTACTACACCGGAGTTGAACTTTCGATTTTGGAATACTTTCAAAAGATATATTGATAGGTATTTGTTAATTGTTGGCTGAACACATTTTTTTAAACGTGAGTTTTTTTTTATTGCTATGGTTTAATATTTTTTCGTTGAATTAAAATTAACTTAAACCTCCTTTATAAAATACATCATGTAGGTACATTTTCTTATTATTATTTTAAGATTGCGCTTAAAGTTTATGTAAATATTATCTTGTTGGTTGGTTTTTATAATGAATATTATTTTATTTTTATTTTGTATCAATATCAAATAGGTACAGATGAATGTGTTACCAATTCCATAAAAAAAAGTTATTTATGAAATCGATGAAGGTACTTAAGTAGTACCTATGCAAAATTAGCTTAAGTAGGTATTTATTTACCATAATTACCAATGTTGTATCAGTGCGATAAGCTAAAAACTTATGATTACGATACGATACCTAGTTATTTTATCTTCTTCGGAATATTGGATACCTAGCTACATCACAACACCTGTTCATTGTTTATTGTGATCTGTCACTAAAATTGTTAACTAAAGTGAAATGGGGGAAAGTGAATATCAAAGGTACCTAATTATTTGTTATTATTTTTTATAATTATACCTTTTATTGTACACCACAAAAATATATACTTACCTACTTAACAAAAAAATAATCAAGCATTAGAAAATATACAGCGGGCGGCCTTTTAGCTTTAAACTTTATTCAAAGTTTAATTAGATATTATTTAACATTAATGCTAATATACAATATACAGGACATTACCCCGTAGAATTTCTCAATTCCCTCAGTGCAAGTGGACTACCAGCGCACACCATTAAGTTAAAGGTCGGTGTCCCAATTATGCTTCTTCGGAAACTCACTCCGCCGAAACTGTGCAATGGGAGGCTCAAAGTCGTCCCGCTGCAGAGAAATATCATTGAGGCGGAAATTCTCTGCGGGTTGTGGTGTCTCGCCGACACCACAACCCGTCCCGTCCCCAGGCTCTTAGAATTCGACATCAGACATTTCAGATCTTCGATTTTGACGACCCTGTTGTCGCTGGCATAAGCAACAGGATCCGCGTACGAAGTCGCGGGCAGAAGCTAGTATACAATATACAGGAATATTGGTAAAACATTAACAACCTCTTAAGAGGTCATTGTACTCATCATTATGAACAACTTTTACTATGGGACCAAACCCGAAATCGCAGAATCGCCTGTATAACACAATTCACTATTTACACAGGGTAAACAAATTAAGTAACTAAGTAAGTAGGTATACAAAATACATACACTCGAAAAACATAACTCTCCTTCTGGCGCAGTCGGGTAATAAATACAAAAACTAAAAGACATTAGGCGTCGAAGTAGCTACTAACTCGTCCGTACCTATCGCTGTTATCCGGAAACGTGCCCAAAAGATTTAGAAATCAGTTTCATTTTGAGCGAATATTTGGCAAACGTGTTTCGTTATCAAATATTTAGAAAGTAGGTATCTATTTTGATTTTTGTTCAGAAATCAGAAATCAGAATTATTTATTTGTAAAACATAGTACCTACATTCACATTTCGTAATAAGTAACATGTCTGAAGGCTCATTGGCCAGTTCTGGACAATTATGGATACTAGTTTACTCATGTGAATGTTTTACTAGTTTTGGACTCAATCTGAGCCCTTCGGTATTCTTGAATTCCTCACGCATCTGACGCAGTAATATCGCGATTTAGTATGTACATCCTAGCGACTATGATTTAGAATACATAAGCTAGCCAATAATAAGAATAATTAAATTTATTTGCTTTAAAACATGGTAAGTATTAAGGTCTTACTAATACAGTGGTGATCTTATATGTTTCGCCAAGGACTGGCATACAAATATTTAAAGAAGTTACAAAGAAATATATAATAAGTATTAAATTAAACAAGTCTAAATATATAAATAATAAATATAAATGTATAAAAATATAGGTATAATTATAATTACAATTATAAATAAATATATAAGTACCTACATTAAGTATTAAATTATACAAAATAACAATTAAAATTTGGAACATTCCTAATAACATTGGTTATTAGGGTTTCGTATCTATTTGAACACTTCAATGGCAACACACTGGCTATTGCGATACAACTTTTTAGTATCTAGAGTAGTAGGTAAGTACAACAAACCGTGTACTATTGGAAACGACAGGAAAAGCTGGTGAAAAACAAAACCGTAAAAAAACGTAGAGCCAAATACAATCGTGTGACCAACCTATAATTTCTCAAGATGTACTTTGCTTGCAAGTAAACAATTTAAGTTATATATAAGAAGCGGACCTACTTGTTATCGTAATATTTTCTACCACTTAAACAAACTAACTATGAGCCTGTGATTGCCCTGTGCCACAAAATACAGATACTATCTGTATTTTGTGCCTTTTTTTTTTTTTTTTTTTTTTGCGGATGTGAAATCATCAAATGACTCCTCCCGCTCTGGGTGGAGCGGAAGGGAGTGTCAGACTCTTACTGACTAAAACCCACCCGTGTTCCTTCCTTAGCCCTTAATGTTCCGGGCCAGCGGTAACCCTTTCGGACAATCCCGCTGACCCGGCAGGCTTCGGCCATAAGGGGCCCCTCCTCGATGCTGACATCTCTTTGAGGCGCGCGTGGAACACGTACGCGCCGTCCGGCACGGGCCTGGTCCTGATCGGACGGTGAGCTACCCATTACTCTCAGCCCGCAGGCCCGCGCCTACGGTGGCCGGGAGTCGTCACGCGGCTCCCGACGCCCGGAGCGTCTCCCGCGGCGGCTGGGACGGGAGGCTCTCTCCCTGAGCCGTCCCGCCACCTCCTTCGCTAGCATGACTGCTTCGCAGAAGGAGGTGACTGCCTCCCAGTATTTTGTGCCTGTGTCGGTAATCGAGCAGAAAGGTGATGTCTATTATAACGAGAGCCATACCTACATACCTAACCTAGTAGAAAAAGTATTCCTTTTTATGGTTCCGTACCCAAAAGCTGCCATCGGAACCCTATTACTAAGGCCTCCGCTGTCCGTCTGTCTGACCAAATAATAAAAAATCATTTTAATAGTTTTTTACCTAATACCTACCTAATAATTTTAATAGGGTTTATACATCAAAATATTCCGTGTTTTGTCATGATAATATGTTATGTTCGTCGTTACAAGTCCAAAATTATGAAATCTTATTACTTAAATATAGGATTGTAAAGTTAAATTAATAATAATAATAAAATATTTATTTCCATCAAGGTAGGTACAACCATTTCATAATCTAATAACAATTTAAATCTTAATTTAGAGGTTGTATGCTGTCACATAGAATTATGGAATTCTCTAACTCCTAAACTATGTCAAACTTGTCTAATAGGAGTTAAATAAGAAAGTATCAGGCATCATTTAAATCTAACGTAGGTAGTCTCAAATTATGGCGATATAGGTAATTAGGTATTGATTAGTTATTAGTATCTAGCCTTTCGCAGCTGAATATTGCAATAGCCTTATCACCGATATCGACTAAACGAACCAGTTTTTCTGCTTTTAATTCACTTCCTTCCAAACTTGTAACGGATATGGGCTTGTCACGGGCTTAGATAAATAGTTTTATTAGTAGGGTAGACTGGGGTCAATGGAAACGTTTTTGAGAACATTTTTCATGTTGTCTGTCTATTTGTTTTGGATTACCTCCGAAACAGCTAGATCGATTTTGCAAAAATTTAGTATTAGGTAATCTTATCTATTTGGTAATGGGTTTTAATTGTAACTAAACTATCTGGTTAAATAACTTTATACACCCGTAACTTAGGCTATTTCCTTCAGAAAATTCAATTCAGTCATTCAATTGACCCCAGCCTACCCGCTGGGGTCAATTGAAACATGGGTTAATAGTTAATGCAACACGTAGTGTTACTTCACATTCTATCGAACGTGTGATTGTGGTATATTGCTTTTCGGTGTATATAAGATAGCGACTACTTAGACAAAATTACCGCACTTAGACTAATATAATCTCTTAATATGAGTTACATACATTCATATGTCTAAACATGGTGTTGTAATGTCTATTTCAAACTTCCATGTTGTTTGTTATTATGCGTAATATCGTATCTCTTGTAATATTACCGTATCATCTCTACTTTGACGTCGTCGTGGTGGCTTGCGCGCTCTCTGTGTCGGTAGAGTATACTTTGCCGGAATAGTTCTAGGGTGTGGAGCCAGACCAAGAGAGATACAGGAACCCGCAGGGCAGCATGTGGCGAGCTGTTGGGCAGTATAGTGACCTCACGGACCCTATCTCCCGGGAGAAGTCTTGTTCCTCACTTCTGGCTTGCCTTTATCGAAACACTAGCTGCGCCCCGCGGTTTCACCCGCGATCCCGTGGGAAGACCGGGATAAAAAGTAGCCTATATTTTAATCCAGGGTGTCAGCTACCTCCATACAAAGTTTTATCAAAACTAGTCCAGCCGTTTGAGCGTGAAGAAGTAACAAACATATAATCACACACACAAACTCACAAACTTTCGCCTTTATAATATTAGTGTGATACAATTGATACAAAAGGTTGTATATTGCGTGTCAGTAAAAGAGATACTTTTAGTATAAATACATAGTTGATCGCCAACTCTTCACACCATGCATCGGTGAAAACTCTGGTAGTTAAATCAGCGCCAATTCGACTTCAAGCAAAAATGATCTCGTAACTATGTAAATTAATTATGTTTACAACCTAGGACCTAGACCTTCTAAATAGTATTCTTCCGTCATCATTAGGCATGTGGCTAAGTAATAACTGCCGCACGGGTAGCTTGCCGCGGTCGGTTCGTGGATGGTGACCAGCTTTACATAGCAAAACCCATCCGTGCGTGCCTCGGAAAGCACGTTAAGCCGTGGGTCCCGACTATCATTCGTGGAACTATGACAGTCGTTACGGGTCGTTGGAAGCCTGAAAGTCTGACAACCAGTCTTACCAAAGGCAAATACCCAATAACTGTATTACCTACCCAATAACTGGGTTTTGGAGGTCAGAAAACCAGTCGCTCCATGTAAAATACAGTTATTCAGCTGCATCCGGTTGGACTGGAATCCGACCTCAACATAGTTGGGAAAAGGCTATATCAGTTGATGATGATTAGGATATCAAACCAACTGAGTTATTCTGTTAAAATTTATTTATTTATTTATTTAAACTTTTCGCACAAAAAGGTACAAAGGCGGACTTAATGCCTTAGGCATTCTCTACCAGTCAACCAAGGGTGGTGAAGAGATTGGATGGCAGGTGCTTTGGTTGAGAGGAACAATGAAAAAAAAAATTAAAACTAGGTACACAAATACATAAATAAGTTATATACACATACCTACATACTATCGACTATAATATATACTTATTATATATGTATATAATAAGTATATATCTGTGTTTGTCTGTGTGGTGCCGGACTTAAAGAATAGCAACACCCCTTACTTCCCGAGGGTGTCGTAAAAGGCGACTAAGTGTCTTACCGGAGAATGGGCAGCAGCGTTCTCTGTGCATTCCACCATCATACCATACTGCGATCGCCAACCCGCCTGCCAAGCGTGGCGATTATGGCAAACCCCCCCCCAAAATTGGGGAAGGCCTATGTCCAGCAGTGGACGTCTATCGGCTGAAATGATGATGATGATATATGTATACATATATACTATACATACACACATCAAAAGTGTCTAGGGATCAAGCATTTTTATGCGGATTTCTTGAGATTGAGATGTGGCTTTGTAATAAATTTATGATTTTATAAATTTATATGGATCCTTTTTGGTGCATTTCATAATTTGAATCAGGAACTGTGAATCAAATTCGAGTAAAAGATGAAAATCAGCTGTCAATATTTTCCCTATAAAAACATACAACGCATTGAAGACATTATTAGTGCTACTGTTTCCCTACTACTGATTAAAACCAACGTTATTATGGAGCGGCGACGTCATTTAAGCAGGGAAGAAATGCTCAGAGCCGTGGGAATGATAGAAGCTGGTTCCCGGCAATGTACTGTGGCTTTAGCTCTGAATACAAGTCAGAGTGTTATCAGTCGACTTTGGACACGTTACCGAAGCACTGGTACCGTGGCTGAGCGCCATGGAGGACGGTATCGCTGCACCACACGGAGACAAGACCGATACATTCAAATCTTAACTCGAAGAGCTCCAACAATAACCGCCATGATGTTAGCCGTGAGGCTTCATCACTCTTCAGGGAACTTAATTAGCGACCAAACAGTCAGAAACCGCTTGCATGAAGTGAACCTTCATTCCCGAAGACCGCTACGGGTACCACCTATAGCAATGCACAATCGTAGGATTCGATATCAATGGGCTCTTGAACACAGAAATTGGGCAGAAGAACAATGGCGTTTCGTGTGCTTTTCTGATGAGTCTCGTTTTGGTATGAGACCGGATACAAGACGTATACAACACTGGAGAACCCCTGGACGCCAACAGCGATTAAAATCCTGCCAGGAAGTCCATCCTAATAGTGGTTGAACCATCATGGTATGGGCGGGTATTTGGATCGGCGGAAGAACTGAGTTGATTTGGATCAGAGGCAACCTCAACGCTCAAATTTATGCTGAGACGATTGTATCAGACGTCATCGTTCCTCTACAAGTGCAAATCGGTCCCTTATTTCAGTTAATGCATGATAATGCACGACCGCACACCGCAAGAGTTGTAAGACAGACTCTCGCCGCAGCTAACATCAATGTCCTGCCCTGGCCTGCTCAGTCGCCAGACTTGAACCCGATTGAGCATGCATGGGATATGCTACAGAGAAGAGCTCTGCCGAATATGGAGGGTATCCAGTCGCAAGAAGACCTTTTTTTGTTGTTGCAACGAACATGGGCGGCCATTCCACAGCGTGATTTGGATGAACTCATTTTGAGTATGCCAAACCGATGTTCTTGTGTTGTTAGTGTTCGCGGTAGAAACACGGATTATTAATTGTTTAAGTTACCCAATAAAATTTTAAAGAAAACTGTTATTTCAGTCTTTTTTTCGAACTTTTGTGTTAGTGGTTCAAATGTCAAAAATCCCTTTATTAGGAAAATGGCAAATTTCTTTATTAATGCAAAGGTGACTTGGTTTATCGTTACTGTGACAAACGAAAACACTTTATTTGATGAATCCTTAAAGAAAATTTTAATTAATATCAATCAGGAGAAAAGTTATTGCAAAAATATATGTTGATCCCTAGACACTTTTGATGTGTGTACCTACAAATTCAAGGGAGAGAGGTGTTGTGATGACTCTACGCTATTTGTTTTGAAAATAACTCTGCAATTTCCGCTTACCGACTGGTGGCCGTCCTGATATCAAGAGGAAGTGCATTACAAAGAAGAATGGACTGAATATGAAAGGAAGAATGAACAAAGTCAAATCTCACCGTGAAAACGTAAGTGAAGTGAGCTGTCAATACTGTCAATCCCAAGCATCTAGCATGGTGGGATGACACTGACAGCTCACTCCACGCTCACTTCACCTAAGTTTTCACGGTGAGATGGTTACAGAATAGCACTGCTGGACATTCTTTTGTGTTTGAGTATCAAATACAGATCAATCTGGTTTTCATTAATTTCGTCGTTTCAGCCGATAGACGTCCACTGCTGGACATAGGCCTCCCCCAATTTTGGGGGGGTTTGCCATAATCGCCACGCTTGGCAGGCGGGTTGGCGATCGCAGTATGGTATGATGGTGGAATAAATAGAGAACGCTGCTGCCCATTCTCCGGTAAGACCCTTAGTCGCCTTTTACGACACCCACGGGAAGTAAGGGGTGGTGCAATTCTTTAAGTCCGGCACCACACAGACAGACTTCATTAATTTACCTTTATCTTATATGACTATGTCAAATGCCATATGTAAAAATACCTACTTTTCTTCGCCGTATCGATGATTTTGTATAAGTTTCGACCAGAATTTGACCTCGCCAAGGACTTAAAACTACTAAGACATAACTGTTGATCGACTTTCTATAACCTGTTATACAACGTTATTTTTAGTGTAAGTATGCGAAACCTGAATAGTTTGTTCAGAATAAGTAACTGAATCGATTGCAGTAATTTTTACCCCATGTTATATTATGTCCCAAAAATATTTAAAAAACTGGCCAAGTGCGAGTCGGACTCGCACACGAAGGGTTCCGTACCACAAGGCAAAAACGCCGAAAAAAACATGTTTGTTGTATGGGAGCCCCCCTTAAATATTTATTTTATTTTAATTTTTTTATTAAAGTTAAAATACAACTGAGTATTTTGTGAATATTTCAAGTGCCTACCTGTTGCCATTTTTAATATCGAGCAAAAAAGGGCAAAAAAATCGCGTTTGTTGTATGGGAGCCCCCTTAAATATTTATTTTATTTTGTTTTTAGTATTTGTTGTTATAGCGGCAACAGAAATACATCATCTGTGAAAATTTCAAATGTCTAGCTATCGCGGTTCTTGAGATACAGCCTGGAGACAGACAGACAGACAGACAGACGGACAGACGGACAGACAGCGAAGTCTTAGTAATAGGGTTCCGTTTTGTACCCTTTGGGTACGGAACCCTAAAAATGGTTAATAGTTGGACACCGAGCGACACTAAGTAGATTATCCAATCTCCGCGCCGAACGGATAGGTACCCAGGTACTATTATCAATGAGCGCAAGACGGCGCGGCGCGAGCAGCGCGGTTGAACATGTTTTTTTAGTGTCGATCTCGTGGGAATATCGGGATAAAAAGTATCCTATGTATTTTTCTGATGTATAAGCTATATTACCTACTGTAAAGTTACATCAAAATCTGTTCAGTAGTTTGTGCGTGAAAGAGTAACAAACCTTCATCCATTCATCCATACTCACAAACTTACGCGTTTATAATAATTATTATTAAAAAAGTAGGATATTAGGATTTATCACAAACCATTTATAGATTATTAATTATTCAGAACGTTTATATTTTCGTCTCAACAAATATTTAAAACCCTTGAGTACCTTGGTAGAGGTCAGCTTATGCCTTTTAACTAAATATTAGTTAAGTACTTACCTATTAGGAATTTCCGTCATTTATCTTCGAGTGGCGATGAGGTCGCACAAACAAACACACGACGTGCCCTACGTTTTTACAAGCCTTTATTTAAC
This sequence comes from Mesoligia furuncula, assembly GCA_916614155.1. Lineage (NCBI taxonomy): Eukaryota > Metazoa > Arthropoda > Insecta > Lepidoptera > Noctuidae > Mesoligia > Mesoligia furuncula. Next base: position 10,931,680 of record OU744804.1, on the reverse strand, counting down.
TTGTAATGTATGTATGTAACTACGTTTGTTGGGGTGGAACCTTGCAACTCAATTTTGAAGCTGAATATCTTTAACCGATTCAGCTGAAATTTTGTAGGTATACACGTTTAGTATGGATGACAATGCATGGTTAGCTGTGTGACGTCATTCTAAATCCAACATGGTGGAACATCCAAGATGGCGGACTAGTTATTTTTAATGCACTCCTACAATATGGGTATCAAATGAAAGGACTTGCTGAGAATACGAATGCGAGTTAAACTCCGTTGCTCCAACCCGACTGAAATTTTGATGTACTGGGGTCGTTGGAGTCCTCGATTAAGATATTGAGGTCGAATTGTTCGAGTCTGTAGCATCGGTTGGTTAACTTTGACTTGTTTAATTTGGCGAGATCGGCGTCACATCAACAGCATTGGTTTGCAACCTGTCTAGGAGAAGGATAACTCCAAAATCAAACCCGGAACTGTGTTTCGTAAGGCAAAAGTAAGCTTCAAGCTGAAAAAAAAGTACATAATTTAAAAAATTAAATCGACTTCAAAAAGAAATGAACTCAAAATTATGAAATAATAATAATTTCGGAAGTCGGTGGCAAAAAACTAAAACTAAAATACAGATCCCAAGACACCGACTTCCGAAATTAAAGTACTTTTTTATTTCGTAATTTTTAGTTTAAATTAAAAATTGGAATATTTGTTTATAATAAGTAGGTAATACTTTTGTTGTAAATATTTAACTTGTATTTGACCAAGTGCAAGGGTTTGAGATGTTTTCCCTTTGACACGATTCCCTTTGATACGAGCTACGGGTGTACCCGTAGCTCGTATCAATAAGCCAGGCCGTCACACTTACACGTATTAGTCCATAACTTGAAAATTACTGAATCGATTTTGATGAAACTTGCACTATTCCCTAAGTTGAAGTAAATGTAAGCCAATAAAAAAATGGTCACGATCCAATTAATAGTCGCGGAGAAATGCGTGGACAAACATACATACATACATACATACGTCTATAAAATGTTGTATATTTGTTGGAAAGCCCTAATAGATTGTCATATGTGAATATAATGCAATTCCAATAATATTACATACATACGTGTCGAATCAAAAAAGGAGGTTATCACTCCTTTTTTGAAGTCGGTAAAAAGTGGCGCATTCCTCCAAACACCCAAGTTGAGGTAAGGCCGTGCCGAGGACTGAGTGGCATCAGGGTGTAACATGATGTCGTGAACTTACCGCCTCAGGGCACCGGGGCGAACCCTGTTGTATAGAAGGTTTTTTTTTTTGTTTTTTTTTTTTTTTTTTGTGGATGGGAAATCATCAAATGACTCCTCCCGCTCTGGGTGGAGCGAAAGGGAGTGTCAGACTCTTACTGACTAAAACCCACCCGTGTTCCTTCCTTAGCCCTTTATGTTCCGGGACAGCGGTAACCCTTTCGGATAATCCCGCTGACCCGGCAGGTTGTATAGAAGGTCTCCTTATTGAAGAGTTAGACTGTTCGAAATTAACCGCAATCAAAATCAGCCGTTCGCTACATTTATGTTCGTATAACTCGTCAAAATGTAGGGAACAGCTGATTGTTTTTTCGCGATTACTGGTTGGGAACAAATTTTTTGAGCTGGTATTTAAATATTCGAGATGTTTTTATGATCAGTTGAAAAACATATTGAGCAGTTATTTAATTTAATGGCGGTTGATTAATTATTGCGACAGTAAAACATGGACAGTAATAAAAAATCAATTAGTCGGTTATTTTATCATACAATGTCAATTCTAAAAATAACTGAGCAGTCCAATAATTGAATGAGCGGTAAAAATGATGGAATGAGCGGTTCGAATGAGCTCGTAACACATTTGTAATGACAACTTAGGATACAAGAGCGAGCGAAGAAGCTCGGGACTTGGGGCACCCTGACTCGGACAGGTTAGGTTCGAAGGGGATGACGGGCATCCCCTTCGTGTTAGGTTCCTTTAAACCCTGTACTGTTTATTTATTTATTTATTTATCTTCCCATTGGAACGCCATACAGCAGTTACACCAACGGAATAAAAAATCACTTCATGAGCTGCAAAGATGTGATGAGCTGCTTTCCGCCCATCCTGTGCGCGGTGGACATCAAACGGGCGGCGATGGATCACGCATGCTTACGCATCGTCAAGACACTTTCCCATAGCTCCATCTATATTGCGCACATTCTTTGCGATTTTTGAGAGTAATATAAAAAATATTAAAATTGTAAAAAACGGATTTTTATGTGACAGATTGTGACATTGACATATTATCAAAAAAAAAAAAAACTGTGTGTCTTTGACTTTGACTTTGACAGAAATACGGGCCCCACGAAGCGGGGCTCCGTCGGCTACACTCCCAAAACTACTTTACCACCTCATTGTTTATAGAATTGCTTAGAATGAGATTTCTTACCGACAAATTCTGATTTATTACTACGTAACCGCTCGCTCAATTATTTTTACCGCCTATTTAATTATTTTCCTGCTCAATTATATATTCACTGATCCATTTCATTATTTTTTATTACTCATTTTTGTTTACTTTACTGCTTAGTTTTAATAGCTGAACTAGTTATTAAACGTGCCATTTATAATTTTTAACTTACCAAAACCGCTATTTACAACTGCCTCTTTAAATCAGTGCCTTTCAGGTTTGGTCCCATAGTAAAAGTTGTTCATAATGATGAGTACAATAACCTCTTAAGAGGTTGTTAATGTTTTACCAATAACCCTGTATAATCCTTCTAGCGGCCTGCCCCAGCTTACACGGGTGCAATTTTTGTTTTCGAATTTCCGAAATTTTCTTTCATACAAACCTTGTCCTGGCATTACTGAACACAACAAAAAAAAAAATATCCAATTTGGTGCAGTCATTCGGAAATTACTTATGCGCGTACAGACATTTCGACAACTTTGTTTTATACCTACTAAGTATGTAAGGATTCTGGAAGGAGCGTCTGTGTGGTGCCGGACTTAAAGAATAGCACCACCCCATACTTACCGTGGGTGTCGTAAAAGGCGACTAAGGGGCGTACCGGAGAATGGGCAGCAGCGTTCTCTATGCATTCCACCACCATACCATACTGCGATCGCCAACCCGCCCGCCAATCGTGGAGATTATGGCAAACCTCCCCTTTTGGGGGAGGCCTATGTCCAGCAGTGGACGTCTTTCGGCTGAAATGATGATGATGATGTAAGGATATGGATTAAATGACCTTAACGCATCCCCCGCGAAATGTGAGTGTATGTACTATAGGTACACCTCTGATTAACCCTTCGGGAAATACAGGCGTGTTGTTCTGTAATCTACATCCGCGATTAATTTGCCAAAAATTAAAACAAATATGAGTTTATGGAAAAATAACTTTAAATCCTACACAATAAAGTTCAGTTTACGCTACAACTTCGAGCATTTTTATATATTTTTCAATAGTGCTAGTCACTCTTGAAATCAACTTACCTAATTACCATTAAAGTTGATATTTATTTAATTTGAAATAATATTAATTTGAAAAATAAGTTTGATAAATAAACCCAATAATTTTAGATTCATTATGCATTCAATCTTATATGATTTATTATCTAATGATTAATGAAGGAAGATAATAAATTGATTTATTGTTCTCGAGACGTGCGTGACTCAAACAATGCCAATGTGTAAGAAGTTATCGCTTAAAAGAAAATCGGGGAAACGCGATGTACGATGTAGTTCCCTCTACTTTCTAAAGGTCATATCACACGTATCAAATCGGAAAGGTATCGGCACCGTATCGCCTTTCGCCTCGTCGTCAAACAAGCGTCAACCTAACGTAAGCACAAGCACGTAACCAAAGCGGATCAGAAGCTCCGATACGTCGACTCGGCTACGGCTAGGCAACGCCGCGCTTACGGCTCGCCGACCGCTGGTTGATGGTGCAGCAGGCAAGCCGGAGGGGTGAGAGGGGCAAGGGTGGACGAAGACACGTAAGCGCGGGGACGACGAGCCGTAACGCACCGCACAGCGGTTCGTGAGCTTGTCCCGAGGCGAGGCGATTACGTTACGATTCCGATTAGTGTGCGTTGCAGTATGGAGTTTCATGCAAAGAATACTGAACAGCTCGAGTTGATACGGTGCCGATCCCTTTCCGGTTTGATACGTGTGCTGCGGCAGGCTGCGGTGTGCTAAGACCTAACCCCTTAAGCTCCGCTAATGAGACAACTGATTTTCTATTGTTTCGTGACCCATGGGTCACGCGCAGAGCTTTACTGTCCCTACAATTATGCATAAACAGCCTATAATGTTCCCACTGCTGGGAGTGCTGGGACATCAGCCCTCCTTTCGGCGGTAATCCGCCACGCGGGCCCAGTGCGGGTTGGTAGGTGTTATATGTCTTGAATTTTTGGTTCTAGGACATGCCGGTTTCCTCACCATGTTTTCATTCACCGTTTTGAGAGCAGTGGTGATGAAATAATTTACACAAAGTGCCAGTCTGGGCTCGAACCTACGGACTCGTAAGTCGAAGTCCGCACCACTGGGCCACCATTGCTCTTCAGAATAGCAATGCGATCGTGAAAAGATTAATTACTAGATTTTTTTTTTAACGCGGTTTCACCCGCATAAGGCCTATTCCCTCTCACCGAGAGGAGATCTTAGGCAAAATATACTTATGGACTCATTAAGGTATGATGAATATTTAAATAAGGTAAATAGTTAGTTTACCTAGGCATTAATAATTGTCTTTGTCTCATGATACGGATGTAAATGACAGCAATATACATGCAGTTCGTTTTCCCACGGTCTTAGCTGATAGGTATTATTGTTGAGACTTAATTATATTATTAGATCATTGTTGTTAAATCATTGTAGTCTTGTTTTCTCACATTGGAGAAAGTTCTGAGATCAGCAGCCGTAGAGGTTAACTTCTCTGCTATAAAATTAAAGTGCTCTAGTTTATCTCAACTGACATTTACAAAGAAAGGAAATGACATTGACATGACTTTTCTGAACTTGTTAAGTTTGTTTTGTTTGTGGTAATTTATCAATATTCTCTCTTTCTGGCTTCTTTCTTGCTTATTATAGTAATTATTTCTAGCCTTATGAGGGGTTGGCACTATTCTTATTGTAACGAGATATCCCGAAAACTAGGTACCAATCTCTTCTTCCTTTCTACAACAAGGACAACGAATTCTAAGGAAACAATTAGTCATACAGGTCTTATAACAACACAATACAAACCATGACAACAATTGCAGCAAGCCTAACACCAACACCAATTATGTCAATTGTTTTGAACAGTGAAATCTTAGTTAAACGTTTATTTTCTCTTGACTGTACTTACCTGTCAAAAAGAGTAACCTAGATAAAGTGGATAAGACAGAGATTAAAACAGAAGACGAAGTAGCAGGGGATCGAGAAGGGGGGGGGAGGGTGGAGGGTCTCAGACCGGAATAAATCGTTAATTTCACAATCTTAACATCAAACCTGGGTAACGTGGTAGGTACTATTATTTATTTGTTTATTCAATACTTTATTGTCTGCCACGTTTAGATACCTTATTAACCTCACGACCCCAAAGGAGTCCCCAGGGGTTTAGATAATGCTACTCGCCCTGTGGTTTGCGAGTTACATAATTATGTTTATTTAAGTCGATCAAGTCTTCGTGCACAAATCCGTTATGGGCCGCCACCAATGATAATATATGAAAGATTGTTGCAGACAAATTCAGACAATTGTTGTAGTTTCATTTAGTCCGCTAATAGCAGCGAGCAACACACTACAGATAGCTATCTCTTTCTGTGTCATACGTTCCGTATTATCTATAGCAGTAAGTACTTTGTAATAACAACGCAACAATACGAAGAACGAACGAACGAAGAACGTCGCACAGTATGAACGTAGCATTCAAAAATTCACAATGAAACTCAAATTATAAATATGTCATATCCCTATGTATTTTACTGTGTGTACATGTACATAAATTATAAAATAAATAAATAAATGAAACCCCGAATTACACTTTTCCCAACCCGGGATCCGAACTCAAACCCCGACGCTCAGCAGTTGCAATTGCCTGTGCTGTGACCAATGAGATAAGATAACGTTTGATGAGTTACAATTACTATTAGGTAAACCATTGGTTGATATCCCGACCAGTCGTACTCAGCGCTCCTTCACATTTATTATGTGCACAGCCAAAGTGTGAACTCTGCCAGCGGCTCATCATTATCTGCCTATCCTTTTCGCAACTGTGTTTGGAGTCGGCTTCCAGTCTAACCGGATGCAGCTGAGTACCAGTATTTTACATGGCGCGACTGTCTATCTACCCCCCACTACTAACTGACTGCCTACTGACTGACTGTCTGTTACTGGGTAATACGAAACCCCTTGGTAAGACTGGTTGTTAGACTTTCGGGCTTCTGACGACCCGTAACGACTGTCAAAGATCCGTTACAAATGACTTTTAGCCCGTCAGCCTTCAAAGCAAGAGTGAACAGGCATCTTCTGGGCACGCTCGTTACATCATAGACCTCTGCATCCATCGTCTTCCATCAGGCGTGATTGGTGTCAAGAGCGGGCCCATTCAACAATAAAAACCGGTCAAGAGCGAGTCGGACTCGCGCACCGAGGGTTCCGTACCATCATGTTTTTAATTTTTGTTTTCACCGGCGAGGCCTGTATTCATCAGAGAATTTTAACACTATGCACTGCGGTGTAGAACATTGCAGTTTTATGTGAGCGCCATCTCTTGACCTATAGTGGAATTAATGTAACGTTTGTTGATGATTTCTGAAAAAAGTGTGCTATTTAGAGACTTTGTTTTATTTTTCCTGTAATCTTTACATAAACTTTTATTACACAGAATTATTTCAGATTTTTCTGTTTGCAAACTTCGGAGATGGGGGAACGGTATTTTTTTAAAATTTATCATCAAAAGTTGAAAACTGTGCGGCTCAAAAAGAAAAAGAAAATATGTTTGAGAATGTGAAAACTGCGCTCTTTCATATGATACCCCACATGCTCTAGTAGCCGCACTTCGAATTTTTCAAACCCCCTTTCAAAAATATACATATATTTTTATTTCTTTCTTATTAGCAAAATAGTTGGGCAAACGTCATCTAAACCTGTTCCTAATTAAAAGTTGATAGCATTAGTAGTTCTTGAGATATCCAGCTGTGACAGACACAGACAAACAGACAGTCAGACAGACTGAGTCTCACCATAAGGGTTCCGTTTTACCATTTTGGTACGGAACCCTAAAAAGACATATTTCCCAAGTAAACTCTTGTTTTGTTAAAGGTTTTAAGTTAACTAGACCTTGGTTAAACCTATTCGGTTCGATTGTGAAATCAGTTACCTTCGCTTCGGATGTTAGAATAAGCATTATTTTAGTTGTTGCCTCTTAAGAAACCCATCGGTTGTAATGATGTGCCGTCGAACCTATTTACTCGTAGTTCGTGACTTGTTTATTGCGTTAGTATGTACCTACTTTAGTCAGTATTGATAATATTGAATGGAGAAAGGTCTATGAACAACATTGACATAGAAAAGTTCGCCTAGATTCTATTAGTAGTTTATATTGGAAACTTTGTCTGTGTGGTGCCGGACTTAAAGAATAGCACCCCATACTTCCCATGGGTGTCGTAAGAGGCGACTAAGGGTCGTACCGGAGAATGGGCAGCAGCGTTCTCTATGCATTCAACCACCATACCATACTGCGATCGCCAACCCGCCTGCCAAGCGTGGCGATTATGGCAAACCCCCCCTAACTTGGGGGAGGCCTATGTCCAGCAGTGCAGGTCTTTCGGCTGAAATGATGATGATGATGAACCTGAGACTAGAGATGCCGAAGCATTCCACCAGTTTCTATGACAAAAAATCTTTTACTGTTCAAGCAGTACGGTTATGGAATGACTTGCCCGTGTCGGTAAGGCGTGCTCAATCTTTGTCCGCTTTTAAAATTATAATAATGTGTGAATCATAAAAATCGGCCCAGGCGTTTGGTCTGTATAGTGCTTCAAAGGAACATATAAACATACATACATACATACATACATAGGCTGATGAACACATTACCACTCCTTTGCGTCGCGCAGTCGGGTAAAAAAGCACTTCCTCTCTCCTTAAACATCATCATTATATTTTTCTTTGCTCCTGTTTCATGTTTATTGTTAAGTATATGTATATATTTATTTAGATTAGTATACTTTATGTATGTATTTATTGTATTATGTAAATGGTACACCACAGACTACCTGCAGTATTTGTCTGTCCTTCCCCTTTTTAATCCATCCAAAGGTTGTCTTTAAAAGATCGCTTTTAGCGGTAAGACCGCCCATTGTGTCACCCTTTGTACAGTTTCTATACCTAATGTACCTAATGTCTGTAATTAATATGGTGTACATAATAAAGAGTATTCTATTCTATTGTATGATGATTGGAAACTATAATTAGCGAATATAATAAATCTTTATCAAACTTTTCGACAGATATAGCCATAATTATGAGTATACTTACTTAGTTTAAGTCTTTAACTCATCAAAAAAATTAAAAAAATATGTTTCATATGAAAAATATTTTTCACAATAACTAAGTACTTACGTAGTTACGTAAATGTATCACATAATTCCAGAAACAAATTGTTTAGGTACCTAAATCATTTTCGAAGAAGATACTAACATACATAAGACCAATGCCTATTTTTATAAACGTTGTATGGTGAAACATTCGCCAATCATTACTCAACTTGAGGCAACTTTAGGGGTTCGTTAGCAAAATTGCAAAACGTTTTGACTTCTTCTATAGGCAGCATTCGCAAAAAATAATTTTGTTTATAACGTTTTGTGACTCATCAAAATGATAATTTAGTCGCAGTTTTTTTTTTGTTTTAGGTTAACCTTAAAATATTGCTTAATTTTGGGGCCAAATCTTTAATTAGGCGGTAGGAAGGTTACATAATCCATTATCTAATACTAGATTTTGATATATTATTTAACGTACCTATCAACAATAAATTAGGCATTTGTTATGCACTCAGAATCTAACTTTTTTACAAATGCATACAAAACTTATTTGGTTCAAAGTAAGGACAACCCAAGGTATTCACGTAGAACTCTTAAGGTTATTTAGATACCTACCTAATAAAAATACTTGGTATTTTATTATCTTAATTTTTATGCCTTTATAGGAAAGAAGAGTGTCCAAGGAGTTTCTTGCACGTTCTTCTTCATAGGAACCTAAGTTCTCTTTGGAATGGACAACTAGCTACATCTTTCTGACTTATCGAATCCTTGACAATTCGAAAGTGCCTGTAATTGGTTTACTTAATTGAAATAAATGGTTTGAGTTTGAGAAATTATAAACAACACAACAATACAACAAGAACAACAATACAATACAAACAAGACAACAACAACAGACAATTACAATTTAACAAAAACAATACAACTACAATCAACAACAACAACAATCAATCAATCAATCAATCAATCTTACAATTTTGATTTTTGTACTAGGTACATAAAGTTCAGTAAGTATCTATTGTTTTCTCATGTGTTTTTTCTAGTGATGTTACTTCCATAACTTACATAGCCGCCAAATATCTTGACTTCCCCAAGCAGTATTTATTTAAAGACCATACAAGACCAGTCAATGTGGCGACACTGAAAGACATATGTCTAGCAGTGAACGTATTTCGGCCGATATGATGATAAAGCATGACTTTATTAAAGTTAATTTTGGTGGTGTAATCGCATAAACCCAGACAACCGTGGTAATTACCTGTCTCAGGGAACCTTTAAATGTGTAAGTTCGGTATCTCGAAGGATATAAGTGCATACGATACATGAGTATGAAGGTAGACAGTGGTTTAGCCTTGTGTCCACCAAGTAAAATGACAACACAACCAGTTAGCAATGCTTTCAAGTAATTAACGACGTAAGTATCGTCTGAAGATATCGGGACAGTAACCTCTTGTACCCACAACCCACATACACGCTGAGTCAACTTACAAACTGGTTTTGGTGAAGGTACTGTCGAGTTCTTTAATATCTGAGCATGTTCATGAATCAAAAATATATAGGCAATGGTAAGTTTAATAAAACTCTAAACAGCTTTGCCTTACAATAAATGGTAAACAATCTGCGACATCATAAATATGTGACTACATTATATCACTAATATTGCTACCTACAGAAAAAGACCCTAAAAATTGTGTGCAATCTCTTGTTCATGTTATTTAGCGCAAAGTTAGGTTCACAAATATCTATGCAATTTTTCTATAAAAATATCTTAACAATTTATCATGTCCCGAATTGTTGTCTTAAATTCTTTGAACAATCTCTTTACAGAAGTATATCCTATTGCAATCTTTTTCTTCTAAACAAATTCATTTTGAAGTTGCCAGTTATGTATGACATCCTTCAACGGCAACATTGCATATTACTCGTTCTTCTGCTCCGGCAAGCAAAAATAAATTTAATGGTAAAAGCCATTTAGTTGAATATTCAAAGCTGTATAGATATTTACGAATCCTAGGTTTCACCAGATATATTGAAATCTACAGTATTTAGATATTTATGTTCCGAAGAGTAGTCAGATATTTTTGACTGCACTACCGTAACATACTTATGAACAGTGTATATGATCACATTTTATTGATGTCTAAGTTTGTATAGAACTATATTATGATCATTTTAACGCTTTGGTACAATATTTTGAAACATTGTCACTCCAATATATTAGTGAACTCGACTGTATCTAGTGGCATAAAGGAATAACTTCAATGTTTAAAAGTTCAGTGGAAACTTTTGATTTCGTAGGTACAAAAACTAAGTAGGTATAAGTACTTTGTTTCTTCATCATAATAAGTGTTCTTTAATTTTTTATATCAAAGTGACTGTCATGGCCGTTATTTTGGTCTCGACTTGCATATCGTCACATCCACGGCAAACTTACGAATCTGCATTATAAAGAGCGTTTTTTAAACAAACATCAATGATAAGTGTTTTTTAGTAACAGGTATATAGGTACCGTGGTACATTTGTTTTGTTTGTTGTAAATAATAAGTTTTTTTTTAGTAACAGCCAGGTATATACCTGACAACTTAAAAAAAAACAATCAAAAACTTATCATTCCCTGTAAAATGCATTTTCTGCAGATTCGTAAGTTTGCCGTGGATGTGACGATATGATGGTTTGTTGTAGAGTAACTTAATCTGCCATTTACAAATATTCATCTTGCTTTCTTAAGACAAGTAGGTATACACGCCCGGGTGTCACCATTGCCAGGATCGCCCAGAGGACACGGTGGAGCACACGGTGGAGGTCTGCCCCGCTTGGGCGGAGCACCGCCGTGTCCTCATAGAGGCGATCGGCAGCGGCGGCGACCTCTCGCACCCGGCCCTGGTGGAAGCCATCATGGTCCGGGGCGAGAGGGAGTGGGAGGCAGTCGCCTCCTTCTGCGAAGCAGTCATGCTAGCGAAGGAGGTGGCGGAACGGCTCAGGGAGAGAGCCTCCCGTCCCAGCCGCCGCGGGAGACGCTCCCGGCGTCGGGAGCCGCGTGACGACTCCCGGCCACCGTAAGCGCGGGCCTGCGGGCGGAGAGTAATGGGTAGCTCACCGGCCGATCAGGACCATTGCAGGCCCGTGCCGAACGGCGCGTACGTGTTCCACGCGCGTCTCAAAGAGATGTCAGCATCGAGGAGGGGCCCCCTTAGGGCCGAAGCCTGCCGGGTCAGCGGGATTGTCCGAAAGGATTAGCGCTGGTCCGGGACATAAAGGGCTAAGGAAGGAACACGGGTGGGTTTTAGTCAGTAAGAGTCTGACACTCCCTTCCGCTCCACCCAGAGCGGGAGGAGTCATTTGATGATTTCCCATCCGCAAAAAAAAGACAAGTAGGTATTAAGTATTACCTATCTAAAATTTGATTTTCGTGATCTAAACTAACACTGTGGGACAGGGGACACTAATCGCCCATAGACGTAATAACAATAAAACTTCTATTGTGTCTCGTTCAGTGCCAACCAATTTAGGGACGGACATTAATTAGGTACAGACGCACATCAAGCTACCCGAAACTGTCAAATTTTCCCAATCAACTTTGAACCTAACGCTTTAGCGATAAAGTTGAAAATCTATTAAAGAAATTTGACAGGTTGTAGTAGCTTGATGTGCTAGTCTGTACATTAAAAGTAAGGCTTCGTTTTGGGCCATTAATTTCCACAAATAATTCTGCTTACGATAAGCGAAATTTTATTTTATTTCTTACGGTAATATAGAATCCCACAAAAACATTTCATGTTAAATGTTGCCAAGACGAGACCATGTAGCTCGCACTGTCAAAAAGTAATCAGATCTCATGTAGAGCCAAGCTTCTAACTCTACACGCCCTAACTCTACAAGGCCTGACTTCGCAAACTCTACACCTTAGTCAAAATATATGGTTTGGCCGTTTCGTTACTACAAGAACCATTAACAGTATGAGAGTTTTTCACCTTACGCTCATGTGAATGTAGCGAAATGGCCAAGCCATATATTATTTTGACTAAGGTGTAGAGTTAGTGAAGTCAGGCCTTGTAGAGTTAGGGCGTGTAGAGTTAGAAGCTTGGCTCTACATGAGATCTGATTACTTTTTGACAGTGCGAGCTACATGGTCTCGTCTTGGCAACATTTAACATGAAATGTTTTTGTGGGATTTCATTTCTTTTTGTAAGTTGCTTATGATATTTATACGAGTATTTTTGCTGTTGTTCATTTTTCGTTTCTTTTTTTGGGGTTTATTTATAACAAGGACCCCCTATATAAATTTTCATACCTCTAGCATCAAAATTTACGGAAGTCTCATACAAACTTTCACCCCCTAGTTTAAGGGGTTGGGGGGGTAAAAGTTTGAAGTTTTAATATTTTTTTGTTGTTTGTGTACTATTACTAGCTTACATACCAAATTTCAGCTTTCTAGGACTTCAGGAAGTACCTTAAGAATATTGATGATCATCAGTCAGTGAGTCAGTGACGAAATCGGGGTATTTTAGATATCAATAAAATCTAAAGTATAAGAGCTATGCAATTGAAACTTTATAGGTTTAATAAGTCAACCACTGGCATCATATCCCAAAAATTTTGTTTATCTGGTATAATCCAAACCCAAGTTAAGAGGGTTCAAAAATACGACGAAGTGCTTCGAGAAAAGGTAGGTAGTGCCCTTGCGCTTCGCTTGGCTGGTCTTGGCGGGGGCACTCCCGTGCCCCCAGATATCATACTAATAATAAAGCTGAAGAGTTTGTTTAAACAGGCATAGCTCTGGAACTACTAGTCGGATTTGATTCTTTTCGCATTCGATAGCCCAATTCTTGAGGAAGGGCTATAGACTCTATAGGGTATTTATCATCACGCTATGGCTCTAAGGGATCGAGCAAAAAGGAAAAAGGTAAGAAAGTGCGCTTAGCGGAAACGAAGTACAAATAGCGCGGGCAGGCGATGCGATATGCGACGTATTTCATGGGAGCCGTGGACAGAATCTAGTTTCTCTAATAAAACTTCGCAGAAAACTTCGATATAACTATAGTATTTTGTAAATCGGTAGAAATCTGCATCAAACTGGCTGATTTACCATAGAACCTCAATTATATGATCATATGAATTTAAATCATGACTAAGTTAGTCTTCTAGATCAAGCGCTGCTTAGTAACGTTAAATTATGATATCTTTGTATTCGCGCCGCATACAAGGCCTCACGTAAGACACAATGCCAGCTATTAATCTTTTGTGAACTTGATTTCACTGCGTGCTGGTATGAGGCCATGGGTCTGTTACCTGTACTTACCGATTATATGTAGAAAACTAGCTTTTGCCCGCGGCTTCGCTCGCGCAGGGACCGGCCAGATACTCGTTGAAAGGGTTTTTGAAGGGGTTTATTTAAGCGCTTCAAAAAAAAAAACCCTATGATTCATGTTACACCTTCGAACGGGTGTAGTTAACCCGTTACGAACGGGTTACCCTTTCAACACCCTGTAACACTGTAACAGGGTAAGCCATTCCAACTCAAGACATTGTAATATGCATTGTTTACAATCGATATTAGTTTGAAAATTGCATAACCACGACCGCACGTGACATCGTACCGCGCCCGGCGGTCCGCCAATCTTGCGTGTACCGACTTGCCGAGCGACTTGTAAACATGGAAAAATAACTATTGTCTATATGATCTTATAGTTCAATTTTGCTCGTCACACATGCTAAACATTGTAATAATATTTATTTTTTCGTGTCTATACTTGTTTATTTTCATCATTCGTCATTTGATTCGGAACTCGGACGGAACTACGGAAGTAAAAGCAATTTAGCAGTGTTGTATGTTTAAGTGTGTGTTGTAGTTTCCCTATTATACCTATTACAACAAGAATTGTCTTTCTGTGAAAATGCCACAGCCGAGGCGAGATGCTGTGCATCGTTACTGTTTGATGCATCAAATAACACAAGCAAATGTAATTTATGTGGAAACGCCATTAAGGTAAGATTTTATATTTGTTACAACGCCTGATCTTATATAGAAAATAGCATTACCTTCGTGTTAATCTAATAATTATCATAGATATTAATACCTACTGACTTACTAAAATAGGTAGCAAATTAGGTATATACATGGGTATAAATGAACGTGGCCCGACCACTTAACGTAGGTCTTGATTTATTCAATATTTTTATTAAACTAGTAAATAAACATGTTTATAATTAATTACTCGTTTTGTTCTAGGGCAAGCATAGGTACCAATTTAAAAAAATCATATTTCATCGAAACATGTGCAAGAATACCTACATATAACTAATATAAATAAACATTTTCTCATTTATACCCATGTATATACCTAATTTGCTACCTACCTTAGTAAGTCAGTAGGTATTAATATCTACGATAATTATTAGATTAAAACTAAGGTAATGCTATTTTTATATAAGATCAGGCGTAGTAACAAATATAAAATCTTACCCTAATGGCATTTCCACATATATTACATTTGCTTGTGTTATTTGATGCATCAAACACTTAGGCCCGTATTAATAAACGTCACTCAGTCCAAGAGCTCGCACTTGATATCGATCTTGAGGTCATGATCGTATTAATAAACATATTATTTGACGTTCTCAAGCTACGGTTTGGGTTTACGATATCAGCCGAGTGACGGACTGATTAATAAATGAAACTTGACACTTAAGTATACAATAGGTGCGTGTACTCAAGATGCTTAAACTTGAGTGTAGGCGGTCCGTGACTTGAGGTCGTGATTAGTACCGCGAAACACGGAGTTTGAAAATATTTTGGATGAAATTAATTATTATGATGAAATAGAGTTCTGTGTGTGTGTATTTTATGGTCTTTGCGATATCGTTTACCAAAAATCTATAATTTATTAAAATTATAGATTTTTGGTAAAATAATTTATTACTACACACCTATCCGAAAAGTAGACAAATTTAATTCAGTGAAAATAATTACATAAACAACCTACTCTCTTGCTGAAAATATGCAAAAGGAAAAAATTAAGATATTATCATTCTGTCTGCGTTCTTACTTTTACCATTTTTCATACATAAACTACATAAAAAACACGATCAAATCTTGATAAAAATTACTAAAAATTGTGTTGCGACGTGACAATTTTTAGTGTTGACCGTCCACCCAACTTTCTTATTTCGATTCAAAACTTGCATACAGCCTAATCGATATTCGCAATAAAAAAAAAATAGAAACTGAATATAAACTCTTATAACTAACAAAAAGTATTTGAAAGTGTTTGCAGAAAACCCAATTTATAGAATTCATTTATCCTGCCTAAAAAATATATAACTAAGTACTGGGAATTCTGTAGAAAATTATTATAAAGTATCAAAAATAAAATCCACAATAAATAATAGTTCATTAAAATAATTTTAAACAGCGAGCGTATTCCGAGTATAATTTCAAATATAGAAAAATTTCGGCGTGAAATTCAATAAATGAGGTACCTGTGGCCTGTCTGTTATTGACTCTGTTTCAGTAAAATGTCCAAAAAACTATTGAAATGACATTAGAAAATCATAAATCATTATTATAAACAATGATTATTGTATTTACTGCTTAAAATAATTTTATTTAACTTCCAAGTATCGATTACATTCGTCATATATTATCAATAGAAATTAAAAAAAATCGTTTGGAATAATCGCTTTCGCACATCATTGCAATAAAAAAATAAAATTATCGGCGATTTCGAACACAAATTGAATAGTGGTAATGGTAATGTACCTACGTATTAATGGACCTGTGTTTGAATATTACGTTAAGGCCTGGGCATTTTCGTGTTCACAATATTTTCAATAATATTTGTCAAATTTTAAATCTTATCTTTAACTGTGTGTGTGAAATTTGTGAAAAGTAAAAATGTAAACACGCATGATTGGCGCGAAACTTCGACATTAGATATCCAAAAACTTCATTACCATTACTTATTTACCTTAAACTATGGATAAATTCGTCAAATAATTAAATGATGTATTATTCACAGCCCCTGTAATGAAGTTAGGGTGTTCGAAATCCCCAATTTTATGTTTTTTAGCCTCGACCACCACTGTCATCAAAATGGCGAGTATCGTATGTATTTACGAACTTGAATGTATTCAAGGTAAATTAATAATAATAAACTTGTGCGCTAAATATATAAACATATTAAGAGGTTTTTATCCAACACTCTATATTAATGAACGTTCATAAGATTTGATGGGTATTTAATAAATATTTACATAATCAAATAAGGGTGTCGTATGTCGTCATTCTTGGGTACGACGGGACCCGGTACCGAGCCGGCGAAGGTTCGTGTGATCGGGGCACTTCCGAACTATACTCTATAAAACGTGATACAGCATACAGCGCTATTCATTAAAATTTTAACAAAATACAAGTATTTCAATAAATCTTACGACATAGCAAGAACCATCAAGAACGAAATGTGATGAATGTCATTCAAAACTTCGGTCAATGTGACGTAATCGTTCACGAGATCAAGCCCTCAAGTACAGCATCTTGAGGAGCTGATCTTGGTAACTGGGATACTGTTTTCATGTGTTTATTAATTAGTAATGATCTTGAGATGCTGATATTACAATAATGGCGTATCAAATGATATCGCACTTGGGTACGTCATTGAGGAACGTTTATTAATTCGGGCCTTAGTAACGATGCACAGCATCTCGCCTCGGCTGTGACATTTTCACAGAAAGACAATTCTTGTTGTAATAGGTATAATAGGGAAGCTACAACACACTAAGGCTTATATATATATCTTGGGGTTCTTTTAGACGAAAAAATATCCTGGCAACCACATATTGAGATGGTTTCGTCACGAGTCAGGAAACTTACATGGGTGTTTAAAAATCTGAGGCATGTGGCTGACAGCGATCTCATCCGTACAGTTTATTATTCTTTGGCTCAATCGGTTATTGGTTACTGTATTGGGGTTTGGGGAGGTGCATGTAAAACGCATCTTTTACGCCTGGAAAGAGCGCAACGGTCTTTGCTTAAAACAATGTCATTCAAACCATACAGATTTTCCACGAAGACATTATACGAGTTGTGCCGGGTATTCACAGTAAGACAACTTTTGGTCAGTGGGTCGTCTTTATTTTCCAGACAATTACTAAAAAACACGTATCTACCCCATATGATCCAGGTAAACTTCGAAATAAGCGAACAATTCCAAATGTAATTGAATCTGTTAAATGTCGCACGGCTTTTGCAAGACGACAAAGCGCTTTCCTTTCTGTATATTTATAAAATAAAATTAATAGAATCTTAAATTTTTATCCGCTAGCACTACACGAATGTAAACTTAAAGTAAAGAACTGGCTCTTTACTCTTGAATATGAGGATGTAGAGAAATTAATAAATAATTAGTCTCATTTTGCAAAGGAACACATACATAGAACATACCTTTCTTTCATACACGTACTCATACACAAACACGAACGGGAACCCACCCACACGCACACGTACACGCCCCCCGCCACACACACACACACAGCACGATATAATTTAAGTATAATTTAAGAACAAATAAATTATAGTTTTGATATTTTTTCATACTTTTTATCTCTGCTATTGTATTTTCTTTTATTTTTGCTTTTACTTCTTTTAAAACTGTACTTTGTAGCACACATGTTTGTGTATTCCTATGTTGACATTAGTACTTAAGCCAAATAAAATGGGAGAGGGCGCTGACTCCTGACATACAGGTACACATAGTTCAGGAGTCAGAGGCTTCAAACAAGTTTCTGTAACCTATTATGTCAATAAAGAACTATTATTATTATTATTGAAAATATTGTGAACAACACGAAAATGTCCAGGCCTTAACGTAATATTCAAACACAGGTCCATTAATACGTAGGTACATTACCATTACCACTATTCAATTTGTGTTCGAAATCGCCGACCATTTTTTTTTTATTGCAATGATGTGCGAAAGCGATTATTCCAAACGATTTTTTTAAAATTTCGATTGATAATATATGACGAATGTAATCGATACTTGGAAGTTAAATAAAATTATTTTAAGCAGTAAATACAATAATCATTGTTTATAATAATGATTTATGCTTTTCTAATGTCATTTCAATAGTTTTTTGGACATTTTACTGAAACAGTCAATAACAGACAGGCCATAGGTACCTCATTTATTGAATTTCACGCCGAAATTTTTCTATATTTGAAATTATACTCGGAATACGCTCGCTGTTTAAAATTATTTTAATGAACTATTATTTATTGTGGATTTTAATTTTGATACTTTCTAATAATTTTCTACAGAATTCCCAGTACTTACTTAGTTATATATTTTTTAGGCAGGATAAATGAATTCTATAAATTGGGTTTTCTGCAAACACTTTCAATACTTTTTGTTAGTTATAAGAGTTTATATACAGTTTCTTTTTTTTTTTATTGCGAATTTCGATTAGGCTGTATGCAAGTTTTGAATCGAAATAAAAAAGTTGGGTGGACGGTCAACACTAAAAATTGTCACGTCGCAACACAATTTTTAGTAATTTTTATCAAGATTTGATCGTGTTTTTTATGTAGTTTATGTATGAAAAATGGTAAAAGTAAGAACGCAGACAGAATGATAATATCTTAATTTTTTCCTTTTGCATATTTTCAGCAAGAGAGTAGGTTGTTTATGTAATTATTTTCACTGAATTAAATTTGTCTACTTTTCGGATAGGTGTGTAGTAATACCAATTCTATACAACTTTAGCAGTAGATTAACGCAGTTTGTCTGACCTCAACATATAAATTTTAATAAATTATAGATTTTTGGTAAACGATATCGCAAAGACCATAAAATACACACACACAGAACTCTATTTCATCATAATAATTAATTTCATACAAAATATTTTCAAACTCCGTGTTTCGCGGTACTAATCACGACCTCAAGTCACGGACCGCCTACACTCAGGTTTAAGCATCTTGAGTACACGCACCTATTGTATACTTAAGTGTCAAGTTTCATTTATTAATCAGTCCGTCACTCGGCTGATATCGTAAACCCAAACCGTAGCTTGAGAACGTCAAATAATATGTTTATTAATACGATCATGACCTCAAGATCGATATCAAGTGCGAGCTCTTGGACTGAGTGACGTTTATTAATACGGGCCTAAACATACAACACTGCTAAATTGCTTTTACTTCCGTAGTTCCGTCCGAGTTCCGAATCAAATGACGAATGATGAAAATAAACAGGTATAGACACGAAAAAATAAATATTATTATAGTAAGGCAATATGGCGCCGCACGGGTGCAAGTATCCCCCCACCTACATGCAGCTCAAGTTTATTAGGTAATCCAGGGTAACACGAAAAAAAGCTTTTCGAGAAGGTAACCTCATAGGTAGGCTTAAGTCATTGAAGGGGTTAACCCCTTCACGTGGTTACCTTAATAAAGGTGTTAACCATTTCACTGGGTTTCGAGGATGTAACTCGAACAAAAGGTAACACTGCGATATGACTTACCCCATGTACGGGTTACTCTGTCCAAAGGCTTAACTCTTAAGCGGGGTTGTCCGGTCCCTGCCGCTCGCGTTAAGTATTATTAAAAAAGTAATACATTTACATCCTCCATCATCCCTTATTTTATTTCCATGGGGGTTGAATTTATCAAAATCCTTTCTTAGGGGATGCCTACGTCATAACATCTACCTGCATGCCAAATTTCAGCCCGATCCCTCCAGTGGTTTGGGCTGTGCGTTGATAGATCACTATGTCAGTCAGTCACCTTTGAGTTTTATATATTTAGATTATATCAAGTACACACGGCTACATATCAAGCTATACGTAACCAGCGGGGTGATTGCGTAACACACTATCAGGGGCCCAAGTCTGCTATTTTTATAAATTCGTCATTCCAACACGATCCCATCACCATCCCATTGTCATTTTGCTAAAAGTTCGTAATCTGCTAAATTCATAATGGTTGATCATTGGTCGGTCAATGGCACAGAACATAACGCCATTGTGCAGTCATTGCTTTTAATTCGCTACGAGTATCGTATATTATACGATACTCGTAGCGAATTACCAATTCAATAATGTTAGGAATGATAAATCAAAGATCTTAGACCTGGTTTTATCTGATATAACGAATGTTAAAGTGAGGGAATGCAATGACCCCATATCTAAAGTAGACACACATCATCCTCCTTTACTGGTCCATTTAGATATACTTCCTGAAAGAACTCTGAACTGCAGTATGTTGCCTACACGTAACTATCACAAAGCAGATTATCAAGCTATAACACAACATCTTGACTCTATAAACTGGACTACAACGTTACAAAACTGTGGGACGATAGATGACATGGTTGAAATATTCTACGACAACATAAAGGCTGCTATTAACAACAATGTTCCTTTTTCATATAAAGTTAATAACAAGAAACTACCGCCATGGTTTACAAAAGAACTCACTAAATTACTGAAGGAAACATACAATCTTAGAATAAGAGTAAAAAAATATAACAACGCTATTGATAAGATTAGTTTAGCATTACTAAAGGAGAGGTGCCGGTCATTAAACAAATCATCTTACATTACCTATATTAGAAAAATAGAAGCTAGAATAAAAACCAATTCTAAATACTTTTGGACATACATTAAACATAAGCGTAAAAATAAAAGTACAATCCCGGAAATAATGAGCTTAAACGATGAAGTAGCTGACAATAGTACCGATATCTGTCAACTATGCGCAAAAAACTTTTCTTCGGTGTATAATCAGAACCACCCCACACAGCTAACTAATACATCAAACAGTTCATTGAGTTGTGTAAATCTAAATGTATTAAGTCACCTATCGCTTACAGAAGATATGGTCGCTACCAAACTGAATTGTCTGGATATTCGCAAAGGACCAGGTCCAGACGAGATTCCTCCAATTCTCCTAGCTAAGTACGCGAAGTCATTCTCGGCGCCTTTAGCAATACTTTTTAATCGCTCACTTGAAACAGGTTGTTTCCCATCCGCGTGGAAAAAAGCTAAAATAGTCCCTATTTTTAAGAACGGTCGTAAAAACGATATAAAAAATTATAGACCTATATCGATTATCTCTGTTATCCCTAAAGTTTTCGAGTTATTATTGTATCCTTATCTGTATAGCCACTTGAAAAATCACATAGTAGGCAATCAACATGGTTTCTTTCAGGGCAGATCAACTCACTCTAATCTAGTCGCTTTCTCAGAAAATGTCATAGAATCTATGGACAAAAGGATTCAGGTTGACGCAGTGTATACCGATTTTAGTAAAGCGTTCGACAAAGTAGACCACCTACTATTAATACAAAGACTCGAGAGCTGCGGAATCTACGGTCCACTACTGCAATGGTTTCAGTCATACCTTAGTGATCGTTCATCGTTCGTTGTTTTGAATGGGGTCCGATCTGAAGATTTTCACGTGACGTCTGGGGTACCACAAGGCTCCCACTTAGGGCCCTTGCTTTTCAATATTTTTATAATTACGATTATTCACTGCTTCCATCACGCAGAATCATATTTATTTGCAGACGATCTTAAGTTAACCTTGCCTATAAAATCTATAGAGGATTCTTACTTGTCGCAAGCTGACTTGGATAGATTAGTTGAGTGGTGTAAGGAAAATAGGATGAGCTTAAACTTACAAAAATGTTTACATATAAAATTTTGTCGCAATAAAAATGTTTTTAATACAAAATACTCTATTTCGGGCGAGACACTCAACGAAGTTAATACCATCCGGGACCTGGGAATCTTGATAGACAGCAAAATGACCTACAATGGCCATATAGATAAAATAATATCAAATGCAAACAAAATGCTAGATTTTGTATTAAGGACCTCAAAGCCATTCAACGACTCTAAAACCAAAATTATTCTATATGAGACGTTGGTTCGCAGTAATTTGGAATATTGTTCACAGGTATGGTCACCCCGTTATAACGTTCATATGCAGCGTATTGAACGAGTTCAAAAGAGATTCTTGTATCATCTATCCTTACAAAGCAAAAATGCGATACAATTAAATTCCTATAAAGAGCGTGTTCAGCACTTCAAACTCCAAAGCCTCACCAATCGTAGAAAAGTTCTAGATCTTTGTTTCCTTCACAAATTGGTGACATCTAAACTAAACACTGAACTACTATCCAAAATATCTTTTAATGTTCCTCGGAGGTTACCACGGTCACATACCTACAATCTTTTCAGACAACCTTTGCACAAAACCAATTTAGGTGACAACTCTCCCCTTACCAGGGCTACCAAATTGTACAATGGTATATGCCGCAAAGCTGAACTAGATATAAATCATGACAGTCTTAACACTTTTAAACGTAAACTATCTAAGCACTTTCGGTTGGAGGACATTTGATTTATCATTCTAATAATTAAATAATGTATTAAATAATTTATCATTTTTAATTTAATTTTAAACTACGAATGCTTTTCAATTCCCATATTTTTTATTGTTTTGTTTTATTTTATTTTATAAATGTATTTTTTAATCTTTTAAAGCATGTAAATCTCTTATTAGCACGTTATTGTTTTTCTTTTTAATATATTTATAATTTAATTATGTATTCAGAGCATGTATACTCGATAATGTATAAGCTGTGGTTACCTGTAATTGAGTGTGCATTACAGGAAAATGTATATTATACAAGTTCTATAATGGTAAAGATAATTGTAATGTATCTCGTTGGTAATCCTTAAATAAATAAATAAATAAATAAATAAATTAAAAGCAATGACTGCACAATGGCGTTCTAATGGTAGGTCACTGATCAAAGGAACTGTCAAAATTTTTGCAGATTACCGCCTAAGTCAGTAATTCATTTTTCATTATGTACGAGATTACCATTCTATGCCATTTCTTTCAATGGAGTGTCAGTGGTTGACCATTGTAAAGTCATAATGACGCCATTATATTAGTAGATTACCAAACTTGTCAAAATCAACAATTATGAAATCAATGATAGACCATTCTGACACTGTTGTAATAGCAGACTTGAGGCCCTGCAGCAATGGATTTCATTTTGACAGTTCAACAACATTCGTTCTCAGACCAGCAGACATAGCGCTGCGAACAATACACGGAAGCATGCAAAAACTACACCTCCGCTGTGTGCTCATACACGCTGACATCACACGCACATACATATTTACAATCAAACTACACCTCACTAAGTGCACACATGTTTACGAAACTGGCTTCACTTTACTTTTGACAGCCCTCTGTCACAGTATAAAGATCATACAGTATTGTATCTCGGCCGTAACCTTGAAATAAATGCCTACAGCCGCGCGGTACGTAAACATGCGATAGGGCTGCCCGCCTCCAGCATTTTAATTACATTTGCCTACTTTGTATTTCCATTTTGTTTTGTTATTGTATTTTACTGTGTGTAGATACATAAATAATAAAATAAATAAATAAATATACTTTTTTTATATAAACAAATAAAATACCTACTTTGTGAATTGAATAGAAAGTGTTTAATAAAAATGCGTGTTGTTTTTTGATTGGTAGATTTAATTAAAAATCCATGTTTATGTTTGAATAACAAATCTTATGAATTTGCGACCGAAAAATATTTGCGCCTCGACTGAGACGTACGAAATGCTATTATTCAATTTTAGAGTATAAAAAATCCGCATTATATTATGTATAAAGCTTAATTAAAAATTGTTGTGGGAAACATGGACAAGGTGGAGAAAAAGGAATATCTTTTACTTGGTTATAGATACCTGCAGCTACTTTACAATTTATATGTTTGGTTTTAAATGAAGTTCGAAATGTTTCCTCCATTTTTTCTTTATACCTATTCCACAAAATCATCGCTGGGTACAATCAAAAAAGGTTACGAATTAATCTTATTGTAGTCCGTATATCTTAATCATAGTATAATCTTATTGTAGTCTTATTGTACCACAATATAGCCTACTCGTCATATTAAATATGTACTTGAACTTATTTTTAGTGTTAAAATCGCGCGGTTATTGTTAGAAAAAACAACACACCGTCCGTTCGTAACTGCGGCACAGTCGCGACTGTCTGCATGCCGAGCGCATGCCGAGGTCGACGCGCGTAGGTATAGCTCGCGTTTCGTCCGTTTGTATGAAGTCGAAATACTGTATGATCTTTATACTGTGCCTCTGTCTTGGTTTTCTATTTGGTCTTAGCATTCACATTTCGAGCAGACACATTTTTCGACCATATAAAGCAATTGATTCCTTTTAAATTATTCAGATTAAGGTTGATAGTGTGTTATGCAATTAGGGTGCTGCATAAGCTGACTTCAGATTGTACAAAAAACCTATTCAAAGCGAGGTCAGTTTAAACTCGGAATGTATAGCTTGTAATGTCGCCGTGTGTAGGTACAGTCAACAAAAGAGATAAGTATGCAGGATCGCCGGATATAGTTGAAGTTTAGTAAGACCCGATGGATGTTGTCAGCTGAAATTTAATTTAATAAATGAGCTGTTTGTTTTCTATTAATAAAATTAAATTTTTTTCGAGAACCTCCATCGGTTTCTTACTAAACTCCAACTATATTCGACGATCCTGCATACTTATCGCTTTTGCTGACTGTACATAAATTTAGGTAAGTATGTGACTATCGATCAGTAGAGGCCCAGTTAGGAATTATTAACAGAGTTCTTATTACTTACTCACTTAACCACAAATGGATAAAAAATATTTTTTATAAAAGGAAAATAAAATTATACTAAAAACTTTAGTAGGTAATTAATTATTTTTTGGGTTCCGTACTTCAAAAGGAAAAACGGAACACTTATAAGATTACTTCGTTGTCCGTCTGTCTGTCCGTCAGTCAAGACCTTTTTTCTCAGGAACTAAGATCACTTCGTTATCAGTCTGTCTGTCCGTCAGTCAAGACCCTTTTTCTCAAAAACGCGTGGAGTCATCGAGTTGAAATTAATATCAAGTACTCAGGGCTGCAATTCCTTGAAGCAGTGAAAAAACCAAACTTCTAAGTCAACGCAATCAAAAGATACGGGCGTTTATGTTCCGAAATCAAAGTCTATAGGTTACTTCCCGTTGACCTAGAATCATGAAATTTGGCAAGAAGCAATGTCATGTAGCACAAGTAAAGGAAAAAATCCGAAAACCGTAAATTTGTAGTTACCTATTTGTATTTGTTACCTACCTAAGGAGCCCTCGGTGCGCGTGTCCGACTCGCACTTGACCGTTTTTTTTTTAAAGTTAGTTCTGCGAGTAGGAGTCAACCTAAATATGGCATTGTTTGCGACCTGTTTTTGTACTCGACCGGCATGGTCTGTTGATTTTCTCCTCAAAACAATGAGCAATTTTGTCCTAATTATGAAAATCTTCAATGAGTGACCACATATAAATGAACATCCGTTCAGCCGTTAATGGCATGAAAAGGTGTCAGACAAATTGGTGCAAATCCGAACGCATTCGATTAATTGAAACACCAAGCGGTCGTGTCAAAAAACGGGTTTGTCGGAAATTGAAAACAAGTTCCGAAAAACATGTATGTAATTAGCTAGGTACATCAAGCTACTACAATCTGTCAAATTTCTTTAATAGATTTTCAACTTTATCGCTAAAGCATAGTGTTCAAAGCTGATTGGGAAAATTTGACAGTTTTGGGTAGCTTGATGTGCTAGCGTCTGTCTATTCCGTAAATTCTTCAAAGACAAGTATTTGCATATTTTGACAGGTTTTAATCACTGATTAATGCCAAGGTTATTTCTGACAAGTACCTAAGACAATAACATCGAAACTTGATAGGTACTAAATTACAGAACTTACGTATTTGGCCTTGACTTTGGCTGCTGCTTAAAAACATAAAATAATTATGTAGCTGCACGTAATGAATCCCAGAAAACCTGTACCAGCAAAGGTCTGTGGTCAGGGGACAGTAATCCCCATCGATTGGACCCCTATGTACAGACGCCAGCACATCAAGCTATCCGAAACTGTCAAATTTTCCCAATCAACTTTGAACCTAATGCTGTAGCGATAAAGTTGAAAATCTATTAAAGAAATTTGACAGATTGTAGTAGCTTGATGTGCTGGCGTCTGTACCTACCTATATTCCGCGATATTTTGTAGTTTTCGAGAAATCTAAATTGAGAAATATAAATTTCTCTCCAACAGAAATTTTAACCTTGTGATCAAATTCTGAGCTATTGGTAGTTAGAATTTGGGCGTTTTGTGTTTTATAACTTGTGAACACACAATCTAGCCATAATACTGACAAAAAAATCTCAAAGAAACACCACTCCGAAAAGTTATGACTAAAACCGCCTATAATAAACAAAAAAATTAGAAATAAAACAAAAAAAAGAAATTCTCGAAACTACAAAATATTGCGGAATATACATATAGGGGTTCAATCGATGGGTATTAGTGTCCCCTGACCAACGACCTTCGCAGGAACCAACAGGTTACCTGGTACACCCTGTATAGATTGATTACTCATTGCAAAAAATGAAGGTCTTGATGCTCGCATGCATGTTAGGAATAACAAACGAAGGCTGAAAATGAAATTAAATTGTTGTTTGTATTGTGTTACGTTTAATCTCGTGAACATAAAGTATTTAGTACCTACCTATACTTAATTTGTTCTCGGTTTTTGTATCCGATGATTTTAAAGATTACGTTATTCGTACCTTTAATACCAAAAAGTTCACCTTAATCTTTTTTCAATGATTTACTTTAGACCTAACTCCAAAATTATTATAAACCTAGCTTCCGCCCGCAAGGTATGTCGTTAAAAACTATCCTATGTCCTTCCCCGGGATGCAATCTATCTCTCTGCCAAATTTTAGCGAAATCCGTTCAGTGGTTTGGTGGTCAGACAGACAGAGTTACTTTCGAATTTGTAATATTAGTATGGATAAATACCAATATTGTTCGTCTTGCAATTAATTAGGCCCGAAGAACACATGGCTAAGCAAGTCCTCTAGATGAATTCAGACAGATGTCTGAATTCATCATCAACTTCGCCAGATGGCGAAGAATGACGAGGAGAGCCGACCCCAAATGAAAGTGGATTAGAAAGCTGGGCTGGAGCTGGGCGTTTTGTAATTATATTTTCCTTTATTCTTAATCTTAAGGTGAATGCGCAGTGGTAGACCGCGAAATTCAAATTTTCTTACGTTTTTTGCAATTTGCAGGTCAGTGTCAGGCAAAAAATATGATTCGCGGCTATAATAGATATTGTATTTACAGAATTACAGTAATTAAAATCATTAAATTGTACCATAAGCACTTTTCCATAAGAGATTTGTTAATAAGGTACAAATCTAACTTAGAAAGATGTATTAATGATTCCAATGATTATAATTCTGTAAATAGGTACCTGTTGTAGTCGCGAATCATATTTTGATCAAGATACAACCGGACACTGCCCTGAAAATTGCAAGAAACGTAAGAAAAATTGAATTTCGCAAGCTACAACTGAAGAAGTATTTTGCCTTTAGTATTATTAATGTGTTATTTTATCACATATTTCTGAGATTGCTGGGTAACCTGTGGTTGGCGACTGTGTAAGGCCGAGGCTTGTTACACATACTAATGGTATAGAAGCTGTTGTTGTACTTTTATAAATAAATAAATAAGCGAATATTCAAATACCTACCACCTAATATCTTTGTTCATACTTACCAATGAATAGGTTCTTGGTTCCCCACAGACCCTATCTCTACCTTTATTCCAGTCATGTTTTTCAACAGTTCCATATACAACACATTCTGATCTATTGTATTTATATTTATGTAGAACAGTTGGATACGATCCACATTTGCGAGTTGAGGATCGACAAATACTTAATGTCCAATCAATTGTTCTGAGAAAATCAGTTGTTCGAAGTGTATAGTGACGTCCGTAGCCATTGTTTCCATCTATTATGGATAATTAATGCGATGGTGCAGTGAGATAGTATTTGTTGAAGATAAGTATCATAACATAGGATCACACCTGTATATTTATACATGAAAACTCTTAAGGGGTCATTGTATTCATCATTACCTTAGATTAATAAATGTCCAGATGGATAGTAGGCCACTGAGAATTGAAGCTAAAAACACGGGGGACAAATGTCCTGCGTCGTACGATCCATACGTCAGTCGCCTATGTAAGGGTCAAATCACTCCGAGATGGCAGCGAAGCGGCGAGCAGTTTCAGTGTCATATAATTTTAAACTTTATCTTCATTACTATAATACATAGTATCACTTGAGAAACTTGAGTCGTCGGAGTGCTCGCGGCGCTGCGGGCGGCCGCGCGACCTTTCAAGTTTCTCAAGCGATACTATGTGTTATAGTAATGACGATAAAGTTTAAAATTATATGACACCGAAACTGCTCGCCGCTTCGCTGCCATCTCGGTGTGATTTGAGCCTTACGCTCCCCGCGTAAACTACGTCACGAGTCCGTGTTTTGATATTTTAAAATGAAGGTTTGTGTTGTGAAATGGTGTAGAAATCTCACTAAAAAAAAGGAATGTGCCACTATATATATCATTTCACAAGTAAGTATTCAATTTCACTTTGTATTTCTTTGTTACCGCATTCTAAATGTATGTAGGTAAACAAAAAGTATAACTTGACATTACTGTCACGCCATATTTGTTAAGTGTTGCCAGGGGCATAATTTTTTTTACCCATTATTTGTAACTTTTTAAATCGGATTTTTTGCCGTCACAGTTACCGTTTGTGCTATTTCTGTGATATTTTCTTTCTATTTAAGTACACCAAAACAACAAACATTTAACTAACTTACAAGCAAATATCACAAAAAGTCGTAACATAATAATTTCAGATAAAGTCGCACATGACAAATTACACAAATTAAAGAAATAACGTTGAAACTCAACAACCGTAATAATAAAAAATCATGTCATTATTGTTGATGATATATTTTACGCTAAACGTAAAATACTGAAAATCTCCCACATTTAAGGGTAAATCTCTGCCACTGGTAATCACGCACATTGCACACAAACGCAATTACGATACGTAATACACTCCCGACAATTATACTGTATAATCTATGCTCCCGACCGTGGCGCTCACTCACACATTTATAAAAAAGTGGCTTCACTTAAAACGTTGCGTTTTGTTTCGAACACGGAATCTGGACAATTTTTAATCTAAGGCGCGAGCCTAAACATAACATAACATAATAAAATAATATCTAAGTATCGGGATCCTCTTACTAATAAACCCGGAATATCTAAAGTTATGCTAAACCTCGAAAAATGTATGGTTAAACTGATGTTAGGTAATACTGGTTGTAACTTTACTCCGCGTTAATTAATAAGTGCGTTTAGGTTTATGTACCGAATTTATGAAAGGACTTATGGCCTCTCCCAAAAATAGGCTGTTAATAGTAGATTATGCACCGAGGGGCTAAAGTTGTGTCTTATGTCACGGGCGTCATATTGAATCTCGAGTGCAATGAAGGATTCGGGACTTAACTTCCGAGCGCAGCGAGGGAGTTAAGAGTTTAACTCACGAGCGAAGCGAGGGAGTTAATACAAGAATCCTGAATGCAGCGAGGGATTCAAGCTAGCCCAAGGCAAAGGCACCTTTAGCCCAGAGGAGGATACTCTACTTTTTACACCTACTGTGAGAAAATAATAGCCATAGTACGAAAATTCGCGACTTTATTGCGTCTACCAATAAGTAGCCAAGACACGATCAATTCGATTTTCAAAAAAAAAGTCTCTTCTACGGTTTTGTCGTGTGTGTCCATGGGCGTAGCCAGGTGGAGGGTTTTGGGGGTTCAAACCCCCCCCGAAAAGTTCAGATATTAACATTTATAGAATTAATATTGTATAGCATATCTCATCTACAAACGACTAAAAGTACATAAAATAACCCTTTTTTTTGCGGATGGAAAATCATCAAATGACTCCTCCCGCTCTGGGTGGAGCGGAAGGGAGTGTCAGACTCTTACTGACTAAAACCCACCAGTGTTCCTTCCTTAGCCCTTTATGTTCCGGGCCAGCGGTAACCCTTTCGGACAATCCCGCTGACCCGGCAGGCTTCGGCCCTAAGGGATCCTCGATGCTGACATCTCTTTGAGGCGCGCGTGGAACACGTACGCGCCGTCCAGCACGGGCCTGGTCCTGATCGGACGGTGAGCTACCCATTACTCTCCGCCCGCAGGCCCGCGCCTACGGTGGCCGGGAGTCGTCACGCGGCTCCCGACGCCTGGGGCGTCCCCCGCGGCGGCTGAGACGGGAGGCTCTCTCCCTGAACCGTCCCGCCACCTCCTTCGCTAGCATGACTGCTTCGCAGAAGGAGGTGACTGCCTCCCACTCTCTCTCGCCCCGGACCATGGCTTGCACCAGGGCCGGACGCGAGAGGTCGCCGTCGCTGCCGATCGCCTCTACGAGGACACGGCGGTGCTCCACCCGAGCGGGGCAGACCTCCACCGTGTGCTCCACCATGTCCTCTGGGCGATCCTGGCAATGGTGGCACCCGGGCGTTTCCTCCCGCCTCATGATGTGCAGGAACCTCCCGAAACTTCCGTGTTCGGTGTAAAATAAGCCTTATACAGGGTTATTGGTAAAACATTAACAATCTTAAGAGGTCATTAAACTCATCATTATGGACAACTTTTACAATGGGACCAAACCAGAAATCGCGAAAAAAAAATCAGCTGTTCCCTACATTTTGACGAGTTATACGAACATTAACAACTGATTTTTTTTCGCGATTTCAGTTTTGGTCCCATACTTAGTAAAAGTTGTTCATAATGATGAGTACAATGACCTCTTAAGAGGTAGTTAATGTTTTACCAATAACCCTGTATAAGGGTTATTTTATGTACTTTTAGTCGTTTAGTCGTTTTATTTTCTTGAACCCCCCCCGATACTAAAACCTGGCTACGCCCGTGTGTGTGTCTATTGATATCACTCTCATGGAAGTGGCGTTTGTGTAAACTAAGCTTTATACAGGGCTGGTAGAATGGTTTTGGATGATGGGCTGTATGCATTTTGAATTTAGAACGTCATTGGAGACGCTCGTGAAAATAGAGTATTTTTGATAAAATGTGATTAATCGACTGTAGTATAGATAGGTTTTATTATTTATTTATTTATTCACAAAATCCACAGCAATCTTAGCGCAGTTTACTTAAAATAAATTAACTAATGTTACAGCCAATTACTATTACGGTATTACGGCGCGGTACGGTATTTGTTATTATTAATGCCAGTTTTAATGTTATTCCATTCCTTTTAAAAAATGGTTCGTAGTTATCTAATTATTCTTACAATATTATGTCTTCGAAAACATGGCAACGATATGAAGAAGCAGACGTTATGATTTTGTAGGAAATCGAGAATATCATCCACGCGTAGTATTAGTATGGATTTCGAGAATAGCTTTCCTCTTTCTGGCACCAAAGGGTGTTTGTTAGTACTATACTGCCAATTTAGCTTAGCATGTGAGATTCCAAATTCAAATCACATTATTGACCAGCGGGTCATAATGAAATCCAGTACAACATTATTGACCGGCTGTGCCCCCGGCCACTAATGACTCACTTTAGGTTAAGGTTGCTTGACATATAATTTGACATTTTCGAGCAGGTGGTGTGAAAAAAATGTTTATACTTACTATTCTAAACATTTTTGCATAATCATTGTTGTGATGTATATTGTATATCTATGTATCCTATATCACACCAATTATTATACAATTTGTTCAAGACAAAAGTGTGAGTTTATGTTGTATGCCATTTTAATTATTTTTATTTTTTTTGTATTGTGTTTTTTATTTATTTAAGTATATATTTATTATTTTACTTCCGAAAGCAATGATTTCATCAAGATTTGTGTCCAATCTGTTCAAAGTATATGTTCTTCTTTCACAGAAACATGCCTGAAGTAGACACCACCAGAGAACTGGCTACCATCAAGGATTGGCTCTGCAAGCAGCCTCATCTGCCTCATGACGTCGGTAAGAGAACACTTAATATTCCATGGCATGGCATAGATTAGAA
Organism: Mesoligia furuncula; assembly: GCA_916614155.1. NCBI lineage: Eukaryota > Metazoa > Arthropoda > Insecta > Lepidoptera > Noctuidae > Mesoligia > Mesoligia furuncula. The sequence goes on along the minus strand of OU744804.1, from coordinate 10,899,132 downwards.
ATCCATACCAATTCAGGCTACACTGAACAGGGACATCGACGCGCAAACTGTAACCATGAATTCAGCACATGATTCTAGACCCCCTAGAATAGAAACTTTTCGCCGGTTATAAAAAAAATGAAAACCGGTCAAGAGCGAGTCGGACACGCGCACCGAGGGTTCCGTACCATCATGTTTTTAATTTTTCATCAGCGAGCCCTATATTAGATATTATTTTAACACTGCGATGTCGAATATTGCAGTTTTATGTCAGCGCCATCTCTTGACTGTGAGTGGAACTAATGTAACTTTTGTTGATGATTTCTGAAAAGGTGTGCTATTTTGAGACTTCGTTTTATTTTTCCTGTAATCTTTACATAAACTTCTATCACATAGAATAATTTAAGATTTTTCTCTTTGCAAACTTCGAAGATAAGGAACGGTATTTTTTTTTTACATTTTTCATCAGTCGAAAACTATGCGGCCTAAAAAAAAAAGAAAAAATGTTTGAGAATAAGCAAACTGCGTTCTTCCATATGATACCCCACATGCCCTAGTAGCCCTGCTTCGAATTTTTCAGACCCCCTTTCAGTCCCTGTTGCAAAAAATATATAAATATTTTTATTTCTTTCTTATTTGCAAAATAGTTGGGCAAACGTCATCTAAAACTATTCCAAATTTCAAGTTGATAGCATTAGCAGTTCTTGAGATATCCATCTATGACAGACAGACAGACAGACAGACAGACTTAGTCTCATCATAAGGGTTCCGTTTTTACCATTTTGGTTCGGAACCCTAAAAACAGCTGTTTCATGGAAAAGTATAATACTTACCCAAAAAAAAATATTGTCTGTTGCCTTTTCACGCCATAGCGGCTGAATGGATTTGGATGGACACACGGATAGATTACCTGTACCTTGACCTGTATTAGGACATAGGATACTTTTATCCCGGAGTGCGTTCCAGTGGCATAATTTCCGACCACCAAGCGGGCGAAACGAGCGAAAAGCTTCCACTTTGTTGCATGTAGAATAATTTTGCTAGTTAATTTTGAACATCTGTGTCTTAGGCCAGGAATTCCCTAATTGGGCACCGCGACGCTCCAAGTCCCAAGGGTGTCGCGAACCGGTATGCTCACGTCACCGGACACGTGATGTAATGAGAGCCAGTACTACAGCTTTGATGATTCTATTACATTTTGTAACATCGTACCTGTGTGAAACTGGCTTTTCTGCACTTGCAGTAATATAGTACAAAATAAAGATCACAAATCAATTTAGAAAAAAATTTAGAGAGTAGCAATTTCAATTTCAAATTTTCTTTCGTCCTGGCAATACCGAACACAACAAAAAAAGAATTATCCAATTTAGTGCAGGCGTTCGGAAGTTATGCGCGTACATACTCGTACATTTCGGCGATTCATTTTTATTTTTACAGATAATCTATCTAGAGTCTAGCAGGATTATTTTAATTAGTCTAGCTGCTAGACTCTGGTTTCTAGAGCTACACTACTATTACACTACACAGGTCTTATCTATAAATTTTCTTTTACAAGGGAGTCGCAAAACACAACATGTAAAGGTGCATTATACATAAGATTGGGAACCCCTGTTTTGGGCTATCAAACTGAACCTTTTAAAATTAACTTTTTAATTTTGTACTTAATGTGTCCATGTCTATCCCCAACTAAAATACACTACGTAATCTCCGTACATGTAATTTAAGTCCTAAGATACATAACGTTCGACGATCTCCGATACCTGTGTCATAATCAATTTGCTCAGCAGCACGTTGTTACGTTTCAATAACCGATAAGCTTGCTCAACAGAAAATAATCTTGAGAATTTACGTAAATATTGCATCGAGTTTAAATTGTATCTTGAAGAAACTCTGTTACTCAATATATCGACCTTCATATATACAAATTAATCACGCATAAGCATGATAAAAGCCAATTTGCTTGAAACAGATAAAAAATAAATCAATTCATTTTGTAGGCAATTATCTTTTAGCATAATCCTACTAATATTATTTAAATGTGAAAGTTTGTGAAGATGTTTGTTACTCAGTCACGCGTAAACCGTTGCACAGGTTTAGATGAAATTTGGTATAGAGATAGTTTGAGTCCCGAGAAAGGACATAGGATAGTTTTTTACCCGATATTCCCACGGGATCGAAACTTACGCGGGTAAAACCGCGGGGCGTTGCTAGTCAGTCTATAATGTTCCCACTGCTGGGACACAGGCCTCCTCTCTGTGAGAGGGAGTGGGCTGTAATCTACCACACGGGTCCGGGTTAGTAGATGTCACATGTGTTCAAATTCTTGGTTCTAGGACATTCTGGTTTCCTCACGATGCGATGTTAGTGAGCGTTCCTCCCGTGGTAGAGCAGTGGTGGCCCAGTGGTAACGGCCCTGACTTGTAGGTGACAACGTGGTGGGTTCGAACCCAGCCAAGCGCTAAACTTTGTGTAAATAAATTAATCAAAATGGTTATGTAGGTACTTGTATACAAATAATAATAATAATAATAATAATAATTTTATTAAGCTAAGATTACATTCAAGTGAATTGAATTCCTAGATCTCACACTAGGATTCCCTGTGTTGTGAGATCCAGGCTCCTTCGTTCCGTTAACAATTTTGTGTAAAGAAAAAAAAAAAAAAAAAACAGAAAAAGGTACATTATTAAAATAAAAATAGGAGACTTAAAAATAAAAATAGGCTTATAAGAGTGTACGTATACATGGTGGTGTGATTTGTGTCAGTTGAGTCTGTGTTGTAATAGAGTGTCTGTGTGCTATATGTGTGTGTATGTATGCCTGTATGTTATATGTGAATGAGGGTATGTGTGTGTATGTGTATATGTAATCAAGTCAACCTAAGTATTTGTCTATATGTTTAAGTTTTTTACTTATGCTATGAAATTTTCAGTCATATCGTAGTCCAGTGTAAGAAGCCAATTAGTTACAGTTACCTTGCATTTTGCTTGTGTCAGTTTTAGTATTTTATGTAGACCATTGAGTTTTGTATAAATGTGAGGTCCCATAAAACTGTAAGACCTTCTACCAATGGTTTTACGGCACCGAATTTTATTCCAATTTACCCTACGACTTGAAATGACACACGTGATTAAGGCAGTTTTATGAAAACGTAGGGTGACAGACAGTATGTAAAGTTGTCTAACCCTAAGAACTCCCACTTCCGTATACAGTTTATTAGTGGGGTACCGGTACGGTCGTCTATAGGCAACTTTTAATAGAGCACGTTGAGCTCGTTCTACTTTCATTAGTAAGGTTTTGCCCGCACCGCCCCACGCTACTATGCAGTATTTGAGGATGGATTGACAAAGGGAGAAATAAATCATCTTCAGGACAGAATCATCAGCAATCTTGCCCAGTTGTTTAAAGATCCGCAGCATTGTTCTAACCCTGCCTCTTAAAGCGGTTAGGTGTGCGGACCACGTTAATCTATTGTCTACAATAACCCCAAGGTATTTAATGGAGTCAGTTTGTTCAATGTAAGGACAAGAACACTGGTCGGAACTAATACAAGAGTGCAGCCGTAAACAAGATAATAATTTAGGGGATGAACGTTCGGAAATAGCAAAGTTGATGGTCTTGGTTTTGTCAATGTTCAGCGTCAAAAGATTATGCTGGAGCCAGTTCGCAACAGCCTTTATCCCGCCTTCAGCCGCGCATTGCACTTCATCCCAAGTTTTCCCATGAAAAACGATTGCGGTGTCATCAGCATAAGTGAATATTTTAGCCTGTGGGAGGTTCATGCTGCATAATCCATTTATGTAGATAATAAATAGGGTGGGACCCAGCACGCTTCCCTGGGGAACACCAAAATGTACGGTGGTTGAGTCACTAGAATATTCTCCCAGCACAACCCTTTGAGTTCTATCACAGAGATATGACGTAAACCAGTCCAAAGCAACGCCACGTATTCCTAGTAGGGAAATTTTTTTGATAAGAATTTTTCTGGAGATTGTATCGAAGGCTTTTGCAAGGTCCAGGAAGATCCCAGTACATGCCTGTCCTTGACCTAGGTTCTGAGCTATATAGTCGGCTAAGTTAGTTACTGCATCCTCCGTGGACCTGCCGACCCGAAAGCCAAATTGATTATCCGATAGTAGCTTATTTTTTTCTAAATATGCCAATAATCTCTTGTTAACAACTTTCTCAAGGATTTTTGAAAGAGCTGTCAGCAGAGAAATTGGGCGATAATTTGCGGGAGTTTTTGGATCTCCACTTTTTAATATTGGACAAATATTTGCAATTTTTACGCAGTCGGGTACTACACCAGTACTTAAGCTTAAATTGCATAGGAAGGTAATCGGCCCCACGAGTACATCTGCGCATTGCTTTAGGAATGCGTTATTAATCTTATCATATCCCGTCGCTGACGTAGTTTTAAGTTGCGTAATAATTGCCAACATTTCCCTTTCGTCAGTCGGAGCAAGGAAAAAAGAGTTTGGACTAGTGTGTAACGTACTATATTGCTCATTGTTAGAGGCCAATTCAGTTTCAGTCATGTCAAGTTGTCTAAGGGTTTTGGCTGCAAGGTTTTCGCCAACGGTAGAGAAATATTCATTTACGTTATTTAGTGTGGGGACTGGGTTGTCACAATCCGTTAATAGCTCAGACTTTCCAGTTTTTTTATTTTTGATACTGCAAATTTTCTTAATTTCATACCATAATTTTTTACAGTCGCCGTTAGTTTCCATTAGTAGTTTACGGTCATGATCTTGTTTCAGATTGGATAGTATATTGTTGCAATAGTTTCGATATTTCCTATACTCTTGTTGAATGACAGGATTATCGCGATTTTCCTCTTTCTTCGCATTCGTGTGCATTAAGTCACGGCGTCTTATGCACTTTAGAAGGTTTTTGGTAATCCATGGCTTGATAATGACGTCTGAGCTACGACATACACGCGTAGTGGTGTGCTGATTAATTTTGCTAGAAAGTGTTTCGACAAATTTTTGAAATGCGTTAGTAACATCTGAATATTCAAGAAGCCAATCCCAGTTTTCATTTTCAATATCTATTTATTAAATGTAATTATAATTATATAATTATAAATAATATAATTTAAATAAATGTAGATTTTCCTAACAAAAGACATCAACGAACAAAACCATACTGTAACCCGACCTTTACAGAATGAAAGAGCTTTAGCTCTACCTACTGCGCTGGCCACGCTTCAGTAAATTTATAAGGTATATAATCGGTTAGGGGAAGATTCAATTAAACAAGTACCTAATTACACAATACAAAGTTTATTGTAACAATACACAAATGAAGGTACATAATTAAAAAAAATGTGGCGAGCCACCAAAGTAATAACTATCTTTCCCCAAACACCTGGGCATTCACTCCCATACAACCAGTCTCCGTTCCTGGTCGTACCGGAGTGTACGCCTGCATGAGACAATGACAAATTCTCAGAATCGCTATATCGAGTCCGTGAGATGAACCACTTAATAACTTTAGCTCAACCGTACAAGTATCAACCTATTGGATTGTGCTCATATAGGGAAAATAAAGATTAGGCAAAGCAAACCCGAGACACAATCCTTTATAACAACTGGTCTTATCACCTAGTTCCTACAAAAGGCCTAACTCTCTCATAGATTAAATTATGACACTATAGATCAACTAAATGTTCTCTCGGTATAAATAAAACCGTCAGTTAACGTTCTCAGACCTTATCAGTTGACGGCTTTCCGGCCCTTAGCGTCGCTCGCAGGATAAACCTGCGAACACACGTAGAACGTGGCCTACGGGCATAAATGGTGACGCTTGCGTTACCTGGAGCGGCGAACTTCCCTCTTCGCCTGGATTCGGCTAGGTAAGGCCTTCCTCGTCAACAGAGGACCACACCACAAGGGACACCCTTAAAGTTGCCGGCGCCCGGATCAATTTCCAGTCGCCTGATCTCAGGGCTGCTCCAAGGCTTCACGACTTAGTCGCGCATAGCCCCGACCGGAAAATTAAAAGGCTAGCTTATCAGCCAGACCTGTAACAACGTCCTAGTGTCAGAACACAACATGTAAAACCTAGTCTACTGGCTATCCAGCAAGAACAAAGAAAATGGTTGAATACTCACAGGATTCAGCTTCAAGCACTCCTAACAAAACCCCATCGGGTTATTTGGGAACGTTCAGGTTCCACCAGGAATAAGTCCCGCTCAATTTGCTCAATCAGCCTTTTCGCTCGAGTAAAGAGTCGCAAATAACGGAAACCTCCTTTTGCTTTTCAAACCTATCTGTCAGTTCGAACTCCAGAATATTCCTCCACAGACTAAATAAATCTTATCGATTTGTGACTTTACTATAAATCATGATACACCACGACCCTAACGCCATCTAGTGACGCGAAGACTACGCTCCACGAGCCTGCACAGAACGACAACAAACGTATCTATTTTGCAACGTCACAATACGTAGATCCTGCTAATATTATAAATGTGAAATTTTGTAGGTATGTTTGTTACTCAAGCACACAGGTTTATAGGATACTTGACTCCCACACGACACGACATTCACGCGGCTTCGGGCAAAAGCTACTAATTTATATTTTTCACAGATGACAGTTTACTTGGTGAATTGGCTCGAACTAGTTCCGAAATCATTGCAAAATTTATTCGACCAGCCTCCAAAGACTTAGGTATATATTCAACAATTACGCCACATTAGGTCTAGATAGTACTTCGAAAACTGGGTTAAAGGCATGTACAGACGCCAGCACATGAAGCTACTACAATCTGTCAAATTTCTTTAATAAATTTTCGACTTTATCGCTAAAGGATAAGGTTCAAGGTTGATTGGGAGAAATTGACCGGGTATCTTGATGTGGTGGCGTCTGTACATTGAGTAATGGATCTAGATTTTAGCAGTGCCAAGAAATTACTACTTTAATTAATTATTTCGTTTCGGGTAGCTTGATCTGCTGGCGTCTGTACATAATTGCCGAAGTGTTATTGTTCACATCGCCAGTATTCGCATCAATGAATCCCTAGAACCCATTCTGTTGTAATTTTTTTTTTCGTTGTTGAAAGTCATCATGGATGTCCTCCGTCCTGAGGCCTGAGTCCTGAGGGGTTTGTCAGGCTCTCACTGTCTAAAAACCACCCCGGTGTTCCATCTCACACCTACGCCGGTCGCCGGGGGTCGTGATTCCCGCGACCCCCGGCTGGTGGCGGTCCACCAATGCGGGCCTCCTCGGCTCAGGACGGCTCGCGACGTCTATGATGAGGACAACGCCCTCTTCCAGCCCCCTAAATGGGTCCAGGAGTGACGGACGTCCTCGCGTCCATCGCCCCTGGACCCATTTCAGGGGCTGGAAGAGGGCGTTGTCCGCCCTCTGCGCCTGCTGCAGGCCGGGTCAGTGGACGAGATCTTCTCCTCCCTTGCCGCAGCCTCTTTCTGTGAGACTACTGTTTCGCAGAAAGAAACCACCGCGTCCCAGGACTCTTCGCTACCGACTCTTATCTGTTGTTAAACTTTTTTTTTTTTTTTTATAGTGGAGAAATGCTCATGCATTCTGCACTACCACGGGGAAATAGTGCAGTTATGTGGGACTCTAACCCACTAAAACTCCACGGTGTCCTCCTCTGCCGCTTACGGCGGGAACACGGGCACGCGTTAGCACTCATCCGTGAACCCGCCGCGGCTGTCCGTTACCGGACCCTCCTCTGGGGAGTACTCCCCATCACCGGCGCACCAGAACACATAGCACGCCGTGACCACCCCAGGGACCAAACCAGCACATGGGCGCCAGACGACCCCGTGTCTGGGCACCCTTGGTCCCCCTGCGACGGGTCAGGACATTGGCCCCGCCGCCTGCCAATTTTCGGCCGCAGAGGATAGGGAGAGCGGCCAACGTTATACCGACACTCCTCCTCCCCTGCGGCCCCAGCGCGTCCGCCATCGAACGGTGGTGACCCCGTCAAGGCCGCGGAAGGTAGAGAGAGCGGCGCACCGCAATACCGGCACTCCTCTCCCGCCGCGGCCTTCAACCCTCAGCCGCGATGCCTCCGATACGACATCGCGGCCCGTCTCAGTTGCGATGTCGTCGAAGCGGCACCGCAACCTACTTGTTGGCCGCTACGTCGTCGGCTTACAGGCAAAAGCCCTGACGAGCGGCCCCTCCTCGGGTTCCTCTTCGCTTCACCGTGGGTGTCCAAGCCACGGCTACTGAGCCCCCCCGCCTCGCCAATGCGGGAACCCACCGGGGGGGATCTGTTGTTAACCTAACCTAACCTTACGTAGTAGATACGCTAGCACACAGTTCGTGGAATTCCATTCGTGATGAGAATGTGCCAAAGATTCTTTGGAATTCCAAAAAAATTGTTTTAAATGTTGATTAAGCTCGCAAACTCATAAGCTATTTGGAACTTTCTATTGATATTTGGAACTTCCTTGACTCGTTCTTGACTTGAGACTCCATCTATAGCAACGGCCTCAAATATGCCCTCCAAAAGTGATTCGAGGAATTTCCTCCAATAAACTGAGATTATCGGTGTAAATCTTTCCTTATGTAAGAAGTATTTGATCCTCGGTCACTCTCATTCAGCTGCTGCCACCCCTTACGGAAATTGTCGCTTCTACTAGCCTGAGCCTTCACTCAAAAATACTACTTTATATATGTTGGGGAACAGTGTAAAGTTCACTCATCCTATATAGATAAGGGAGGATCCTCCGACCAAACGGATGTTTTGATGGGCACCTGCCCGGCGATTGATGTCCCTGAATTTGTATGTATATAATTATGCAAGTTGCTTGCGCGATGCAGTATTTTGTGTGACGTCAGTGTGATGCGTAGTTCATATGTGGCGATGTAGATGCCGCCACAACTTCAACCATCATAGGTTCTACGGCTAAAAAGGGCTCACTGCGCAATGGTACTTTAACATCTACGCTAACTGACATGACCACAGTCGCTTCTTAGAAGAATTCAAGTAATAGTAATAGGTACCACTTCTAAACTATCATTGAATTTGTTTAAATACACAAAGTTTATGTAAAACGGTGTCGTGATGGTCCTTTTTATAGGACCTCTTTCTACATATCTATGTAGATTAAGTACTTAAAGGTAACTAATTCGAATATGAGTTTCCCATCACGTTTGTAGTGGTTGCTAAGAGCGGTTACCTTCGGTTTATTTATTTTCGGTGTTTTTTCTCCGTTTTCGTTGATTGTGTTAATCCATACTAATATTATAAATTCGAAAGTAACTCTGTCTGTAACCTTTTCACGGCTAAGCCACTGAACGAATTACGATATAATTCGGCAAGGATGGCAGCCTGGGGGGACATGTGCTACATTTTGTCCCGGTAGCACGTTCCCGATTGCCTACGTCCACGCGGGCGAAGCCGCGGATAGAAGCTAGTAAATTATAAGTAATACATAGACCGTTGTATGTACGCTACAGATGTCATAATGTTAAGCAATTTTAAAACAATATCCTCTCTTACATATCGTTGATTAAATGGAAAAATGACATTTCTTGCTAAAATTTTTTAGCAAAGAAATGTCATTTTTCCATTTAATCGACGATATTCGGGCGCTTGTCACCTTTTCTGACTGTCATATTAATTCAAAATTTTGACAATGACGTAGTCGAAAACGTAATAGGGTGCAAGTAAAAATAAACCTTAAGCTAACATATTTATTCCTTAACGTACCTTTATACGGATACATGCATAACGAAACGTCCACCTTGTTTATAAGTACGTAAGTGCTTAGTTGTATAGAACTTTGGTCTCGGTAATTACTTCATAGCACATTTTTATGGTTTCTCACTACATTTAGCCCTTTATTTAAAAACGTTGCTTAAAGTTAAGGGATGTTATAACGTCAAAAATGTATGGTTAAACAGTCGCCAATCATTACTCTATAAATAAAACCCTTAATGCAGTCATGTCAAAGATACGGCCCGCGGGCCGAATCCGGCCCTCGGGCCATTTCGATACGGCCCGCGATCACAATATACTTATCACAGATAAAAATGAATCTTTTTTTTAGAGATTTTAGACTGCACTCAATGCCTCTACGCAGATTTAAAAATACGCGCACTTAAAAGTAATTTCAAGAGTAGCGCCTGACAAGACGAGTGAGAGAGTGTTAGTTATGCTTTTCTCTCTCTCTCGTGCGCGCGCGAAGTCGTCTTCTATTTCGTCCGTGCAGCTAACGCATACTGCGCCCCTCCCTCACCCTCTTTCTTACTTTTGGTATGATTTGTAACAACTATATATAACTAAATAAATAAAGATGTTAAAATAATTTAGTATGTTTTAGTATTTTAATTTGAACCTGGCCCGCCTACACATTCTAAATCTAATATATGGCCCTCTGCAAAATTGAGTTTGACACCCCTGCCTTAATGGGTTCAATAAGGTTCAATATCACGAGTTTCGCGTATGTGCATGGTAGGTAAATTAATACGGACTTCGACGTCGAACCATGTATTCTACCTTGAATTTTGATGTCCTAAGCGAGTTCACGTGAGAGGTTGAAAGTGCTGACCACAAGAGTGATAGTCGACAATCTATAGGAGAAACCAGTACCTAGTACATTATGATGCTAATGCACGATATGTTGGTCCAGGCAGGCAGTATATTTGACAGTCGTTACGGGTAGCCAGAAGCCCGAAAGTCTGTCAACCAGACTTACTAAGGGTTATCGTTTAACCCAGTCACTGGGCTGTGTGCAGATTGGCAGTCACTCCATATAAGGTTAGACTGGAAACCGACCTAAAGTTAGTTGGGAAAAGGCTAGGCAGATGATGATGATGATGCTGCATAACAAAATAAGGTTTTACCTACCTATGGGTTTAACCGAAGCTCTCTACTCTGTAGGTAGAGACACATTGAGGAATGGATCTAGACTTTACTCGTACCAAGAAAGTACTACAATAAATTATGTGTCATGTTTCCACATAACTCCGATAATGTTTTCGACTGCCTCGTTGATCTAGTCGTTGCAAGTGCTACTGCTGAGCAAGAGGTCCTGGCTTCAGTTCCCAGGTCAGGCAAAGTGTTATTGGGTTTTTCCATCAGGAATGTCTCAGTAGCAGCCCGGAATCTGGATTTCTGCCCGGTTGATGTCAATATAGACTTAAACATAACTGCCCAAATGTGGGTGAAGTACTGCAGGCATAGATATCCGTGACTGCAGGTATACCTGTTCAACCCTTCGGGCTCTACACGCGTATGTTTATGTTATGGTACAGACGCGAGCACATCAAGCTCCCCGAAACTGTAAAATTTTCCCAATCAACTTTGAACCTTATGCTTTAGCGCTAAATTTAAAAAACTTTGATGTGCTGGCGTCTGTACATTGAGTAATGGATCTAGATTTTACCAGTGCCAAGAAATTACTACTTTAATTAATTATGCGTAATGTTTCCTCTATTATTACAATTGCAAAAGAAAGTAATATAGACCTACTTTGGAATTACACTTAATAACAAGATTTATTGAAACGGTTCCCTTCTCTTTGGGCGTGTAAATCATAAACTTTTGTATTGTAATAACTGATTTAACGGTATAATTTCTTTCGAAACGGCAATTAATCTTTAGTATATTGTTTATTATTTTCTTAATTTTTAAAATTCTCTTTTGCTAATGTTTAGTGACGTAAATAATTGATTTAAATGTCAAGTAACTAATTAATTAATACTAATTGACTAATTGACCATTAGACTGATAGGTCAGATGAAATGGAAGAGTTACTCAACAAATTAAAAAGTAACTGTTAATTGTTAAAGTATTTTATAAATGAGTTTTTTTTTTAAGAAAAAATATGTTAGTAACAAAAGGACACTTAGGCGTCGAAGTACTCGTCCGCATCGCTGTCATCCGGAAACGTGCCCAGAAGACTGGCAGCATTGCCACGTTGAATGGCAATGCTAATTCTTTGGGCAAAGAACAGCCTAGCCCTCTGGTGACGTGAATTGTCGATCAGCCGGCGAGAAATTTCCTTAAAAAGGAGACGTGGCCCTATGACTCGAGCGTTTCGAACCCAAACGACTCAAAGCTGTAGTTAAGTTAGTTAGTTAACCCATAAGGTTACAGTATTTGCGCCGATGAGGGTCCAGCACAGCCCGCCGTGCCAGGAACATGAGATGGCGCAGGTTGCGTCCCACACCAGAGGCCTACCCATCTTCCAAGGCAACAACGTCATGTCGTCTGGTCTCTTCCCATCGTCACGTACCAAGCCGTTTGAATCTGATATCGCTCATATGCCGCCGGTGACAATGGCTCGATGAATAATATCGTTGATGCTGGCGTGCCGTGCTATGCGACCTGCGCTCCTTCAGCAGGACAGACACACAGTGCCCCAGACTGCCGATAGCTTCACCGCAGTCACACCGCACCCACAGCCAGCAGACGTGCCCGTGTACTGGCTGAACAGCATTACGTGACGTGTTTACAAGGGTATTCCGTATAATACTCCAGAGCGGGACATCCCACCGTCCCTGGGCGGACGGGTTGTCGGACAAAACCGCATTGGGACAAGCCATTTTCAAAGCGTTCAACACATCGCATCAAACAGGGTACTTCAAAATCGACCATTGAGGAAGATAAAATGTTCCTGGTTAATTTATCGGTACAGTGGATCGAGGAGAGGAAGGCCGGTAAACTTATACGGTGTTAGTAATTAATTTATTTGCCTTTTAATAGTATTGCGTGCTATTGCGTGTTAACTGAAGTGGCAGAGCACTGGCCATGTTTGTCGAAGGACAGATGGGTGGTGGAGCAGACGATGCCCTCCAGTTAGATGGACCGACGACCTTAAGAAGTTGGCTGAGACAGATTGGATGCGGAAGGCGGAGACCAGGATGTTTAACGCAGCCAGCGAGAGGGCTATGTCCAGTAGTGGACTGCAATAGGCTAAGTTGATTGATTGACTGTAGCGTATCCAACATGGGTAGATAAAAATGAATACTAATTGATGTACACAGTTATGCAATAAATATATCTATCTTTATTTTTTTTCACTCGTCTGTCTTATTACCATATTTAACCATAGTTGCTTGTAACTTTATGATACTATATTTCTTGTGTCTTTACATACGGTCTATCTGCTGTCACGGCAGCATTGAATTTTTTTCGTAACAATAAAAGTAAAAGTTGCTTTGAATTCAATAGACCGGTGTCGTTGACCCCTGCGTGAAGAGTGCTAGTCAAAATTATTGTTGTGAACACGAATGAGGTAACTCCGATGTTGCGTAGACGCATGCTTTGTCAGACATATGACGTCATTGTCAGGTTATTAGTAGTCAAAGCAGGTCAGCGTTTGTTACTGATTTAACTTTGTATAGGCTTCAATGTTACGGGTCTTTTGGTTTGCTGGCATGAGGCAAAACGGCATTCATTGTCTTTATTTCGATCTGCCCCGAGATTTTGAGCTTCTAAATTGCCATACATGGCATTTTGAATGTACGCACAGCATTCGTCCTGCATGATTAAAACAACATTTAACAATAATTGATCTTGACCGGTTTGTTGATAGTCAATCATTTCATTGTATTTAATCTTAATCACTTCACAACCCATTAATATGAAGTCACTGATTGATTATCTTATAGGCACCTAAATAGCATCGTTTACGCTAACACAATGATATAATCTCGGGAATGTTTTTGTTAGATCAATTATTACTTGGGCCAAACTCACGCAAGACCCAATGGGTGACCCATTTGGTCCTGCGTAAAACTGAATGACAGGCGACATCGAGTGAAAACCAGACGAAGATGGCGGGATGAGCTGAGGGCTGACAAAATGACAATCTCTCAGTAATAATGATTAAGGAAAATTCAAAAAAGCAAATAAAAAAACTGAATTGACATAGCACCGAAAAGCTTGGGTACATATTTGAAAGTCGAACATTAAAATTCCTACGGGTAAAATGTCAACGGTCAAAACATCGAAAATTAGTTACTGTCAAATTGTGTTGTTATTCATTCTTAATTCGGAAACCGAACTAATTTTATGTCCGTTAGTCATACGAAGTTGCAAACGTAACCGTAACTTCGGCTGAAACTACGAATTTCGTGCTTTGGGAGTAGACTTCCAGCTGTTGACCGTATTTGGAGAGAAGGAGAAGAAGAGAGAAGGAAGGTCTTTGCCCTGCTGTCGGACTACGGTCTTATACTGATCTCTAAGATACAGGGTCACCCCTAGTTTGGAGATCAGGGTTTCAATGTATTGTGCTTATCATAGCCACTCAGTTATATAACATTGCTTTAGAATGTGCTTAGGCTTTTCTGCAATAAACATTTTTTTTTCACTTGAACGTATACATATAGTATATACTGTCAAAGACACCTACTTGAAATACACATACATTAGTATCTTAAATCAAATGTAATGTTCACGCTTTCTCCCAAGAGGAGTAGATAGGGTAGGTAAGTGGTTCTTAGAACGGTATTCTCAAGCACAACGTGTCGACATGAACTTCAAACACCAAACTATAGAAAGATGAATGTATTAGCGAATGTAGGCTTCTATAGAACATCATTCTGTTAGTTTTTATTTGCTCGGATCATGCAGATGAAATAAATAAAATAGAAAATTTGATATTACAGGGCAAAGACATCAACTGTAATCAGGTATTCAGCACAACCAGCGAAAAAAATTGCCGTCGGTTATCAAAAAAAATCTGCCGTTTCATTGAAAAGTGTAATTATACCTACGCAGTCAAAATGTATGGAACAGCAAATTTTTTGTGTTAATAACCGACGAAAAGTCTGTGCTTTGTCTGTTCCGGTGGATTTCCAAAAAAAAAATTTCATACAGACCTGTTGTCCTGACAATCACGAGCACAACAAAAAAAATCAGCCAAATCGGTCTAGATATTTCAGTATGCGGAAATTGATTTTTATTTATTTTAACTAGATAATTAATTTATATAAATATTATACTTGTTGGTATCAATTTATATAAATATGTAGGTACACTCTCTCTCGGCATTTAAGCAGACCCTCAAGGTCCCATCCATATATGCAACCAGACAGACAAGACCACCTATAGTAATATTCTCGAAAATGTCAGCGATTGCGCAATAATGTATCAGATTTCCATTCTGTTACCTACATTGTCGGCTTCTAATATACCACTGGCAGTCGCTTGGTATTTTACCAAAACATCGACAAGCGATTTGTAAAGATTGGCGCTCATCTCTAGAGTGACTTTTGGGTCTTGTAATATCTTGCTGATAAACAGCCTTGCCATTCATGTACATACTGTGTATATACTGTTTCGGTGCTGTTTCTGCATTATGGTGCCCCCCGAGACGTGATGCCCTAAGCAATTGCTTAATTTGCTTATGGGCTAATCGGGCACTGACCACTGGTAGATCATACATATCCATTCCCATACCATAACAGACAAGCTGACCTTAGAAACGTCCTAAATATGCGGTCACCATAGGAGATAAGTAACCACGGTCGTCGGATATAGTACCTAAAGTTTAGTAAGAAACCGATGAATATTGCTTTGGATTAAAAATTTATTTAGTTATTAGAAAACAAACAGTTAATTTCTCAAATTAAATTTCATCCGAAAACAACAATCGGTTTCTTACTAAACTTCAACTATATCCGACGACTTATCTCTTTTCTTGTATTGTCGACCTATATTTTTCTAGTCTATGCTGAACATACAAAAACATACAAAATTCACACCTTTAATCGTGGACTTTCAACTTCGCTGATAAATATTTACTTAGAATAATATACGAAGTGTGACTGTATAAGATATTGGAAGCCCGGGCAAGACGAATATGTTAAGGGGTACTGCAAATAAAACCACAATCTAATAATCAATAGAACTCTTTGTACTTTTAATTTGTACTATGTTTAATCGTCTTTGAAAAATAATCATTAAAATTCAAAAACTTAAACAATTTCTATAATAATTTTGAGCATTAACAAAAGGTATCAATTATCGGTTTTGCCCGGTGGGGTCGGGCAAAAAGGATAAGTAGAACTAGCTTAGATCAGTGTTCGCATTCATCACAGAAGTAGCTGCCAACTCCTACATAATAAAGTGCAGTCTTTATGCGCCCAAATGCACTGATTACACTGAATCCAATCTTTCGCTAGTGGTTCAGTGTATTTGTCAGCGCACACTAAACCGTAAAAATCTGGTTTCGGATTTTTGTTTTGTTATTTGACTGAGGATATTTTAGTTTTAGTTTTTCTGGGGCCTGCTAACTCAGAAATGGCATATGTAATGGAAGTGATAACTAATACTTATAATATGCTTGCTCTGAGCAAAACGGAATACCTAACCGTTTTGCCCATATCCATTTTGCCCAACACTCTAATATTAGAAACAAGTGAAAACTTGAATTGTTTTTAGTAGGTAAACAAAAAGTAACGATCACAAATAATACCTAAATAAACGTGCAATTGAATATACAATACATCTTTATAGACAACTGATGACTAATACAAAAAGTTTGTGTGCAAACCTTTACAAAAATCGTAACCATAATCAGCCTATAATGTTCCCACTGCTGGGACACAGGCCTCCTCTCGGTGAGAGGGAGTGGGCCGTAATCCACCACGCGGGCCCAGTGCGGATTGGCAGATGTCACATGTCTTCGAATTTTTGGTTCTAGGACATGTCGGTTTCCTCACGATGTTTTCCTTCACCGTTTTGAGGGCAGTGGTGATGAAATAATTTACACAAAGTAAAGCGCCTGTCTGGGTTCGAACCTACGACCTACAACTCGTAAGTCGCGGCCGTTACCACTTGGCCACCACTGCTCGCAAAATCGTAACAAAACAACGATAATCCTTTTTTTTCCCTTCCACAACAGATGCACTCGCGTATTGTTTGGGTTGAACTGCCATGGCATTGCCGATCGCATGTGAACTAGAGAAAATGTTAATAGCGCTATCTATTATATGTTTATGGAAAAATCAGTTATTCTTCTTACCCGCACTATGCTTCTTGCCCGGGCTTCCCCTACTTTTGTACTGCAGTAGATTTTTTATTACCATACTAATTTGTCGACGATAAACTTGAGGAATTCGGAATATTGTGACTTTAAGTTATTTAGCACTCTACGACTCCACCAGCAGAATGTAATGACCAAGGTTTAGGGTGTTTCCCGGAAAAGCGAATAAGCATTTGAAGAAGTGGTTTTTTATAAGCAAACAAGAGTGAATATGAAAAAGTCACGAACCGAATGGCTCAGACGAAATAAAAATTGAAATTGTTTTTTATTGAATTAGATGATTTACATAAATATATACAAATTAACTGTATCTCAGGTATCTCACTCAATACATAAGTATTAGGTACCTACTTATCTAAAATTCCTACAAATAGTAATAATTTATCTATTTTAATTATGGTTATTAATATTCAAACTGAGCAAAATAGTAGGTAAGTATGCCACTTTTTTGCATAATCGTAAGACATTTTCACAACTATGGTTGTTGTATGTGGTTGTTTGTTGTTGTTGGTTGGTTGTCTATTATGATTTTTGCAAAAATTTAAGCCGACTCTGTATTTAGTGAAATATACAATCCATTGGCATTTTCCATTCTGCAATTATCTTTCGTTTAGGTATCAATTTAAAATTTGTTTACAGCCCCAATAATGTGACTATAATTTGCCGGTTAAACCCAAACAAGAAGATAATCGTTTTCTAAAACGGGCTAATAACATGGTTACGCATCTACAATAATTATATGCTAGTTTCTTGTGGTTGATCAATGCACGTCTTTTCTCTATATGAGAATTAAGAGTACCTACTTTGACATGCAGAAGAACTCTTCTGCCTAGCCTTTTCCCATCTATGTTGGGGTCGGCTTCCAGTCTAACTGGATACAGCTGAATCCCTGTATTAAACATAGAGCGATTGCCTTTCTGACCTTCACAACCCAGTTACTGGGTAACTCGATACTGCTTGCAGGTTACACTGGGTGTCAGATTTTTGGGCTTCTGACTACCCGTGACGACTGTCAAAGATCTACGAATGACATGATCGAGGACCATCGTCTTAACGTCCTTTCCGAGACACGAGGATATATAAAGGATGGTCAGCCTTGCAGAAGGAATGTAATTCATTAATGTGATTATAAAAATCTGCCATTAAAGCAAATAGCTAAATTATAATTTGTATCCTTCCAGATGACATCCTCCTCCTTCGTTTCCTGACGAGCTGCCGCTTTAGTATGGAGCGAGCCAAGCGCACCATCGACCTGTTTTTTACCATTCGCGCCAATGGCCCCGAGCTGTTCTGTAAGCGCGACCCCTGGGCCCCGGAAATCAGACGCGTGTTTGAAATCACGTGAGTTACTTTTATACTATGAACTAACTTATATATATTAATGAACTTACATAATATATTCATCTTAATTTTACTACTCTACAACCAGGGCCCTGATTCACTATGACCACTTAACGACGTGTCGTAACCTCGTCAATGCTTTACCTAATCACGACATCTGATAATAACGTATTCTCTATGACACAATGTGTCCGTACGATTGACATTGACATTTCGATTCCTATATAATTATATAGAATTTCGATTTTTTCGTTCGACACACATTTCGATTCTTATATTAAGACACGATATTGGGGGGTATTTCTCGAAACGCACCAACTTTGAAACGCACCTAAAGTATTCCTCGAAAAAAAACCAAAATATTAAATATTAATAAAAATATTATAATTTTATTCCTCGAAATGTATCAATGATGAAACATAGAGAAGAGCATGAAGCATTCGTAATAAATGATATCGATAGACATTTCATTTGGTGCGTTTCGAGGAATACCCCGATATTGGGGCCCTGGGCCCCAATTCTGTATAATTGTTATATTGAATTATGGCCCAGGGGATTTCCCCTGGTCGAAAGAATCGTTGTGTTTACCGTTTACTCCAGCTAAGTGTTACGTTCTTGGTCTTAGATGTACAACTAAGAGTTCCTGCCTAAGACGCTAAAATCTACAGTTTTATAGTCATACTATCTTCCTGCCGTGGCTTCACCTGCGTGGTATATCGATAAAAAGTAAATAAGTGAGTCTATGTCCTTTCCCAGGATTCAAAGTTTCCCCATATCAAATTTCATCAAAATCGGTCTAGCAGTTTCGGAGATTAGCCGGAACAAACAGACAAAAGTAATGTTTATATGTTAGTATACGGTATATATATATACATATACTAGGTACGGAAGAACCGTATATAATTTCATATGCATGTAGTAAAAAGCTGTTATTTTGACATTACAAACAAACACTTCAATTTTAGTTATTTGTATGTATAGATAAGTAGGTAGGTATGTAAATAGTAGTAGTAGTTAGGATGAACAGGATATTGTACAAAACTTATTGGTTGCTACTTCTTTCGCTATGGATTAATTTATGCATATTTCTAAACAGCTTCGTCAACAGGTTTTTTCGACGAATTCTCTTCACTTCGGAAGACCAGTTTTATCAAAATACGCCTAACATTATGTTGTATTTTGTTCATTTTTAGAATTTAGATAAAAATCACACGAAAACAAACCACTTAAAGTTGCAGTAAAGGTGCTAATTACAAAGTAAAGTTCAGAGGTGACATACGAGCAAAGATTTGCTCAATCAACAATGGGACCTACCTATGCAATGGTCATTAAAGCACTTGTCCTTAGAATGCTTTGCTTCATTATGCTGTGTTGGTTTAGGCAAATTCCCAGATAAACTGTATTTGATTTTAACGAACCTTTTACCTACTGCCACGATTGGTACTGGACCCAGGTGGGTTGAAAAAAAAGAGGTGGGTTGGAGACACGATTACCGAGACGTTGCTAGGCCGCAATTCTCTACTTTATTGTAATTATGACACAATGAACGAAATTGCGCGAAATCAATACGAGATTTACGGGATTAGCTAAGGAATTGACGTGGTTAAGGCGACTACATGTCCTAAAGCGCGGTCTTTGTCGGACTGCATAGAAAAGAAAGAGAAGCGCGATGACACAACGCTGGTAATTTATTGAAAAACCTGAATCAAATCTATTTACAAAAAATCTATTGATTGGACTAAAAAAACAAAACATAGTGCTTTAGTATGTTGCTTGTAGAATAATCTGACAAAAAATCATAATGATTGTATGTATATTAGTATGGTTTTTTTTCTATCGTATGAAATTAGTTGTATTATGTTTTCAACACACTATACTTAGCTACCTAACATATATCCTGAAGAATATCATATATATTTTTCTGATTTTGTTTACTGTAGTCGATCGTATTGTTTTTAAAACTTGCGTTTTCTTGTGTTTAGGTCCTGTAAGGCCCTTAAAGAATCGTTAAGTGGTCATAGTGAATAAGGACTCTGGGTTCGATCAGAGTTATTGGAGTTCGCTTTAGGAAATTCTTAGTAGCCCGAAGTTTGGATGAGTGCCCGTTGTATATAGGGCGTGATAACGTGATGATAATGTAATCTGCATTCGAGATTTATTTGCCAAAAATGTAAACAAATATGAGTTTATGGAAAAATAACTTTAAATCCTACACAATAAAGTTCAGTTTACGCTATAATTTCAAACATTTTTATAAATTTTTCAATAGTGCTAGTCACTTTGCAATCAACTTAATTACCATTAAAATAAAGTTGATATTTGTTTAACTTCAAATAATATTATTTGAATAGACTTTAGGTAAAATAAAATTTACCTATAGCCCAGAACACGGCCACTGCGTATCAATAGTAACTAGAAGTTAAAGTGGTTTGTATCAAATATTTTTTTCTGTTTCCATGGCACTTATTTTTGTCGATATTTTTTTGAATTTTGTTTTATTATTTACAAACATACGTAATTTGAAATTCTTACAATATTACTAGCCAAAATTTGTAGTTTGATGGCGAGAAATGCTTGTTAAAAAACATTTTTTTTTAAATTTTCTTTATAGTAACAAAAAACTCTTCGATGTACAGACGCCAGCACATCAAGCTACCCGAAACTGTCAAATTTTCCCAATCAACTTTAAACCGTATGCTTTAGCGATAAAGTTGAAAATATATGAAAGAAATTTGACAGATTGTAGTAGCTTGATGTGCTGGCGTCTGTACAGTCACGAGCACTAATATGTCAACACTTGGCAACTTACAATTGCGATTTTTTTGTGAAATAATGAATGCAACTTTGAAATATGACACTTAACACAGACCTGTGGGTTCGAAAATACTTTGTTCGTAATAACATAAAATTTCATTAAAAACTAAAGGACAAAATCGTCTTTGAATAAAGCCAGGTGTATACATACTTTGCTCGTGACTGTACAACCATTTCTTTATAATCACACCAACAATCTCCTCATTACAGGGACATGTTGCCTCTCCCGCACAAAACAAAAGAGAACTACAAAGTATTCATCTACCGTCTCAACAACCCTGACCTGGACCTGTTCAACTTCGTGGATGCTGTGAAGACTTTCTTCATGTTGGCGGACACCAGACTGACAGAGGATCATGAGATTCCTGCCGGGGAGATCCCGATCTTCGACGCAGCGAATGTGTCTCTTAAGTTCATCGGGAAGGTTAATCTGTCTGCGCTCAGGAAATATATGATGTACACACAGGTATATTCTTTCGTGTAATCCATACTAACTACTTAATATTAAAAATTCGAAAGTAACTGTCTGTCTGTCTGTCCGTATGTTACATTTTCACGCCTAAACCACTGAACGCATTTCGATAAAATATGGCAGAGAGATAGATTGCACCCCGGGGCCTTCCCCGAGATGCAATCTATCTCTCTGCCAAATTGTGCCAAATCCTATGTCCTTCATAGGATAGTTTTTATCAACATACGCGGGCGGATGCTAGTAATAAATAGTAATACTAGAGAGAGGCTTTCGCTGGGCAGCCGGATCAAAGGCTTGATTCAAAAAGCAGTACTTCTGGGCACGGCTCGCATTGTCAGGAGGTTCCTCTCTCTGGAGCTGACCCCTGGTAGCTTGGACCCTGTTAACGTTACCAGTGGGCTACTATCCATACTGATATTATAAATTAGAAAGTAACTCTGTTTGTCTGTATGTTATCTTTTCACGTACGTTAAGTCTTTGACTGCCAACGCGGTCACCGGTGACCGCGAACAATAGATTTTCAATTGTGTCTGCTGTCTGGCGGTCAACGTGTTAAACCATTGAACAGATTTCGATAAAATTTGGCAGAGATAGATTGCTAAGGGGTGTACCGGAGAATGGGCAGCAGCGTTCTCTATGCATTCTACCACCATACCATACTGCGATCGCCAACCCGCCTGCCAAGCGTGGCGATTATGGCAAACCCCCCCCTTTTAGGGGAGGCCTATGTCCAGCAGTGGACGTCTTTCGGCTGAAATGATGATGATGATGATGAGGACATCGGATACTTTTATCCCGGTAGTAAGTCTCCGTGGCACAATGCGGGCGAAGCTGCGAGCTAAAACTAGTAAGAAATAAGCTAAAAGAAGAAAGTTAAATTACACAACGACACACGCCAGAAATCGTATTAATTTCTCGTATTTTTATAAAAATGTTGCAAATCACCAAGGCCATCTTTATTTAGTAAACACTATAATCTTGGAGCTTTCGAAACATTAAACTTACGATAACAATTATAAATAATTTTTGCTTTCGAAAACTTACAATTGCAATATGCAAGTTTAAATTAAGGTGTGACCTTCAAGGGTCTTGTGAAATCCCTTCTCAATATATAATATTCAGCTGGGTTTTGTCCAACGCTGAGCACGAACAACCTGTTGTGTTCTTATTATGTTTAAACTTTTTGGTCGTTGACCTTGAAAGTTGAAACAACATCAAAGTTCACTGAGAATCAGCCCTTTTTGAAAGTCAAAACTACTGACAGTACCCAAAACGCCCGCCCTTCACCACTTCCTAGTCCTTTAGCTGGGAAGTAATGGTCCAACGAACTGCCCAGCGGCACGTATATCTACTATAAATTAGATATACAGGGTGAATTTTTCAAGTGGGCGTGGATGGCCAAATTCGAAATTATAAGGAACAGCGAAAAGTACTCAAAGGAGTCGCGGGCTCGATCTTGATAAAAACTAAAACTGCATCATTGGATTTTTGAAAAATCAATATTTCTAGCCACGAATCGAACCCGTTGATTTTGATAAAAAAATGTATTATTACAACAACTGATTTTTTTTCGCGATTCCAGCTTGGGTAAAAGTGTATATAACTTCTTCTCTAAGTAAGTTCCACAACAACCACATAATATATAAAACCTTTGCACAGAGCTCATGAGCAGTAGTTATCATGTCTATTAAACTCGAATTACTAGGTACTTATCCAGTAATTGCGATCTTTGATCTCGATACCCATTGCTGTACGTGACCCTAAGTGGAATGAAGTAGTTATTTTTCTATTTAATCGTTGTTTGTTATAGATAGAAAATTATACAACTAAACCTAAAGATTTCAGCTCGGCTAGTGTAGAAGTTTGGACATTGTT
The DNA here is from genome assembly GCA_916614155.1 of Mesoligia furuncula. Taxonomy (NCBI): domain Eukaryota; kingdom Metazoa; phylum Arthropoda; class Insecta; order Lepidoptera; family Noctuidae; genus Mesoligia; species Mesoligia furuncula. Next base: position 10,875,670 of record OU744804.1, on the reverse strand, counting down.
TGACATTTGATTAGTTACATGATTAGCAGGCCATCTGCCGCATGCCTGACAAACTGTGGGCCCAACTAGCACAGAACTGGTGCCTTGAGACAGTGAGGCGGGCTCGCGGTAGACTACGTGGGAGATGACGGGACGAGGTGGATAGGTTCCGTCAAAACTGGAAAGAGAACGCGCGGGCTCGCGAAAGATGAAAGGAGTGGAGAGATGCCTTCGCCCATGGCTGGGAAAGAGTAGACTAACAAAAAAAAAAGTTGCATGACTCTTGTGTGAGACTTACTTTGTAGTTTAATAACGTTAAAGCTTTCAGCTATAATGCCGCTGATATCTTGGCAGGAGGAAAAATAGGGGCTTGTCGAGATATTTACCAGATGAGGGTTTACTATGAATAATCAGACAGATGCATGTTAGATTTGCAATATTGTCACTTCTAAATACAGATTATTCATTGATGTAGCTAGGAGAGCAGAGTTTCACCCAACAATTTCTGTACTTTCTGTAGTCATGGTGTAAATGTAATTAATAATGCATACTTTGGAAGTCCCTCATACACCAAAAAGCCTTTAAATTATTATTACAAAATAATTAAAATTGTGTTATTGTTAATTCCAGGAGGCCATGCCAATCCGGCTAAAGCAAGTGCACGTCATAAATGCTCCATCATATATCGGCAAGATCTTCGGCATCTGTAAGCCGTTCTTGAAGACAGAAGTCTCCAAACTGGTTAGTATTTTACCATAGACCTAATCGGTCTTGATTTGAAGCAGTAACCTTATATAGCAACAGCTAATGGGTTTAGAGAAAGGAATACTTAAGTCAAGCAAAGAAGATTGCTAACACAATTCTAGGTTCTCTTCGTGATCGTAAAGATCATACTCATGTTGATTAATCGAGTATTTTTGGTTCCACTACGATTCTCAAGAAAAACAAAAGGAAGAAAGGAAAGTTCGGAAAACATTAAAAAGTACAGATCGCATGCATACAGTAATTAATTAACCTTTGTTAGTTTTATAGGTCACTGTAATGTAACGTGGAGGAGTGATGGTTAACTGGCTGATTCTATAGTCAGGTGCACTGTGTTGAATGACCTGTTAGTTATTAGCAGAACCACGTCTGTATTGTCAACACTGGACAGAGTCCTCTTTCACCTGCGTAGAAATAACGAAATAGTCCGGAATATTAGTTCGATGAAAAAAAACTTTAGTACCTTCTTTTAGATTTTAACTAATTTAAAGAATAGCAGACATTTTTATGGTACAACTCACTTTTCTTACTTAAAAGTTTATTTGTAAACATCTATCTACGTACCTATTTCAGATCAAATTCCACGAGCCTAATACTGACACGTTGTATAAGGACATTCCACAAGACCTTCTACCATCAGAGTTTGGCGGCAAAGCTGGCTCCATTGAAACGATCAAGAGAGAGTGGATCAAAAAGATGGAGGCCAAGAGGTAATTATGAGACTTCTACTGTAGGTAACAATTCCATAATTTTCATACTTACTTACTGCTTGGGAATACCAGTTCAATTACAATAAATATCAAGTTCCTGTGGTGTTTGATTCTAGAGAAACTTGTGTTATAAAGTTCATTAAAAAGCTTCAAAAAATGTAATTTTTCGACATCATGTAACTTACTTCTTCTGCAAAGGTCTCCTTGTTTTGAATAATATTTCTGATTAAGAATATATTTAGGAGGATTAAAATATATTCACTGACTATTACGCTTCTAATACTAAGGGCTAATTTTTGCATCGCCAGATAATTTTTATTCGAGAAATAAAATTGACGTTTCACAGTTTTTGTATGAAATAACTGTCAAAATTTCAAAATTATTTCTCGAATAATGTTATCAGATGATTGAAAAATCAGCCATAAATAAACTAACAAAATAAAAATATAATATCCTAGCCTAACTAAAACTATTAACAAACAAAAATATGGAGTGGAAAAATTCCTTCGCGCCACTATCTTCCGCAACATCAAGCGGACATAGGTCAGGCTTATTACCAAATGCCCATTACTTGACTAATCTAGCATATTATCTGTTACAGGGATTGGTTCCTAACAAATGACAAGCGGTGGGCAGTGGACGAGTCTCTGAGACCTTCGGGAAACCATGACGACAGGGTGGACAAAGTCAAAGAGCTGCCTGGCTCGTTCAGATCCCTAGCTTTAGATTGATGATATACTAGTAGTTGTTTAACTACCTATAGCATGATGTTTGTAATGCGACCTCAGTGGAATATTAATAATTTAGTTATAAATATTTACAAAGTAAGGATTTAAGGCTGAAGCGTCAGGGTTACCCGCTAAGTTAAATTCTTTTCTTGTAACCCTGGCACTTCCCACTCAGGGGTAATTTTACCAAAGTCAAACAACTTTTATCCGTGGAATAAAATTGACGTCTGACAGTTCTAGTAGGTATGGAAAAACTGTCAAAAATTCAAAATTTATTCTCAGGATAAAACTTATTCTAAGTATAAAACTTTGGTGAAATATACCCTTAATGTAAGTTTTTACATACTTAATTCTTATTCTGTTATCCATAATTGTTTATTTAAATGTTAGATAATGCGGCTCAATGTATTAACTCGTACTCTACTGTACGCACTTTATTGATATTTTTGCTTTCTAACTATGAAGTAGGTAGCTATCAAATCTATTTTATAATACCTAATTTAAGAGATTAACTTGAGGAATAAAATGAAAATACGTACCTAGTTGAAAAGGTTTGGTAAAGTCCATATTTTTTGTTATAGTTATAACTTTTGAAAATGGGATACATTTTTTATTTTGACCTTAGGTCATAAATTTTTTTATTTTATCTTTATTAAATTAAGATAAACTATGATCTTTATATGTTACCACAAAGAGTAACATTTGGATATGCCTGGCGATGTAAAGAAAGTTTTAAACATAACATTATTCAATATTTATGAATTTATATTTGCCATTGAGCAGAATGATATAAAATGTCGACGTGTTATTAAAAGATAAATATTGTTAAAATACCACTTGTTATGGTATTTTTACCTAATTTAATGTGATAAATATATTTTTTATTTTGAAATAAGACTGTGCAGTGTTTTTTTTTTAAGTATTTGTCACTTCATATTAGGTATTTGCTAAAAAAAACTTTTTATAATTACTCCAAGAGTAAATGTGCTATACAAATAGGTGTCCGTCTACCTTTACAATGTTGTTTGCATGTGAATTCGTCGTGCTTGCTTGAGTCACTTAAATGCATTATGTGATCTCATTTGTTCCAAATGTAAAAATATTCAAGCATAGAATATGGGTGTTAGAATATCAGCGGGGTAATTGTGTAAGTGTGTAATACACTATCAGTAGCAATGGCTTCCATTTTGACAGTTCAACAACATTCATTGCGTTATTTACCTTGTTGAGCAGACAAATTTTTCGAACATATGAAGCAGTGGATTCCCAACATCCATCAAAATTATTCAGATTAAGATTTGTAGTGTGTTAGTAATTAGGGTGCTGGTGTGACACGCCTTTAGACATACGATATCACATAGATAAATCACTCAAATGGTTAGTTACCTACTCTTTTAATATACTTCATCATTATCATCTGCCATGCTTTTTCTCAACTATGTTGGGGTCGGCTTCCAGTCTAACCGGATGCAGCTGAATACCAGTATTTTAGATGGAGCAACTGCCTATCTAACCTCCACAACCCAGTTACTGGGTAATACGTACCCCTTGGTAAGACTGGTTGTCAGACTTTCAGGCTTCTGACTACCCGTAACGACTGTCAAAGATCCACGAATGACAGCCGGGACCAACTGCTTAACGTGCTTTCCGAGGCACGGAGGGGTCACGGTATGTAAAGATGGTCACCCATCTACAGACCAACCACGGCAAGCGTAGCTTAACCTGATCGATTGACCTGTGCGGCTGTTATTATTTAGCCACGGGCCTCTCCTCCTCTTTTAATATACTTATAATATGTGTTAGATTGCATCCAGTTTCTCTTGCAGTTTACCTATCCGAATAGTCTGTATAAGTTGATCCCATTTATATTTTGGAATGCAGGAGTTTGTAAATATTCAGAACCAAGGGGACCAAATAAGGTTGGGATTGAAACAGTTTTTTTATGTATAGAATTTTCTTTACTTAAATTATTCCATGAATTATTTGATGAAGATCAAAGAAAATAAAAATACCTATTGAATACGATTTATAAAATTATGCTTGCTAAGAATCACGCCAGTCTAACTAGCTTATTAACCACTAAATACTTAACTTAAATTAATTATTTCCAGATTAAGAACCAAATATTAATCCTAATTATTATTAAAAGTATCAAAATATCACAATAATTATCTAATCTATAGCGAGAGTTCTGAAGGAACCACTCATGATAGTGTCCACTGCTCCATTTTTGACTTTCTTACTGACATCTGCCTTCCAAAGGTCGTCGTTTAAGAAGAATTTCCTGAAAATAGATAAAACAAGTATTGGTAGGTAGTCATCAATCTGCATATCGACGCTTGAAAGGCAAAATTGACATAGAAGCCCTAAGTCGCTTAGTCAATTTTGCCTTTCAAGCATCGATATTATTATGGACCCCCTGGTTGCAAGAAATGCGAGAAACACAGGATTGGCCGATGTGGTGATGCTTGTTGGACGGGTTGGTCTGACCGCTAGAGGTCCACTGCCGTCTGACCGACGACGACGTACGTCGACGTCTATACAACCGAAAGACGTCCACGTCTTTCGGTTGTATGACGCTGATTATGAATCTGTATAATAAATAATAATAATAATATAATAATTCATTTATTTCGGGTAACTAGGCCCATAGAACACATTTTACAAGACAATTCACACTAATAATATAATAGAATAAAATAATAATAAAATTCATAATAAATGTCAAAAAATAAAATCAAAATAAAATAGGATAGCATTAAAATAAAAATTATAAAATTACCATATTCTAAACATACAAAAACACACTAACAAGATTAATAACGCCTAAGATTAATAATGCCTGCTAAACGGCCTCACCTGAACATGCCTGCTGCAACAATGCAGCATATAAGGGCAGTCCAGCCTGTCAGCAATCATCGCCAGGACTGCGTTGGAGCTGGCCCGAACTCTGCGCACCAGAGAGATGCTCCGCCTGCGCATTGTTGCGTAAAAACAGGAGGTGCGCTCCTCAGCGAACATGCCCGAGGCGCTGCAGAACCGAGGCAGCCCCACCACAATCCTAAATGCATTATTGTAGAGAACGCGGAGGTCGCTATAGCACTTCTTTGTGTAACGAGCCCACAAACTGCAGGTGTAAAGGGATGTACAATAAGCTCTAAATAGTGTGACTTTTACCCTCCTTGAACATCTAGCAAACCTGCGGGCTATCATGTTGGCTCGTACTGAGAGTGACCTCCGCTCTCTCTCAATATCCTCATTATCACTTAGGTCAGGCGTAAGAATATGTCCCAAATATTTAAATTTATTCACCCTCTTCAGAGGTGTCCCGTTAAGTCTAACAGACGGAACATTCTGGGGACTTACTGCACCAACTCCAAAAACCATTAACTGGCTTTTTGCCACATTATATCGCAAACCATGATCACGAGCATAGTCTTCACATATATTTAACAACCTCCTCAGTCCACATACCGACGCACTCAGCAACACCATGTCGTCTGCATAACTGAGATTATTCACAGATACTCCATCAATATGGCAGCCGACATGGCAGTTGCTGAGCGCGACGATCAGGTCATTCATATACACGTTGAATAGCGTGGGAGATGTCAACCCGCCCTGCCTGACACCACATTCAAGTTCATATACCTCTGACATCACCCCCCCCCATCTCACACAATTCTTTTGATGCCCATACCAGAACCGAAATATGCTGGTAATTTCATTCGGTAAGTTAATCTGGTCTAACTTGCTCCACAGGACATCGTATTGGACTAAATCGAAAGCCTTGGAGAGGTCCAGGAAGCATGCGTATACCGGCGTGTTTCTCTTCGTATAATAGTTGACGGTGTGCTTAAGGCACAGTATCGCGCTCTCCGTTGATAGCTGCGGACGAAACCCGAACTGGTTGTCGTGGAGAGTTACGTAATTGTTCAACTGTACATTAAGCAGACCATCAAAAACTTTAGCCGCTGTGGTAGCTAGAGAGATAGGCCTGTAGTTATTGGTATCGGCTAAGTCACCCGTCTTATTTTTAACTACCGGCACTACCACGGTTTTCATAAAATCATCCGGCAAATAGCTGTGGCTTACACACAGGGAGTAAAACATTGCTAATACTCGCGAGATGTGAGGTCCAGCATGCAGGAAGTGCTCAATACTGAGTCCATCGTGACCCGGTGATTTTCCTCGAGTCATGTGCCTTATGACACTCGCTACCTCTTTCGCACTAAATCTCGTTCCGACAACATGACCACTCCTATCAGTATTGAGCACCTCACTGTCTGGACCACGCGGCGATTTCAGAGCAAAATGCTCTTTAAAAAGATCAGCAATACCCTTAGGATCACTCACCCCGCCGACGCTCGCAGGAAGTCCAGGTCGAACGTTGATTTTTGCAGTGCTCTGCCAGAAGCCACGGAAGTCGCCTTCACGGTGTTTATCGGCGAGGGCATCCATTCTAATCTGATCTTGGTGATCTTGACACCACTTCAATCTTGATTTGAATACCCTTCTGCTATCACACATATCATTATAGACAGAACCGGACCTAGGCCTACCGCACAAGTCCCATTCCATAAACTTAGACCTGGCGTCCCTATGAGCCCCGGCGACGTGTTTGTTCCACCCAATTACTCGTGAGGTTCTCGCACGCCTCCTGGCCCCCTCTCGGCCCTCCTCCGTTGACACCGTTGCCGCAGTGCGGAGGGCAGTGATGATGTCAGAGTACAGCCTATCCAGAATACGCTCGTGACCGGAGTCGTTACAATAATAATCAGCACAACAAGTAAATTCGGCTGGGAAATCAATTAGTGCTAACAATTGATTACTCTCATTCATGTATTTCACAATCTGCTCGTCACTTCGTTGACCCCAGATCACATATTTTTCCGATTCTATCGTTTGAGATACCTTAGGTGTCAATAAATTTAAGTTACACTCAATTATGAGCGGTAAATGATCAGAAACCATAGAATCATATTTCACTCGCACACTAGTTACACATTGCCTGGCTGCTTGCGTCACTACGCAGTGATCCAGCCAGCTACATGTACCATATACTTGACTAATGTACGAATAATTATCCGAGTCTACCCCCAGTACATCTACGTCAATACACGTCAAAAATTGCTCATCGCAACAGTTTATTAATTCCTTAAAAAACAATTCACGAGGGTCCGCATTAAAATCTCCTAAAATAAACACCGACTCAATGCCGTGAGTAAGCACTAAAGCACATAGTTCACTTAAACAGTCTCTAAATAGATCGAGATTATCAGTGGAATTTGTCGGCATATAAATACTTATCACTAGCAATACCCTGTCACACGTCATAATTTTAACGGCACAAATACGCGGATTATCACACGGCAACACGGATACATTCGAAAACACACTATTCCGCCATAATATTGCCACTCCGCCGTAAGGGCGCCCGCGCAGTATGCCCGTCGACGTATTCACCGCTGACTTCCCAGTATATCCAAAACCGCTATCTATAGTGCTAATAAATGGTATATCGTGTGGTAACAACCAGGTTTCTTGTAGGCACACTATATCGCACGTACGGCATAGACTCCTGACGTCATCGATGGAACGCTTCACGTTCTTGCAGTTGTAGGTAGCGAAGCGATACGGAGCGCTATTCATTCCGTAGCTCATTTAGGCCGGTAACAGCCCGGGGACTGTTCGATCTTTTATGTTTGAAATTAACAAAGCGTCTAAATATTATACCCGCGGGCCATAGTTGTTCGTCCAAATATAACGACACATTGCATTCAGATGTTAAAAATTTATATGCTTTGTGCCCCCTTTGCGTCTTCATATTAATTCTTTCTAAAACAACAACTTCTTTGGTTTTATTGCGAATATAATCGATTATGTCACACTCAGTCGTGTCGAGATGGACGTTCGTGATAAAAATCGGGATTTTCTTATCTGCCGCCTTAAAATTACATTCTAAGTCTCGAGCTACACCCGACTTTCCAACAAACCGATATTTAGGTTGTTTCTTTCGTTGTACATACTGCCAACCCTCGTTACTACAAGTAGGAGACATTGTAGGCACTTGCCGCTGCCGCTGTGGTTCGCCCTCCCGCCACCGGTCTGCCGGTGTGTTGCGAACCTTATCTGCGAGCCAAGACACTTGTGTTATCGCTTGCGCTGGGCTATGAGGTGACGTCACCACGGCCGTCTCGCCGCTCGCTGTACTCGGACCGCGACGCGGCAAGGCAGGCAGGCGCTCGCCTCCCGCGTCGCAGCACCCGCTAGCGCCCGCGCAGGATACCTCGTTCGTTACCGATTGTTGGGGCTCGCTTGATTTAGGCGCCGCGGTTTCGTCTACACAGACATCTACCCTCATTTCTCTATAAGTTGGTGAGGGCGATTTGGTGTCAACAGATATATGGTTGTGTCCAATCTGAGACTCATTGAATGCTGACGTATGACAATCGTGCGACAGTCCCATGGGTCCACTGTTGAGCCACGCACCGCGTTTTGTGTTCACTTTAAAAGCCGAGGTAGGCGGCAAAGAATCGGTCTTCAAACGACATATTTCTCTCTTTAGCTCATTCATATCATCCTGTGTAACGTATGATGATTTAATGCAATCGATTTCACTTTTCATTAACACCATATCCTTGAGTAACTTCGTGCAGTCTAGATGGTCAAAGGTGACTGGAGGTAATTTGTCTAGATCTTTTGCTACGAAAATTGGAATAACGTCGGGATCAGTAGACTTAAAAAGATTGATAATGTCGTTCAGGTCTCGTTTTTCTTTGCCCGCATTTTTACGGTTTATTTTGCGCTTTTCTGTAGGGATCGCTTCAAAAAGCAACGATTTCGCAATTTTGATTTCACCGGCCTCGAAAGCCGACATACATACACGAACTAACGTATCTTCATCAATTACGGACACCTTGTTTTGCACATATGAGAGTAACTCATTGACTATCAGATTACACTGTGTACATTTTACAATGTTCGACATTTTTGCGACTTTTCGCTACGCAGTACGCAGTCCATAACACGCCCGCCACTGATGGATGCGCGCGATAAACTCTCTCTAATAAAGCTCATTTTTTTTATGGCAAAACCCTTTACTAATACAGGAAGATTTTTTTATCACCATCCAAATTTTTACATTAATTTTTAAATTCAACCCATGAATATGAACAACTTTCACTATGGGACCAACTCTGAAATCGCGAAAAAAAAATCAGCTGTTTCAATACCTAACTACTTGACCAAAATGTATGAAACAGCTGTTTTTTTTTTGTGATTTCCGTCGTATTTCCGTTGTATGGTGTCAGTACAGTTACATTACACTTTGTTTTCTTCTTTCGTAAGTCAAATTACTGACGACTGATAGAGAGAAATCGGTGTATTATTCACCTGATACAATACGTTTATTTGTAAGGGGTAAAAGGTTTATTTCCAGTTGCTAAAGTATTCTTAACTAGAGTGTAAATGTAGTGTTGTCCCACAAACAATTGACACTTAATATCATGTCCTGTTTGCTGCACGCTACAGCGGTGTTATTCTGTAAAAACATCACCGTGATAAGTTAGGTGAAGTGAGCTTAAAGTGAGCTATCATTCCACATGTCTAAGGATTGACACTATTGACAGCTCACTCCACGCTCACTTCACCAAAGTTTTCACGGTGAGATTTTTACAGAATAGCACTGCAGGTGTTGATGGACGCTACTGAAGGTGCCAAGCTCGTAGACAAATTCAGGGCTGACTGAATAGATTAATTTAGATTGCACACGCTAAGAAGAAAAACCAGAGTTTATCTAATCGATAGTGCTACTGGTTCTAGTTAAAACTTGAAACATTACCTTTCTGAACACTCGGTATTGAAATTTTTCCAATAACTAACTAAGTTTCGAGAGACATCATCATTTCAGCCGAAAGACGTCCACTGCTGGACATAGGCCTCCCCCAATTTTGGGGTTGGCGATCGCAGTATGGTATGATGGTGTAATGCATAGAGAACGCTGCTGCTGCCGGTCTCCCTTAGTCGCCTTTTACGACACCCACGGGAAGTATGGGGGAAGTTTCGAGACTGAGGACTTCAGAAACCGGACAAGAGACTCAGAAAAGAAAAGAAGAGATATTGTGTTCGGGTCTCCACCAATAAATATCTAAATATTGCTTGGTTATTTTAATCTAAACAAAATTAACTTCAAAAGTTTACCTGTTCTGATTGATTTCCTTGATCCAATGTTTGTCTTGTTCAACCATGCTGCCTGCATCACCGTCGTATTCCAAAGGCAGGTACTTCTTGTCTATAAAGTTGTGTAACGCCATGTGATCGGTGTGGAAATGAATCTAGAATAGATGTTAAAATCGATCTTCATTATTTTGGTGTTTTTTGGAAGAAATGAATGTTCTTGGGATTGGTTGTTTTACCGCTTAACGTTATAAACCTACAATCATTTAGTTAGCTTCTGTGGTCGAAGTAATCTGGGTGAATAATTTCTTAACAAACTTGCTAAAACAATTGAAACCCTCAGGTATTAAAAAGTCTTTAAGTCCACCATCTCCCCAGCTTTTTTCCAATTATGTTGGCGTCGGCTTCCAGTCTAACGGAATGCAGCAAAATCGGTACCAGTACTTTACATATGGATAAGCTCAGTACCCAAGAGTAACTATCTATTTAAGTAGACAGGAATTATCGGCATACAAGTAAAAACACAAATGAGGAATCCATTCGTCGCAGAGTTCACAACATTAAGCAAGTTGTCAATGCGTTAAACTAGCGGTCATTTACCTAAGTTTGTTGCCAATTCGCTAGCCTACGCGCACGTTGTGCATCCCTTTTCATAATGGCTCTAATCTTTATATAACGTAGAGTTACATGTTTTAGTTTGGAGCACCTATTCAATTTAATCCTGTACATGATAGTACTACCAATACTTACTATGTCCCGAGTCTTCTGTGGCAATGCTCCCTTGACCAAGCCATACATATACTCGTAGTAAGAAGGACAGTTGACCACGTGGACTTGCGACAAACGAACCGGCATGGCCTCCTGAAAATCAAATAAAATTATCTTTCATTACATAATGATGATCAAAATAGCGTAATTACAAAACCTGCAGCGGTTATCTCTCGGTACGGTGACGTACCATCTAGCTAGGATGAAAGCTTTATTATGTACCGTGCATTCGCGATTTATTTGCCAAAAATGTAAACAAATATGATTTAATGGAAAAATAACTTTAATTCCTACACAATAAAGTTCAGTTTACGCTACAACTTCAAACATTTTTGTAACTTGTCAATAGTGCCAGTCACTCTGAAATCCATCTAATTTTCATTTTAAATAAAGTTGATATTTGTTTAAGTTGAAATAGGGTAGGGGTGTGCAGCACTGCGCAGTTTTGCTTTAGATAGGTACCTTACAGGGTGGCAGGGACACTAACGCGCCACCTGTTACCATAGAATCAGTACATGATTCTGGACCCCAATGCGTTGAAAGGAGACCATTCATATTGGGCCCAAAATCTAAAGTGCGGCCAGTAAAAAAAAAGTTTTTAATCAACACACAACAACAACATCACAACACCACAACACAACATCACAAACATCAACAACAACAACAACATACAACATCATTTTAAGCATTTGGTACTATGGCACCAAAACTATGGAACCATTATTGTAGCTGCTATAGAAGCCAGAAAAAAAATTAAAAGAGATTGCACAAATTGTTATTCAAGAAATAATGGATCAAGAGGTATGTAGTTTTTTTATTAACTTATTTTAACAATATTAATTATTGAGGTAAACAAAAAAAAAATAATAATTAATAAAATAAATTCGTGTCTGTCCTGAACATCTTGAGAACAACAGAACGTATGGCATGAGGTTGCAGTCCAAGAAGACCTTATTCAAGAATTCTCTGCTAATCACGTAGTTCAGGCTATGTCTGTCATGAGAACACATATTAGTCTTGATTGTTTAAACTTCAATGAGTATGAGACTATGATGGTGGAAGAGAATTCCACACTTGGACCGGACGAACGCACGCGAAGAAACGCGCGTGAAGAGATATTTATGAAAATACTCCGAGCCTCAATCACAACACAAATAAAAAAGAATACTGGCAGCCGTGTTAGATAAACTGCGCACAGGCGAATCAAACAGGTGACTTGCATATTCAAGACCAGTGAGTCTAATTTCTGGAGAATGTTAAAAGATGGACTCAATTGCTTCCTTCAAGACTTTGTACCACTGCACTTGGGTTACAATATGACACGTGAAGTAGCGGTACAAAGAAACCATACTGTACTCGAGGGTCTTTTTGGTAGTCCAGAAAATCAGCTCAATGAGAGAAAGCTAATTATAATTATAGATGGGACTTACAATTACATACAAAAAAGTTCCAATTACTTTTTTCAAAGATAATCATATAGCAACCACAAATAAAGAAAAAAAAACATTAAGAACATGTTTGCCATTGTTTTATTTGCGAGAATGAGTAACCTTGCACAAGACATGGTACGCACAAAACAAAGAACACAAATATACTTAAACTCATAATCTAAGCGGAAAATCGAACTTAAAGTTTTTTTAAATATTATAGTCACATTTACAGAATTACAGTTGTAGCGGTATCTACAATGCCACATTGCGAACTACGCGTCATACTAACGTCACGCAAAATCCTGCATCTCGCAAGTAGAGTTTACCGCGCAATTAGCATTTAAACAACGGCCCGACATGAATCATCGGGCAGTTGCCCGACCAGACGGGTGTTGCGTCTGACCCGGTTCCGCATACCTCTATACAGTCATGGCAAAAAAGTTGAGGATGACCCACTAAATAATGTCCATGCATACGAGTACTTAGATGATACGTCGACCGTAGGTTCAATTGGTGTAAGGGACAAAATACCCAAAATGAGTTGAGTATACAGTTTTGTTCAGAATTTTTCGCTCTTTCGAATGGTGTATATGAAAAAATTCTAGCTTAAAAAAAAATGTCCCTTACCCCACTGATTTTTTGGATCCAAATTTCGAATCAGCCCCATAATAACAATGTATCTGAAAAACTATGCAATATAGCAATTTGAAATGGTGTAATTACCGCTGCCAATCTATTTCAAATAAGGTAAGGGTCTTCCCAATCAACAAATTACCATTACATGGTTTATTTTTGAATAAATCATAATAAAACTGGCCTTACACTAATGTCTTTGTTATCTCAAAAAATAAATATCACCCATACCTACTTTAAATGGATTGCACGAGTTTTGACATAGTTGTCCCTTACCCCAATTTGCATTGTCATATTTTAAGCAGTGTCAACGTTACACCTGTTTGAATCGAATTACACACTTCATAACATAAGATAGCTCGTGCTTCCACTATTACAATCCTTTTCTATCTCTCAAAGTCTTTCTGTGTGTGAAAGAGAGGATGATACCAATGCGAAAGCAGCGCGGGGGCATAAAAAAAAGTCGCTTTCATATCTTTACTGTGCTATCAGTGCAAGTTCACCTGTCGTTTGGTCGGGATTGTGCACGGTTTTTCACAAAAAGAATGTGGTAAAAATGGAAAAACAAAACCATTTAAACCAGTTGCTTCGACGAAGACAGAAGAATCATAATAATATAAAACTATTCAATGTTACCTAATTATTCTCTAATCATCATTTCAGCCGACAGACGTCCACTGCTGGACATAGGCCTCCCCCAAGCACCTCCGCTTTGACCGGTTCTGTGCTTCTCGCATCCAACGGGTTCCTGCGGCCTTCACAAGGTCGTCTTTCCACCTTACCTACGCGGTCACCACTCCAGAACCTTTCGGCTCCATCGACCATCTGTTCTGCGAACAATGTGCCCTGCCCACTTAAGTTTGGCAATTCTTCGGGCTATGTCGGTTACCTTGGTTCTCCTGCGGATCTCCTCATTGATTCGATCACGCAGGAAAACTCCAAGCATAGCCCTCTCCATTGCCATTTGGGTGACTTTTAGCCTTCTAATAAGGCCCATTGCAAGCGACCATGCTCATCACTGGCAACACGCACTGGTCAAAGACTTTCGTCTTGAGACACTGCGATAGTGGGACGAGAAGATATTGTGTAGCTTCCAGAGCTCTGCCCAGCCGAGTCGGATTTGACGATTGACCTCTTTCTCGAAGTTGGACCTACCTAAATGGACAGTTTGTCCTAGGTAAACATACTCGAGCACGACTTCGAGTGTAGCATCTCCAATCTTTATGAGAGTGTTACATGGGCATTTGACATGACCTTCGTTTTGTCCATGTTCATTTTAAGACTCACTCTTTCGGAGGCTCTACCGAGATCATCGAGCATTGTACTGAGGTCCTCCATAGTCTCAGCCGTGACTACAATATCGTCGCCAAACCGAAGGTGAGTTATCTACTCGCCATTGATGTTAATGCCAGCCCCTTTCCAGTCCAGAACCTCGAAGACATCCTCCAGTGCAGCGGTGAACAGTTTTGGAGAGATAACGTCTCCCTGCCTCACACCTCGCTGCAGAAGGATAGGTTTCGAGGTCTGATCCTGGAGTTGGACTGATATAGTTGCGTTTTCGTACAGACACTTCAGCACCTTGATGTACCGATAGTCGATCTGGCACCGTTGAAGAGACTGCAGCACAGCCCATGTCTTGATCGAATCAAAGGCTTTCTCGTAGTCCAGAAACGCTAAGCAGAGAGACAGGTTAAACTCTTCGGTCTTCTGTATAACCTGTCGCAGCGTATGTTTGTGGTCTACGGTGCTAAAGCCTTTACGGAATCCGACTTGTTCGGGAGGCTGGAAGTCGTCGACCCGCGCTGCGAGACGGTTCGTGATGACTCTCGAAAACAGCTTCATGGGCCTATAATTCTTAAGAAGGGTATTGTCGCCCTTCTTAAAGAAAAGTATCACCACACCTCTGTTCCATGCCTGTGGTGTTTTGCCCTCGAGTCTGACGGAACCAAACAGCTTCTCAAGGGCCTTAAGAACGGGTTTTCCGCCGGCCTTCAGGAGCTCGGCCGTAATTCCGTCATCACCCGGCGCCTGGTTGTTTTTAACCTGCTTCAGAGCCATCCTAATCTCGTACAGGCGTCCGGGATGTCTTCGGTATAGTGTCGGGTCAATCTAGCTCTTGGGTCGTTTGCCAGATTCGCGACCGCGTACCGGAAGACGTAGCGTTAGAAGGCCTCCCACAAGGTGGTCCGACGACCTTGTGAAGGCCGCAGGAACCCGTTGGATGCGAGGAGCACAGAAACGGTCGAAGTGGAGGTGCTTGGGGGAGGCCTATGTCCAGCAGTGGACGACTTTCGGATGAAATGATGATGATGATAACTCTTGTATTTGAATAAGAATTCTAAGTACTTACCTGTAGGTAAAATTGTTACCATTTTTTTTAATAATTTGATTATAATAAACATATTAAATGAAATAAAAATGTATTACAGCTAATAGAAATTGGCTATTACAATGTACAAATATTGCATGTAAGCGACACACAAAAAAACGCACGCACAGTTCTAATACATTTTCATGTCTCCTATATGATTTTTTATAACGATATCCAAATTTAAGATATCCGTACGTCAAAAGTGTGTGCTTCATTTTCTATCAAAAATCTCTTTACAGTGTATTATTTTTCATTCATTTTTTCAACAAGACCTTTACACTATTTTATCATTATAGGTTGGATCCAACGTAGAGAGCAATTTAATGTAAGGGACGGGACTACAAGATACTTGTTCAGTAAGGGACATTACTAACAAAATACGTTGGTGTAAGGGACATCTATTTTCTTAAATACCTAACTTAATTAAATAAATGTTACACAGGTAGATAGAACACCAAAATACAAGATGATGTGTGAAATCAGATCCAAAAAAGGTTAATAACAAAAAAAGTTATGGGTGATTTAGTCCGAAAAAAAACTTTGTCGGCCTCTCCTGAAAAATCGTATTTTGTCCCTTACACCAATTGAACCTACGGTCGACGATATGTTTACATTTGTTTCGAACTTATGTAGCCGCTAATATGATGGTTCTACCGCTTTGGTGCACTAATATCAAATGCTTAGGATGATGTTCCAAACGGATTAAAACGTTTTTTTTTTACTTTCGATTTTGGGCCCAACTTTGTATGAAACCCGAATGGTCTCGATTATTGAAAACAAAAATCTGCTGTTCGTATTGCACTTTTCTATGAAACAGCTACTGCTTTCTTTCTGATAACCAACGAAATATTTATACGCTATAGCGTCTAGAATCATGTGTTGACTTCATGGTTACAGTTTGCGCATCGATGAAATCGTAAAACCTATACTGTTGTTTCAATTTAATCATTATGGTATGCCACAGGAAATTAAATCACATCGTGTTAAGGCTCAAGAGTAGAATTAGATCACTTTGACCATAAATCGGAATACCTAATGCAGTGATTACCTACACGGCAATTTGCCATGGATATATCACGAAAATTGCAGGCTTTGTCGTCGCAAAAATTGTTCTGTGACCAAAGACTAAGCACTGGAAAATTGTCATTTGTTTTATGTTGAGCTTTGGTACATACTTACGTAACTCCTTACTAATAAACGTATTATATCAGATGAATAGTTACACCCTGATCTTCCTATTTCAGTGTTCAGTAATTTGACTTTCAAAAGAAGAAGACAGCGTTGTGTAACTACCTACATACAGACGCTATAGAACGTTTATTAGTAAGGCTGATTGTGCTATGATGGTGCTATGGCTTTAATAACTTGATTGCAAGTGCCTACCAACTCTTTGCCTACCTACCAACTCATTCTTTTAGCCAAAGATTAAAATTATTTACAAATCATTACCAACATTTAAGACTTTTAAGACTTTTTAACGGCTAGTTCATTGCCGTCGATGCGTCGGCGGCTGCCGTCGACAACGTACCGCTCGTGTATTTGAGTACGGTGCTCAAATACACGAGCGGCATGTTGTCGACAGCCGCAGTTGCCTCTGCCGTTGATGTCTGTTGCTCGTGTGTATAAGCACTAAACCAAAAATTTCACTTAATAATAATTTTGATTTAGTGCTTATACACACGAGCTTGTTATAAATACTTGAATGAACTCACCAATAAGAAGATAACAAACTTCTGGAAGAAAAATATATTAGCTTTTGCGACCATCATGAGCGTGTAAACTCCTATATCCAAAATGACGATATGGTTCTCAGGAAGTACATCCTTTTCTAGTCTCAGCCAATGGTCGGCTTGCAACATGAATGATTTGAGGACGTCAAAGAAATCAAATTTCTCTGCATCATTGAGGCGGTGAATAAGGAGCTCATCGACCCCGGCGTTGTATGTTGACACATTTCTGAAAAGATATTTCATGGAAAAGATAAGTAGGTACTGTAGAGGTTTTGTGTGGATGGCTTTGATAACCGACCAGCACGAATATTGATAAGATAATGGCACAGGCATTATCATCATCATTTCAGCCGAAAGACGTCCACTGCTGGACATAGGCCTCCCCCAAGCACCTCCACTTCGTCCGGTTCTGTGCTTCTCGCATCCAACGGGTTCCTGCGGCCTTCACAAGGTCGTCGGTCCACCTTGTGGAAGGCCTTCCAACGCTACGTCTTCCGGTACGCGGTCGGCACTCCAGAACCTTTCGGCCCCATCGGCCGTCTGTTCTGCGAGCAATATGCCCTGCCCACTGAAGAAAAAAAACCAGCTGTTCCCTACATTTTGAAGAGTTATACGAACATAAATGTAGGGAACAGCTGATTTTTTTTTCGCGATTTCAGGTTTGGTCCCATAATAAAAGTTTTTCATAATGATGAGTACAATGACCTCTTAAGAGTTTGTTTAATGTTTTACCAATAACCCTGTATAACAGAGTTAATATCATCGTTCACTTACGTGATATCAAACGCTGTTTTCAATCTAGGTGACTGTGGGTCTCTGTTGGTGAATATTTCGCTCATGTTGGCCCGGCTGGTACAGAAGTCTTCGATGCATCTCTTGGTTCGCTCCAAACTGCAGTTGCAGCTGAAGAGAAATTTCTTTATTAGGTTGTCCTCTGAAACAATTTATTTCATGTTTTTATTAATTCAATCTTTATTGCGGGTAATAATAATAATACTTAATAATATTTATTGAGGAAACATTTGAGTACAAAATAACTTATATACTACAGCAATACATAGAACAGAGACATAGGCTTGTTAGAGTGGAGAGCATGGCAAGACCCAGTCCCGTGCTAGGAATTAACCTGTATTACAGGAACTAGGCAATGCTCCGACCCCTCACCAAAAAACAAGCTGATATGAACCATTACAGTAGCATAAAAGAACTTGACTCACTGAGTTCCCTAATTAGGCATGCCTGTTGATAGGGAATCAGTATTTAAAGGTACAAATTAAAAGGGTAGGTATGTAAGGGTAAGTGGTAAGTGTAATGTGTCAATAGAATCAATTATGGACACCAAGTCCGTAACAGAGAATCATCTAAATAATCTATTTGATGTAAGTACCCTAATTAACAATAATGATATTACAATGACAAAATCAACAAAACATTTTATTGATTGTTGTTGATTTTTTTTCGTGATTTCAGAGTTGGTCCCATAGTGAACGTTGTTCATATTTATGGGTAGAACACACTGTAAAAATTTGGAACCGGTAAAAAAAATAATTCTGTATAAAATAAACCAGTCTATATTTCAATAATCTGCTTACCTTTAAATTGCAAGTGTACGTTACCCCAGCAAGAAAGTATCTCCTAGAGTTATATGAGTAGAACGTATAGTTGGTGCCTTATCTGCTGTAAATGTAATGCTTATCTTGTGCCTGAGTACACTGAAGTAGAAAAGTAATAAAATAAAGTTGTTATTGGATTATATTCTAATAGCTGTTTCTATGACCTTACACATGATTAAGTACATTATAAATAGTAGCGCACACATTTTTTATGTGGGGGCACATTTACAGCAGATAAGGCACCAACTATACGTCCTACTCATATAACTCTAGGAGATACTTTCTTGCTGGGGTAACGTACACAAATTGCAACATTATCATTATCTGTTTCATATTTCATCTCATATTTTTTTAACATTTGTACCTCGTTCGATAGCTGATTAATTGAAGATATAATCACTGTCATTTGCACGCTTAATATCATAGTTTTTTGAGATAAATGGTGTCCAAGTTCATGTCATCAACATCATCATCATTTCAGCCGAAAGACGTCAACTGCTGGACCTGCCTCCCCCAAAAGTGGGGTTTGCCATAATCGCCACGCTTGGCAGGCGGGTTGGCGATCGCAGTATGGTATGGTGGTGGAATGCATAGAGAACGCTGCTGCCCATTCTCCGGTACGCCCCTTAGTCGCCTTTTACGACACCCACGGGAAGTATGGGGTAGTCGGTAAGTTTATGTACGTAGATGATTTTGAAAATCGTTATTTAACTTTATGTTTTAAACTTTTAACTGTTTGTTGTTTCAGAACACTAGGTTGCGTCAAAACTGGAAAGTTTTGTGAACGTATTTCGCCGTTCAATTTGAGATTTTAGAGAAAAAATATATTTAATAACGAATTATGGGTTTTTTCTGAAAATACATATTTTCGATTTCCTCGAAACCCACGGATTTTAGGCTATATGGGGTGCTTAAATGTTGCAAAGGTCACACTATCACGTCCTGAAAGGAATACATCGAATTACAGTTCACCCTATATTAATCAATCCTGGGAACGCTTGATTTGAGTAGCCAACTAATTATCACACTGTATATACTCCTACCTAGGTATATAAGCGCAGTAGAACGTTTGAACTGTTAAAACACATTAACGATTCTGGTCACAGAGGAGACCTCAAACTGAGGTTGTGCTTGTCATTAATTAATGCAACAGCACGAACAAACATTGTGCTGTTAGGTACTCATGTCAATCAAGTTGGCAAGTAGTTGTCATAAATTAGTGTACCACCATATAAATAATCATATATCCTACCTACCTACCTTATTGATGTGGTCAGTGCTAGATGATGATTAAAACGCAACGCCCGTTCAACACATTGGGGTTTCAGAATCATGTACTGCATCCATGGTACTTAACAGGTTGTGCGACGATGTCACTGCCATCCCGTACTGGAACTCTGAAATCTCCATCCAGCCTTGCGCGAGTTCAATACTTATGCCTTCTCTGTATGTGAAGAGGTTTTTGCCCTGCTGTGGGCCAACAATTGGCTAGGGTTAGTTAATTTTTAAACCTGATGATAGTCTAATCCGGATTCATCATCATCATTTAAGCCGAAAGACGTCCACTGCTGAACACGCCTCCCCCAAGCATCTCCACTTTGACCGGTTCTGTGCTTTCCGCATCCAGCGAATTTCTGCAGCCTTCACAAGGTCATCGGTCCAACTTGTGGCAGGCTTTCCAACGGTACATCTTCCGGTATGCGGTTGCCACTCCAGCACCTTTCGGTCCCATTGGCAATATGCGTCCGTTCCTGTATGAGTATTGCAGCCACTTATGGGATGGCTCAGCAAAATACCAGCTTGCTGCCCTTGACTCGGTCGAACGCAGAGCTAAAAGGCTAATAGACGTTGGTAGCTACGCTTCACAGCCTGGCTCATGGCGTAATTTTGCTTGCCTGTCGGTCTTCTACAGACTGTGCTTCGGAGAGTGTGCGCAGGAGCCCCACGACCTGATCCCACCATTGCCCTTTTACCCATGGACAACCAGACGTACTGCAGCGTACCATCCACACTTGGTTGATATCCCGACGAGTCGTAGGTACTCAGCGCTTCTCCTCCACTTTTATTATGCGCACAGCCAAAGTGTGGAACTCTCTGCCGGCATCTTTGTTCCCTCCCACATTTAACCCGTCTGCCTTCAAATCAAGAGTGAACAGGCATCTTCTGGGCACGCTCGTTCCATCATAGACCTCATCCATCGCTTTCCATCAGGCGTGATCGGGGTCAAGAGCGGGCCCATTTAGCAATAAAAAATATATAATATCTAAATGCCCGCCCAATGCCATTTAAGTTTGGCAATTCTGGCTAACGGATCTAGCCAAATTACTATGTTTACCACAGACGAGAATTATACTATGTTAATTTAGGACAAGAATTAATTTGAACTGACTAACCCGACCTGAACCCTAAATGCGTAACATTTTAATCACAACCCGAGGGTTTTGAGGAAAATTCCTAATCCATTGCTGCGCATTTTTCAATCCATATCAACCATTTTAACATTTGTTTGAAACATTCGTCTTCTCAACAATGTAAATATCGCATTAAACGTGGCTGAACTATCAACATGAAATGGGTTCGCGTTACCGACATGCTTATGTTAACAGTAAACATAGTCAAATTAAATTAGCTAGTAAAACTCTGCGGAAGTGATCGGTATCGACATCTAAATACCTCCTTGAGATTTCATGTCTTTTTCAGGGGTCAACGACAGCTGATAATGTTACTTGAAATATGAGTTGAGATAACTACTTCATATTTTTTTTACTGCTATTTCAAGTAAATACATTAAAAGCGGTCGATAAACCCACAAAGCATTTTCGTAGTTCTTCTGTCGGAAGTCGCCACGACATACTATAATGTTCTTTTTTTTTAACTTTTACTAATACCATACAAATTGTTTCGAACTAACTTTCTAAATTAGTGATGCAAAAGTTGAATGTAAGTACACTATCTAACTTTCATCTTAATTAAGTCGAAGTAACTTCCAACATTGTTAAAAGTAAGAGGCACGCGAAACTGTAATATAAACACGATTGTGTCTACGAAACTGTGTATTTTACTTAAAAAACTAAGTATTAGGCCAAAGTAAATGGGCTACATTTACGAGGCGTGGTAGGAAAAGAAACTAAATGCAATACGACCTTATTTATAAATGCATACTTCTGGTTTTTGAACTGTTGGTGTTGGTAAACGCATTATGAGTGGCAATAAAAAGTTAATTGAACTTTGTTTTTGCACTAATACACTATTATTATAGAAATTACTAGCTGTGGCCGAGTTTTCGTTCGCGTGGTTGCGGGTATTAATAATGTGTCGCTTAAGGGTCATCTCCAGAGGGAGTGTGAGGCAGTCACCTCTTTCTGCGAAGCAGTCATGCTAGCGAAGGAGGTGGCGGGACGGCTCAGGGGGTCATCTCCACGAGCGAGAGAGTCGCGGCGATATTATCGTCGTGCCACGTATTTTTATTTTTATTTTATTTATTGAGGGATATTATACAACGCCAACATATACTTTGTCAATATATCTATGAAAACATCATGTATGTAAGGAAAAATTTACATCTTTTTAGTAAAAGAGGTGAAAGACATAATTATAGTACTAGAAATAGGGACCTATTAGTTCAACCAGGTTTCAGACTGGCTAAAGTAGATTCGTCTTTTATGGGGTACTGTCTAAAATGTTATAATAAAATACCTCCCCACATTCTTCAACTGAATGAGACAAAATTTAAATCTTGTATAAAACGCACACTATGCAGTCAGGCATATTATAAGTTAGGGGATTACATCGCTGACAAAAATGCCTGGCTCAATGCTAGTCCTGCTCCACAACCACAACTAATTGACTAACACTTCAAAATACTGTTGGAGCTGCTGAAGATTGTAAGACTATCTTTGCATTGTATAAACTCAATTTCCTTTGTATTGTATAATTGCATAGCACAGATGTGAGTTCTATGTAACCTCTATAGCTACCATTTACCGGGTAATAATATATATTTCATTGACTTGAATATTCCCTGGCGGCTGATAGTCTGTCATGCTCACTCAAATGTCTCGCTGACGGTGGCGTGTGTGTTGGATCATTTAGCTCCCTTCAAAGTGGTTGAGCTGAATGGTGCTGGTATATACGTCATGTTCGTGAACGGGCGCCGTCAGTTGGGGCTGGTCATCACTTAGCCGCCTGGGCTTATTTTACTTAATTGTTTTAATTTTGGATTGTTGTTTTGTTACAATTTGTTGTATTCTGGACGCTTTTAACGCGGACGTCTTTTTTTGTTCTTTACATCGTTCTCACATTATATAATCATAAATTCAAAAGTAATGATGTAACAAATATTTTTGTAAAATGTAATTTAAAAAGAGTGTCCATGGAGTTTCTTGCCCGTTCTTCTCCATAGGTACCTACGCTTTGGAATGGGCAACTAGCTTCATATTTTCTGACTGACCGACTTCTTGACAATTCAAAAGTGCCTGTTAAAGGTTTAATTGAAATAAATGCTTTGAGTTTGAATTTGAGTTTGATAAATTTTTTATAATATTAGATTTAAACTTTAAAAAATTTTTCGAACATGCAAATATATCAATATCAATGAAATTTGAATTATAGGACTCCAACATTCTTTGAATAGGGCAGCGTAAGCCGGAGTTCATATGACAAGAATTTAGCGCAAATAAAGTACGCGCACGAACCTGACGCACATGACCCGATCAATGGCATCAAAATGATTGTGAACTATATCATAAAGCACGTTGGCCTCCAGGTATTTGCGCTGGTTCTCCAAGCTGATAAGCAAGAAGTCATATCAAGAATAGTCGGTAGTATGACAGTTGAGTCTTGGTCCCATAACATCTGTAGTACAAAGCACGGAGGTACTTGCGCTGGACCCTTTCTATTTCAACTACGTACGTTGGTAGAAGGGGTTCCAGATAGGGACCGCATATTCTAGCTGGGAGCGAATGAGCGTCTTATACAGATAGAGATAGGTTGAGGCACGCTTAAATTCTGTTGGAGACCTCATCAGAAATCCGTACATTTTAAAAGCACTATTGACTATGGCTTTGATATGCTGGTTTAAGGACAGTTTGCCATCAAAAAGAACACCTAGATCCTTCACTGTAGATATATTATTTCAGGGGATACAGTTAAGGTTTTAATTGAAATTGAAGATGGAATTATTCTTAGTAAAGTGTATATAGTTACACTTGGGGATACTAAG
This sequence comes from Mesoligia furuncula, assembly GCA_916614155.1. NCBI lineage: Eukaryota > Metazoa > Arthropoda > Insecta > Lepidoptera > Noctuidae > Mesoligia > Mesoligia furuncula. The sequence goes on along the minus strand of OU744804.1, from coordinate 10,851,547 downwards.
ATGCAGCTTATTGTCAATACAGTAGGCAATTAGTCTGTCTAGGTCCTTCTGAAATGACCGGCAGTCGTCCATAGTACGTATCGCATGAAACGCCTTCAGGTCATCAGCGTACATCAAGAATTTCGACTTTTTAAAACATTTCTTAATATCGTTGATATAAATAATTAGTAATAGCGGTCCCAGAATAGAGCCCTGTGGAACTCCGGAAGTAATATTAACGGAGACAGATTGATGACCAGTAACCACTACCCTCTGTGACCGGTTTTCGAGGTATTCCATTGTAGGCAATTTTACTCAGGAGAATTTCATGATCGACCTTGTCAAAAGCTTTTTTGAAGTCAGTATAGACCGCATTTATTTGCAATCGCCTATCAACATTTATTTTAATTTTTTTGTTAGACGTCATGCTTTGAGCCACCCTTATGCACTGGAGTAATGTTTACACGCTTCTAAACCACCGGGAACACACCTTCATGCAGACATCTATTAAAAAGGACCCCAAAAACCGTCAGCCGTAGCCTTGAAAAAGGCCGCTGGAAGAACGTCAGGTCCTACCCCCTTAGAGGGGTCCAACCGTTTCAACTCGCTGAGTATTTTTGACTTATCGATAAGCAAATTACTAATCAAGCTACCATTCTCTGCGCACTGCTGCGGTGGACCCCATGAGGCAAGCGTTGGTGACACGGGCTCAAATACGGACAAGAAAAAGTCCGAAAACAAATATGTTTTCGGACTTTTTCTTGTCCGTATTTGAGTCAAGTGATCCTGATGTTGTCTGCAATAGCAGACAACATCAGGATCACTTGACTTGACATTCTGGTACTGCATCTTGGACGGAATGCCTGACTTACTTTTACGGCTAGAAATATAGGACCAAAAATGTTTTATATTACTGGAGAGACTATCTTCAACCGAGTTAATATACTTAACTGGAATAACAGGATTTACACATATGTTTGAAGATAGACCTACATTCCGAGAAGTTAATAGTCTTTGACGTTGCTGTATTTCTTGACCGCCCATTGTATCACCCTTTTGTACAGTTTCTATAATTATGTCTGAAATTAATATGGTGTACATAATAAAGAGTATTCTATTCTATTCTATTCCCACCACAGTAATTTTATATCTTGCATTTGTGTCGTAAAAAATGTTCACAACAATGTCGTAGGTGAATTACCAAGCATATAAATCATTACATCAAAAACATGATTGTTTAAGAGAGTAATTCGGATCCTTACATCAAATAAATAAAAATATACTCGCAACGCAACTAGTTAATAAATGGAACTGTAGGTATTACGAACCATTTATTATATTATTTTACAGCTTAGCCCATATAATAGGTAACCAATGGTCTTACTTTTACAGGCAAGATTTCTTCTCGAATTCGGTAATAGAAGAAGACACTTGGTAATGGTGAAAGAATTTTCGGAATTAGATCAGTAGGTCCGAAGATTATCGCCTACAAACACAAAAATAATAAAAAAAAAATACAAATTCAAATCCAATCTTACCAAATTTTACAATTTATCCGTTGGCTAGTTTCCGTTTTCTAAGGTGGCTTCTTAATTCAGACGTCTGAATTGAGGAGCCACCTGAAACGTCCTGGGTTTTACTACAAACTCCAAGATTGGGCCTACAAACGAATAAGACATGGCTCCTCAATCCACTACACTTACAATATTAGTATATATACATATATATAACTATTCAAGTCCATTGAATTAAATGCTAGCACCCCACTAGTACCCAAAACAACATCGGGCAAGACCCGTAAGACCTAGCCTAATTGCGTAACACATTTTGTATCAGATTGCGATTCCGAAACTATGCCAACTCCAGTAGGAATCGTAATCAATATTCGGAACTGTAGAACTATAAATGATTCAAATTGAGTAGAGGATATTATAGATATTATTGATAGATATTCAATGTATAGAGGTGTACCGACAACGAGCTGTTGGGGCACGTAAAATGGTTTCGCGCCGTGGCGGCTTGCCGGTTCTGGCGACAGCTTCGCCATTTGATGCCGGAGCCTCGCCGCGAAGTCGTTGTAGTCTACGGTGCGGGTGAGTGATGGGCTTGTGAACTCGCCTGGGAGTCTTATGGGTTTCCTATAGACCAACTCAGCTGCTGATCCCTTAACATCCTCCTTCCAGGCGCTGCGGATGTCCCGCAGCACCAGGGGAAGAGCCTCGGACCAGTCGGTGTCCGTGTGGCATCGGATGGCCGCCTTCAGCTGGCGGTGTAGGCGTTCGATCATGCCATTGCAGGCTTGGTGGTACGTCGAGTTGGCCGATGCTGGCTGCCGAGGAGCGCTGCGATGGTGTGGAACAGCTTGCTCTCGAACTGCTTGCCTCTGTCGGTAGTGATGCGATGAGGGCAACGAAGGCGGCGATGAAGGTGCGGGCGCATGTTTCCGCTGCTATGTCAGCGATGGGATATGCCTCAAGGAAAGGCAAGCGACAGTTCTGACTTCACTCGAGATTGGATCAGTCGTTGGACTGTTTTGTATGTGAACCTTGTCCTAGCATTGATAGCTAAGGTATTTCTAATATACTAAAAATGCTTTGACAAACCACTCCGTCCCACTCCTATTTTTTGTTAACAAAAAAAAATGATTTTGTAACACAACTTTGCTGACTGGGATTTTTTTTTATAGCATGGAATAAGTTTTTGCATGTTGAGATTGATTGCGTAACACGCTATCAATCTCAACATGAATAATTTTTAAGGATTTTGCTATTCCAATTGCTTCTAAAGGGCTCTGCCCACTACACAGTATCATACCATGACCGTGATATGAACGTATCAGACACGACAAACAACACGATACGCTCTACTATGCCCACTACACAGTATCATACCATGACCGTGCTATGAACGTATCAGACACGACAAGCAACAGGATACGCTCTACTACTATTTTATGTCTTTTTTATATTTTTTATTTGCAATGTGCGTTTTGTTTGTGCAGAATAAACAGTTTTTCTTTCTTTTCTTTCTTTCTTCATGGTAGGAAAATGTGTCTGTTCAAGAACGTAAATAATGCAATGAATGTTGTTGAACTGTCAATATGAAACCCATTGCTACGGGTAGTGTATTACGCAGTTACCCTGCTGATATAATAAGAGATTATAGATTACAAGTTTTCTGCCCGATGGGATTTCTCATCGGCCAAAATGACGAACAATCCTACAAACTTTCATCCCCTATTTAACTCTAATATATTACCCCTAATTAATCGGCGAGCAATCTCTGATTGTATTTCATTATTTAAAATTACCAATAATTCTATTAGCAACTCCGATATTCTATCCAAATTTTATTTTAACGTTCCTGGAAGGTCAAAGCGATGGAACACACCGTTGCGTGTTCCATTTACCTCTACGAATTACAGGCAAAATTTATTTATAGTGCGCGCAAGTAGTAAGTTTAATGACATATGTAAACAGCATGATTTTGATCCTTTCATAACGAGTATAGCCTCGGCCAGAAAGTGCCTGAGCCTTAGCTTTTTTAATTAAGATTTTGTATGTTCAAGTTTTTATTCTTGTAGGTAGTAATTATGAAATGTGAATTTAGTTTATGCTTGATTGTTATACTGTTTTTATTTTCTCTTTTTTTTTGGTAGCTTTGTTGTGTTGTTCACACTCTTTCTTTCCAATCTGTTTTTAGAAGTGATGACTTGTAATTGGTTGTCAGTCTCACATGCTAGTTTTTATTCTGTTTGTTTTAGCTGTAAGTCATCCATAGCAAATAAATAAATAATATGGAATGGAGTTTTCATGTTTCTAAACCCAGCGGTTTAGGCTGTGCGCTGTCGCTCATTGAATGAAGTACTTAGACAAAGAAAAGTATAGACGGCGGGTAGCTCCATTTCATTTCCACAAGCAAGGGATAAAGTATTGAGTTATTATAAGTAACAGAAAAGGATGAAGCTATACTATTTCCGTCTCTCAGTGCGTGCCAGTTTTTTCAAGGCAGCTACTTATGTAGCTCATGTTAGTTAGGTTAGTTTTTTGTCTCATGTGTGGCCACGCTACCCGATACTCTATAGCTTTCTTACTCTAAGATGAAGTAGGTACTTGGATAGGTAACAACGTGCAAGCCTCATTTCTATGACTACACTCCATTTGAAATAAGATTAGACATTTAAATAAACCTTTTTTACAGTCCGTTCAACCTGATTTTGACTTCTATACTTACCGTAGGTATAAGGATGGTATTAAAAGTAAAAAAGTGGTTACAATACCAACTGTTTTCTGCAGCTGCCATATTATGTCATGCCACCAATGCAATATAATTCAAAATTGGTTAAACGGACTGTAAAAAAGGCTTATTTAAATGTCTAATTTTGTTTTAAATAGAGTAGTTATAGTTATTTATAAAAAAAATAAACGAATACACGATCCAATACCCCAAAATTACAAAATCAGCGAAATTGTTGAGAATGAAGGACGTAGGTTTGTTAATATTGACATACTCAACCTTCACTAGGTAAATCGTCATCGAGGTCAAATACATGATAAGTATTACTTACTTAACCTCAGCATTACACATGTTTCCACCTATTAGAATACGTATTCTAATAGGACAATCGACACAAAAATTAAGCATAGTTTCGCTTTTTGTCCTTCATTCGGTGTCTTTCACTCGGAATATGAATCAAAAGTCAAAATCGAATTAATAAGTCAACGAATTTGGATTTTGTCACTTAAAATTTTTCACTCGCCTACAGATCAGCCGGTATATTCCGTAAAAAACTCACCGTGAAAACTGCGGTAACAGCCGGTCGATTCTGTAAAAATCTCACCGTGAAAACATAGGTGATGTGAGTTTGTTTTTGCTATTAGGAATTGACACTATTGACAGCTCACTCATACAGATTGTTACAGAATCGCACTGCTGAGCCTGAACTGAAGTGAACTGTCAATATTGTCAATCCCTAATATCAGGTGGAATGACAGCTTACTACACCTAAGTTATTACGGTGAGATTTTTGCGGAATAGCTCAACAGATCTCAGATCAAAAAAATATGAAAAAAACTGGCCAAGTGCGAGTCGGACTCGCACACAAAGGGTTCCGTACCACAAGGCAAAAACGCCGAAAAAAACATGTGTGTTGTATGGGAGCCCCCCTTAAATATTTATTTTATTTTAATTTTATTATTTATTATTAAAGTTAAAATACAACTGAGTATTTTGTGAATATTTCAAGTGCCTACCTGTTGCCATTTTGGATATCGAGCAAAAAAAGGCAAAATCGCGTTTGTTGTATGGGAGCCCCCCTTAAATATTTATTTTATTTTGTTTTTAGTATTTGTTGTTATAGCGGCAACAGAAATACATAACTTGTGAAAATTTCAACTGTCTAGCTATCGCGGTTCTTGAGATACAGCCTGGTGACAGACAGACAGACAGACGGACAGACGGACAGACGGACAGACAGCGAAGTCTTAGTAATAGGGTTCCGTTTTTACCCTTTAGGTACGGAACCCTAAAAATGAGCAGATAAACGTTCATTCCTATGTAACTTTGTCGGTTTCACTAGAGTTAAACTTGAGTGAACACTTGAGTGAAGCATCTGATATCAGCCTTACCTGACAGACTTTCAAAGTCATGCTAATTACAGTTGTGATTGCTAAAAATTGGGTGTTAGGTAACTATGTAGGTACTTACCAAAATTTTTGGGTAGAGTCGGTTCCTTAGCCAGCCAGTCTTTGAAGGCAGCCACATCTTTTTCGTTAACCTGGGTCATCTGAAAATACATTGTTCAAATTGGATTTTTATCAAGATTGTCCCATGGTTTCCCTATTTGGGAACATAATCCAGTTTATATTTTTTTTAGTTTTGTACCCATCCTCATTTTGTAACCTTCGAAGCCCAAGAACTCTTTCGACTGAAAATTATACACTCGAGCTTAGTAAACTCGCAATAACTTACCTATCCAAGAAGAAAAACAGCGGTCGTAGACAACAAATAAGTTACATATGTACAGTCAACAAAGTAGATAAGTATGCAGGAGCGTCGGATATAGTTGAAGTTTACTAAGAAACCAATGGATGTTCTGGAATGAACTTTAATTTAATAAATGGGCTGTTTGTTTTCTATTAATAAAATTAAATTTTATTCGAGAACATGCATCGGTCCCTTAGTAAACTTCAACTATATCCGACGCTCCTGTATACTTATCTCCTATGTTGACTGTACAATATAATTATACTACCTATTGGTTTAGGTACTTATAAAAGGTAATTTAATTTTATGTTATACTAGCGAACTTCGTACCTACCGCCCCGCCAGACGCTCTGAGCTTTTTAAATCTTTGTAAGATATCAATTTTAATTATATGCTGAGGGAAATTTTGATCTACATGAAATGCACAACGTATCTAATGTATTTAATTGCATAAGGAATAATACTGTATTGTTTGAAATAGCTTGGTAAATAACACATATTTTTTTTGTAATATGTATGTATAAGATAAAAATGGTTTCTGTGGGTTATCCTTATATACTTAAACCTATACCATCGCGGACTTTTTTATCGATCTTTTTAAGATGTACAATTCCGTGGTACATTAATTTGATCTATCTCATAGGGTATAGCCAGCGTTTGCAATGTTGTTTAAAAAAATATATTTGTTACGACGACATCACATTACAAATCTTTGAATTTCTCTGCTTTTCTCTACTGTAATATTTCTCTTGAATCACTCTTAGCAGCGGGAGCGACATTGTTTTATTTTATACCTACTATGTAAAGATTTATACTATGTAAAGAAGACGGAATATGCTCTAAAATTCCAATGTCAATAATTTAGGCAATTTTTTTTTCGTACATTATGATTTTAAGTAGGTAGGTAGTCAGTTTATTTTAACCTAATTATTTTTATTAACTTACATAATTAAAAATTATAAATGTTATAAGTACTTATTTTATGCAAGACTTAGAAGGTTTAAGGAGCAAATACCGCATGGCCGGAGCAAATTCTTCAAAAACAAAAAATACATAGGTAAGTACTAATATTATAAATGCGAAAGTGTGTCTGTCTGTCTGTCTGTTAACTCTTCAAGCTTAAACGCTGAACCGATTTAGTTGAAATTTGGTATAAAGATAGTTTGAGTCCCGGGAAAGGACATAATATGATGGTTTTTATCCCGATATCGACCACGGGATCGACACTTATGCGGGTGAAAGTGCGGGGCGCTGCTAGTATTTTATAAGTTGGCTGCAAAAAAGAAAGTCATTTAGGTATAATTCAATAAAACAAAGTGACTTCAGAACAGGTATGATCCTAATAAACGAAAGAATCATTTTGGTTATTATTTTTATTAGGTATGCATATGCATTTTTGTTTTATAGGTAACCGACGAAAAAATACGGAGGGGGTTCTCAAGTCGACGCGTATATTTTTTTTTATGTATGACCACGCATAACTTTTTACAGAATAGTCCGATTTTGATAATTCTTTTTCGTTTCAAAGGGTATACTCTCGAGGTGGACCCATTGTCATCAAGTTGGAATCTGATGAGAGGATCCCATGGAAATCGAGGGAAACCTTCAAATTTTATAGGCATACCTATAGCGATTTGAGTATTTTTTTTTTATAGTAACTTGAGCATTTGCTCTTGGAAATCATCATTTGGTAAAGTGGAGCTAAAGATGGAGACCACAGATGGCCATCGGAACTACGCAATGATCAATATTACACGGGTTGCGATTCGGTTACTTTAAATCACATTCCGTACCATCATAAATGTTTTTAAATCATCGGCGAGGCCTGCCTACATTCGTCAGAGAATTACAACAATGCACGCATCGGTGTAGAATATTGCAGTTTTAGGTCAGCGTCGTCTCTTGGCCGATAGTGGAACTAATGTAACTTTTGTTGACGATTTCTGAAAAAGTGTGCTATTAAGAGACTTACTTTTTTTTTTTGGAAATATTTACATAAACCTCTATCACATAGAATAATTTCAGATTTTCCTCTTTGCAAACTTCGGAGATAAGGGGCGAACGGTGCTTTTTTTTACATTTTTCATCAAAAGTCGAAAACTGTGCGGCCTAAAAAAAAGAAAAAAATGTTTGAGAATATGCAAACTGCGCTCTTTTATATGATACCCCACATGCCCTAGTAGCCCTACTTCGAATTTTTCAGACCCCCTTTCAGTCCCTGTTGCAAAAAATATACATACATTTTATATCTTTCTTATTTGCAAAATAGTTGGGCAATTATTTGCAAATTTCAAGTTGATAGCATTAGCAGTTCTTGAGATACCCAGCTGTAACAGACAGACAGACTGAGTGTCACCATAAGGGTTCCGTTTTACCATTTTGGTACGGAACCCTAAAAAGGATAATTACTATCAATCCTTTAGGCAAACTAAACCAGTCATGGATTTTATTGAATTACTTGTGTAGGTATCGGCCTTGGACTTGACCTTTTTGCGTTCAACGACTCATTTTTCTGTTTCGATTTTTTTTACCCGTTTTGTCAAAACATAAATTAAAATAATCGCAGCAAATCTAAACTGATATTATAATAATGAGGTAACATTATTTAAGTGTTATCTCTGGAAGTACGGATCCGATTAGATACAAAAATCTTTCTCCTATAGAAAGCTACCTAGTTCCATAGATAGGTCAATTATGTTTTATGGTAGGAACCGATTAGAGTTGGAGGGGCCCGTGGCTAAATAATAACAGCCGCACAGGTCGATCGACCAGGTTAAGCTACGCTTGCCGCGCTTGGTCTGTGGATGGGTGACCATCTTTACATACCGTGACCCCTCCGTGCCTCGGAAAGTACGTTAAGCCGTTGGTCCCGGCTGTCATTCGAGGATCTTTGACAGTCGTTACGGGTAGTCAGAAGCCCGAAAGTCTTACCAAGGGGTATCGTATTACCCAGTAACTGGGTTGTGGAGGTCAGATAGGCAGTCGCTCCATGTAAAATACTGGTATTCAGCTGCATCCGGTTAGACTGGAAGCCGACCCCAACATAGTTGGGAAAAGGCTAGGCAGATAATGGTAGGAACCTATAGTTGACCTCCACGCGGACGGAAATCGCGGGCAAAGCAATTTTTTTTTAATGTAAAAGATTTCTTTCTTTCTTTCACGTAAAAAAAGTATTTTGTATGGAACTTTTTGTCTGTTTTGTAATTGCTCTGTCATAAAACATGTTAATATAATGAACCTAGATATGGTAACCTACGTTGTTAGATAAATTAAAATGATAATCATCTTTGACACCCATGACAATGAGTCATGAGTAGGTATGACTCATGAATGATAGACGGGTTACAGCTACAGTTATACTTATAATGGCAGTCGTAAAGATTTTAATTACAAAATTGGCAGGTAGGTGCAATTGCAAATCGTCGCTTAGGTAACAATACCGCGTAAGTCAAAAATTGGTCATGTGACGTTTTATACTTCATTGGATAGATTTTGTCGGCACGCGTCGAATGATGTTAAATTTATTTTTAAATTATCCAATCGCAGCGCGTTATTCAAGTAGTTCTGGCACCGCGCAAATCGTTTGTTGTGGCACAACCGCGTAAGTCGTCAGTCCGCCATACTATCTCGTGTTGATGTGTGACCGCGCAGCAAATTTATTGTATTTTTTTGTCTATTACGGTTTTATCAGAGAGACAGACACTTCTGATCTAGATTATAATTTTTTTACTGATTTTAGGAATACATTAATATACAAAACCATTCGGCCGGGAAAGAAAACTAATGATCCCACTATGACTGATTTAAAGGTTTTAGCTTACAAACCAGATGGCACGATTTGGAATAAATTAAATTTTGATGATCCTCTGCAACTCTTGCCTCAACGTCCACTTAAACTGAGCAATGATGTGACGCCCTTAAGGTGCCACTGGTCGATATTTTCTCCATACAAATTTCGGGAGAGTATTACTCCACTGTTCATTGTGCATCCAAAGTTAAACATGATATCGTTTTGTCTTATTATTAATGTTGTCTCTATGGAAACAGAATAGTAAAATAAAAAGCCATTATAAAGTTATGGGCTGACAAAGATTCGTTTTTCTTCCTATTTTTAACGAAACTTTGGGTGTGAATAAGGAATAAAAGAATTGTAAAATCTTTAAAACCAAGTCCGTACCGACAAAGCTCAGTTATTGAAGAGTACAATAAACTTTATTTGAACTTAACTAACAACTACTACTACTACTTAACTTTTTCTTTTAACTTTATTTATGCAGTGGTTTTTTCATAAAACGCGATTTTCCGAAGCAGTTTTCAGTAGACTAGCGTCTAACTGCTTATCAGTGTGCTTTTTGGCCATGACCACCAGTGAGTTCGAGCTTGCGACTAGTTTACTCTTAAGTATGCTGCCTAAACTGTATGATGCGAAACTACCAATTTCCCAGCGAAGATACAAAGATCTGCAAGATTTAAAAGCGGTGCTACCATCTAACTGCCATTAATTTTATGATGACAAACCATTTAAAGTTTGACTTTATACTGTGACCTGATTGATAGATGATTGAGACTGATAATTAACAAATAAGCTATACAAATGATTACAGAAATAATTATAATAATTTCTTTAAGTTTTTAGTATCTATGTAACCATTGATTATAATGTAACGACGTGTTATTCATGAGTCATGAACTCATGACTTTTAGTTATGATAGAAAGTTTAATTTTTTTAAGTTTTTCTTAAAAGTTTTTGTATTTTTGTTAAAGTAATTTTACTATGATTACTGTTTTATATTCTATAGAAGCTGGATGATTACCAAAACTAGGTACTTAAGTAATGTGATATTACTTCAATATCATTCCTATGACACATGTGGGTAATTATTTTGTTGAAACTGAATAACAGATTTTAAGCTAAAAGTAAAAGCATAGTCATATTTTCTAATTGTTCCTACTAGCATTATGAAAGCATTGAAAAATATTATTTTTGTTATTTAATTATACTAAAAAAAAGTTTAAATACCGCAGAAGTCTTTATTTTGTTGAACTAATACCGCCTGTGTCAATTTTATACTGATACAGTATTAAATACACAAATATTAACATGTGACATCATAATTGAACCTAATATATACCTATTTATGTATTCTGTACACATGTCTGAAGTATTTCAAAGATAATAATCAGTTTTTTGTCTCTCCTGAAAACTTGTCAAATTTAACTTGCGCGGTATTGTTACCTAAGCGACGAAATGTTACTTTAAGATTTAAGTTGATACATCATCATCAGCACCGGGCCCTATCAGAATATCAGCTAACGAGGATGCGTAGCGAGGGACATGTGTGAAACCAACCAATAACATCGCTTCATTTTTAGGGGTCCGTAGCCAAATGGCAAAAAACGGAACCCTACTTTAAGATTTAAGTTGATACATCATCATCAGCACCGGGCCCTATCAGAATATCAGCGAACGAGGATGCGTAGCGAGGGACGTGTGTGAAACCAACCAATAACATCGCTTCATTTTTAGGGGTCCGTAGCCAAATGGCAAAAAACGGAACCCTTATAAATAATATAATATATATCGGACAGACAGACAGACAGGCATGACGAATCCGTCATGCCTGTCTGTCTGTCTGTCCGTCCGTATGTCACAGCCACTTTTTTCCGAAACTATAAGAACTATACTGTTGAAACTTGGTAAGTAGATGTATTATGTGAACCGCATTAAGATTTTCACAAAAAAATAGAAAAAAAAACAATAAATTTTGGGGGGTCCCCTAATACTTAGAACTGAAACTCAAAAATTTTTTTTTTCATCAAACCCATATGTGTGGGGGGGGGGTATCAAAAATGATATTAGGTCTTCAAAAATGATATTGAGGTTTCTAATATATTTTTTTACTAAACTGAATAGTTTGCGCGAGAGACACTTCCAAAGTGGTAAAATGTGCCCCCCCCCCCCTGTAACTTCTAAAATAAGAGAATGATAAAACAAAAAAAAATATATGATGCACATTACCATGTAAACTTTCACCGAAAATTGGTCTGAACGAGGTCTAGTAAGTAGTTTTTTTTTTAATATGTCATAAATCGTAACCCGCAATTTACCTTTCATTCAATCAACTCAAATATAAAAATTAAAAATAAACATTTAATTTCATAAACATAAACCTTATGCATAAACCCGGATGTAACGGAACCCTTGGTGCGCGAGTCCGACTCGCTCTTGCCCGGTTTTTTTTATAGCTTGAACTAAGTTAGCGTTAGCGTTGGTATTGGTTAGTTTTACACACATCCCTCGCTACGCTTCATCGTTCATCTCTGGTGGAAAGGCAGCCTTATGCTGAGATAGGAGCCTTTTTGGCCTCACAGAGGACTTCGTTTTTTTTTTTTGGTTGTTTTTAATATAGGTAACTTTGTTAGTTTTAAGTACTCCTTTTTTAACCGACTTAAAAAAAGGAGGAGAATAAATAAATAAATAACTTTAATTACGGAAGTCGGTGTCAAAAAAAGAAAATGCGGAACCAACGACACCGACTTCCGAAATTAAAGTTATTTTTACTTTGTAGTGTTTTTTTTTTTTGAAGCAGGATGTTGTTTTTTTTTTGTAAAAAGTTTTTAAGTGTTTGTACTTCCTGTGCGTGTCCATGCCCATGCCCATACCATAACAGTCGACTTCCACACAACTTTTACTGTTACCGGTACCTTGCAGACTTCCTCTTATGTAAAAAAACATGCTACGTAAAATATCCCAAATCATAACTGTTTACGTCGACCACAGAGAACATCGACATTCATACTCAAAACTTTCCTCATGATATTTTCCTCATTCCTCCTTATCCCATGCCCATACCATGACAGCCGACTTCCACACAACTTTTACTGTTACCGGTACCTTGCAGACTTCCTCTTATGTAAAAAAACATCCTACGTAAAATATCCCAAATCATAATTGTTTACGTCGACCACTGAGAACATCGTCATTCATACTCAAAACTTTCCTCACGACATTTTCCTCATTCCTCCTTATCCCATGCTCATACCATGAGTCATGACAGCCGACTTCCACACAACTTTTCAGTTACCGGTACCTTGCAGACTTCCTCTTATGTAAAAAAACATCCGACGTAAAATATCCAAAATCATAATTGTTTACGTCGTCGTTTCAGCCGATAGACGTCCACTGCTGGACACAGGCCTCCCCCAATTTTGGGAGGGTTTGCCATAATCGCCACGCTTGGCAGGCGGGTTGGCGATCGCAGTATGGTATGGTGGTGGAATACATAGAGAACGCTGCTGCCCATTCTCCGGTACGATCCTTAGTCGCCTTTTATGACACCCACGGGAAGTAAGGGGTGGTGGTATTTTTTAAGTCCGGCACCACACAGACTAGCATAGGTATTAATTACACTTATCTAAGAAACGGCTGTTTTTTTTTTATAATCGGCGAAAAATTTCTCCGCTATCCGGGTCTAGAATCATGTGCTGGTCATAGTTTACGCGTCGATGTCATGCCACCCTGTATATTAAAGTCGCTATTTGTGCCTAAATAACACAGGTCTGCAATGGTTTTCCCCCTTTCAGTTTTGATGATTGATTTGGATAGATTTTGGGGCGCTGATTACGGGAAAAATATTTAAAAATTCCATTACGTTAGGTTTTTTATTTATTTAGTATCGCCTTTTTTGCCAAAATTACCTAGGCTTTCCTGGTTCATAATTAATATATTTTATTTAAATAGTTTCTTATTAAACAAAAACGCACTGAATGGTTTTATTAGACAATAATGAATAAGTTCTCATAATTAATTAGTTAAATACCTATAGCTTAATTATTTATGAGATATGCCAAAAAAAATTGTAGTTTTAAGTTATTTGCTAAAGATCACATTTCTAGTAGACTTAGTGTTTCTCTTTTTATAGAAATTAACTTAAATAGTTAGAAGAGTGTTAATAAAGGTAGAAGTTTTTTTTCTGTATAAATAGCATCATCATTGTTTTTATAAAATCAGCGTGCAATTCGTGATGCTCACTTTTTTGCTACCCCCTTTACACATAAAACTGGGGATGATGAAACAATTTGTGAAGGCGCTGAACAAAGAAGGAGAAGGTTTTAAATGTCTACACCAAATTCTTCCACCTCTGCCTGAAGCTAAACTGAAAGAAGGTATTTTCCGCGGACATAAGAAAATTGATGAAAGATACAGTTTTCGATGAAAAATTGAGTAAAATTGAGCTAGAAGCCTGGAAATCTTTGAAGTTTGTAAGAAATTTTCTAGGAAACCACATAAGTCCAAATTATGAGGAAATTGTGGAAAAAATGATTGAAAATTTCGGAATAATGCGATGTTCAATGACCATTACCTACACTTCATTTCCTTAATTCCCATTTGCACTTCTTTCCTGATAACTTGGGAGCTGTAAGTGAAGAACAAGGCGAAAGATTTCACTAGGATCTGAAAGAGATGGAGCGTCGTAATCAGGGAAAGTGGAATAAAAGAATGATGGCAGACTATTGGTGGCTGTTAAAGCGAGATGATCCAAGTCGGAATTTCAAGAGAAAACCTCACAATCGGAGCTTCGGTAACAAAAAGGAAGATACCACAAAACTATTTAATATTTTTAATTTGTTTATTAATATCCCTCAAATGTATTTGTAATGTTTTAAAGTCATGTTATTGTTTCTTAATTGTAATAAAAAAAATTACTTAAGTAAAGTTAAGTAAGTACCTTTTTTTTCGAATTGAATCAAAGAGATTTTTCAAAATAACTGAGGGTGATAGGAAAATTCCGAGTGCATACCTATCTATTCGTAATCTACGCACCAAAATACCCCAATATCAGCAATCAAATCCAAAAGAAGAAAATAAGAGTTAAAATTTGCAGACCAGTGTAATTAAATTATCAAATCCATAAAATCCGATCGTAACATGAGTGAGTCATGTGTCTTTATTACAATTTACTTTAATAACGAAATTAACGCCGGGAATGGCGACTAAAATAAAATAGAAAATAATGAATGGGATCTGTTATTAACCACATTAATGAAAAAATCAAATGAAGCCTTACTTAAAGTAATTATTAAACATACCGATCGTATAAAATAATATACCTGTTGCAGAAACATTTTTGAAAAAATTAGACGACCTAAGAGGTATGTCGAATTTTATATTGCTACAAAACTATTCACTTAGGTTTTTTTAATAACGAAATTAACGTCGGGAATGGAAACTCAAATAAAATAGAAAATAATGAATGGGATCTGTTATTAACCACATTAATGAAAAAATCAAATACAGCCTTACTTAAAGTAATTATAAAACATACCGATCGTATAAAATAATATACCTGTTGAAGAAACATTTTTGAAAAAATTAGACGTCCTAAGTAGGTACGTCGAATTTTATATTGCTACAAAACTATTCACTTAGGTTTTTTTACATTAAATGCTTTCAATTAGAGCATATAACTGGACAACGTAAATAATAACAAACAGTTTACCTTGAATTAATTGCAACAATATGAAAATCGTAAATCGTTCCCGCTCAAACACGTCCACCGATAAATCCGACTTCACTGAATGGCGTTTCAACCGTTACTAAATAAATAAATAAAAATTTATCTGCGCGATTCAATTTTTAAAATTGCTAAGGCCGAACGAACACTAGACGACTTTGTGAATGCGAACGACACGCATAGCGGATTCTGTGGTAATGCCATTGTCGCAACACCAATCCATAAGGCCATTGAAATGAAGTATGCCAAAATTTGGCCATAGTTTGTTGCAACCGCAATTGTAAATTGCGATACTCTGCTATCATAATACCTAAATGAAGTACCTATTTACTTGGACATGTATTTGCTTACCACTCTCCAATTAACCTACAGCAACCAAGAGAAAACGGTAAAGGAAAACATCGTGAGGAAACCGGCATGTCCTAGACCCAAAAATTCGAAGACATGTGACATTTACCAATCTGCACTGGGCCCGCGTGGTGGATTATGGCCCATTCCCTCTCATAGAGAGGAGGCCTGTGTAGCAGCAGTGGGAAAATTATAAGCATCATGTAAGCAAGAGAAATACAACTAGAAACGGTGTAATGTTTTTAGACTCTAAACGAGATGTGAGTTGGTGATGGTCACGATGTTAGACCGCTATTGCCATCCCAAGGATATAAGACGGCAGACAAGACGGACTATCCTGCAACATCTGTCATCGGTCCTTAAAAATATGTAGGTTAAAAAAAAACTAAAAAACACGCTTTTATAACGCACTAAAAAATTTAAAACAATTAGGTAAACAAAACCGTGGAGCGCATTTATAGAAAATTAATTCAAAACGGTTTTTTAATTCATTTCAATTGATTTATAATTTTTTGCGTAATAAAATATATAAGTTATATAATAATATACAAAAATATTATAATAATTTTGTGCGTGTTTTGTAGGGAAGTCAGTTATGATGATTAGCGGCTACTAGTATACTCGTATACAAGTAGCTACTTGCGCTAAGTAAGCTTACTAGTAAAGAGTTCCACTATCCACCTCCTGGCTCCAGATGATCAGCTCCAAGATACCAAATTATAGTTTTGTCATCCGAACTACATATACATACAAAGTTTCCTTTCGATATGACAACTAGAAGTAGGTTAAAATTGACTTCTATTAGACTTTATTACATTGTTTGTTAGTTACAAGTACCTAAATACGCTTTTATTAAAAGCGTGTTAAAATATAATGTTGTAGTCATCTTCAAATCCTCCACATGCTGCGATATCATGAGCTTATTGCTACTTGAGCTTATTTTAGAAGCCTAGAACTATGATAGAAAATAAGCAGAGGCAAGTTCACCATTATTATTCAGAGTTCAACCTGTGGTTCAACGAAGAAATACCTACATACCTACCTAACACTACTTGAAAAATATTCTTATGATTGTAAGCTAAAAATAAATTACATAGTTTCACCACAGCTTTGGCTGTTGCTGTATTGTAACGATTATGTAGAATACAGTAATAGCCAGCATCGTTGTAAGACTTATAAACTTCAGCCCCACAACTGATCTGCTTAGAGGTCACACATCATCATAATTTCAGCCGAAAAACATCCACTGCTGGACATTGGCCTCCCCCAAGCACCGCCACTTCGACCGGTTCGGTTTCCGCATCCAGCTGATTCCTGCGGCCTTCACAAGGTCATCGATCCACCCTGAGGGAGGCTTTCCCTACATCGATGCCTACGTCTTCCGGTTTGCGGTCGTCCGTCCAGAACCTTTCGGCCCCATCGGCCATCTGTTCTTCGAGCAATCTGCTCTCTGACTATTAAGTTTGAACAGTGAGCAGAACAGATGGCCGATGGGGCCGAAAGTTTCTGGAGTGGCGATCTATGTTGGTTATCTTGGTTCCCCTGCGGATCTCTTCATTTCTAATTCGATCACGCAGGGAAATTCTAAGCATACCCTTCTCCTTTGCCCTTTGAGTGATTTTTAGCCTTCTAATAAGGCCCATTGTGAGCGACGACGTTTCAGTGCCATAGTTTCAGTAACTTGAGATACTGCGATATGTCAGACGAGAAGATTTTTTTATTAGGTATCTAGTTATTTGTTACCTTGTCAGTGACAAGGTAACAAATAACTAGATACCTAATAGGAGTGACAAGTTGTCACTCCTTAACGGCAGAATTGATTTGAATGAAAGGCATACGGATAGACCATGATTTGGGTTAGGATATCGGATACTTTTATCCCTGTAGTACGTCCCCGTGAGACGATACCCGACATCCACGCGGGTGAAGCCGTGTTCAAAAGCTAGAAGTATTTAAATCCGTTGTTGCTAAATGTAGACGCCAGCACATCAAGCTACTACAATCTGTCAAAGGAGATGGCATTTTTTGGCATTACTAATTTTGGAAAGCTACAGAATTCAAAGCTATTTTAAAAAAAACGCGCTTATTTTTATGTACTGATAGCCAGATTAACTTTATTATTGACAATGGGGATAAAATCTCGATAAATATGAGTAGGTAACTTGATTTGATCGAAGACAGAGCGGCCGGATACAAGGTTTTTTTAATTTTTTTACTGACTTCAAAAAAAGGAGGTTTTACACCGCATTATATTGTAGTCTTTGTTTCAACCTCCTTACCCTAAACATGAACACCCACTTAAACCCATAAACATGACTCTTTAGAAGATGACATTTCACGTCATGTTATTTATTTTATTTCGACAACTTCATTTTAGTCACATTCATAGATAAAAATACTAAATGTACAAGTCACATTCGCTCGCTCGCTACTCGTTTTGTGCTGGTGTAAATGTTTTGTGCTCCCAAAGTTTTACGTGGATCTTTTCAACGACCTGGCTTGCTTTTGGATTTCGAAGACTCCTACCTTTCTGAACAACAGTTGCGAGACTTGGACCTCTATGTGTTTGTGTGTATAACATTACGAGTCAACGTGATGTCAACCACGGACCGCTGCCTAAACTATAACTATACTATCTACCTTCTTGTACCGTTGGGCACCGACAGGTGTGTGTCAATTGTGGATCTTCTACAGCACGTTCCAGAAATCACCAATTACGGACTGATTCGGACAGAGAACGAGGCATATATAAAGTGATTCGAGAATGGAATGGTACTTGGCATGGGCACGGCATCAAGCTAGCCTGTCTCCCCCTACACCTTTCTTAGATAATATATTGCTAATATATGATGAATAAAATATTATTATTAAATACCTACTGGTTTTTTATTGTACCTACAATAATCCTGTCATCCTTAGGTAATTACATTGATGTTTGATTTTAATGATCGAAGGGTAATTACCATTAACAATATGATATGCTTAGATTCCGATAAGTGAGTCTTTGAAGTCTCCTGAGTTTTCTGTGACTACCTACTATGTTTAATTAAAACTGACAGAGTACACTTAGGCTGCGTTTCCACCAGAGATGAGCGAGGATGCGTAGGTTAAAACTAACCAATAACAACGCTAACTTAGTTCAAGCTATGAAAACACATTATATTGTAGTCTTTGTATGAAAATGAAGCGATGTTATTGGTTTGTTTCACACACATCCCTCGCTACGCATCCTCGCACATTTCTGGTGGAAACGCAGCCTTAGACTGCCATTAGGTCTATAAATGATCAGTGAGTAAATCTTTGAATTAAACAAACTTCAACAACTAGTTATCATTTTTCAAGTCATTACAAAGCATAATTAGCAATATGTTATGCATACAACAAACATTTATGCGTTAAAATAGTAATAGAAGTAAAATAACCTAAAATGAATGCATTAACCTCACTTTTACAAAAATTAAGATTTCGTCTTGAACCCCATTGTTATTATTATTTATTTATTTTTTAAACAAAAGCTCTTAATATTCGCTTTCAAACCATGCCACTTTTATTTTTGTAGTAACTAAAAAAGTTTAATGCCAGCGTTCTATGAACTTCTGCCATTCTCCTTTCTTTAATAGATTTTCAACTTTATCGCTAAAGCAAAGTTGATTGGGAAAATTTGACAGTTTCGGGTAGCTTGATGTGCTGGCGTCTGTACTTACTACTACTAGCTGTAATACTGGAGACAATAAACGTTATTCTATTCTACCCACATTTCGCCAATTTTATAGGATGAGAGAATAGACCACTTCATATTTCACTTTATATTTGGTGGTTCGTTCGGACCATGACAAACATATAACTATGCGGTCCAAAAAATAATAGATTGCGCCTTCAAATAAAATAAATACTTATTACAAAATATCTGACCGAATCGAATCGATAATAAAACCAAATTTTAGTTTTTTTTTGAACTGCTTGATATTCAAATTGTTTGAATGTCAATGTGCTGTGCAAAAAGAAGGTACCTACTAATGACCTAAAAGGCCTTGGGGGTTAGTGCCTAAAGTCATTTTACTGTAGCTCTACCATGAGTTTGCACAGCCAAAACTCGCTAGCGTCTACGTAAATAATATATGAAATATTGTACAGCGCCCCTAGCGGTCACCGGAAGAATTAAAATTCGTACCATGAGCACTATAGATTTCGATAGGTAAGAAACCTAACGTAATCTATTCGATAGTCACTAACGTTTTTCAGCTGTCGCCATACAAAACGGCACCATGAGTTAATAATTTGACAGACGCTATCGAAAAATACGCTTACGATAGTAGTTACGTCACTCACTAGCATTTTGACGTGTGAAACATATGTTTACATTGAAATTATATACGTTTTTGAGTATTTTGAGTCAAAATATTGTCTGGAAGAGCTTATTTAACATGGAATATGTTAGCGGCCGCTTAATTTGAAGACCAACGACGTAAACAACGTGAATTTCAAGCCAAATTACAAGGAAATGAAATTCTAGTTTACCAATGGGCGGGACATTACGCAGCTATCTAGGAGGCTTTCTGTGACGAATATTAACTTAAATTTAAATAAAAGACATTTTACTTAAACAACCTTTTCATTGATTTTATTATTATATGGGAAACATACAACATATTTAACAAAATAAGGAACACAAAAATTGACATAAAAACACATACTTAGTACCTAGTAACTTCACAATTTTTTCTTTAAACATTGGACACTACGCTTTCCCCTGTATCGTGGATGCATTTACAAACACAAATCTCACATGCTCAAACACCCAGACCCGGAACAATTAGGTATATTTCTTTGGAAGATTGGATCACACAACTTTTTGCTCCATGCGACAAATGAACCGGCGATTCTTAGCGCAGAAGCGACAGGATTGGTGCAGTTTCTAAAAATTGTGCCACACTGGTCCTCATTGTACTATTGTCTTTTTGCAAACTTATTTCACTGAATTTAATTAAAAAACGCCGTGAACACAATGTCAACAAATACAAAATTACAAATTGAAAACGACACTCGATGACACAACAGTGACATTTATAAGGAATAAAAATTCAACAACCACTAAATACCTTATGAAGTTCTCTAACCGCCAACCATTCTATTTAGTTGGATTATTGCCTATCATAACATTTTAAGCATAGGCGATAGCACTACATTTTGAGCATAATATATGCCGTTCTCTCTCCTTATTACTGAGAAAGAAAGAAACAAAACTTAAGGAAGTGACGTTCATACGACACGATCTATCGAGTTCACGTTAGCGCCTGCGTAAGACTTCATAAAACTCATGGTGCAAGCATTATCGAAATCTATTCAATCCACGTTAATACGCTAGCGATTTTGACGCTAGCGAGTAAGTTTTCGATAACAACTCATGGTAGAGGTATGATGCCATCGGTTATCTAGATTCCACAGAAAATACGTCTAATTGATGGACGCTAGTGATGGCGCCAAACACGTAGCCAAATTCGGGCCGAGTTCATTTATATTGCCATCGACACGCTAAGATTAAGGAGATAGTAGCTTACCTAGTGATAAGGAAAGAGATCTGCCGATCATCATCTGCCTAGCCTTTTCTCAACTATGTTGGGGTCGGCTTCCAGTCTAACCGGATCCAGCAGAGTACCAGTATTTTACATGGAGCGACTGCCTCCACAACCCAGTTACTGAGTAGTAATACGAAACCCCTTGATAAGACTGATTGTCAGATTTACGGGTTTCTGACGTCAACGACCAGTAACGACTGTCAAAGATCCACAAATGACAGCCAGGACTAACGGCTTAACGTGCTTTCCGAGTTACGGAGGGTTCTTGACATGTAAAGAAGGTCACCCATCCACACACCTTAACCTGAACCATCGACCCGTGCGGCTGTTATTATCTAACCACAAGCCCGTCTATTCTGTAAAAAATACCATTAAGGGTGGAGTGAGGTTGAAGTGATTCGTCATAAGTGTCAATCCCTAACATCAGGTACAATGACAGCTCACTTCAACTAAGTTTTCATAGTGAGATTTTTACAGAATAGATTGGCTGTAAATTATAAATTAGTTAGGTTAGAACATGAATTCCCCCGGCGGGTTCCCGCATTGTCGAGGTGGCTTGGTCACACACAGTGAAGCAAAGAGGAACCCGAGGAGGGGAGCCCGCCGCTCGTCAGGCCTTTTGCCGGTAAGCCGACGACGTAGCGGCCAATAAGTAGGTTGCGGTGCCGGTTGGGCGACATCGCAACTGAGGCGGGCCGCGATGTCGTATGGGAGGCATCGCGGCTGATTGTATTTCGGTGCGTCGCTCTCCCTACCTTCCACGGCCTTGTCGGGGTCGCCACCGTCTGATGGCGGACGCGGTGGGGCCGCAGGGTAGGAGGAGTGTAGGTATGAAGTTGGCCGCTCTCCCTATCCTAGGGTGGTGTGCCTAGACACGTCTGACGCCCATGTGCTGATTTGGTCCCTGGGGTGGTTACGGCGTGCTATGTGTTTTGGTGCGCCGGTGATGGGGAGTACTCGCCAGAGGAGGGTCCGGAGACGGACAGCCGCGGTGGGTTCACGGATGAGTGCTAACGCTTGCCCATGTTCCCGCCGTTATAAACGGCAGAGGAGGACACCGTGGAGTTTTAGTGGGTTAGAGTCCCACATAACTACACTATCTCCCCGTGGTAGTGCAGAATGCATGAGCATTACTCCACGATAAAAAAGGTTAGAATATGAATGACCCATTTGTTGGGCAAAATAGTATCCAGTCAGCATTTAGGAAAACTACCACAAATCGAAATAACCTTATATACAGGGTGTTTGGTGCATCGTTTGCCAAATGGAATTGGCCGAAAGGAGAGGTCATTTGCTATCTTTTAAGGCCCAGTAACTCATTTTTCGCCGGTTTTTTTATTTTGACTTTTAAATTTTTATTTAGAAAAATACAAGAACTCTGCATTTAAGCTTAAATTTAAAAAAAAAGTTATTAATACAGCCTTCAAATTTCATTTTAATTTTTATGTTTACCCTTGTACGGTTCTATGAAATTCAAAATGACTTGCAAATAACATCTAGTTCCTTTTTAATAACTCACAAAGTTTTTGGAAAAAGGAAAAATACACTAAAAACTCAACTTGAAATTGCTGTAAAAAAAAAACTAAAAGCGATCGGGATCTTGGAATTCTTCTAAAAAATTCTCTAGTCTGTCCTCTTCCCAACGGTGTACAATATACCAAAAATAGTAAAAAGACAAAAGTCATTCCAGAGACGATTCAGTGTGAACGTTTGGGCAGGAGTAATTGCGAATCATGTAGTTGGACCACACTACCACTACTTACCCGACAATCTCAACGGGGAAAATTATCTAGAATTTATACAAACAGACTTACCCTTATTATTAGCTGAGCTACCAATTATCCGTGAAGACCAGTCTTTTGTTTTTCAACAAGACGGTTGTCCCGCTCACTGGAGTTTAACCGTCAGGGAGTACTTGAATTTTGCATTCCAAGACTCATGGAATGGGAGGGATGGCCCTATTCCTTGGCCTCCACGTTCCCCAGACCTGACTCCGTTAGATTTTTACGTCTGGGACGGGCCAAAGAACTTGTTTACGCCACGGAAGTTGAGACTAGGGATGATTTAGTCCAACGCATTGAAGCAGCTTTCGTCACAATCAAAGCAGAAATACGTCTACGCACCACTACAGTCGAGATAAGACGAAGATGTCGCGCGTGCATACGCAATAGTGGTGGACAATTTGAACAAAATTTGTAATTAATCACACTATCACACTAATATTATAAAGGCGAAAGTTTGTGAGTGTGTGTGGGGGTGTGTGTGTGAGTGTGTGTGTGTGTTTATATGTTTGTTACTTCTTCACGCTCAAACGGCTGGACCAATTTTGATAAAATTTTGTATGGAGGTAGCTGACACCCTGGATTGACATATAGGCTACTTTTTATCCCGATATTCCCACGGGATCGACAATTACGCGGGTGAAACCGCGGGGCGCAGCTAGTTATTAAATAAATGGTTTTTTTTTTCAAATTCGTGAAAAGTCAGTACCTTAGAACGTGACAAGAGACTGCGTAAGAGTGAGATAACACTATCTACCTACTTAAATCATGTTATTTATGTGAAAACTAGTGTTCTTACCGCAATATCGAATATCAGCGTGATGTGTCTCGATTACACATTTAGCATTAGTGAAGTTGCAAGCAATTTAAAGTTAAGTTTTAAGTGTATTGTTCCTTTTTCCATAAACTTTGTGAGTTATTGAAAAGGAACTAGATGTTATTTGCAAGTAATTTTGAATTTCATAGAACGATACAAGAGTAAACATAAAAATTAAAATGAAATTTGAAGGCTGTATTAATAACGTTTTTTAAATTTAAGCTTAAATGCAGAATTCTTGTATTTTTCTAAATTAAAATTAAAAAGTCATAATAAAAAAACCGGTGTAACAAAAAATGAGTTACTGGGCCTTAAGAGAGCAAATGACCTCTCCTTTCGGCCAATTTCATTTGGCAAAGGATGCACCAAACACCCTGTATAAACATACCTATATAAAATCAGTTTTTTTATGAGTAGTGCTTAGCGCCTAAAGTAAGTAGGTACATTCGGCATAAGAAACAAGTGAAAATTGTTTCTGACATTTTCTTCTGCCAAATAATCACAAACATTATTTGTATGAATGATTACTATGATTTTTAACGACTTCAAAAAAAGGAGGTTATCAATTCGACACGCATGTATGTAATATTATTGGAACTGCATTATACAATCTATTAGGGCTTCTGAACAAATATACAAAATTTTATAGATGTATGTATGTTTGTCCACGCATTTCTCCGCAACTATTAATCGGATTGTGACCATTTTTTTTATTGGCTTACATTTACTTCAACTTAGGGAACAGTGCAAGTTTCATCACAATCGATTCAGTCATTTTCATGACATGGACTAATATGTGTAAGTGTGTATATGCTTATTGATAGTAGTAGTTGTGTAGTGTCAAAGGGAAAACATCTCAAAACCTTGGTCAAATTCTAGTGCAATATTCACAACAAACCCAACTATTACCTACTTATTACAAACAAATAATCCAGTATTTACTTAAAACTAAAAATTACGAAATAAGAAGGAATTAAAAAAAATCGTCTTCAAAAAAAAACTCAAAATTATGAAATAACTTTGATTTCGGAAGTCGTTGGCAAAAAACTAAAACTTAAATACAGATCCCAAGACACCGACTTCCGATATTAAAGTTATTTCATATTTTTGAGTTAATTTCTTTTTGAAGCCGATTTAATTTATTTAAATTACTTTTTATTGGATTAAGTATACTGACATAGCTACCTGATATAAAATAAATTTAAATAAATAAATAACAATGTTGAGGAACAACAGCCCCATAAATATAGGTAGGTATTTATTGCCATATCGCAACATTGTTATATATCCAAGTTTTTAACAGATACTTACTAGTAATACCACACAAGAAGTTTTTCACCTATATAATTATCTGCTATAAACCGAAATAATAATAGCAATTAACTTTTGCAATGAATCGTCATTATAGAATTCCTTACCTACTTTTTATTAGTGTTTTATTTATCAAACCCAGGCCATGGTGGGATTGGTATTGCATGAGTCCCTTACCTACTTTTTATTAGTGTTTTATTTATCAAACCCATGATGGGATTGGTATTGCTGCATATTCCGACTGCCCAAATTATTTTATCTATAATATCTATCACTTAATTATTTTGTTTATTTTATATAAAACCAGCAAAAGTTATCAGATAAGTATTGAATGATTGTGGTCATTCGTGGTGAGTGATGTTTTTTTTATATATAAAAATAATATCACATATTATTGTTTATTGTTAATTAAAACGGTAACACCAATTACATTAATTAACATAAAAAGAAAGAGAAAAAAAATTTTTTCAACTACTAGCATATAATAGAGGACACCCTAGCGTACTTCTTCTCATAAAACATCAAACACACCCGCATAATTCTACTCCATACATCGGCAAACAGATCACATTCAGGATTGGTGGCCAGGAGGGCATTAAGCATCCTTAGAGTACGACAGACAGGGGACTCTGCTCTGGCGATAGTTTTAGATGACGGCGGTGCAAACAGATTGTGTCGACGGCTTAGGCGATGTCCGATGTATTTGTCGGGAAGAAATAGCCGACAGAAAAGATCGTGGAGTTCAGCACTGTCGATGCGTCCTCTGAGAGTTTTGCAGGCTACTGTGAGCTGTTGAAAGCCACGTCTAACCTCCAACGAGTTGAAGCCCAATAGTCCCAGGAGGTAATTAGTAGGGTACATGAAAGGGAAGAAGTGAAACGCCTTTTTATGTAGAAATCTCAAGAAGGTTTCTTGTACCTTTTCCAACGTTAACGTTTGAGTCGCTGTGTAGGGATGCCAGATACAGGCACCAGCCTCAAGTTTACTACGAACCAAAGTAGTGTACAGAAGTTTAATTACATTTGGGTTGTGAAAATCACGGGCATTTCTCAAAACAAAACCCAGGCGCCTAAAAGATTCCTTGGCAAGAGAGGAGATGTGATCTCTAAATGTCAAACCAGTGTCAAAGGTCACGCCCAGATCCTTTATTTTAGTGACACGAGCTATTAATTCACCACCCAATCTGTAGTTGTAGTGGAGTGGTTGAAGTTTTCGACCATACGTCATGACGTAACACTTAGTGGAATTAAAAAAGAGTTTATTCACCATGCTCCACTCATATAAGGCATCAATGTCCCTTTGTAGGAGTATGCAATCAGCGACCCTATCTATTCGAACCAATAGTTTTAAGTCATCAGCGTAGAGCAAGCATTTTGCAAACTTAACCTTATTTATAAGATCATTGATCATGATAAGGAAAAGCAACGGACCAAGCACGGATCCCTGACTCACGCCAGAGCGGGTATTATAAGGTTCGGACTCAAAGCAACCGTGCCTAACAAATTGCCTGCGGCCTCGCAGATAGTCCGCGAAGAAGTTCAGGAACTCTGACGAGAAACCTGATGCCTCCAATTTCATCAAGAGCACATCATTGTCAACCCTGTCGAACGCTTTACGGAAATCAAAATAGAGGACATCCACTTGCCCCCCACTGTCCAAAACCCCAGAAATGTAATCGACATGAGTCATCAGATTCGAATTGACAGAGCGGCTCTGGCGAAAACCGTGCTGGGCATCAGATAGAAATGCGTTCATACGTCTGTAGATGTACGTGTGGAGTATGTGCTCGAAAACCTTTGCTAGGGTTGGCAGGACCGCAATGGGCCTGTGGTCCTCTACATATGATTTGTCACTGGTTTTTGGGATAGGAATGACGCGCGAGACTTTCCATTGCTCAGGGTATACACCGGACTGAAGGGCTAGGTTAAAGATATGGCAGAGAGGAGTTGCCAGGATATCATGGCATCCCTTGAGGATAATTCACTGCCAAAGTTATTGATCATCATCTTACCTGGGATTTAACACTACCATTAATCTTATTTTTTTTTTCTTTGTTATATCGACTCTATTTTGTTTTCGCTATTTGGTATTTAATTTTAGTGTTCATGTGTGTCATGCGGACAAAAACTTGTAAATAATAATTATATTCAATTTAGTATTGGCGCCGATTCTGTTGTTCACAAACTAAACTAAATTTAAGTTCAGGCATCATTTTCTTTCTATTTCATTAAGACAAGGACAGAAGATAAATATGGGTAGTATTTAAACGCAAATCAAAAAATATCCTTTTTCTATGCAATAAGATTCCGAATTCCCATCAAAATTACTGATTGCACAGCAAAATATTCAACTCAAAATATCACTAAACACACTACAATTTATTTTCGCAGTGTACAGCGATTTTTCCTAAAGCAAAAGCTTTTTCATCAATGCACAGCTAATAATCTTAATGCACATTATACATGTTAACTCTTGTTCTTTTAAATATAGCTTCTATTTTTATATTATTTACAGCAGTTTTTCTAAATGAAACAGCATTTTACACACAGTCACAGTCGTCATTTTACACACAGTTTTAGTCACAGTCGTCTTATTATTTATTAATTACCACATAATGAGATCAGCAAAAAAAATATAAAATTAGATACAAAATTGTAATTTATTGAATTATTAAAGCGGGTCTTGCTTTCGCTTCGCTTTTTGGATTTGCGTTTAAATACTACCCTTTTTTTTCTGGCACTCGCTGTCCGCTGCCGCGGCACCGCTCGCTTCGCTCGCTCGGCTCGTGCGTAGGAGGTCACAGTTTTAACCTAACCTAAGCATTTTTTTTAAAATAATTAACCTCGTCTAACTAATTTGATTCTCGATAGCCTGCTAAAAATAATCTCTTTTTTTTCCATATTTTTTTCTATATACCTAATCTAGTCGTTTCTGGCACTCGCCGGCCGCTGCCGCGGCACCGCTCGCTTCGCTCGCTCGGCTCGTGCGTAGGAGGTCACAGTTTCAACCTAACCTAACCTAAGCATTTTTTTTAAATAATTAACCTCGTCTAACTAATTTGGTTCTTGATAGCCTGCTAAAAATAATCTCTTTTTCCATATTTTTTTTCTATATAATCTGATCTTTTCACGCCCGCCGGAAAAAAAAAGAAAAAAATGGATAAAGACGACAGAATTAATCGAATTCTGCAACACAATTCTGAATTCTCCGAAATAAAATTGCTAATGTCCATTGCAAAAAAGTTTAAATTGTGAGTTACAAATATTTTGTATTAAATAAATGATTAACTTAAAATAAATTGCATTTTTTAATTTTTTTTTTAGTTAATTTGTTCTGCTTTTAGAAATAATGCAATGTAAAAGGATTTTTTTGTTATAATAATCATTAAATTTGCCGAGCATGGCTTCTTGAAAATTAAGACAAATATGATGAACAGGTTTTGTTGTACTTACTGGTTAATATGCGACTGGGATAGTTATTTTGCTATGAAATATGGAAAATTTGCTGTGCAGTCAGTATTTATGCTATGTATGTAGTATTTTTGTACAAAAATAAATTTAACTGTATTGCATTATGAGGAAAAAGTAATATCATATTGATGTATAATTTCGAATTATCTGCAGTTTGAGTTTTGTTAAACATTTAGTTTATTTGTAGTGAAGTAAGTTATATTTTGATGTAAAAAAGAATATAAATGATGAGTATGTATTGATAGGCGATTATTTATTTGATATGCAATTTATAATATCCCGATAAATATTAGTTTAGTCCTGTCAAATTAGTCAGCGCCTGGCGTAAATTGACGTATTTTTAGTAGCCAATTTTTTAATCTCTTCTAAAGTGGTCTATGGAGTACCTATCTTAATTTAGCACACATACACCAACGTTCATCGGTTCAAAACAAATAATATAACCATTAATTGAAATAGGTAGGAACCAACGTCATACATTGTCAATCAATTATTCATCGTGTTACTGTATGGATTACAATTACTGTTCAGGAAGTGTGTCCTGCTTGGAAATGAGCTAATTGGCGAAAATGTTTTGCCGTTAGTGATCAGCGGAACAAAGTTCAATAACAATAAAATTGTTGGTAATACTTAATTTGGATTATTTAATAGTTACATAACCCATTTGAACATTGGTTTGGAAAGGTTAGCTATCAATACAATTCTGTCATATTTTATTCGACAATTATACTCGGTAGGTAAAAAGTAATAACAGCCGGACGGGTCGAACGATTAGCGGGGTAATTGTGTAACACGCTATCAGTAGCAGTGGCTTTCATTTTAACAGGGGCCCAAGTCTGCTATTTTTATAAATTCGTCATTCCTCCTCCATTCCGGTCTCTGTTCCCATCCTAATAAGGAAGATGGAACGACTCGGAATAAGAGGAATCCAACACGAACTTTTTGAGGATTATCTGAGTGAGCGCACCCAGAGCGTCAAAATAGGAGGGAGTGTCAGTGACGAGTGCCAAGTTAATTACGGTGTGCCGCAAGGCAGCGTGCTCGGTCCGACACTCTTTCTCATATATATAGGTAAACGAACTGGGCACGCTCGCTCTCCCGAAAGGTAAGTAAAGTCATAACTTTCGGGGATGATACAGTCCTCTTATTCACTGCTGACACCTGGGGCCCAAGTCTGCTATTTTTATAAATTCGTCATTCCGACACGATCCCATTGTCATTTTGCTAAAAGTTCGTAATCTGCTAAATTCATAATGGTTGATCATTGGTCGGTCAATGGTACAGAACATTATAAGCCCCGCACGTTGATATTGCGATGGAACCTTGTCACAATAACAGCTTTTTGACGTCATTTTGACGTCATACACCGCACATACACGTAAGCGCTGAACGGTACTGACAGTTCGACTACGTCACTAAGATGGCCGCCAGTCGCAATATCAACTTGCGGGGCTTATATACGATACCTACTCGTAACGATTTAAAAGCAATGACTGCACAATGACGTTCTAATGATAGGTCACTGATCAAACGAACTGTCAAAATTTTAGCAGATTACCGGCTAAGTCAGTAATTAATTTTGTACGAGATTACCATTCTATGCCATTTCTTTCAATGGAGTGTCAGTGGTTGACCATTGGAAAGTCATAATGACGCCATTATAATAACTAGTAGATTACCAAACTTGTCAAAATCAACAATTATGAAATTAATGATGGACCATTCTGACACTATTGTAATAGCAGACTTGAGGCCCAGTTTAACAACATTCATTGCGTTATTTACGGTGCTGAGCAGATACATTTTTCGAACATATGAAGCAATGAATTAGCAATATCTTTTAAAATGATTCAGATTGAGAGTGTGTAACGTAATTAGGGTGCAGGTTAAGCTACTATTACCGCGGTCGGTCCGTGGATGGATGATCTCAAAAA
Source organism: Mesoligia furuncula (assembly GCA_916614155.1). Taxonomy (NCBI): domain Eukaryota; kingdom Metazoa; phylum Arthropoda; class Insecta; order Lepidoptera; family Noctuidae; genus Mesoligia; species Mesoligia furuncula. The sequence goes on along the minus strand of OU744804.1, from coordinate 10,820,830 downwards.
GCGCGTTAAGCTTTTGGTCCCGGCTGGCATTCGTAATTCTTTGACAATCGTTACGGCTCGTCATAAGCCCGAAAGTCTGACACCAGTCTTACCGAGGGTTATAGTTTTAAGGTCAATGTGGGCAAATCCGTCATATATTTTTGAAAGTTGAAGTTGGTTGACTATAACTGGTACACTTAACTACTTTAATATAAATTTGATGGTTTTAAGCGATAAAGAATTTTGTTGTCTATAATATACATCCATTCGAAACAACAGAACATCCCTTCATATTTAACTAAAAATGTTTTTTTAAAAAACGGTCGTTAGACGGATTTTCCCGAGGATTGGGGCAAATCCATCTAGTAGCAAATTTTCCTAGAATTACGCCGTTATATCAAAGTATGCAATTTGTAAACAAGTAAAAGCACATGTTGAAGAAAAATGTTTTGTAACGTCATAAAAATACGGTTGAATTTACGTTTTATTCCCTAAAATCTTTTTTGGGGGCTAATCCGGCCTATTTTTGTAACCAGGGATTTTGAACCTTTTCAAGAAGTTTGAAAACTAATTTAAATGTACTTCAATAAAAATCAGTTTCCGAAAATAAATGGTTTTATTCATAGTGACATATTATTAGTGTTAAAAATGAAATAATATATTCAACGAAACATACCTACTGAAAGTTGTAGGGTTCTTGATTTTTTTCCTTAGGTATTACGTAACACCGTAAATCTTTAAATTTTAAAATATAACATTACAAATGAATATATTTTTTATTATAATTTAATGAATTATAATTTTAACTGATCTATCAGCAGTGAGAGCATAAACAAAAACAGTTACAAACGAAATAAAAAAAAATATCCCTAATTATCAAACATAAATCTTTTAAGTTTTCAAAATACAATATTAGAAAAAAAAAAATAGAAATAAAATATCTGAATATGATCAATCAGTGATAGCATAAACAAAAAACAAAAGAGTCAAAAAAAAAAAAAACAAACATTTTTTTTAATCTAGCAAAAGAACACTGCGTCGTCTTCATCATTTAAATAGAAATCATTCGTTTTTTCCGAATCTTTTGACAAGTTAATTCTTTTTACTATTGAATTCTTTGACAGTCGTTACGGGTAGTCAGAAGCCCGAAAGTCTGACAACCAGTCTTACCAAGGGGTATCATATTACCCAGTAGCTGGGTTGTGGAGGTCAGATAGGCAGTCGCTTCATGTAAAATACTGGTATTCCGCTGCATCTGGTTAGACTGGAAGCCGACCCCAACATAGTTGGGAAAAGGCTAGGCAGATGATGATTGAATTCTGTGGCACCTCATCTCGATCTAAAATGAAGGATGAAAAAGGTTGACAATATCTGCAATGGAATAATTCCGGTATATGACGATTTAGCCCCTTTGATATTAGACGGATTTTCCCACTTGACCATCTTGAGGTTACATATTTTTTTAAACTATTATTTCTGTATCTACTGGTTTTTATTCAAAACAAATAGAAAAATCCGTTGAAACACTTATTAAACTACATGATATGCATACTCAGAAAGTCGCAACTTGTAAAATTAAATATTTACCTTATAAGAAACGTCAGCACGCAAGACTTGAGTTCCGCGTTCGGAGCACAACTAAACTTCAAACATATTTTTTTTACTCTTGTAAACAACGATACTCCATCTATGAATCATAGATAGAACTAATAAAAACTTTTTTACAAAAAAAAACAACCGACTTCCGAAAAACACTATAAAGTGAAAAATAACTTTAATTTCGGAAGTCGGTGTCTTTGGATTTGTATTTTAGTTTTTTGCCACCGACTTCCGAAATTAAAGTTATTTTTCACTTTATAGTGTTTTTCGGAAGTCGGTTGTTTTTTTTTGTAAAAAAGTTTTTATTTTTCACTTTTTAGTGAGTCAGTTTGTAATTTATCTAAGTTACAATAGCCTAATGTCAACTGCTTATCACCTTTTACAAAATATTGCTTTACCCGATGCAGGGACGTTAATTGTTGAGGAGTTCCCATAAGCCAGGAGAACTGGAGCTGTTTGAGAAGTCACCATCAGCTCCATTTCACCATTGCATATGGTGGAATGGAGCTTGTAAAGAGCATAAATTGCTTAGCAACCATATTAAAGTAATCGAATCGCAACCCGTGAAATATTTGTCATTGAGTAGTTCCGATAGCCATCTGTGGTCTTTATCATCAGCTCCACTTTACCAAATGATGATTTTCGAGAGCAAATGCTCAAAAAAGTATTTTCCAAATCGGTTCGTAAATGACGGAGTTATGAAATATGAAAAGATCGTTAGTGTAGATAAATTTATAGGTTTTTGTTGATTTTTCAAAAACCGCTTGTCCGATTTCGATAAAATTTTCATGGTACCATTTGGGAAGCATACCCTTTCCAACAAAAAAATGATTTTTCAAATCGGTTGGCAAGTGACGGAGTTATGCGCGAACAAACATAAAAAAAAAAAAATACAAACATCCGAATTGAGAACCTCCTCCTTTTTTAGAAGTCGGTTAAAAAGTGATCCTGTTTTATCGACCGAATCAGTAACAGCGTAACTATTCTGGAATGAGTACTAAATGCATGCATACGGAATAGCCCCGTAGACGGATTTGCCCACATTGACCTTACCCAGAACTTATGGTTGTGGAGGTCAGATAGGCAGGTGCTCCACGCGAAATATTGGTATTTAGCTGCATCTAGTTAGACTGAAAGACCCCATCGACCCCAAAAATTGTTGGGAAAAGACTAGGCAGATGATGAGGATATTATTATGAAACAATTTTTAATAAAAAAATGTCTATGTAGGTACTAGCCATTCATGCGTATGTTTATCTGGTGGGCATGGTTTATAGATATCTCGATTAGTGTGATTTTATGAGGCATTTTGAACATTTATTATCCTATAGAATACCTTCATGTCCTAAATAGCTGGGTATAGGTAACTAATAAACAAACCTCTAACCTCGACAAAACCGCACGGTTATCACCTTCTGTGTCGTCACGTGTTGTGGTAAACTCATCCTAAAATAAATAAAAAAAGTAATATAAAAAATAAAAAAAACCCGACTGCGAAACTGAAAAGCTACAAACAAGCCCATTTTAAATTAAATAAAAGTTGGAAGCAGGTTTGAATTTGAATTTGAAAATATAATAATAAAAATGGTATGGGTCCCGCCTGCTTCCAACTTTTATTTAATTTAAAATGGGCTTGTTTGTAGCTTTTCAGTTTCGCAGTCGGGTTTTTTATTTTTTAAATTACTTTTTTTATTTCCAGCTTTTTAGTTTACAAATGTGAAAGATTTCGCAAACGATTTAGTTTTTGGTACGTGTTTTTACGATTTGTCACTTCGAATTACTTTTAACCATATAAGTTATATATATTTTTGTAATCATCTTTTAAAACCCTTTATTTTGATACCCCACTCGATAGGTTTCGAGATTTTTTTTTTGAAGTCAAATTGCGCCAAAAATCGGCCATTTCATTTTATTTTCAATTTTGATATACCCAGTGTCACTCTCACAATTAAGACGAATCTAACGGCACCTCTCAAGCTGAAATCGATCAAGCCGTTTAGGCTACAGAGCGTGCCAAAGAAATATACATACATACATACATACATACACTCGAAAAACATAACCCTCCTTCTGACGCAGTCGAGTAAAAAGTACTATGTCGACGGCATCGGCTGCAGTTGCCTCTGTCGCTGGCTGCCGTCGACGCGTCTACGGCTGCTGCCGATGAATATCGACGACTGTCGTTGCCCCTACCGTTGGCGACGTGTCGCTCATGTATATGAGTCCTTAGGATATCATATTTTTAATAATTAAAACACGGTTAGTAATCTTTATTAATTATAATTTTTTATTTAATTCTATTGGTATTTTTAGGTAAGTATACTTAACACAATTTTTGTACAGAGTACTCTAGCCCATAACTAATGGAATGTTTTACTTTTAAAATATAATAAGCTGGTACAATATTTATGTTGAATAATTTTCAATGAGTACATAACTTTGTTTATAATAACATTAATAACTCACATTTAAGTACAGACGCCAGCACATCAAGCTACTACAATCTATCAAATGTCTTTAATAGATTTTCAACTTTATCTCTAAAGCATAAGGTTCAAAGTTGATTGGGAAAATTTGACAGTTTCGGGTAGCTTGATCTGCTGGCGTCTTTACCTATAAAATACCTGCTTAGTGGTATCCTAATACATTAGAATACCCAAAAAGTTTAATAAAATATCAGTGATATTTTTGTTACAGAGAAATTCACAGAAAAAGAATTATGTAGGTACCTGGTACAGTCACGTAAGAAAAGTCCACAAATTATGGCCATGCTATTTTTTTGTAGGGTTCCGTTCCCAAAGCGTGCCAACAGGACTCAGATTATTAAGTACTAAAAGAGTGGACCAATTTTATACATAATCGGCCTTATTACAAAACAAGATTTATCTTTAGACCAAGGTTTAAACCATCCAGCCATTTTTAAATTTCGAACTATAATCCAACGAAGCTAAAGTTCTTATTACAAAAACTGACGTTAAGCCCGAGTCTAAGTTGTCAATTTTGCATTAAGAACTTTACGTTTGTCGGAATAAAATTCAAAATAGAGTAACTAGCTCGAAGGTTTAGGCTAGGTCTAAAATTAGATCTCGTTTTGTAATAAGACGGAATAAGTTTAATTTCTAGTAGTTGTTTAATATTCAATAATAATGAATGTGAAGGGCCGCGCTCCTTTTATTACCTTTCTTGCATCTTTTTACACGTGACTGAACCCGTGTTCTTTAATTATTAAACTTCTCATAGCACAGATATAGATAAACCTAGATATCGCAAGAGGAATTACTTCGCGTGCCCAGCTTACGTACAAAAATCGTAAGCCGCCACTTTCGCGCTCAGCCCTGAGGTACTGTAGTACTATTCTGTAAAAATCTCACCGTGATAACTTGGGTGAAGTGAGATTAAAGTGAGCTATTATTGGTGTCAATCCCTAGCTTCATGTGGAATGACACTTCACCTAACTTCTCACGGTGAGATTCTGACAGAATCGACCGGCTGCTGGCTGGGTGAGCGTGAGCGCGTCTTTGAATCGATTTGATTTTCCCATCACCAAATAGTGCTTGTGACGTCATAGTAGGTAGTCAAAAATTGGCACGCTTGGTTTTCATACAGATCGTGATACTTGCGTTATCTAGTTCTATTTATATCTGTATGTCGTAGATATCTAGAGTAAAACCACACCTTAAACTTTTATTTATAATATCTTAAATTCGCAAGATTCTGGCAAATTGCGAGGCACACAGTGTTTTAACTAATTTAATTATATACCAAATAAATATATAAGGAATAAGGCACAAACATAATAACACAGCCAGCTATTTGTATGCTCACATAGAAAAATTGTGCATTTTAAGTTTTTTAATATAAATCAGCATCATTCATGAGTAAGTGATGGGGTATTTTTAAATAATAAAAAAATACTTTTTTTATTATTTGTACTGTGGCGGCATCTACTTGCGAACTACACATCACACTGATGTCACGTCAATCCTGCATCGCGCAAGCAGAGTTTACCACGCAACTAGCATAATATAATACTACTTCCCGACATCAATCTTCGGGCAGTAGCCCACCAGAATCAACACCCGTCTGGTCCGAGGATCCTCCCTGTTCTATGGAGGATAAATGAACTTTACACCCCGTTCCTCATACCTCTATAGTACTATAGAGGTATGAGGAACGGAGTGCGTTTCAAATTTTAGCCCTATTTATATGGTTTACAGGGTGCAATTTCCTTGCCAGTGCCAATATCCTTGAAGCAACAAAATTACTTGTACCGTCTAAACTGTTTAGACGGAGCAACTTTTATAGTTGCTTGAACGTATTAGCTCAACCGTGGTTAATGAGACACAATTGAATTTCTATTGTTATAATTTATAAATCAAATTTTGATTTTTCAACAGGGTAGGTACTTATGCCACAGGTAATTAAATCGCACCGTGTAAATCAGGCTTAAGGCCACGACTGTCAATTATGATGAATCAATGAAGTGACTCAGTGATTAATTACTAAGAATGAGTGCTCATTTTAAAATTTTATATTTGACCGAAGGTTGAATTAATTATCGCAATGATAAAGTCTGATTTTTAATTCGCCAGATCAAAATGACAGCTAATATAATACTTGTCGCATCCGGTCATTCGTTTGAATATTCGGAACGCTAGCGCCATCTGGTGGCGCTTGACAGAGTCTAGCCTGAGGTCGTGGGAGTCAACGACAGCGCGACAGAACGATGTGGAGCTCTCTTGGACATTGGACATCGTACGGACAACATGTGCTCAGAAATTGTCCCGTATTCCGTATCTGGTTGTGTCGTATACCTACACAGTGTGTGATTCGCTAGTATGATGAATTTGTTCGTGAAAATATAATCAGATTTGAACTGCAAAATTTTTTCTATTGCGCAATAAGCAACACTTCCCACAGTACGCCCACAGTAGTTAAAATATGGATTATAATAACGAGACACACCTTGTCCGTCATACTAAATAATGTCATGTTGAAAAAAAAGTAATTTTAGTCTAACAAATAAAAAATCGGAGCTTAATAGTAATTTTACAGTAAGTATAATTATGTAAGTAATTACAATAATGCAACTCGTCATAGATGATGTTTTTAGTTTTTACTATTTCAAAACCCAATCACTTATGATGCTGATTGTACAACCCGTTCGCGCTAAGTTTGCCGCTCCGAGGAATGATCTCCCCCCCCCCCCCAAATCGCTTGTCGCACCTCTGAGTCGCGCAGCCAGTACCGTGAGCTGCGTAAGCAACGCAAGTACTCATTCGGCACCTTAATTTTTTTTCAATTTTCTCGATATTTGTTAGTTTTTTCTCGCTACCCCTGACTGTCGTCACATCGTCAGTGTGGCAAACTAAGCAAGAACAGATTGTAACTACCGATAGTACAGTCAGAAGCAATTAGTGAATCGATAGAATTTTATAATTCTTTTATATTTTATTTATTTGAGCAAAATTAAAAACATATAAAAGAATTGTAAAATCTATCGATTCGTATTCTAAAAAAATCTCAACCATTTATGCAAAGGTGTGTCAGCTAGTTGCTTTATCTGACTGTACCTACAAATCCAAGGTAAACTTAAAAAATAGGTGATTATTTACTCACGTAACTAACGCTTAATCCATAAAATATAAGATCACACACATTTATTATAACTTGTAAGTAAAATATTCGTATAGATACTTAAGCAGAATATTGTCATGTCTACTCGTATTGAAACTATCTAGTAGGAATATTAGTCTATGTCTAAAGATCTGAAAGTGGCTTCTTTTGATGTCTTCCCCTTCTTCGACGTCTTCCAAAAGTTTTCGTTCAAATATGTTTCTCTGAAATAAACGAAAATGACATTAAAAAACGTGAATTTTCCAACTATACGTGAATGAACAAACCCGCGGGGCAATTGTGTAACACTGTCTCAATAGCAATGGCTTTCATTTTGACAGTTCAACAACATTCATTGCGTTATTTACGTTGTTGAGCAGACACATTTTTTGAACATTGTGATCTTTATTCTCGTTACAATAAGGTTGCTGTTAGGTGAGGTTAGAGGTAAAATTACTGTGAATGGACTGTTTAAGTAGTCAAAAAGCCCATGGGGCGTGGCGGCCTACGATATTTTGCAAGATTTTATGCAATTGCCTACGTTTTTCTTTTACGAAAAAAGCATGATTGTTAGAACACAGCACGCACCACAAATGACATTACGTTTATCACTAAACGGATTTAAAATGTTCTGTTTCTGTCAATCGTTTAAAAAAGACAGAGATAGAATGATGTTTTAAATATATTACGTAACGGTATGTCGGTGCAAGCGGATCTTACTAGCATAATCAGCCTATAATGTTCCCACTGCTGGGGGGCACAGGCCTCCTCTCTGTGAGAGGGAGTGGGCCGTAATCCACCACGCGGGCCCAGTGTGAATTGGTAGTTGTCACATGTCTTCAAGTTTTTGGTTCTAGGACATGCCGGTTTCCTCACGATGTTTTCCTTTACCGTTTTGAGAGCAGTGGTTATGAACCTACAACTCGTAAGTCGCGGTCGTTACCACTTGGCCACCACTGCTCTCTTCTACTCCATACCGGACACGAATAGGTGATGCAAGCTCTTATTAGAGTGGTGTATAACCTAAGTGTGGTATTAGCGCTGAGCTTACATTTTCGATTAAGTATAGGACTGAGAGAACCGAGTGCTTGAGCACATTTAACGCTTAATTTATTTACATGTTTATAATTTTCTTTTAATTCTCGATTTTATTGTTACGTTTTCTTTAATTTAAATTTTGATTCTCTGATTTTGTTTAGTTTTTTTTTTTGTAATTTGAAGCAAACATATTTTACTTTTATTACCGAACTTGTTTTTAAAATAAACGTTTAAATGGTAAACCCGCCATATTGGTGCCCAAGATACAGGCTTGTCTAGTTTGGGGCCAATGTAAAATCTCTGTAATCTTTTGAGCAATAAAGTTTCAATTATTAAAAAAAAAAATGTTTTTTCCAGTTAAGCTTTCTTTTTAGTCATTTCACCTGATGCTATGGGCTTACCACTATTGACAGCTCCCTTCTCCTGAGTTATCACCGTGAGATATTTCCAGAATAGATCGGCTGCTCCTAATATTCAATGCAAAAAGTTGTGAGACTATACATATAAGTATTATAGTTACCGTTGTTCCATGATAATTTGCAAGACCTTCTCGTTCATTTCGTCTATAGAAGGTCTGCTTCCGCCGTAGTCTTGCGGCAAGTCTTCCTTGCTGATATATTTGTATATTGTCTCGGAATTTGGCACATGGAAATGTATCTGTAATGAATAATAATTGTTTTTATTTTTATTTCAGGGCAACAAAATTTTGGAATGAAGGGTTTGTCACAAGTTTTAACTCAAACTCAAAGCATTTATTTCAATTAAACCTTGTACAGGCACTTTTGAATTGTCAAAATTAAAATAGTCTGTAAGTTAGTCAGAAGATTGAAGCTAGTTGCCCATTCCATTCCAAAACGTAGATCTCTATGGAGAATAACAAGCAAGAAACTCCATGGACACACTTTTAAATAAAGATATTACAAAATCCTGCGTACATTATTCTTGTTGCTTCTTTATGTGAGTAAATTGTAAAAAAAGAAACAATTCAAAATATAAGATTAAAAATAAGCCTTGGCAGTTAAGGGGTATCGTGTTCCCGAGTAACTGGGTTGTGGTAGGCGGACAGGCAGCAGCTCCTTGTAAAATATTGGTGCCCTAACAAAGCTGGAAAACGGTGATGCTGGGTTTGCCACCATGGATATGCATGAAGAAACAGCTTTCGGTCTTCCCGATAATGAAGACAAGTTCAAGCACCAAGTTCTACGAATTTTTACGCGGATAAAAGCCTCCCACACACTTTTCTACGCACTTCCGTAATACACTTTATGTATGTAAATGGTACACCACAGACTACCTACAGTATTTGTCTGTCCTTCCCCTTTTTATCCATCCAAAGGTTGTCTCTAAAATCGCTTTTAGCGATCGCTTTTAGCGATAAGACCGCCCATTGTGTCACCACAGTTTCTATATTTATATGTCTGTAATTTATATGGTCTACATAATGTTACGAGCTTCGGGTTCGTGACAATAAAAACTGCCGATTTAATAACCAAAAAAATGACACTTTAATAATCAACACTAATTACAACTCAAACAACACTAATTACAAAACACAATTGCACTACTGATCGCTTTAGGTCGCACTTGAATATCGCTTCGATGCTTTCACTTCGATCGCTTTATCCAAACTGTTTCGGTCGTGGCGCGTCTCGGCCTTATATAGCGCCAAAGAGAGTTCTAGAACCTTCCATTGTCGAACCATCTAGAATGTTCGAGTACATGTCAGTCCCGACTGACCAAATGTCGATAGTTCGGGAAAGTTCTAGAAAGTTCGAGCATCGAAATTTCTAGAAGGGTCTTCACTACTAGTTCCGCTACTCGATACTAGATGGCGCTAGTGGTAACTACTGTCACCATGTACCAGGCATTAATTGTGGCGCGCAACACTGCCCCCTCCTAAGACATGCTCGTCCCGAGCATTATCGGCCCCATAATAACGCGCCAGTCGATCCACGTGGACGATCTTAGGAGTACCTCTTGCACCTTTCTGTATCCGGTAGGTTACGTCATTGATCTTTGTCACAATCCGGTACGGTCCGTCCCATTTAGCTTGAAGCTTAGGAGATTTCCCTTTGCTGCGGACTGGATTGTGCAACCACACTAGTGAACCTTCGTCGAACCCTTTATTGTTCATTTTACGGTCATAACGGGTTTTCATCTTTTCAGACATTTGCTGGCCCGATTGTCTGACGTGCTCATAAATGTCATTCATTTTGTTCCGCAATTCGTTCGCATACTCGGTTATACTGCGTGGGGCATCAGGTGGTATTCCGGTGATCAGGTCTGCAGGAAGCCGTAATTCTCTTCCAAAGTTTGCAAAAGCTGGTGTCACCGATGTACTTTCGTGAACAGCGCTTCGATATGACAACAAAAACGGTTGTATGTGCTTGTCCCAATCTCGTTGCCGATTTTCCACAACTTTGGCTAGGTACCTCTCTAGTGTCTGATTAAATCGTTCCACCATTCCATCCGATTGTGGGTGGTAAGAAGTTGTTCTTGTTTTATGTGTACCCATAACTCGACAAGTTTCCTGGAATATTTGGGACTCAAAATTTCTTCCTTGGTCGCTGTGAATCTCCAAAGGTACTCCAAAACGGCAGAAGACTTCATGAACCAGTTTATCTGCAACTGTTGAAGCTTCTTGGTTTGGAATGGCGAAGACTTCCGGCCACTTAGTGAAGTAATCCATCACAACCATGAAATACTTGTTACCACTTTCACTTACCGGAAACGGCCCCGCAACGTCAAGGGCTATCCTCTCCCATGGTGCACCAACATTGTACAATTTCAATGCACCTCTACTACGAGTCTGAGGTCCCTTTACAGCTGCACAACTTGTACATTTGCGACACCAGTCCTCGACATCGTCCCGACAGTGGACCCAGTAAAACCGTTCTCGTATCTTCAGTAGAGTCCGTTTTACTCCCAGATGACCTCCTGAACAACCATTATGGTACAGCTGTAGAACATCCGGTACTTGAGCTTTAGGGACAACCATTTGCAAATGACAGCTGTCTCCCCGAGCGTTTTCCCATTTACGGCACAGGACTCCATCCTGAATCACCAAGCTGTCCCATTGGGCCCAATAGCTTTTTGTGGTCGAACTCATTGCTGAGACGTCGCTCCACCTGGGCTTAGGAGCTCTGGCCTTCATCCACTCCAGAATCGGCTTGATGTCCGAATCTTCCTGCTGTGCACGTTGTAGGCTTTCCTTCCACTCGTTGCTGAGGTCTGTCTTGAGCATCCTTACAGGTACGACTTCTTTACTTTCTTGCCTAGTACAATGCTTGCAGTTTTCAGGACAAGGTCTTCTTGACAATGCATCTGCGTTGCCATGAGATTTCCCGCTGCGATGTTCGACCTCGAAGTCGTATTCCTGCAGTAGTTCAATCCATCTCGCAACTTGTCCTTCTGGATTTTTGAACTGCAATAGCCATTTCAGCGCAGCATGGTCAGTTCGTAGGTGGAATTTCCGCCCCAGAAGATATTTGCTAAAGTGCTGCAATGACTTTACCACAGCAAGCAGTTCCCGTCTCGTAACACAATAGTTCCTTTCAGGTTTCGACAATGACTTGCTGAAGTATGCTACCACAACCTCTTGATCACCATTACGTTGAGACAACACACCGCCAAGTCCTATGTCACTTGCGTCTGTGTCAACTATAAATTCTTTGCCCGCATCAGGGTACCCCAAAATAGGTGTTTTGCACAGACGGTCCTTTAGCTCCTGGAATGCGATGTCGCAACTTTCATCCCAGCAGAAATGTCGCTTCTCTTCGGTTAGCTTATGCAGGGGTTTAGCTATATCTGCAAAGTTCTTGACAAATCGCCGATAATAGGAGCACAAACCCAGAAATGCTCTGACCTGCGTCTTGTCTTTTGGAATTGGCCAATCCTTGACAGCGGCGATTTTCTCTGGATCCGTGCGGATACCTTCTTCAGACACTACATATCCCAAAAAGCTAACTTGTCGTTTGAATAGTGAACACTTCTTCGGACTTAACTTGAGGTTGGCACTCTGGATCTTCATGAGCACGCGTTCCAGGTTTTGAAGGTGTTCTTCAAACGTGCGGCCTACGATGATGATGTCATCCAAGTAGACCAGGCAGGCATCGCCAATTAGTCCGGTAAGTACAAGTTCCATCAACCTCTCAAATGTTGCCGGAGCATTGCACAATCCAAACGGCATAACTTTAAATTGCCACAGACCCTTTCCTGTCGAGAATGCAGTTTTCTCCTTGTCGTTAGGATCAATTTCAACTTGCCAGTAGCCACTTTTCAGGTCCAGCGTGCTAAACCACTTCACTCCAGTAAGCATGTCCAGCGTGTCATCAATTCTTGGCAAAGGATAGCTGTCCTTCTTTGTAACGTCGTTCAGACGACGATAGTCAACACAAAACCGCATGCTGCCGTCCTTCTTTCTTACCAGCACTACAGGTGAACACCATGGACTAGATGAAGGTTCAATAACACCATCCTTCACCATTCCCTCAATCATGGTTTCCACTTCCTTTTCACGTGCTACCGGCAATCTCCTTGGCCGCTGACGGATAGGCAATTCTTCTCCTGTATTTATTTTGTGTTGAACTATGCCAGTCTTCCCGATGTCAGCCTCGTTTGACGAGAAAACATCGGCGAACTTAAATAACATCTTCTTCGCCTTGACCATTTCATTTTGGGACAAAGCGCTGCGGCAGTCTTCTAAAAGTGTGGTCACTTTTGTTTGTGCATCCTTGCTGAGGGTCCCAGTCGATAGATGTTGGCATCGACGCAACCAATCCACTTCCTCGCAAGTACCAACAAGTGTGCCTTTTTCTATTATCTGTTCCTGATCACAAAGGTTCAGCACACGTACCCCTGAGATGTCAGTGGCTCTGACCAAAGTCCGTGCCACTTTCCATGGAAGGTCATTGTCTACCCTTTCCACGAGTACACAACGATGAGTTTGCCCAGGATTCCGAGGAAGACTAACCGGCACAATCGTTTCCGATCTCGGCGGAAGAACAATCTTCTTAAGGCTGTACACATTCCCAGGTAACGCCCCTTCCATGAAAAGTTCCTCTTCTCCACATTTCAAAACACCTTGCTTGACGTCAATCTCGCAATAATTCTTCCTCATAAAGTCAAGGCCCAGGATGCAATCATCCATTATATCAGCTACGATGACATTATGCAGGTAGATTCTGTTGCCTAGCGTCAATTCCATTTTCTTCTCTCCATGGACGGGTATGCGCTGACCGGTGGCTGTTACCAAATTAATGCGTTCCCGGTTGTATGCGGAGTCCCCAAGGGACCGACTAGCAAGTTGGGAACTGACAACCGTGCGGGAAGCTCCGGTGTCTATGGTCAGCTTACACGGCGTTCCGTTGACCTCGCCCTTGATGATAAGGCTGTTCCCGTCATGGGTTTGTGTGATCGAAACCCTTGGGGCTCTTTGAACATCAGCCAGCACCCGCCCCGCAGTCCTGGCTATTACTCGTTTCCCTGCTGCTGGTGCTGCGTGGTGTTGTTAGCCGCACTGCCCTCTGGAGATCGGTCGACTTCTCTTTCTGCAGTTCACTTAGGGCAACTGGATCGAAGGTGGCCCTTTTCCCCACAGCCGTAGCACCTAGGGCTGTATCCTTTATTGCGGTCGCGAACTGTAGCCGCTGCAACCTCCCTGACGCGATGGGAACGATGATCCTGTCGCACAGCTTCCACCTCCAGTGCATGGGCCAAGGCGTCCTTAAGCGTCCCGTGGTGCCCGAGCCTCACAGCAGCTCTCACTTCAAGGTCGCGGATGCCGTCGATGAATGCCTGCACCAGGTTTCCATCAATAAGCGCAGGTACGGACTGGTAAGCTTTACGAACCAGCTTCTCCACTTCAAGGGCCCACTGCTGCAGGTTTTCGTTACTGCGTTGCACGCGATCCTTGAGCTGCGCACGAAATACGTGTTCCAGGTGAGCGTCGCCATACCGAGCCTCCAATGCCTCGAGGAGCTGCTCGTAAGTCACTTCCTTACCGAGAGCTTCCAGGACAGTTAAGGCCTGGTCGCGCAGGCCTAGGGTGAGAGCAGTCATGGCCTGGCTTTTATTCCACCCGTTAGCCTTCATGACAGCCTCAAATTGGATTTTGTAGGCCGACCAGGAAGAAGTCCCGTCGAACGGTGGCACTTTGAATCCACGTAGCGAAGGTGTTGTAGCTACGGGAGCTGCGATTCTATCCTCAAGTTTAAGGTTACCCAACTCCTGCTTCACATCAGCAATGACGTTATTAAACTTGCTGATCTGAGTTTCAGCTTCCGACAGGCGGTTGTCATGCTGGGCAACCTTCTCCTTCACCTCCTTCATGTCTTTCCCGAAGGTTGCGTGAAGGTCCTTTATGAGGAAAATCTGCTCTTCCTGGCGGCGCGCCTGCTCCTCCTTATCCCGTTTGAGCTGTTCTTCTAATCGACGAGTCTGTTCCTCTTTGTCCCGCTGGAGCTGTTCTTCCAATCGATGGGCCTGTTCCTCTTGACGGCGGGACTGTTCTTCCTTATCGCGCTGGAGCTGTTCTTCCAACCGACGAGCCTGTTCCTCCTGCCGGCGGGCCTGTTCCTCTTTGTCACGCTGGAGCTGTTCCTCCAACCGACGGGCCTGTTCCTCCTGTCGGCGGGCCTGCTCCTGCAGCATCATCATCAGAGCAGCCAAATCTGGTGCTGCTGATGCTGGAGCTGCTGCGGACGGGCCGGCCTCCATGGTCGGTAGCTGGCCCTCCGACCTCTGTGGCGTAGCTCCACCAAATCGCCTCTGGTCCGTCTCTTGCTGGCGTTGACTCCGGGTAAGGATACCCTCCGTGTCGTCTTTGGGTAAAACCGGCATGCTTTTTGATCCTCTCTTCTGACACCAATTGTTACGAGCTTCGGGTTCGTGACAATAAAAACTGCCGATTTAATAACCAAAAAAATGACACTTTAATAATCAACACTAATTACAACTCAAACAACACTAATTACAAAACACAATTGCACTACTGATCGCTTTAGGTCGCACTTGAATATCGCTTCGATGCTTTCACTTCGATCGCTTTATCCAAACTGTTTCGGTCGTGGCGCGTCTCGGCCTTATATAGCGCCAAAGAGAGTTCTAGAACCTTCCATTGTCGAACCATCTAGAATGTTCGAGTACATGTCAGTCCCGACTGACCAAATGTCGATAGTTCGGGAAAGTTCTAGAAAGTTCGAGCATCGAAATTTCTAGAAGGGTCTTCACTACTAGTTCCGCTACTCGATACTAGATGGCGCTAGTGGTAACTACTGTCACCATGTACCAGGCATTAATTGTGGCGCGCAACAATAATAAAGAGTATTCTATTCTATTCCGTTCTCTGCTAACCTGGGCCAGTCTTTTTGAAAGGAGTCAGGCTCGTCCCTCCATCTCCGTCTTAGTGCCAATGTCACCAATGTAACTGAACGCAACTGAACGTTGAAGAGCTGTCAGTGTCATCATTCCACAACAATGATGACACTGACAGCTCTTTAACATGGTTTAGATTGCTGATCGCGTTCAGTTTCATTGGCGAAATCTGTTCTTAGTCTACCGCGCTGTTGCCACGTAAAGCCCAGCGCACACCGCTGGAGGCGCGGCGGAGAGCAATTGAAGACAACAATTTAATATAAACCTTAAATACCTTGACATACGGTCAATATAAGAATAAATTCGCACAAGAGCATGCGCCGCCGTGCTGCCCTACGCTCCGCCGCACTACCCCGCGCCGCGCCTGGCTGGCTGGCGTTCAGATTATCGATCAGCACTAAATGATATCACTAAATGATATGACTCAAGGGCTCTTGGCGCCTCTCGAGGCCCGCGGAATCCGCCCGCGCGTTTCAAGGAAATGCGCTCCACCGCGCCTCCAGCGGTGTGCGCTGGGCCTTACGCACCTAGCGTTCAATAGGACCCACTCGGTTGTTCTTTTAAGCAAAAGCTCATCTGACATGCGACGGAATTGTATGTATGTACAAACAGAGACAATATACTCTGCATAACCCGACCTCTCTGCCATTCTTCTTCTTTGGGGGGTCAGATAAAGCAGAGTACTGACTGTACAGCCGCCAGCACATAAAGCTACCCGAAACTGACAAATTTTCCCAATCAACTTTGAACCTTATGCTTTAGCGATAAAGTTGAAAATCTATAAATTGAATTTGACAGATTGTAGTAGCTTGATGTGCTGGCGTCTGTACATAGACCTAAGTTAGAGGCTTTTCGAAATTATGTACCTATTTCAGACCCAATCCCACCCAAGTTTAGCGGCCTTCCGCCCTAATAGATTTTGGTACGGCGATCTTTATAAATTCATTTTTTTTTTATTGTAGGGAAAAGTACATACCATATCAGTGATTTCTTGTTTAAGGAACGGCTTCATCAGCCCGAAGAGTTTGTCTATGAAGGGCGGCGTGTTTATCAGGTGGATCTGCTTTATTCTGATCGGCATGGCGTCCTGGGGATTAAGAAGAAGAGAATATTCAACAATGATAAAATCAAGATGTTCCCACGAGCAATCGAGCACAGCGTACATTATTGAGCCTATGACGTTCCCACTGCAGGGACATAGGCCTTCTTTTTGTGAAAGGGAGTGAGCCAACCCGCACTGGCTCCGACCACGCTGGCCCAGTGCGGGTTGGTAGATGTCACATGTCTTGAAATTCTTGGTTCTTGGACATGCTGGTTTCCCAACCATGATTTCTTTCACCGTAGCGCAGCGTACGTACCTACTAGGCGCTATACAAACTAGATGATCGCGTTCAAAGACCACGCGGCGCTCAATAATACAAGTAGTTGATGTTAGAAAAAAAAAAGTGGGCACGTGGTACGCATTAACCCTGACAGACGGGCAAAGACCGTCTTTGCACTCACTGTACAATAAAAAAAAATACCGGCCAAGAGTGAGGTCGGACTCGCGCACCGAGCGTTCCGTACCATCGTGTTAATTTTTCATCGGCGAGGCCTATATTCGTCAGAAAATTTTAACACTTTATAGGTGTAGAATATTGCAGTTTTATGTCAGCGCCATCTCTTGACCGATAGTAGAACTAATGTAACTTTTGTTTTAGACCTTTGTATCGTGCTTAAGCGTATGAAGTTTCATTAAAATCTGTTCATTCATTTAAAAAAATAAGGGTGGATGTACAGAAATACAGAATGGATGACTTGTGTTAGCACTGCATCTATAGTAAAAGTGGGCAGTGCTGCACACCCCCACCCTATTTCAAGTTAAACAAATATCAACTTTATTTCAATGACAATTAAGTTAATTTCAAAATGACTACCACTATTGAAAAAGTTATAAAAATGTTTGAAGTTGTAGCGTAAACTGAACTTTATTGTGTAGGAATTAAAGTTATTTTTCCATTTATTCATATTTGTTTACATTTTTGGCAAATAAATCGCGAACGTAGATTAAGTGCTAACACTGAAGTTAAATATTGCCCAAACTAGGAGGTATTTGTTACTTATTGTCTTATTTCCAGGGGGCCTTAAAGGCCGCTTTGGCAGAATCATAAAAGGATTATGAATCATAATATGGCGAAGACAGTCCGTGTTTTTTTTTTCGCTGCACTACGTAGGTATAATCAAAGAGATTGGGATTGGATTTGGATTGGATTGATTGGTATTTTACCACAGATAAAAAAAAAATAACTGAAAAATCCTTCGCCAATGGGATTTGATACGATTAGCTTAACAGTTAACTGTCCAATATGATTCGTAATGTTACCCTTTTATGATTCTGCCAAAGTGGCCTTTTTAGGTCCCCCTGGCAATGTTTAGCTACTAGGTTTTCTACCAATAGCCACTGCGACAATCGAATCCATCATCTCAAATGAGTATAAACCCAATCAACTTGAATTGATTTGGCATTCCAACTCGTTTTTTCGTCGGTTAAACAATAGATATAATATGCCACTCACCTCTTGATATTTAGACAGCTTCCTCGCTACTGAGATATTGAACTTCGTGATAAACTTGAGTGTGATATCCTTAACGTCCATGACCACGATGTCTTCTTCAGCTAAAAAGTTATTGGCCAGCAGCCACGCGTCGCAAGACATGAAGAACATTCTAGCATCTTGGATATAGTCATACTGCTCTAGACCCGGGTCGTTCAGTTGCCAGAACCAGATATTCTTGTCCCCCGCTATTTGGTACTGCGCCATTTTTCTGAAAATATGGGAAAATGGATTAATTATGAAGTATTTCTGTTACTGAAAAGTAGTTTCGCAGTTTTGGGCTGCATCCAGAAATAAAAACAGGTCAAGAGCGAGTCGGACTCGCGCACCGAGGGTTCCGTACCATCATGTTTTTCATTTTTTTTTCATCGGCGAGGCCTATAAGTATGTATATTCGTCAGAGAGTTTTAAAAGTATGCGGCCTCAATAAAAAGAAAAATGTTTGAGAATATGCAAACTGCGCTCTTTCATAATGATACCCCACATGCCCTAGTAGCCCCGCTTCGAATTTTTCAGACCCCCTTTCGGTCCTTGTTGTAAAAAATATACTTGCAAAATAGTGTGTGTACCCATATATTTTTATTTTTTTCTTGTTTGCAAAATAGTTGGGCAAACGTCATCTGAAACTATTCCAAATTTCAAATTGATAGCATTAGTAGTTCTTGAGATATCCAGCTGTGACAGAGAGACAGACTTAGTCTCACCATAAGGGTTCCGTTTTACCAATTTGGTACGGAACCCTAATAAAAGCGAAAATGGAAAGTTTTGTGATTATAATAATTGAACTAGGGCCTTTTTTTTGCAGATTGGAAATCATCAAATGACTCCTCCCGCTCTGGGTGGAGCGGAAGGGAGTGTCAGACTCTTACTGACTAAAACCCACCCGTGTTCCTTCCTTAGCCCTTTATGTTCCGGGCCAGCGGTAAGCCTTTCGGACAATCCCGCTGACCCGGCAGGCTTCGGCCTAAGGGGGCCCCTCCTCGATGCTAACATCTCTTTGAGGAGCACGTGGAACACGTACGCGCCGTCCGGCACGGGCCTGGTTATTGATTTTTGCGATTACTGTTTATTTTTACCAAAAACTGGTTTACTTACGCCAGCGGGGTAGTTGCATAACACACCATTCAGTAGCAATGGATTTCATTTTGACAGTTCAACAACATTCATTGCGTTATTTACATTCTTGAGCAAATAAATGTTTCGACCATATGAAGCAATGGATTAGCAATATCTTTCAAAATTATTCAGGTTGTGACTGAAAGTGTGTTAGACAATTACCCCCTTACTAATAAACGTTGTATACCGCCTGTATAGTTACACAACGCTTTGTCTTCTTCTTTCTAAAGTCAAATTACTGACGACTGAAAGAGAGAAATCGGTGTATAACTATTCATCTGGTATAATACGTTTATTATAGAGAGAGTAAGAGTTTTTTTTTTTTTGCGGATGGGAAATCATCAAATGACTCCTCCCGCTCCTCTGGGTGGAGCGGAAGGGAGTGTCAGACTCTTACCGACTAAAACCCACCCGTGTTCCTTCGTCCGTTAAGGTGTAGTTTAAGGAATGGTCATGTAGATAGGTATTTACTTCCATTTTGAAAAATAGTTGTTTATTTACTTATCGTGCTTACTAAGATTGTTTGGAAAACACTGCTCTTGGCAAAATAATACTCTTATTTGTTGAGACAAGAATCTGACATACATAGATACGTACTTACGCATAAGTAAGACCGGAGAGGTCATTGCTCTTGGCATTGACAAACAAAATACGGTAGGTATATTATTAGTATCAGTTTATTGGTAGGTCATCGGCCGGTCACGGGGCCGCATCTGGAAACTTTTGGCTGTTTCAGAACTTCGCTTTCGGCCTTTTCGCAACTTTGGCATAATAATAATATGCAATTGCGTCGTTGGTCCTGGGTGCCCAGGTCGGCCAAAGTGATATTGGATTTTTCTATTTGGAATTTCTCAGTAGCAGCCTGGAGTCTGGATTAGTGCCTGGTTAATGGCAATAGGCTCGCCCCATATTACATGGGACTTACACATAACTGGCGAAATGTGGGAGTACTGTACTGCCGTAATAAAGAAAAAGGGCACAACTAACATTTTTTTCCAAAATTGAGTTAAATACCTACATATTTGAAATCGGAAAAAGAAGGCGCATAATTATGCCAGTTTTTTTTATATAAAATGGCCGATTTTTGGCGCAATATTATGTCTCCAAAAAAATTTATTTTTCTCGAAACCTATCGAGTGGGGTATCAAAATAAAGGGTTTTTAAAGGTGATAACAAAAATATATACAACTTATGGTTAAAAGTAATTCGAAGTGACAAATCGTAAAAAACACGTACCAAGAGCTAAATCGTCTGCGAAATCTTTCACATTTATTTTGTCAACTAAAAAGTTGGAAGCAGGCGGGACCCATTTGAATTTGAAAATATAATTAAAATGATATGGGTCCCGCCGGCTTCCAACTTTTATTTAATTTAAAATGGGCTTGTTTTTAGCTTTCAGTTTTTTACCGCAGTCGGGTTTTTTTATTTTTTTAAATAATTTTTTTTATTACTTATAATATCATTGTTTTTAGCTATTTAATTACACGGTACTTCAAGGCTAAAACTAGACCTAGGTCACAATAAAGTGTTGTCGGTTAGATTCCTAGGCAAAACCATAGTAATACTTGTCTAAGGAATAACTAATTAGTGGAACAGAGGACAATGCAATGGAGCGTGACCTGTTTTATTATAATTAGTGCTGATTGCCCTATTAAGCGGTGTAGTGAAACATTCGTTTCCTCCATCTTATGTGATAATGATTTATTTTTATTACTGGTATGACGTAGGTTATAAGGAGTAATTAGACGATACTGACATTATCTTTACGACAGTTTTTTAGTAATGAGCCATCTTCCGCTCTCATGGTTAACATTGTGTCATTATTTTGTATGTCTTTCAAACATTCTCGGTACCATTTCAAAACATCACAGTCTTTCTGATTTCGTGTGAACGTAGATTTTATACATATACAATAGCTCTTTAGAATACACTCCCGGACTCGTAAATCGAGGCACATGA
Organism: Mesoligia furuncula; assembly: GCA_916614155.1. Taxonomy (NCBI): domain Eukaryota; kingdom Metazoa; phylum Arthropoda; class Insecta; order Lepidoptera; family Noctuidae; genus Mesoligia; species Mesoligia furuncula. The sequence continues at coordinate 10,799,555 of OU744804.1, read as the reverse complement.
AGTCTTATGACTTTTTAAATGGTCGTGCATTCAAATTCGGAACAGAGGCGATACCAAAATGATAACCAGCATCAAAACTGTATAAAAACTATTTCTTTGACTTATAGAGGTATGAGGAACAGGGTGTAAAGTTCACTCATACTCAATGAGAAGGGAGGATCCTCCGACCAGACGGGTGTTGTGTCTGGCGGGCAACTGCCCGATGATTCATGTCGGGTCATTGTATCTATGCCAGTTGCGCGGTAAACTCTGCTTGCGAGATGCAGGATTTTGCGTGACGTCAGTGTGACGCGATGTTCGCATGTGGTGTTGTAGATACCGCTACAGACTTATCATTATTTTTATGTTTTAGGCCTATAAACTTTATACCTCACAACAATTGTGTAACACACTAACAGTAGCAATGGCTTTATTTTTGACAGTTCAACAACATTCATTGCGTTATTTACGTCGTTGAGCAGATACATTTTTCGAACATATGAAGCAATGGATATCTTCAAGATGATTCAAATTGTGATTGAAAGTGATGCAATTAGGGTGTAGGAGTGTAGTTTCTCTTTCCATTAACAAGTTGTTGTTGATCCATAGAGACCCGAGACCGTCCAATTAGGACGCCTATGTAACTTTTTAGTTTCCAAGTGGAGTTCATATTCATAGAGAGAACCTATCTATCCACCTACTATCGTAAAGATACTGCACATAAATACACAGTTTTAATTCTACTTGGTGTTATAGTTGGTTCTGCGATATATAGCCCTTAGATTAGTACGAATTACTAACAGCCATAAGCTTGGCTTAGATTAGTGTACTCACGATCACGACCATCCGCAAAGTGTTGCCAGAACACGAGACATACTTGCAGAATAATTTTATTAAGTTTAAATTTAAGTTAAGTTTAATTAAAGTTAAGTTAAATTTAAGACTTTCTTTTAAAACCGAAAGTATCGGAGTTACCGACATAGCTTGTTGAGTAAGCAAGCTGAAGTGTTGGCCATATTTTTCGAAGGACCAACAGCCGATGGAGCAGACAAGTCCTAGAGTGGAGACCGACGACCTTAAAAAGGTGGCTGAGACAGACTGCCATGGAAGGCAAGGAAGGTGGAAGATAGGGTGTACCGGTGCAGCCTGGGAGAGACCCATGTTCAGGACTGGATCGCGCTGCGTTGATTGATTGAAGAAATGAAGACTTTCCTTTCAAACACGATTTCAAAACGCACCCGAGCAAGCTGAGTCTAAGTTAGTACTTAATAGAAAATGTTTACGCAAAACAAGCAACTGTTAAATAGACGAATTACTCTTAAGAGCGTTTACGCCGAACGGCATTTCATACAAACTTTCAAGCCCTTGTTTTTCGAAATGAATGAACCGATTTTAATGAAACCTCATACGCATAAGCAGGATACAAAGGTCTAAAAAGTTAGTAGAAAACATTTTCGAAAAATAGTGTTACAGCCAAATTACCTATACCGATTTTAAAGTTTCCATAGAAACAGAGATTTCAAGTTATCTTTTTTTTTTAAAGATATTTCGAAAATGTTTTCTACTAACTTTTTAGACCTTTGTATCCTGCTTATGCGTATGAAGTTTCATTAAAATCGGTTCATTCATTTTGAAAAATAAGGGCTTGAAAGTTTGTATGAAATGCCGTACGGCGTAAACGCTCTTAAGGTGCCACCTAGTCGATATTTTTTCCATACAAATTTCGGGAGAGTTTTACTCCATTGTTTGACATTGTGCATCCAAAGTTACACATGATGTCGTTTTGACTTATTATTAATTTTGTCTGGACGAAGACAGAATAGTAAAATAAAAAGCCAAAAAACTTATGAGCCAACAAAGATTCGTTTTTCTTGCTATTTTTAACGTCATTTTGGGTGTAAATAAGTAATAAAAGAACTGTCAAAACTTCAAAACCAAGTCCGTACCGACAAAGCTCAGTTATCAACGAGCACAATAAACTTAATTTGTAATTGATTTATGCAGTGGTTTTTTCATAAAACTCGATTTTCTGAAGCACTTTCGAATTTATTTACTCGCCTATCTGTTCGGAACGGTGTTTCTGTGCGTGAGAACTACTCGTAGATGTTGTTCGTGTAGACTAGCGTCTAACTGCTCAACACTGATACTAGCTCTATTGGACACGAAGCCAGGTGAGACAGCGTGCTTATTGGCCATGACCACCAGTGAGTTAGAGGTTGCGACTAATTTACTCTTAACTCTCAATCAACTAACCGTCGAAGTCTACTGCAGTTGAACCAATCGATGGATTGTTCCAGGTTTTTGAATGATCATGAACATAAATGTGCATAGGCACATAATATATACTCACGAGATTTTCAAAGCCTTCTGCATAGCAGGTGAGAGAGGATCCCTGTAGTTGACCAGCTCTGGTGAATTGTCTCTGATCTTGAAGAACAGCTCTATGGCTTGTTTAGCCTTCTCCACGTCATAATAGCAGCTGTGTAGAAACCTCAGGATGATTCTGTCCTCTGAAACACGAGAATGATTAATTGTTATTATTTGCTTTAAATTTTTTGCTTGATTAATTGTTATTATTATTTGCTGGGCCCGCGAGGAGGACTACGGCCCACTCCCCCAAACACAAACTCAAAGCATTTATTTCAATTAAAACATTTACAGGCACTTTTGAATTGTCAAGAAGTCGGTAAGTCAGAAAATATGAAACTAGTTGCCCATTCAAAAGCGTAGGTACCTATGGAGAAGAACGGGCAAGAAACTCTATGGACACACTTTTAAATTATATTTTTACAAAAATATTAGTTACATCATTAATGTTGAATTCATATATGTATATGTGAGAACGATGTATAAAAAGACGTACACGTTAAAAGCGTCCAGAGTACAGCAAATAGTAAGAAAACAACAATCCAAAAATAAAATAATTATAAATAAGCCGAGGCAGCTAAGTGATGACCAGCCCCAACTGACGGCGCCCGTTCACTAACATGACGCATAGATCAGCACCATTCAGCTCAACCATTTTGAAGGGAACACCCCCACAGAGACCCCTCACAGAGAAGAGTTCCAGCAGTGGGAACATTTTAGTTTGATTATGCTATTTGCCTCCAAAAATGAGGACGCGAAGTGGTACGAGTATTAGGCGGGTCATATTTTTTAACAATAAAAGTCTTCAATTCATTCATTCATTCACTGACAAACAACTAAATTTTGCGAAAGGGTTCTTTGGATATATTTTATAACAAAAGTGAGCTCTTAGGAACGATATTGGACAATTACGAAACTAGTTAAATAGGGGATGAAGGTTTGTATGGAAGTTCGTAATTTTTGCTGCTGGAAAATCCCATCGAGCACATATTGGCTTGTGTTTATAACTAGCTGTGCCCGCGACTTCTTTCGCGTGCATTGTGAAAACAAATTGGATTTATTGCGTTTAATTTTTTTTTGCGCGGAACCCGCTATCGTCCAATGAAAGTCCCGCCACAATCAGTCCAGCCGTTTCGGAGATTAGCCGGAACAAACTGATCGACAATTAAAAAAAATAGTTTTAAACAATAAATACTTCCTTAAGCATTTAGTGATTTATCTATTTGTATATATGTATAGAAATATATGTAGAAATAATGCAACGGGACAGATGGTAAAGAGTCGTCCAGCAGTGGGTGTAGACGACGGATACTTTCGCCGAGGGAGACCTAGGAAACGTCATGACTTGGAGACGATCAATATGGGAGAACGCAAAGTACGCGGCAAGAGAACAAACCACAGGGACGAGTGGAAAGGCTAACATAATATTTTCGCCTTCACATCTTCTTCTTAGCGTGTCGATGGCAATCTAAATGGACTCGCCCCAGAATTCGGCTATGTGTTTGCCGCCATCACTAATGTCCATCCGTGTCACGTGCAACGTGCAGCTTCTTGTTCTTCTTCTTCTTCTTCCGATAATAATATAGGTAATCCATCAAAAATGGCGCAGTGTACCAGAGTATGCAATACCATGATGTAACAAATACATGCCAATCTTGCCGTCACCGTCACCGCTTGGTTTCATATCTAGACTGTTGGCTTGTCAACATAGTTTACACAATTCCACGGAATTAACGCTGATTACATATAGGCTTGGATGGTCACAAAATATTGCTTTTGAACCTTTCCGTATAGCTTGGAATGCAAAACTATGTAATAAGCATACGTGTACGTAACACGTTGGGAACAAACACCGACCCTTTGAAAAAGTTTATTTTTGTTTTTTTTTATTCTTGTATAGTTATTTCTGACCTATTTATCCCCTATGTTGCGCCTGCCAGCATGTTTTGTCTCTGCATCACCCTAAGGTTGACTAGTAGAAAATGTCTCCGCCTTTGTACAGTAATTTTTTACTTGTGCATACCTAGTTTTATTTAAAAAAAATTTTAATGGTGTATTGTGAGAGGAATTAGAATCTTTAGTTCTCAAGCGCAGTTCGGAGTAGCTATTCGGAATTAAACTTGTCTGATAACTTGTAGACAACACACACAATGGTTATTTTTATAAAACTTGTTTTGTTTGTGTTACCCACGCCTGGTATTGAACAGGAAATATGTTAAACACGCTTTTTGTTGATATCATATAGACCATTGTTAGTTGAAATGACTAATGAAACAGCGTCACAAATTGAGTATTTAAAATGTAGGAAATCTATCATTCTACGTGTAATTGAACATGATCTTGAGCTGTTAGCAAGTCATCTAACTCCTTGACAAGTTTGACAATGACTTTGATGATGTGATTATGTCAAAGTACCTTTTTTGCAAATAAACGCTACAATAGAGGTGTTTTTCTTAGATGCGATAGTGATGCTTACCCCAACGTTGAACTGAAGTAGGTAGGTACAAAGGTAGGTTACTGTTTTGAGATAGCAGGACACATAAGATTCTATAGGACGTCCACTTGAAAACAATTCAAAGGAACATAAGTTGGAATCTGCACCTTAATACAAAAGAGATAAAGTTAAAAGTTGAATCAAAATGTTAAACAATATTGTGGAAAACCTGGTGTACAAGTTCTATGTAGGCATGTAACAACGGATTCCCATTCATTGTACGTTCAACGATGCTCGCTGAATAGCCTATCGGGTGGCAATTATTCTTTGTGCGATTCGGATGAATCAATAACAGGGACCTGGGAACATGTGACTATGATAACGTAGCTTCTGATATTTGTTAATTTTTCATGCCTCAGAGAGGTTAGCCAGTCATCCATCGGTCATGCGAACAAGTCAGAAGCCCGGAACACTGTGTCGAAACTGAGATAACCGGTTTAGCATTAAATGTCAACAGACGATGTTAGTTTGATAGTTTATTACTTTATCGTTCAAGTTCATGCTTCTGAAGATTGATTTTGATTTAAAAGAGTGGAGGTTCTTGCCCGTTCTTCTCCATAGGAATCTACTACGCTTTGGAATGGGCTATATGTATATAGAATTATGCTTTACCTTTCGGTTTAACCGAGCCCTTGACAATTCAAAGTGTATGTACCTGATGTTTCCTCAATAAAGAATCCGGATACAATTCTTCTTATTATTTTTTTTTCTATGCTTTATGCGTTTCAATGCCATCCACTTGATTCAAGTTGTCAAACTTGGAATATTCTAAGTACTTAGTAAATTTTAATATCCAACTAATTAACTTAATTAAGTATGTCTTTTGGTCGTGTGTAAGAGTATGTAAGAGCAGACAAGTATAAAAATTAAAGCGTATGTAACAACAAGAAATAAATCATTTGGTTGCTTTGTCTATGAGAATTTGAATATGTATAGATATTATCCTTGTCAGACTTCGTATGTTGGTTCACTAACTTCGTGAATCTGAAGGTATTTAGTAGAAGGTTTATAGTTTACAATCTATTCATGTCAAACCGTCAAATTGTGATTAAGCTACACTAGACAGGGTTCACAATTTGTTCGAGTTTATCACCCGTAAAATTGTCAACCACCCCTGATTTTTCGGTCTTGGCGGTAGCCGGATTTGTCGCAGTAACTAAGACAGGCCAACCAAACGGGTTAGGTTAGAACTTGAGCTATCGCGCGCGAGCCGAGCGACTGAAGCGAGCGGTGCCGTGCCGAGTCAGCGGCCGGCGAGCGCTACTTCCAAGTTAGTCGCAGTTACGTGGCTATTTAGTATTAGCGCAAGATGCGATCCTGACCTGACCTGATCCGGACCTGACAGGCGCTTTACTTTGTGTAAATTATTTCATCATCACCACTGCTCTCAAAACGGTGAAAGAAAACATCGTGAGGAAACCGGCATGTCCTAGAACCAAAAATTCGAAGACATGTGACATCTGCCGACCCGCACTGGGCCCGCGTGGTGGATTACGGCCCACTCCCTCTCACCGAGAGGAGGCCTGTGTCCCAGCAGTGGGAATATGATAAGCTGTTTCTATATGTTGTGCAAGGTGCGATCCGTCTGCGTCACATGCAAGTTTGATACCAGTTCACAATTTAGCGGATGGACACAGATTTTGAATATCGAAAAACACTGGATTGTTGCACTTGAGAATTTTTGGATAGTTTATAATCTCACGAGATAAGATTATAAATTGACGATATCGTGTGGAACATGATTGTGCGAGCATATCCGGGACTTTCAAGTTGGTAGAAGAACTCATCATCTGCCTAGCCTTTTCCCAACTATGTTGGGGTCGGCTTCCAGTCTAACCGGATGCAGCTGAATACCAGTATTTTACATGGAGCGACTGCCTATCTGACCTCCACAACCCAGCTACTGGGTAATATGATACCCCTTGGTAAGACTGGTTGTCAGACTTTCGGGCTTCTGACTACCCGTAACGACTGTCAGAGATCCACGAATGACAGCCGGGACCAACGGCTTAACGTGCTTTCCGAGGCACGGAGGGGTCTCGGTATGTAAAGATGGTCACCCATCCACAGACCAACCGCGGCAAGCGTAGCTTAACCTCATCGATCGACCTGTGCGGCTGTTATTATTTAGCCACGGGCCCCTCCCCGTGGCGCTTATAAGTTGGTAGAAGAACTATGAAGTTTTAATCGGTAGGAGTCCGACATAACCCTCCATTCCCCCAAGACAAAGAGGATCTAGGTATAGGTACTACGGATTTTCCAACAAAAAAGGAACATCGAGACGTTTTGTCGAAGATATAGGAGTATAAAGACTTGCTTACCTAAATCTTTGGGCAAATGAGGCTGCTTGTTTATCCAGTCCCGAAGCTGCTCCACCTGCTTTTGTGCCTCTTGTGATATCTTGGTATCCATGTTGAGGATCACCTGAAATTATGTGAACATTTTATTAGTACAGTCTTATATTTTTTTATTAATCAAGGGTTAAAAAAACCCTACCTAAGGAAAACTGGAAGTGTAGCTAACATATAGCTGATTGTCAATACGCCCTGAACAAGCCTGGTATGTATGACAAGGCCTTTGTCTTCCAGTGGGACAGTTACATACATGAGTTATATAAACTGCTATAAAAACGAAGCTATCGTCAGAATATTTTCCTTTACAAAATTTTTCAAGACATTAACGTTAGTCCGTCACTAGATATCGTCTGTCGTGTTCCCAACGAGAGCGTCGACACAAATGTTGGCATGGATGACGAGACGGTGACGTCATGGGTCCTCGCTCATTCCCATCCTATCGTAGTACTATGTCATATTATTCTATTATGTTCTCTGGTTTACAATTTGCATGTTACATGGATAAATTATACAATGGCGTACAGTCACGAGCATTAATATTACTATGAACAGCGGGGTAATTGCGTAACACACTATCAGTAGCAATGGCTTTCATATTGACAGTTCAGCAACATTTATTGCGTCATTTACGTTGTTGAGCAGACAATGTTTTCTAACATATACAGCAATGGATTAGCAATGTCCTTCAAAATTATTCATATTGATATTGATAGTGTTACGCAAATAGGGCAATAATGGCGCCGATTTTGTTGTTCACAAACTAAACTAAATTTAAGTTCATGCATCTTTTTCTTTCTATTTCATTATATAAAGGACAGAAGATAAATATTAGTTTAGTTCTGTCAAATTAAGATACTCCATAGAGACCATAGACAACTTTAGACGAGATTAAAAAATAGGTCACTAAAAATACGTCAATTTACGCCAGGCGCCGACTAATTTGACAGGACTAAACTAATAGTTATCATCTGTCCTTGTCCTAATGAAATTGAAAGAAAAAGATGCATGAACTTAAATTTAGTTTAGTTTGTGAACAACAGAATCGGCGCCAATATCTGATTTCATTGTTCATCCGTTAGTGTCTGTCGTCAAGATGACGGCAAATGTTTATCATCCCACAGGCAACGTAACACATTTATTTGAACCCGATGCAGCATCCTATGTTTTGGCTTGTCAGATAGTTTGGGTGTTCCTTCGATATCAGATCACATATTTGTGCTGCCACTTGTATAGGTATATTATGCCTTCCACAAATGATCACATATATTTGCCGTCATCTTGACGACAGATATCAATGGATGGATACTGAAATCAGATATTTTTGCCGAACTGTCCATACTAGCTTCTGCCCGCGACTTCATCTGCGTGAAATGCCACCCACCCCACCGCATCGCATCGCCCATGCCCGAACTATTATTTCGCTTTCGCTACGTTAGCGTTATTTTTGACTTTTTTACTCGGGTCCTACCGTGATGTTATAGCCTGTAGACTTCCTCAAGAATTAGGCTATCAAATCAAATCCAAAAATTAGCGCATTCAAACAAACCAACAAACTCTTCGACTATATTTTTAGTATACAGATTTATGCTCGTGTTTGTACCTACATTATACTTACCTACATAATTAATATGTTCGCCTCTAAAACTTCTTAACTAGTGTTTTCAACAGTTTTTCCTGTATTCTATCATACCTCTGTTACTGTTTACATGTTTTGTTACTTATTCGTCCTAGAACTTGAGTTCAATCGAGTGAGGATAAAGATCAAGTGCTTAAGAAATGTTTCCTTGCCTATACAACCGACTTTGTTCCCACTACCGTTTATTTTTTGTGTTACCTATTCATTCTAATAATGTTAGTCGGTTGAATTTGATCAGCTTAAAACTGTTATAAATTGTATTACTTCCACTTCAAAATATCACCCACGCAACTGATAATGAAACATGAAAATGGGATAAGGCGTTGTGCTTGTGTGAGGCAGGATCGTGCTCATTCATTCGAATTAAGTCAATTGATTTTGATTTGTAGTCTTCATGATAAAATCAAAATCTGCACGTACGTTTTAACAATTAAAAAGAAAGATAAAAATACTTAACCCAACTACTACTTAATAAAATACTAAACTGAACTGGGTAGGTACCTATACCTGTTTCCGGGGTTCCGTAGCAAAATGGTAAAACTGAGACTCAGTCTGTCTGTTTGTCACAGCTGGATAACTCAAGAACTACTAATGCTATCAACTCTAAACTTAGAATAGTTTTAGATGACGTTTGCCCAACTATTTTGCAAATAAGAAAGAAATAAATATAGGTATGTGTTAAATGCTAATAGTCTATACCTTCCTGATTTTTAATTTGCTAGACTAAAATGACATTTGTTACTGCAAATATTCCGTATACCTACTAGGTATTTTATTATTCACTTAAAATAATTAATTTCATCATTAAAACTACCATTCAGATAACGTTGGTCCCAATCTAGGCACAGCTTGTACCTTGGGCACCGTTACATAAACACACTAATATTATAAAGGCGAAAGTTTGTGAGTATGTGTGTGTTTATATGTTTGTTACTTTTTCATGCTTAAACGGCTAGACCAATTTTGATAAAATTTTGTATGGAGGTAGCTGGCACCCTGGATTAACATATAATAGGCTACTTTTATCCCCAAATTCCTACGGGATTGAAACTTATGCGGGTGAAACCGCGGGGCGCAGCTAGTTATAAAAATAGAGTCAGTTTTTGTGTCTGTCTGCATGACCGCGTTGTTCTTCTAAACTACGCAACAGATTTTGAGGCGGTGTTCACCATTAATTTGAAAGAATTTATTATTAAACTTAGGTTAATATGACATGTACCCTACCTGGGTACATGACATATTATAATAAATAAATCTTGATAGTTTGTCAAGTCGCAAAAGTCATGCGACGCTGAAGCGGGTCTCTAATTAGTACCTAGTTAGAAATAAAATGCCTGAGTATCCAAGAGACAATGATAATAATGGTTTAGTAAGTGCTAACCTTTGAATATTAAACCATACTACCAGTAGGTACATGCAACATTGTTTAAGTATATGGCATTGTAGGTATGTCTTGTAGTGAAAATTTTGTTATGTATTTTCTCGTGTACTATAAAGTATATTATTATTATATACTTACCTACATCTATACTAATATTATAAATGCGAAAGTGTGCGTGTCTTCTACCTCTTCACGCTTAAACCGCCCGATTTAGATAAAATTTGGTATAGAGATAGTTTGAGTCGGAAAGAACATAGGATAGTTTTTATCCCGATAATCCCACGGGATCGAAACTTATGCGGGTGAAACCGCGGGCGCTGCTAGAAAAATAATAATGTCTGTTATTAGGGTTCCGTACCAAAATGGTAAAACGGAACGCTTATGGTGAGACTCAGTCTGTGTGTCTGTCACAGCAACACTGACTCTCAAGAACTACTAATGCTATCAACTATCAGTTTTAGATGACGTTTGCCCAACTATTTTGCAAATAAGAAAGAAATAAAAATATATCGCACCTACGGTGCAAAAACGTCACTTATGCAATTTTTCTCAAAATTGATCTGAGTATGAGAAAAAGTAGCTTATGTACCCCTTTACCTGGTGAGTAATTGTCATTTGTGTAGTGCGTACTTTCCGCGAGAGGGCAGTGTTTAGTCAAGAAGAACTATACATTTTATTAGGATGTCGAATTTTCAAACGCTTCCCCTGAACAATTACATCATTTGCATAAGTGACGTTTTTGCACCGTAGGTGCGATATGTCGACGGTGAAAGGCTAATTGGTCTAAGCGACATTTTGTAAAACTCGCAGAACGGATCAAAGTTTTTTTTTTTTAAATAGTAAAATATCAACTATTTGATAGACTTTTTTTATTTAATACAGTACCTATAATATACTCAGTATAAATAAATAAAAGTCTATCATATAGTTGATATTTTATGATTTAAAAAAAAACTTTGCTCCGTCCTCCTGCGGGTTTTACAAAATGTCGCTTAGACCAATAGCCTTTCAACCGTCGATGTATATTTTTTGCAACAGGGTCTGAAATGGGGTCTGAAAAATTCGAAGTGGGGCTTCTTCTTTTTGCACATTCTCAAACATTTTTTTTTAGGCCGCATTGTTTTCGGCTTTTGATGAAAAATGTAAAAAAAATACCGTTCCGGCGGGGCCCTTATCTCCTAAGTTTGCAAAGAGAAAAACCTGAAATTATTCTATGTTATAGAAGTTTATGTAAAGATTACAGGAAAAATAAAACAAAGTCTCTAAACAACACACTTTTTCAGAAATCATCAACAAAAGTTACATTAGTTCCACTATCGGTCAAGAGATAGCGCTGACATAAAACTGCAATATTCTATACCGCAGTGCAGATGTTAAAATTCTCTCAAAATCAAAATCAAAATGTTTTATTTCACATAAACCTACATGGGCACTTATGAAACGTCAGAAGCTAGGTGCACGGTTCCAATTGGTCGTTTCCTATGGAGAAGAACCGGCAAGAAACTCCATGGTTACTCTTTTTAAAAATAATTGGCTTTTACAATGTTTCCAGATTACAGTAAGTAGGTATGGAAGGACAGCGCAGGCCTGTCAACAAGTACCAAGTACTTGATAAAATAGAAAATGGTCTACAGATCTAAAGTCTATAAGGCCTACAAAGTCCTCACATTTACAAAATAAGAATCTATCAAAAGGATAGATAATAAAAAAAGAAAAATAATAATAAAAACCTACTAAAACCAAGTGTTATGATTCTCAATAAAACCACTAATAAAGAGGTGAAAAATTTCAAGTGTCTGTATACAATGTCAATTAATAAAGAAATTATGTCAAAAAGTATGTAAAAATAATAATAATAATTAAATAAAAATTAAACATCGTAATTTGAGAGCAGTTAATAGACATTTACATAGTTATGCCGTTAATGAGAAGCCAGGGAAGCCACATGTGCAGAAGGAATTATTGCCAGACTAGCTTGTCTTCAACGTAGTCTTTAATCTTATAATATGCTTTTTTGATAAGGACACGTTTGATGAGGGTTTTGAACTTTCCATCGCTAAGTTCTGTCCTCTGACGAATATAGGCCTCGCCGATGATTTAAAAACATATGATGTTACAGAACCCTCAGTGCGCGAGTTTGACTCGCTCTTGCCCGGTTTTTTTTTTGTTTGTTTTCGGGGGGAAACCTTCAAAAGGCACCCGACCTCCGGGAAGTGTGGGATTTTGGGGAGCCTCCCCGGTGCTGTGCTACTGCACCGGGGTGGTTTTAGTGAGGTACCGGAACCCCTCTCCCGGAAACCCTCCTTTGCAAAGCCTGTAAGGCACATCCCTTATCTAATTCTATCTTCTTTACCAAATGTCAAAAGTAGTAATTGTGAGATAGTATTGAATCAAGAGAAACTAGAATTCGTCGATAATACTGTTTTCCTGGGGATCACGCTCGACTCAAGGCTTCAATGGGGTCCTCATTTAACATCCCTTGCAGGACGGCTAAGTTCAGCAGCATTGCTGTGAGAAAAATCCGTCAATTTACTGATGTTGATACCGCGAGACTGGTCTATTTTAGTTACTTTCATAGTATCATGTCGTACGGTATTTTACTATGGGGACGGGCTGCAGACATCGAGTCTATTTTTATTCTGCAGAAAAGGGCCGTCAGAGCCGTATACAGCCTCCGCAGGCGTGACTCTCTAAGGGAACTGTTTAAAGATATTAACATCATGACGGTACCTTGTCAATATATCTATGAAAATATCATGTACGTAAGGAAAAATCTACATCTTTTTAGTAAAAGAGGTGAAAGACACAATTATATCACTAGAAATAGGGACCAATTAGTTCAACCAGGTTTCAGGCTGGCTAAAGTAGACTCGTCTTTCATGGGCTACTGTTTAAAATGTTACAATAAAATACCTACCCACATACTTGAACTGAATGAAACAAAATTTAAATCTTGTATAAAACGCACACTATGCAGCCAGGCATATTATAAATTGGGGGATTACATCACTGACAAAAATGCTTGGCTAAACGCTGGTCCTGCTCCATAAGGACGCACAAATAAATTAATTAGCATTGAAAAACACTGTTGGAGCTGCTGAAGATTTTAAAATACTATTTTTGCATTATACATATAAATTCAATCACCTAGTATTGTATGATTGCATAGCACATGTGTGAGTACTATGTACATACTATAAAGCTTCCATTTACTGGGTACGCCTTTTATTGACTTGAATGTGCCCTGGCAGCTGAGAGTATGTCACGCTCACTCAAATGTCTCGCTGATGGTGGCGCGTGTGTTGGATCATTTAGCTCCCTTCAAAATGGTTGAGCTGAATGGTGCTAATACATGCGTCATGTTCGTGAACGGGCGCCGTCAGTAGGGACTGGTCATCTCTTTGCTGCCATGGCTTATTTTAATTTAATACCTATTTGAATTGTTTTTTTTTTATTTCGTCTTTTCATTACGGACGCTTTTAACGTTCTGCATCGTTCTCACATGTATAATTTTTAACATGAATGATGTAAACAAGACTTTGTAACCATAATTATTTTGATTTAAAAGAGTGTCCATGGAGTTTCTTGCCCGTTCTTCTCCATAGGTACCTACGCTTTGGAATGGGCAACTAGCTTCATCTTTCTGACTGACCGACCCCTTGACAATTCAAAAGGGCACTGATTTAAAGAGGCAGTTGTAAATAGCGGTTTTGGTAAGTTAAAAATTATAAATGGCGCGTTTAATAACTTGTTCAGCAGTTAAAACTAAGCAGTAAAGTAAACAAAAATGAGTAATAAAAAATAATGAAATGGATCAGTGAATATATAATTGAGTGGGAAAATAATTAAATGGGCGGTAAAAATTATTGAACGAGCAGTTACGTGTGGGCAGTAATAAATCGGAATTTGTCGGTAATAAATCTCATTCTAAGCAATTCTATAAACAATGAGGTGGTAAAGTAGTTTTGGGTGTGTAGTCGACGGAGCCCCGCTTCGCGGGGCCCCTATTTCTGTCTACACGGTTTAAAGGAACCTAACACGAAGGGGATGACGGGGGCTCGTTCGCTCGCTTTGCTCGCTCACTCGAGCCCCCGTCATCCCCTTCGAACCTAACCTGTCCGAGTCGGGGTGCCCCAAGTCCCGAGCTCGCTTCGCTCGCTCTTGCATCCGCTATGATCTGCCGAACTATTTAGCGAACCGCCCATTCCATCATTTTTACCGCTCATTTAGTTATTGGACTGCTCAATTATTTTTAGAATTGACATTGTATGATAAAATAACAGTCTAATAATTGATCTTTTATTACTGTCCATGTTTTACTGTCGCAATAATTAATCAACCGCCATTAAATTAAATAACTGCTCAATATGTTTTTCAACTGATCATAATAACATCTCGAATATTTAAATAACAGCTCAAAAAATTAGTTCCCATTCAAAAGTGCCTGTAATTGGTTTAATTGAAATAAATGCTTTGAGTTTGAATTTAATAATTATGTTTTTAACTGTTATTTATGCAATTTACCTCTTAACAAGTACCAATTTTAGTATTATCCAAATATCTGTATTTTCCTTCACAATGCTTAATGATAATCATTAAGTATATTATTCTTAAGTGGCTAGATTATTATTTTAATTTTCCGCAAGTTAGAAGTAGGTACCTACACTCATTAAAACTAGGTATTAATATAATAATAATAATAATAATAATAAAGAGAGATACAGAAATCCGCAGGGCAGCATGTGGCGAACTGTTGGGCAGTAGCGACCCCACGGACCCTATCTTCAGGGAGAAGTCTTGTTCCTCACCTCTGGCTTGCCTTTATTGGCCGGCTGGAGTGAACAATGACGATGAACAGAGCTCCCACCTCATTCTTGCCTTTATTGGCCGGCTTGAGTGGAGATTCGCAAGAGCAAACGTGCTCGGAGGAAGGAAGTATTCCAGTAAGATGCTGGTAGGGATCTTGACCGTACTTCCGGGATTGTCCTGATAGCCGTGGAATACCTCTCCACTCCTCATAAGCACCTCAGGACATGTTGCCCCCTTGTTGCTACGTCACTATGTGCTAGCGACCGTTTCCGGGGGCCCATTGTTGAGTGTGCAAGTCACCCCCTGCCATTTTATCCGTGTATATATAAAACATTGATCAGGCAGGGGTCGTAGTTATTCCATAGTTCTTGGTAACCAGTCCACTTTAGCCACCCAAACCCATAGTCCAACTTTTTATTTTTCCATATCCTGCAATAGTCCTACACCAACCGGGGGTTATCCTTGGGTGCACTTGCATAGCGCATACAGGGATAATCGTCGGTTGGTGCCGCATTTCATTAAAATTTCCTAAGGGGCCTCTGCGAGTTGGCTTCGGCCCCTCGTACGCCTTCCAAAGGACCGGGACCCAATGGTTCCGAGAAAAAAACATTTTTACAAAAAAAAACAACCGACTTCCAAAAAAAACACTACAAATTGAAAAATAACTTTAATTTCGGAAGTCGGTGTCTTTGGTTCCGCGTTTTCGTTTATTGACACCGACTTCCGAAATTAAAGTTATTTTTCAATTTGTAGTGTTTTTTTTGGAAGTCGGTTGTTTTTTTTTTGTAAAAATGTTTTTATTTTTCACTTTTTAGTGGGTCAGTTTGTAATTTATCTAAGTTACAAAAGCCTAATGCCAACTGTTCATCACCTTTTACAAAATATTGCTTTTCCCGATGCTGGGACGTTAATTGTTGAGGAGTTCTCCCGGTAAGAACCAGGAGATCCTCAACAATCACTCGCAATACGCATTGTGACGAGCATAAATTGCTTAGGGGATGAAATTGAATGACCACCAAAAAAAACACTCGTTACCCTAAACAGCCTCATCCAAAAAAAATATAATATGTACAAATAAATGAAACCTGTACCAAAATCTTTCGGGCTATTTAAGTCATGCCTGCATTACAAAAACTTTTCATAACCCAAAAAGGCCACACGTGCACCAAATTTTTACTACCAAAGTTTTGTGGCATTACTACCCAAATATATCACTACGTTTGCCATAAAATGTATGCAAATAACCAAGTATATTATATTGATGGCAAATTAGTTGAGTCTCGCGACTTCATTCCCACCCCTCCCACCCGTCGTTATTTGAAGACTGATTCTTCATTAATATGTTTAAATAATTATGACTATACAAAAGACTGTTTTAATGTTGGTTGTTTGAAGACTCATTTTTCACTAAGATTAAGTTTTTTGAGGATCCACTCTTCATTAAAATTTTAAAATTACACTAAGGACTGCCTTATTTACAACTGCCTAGTTTTAAGTAGACTTAAGTTTTAAGTTTATTTGTATGTAGAAATAAAACATGTGGTTTATAAACTATTTTTTTTTGTGGCCGTTATTTTATTGAAAGCTCTAAGAAGCTCAGCCTTTAGTAAACATTTTACGGTAGAATCGGTGAACCTTTAGAACTTAATTTATATTTTTTGGGTAAACAATGATTTTTGTATATTAATTTACTTTATTAGGATAAAATTGTGTAACATATTTGGATGAAATTTTTAAATAAAATTCGAATACATATTTGGTGCATGCGTGACCTTTTTGGGTAGCTCAGCGATTATCCTGAAGAGACATGCCTTTTTTAGGATATCAGACTTTACGTTTATTGGTGATAATTTCATATTAAAATGGGGATTAAATTCTGGTAAGTACTTACGATTTTTTGGGCGTTATATTTCTTTATATCTGGTGATTGCTTAAACCTAAGCAACCATATTAAAGTAATCGAATCGCAACCCGTGAAATATTTGTCAGTGAGTAGTTCCGATGGCCATCTGTGATCTTCATCATCAGCTCCACTTTACCAAGTGATGATTTTCGAGAGCAAATGCTCAAGTTAGGTACTTTAAAAAATATCCAAATCGCTGTAGCTTTGCCTATAAAATTTGAGGGTTGCCCTCGATTTCCATGGAATCCTCTCATCAGATTCCAACTTGATGATAATGGGACCACCTCGAGAGTATACCCTTTCAAATAAAAAAAGAACTTTTGGAATCGGTCCAGCCGTCTTCGAGTAATCGGTGAACATACACAAGGTAGCTATTGTAATCTGTTGAGGAGTTCCCTTAACTGTCCTTCGTCTTCATCATCAGACCCCTAATGACAGTCGCAACCCATCTAGGTGTAAAGTTCACATCAATACAAATTAATCAAGCCTAAACACAAGGTAACTGCTGTAAATCGTTGAGGAGTCCCCTCGACTGTCTTTCGGCTCCATCATCAGATCGACTCCAGGCCTTCATCAAATTGTAGTGCTTTAAAATACTAATTGAAAAAATTAACAAACGAACTAGTCGCTCCTACGATTTTCGAAAGCTCCCCTCGATTTCACTGGGATGCCATCATCAGATCCTGGTTTCCTTATCATGGGACCACCCTTGGCATATCCCCATTCCAACAAAAAAAGAATAATCAAAATCGGTTCATAAACGACGAAGTTATCCGCGAACACACATAAAAAAAAAAAAAAAAAAAAAAAAAAAACATATATACGGTCGAATTGAGAAACCTCCTCCTTTTGAAGAAGTCGGTTAAAAAGAAGAATAATAATAATAATTTTTTATTAGATACAAAAAATAAGTTACAGACGAGAAAATACATAAAATGTAGTTGTAATTAGTACAATTAGATTACAACTAGTAGGCATAAGAGTAAAAACAGACACTACATAAATGTGCTGTAACCACAAGGTCTGTACATCAATTGGGTGAGCTCTGCCTCTTAAACTAGGGTGACCTGTATCTTAAGAGACAGTGATCAGCTTTAAGGAATCTTATAAAATACACAAAACTTGTGAAGTGTATCAGTTTGCCATGTTTGTGTTTATTTAATATCTTACTTTGTATATATGTATCTTACTTATATTAGTACCTATGTATTTTTCTTAAACATGTATTTTAGGTAGACAGGAGAAGAAGGGAATGCAACTCAAAAGTGTAGGAGAGTGTGTGTGAATGTATGTGACAGTGTGTAACTGCACACCCATGTGTATATGGAGAGTATGGATGAGTAATAAAGATATACTGCAGATATAACAAAAATAACCACGAGAATGGATGGTATCAGTCTTCTGTACCTACCTACTTGCAATTCAACTGGCTACGTTATGTATTTCCGTATGTATAGTGAACTCAGTCGTAGGAAATGAGTTGTTAGTTTGTAATGTTGCCATCTGACATTGCTCTAAGCTTTGTCGCTATCTGCATACGTATGATTCTTAGGGTCGATTGCTTCAAACGGTTAATTAACGTAACATGCGTACGTCGAATAATAATGAGTACGTAATCGTAATTTTTTGACGTAAGTCAAGGCCATAATTTTGTAATTGTTATTTGAAATTTTTTGCGCGATTTCAGCTTTGGTCCCATAGTAAAAGTTGTTCATAATGATGAGTACAATGACCTCTTAAGAGGTTGTTAATGTTTTACCAATAACCCTGTATAATACTACTTGCGTGGTAAACTCTGCTTGCGAGATGCAGGGTTTTGCGTGAGGTCAGTATGACGCGTAGTTCGCATGCTGAAGTTTTTAATTTCAGTTGTGTTTATCGTATTGCTGCAATGTTTTACTATAATATTGACCAAACAATCTTCAGTCAGTTGTCGATGTCGTAAACATCACATTTTTCCAGCTTTAAAATAAAACACCGAAGATACTTAACTACGTTGTAAATCATGAGTAATTTGTTTACTAGTAAAATATGAAAAATACCCGCTAAATGATAATGTTAGAATAATTGATCAGTGATTATTATTACCGAGCCTTCCGCGGTCAAAGATGATAGACATGACTTAAACATGGATTCAAGTCATCTCTATCATCTTTACTATTATCTTTTCAATATTAGGTAGAAGGTATGGAACTTCTACCTAATATTGTAAATACTATACACATGTATAGTAACAGATTTAGTTGAAGTTTGGCGCTTTGGTATACCATGACCTTGGCGCTAGGACATAAGAATTTTTTTTACCCCGGGGGATAACTTCCGAGGCGCGGTCAAAGCCTAGTAGGACACACAAAATTCTTCTTACCTACGTATTTTGCAATTTGCAGGTCAGTGTCAGGAGGTATGTTTAAAAAATATGATTCGCGAGCGTAACAAGTATGCTTTTACAGAATTATAATAATTCAAATCGTCAATTGTTGTATGGATAATGTGCGGTCGATCCGATGACAAAAAAAAAACAAATCATTTTATTTTATCGTGAAGTACTTATACATAGATATCGATAGCGATACCCTTCACTTCTGCAGAGTTTCGCTAGCTTATTTTATTTGACCCCGTAAATGAACAAAACCGCTATTATTAGAATTGAACCAAAGAGTTCTTTTACACCTTTCAATAAAGTCAACTGAGATCAGAAAATGATCGGAACATGATTTATAGAGCTGACCAGGTTTATCGTTCGTACCTAATTAACAATTTAATTAGAAATCATGATTCTAGATAGAGGCTTGCGGCTAAGTAATAACAGCCGCACGGCTCGATCGATCAGGTTAAGCTACGCTTGCCGCGGTTGGTCTGTGGATGGGTGACCATCTGTACATACCACGACCCCTCCGTGACTCGGAAAGCATTTTAAGCCGTTGGTCCCGACTGTCATTCCTAGATCTTTGACAGTCGTTACGGGTCGTCAGAAGCCCGAAAATCTTACAACCGAGTCTTACCAAAGGGTATATATATCGTGTTACCCAGTTAACTGGGCTGTGGAGGTCAGATGGGCAGTCGCTCCATGTATAGTCTAGTAGTATAATTATAGTATTCAGCTGCATGGTAAGACTGGAAGCCGACCCCAACATAGCTGGGAAAAGGCTAGGCTAGGTAAGCTTATAAGCATCCACTGATCCACACACACACTTGACTACACTTGAACTTACTTCACTTCACTTGATTTCGCCAGTTACTTATTCCAGAACTATTGATTGACTATAATAACTTGTTATGTATTGATCAACTT
This sequence comes from Mesoligia furuncula, assembly GCA_916614155.1. Lineage (NCBI taxonomy): Eukaryota > Metazoa > Arthropoda > Insecta > Lepidoptera > Noctuidae > Mesoligia > Mesoligia furuncula. The sequence goes on along the minus strand of OU744804.1, from coordinate 10,779,340 downwards.
ACTTTTGGCCGCGGTTGCGTCCGATTGGAAGATGGAAATAATCCCGCAGGTATACGCTTAAAACTATACTATTTCCACCCAGTGTGCCATTTATAACATTACTAAGCACGGATCAATCTCCGACCGATCTCTTATGCCTCGGCCACGAAAATAACACCACGCTTGAGGCGTCAATTCGCTACAAGCGTTATTTCTAAGCGTCAAAAGCAAGGCTACGAACTTCAAATATTCGCCTGTAGCGTGTACGTCGTCGGTGGGGGAATGAATCAGTTCAGTACAGAAAAAGATAACATGCTCTGTAAGTACAGAGTGAGTACGCGTCAACTTTATGTGAAAATGTCGCTGTCAAAAATACCTATTCTAATATTGTTAATAAATCTTAAAAAAGAATTTTAATTTCTTCCCACAATTTTTTTACAACATTCCTAAACTTATGTTGCGGATGTGAACTCATCCATAAAGCAGGTCGATTTTGGATTGCAGTGATAAATTCTTCAATATTCATATTGGATTAGTTACTATAAACGCGATAAAAACAAAACAATTTGTTTTAGACGCAGACGCGCAGAGCGACCGCTTCTATCGGAGCGCGTGGAGCGAATGTTTCGTGTACTTACACTGTGGAATGTTCTCATACAATTGTTTTCGACGCTCATAAAAAACGCGCGTCGGATCATCCAACGCTTGTGCAAATTCGCTCGTAGAAAACTACGCTGCTCCTTGCAGCGCTACTTTGTGGCCTCGCAGTTATTAGACATACCTACATTTGTTTTTGACACTCGACGCTGACGCTTGCAGCTCAAGGCGAATTTGCTTGGAGCGTCGTATTTCGTGGCCCTCGGGTTAGAGATCGCATGATTTTTTCGTTGCGTTTTTCCTCTTTGTTACCTAGTTACTTACGTAGCTAAGTAGGTACTTAAAGTTGCAAGTAACCTAGTTATTAAATAAAAAAACTGCATACAGCGACCTTCATCTCAAATTATAATGCTTTATTACAGATATCAAGGTGTTGCGGACGTGACTGTACCGTTTGTGGGCTTAATTGCTTATGTGCAACTTAGTTGGAAAAATTATAACTTGGAAAGACAATTAACTTCTCGTATGTCGGAATAACAGACACAATTAAAAAGCCATTGTGTCTCGCGTAGATCTACGTTCCTACATAAGTACTAAGTTTTAATTCAGAATTTTAAAAAGACAGAGATTTCATACTATGGTATTATAATTACCTCTCTACCTACATCAGTAGGTATTATCTATGGTTGGCATCTGCCAATCACAGATAATAATTATACATTACTATCTAATAATAAAGCTGAACAATGTTTTGTTTGTTTGTATGAACGCGCTAATCTCTGGAACTACCGGTCGGATTTGAATTATTTTTGCATTTGATAGCCCATATTATTCTTGAGGAAGGCTATAGGCTAATATTAACATCATTCTAGGACCAATAGGGACCGAACAAAAGGAAAAAAGTCAGACAGAACGCTAGCCGAAAACTAAGTCGCGGCAGGTCGCAGAGATGCGATTGGGGTGGGTCGGAGGAACAAGAAATCCCACACGGATGAAGTCGCGGGCAGTAGCCAGTGTTTTATATTTCTATGGTGTCAACCATATAAATGTTCATATTATATCTATGGTGTCAACCATGTCAACCAATATAATAATAATGGTTTCGAATTTCCGAAATCATTCGAATTATATTTATGGGTAGGTAAACCCATAATAATAAATCGAATGACCCCGCCGCCGTATCTCTACGTTGACGCCGTGGTGGGGCATGCGCGCTCCGAACTCTAGGCCTATGCCGGAAGAGTTTACTTTGCTGGAATAGGTCTAAGGTGAGGAGCCAGACCAAGAGAGATACAGAAATCCGCAGGGCAGCATGTGGCAAACTGTTGGGCAGTAGCGACCCCACGGACCCTATCTTCAGGGAGAAGTCTTGTTCCTCACCTCTGGCTTGCCTTTATTGGCCGGCTGGAGTGAACAATGACGATGAACAGAGCTCCTACCTCATTCTTGCCTTTATTGGCCGGCTTGAGTGGAGATTCGCAAGAGCAAACGTGCTCGGAGGAAGGAAGTATTCCAGTAAGATGCTGGTAGGGATCTTGACCGTACTTCCGGGATTGTCCTGATAGCCGTGGAATACCTCTCCACTCCTCATAAGCACCTCAGGACATGTTGCCCCTTTGTTGCTACGTCACTATGTGCTAGCGACCGTTTCCGGGGGCCCATTGTTGAGTGTGCAAGTCACCCCCTGCCATTTTATCCGTGTAAAACATTGATCAGGCAGGGGTCGTAGTTATTCCATAGTTCTTGGTAACCAGTCCACTTTAGCCACCCAAACCCATAGTCCAACTTTTTATTTTTCCATATCCTGCAATAGTCCTACACCAACCGGGGGTTATCCTTGGGTGCACTTGCATAGCGCATACAGGGATAATCGTCGGTTGGTGCCGCATTTCATTAAAATTTCCTAAGGGGCCTCTGCGAGTTGGCTTCGGCCCCTCGTACGCCTTCCAAAGGACCGGGACCCAATGGTTCCGAGAAAAAAAAAATCGAATGATTTAACTTTTCCTACTAACCACCTATTAGCGATTACCTACAATATTAATAAAAATATATTGTATGATCTATGGGCCTACGACGCCTGAAATAAATGAATAAATAAATAATTAATGCAATAGCAATGATAACCAAGTGGATAAGTATAATTAAAGCTGACCACGTATAATTAAAGCTGACCACGAGGTAGTATTTTAGTGACCATTAGTTCGCAAGTGCTAGGTACCTACTGCAGAGCAGAGCATGGCATGAGTTCTGGGTTCTATTCCCGGGTCGCGCAAAGTGTTTTTGAATGTGGATGTGTGCTCGGTTGATGGCAATAGCCTTGCTCCTAATACATGGGACCTAGACATAACGTGTAAAATGTGGCTCTACTAAAGGAACACCTCTGCCTAAACTTTCGGGGTATACAGGCGTGATGTTAGGTTATGTTCTTCAAAAACATTATCATTATCGAAAAACAACTAATCAGAGCACAACATTACCAACACTAGGTACCTTTTATATTGGCAAAACACAAATTTGATAAAGAAAAAAAAATTTGGTAAATCCAAAAGTGCACGACTCAAACTCGTAATGCTCATAATTATGATCGTATAAAACCATAGATATAGATATTATTTATATTACCTAGTTAGTTTTTTTATTAACTACTTTGAATAAAATGATAATAAAATATAATAAAATAATTAATCGTCTATGAGCGTTTTGGATGTCAAATCTGTTAGCTCGTAAGACCAATTGAATAAATAAATAAATACATAAATAAAAGAGCCATTTTCAATAGGTTACCTGCTATGGTTGAAACGATGATGTTAAAAAAAATTACTCAATTAATTGTTTTTTACACAAGCTAATAAGTACAATGTTTTCAGGTTTCACACCTGATTGACGGAAATTTTAGATTTTAGAAATATATTTGATGTTCTTTTCGTTTCTACTGCAATAAATCAATTTTGAAAGGTACTGACTCAGTACCACGTACTCAGTGGTCTCGTGACTCAGTAGTAGTACGAAAAGAACATCAAATCTGAGTCAATCTCCATTAAATTATCTACATAATGGTATATATAAGCTAGCTATAAGTCTCGCTACTTTCTAGTTAACCTAGCTTTATGTCATCATTTCGCTATCACTGAGCAGTGTATGCAGACTGTAAGATGCTGTAACTTTGACGCAACTGCATTATTGAACTGTTCATTGATAGTGGGGTGAACATTCATAACTCATGTAAGTTAATTATAAGCTGTTGATTTTCCAAATAAATAAATAATTTTGATCGTAAAGCACTAAATGCTTCGCATTATGCTTATGAATCGTGCAATACTTATTTTGTCAACTTCTAACTTATTAGGTAAGGCACAACCCTTATCATGTACGGTCAGCAACAAAAGTCGATTAACACTTCAGTTTTTTTAATCTCAGTTATTGAGCAAAATATTAACACGTCAGTTTTTTAAATCTCAGTTATTGAGCAAAATATTTGTTCAAAATTGCAGCAGAAGTAGGTACAATGCAATTTTGAACAAATATTTTGCTTAATAACTGAGATTTACCGACATTTTTGGATTTTTTGTTTAAAACTTACGGTGGTAGGTAGGTACTGGGCTGTATACCGGACACAGCAAACTAAACAATCCAAAAATACAGTCAATTTTAATTAGCTAACGAAACATCGCAGACGTTATATCGACATAAAAATAAAAATTGATATCTTTTCTGGAATCAGCGACCGCTGTTGATTTTGTTACTAAGGTATTAGTTGAGAATAGTAATTTTTTTTAATTTGGTTATGTTAGATACCCAATAACCCAACACGTCTGCAGTTTTGCTAGCTAATTTAATTTGACCTTGTATATCTGGCTATGTAGCTACCTATATGTATAAGTGCCTAGGCAATTTTTTTGGGCTTGTTTGTACAATAGGGCCGATGAATCATGGCTGGTCCCATAGATATATGAAAGTTTACATTTCTATGGCTGGTCCGAACTTTGCACAGAAGGCTGCGCATCATCTTTTAGGAACCAAATGTTGACAAGAAGTGAAACTAATTAGTCTCCTCTGCACCATTGATGGTGCAGGTCAATGGTGCATACGGTACAACTTGAATGAAAGGACATGCGCGGAAGTTCAGAGAGCATAGGCTCTCCGAACTTCCGCGCATGTCCTGTATGATCAAAAATCACAAAAACAATGGCCAGTATGAAAATACATACTGGCCATGATTCTTCGGTGTAGGTAGGTATTATCTTTTTAAAAAAAAGGAAAAAAAACAGAATAAGGTAGAGGACCTTATTCTGTTTTTTTCCGGTAAGTCCGGGAAGTCCTAACTTCACGGATTCACCTTAGCAAACGGGTTTTATTATTGTTATGTTAATTTATTATAATTAAGTACAGCTAAATAGTTCCTTAATTTAAAGGACTTTTTTGTTCAGATCCTTTAAAGTTTTCAATACTTAGTTTAAATACAGGGTCAAAATAAATTAGCTTGCGAAACTTCACAGACGTGATGGAAATCGTTATCTAAACATAATAAAACAAAATAAGATAATGTTTTTTTGTGGGGTCATCGACAGTTACTGTAGGTAGGTAGTCACTTGAAATATCAGTATTATGTGTAGTATCAGTTTTATGTGTACCCGCCGATTATGTCGTTATTTAAACACGATAAAACATAATATACACATAATAATATGTGCTCAACTCATGCTTCAAGTACTACAGGAAAAAAACTCACGAATTGGGAAATTCCCTTTATTGGTACAAGTAACCTAACTTCTAATAGCTAAACTAAACACATTTTGATGTTGTCGTAGTGATGGTAACCATTACGCACGTAAGTTAGTTTATAGTATAGGTAAACATGGGAGCCAAATTGTTGCAGCCGTTTATACTATCATTCATCATCATCAACTAAGTAGATCCTGATGTTACCCACTGCATCTCTCTGCTTGTGCACATCTTCCTATGTACCTATTAATACTTAATTTATTATTCAAAGGCACTTAAACGACGTAGGTACATTCATAAGTACCCACACCTACATGAATAATTTTTTTAAGATACCAATCTTTTAAATATGTAAGTACAAAGTTTGGAACCCATCTAAATATTAGGTATTAAAAGGTGTGAAGTTTCCACAAAAAAAAAAAACAGTCAGTCCATATGACGACGACGTGATAGTAAACTCAAAACAAATCATAACACAATTTGTATCGGAATGTTTTCAAACGAACCTTCGATCAACAACGAAGAAACGAACCCATAAATCGATCTATAAAAAAAGTGAACAAAGATAGTCAAAAACAAGACTAAATTTGGCCCAATTGGCCCAAAACTGTCCGCCGGAAAACGAGCCAACACGACCCTTGAAAATAATTAGCGAATAAAACTTACTTTTTATCACTCGGCTGTCAACTCCCAAGGATTAATATCATGCAGTTTGTCACCGTATAATAATAGCAGACTGGCTAAAAACACGTCGCGATAGCAGCGCGCACGCTTATACACTGGAGAGCTGAGAAGTGTTGGCCTTTAGAAACGAAACAACCATGAGCGTTGATACGCGAAATGCGAACTGTCATGTCAAATAACGATCACCTTCACAGCCGACGCAAGAGCGTAATGCACACGGTATGAATAGGTGCAGTGCAGACCGACTCCCGCAACTGTCAATCGAACATGTGCAATTTGGTAATGCCATCTTTACTTTTATTTCCGGAGTTGACAAGGTTCTTTGAATACCTATGTCAAGGAGGACAGCATCATCAATGCTAATAAATAGTTATTTGATCAATATAAAACCTGCTCTTGAATTTAGCCTTAAATTATCCAATCCATTAAAACTTCACTAGCTTCACTTACTGGTCATTGCCTGTCTAAATATAGATAGCACGGTCCATGTCTTTTCGTTAGTGTATAATGTGGCACTGTAAACATAAAATGGGGCACTAAAACTGATTTTGTAGGATTCCTAAGTTAGAATGACATTGGTTCAGCCTCAAATTCCTAACAGAATTAGGTATGGCTCCAGGAATTGGTTTTGTTCTTTATGGACCCCCCCACAAACTTCGAAGAGGACCTTGACCACCAAATTTATCAAGGAGGAAGTCATAATAGTACCCATTTATTACTATCGAGACAGATTAGGCACTGCCTATTCTCATAGGTCAACAGACGTGATCATTATCAAAACAGATGTGAAGTAACAATGATCTATTCTTACTAAAATACCTATTACTGTACAGTACACAATAGATCTACAGTTACACGATTTCCACTGTAACATTCCTGCTGATGATAAGATTCCAACAGGATGTTGAATTGAGCAATGGCAATTGAATAAAAGCTAAAGCTTAGGTACGGGGCTCCAAAATCCTTAAATTGTTAATCATAAGAGGCCCGTAATGAATTAATACCTAATTTAAATACTGTAATTAACTTTTTTTATATAATATATTATTGGTATTCCAATAAACAATAAATTCTAAATAAAATATATAAGGTCAGAAATGTAAAATGCAAAACTTAAATTGAGTAACTCTACTATGTAAATTTACTTTTGTTGAATTCAATTATTGCTTTGTTAGATGCTCTTCTTTCTTATTGCATGGAATAGATATTTAAGGAATGCTATAAAAATGTTATATGTTTAATTTTTTTTGGGGAATAAAGGGCTTTATTATTATTATTATAATTAACTTTTTTTATAGCTTACTAAGGCTTCAAGCTACAGGCGCGGTCCAACTCCCAAGCTAACCGATCAGGGTGCTCAAATATTCGAGCTCGCTTCGCTCGCTCTTGCATTCTCTAATAAAATAACAATAACACCTTTACTTGTCGGAGTCAGGATGCTCCAACTTTCTAGCTTGCTTTGCTCGCTCTTGCATTCTCTATACAAAGTCACAATGAAAGCTTAGTGACCCGACTCAAGATATTTTATTTATTGTAAAAAAACCTCAGGGAATTCCGTCATTCCGTCAATCGCACGCTGACTAGGTACTGGTACTACTGGGCAAAAGTCTAAACACAATGGGTGCCTAAGATGAACGGCGTCACCGAGGCCAGCCCAGAAAGAGGTGGCGAAATAACCTGGACGCGTACCATGATGGCTGGTTAGAAGTAGCGCGGGACACGAGTTCAGTTCGGGTAAAAACCCAACTACCTACTTATTCAAAAAATAATAAGCTAAATCAGACATAAATACTTTTGTCCCTAAGTGTTTTTGGAATTATAAATTTGGGTAAAGTTGTGCATTAACAATTTGTTTTAATTCTTTGCTTGGCTAAATGAAGTAGCAACATGGTCGGTAAACAAGCCGAGTACCTACAACTTTTTACAGATGAAGGCCGAGTGTTGTGTGACGCTTGAAGAAGCTGGTTTCTGTATCTTGCATTTTTTTTTCGCCTCAGTTCCGGCACTACCTTTATCTATTTTTTTTATCATGGAAGCGCAAGGTCAACAAGATTCGTTATGGATTTCTACAGGTATTAGGTAGGTATTATTTGTATGTTAACTTAGATTGTTTATTACCTGTAGGTAATAAAAAACCGGGCAAGAGAGAGTCGGACTCGCGCACCGAGGGTTCCGTACCATCATATGTTTTTAAATTTTCATCGGCGAGGCCTATATTCATCAGAGAATTTTAACACTGTGCACTGTGGTGTAGAATATTGCAGTTTTATGTCAGCGCCATCTCTTCACCGATAGAGGAACTAATGTAACTTTTGTTGATGATTTCTGAAAAAGTGTGCTATTTAGAGACTTCGTTTTATTTTTCCTGTAATCTTTACATAAACTTCTATCACATAGAATTATTTCAGAATTTCCTCTTTGCAAACTTCGGAGATAAGGGGGGGCGGGGACGGTATTTTTTTTTAATTTTTCATCAAAGTCGAAAACACTATGTTGATAGCATAGTCATTCTTGAGATATCCAGCTGTGACAGACAGACAGGCAGACTTAGTCTCACCATAAGGGTTCCGTTTTTACCATTTTGGTACGGAACCCTAAAAAGCAGGTAACGCCATAACGTACTTTACTTAAAACTAAAAAGGTTTTATTTTAGTACATAATACTTACTTGATAAAATACAAAAACTACTTTATCTACGTATTTTATGCTACTGCACCTAGGTGGTGTATGTCGAAATTGAAAAGACCTGACAATAAGCTGGACATTTGCATAAATAACCGGAGATTCATTTTTAGGGTTCCGTTCCCGCCGATGAAAATTTAAAAACATATGATGGTACGGAACCCTCGGTGCGCGAGTCCGACGCGCTCTTGCTCGGTGTTTTTCTTGGTGGTGGTGTGTTTTTCAGTACCTAGGAAGGTACTGAAAAAACAAAGGTTAAAAAAATGAGAATGAAAGATTTCAATGACTAGGTAGTCATTGAACTATCATTTTTCGAAAAAAGTCCTCCGTAGAAAAGTCCGGCCATAAAACCGGACATGTCCGATCAAATCCGGACGAATGGTAACCTTAACTGCAGTCAAAACCACGTGAGAAGTTTCCCTAAAAAATTACAGTTCAGTTAAGTCGCAATAAAATTACAGTTCTAACCAAAGACATTAAATTATTAAATCTCTTTGGTTCTAACCATTTTAAAGGAAATTTGAAGTTTCCCAAAAAAAGGACAACATTTTCATTACATACCATACGTACACACCAAAATCACACATAACTTAGGTACTTATATCTCAAACTGCTTGTCGTGTCCTAAAAAAATACTTAGGTCCATTACCAGAAACAACTAGAACAGACAGAACGCGGTCACATTAACTCGACGCTTGGCGTTGATGACGTCATTTTGGTTTTTTGGTAATATACTTAAATATACCTAATAAAAAAGTATAATTTAAACAACAACAGAAAACTAGCCAAATTATCGACGCACGTATCGGTAACAAAGACAAAGGCCTTACTTGCTGGGCGAGCTAAGGAATGCGGGCCTCGCATTCCAGAGATGCGTCAAGCTAATGTGACCGCGTTGTACGTAATAATGTCGAGGTTGTTTACATACCCTCTTACCCATTTTACTGGCATCTATTTTTTCTCACCCGTATGTGTTCTTCTTCATAATAAAATGATAAATGTAAGTATATTTACCTGAGTTTTTCGATAACTTCGTACAACACCCGTCTCACCCGTTTTCACTACACAAATTCAATCATTTATAACTGGCGCCAATATCACACATGTTTCAAACGTCAAATATTAACCAATTAAAATGCGTCATACATTCCGAAATTATGACCAATAAGAAAAGACTAGTAAACGATAGAATTTAGAAAAATTCTCAACATAAAATCATTTATTGCAAGAATCACCAATCAATCATCAATTTCTTTTTTTTTATTTCAAACATTTATTTTGGATTAGAGCACGTTCGACCAAAAACCATTCTATACGAACGCAATCTATATTTTTATTTTTTAATATCTAAGTTGCCAAAGAAAAAATGGTATTTACAGAACTGACTTTTGGCTTGAGTAGCGGTCAGTAGCGACATTTATGCTCGAGTATAATAATTAAAATATACTCAATGACAGATAATTTCAGTGATGTGGTTAAATTGAACTAAAATAAAAAAATAATAACTAAATAAGAATAACAAAAAACATTTAACTACTCTGACAACACAAACTGCTGCAAGTTTGCGCATGCGCCGAATGGCGAATCAGTGACTATTCTTTGAGTTAAATATTTTATAAATAAGAAATTTTATCGTTAGTTGGTAATATATTTATGTAAACGTGTAATTTATACATTAATTTAGATTAAAACTTTTAGTAATACATCTCTTCTATCGCAATTTATGAAGTGTTAAAAGTGTAACATTGGTGGCCATTACAAAACCTAAACTTTTTTATCAGAACAAATGTCCATTTGATGTTTCGGCGACGTTGTGACTAATCATACGGAAAGCCAACTAAAAATCACGAATTGTGCTTCTATTTCTTACAGTTAAGTTTCTCACAGTGCTCTGACCTCCAGTATTGAGAATCCTTGTAGTAAATTATTTCAAAACGTTTTGTGCCGACCGACAATTATTGGGGTTGACTTCTCACAAGGAACTGTCAATTGTTACATTTTTTCGATACATTCATTTCTTTTATCAATAAATATTAATTAGCTCTACACATTTAACGTTGATTGCTAGAAGATTTGGTGACTGCGTGGTGATTTTGGTAATTTGAATAAGTTGGACACCCACATCGCTTGTTGTTACTCTTCAATGAACATAACATTGGCACGGCGACCTCTATTCACTCTCGCTCCCTTTCCGACTAAAATCGCAGAAAATAATCAAATAACACTGCTAGAGAAAGGACAGTTATCATTTTGATACTTCCGATACGATTCGTCAGGTGTCGCCGAAACATTCCGTCTTCACGTTCAAATTGTGTTTGCAGTGTAACAAAAATGATTTTGAGATAAATTGTATAATAGTGCAGTGGTAATAGTATCGCAGTGAAGAAAAAAATAGCATTAATAATATTAAAAAGGAGTGACAAAAGTGTTGTTGTGTTGGATTGTGTTATGGCGACGCGTCGCTGGCTGGTGTCGTGGAAGCTGTGGTGACATGGGCTGCACTGCGGCCCCGACAGACGCTGGACACAGGGAGTGAGCTGAGTGCTGGGCATTGTGCCTGCACAACAAGTCTTGTATTATGAATAAGCGTGATAATAGCAAGGACAAAGAACGACAGAGTGAAGAAAAGAGAACTTCGTAAGCACCTTGATTTACTATTCTTCTTGCTCTTCGAGCTGCAAACACCAATAATCAGTATGGTACAATTTTGGTAACCGTGTTTCATACCACGGCGCCATGCTGTCGGTTGTAGTTCCACAATCCTCCCATTTATACATTAGTATCAGCCTCCACAGTCTTTCCATCCATATATTAGGGTCATGCTTGAATCATTAACAACTGTACTGTAAAAGAAAGAAAGTCAAGTCTTAAACTCAGCATTTAAGGTTGCACATAGTTTGCAAACTTAGCAGAGGTTAAAATATGAATGTGTTCTATTAAGGGCTGGTAATGTATGCAATACATTCAGTAAAGTGAAGAGGTTAAGGTGGGAATGTTCCTGCACTAGGGTATAAAGGGTTTATAATAACAATTATGATGGGCTAGTAAGTTCTCAGCATATTGCACAAGTTTATTAACATTTAACCCAACTTATTTGAACATGACATCATTTCTTAAGTTACAGTTCAATGAATTAAGTTTAAAAGCTCATGCATCTTTCTGTCTCACCACATAGTTACCTTAACCTAATAAAAATAAACTTCTTTAAATATACCTTCTTCAATGAACTCGGCCAATACTCATATGCCTACAATCCTACATGTTTAAACTTGTGGCAATCCATTTATAATTGTATATATTATGTTAACTTAAATATATTGTATGACTAGATATTTAGGCGATTTACACAGTCAATAAAATTATGACTCACAAGGAAGATAATTTCAAACAAAATAGTGCCATATAACCTTAACAAGATAATTTACTATCTATAAAACTGCTTGTAAAATAGAAAATGTAGTTTTAAGTATCTTCTTAAAACTCAAGTAAACGGAGAAAAAGTCAATTGCTAATACTAAGTCAATGATCTAACAGATTGTATGTGAATGTAAACACAGTTTTTGTAGTTTAGTCACATGTGTCTAATGCTGGGTGTTGTAGCATTCATTTACCCATGCAAAGAGAATTATTATAATTTACACTACCTAAATGCTTCAATTTGACTTAGATGGAAGCATGTTACAAATCTCATCTAATTTTTGAAAGTATAATTATTTTGATAAGTAAAAGTGTTTGTTGAAACTAATTTACAGAGATAAATATCAATTTTCATTGAAATTGGCTGGTGTTTTAGTAAATAAACTGGACTTCTGGATAAAGAATTTTGGTTTTTTGATAGTGTTATAATCTTGATCTTATCTTAAAATGATTGTTTAGATTGTCATCTGATTCAGCCCATTGTTGCCATGAATTACTGCAGACTTTTAATCTAAAATTCTTTAACCAGTTTTAAATTGAACTGTAGAAGGAGTTCTTAGTTACAGGAAACTAAATAGCCAACATTACATAAAATACTTTAGTAAATTTCTATTGTGCTGTTTCTGTTAGGGCCATCCATAGTATTATCTTGTCTCCTTGAAAACAATCAAGATTCAGATTGATAAATACTTTAAATACACTTTGATGTTCAGTCACCATAATGACTTAAATTCAAAGACCATTAGGCTAGAAAAGTGAAAAATACACTGACTTCAGCTAATATGCAGTTGAGTTTCAAGTAAACAAAAAATGTTTGTAAACTAAAATATTAACCAAAAACAAGGTTAATAGGACACAGATGTCAAGAGAAATTCAATAGGTTGTTGTAGCCATAGGTAAAATCTTACATAAATTAATTTGCATTAATACATATTATATAAAGGATAACAACCTGTTTGTTAGGAAATGAAATGCTTAAGTAACTGAGCTTTATTATGTCACAAACATAGTTATCACAATACCTAAGTATTGCTGCAGTACTGATGAATCATGAACCGTAAACATCTTAGTATATCTCCACAATACTCACAGTTGATAACATGTTCTTAATAAAAACATTAACTTATCAAACATAATGGCCACAATCTGTGTCCAGTTATGCATTGTTTATTGTTTGAATTGATTAAATAAAACCTTCATTTAGGTCTCATAAAAAATATATTTAAAGTCTTGTGCTGTTTTCTTGAAGAACATTTATTTTATTTGTTACACTAACTAGCATTGTTAAAACAGTGACATTTCGTAACTAACTACTGACTTGACCAACTTAGTCAGTTTTCAATAGAAATCAAGAGTGCTTTGGTGGTATGTCACTCAAAATTGACAAGTGAACTGTCTGCGGTACATGTGACTAATATTTTTTATATTAATTATGAATATTCAAAGTGACTGTTATTGTATTCATTTAAATACATGCCACAATGCATAGGAAATAGTGAGTATACAGGAAGATATGTTCAAATTATAAAATAACATAATTTGTTACTGAGAATACTAAATAAATGTAAAAATAAAAATGCTATTTGGTTTTCACATGATTCGGTATTGATGAATCAATTCTGTGGTTGTTTGAGCATAGTAACAAATTGAAGAATAAATCAACAATAATATTGCATCTAGTGTATTCGAGAGGTTCACATTATATTTATGGCTCTATCCACTGGCTATAAAACACAGATTTCTACCTATTATCTTGTAACATTTAATGCCAATAAAACTGCAAAGTGATTGTACTTAAAACAGGTTTGACATAGATTGTATGCAAATTATGGACCAATTTGAATTGAAAATGCATTTTTGGATTAAAAAGTGTCTGCATGTTACCCAGTGGTGGCTTGCACGGCTAGATAATTGTCTCCTTCCATGCTTTCGGTGGTTGGAAGTGCATTGTAACTTTCACTTTTAGACTCAATGCCAATAACGGTTGGTATGATTCACTATAGCTGCTGTACATTTTAATGTAGAATATGAAGCATCTTATAAAATTGCTAATTGATTTATTGTTCAACTTTAAGGAAATAAAAAAGTTGCTTCTTTAAATGTTTACTTTGTGAATGGATTTAAAGTTATGTGCTTTCAAAAGTATTTAAAAATGTGAAGGCCAAATCTTAGTTTGTTTGTAGGCTAAATAATATAAAAATTATGCATTAATATTACTTGTTAATTCAAATCAAAATATTTGAATTATTGATACAGAAACACTGATGTTTTCCTTTTCTTATTAAAACAATTAAGAATTTAATGATCATTAAAATTTTATTGTTAGAATTTAATGGTAATTAATGTTTCTTTTTTAATCACAAGTATCTAGAGTTGTTATCTATCTCTCAATTAATGACCTGCATAATTACTAATTATGCAGGTTATTTAGTTATCACTTACAACCAGATAATAATTTATTATCATTTTAAGTTTGAACAACCGAGAAATTAGGAACATTGATCTTTTATTCTGTGTAGACTGTGGTCACAACTATTTTAGGTATAATCAATATGATCATACATTCCCATGTGGTAGGAGGTAGGTGGCTATGGTTACTGGGACAGTTTGGCCAAAGAATCATTATGGGAATAGAATACAGCCACCTCTGTGGACTTCAAAAGAGATCAATTTTATTTTTCTGCAATTCTTCTTTGAAATTGTCGGTCAGGGGACCTAAAAAGGCCACTTTGGAGAGTCATAAAAGGATAACATTATGAATCGTAATATGCCGAAGACAGTCCGTGTTTTTCTTTTTTTCGGTATAATCAAAGAGATTGGGATTGGATTTGGTTCGGATTGATTGGTATTTTAGCACAGACAATTATAACTGAAAAATGCTTCACCAATGGGATTTGATACGATTAACTTAACGGTTAACTGTCCATTATGTTATCCTTTTAAGATTCTGCCAAAGTGGCCTTTTTAGGCCCCCAGGAAATGCCGGCGCCATCTCACCGCCGTCCGGTCAAACGTATCGAAATTGTATTATTTAGATTTACCTACCATCAGAGAATCATTTCAATGTGTACCTAGTTATTATTATCATATCCAATCAAGGATTTTTCGTTCTGGTATTGTTACCAACTTTCACCAGTTTCGAAAACCATGGGAAAGTAACCCATCACATAGGTTTAAAGGGAAACTTTCTTTTCATAAAATAAAAATATACCCATACAAAATATTATCATATTTTGCAGTACACATACTAACTACTTAATATACAGCTGTAACATGTGAAAAACTAATAGGATTATAGTTCAGATTAAGTATTTAACTCCTCAAGTACATTTCTTTAAAGAGCTTAAGAATTGGTGAGCTTCTTCAGTCAATTTAGGTACTAAGATTTGTTTGGCTGGATATTGGTGCAATTTTTTCTAGCAATTATCGACTAGTTCAAGACACAAGGTGACTTTTTTGGCATCCACTTTTGGCTACCTTGACCTTATATTGTGCTAGTTTCATCTAGGGCCAGCTTCTCTTGAATGGTTTCCATACATTAGGAAAAACTAAACGACTAAGTATAATATTGTTAAAACATATATATACTTTGTAAACATTGTAAATGTTTTCCTAGTTAATAAAATACTTCGTAAAAAAATTAAACTTAGGAAGCACCTAATTAAAATAATACACATCTGACTAATAACACTCATACATTCCTTCATCCTATTTCCTCAATACCAATATTATTATTTGTGGTTTTGTTTATGTTTTAACAATAGTTATTCAATTTAAATGTTATGTAAAAGGAAGGTTCATCTAAGTTCACAAATTACGTTTCTATTCGAGAGTGATTAGTTTCATGTGAAAATAAACAAGAGTTAACTTATTATTATAGACAGTATGGTCCATACTGGCTATGAGAGAGATCTAGAAATGAAGTAATTGTTACTTCATGGTCCCTCTGTTGCCACACTGCAGTATAACTTATTAACAGCTAAATCCCATCCAAACCTGCGTAATGTGTGTCATACCACAGAACAGATCTTTTCGATAGTAATAATGTTTATGAAAAGAATGCAGTCCTGCAGGAGTTTGGCCTTGCCATATGTCGCGTTCGTACTACAGCACCCGGATCCCCGACAACTTCAATGGCATTTAAAGCCTTAAATACTGGGGATGTGGACTTCCACATCCCATTTCGTAATAAGTACGAAATTAAAGACAAACGCCCGAACAGATCCTTTAAGTAATTTGTGAAGAAAAGCAAAATCTGTGTACTGTTTATTTTTTTCAAACTTCCCAAAAACCCATTGCTCTCGATAACTTCCCATAATAACAGTATTTTGTCACACCTTTATGACAAACAATATTTCAAATAAAAGACGATGTTTATCTTCTTGTCATTACTTACATATTTCATAACATAAATGCAAATCTGATTTTCCTATAGCATTGTTGTAGGCTTGCAGAACTAAATAATGCAATGTGTTGTGTAGTATCTATTGTTTTACATTATCTCTGTCTACTATAAAACCGTAAACGTTTTGTTCACCTGCTCGAACTATGCAAAGAGTTTTGTCACTAAAATGTCGATTTTTCCGAATTATCTCCTCAAGGATCTTATTAATTGAAGAACTTCCGTGGATATTGGATAGCTATCCAGTGGCCAGTTTAAATTTCTATCAGTCTCGTACTCAAAGTTGCACCTACTAAACTAAATCCTTACATTCCTGCCCTTTCTTCCAGGCGAAATCGAGGTCAAGAGCTGACCCATCAATTAATAAAAAATGCTCTGACATATTCTTGCCAGACTTCTTTGTGTCTAAACACACTATGCCGAAGGTACGCGACCGAAGTTCGGCATGATTACGCCTGCAATGCTATTTGAATTACTGACGACACATTATGCCGAAATTACGTTGCGTTATAGCGTACAGCCGAACTTCGGTCGGGCGTAAGTTCAGCGGCAATTCGGCGGCAACGTATTCTGTAGAGCACACATTATACGCGACCGAAGTTCGGTTGTCTGTGTGGTGCCGGACTTAAAGAATAGCACCACCCCATACTTCCCGTGGGTGTCGTAAAAGGCGACTAAGGGGCGTACCGGAGAATGGGCAGCAGCGTTCTCTATGCATTCCACCACCATACCATACTGCGATCGCCAACCCGCAGGCGCCAAGCGTGGCGATTATGGCAAACCCCCCCTTTTGGGGGAGGCCTATGTCCAGCAGTGGATGTCTTTCGGCGGAAATGATGATGATGATGAAGTTCGGTTCGATTGCCGAAGAAGTTCCGGGGCGGGGAGCAGCGGGAGGCAGGCATGCACGCGTCCCGCGTGTGCGCAACTGAATTTCTGCCGCGTAAGTTCGGCACTTATGGTGTGTCATATCAGCCGAATACGTCGGAACGTAAAATCAGCCGCGGAACTTCGATCGCGTACCTTCGGCATAGTGTGTTTGGACACTTTGACTCGGACGCTTAATTGTTGACTAGTTTCAGCACCATTTGTGCATGGGAAAAAATTATTGGTCTCGTCCAATAAAGGTATTGCAGTTTTCCATAAAGTACTCGAAAAAGCAAGCAAGATATAGATGCAAGGATGTACTCATTCAATCACAACAAAATGCTGAAGATGGGTCCCAAGTTACGTCACAACTGAGAGCGGCGGTAGGTAGGCTGAAGTCCAAAAATACCGCCCCAGGACCCGACGGCTTGCCAGGTAAAGCCTGGGTCCTGGCCTCGAGGGCTCTCGGGCCTCGACTGGAGGCGTTCTTAAGCGCATGTTTGGAGAGAAGCCAGTTTCCACTCCGTTGGAAGACGGGGAAGCTGGTCCTCATTCGGAAGCCAGGGCGCCCTGCGGACTCTCCGTCCGCATACCGGCCCATCGTGCTGCTCGACGAGGTCGGCAAGCTCTTTGAGAGAGTGATTGCGGGCCGCCTCGTCGGGCACCTGGTGAGGACGGGGCCGGATCTTGCGGACAGCCAGTTCGGTTTCCGCAAGGGGCGCTCGACGGTGGACGCCATCATGCGCGTGAGAGCCCTCACGACGGGGGACGCGGTGTCCCAGGGTGGGGTCGTCGTGGCGGTGTCACTCGACATCGCCAACGCGTTCAACACCCTCCCCTGGAGCACCATTGTGGAGGCACTCCGGTATCACCGGGTGCCGCCCTACCTCCGTCGAATAGTCGAGGCGTATCTGACGGAAAGAGCCGTCAGCTACCCCGGTCGCGATGGGGAGTGGAACCGGCGAGAGATGTCGTGCGGTGTCCCACAGGGATCGGTCCTGGGGCCGCCTCTGTGGAACATCGGGTACGACTGCGTCAGCGTGGTTTGCTACGCTGACGACACGCTGGTCCTGGCGCAGGGGAGGTCGCATCAGGCGGCGGCCGACGCGATGACACGCGGGGTTGCGATAGTGGTGGAGAGGATCCGGCAGTTGGGTCTCGAGGTGGCATTGCACAAGTCCGAGGCCATGTCGTTTCATGGGCCTCGGAACGCGCCGCCATCGGGATCCCAACTAACGGTAGGAGGGGTTCACATCGGCGTCGGGATGACGATGAAATACCTGGGTCTCGTCCTCGACAGCCGGTGGAACTTCGTGGAGCATTTCCGACGTTTGGCCCCCAAACTGGAACGGGCCGGGGCCGCCTTCAAGCGGCTCTTGCCCAACCTGAGGGGGCCAAACGCCTCCTGCCGGAGGCTTTACGGGGTCGTGCGGTCCATGGCCCTATACGGGGCCCCGGTGTGGGCGCGTTCACTGCGGCGGCGAACCGCACACTACCTGAACGCGCCCCAGAAGGTGGTAGCCATAAGGGTTATCCGGGTCTACCGCACGATCTCTGGCGAGGCGGCAAGCCTCCTTGCCGGACTGCCGCCATGGGATCTGGAGGCGATAGTCCTCGCGCGCCTGTATGAGTGGCGCGCGGAGGCACTACGCCGGGGGGAGGATCCGCTTCCGCGGCAAATCACTGCGGAGCGGACGGATCTCCGGCGCGATCTCATGGCGGCATGGAAAGAGCGACTGTCGCAACCCAGCGCAGGGCACGCCGCGACAGCGGCGATAAGACCCCTCTTTGAGGAGTGGCTAGAGAGGAGAGAGGCGCCACGGCGCCCTCACCTACCGCCTGACGCAGGTCCTCACCGGACACGGAAGTTTCGGGAGGTTCCTGCACATTATCAGGCGGGAGGAAACGCCCGGGTGTCACCATTGCCAGGATCGCCCAGAGGACACGGTGGAGCACACGGTGGAGGTCTGCCCCGCTTGGGCGGAGCACCGCCGTGTCCTCGTAGAGGCGATTGGCAGCGACGGCGACCTCTCGCGTCCGGCCCTGGTGCAAGCCATGGTCCGGGGCGAGAGGGAGTGGGAGGCAGTCACCTCCTTCTGCGAAGCAGTCATGCTAGCGAAGGAGGTGGCGGGACGGCTCAGGGAGAGAGCCTCCCGTCCCAGCCGCCGCGGGAGACGCTCCGGGCGTCGGGAGCCGCGTGATGACTCCCGGCCACCGTAGGCGCGGGCCTGCGGGCGGAGAGTAATGGGTAGCTCACCGTCCGATCAGGACCAGGCCCGTGCCGGACGGCGCGTACGTGTTCCACGTGCGCCTCAAAGAGATGTCAGCATCGAGGAGGGGCCCCTTAGGGCCGAAGCCTGCCGGGTCAGCGGGATTGTCCGAAAGGGTTACCGCTGGCCCGGAACATAAGGGCTAAGGAAGGAACACGGGTGGGTTTTAGTCAGTAAGAGTCTGACACTCCCTTCCGCTCCACCCAGAGCGGGAGGAGTCATTTGATGATTTCCCATCCGCAAAAAAAAAAAAAAAAAGTTACGTCACAACACTCAGTCCCCATCGTAAACGATCAAGATTATTGTTTTCATCATAAATGAATCATATGCTACGTCGAAAAGATGTGCTTCAATGGTTTTGTAAAGATCTTAAAAAATATCACGCACTATTTTTCCGCTTGTGGAATTAGTTTCGATTGGGTCGAAGGTTTTCCTGAAGCAGTACTTACACAACGGCGGGTATTTCGCCGTATTTTGTTTTGAAGAGTAGGCATGTGGCATAATTATTCTCTACTAAATATGGCTAACATACATGAACGTCATAGAAAGTTCTGAAATCCAGATATACACACACAAAATCCGCTCCGAGCGCAAAGGACGTAAAATTTTCATTTTTATCTACCTATCAACCCCGTAGTGTGCCACTTCATAGGCCTCTCTCCATTTTCCACTTTGTTCGCTGGATGCTTCTTCAGCTACTATTTAGATTGCCTCAGTCTGTTTTAAGCTGATCCTCTCGGTAGGAGTCGTTCTGCCATCTTCACCTTAGTCTACCACGGAGTTGCCTAGCGTTCAATGGGACCCAACCAAACGGTGGTAGGTACTTCCCCCAATACTACAAAAATAGAAGGTGGCTGAATTAACCTAAACATTTGATTATTTTCCGCGTAATCGAGTATATTTCAGTGTTTACAGTCGCGTGATGAACTGATTTTTATTGCATCCACTAACCCATTTGTATAAAATGCCGGTGAATGTAATAATGTAGCTTTAATAATTGTAATTTCTAAAATGAGGGTTAATAATTTATAATTACCTACCGGTTGTTACTATTATTCACTAGCTTTATCAGATAGCCGTGATATTTTATCGCTTTGTTGTATACCTATATTTATTGAAACTCTTAAAACACTCGACTTCTACTTAATTCATTCAACAGGCAATTTGAAATTGCTTCCTGTAAACGAGACTAAACTCGGCCAAAATTCTACGTCATTCATTGTTCAAATAATAATATGTTCGAAATGAATTTACCGATGATAGGTACTTATTACTTAATAATCATAGGAAGACACTATAACTGTAATACAGACCACAGGCCGCATTATTAAAATTTGATTATGCACTGCTTCATCAATCTCCTCTTCTTCTTAGCGTGTCGATAGCAATCTAAATGTACTCGGCCCAGAATTCGGCTACTTGTTTGGCGCCTTCACCAGCGTCCATCAGTTCCTGTAACGTGCAGCTGACAGGACACGCAGGACACGATATTAAGTGTCCCATCTTTTGTGGGACAGCACCACATTTACACTCCAAGGCGGAGTCGTCTATGAATCTCCACCTGAACAGGTTTTCCTTGCTTCGGCCAACCTGGGTCCGGAGTCTGTTTAAAGACTTCCAGATTACCCAAGGTAACTCATGTCCAGGTGGGAGGTCTTCAGCGGGTGGGTTGAACGGTTTGGGTAAGGTAGCACTGTCTCGCCACAGCTTCAGTCTCTCTTGTAATGGTTCGCCAGTGAGTGGAACGACACACTTTAAAAAACTGTTTCGGCTTTTCAGCCTTTGTGGCACAAGGATGTTGTCGTGCAAAGGGTGTCGTGTGTCGGAGACCATTTTGGCTCTTTCGCTGGACCTTGCCACCGCTCTGCGAACCACTGGTGGCGCTATTCCTTTTTATCCTGCCTAATCCCAGTCTCCTGCCTTATCCCAATGTATTTGAGGTCGACGCAACATGGCATGTCTTTTTCTTCCATACATACTTCTCTATTAGTCGTCGTCTCGGTAGTCACTCTCTTTCTAGCCATATCATGTCCATCCATGTTTATGCACTGCTTACCTACTTTGTTTATCAAAATAATATAAATTGTTAAGCTGGCTGTTGAACATGTCCCAACCAATCTTAATCTTCACACCCTGCTTACTTGCTGCAATAAAACGTCGTGAAAAAATCCTCTCACGACACTTGGGCTAATGATTTTTACCGAGACCGTAACCGTCGATCGATATGTAGTTACAGGTAGGTAATTTTCCAACTTAAATGAAGATTTTCGAATGAAAATGATACGTAGATACCTATATTATTTGCATAATTTAAGTAAACCATCCTTATCTAAACTTAGTACGAAGATATCGGATAAATGGTAAAAGTTGTGTCAATACAAGAGATAACATTGTCATTCTTATAATAAATAATCAATGAACGTCGATACTGCATTTCTACACAAATATCGCTAACCTTACTGATAATTTTGTCTACGAATCCATTTGCTCTTTAAATTGGAATATAATTTGTCATATATTATAGAACAGTTTTTGATGGATTTAAGCTGAAGCCCACTTCTATTTAGAAACGTTCGAAATCTGGTCGCAACCTCATCTCAGTACAACCAATGACATAAAACTTATTGAAAATGTAGGTATAATTTTGACAGATTGAGGTTGAGATTACAATGCGAACGTTCGTAAAAATACGAGAACTGCCTCCCTGTATTCATAGTTCATAGTAAGTACCTCTACCTACCAATTCCGTCACTCTTCATAAATTTTACTCACATAAAGTTAAGACAGAAAAAATCTGATTTAGAAAACCCTATCCTTCTTGTCTCCTGTTATCTTGTTCCTATATGATCTAAAGTTGTGTGTACACTATTGCAGCGCAGCCGGTGCGGTGGGGGGGCGTGGTGTGGGCGGCAGCAGCGCGATGCATACCTCGAGGCACTCCGTCACCTCGTCTTCGGGCGTTCTGATGGTGGGGCCTAACTTCCGCGTCGGCAAGAAGATCGGCTGCGGTAACTTCGGTGAACTTAGGCTCGGTAAGTGAATGCATATCTTTACCATTCGTTGAAGAACAGTCTGGCAACTGCACCCTTATTGCGTAAATCGCATCAGTCTCAATCATTTTGAAGGCTACTTATTGCTAATCCATTGCTTTTTATGTTCGAAAAATGTGTCTCCTCAATAACGTAAATAACGCAATGAATATTGTTGAACTGTCCAAATGAAAGCCGTTCCTACTGGTAGTGTGGTACGCAACTACCCCGCTGGTCTTTATGAAATCTTCTTTTGAAATCAACGTCCTCAATCATACAGTAATCTACAAACAAAGGATTTTCCTATTTTTAGTACGTTTACGAAAAAGGATTTCTGCTTTCTGGGAATGTTGCCCTTTTCGAGATCTGCTTGTGAATACCTCGAGTGGGTTCAATGGAAATATTCTAAATGTAATATTTATGCAGACAATGTCTAATCTCGAGTCGAATCGAGAAGGGATTTTGTGTTAGTCGGTCAGTGAATAACCCTACAGGTAGATCGGTATCTAAAGGGTTTTCGTTCAAATTGGCACGTGTCTATCACTAGGTTTGGAAAACAATCTATTTTTAACACCAAATTATAAAAACAAGAACTCACAAAGTGATTCCAATCAACGAACTTTGTTACGATGAATCACAAGTGATTGGTTTTCTACTCCTTCGAAATTGAGTTGACTGATGACGCATAGAATGAGAGTTCGGACCACAAAAAAACGAAGCAGCTTATCCTGTTGGCAGTTAGTAATAAGTAGTTATGTTCAAAAGGAGACGCCATGCTTTTTTTTCTTACATTATCCTTCTCATGTTAACATTGACTACACAACTAATGTACTTAAGTCACTCAATGACATGCTCATAACAACGCGTCTTGCCGACCTTGCACGCTTACTGAAATATGTAAAGCTATTAATAGTAACTATTTTAGACACACCCTATGTTCCAATTCCAACTAAGAGTCCAGTAATGCCCTTGTCAGTCTTCAGAACTGCCATAATGAAAACTAATACATTCCTTTCGCTGTTGCACTCATTTTTACCAAGACGTAATAGTCTCTTTCCGAAAAGTTTGTTAGATTTATGTGGAAGTTAAACATCTGGATTTTACAACCGGCACATTTTGCTGTACAGTTTCTCCGTATATAATTTCGTCATGCGTAAAGATGCGATATTTATTATGGCCAGCCCTGACTGCTCATTTATTGAACTGATTGCGTGGAGACGACGGAAATGAGATTTTTCTGTAAGAAATAATATTGTTAGCTTGATAACATTTTGCGAGTGTCATTGATAGTGGATACAAATCTTTGAACGACATCGGCAAAATACTTTTAGTGAGGTCAACTTATCATTGTCATGAAGATCTTGAACTGATAGGAAACAGAGTGAATCGAATGTAAATGTCCCTATTGAAAGAGTCAGCTGAGGGAAAATAGGTCACTATGCTGTCTGTATTCGAAAGGCTAGCAAGCTTTCCATCACAGCATACACATAAATATTATTGTTGCACGTTGCTTTATGCGATACAAAAACATTTTTATTTTGATGGTGTCTGGAGATCCGTTATCTTTAGACGGAGAAAGCGAAACTAATGTTTGCAAAGTGTAAGTTAGTATTACTTACGGAAATATTTTGCGATGTCGTAGGAACTGAGGCAAAAATAAAACCCTCGATCAATGTTTTGAGACTTGCATTTAGTTGCAAACTTAATTTATGTTGTACTTTAGTTCATTATGATAATGTTTCCAATTCAATCAATGTTTTGAAAAGAAAAAAAATCCGCTTTTATACGTCTAAGCATATTGACATTGCTGTAATTGTTATGCTTTATACATATACGTCAGTATTAACGTTATTTCTCACACAGCCTATAAACTTAAAATATTCATCCAGCAGGTAGAACGCAAAGGAACGTAACAAAGGACCTCTGTAATAATGGAAGACTTATGACTCATTCTTTCGCTGTCAGTATTCGAAAACGCTTTTTAAAATGAGCCTCAGCCACCGTTCACACGTGCCATACAATATGATCATCACTTTACAACGACCACGAAATCTTTTAAACAAAGTAGTTAGGTAGAATAGCACACTTTTTTTAAATGTCAGGGCACGTGAGGTCGTGAGCCTTATTTTCTAGGCAGTAAGGTTTCATAAAATATGGGTGTTGTCTGGGAGATTATATGGCTGCGTGCGGATGAGAATTGGATTCAACCTCGCGTCACTGAAAATAACATTATTGCGGACACGTGCGTGTGGTGATTAAGCCGATACATACATTATTTACTTCCCGAACGGTGTTTTTAAAAATGTAACACTCATGGTGGAATTAATCAAGCTAAAAATCCCACGAATAAAAAGTAACTGGCTACTCCTGGTTAGTTTCCTGTGTGGGTTATTTAATTATTTCCTCCATTTAAAATTTTACCGTAACGATTGTAATCTAAAGAGCAATTAGAATTAATAGCATCTTGTTAGGCCATTAGTGTTTATATCGCATTACTTAAAACAATCGATTCTGTAATGAGTACGCTCATTACAGAATCGATTGTTTTAAGTAGCTAGTAGTAGTTTTAATCGATTGTTTTTCCCGAAGATTTTCAAAAATGTATTGCAAATCTTCATTGATTTTGTTTGTCGAGTCAACAGATTTTACAACATTTTTCTATCTTTTGGGGTAGATCGTTGTTGTTGCAGTTTGTATCATCAAATATTTGGAGTCGTTTGTTACTAGATAATTTTGATAGAACTGAGAACGTTCATGAGTTACGCATGGATTGCATTGTATCGAACTACCTGCTCATAATGAACAGCAATAATGCAAGATAATGTATCGAACATAATCAGGGTTTCAGTTTTCAAGATGTCATTACTCGGCTCCCGACTTTGTTATTACCGAACGTGAAGTAGCGTCATTTGCGTTACCTAATTTAATTTCTGTGTCACCGCCTCACTCGGCTTTAGAACAACAGCGAACATTGTTGTTCCATTTAATTTGTACGCTTGATAAGATATTGATTATTGAGATCTAATTCTGTGTTGATACGAAATTATGACCATGTTTATGATCGATGATAAAACACCGATAGCTCAAGTTGGTGACGTTGCCAATTATTTTGAAATATTTTAGGGAGCAGACTTTTCATAGCAGAATGTATTAAATAAAATCAGTGTTGTTTTTATTTTTAAAATGTTTACAAAAGACTGTCCAAACGTAACTGTGTCAGAAAAATAAGACTACGAAATACGGACGACAGTCGACATTCATTACACTTTGTTTTGGATCATATTTTTATTTGCATTTTTCTCTTTACTAAAATTAAATTTTCTCTTGCAGGAAAAAATCTCTACAACAATGAACATGTAGCGATTAAGATGGAGCCTATGAAGTCAAAGGCTCCACAATTGCATCTAGAATACCGATTTTACAAGTTATTAGGCACGCATGGTGAGTTTTACCCTAATTGTATGAATAATTATATACAGCATGATGTTACGTAAATTCTTTACAGAGTCAGATATAGCGATAGTACTGATTTAAGTTTAATATCGGGCTACCAGCAATTTTTAAATGGTGAATCACGTACATTGCAAAACGAAGAGATGTGACTAACCTACGAGCAATATTATGTGCACCAATTATTATAGCCTTAGTTTTGTTCTCAAAATGGCTTTTATAAACATGCGCCTTGTATGTAGATACCAAGTAGAATGTTATCTGTATTATGTCTGGTATATGGAAATGAATAGCGGGACTACCAAAAAAATTGTCGGCACCAACAGTAAGCTATCCCCATACGATCATTGACTCATTAACTTAATAAATACTAGCATCATTCGTAGATTAGTTAGTCAATAATCTAGCTGACACGATATAAAATTTACCCAGAGGGCGTACCAAAAGTGTACTACTTGGGAACATGTGGCGGCCGCTACAACGCCATGGTCATGGAGTTGTTAGGGCCCTCGCTGGAAGACCTGTTCGTACATTGCGGCCGGAGGTTCAGACTCAAGACGGTCCTTATGATTGCTATGCAGCTCGTAAGTCCCGTGTCAATTCTCCGGTAGATAGGTGATTGTCTCTTGACACAGCACCGTAACCGATATCCAAATCTTTGTCATTCATCCGAGGGTTCGCACGCCGTGATCATGGTCGCTGTAAAGGCCCGTCTAAATGTGTTTTATTTTTATTTTTTTATTATGTTACTGTATTAGGCTAACCACGTAGCAATGCTCTCGCGTGTCCTGTCGTGTTTGATGATGTAATTTGTAAATATCGGCTACAGTGTTGTGTCGTACAGGTGCGTGCGAGAGCAATGCTCGTGTATTGAAATGTGAGTAAGTACTTAATGCTGTTCGGTCTGTCTCCTCCCCCCTCCTACCCCTTAATTCCCGTGGCTCCTGTAGCGCCGTCGACTGCAGAGGGCATACCGGAGGTGTATTACTTTGGACCTTGCGGTAAATACAACGCACTGGTGATGGAACTGCTGGGCCCATCGCTGGAGGATCTGTTCGATCTCTGTGGCCGACGATTCTCTCTAAAGACTGTATTAATGATCGCTATGCAGTTGGTAAGTCAATAAAACGCAATGCGTTTTCTGTTCTATATTATTTTTCACACTCAAGCATATTGAAATCAAATCTCAGATTTTCGTTCGTGTTATTATATCTTTTTTCTCTCTCAACCATTACTTTAGCTGAAATCAATTTATATACTATGTCATTGAACTTAAATAACAGCACGGACTTGCCAGAGCTTTCAAGAAATATGATTGTAGAGAGCGCTTTAACTGGCAGACTATTGTGACGTAACTGATGCAATGCGACGAACAAACGCTTGCATTGATAAGCAAATCAGTAATGGGCGAATTAGAGTTTAGAGATTTATATTAAATTGGCAATATCGTACCCACGCAATTTGAGGAAAATGTTCCGGGCCTACGCTTTTAATGAAATGTGAGCTCTTCAAGCGGTCCTGTAACTCGATCCCTGGGGTAAGGAGAGATTGTAAAAGCGGGACGAGTAGATTCATATCGCAGAAGTATATTTTACTTGGCGGGAAAATACTCTACATAATAATTGGCAAGAAAAACGTATATCTGTTGATTAAATCTCGATGTTTAAGTCAGTCGACTGAAGGACTGTTCATGTAAATTTTATGATTGATACATGAACGGAGAAACGTAAGCGACAAAATAAAAAAAACAAATCCATATTCAAGTCAATACTGAACAATTTAAAAACATTTATCTCAAGCATCGATTGACATATTGACCACATATTGATACTAAACTGATTTGATGCATCAATATTCAGTTATAATGATATGCCCTTGAATGAAATGATTTATGCCGTCGTCAATTGATAGTGACAAGCGATGCCATAAACTAATCTTGTTCCATGTCTGTTTCAGTTACATCGTATCGAGTATGTCCATACGAGACACCTAATATACAGAGATGTTAAACCGGAGAATTTTTTAATAGGTAGAACTGCAACTAAAAGGGAAAAAATCATTCACATCATTGGTAAGTCACGATTTACTAATATTAATGTTTTTGCGCTAACTTCTTTGTGCCCAAAAAAGGAATTTCCCTTTCATAATGTACACTCGGAAAAATGCGTCATTGTATACCTAGATACTTAGAGCTGACTATGTAGCGGGCTTTGTAAAAATCCGACATTTTTAATAAAAATCACAATATTCGATATAATTTGATTTATACTATACTATATCCATATCGGATACACTTATATTAACATAATTAGGTAAAACGCAAAGGAATTGCTCACTTTGTTAGGGTGATCTGGCTAAGCGTGGACAAGATCTTTATTAATAAATAACTTGCATTTCAAAAATTACTTATCTATAGGAAAGTAAATATTATAATAAAGTTGTAGCAAGATGCAAGAATATGCTTCAACTGGCATATGAAAAATTGGAACCTTGCCGGGTAAAATCTTTATAATAAGCTTATTCTTTTCTATAATATATTATTTGCCAGTAGTATTTTGATATAATCTGATAAGAAAAACAAACGTTCGAAGCAGCGAGAAGAGCGTTCGTTCCACAGTGCACGAAAACAAAGCGAATGGTTTTTTCATTGTTACAGTTGTCAGATGTCATTTCACTTGACGTTAGAGATGTTCGATCTTGGGTCGGTAAAACAGAATTTGATTGATTTTCACATCGATTCAACTACGATACGATCCACTACAGTAAATTGATAAAGGTTATTGTGTGTGAAAGTTAAATGAGAAATAATGAAAATCTCAGGAAAAATACTGTTAAGGCGGGCCGTTATTTTCCAAAAACACCCTTCTCAATCACAACTGACATTGGCAAAATAGTTCGCGCAAAATCGGGACTCTGCTTTGTTTGTCTGTCTGTCTATTTGTAAGAAATTGAATGGAATTAAAGGCGAACATATTAAAAAATATTAATTAAAAGCGATTTTATATCGATACTCGGATCAAAATGAGCCATTGCGAAGCAGAATATCGATACAAAGCAACAGGATCGATCATCTCTAAAAGCGATACAGTAGGAGTTGCCAGGAAAAAAAATCTGACAATAATCGATTTATAGAACCGTTATTCTAATCTAAAAAAAAATATGTCACAATACTACTAACGTTTTCGATTGTTTTATTTTAAAACAATGTAAATGAGTATAATATTCTCATACAATATTGACCGGTACTCGTTTTGCAGACAAACACTTTTTGTTGCCATAATTATTGATTATCTAATCGATTACAAACTGAAATTGATGTTTTATTTCCGCGCTGGTAACACTGCGTCAAACAAATGGTTATGCTTTTTAACTGTAGGATACAATTTAAATACTCTTTATTTCGACTTTTTTTTCGTATACCTGGCTACTATGTGATGTGCAAAAATATTTCATTTAGAATAAATAATATTGTTTAGTAAAAATATTTTTTACCGGGCATCTTGTCCACGCTTAGCCGAAACTGGTGATTCCCTTTGATCAATAAATATCCACATAAATATAAATTGATATATATCATGAATTCACGATAATTATATCCACTGATATAATACATAACAGCGAACCCTGCTTTCTAGTCAAATCAGGTCAAACCTAGCACTTCAGTAACAGAGGAAGAAAATACTTCGGACTGAAAATCTTTATTACTCATCAATGTATGTTGAAAAGAGGTCAATGACTCACCCGTAGTAAATATTTACTGTTACTACTCAGCTTTATGTAGCACAGCTATGTGTCAAATATTATTTTTTCCACCAAAATTGGGCCGTAAAGCCACAAATATGTGATATTAGAAGGCTTTTGATCCTCAGTTATGAGTTCTTTAGCTAACAACACGAGATACGGCTCTACTAGGGAATGTTTATTTTCATTTGATTTTTTTTTTTGAATATTTATTTTTTACTTACGATTGTATCCTGGTGCCTATGCTTTATAAGAGCATTCGCAGACAGATACATTCGGTGGCATTTCTTATATAGTAGCTAAATGAAACAGATCACATGTACGCACACGTCCTAAAAAACCGGCTAAGTGCTAGTCGGACATCGGTCCATGAGATACAGCCCGCTGACAGTCAAGACGGTCAAACCGACAGCGAAGGCTTAGTAATAGGGTTCCGTTGGCACCCTTTGTGTACGGAACCCTAAAAACACAGATCATACAAAAAAAAAACTTGACCGATTGTAGGACCTGCTAAAAGTATACCGTGTGCGAGCGCTCTAAGCCTGACAGAGTTAGATGAGGATTAGCTTCTGCCCGACACTTCGTCCGCGAGAAATTCACCCTCCCCGCATTCACCATCTTAGGGGTGGAATATCTAAAAACCCTTAGTGGTTACCTACACAACTCTTCACAAAAACACACCCCTTAGTTTCATGTCTCTAGGGCCAGCGGTTTTGGCCGTGCGTTGATATATCAGTCAGTCACGACTTTGAATTTTAAATATACAGGGTTATTGGTAAAACATTAACAACCTTTTAAGAGGTCATTGTACTCATCATTATGAACAACTTTTACTATGAGACCAAACCTGATCTCGTGAAAAAAAATCAGCTGTTCCCTACATTTTGATGAGTTAAACGAACATAAATGTAGGAAACAGCTGATTTTTTTTCGCAAATTAATGTTTTACCAATAACCCTGTGTATAGATAAAATGATGCCTGAAAAATGTACATGTCACGTACTCACACTTGTCACGGCTCTATTAGAAAATTGAGACTTTGCCAATGTTTACATTCGCAACAGTACCATATTTGTCATAATTTTGTTTCGTGTAATTATACGCTTAATTGATTATTCAAATTACGTTGTCATGATTATCGGAGTGAGTCATGAGTATTTAAAAATGAAAGTTTGCGTACAACGGTCGTTTGTTAACTGGCCCGTTTAATTACCCCGACGATTTCCTTGTTTTGCTTTAGATATGAGATCGAAATGCATAATGAAATCTGCAATAGTCCATTGCTCGATTTTCCTAATATTTATTACTATACGCAACATTTTCCTATTACCAGACGTCTGCCACAGAATAGCCCTGACAAAAAGAATATCAAGCGAAGTAACTACTTGAATTCTGCCATTGAAACTTCAATTATTTTTTTAAAGTGTGCTATTTCACTAATAGCTAGTGGGTAGTCGTTAGTTAAAATATTAGCAGTTCTTGGAACGACAATATTATACTAGTAGACTATTCAGTGCTTATAATTAGTTCGTTCATAGTGTGATTATTACTGTTGATAACAATAATTGTAGATACTGGCTGTCACCTCACTAGGACTGTGTTCACGTACCGATATGATTTTTGAAGACATTAAAATGCCTTTATCTATGCATTTAGCTCGTCTTTCATCAAGACACACACATAAAAAGGCACTTTTGAAAGTCAAAATTTACAAGAAAATAAGATTGATTCTAGTTGCCTTTTCCAAAAGGTAGTTTAGTTTGTTATAGACAAGAATAGGAAATCACAGTCATTTTAAAGTTTTCTTTTGATCTGAACCACATTGAATCCTGAATCTAGACCAGAAATAACTGTATACATTAGTAAACTGAAGTACAAAAGTCAAGTCCAAGACTTGACCTCAAACTCCTCGTAAACTAGAAGCTAATTTTATTACACACAAAAAGAATGATGGCCGGCAGTAAAACCCACGCTGGTGTTAATACAGAAGTCACGCCAATTATAATGGGCAGTGTCAACGAGAGTCATTTGTGTAATGAACTACCAGAGACATCGGCCCGTTCTGCTGTAAGTGATAAGGTCTCATTCATGATCACGTCAGAGCGATTAGGTAATGAGATATAACAATAGTGAAGTAACACAATCTTGGGACGAGGTCTGTGGTTTACTACTCGTGTTCTAGTAAGAATTGTACTGATTTTTTCTACGCAACACGTAGGTTCTTATATGCATTGCGTGGAATAAACCAGCATCAGAGAGGGATTACTGTATTTCGACTCACATTTCAAGCTAGGTAGACCAAAAAAACAAAGAAAGATTTGTGTCGACTCACAAAAAATAAAAATGAAGGTGACCTTGAATTAAAAGAGCTATCTGCATTATTTAAGATATCTACTTTCCCTAGCTGGCATTCGCTTCTTTTTCCATGTATGTATTTCTGGATTTAAATATTTATGAATCAATTTTCAGAAGTATGTCAGTCAGTACTAAGTTTAAATCGTGTGATTTGATTACAAATCTTACAGTGAACACTGAAGTCTGAACTGTCATCGATCGAACCGTTGATGCATTGAATACATACTTAAACTGATAAAATGAACGTCATTACGAGGTCAATGAATTTAGCGGTCTTTGCAGTAGTGGCCATTATTTATAGCCACCTTTTTGTATAGCTGCCCGTTCATGCTTTGTACCTATATCTTTTTCTGTCGTTAAATAATTAAGTTAATCGATATGTCTGTTGTATTTCAGATTTTGGTTTGGCCAAAGAATATATAGACTTAGAGACAAACAAACATATTCCATATCGGGAACACAAGTCACTTACCGGGACTGCAAGATACATGTCAATAAACACACATTTAGGAAAAGGTAATGTATTATCTTATACCGTATACTATAAAAACGGTGAAGGTACTTTAACATCGAGAGGAAACCGACATGTCCTAGAACCAAAAACTCGAAGCCATGTGACATCTACCAACCCGCACAGGGCCCGCGTGGTCGATCACAGCCCGCTCTCTCACGTAGAGAAGAAGCCTCTGTTCCAGCAGTGGAAACATTATATATACTGAGTAAAACCTGTAATATTATAAATGGATACAAGGATGTGTAAATCACCCTTTTAACCTTGGTAAAGTTTAATGGCATTTAAACATTGTATAGTACATTCTGTACATTCAAATAGTTCGTGGAATATGCTCTAATTTGTATTCAACATGCAACTTCATACAATAATTCATACTTAAACTAACATGTCTGTTTATATTTTTCAGAACAATCTAGACGCGACGACCTAGAGGCTCTTGGGCATATGTTTATGTATTTTTTACGTGGTTCCTTACCCTGGCAGGGTTTAAAAGCTGATACACTTAAAGAGCGATACCAAAAAATTGGTGACACCAAACGAGCGACGCCTATAGAGGTACGTATTTCATACATTCACACTAATATTTATTTATTTAATACTTCAAGCACATAAATGTACAGAGGCGGACTTAATGCCATAGGCATTTTCTACCAGAAAATAATAATAATAAAAAATTAAATAAAAATTATTATTATTATTAATTAATTATTTTATTATATTATTTAATATTATAAACTAGCTTCTGGCCGCGTTTTCGTCCGCGTGAAATTTTTTGTTTTAACATAAAATATATCCTATAGCCGTGACCCGTTACTTCGTTTTTGCTTAGCGTTCTTTCTGATTCTTTTTCTTTTTGCTCGGGTCTTAAGGTTCGTAGCGTGATGTAATACCTTCCACAAGAATTGGGCAATCAAATGCAACAGGTTTTTTTTTTATCTGACTGGAAGTTCCAGAGATTAGTGCGTTCAAACAAACTCTTTAGTTTTATTATTAGTAAAGATGCGAAAGTAACTGTTTGTTTGTTCCCTTTCTCGCCTAAACCACTGAACAGTTCGTTGTGAAATTCGACAAATAACTCAAACTCAAAGCATTTATTTCAATTAAACCTTGTACAGGCACTTTTGAATTGTCAAAAGTAAATAGTTGTCAGTTAGTCCGAAAGTTGAAGCAAGTTGCCCATTCCAAAACGTAGATCTCTATGGAGAAGAACGGGCAAGAGACTCCATGGACACTCTTTTAAATCAAGATATTACAAAATCCTGGGTACATTATTGTTGTTGCTTCTATATGTGAGAACAATGTAAAAAAAGACACAAATGAAGAAACAATTCAAAATATAAGATTAAAAATAAGCATTGGCAGTTAAGAGATGATGATGAATAGGAAGCCTGGGGAAGTATATAGGCTTCATCCTGGATACTAATATTAATAAAAAGTGATGAAATACAAAATAAACACCGACGTCGCGGCTTCATCTTGGATACAAGTATTAATAAAAATAGATGAAATTCGTACTAATATTATAAATACGAAAGTAACTGTCTGTCTGTCTGTATGTTACCTTTTCACGTCTAAACCACTGAACGGATTTCGATAAAATTTGGCAGAGAGATAGATTGCATCCCGGGGAAGGACATAGGATAGTTTTTATCGCCATATCTCGCGGGCGGATCTAGTACAAAATAAACGCAGACGTCGCGGGCAACAACTAGTTTGTGATAATAACTACACCGACTCCACCCGCATTCTCAAGTTGCGTTATTGTGACTGGCTTAAAAGGACGGCTAGCACAGACTGGATTCGGAATGCCGAAAACCGGGTGTTGACGCAACTTGGGAGAGGCCTATATTCAGCATTGGTCAAAGTCAAAGCATTTATTTCAAATAGGCACATAAAAGGCACTTTTGAACGTCAAAAATTACAATAAAATAGAATTGATTCTAGTCGCCCATTCCAAAAGGTAGTTTTCGTATGGCGAAGAATGGGCAAGAAACTCCACTGTTACTCTTTTAAAATGTTTTACAATATTTTGCATACATTAATTATATAATAATATGTGAAGACGATGCACCTAAAATAAAATTACTATAATATAATAGGTAAAGAATTAAAAATGAAACCATGACATATAAATTAATTATCTGATAGATACATGGTGTAGTGGACTGTGATTGTGACTTTTGTCGACATTACAGTTACATGTAGTTGCTGTGGTTGTTGATGTGTATGGCTATAAGAGTACTGTAGGGGAAGACCAAAGAAACGATGGATGGACTGTGTGAAAGATAATATGGCTAGAGAGGGGTGACTACCGAGATGACGACTAATAGAGATGTATGGAAGAAAAAGCCTTGCGTCGACTGCAAATACATTGGGATATAGGCAAGAGAATTAGAGGGGCTTATGGCTATGTAATAACAGCTGCATGAGTCTATCAATCACGTTAAGCAACGCGTGCCACAGGTGATCCGTGGATGGGTGACCAACCAAGACCTCTCCGTGTCTCGGAAAGCACGTTAAGCCGTTGGTCCCGGCTGTCATTCGTCGTATTGCCGAGGTGGAGGTCAGACAGGCAGTCGCTCCATGTAAAATACTGTTGTCGAGCTGCACCCGGTCAGACTAGAAGCTGACTCCAACATAGTTGGGATGATGATGGGCAAGAGACCGACGTTAGTGATGATTACAGATACAGACAATCAAAATCAAAAGTCATTTATTGAAATTAGGCTGAGAATCAGCACTTTTTGAACGTCAAAATTACACCACCTTTCACCACCCACCACCCACCCTTCACCACTTCCTAGTGCTAATAAGACTAGCCCTCTGTAACAAACAAGACATGCGATATCTACCAACCCGCACTAGGCCCGCGTGGTGGATTACGGCTCACTCCCTCTCACAGAGGAGGCCTGTGTCCCGCCAGTGGGAACATTATAGACTGATTATGCCTCTGTAACATACCAAGCCATCTATTGTTCGATTCGATACCATGCTTTTTAGGGGTCCGTACCCAAAAGGTAAAAACGGGACCCTATTACTAAGACTTCGCTGTCTGTCCGTCTGTCCGTCCGTCTGTCTGTCACCAGGCTGTATCTCAAGAACCGCGATAGCTAGACAGTTGAAATTTTCACAAATTATGTATTTCTGTTGCCGCTATGCAGCAGAGCAGTGGTGGCCAAGTGGTAACGGCCGCGACTTACGAGTTGTAGGTCGCAGGTTCGAACCCAGACAGGCGCTTTACTTTGTGTAAATTATTTCATCACCACTGCTCTCAAAACGGTGAAGGAAAACATCGTGAGGAAATCGGCATGTCCTAGAACCAAAAATTCGAAGACATGTGACATCCACCAACCCGCACTGGGCCCGCTTGGTGGATTACGGCCCACTCCCGGACCTCTCACCGAGAGGAGGCCTGTGTCCCAGCAGTGGGAACATTATAGGCTGATTATGTATGTATGTATGTTGCCGCTATAACAACAAGTACTAAAAACAGAATAAAATAAATATCTAAGGGGGCTCCCATACAACAAACGTGTTTTTTTCGACGTTTTTTCCTTGTGGTACGGAACCCTTCGTGTGCGAGTCCGACTCGCACTTGGCCAGTTTTATTATAGTTTCAGCTGCTGTCGACTTGACGAAGTTTAATAAGCGACGAATCGACTTTGACGTCATGCCATAAGATTACGAATCATTGCCATGGTAAAGTATGAATAATTATCTTACCATGGTTAATCGATTCAGTTCGTTATCGAAAATACGGGTTCTAGTAGATGATTCACCACAACACTATCGGGAATAGAGTGTGTTGGCTTTATACTATTAATGTAATAATGAAGATTTTTTTGGATTGAGCGTGTTAATCTCTGGAACTACCAGTCGGATTTCAAAGCATATTTGTATGTATTTAATAGTCCAGGTCTTGAGGAACGTAATATGTCACGTTCGACCAACCGAGTGAAAAGAAAAATTCAGAAAGAACGCTAATTGAAAACGAAGTAATAGCGAGGGCGACGGGACGCTGTGAGTGCTGGCCGAGGCCTGTCGCCATTTCAGGCAGACCGGTACCTGGGACCTGGTATCTCAATATCGATAGAAAAAGTCCCCCAATCTATTAAGCTGTCACGTACCGATAAATACATGCAATATTATATCTCTGTTCCGGTATAAATATGAGGAAAGACTAAGATATTATTATTATTATTAAGTGTCTGACATATCTCGGCCGACCTTGGGGTTCCGGACCTTTGGAAGGCGTACGAGGGGTCAAAGCCAACTCGCAGAGGCCCCTTAAACAATTGTAAGTGTTGAGGGTTGAGGCACCAACCGACGATTAGAAAAGCACTATGCAAATACACCCAATGACAACTCGGTTGGTGCAGGACTTGCAGAACATGGAAACAAAACACATTTGACTATGGGTTTGGGTGGCTATAGTGGATTGGTTATATAGAACTATGAAAGGACTATGTCCCCTGCCTGATCAAGGATAAAATGGCAGAGGGTGACTTGCACACTCAATAATGGGCCCCCGAAAACGGTCGCTAGCATGTGCTAGCGACCGTCACTATGTAGTGACGTAGCGAGAAGGGAGCAACACTTGAAGTGGAAGTCCTGAAGAATCCTGAAGTGGTCGAGGAGTGAAGAGGTATTCCACGGCTATCAGGACAATCCCGGAAGTACGGTCAAGTACCCTACCAGCATTTTACTGGAATACTTCCTTCCCCTGAGCACGTTTGTTCTTACGAATCTCCACTAAAGCAGGCCAATAAAGGCAAGAAAGAGGTGCTCTGTTTCTCGTCAGGGTTTACTCTGGCCGGTCAATAAAAGCAAGCCAGAGATGAGGAATAAAACTTCTTCCGGGAGATAGGGTCCGTGGGGTCGCTACTGCCCAACAGCTCACCACAAGCTGCCCTGCGGGTTTCTTTATCTCTCTTGGCCTGGCTTCTTACCCTTGACCTGCTTCATCAAACTATACTCAACCGGTACAGACCCAGAGTTCAGGAGCGCGCAAACCCCGCCATGACGTCAACGTAGACATTCGGCGGCGCGGTTGGGTTATTATTACTCGTATTATACATATACTATTGGGCTATCGGTGGCGCGAACTTATCGCAGTTTATCATCACGATCACACGATAGATAATAGCAATTACATTTTGATTGATCTACACATAGTACCTAAGCTTACCAGGAACTGCACCGATTTGTCGTAATGATTTTGTATGAAGAAAGAAAAAGTATTTATTGAGACTCTCATAGGAAGAGCATTAGAACACAGAATAAATATAAAAAAAAAACACCAACATTGAAAAACAAACGATGGATGGTGTAAAAGATGATATGGGTGAATACGGCTGGTGACTACCGAGATAACGACTAATAGAGAAGTATGGAAGTTGTTTATAGACCACCAGCCTCAAATTTGTCATCATTTTTGATCATAATGGAAGAAATACTTAGTAAACTTTTTAAAGATAGTAAATTTGTTTTTGTTTGTGGTGACCTAAATATTGATCTATTAGTTAATTCACCAGAAAAATGTAAGCTAATATCATTGTTTCAATCATTTAATTTAAAATGTATATTTAATGAAGCGACTAGAATAACAGCAACTTCAGCTTCATGCATCGACAATGTATTTACTAACTGTAAAATAAAAGACTCGTCCTTAATTACTGGCGTCAGGTCTGACCATACGGGTCAACTTGTATCATTTGACTTAGGTAAAAGATTACACATAGATAAATCCATTCAATTAAGACCTCTAACTAAAAATAAATTGAAACTGTTTAATAATAATGTTCTTAGCAATCTTTCCACAGCTAGTTTTGATTCACAAGACCCCAACATAAACTATGGTACATTATTTTCTACAGTATGCCAAGAATTCAATAAAGCATGTCCTGTAAAAAAAGTTACTATAAATACTAAACCAAAATTTAGTGAATGGGCCACTGCTGGCATTAGAAAAAGCAGAGATATTTTATATAATCTGTATCACGAGAAATCATTAACTTCTGATCAAGCCCTTCATAATTATGTAAGGAACTATTCTAAAATATTCAAAAGAGTCTGCGCTGAGGCTAAATCTAAATTAATTAGTAACAAAATTAGTATGTCTAATAATAAAATAAAAGCTGTGTGGCAGGTAATAAACAAAGAAACTGGAAACACAAAACAGCGAGATCAGAATGAGTTGTCCCTAAAAATTGATAATGAAACCATTTCAGATAAGTTAAAAGTTGCTGAGACACTAGAAAATTTCTTTACCAATATCCCAATAGAGGTTACAAAATCTCTTCCCTCATCACCTATATTAGCTGAAGCCCTTCTTAAGGAAAATTTTAATAGGGAAATTCCAAGCTTTGAATTCAAGCCCATTTCTGTTGACACAATTAAAAAAGCATTTAAAAGTCTTAACATAAAAAACACTGAAGACTTATGGGGGATATCTGTTAAGGTTCTTGGAGATATTATTGACACAATTGCCCCTGCCCTAACAGGCATATTTAATCAATGTTTAGGCAGCGGTACGTTTCCTGACTTAATGAAACATAGTAAAGTAGTACCGATATTCAAATCGGGTAGTAAGTTTGATCCCTCCAATTATAGACCTATATCTGTGCTACCAGCATTGAGCAAAATCTATGAAAAAATCATGCTGGACCAGATGTTATCACATTTTAATTCAAATGGGATTTTACATAGTCGCCAGTTTGGTTTCACGAAAGGTAGGTCGACGACAGACGCGGGAGTAAAACTCATCAGTCACATTTTGGAATCCTGGGAGAAGTCCCAGGATGCAATTGGCATTTTCTGTGACCTCTCAAAAGCGTTTGACTGCGTTGACCATAATACACTGATCTGTAAATTATACCACTACGGAATTCGTGGACAAGCTGCTGATCTTGTTCTTTCCTATCTGTCAAAGCGCCAGCAAAAAGTAAACGTTAACGGGGCGACGTCTTCGGGGTCTCTAGTTAAGATGGGCGTGCCTCAAGGCTCAATTCTTGGCCCTTTCCTATTTCTAGTTTACATTAATGACCTTCCTTACATGATGGCTAACTTGTCGGATATCATTTTATTCGCTGATGACACTTCCCTTATTTTTAAAATAGATAGAAAAGATACGGATGTCTTACATGTTAACGATAGTCTGGCTGTTCTCTCGAAATGGTTTGCAGCTAATAATCTTTTACTTAATGCGAACAAAACTAAATGTCTAAAGTTTTCATTACCAAATGTACCTCAAGTGGGTCTGAATTTAGAACTTGATGGCAAAAGACTAGATGCTGTTACGGAAACTGTATTTCTAGGAATTACTTTAGATTCAAAATTACAATGGGGCGCACACATTAGAGCTCTCTCAAGTAGATTAAGTTCAGCTGCATATGCAGTAAGAAAAATAAGGCAGTTGACAGATATAGCCACAGCTAGGTTAGTATACTTTGCTTATTTCCACAGTATTATGTCTTATGGTGTTCTGCTGTGGGGATCGGCAGCTGACGTAGATTCAATTTTCATTTTACAGAAGAGGGCAATCCGCGCAATCTATAAAATGGGTCCTCGCGAGTCTCTTAGAAACAAATTCAAAGAAATTGATATACTAACTCTGCCTTCTCTTTATATTTTAGAAAGTATTTTGTATGTTCGCAAAAACTTAGGACTCTTCAAAATAAGAAGCGATTTCCATAATATAAATACACGCAGTAAAAATGAAATTGTGTTACCTAAATTTAGATTAACTAAAACTAGCAAGTCATTTCTTGTAAACAGCATCCGTTTTTATAACAAGTTGCCAAAGCCGGTTACAGAACTTAGCGATGGAAAGTTCAAAACCCTCATCAAACGTGTCCTTATCAAAAAAGCATATTATAAGATTAAAGACTACGTTGAAGACAAGCTAGTCTGGCAATAATTCCTTCTGCACATGTGGCTTCCCTGGCTTCTCATTAACGGCATAACTATGTAAATGTCTATTAACTGCTCTCAAATTACGATGTTTAATTTTTATTTCATTATATTTTTTTTTTTTTTTTTTTACATACTTTTGACATAATTTCTTTATTATTTGACATTATATACTTTTATACATAATTTCTTTATTAATTGACATTATATACAGACACTTGAAATTTTTCACCTCTTTATTAGTGGTTTTTATGAGAATCATAACACTTGGTTTTAGTAGGTTTTTATTATTATTTTTCTTTTTTTTTATTATCTATCCTTTTGATAGATTCTTATTTTGTAAATGTGAGGACTTTGTAGGCCTTATAGACTTTAGATCTGTAGACCATTTTCTATTTTATCAAGTAATTGGTACTTGTTGACAGGCCTGCGCTGTCCTCCCATACCTACTGTAATCTGGAAACATTGTAAAAGCCAATTATTTTTAAAAAGAGTAACCATGGAGTTTCTTGCCGGTTCTTCTCCATAGGAAACGACCAATTGGAACCGTGCACCTAGCTTCTGACGTTTCATAAGTGCCCATGTAGGTTTATGTGAAATAAAACATTTTGATTTTGATTTTGATTTTGAAGAACTTGTTGCGCTGACTCTAAATAAAACGGGATGAGGGTAGAAGAAGGATGAAACATAGAAAAATAAAATGAAATAAAAACAACAGTACATTATAAACGTATCATAAATTCATAACGTATCGTTGATCGACCTCCGTTCCTAGCTTTCTGGTTGGGTTCTTTAGAAAATAATAAGGAAAATTAAAAATGGATCTGTACATATCGCAGACGACAGTTTATGGTACCGTCTTACATTCCAGGAATGAACAGGTTAAGGACCTTTAGGTCTGTTTATACTTGTACTGTATGTGTGTGGATAAGTTTTTAACTACATAGTGCCAACATTTTGAAGAAATGTTTTGTTTGCTTAGCCTTTCTTTTCTCGAGAGTAAACGTGAACAGGGTCTAAATCTTTTATTTTACAAACGTTACACAAAGGTCTCCTCATTGCGAGTTTTTGACAGATTTTACATGGCAAATCTATCAAAACACACAATGGAGATACTATTGAATTCATTTGTAAATTAGTAGACTTGGCCGCCATGTGTTTTATACAAGTCATGCCACTTACAAAACTACGTCACAATACAATAAAGCGGGAACACCCGCTAACGGTAGCAAAATGAAACGTCACAAAATATTGTGGCGAATTCATTTATTTACTTACATTGTTATTGCATTCAGGTCAAGATTAGGTTTTTAGGGCGCTCCGTCGCTGCGTCCTTGCTCGGTCTTAGAAATGTTAAGACAGTTCTAATCTGTTGTGTGCTACTTTCCAACGTCGAATGGGGAAAATTTGATCATTATCCTTCTTTGAGTGCCGAATATGATTAAAAAAAAAATGTTTCAACAGGTTTTTGTCCTGCTTTTTCTTGTATCGGCAACAAATAAGAAAGTAGGAGTATAGCAAGCAGCGTTCGTCTATGTAATATATCTCAATAGAATAGTTCAGGCGTAGAAATATTACCTACAATAAACATGGCGGTTATAGGACTGGCAAGCCTATTTCTAAGGTGTGCTACGGAATGGCCTAGGTCGGCATGATTCGGTACAGCCGGGCGCCAAAATCTAATATCTGCAATTGTGCCGAGCCCACCCGAAACAAGATTCAGTGAGGGTTGAGGCCGGCTATGTATAGTAATGAAAGCCGAATACCTATGTATAGTAATTCTAGTAATTGCTTTGGGCCGGCGTTATTGTTCAACAAATACTCTAAGTATCGCTACTCGTGAAAGCTATTCAAATGTTTCAAGGGCTAAAATGACGATTATTATGACGAAGTCGGACTTCCTGCAGTAACATATTTAAGCAGCCAATCTAATCAGAGATTAAAACTGTAAAAAAATATTTATTTAATCATTAAAACATAGAAAGATATGCATAAAATTATCAGCATTGATGAGTAAGAATTGTTCGACGTAATCAACGTCTGCCGAATGATTTGTTCTACAGGGAGTACATTCTGAAGGACGTACCTAAGTTCGATTCTTGCAATACCAGGTCGATGTAGCTGAGGTAGGTACTGATATGTATGACGCGGATTAATTTTTGTAACGTTGCTCTTGAAATAGAATATCTTAGGAGTTAGTTGAAATACTCGTCAAGAACTTATTTGTTAGTTCGTTTATCTTTTTCTTCGTGTCGATGGCACAATAATGTACT
The DNA here is from genome assembly GCA_916614155.1 of Mesoligia furuncula. Taxonomy (NCBI): domain Eukaryota; kingdom Metazoa; phylum Arthropoda; class Insecta; order Lepidoptera; family Noctuidae; genus Mesoligia; species Mesoligia furuncula. Next base: position 10,736,447 of record OU744804.1, on the reverse strand, counting down.
CGTATTCAATTTTGTCCGCCCAAAACTTCGCCTCTTCCGCGGCTTCCACTTCGTTTATTAATCTCGATGAAATAATGCCATTTACAATGTTTTTGTCCAGACATGGTGAAGTAGTGAAGATACAATATACGTATCAGATTATCACATTCAATGTCCTCCTCGAGAAATTTATTTATTGTATACATACAGGCATGCCAACTAAATACATACACAGCATTAGCCCATAAGCTTAAAGACTAACCGATCTCTTGTCGGTTAATCAATTGTCATGGTATGGGCTTATGAAACAGAGGAATGATGAAAATGTCTTTATTAAAGTTTTGAGTTTAAATGTGGATTGTAACAAGACTGAGGATGACCAAAGATACGATGGATGAACTGTGTGGGTGAAAGAGAGTGACTACCGAGATGACAAATTATAGAGAAGTATGAAAGAAAAAGACATTTGCGCCAACCCCAAATAAATTGCCATAAGGACAAGAGAAAGATGACCTTTCTTCTCTTACTAAAGTTCTATTTATCCTCAGGTGCTATGCGAAGGCCACCCCGAAGAGCTAGCGACGTACTTACGCTACGTTCGCCGGCTCGATTTCTTCGAGACGCCCGACTACGACCAGCTGCGGCGGATGTTCCGCGACCTGTTCGAGCGCCGCGGCTACGTAGACGACGGCGAGTTCGACTGGACCGGCAAGACCATGGTAAACAATTCCGTAGCATGACAACCCTCACTTGTATGCTCATCATTATATAATACGTTCTTGGGCGTAGAGGCTAGGGTTGCTAACTCGGAATCTGGATGGAGAATATAGCCGTTAGTATTATAATAATAAGCAATTTTCACAGGCAAATCCGGGAACGTCGCAATTGTTAACGTTAGCAACCAAAGCGTTATAACCTGCCATGACGAAGAAAAAGTCCTGTCAACTTAGTCTGACTTGATTTTATAGTTTTTATATATCGGGCTACGCCCCTTCTTTGGTTCACTTATAGGCAAAAACCGTGGCTCTTGAAAGTCACACTCATGCCGCGTCCTTGATAATACCGTTATGTGTAGTATTTGCATTCTTGCCGATAAGTGGACGCGCTCCTTGACAAACATACACGCGATTCTTGGTATCTGAAATGATAATTAAATCGTATGAAGCGATTTTATCGTGTATGGTAAAATAAAAATGTTTCTGTCAGCCTAAAAGATAAGTAATTTGACAGTTTTGATAACTATACAAGAACATAAAATATATAGGGTTTAGCAATATTTTAAATTCTTGTATCTTGTACATTACACAATAAATGAGTTGCAAAATAAATTTAGGAGTTGATTTAAAAAAACTTCTCATTTCCCTCCACCTGCAAATCAGAGTCAACCCACCTCTTTCCATTAAATACCTTCCATGCTTTTGTTTCTGGATTCAAAGACTTTTCACTGTCTTTGTCTTCTAATTCTTGCAGAAATAGAAACCCCTTTGTACAGTAGTAGTTTACCTACTGATTCCCAGAAACACCATTTAGGCTCTTTATTATAAAAGTATGTCTTTCTTCGTGTCGAAATAATCTGACCACAACTGGAATGTTATCTTGATATCAAGACGTATCGGTCTAAATCTCATTCGACTTGAAACTGATATCGTTTGTTTGACATACATTCCAAAGAATGATGGGCGATTTTGTATGAAGCCTGGCCAGATGACCAATAGAGTTCTAATGCATGTCAACTTATTGCTTATAACCGGGAGTTACTGTAATAATACATTTTATCTCCAAGGCACAGAGGGGTCTTGGTATTTAAAAATTTGCACCCATTCAGGGACCAACCGCGGCAAGCGTAGCTTAACCTGATCGATCGACCCATGCGGCTGTTATTACTTAGCCATAAGCCCCCTCAATGTTATAAGTCAAAACTAACAATATTGAGAACTGCAGTGAACATTAGGCCGAGGCTACAGTAGGCAGCGATTTGCGATGCGACTGGAAGAGCGAAACGAGAATAACATGGTATGGCTACATTACAAGCGAAATTCCGGCGTATATTCGGCGATGACGTGGCTACAGGACACATGCTCCACAACGAAATATATGTAGCCGCTATCATAACAAAGACTCAATTTGAATTGGTCGTTTTCTTAAAATGCGATCAAATCATCCATCGCGGTTTACTATACGCATAATGTAGCCACACGCATAATTAGTAGCACTATTGAACTAGTCGTGCAAATGAGAAATTTTCTAATAAATTCGCTTCAATTTCGCTGATGCGTTGATGTAGCCGATGTCGTGATTACAGTAATGTTGTTCCTATCGCATAAAGAAATCTAAGATCGCTAGTAATATTTGATGTACGGTGTAGCCATATACGTGAGCATTCATTTACTTGTTTTAATCGCTCATGTGTCGCAGGTCGCGTCGCGGCCTAATGTAGCCTCAGCCTTAGCGTCATAAACTAATACGTTTACATGGTACTTGTAGGTCTGATATCTCTTTAACCCGGTATTTCACAGCCTTCTGCTCATAATAAAAATTTATGCTACTACTTTCATTAATATGTGGTTTTTATTGGACATACTGGCCAAAACGCCCAACATTTTTTAGTTACTGAGACGGAAATTTTTCAAACTCTTTTCTTCCGTAATCATAGGATCACAGACTGTTTTTATTAGTCGAAAATTCTAGGCCACTTCAGTGTAGTCGAAAAATCCCCACGCTCTTGTACCAGCCTCATCCACCTTTTTGCCCGCGATGGCAACAATGTCATGTGCCCATCTCGCCGCTGCTACGCACAACATCGATACACTAAGGATGTGTTCGCAATTTGGGAGCTGTTTAGATATTGAAATTAGAATTTTTGAAATTACACACAAGAATCGCCTGTATGAGTTATTTTCACACCCGACTTCTAAGAAGGACGGGTTATGTTTTATTAATTGTAATGTGTGTATCGCTTCATTAACTGTGCTCAGTCTGGTGAATCCTAGCTTGTAACAATACTCATCTTTCAACTAAGATTCTTGATAGCAATAATAATATCGCTTTCATCACGAGATTCGAAAATGTATGGTGATGTTTATCTATCCAGAAACTTAGTTCAGACTCGTCGTATTCCTTCAAAGGTTGGCCTTGCACGAGCTATGCTTAAACGAGCCTCTGTACGTAATGCACTGTTTAAAACCACCATATGCAGAACATTCTACTTAATGGCTTCTTAAATATTATTATAAGCTTTTTTGAGTAAAATTACTGTTTAATCAAAATAATAATCCAAGCCGTTTTGTAGAATTTTTCCATCAATAATTGGTGTAATGACAATGCTTATTTAAGACTAATTCCAAGCATAATTGGCTGAAATTAGAGATGCAATAGGTACGAGACAGAAGGTCGCACAGTAGTGGTAACAAAACCAGTAAAAGCTGGCCTCTTACGGGATTTCAATAGACATTGAAATCCCGTACTACGCTAGGCCAGCTCAAGGTGGAGTGTTACCACTGACTCGCGTCCATCTGTACTTATTCACTAATAAGTACAACATTTCATGCACGCACAAAATACATGCACGCACAAAATGCGTGCACGCACAAAATGCACGAAAGGAAATGCACTATGTACTTCTTATTTTTAGTAATTAACAAAATATGAATTCTATTATTTTTTTATACCATTTTTGCATTTCTAGTTTTCGGCCTAGTCCTGACTTTTCAATGTTTTCAATGACTTGGAGTTTTACGTGGCATAGTACTCTTATCATGCCACGTAAAAGCCCAAGTTAAACCTATTTGCCCTATCGCGCCCTTTAGAAACGTTTCTCCAAGTTGTATAAGCACTTTGTTTTGAGCCCTATAAATGTTAAAGTCTTGACAATACCCTGGTGCGCGATAGGGCATGATACACTTGTGATTCAACCGTTCCCTGTATTTTTTATCTTAACACTCACAATGTTTTGTATTCACTGGCTTTATCCCCCTGCAAAAGTTGACATACACTTCGTTTCGCCATTTAAACCTGCAAGTGCTTCAGAGAAGTCAAAACGCATGCGCCAATTGTGATCTTCATTTACTGCCAATGGAAGTGCGATGTAAATAGAAAAATCATGGTTCTGTACATGTCAACTTTTGCTCATTTTTTACCGATTTTTAGTTCTCTTAAGTTTTTGTACTGCTTTCTCCTTGTCTGCCTAATTTCTTGAACTGTGTTTAATATCGTAACGTGTTTCGACATCAAAAGGCATCATATTTATTCACAATTTGGACATTAATTTTTGTTGATATTTTTTTTCTTTTTCTATAGTACCTTAACGGATGATGGTCTAAATAATTAATAAATTAAAATAATTGTTTGAATTATATTTCCTTAGATAACATCGCTAATGGTAGAAGTTGCATAATTTATTATATTTGTTTAATAAAATAAAAAATTTATGCCCGTATTAGTGTGTTTTTGTGTAGAGTTTGTATAGATTTTCTCATTGATATCTTGCTTAATTTAAGCATGGTTGAGAGACTTATTCTCAAACTACGTTTTTTGTTGCAACTCTTCGCCACATCTACAAATGTCGTAACTGAAGAACTTATTTTGGGCTTTAGCTCTTTGTAACTAAGTTAAAATCTCTTTAAACACTCGATGAAGCCAAAATAGAAGTTCTTCCTACATTAGCGTGGTCTGTGGTCATTCTTTCATTAACGTTGGTGTTGCATGCATGCTTACCGCTTTTGTTCGTTGCTGGTGGACAGCCTAAGAACATTCACGTGATGCGAATCTTGCGCAACGCACCGCCCTCCAATGTGGTTAGGAATAAGTCCGACAAGGTTAGTGGCGACGGCTTACTATTATGGTGAAATATTAGGGAAATAAATTATACTTACCCCACTTTTGAACTGTTTTAAAATTACAAAGTATTGGCATGTTATATTATGTGCATGTGTGTCCTTGCTTTTGGAATGCAAATATTTTTGTCACACTTCTTTGTTCAATATTCTCCATTTTGTACTAACACGAATGCACTTGACATAATGTCTTCTGAACTCTACTGTGAAACTATAAAACCCATTTAGCGACTGCGACCGTGGTCGCTTTAACCTGGTTATATTTCTATATTGTTGCATATATCACGATTACGAGCCACGGACCAGTTGATCGCGGTGATTAATAGTCTAAAATAATGCTCGTATGGTTGCAGCGACCATTGTCGCGGCTGTCTAATGGACTCGCGGTATCTTCGTATTCTGTATCTGTATTAAACTGTAACTCGTTGTAATATTAGTTAGAAGAAATCGAAGCTATGTAGTCATTAACATATTATTTTGAACGTGATGTCGGTATGATTTCAGTCTACCCCTGTGGGTTCGATCCAGACCGGACAGGAAATCGTTGTCTCACCCAATCGTGACAGCCATCAACCCTTCCACAAGGTAAATAGTACATTATTTCAAGTTTCTTTATATTTTAATACTTGCTGACCCCACAGACGTTGTCTTGACCAAAAGTTCATAGAAAATAAGACGCTCAGTTTTTCCCGAAATTGAATATTTCCCGGGAAATATTAAAAAAATTTTTTTTTATAATAACCTGATTTGGACTCTGTCCAGTCGTTCTCAAGTGATGCGCTTTCCAACCAACAGCATTTTATTTTTATTTATATAGTATAGTTAAGCAGTGTTTATATTCGAATACAAGTACGCTCAAACGAGGTATTTCTTTGATGGCTTTGAGTTAAAAATACTGAATAAAATTGCTTGGTTCTTTTCATTCACAAAAGACACCAAGGGACCGCCGTTGCAAGTTAAGAAATGTCACAGCAATGTTTCGTGCTATTTGCGAAAACCTGCAGAAGTGAAAGATAATTTTCGTGTAACATGAATAAAAGCAACAATCAAATTAACAAACATGTCGTGTTCAGACGATTACTCCCATCTGAATGATAATATTTTTTATGTTAAACTTTTGTTTATTTCAGTTACATTACGAAAAGTTTATTTTTATCACAAGCATCGTTGCATAACTCACAACACTTTTATGGTTATAAAATAATGTACTATGTAATATAATTCCTATCATTCCTAACTGAAATCTTAAAATGAGCTACTAATATTTAAAATTGAAATAAATTTAACATTATACAAATAATTCATTATTTTTTAAATGTTAGTTAATTTTTTGGGGTTAGACTACTATTGGGACTACTATTTGTTTCTGGCATTGTGTGCGAGCGCCTCTTTTAATATCATTTTTGAAATAACGGGGGAAATATTCTTGTGCATTGGGTTGCATGAGCAATGCTCATAGGTCTAACCAGGGCCTTACTAAGTGTTAGAGCCATTTTTTATTTAGTACGAGAAAGAAATCAACCTACTAGCCAGGCTAACATGCAGCACGACAAAATTCTTTCGCCGAAACGATATAATAAGTCATGTTTACTCATAGTCATGTCTCGCTTCAGCGCGAGCAAAACGACATAAAGATAAAATTATAAAATATATGGGGCCTCGTCGAAATGTCCACCACAACTGAGTTCTATTAAAGAATGAGTACATAATTATTTATGGTGCCTAAAATCAGCCATGTTAGTTTTTTAATTCAAAATCCATATAGCCATTGACACTTATGTTGTCAAAAAAAACAATATCTTTAATTTTATTTGGTTCTGTGTACATACAGTTTATTGGTGCTCAACAAATTTACTCTTTATTTAATACACTATTTAGTTAGGTATGTCTCGTTAGTGGTGGATGTTTTGACCACTTTTGCCCATTATCATTTTTCGGCCTTCGCATGTTAGCCCGGCAGGACGAATAGCGCTATCCCTTTTTCACATAGCAATGTTGGCTTTAACACTTCGCTGTACGGCCTCTGATACAGCTTTTTTGTCGGTGCAGGATGATTTGTGTGATTATATGGTTGGTTTGGTTGAGGACGATGAGGCGGCGCTTATATCTGAAGAGGTTTGATCCGCTTTCACAATCGTTTTTCTTAATACCCGCTGCCCTTGCCCCTCCCCTCAATTCCTCTCCATAAAATGTTTTGTTGAATTTTTCAGTTACCTAAGTCCAATTGTGTTCAGTGTTGCTCTGAAAAGTATTGATTTTATTGTGACCCTGTGCTGATTTTTCTCCCATTAAATGTTTTGTTTTTACATATTTTGTTCTCACAGGAGCCGTGCTATGAATTATTAAAGCCATCTTAGTTCCAGTGCATAAGGGAGATGGACTAAACATGGCAGTGCTATCTCTTTTTCGCGAGGGACCAATGACGGCTCTTAACACTTATAGTATGACTCCTGCTTGTTTTTTTTATTTCTGTGTACTGTTTAAATTCAAATCATGATTGTTTTTTGTTGTGTTCATGATAAAATCAAGGAGCTCAAAATAAATGTAGAAATAAAAATATCACTTGCTTAGGTTTTCATCGCTAGATTTCTTCTAACAAACAAAACTGTGTTTTCGTGTGGATTTTCGAGAATGCTATCATTCCAAATGGTTTTATACGACAACTGTTAGAATTGTATCTGTCTTTTACTCTTTTCAGGAGGCCTACTACAACCGTCTTATTGATTGAGAAACGAATTCAAATTATAGTACCGATATTGCTACATTATCTCTATACTCTTACGTTTCATTATATTGACAGCACCGATACTTCTCTAAATTAATTAAAAATTACATAAAATCGTATCGATGTCGGCGTTATAATAAGAATTTTTCGAATTCAAAATTAATTACATTAGTGCCACCCGGCTTCTGAAAAACGCCACTGCGCTTTCAGTAACCGGTGGCGAGTCTTTGTACCAATGTTTTTTCAGAGAAAAGATAAATAATTTTTTGATACCAATGTCTTTGTGGTAGTCTCCTGAACTCACTCTTTGTTTTATGTGTACCGTTTGAAACGAGTGATATATCTCATTTTTCCTTTGACCTACCCCTACACTGAAACTTGTGACTTTTCATGTGTTTGTTTGTGATCCCAAAGTTTGGCTAAAATCGACTGATAGCTTACAATACAGGATATTACAGGATTTGTTGATTGATTTTAATTTTAACAATATTTTTATACATAGTACTGTTTTAAAAGTCCGTTCAAACGGCTAACTATGTTATTTACTACATTCAAGCTTCCAACGTGTGTAGTGTATACAAATGTAATATATTTATACCTGTTATATTACATTTTTGTTTATCTTTCTGAGATAATAGACGAAACTATATTACCTATGGTTTACATCAATATCACAGATTACATTTTGAACAGATATTTTTCTTTACCCAACGTCCTTTGGCCCTCGTTCAAGTCAGTTGTTTTTGACATGTAATATTTATCAAAACCCAGTTCCAATAACACACTCTGATCATAAGTCAATGTTGCTTGTAAGTATCCATAATCCTCCTTCACTCTTGCCCCATTTCCACGAGCTAAACTGCAGCCTAAGTACGCGCAGGCTGGCGTGTACCTAGACTGCAATTCGCAGTCAAGTATCTGTCAAACAACCTGAACTGTGACTTACCCACGTAGTTTCTAAGCTCATTTTCCGCCTATCTCCCTAGATGGCAGCGTTGGCAAAGACGAAGGATTTCGGTACCGGCGGAACGGCGAACACGGGCGGTAATTGGCCTCACAGCGGGAAGGCTACGCCCCTTAATACCGGACACCTTACACCCGCGGACAGACATGGATCTGTGCAGGTCAGATATTATGGAAAAAAATGGATTAATGGCGGCTTGTTTTAAAGATTTTTTTCTCTGTACGTGTTTTGTTCCACAATATCATTTGAATTAAGGAGCAGTGGCGGCCCCGACTTACGAGTTGTAGGTTCTGGGCATGATCCTAAGCAGGCTCTTTACTGAGTAAATTATTTCATCACCACCACAGCTCTCAAATCGGTGAAGGAAACCATCGTGAGGAAACCAAGCATTTGAAGACGTTTGACATCTACCAACCCGCGTGGTGGAACACGGCCCACTTTATCACAGAGAGGAGGCCTGTGTCCCAGCAGTGGGAGCGTTATAGGCTAATTATGCTAATTATGCTAAAGTGTGGGAAAATTTAATTATTTGTTTTTAGCTGTATGACGAATAAATAACTCATTATTAGAGCCACCATTAGGGAAGTTAGCAGCTTTCAAATTGATCGGTGGAAATTAACCACTATGATGTAGCAATGGAGAAAATCAATAATCTATCTGGAGTTTCTATAGAAAATATGCTGCAACATGTATAGACATACTTAATCGCTCCCCGGTCTCTTGCGACAGAAGAGAAATGGAAACTTGACTTATATCAAGAGATCACAGGCCTATTTTCATTTCATATATTATTTTCTGTATTTTATGACAGATATATTTTTAAAATTTTTAGACATTTAAGGATTTCTATAGTGTGCCCATCCTAGTATTCACAATGTATTTAGTACCCACTAAAGTCCAATAACTGTAAGCACTTTAGTAAAATACACAAACACACTATTGCATGTCTTTACTATATTATTTTTGCATTATTATTATTATTTTAAACGTGAATTGTGAATGTATATTGGTGTATTTATTTTTTAGCTATTGAAGAATAAACATTTTCGGTATGTGAAATTTCCCGGATCGGTTTCCACGGTCAGTTTTGATACATATTTGCGGCAATCCTTGTGTGACTGTCTGCATGTCGCTTATAATGTGCTGAGTGAGGCCGCTACAATAATTGAATATTTTCCTCTTATGTTAAGTAGAAGAGGGTTGATAGTAAATAAAATAAGAAAAAAAAGTTCTTACTCGTAAATATACAAAGGAAACGAATTTTTAAGCTTCTTGAGATGGTTTGAGAAGGAAAGTTAATGTTACTTGAATTTTTCTTTTCTTTTTCTACTCTGAATATCAATTTAAAAACACAAGTATGTTTTTCTGAGTAAATAAATGCCTTTTTAAATTTATAAGTGAGTTGAAAACTAAGAGGGAAATATTTTACTCCATGTGGCCTGGCCAAACTGTAAAAGCTTTAAACCAAGCACTGCCAATATTCATTCATAAAGTATTGTACACGATTGAGCTTCTAATTAGGACGCTAATTTTATTTTATGTTTCCGTGACACTGCACGCATTGAACAACCAGTAATTTTTCGTTTCACAGAAGTTTTGTTGCTTTTTTTCTTGTACATATTCTGTCCCCTGGATAATGTAAGATTCTTCAACTTTCGATTCTGTTTATGAGATATCCCAAATGTACTCACGTTTTAGTTGGTTTGGCTCCTTGAGTCAAGCTCCCTTGAGGTTTGGATTTGCTTACCGTTCTTCAATTTAGAAAAAAAAAAACGTTAAGTATAAAAAAGTTGTTCCACAAAATTGTAATACAATTTTAAAATATTTTTGATCTTCCTATTTGCTTTTACTGTAAAATTGCATTATCGGGCGACTGACAGCTTCTTACTTAATCCAATATAAATAAATGTTTTATTTTATTATTTGTGAATTTGGAAATCATACACTAAACCATAAACTACAGTTAGTAAAGCACACACCCCATATTAATTAGGACTAAATGTTAGAAAGGGGCTATTGTAGATAGGAACATGATCTATGTTGTGGGAAAGGTGTGATTGTAAATACCCATTAATGGTATTTTTATTAAGTACTTAGTTATTATTACTTATATTAAATGAACATAATTGGCATAAAGTTGGGTTGCAGAGGTGAGACGTTGGACAACATATTTTATGTCATTCTAGATTTGAATGCAACACAATTATAATTATTATTTTGGATAGAAGAACAACAATCCCCCTAAAATAATTATATAAGCTTAAATTAATCAAGTTAAACGGGTATTGTTGATGATGATCCTAAAGACCTTTGGAGGATCTGAGTCAGGGGTCAGAGAGGGGAAGTCTTTGAAACCATCATCAAACGGGACTACATAGAGACTACATACAAATATGTGATAATTATAAATCCAGACGGATAACCTTAAAAAAAAACTAGTTTTGATTATAAATACCTACTAATTTGTAGTAAATACAGCTATGATATAAACACCAATACAATTATAACTTATCAAGCAATTATCCACATTACTCTCCAGGTGGTTAGTTCAACGAACGGCGAGTTAGGGGCGGACGACCCGACGGCCGGGCACAGCAACACGCCGATAACACAGCCACATCACGAGGTTGACGTGGTTGACGACACCAAGTCAGTGTTCCAACTGTATGCATTCCTTTTTTATTTTATTTTTACCTATTTTTAGTTTAACATGCTTGGTGGTTGGCATTACATCATCATTTAAAGTTGTACAAGGATCTTTAGGCGCGTCCAATATCGGAACTCGAAGTGAAGTCAAAGACAAACCATTTATTTCAATAAGGGCGGATTTTTCAATAATCAGATAACTTTTAACTGAAGAATATATGTATATGGTTGTTTGACAGCTTTAGTATAGGAAATATGTCAAGCTGACATATTTATCCTTTGCATAAAAATGATTTGAGTATTTAAAAATTTGCTCTTAGACACATTAAAGAAACTTTTGAACGGCAAAATTTACATTTACAAAAACATAGAATTGATTCTAGTTGTTCCAAAAGGTAGTTTCGAATGGAGAAGAATTTATTGGCAACTTTTAACGTCGCCATCTTGTTTTACCAAACAACGGCTCAGTGACATTCAAGCGTCAAAAGATCCTTGTCAATCAATCACCGATACATTTTTGTGTCATCATATCAGCATCATCACAACAATATAACGGCACTGTTGTTGCTGTGGTTAACCGATTGGCTTCTACGCTACCTTTTGGTGGTTCGATTCCCGCACGGATTAAATATTAATTGTACTTCCGATCAAAACTGGAAACGCGGGCTCGCTAAAGATGTAAAGGGTGGAGGGAGCCTTTGTCCAGGGGTGGGACAGCGTAGGCCAGTAGAAAAGAAAACTTCATATCCGGGACTTGGCACCCATAATACAGCAAGATTGAATAGTATATGGCTACGTCTAAAAACCAATATATGACAGCAACGAGGTCAATTAGTGTTTCGACGTCAGTTAATATTTGGAAAGAAGAAGCCCGTCTTCGTACATTTTCATCACCATGAAACATTTCACCCTAAATGGCTCCATTAATTGTTCGCTGTTACAATCACGTCCCATTTATTGTGATCCTCACTTTCGATGTTGTAATATTGTATTTCAAAACATTTCGCATCATCATATTCACTCATCTTTACACTTCCGCTGCGAAAGGGACTAAAATAACCAATTCACGCTCAGGGTACTTTTAAAGACGAAATACTCGCATACTTTAATAGAAAGTATGGTAAGGGTACATATCCGACTACCGAACCGTTTATATGGTTTTCCAACCATAAACAATTCTTCAAACCGGCGATTATGAAAAAAAAAACGGTCAAATTAAATTATCTGGCGAACTTTATTTTATGTAAATTCGGATACAAATTATTATTAATGAAGTAATGACTAATGATGTGATGGATATATTGTGTATTTACCCAAATGAAATTGTTTAAAAAAAAACTTTTCTAAACTCATAATTTCAAGTGACTCTAACCATACTAGCCGCGGCCGTCGACCTCGTAGTCACTTGAAGTATGAGTTGGGAAAATCTTTTTTTTCTCTCATTTTATCGTGTTAAGATATTGATACCCATCAAATATTTGAAGTTTCGCTAATTGAATATGAGCCTGTATAATTGCGCCCTGGTAGAAACGGTCCTGAGCGTCCTTCTCGCAGCGAATGTGTCCCACCATATCAGCTAGTTACCTGACAGACTCTGTAAATCGTCATGCAGGCAATCTGTGTATTCCAGATGCTGTTGTTTCTTCAAGCGCAAAAAGAAGAAGTGTGCGGCCCGGGCCGGCAAGTGACGCGAGTGCACGTGACCCGCCCCCTCCCCGCCCGCCGCACGCCCGCCCGCAGCCCGCACGCAAAGAACATACGCCCGCATATAGCCGCATGTCCCTCCACACATTACACCCAGTTGCTCCCACATACATTGTCTATACGTACCTGTATTATACAGCAATGTACTTACCTATATACCTAGGTGGCTAGGTCATTCGTTTCAGGACCGTTTTTTGATGGTATGGAATTTAGTGACAGTTAAATTTAACTCCTAAATACGTTACGTTGAATGCCTAGAATACGCTTAGCGTGTGCGGCCGGTACACGCTAGGCGCATTTCTTCTAACGCGGTAAGTAACACGCTAGACTAAGATAAGTTATTGAATTTTCAAGGGAAAACTTTTAAAGGCTAAATAATAAATAAGCCATAAAAATGAGATTAAGACTCGTGTTATTGATGGTTCAAATTATAGTGACGATTCGAAGAGAGCGATTAAAATAATCTAGAACATTCTTTGGTGATTGACATATTTTTGTTATATAGTGTAATTGTTAACAGAAGTTTTAAGGCAATAAAAAGAGAGATAGTTGATGCGTTGTTATTAGTTGTAAAGTTAATAGGTATATTACTTGTGTCGCACTATAATTTAGCCGAAATATATCGAGCAACTGGGTTTAAATGTATGAACAATATATTGCCGATTTATTTTAACGAACGTAAGCTACCCAATCCTCAATTATCAGAATTTTTATTCAATATAATTTTAGATTTTGTAATTTTGAGTAATCCATAATGCTAACTCATTATACGAAGCTATCATAAGTTTTAGTTTCATTTTGACCTTACGCGTAACAAAGGTGCATAAAAAATGAGTGGTTGGCAATCATATATTTCAGAATATAGTACCTATACAAAACGTTATAGCCGTATGTACCAGTTATATACCTTTATTACGTTAATTGTTAATAAATAGAGAACACTTCCATTTAGATACTCGATGCATTGCATAACAAACATTACAATTTTCTGTTGTCACTACTATTGACAGTGTACAAGAAATAGTACTCGTCAACAGTTAAAACTAAATGCGGTCATAGGACATTATTAGGAAACGGATAGTTTGTGTTAGTTATTCTGGAACTTAGATAAATCATACATTCTAACGGATGTCCGAGTTGGGTATTCTGTTGAGCTGTCGCTGAATTTTTGATGTTGTGTTCTTTCTGTAGTTTCGAACTAAGACACTCGAGCGCCTTTCTGTCAGGTTGTTAAAACTGATGTCAATTTAATAGTTAATGATCCACGGTTCATACCGTTCATACCTAACAACATTAGGTCCCAAGTTATTCATACAGATGAAACGTTGAAACGGGCGTTTAATACTAGCAATAAATAAGTTTGAATTCTAAGCCTTGTGCGGTTGGCAGAACGTTTATTTTTGTGTTCCCGTCCGTAGTGAATTACGTTTAATTTTCACCAAAACTTGTAAATTGTATGTTGTCTCTCTGAGACGTGAGATTTACTTTACCTCATCGACATCACTTGCATTATGTTCATGGCCACTCACACGCATCGATGATGTCCATTCCAGCACATAGTTCGAACAAATCCACAGATTTGTGCAATTAGGTCGTTCGTTCATGATCCATCGACACCCGTAGATTAACAAATACTTACCGAGTAGTTGTATATCGCTTTGTTCCGTTATTAATAAAGCAGTGAAATATTATTTTTGTACGTTGTTTGCGTTCATTACTATTGTGGTTGTCTTGATACATGCGTAGTAGATAAACAGCCAATATTGTGACTTTATAATAAGTTTGTGTGTTGATGAAGTTCGTCTTTCGTCCGCTGTGGGTTGAATGTTGCGCACTCTCGGCCTTCTGTCCCGCGCAGGTTGTGATTCTTGACTAGATGATCAATAAGTGTTTATTGATGAAGTATTATATGTTACGGCTACGTTGCAGAGTGATACTAATCGTGCAAGGAACTGGTTCGGAACCGTTAGTTTTTCTTGAAATACAATAATTTCTTCCTAGGTTTAATTTTATCTATTGCTACAGCTAAGGGCTGTTGAATTGTCTCATCCGTCATGGAAGGCCTGAGTGTGGTTCATTCAACCTGCTGCTTGTATGAGTACTTTAGATTATAACTTTATTTAGTCATTGTTTACCTAAGTTCGATTTGTATGGAAACGAATATAATAATATTTAAATTGGCTCCGTTCCTATAGTGACGCCACATCATTCATCTTTATTTATATCTATTATTATAGTTTTTTAAGAGATAACCAGAAATTTATTAAAATAAGAGATAAAAATGTAAGTAACTATTTACTTTTTCAATACATGCTTTTGTGACAAACATGACCCTATTGACGATTGGTTAATTCGATAAATGTTATGATTAAGTGTGCAATAATTTATATAGAAAATCAATACAATAGTGTTAAAACGTAATTTGTTTCAATCGGTGTACCCCGTCGAGTCCCGAGGGAACTGGCTCTATATTCCTACAAGACTGAATGAAACATTTCACCTTGTGTACAAACACACGTGGCTCTGGGCTCATGTCAATTTGTATTATTGCGATTCACTTTTGTTTGATTGTTAGTCTTACGACGGAAGTATATCATTTTTGAATAGACTAATTGATACTTGTAATGAATAGTCAGCGGGGGAGCTATTGGTCATGAGGCTGCAGCCGCGGTCGCGGGTGCCATTCCAAAGTATTCGTCGGTTCGGTACACAACACACATGTGGGGTATGTTTAGTCATTTGTTGTAGTTCGCGCACGGCGGCCGGGGCTGCAGGCCAGGTTCACTGTACCGATCACACGGTGATTTATTTTTAGGAGTCGAATTGCGACGAGACTGAGATCATGGGTAGCGCGCGTCCTTACCGCCGCCACGTGGAGCCGACAGACGATCACTTGTTAAATATTATATACGATGTCTACGTCACGAGATGTGTGGCCACACGACTAGGGCGGTCGCTAAGATGATGGTGTATAAATTGTACAGCTTTAAAAAAAAAATTGTATATTTTTGCTTGGACTGGAAGCGGCAAGGTTTCGACAAGCGTGATTTGCATAGGAGTTAAGATATTGTAGGTGTCACTGTCATCAGCGCAACGCCGCAGTAATATACCGAATTGTTTTCATGTGATCGTATGTTCTGATACTACTATAGGTACATATTTTATAACAAAGTAAGTTTTGGCGTTGCGCTGCTCACACTGACATCGTCGTAAGGTATTTTGAATTAGTCACGGATATGTAGTCATCACAAAATTGTATCCAATGCATTAGAAGTTATTCATTTGGCTAAGTACGTTTGAAGTGTTTTTTAACATTAAAAAAATAAACATCTTGTTGTGTCGTTTTCATATTTTTTAGAAAAGTATAGTTAATGCGAATATTGTCGATATATAAAAGGAAATTTTTAAATCAATTCTTTAAATAATGGTTTTTGATAAATTATTGTAAACAAATTGAAGAATTCTTCTCGTTAAATGGATCGTTAATACTTATCGTACAACCATTGCAGTATAATCGAGTGTACTAAACCTTGTAAGTCTTAAATACATGATTAATACCATAATTGTACCTAATTGTTACTTTCTATTTGCTAGATAGAATAATCAAATTAGATTGGGTATTAAAATCGAAGCGGAGATGTGTGATCTGCAGAGGTGAACGAACGAGCTCTTCGTGTGTGTATAGTGAATGTTATAACTAAATTGTTAAATAAACAGAAGTTTGTTAGTGCACCACGAGGTGGGCAGTAGCGGACGACGCTTCATGTCGCCGTATCATGGCTGGGAACATTGTAAATTATCGTATTGGTACGTCGAGCTGTGAAGTGTGAACTGTCGACTGCTTGAAAATTCACAACTACTTTCGTGACTAAAATGTATTCGAAAATAATAAATAACTAAGTTATAATGCACATTTATTTTTATTTTATTGCATTCTTCGACTTACATTTCTGCTATGTAAAAAATAAAGAACATGATTATTTATTATGAAGGCTGCACCAAAAACGTTAGTAGGAGTGTCAGCGACGCGATCCGAGCCGTGCGCGCCTCGTCCTTCAGTTCTCGTGGATAATCACTGTAGTTAATTTAATTTTAAAATTTCGCTTACTAAGTAAGTCATGTTCAGTCGGCTTGTGGACGCACGAGGAAGATATATGAATTGTAGTTAATAACTTTTATGTATTATACATGCTTTTCCAACAGAATTGACTGTAAAAGTAAGTATAAAAAATAAAAATCATATTCATAGAAACAATTCTGTGTTTATTTTTCTGTAAGATGATAAATATGGGATATGTATTCAGTTAATGTCACAAACCTTGTTCGAAATTACGAAAATATTTGTTAATTCATAATTAAATAAAGCTTATTATAAGATAATCGTTTTATTTTTTTTCTTTTAACCGTTTCTGGTCTATTGAAAATGCACACCGTGCATACATTTTATTGACCTTTTACTAGTGGCATGCAGAGCTTGGAACCGGTACCAAAAGTACAGGTTCTGTACCTGTGCTTGGCTGTTCTAGCCATTTCGGTAGTTCCAGACGGGTACCGGTACTCCACCTAACAAGTACCGGTACCAAATTCAGGTACCCGGCGCGTACGACAAATCTCATATTTGTATGAGGAACCACCTACGGTTGCCTAACCTATTACGGTTGGCAACCTTTATTTGGTAAGTTATTTTTCTAATGCCTTCAGCGTGGGTGCGAACACGTGGAGTTATCAAGTTGAAATTAATATCAACCACTGGCTGCAATCCCTTGAAACAGTGAAAAAATAAACTTCTAAGGGCTGATTTTTCAATCAACAGATAATTTTTATTCGTGGAATAAAATTGACGTTTGACAGATTTTGTATGGAAGAATTGTCAAAAATTCAAAATTATTCCTATTATCTGGCGTTGGTAAAATCAGCCCTAAGTCGACGTAATTAAAAGATACGGGCGTTTGTGTTCCGTTTATGCCGCATATTTTGACACTCGCAAGCAAGGGAATCAAAACCTACAGGGTAGTACCTACTTACCGCTGATCTAGAATCATGAAATTTGGCAAGAAGCAATGTCATATAGAGCACAAATAATGGAAAAAAAAAAACTGAAAACCGTATATTGAAGTTACATTGTAAAAATATTTTTTATTCCCGTGAATATTCACTTAGCTACAAATTTGTACGAAACCCTCGGTGCGCGAGTCAGACTCGCACTTGACCGGTTGTTTTTACGACCGTGTGTAAGAAACTTGGTACTCGACCGCACACGTTTTCACAAAACTGAGTACGGTTTATCTACAGATTAATTTCCTTTAGGAAGCTGTGTTAACATTATCCAATCGTTAATTCGGCAAATGAATTGTGCAAAATGTCATGAGAATCTCTAGCCATTAATTATTTCTATTGTCTAAATTTTTTCGTCTATACAGCAGCGCGCCATGCCGCATCGGAAAGCACGGTTTCCTTATCTAGTTAAATTCGGAAGTTCAGTGGGGTTAATAATTAAAAAACGAATATTCTTACACAATTTATTCGAACCAGCATTCTCATTGTAGTCCATTCTGTTTAAACTCTTATATGGTAAGTAGGTAAAACGAGCTATAACTAATGCAAATGAAGTACTTAAAATCAAATTCTAGCTAAAACTGATACGTCAGTTACTAATATAATTGCACCAAGTCGTAACAGAGAAAATGCTTAGTAAATAACTTATACTCAAGTCCTACAGTATGATTTGTAAATAAAAATATATCTTGATTTAATAATATATTAATTTGGATTTTCTCAAATAAATATTTAACAACTTTCAATCCCTGAAACGTGACATATTACCGTACTTGTTTGAATAATACTTAAAACTAAATAAAATCATTCATAGCGTTCTCACTAACATAAACATAATTATTATGTATAAACTAGAGGCTAATTCCAAGGGTAGTTAGCGTGACTCCGAACATTGAGTCAGCACATCATGACAAATAGTCGACACAAACATACACAGTCAAATTCCGTACCAACTACGCGCAAGGAATAATTTCATTGAAACTATATAATCGTAAAAAATACATTCTGTGTAAAATAATAGTAAAATAGTTATCTGAAAGGAAACAAACAAGGAATTATAAAGGAATAGTAAATATAGAATCTGTGCTAAACTAGAACTCCGTTAGGGTGCCGTTGACTACGAAACTCTTTACTTCAGTGGTATTTCTAGAGTCATAGTCGGATATCTCCTCAATGACTAAGTCGTCGGTCTTCACGGGTATAGGGGGTAGTAGATCAAGTAGCTCTCCGAGTTTGCGTCCGGTAGATATCAGTGTGTTGCTGAGGAAGCCTTTGTCGTTGATGTTCATGTCGCTGTCGTCTTCTGTTTTGAACTTTTTGTAGAAGTGTTCGTAGTTCTCCTCTTTGACGACGGGCGGCATGTATGCGCCGTCATTGTAGTCCAGCTCGTGCTTTTTCATGCGTTTCTTAAGGTTGGGGGGCCAGTCCTCATCGATGGGCAGGTCCACGTAGCCGCCGGCGAGCACTTTGTGTGTCTCCGTGCTCTTAACGACCTGGTAGTCATGGTCGGAGTGTGGGCGGTTGAACGTGATCAGTTCATCCATATTGAACTCCCCATCGTCTATTACTGTCTCGTCGAGCGCCATTTCTGTTGAAAAAAAAAAAACGAATACATTTAGAAACTGTTGCAACAAAGTGAAAAGAAATCTGTAAAACGATTACTTATTCAATGCAAGAAGTTGAAAGAATTTTTTGCTATGTCACTTTCAAAAGTGCATCGTGTTACATAAACATTTCAATTTAAACCCAAAAGTAGTGCAGCCGTTTATACATGGATTTCGAAACGATGTAATAGAAAGTTGTTCCGTGAATTCGACCATAACGAACATCAAAAATTTACGTAAAATAAATTGAAGATAGAAATGTTACATAACTTTTAAATTGTAATAAACAGTTGTCATGCGCGGAAAATGTATGTAGTATCATATTATTTGACCTCACGATTCACGATTGAGATATGTTTTATTCTGTTATTATCTATACAGCGTAGAAGTGATAATTTGTTATCTTTCGGTCGCGGTACAATTATAATAAAAACAAGGTGCTCAATTTCTTTTTATAGACACGTAGCGTAGTATTTGCATAGTTGGCCGTCCGATAACGACAAAAAATAGGCTAAATTCGCAAAGGGTGATGTAGTTCCGCATTTTTGGTATGTTGTATGGGTCTGTTAGGGTAGTGTGAATTCAAATTTGCAATTTCGAAAAACCTGTGGAAACTGAGAAAATCATCTTCCTCAACATGAAAACATCTTGTTGAAATTGAATCCCAACCAAAAAAAAAAACGGCGATTGACTACTACTACTACTACTAGAACTGTTCTTAATCAATCGTCGTTTTTTCTTTGGTTGGGATTCCCTTTCTTCAGGATGGTTTTCATGTTGAGGAAGTTGAAAAAGAACGCGCTCGTGTTCTTCTTCCTCTTCGTGTCCTTCTTCATCATTCTGAGGAAGAAGTCTTTCAACTTCCTCTGAATCATCGCTATCTTCGTTAACAGAAATCATCGACTTTCCTCCGCAATTCAAACAAAGTGCCGAGCATTTCAACCCAGCTTTTAAACAACGACATGCCCCTCTATCATTTTTAGAAGCTGGGCAGGACCTGGCTCTTTGTTTGTTGTGATCGGGATTAAGCCACGGGAGCTGATTTCCCAACCCCACTCGGCGGGATCCTTTTCTACCCCCAGCCACTTCTGCACTTGGTGGTAGGTGCGAAACGCATGGAAAGAGGAAGCCTCGGTAGTAGGGGGCAAACGTGCCAGATTCACTTTTGCACTTGCCGCTGTCTTCACAAATAATTGGAACCTCAGGTCGTGCAGTGTCTGAGTACCTGCAACGCCTCCGTAAAGAGCCACCAGACACTTTTCGCCAGCTTCCGCAACATTCGCATGCGTTGCATGTTTAAGAGGAAGATGGTAGCCAGGTCTACTAGGTATTAGGTAAATGTTAACCATTAAAATTAACTTCAATGGTACATTGGTGAACTTAAAGTCATTAATCCAAATCTACATACAACAAAGACAAAAAAAGAAAGAACTATGATCTACAAGTCTTTTTGCTATGGACATATCATAGGTCAAGGTCATATTACTTTTGGGGTCAATATTATTGCAAATGACATCCCCCATCGCCCCTTATAAGATTCCGGTCTAATTTCCGATAACCCTTTATACGTTGAGTCTTTTACCTCGATAACCTATTTTACATTCTTTTCGTTTTTTCGAGATTGTGAGTTGTTAGTCTTACAGATTTCGTTTTGGGCTCTAATAAAAGCTAAATAAATGTACTATAAAATATTTTCAGTCCCCTTTCTTCGTAGGGCAAGTGGTCTTGTCAATATTTCGTGATTAAAACCAATAATAAGTGAGTAAAAGCGGAAAATTTCAATTATCGAGAAAAATTTGCCATTTTTGAAGTGCCATAGCTTGGCTCCTATGGGGTCAATAGAGCTGCAATTAGGCTCAAATTGTAGATAATTTAATACAGTTTATAAGTGTAGGAAACATTGTTCGCAAAAAATGCATAGTTTTGGCCCTGGTGAGTAGATAGTGAAAAACGTCCCAACATTTCGAAGTTTATCTCGATTTTCTCAGTTTCCACAGGTTTTTCGAAGTTGCAAATTTGAATTCACACTACTCTAACAGACCCATATAACATACCAAAAATGCAGAACTACATCACGCTTTGCGAATTTAATGTCTTTTTTCGACGGCTTAAAGGAGTCTGAGTATTCGCCTAAACGAGTCAATTTTTAAAATTTTTTTCTTTTCTTTATATGTAATGTACCGTATGTACTTTCCATATGCAGTTAGTAAAAACATGTTATTTTGAAATTACAAATTATAAAAATTTGAATTGTATAGAAATTATACATGTTCTTGAATCCTATAATTTGTAATAGTGAAATTGTTTGTTATACAATTTGACCTGCTAATGAGATTTGAGATAAACGAGTTCATTGCGTATTGAGTTCAGTAGAAAAAAAACTAAACGCTTTATTATGTAATCAGAATTAATGAGCTAACACTAGGTATTAACCAAGTTCACGATCGTGTATGTGCCTATCTATCTTTCGGGTAGTTCAAAAATACTGGGCTATTTTGATATGGTTTCACGTTTCTTTAAACGTGTTTTGCATCTAACGAGTACATCTCACTTAAATTTGAGTTTGAAATTGAATAGACATTTATTATCTTGATATTTATTATTATTATGCAACTAACCAAATCATTTGAGTTTATAAGTCAAGTACTGACTAAACAATAGCTGACATTTTCTTAGCCCTACTCCTACGAAGCTTTGCTTACTGACCGACTTATAATTATTGTATTACTTCTGCATAAAATAATGTACTTTAGTAAAGAGAGCTTCTACGTGACTATCCTAGAATTCACAGCAGCGCACCCCGAGCAGTCATCTATGATTGACTAATATTTCCACTATCACTATATTTTGGTGTACATTATAGCATATCTTATTCTCATAAAACTCGTGTCGTCGACGAAAAACTATCGTACAAACATATACTAACTTTGTTAGCTTAGTTCTTAACTGTATTGTGCCTGGTGTGGCCTCCTATAAGCAGGGACTTAAAAACACCTTAATAAAGGTAACAGAATTATAAGTGTTACTTAATTAATTGTTTTTAATGTTTTAACCCAAAACATTTCCAAAAGTATAATCGTAATATATCTGTAACAGATATGAAAGTGTTAATAAGTGTAACCGGTAAACGCGGCGTTGCCAAAATAGCCGCAATCCCGACTGGATTGAGGCTATTTTGCTATCGCCGCGTCTGTCTGTCCGCTGCGCGTTTTTGCTTATTTCTGTTACACTTTGATTCTGTTACATTTAGAAGTGTTTTTCTTTTAAAACAGTTTAAAAATATTGTGTTAAAAACACGTATTACGGTTACAGTTTGAGTCCCTGCCTGTAAGTAGAGAAGTACATCTACTTAATACCTGAAGGCCAATTCTTTCATTCAATGTCAAAATAGTTCAAAAATGTAGGGACGGTAGAGGTAACTTTGACAGATTGCGACTGAGATCAGACTGTGAACGCTCTTAAAATTATGGGAATTGCCTCTCAGATCTTTTGTCGGAGATACTAAATAAATAAGTGAGTATACTCACTATTGGAAGCTGAGAGCAGTGCTCTAGTAACAGCGGGCGAGTTAGCCGGCGTATCTGGCGCTCGCGGCCTGATCTCCTCGCGCATAGACGGGAGCGCCACCAACGCGACCGACAGCAGTAGGACCAGCAGGCAGGTGGCGGGCTGCGCTGACTTGTTTGTGGAGCCGCCTGTGACGCCTGTTAGGACGTTCTGTAAAAAAGAGAGAAAAGGTTATTTTAGGTAAGATCAAAAATTTAATAGGTTTAAACAAGGTTAAAATACATGTAACACAGATTGAAAAGATGTGTTACATGAGACCAAATGTGAAACTATATTGAGGTATCAATTTGCAAATAAAAGACAGCTTCAAAGGTGTCTGTCAGGTAGATCGATAGAATATTTTATAGACCAAACAGAGGACAAGAAAACACAAATATTACATTACATTATAAAATTAGGGTGGGATAGCTTCCATTAACCTTTTCACCGCCAAGCACTTCTATAGAAGTTCGGGATTTTCGTGCCACCAGCGCCACAACTTCTATAGAAGTTGTTCATTTTAACTATCTTATTAAAATAAATTTACTGTAATTAAAAGCTTTGTTTCATTT
Organism: Mesoligia furuncula; assembly: GCA_916614155.1. Taxonomy (NCBI): domain Eukaryota; kingdom Metazoa; phylum Arthropoda; class Insecta; order Lepidoptera; family Noctuidae; genus Mesoligia; species Mesoligia furuncula. The sequence goes on along the minus strand of OU744804.1, from coordinate 10,712,820 downwards.
TATTATGTAAGATAGCACTGTCTACTACCCTGTTTTTTATTTTTCTACACAAAATAAGCCCTAGTTTGTCCTAAAATCGGCAAAAACAGAAACTCCGAATTTTGTTACTTTCCTCAGAACGCCAATCACTTCATATCAAGTTGGCCAGTGATGTGCCGTGAAAGGTTGATTTCACCATTGAAATATTTATAAATACAGAAAGTTACGACTATCGAAAACAATTTGAGGTCAATAAAATATGAACTTAGTTATCTACTTCATTACAAAGGATAGTAGATGAATTTCGACCTTCATCGTAGATACCGATACGTAATTATAAAGTTGTTACCAATTCTTGTCGATAGTTATTTTCCCATCTCTACAAAACAATTGGTCGTCTATGCCCCTGTGCGCCACCGAGTGCCACGAACTACTATAGAAGTTGGTCAGTGACGTCATAGGCGTGCGCTGTGGGCGTGCGGCTGTCAAGGTCACTTTGGCATAGTGCAGCACAAAATCGGATTCGCGCGCACGCATCTTTCTTTCTTTCACTTGATAACAAATAGAAAAATGAGTGAAGAACTTGATTCGGACGAACTTCTTAAAATTTTGCAAGGTGTGGAATCGGACTCGGAGTATTTTGTGGAGAACATTGAACCAGAATATAATTCTGAGGTACATATGTCTAACTGGATGATAATAATAATGTTTATTCATCAAAGAGTAGGAATTCATTAAGTGTGTAAAATGTTCGGTGAGCCCTGTATCTCCAGATGCACTGTAATTACAGTAGATTTAGGTACTGTTTTTGTACTCTATACACTATTATGGTAAATACAGTGTATGAAAGCACTGTAATTTTAACTTTTTTAGAAATTCATTTCAAAGAAAAAAAAGGAAACCTAATTGCAATTCGTATAAAAATCATCTAAAAACAATTAAAAATTCTGCCACTTAGATACCTACGGTAAAAAACGTTGACTGAAGTTATTAAAAAAACACAGGAATAAACAAAAATAGAAGAAAGAAAGACCATAGACCCCATCCCTGATCAGAATCGAATTCAACGTGCCCTCAGTGCCAATAACTTGATATGAAGTTAAAGAATGAGATCATGAAACAAATAGAGATGTACCCCATTCCTTATTGTTCTAATTGAGTTATGTATTAGTTTCTTTGATACTCATAATTTATACTGTTTTTTCTTATTAAGGATACTGTGAAATAAAACAAATCTGGAAATATTTCATCAGTTTTTATTTATATTCGTAAAATCAACTTTAAATCTTAACTTTACGCGTACAAATCTTATTCATCGATATGACGATATCCCCATCACTACTGTTTACTGTATATTTAGTTATACATTTATAGCTTGGCGCTCGGCGAGGCATTGCGTTTTGTGTACGTTGGCGGCGAAAAGGTTAAACCAAACAATATGAAAATCTCCATTATTATAATATTTTATCTCGCGAATGTAAGCGCGCTTTACTTGTGGTTACCAAGTGTACAAACACGCTGTGTATGTGTGTGCGTAAGCGCTGGATCTCTCGCTACCATCCGAAACAATGGAAGTCGACGAAGTCGGATGCGTGTGTGTGTTGTGCTGACGCTACTCGTCTTCACGTAGCCTAAGTTACTCCTTATAACATCAGCTATCTGCCAGTAAAAGTCCCGTTAAAATCGGGCTAGCCGTTTCGGAGATTAGCCGAACAAAAAGACAGACAAAAAAAAAATGTTTTTTTTTGTCTAAGTACCGTATAAACTTTCATTCATACACATTTAGTAAATAGCTGTTATTTTGACATTACAAACAAACACTTCAATTTTATTTATTTGTATTTATAGACAATATATCTGACCAAGTTACCATCTCGTCAGCAGTAAAGCATCGATTACAACATAGAAGAATGAATTTATTAGGAGTAATGATTTCACTATATAACTGAGAGAGCAGTCAATGAACTATCGAAAATAATAAATTGTTATAAGGAGCTATAAAAAATATTGACGGCGAAATAATAGTTGGTCATTATCAGCCGCTTGCTGTAGCCGCTTGGCACTTTTTACCGACTTCACAAAAAGGAGGAGGTACTATGTTCGGATGATTGTATGTTTTTTTTTTACAACGTTTGGAAGTTGTGAAGAACAGTCACTGATACTGTAAATCAATTTTTTATAAAGAGTGAGAGAGACTAACAAAAAGTTATTACAAGGCTGAGTGGAAACGCCCGAAGGGGACGGCCTATGAGGACGTACAGTGTACTTATTGGTGACTAACAGAGCACCGCGGTTTCACCCGCATAAGTGTCGATCCCGTGGGAATATCGGGATAAAATCTATCCTATATCCTTCCCCGGGATGCAATCTCTCTCTCTGCCAAATTTTAACGAAATCCTTTCAGTGGTTTAGGCGTGAAAAGGTAACATACAGATACTTTCGAATTTATAATATTTTAGTATATAGTACTAGCTTCTGCCCGCGGCTTAGCCCGCGAGGTATGTCGATAAAAACTATTCTATGTCCTTCCCCGGGATGCAATCTATCTCTCTGCCAAATTTTATCGAAATCCGTTCAGTGATTTAGACGTGAAAAGGTAACATTTTTTTTTTCAGTTTTTAACCTTTTTTTTTCGTTTTTTTTTTACAGACTTTCGAATTTATAATATTAGTATTTTTTTTTCGATTAGCGTTCTTTCTTTTTCATTTTGCTCAGTTCCTAAGAGTCGTATCGTGATGTTAATAGCCTATAACCTTCCTCAAAAATTGACCTATCAAATGCAAAAACATTTTTTTCAAATCCGACTGGTAGTTCCGGAGATTACCTCCTACATACAAACAAACAAATTTTACCTCTTAGCAAAGATATAATCGCATAACCGCTGCTCGGTACTGAATGATTCTCTCACACAGCGAACCATTGATTGTCAATATTGCTATCATTAGTAGAACAAGATCATGATCATGAATTGCCTGCAGCAATTGGCTATTAATAGTTATTGTTGATCTACTGATGAGGGGCCCGTGGCTAAATAATAACAGCCGCACAGGTCGATCGATCAGGTTAAGCTACGCTTGCCGCGGTTGGTCTGTGGATGGGTGACCATCTTTACATACCGAGACCCCTCCGTGCCTCGGAAAGCACGTTAAGCCGTTGGTCCCGGCTGTCATTTGTGGATCTTTGACAGTCGTTACGGGTAGTCAGAAGCCCGAAAGTCTGACAACCAGTCTTACCAAGGGGTATCGTATTACCCAGTAACTGGGTTGTGGAGGTCAGATAGGCAGTCGCTCCATGTAAAATACTGGTATTCAGCTGCATCCGGTTAGACTGGAAGCCGACCCCAACATAGTTGGGAAAAGGCTAGGCAGATGATGATGATGATGTTGATCTACTGATATTAGATCCACAGTGTTAAAGTACCTGACCTAAATATAACTAATTAGTTCATCTATTAACTGGTAGTTTCAAAGGGTGTTGATTTCGATATTGCTTTACAAACTATTAAATTAAATAGTGTTCACGTGAGGCGATGCTTTTAAATCTAAGTCTGGCGAATTCTGGACACTTGGCCTTATTTATCTCCTTGTTGACTGGCTGGATAGTACGGCATGATTATATACTTGTCAAATTCGCGAGTGTTTGGGCTGAAGTCAAAACTATACAGGTTGTAAAAAGACCCTTCACGAACTTTGTGCAAAAATAATTGCTGGGAAACGACTTTTATTTTTGGTGTGAAAGTTTGCTTCAAAACATTATACTTACGACTCAATGCAGGCAACAGTACCTACAGTGAACGTGCGAGTATTTAAAGTTTAGTTATAATTATAACACTTAAAACTAGTTTTCGTAAATAAAAAAAAATAATATAACGGAAAAACAAGTAACTCTCCAAATACTAATTATTATTTCGCGCATAATAATGCCAAGACGATTTTTATTACCACTGCAATTAAAGTGAAATTAGCAACATAAAAGTCGACATCACATTATAAACCAGTTTAAGCTGACCTCTAAGATCTACTGTATTTCACTAGAGCAACATTTTACTTGTCGCATAGATTGACAAACGACAATCATAGCTAGAACTTTCAGCCTACTAGTTATGCAATATAAATAGTAATCGGTCAACGAGATTCGAGATTAAAAATGGCGGCGCGACTATTGTTATCGATATTTGCCTCTCACTCTCACATCATATGAAAGTGAAAGGCGAATACTGTCAATTTCTAAACACATTGGTTTATGACTTTTTCGTCAGGCTATCGCATCAATTAGACGTTTTGCTTTCGCTACGTTCTCTTTACTGAAATTCAGTATTTTCAACTCGCATACTAGAAGTTATGTTCATGATATAATAATGTTCTCTGCTTACAGGCCAATTACGGCTTTATTTAATAGCAGACACATCGTAAATTGCCATAATAACCGCACACGAGTGGCCTGTTTATTAGCAGACACGAAAATCCTGCAGTTATCCTCTTGACGCTACTACAACGTCAACTTTTACGACGTGGTCAGGGAAGAAATACTTCATTTATTGGCGAGCACCTACTGACCAAGACTAATTAGCAAGGTTTTGGCTAGACACGACACCATTATCATCAACAATGGCTATATCTATATCTATTCATAGTATAAAACAAAGTCGTTTTCGTGTCTGTCTATGTGACCGACTATATCTTCTATACTTCACAATGGATTTGGTAAAGTGTTCACTATCATTTAGAGGATTTGTTCCGGAAGGTTCTTACTTAACTTAAATATAGCACAGAAATCTAAATGTTTTGACAAAGACAAGAGTCAAGCAGGGGCGGGTCGCTATAAACTATAAATAAAGTTACATAATAGCTATAAATAAATAACAACCATTACCTGTAATCTCTTCAGTTGAGCAGTCAGAGATTGGTTCTGTGATTGCAGAATCTTTATCCTCCTTATAAGAGTCTGGTTTTCCGCTGTGCACTGTTTCACTCTGTAACAATGAATTATATTGTGTTATTTCCTTAAGCGACAAAGGTAAATGACGTGGTTTGTTGTAAATAAATATACCTTAGTCTTGTCTTACCCAATGATTACATCCTTAAACAAGTTTTGATACGATATTTATATCTCACGAAGTGCCGCGCGTTTTACTTTTGGTAACCAAGTGTACTAACACGCTGTGAATGTGTGCGTGAACATGAGTAGCGTCAGCAAATAACGCACACACACATACACTTCCGACTTCGACATTATTTCGGACTAGCAGCGCCCCGCGGTTTCACCCGCCTATGTTTCAATCCCGTGGGAATATTGGGATGAAAACTATCCTATGTCCCGGGACTCAAACTATTTCATCTAAATCAGTTCAGCGGTTTAAGCGTGAAGAGGTAACAGAGAGACAGACACACTTTCACGTTTATAATATTATTATGGATGGTACCGAGAGCTCCTGCACTTACACCCACATCCACAGCGTGTTTGTACACTTGGTAACCAAAAGTAAAGCGCGTGTCCCTCAATGATATTAAAATACTATACATACTTCGTTTTTTTTAAAACACTTGTCAAAAACATGTGTATCATCATCATCATCAGCCTATGAACATGTATATGTTGCCGGCCAAACCCGATTTTAGGATGAACTAGTTTCGCCTAGGCCAAACCAGTTCTGTCTACACGGGTTGCATGGTTGCGGTCGCTCGATAGGCGACGTAGGATGCAAGAGCGAGCGAAGGGCACCCCGAGGTTAGGTTTTGGTAGGTTAATTTAAACCTTTTACACAGAAATAGGAGCCCCGCGAAGCGGGGCTACGTCGACATAGGATGCCTAGGCGAAACTAGTTCATCCTAAAATTGGGTTTGGCCGGTAACATATACAAAACTTATTAACTACGTTGTTCACCTTTTTGACAAGTTTGAGTTTTAATACTTGTTTTAGGTGTAAACGAAAACAGTAGACAACATGTTTAATGCCTTGGTGTAAACGCGGGGTTATTGCTCGCTCACTGTATTGCTATCAATATGACAAGGACAGGTTTAACTTTTAAAGCGTCTATAAATATCAAGTTTTTATATAAATGAAAATTTGTTGTTACAAACGCGGGGTTAGAACGCAGTGATGTTATAGACTAGGTATTGCTCTCTCACTTTACTGGTATAAAAATGACAAAAATAGGTATAATTTTCAAAGCGTCTATAAATGTCAAGTTTTTATTTATATAGAGATTTGCTGTTGCTAGGTTAATATTAATTAATAATTCACAACTATAGACCGACATAATATTGTAATATTCGGTAATGTATTGTAAAGTTTGCATCTGAATAAGCAATGAGTGCATTATTCAGAATGTATTTGCCTCAAGGACATTTGTAATACAGTTCAATATTCATTGCTAGCAGCCTAAAAAGTATTTTTAAATACTTTAGGTATCTGGTAACTACTACCTTCCGTGTAGCATAGTTGCATGATTTTTCGCAATTTTCCGTTGCAGCCTTCTACAGGCATAGCGTGCGGCACAGTGCTTCACAGAAATTAAAATTGATTCGATATTTTTTTTATTTATAGATTTGTATCTCCCACGGACATGTTTTGCACGCACAAAAAAATTGTTTATGAGACTTAATAAATAGACCTTCAAATTATATCTAATCTAATCAGATAAATTAGTAATTGCTTTGTCTTGTAGACTACTAGGAAAGATTCTGAATTACTACCGAAAACAAATATTTGTAGTCAAATTGCGCCAATTTATTATTTATTTTGTCTATACCGCCCTACTGCTGGGCATAGGTTTCCCTAAAGTTCTTCCAGGTACTCTTTTCCTATGTAATCTCGAACTCCACCAACAGTATCTTAAGTTATATCAAACCCTGACCGAGCCTCTATACGGGTGACAAAATAATAATAAGTGATGCAATGTAGTTTATAATGTCTAAGTTAAAACTAAAAATAACAACGTCACGCCTGTATTTCTCGAAGGATCATGCAGAGCTATGTGCCTACAGTGCACCCTCATTTCGCCAGTTATGTCTAAGTTGTCACATGCAAAAGGAGGCGAGCCTACCTACAACTACTTAGAACGTGTCCTGTCATCATCTGCCTAGCCTTTTCCCAACTATGTTGGGGTCGGCTTCCAGTCTAACCAGATGCAGCTGAATACCAGTATTTTACAAGGAGCGACTGCCTATCAGACCTCCACAACCCTCAACTGGGTAATACGATACCACTTGGTAAGACTGATTGTCAGACTTTCGGGCTTCTGACTACCCGTAACGACTGTCAAAGATCCACGAATGACAGCCGGGACCAACGGCTTAACGTGCTTTCCGAGGCACGGAGGGGTCACGGTATGTAAAGATGTTCACCCATCTACAGACCAACCGTGGCAAGCGTGGCTTAACCTGATCGATCGACCTGTGCGGTTGTTATATTAAGCAAAATAAATAAATTGAGTAATTACCTGTCCTCAAGCCCGTCAACGTACTCCTTCTTCCTCTTACGGGAATCTTGCGCTGAGATCTTATTTCTGATTTTGCGCCGGATCCTCTTCAGTTCTCTCTCTTCGTGCTTAGTGAGAGGATAGCTGGTGGGTAGTGTGATGCCTTCCTTAGCCAGCAGTCGCCTTTCCTCGGCTGTTAGTACGAGACGGGGATATCCGTTCTTGCCGTCGGGAACCACGTCTTTGTGATCATCGTCGTCATCACTCCGTTCACTGCCTGAGTCATCTGTATGGCGGAATAAAGTTAGGTTTTTATCGTGTAGGGATAAATGGTTAAATTAATTAGAGGAAAGTGAACTGTTGAAGTAGGCCATCCTAACAGGATGCTTTTAAATTGATATATTCAAAGTATATTCCCATAATGACGATATATTATATTTGTTTTAATTACAAATTTGCAATACTAAGAGGCGACGCTACTGCCATTTAATATGTAGTAAAAAATAACACAAACCAGTCATTACCAGCAATGAGGTGTTATGTGAACGAGGTTTGAACAATGTAAGTCCATGAATGGATCTCATTTGGAAATAGCCTTGGCCTCATTCCAAGGTTAAGTTTGTCTAAGCCTTTGAAAAATAAACGTTCAAGTTATTGAATAGACTACGGTTTATTACCGACTATCTATTTGTTAAGGCGATAGTTCTAACTTTAGTTTGAGACACATTTGATAGCCATTTCCGTACGACAGCATTAAAGAAAATAAGTATTTAACGAGTCCATTGACCAGGCCAACCGGCTGGTTTCGTTATGTCACTAAGTCCGTACAATTGCTACCAATCAACCACAACGAGGTGACCGAAAATTTACTGAACATTAAAATGAACGATATTTGGTCGCAAGTTGCAACATCTTCGCAAATGATGCTGAATTTCCGAGGAAGCAATTTTATGAAATCGTTGACAAGCAATAATTTCGACAGACTTTCTGATTTAAATATGAACATCCCGTCCCCTGTGGATAGGTAGAAATATAACATATTGCCACGTGCTAAATTAAACATTGATTAAAAAAAGATACAATACACAAGCTGTGTAAAACAACGGAACAGCACGGAACTTGGAATTCAACGCATTAACAGGATGCATTCCTCCAATATTTGATACCATCATTAAGCATTACGCAACACCATTAGAGACGTTCTACCATCGTTACAAGTGATTTCCTAATATATGAACACTACAATTAGATATAAATAATCAAACGCCGCTCACCGTTATTTCCGCTGTGATCATAATCGTAGTCCCTAGCTTCCACCTTCAAATCATGCAGTTTACTCTGCGACAGCAAGTTCGCAGCAGCCAATTTAATGTTCGAAGCATTCTTCAAATCCGCCGCATTGATGATCTTTATAGATTTGAGATCTTTCATGTCTTTTATCGTAACTGGAAGGAGGATGGAACGAGGGTTGCCCGCCATGGGGGCTACACGGATCACTCGCCTTTGCGGGGCAACGCTTTCAACCGGCTTGGAATAGACCTTGGTTTGCGGGTTCAAGACTTGTATATTAGCCACTTTGACGGGTTTCTGGGGCTGGGCCTTTACAACCAGCTGCGGTTTCGGGGTGCTACTTGTAGTTGCTGCAATCTTGATCGTCGGTTTCTGGACTTTTGGTTGCACAGCCACTTTTGGCGTTTGCGATAGACGCCGTTTTCTGTTGCCTTTACCTAGGAAGAAGATTCTTGTTATTGTTTTTGAAATAGTAGCTGTTGAAATAGCCGTAGTGTTTATTTATGATAAGTACCGTCTGTATCATTAGTGACTCAGCGGTCTATAGATAATTATGTGCGCAGATTGAGAGCATTGACCATTGTTTACTATATAAAATCGAACATCGGAATTTGAATTCAAGAAAAGGTATTTCCATTTGTGGTACAATTACGATAAATTCTTCGTGATATTAATATATTGACTCAAGTGTCAAAACGGGGAGAATAACAAAATATTCTTTTTATATCTGAAGGTCGTAGTTGAAATTCTATAAACGAAAAACGAATAATGTAATACCTAAGTATTTTTTATATTGAAATGATGCAAAAAGCTTGATGTGAAGTCTTAGATAAAGAGTGCCTAGTTCTTGTATAATAGGCTTGTTATTCCGATTCGCGAGAAGTGGCCGGGTCACGTGTTATTGGATATTTACATACTAATCGAGCTCACTTCATACGGAGTATATCTGCGTAATAAACTGGTATTTACGCTGGGTATTTTTTGAAAGCAATTTGAGTATTATTCGCTACTGACTGTGCCAGCGATTCTGTTTGCTTTCATGTCGGAAAACATATTGGATTTCAAGGGTTTTAAGTTTTTGCGCGGATCCCTAATTCTTTTTCTTAAATATAAGTAGCCCAGTAGTTACTCCTTATAAAATTTGCTAACTGCCCGTGAAAGTCCTGCCAAAATCGGTTCAGCCGTTATGGAGATTAGCCGAAACAAACCGACAGACAAAAATATTTTTTTTATAAGTACCGTATATACCTTCATATGCATTTAGTAAAACGCAGTTATTTTGACATTGCAAACAGACACTTCAATTTTATTTATTTGTGTTTGAGATAAATTCATATCAAAGTAAGCATCTTATGTGAAGTCTTTTATACAAAATGGTCACCTACAATAAGTCTTTTTTCCGACTGCTATTTAAAACATTTAAGTACCTTTTAACCGACATGCTAGTACGTATTAACATACCTACATTGGCTACGCCGGTTGAAGGCTTTATAAATTCTTTCAGTATGTGTTCACGTGTTGCTAACCGTGAAAACCATTTATAAAGTACAAATATTTAATACTTGAGCGTTTATTTTTACGTTTTGGAAACGCCACTTGTTTAATTCAATGTCACCCGACAAGTAAAATTATTATGTTAGGACCAATTAGAGGCCCATAAATAACATCATGATAAAACATTCAAAAGTTTTTTAACGTGGCTTTTTAGGGTTCCGCACCCAAAGGGTAAAAACGGGACCCTATTACTAAGACTGTCCGTCTGTCTGTCTGTCACCAGGCTGCATCACACGAACCGTGATAGCTAGACACAATTTACACGTAACTGTACCCCATAAGTACTACAGATGACAAAAAAAAATATGATTGTAGCTGTATGAATGCTGTTATTAAAAAAAAAAACTCACCAGGGCTTTTTTTTTCCGGATGGGAAATCATCAAATGACTCCTCCCGCTCTGGGTGGAGCGGAAGGGAGTGTCAGACTCTTACTGACTAAAACCCACCCGTGTTCCTTCCTTAGCCCTTTATGTTCCGGGCCAGCGGTAACCCTTTCGGACAATCCCGCTGATCCGGCAGGCTTCTGCCCTAACGGGCCCCTTTAGCTAACGGGCCCCTTCAGGGAACAAGTGCCTTGTTTACTAATAGTTTAAAAAAAGTTCGAGAGATTTGCAATAACACATTCAAAGGTTTTTTAACGTGGCTTTTTATAACGTCTGATAAATACTTTTTTCTGACCAGCAGCAAAAAACCATACGAACATTTACATGTAACTGTAACCCATACCGACTACAGATCACCAAAAAAAATATGTTGCTGTATGAATTCTACGTTGTTATAAAAAAAAAACTCACCAGGGCTTTGGAATGTATTTTTGTTAAGGAATCCGGGGACAACATTCTGCTCGAAGTTCAACATGTCAAAAGTATCATCGACGACTTCGCTCGAGGAGTCGGAGCCATCACTGTGGTCTTGGATGATGACATCCTGCACGTTTCCGGGGCTAGTCGGCTCCAGACCCACGGGGGAAGCGCCGGCGTCTTCATCGCAAGAGTTCTGGATCAGGAATGGGGAAAGTTGCTGCTCGAAGTCGCTGTAAAGAGAGATGAGAATTAGTTGTGTTGCTAGAGGATTCTTTAAATTTTGGTGACTGCGAAATAGGCTGGTGGTGACCAGATGTACTGTATGACTCAAAATTGCCTGTAGACATCTGCAACACCAAGGTGTCATCCTTAAAGACAAGGTTACGATGTCTCATGTGCCTCATTGAAACCGGAACCAGTGTTGTTAATCTGTATCAGCACTTTCACAAGAAGTTCTAAGTAATCAGCCTATAACGTTCCTACTTCTGGGACACAGCCTTCCTCTCTTTGAGAGGGTGTGGGCCGCAATCCACCACGCGGGTCCAGTGTCACATGTCTTCGAATTATTGGTTCTACGACATGCCGGTTTCCTCGCGATGTTTTCCTTCACCGTTTTGAGAGCAGTGGTGATGGAAATAAATTACACAAAGTAACGCGCCTGACTGGGTTTGAACCCACGACCTACAGCTCGTAAGTAGTAGGAGCCGATACCACTGGGCCACCACTGCTCACAAAGAAGTTCTCACTCAACAAGAACATAAAGTACTATCGGTAAAAGAATAATTTTCATTTTTAGAATTACGAGTACCATATAATACGATAAAGGAAAGCTATGTTATCGTATCGGTCACACTAGTTCAATACGCATTATAGTCGCCCAAGACCTTGCTTTTTGCCGCAAGGTCACAAATTAAATACCGTATCAACACAATTCTAAATCGATAGCATAGTTAGGAAGACGAGTTCGAACGAAGTACAAATACAACAAATAAACAGATGCATAAAATAGGGTTTTTTTCATAGCACGTTATACCGGGTTATTACATTAAAAAAACAATTACCAAAGAAGCCCTTTCCTAGAATTTCCACGCATGAAAGTAATGATCAAACACACGCTAAATCCTAGAGAATTACTTTGAAACGGTAGATAATTCTACGTATCGAGTTTTCGTGGAAAATATCGGGGACCTATGACACGGAACGGGTAGCACCTACATAATAAACACGTCTACGTCTTATCATATCTTTATTAACTAGAAAAAAAACTGGCCAAGTGCGAGTCGGACTCGCACACGAAGGGTTCCGTACCACAGGGCAAAAACGCCGAAAAAAACATTTTTGTTGTATGGGAGCCCCCCTTAAATATATATTTTATTTTAATTTTATTATTTATTATTAAAGTTAAATTACAACTGAGTATTTTGTGAATATTTCACGTGCCTACCTGTTGCCATTTTTGATATCGAGCAAAAAAGGGCAAAAAAATCGCGTTTGTTGTATGGGAGCCCCCCTTAAATATTTATTTTATTTTGTTTTTAGTATTTGTTGTTATAGCGGCAACAGAAATACGTACTTTGTGAAAATTTCAACAGTCTAGCTATCGCGGTTCTTGAGATACAGCCTGGTGACAGACAGACGGACAGACGGACAGACGGACAGACGGACAGACGGCCAGACGGACAGACAGCGAAGTCTTAGTAATAGGGTTCCGTTTTTACCCTTTGGGTACGGAACCCTAAAAAGATATTATGGCAAATCCAGAAAATATTTTGGTAGATTTTGCTTTTGCTACCGGTACTGGGTATTTCAAACTCAAAGCATTTATTTCAATTAAACCATTTACAGGCACTTTTGAATTGTCAATAAGTCGGTCACTCAGAAAATATGAAGCTAGTTGCCCATTCCAAAGCGTAGGTACCTACCTATGGCGAAGAACGGGCATTTCCGTCTTCAATAAATGGTTAAGTTGTTTATGATGGCTATCGATCCTATGTACTTGACATACATTTAGGGTTGTCGCACCCTTTGTGGCAAAAAGTTACGATTCCTGTCAATGAGGGATTTTCTTTTTCTTTTTTTTTTTAACGCTTCCCTAGCCGCTGGATAGATGGCGCTGAACTTGGTAAGTTACTGCAAGGAAGGGAACGTCACATAATTTTTCTATTAATTCAATTGGATGTAATTTTGAGATCGTAAAACGAAAGCAAACGAAACTGTCACTCAACGAGCGTATATGACGTGACGCAATGTTTTTTTTTGCAAGCGTTTTGTCTTTGGCACCTAGTAACGTAGTCAGTTCAACGCCATCTTCAGGGTTCTTGGAAACTATGTTTTTTTTTTAATACTCAAAAGGAAAACCTCTCATTGATGAAAATCAATGAGATGATGAGTTTGGTCGTCGATAACAAGCTGTATTTCGTAAATTTTTAACTCGAACAAACAATCGAATTGACCAAAACTGTGCACAGGTGGATTCCCGCTTATTAATCTAACATAATCCCGTTTGTAACCCGTTTATTGACACTTTTGAAGGAGATTTGGCGTCCTATTTTAGTCAAAACGGTCATAACAATAATTCAGGTTATATAAATATAAGGTTCGAAAATCGATCTGGAAGATTGCCAGGCATTAAAATCAGGCATCTCATTCGAGAGGAGAAAGTAAGAAAATAAACGGAAATAACAGATGAATTTCACCCTACTTGTGAGATAAGTATCGATAGAAAGATGTAGGTTACGATTACGGCGTCTTCTTCAAATGGGGTAAATGGGGATGTCAAGGGGTGTGGCCTACGGCCGATGCGCGATGTAACGAACTATTGTTGGGGTTAAAATGTACCTACTAAAATACTACATAGATGATATGATAGTATTTTAATGGCACATGAATTATTTATAACTTTTAGTCTGGAAGAATACGAAGCGAAAACCTCGTTGTTTCTTATAAAAAAAAAACCAGTCAAGAGCGAGTCGGACTCGCGCACCGAGGGTTCCGTACAAATTTGTAGGTATGTAAATAGTTTATCATGGATTTTTTTTATGTAACTACAAATTTACAGTTTCGGATTTTTTCATTTACTTGTGCTACATGATCTTGCTTCTTGCCAAATTTCATGATACTAGGTCAACAGGAAGTACCCTATACATTTTGATTCCATTGAGAGTGTGGAAATGTACGTTTTTTGTGGCATAAACGGCCGTATATTTTTTTTACGTTAACTTAGAAGTTTGATTTTTTCACAGCTTCAAGGGACCGCATACCTGAGTATATGGTTTTAGTTTAAACTCGTTACCTCCACGCGTTCCCGAAAAAAAATACGGATGGACAATTAAGTGATCCTATAAGGGTTCCGTTTTTTCCTTTTGAGGTACGGAACCCTAAAAATAAGTGAGTACCTACTTTAACTAGTTTTTAGGGTTCCGTACCCAAAGGGTAAAAACGGGACCCTATTACTAAGACTTCGCTGTCTGTCCGTCTGTCTGTCTGTCTGTCACCAGCAGGGTTCGAAAGGATAATTATCAATGATAATTATCATGATAATTATCATGATAATTATCGTGATAATAACATATGGATAATTATCGATTGATAATAACAAAAAATGCACTCATGAAAGTGAACTGTATTCAAATGAACATTTCTGCACTTGCGTGTATCGGAACGCCAATGGAAATAGAATCATCATCGGACAAAGATATTCCTTTGGCTTTACTTCATTCAATTTAATTAAATTATAATGTCGAATCTGACGGACACTGATTTTTACTCAATCTGCCTATAATTAATGGTACTTTGTGTTGGATATATTTTTTTTCTGTGAGAATTGCCCAAATTATAATGTATTTGTTATGAAACAATACTTACAACTAATGAATTTCTGACACAGGTGATAATTATCCGATAATTATCGGATAATTATCAGATAATTATCAGAAAGCTTAATTATCTTGATAATTTCGAACCCTGGTCACCAGTAGGGAATGCAGAACCGGTTCTGTTTTAAAGAACCGGGATTTTCGAGACCTTCTGTCTAAAGAACCGGGATTCCCGGTACTTTCGATACTTTCGATACTTTTATGTAAGCCTTTAAAAGATGAAAAGTTGAAACGGAGAAAGTAAAAGGAAGACGTAATGACAGAGCAAAATGAAGTCGGTAATAAAAACATTTAAATCAAATCAAATAAAACGTTTTATTTCTTGTTTTATTGGTAACTACGCATATTCTACCAGCAACATCTTTATTAACATTAAAACAGTTTTGTACCTCATCATCATCATCATCATTTCAGCCGAAAGACGTCCACTGCTGGACATAGGCCTCTCCTAAAACGGGGGTTTGCCATAATCGCCACGTTTGGCAGGCGGGTTGGCGATCGCAGTACCAGCAGTTGCAGTTGTTGTCGCAGTTGTTTTGTACCTAATCCTAGATAATATTTATCAGAAACATTTATTAAACATCTTCTCCAAACAAATGATTTAAATCAACATGACTCCTATTGCAATTATGCATAACCAAATTATAATTTAAAACTTGCTGAATATCTATAAAAAAAAGAAAAGGAACAGTGAAGTTTTTGCGTAGCATTAATCAGTCTCAATATTATTGATTAGATAATCTTAAGCGACATTTTTTAAATTGTTATTTATTAACATAATTCATCATCATCATTTCAGCCGAAAGACGTCCACTGCTGGACATAGGCCTCCCCCAAGCACCTCTACTTCGACCGGTTCTGTGCTTCTCGCATCCATCGGGTTCCAGCGGCCTTCACAAGGTCGTCGGACCACCTTGTGGGAGGCCTTCCAAAGCTACGTCTACCGGTACGCGGTCGCCACTCCAGAACATTTCGCCCCCATCGATCATCTGTTCTGCGAGCAATGTGCCCTGCCCACTACCACTTAAGTTTGGCAATTCTTCGGGCTATGTCGGTTACCTTGGTCCTCCTGCGGATCTACTCATTCCTGATTCGATCACGCAGGGAAACTCCATAGCTCTCTCCATTGCCCTTTGGGTGACTTTCAGCCTTCTTATAAGGACCATTGTGAGTGACCACGTTACAGTGCCATAAGTCATCACTGGCAACACGCACTGGTCAAAGACTTTCGTCTTGAGACATTGAGGTATGCGGGACGAGAAGATATTGCGTAGCTTCCCGAAAGCTGCCCAGCCGAGTACTGAGGTCCTCCATAGTCTTAGCCCTGTCTCACACCTCGCTGCAAAAGAATAGGTTTCGAGGTCTGATCCTGGAGTCGGACTGCCATAGTGGCATTTTCGTACCGACACTTCAGAACCTCGATGTACCGATAGTCGATCTTACACCGTTGAAGAGACTGCAGCACAGCCCATGTCTCCATCGAATCAAAGGCTTTCTCGTAATCCACAAACGCTAAGCAGAGAGGCAGGTTATATTCTTCGGTCTTCTGTATAACCTGTCGCAGCGTATGTATGTGGTCTACGGTGCTAAAGCCTTTACGGAATCCGGCTTGTTCGGGAGGCGTCAAACCTGCGCGCGAGACGGTTCGCGATGACTCTCGAAAACAGCTTGAAGACATGGCTCAAAAGTGAGA
This sequence comes from Mesoligia furuncula, assembly GCA_916614155.1. Lineage (NCBI taxonomy): Eukaryota > Metazoa > Arthropoda > Insecta > Lepidoptera > Noctuidae > Mesoligia > Mesoligia furuncula. The sequence continues at coordinate 10,696,205 of OU744804.1, read as the reverse complement.
TGGGCCTATAATTCTTAAATGATAAATGATTTATTTTCTGTAAGTAGGTTTTTACAAACACTTTTACACGTCATCATATTTTTTAAACTAGATGTGGTCGGCGTTTCCTATCTGACTACTCTGAGAAGAAAGGCCGAAACAAACTCAGAGGTCACAGTCTCTTTTAAAGTCCAGACAAAATCTTGGTCAGATCGTGTGAAGACCATGTAGATTGATGTCTGAAATGGTCTTTTGAGGAAAGAACCACACAGATTGAGCGGACCTGTCCAATCAGTGCACGCATTTGTCAAAAATCGTGCAGCTCAACTCAGAAAGGCATTGTCGCCTTTCTTAAAGAAAAGTATCACCACACCTCTGTTCCATGCCTGTGGTGTTTTGTCCTCGAGTATGACGGAATCAAAAAGCTTCTGAAGGCCTTAAGAACGGGTTTTCCGCCGGCCTTCAGGAGCTCGGCCGTAATTCCGTCATCACCCGGCACCTTATTATTTTTGAGCTGCTTCAGAGCCATCCTAATCTCGTACAGGCTGACGTCCGGGATGTCTTCGGTATAGTGTCGGGTCAATCTAGCTCTTGGGTCGTTTGCCAGATCCATAACGGGGTTACTTGTTGACGTGTATAACTGTCCATAGAACCTCTCGATCTCTCTCAACAGCTCAGGTTTGGCGGATACGATCCTGCCATCATCGGTCTTTAGTTTCGTAAGCTGGCTCTGCCCAAAAGAAGCAGTCTTGTTTGAGTCTTTTTTGCGAAGCACTGTCCACCAAAATCACAAACACAACGCAAAGCACAACATTCCGAAGACGCGATGGCCGCCACCAGCCCCTCCCGCACCCTCGTGCAGCATGCTCTTGTACCATGCATGCTTCTTGTGCATGCTAGGTAGCAAGTATATTCCACGCTTTAAGCGGTCGGGCTTTATGCTATAAAATTAGAAATATTCGAAACGCGAAGTATCTTTTCCCGAAAGTACCGAAAGAACCGGGATTTGGTTTTAAAAATCCCGGTTCCAAAAACGACGCAAATTTCCGGGATTTCCCGGTACTTTCGGTTCTGGGATTTCCCGGGACTATTCACTAGTCACCAGGCTGTATCTCAAGAACCGCGATAGCTAGACAGTTGAAATTTTCACACATGATGTATTTCTGTTGCCGCTATAACAACAAATACTAAAAACAAAATAAAATAAAGATTTAGGGGGCTCCCATACAACAAACGCGATTTTTTTGCCCTTTTTTGCTCGATATCAAAAATGGTAACAGGTAGGCACTTGAAATATTCACAAAATACTCAGTTGTATTTTAACTTTAATAATAAATAATAAAATTAAAATAAAATAAATATTTAAGGGGGGCTCCCATACAACAAACATGTTTTTTTCGGCGTTTTTGCCTTGTGGTACGGAACCCTTCGTGTGCGAGTCCGACTCGCACTTGGCCAGTTTTTCTTTTCTCATCATCATCATTTTAGCCGAAAGACGTCCACTGCTGGACATAGGCCTCCCCCAAAAGGGGGGGTTTGCCATAATCGCCACGCTTGGCAGGCGGGTTGGCAATCGCAGTATAGTATGGTGGTGGAATACATAGAGAACGCTGCTGCCCATTCTCCGGTACGACCCTTAGTCGCCTTTTACGACACCCACGGGAAGTATGGGGTGGTGCTATTCTTTAAGTCCGGCACCACACAGACCAGTCCGAAGTTTTTTTTCTTTTCTACAGAAAATAATTATGGGTACAAAAGTAATTCTATGCTTTATGCTTCTTTGTAACCATGAAGTTAACTTACTCTTCTAAGAAAAATTTACTACATATATAAATATACCGTGACTAATGATGAAGATTGTGCGTGTTTCAATAACATTTTTTCTTGCTTATCATCGAATTACGCACGGCATTGAGCTGGGTAATAATCGAACGCAATCAAAAATCTACTAAGCAGGTAACTGTAGGTTTTACAATCTAGTATTTAAATTAAAAGCGTTTACGCCGTACGGCATTTCATATAAACTTTCAAGCTCTTATTTTTCGCAATGAATGAACCGATTTTAATGAAACTTCATACGCATATGCAGGATATAAAGGTCTAAAAAGTTAGTAGAAAACATTTTCGAAAAATAGTGTTACAGCCAAATTAGACCGATTTTAAATTTTCCATAGAAACAGAGATTTCCAGTTATCTTTTTTTAAATAAGACATTTCAAAAATGTTTTCTACTAACTTTTTAGACCCTGGTATCCTGCTTATGCGTATGAAGTTTCATTAAAATCGGTTCATTCATTTCGAAAAATAAGGGCTTGAAAGTTTGTATGAAATGCCGTACGGCGTAAACGCTCTTAAGTGAAATATCCATTCACCGTCCACTGTAACCCAAAAACTTGATACTTAATCGTTAGTCAGGTTCGCGGAGCTGCTCTCGAATTTGATAGGCCTGTCGGTAAGTGAAAGGCAAATATAACAATTAAGGTACACGTAGGCATCGTTCACAGGCTACACTGGCCTTTCAGAATGCTCACGACAATGTGAATCAGCTATTTATATCTGTATTTATATACCCACTTGCTTACGTATTTACATAGTATTGTATATAACGCGATAATTTGGAACAATCGACGAATGCACTTTCCTGTATTTAGGTTATCAAAAGTATTGCGTCGATAGCTGACATTTTCGCTTTGTGCCGGTTGTATAATTAACGATATACAATGAAGTAATCTGCTACGATTTAATATTTAATCTGTAGTATGTAGATACTTTCTGAATATCAGTTACAACGCAATAATGAAAGATATTGCCATCTTTATCCAAGGTTTGTCCGCGGAAATAATAAAAAATGGTAAGTAATCTCACCCATGATTACTACCTCCTTTTAGTTAATATATTGGTTAACCCTGAGTAAAGGACATCAACCCATGCAAAGGTCAAGTAAAAGGCGATACAACTTTTTCCTTCATACCATCTTTAGAGTGCGCAAACAATCATGGATTTTATCTCAACGAGTAGGTACTTAAATGATAAGTGTCGCAGTAAATCTTACATTATGTGTTGTTGCTACTAATAATATAGGTCGTTACTTAAGGTGACCCCACGTAAGAGTGAGCCTTGGTTTTATATCGATTCGATTCCATTTATGCGAGTAGGTAATATGTGTGGAGGGGCCCGTGGCTAAATAATAACAGCCGCACAGGTCGATCGATCAGGTTAAGCTACGCTTGCCGCGGTTGGTCTGCGGATGGGTGACCATCTTTACATACCGTGACCCCTCCGTGCCTCGGAGAGCACGTTAAGCCGTTGGTCCCGGCTGTCATTTGTGGATCTTTGACAGTCGTTACGGGTAGTCAGAAGCCCGAAAGTCTGACAACCAGTCTTACCAAGGGGTATCGTATTACCCAGTAACTGGGTTGTGGAGGTCAGATAGGCAGTCGCTCCATGTAAAATACTGGTATTCAGCTGAATCCGGTTAGACTGGAAGCCGACCCCAACATAGTTGGGAAAAGGCTAGGTAGATGATGAGGTACTTAATATGTGTACAATTTTTTTTTATATGTTTTTTTTTTAACTTTACTGTTAATGGCCACTTCGTCAAGATATACAGGGTGGCAGGGACAGCGACGCGCAAACTGAAACCATGAATTCAGCACATTATTTTAGACCCCCTAGCGCAGAAAGTTTTCGTCAGTTATCAAAAAAAATCAGCTATGCTATAGAAAAGTGCAATACCTACACGGACAAAATGTATGGAATGGCAATTTTTTTAATAACCCACGCATAACCCACCAGACTGGCACTCAAGGCATAGACAAGTAATGAGGAATTGAAAAATTAATTTATTTTATCGTTTGCTAATATGTATGTATTTTAAATAATTATTTATTTCTGTTTCTGTAACTGCCCGTGACATCACAGCGGGCCCTATCAGAATACCAGCGCTGTGACATTTATTTTTTTAAATGTCGCAGCATCATGCTGAGATAGGAGCCTTTTGGCCTCGTATAGGACTTTTTGTTTCCTTTTCCTTGTGTTACTTTTTTTTTATATAACTTGGATTTTTATTTTACTGTGTTTAGTTTAGTTTGTGATCTTCTTGTACGAGTCGCAATAAATACTTTTTCTTTCTTTCTTTCATAATTTCAACGCCGGGGATTTCAGAATCATGTTCTGAATCCACAGTAATAGGCCGCGCGTCGATGGCTCAACCACCCTGTATAATGCAGTAGAAGAATGCCTCAGTCTAATGTTGCGACATAATCTGATAAAAAACGTCACCCCTGTCCTGTCTGCAAGGTCACAAAAGGCGGCTGATGAAATAAAATGCGAAGTGTTGGTAATTTAAAAAGTCTACAACAACACAGGGTATGAGTCAGACCAAAGAAACGATGAATGGACTGTATGAAAGATGAATGGCTGGAATGGGGGTGACTACTGAGATGACAACTAATGCGAGAAGTATGGTTTTCCAAATAAATTGGGATAAGGGCACGAGAATGTGATAATCACGGAGTGGACACTATCTATACTATCCATACTAATATTATAAATGCGAAAGTGTGTCTGTGTCTGTTATCTTTTCACGCTTAAACCGCTGAACAAATTTAGAAGAAATTTGGTATAGCGATAGTTTGAGTCCCGGGAAAGGAGATATGATAGTTTTTATCCCGATATTCCCACGGGATCGGCACTTATGCTGGTGAAACCGCGGGTTGCTGCTAGTACCTACAAATAATAAAGCTGAAGAGTTTTTTTATTTGAACACGCTAACCTCTGGAACTACCAGTCGGATTTGGAATTATTTTTCACTAGCTGTTCCCCGCGGTGTCACCCGCTGCTCAGCGCCTAAGGGTCATAGCGTGATGTTATATAGCCTATAGCCTTCCTCGATAAATGGACTGTTCAACACAAAAATAATTTTTCAATTCTAACCAGTAGTTCCTGAGATTACCGCGTTCGAACAAACAAACTCTTCAGCTATTAGTATAGATTTAATAGCCCAATTCTTGAGGAACGCTATAGGATTCTTAACATCACACGAACCTTTAGGAGTCGAGCAAAAAAAAGTCAGGAAGAACTCTAAGCAATAACGTAGTAATATCGCGGGCAGGCGATGCGATGCGATGCGACGGGGTGGGTCGGGGGAACAAAACGTTACACGCGGACAAAGTCGCGGGCAGAAAGAGTTAAAAAATATTCAGAATGATCGACCATAATCGTTTTGCAAAATAATAAACGTTTTCCTCTTATCAACCTGCATATTTCAAGCAAAACATTATGCGTCATTTTAACACAAATATAAAATGTTATACAACGTTATTTGTAGTATATGCGAAACCTGAATATAGTTTGTTCAGAATAAATAAGTGAATCGATTCCAATAATTTTTACCCCATGTTATATTTTGACCCAAAAGTATTTAAAAAAGGTTAAAAGTTGGACACCGAGCGACACTAAGTAGGTTATCCAATCTCCGCGCCGAACGGTTAGGTACCTAGGTACTATTATCAATGAGCGCAAGACGGCGCGGCGCGAGCGGCGCGGGTGAGCATGTTTTTGTACGGACAAACAGGTAACTTAACAAGCTTATAACTTTGTGATTTTTCATAATACATTCTTTACATAAAAATACTATACACGTGTTTCCGGTTTCGCATATACTAAAAATAATGTTGTATAAGTTTAGTAACCTAGAAGTGCCCTTCGTAAACCACCGATCTTTAAGCACCACGGCGTATTTGAATGGCGTGTCTTGAACCGCTTAAACGAGCCATTGTATATAAGTTATTGATATAGTACATCTATCTATCTATTTACTTATTTACGTAGATAGGTTGCCACACGTGCTGACCTCAATGCTTCGAATGTAGTCCAACCTCTTTACTTTGTTTTCTATTCGATAGGTAAGTATATGAGAGCAAGTGATTATGGGGATCAGTTTATTATAAACGTGTGTAACTGTTTATATTGATAAGATACTGATAAGGTGTACTGTTCAGTCTAACATGCTATGACAGTAGCAGAATACAGAATAAGAAAAAAAAAATAGCACATCTTCATATTAACTTTACGCGACAATACTCCATATTTCATTTTATTATTATTTTTAATTTCGGTGTTATTGCGTAACACACTATCAGTAGCTGCAAATGCTCTCATTTTGATAGTTCAACATTATTCATTGCGTTGTTTACGTTGCACATTGTGAACAGACAAATTTTTCAAACATACAATGAACTAGCTGCTCCCCGCGGTGTCACCCGCTGCTCAGCGCCTAAGGGTCATAGCGTGATGTTATATAGCCTATAGCCTTCCTCGATAAATGGACTATTCAAAACAAAAATAATTTTTCAATTGTAACCAGTAGTTCCTGAGATTACCGCGATCAAACAAACAAACTCTTCAGCTTTATAATATTAGTATAGATGAAATGGATTAGCAATATCCTTCAAAATGATTCAGATGGGATCCATAGTGTGTTACGCAATTAGGGTGTTTTTTGGAAATAAAGAACCTAACAGAATAATACAACCTGGAAAAACACCCAAACATAAACACTCAAATATAAACTAACAACGTTTAAAACTAACAAAGTCTAAATATATTTAAGTTTAAAAAAGACCAAAAAGTCCTAGTGTCCAAGTAATAATATTTTTTTTTTCTGTTGATCTATGATTATTTTTTAATTAAGTATTAGTTTATTTCATTCGAATTTGTTTGAAATTAGTTTGTACTTATTATTATTTTATTATTTGTACCCATACTTACCGTTTTGCTAAAGCTTTTAACACTTTGCGGGACACTTAACGCCTCTCGACGTAATAACAATAAAACTTCTATTGTGTCTCGTTCAGTGTCCTTCAATGTGTTAACGTTGTTTACTTTTCTATAATTTTCGTGTATTGTATTGATTTATGTCAAACTTAGACGTGAAGTGGATGATTGTGGTCGCCTATAATTGGAAGCGCACACTTGTACTGGTCCCTATTCATGTTAAGCACGCAAGTAACTGTGTATCCTCTGTTGGTGATCCAATAAATAAACATAAAATGCGAACAGGAAAATATATTATTAATTCTTCGATACATAATTGGCTATCAGCAATATACCCCACTAAGTATTTATGTCAATACATGAAGACCATTAATAAAAAGACCCTTAAATTAAGACATTAAACAAATGCTGGATAGAAACAGCAAAACTTTTAAAGAACCTACTGCTTAAGAACATTCTTTTATACATCCTCAGTTTACTTATTTAATGGGTTGGACTTAATTAATCATATAACGATAACATGTAATGGACACAGCTGCTAGGATAATTTTATCCTTTTGCTGAGCTGAGCCCTAACAGGGTCCATATATTTTCAGTATCTAGCCTAAAGCCCCTTGTCACATCTTTTGTACCATATGGAATGAAATAAATTAATATGAATAATTAACCTTTAAAAAGAAAAGTCGCCTAAACGAATGAATTGCAAACTAAACATTCAGTGAACAGGCATGCAAGATTCTGCAATTTTGAATTACACAAATCCATAAACTAAGCAACAAAACTTTAATGATACACGAAGGCTATTATTATGAATACTCCATGAGGACATAAAAACAATACTGGCTAGGTAACAGCAAAAATTGGCTATAACCTACACGAACCAAGGCTATGGGAATACTCCATCAAGATATTAAACAAATACCGGCTGGTAACAGCAAATTTGTTTAAACACTACAAGAACCTGCTAGACAATTTTATCGGCGTGCATCCTCACATATGATCTGTATATCCTCTGCCTTTTATAAAAAAAATGAATTCTTACCGCGTGCCGTTTCGTCGTCGGCACTGATTAGAATATTAAACACCAAGTGACACTAACATTTTACACTTTACAAAAATAAATTGGTCACACGCGTACCCATTGCAACAACGCGTAAGTCATTGCCTTCTTAACGGACCTATGATTGGAAGTAATAGATAAAATGTACTATCTTTAACGTTTCTTGCTTCGTGAAAATTATGCCAATAAAACAACATGGCCGGCTCTTAGTAATCTAACAAGATCTTGTGGTTAAGGTTAAGGAGCTTTTAAGAATGTTATGCCGAATTCCTATGCTGATTAGTCATATCATGAGAGTTCTGCGTTGTAGCGACATTCTTTAAAAGAATTTAGAGAAATATTTGAGACACAAGAAGGATTTCAAAGTAATTAGAGAAATATCTGAAGCTCATCCAGACTAATAGTAATACACTAATCCATACTAATATTATAAATTCGAAAGTAACTCTGTCTGTCTGTCTTTATGTTACCTTTTCACGCCTAAACCACTGAACGGATTTCGATAAAATTTGGCAGAGAGATAGATTGCATCCCGTGGAAGGACATAGGATAGTTTTTATCGACATACCTCGCGAGCGAAGCCGCGGGCAGAAGCTAGTACAAAATATAGCAGAAAAATCATGTTGAATAAAAGTAAATCAAAGGCGAAATAAAGAATATTTTCGAAAGCGCTAAAGCGATGAAACTATTAACAGATGCTGTGACTGACACGAATGGCTTAGCGCCACGAAAACTGTACTTTTATAGTCACACAGACATACAATGTTTCAATTATTTTAAGCTTTCTCACTGTTAGATAAGAAATTGACAAAAGAGGGTTTTTTTCGTGCACGAAGCCTTAAAACGCGTTAAAAGAAATTAGAGAAATATTGAAGACATCAAAAGGCTTTCAAAGAAATTAGAGAACAATTTTAGTCATGCGAAAACGTTTCTCAAACGCAACAGGATGCCCGCCTACACAATGATGACATCTTTTGCAATAATCAAAAACTCAAAACTAACATGTTTACCAAAAGCAAAGTTGTCTTACAGGTTTTCAACCTTGTTCATTAAACTGAGAACGACGACTACTTCACGATTTGATAATAGTCATTAGCGTCGCGCTAAAATGGCCTTTATTATACAGCAATAAAGGTCCTTGAACTTGACTTAGCGGCACTTACGAAGAATATTAATGTGTTTGCCGAGATTCACTTGTATTATCATGTCTTTCTTATATCATGGGGCTACGTGACTTTTACAAATATTTTGTAATAATCCAATCAAGCGGATAGTTAAGCGCGTTACACTAATTGAATTTTAAACTTGGCCCAATTCGAATCCTGCCACGCCTTTGACCTTCTGCGTGGCCCAAATCCTGTCTAAGGCAACTGCAACTGTAGAGCCTCAGAATAGTTCACAGATTAAAGTGCGCATGCTCCATGATACGATGACAGAATATAACATCACGACTGCACATCTGCCTGTCTAACTAAGGTACACCCTAGTGTAGCTCACCGTCCGATCAGGACCAGGCCCGTGCCGGACGGCGCGTACGTGTTCCACGCGCGCCTCAAAGAGATGTCAGCATCGAGGAGGGGCCCCCTTAGGGCCGAAGCCTGCCGCGTCAGCGGGATTGTCCGAAAGGGTTACCGCTGGCACGGGCTAAGGAAGGAACACGGGTGGGTTTTAGTCAGTAAGAGTCTGACACTCCCTTCCGCTCCACCCAGAGCGGGAGCTGTTGTTGTGCGACATTATAGCGCCGAAATTACGCCAAATTTAAGTAGCAACGTAGCATAATCAGCCTAAAATGATCCCAATGCTGGGACACAGGCCTCCACTCTGTGAGAGGAAGTGTGCCATAATCTACCACGCGGGCCCAGTGCTTGTTGGCGGTTGTCATAATGTCTTCGAATATTGGTTCGAGGACATTCCGGTTTCCTTACGATATTTTTCCTTCACCGTTTTGAGAGCAGTGGTGATAAAATAATTTACACAAAGTAAAGCGCCACTGGGCCACCCACCACTGCTCTAAAAAAGCTATGTAATTTAAATTCATTTTCTTATAACGAGTATAGTACTAGAGGAAGTTTCTGTTACCAAGCCAGTTATCTGTCATGGTCGTAATGTGTTCGAAGCGCAAATTATAAATTCTGCATTTATGTACAAGGATAATTCTAGCTGGTTATGTATTATGGTTTTCAACAGTCCGCAAGGCTAGTTTTTCCAGTAACACCACCAGGTAATTGCTTTAAAAACCCGTTGTTTAAGTCAACAAATTTCTTTCGCACGCGAGGTTTAATTTCGTAATAGTATTTTTTATGCTAGTCTAGACACTGAATGCAATAAAATGGCGAACCCTATTTCAAGCCAGGAGAAATAACTATTCCACGATTTATATACGAGGTTTGGTGGGGAGCATCCATTCTGTAATTGATATACGCCGTGGTAACATCATCCATCTGTCTTAGGTCAGTATTTTATACGTCAGATCAAGGTGCAGAAAGCCCTTTTTTCCCTGTATTAATAAGGAACTCTAACGTATTATTTTACGTAGGTACTAGATAAAGCCCTGAACCTGCTGTGTAGCTAGACCCATGTTGCAAGATAATTCCTAACAATTTTATTTATAGAGACCACTGTTCAATGGCAGAGTCCAAGGTACAACTGCAGAAACTGTATGCCGGTTTGTTACGTAAGATACTCTAGATACAATTCTCTCTGCAAGCAGCTTAATGGTGTTACGTAACATCGTGATCACTTATCAAGTTATCAAGCAACACACATATTAAAATACATTATTAATTCCAACAATTCGTACGATAACGAGTCCTTGGCAGTAAACACTAATCAAAACCATCTGTATAACCAATTTGAAAGGCAGCAATGAAAATTGATTATACAGATGCTGATTCATTATTCCGTGCCTCGGAAAGCAGGACGTTGCCGTAAGCCGTTAGTCAGTCGCTGGTCTTGGTTATCATTCGTTACGGGTAGTCAGACGCCCAAAAGTCTGACAATCAGTCTTACTAAGGGGTATCGTTTTACCTAGTTAATGGTCATCCAACACTTTATTTGACTGGCCAATTCATCCCTTGCGGTGGTAGGGCTAACGCCCGCCTGGTTTGCGACCACCTTCACACCGGAGTCCGGCGTCAAGCAGCCTGCTGGATTTCGTCGATGCGTGGGAGTTCCAGTGCCTTAAGCATCTTCTGGGCATGCTCATTCCAGCATAGACCTCATCCATCGCTTTCCACCAGGCATGCTTCGAGGTCAAGAGCGGGCCCATTCAGTAATAAAAAAAAAAGTTTGTGAAGGTCAGAAAGGCAGTCGCTCCATGTAAAATAATCTTATTCTGCTGCATCCGTTTAGGCTGGAAGCCGACCCCAACATAGTTGGGAAAAGGCTAATCAGATTGATATAGATGCTGATTCATTATGTTGAGTGGTTTTATGCAACTGTTGCTAAGTACGAGACGACTCGGCGACCCCAATAGCTTAGTAAAAGTAACATGAACGTGGTAACGTGGTAGATTGAAGGCTAAGGTTGCTGGTGTAATTAAAAGCACATAAGACATAAGCTTTCGTCTTTGGAATGGCAACGCATTGTCAATGTCTATAAGTGGCGGTGACTCGTTTCAGGTAGGCCGCTGGCTAGTTTACCACCCATCGCAAGAATAGCCCTGCTGTTAACCTGATTTATTCAAATCAATCTACATGGTCGTCACATGATCTGACTAAGATTATGTCTGGACTTTAAAAGACACTGTGACCTCTGAGTTTATCTAGGCCTCATCTAGTTTTTAAAATATGATTGACTTGTAAAAATGTTTGTACAAACCTACTTAGAAAATAAAATCATTTATCATTTATTTTTGGACGGCGTAGCATGTCTTCTTCATCCATACTAGTGATGTAACGCATTCATACTAGTGAAGTAACGAATATAATTTTTTAAGTATTCGCGAAAGCGAATGCGGATGCAAATATCTACCGCCAATATTCACAAATGCGAATGCGACTATTCAATTTCAAATTTGGCGCCATTTATCTCTCTGCTGCGGCTCTGTTTTGACAGCTGACATGGCGCTAGTTTACTTGTGGAAACCTCCATTTCACCATTCGCATTGTGACGAGCATAAATTGCTTAGCAACCATGTTAAAGTAATCGAATCGCAACCCATGAAATACCTATTACCCAAATCACTATAGGTGTGCCTACAAAATTTGAAGAGTTCCTTGGATTTCTCCAGGATCCCATCATCAGATCCTGACCTGATGACAATGGGACCACCTGGAAAGTATACCCTTTCAAACAAAAATATTTTTTTCAAATCGGTCTAGCCTTCTTCGAGTAATCGGGGAACATGCATAAAAACAAAATAAGAGACCCCGACAAACTGAGAACCTCCTCCTTTTTTTGAAGTCGGTTAAAAAGATTTAAGATGTGAAGTCAGGTAAAAGTTTAAGAGAAGAATTGAATTCGTTTTTGTTTGTTTCTTTTTTGGAATGTCTAATTTCAAGTTCATTAAATATTATACAAAACCAATACCGAATTTTAAGACAAAGACTGAATACAATTAATATAATTCAAGATTAATAAGTTAAAACTATAATGGTTTTATAATAAAAATCATAAGAAAGTCTTTGTTTAATTTACCTAAAGTTATAAATTTTATTTCGAACGTTCATATTCGCATAAATTTAGCGGATGCGATTGCGAATACGAAAATTTAAGAATATGCTAATACTCGCGAATGCGAATATTCGTTACATCACTAATCCATACGTCTCGATTAGCCGTCATCTCAGTAGTCAGCCCTTTCTAAATTGCCCAATAACATATCAAATTACTTACAATTCAGCCTGGTCGCTGGACAGTCCACTGTCAGAGCAAGAGCTGCTGATAGCTTCCGAGGGTTGCGACACGTTTTCGCAGAGATTGAAGTCGGGCATAGCATCCTCGAGGAAGTTGAGGGAACCTTGCTCCAAGGAGAATATATTCTCCAGCAGGTCGTCTGACGTCGGCCAGGAGTCCGACTGTAAACAAAGGCGTTCATGAGAACTATGATAATGTAACCTAGGTATATAATTATTAAGGGTTGTGAAGTTTCGCCAACTAATTTTAATATAACACAAATATTGAATCAATTTATCAATTGTTTGTGCATGGTGACGATTTAGTCAACGGCCGGATGCAGGTGACTAGATCGCCACCCTGTCATGACCAGTCAAGAGGGTGATTCTACCTGAGGGGGTCATACTGAACAAATTTCGCTATAAAACACACAAGATTCGAAAAAAAAACCATACATGCATCGAAATAGGAGTTTGTTCTTTTTTCCCTAAGTCGGAAGGATTATTGTAGAAGGATGAATTTGTTATTTTTTCCCTAAGTCGCATAATATGAGTTTCATAGCGAAAGTTGTTTAGTATGACGGGTCGAATCACCTCCTTGACGGATGCAGCTGACGAAAGCGCCAACCTGTATCGAAACATGGTGACTAATTCACTGATTCATTGTTGTCTATTATTGTTGGCTTATGTAAGAAAATTGAAAGTTACCAAATTATTTTAATTTTACATGGAAAATTGAGAAAGGGGTGAAACTTAGAGCCAGCAAACGCTAGTAAAGGGACCTATTAAAGTTAGTCTACTAGTTATCCACCCTTCCAGTATTATGCACATTTGTAAATATATTACTAGAACCCATAAACATAACATCACACCTGGTATACCCCACCTTTCGCCAGTTAAAGTCCCATGTAATGTAAGTATGTAATGTAACAATACTAACCTAAGCACTATTGTTACTAACATCAAAACTAAAAAAATATGGACCTTAGTCTGAAATATAGTTTTATATTACAGGGGCCGAACTTATTACTAGAAACATTATTAAGTAATTATAGTAAGAATTGTGCATTTCATATTCATTAGTTAATGGTAATGATTTCTTATTGGCGAATATACTAGTTACAATTTCATGGTATCAATAGGGTCACTTATAACTGGAATGTATTTAGTGAACTAATTTAAGTTTAATTCACTTACTAATGAGTTGTAGGTATGGTTCAGGTGAATACTTATTTTATTCAAAATATAGATAGATAGATAGAATTAGTCTTTATTATGTACACCATAAAAATTACAGATACAAATGTAGAAATTTTACAAGAGCTGACACAATAGGCGGTCTTATTGCTAAAAGACAACCCTGGGATGGATTAAGGGAGGAGGAGGAACAATACTAAAGGTAGGAAAGTAAAATTCGGTCACCTTTCTATTAAGTTCTTTAAATATAAAATTTATACTGCAACTACATTTAATGTATACACAGTGTTCTAAAATAAATGTGAAAATCTGGATCAGAAATGTTGTGTCATGGAAGCATTCTACATTATTAGTAAACAAAGAAAGACTTCACAACTGCAATTTTATATCACAAAATGCAATAATTCTTATACTTAATAAATGTTAGGATATCTTACTTAAGTATTAATTATTAGAAACTAAAAAAGATTTTCTGAGAAAGAACTTCATAATGAAAGCATTCTTAAGTTCTTTAAGATGTTTATAAAGTGATGGTTTCTCACAAACTCAAACCTTTTATTTCAATTAAACTAACTACAGGCACTTTTGAAACTGTCAAGGTCATGGTCAGCCAGAAAGATGAAGCTTTTGAATCTGTTGTCAATTCACATGTCTATTTAATTAGTTGTTCTTATTCTGATTAACAAATAATAACAGGTAGTTATCATAAAATTGAACAGAATATCTTTTAATCAGAACCTTCATGAGATTTTCTCAAGTCCAGAGATAAAAACTTTGCAGGGAAATAATATGTGTATGTTTGTAATCCAAAGATATCATTGTGCAATGACAAACTGACTACCCTTTGACTGATGCAATGCATGCAAATATTACTGAAATTAATGGCGATTTAATTTGAGTGCAAATACACTAATGGAAATCCATGATAATAAATTACTAATTTCTTTTGACATCATAAGTAACAGATAGCATAGTTACATTTTGCATAATTTCTAAATTAGCTTTTAATTTATGCAATGTTTAAGAAACATTCTGCCTCCATAAATTATACTTTTTTAAGCTATCATTCAAAACCCAACAAAATACTTTCTTATTAGAAAGATTTCAGTATTTTCTCATTATAATCCCAAGGGCGAGTTTCACCAAACTTTTATAACTAGAACTGTATGTATACATACTGAGAATATTTTTTTTTTTACAATTTTTCCATACCAGAACTGTCAGACATGAATTTCATTCCATGGATAAAAGATATCTGACTTTGGTCAAATCAACCCTAAAAGAATTGGTCATGCAAGAATCCCTGAAACCCAACAATACTTTATAACTATCAACCAATACACAACTAAATCATCATCATCATCATTTCAGCCGAAAGACATCCACTGTTGGACATAGGCCTCCCCCAAAAGGGGGGGGGTTTGCCATAATCGCCACGCTTGGCAGGCGGGTTGGTGATCGCAGTATGGTATGGTGGTGGAATGCATAGAGAACGCTGCTGCCCATTCTCCGGTACTCCCCTTAGTCGCCTTTTACGACACCCACGGGAAGTATGGGGTGGTGCTATTCTTTAAGTCCGGCCACACAGACAACTAAATATTGGCCCTCATTATTTTTTTAGAAAGATTTCAGTAAATCTTTCCAAAGAATTAGTCATACGAGAATCCCCAAGGCCCAACAATATAAATACATAACGACGTATGAGTCAGTTCCGCACTTTGCATTTAACTTGATGATACGACTTTCATTTTCTCGATTCACTGAAGCCTTCTTTAGTGAAAGGAATTTCATTTCTCATTCAAAAGTTTCATATATTGTAACATTCTTTTTATCTTTTCACTAACTACATTTCTTGTAGAAATGAATAAAACAAGTGCTTCTTATCAGGTTTTTAAGTAAGTACTGTACATTCAGTTCCTGCATAACCATATCTTTTACTTTATTTAGATATTAGCGCTGGTAGTTAATAATGATAAGGAAGATAATTTGCATTACCAGGACAGATAATTGTTTCCAAATGGGATTGTCAAATAAAAATAAATATATGATAAACTACCCTCAAAACAAATCACAATTGTATGCAAAGAAATATTAAAAATGAAAATTACCTCAAAGAGAGACATTAAATCTAGTTTTCTATCCATTTTAAACACTTCTCGTTTGCATGGATGTTACATCAACACTATTAACATTGGTGATTCACACAAAACTGTTCTTTTGAGGAAAAATATCACTGAAGATTGTTGCGGAGCACTTTAAATAATACACTATTTTATTCCTGTAATTGGTAACCATGAAGCTGGGATGTCCACCAGTGAATATTTATTCAAACTTAGGCGGCATATGGAAGTGATAGCAACCGCATGGTGCCTAGCTGGCAAAGTACAACTTGTTTACGCGGCGTACGACCGGCGCGTCGCAACTCCGTGACGCACTGCCCTAACTAAAGATTACCACAACACAACGCGCTCGATAAGGGAAACCCTCGCTCAAATTAGCGGGAATTAACTAATTAGATAAGGAAGACACGGGAATGTTAAGTTGCTGAGACCGCGAGTGAGCTACGTCCGTTCACGAAACCAAATGAACGTATAACGGTAAAAGTGGGAGCGTGAGTTCACGAAAGCTGCTCAACGAGGTTCGACAATCGCCGACCGATCACTATTACTTCACTGCACGTCTACGACACCGCGCGTACATTCTAGCGACCCGGTTCATCACAATATCTGAACGGAGTGATAGCTTATCAGTATTCAGCCTAAAGATTACCGACTAAATGTGTAAGATACGCACCATTAGACCGTCCTGCTGAAAGTTATCCATTTTATTTGACTTCTTATTCACTTCGTCAAGCTCGTGGTCATTTCTAGTAAGATAATCCAGAATCCTGTTCACTTCGTCATTGTGGAGAGTCATTTTGATCTGACAAGTTCCACATTGAGGTCATCGTTACGAACTAACTGCAGCTATTACCGGTTTAAATTTATTTAGTTCATTACACACTGTGGAACTGAAAAGTTATGTTTTGCATTTACAACATTTTGTTAATTTTTTAATTTACAAACATCAGTTTACAAAATATAAAGCGACATGACATTTCCTCCCAACTTCCAACGTGGAAATAATGACGTCATGAAAGTGGGACACATCAATATTTGATTGGTCGCTCCTATGATAAAACAGTACACATAGCGTACAGCACCATCTATTAGACAATCTTAGCACTAGTGATACGTTTAGTTTTCTGCTCTTACACGCAACGTTCGTATTTATTGATTTATTCTTGTATAGTTAATTATAACTTTTAAATTTCTTAAACAGCTAAAAAAAATAAAGTCATGTTACTATTTAGGTTAAAAGGAATTCAAAAAGTTGTTTTTTCCCATTGTGACAAAATAATAAAAGCTTATGTTATTGTCATCGATGAATAACATAACGTTGGGATACAAAACAGAGCGGCAAATTCAAAATGAAATGTGTGGAGTTAAAATAATATGTGACATTTTAATCCATCCATCCCTAATAGTACCTACTAATATTATAAATGCGAAAGTGTGTCTGTCTGTATGTTACTTCTTCACGCTTAAAGCGCTGAAATGAAATTTGGTATAGAGATAGTTTGAATCCCGGGAAAGGACTTAGGATAGTTTTTACCCACGACAGTACGGAGACGGTAAAATTATGCGTTTGGGGTGAGAGGATGTGTGTGCAAACAGGTGCAAACCAATGTTGTCATTTATCTCCAAACTAGTCCGATTTTGATGCGGTTTCCAGTGATAGGCTTGGATCTATTTAAGAACATGCACCAATCAAGGTGCATGTATGTTCTTAAATAGGTGTTACGGTGACAAATCACCAGGGGGCGCTGCAGTAACATTTGTTTGTACAAATTAATGTTGCCATTTATCTCCAAAACTACTAGTCCGATTTTGATGCGGTTTTCATATCCTCTCTTTTCTTTAGGTGTACTGAACCTATGCTCTCTAAAAAGTTTGAAATAAACGGTTAAATGTAATTTGAAAAGGATAAAATAATTTAAAAACTTAGGTACTTACTTAAATAATTTATATAACGAGACTAAAACAGATAAATTCATATGGAAGTGGCGGGACCGTTCTGTGGAACACCCAAATCAAATCAAATCAAAAATAATTTATTTCAATCCATTTAAGATCATAATTATGTTCTAAGCACATTTAAAATAAAATAATATAAAAAATTAAAAGTAAAAAATTGTAATCATAATAAATACTTAAGTACCTATAAAAATAATTAATAAAATAATATAAATGAAAACAAAATTATAAAACTTTATTAAAATAAAATAAATGTTTAAGGAGGGCTCCCATTCAACAAACGTGTTTTTTTTCGGCGTTTTCGCCTTGTGGTACGGAACCCTTCGTGTGCGAGTCCGACTCGCACTTGGCCAGTTTTTTTATTTTTTTAAATTGTTTTGGATTTAGTTTTTTTTTCTACTCCGTCTACCTACGTTATCTTCTTTCATCGTCTTGACAATTCAAAAGTGCTTGGAGTTTGAGAGATTTCTCTGGAAATAATCATGGCCTTTGTATTTTGTACTTACATATTTTTCTGTTATTTTCTTCTTGTCTCTGTATATGTGTGTACAAATAAACACAACAAATACACAAACACACAAATTTTATAAATAAAAAATAAAATATCGTTAAAGGAGATTTTTTAAAACAACTTAGCAGACTAGAGGATAGGTACACTCCTGCGTCTCGGATAATTTGAAAATGCCAAAGGTGGGTGGCGAATAAATATTTATGTACTGCCTATATTAAGCTAAGTTTAACAAACGTCTCCCACCACAGCCCACAGTTTCAAAAGTTCGTACTTACCTTTATTTTTCTCTAGCCAATACATTGCCTTTATTTAAGGCGACTACATGACTTAAAGCGCAGTCTTTGTTGGACTGCATAGAAAAGAAAGAGAAGCGCGATGACACATTTATTGCAAAATATGAAGCGATTATCTATTTATTATTTGGACTAAAAAATTAAAACACTAGTGCTTTAGTATGTACCTATGTAGCTAGTAGAATAATCTGTCAAAAAATCATTACAGATTATTCTACAAGCTACATGGTTGGTGGTTTTCATTGTAAAAAGGAAGTTTTTAGAGGTATCTTCATGATTTTTGCTATCGTATCAAATTAGTTGTAAGTATTATGTTTACAACACACTATCTACCTAGCATAGGTATATCCTGAAGAAAATCATTATATTTTTCTGATTTTGTTTACTGTAGTCGATCATATTCTTTTATTGTTTCTAAAACTTGCGTTTTTTTGCGTTTAGGTCCTGTAAGCCCCTTGAAGGCATGTCCTAAATCTTTTCACGAACGCTTTTCCCGTGCCACCATCGCCACCTCGAACCAGCCCACGCGGTTCGTGTCTAGGTCGACTCGCCACCTCATTCTGGGCCGGCCTCGGCGGCGCCGTCCTTCCTCAAGTACCTACCTAACCATGATTGGCCATGATATATCAATAAATTTTCTTTTCTATGAAAAGTTTTGCTATTGTTGAGATTAAAAATTTCAGGACGTAGCCGTTGTAACTTGTAAGTATGAACCGTATGAATGAAATGTGAAACTTAAAAGACTCGAAAATGCCTGTTGCGCTTTGAGTGCATCGTGCACGGAGCAATATTTGTCTCATCTAGATTGATCGCGAAGAACAGGTTTTGATTAGACTTTGTTGTTTTCGTTATTCTTTTTAGGGTTCCGTAGTCAACTAGGAACCCTAATAGTTTCGCCATGTCTGTCTGTCCGTCCGTCTGTCTGTCCGTCCTCGCTTAATCTCTGTGACCGTTAGCACTAGAAAGCTGAAATTTTGTAGGAGTACGTATATCAGTTACGCCGACAAAGTGGTAAAATAAAATTTTGGAAAATATTTTTTTTTAGGGTAGCTCCCCTACATGTGAAGTGGGGTTGAATATTTTTTTCATCATCTACCCCATCGTGTGGGGTATCGTTGAATAGGTCTTCTAAAATGGCTTAAGGGTTGCTAAAATTATTTTTCGATTGAATGCTCCATTTACGAAATATTAAAGTTTAAAGTGCAAATTTTTGTTCCAGTAGGGCGTCCCCCTCCCCTCTAAAAGCTAAACTACTGGTTTGAAAAATCTGGAAAAATTCTCGATGATAGTGCATTTCATGAACTTTAAAGGAAAAGTATAGCGGTTAAGATAACTTTATTAGTTTAGCAGTAATAGTCGTTGAACTTGGGTGTTGGGTAATTTTGTACCAAATACAAAATCCTTAGCATTAATCCTTTAAAATGACTAAGATGAAGTAGTTGCTTGTTACCAAAATATGTTTTTTTTTTTACCTATTCAGAATAAAGAACAACAGAATCGTACTACATTGTGATAACGGGCTACTACGGAACCCTACACTGTGCGTGGCCCGACACGCAACTGGCCGGTTTTTTTGTTTTTGTAATGTTATGTTCTTGATTACTAGTTTATTTATAAGTATAAAAAGTATGTAAGTATTAGGTATGTTGAAACTGTGTGTATCTACTCCCCGTCACTTTTCCCTAAAGGTTCATTAGAAAACCAGCGTCAGACAGCATCTGTCTGGCATTAATGCTGAAATGAACCTTTTTGGCGCAGCCGTGAGCACACTATTGTTGTTGAAACATAATTTTTATTTTTGTGTTTCACGAACTATGTATAAATAAACTTTTTTCTTTCTTTCTTTCTTCAAAATGAAACTACCTACACAAGTTGTTAGTTATTATCACTCATCGATTTCGTACTAATTCAATCTAATGATACAGGGTGGCAGGGTCACCCTCCCCCCCGCCTGGCGTAGAAACTTTTCGTCGGTTATTAAAAAAATAACTGCTGTGTAATGCACGCAATACCTACGCGGTCAAAATGTACAGAATAGCAAATGTATTTTTTTATTAAACGAACAAAAATTTCTATGTCTAGGGTCTAGGATCATGTGCTGAATATGAACTCAGCACATGATTAATGGTTATAGTTTGTGCGTCGATGTCGGGAATGTCGGCATGTCATCCTGTATACACATACATTTAAACGCTAGCCTTCTTCCCATGATGGGGGTGGGCAGAAACTACAGAATGCCACCTGCTAAGATCCTTTACCTACATACTCTTTTTGCTTCAGGCAAATGTTCCCGTATGAACCGTGTAGCTAAGTGAGTATGTAGGACAGTTTCCTACCCACGCCCGCCACGGCCACGTGTTATCGGTGTCGAAGACGCATCGACTCACCCCTTACGTCGCGTCGGAAGGGAATGTTGACCTTTGTGCGTGTGCTTGCCGTTTCCCCGGCCTATTGTACCCTGGCCCTGGGGGATTTACTACTCAAGCACGGAATCCGTAGATTCAGTCGAAGTTACGGCCGTTTCTTCCCGTATCACTTATGGACATAATACTTATGATTAGTTTGGTGTCCTAACTAATAATGAATAACAACACGATTTGACAGTTGTCCCTACTCTCGATAATTATGAATTTGCCCGTCCGAAAAATTGAATTTGACACTTGTTTTGTCGGATCAACTACTATTAGATGGGCTTCGTATCTTCGTTGACTGACTTGAGAGTAGAGTGGATTACTCATCACCATTTGTCTAGCAACGTTGGAGTCGTCTTGAGTCTAATCAGATTTGGACAAACATATCTAACAGTCGCTAATTCACTACTAATTTGGTAAGGATAGGTAGGTAGCTTTCAACATCAAATATGTATAGACGCCAGCACATCAAGTTATCCGAAACTGTCAAATTTTCCCAATAAATTTGACAGATTGTAGTAGCTTGATGTGCTGGTATCTGTACCTACCTATTATAGCCTAACAATTAGATCGGTGACCTTCTGATGGCCTTAAACGACTGTGCATCAAGAGACAATCATCATCATCTGCTTAGCCTTTTTCCCAACTAAGTTGGGGTCGGCTTCCAGTCTCACCTGAATACTAGTATTTTACATGAAGCGACTGCCTATATGACTTCCACATACCAGTTACTGAGTAATACGATACCCCTTGTTAAGACTGGTTGTCAGACTTTCGGGCTTCTTACTACCCGTAACTACTGTCAAAGATCTACGAATGACAGCCGGGACCAACGGCTTTCCGAGGCACGGCGGGGTCTTGATAGGTAAAGATGGACAAAAGACAATTCGCGACAATGTTATTGGTATTTAGTTAGTTTCTAAGTTTAGGCGGCGCATTTTACGTTGGTACCTACTAGCCATTTAGGTGTTACCCTCAAATAATAGAAATCTAAGGTGTTAGGTACCTTAATCTCTTTTTTAGGCAAACACTTGCCTGCCATCGTATGTCTCTACTAAGTAGTGATTGTTATTAATTTTCACTTAAAAACTTAGTTACTTTTGTACTTTATCCGAACGTCACCTTTCTTTCCGATTTCCGTTTTCTTTTACGATAGGAGCAAACTCAAACTCAAAGCATTTATTTCAATTAAACCATTTACAGGCACTTGTGAATTGTCAAAGAGTCGGTTAAAAGCTACATTTTGCCAATTCCAAAACGTAAGATCTTTTTTTTTTTTTCTTTTTTTTTTTTTGAAATGGGTTTGCTCTTGACTCTAGTCTAGGTCAGAGGTGACAGAGACAAAGTCGACGATGGAGTGAGCTTACCTAGAAGAAGCCTGTTCACTCTTACTTTGAAGAGATTCGGGTTATATGCGCTCGGAAACACAGACGCAGGTAAAGAGTTCCACTCTTTTGCTGTGCGCATTATAAAAGACATTTGAAAACGCTTAGTGCGAATTGGTGGAATAGCAACTAGGCAGGGATGGTAACTTGCTGTGCGTCTGGATGACCGAAGGAAGAAGGGGGCCGGTGGAATGAGGTCGTGGAGTTCTTGGGCACACTTACCGAAGTACAATCTGTAGAAGACCGACAAGCAGGTAACCTTGCGGCGATGAGCCAAGCTGTGAAGCTTGGCATCCACCAGTTCTACGTCGCCAATGAGCCTCTTAGCTCTGCGTTCCACCGAGTCAAGCGCGGCAAGTTGGTATTTCGCTGAGCCATCCCAAAGGTGGCTGCAATACTCCATGCAGGATCGGACTTGCGCTTTGTATAGGGTTAAAAGCTGTCCTGGCGTGAAGTATCACTTCAGTTTATTTAGGATGCCCGCAGTTTCTTGGCCGCAGTTTGGGCTTTGTACTCGATGGTAGCGCCGAAGTTGAGACTAGACGTCAACTCCATGCCTAGGAGCTCGAGCTGATCTGTTACAGGAACAGATGTATAGTCACGAGCAAAAGTATTATATATTTGGCTTTATTCAAAGGCGATTTTCTCCTTTATTTTTGAATGAAATTTTATATTAGTAGGAACATAGTATTTTCGAACCCATAGGTATATGTAAAGTGTCGTATTTCAACGTTGCATCGTTATTTCGTGAAAAAATCGCAATTTAAAGCTGCCAAGTGTTGACATATTGGTGCTTGTGACTGTACCCCGAAAAGCAGGAGTCTGGTCAAAACGACTCCTTTTGGCGGTAAAAATACACGCTTGTGTTTTGGTGGCGTTAAAAGAAACCAAATTGTCATCACCCCACTGGGAGACAAGGCTTAAGGTCAAATCTGCCCGCTCTACCATGGCCTCTCTCAAGAAACGAACCTCGGCCCCGCTGGCTTTTGCGCTGGACAAGTGTCTCTCTGAAACAGTACTGTCATCTGCGTACCCAACAATACCAGGCTGAAGAAGGTCATTGATGTGCAGCAGGAAAAGAGTTGCAGAGAGAACAGACCCCTGAGGAACTCCTTGGAGAAGAACGGGCAAGAAACTCCAAGGACACTCTTTTAAATAAAGATTTTACAAAATCATGGGAAAATTATTATCCTTCTATACATAATTATGTGAGAACAATGAAAAAATAAAATGAAGAAAAAATCAAAATATATTTAAGATTAGAAAATAGGCCCTGGCAGTTAAGAGATGACCAGTCTCAACCGACGGCGGCCGTTCGCGAACATGACACCTGGATCAGCACCATCCAGCTCAACCAGCTCAAACGAGCGTTATTTTAACATGTAAGTAAGTATAATAGAGGTATGCATTTCGAGTGCCAAAAATGTTTTTATCCCCTCAATATTAAAGAATCCTGCGATCTTTGGCTATTTTAACCCCCACAAAAAAAAACCTTTAGATAATTTAAGCAATAGGGGCAAGGAGATAGTGGTCCAATTTTTCTCTAAACCTTGAAGGGGTCTTTTGTGCGTCCTTTTATGCCACAGTAACAGGTTCCATTAGTGGGAGACTCGATGAAAAGATAGTCGTGAGTGTAGCACACTTTATACTCGCATTTAAGAAGTTTATTTATACGACTAGTTTCCTTTATGCGACGCGAACCCTGACAATAGACCGGGCAAACCAGTATGACGAAGTATATTTTCTTAAGTGAGGTTTGTAAACACAGAAATCGGGTTATGTGTAAAATAATAATTATAATATATCACAGTAAGGATATTGTGTGGCACGTGGCAATAAGCTGTGGTAATAAGGTATTGGTACATAGAATCGAATTCGATATGTAGGTAGATATGACCTATCTCGAGAGTAATGTTTCATGGCTATGTAGGCATAGGATTGCCAATTTGCCAGGTTTGCTTAAATAAACTTTTTTTTTAATCCATAATCAGCCTATAATGTTCCCACTGCTGGGACACAGGCCTCCTCTCGGTGAGAGGGAGTGGGCCGTAATCCACCACGCGGGCCCAGTGCAGATTGGCAGATGTCACATGTCTTCGAATTTTTGGTTCTAGGACATGCCGGTTTCCTCACGATGTTTTCCTTCACCGTTTTGAGAGCAGTGGTGATGAAATAATTTACACAAAGTAAAGCGCCTATCTGGGTTCGAACCTACGACCTACAACTCGTAAGTCGAGGCCGTTACCACTTGGCCACCACTGCTCTCAACTGCTCTTTTTTTTTAATGGCATCCTTTATTTCAACCTAGGAGGTTGTCGTCTGCTTAACCAGACTTGCCTGTGGATGCATCAATAAATTAAGGCCTAAAACTAAGCGCCTACACGCTAAGGGGACTACACCCTGTGGGGTACAGACCTCGGCTTAGGGCGTCGCTGGGAGAAAGCAGCAAGCATAGATATGCAGCAAGGGACAGGCTGGATCGGAATTAAGCATTAACATTAGAATTTTTCAAATGAACATTGATAATTGTACATTTATAGTAAACTATAAATGTACAATTACCCACCCAATAACCCACCCAAGCATCGCAGGGTTTTTACAGTTTGACAAAAAATGGAGATTTGTTTATTTATTACAAGTTTAATATGAATGTATTTACACCCTTTTGGAAGAAATTCTTGAAACAATAGTGAAAAATCTTCTTTTTTTTTGTGTTTTTTATGGCATCTTATAGGTTAACCTAGAAGGTTGTTGTCTCTTGTGGCTCCCCCCGGTGGGGGAACCCACCGGGGGGAGCATTGTCGAGGCGGGGGGGCTCAGTAGCCGTGATTTGGTCACCCACAGTTAAGCGGAGAGGAACCCGAGGAGGGGCCGCTCGTCAGGACTTTTGCCTGTAAGGCGACGACGTAGATAGTTGCGATGTCGCCCAAGCAACCTACAACAACCAACCGCGCAACCTACTTAGGTTGCGGTGCCGCTTGGGCGACATCGCAACTGAGGCGGGCCGCGATGTCGTATGGGAGGCATTGCGGCTGAGGGTTGGAGGGCCGCGGCGGGAGAGGAGTGCCGGTATTGCGGTGCGCCGCTCTCCATACCTTCTGCGGCCTTGACGGGGTCGCCACCGTCTGATGGCGGACGCGGTGAGGCCGCAAGGGAGGAGGAGTGTTGGTATGACGTTGGCCGCTCTCTCTGCGGCCGAAAATTGGCAGGCGGAGGGGGCCAATGACCTGACCCGTCGCAGGGGGACCAAGGATGCCCAGACACGGGGTCGTCTGGCGCCCATGTGCTGGTTTGGTCCCTGGGGTGGTCACGGTGTGCTATGTGTTCTGGTGCGCCGGTGACGGGGAGTACTCCCCAGAGGAGGGTCCGCTGACGGACAGCCGCGGCGGGTTCACGGATGAATGCTAACGCCTGCCCGTGTTCCAAACTCCACCTACACCGACACCGTGGAGTTTTAGTGGGTTAGAGTCCCACATAACTGCACTATCTCCCCGTGCAGAATGCATGGGCATTTCTCCACGTTAAAAATACAAAAAAAAAGGAGGTTGTTGTCTGCTTAACCGGGACGCCCTAAGCTGAGGTTCCTATCACTCCCTGTGGGGTAGGGACCTCCGCTTAAGGCGTCACTGGGGAAGGGCAGCAAAGGACAGGCTGGATCGGATTATTTAGGGACGAATTTAAAGCTACAGGCTTAACGGTGCAGGCTGGCTCGAGCAGGGGTCGGGGCGGACATGGACTGGGACGTCGTGGTGAGCCTTGACGGTGAGGAAGGAAGGACGGTGACGGCGGTCGGCCTTAGTGGTATAGTGTAGGCGGGAAATATATACGGGAGTGTTCGGCTGGGCGGCTCGAATAGGGATGTCGGGCTTGATAGGAGCTGTACCGTAGCGGTTCTTGTTGGATCTTTGTCGGCGCATCTTCCTCTGCACCGTCACAAATCCATCATCATCAGCCCGGTTCGATGTTTTTTCAAGCACTAGCTTCTTTGCGGGAGCGTTAGGGAGCTCATTTTAAGCACTATCATTCGTAGGCATACTCAACTTCCAGACAATCCTGCCGAAATCCTTACCAAGAGACGCAAATACAGAGTCTGTAAAACAAGGTCCTTCAAAACCAGATTCAACCGTAGATTCTTTTGTTTTCTAGGAGATTACCTTTACAACAAAGTCAATAAAGCCATTTCCACCTACTCCTTATCTTTATTCAATTGTAAAACTAAAGTCCAAAATTGGCTTCAATCTCACGACTATGAAGCCACCGAGAGACTCTTGGAAGTCGTCTCATAAAAAAGCAGCTCGGCAGGTCCTAAGTAGGTATACCATATTATGATATGTTTTTTGATCATCACACACACACTCACTACGCACCCACACCCACACATCCACACCCACACACCCACACCTACACTCACACACCCACACCCAAACACCCCACTTTGCTGTTTAATTAATTAATTATTTGTAGTTTCCTTTTTTATTTTTTTACATTCCTTTTGTTTTTTATCTTTGATCCCAATATCATTGTCTGTTAGTAGACACGTTTTTATTATTATTTTATTATTATTAACTCTCACAGGCACCTTATACATGGACTTTGTGTCAGCGGGTCGGGTAACTTGAGCGGCGACACGAGAAGCAGCCGCAGGAGCGAGTGCAGGGTTGCGGGGCGCGCATGACGCACGCTCTGCATACTCAGCATAGTTCGGCGAGGACGAAGACATAACTGCTGACGCGAAACTTGCCCCCGATAAATTGAGGCTCGCTCCGCGACGCGCGTTGATATTAGATGCACTCGATGGTGACCCAGTTACCGCTACAGCTTTACGCAACTCTATTAATTCATTACGCAAATCAGCAACGGTGTTTTGGGATGCATCCAATCTCTTCTGCACATCCGCTAGGCTGGCCTTAAGAAAAACGATGTCTTTCAATAGGCTCGGTAGGTACGTCAACATGGTTGAATGTGACGGGGGGAAGCTTGTTTAAGTCCTTCGCCACAAACGTCGGCACGTCGTCTGGGTCGGTCTCCTTCAACAGCGTGATAATATCCTGCAGGCTATTCTTAGCCACGTCACGCCGGCGGGACACAATCTGGTCAGCTTTGTTTACCGACTTGTACTGTAGCAGCTTCTTAGCAGCTATATCTTCCTCGCTGAAGTTGGTTGAGCAGATCTGGTTTGCGGACACCTCGTCCATCACGTCCAGTTTCTGTTGCAGGAACGCCAGCAATTTATTCGCCACTAGTTGGCTACTCATTGTGACAAAATAATTACGAGGGACGGCTTGCGCCGCGCTACTCGGTTTACACTAATATAAGCGTCAGCAACACGTCCGCATCGAAACGCGGCCAAATCGCGAATGCCCCTGAATGAATTTAGGGTAAAGATGATCACCCATCCGCGATGGTCACTCTATAGATGAACAGGGTGTAAAGTTCACTCAACCTCCATAGAAAAGGGAGGATCCTCCGACCAGACGGGTGTTGTGTCTGGCGGGAAACTGCCCGGTGATTCATGTCGGGCCGTTGTATCTATGCTAGTTGCGCGGTAAACTCTGCTTGCGAGATGCAGGATTTTGCGTGACGTCAGTATGACGCGTTCTATGCATGTGGCGTTGTAGATACCACTACATCACTCCCCTCCGGAGACCGGAGGTCGATAGTGGGCAGAGTATTGTATCTTGCGATGCCAAACCAAATTAGATATAAAAGAAATATTAGCATACCTAGCATACATAAAGGGCTTGCGTTGTGACTTTTGATAAAGTAAATCTTTGGATGAGTTGTCATATTTAATGCTTTATGGTCATAATGTTTGTGTATAATTACATATTTTTGAATATACAAACGCAAGAGGAAAATGCTCGTGCCTTATTTTATATGAGAAGTGGCCTTTGCTCTGAAGTTGGAAAATAATATAGGCTGGTATTATTATTATAATAACGCAAGAAGAATATTGAAGCTCAAAACCCAAAGCCAAATTCAGTGTTGAATAATAAATGGTTGAAAAGAGTGCACTCAAACAAAACAAGAAAACTTCTATGCATCTGAAAACTAAACATTGAAATTCGCACTCGTCTTGCACACTTACCTACATTTTCTCCTTTTGCGGATCAAAAGCTTGGACACAGTGGCTATGTGATAAAAGTGTTCAGAAATGATAGAAGTGTTCTGGAAAATGTTGAGAATATCCTAGAGACAAAGTGAAATGGGTTACAGTATACCGGAAAAATGAAAATGCTTTTGTAAATTATCTACTAATATACCCGAAATACCGAGATAAGGCGAAAGAATAAAGAACTGAAGAATAAAAAAAACCTTCTGTGGTTATGACCATACGATAGAATTTGTGGCAAACCAAACTAATTCTCTATGGTTCCCAAGTAACACAGAAAGCATTATAACAAACGAATAGTAAACTTATGTACAACTTAAAATCCGTATAAACTCTTATATAAGTTCACCGAGCATCTTGACGCTTTATATTGGCATTTAAAAACCATTATGATGCTTTACACTGTATAACGGTTGGATAGTGGCTTATCAAAATGCTTTTGTAAAGCCTTTAGTTTTATTGCAGTAAGCCACAATCCAGCTATACAGCTTTCAGCTGTTTTTAGTGCTTTTTGATCTACAGTAGCATTTTTAAGTAGTAAATACATGCTTAATGCTGTTTAATAGCATAAACATGAACCATTATAATGCCACGTAAATCCGCTATACATCTTTCAGCTGTTTTTAGTGCCTTAGGGTCTATAATTGCATTTTTAAGTAGTAAGATAATGCCTAATGCTGCTTAATAGCATAAACTTGTACCATTATAATGCACTGTAAATCCGTTATAAAGCTTTGAGCTGTTTTTAGTGCCCTTTGTTGTGTAATAGCACTTTAAAGTGGTAAGTAAAAGCCTAGTACTGCTGGACAGCATAAACGTGAATCAATGTAATGCTTGCATTTTTAAAGATCAACTGAGTTCTGTTGTACAGCTAACAGCTCTTTAATCAAATAAAAGTGAGTTATTGTAATGCGTTAAGCTGTATATACATTCAATTGTCTTCCATTTTTAATAATTCAGCTTTGGCAAGCTGGTATATTTTATTTTGTACGGCATTGTATTGTTGGTACAAAAATGACTGAAAATAAGAAAACAACTATCGTAATAAATAGGTGATTGTTTTACTCAAGGATCCCCATGGCACTATTAAGTCTACATCAAGTCTACTGGTATACCGGTGAACCCATATAAAACTACTTTATAGACAATGGCACTACGCTGTTCATCAAAAGTCTTCTATTTGGCCTCTGGCTTAATAATTGTTCACGTGTGAGTATTTATACTGCTGGCGGCATTAATTAGCCTTTTTAAAGGCTCACCGGGCTGCTATAGACCGACACCATTTTGTAAATATTTTATAACCAAAAAATATTATCATTCGGACCTATTTATAAAAGCAATAGACCTATATAATAATGATATAACTTAATTTAATACTGCCCAACCAATAATATTATGTTAATTATGCAAAATTCGTTCTAAACAGGAATACACAATTAATTTGATTATTTCACACAATATCTATAAATAACATTTTATACCAAAACCACAAAATATCGAAGGCGCGTGAAAATTCTCAATGAAACTTATATAGATATTTACAGTAAACTACATTGCGCAGTAATATTTGAAGGCATGAAATAGCAAAAGAGTCAAAAATTAACCCAGTATTATACATTTTGTTTTGATGCAAACAAATATGGTGTCACTCAGTTTTGACCGTCTTCGTCCATATTATGTTGCGATACAAAGTAGTTAAATTACAACGTTAATTGTATTATAACATTTGTACCGTGGTATTAGAGATGTTTTTGCAATGATGTAGGGTTTATTTAAGTTCTAACTGTGAACACTTAAACAGCTCCAATCATTCTTTTACTACATTCTAATGCTAGTGTAATGCTTTTGTAATGCAATTAACATCTTCATTATCAATAATATTGCTAGTATAATGCTTCTGTAATGCGATTGGCAACTTCATTGACCGTAATAATTCTTCTTTAATGCGATTGGTAACTTCTTTGACCATAATAATGCTAATATAATGCGCCTGTAATGCTATTAAACAACTATTTGAATTTATTGTGAACCTATTTAGGATCTAAAGCCGTATAAATTGTGCCCAAATAAGCATTACAGTAGCCGTACAAACGTTTGTAATGTTACTATAGAACTAACTCAAAATGCGAAAACGATACAGAAATGCTGTAAGTCGGCCGTTATACTGCTTTGATGTGTTACTTGGGTTTTCACTGTAAGATATAAAAGACAACACTGTAAAAAAACCTTCGACACTCTTATCTATATCTTAGTATTATACTCATCATTATGTTATGAACAACTTTTACTATGGGACCAAACCTGAAATCGCGAAAAAAAAAATCAGCTGTTCCCTACATTTATGTTCGTATCAATCGTCAAAATGTAGAGAATAGCTGATTTTTTTTTCGCGATTGCAGGTTAGGTCCTATAGTAAAAGTTGTTCATAATGATGAGTACAATGACCTCTTAAGAGGTTGTTAGTGTTTTTCCAATAACCCTGTATAAGTATAATCAGCCGCAGTATAATATAATGAGTATCAAACTTCAGGTGTGCTGCTAGTGGTCTTGACTTGGTAATAAAAAAAAACTACTGGGATATTACAAGAACTGTATTGCTGATTTTCATTCATTCGCCGACACCTTGAGCGTGCGCACACAATCGGTCGTCTCCTTGTAAATACAGTGCTTGTAATATCGCAGAAGTTTTTTATTATTACCAAGCCAAGACCACCAGCAGCACACCTGGAGCTTGATACCCAACAACATAAATAATTAAAAAATTATTACAATTCATTACATGTTTGAACATAGATATACCGTTTTTGACGGAGTCGCGGTAATAATGGTTATAATACTTACTATTATAATTATGGTAACTAACCATTATTACCGCGACTCCGTCAAAAACGGTATATCCAAAGAGATTTAAGATATGTACAATAGAGGGGCTATGCAAAGAAATGTCTTAGAAAAACCGTGATCCCATGTCTTAGTGCCGCCATCTGCCAATGTATAGCAAAATTAGAGCGGCAATTTATTCAATTAGATTCAGCTATCGCCCGGTAGATGGCCAGTGTGGCTAGTGTTGCCAGATACGATTCTCAATCGATGGATTGAAAATCGGATCGGTGGTGCCTGAAAAATCTAATATAAATCAAATCAGTTAGATAAATATCGAAAACTAAACAAATTAGGCAAAAATTGACTCAGGCAGAAAAAATATTCTAAGTACAATTTTATTCGCTAGGTACTATTCATTGTCCGTGTCACCGTCTATGACAAGGTATCAGTTTCAGTGTGTGTTTTTAAATAAGTAGTTATTTACATTTTAAAACAAAATAATTTTAAATGTGCCTGCTTTGCCGCCGAATTATTATGCTTTTGTGTTTTATATTGCTTTTTGTGTAAAGTAGACCTTTTTTGCAATTGTCGGTTGCGTTTCGTTTTTTGCAAAATTATTTTTTTACACTTTGATTTGATTGATTGATTGATTCATTGATTCATTAAATCATTTATGAAAATGATTTAATTCTAATTACTGAGTAAATATAGATAATACATACGAAAATAAACTGAAGTTAGGTCCAGTTGTTTTACCTTAACGAGACTTGCAGTAACGTAATGCGCAACTCGGCATATTTCCATATAAAATATTTTTCTTTTGTTGGACACGAATGCGTCAATGCGACTTGACGCGCAGGCGTACCATACTAGACTGAGAGACTTGTTACTCCTAGGTAACAAGTATCGGAACACTGTTTTGTTCGCAATGTCCCGTGTATATCTATGTTCAAACATGTAATGAATGGCCTACCGGCCATGATGCGTGCTGAAAGTTAGTAAAGCTTGTATGATACTAACTAGGGCTTTCAGTCTCGGTGCATTACTGAGTCCCGGGAAAACAGGTTTCTAACCTATAGTCTATGCAATTAGGCAGTCAAAACAAGATATTTTAATCAAGTACTTTATTAAACAAACATCATCATCATCATCATTTCAGCCGAAAGACGTCCACTGCTGGGCATAAGGCCTCCTCCAAGCACCTCCACATCAACCGGTTCCGTGCTTCTCGCATCCAACGGGTTCCTGCGGCCTTCACAAGGTCGTCGGACCACCTAGTAGGAGGCCTGCCAACGCTACGTCTTCCGTTACGCGGTCGACACTCCAGAACCTTTCGGCCCCATCGGCCATCTGTTCTGCGAGCAATGTGCCCTGCCCACTGCCACTTAAGTTTGGCAATTCTTCGGGCTATGATGGTTACCTTGGATGTCCTGCGGATCTCCTCATTCCTGAATCAATCACGCAGGGAAAGTCCAAGCATAGCCTTCTCCATTGCCCTTTGGGTGACTTTTAGTCTTCTTATAAGGCCCATTATGAACGACCACGTTTCAGTGCCACAAGTCATCACTGGCAACACGCTCTGGTCAAAGTCTCGTCTTGAGACACTGCGGTATGTGGGACGAGAAGATATTGCGTAGCTTCCTGAACGCTGCCCAACAGAGTCGGATTCGACGATTGATCTCTTTCTCGAAGTTAGGCCTAGCTATCTGGACAGTTTGTCCTAGGTAAACATACTCATCCACGACTTCCAAGTGTAGCGTCTCCGATCTTTATGAGGGTGGGGTGTTACTTGAGCATTTGACATGACCTTTGTTTTGTCCATGTTCATTTTAAGACCCACTCTTTCGGGGGCTCTACTGAGGTCATCGAGCATTGTACTGAGGTCCTCCATAGTCTCAGCCATGACTACGGTATCGTCGGCAAACCGAAGGTGAGTTATGTACTCGCCTCGCGAATGTTAATGCCAGCCCCTTTCCAGTCCAGAACCTTGAAGACATCCTCCAGTGCAGCGGTGAACAGTTTCGGAGAGATAACGTCTCCCTGTCTCACACCTCGCTGCAGAAGGATAGGTTTCGAGACCTGCTCCTGGATTCCGACTGACATAGTGGCGTTTTCATACAGAAACTTCAGAACCTCGATGTACATATAGTTGATCTGGCACCGTTGAAGAGACTGCAGCACAGCCCATGTCTCGATCGAATCAAAGGCATTCTCGTAGTCCACAAACGCTAAGCAGAGAGGCAGGTTATACTCTTCGGTCTTCTCTATAACCTGTCGCAGCTTATGTATGTGTCTACGGTGCTAAAGCCTTTACGGAATCCGGCTTGTTTGGGAGGCTCGAATTCGTCAAACCTGCGCGCGAGACGGTTCGTGATGACTCTCGAAAACAGCTTGTAGACATGGCTCAGAAGTGAGATGGGCCTATAATTCTTAAGACTTCTTAAAATAAAAGGATCACCACACCTCAGTTCCATGCCTTTGGTGTTTTGCAACAGCTTCTGAAGGGCCTTATGAACGGGTTTTCCGCCGGCCTTCAGGAGCTCGGCCGTAATTCCGTCATCACCCGGCGCCTTGTTGTTTTTGAGCTGCTTCAGAGCCATCCTAATCTCGTATAGGCTCGCCGCGCGCGGCTCGCGGCTCGTCTTCGGTATAGTGTCGGGTCAATCTAGCTCTTGGGTCGTTTGCCAGATTCATTACGGGGTTACTTGTTGACGTGTATAACTGTCCATAGAACCTCTCGATCTCTCTCAACAGCTCAGGTTTGGCGGATACGATCTTGCTATCATCAGTCTTCAGTTTCGTAAGCTGGCTTTTCTTAATAGACAGATCTCTAGCAAAGACCTTGGGACCTTTATTTCGCTCTATAGCGTCCTTAATACGGTCTGTATTAAAGCGGCGTAGCTCGCTTTTCAAGGACTTAGAGATCCGTCTATTGAGTGAGTTGCCGGTAATTTAGCGCATCATCTGAAGACTGCAGGATCATCTCGCGCCTCTCCTTCATGAGCCGTAAAGTAGGATCAGAGAGCTTCTTTTTTGAATATTAAACAAACGCAAATAAAAAATAAAAAAAATATTTGTTGAAGTTTTTTCATTTTTGTAGTGGGCACGGAAGAAACAAAAGGCGTTTAATGTGGTTTCAGACGGAGAGAACCTAATTTTATTACAAAAGTAACCCGCGTCTCAAGTCTCAAAAGTCTCGTTATTCCCGAGACCGAAAATGCTATTCTCGAGTCTCGAAAATACCAAAAAGTCATCGAGACTCTCGAAATTTTCGAGACCGAGACTCCCGGGATGAAAGCCTTAATACTAACTGCAGTCCCATCTTGAAGGAGGTAAGCTTGACCATACTTTGAGAAGGCGTCTATGAATGTTACGTATTTTTCGTTCCGTGCTGAGAAGATGCCCATGTGTATTATTTCGAACGGCCTGGTGGCAGGGGGTGCTATATTAAACTTTTGCTTTATGGGGCTCCTATCGTACTTTGCTTGCCCACATATTACTGTAACGTCCGTTTAAGGCCCTCTTGTTTTCTTGAAGGTGATTTTTCTCGGATCAGTCGCGTCACAGCCGTTCTACCTAAAAGTACACTCAGCGCTAAAAGACATTGTTATTACAAAGAAAGACAGATCAAATTAAATTTTGTCAAGCTTGCTACCAGGCCAGCAGAGATATCAGTATCAGGAGATACTTTTTGTCACGTCCGCTACGCGTAACGTCCGTTTATGGGACGTAATGCGACTCCCTCCTGTTTTTTATATTACTGTGTTTGACAAATATTTTCAGAGTTGTGCGATTTGTGTGACGCCTAGTGTAAAAAAAAAACATTACTTTCATTAAAATAATTATTAGCTCAAAAAATTCCTTATGTGTAGTGTGTGCCTTTGTTTTTCAAAGAAAGACTTGAAATATTCTACTTGCGTAGATAAGTAACCTATAACTTGCCTCAAGTTTTATATTAGTTTTAGTTTAGCATAATATACTTTTCAAGGCAGCAAGTAATCAATGCTATGTACGCCGTAGTCGTCATGTAACATTACTCCTTTACAGAACTTAGCGATGGAAAGTTCAAAACCCTCATCAAACGTGTCCATAACAAAAAAGCATATTATAAGAAGAAGACAAGGTAGTTTGGCAATAATTCCTTCTGCACATGTGGCTTCCCTGGCACCTCATTAACGGCATAACTATGTAAATGTCTATTAACTGCTCTCAAATTACGATGTTTATTTTTTTACATACTTCTTTGACATAATCTTTTTATTATTTGACATTATATACAGACAATTCTAATTTTTACCTCTTTATTAGTGGTTGTAATGGCAATCATATCTCTTGGTTTTAGTAGGTTTTTATATTTTATTTTTCATTTATCCTTCTGATAGATTCTTATTTTGTAAATGTGAGGACCTTGTAGGCCTTGTAGACTCTAGATTTGTAGATATTTTTTTATTATAACAAGTACCTGGTACTTGTTAACAGGCCTACGCTGTCCTCCCATATCTACTGTAATTTGAAAACCAATTAAATTGTAAAAGCCAATTATTTTGAAAAAGAGTAACCGTGGAGTTTCTTGCCGGTTCTTCTCCATAGGAAACGACCAACTGCAACCGTGCACCTAGCTTCTGACGTTTCATAAGTGCCCATGTAGGTTTATGTGAAATAAAACATTTTGATTTTGATTTTTTGATTTTTAGTTATTAAGATTATTCTACCATAAGTTTAATGTAGGTACTTGATGTGGCTGTGCTTTTTTAAATAAATAAACAAGTGGTCAACATAACGGTGTTAACGGTTTGCAACACAAAAATAATATATCGCTGTGTATCTCCTATGGTTGGTTTTTTATCAACGTTTTTTGCAAGCATTTTTGAAGGAATTAACTGCTGAGGTCGTTGCCCCCTTGTGGTATGCAAGCATTGTACCTACCTACATGACGTCTGAATAACAGAAATATGTAAATATGCTTTTTGCATGGAAGTATCTACGTGGTACAATACTCTCCTTAAACATCATCATTATATTTTCTTTGCTCCTGTTTCATGTTTATTATTATATGTACCTATATATTTATTTAGATTAGTATAATATACTTTATGTATAAATGGTACACCATAGACTACCAACAGTATTTGTCTGTCCTTCCCCTTTTTAATCCATCCAAAGGTTGTCTTTAAAAGATCGCTTTTAGCGATAAGACCGCCCATTGTGTCACCCTTTGTAGAGTTTCTATATTTATATCTGTAATTTATATGGTGTACATAATAAAGAGTATTCTATTCTATTCTACAATACAAAATGCATTTCCCGACAGTTCGGGAAACTGAAAAATCGGGAAACTGAAAGTTATCCAGTGGGTTTTAAACTTTTGTTAACCGATTTATGTGTAGTAGGTATCTAGGTACCACACGCTAGCACTGAATTTGTTAACAACTGAGTATCTGTAATGTTTTAAATAGCTGCGCTCCGCGGTTTCACCCGCGTAAATGTTGATCCCGTGGGAATATCGGGACAAAAGTAGCCTATATGTTAATCCAGGGTGTCAGCTACCT
Source organism: Mesoligia furuncula (assembly GCA_916614155.1). NCBI lineage: Eukaryota > Metazoa > Arthropoda > Insecta > Lepidoptera > Noctuidae > Mesoligia > Mesoligia furuncula. Next base: position 10,659,198 of record OU744804.1, on the reverse strand, counting down.
CCATACAAAATTTTATCAAAATCGGTCCAGCCGTTTGAGCGTGAAGAAGTAACAAACTTATAAACACACACACACACAAACAAACTCACAAACTTTCGCCTTTATAATATTAGTTTGATTTTGGTACTGCCTCGTTGGTCTCTTCGTCCTGGCAAGTGCGGTGAAGTGCGATGTCTTGTGAGTGTGGGGTCTTGCGTTCGATGCCCAGGTGGGCAAAGTGTTATTGGGTTTTTTTCATTAGGAATTTCTTAGTAACAGCCCGGATCTTGGAAGTTGGTGGTGTGATACCCCTCCCCCCCCCCGTGCCTCGAAAAGCATGTTAAGCCGTTGGTCCTGCGCCTGATCTCTATCAGCAGAGTAATTGCGTACACACTATGGGTTTCTTTTTATCAGTTGAATAACATTCATTGCGTTACTTACGTTGTTGAGCAGACACATTTTTCGAATATATGAAGCAATGAATTAGCAACGTCGTCCAAAATGATTTAGATTGAGATTGATAGAGTGTTACGCAATACGGAGAGGGTCCGTGGCTAAATAATAACAGCCGCACAGGTCGATCGATCAGGTCAAGCTACGCTTGCTGGTTGGTCTGTGTATGGGTGACCATCTTTACATACCGAGACCCCTCCGTGCCTCGGAAAGCACGTTAAGCCGTTGGTCCCGGCCGTCATTCGTGGATCTTTGACAGTCGTTACGGGTAGTCAGAAGCCCAAAAATCTGACAACCAGTCTTACCAAAGGGTATCGTATTACCCAGTTGTGGGTTGTGGAGGTCAGATAGGCAGTCGCTCCGTGTAAAATACTGGTCTTCAGCTGCATCCGGTTAGATTGGAAGCCGACCCCAACATACTTGGGAAAAGGCTAGGCAGATGATGATGATGAGTGCGTTACGTAATAATATTGTTACGAGCTTCGGGTTCGTGACAATAAAAACTGCTGATTTAATAACCAAAAAAAAAATGACACTTTAATCAACAACACTAATACCAACTCAACAGACACTAATTACAAAGCACAATTGCACTACTGATCGCTTTAAGTCGCACTTGAAGATCGCTTCGATGTGTTCGCTCGTGTCGCTTATCTAACACTGTGTCGCTTGCGACCCACACCGGCCTTATATAGTGCCGCAGATAGTTGTAGAACCTTCCACTGTAGAAACATCTAGAATGTTCGACTTACATACCGGCCGGCCCCGACCGACCAGATGTCGATAGTTCGAGAAAGTTTTAGAAAGTTCTCGCATCGAAATTTCCAGAAGGATCTTGACTACTAGTTCCGCTACTAGATACTAGATGGCGCTAGTGGTAACCAATGTCACCATGAACCAGTAATGCAGGAATTAATTGTGGCGCGCAACAATATCTCCCGCGCCGAAGCTCGAAGGCTAGTCTCCGCTGAGAGATAGGCCGCTATGGCTAAAAGCTATTATTTGTTCTACGGTCTCCTGTAGGAAGTCCTTAGAGACTAAAAGAAGTATTCATCATCATCATCATCATTTCAGCCGAAAGACGTCCACTGCTGGACATAGGTCTCCCCCAAGCACCTCCACTTCGACCGGTCCTGTGCTTCCCGCATCCAACGGGTTCCTGCGGCCTTCACAAGGTCGTCGGTCCACCTCGGCCTTCCAACGCTACGTCTTCCGGTACGCGGTCGCCACTCCAGAACCTTTCGGCCCCATCGGCCATCTGTTCTGCAAGCAATGTGCCCTGCCCACTGCCACTTAAGTTTGACAATTCTTCGGGCTATGTCGGTTACCTTGGTTCTCCTGCGGATCTCCTCATTCCTGATTCGATCACGCAGGGAAACTACAAGCATAGCCCTCTCCATTGCCCTTTAGGTGACTTTTAGCCTTCTTATAAGGCCCATTGTGAGCGACCACGTTTCAGTGCCAAAAGTCATCACTGGCAACACGCGCTGGTCAAAGACTTTCGTCTTGAGACACTGCGGGATGTGAGACGAGAAGATATTGCGTAGCTTCCCGAACGCTGCCCAGCCGAGTCGGATTCGTCGATTGACCTCTTTCTCGAAGTTAGACCTACCTAACTGGACAGTTTGTCCTAGGTAAACATACTCGTCCACGACTTCGAGTGTAGCATCTCCGATCTTTATGAGAGTGGGTGTTACATGGGCATTTGACATGACCTTCGTTTTGTCCATGTTCATTTTAAGACCCACTCTTTCGGAGGCTCTACTGAGGTCATCGAGCATTGTACTGAGGTCCTCTGTAGTCTCAGTCATGACTACGATATCGTCGGCAAACCGAAGGTGAGTTATGTACTCGCCATTCATGTTGATGCCAGCCCCTTTCCAGTCCAGAATTGTCTGTGTGGTGCCGGACTTAAAGAATAGCACCACCCCATACTTCACGTGGGTGTCGTAAAAGGCGACTAATAATAAGGTCGTACCGGAGAATGGGCAGCAGCGTTTTCTATGCATTCCACCACCATACCATACTGCGATCGCCAACCCGCCTGCCAAGCGTGGCGATTATGGCAAACCCCCCCCCCCCCTCAAGAATGACAAGGCCGCTATGGCTAAAAGCTATTATATGTTCTACGGTCTCCTGTAGGAAGTCCTTAGAGACTAAAAGAAGTATTAAGTACCTAATTTCATAATTAACATAACAACATGATTCATAATTTAGTTAGGTTTGTTAAACCGCAAGAGCTCTATACATAGTCGGTTTCTATTGTATCGAATAGGCTCAGAAGTATGTGTTTAATTAAACTTTGGTCATCGTGGCCACAACTTGGCACGCAGTTCAACCACATTACGTCTGTATTCACGCCCTTTAAGATATATAAAACTATCTACTACAATATGCTCAAGGCGATACATGTTTAGAATTTATTATTTATGTGTGGGTGGGATCTCCGGTTTTCTTTGTGTTGGCAAATTATTAACTAATGTTGCGTACATTATGAAAATTATTCTCTTAAATATAGAGGTACCTACGTAACGATTGTCGTGAAGTGACGGCCCTTTGGTTAGGGCCTACCCTTATCACGCATGAGATTGTGGGTGCAAATGCGGACAAGTTCCAATGTGACTTGTTTAATTCATAATAATTATGAAAGATAAACAAACTATATAGATAAACTTAGAAAGCACTTTCTAAGTTTATCTTGGACATTACTTACACTGCTGAAGGAAAACATCGGGAGGAAACCTGGACTAAGACTGAAATTTAATTTGATAAATGAGCTGTTTGTTTTCTAATAATAAAATAAAATTTTATTCGAGAACATCCCTCGGTTTCATAATAAACTTCAACTGTATCCGACGATCCTGCATACTTATCTCTTTTGTTGACTGTACGTAGTAGGTAGGTACTTAAAGTCGTCACATGAAATCTTCTTTTCAACTTTTTTTACTAACGAGTTCATCTTATACAGATCCCAGAGCAATATATCTAAAGTTTTATTATTATTTATAGGGCAAAATAGGGGCGGCGCCCGTGGCTAAATAATAACAGCCGCACAGGTCGATTGATCAGGTTAAGCTACGCTTGCCGCGGTTGGTCTGTGGAGGGGGGCCATCTTTACATACCGCAACCCCTCCGTGCCTCGAAAACCACGTGAAGCTGTTCGTCCCGGCTGTCATTTGTGGATCTTTGACAGCCGTTATGGGTAGTCAGAAGCCTGAAAGTCTGACAACCAGTCTTACCAAGGGGTATCGTATTACCCAGTAACTGGGTTGTGGAGGTCAGATAGGCAGTCGCTCCATGTAAAATACTGGTATTCAGCTGCATCCGGTTAGATTGGAAGCCGACCCCAACATAGTTGGGAAAAGGCTAGGCAGATGATGAGGGCAAAATAGGGTTTTAATTTTTTTTGTTCTGATCCAGGACAACCTTTTTGCGTTATGTAAGAACGAGTTTCGTGAACGCCAAATTTTATCGAAATCCGTTCAGAGGTTTAGGCGTGAAAAGGTAACATACAGACTGACACACAGACAGAGTTACTTTTTAATTTATAATATTAGTATGGATGGACCAGCTCTTGACTTCGATCTCGCCTGGTGGAAAGCGATGGCTGAGGTCTGAAGATGGTTCTTCACTCTTGCTTTGAAGGCTGACGGGTTATACGTGAGATGAGCTTCTTTTCTTTAGATGGTGGTGTTTGAATTTAGTTGTGGGGTAAATGTTCATATGAAAACGCAAGCCGGCGTCGGATTTTCAAGTGCATAAAGGCCACGCCTATCCTGAAGTCCCGTCGCCGGCCCGGACACGGGAGTGTGTGTGAACAAGTTCATATTATTATGTAAAAAGTAGGTATTATAAAATGTACGTACACGTATATAGTTTTGAGCCCCCACACGGTCCGTCCACGTCTCGGGTAGGTATATACGGCCCTGCGAGGTAATTGAGTAGGTAACACACAATCAATAGCAATGGCTGTCATTTTGACATTTCTCCCATGTTCATTGCGTTCATTTACATTGTTGAGCAGACACAGTTTTCGAACTTAAGAAGCGATTAGTAATATCCTTCAAATGGATTCAGATTGTGAGTAAAGTGTGTTACGCAGTTCGTGTGCTGATATTGTGTGGATAGAACTGGAGTGTGAAAAAGAAAATGCAAACAGCAAATCTGGGGGTACGGTAGTGCCGGCCAATACGAGCCAAGCACAGCACAAGTGCACTACCTACCTTTTCTCGAACCGCTTCATCGTTTTTTTGAACCCGCATAACTTGGGCTTGGATTATAATTATGTTTATCTGGATAAACAAAACTCTCGGGATATGATGTCAATAGTGGACTTATTAAACACTAGCTGTTCCCCGCGGTGTCATCCGCTGCTCAGCGCCTAAGGGTCATAGCGTAATGTTATATAGCCTATAGCCTTCCTCGATAAATGGACTATTCAACAAAAAAATAATTTTTCAATTCTAACCAGTAGTTCCTGAGATTACCGCGTTCAAACAAACAAACTCTTCAGCTTTATAATATTAGTATAGATATCAAGTTTCAATTGCATAGCTTTAATACTTTAGATATTATTGATATCTAAAAAACCCCGATTTCGTCCCTGACTCACTCACTGATGATCATCAAAATTCTTAGGGTACTTCCTGAAGTCCTAGAAAGTTGAAATTTGGTATGTAAGCTAGTAGTATTGGTACACAAAAAAGTTCTAAAACTTGGAAAAAAAAAGAGAAAAAAAAAAGAAAAAAGGAAAATTTAACAAAATAAAAAAAATATTGTCATAAGCAACTTCCAAAAACAAGTGAAATCCCACCAAAAACGTTTTGATATAAAATGTTGCCAAGACGCGATCATACCTACATGCTCGCACTGCCTGTCACAAAGTTATCAGATCTCATGTAGAGCCAAGCTTTTAACTTTACAAGCCCTAACTTCACAAACAGATCTCATGTAGAGCCAAGCTTCTAACTCTACAAGCCCTAACTTCACAAACAGATCTCATGTAGAGCCAAGCTTCTAACTCTACAAGCCCTAACTTCACAAGCAGATCTCATGTAGAGCCAAGCTTCTAACTCTACAAGCCCTAAGTTTACAAACTCTACACCTTAGTCAAAATATTATGTGGCTTGGCCGTTTCGCTACCGTCACAAGGGCGTAAGGTGAAAAATTTAATCACTGTTCATTACTTTTCTGTTGTACAATAGTTGTTGTAGTTACTAAATGGCCAAACCTCATATTTTGACTAAGGTATAGAGTTTGTGAAGTTAGGGCTTGTAGAGTTAGAAGCTTGGCTCTACATGAAATCTGATAACTTTTTGACAGTGCGAGCCATAATGGTCTCATCTTGGCAACATTTTACATGAAAATGTTTTTGGTGGGATTAATGTTTTCTAGGAATAAAATGAAGATCAATGCCCTTACATTTACATACATAATGTCCAGCCGCGTATAATTTTTTTTTTTAATAAATCTGTTTTTATAATCAGTTTGTTATTTTATACCTTCATTATTAAAAGTAAAGATCTTAAAATGATATTAGCAGAAGTAAAATTCTTAATTTACTTATTATATTTTTACTTAGTCTTTTAATTAGTTTAATAATAGGCTGCCCTAATCTAGTCTAGACGAGTGACCGCATTTAAATAAGTCTGGTTATATAATGTACCTAATAATCTAGTTAGGTACACTACACGTACCTACTGAGGTACAAAACAAAAAAAAAATATGAATTTTATTGGTGTCATCGACCTCTTGTAGTTTTTTTACTTCAAATATGAATTGTGGAAATCAGTTTTTTGTTGTATTGTATCGTATTTAGATGTCGATAAGCAGTGCGTCTGTGATGTTTACACAAAGAATAATTGTTTTTTTTCAACTGATATTCCAAGTAACTACATTACCTGCAGTCGTTGACCCCAAAAATATATCATCAAATCCGTGTCAACATGTGTAAATCTTGAATCACATCAGGTCTGCGGAGTTTCGCTAGCTAATTTAAATCGACACTATACAGGGTTATTGGTAAAACATTAACAACCTCTTGAGAGGTCATTGTACTCATCATTATGAACAACTTTTAATAGAGGACCAAACCTGAAATCGCCAAGAAAAATCAGCTGTTCTCTACATTTATGTTCGTATAACTCGTCAAAATGTAACAGCTGATTTTTTTTTTCGATTTCATGTTTGGTTCCATAGTAAAAGTTGTTCTTAATGATCAGTACAGTGACCTCTTGAGAGGTTATTAATGTTTTACCAATAACCCTGTATATCGCATTGTACTTTATTCTGATGGCATATACATATAAGTTACTTATCTATGGTTCTCTAAGATAAAAGAGTCATCTAAAAATATTATTAGGTATTAAAAAAGTGATTCATGTTTCCTTGTAAGTACCATTTAGAAGTTTAAATTACCCAATTTGCCACAAATTAAGATTGATCATCGGCTATTGATTATTTCACCCTACTATTTTGTCCCCAACGTCAGAGGAATTAAGTTAACTACGGTAGGCAGAAGTAGCTTTTGTGCACACAATGTTCCTTTTCGGACCCCTATAATAACACAATTTTCGAAGGAGCTCTAGTCCTTTTAAGCACCTCCCTACTTTTTCGTATTCAAAATCAATAGATCTTGGATTAGATGCTTATTCACAAGTTCAAATATTTTTTTTTTATAACAAGGATCACCTAGACAAATACCTAGGCAGCTACCAAGATATTTTTTCTATCGGTCGAATGAAAAAAGTTTAGCTAGATAACACAATAATGCCACACGTATTTTTTTGTGTGCCACTGTGCGGCCTTGACCAATAGGTACTTTCAATAAATTATTCAGTTCGCGTTCAATGGGATACATAACATTGGGGCTCTACACAGATAAAAATAAAGATTTATTTCAGAAATTTATCGACATTTTAAGCTCCTATAAAAATAGTATAGGTACAGAATAGACGGAGATAAATAAATACGAGACTCAATAACTGTACCTACTCTATTTTTACGTCGTCGGTCAGTGTTATTTACCTTCCTTTAAAGTGAAAAACTTAGCACAGTTCGCCGAACCGGACACTTGAACAGTCCTATCGATTATAGCATTAGTGCTAATTAGGCCAACTCCAAACCAAAAACCCGTCCCGTCTAACTACACACATCAAAAGTGTCTAGGGATCAAGCATTTTTATGCTGATTTCTTGAGATTGAGATGTGGCTTTGTAATAAATTTATGATTTTATAAATTTATATGGATCCTTTTTGGTGCATTTCATAATTTGAATCAGGAACTGTGAATCAAATTCGAGTAAAAGATGAAAATCAGCTGTCAATATTTTCCCTATAAAAACATACAACGCATTGAAGACATTATTAGTGCTACTGTTTCCCTACTACTGATTAAAACCAACGTTATTATGGAGCGGCGACGTCATTTAAGCAGGGAAGAAATGCTCAGAGCCGTGGGAATGATAGAAGCTGGTTCCCGGCAACGTACTGTGGCTTTAGCTCTGAATACAAGTCAGAGTGTTATCAGTCGACTTTGGACACGTTACCGAAGCACTGGTACCGTGGCTGAGCGCCATGGAGGACGGTATCGCTGCACCACACGGAGACAAGACCGATACATTCAAATCTTAACTCGAAGAGCTCCAACAATAACCGCCATGATGTTAGCCGTGAGGCTTCATCACTCTTCAGGGAACTTAATTAGCGACCAAACAGTCAGAAACCGCTTGCATGAAGTGAACCTTCATTCCCGAAGACCGCTACGGGTACCACCTATAGCAATGCACAATCGTAGGATTCGATATCAATGGGCTCTTGAACACAGAAATTGGGCAGAAGAACAATGGCGTTTCGTGTGCTTTTCTGATGAGTCTCGTTTTGGTATGAGACCGGATACAAGACGTATACGACACTGGAGAACCCCTGGACGCCAACAGCGATTAAAATCCTGCCAGGAAGTCCATCCTTATAGTGGTGGAACCATCATGGTATGGGCGGGTATTTGGATCGGCGGAAGAACTGAGTTGATTTGGATCAGAGGCAACCTCAACGCTCAAATTTATGCTGAGACGATTGTATCAGACGTCATCGTTCCTCTACAAGTGCAAATCGGTCCCTTATTTCAGTTAATGCATGATAATGCACGACCGCACACCGCAAGAGTTGTAAGACAGACTCTCGCCGCAGCTAACATCAATGTCCTGCCCTGGCCTGCTCAGTCGCCAGACTTGAACCCGATTGAGCATGCATGGGATATGCTACAGAGAAGAGCTCTGCCGAATATGGAGGGTATCCAGTCGCAAGAAGACCTTTTTTTGTTGTTGCAACGAACATGGGCGGCCATTCCACAGCGTGATTTGGATGAACTCATTTTGAGTATGCCAAACCGATGTTCTTGTGTTCTTAGTGTTCGCGGTAGAAACACGGATTATTAATTGTTTAAGTTACCCAATAAAATTTTAAAGAAAACTGTTATTTCAGTCTTTTTTTCGAACTTTTGTGTTAGTGGTTCAAATGTCAAAAATCCCTTTATTAGGAAAATGGCAAATTTCTTTATTAATGCAAAGGTGACTTGGTTTATCGTTACTGTGACAAACGAAAACACTTTATTTGATGAATCCTTAAAGAAAATTTTAATTAATATCAATCAGGAGAAAAGTTATTGCAAAAATATATGTTGATCCCTAGACACTTTTGATGTGTGTATTTTGGCGACTTAAATTATTTACACCCATTTAACAGCTGTAGAGTCATTTTCCCCATTTCTGGGTAAATTCCCCGAGTGTGGCAAGGTAGCGATCGTCTCGGGCTCCAATCGCGGCGAGCGCCCGAGAGCAAAGTAGCAAACCAACCAGTCAGCATCACGTGCGCGGACGTGACGGCCGTGTTTTGTGCCGAGCCGACGGATTATTCACGCGCCATTTGACAGTTATGCCGTGTCCTGTAATGACTATAGTGCATCATAGTGTAACGTAGTGATCGTTGCTGCCTATAAACATGTGAGGAATTTGTCATAAAAACGCATTTAGGAAAGCGTAAAGTGATAACAGGGAGGCGGGATGCGAGAGGTGAACGCTCGTCACAGCGGCGCCGACTCTCACCGGCTACTATTGTCTAAGTGCCACGGAATCTTGGTCCTTCCCATCGGATTCCATCGATGAAGCATCCGCCTTTCGACGTGGGCTGCACGCGAAATACTTACGTCGGCGATTAGTCACAAAAACCGAATGTTTACATAGCGATCCAATGGAAACAGATAAGATAAAAACATGTCTTTTGATAGTAGATTGTCTTTAGTGGTCCGAATGTTTTTGTGTCCAAATAACTAAGGAAATTACGAGCTAGTTTGGCATGCGTTTGCTTGATAAATTATTGTCGATGCTAACTGTAAATAACTCAGGCAGGTAAACGCGCAAGCTAAAGGTATGAGTGGCCTACTTTTAAAAAATGCAAATATTAAAACGAGGTAATTATTGACGACAAACCTACGTATAGTTGCTCAGCTACTTTTGTCTTACCTACTGTGTTTTGAGCAACATATAGAGTATTGTCGATTGTGGCATTTTCTGGTTTATTTACTTGCTAGGTTAGTAGTAGACTATTATATTCATTACCACAATTATTTCCAACAATATGATCGGTAATTTTGAAATTATGTTCCTTAATTCTTTTATTATGTTCCTTCCTTCTGATGAGGCATTTGTACCAAATACTGGTTAAATATTTATGAATTTAATTACCCTGCATATTGGTAAAGACCAGAGTTATCAACAAAATATAAAATAATAAACGTACCAAGTAATAAAGATGTAAACATAATGTATTAAATAATAAACTAGGTGCATAGAGATACCAAATAACCAACAAGGAATAACTGACATCATCTCACAACAAGCAAACAATAACAAGCATTAGTGTGAAATATCTATTGTACTTCAAGGAGGTTATCTTCCAATGTAACTAATAAACATTTCCTAATAACAAGTGATTTAATGAATTCTCGTTTATGCGTTACAAACTGATACGTATGTACAGCCTTGAAACGAGGCAGGAAAAATGCGTGACATTTTTCAAATTAGTCGCCGTTTATAAATTTTTGGAGAAAAGAAATATATTTTTCTGCTTTATTTCCAATTAAAATCCGTGTTGTGTAATGTAAAATAAGGGACAAACCAAATTACCGAACAGGATAATGTTAGAAAACGAAGTAGGTAATTCATACATTTTTAATGCTTACTACTGTTGGTTGCAATATAATAAGGTAGATACCTTGAACTATATGCGTTGTTAATAAAAACAAATTAACCTATCCTCTTCGTATGGGACGCAACACTCAGCTACGATATGGACCAACAAAAGCACTGGTGCAAACCACGATGATAATATTCCATGCACGGCTTATAAAAGAAAAAAAACGACCAACAGCACATGAATTAAGTTATAATTACTAAATTACTTTCAAAAAGAGAATAGGAAACCCGTCCAGACTCGCGGAAATGATCCATGTCTTGTTTATCGAGAAAAGGCAAACGTCAGACGTAACAATGCTCTCGCCAAAGTAGGTTGAAGTAGACCCGATGAAACGCACTGTGATTAATGGTAGTCCGGTGATACGATAATAAAGAACAGCATAACAGGGAACTCTGTCGGAGCCTATAATTTTGTCCTTCATGTATATACTTGACCCACTTATTGGGGAAGTATTGCCAAATGCCGTACGCTCGTCCAAGTTTTAATTCGGCGGAAACCGATTTCCGATTGATTGCTAATTTTCTTGCACGACATGTTAGGAAATTCTAGTCCCTAGGTGAGGTCATCAAATAAATACCCATCTAACCATTGTGATTGGCAAACGTAGTCTTGCCACGTTTTATGTCGGTTTTTAACTGATGTGGATTGTGGGTTCAATCAAGCTTTTTCTATCGTTTTTATGGCCTGCAGCTGGAACTTTTTTAATTTAGCCCACGTCGAAGATATCTAATCAGAATTAGCTTTTGAGCTTAATTTGAAATTACAGATGTAGCTTGCTTCATTAGCAAGTCTCCTCATGACCAAGAAGCCCAAACAACTAAATAACACATTAATTTCCAGTAGATAGCCATGTGCGGAGCCGTATGATCAAATATCGCAGATAGCAACAATTCCTACGTTACAATTACAAGTTTATAGTAGTATATTAAATTCGAGACTTGTTTGAAACAAGAAACTCTTTGGAAAGTGTGTGTGAAATGCTGACAAGTACTAGCCGGTGAGTGTGTGAGAGTGCGTGCGATGGCGCGGTGTGCCGTGTTATCATCGACCATCTTGGTATCGATTTTATCATTATTGGAGACAACGTTTGCGCACTATACGCCTACATGGGCCGTCCACATACCGGAGGGGAAGAACGCTGCCGATGCTGTGGCCAACGACCACGGATTCGTCAACTTAGGAGAGGTAAGATACTCGTATGACTATTGCATGATGCTCCTATAACTATGCAGTAAATTTCATCATTATTTTGTTTCATTATAACTAGTTTTGATATACAATAATATGTTAAGTCATTTCCATTACAACTTACCAAATATTAAATATTCGGCTCATTAAACCTTTTCTTCAATAGCATCCTCTCGACGTGGTGAAGACTCGCTTTTGCAAGAACACAAAAGACTCAAATTCCACATTTTAGCACCGCATTAGCATTTGTTGCTATTCTAATCAAGGAAATCCGTACTTGGGTGGTCTTACCCACAAATAGAAACAATTACGCTTGTTTCTATACTACATTCGTTTATGGTTTTGACTTGAAAGGTGCCGTTAGTCCACTTGGTCTAATTCTGAAACCCATTAACTCGGCGGCAGATTTAATTTTTCGGGCTACACCACGCAGTGAGGATTTTGAAATAGTTGAGACAAACCTATGCACTATTGACTGGGGCTTTAATAGTCATCATGATTCCAACTTTTCTTAAGAATATGAGAATTTGGGTGAGCTTTTAATCTAACCAAATGCAGCTGAATTCATATCTATCTATTACGGGAAGTATGCCCTGCGTAAGAATAATGGTATAATTGGTAATACATAAAGTGTGGGTTTTCATGTCAATGAAACAGAACCGGATTCGAGCCCCACTATTCCGTACTCCGTTTAAAACCATGGGTCATTGCCAGGTTACGAGTTTACTGATCTAACCTTGAGTGGTTCATTTCATATTCCAAATCAATGGTGTGTTCTGCTATTGTTTTTAAAAACAATAAAAACTGCGCTGATGTTTAGTCAATTACTTAATGACAATTTTTTGCCATTGACCGAGTACCTAATTAATGAATTGTAAATAAACTTACCAAACTTCTTAAATTAGGCATTGTTTTGTATGGGCGCCGTGGCGTACTTGTATAGTGTGAAAAATTACAATAGCCAATAAAACCCATTCAGAATATGGCATTGACCCTTTCCATTAATCTTCTATCGTATCGCGAAACACGAAATCAATATATTTATTTATGGGAGTTGGACAGGCTTTTGCTGAAACTATTAGCAAGGTGATCGTAACAAATTGCTAAAAGTGAGTTGCGGATCATGTAACAAGTGAACCGCATCGTTAACACTGCACTGAGATAAAATGAGTGTGTTATTTCGAGGCAAATGTTGCAAACTCATGCGTTATATTATAACAACTGATTTCAGGAAATGTTCCATTTAACATCACCGCCCACTTCGCCACAATTCACGAGCTTTCAACATCTTCATAAACACTTTGTTTAAACATGCAGATTAATTGTTATATAACTACGTGCAAAATCCAAATATTTTGCATGCATGCCTGGGACGAGAATACATTTTGGAAGTCTGTTCTTAATATATCTTTCCTTGACTCGACAAATGAAAGACGCTTGAACTTCTGTGATAAGTTCCGAAATTTACAATAAAACAATTTACACGGACATCATAGTGGATATCTTGGAAGACACTGTCATCGTCTGAGACTGGAACCTAAATTACTTATGAGTCAATACATATAAGTAATCGAGTGATCTCAATAATTGTATGTCCTTATAGATAATGATTGAACGAGATGCAAAAACATTCTTTAAATTTAAAAATATTAAATGTTAAATCTCCCAGAACATCCAACTCCACGTTTAGAAAGCACTCGCGTGCGAAGTGGGGGGACAAAAATAAACAGGAAATTTAAGTGAGCACAGTTATTTATTTAAAGCGACATCTTCATTTGGAATTTCTTCTACTTATGGATGTCTATTTATATATGCTGGAGCTGTTCCTCCAAGTCACATATCTAAGGACATTGAAGAAGCCACAAATAAGTCGTCACTCTAATTACAATATTAAGTAACTAAATTGGTATGAAGAAATCTGGAGAAATTCAGAGGATAGCGTGGCTTAAAATACGTTGTTGTGGTTTCTTGAAGTTTTGTCTGTACCTCCGGTATTTATTTAATACATTCTTAACAAAAGGCTGATAATACTGTCCTAGTATTATTGTAAGTGAAACACAACGTTTGTGCGATGCCAGAGGGAAGAATAGGAGCTTTGAGGCACACTGAGCTGAGGACAAAAGGGGGCTGTCACTCGAGCCATCGCTTCCATGTATCCGATAACAAAATGCTGTCGTTGGTGCCAGACCTGGGTGACGTCACACGTTCATAGATACAATACTGGCACATCTGACGTCATACAATGTTCGCGAAAATGGTTCGCGAAAATCTTAAACTTAACAATAACGTCTGCCGAATTTTCTGTAATAAAGCACCATGTGAGTGCAGGATGTTGGTCTTTGTTTGGCCTGCCTTGCTTGGGCGATCAAGCGGAGATCGTTAGCGAGTTCATGTGCCTCATACGTAAGATTTGGGACATCGTTTTATCATAAAAAGATAACCAAAGCACTAAGCAGTTTCGGATTGATATTCGATCATTTGGCATTCGATTTGGCATAGTACACCCTATAAAATCATATATTTTATAATTTTCTTTTTTTTTGTACTTAGCCCTATAGTGTTCTGATATTGACCTTTGTGGTAATTTAGTGATTATATATTTTTGTCCGTTGTGCATAATAAACCGTGTTCTGCAAACAAGTTACAGCTTTATTTATAGCTATCTGAGAAATACTCGTCGATAAAGATACTTTCTTATGTTTTAATACAAAGGTGAACTTCATCGTAAAGTTTTATAATACGTTATGATTTATTTATAGATTTATAACATACGCAAACAAGTAGCAGAAAATTACCGACATATTGATTAATAGCTTTATTTTCTTAGCGTTATCTAGAATGTGTTACATTAAATTTGTTTACACTGTACTAAAATCATTTGACTTAAATTATATTTTATTGCTACTTAATTTATACTTAGCTTCTAATAAACAAGTTTTTCTGTATTATCTTTACAATTTAGCTTTTCAGCCATCACACCAACTGTTGTTTTGACAATTTTCATTTCTTTAGCGAAATTAAGTCCTATTATTTTCAATTCCTATTATTTTACTTAACAGTCGGTTACATCCAAAGAATATTTTCTAGAATCGGAATATCTGATAGAATCACACAGGTAGCTATACATCTCTGATGCTGCCGTGTTGCATTGTTCAGCTGGCAGACGAGATGCGACAGACAGACTCTGTGTACATACGTATATATGTTTATCATCGTGTGCTACTATTTGCGTCTTACAACCGCTGTAAAATACTCCAAATATCTTTGTATACTTATTCACCTACATATGCCTGACAACCTAAGTAAATAAACTTTGTTTGACGGAAGCTTTTACTGGTCACTTTGTTATTTGGTTTAATGTCCCTTTGTCTGTAGATTTGGTAATGGCATTTGATTAATAAAATGCCTCTGCAAGTTAATGCAATAGAAAATTTCCATTAATTAAATGGCAATATATTTCATCCTTTAATTATTTAAAGTGTTTCATTAGCAATAAAGGAATACTTCGGTAATGGTAAATTCTTTGAGACAAATATATGGCAACATTTGGGAGTAATCCTAATGGGTTGACTGAAAACTATTTGTGAAGACGTGTAGAAGATTTATGCGAGTTGGTAGTGAGAAAAATTCGAGTGTATCCCAAGTTTTGAGACGTTGGTATTTATCGGTCTGGTGTCGCATGCGGACTGTTTACATTAATCGAAATACTTCGCTGTTGTTTCGTGTAGACTAGGAGCTGCTTCTTTGTGTTCACGATAGAGTCTGCGAGAATTGAAGTTACTTTGATTTTACCTTCGTTCTCATAATAATTCTTATTCTCAAAATAAGCTTTTCTCAAAATGAATATATATGTTACTGTAAAAGCCCGAACTGCGGTAAATCTTAGGATTTACCGGTAAATCCTAAGATTTACCGCAGTAAGGGCTTTTACAGTAACATAATTATATACAAATAGTTTAAATAACAGGCGATAAAATGGCGTCTAATAATTATGTTGCCAATATAAAATACCAATGCGTTTGGTAGAAAATAATAATCATCAATCGAAATATGTATACCCACCTTACCTTGGGTACAAAAAAAAATTATGTTCCCAAAATATGTTTTTCGCAATTTATGATAACATGCTTTTCTCATCATAATCAGCCCACTAATGTTCCCACTACTGGAACACAGGCCTCTTTGGTGAGAGGGGGTGGGCCGTAATCCACTATGCGGGCCCAGTGCGGGTTGCTGGGATGTCACAATACATGTCTCCGAATTTTTTGGTTTCGTTACTACAAGAACTATTGTTTATCAGAAAAGTAATGAACAGTGAAGAAATTTTTTACCTTAGGCCCATGTGACGGTAGCGAAAGGGCCAAGCCACATATTTTGACTAAGGTTAGAGTTTGTGAAATTAGGGCTTGTAGAATAAGGGCGTGTAGAGTTAGAAGCTTGGCTCGACATGAGATCTGATAACTTTTTGACTGTGCGAGCCATATGGTCTCGTCTTGGCAACATTTTATATGAAAATGTTTTTGGTGGGATATTCTCAAAACAAAGTTAAACATACTGGTTTTATACTTTGTTTATTATAAATTGCTAAAGAAACACCGTCTTTTGTTATGTTTACATAAAAGCAAACGCAACTTTCAACAGGAAACAGTTTACATCCAATTAAATAATAAGAAACACGTTGTACATATTTAGTTACGCCATTGAACCGTGGGTTCCGTATCAAAGAATGGGGTGTACCGCTGTAAAGGAATGCCACGTGCTAACCAACGATAGTGGAAGGGTATGACAGGACCACACCCTTTTAATAGAAAATTAATAAGTCAAAGGCCTGTAAGAGTGTACCTTCTTACCTACATCTCAAAAGACTGTCTCAGACATCGATCTACATGGTCTTCATATAACCTGACCAAGATTATGTCTGGACTTTAAAAGAGACTGTGACCTCTGAGTTTGTTTCGGCCTTTCTTCTCAGAGTAGTCAGATAGGAAACGCCGACCTCATCTAGTTTTAAAAAAACATGATTGACGTGTAAAGGTGTTTGTACAAACCTACTTACAAAAATAAAATCATTTATCATTTACATCAAAACAGTATTTTTTCGAGGAGGCATTTTACCAACTTTTATTCCCATGTTTAAATTAAAGTTGCTTTTCGTGTCTGTCTGCGTGGTTGCGTCCTTCTTCTTATCTACGTTTTCAGCATAATTTAGAGAGTTTCTTCCGGAAGGTTTATTTGTGTGTAATACATTAATATTAAAATTACATAATAAAAAAATTGCAATCAAGTCGTTAAAACCATGCAACGCAGGGACGACTCGCTAGTATAAGTAACTCAAGTAAAAAAATCACCTCTACAAGTGCAGAGGAAATTATCTTGAGCTCTAAATGTTTTCTTTATGTTGGAGTTCATTATTGTTTGTTTCATCGTCACCCGCTTCCGTTGATACACAAGCCGGAACGTGCACTCATCAAACTGTCGGCCGGTTGCCAAAATGCGTTGGCGCCGAAAGACGGCGACATGTTCAGCGCAAGCCGCGGAAATGGACCACCGCCTTTATTGTGCGAGTCATTCACTCCGACGCCTTTAAATACTTTTTAGATAATTAGGATGTGAATGTCAACGCTCTTGCGAATTTAATGTTTTGAGTAGCTGTTAAGAAAACACACATTGTTTCTTTAGCGTGTCCTAGTTTTCAGCCAGTGTTTTGTGAAGCGTCTGCGACTTTGTACGATAGAAACAATAGCGCAGAAATCATAGCAGATGCGTTGTTATGATATTATCATTACACTAATATAACATCCTTAATTTAAATGATCTAATCGGTAGACGAGTCTACTGAAATCTGATTCACAAATCGTGCCGATTGCGTGAGTAGCGTCACCAAAACACGAGGCACGCACGAGACAAATATTTTAAGAGCATTTACGCCGTACGGCATTTCATACTAACTTTCAAGCCCTTATTTTTGGAAATGAATGAACCGATTTTAATGAAACTTCTTACGCATAAGCAGGATACAAAGGGCTAAAAAGTTAGTAGAGAACGTTTTCGAAAAATAGTGTTACAGCCAAATTAGACCGATTTTAAATTTTCCATAGAAACAGAGATTTTCAGTTATCTTTTTTTAAATAAGACATTTCGAAAATGTTCTCTACTAACTTTTTAGCCCTTTGTATCCTACTTATGCGTATGAAGTTTCATTAAAATCGGTTCATTCATATCGAAAAATAAGGGCTTGAAAGTTTGTATGAAATGCCGTACGGCGTAAACGCTCTTAATGAAGTCTACAAACACCTAATACTATTATGGGTAAAGTTCGAATACTATAATTATGCAGGGTAACTACGATATTATTGCGCCAGCTGACAAATCGCCAAACTAACAAGGAATATTTCAAGAAGATTGTAAAATTCAAAAAGCAATTGTGGAAGATTCTCAAACAATGAGCCGGTACGGAATGAGATTTGGTTTTCTTTCGAATCCGTTCTGCAGTCGAATACGGGGTGAGGACGGGTGGGTGTCACGACTGCCTTTTGTAAGGGGCAATCGTCGTTGCCTTAAACGTTCTCCCTAGCTGGAGGGGGAGGCACGAGGGGCGGGGGGCATCTGCTTTTGTGTGTCTACGGCTTTATCTCCAAGCAGCCACAAACACAGTCTACAATACCCGGCCCCAGCCTCCGCTAAACCGATTGCATTAACTCTACTAAGAAATAACTGCTCCGCAACGGCGAATCACAAAAGATATTACGACAAACCAAAAGTTTCTTTTACTTGCCATCAGAATCAGTGAGGCTAATTTAATTTAAAACGGATCATTCATCGTTAGGACCGAAGTTAAGTAGAAAACAAATTTATTGGTACGAATTTTGAAAACTGGGAATTGCTTTTGTTTTTTTTTACAAAAGCAATATATAATGGAACCGTTCCCTTGGGAGTTGTTGCAGTAAGACTTAAACATTAACAATTAACAAATTAATATCAACTAAAGTATAAGTGATTCTGAGTATGAGACAATGACACGTAGTATAAACTGCCTATTTAGGGTTCCGTACCCAAAGGGTAAAAACGGGACCCTATTACTAAGACTCCACTGTCCGTCTGACTTCTCTGACCAGGCTGTATCTCATGAACCGTGATAGCTAGACAGTTGAAATTTTCACAGATGATGTATTTCTGTTACAATAAATACTAAAAACAGAATAAAATAAATTTTTAAGGGGGGCTCCCATACGACAAACGTGTTTTTTTCGGTGTTTTTGCCTTGTGGTACGGAAACCTTCGTGTGCGAGTCCGAATCGCACTTGGCCAGTTTTTCAATACTAATATTATAAAGAGATAAAATTTGTAAGTTTGTATGTAGGGGGTAATCTCTGTAACTACTAGTCGGATTTGAAAAGTTCTTTTTGCATTTCATAACCCAGTTCTTGAGTAAGGCTATAGGCCAGGGGTGGCCAACCGGTCGATCGCGACTCGTCGACCAGTTGATCGTGGCAAGGCAAAAAATATATACGTAGAACCTAATCACTAACTGCTGCACGCATTAATAAAAATAAGTAGTTACTAAGAATAATTTTCAGTTTTATATTTTCCCTCTTAATAAAATAAAAAAATACTGCATAATTATGTACCGAACTTTGCTGTTTCATTTAAGATTTCAAGAAGTGTGTAATTGATAGATCGCACAGGGTTTCGTCAGTGAACAGGAGATCTTGGGTCTCACCAATTTGGCCACCCCTGCTATAGGCTATTGAACATCGCACTATGATCCTTAGGAGCAAAAAGAACACAAATCAGAAAGAACGCATAGCAAAAACGAAGTGGCAACGCGGACAGAAAATGCGATGCGACGGGTTGGACCGAGGGAACAAGTTTCCATGTTTTGGCAAGGACACTACCAGCCGCACTACCAGTAGTGTCGTTTACAATTAACGACACTACCAAGCCCATTTTGGATAAAATTGTACAGTCAACGCAGCAAGTTCAAGTATAAACCAGAAAAACATTACTATTATCACACCACACTTGGGTTTGGGCATGCTTCCATGTAACCATCTGCACACAAATCCCGCCGTGCAAAAATTTGGGCTAGGGACGACAGCCTTTTGCAGGCCTCGATCTCATAATATCAGATTCTCAAAATACCAGATTCACATCTAGGATGAAGTACTGCTCGCCTTCATCCGCGACAGCTTCAACAACGCCCTTCCTCGGTACTGATTTGACCTTGGATCCTTCTCTCTCGATGTATGTGGGTCCAAAAATATACAGAAGGACGTTGAGCACGGCAGCCTGCAGCTCAAAAAAATCCTCGCTTGCAGGAGTGATACCGTGTTTGTTGTGGTTCCGACGCGATCGACCTTTCTTGCCCTTAACCAGAGCAAAGCCGTCCTAGTGCATTTGACTGGTATTAGAAGCCGGCGCCTTCCGCATCTGCATCTTATGTGACATGAGATGCAGAAGCGGAAGGCGCCGGCTGACTGTACAATTTAATCCAAAATAGGCTTGGTAGTGTCGATAATTGTAAACGACACTACTGGTAGTGCGGCTGGTAGTGTCCTTGCCAAAAAATGGAAATTTCGTGCGTACGAAACTAGTTACTGATATAGAAGCAAAATCGTTTGAGTGAATACAGTTTAATTAATTGGTACTTCAATGAATCCATTTCCTTCTAACATTGATATGGGTTCGCACATTCAATCAGATGGACTAGGCGTTCAATTTACATAGATTAATGGTGTTAAAATTTAATTTAGAGAGAACAGGGTCCCGCCATTCGAATCTTCCTTTTGCAATTGAATAATTTATTCAACTAAGAGACTGGACGAAGATTAGATAGGTTTTGGAGTTAATTAACAGATTATTAGGGGTTCCTAAGTAATTATGTACTTACAAAGATGAATGTAAAATACTTAAGTATTGGGTATGGTTAATTAATGGCAAGACCTTTAGGGTTAAGCACCATAAAGTATTTTTTGATATAACATGGACGTTTTTATGGCATGTATTTGATGTATTTAATCGACCCTCTAATAATTTCCATTTACCGCTCCTAAAAATATTATTGGACAGTCTAACTTATATTATAATAATTGCCTCTCTTTTGGTGAACCTCAAAGTTCCGATTTTGGGGTTCTAAAAATACTAATTAGCCAAGTAACCGCGACCAAGTTGGATAGGTATTGAGCAAAGGTCAGAGACCTTTTTTTTTTTTTTTTTTAACATGGAGAAATGCTCATGCATTCTGCACTACCACGGGGAGATAGTGCAGTTATGTGGGACTCTAACCCACTAAAACTCCACGGTGTCCTCCTCTGCCGCTTACGGCGAGAACACGGGCACGCGTTAGCACTCATCCGTGAACCCGCCGCGGCTGTCCGTCACCGGACCCTCCACTGGGGAGTACTCATCATCGGCGCACCAGAACACATAGCTCGCCGTGACCACCCCAGGGACCAAACCAGCACATGGGCGGGCGCCAGACGACCCCGTGTCTAGGCACCCTTGGTCCCCCTTCGACGGGTCAGGTCATTGGCCCCGCCGCCTGCCAATTTTCGGCCGCAGAGGATAGGGAGAGCGGCCAACGTCATACCGACACTCTTCCTCCTCTGCGGCCCCACCGCGTCCGCCATCGAACGGTGGCGACCCCGTCAAGGCCGCGGAAGTTAGGGAGAGCGGCGCACCGCAATACCGGCACTCCTCTCCCGCCGCGGCCTCCAACCCTCAGCCGCGATGCCTCCCATACGACATCGCGGCCCGCTACGTCATCGGCTTATCGGCAAAAGCCCTGACGAGCGGCCCCTCCTCGGATTCCTCTTCGCTTCACCGTGGGTGTCCAAGCCACGGCTACTGAGCCCCCACGCCTCGACAATGCGGGAACCCACCGGGGGGGAAGGTCACAGACCTAACCTAACCTAACCTAAAAGTCTATTCAAATTTACGTTATTTCAAACTTCAACTTTATTTTAATGACAATTAAGTTGGTTTCAGAGTGACTGGTACTATTGAAAAAGTTATAAAAATGTTTGAAGTTGTAACGCAAACTGCACTTTATTGTGTAGGAATTAAAGCAATTTTTCCATAAACACATATTTGTTTACATTTTTGGAAAATAAGTCGCGAATGCAGATAAGGTCCACCATTTGGTCGGGCTAGCTAACAGTTACTGCAACCAACTATGGGATAAGGCCCGAAGTGTAAAAACAGGCTCAACTATTTAAAAAAGTGTGCATCATTGGATCAGTTAAATAATTCCCGTATTTTTCAGCATTTTCCAAATGGCGGAATTGGTTAGTAAAACTGTGGCTCTTGAACAATCACAAATACACGGCTCCACTAATGAACGTATCCATTGATTGCTTCATTAGATGTCTCGCCTCTTTGCTTGTTTCAGTGTTATCTCTCCTAAGTGCTTACGAAACAAACAAACTTATCGTGAGATAGGTGAAATCGGTGAGAAGTTTCAGTGTTGCGATTTATTACCTAAGTTAGTTTTATTAGGTTAGACATGTCCTTTGAATCTTAGACGTGCAGTCAACAAAAGAGATAAGTATGCAGGATCGCCGGATATAGTTTAAGTTTAGTAAGAAACCGGTGGATGTGGAGAGAGAAGACGACACTCGATACGAGTACGACGACGTCGAGAAGGACGAGGATGACTCTAATCTTAGTGGACTACGGCCAGAAAGACACATATAAAATAGTCTGTCACTACGAATTAGCGTAAAGAAAAGAAAAACAAAGAAAGCACGTTAAGAGCGTTAACGCCGTACGGCATTTCATACAAACTTTCAAGCCCTTATTTTTCAAAATGAATGAATAGACTTAAATGAAACTTCATATGCATAAGCAGGATACAAAGTTGTAGCAAAAAGTTAGTAGAGAACATTTTCGAAAAATTAGACCGATTTTCAATTTTCCATAGAAACAGAGATTTCCGGTTATCTTTTTTTAAATAAGACATTTCGAAAATGTTCTCTACTAACTTTTTAGACCTTTGTATCCTGCTTATGCGTATGAAGTTTCATTAAAATCGGTTCATTAATTTCGAAAAATAAGGGCTTGAAAGTTTGTATGAAATGCTCTTAAATGCTCTTAAGCAGTTGGCCCCGGCTGTCATTTGTGGATCTTTGATAGTCGTTACGGGTTGTCAGAAGCCCGAAAGTCTGACAACCAGTCTTACCAAGGGGTATCGTATTAACTAGTAATTGGTTTGTGGAGGTCAGATAGGCAGTCGCTCCATGTAAAATACTGGTATTCAGCTGCACCCGGTTAGACTGGAAGCTGACCCCAACATCGTAGGGAAAAGGCGAGGCAGATGATGATGACGATGCTACGAATTAGCGTAGCTAACCTTTGTTTCCCAATTTATTTGGATGAAAAACATCTCTTACAAGGGAACGAGATTCATCTTCATAAGTTCTTACTCATTTTTTATTTAAACGTAATAACAAATACGAAAATAAATGATGACGTCTTCTCGCGGCAGAATATTTGGAAAATATTTTTCCAAATAAAGTTACCACAGGTTACGTAACAAAGCAGGTAGGCAAGCCTAAGGTAAGCCTACAAATCTTTTGACAAAAACAATTCTTTATTATGTAGTCTTTTATCAAAAAAAGAGCAAGCGACAGATTTTGTATTTGGTAAGGTCTGTTCTCAAATTTATCTTGGCTCCGTTGACCCGGTAAATTGTCGTCTTAACTTGAGGGAACCATTTATTTGCTTTTAGTCCCGATACTAGGCTTGTCTTATATTATGCAAACGAGTTTTCGTTCGGTCCCAGGATTTGGGGACGAAAATGGAAACCTCCCAGCAAATCTCACAAAGAAGTCAAATCAAAGGGGTTCAATAAAGCTTTTCATATTCCTCTCTGAGTGTTTTCGGCTCAAGTCAAAATGTTGTCGCATAAAGTGATTTACTTGCTATCAGACTAGCGTATTGTTCATAAGATTTCATACAAACGTTGTTCTAGCTAGGAGGATCTTGTTTTTATAGAATGGATCTCAAATCTGACTCTACTTGTACCGATAAACTCTTGTCTGCCCTATGACAAACAAGGTTTGGTCATGTCACAAACAAGAGTTGTCCCTATGTGTCATAGGTTAGTTTTAATGCCGACACTACGGATTTGTTTATCGTTTTGCGTATACATAGATCATCATTATACGCTGTTTGATTCGTGGCCCGTCCAACACGAATAACTTATCATGTTGTAAAAAGAACTGGTTTGGGATCCCCGAACATTTTGAAGGTCGGACGGTAGTTGCTTACCAAATACGTGCTATAGTTATTATAGATAGTTAGTTACCAACTGCTCAAACAATGAAGACAACGCTTTCTCAAAAAGGATATAGTTTTTTTTATCAAAAATTAGTTGATGAAAAAACTATATCCTTATAACCACTGGAAGTTTATAGGATCTAAAGATTGTTTGGCTGTTACATCTTGTATCGATTCTACATCGAAAATCGTTGTTCTTCTGTAGGCTTTTTGAAGGCATGGAAACGAAAACAAAACAATAATCGAAAGGAACGTGAGTAATAAAAAGGCCAGTCCTGTTGTCAGTATGTTAGGGGAACGATTACGAGTCTATAATAAGGTGGTCCGACATTGGGTCCAAATGGAAAAAAAAAACTTGTACCTGCCGTTGTCCTAATGAAGGTCGATGTTGGGAACAGACAAATTATTACCTTCGCCGGATGTTGAGTCATACATTACAAAGGTAATCAGTAAATGGCGGGCCATTTGAGAACTATTCCCTTTTTTGTGTCTGCAAAATGGTTCTGGCTGAATATGCTATCAAATTTTGCAATTATTTTTCGTTCTAAAAGCTTCTTGTGTTAAAGAAGAATGTAATAAAATTAAATCTTAGATATGTTCTTTTCTACCTATTTAAACATGATCTAGAATTTCTTCCATTTGAGAACTATTCCCTTTTTTGTGTCTGCAAAATGGTTCTGGCTGAATATGCTATCAACTTTTGCAATTATTTTTCGTTCTAAAAGCTTCTTGTGTTAAAGAAGAATGTAATAAAATTAAGTCTTGGATATGTTCTTTTCTACCTATTTGAACATGATCTAGAATTTCTGTTATAACATTGTCATCAATATGTTCAGGTATAACATCAACCGTTTCTTGCTCTTTCAAAGCATTAATATTGTTGCTCTTCATCGTCGTGCATGAAAAGAGGTAATTAATTATCTGAGGAGTTTTTTTTTGTTTTGAAAAAGGATTAGTGGTCGGTACGTGGTCCCGGCCCATGCGCTCGCGGTAGGTCGTACGCCGACATAATAATAAGTCCATTTGAAACATTCTGCCTCCATCTCTTTTATTTGCTTTAGTCCGTTGTGGCCGTCTCGTTCTTTTTCTTCGTTTTGGCCGCCTCCTGCCTTTTATTTTATACGATTTTTATCAGTAGGTGCACTACGTCCAGCTGGTTTAATTTTGCTCGAAGCGGCTGTTTCAGTTTTTTTTTTTAGTTTTATTTGTTTATTTATGTATGTCATCTGTGTTTTGTACAATTTTTTGCTAATTAGCTCCGTGTAGATATGCTGTTCTGCAAGAACTAATATAAGTTTTCTACGCATAATATCCCACTTTACATGTTCAGTAGTTTCTCCAATTTGCTATCGTGTATAGTCAGTCTACCGTCTGCTTATTTGTGTCTTTATGATTATATCTGACGCTACCATACTCTTTCGCAATTTATTAGTAAACAAAAACGTAATAAAATTCTAGTCTAGGAATCTATGAAATAATTTTAATTGGATCGGCACGTAGTTATGTCCCAACGCTAGATATTAAATCATTCAGCCAGCTCACACCTCATTATAAACAAGTACGGAGCATTAATTAAAACACGTAGTTTGCATATTTTCTGATAGGAAATTAATTAACCTTTTGATGAAAGTTAAGAGTGGGTTCCATCACAAAGGACGGATTGGGCTTCCGGGCTTTGGGGATTAAATTCTTGATTATGGCAGCTATCATTGAGAGTAATTAAAAAGGTGTAGGAAGTTAAGCCGATGTGTTGGATTCGTGTTCATACAATGAAAAATGCCAAGGAGTATCGTATTACCCAGTCGCTGGGTTGTGCAGGTCAGATAGGCAGTATCTCCATGTAAAATACTGGTTTTAAGCTGCATTCGGTTAGACTGGAAGCCGACCCCAACATAGTTGGGAAAAGCTAGGCAGATCGCAAATCGAGAAAAAAATCTCGAATCGTTTCAAATGAATAGGTATATCGAAAATAATCATTATATTATTATAGGTACAATATAGAAAAACCTTGCCTCCACTCAGATATTAATAAAATATATAAATTATTTGCCCGGATACGGATTTGTCATCATAAACAAGATGTTAATGTTTTATTTCGATTTTAAAACTTTCATAAAATGTTATGCAAAAATAAAAGTTGTGTTTTAATATTATGTAGTAAACCCCATATTTATGTGTATACATTAAAACACAATGGATACGGAAAATCAGTGCATACTTTATTTTTACGCTGATTTCCGCTATAAAGCCTGCAAAATTGAAATTAAACTAAACAAAGCGGCTTATTTATATTGTTTTGTATTTAGTAATAACAAACACAGACATAGAAACCGCACCATTTTTTATTCCACCGAAAAAAATCGACAATAATTGATACTACATACCTACCTACAAATTAAAGTGTAACTTATCGAAATGTGTGCTATGACGTTGCTGCAATCACTACTTCCATCTGTCAAAAAACGGTTAACCTAGTGGACAGAGTGTAACTTAAAGTAACTTCAGTAACTTACACTTACTTAACCTTAATACAAAATCATTTTGATACATTACGTTCGTCATAAGACTTAGAACCAACAAAATAATAAAGTATTAACCTTATTAAAGTCAAATTGGATTTCCTTAATCTGTAATAGTGTGACGTCAGAGAGCGTCAGATAGTCAGACTTCTGAGCAGACAATGCTCGTCTCACTGTCAGAACGAGCAGTGGAGTAACAAGAAAAGCCGGGGCTTTAGATATGGATGCGTTTTCAGCTCCGAATATCCTGCGAAACGTTTGTTCAGGCCTTAACTTTAAAACCAGAATTATTCACGAAGACACGACTCGTGGACTGTGACATTTATCTCTAAAATTGTATCTTTTATTCGGAAAGTGTGCAGGGATTGTTTTATTAGAAACAAAGCGGTAAGCCTTGTGGCAATTTATGTATAACTGGCAGCGCCCCGCGGTTTCACCCGCATAAGTGTCGATCCTGTGGGAATATCGGGATAAAAACTATCCTATGTCCTTCCCCGGGATGCCATCTATCTTCCTGACAAATTTTATCGAAATCCGTTCAGTGGTTTAGACGTGAAAAGGTAACATACAGACAGACAGACAGAAAGACAGAGTTACTTTCGAATTTATAATATTAGTATGGATTATGTAAGAAAAACATCGTGAGGAAGCCGGCATGTCCTAGAACCAAAAATTCGAAGACATGTGACATCTGCCAACCCGCTATGGGCCCGCGTGGTAGATTACGGCCCACTCCCTCTTCACAGAGAGAAGGCCTGTGTCCCAGCAGTGAGAACATTATAGGCTGATGATTATGTATGTTATGTATGCAAGTAATTCGTTTTAGTTGCTATTTAAACGTAACTACATAATTGTTTGATTTATCTTGTGAATAAGTGACGTTAGATGACCTATGTACAGACGCCAGCACTTCAAGCTACCCGAAACTGTCTCGCAATAAACTTTGAATCTTACGTTTTAGCGATAAAGTTGAAAATCTATTAAAGAAATTTAACAGATTGTAGTAGATTGATGGCCTGGTCTGTACCTGATTGAAAGGTTTCAACCAATCGTTAGGAGACAAGTTCTTCAGATTAACATTACATTGTTTGAGTACCTACCTTGTAATACCTTTTTTAATTATATACTAATATATAATATATATAATCGTACCTACCTAATTAAAACTCTTCACTAAAGAAACTATTCAACACAATACCGATCCGTTCCTTTGTCATCCTGCAATACAATTTCTTCATTGCGGTTCAGTTTGTCTTGGAGTTTTAATATGAAGCTTGACATCGGCACGTGCGTGCGACAGACCCGTTGTCTATGAACCTGTGGCACCGCTAATTAATTATCTGTGCTCTGCAATATGCTCGCGACTTGTAGTTCAGGGGTGGCGAACTTTTTTGAATTGGAGTGCTATTCTGTAGCGCTACAAGGATATTTTGGCGTTCGGCGAAAATCGGAACTAACGCCGCCATCTTGTTTTTTGAATACATTTATAAAAAATGCACAGATATTACCATCAGCATCGCCCCTATTAACGTTATTCGAGTGCCAAAAGACCCTTGTAGCAGTGAACCAATATTTTTTTGTCCTTAAGACGTGCCACCGTTTTTCTGAAATATCATTGTCAAAATTAGCACAAAAATGTCAACCAAAAAAAAATTTAATTAAAGTATGCAGTGCATTGTATCTAAGATATTAAAAGATACATTATCATTCTAAATAAGACACATCGAGCTTAGAAGGAGAGTGCCACACACAGCGTAGGCACAGTTGATGTGAAGTAAAGTGACAACAGCACTTTTTCGCAAAATCGATGCAATATTTATTATTATTTTTTATTATTATTTATTTTATATCAGACACAGTGATCCATATTTATGTTAGTATACTTAAACATTATGTTAGTAAAACAAAAATAAAAATAAAAAATTAAAATACAAATTAAAAATACATTACAATACATACAATTAAACTATTATAAAATATACAAAATCAAAATTGTTACAATGTTTAAAACCAATTACTTCTTTAAATTATTAATTATGACCGCGGACTGTACCTACAATAAACGCTTTTATAACGCTTTTATAATTTCTAACGTAACGATATTACCGTGGACGTCCACCTCCACGTCACGGCATCACGACAACACAGAAATATTAAATATACGAAGACGCTCGTCCACGATAACGTTATTTAAAGTGCACGTATTTCCATACATTTTACGGACGTGGACGTCCTCGATAATATCGTCACGTTAGAATTTAAGAAATTATTAAAGCTCAAAATCACTGCCGTGGCCAGAATTTTCACTCGTGTGCCAAAGGTTCGCCATCCCTGTTACATAGTGGTTCAACGGGACTCGGGACTGCGGGATGTACCTACGTAATTACTTCGTGAGTCCGTTTGTCATCTAATGAATGAAACTGTAAGCGACATTCGTACTTAGGATCTTTGTTTAAGATGACTCGAGGAATGTTGGTGTTTACATGGCATGTGGTGTCTTGCTTGAATAATATTTGAATTAAAATTCGTAGAATTTGAGTCTCTTCAACTTGGTAGTCACAAGTGCGTCTGCTTTGTATGGGGTTCTTGATTTGACCCATATAGAACTTTCACGCTCTGGACGGTGACGCTGAAATAATAATTTGCTTTTAAACGAGAAGAAAACCAAATGCATTAAATTTACGCTACCCCACGTTAGGCAGGTGAAAACTAATGTGTTGATAAAGGGCGAGGAATTGAATCCTGAAGACAACACAGTATTTTTGGGCATAACTTTGGATGCTAAGCTTCAGTGGGGTCCACATATAGATAGATTATCCAAAAAGCTAAGTTCCGCAGCATACGCTGTTAGAAAAATTCGTAATTTAACTGAAATAGAGACTGCCCGTTTAGTGTACTTTAGCTATTTTCATAGTGTAATGTCGTACGGTATTCTATTGTGGGGAAATGCCGCCGATATTCAGACTATCTTTGTTTTGCAGAAGCGAGCTGTTCGGTCAATTTATAAATTAAGTCCGAGACACTCTCTCAGAGACAAATTTAAAGAGATTAATGTAATGACTGTGCCTTCTCAGTATATTTATGAAAATCTTTTATATGCCCATAAAAACATAAAATTGTTTAAAAAATACAGTGATATCCATAATATAAATACTAGGAACAAACACAAATTTGTTGTACCTACAACAAGGCTCAAGAAAATAGGTGGCTCGTTCAGATGCCAATGTATACGCTTTTATAATAAACTACCAAGCCACGTTCAAGATCTAAGCCTTAATAAATTCAAATCATTCATTAAACGTAAGTTGTGCCAGAAAGCCTTTTATACCGTTAAAGATTATATTGAGGACAAAAAGGCTTGGGATTGAGCTGCTTCCAATTTCTGCATTTTGAATGTTTTTTATTTTTTTTTATATACACATTGACATTATTTTTTTTTTTTTATAAACGATGACATTTGCTTACTTTGTAAAGTATTATTTATTTTATTTATTATTGTGAACGTGAAGACGATGTGGGTCATTTTATTTTTTTATTATTCCCTCTGTTCTGTTAGATTTTTTTTTTTTGATCATTGTCTGGCAGTTTGAGTAATTTATGTGGCCTACCCAAATGTCCTTTCTTTGGTATTGTTCGTCGAATCGTTGAGCTCCTTAGGTTTTGAGTTGAGCTGCACGATTTCTGACAAATGCGTGCACTGACTGGACAGGTCCTCTCAATCTGTGTGGTTCTTTCCTCAAAAGACCATCTCAGACATCGATCTACATGGTCTTCATATAACCTGACCAAGATTATGTCTGGACTTTAAAAGAGACTGTGACCTCTGAGTTTGTTTCGGCCTTTCTTCTCAGAGTAGTCAGATAGGAAACGCCGACCTCATCTAGTTTTAAAAAACATGATTGACGTGTAAAAGTGTTTGTACAAACCTACTTACAAAATAAAATAATTTATCATTTATGAATCTGGTATACTCGGCTCCAGTCGGTCGGTGACGCTGAACCGCGTATTCTCGGCGCTGAATCGTGTATACTCGACTCCAGTCGTAAATTTTCACTTCTATAGCGTGGTCATAAGCACCCTCTTTTTAGTTAGGAATGCTGCCCATTCTCCGGTAAGACCCTTAGTCACCTTTTACGACCCCCGGGGGAAGTAAGGGGTGGTGCTATTCTTTAAGTCCGGCACCACACAGACCCATTATTACCCATATTACCCATATTTACACGTGTCTATCATCGAATCTGATAAATAAATCAACGTGTGAGCATCGCCATACAAAAGCGATACCTACTTATCAATGAGTGTCCAGTTGCAAATTGATATTACCAAGTTTGATTAGTAGTACCTCATTCACCTGCAGTTTTTATCGCAGAGTCAGAAGCAAGCACAATTACCACAAGTTGCTCCCACACATTCGATTAATCAGTTTTATGCAGGTCTACTGATATATCGCTTAGGTATTCAGATTCCTGATAAATAGCTTTATCAACGCATTGTCATATCCGGTTTCAGTGATAAATAGATTAATTCTAGTGGGTGGAACAATTTATCGGATCGGTAACGGCAGTAAGTTGGTCCAAATTGTATTTTATCTATCTATCTATATACTAGATAATAATAAAGCTGAAGTGTTTGTTTGTTTGTTTGAACGCGCGAATCTCTACAACTACCAGTCGCTGTGTCTCTCGCGCAAACAAAATTCAGTTTAGAAAAAAATTATATTAGAAACCTCAATATCATTTTTGAAGTTAAAAAAAAAAAAAAGGTTAGGTTAGATGAAAAAAAAAAATTTGAGTTTTGGTTCTAAGTATGGGGAACCCTAAAATTTTTTTGTTTTTTTTTTTTCTATTTTTGTGTGAAAATCTTAATGCGGTTCACAGAATAAATCTACTTACCAAGTTTCAACAGTATAGTTCTTATAGTTTCGGAGAAAAGTGGCTGTGACATACGGACGGACAGACAGACAGACGGACAGACAGACAGACAGACAGACATGACGAATCTATAAGGGTTCCGTTTTTGCCATATGGCTACGGAACCCTAAAAAGTCGGAAAGAACGCTGAGCTAAAACGAAGGAATACGATGCGATGCAACGGCACCCCATCGCATCGCATCGCCTTCCTTCATTCCTCAATTTAATTTCATGCGAGCTAGTATAGAATACTCTCGGAACAGTGAAGCAATAACTTCACATTAGTGATCGATGAATAAATATAAACAAATGACGGTTATATTTGATTGTTGAGAGCTTAAT
This sequence comes from Mesoligia furuncula, assembly GCA_916614155.1. NCBI lineage: Eukaryota > Metazoa > Arthropoda > Insecta > Lepidoptera > Noctuidae > Mesoligia > Mesoligia furuncula. The sequence goes on along the minus strand of OU744804.1, from coordinate 10,627,277 downwards.
TAGATTAATTGCTTCATAACTTACGCTGTTGACATTTCAATGAACTTATGGCTATTGATACTGGATACCGTTTGACATTCAGAACAAAGATGTAATCTAGGTTATTGCATTATTCCCTGCGGTCAGGAGGACTCAGTATGCGTGATCAATAACGGGTTTTAGATGATTAGTTTCAATGGCCATTTCTCGATATAGATCGAGAAATGGAAATTATCAGGGGGTTTATACAGCTCCCGCCATAGGGCGGGAGCTGTATAAACCCCCTGATAATTTTTCGAACCATCATCATTAATGGTCTCCATAAAATAAACTTTTTGTTTCTTTTGGTATGGAACCCCTCGTGTGCGAGTCTGACTCGCCCTGGCTTTTTCAATGACTTTCACGGCTTAGAAAATATGACTGCGAAACGTTTTTTATTACATTCGATTCTTATACTATAAACTATACGGGGTTATTCGTAAAACATTAACAACCTCTTAAGAGGTCATTGTACTCATCATTACACGGATTATCTATGCATCATTATGAACAACTTTTACTATGGGACCAAACCTGAAATCACGAAAAAAAAAAACAGCTGTTCCCTACATTTTCGTTCGGTTCGTACAACTCGTCAAGTACAATGATGCCTTAAGAGGTTGTTAACGTTTTACCAATAACCCTGTATTGCTTAATGATATTTATTGTTGAAAGAAAGTAAGTATCGAGAAAGAGACCCATTTTCCTCACATTCATTGTAATAAAAGGTTAAAACTGTATACGTATTGTGAATCTGTGCGAAAATAGCACGTGTTAACGGCGGTCGAAGACGCCATTGTTAATCTCCTACGTACGAGCGAACAATATGCGTCACGCATTACAAAACTTATTACATTCTGGGTAGCACGCACTAATGTGACAAAGGAATGATGAAGTGAGCTGGTTTGATGGAAACTCCGTCTTTTATGATGTTTTATGGTCTAAGTACTAGCTTCTGCTCGTGACGTTACCCGCGTGGAGGCCGGAATAAAAAATTAAAAAACCTACATAAAAAAAACCGTCATCACCAAGGTCATAAGAATCGCTGGCGTGACGACGATCATTGATTCGCCGGAAAAGAAAGTAGGCAATGGTGAATGGCGAAGTATTGCGGAGACCTTTGCCCAGCAGTGGGACAGAATAAAATAATATTAAAAAAAAAACATACATGTGACAACTTTCATGCTGATCGGTCAAACTGTGTTGGAGTTTATCAATCTCGTATAACATGAGGGTAATGCTGCCAGCCTTTTGGGCACTTATTCCATTAACAGCGATGCGGACGAATTTTGTGATGCCCAATGAGCTCCTGCCTTTCTTTTTTAATTATATTAGTACTTGTATATACTATGTATATTTTAGTGTTAAATTGTAAAATGGGTTAAGTGTGTTAGAAATAAATCTATAGGTGCCAATTTATCTCATATTATTATATACCAAAATTCATTTTCATATAGGTATAGCAAGCTAAGTAAGTGCAATAAGCCCATATTAGCCTTACGCGACACGTACACCTTATGCGACATCAACCGAACTACTGACTACAAGCATAGCTCGACCGTTGACAGAAAGTGTATCCAAACCATATTTAGAACCATTGTGATAGGGTGACGAATGACGATACACTTCTGTCGACTCCATGAGAGATTACAAGCGTGATGTTATGCTGGTCTTCTGATCTCTGGACCTAATTAGCATTAAAAGAGCCTGTTGAGATGCTTACGTACGTCCGGTAAAGTCGGGAATTTCAGCTCCGCATCCAACATTGCTTACAGCTAATCCTCTACCACGACATAAGCTTTTCCTGAATAGCTCGTGCCAACACGGTCGTTATTTTATATTTTATACGGACTGCATGGAGCACTGACTTAATAGCGAATGATCCTAAAGTCAGACTGGGTGACGTTGGGTGGACAGTTGTCGAGATTTTGACTGCGCATGACGATGGAGCGGAGGTCGGAGAGTAATCGAATGAGAACTGAGATCGGTGGGTATACCCAAAGCACTGATCGCTTTTAACCTCTAAAGAACAGTTAGTGACTTTGCAACAGTTTGACCCTGAGAAGCGTCGATTTTAAGTTTTCTACCGCGCTGATCGATAGATGAAGGCTGTTAGAAGCACCATGAACTGAGCGTTCCAAACTGCAGGCGACTGCATAACTTGGAGACGCCTCGTATGTGGTTGCGATCCTCAGTAATGAGGGAACGACGAAAAATTGATCGATCGACTCATACGATTGCTATGTACAGTCAACAAAAGAGATAAAAATTCAGGATCGTCGGATATAGTTGAATTTTCCTAAGAAACCAGGATGTTGTCTACTGAAAGTTAATTTGATAAATGAGCTGTTCGTTTTTTATTAATAAAATTAAATTTTATTCGCGAACATCCATCGGTTTCTTACTAAATTTTAACGACATATGTATATCCGACGATCCTGCATACTTATCTCTTTTGTTGACTGTACATAGCAATCGTAAACTTAAGATCTTGTGACGTGCTTAGGCTTCTTAGTAATTAAATCACGAAATATCAGCATATAAGTTGATACCAATATGTTTCACAATGCAGAAATTCGGTTAGAGTGTATTAATCCTTATATTCATATGTAATTGAATCCCGCATTGCTAAGCAACATCACAGTTCAATAGTCGTAATCATGTATGTTAGTGGCCTAAATTCCATCAATATATGATTAGGTATTGGTCTGGAATGGGTTATGTTAACATTAATATAAGCCACAACTTTGTACACTACGGACAACGGACCTTTCCTATTTTCGGCGGATGGCGGTAGATTATCCTATTTTTAATATAGATTAACTTGTAGGTAGAACCTTTTTATGTAAAACTTCTCTATGTTTAAAGCGAATCACATGGGTACAGTCAACAAAATAGATAGAAAAAAAAAGAAATACCTAATAGAAAAATGAAAAAAAAAAAAGTGAATGATGAATGATAGAAATTTAATTTGATAAGTGAGTTGTTTGTTTTCTATTAATAAAATTAAATTTTATTCGAGAACATCCATTGGTTTTTATTAAACTTCAACTATATCCGTCGAGCCTGCATACTTATCTCTTTTGTTGACTGTACATAGTTATTTTTAAGGAAAAGTTAGCATGATCAGCCTATAGTGTTCCTACTGCTGGGACACAGGCCTCCTCTCTTCGAGAAGTAGGCTTTAATCTACCATGCGAGCCCTGTGCAGGTTGGTAGATGTCAATAGTTAAGAAGTCTTAATTATCATGTTTGTCGGAAATACGTCATCCGTTTGACTATTCGGAACGTCAGCGCCATCTGGTGGCGCTGGACAGTCTAGCCTGAGTCCGTGAGGGGGTTGAGGAGAGCGAGTTTCGAGGTGGAGCCGTGGACTTGACCATTGGACACGTACGGACAACATGTGCTCAGAAACTGTCGCGCGTTCCGTATCGTTGAGTGTGTACCTACACTGTGTGATTCGCTAGTGTAATTAAACTGTTCGTGAAATTATAATCTGATTTGAACTGTAACCTGTTTTTCTATTGCGCAATAACCAGCACTACCCATAGTACGCCCACAGTAATTAAAATATGCATGATGATAACGAGACACACCATACCTTCTCTGTTATGTTAATAAGACTTCAAGATAAAGATTACTGAAAAATCCAAATACGGTATTTATATACTTTTTGCATCGGCAATCTAAAGAATGGTAGCGTAGGATGCATGTTTGAAAGACACATCCTACAAATTATGAAAGAAGTCTCCATTTTCATGTTATTGTAGACTTTTTGGTAAAGCAAGCTTTTGAAACGGAAGTTGACTGACAAATCGCATTAAATGCTCTTTGCATCGGCAATCTAAAGAAAGAGAGCGTGGGATGCATGTCTGAAAGATACATCCTACAAGTTATGAAAGAAGTCTTTATTTTCATGTTGATGTAGACTTTTTGAAAAAGTAAGCTATTCAAACTGAAGATTCGTCGTCGTTTCAGCCGATAGACGTCCACTGCTGGACATAGGCCTCCCCCAATTTTGGGGGGGTTTGCCATAATCGCCACGCTTGGCAGGCGGGTTGGCGATCGCAGTATGGTATGATGGTGGAATAAATAGAGAACGCTCCTGCCCATTCTCCGCTTAGTCGCCTTTTACGACACCCACGGGAAGTAAGGGGTGGTGCAATTCTTTAAGTCCGGCACCACACAGACAACTGAAGATTACTTACTGACAAAACCAATGGCGTGCTCTTTGGATCGGTAATCTCAAGAAGAAAATCTTTGAAAGACAACCTACAATTTATGTAAGATATAGATATTAATTTTCATGAAAATGTAGAATTATTGGTAAAGCAAGCTTTTCAGACGAAATATAACTGCCAAATCCACAGGACAAACCGAATCCACTAAAACACCTCTTTGAAACGACAATCTAAAAAGTATACATATTCAAGTAATGAAATATAAACATAATAAATAAAACAGTACACTCTATTGCAAATTAAAATTAACATTCCCGAGGAAAAGAGAACATGACTACCCTTGAACATTTCTGCTTGCAATTCTGCTGCACATAATAAGTGGTCCCTCTTGTCTCCTAAATCAACAACAAAATTAATTAATGTCGTTTCTGTTGTCCGTGCAATTGCTTCATGTTTTAATTGTTCAACCATTTGTGAATACAGCGTGTTAAGACTTTCCGAACATCTGTGAACACAGAATGCAATATGCTGCTGCGAGTACTTACGATATTTTGGAGCGTAATCTTGTTGGATCAACTACGATCATCTTATAAAATACTGTTTATTTATGGGACCAATATTGAAATCGCGAAAAAAAAATCTGCTGTTCCCTATACATTTTGACGAGTTATAAGAACATAAATGTAGGGAACAGCTGATTTTGTTTCCGCGATTTCTAGTTTGGTCCCATAGTAAAAGTTGTTCACAATGATGATTACAATGACCTCTTAAGAGGTTGTTAATGTTTTACCAATAACCCTGTATAGTCACCCACGTTTCGCCATGTAATAGGGGGCGAACTTATTGCCATCAACCGAGCATTTATCCAGACTACGGGCGACTATTGAGAAATCGCATGATCAATATATTAATTACGTCGAATATCGGCCAAATTATTATTAGCATTCTTTATATACACATACATGTACAGTCAACAAAAGAGATAAGTATGCAGGATCGTCCGATATAGTTGAAGTTTAGTAAGAAACCGATCGATGATGTCGACTGAAATTTAATTTGATAAATGAGCTGTTTCTTTTCTTTTAGGGCTGATTTTTCAATCGTCTGATAACTTTATTCAAGGAATAATTTTGAAATTTTGACAGTTATTTCATACAGAAACTGTCAAAAGTCAATATTGGAAAAGTCAATATGAAATGGAAAAATCAGCTCTTAATAAAATAAAATTTTATTCGATTCAACAACCATCGCTTTCTTACTAAAATTCAACTGTAACCGACTACTACGGACTTATCTCTTTTGTTGACTGTACAATTAACATAAGTACATCGCTTATTGTTTTCTTATCTGACTCTTCTTCTTTTCTTGTCGATGGTACTCTTCCTCGTAGTTTTTTTTTTGTTTTTATATGATTTGGGCGCAGTAGGTGGCCATGTTGATTGCAGCATCAGTGGCATTTTTTAGCTCATCCAAGGTGTTGGTGAACAGGCACTTAGCACACTCCAGCAAGTGGGGCATGGTCTGATCAGAAGCACCGCACTCGCATTAGGTGTTGGATGGATCAGTAATCCCCCATCATCATCATCATCATTTCAGCCGAAAGACGTCCACTGCTGGACTTAGGCCTCCCCCAAAAAGGGGGGGTTTGCCATAATCGCCACGCTTGGCAGGCGGGTTGGCGATCGCAGTATGGTATGGTGGTGAAATGCATAGAGAACGCTGCTGCCCATTCTCCGGTACGCCCCTTAGTCACCTTTTACGACACCCACCTAAGTAATCCCCCACCTCGACAAAATGTGTCTTCTTATCTGACAAAACCTTTTAATAATTTCATTTGAGGTACCCAAATAGAAGCTGTGTTGGGTCGACTTTCATTTACATTTGAATTAGTTATCATATCTGCGACACGCGTGGTGTTAAGAGTTAATTAATGTACCAAAACTATTTTGTGAGAATAATCTTCGTAATGAATATGAAAGATATACATAGCTGGATTATGATTTACTTAATGAGTTAAGGTTAGTGTATGGTTTTGAGTTGATAAGAAAACTTTTTGTTTACACACTTAACATAAGTTGACATCACGCCTGCAATCCTCGAAGGGTTAGATAGAGGTATACCTTATAGCAAACCCATATTATGCCCGTTATTTTAAGTCCCATTTAATTAAGGGGCGAGCACCGACCGGGCACAAATCGAGACTCTGGGCTGCTAATGCGAAGTTCCTGATGGAAAATCCCAATGACACTTTGCACGACATGGGAGTCGAATCCAGGACCTCGTGCTCAGCAGTAGTGCTTGCGACTGCTAGATCAACGAGGGAGTCCTTTTTTAGGGTTCCGTACCTCAAAAGGAAAAAACGGAACCCTTAAAGGATTACTTTGATGTCCGTCTGTCTGTCAAGACCCTTTATCTCGGGAACGCGTAGAGGTATTAAGTTGAAATTAAAACCATATACGCAGGTTTACACTTCCTTGAAGATGTGAAAAAATCCAATCTATAAGTTAACGTAAAAAAAAGATACGGCCGTTTATGCCGCAAAAAACGTATATTTCGACACTATCAAGGGAATCAAAATGTATAGGGTACCTACTTCCCGTTGATCTAGAATCATGAAATTTGGCAAGAAGCAAGTTCATGTAGCACAAGTAGTTACATTTTAAAAAACCCGTGATAAACTATTTAAATACCTACAAATTTGTACGGAACCCTCGGTGCGCGAGTCCGACTCGCACTTGACCGGCTTTTATTTATCATCTGATTTTAGGCACAGCTAATTTTTTCTGGAATAATACGGCTGTAATAAGACTAAATTGAATACAACCTCCATCAAATATGAAGCTAACTTTACGTACGATTCACCGTACTTATACGAACAAGTTATGCGTTTAAATCTAGAACAGGGCCACATTACAGGGAATCAGGAAGTACTTTAGCCTCACAGCAGAATACAGAATATATAACTCAGTAGGTAGGCACCTATATGCAAGCGAGTTCCCAGCCCCACAGAGTAGGCGGGATGTTGTAAGAACCAATATGAGATTCAATAAACTTACCAAGGAGGATGCAATAGATTGCGTTAGATACGAGCCAAATGCGAACAACGAAGCAGATATATGCTTCTAGGTTGGTTGCGGTAAAAACTATGACAAACTAAAAATTCTCAAATGTTCTCTCTGCTGGGTCACAGGCTTCCTCTCTGTGAGGGGGAGTGGGCCATGATCCACTACGCGGGCCTAGTGCGGGTCACAAGTCACATGTCTTTGATTTTTTGGTTCTAGGACATGCCGGTTTCCTCACGATGTTTTTCTTCCCCGACGAAAAAAGCCTTTTCACATTTCATTCATTACAAAACATGCTTTCACAAACAAATTTTATATGTACCTCGGTGCTACTCCATAATAGGCTTAATGATAAAGGAAACATCTACTCCATAAATCGTAACAGGTAACTGCAAGAAAATCCTTATGGAGGCTCTTCAAACTATGTCCTATTATTCCGTTCTGATCCCCTGAACCCCCCCTCCACCCCCCCGCCTCGATCCCCTCCTAGATCGTCTTCTGTTTTAATCTCTGTCTTATCCACTAGAAACTTTCTCATACCGGTTTGAACCGCTTTTTCTTTTGTTTTTGATCCTATGATACCAATAAGATAAATATTATAATCGTATATTTAATAAATTAATGTTTCCTCGAATCGCCTGAAACCTAGTTCAGGCACAAATCATGGGTGAACTCGACTCGACATAAATTTAAGATAAACTGTATTTAACATTAGTCTTTATATATATTTTATTTTAAATTATTATTTTTCATTGCGTTCTATAAAGTACGATAAAATACACATGTCACTTCCATACCTTGGAAAATGAAACGTAAAATATTTTTGTGTTGTTCGTAAATTCACGGATATTTTCTTCGAGCAATAATCATTGTTATCCAAGAGAAAACTTCTATTATTTAAGTGCCTATCGATGTCCTAATAAAAAGTATTTCTCCGATATAATCCGAGGAATTCCCGAAAGATTTCATAGTAAAAACCCGCGGGAAATCACAGAAATGCGTCGAAGAATCAACCGAGCCTTTAATAAGTTTCTTTGAAAGCATAATAGAAATCGTCTGTTCGAATAAACTTAACTTCTTGATACATGATTTGTGGTCTATACAGAAAAGCAGCCAAGTGAGTCATCCGTACTATCTAGTATCATTCTGTATTATTATCATCCCCCTTCACTATATTCTGGTCATCATACTTAAAAGTAAATCTTCTTAGAGTCTTACAGGAGACTGTAGAACCAGCAGGTTTTTTTGTTTAGCCTGTACTGTCCCACTGTTGGGCAAAGTCCTTCCAAGAACTCTTTTCCCGCGCCACTTACAACCAGCCCTCACGGTACGCGTACTTATGTACGTACTTACGTACTTCTTGCCCTTATCCTAAATTATTTGGTGTCGGGCGCAGCATATTGTCTTTTTCCATACATTCTCCTCCGACCATCATCACAGTCTTCACCTCCTTTCTAGCCACAATATCCTCTTTCGCACAGTTCACCCATCGTTTCTTTAGTCCTCGCCTACTCGTATAGGCCTCATCAACATATACACGTCGGTATTTGTGCTACCTAGTACCAAACATTTAGGTAGGTATTGTAGATAATATAGGATCAATGCACCAAACGATAAGGTCGCTCATAAATTTAAGGAAAAACCCATAATTTTCCTTATAGTAACACTGTATCACACTGCACCAGAATAACGTGTAAAATGCATATTTATCATGTTAGAAATAACATTACAAGTTTTTGCAGTCATATTATTATTATGATAGCTTGTAATAGCTCTTTAATGCTTAAAAGTGATAATTACTTCCTCCGTTTATGTTAATTAGCACTTACTACAACGCTTTCTGATAACGCATCTATGTTATAGCAATCTCTTTTCATGGTCGCGTACTTCAGTACTGAAGGTTGTGTCCCTGAAAGGCCTTCGTGGATTTATGTACGATGTTCTTCCACTTCGTTCGGTTCTCGGCTTCTCTCAGGGTCGTAACTGAGAGTCCAGTGAGGGCGGTTACTTGTCTGAACAGAGGTTAAGTGACCGGCCACGAGGTCTTTTCCCATCTACGTTTATTATAACAGAACCTAATGGTTGCGTCAGGGGCCGTTCGCTGATGTTGGCATTAGGTTCTGATTCGTGTTGCTGAATTTTAGGCCAAACAAATTTAAAAACTATATACTTAATACCTATATATTTTCATGTTATTTTTGCCATCTACACGCTAAGAAGAAAAACAGGTATACATTATGTGGCTATCTACTTTGTTGACGTAGGTAAAAAGGTAGGTACTTATGTTTTCGACTTTAAAACATTTTAAAGTATTTCATTTTAAACCAATGTTCTACAGAATACCTAATATTATTGTAGAAAGGTCCAATTATTTCCGTAAAAAGTTTTCCCTTAAATTTTTTCGATATTAATCTAACTTGAAGGAGACCAAATTGAAACAGATCCTAATTTCAATTTCACCTTTTCCTATTTTGAAAGTTTAATTAAAATAGACATCGTACGCTTATAACATCGTTATTAGATCTAGTGGAAGTTTTCACTAGGGTTCAATCGAAAAGTTAAAGTGATAATTAAACTTTGACTTTGACTTTTGACTTTAAATTATTTTAATACTTACCTGGTTTTCCATTAGGGACGCCCACGAGCAACTTTTGTCTACGCAACTAATTTGTCTCTCACATCAAGTCTACGGGTTTGTATGAATGTGCGCGCATGTAGCGATGCGACAGTGGCAGACTTTTTTCCCCCGGTTTTGGACGCAACTGTTGCCCGTCTATTGTTTTCAATGCAAGTGCGCGCACGGCGACAAAAAGTTGCCGCTTAACCGAAAATTTTACAAAAATGTGGTGTTGCTGTCGCTCCTGTGTGCGCATCGTCGAAATCTCGGCGAGGAGACAGCGATAGGGACAAAAAGTTGCTGGGTAACTAAGTTGCTCCTGGGCGCCTCCCATATGCACGGCGCTCTCTAACGAGCTCCTGACTGTTTGTAAGTCAAACAAGATAAAGTTTAGTAACTGGAAAAGGATCACAAAGGATTGTTTCAAATTCAAACACGTAATTAGATTAAACCGTGAAGTCTTTTTTGAAGTGAGTAATCCCGTCTGTCCGCTCTCGTCTGTGTTCAGATTTATTTTTGAATTATACCTTCCGTGTGTAGCCCCAAAGTATAGTTGTGTATTTAATTGTTCTTTACTAGAGAATAAGGTATAGACTGCCACCACGGATATCGACCCTTCAACATACAATGCCATTACCAAAATGGTATTCTAGTGTCCGCACTGTGCACGACCCACAGCCAAGATAGGCTATTTTGATTTAAAGCTTACATTTAAATTTTTCATCGATTATTAAAAAAATCTACTCTTCTCGTCTATATATAGATATATATATATTATACATATAATATTATATATGTATACTAGATTCTACTACTGCATATACTAGAGAAGTTATAAATGAGAACACAATCTAATATGTTTCATGTTTGAAACCGTTGCATCACTCTGACCTCTAAAAATCCGCCTTTATCAGCTTTTTAGGTCACGATCTTTAATTACTTAGCTATAATAATGCTTACTGTATTAAAATAAACAAATGAGTAATTTCCACGATTCTTAGAAAATGGCTGCGACTTACGAGTTGTAGGCTTGTAGGCCGCAGGTTCGAACCCACACAGCACACTGCTCTCAAAACGGTGAAGAAACACATCGTGAGGAAACCGGCATGACTTATAATCAAAAATTGGAGGACATGTGACATCTACCAACACGCATTAGGCCCGCGTGGTGGATTACGGCCCACTCTCTCTTACCGAGAGGAGGCCTGTGTCCCTAGCATTGGAAACATTATAGGCTGATTATGCTTATAAAACGGCAACAATATTAACTAGTCCAATGTTTAGTATTTCTAGTGTATATTAATTAGTAATTGTTAGTAACTGAACTGAGTCATCGAAATCATGAGGAAAATGTCATATAACATAAAGAATGACAAATAAAGAAAAGTCAGCTGCAGTCTGCATATGGAGTATGCATATACTTCATATGCAGATTGCAGCTGACTTTTCTTTTATTACCTTTTAATAAAAATGCACACTTGCATCGTAAGAACACGTCATGTGCATCCATTACGTTCATCTTGGTCGCTTTTTTCTTATTTCTCAAAAAGAGCACTTGAAGCGAACCTCAGACGTGCGGGATCATAACACTGTTACCCATAGCGGTGAACTAACGAAGTGTTCTCAAGTGTCGTCAAAGGACGCCAACCCACCCAGCCATGGTAAGGTAACGTGGCTTTTCAAACGGTCCCGTAGAGGGCACTCCCCAGCAACGAGCTCCTTCGCAAGAACTCAATGTATACAAATGTTGCTTTAGATTCACAACATATTTGAAATCCGTTTCTGAATTTCGTATCACATGTTCCACGAACTGTGATTCGGTCTTGTCGTGTCTTGTTGTCGTCTCTGCATACACTTTCAAACCTTTAATAGAAAGGACAGCATTGTCAAGATTCGGGAAACGCTACAGAAAATCTTTTTAGCTGAAATAGAAGCTTTACAGCTCGCTGAATATCCGAGATCATGCTAAAAAAATATTAGTGAAAACTTTGAAATATAAAAGTAACGATGACTCACAGAAAATGTTGGTGTTAAAAATGCTTCGAACGTTGATCGGAATCGTTTTCGGAGCTTGTAAATTGAAAGCTTTTGATATTGGCGCAGTTTTGTGTTAGTTGTTAGCTAGAGCGCAATCAACTAATACCGAAGCTATTCCCAATGGCGAAATGTTCTCAGCAAAATAGAAAAAAAAAGAACCAAAAAAAAAACTTTAATTACTCAATTCGAGTTCTATTTTTTTGTAATAGCGTCTGGGATTACTTGGGCACAGTGGTAATTTGGGCAGATGAGGTAGAAAAACTGACAAGGTCCAAGTTGACGATGGCGGTTTTACATCTTATTGCCTGTAAAGATAACGTTATGGCCGCTGTTCGTTCTTATCAGACAAAACATTGGTTAATTTGCTGTGTAAATTGACAACAGTAATTACAATAATTAGTCGACGAGCATTAAAAAAAAAACACCCATTTTTATCCTAAGCGTCGCGGGAGTAATTTGCTAAGTGAATGAGTGAATATGTTGTTTAATCAGAAGTGTTTTTGTTGCTGCTTTCTTATTTGTATTCGTTACAAAACATTATTTACTTGAAGTGTAGGATATAATATAATTTATTTAGTTTTTCATTAATTCGTTACACATCCCATGTGGGATATGTCGAGGTACTATTCTATGGTATTTGTTGTATGTAATTATTTACACTAGGTACTAAATTAAATGACTAACTAACTATACAAATAAATACATCGCACCGCTGTCATCCGGATACAAACGTGTATGTTTGTATTCTATGGTATCTTAAATTATGCAAGCAGAAATCTAAATCTAGTTCGTTAGGGACTCATCAAGTTGTCGTAGCATAGCTTTTGCCAGAGTTTATTAAAGCTCAACATTACAATTAGCGGTACATCAATTGCCTAGTCTCGGCTATCACCGCCATGCCGGATTTAAGGGCTCCATAGCTTTACAAGCTAAATTAATCCCGGACGGCATGTCCTTAATAGACCACCAGAGTGTATTCTATGAATCGTTGCATCTATATCATTGCCCATACATCTATATTATTGCCCATGCATCTATATTATTGCCCATGCATCTATATTGTGCCTGTATTGCTCCACAATTCGTTGACTCTTGGGTTAATAGGTCATGTGTGTTACGAAGATAAATGCCTATCTTGTGTTGGATATCTGCCCATGTAATGGCTAATTCTGCCACTTTAACAGTTCTGACGTATGCATACAACATTCTCGTGATTATTTGGTCATTTAGTTTTTAGGATTAATGTTATTTAAATTTGACAATTGGGACAGTTACATAGCAATTTATTGTGTGCAACTCGTCAATAGAACTGAGTATTGTGATAGTAATGTTGATATTTTGCCGTTTCAATAAAATAAACGTACCAGGAGAGCATTTTATTTCGCAGAAATAAACGTTTACCTGTCCATTCGACCGGAGCGAGACATGATATTATTAAATTTTGAAATACTGAGAGCAAAATATTCGCTACTCGGATTACAAAACTTTCAATAAACTCGCAAGAGATATTTATAGTTCGCTGTTTTCCCAATATGGAAGACTTATTCCCACTCCAGGTTTGACACATGAATATGATAATCCCAATCCCAGTGAACACATCGCAAATCAGAGGTGGGAAGAATTCACGACGCCGCCGCAAACGCAATATTCTATAACGCCTTTGATGTGACAGATTTTTCGTGTAGCGTGTCGTGCGTGACACGGCAATGTACGTCGATTATTGGAGATTTACGCAACCACCTGTGCTATATAAAACTTAGTGAGGTGAAGCGATATGATGAGACAACAGGCTTGGCCTGCATTTGTGTTTTATGCGATTTTTATTGCTCACCCTTCCGAGAAATTGTGGCATGTGTCTATGCCGCATATGAATAATAAATATTCCCCTATCTATTAAAATCCAATAGTTATAACTATTTATGATTGGGTTTAAGTGCAGCCATATTGGTAACTAGCTTCTGACCGCGACTTATCGCGTCAAACGGCAATATAAATAGTAAATATTCCCCTATCGATTAAAATCCAATGGTTATAACTATTTCGATTTAAGTGCAGCCATATTGGTAACTAGATTCTGCCCGCAACTTTGTAAAACTTCTTGTTTTTGACATAAAATATATCCCGTGTTATTAGGTACTTCATTTTCGCGTTTTTTTTTCTTTATGGTCGTCTCCTAAAGGCCTTAACGTGATGTAAAATATTCTATATCCTGCCTCAAGAATTGGGTTATCTATCAAATGCAAGAAGAAAAATTTTTCAAATCCGATTTCCCAGTTCCGGAGATTATAGTGGTCAACAAAACAAACTCTTCAGCTTTATTATATTAGCATAGATGTCTAGTACATCTCTCTATATCCAATGTTTTTATGTTCCATAATATACAATTTCATTGATGCGAATAATATTTAGACTAATAAAAGTAAACGACGCGGCTGACTGTAGTATTACATCGAACGAGTATAATTTCGGGTAGCCATCTGTGGAAAATGGACATCGTCATTTTCTCCCCAGATACTCGTTACCCCTGGAACATCAAGGAGTCAGGTAAAAAGGTAAAAAAAATTGCGTAAAGGTTGACAACACAGGTGCGTCTCAGACGGTAGTTTTCTGCGTTCATTTGCATATTAATGAAAGACTAGGTATGTTTTTTTTTACTACCTCCATGGTCTAGTGGTCGCAAGCGCTACGGCTGAGCATGAGGCCTTGGGTTCGATCCCCGGGTCGGGCAAAGTGTTATTGGGTTTTTCCAGCGGGAATTTCTTAGTAGTAGCCCGGAGACTGGATTCGTGACCGGTTGATGGCTATGATGGATAGACTCGCCACCTATTACATGGGTCTTAAACGTAACCGGCGAAATGTGGGTGTACCATAGGTACACCTCTGCCTAACTCTTGAGGGAATACAGGTGTGATGTTATGTATGCTATTTTTATTTTAAAAATAACTATCAGAGCGGCCTAATGGTGACACCATTAGGCCGCTCTGCTAGTTATTTTTGATGCATAGCGTAAACAGCCTATAATGTTCCCACTGCTGGGACACTGGCCTCGTCTCTGTGAGAGGGAGTGGTCCGTAATCCACCATGCGGGCCCAGTGCGGGTTGGTAGATGTCACATGTCTCCGATTTTTTGTTTCTTGGATATTTCTGTTTCTTCACGACGTTTTCCTTCACCGTTTTGAGAGCAGTGGTGATGAAATAATTTACACAAAATAAAGCGCCAGTCTGGGTTCGAACCCACGACATACAACTCGTAAGTCGCGGCCGTTACCACTGGGCCAGCACTGCTCCCACTGGGCAACCACTGCTCATCTGATTCTTGATGCGAAAACGTGATATTTTCTATTTCGTTTTTCATTCCATTTTGTCCTGTTGTCGACACAACGTCGGCCTTATTTGTGGAGCGATTGTCGTGAGATGATGAATGATGTCCTCGCTGGATGCTCGCAGTCCCGCACTAGGTACTTTTTACTCCCTTTGTGTAGCGTTCAACTCGAGGCCACCTTCCTTGAACCTCTGATCGCCTTTTTATGACTCAGTAATTTTATTATTGTTATTCAGATTGTTGAAAAAATGCTTGTAAGCGTTCCTCTATTGAGATTTCAAAGGGATTTGAGAGTCAATATCGGATAATCTTTTTTTTCATCTTTGTTTGTTTGAGTACGTATTTATTATTTGTTTGTTTTTTTATGTTTTCGGTAGCTAGGTTACGTCCTTTTTTATCTTGGGGTTTTTTATATAGGTAACAATTAAAAAAAAATTACATAATTTGTAACAAATAATCTATTGGGCGAAGAACAGAACCGGTGGTCGAAGTGGTGGTGCTTGGGGGAGGCCTATGTCCAACAGTGGACGTTTTCGGCTGAAATGATGATGAATCTATTGGTCCCCCAACAGCAGCGTTTTCTTTCAAAGAAAAGAAAAGATTAAAATCACAATCATTTGCGAACAGCATAGAGCAGTTAGGTCGAATAATGACTTTAAGTAGGCAAGTAATCGCTGTTGTTAAAACTGTGAGTTACTACTTAGGTACAACTATGTCCGCCATTTTGTTTTTTAGCTTCTGCTCTCGCATGAAAAATGGCCATTCTCTAGAATGGCCTAGAGTTCTAACTCTGAACAGAAAACTTTTAAAGTTAAATAAGAATAGTCTGTAATATAAATTTATATGTTCGCCAAAGTAGCTTAACAAACGTATTTATTCATTTTACATAAATTATCCTCATCCTAGGTCCCTAGGCTACCATTAAGTAGGTAATGGTCGTTCTAAAACTGCTGCATAATTACTAAGAATAATGTATTTATACGTAACGCTAAGTAACTATGAATCATTTGAAAAATTCTAAGGAAGTGAGTCAGAGCTTTGCATCGTTTGAATAAAAACGTCTTTAAAAGAGATCATTGTCATGATGACGGCGGACGGTACGCTTTGAGACTCACAAATGACAGCTGACAGCCCTATAGATGGCTATATTGTTTTAGAATTATGCGATCGCTATTTGAATGGAAGAGACTTTCTACTCTAAATAACGTGAACGAAATCGAGTGATTTTGACCAATGTTGTCCATTGTTTGTGAGAAAGGAAAAACGAATTTAAACAAAATTATTTGTGATTTGAAAAGTCGAATTCGTTGTTTTGCAAGAGATTTTTCGAATAAATTAAGTGTTCATGGAAAGCTTTACGTATATTCGCAACAAAGTTTTCAAAAAATGACGCAAGACTGACGTTTGACCATCTTTTTACAAGAACATGCTTTTGATTTTGAACATTATAAAATATCATTATAATAATATGGTCAACTAGCACGTGATTGGACTACTTTTTCAACTTCGATGCAAAATATAGCAGGAAAATAATATTGGAAAACATTTTTTATAAACCCCAGTCAGTAATGATTTTTTTCCTATTATTTAGCAAACCGTTTCAAGAAATTTAAAAATCACCCAAGCAGCACACATAGCTGTATAGTCACTGGACAACAGAATTTTTGAAAACTCGAGTCTGTTGTGCTTTCTGTACAAGGGCTGTATATCCGGTTACACAGTTCTCATAATTCTAAATTTGGCCCCAAATTAACCAGCCCTGAGCATTATAGTAGCTTGTTAACAGATGTTGAGCATTCTAAGAGCTGTACATAAGCTGTACAAGGGCTTAGACAGCTGTCAATAGGCCACTATCCAGCTCCTTTAATTCTCTTAGACATCCAAAAGATGGTTTATGGCTTAGTAACGGCTATTGTTAAATTTACAAAGAAATGGCAACAAAAAACTATTTGTCCAGTGCAACTAGTGTCATGGCGGTCTAACTATTTCTGTTGACAAATAATAATTTCTAATTTAAGGTAAGTCTTTTTCACGTTTGTTTTGTTTCTCTATTGGTAAATTGTACTGCGGGTGCCACTTTACTGTTAAATATTTAGGTGATATTATCAAATATTACACGCGCCATGGAAATAATATAGTTTTACTAAAAATGTTATACAAAATAAATACGTTATACGAATTATTTATGGATTTTTACTAATTTTTTCCATTTAATGAGCATTCATATCTATTTGTAACAATAAAATAATGTGTTTTTACTTAAATAGCTGTCAAATATCATGAACATTTAACAGATATCAGTGTTTTTTTTTCATATGTAATCAGCTTGTTTACATTAAAATGGCGTTAAATCGTTATCCAGCAATAATTCTAACTAAATTCCCTTGACCCTCTCTTTTCTGTTCAATGGCCATAACTAATTCTATTAATCAGCTGAGAACTGTACGCTAGCTGTACAATGGCTTTCAGTTATTCTAACGACTGGTTGAAGGAGTAAAGTGAGAATATACAACAGCGTCTTAGGGATCTCTAATCTTGATAGAAAACCATTTCGAGCATTAGGTAATTCACTTGATTTTGTGATCCTATTTATTCTCGCCTGTTATCCCAACTAGCGAGCCAATAAATTGTCATGTTGCTTAGAAATGCAGAATATAAAGTAAAAAGGTATTCCGATATTGAAAATCAAAAACATCAGCCAACCTAGCTAAATATTCATCCCCGCTTCTTTTTCCCATTAATTTACATCACTTTACCTAATTTTATGCTTTTACTTTTAGACACTTCAACAGCAAAGTAAGAGAAAAGAAAAGAAAACCAGTAAAGTAACGGAAACTGAAAAAGAAATGGATGGAATTGAAAACTAAATTGGTGAAGAAATTTATTTAATGCTAAGTACATATTTTGAGAAAGACAAAAAAAAACAATTAAGAAATATAATATTTTGACGAAGAAGAAATATGTACTGCTTGAATAACCAACTAAAGGCACATAGAATTACCAAAGACAAATCTTGAATCTGTGATTAATAAAATAAAGCGCAGTAAATTTATATAATTACTTTTATTTTTATTGACAATTCCTTACCCAGCAGTATTAATATATAATCTCATATTAGTATAATATTCATTATTTACAGTGTATGTAAAAGTGGTATGAAATATAACTCGTTTTTCTGCATAATATATACACATTTGAAATTCACATTTCTCGTGGGTATATTGTCGTTCTAATACAGTCCACGCTGGGTAGTTTCGCTTTATTTAGGTATATCGAAAATTGATGACACCCTCTGATTTCATTTAAGAAGTTTTAAAACTTCTGTGAAGTCGATTATTTTGTAGCCATTGATTGTACTTCAATATTTCACGGTTATTTGTCATAAAATATTTATCTTTACATTTTGAGCAATATGTCTCTTTATTGCCCATTCTTTTACATTTTCTTTAAATAAAATGTATTTCATATAAATATTTTCTCCGTCATTTTCATATGTCTGGCTGATCAAATCTTCATTTTAAATTGTATTTTATTCTCGCACGAAAATTAATTAGCGTTGCGAGGTTATGTCAAAATTGACGTTATCATAGCACTACTAACCTATGTTTACTCTTCAATCATTCTAGAGGCTGTAAAATAGCTAATATTTACACTATAAGCTTTGGAATTAAAGTAGAGTAAAGCTACACTAATTTACAGCTCATGCAGTCAGTAAATGCTTTTACCCAGCTACTACTAAGTTAGCATCATAATAGAATTGATGTACGCCATAAAAAAGCCAATGGCGAAATTTGATTCTCTAATACAGCTCACAACTGAGAAAAGGTGTTACTTTACCGCGTTAAGCAGCCGTTTACAAGCGTTGGTCTTCTTAACCAGCTGGTAGCATTATACGTAGCCAAAGGCTGGACAATAGTTCTTTCAAATTCTACTAAAATGCATTTTGTGTTTTTTTTCTCCATTATTCAGCCATTAGTCAGTTGTGCTGCTTAACAGAGTAGAGATCACCCCTCATACAGTCTCAAGAATCAATTTATCCGTTAGTACAGCTACATAAGAGCCTTTGACTGTAATATAGCTTGTTTATGGATGTAATTTCCGCTAATGTGTTGCTTGGGCACATACTAGTCTTCAGTCCATAAAATAATATCAAAATTTTATTTTATGATAACACAATATCTTTCATAAGTAAATCAAAGGCAAAATAAACAATATTTTCGAGAAGGCTATAGTCAAAGTCAAAGTCAAAGATTTATTTGCAGATAAATATGATTGCTAAAGTGATAAAACTATTACCAGGTGCGGTGACTGACACGAATAGTTTAGCGCTAAGAAAACTGTACTTTTATAGTCATACAGACTTAATGTTTCAATTATTCCAAGCTTTTTCACAATTAGATAACAAATTGACAAATGAGAGTTTTTTTCGTGCACGGAGCCTTAAAGCAAAGACATAAACATTTTTGAAGGTGTAACATAATTATGCAAGAAGTTCTCGCCAAACGGCCAAAAATTGGTAACACGTGCGAGAATAAAATTTATATTGCTCTATTTTAAATTGTATCTCTTATCGCTAGAGACCAAAATTATGTATTATATTGTACCAATGACAACCCCATTTTATGTCCACGCAATCACGGCCCATTTCAAGGTTGCCTGGAAGAGATTGCAGAAAGCGATAAGGCCGCCCACTGTATGTTTTGTAGTGTTATTATTGGTATGTATTTTCTGGTGTACAAAAAAGTATTTAGAAGTAAAAAAATATGAATTATGAGAAACTAGTTTTGTCTGCCATATACAATACAGCTTTGTATTGTGTCAACACAGTTTTGTCGCGAATGTTGTCGCCATCAGCAATAGTCTGCCCAAAAACAATCTTGAGTCAAGACGGAGATAAAATTCAAAATGTTGCCAGAACATAAACATACTTCCCTCAGAAAGAGGAAAATCAAGAAAACAAGCAAACAAAGATGCTGCCTTTCGAAAAAGCTGACAGATGATATGAGATTTAAAATAAGAACAGTATTGATCTTGACGCCATATTGTGACGTTTGGGTTGTCAAACTAACTTCAGTGAATCACGTACCTACGCATATCACAGTCGAAAAGTTATGAACAAAACTAGTTTTGTCTGCAATGGAAATGACAGTTTTGTATTGTATCAAAACAGTTTTGTTGCAAATATTTTCGCAATCCCTTACTTATTATATTTTATTTATTCGAGTGTATGTATGTATGTATGAATGTATGTATGTATATTTCTTTGGCACGCTCTGCAGCCTGAACGGCTTGATCGATTTCAGCTTGAGAGGTGCCGTTAGATTCGCCTTAATTTATTAAAACTTTATGCACAAGTAAAATTCCGTACAAGCTAATATTTTAATAGAATCTGCTGACACCAATTCAATCAATCTGCCAAGCCTTTTCCTAATTATGTTGGGGTCGTCTTCCAGTCTAACCGGATGGACATGGAGCAACTGCCTATCTGACCTCCGCAACCCAGTGATTGGGTAAGGACTGGATAAGACTGGTTGTCACACTGTTTGGCTTCTGACTACCCGTAACGACTGTCAAACGAATGACAGCCGGGACCAACGGCTTAACGTGCTTTCCGAGACACGGAGGGATAACCCATCCACAAACCGACCGCGGTCAGCGTAGCTAAACCTTCGATCGACTCGTACGGCTATTATAATTATGCCACGAGTTCCTCTAATGTGCTGATACATCAATTTGAAATAAGTAGGTATGATCTCATTCAAGGGTTCTATTTCGATCACTTAGTACTCACAGAATGCAAAACTAGTTTCTTGCGTGTTAAACTCAATTTGCTTAACGCGGGAAGCGTGCATCATAAATATCTTCTTCTTTTCCATTTTTTCCTTATTTCGTTTGGCACTGAATTTATGTATCTGTTGTTTTCGGAATTATAACGTCTGAAATAGGGGTAGGAGTTAATTTAGCCAAAACAAAAATAAAATATAGTCACTTTAATAACTACCCACTCACTGCTATTTTATTACAATTGTTTTGTTTTTGTTTCAGGTATGTTTGCGGTCTGAAAAGATGATTTTATCGAGTTGTTACAAGAAATATGTAGAAAGGATTTTCGGTCTCTTCGAGTTCATGTAAGTTTTGAAACTAAATATCAAATTATTGTCTAAATATCTTGGGAACGGCTTCTAGGCTAACTAAATACCTACTACCAGTAGGCTCAGTATTGATACACGTATAAACTGCTTTAACCCTCGGAAAGCCAATTAGGAATACCGGTATCCTAAGATTAATTTAAGTAGATTACGGTCGAATGCTCAAACGCAAGTCAATTCTAAGTCGCCGCTGACCTTGCTTCTTCAAGGAGTATTGTAGCAACCGAAATACTTTTAAGAACATCTTTATGTTTACCTCATCGTCATCATCATCATCTTAAAGCTCTTGTCCCATGTTACTTATAGTCGGTAACAGGGTTGCTTCTTCCATTTTCTCCTGGCAACCGTCATGTGTCCTTCTCATTCACTCCTTTCTCTTTCATATCATTCCTCACACAATCCATCTATCTTTTCTGTGGCCTTCCTCTGCCTCTCCATATGTCAACATTCATATTCATCACTCTTTTAGTCACATGCTTTTCCTTCTCATCACATGCCCATACCAAGCCAAACTATTTCCTTTCAACATTTCTGGTAACACTGTGTCCTATTTCCCAATGAGATCAACTAGCCTGGTTTGTATTACGTAATTGAAAACAATGCTCCCCAATCATTGTGATGAGCACATTGGCCAACAAACAATCGCACTGTGTGTCGCGGCACGCGCCAGTATCATTGTTGCTGTTTTTCAAACTATGTTTTGCAATTCGCGATGAAGGCGGCTCCTTTTATATTGATTTTATTAACGTCTTTAGTGATATGATAGGTACAAGTCTGGTTTGATGGATGATATGATCGGAAAGGGAGTGAGTGAAATGACGGCTGATAGAGAATGACAGAAGATTAAATTCTTTGTTGCTTTGTAATAAAGAAAAAGTATTTATCGAGACTCACACAGGAATATCACAAACTAAACTAAACACAATCTTAAAACATCAAAAAGGAAACATAAAAAAAAGAAGGAACACCGGCTGGGCCGGTAAATTTGATGAATTTTGTGAAGGATGATGTCGAAGAGGGAGTGAATGCTAAGATGACGGATGATAGAGATGTATTTATTTATTTTAGGCAACGTAGGCCCATGCATAAATAACTTAACCTAAACATACATGTTTTTATTATAAAACAGTACTTCACTAGCTAACTCTTGTGCAGTTCTGTGGTACTTGTCCACGGAAGCGACGGAACACCACTTCCAGAAGTCGTCGGCCAGAAGTCTTCTTCCGTGACAACAGGCAGATAGCAATTCGGCACGCGCACCACGAACGCCTTGAAGTTGACGTTGCGGTGCGACTCCAGTAACTGCACCCTCGGCGTATACCTCGTCTTCTGGCGCACGTACTCCACGATGTCCTCCTCCTGAGTGGTGTAGTTTAGGCTGGAGATGTATACCGGTGTGTTCGGCTTTGCGGCACGCAAGCTGACTTCGGGCTCCGTAGGGGCTTTGCCGCAGCGGTTCTTGTTCGTTCGCGATCGGCGCTTCCTCCTTTGCCCCGTCCCGAAACCCTCGGGTGGCTCTGCGTGTAGGAGCCGCGATGACGGGCGTGGAGCTGCGGGGCACGCGGGCGGAGCGCTCTGCAATCTCAGCAAACGACGGGTGCGCTGGCGACAATACTGCTGACGTAGAATTAGACGACGATAAATCTAGGCCGGCTCCACGACTCATGTTTACGTTAGATGCATCGACTGATGACCTAGTTACCGCCACACTGTTGCGCAATTCGCTAAATTCTTTGCGCAAATCAGCGACGGAGTTTTGGGATGCATCTAAATTCGCTAGAACATCCGCGAGGCGGGCCTTCAGAAAGACAATGTCCTTCAGAAGGTTTGTTACATCGACATGGTCGAAGGTGACGGGTGGCAGCTCCTTCGCCACAAACGTCGGCACGTCGTCCGGGTTGGTCTCGTTGAACAGCAGAACAACAGCAGCACGTTGTATTGTAGAAGACATGCTGCGACGATCCAAACAAATTGGGGTAAGGGCAGGTGGATGATGATAAGTTCTAAGATCGATTGCTCGTTGTTCTTGCGTTAGTATTGCTTAAGGATGTGCTATAAAAATGTTGACTATCGAGTAGTGAGAATGTTGTTAGTGAACCTAAAGTTTATAAACAAAGTTTATTCGTTTACCAGCATCGAAACTGAAGAATATGGTATTCCTTGAGGAGGTCGACGGAGTGGTTAAGGATGTTCACGTTATATTTTACCAATCATAAAGTTCCAAGTGAAAGAGGCAAACCCATTGTAATTAACGGATCCCAAATTCAGTATACGGGCTACTACTAAGTATCAATCACAACCATTCAACAGGTTTCCGAATCGAAAATGATACATTTTCGGTTACCTGATTTGCCTAGTTTCCGACTGCAAATAGCTATCAAAAGAATAGCCGTCATTTATTTTGGTTTAGGCATGATTTCTCAATGGTCAGATAATTCTTATCTGAGGAATTAATATTGCTGCATAAAAGCTTTTGATGTCTTTAACTGTCAAAATTTTCGTGTTAAGGATTTGTCAATAGCCTTTACATTACTCATTTGAAAACATTGAATGATGTTCAAATTCGGCACGAAAGCGTATCGAACAGTTGTGAATAGCTTTGCTGGTGTGGTTTTCATAATTATTTTTGTGAACTGTCGAACAAAATTTAATCAAGCGTAACCTTTGGTCAGAATTACTCATAACTGTAAACATTGAAACCGCATAACCAATGCTTGTAGCTCATAATGTAAAATGCCGCTACGTTAAATAAGTGTTGTGGTCTTGTTTATAATTACCTATTAAAATCAACAGTATTGATGTTAGTAACGAGCTGCCAATTATTGACATTTGGTGATATACATATAAGGTGTAAAAAAATTAACCTTACAAACTTTAAGAGGTGCTTTAGACCATTGGACTGAACAACTTTCACCATGAGACCAACTCTGAAATCACGAAAAAAAAATCCGCTGTTTCATACATTTTGATCAAGTAGGTAATGAACTTTTGTATTAAACAGTGGATTTTTTTTCGTATACCTTATATACGCGAATTTTTGGACCCCGCTAAAACGCTAGTTGAATCCCGCTGACTCCAATAGGCCGAAAGAGGCCTAATGGAGTCAGCGGGATTGTCCGAAAGGGTTACCGCTGGCCCGGAACATAAAGGGCAAAGGAAGGAACACGGGTGGGTTTTAGTCAGTAAGTGTCTGATACTCCTTTCCGCTCCACCCAGAGCGGAAGGAGTCATTTGATGATTACCCATCCGCAAAAAAAAAAAGGCCTATTGGAGTGAAAACTTCTTCAGGCGCGTTGGGCATTTTTTGAGATGGGATAAAACCATTGAACTCGCGCCTCTGTTACCATAAGCGACAACGCGCGTGTTTTGTTTTTA
This sequence comes from Mesoligia furuncula, assembly GCA_916614155.1. Taxonomy (NCBI): domain Eukaryota; kingdom Metazoa; phylum Arthropoda; class Insecta; order Lepidoptera; family Noctuidae; genus Mesoligia; species Mesoligia furuncula. The sequence goes on along the minus strand of OU744804.1, from coordinate 10,602,516 downwards.
TGATGATTAAAAAAATACCCGCTTCGGATGTGTTCGGCTGTCCTCGTGAGTGATGGCAAAGTATTCTGTTTGTCTTTTGTTTTCACTTCTGTCGGCACTCCCGGAGTGCCACTGTTTTTTTTAATTGTTATTACTATATTGGTCCCTTGGAGAAAGTTAAAGTCAAAACATTTATTTCAAACTAGCTTCCGCCCGCGACTCCGTCCGCGCGGATGTCAGTCTTCGCGTGGATGGTTTATTTCTCAATTTTGAGTAACTCTGACAATGACATCTTATAAATATCTATTGGACCCAAATACGGCTAAGCCTATAATAATTAAGGAGATCCCTCTATTGTGCTACTGCGTTTGAGCTCGCGTTCTGTAGTAGGTAAGTATTTTTTTCATAGTAATTCCGACCTTGATAAGTAGCATGTAGCAGTAAATTACTGACAGTGACGAAAAGTTTGCAATAATAAAAAAGTGATCGTGACAATGCGACAGAAAGTTAATTGAAAGCTTCAGCATACACAACATTGTTAGTGAGCTCGTCCGGAATATGAACATGAAGATTTCTTGGACTGCTCACACGGGAAAGAGCTACGTAAAGTTGCCCGTGTGAAAAACAACTCGCGGTAAGATCTACGCCAGCAACTCCTAGGGTCTGACCTTGAGCCATATTTATTGTCATGGCGTAACACAAAGCTACAGGAAACTGTATTCTCTTAAATTGAAATGGAAAATTATCCACTGCGGGTAATGCAACGTGTGTTCGCGGTTCTACAGAACAACGTCTATGAATAAAACTGAAAAATAAGATTTTTTTTTCTACGTATTTTTCCAGGATAAAAAGTATCCCATTTTATGCCCAGGATAATAAGGTATAATTATACCAAGTTTCATCGAAATCGAACCGTTAGTTTTCACGTGATGCCTGCATATACAGACAGACAGACAGACAGACAGACAAAAATTTTTTTAATCACATATTCGGGTTTGGTATCGATCCAGCAACACCCCCCGCTATTTATTTTTTCAATATTTTCGATGTACAGAATTGACCCTTCTACAGATTTATTATATTATAGATAGGCACATAAAAGGCACTTTTGAACGTCAAAAATTACGATAAAATAGAATTGATTCTAGTCGCCCATTCCAAGAGGTAGTTTTCGTATAGAGAAGAATGGGCAAGAAACTCCACCGATACTCTTTTAAAATGTTTTACAATATTTTGCATACATTAATTATATAATAACAAGTGAAGACGAAGGTTGTTCAGTTTGATGGTCTGTACAACACTCTTAAATATGACCACACCTTTCTGGTAGGTTATATGCTTAAAGGCCTTGCAATATATTGCATATGTCTGTGTAGTGCCGGACTTAAAGAATAGCACCACCCCATAATTTCCGTGGGTGTCGTAAAAGGCGACTAAGGGTCGTACCGGAGAATGGGCAGCAGCGTTCTCTATGCATTCCACCACCATACTATACTGCGATCGCCAACCCGCCTGCCAAGCGCGGCGATTATGGCAAACCCCCCCCAACTTGGGGGAGGCCTATGTCCAGCAGTGGACATAGGCCTTTCGGCTGAAATGATGATGATGATGAGGCCTTGCAATGTATAAAATTTGATCGTGTTCTGGACAGAATTTAGAATAGCGTCGCGTATTCACTCGCGATTTGTGAAATATATTTTCTCTACGTCAGTTGCAGGTGGCGGGTTACAAATATACTTACATACATGAAAGTTTTCCAGCTAACGGTAGGTACGTAACTAAAGTTTTAAGGAGTTTAACGCTTGCACTCAAAACATTAATTGGGTGTTTTGAAAGCCAATTTTAAGCATTTCATTTTTACTTTATGGACTTTATGTATGCCTGTAATGTTAAGCGCAAAAACCTCTCGCAATTTTGCGTTGATTTTTTACCTGTCTTTCTATTCAATTTATAAATGGATATGAATGAAATTAAGATTTAGTGTGCACAGTTAATTTAAATCAATTACAACAGTAATTAAATCTGACTGATTAGTCAAGATGATATGATATAATGAACATGGAAGGAAAGATTCATGAAATCTTAATTCGGAGACCAAGCTTGATTAAAGTCAATAATATTTGTCCTACTAGACACCTAAATAAATATTATCATTGTGTCTAGACAAGTCATTAGTACATTTCCAGTTAAACTTCTCATTGTACGAAAGGCCCATACAATGGCGAGGTCAGCTAAACTGGAAATGTACACCTTAATATGTCGTCGTGTGTACCTAGACATCGCACTTCAAGTAGCTAAATGATCCTTAAAAGTAATGATATTTTTTACTCTTGCAGCATTATTGATACAAACGACCTTCAATCATTCCGCCTAGTCTTTTCCCAACTATGTTGGGGTCGGCTTCCAACTGAATGCAGTAGAATATTTTACATGAAGCGACTGCTTATCTGACCTGAACTTCCACAACCCAGTAACTGGTTACCTGCACAACCCAGTAACTGGGTTGTGGAGGTTTTATTTATTTATTTATTTAATACTTCAAGCACATAAATGTACAGAGGCGGACTTAATGCCATAGGCATTTTCTACCAGTCAACCTTTGGGTGATGCAGAGACAAAGAGTGGTAGGTGCAATCAAGAACATTGAGGAATAAATATTTTAAATATAAAAATACGCATATACCTATTAAAACTATGAATATAATATATACCTAATTACATATAAATACAAGAACAAATAAATATACATAAATACATGAATATACTTACTAAAAAGAAATAAGACAAACAATGAGAAAATATTACCGTTGTGATGATACTGCCAGCTTCTTGCGAATGTGCTCGCGAGCCTTAACTTTAAAAGATAATCGGTTGGTTGCCATCCTGATTTCCTGGGGGAGCGCGGAGAGGTTTTTGGCTTTTGACTGACTTTTGGGCTTTTGACTACCCGTAACGACTGTCGAAGATCTACTAATGGCAGCCGGGACCGCCGGCTTAATGTGCTTTCCGAGACACGGAGGGGTCTCGATAATATGTAATCGATGGTCACCCATCCACGAACCAACGGCGGTAAGAGTAGCTTAACCTCCGATCGACCAACCGACTGTTATCATTTAGCCACAAGCGCCTCCTAACAAATGACCTTATCTTTAGAACAACACGTAGGTAGCGTCAGTCACCTCGCTACTGAATGATAATAGGTTTTAGTTAAAATCACGGTCTCTCTAAAAATTACTGCATTTGTTTTATATTCCTAAGTTCCAAGCGACAACATTCTTTAGAATGTTTTGTTTGTTCTCCAGACGTTAATTACCGGGACCAAACACCATTTAACTGTATCAGTTTTCTTTTGTGAAGATATTTTAAATTTTTCACACATTCGAGTGCAGATTCTGTTGGAATTCTTTTTTTGTGAGCTCGTTGCTTTGCATCACAGCAAAATCCTTTTACCGTTAGGTGGAAAAGAATGTAACAAAGACCTAAAAAATAGGACAGAACTAAATTCGCAACACAGTCCATTCAATGGCAGGTAATAAAAATAAGTGTCGCAGCAACATGTTTCCTGCATCCTAAGGGTCAGATCACACCGCGACGCGACACGGCGCGCAGTTTTCAAGATAACAATACAATTATAGACCTTATCTAATACAGTAAAACGTACACAATTCAGTGAGGTGGTGTCTACTACGTCGAGCTACGCCGCGCGGCGCTGCGCGGCGCACCTCACTGCATTGTGTACCTTTTTGTGTAGTAGATAAGTTCTATAATTGTATTGCTATCTTGAAAACTGCGCGCTGCGTGTTCTGACCCTAATTGCGTTACACACTTTCTGAATCATTTTGAAGGATGTTGCTAATCCATTGCTTCACATGTTCGAAACATTTGTCAGCTCAACAACGTAGAAAACGTAATGAATTTTGTGGAACTGTCAAAGTGAAAGCCATCGCTACTCAAACTCAAACTCAACTCAAACTCAAAGCATTTATTTCAATTAAACCTTGTACAGGCACTTTTGAATTGTCATAATTAAATAGTCTGGTACTAGTAGGTATTATTAGTGTGTTTTTCAATTACCCCGTAGAACTTTCTAGGGACCAATTTCAAGTTATCGAATGAGCGTCCATTACACATTACAATACACGTCCACGCTGCACAGAAAAAAGGTGCAAATGTTCGTTGTAACAGGTCCGCTATTATTCACGTATGGAGTGAGCAATAACTCAGAGGGCCGGAACACCTGTTCTTCTATAGCAAACAAACGGCGAATGATCGAAATTCATGCTGAATCGGATAGTGTCGTGACAAAAGACTGATGCGATTCCGTGTTGCGACACGCTGCCAGTTATCGCGTTACGTCGTTCTTTGAGTATTTTTTTTGGAACCGTTATAAATTCGCTTTCATACTGGGCCTTGCGACTGAATAGTTCTTTTGTTAGTTATATTTTTTGTATACTAACCTAGTTACTAAAAAATGTTCCAAACAGGATGGCAAAAAAAACTCGTGGGGCTTACAAAATAAATATCCTGTGTAGATAGCATTTTGTGTCTGTTTAATAATGATATTGGAATTATCGTAAGCAAATGGGCGGTAGCATCCTACATCCGTCATCCTTAATCAATTGCAATGCACAATTGCGTCCTCCATAGAACGATTAAGTCTAGTCAGTGCTTTGGAAACTTTTTCGCGTTCTTCTTCGTCGTGACGATGGCACGAAGTTGGCCCAAAACTCCGCTTCTTCCATGGCATCGTCGGTAGCAGCGTAGAGGATGCGATGACTTTTTTTGGGTCACAAAGGGCCTGGATACGAGGTAGGACACAGTTTGCTCAACAGCTCCCCATCTACATCCTGCTGCCCCTACCGTCGAGATAGATCCACTTTACGAGGTTGTAGTTGCAATCTTCCCTCTTTGTTTCGGAGGCGGTTCAGAGACTTCCAAGTGCGTAACGGAAGGTTGGATCCTTCGGGAAGATGCTCACTTGGTGGTGGGTATTGAGTGGGTGGAGGCGGACAGAAAGATACAACCTTTTCTCGTAATCTTTCGCTGAGCAAATCTAACGAGTATCTACAAACCGCATAGACCATCTTTTGCGGTACTAAAAATAGAATTTTAATCCAATCTCAATACGATTTCGTTCCAGACCATCCTCCACGGACTTACATCACATACATGTCATTTACGTTTATATCGCTCGTAAAGATAGGTATTAGGAACTAGCAAGATAAACCGAACTAAACTCATATCGTATACGTAGCTTAGTTTCCTAGGAGCTTCATTATTGTATTGCAACAGAGATAGTTTCCTCAGCACATAAGCTCAACACAAACAGAGCTCTTCGCAGAGTTCCAAGTAATATGTTCGAATCAAATTGTCTTTATTGGCTCTTATTCTTGCCATCTGTGCAAGCGTCACTCTCTCGTTTTAGACATGTTTCATGCCTTGAACATAATTACGAGCATAGGCTAAAATGAACTGTAACATGGTAATTAACGTCCGTCATAATTCGCCTCGCTAGACCTCACTGGAACATCTATAAAGAACTCACATAAACTTGTTTGTGTACGTTGCTTCTCAAACGTACTTTAATTATCCAAGTTGGCTGACGTAAAGACCCGTTTCACGAAGGCAATGGTGATTTACTGCGATAGCACCGCCCTATATAGCCAAAGATATCCTCCTCCGCACTCGGCCCTAACGTTTGCACCTACGAGAATAGATTTTAATAGTGGCACGGTAAATTTACTCCTTTTATGGCGATCGTAAACTGTACGAAAGAGTTAAACAACGATTTGCTGCACCACAAATAGGTGGTTTTACAACGTTTTGTTACCAATATAATCCGGAATCGAAGATTTTGAGATCGGGAGTACTTTTATTCGGAACAAGAGATTGTGTAGATATATGATTGGGTAGTTTTAAGAGCCACGTGGCCACGCCAGAGCTGTGGTGGCCCAGTGGTAACGACCGCGACTTACGAGTTGTAGGTCGTAGGTTCGAACCTAGACAGGCGCTTTACATTGTGTAAATTATTTCATCACCACTGCTCTCAAAACGGTGAAGGAAGATGTCGTGAGGAAACCGGCGTGTTCTACAAACAAAAATTGGAAGACATGTGACATCTACCAACCCGCACTGAACCCGCGTGGTAGATTACAGCCCACTCTCTCTCACCGAGAGGAGGCTTGTGTCCTAGCTTTGGGAGCATTATTGGCTGATTATGCTTATAAAACGCCAAAAATATTAACTAGTCCAATGTTTAGTATTTCTAGTGTATATTAATTAGTAATTGTTAGTAACTGAACTGAGCCATCGAAATCATGAGGAAAATGTCATATAATATAAAGAATGTCATATAAAGAAAAGTCAGCTGCAGTCTGCATATGGAGTATGCATATACTTCATATGCAGTCTGCATATGGAGTATGCATATACTTCATATGAATATGCAGACTTCTCTGTGAGACAACGGCAAAGACAGAGAGGAGGCCTGTGTCCCAGCAGTGGGAACATTATTTTCTGATTAAGCTAAGGGCCACGTGATGTGCCCACGCATTACTAGCTACACCTAGTAAGTAGTTGGAACGTATGTTAGAACATAAGTAGCAATAAAAGGTGAAACTTTAATTTACCCAACTTGTATTTTCACCGAGAGGTAAAGGCGCGTTTTATAGTTATGTGCTTGTCGAAACGGCTTCTTGTCCGTTGTTATGGACACCTAAAACTTGCATAATTCTTGTTATATTATGAGGGGCGTAAAATAACCTAAAGTTGAGTGTAACACAGACACATCCTCGTGGTTGCAAATAGTTTTCGCTACTGGTGTTGTAGCTATTAACTGTGTTCATGTGATGGCTAGGATGAATTAGATGGTAGATTATGTGTTTGACAGGTTGCATGCATGGTCAGCTGTGTTAGACATTCGACGACGCTGTGATTTAGCTGTTCTGTTGTCTGAATCAGTCTCCTATACATTGTTTGCCTAAAACAGTAGCATTAGAAGTGCTTTTTTCCTCAGTTCTTTCGAAATATTTTTCAATAAAAAAAATTCTAACATTATTTCTTTAACTGCGTCGTTAATTTAGTGGTCGCAAGCTCTACTGCTGGGCATGAGGTCCTGTGTTCGATTCCCGGATCGGACAAAGTGTAATTGGATTTTTTCATCTGGAATTCTGGGCAGTGTGCCCGGTTAATGGCAATAGGCTCGCCCCCAGTTATATGGGACTTAAACACAGCTGGCAAAATTTAATGTCGATGTACTATAGGTCCACCTCTGCCTAAAGCAAAAAGTTATCAGATCTCATGTAGAGCCAAGCTTCTAACTCTACACGCCCTAATTCTACAAGCCCTAACTTCACAAACTCTTTACCTTAGTCAAAATATGTGGCTTGGCCGTTTCGCTACCATCACATGGGCGTAAAGTGAAAAATTTATTCACTGTTCATTGCTTTTCTGTTATACAATAGTTCTTGTAGTAACGAAACGGCCAAGCCTCATATTTTGACTAATGTTTAGAGTTTGTGAAGTTAGGGCGTGTAGAGTTAGAAGGTTGGCTCCACATGAGATCAGATAACATTTTGACAGTGCGAGCCATATCGCGGTCGAACTAAACTGTTGGATAACGTCCCTCTGACGCGAAATGCGCACACTAAATTAGGTTGCCAACAGAATAGATATTTTCTCATGTTCATGTGATATGTTTGTAATTTGTAAATCTTATGTTGTAAATTATTCCATGAACAGTTAACTACACACTACCGAATTGGGAAACTGTAATGGTAGCGTATGTATGTAACAAATAAATAAATAAATATGTGGTCTCGACTTGGCAACATTTTACATGAAAATGTTTTTGGTGGTAGATTATTCAATCGAGTCTCTAATGTTACAAATACAATTTATGTTTCAAGTAACGTGAATTCCTGTGTCGCTATCCTTTATATCATATACAGGGTTATTGGTGAAACATTAACAATCTCTTAAGAGGTCATTGTACTCATCATTAAGAACAAATTTTACTATGAGACCAAACCTGAAATCGCGAAAAACAATCAGCTGTTCCCTACATTTATGTTCATATAACTCGTCAAAATGTAAAGAACAGCCGATTTTTTTTCGCGATTTCTGTGTTGGTCCCATAATAAAAGTTGTTCATAATGACGAGTACAAAGATCTCTTAAGAGGTTGTTAATGTTTTACCAATAACCCTGTATATACGAGTATTACGAAGAAATATTCCAGCCAATTGTCTCCTCTTATTTCATACAACGTCATAAGCGACATGTTATTGTACCGGAATAACTCGTTAAAACGACACTTGTGATTCTAATTATTTTTTTTATTGCCTACTAAGGCAATTTAATCTCTTATAATTGTTGCAATGAATTAGGTTAGGGGCGATTTGTAGTCCACATTAATTTATCTTCTTTCATCACTCTGGACTGTTGTTTGAAGCGAGCGGTTGTTTATTTAAAGGATTACGGTACGATGGCGCTTAGCTCAGTCAAAGATACACAGAAATACTACAGAAGGTCGACTCCATAGATTTCATCACCATTCTCCTGTCTATATCCCGTCGGTGCAACATGTCTATTTCTTTCATACTTCTCTATTAGTGTGCATACACGCGTCAACAGCAGAGGTAACTGCAGTCGTCGATGCGCGTCGGCGGCTACCGTCGACAACGTGCCGGTAGTCATCATCTGCCTAGCCTTTTCCCAACTATGTTGGGGTCGGCTTCCAGTCTAACCGGATGCAGCTGAATACCAGTATTTTACATAGAGCAACTGCCTATCTGACCTCCACAACCCAATTACTTAGGTAATACGATACCCTTTGGTAAGACTGGTTGTCAGACTTGCGGGCTTCTAACTACCCGTAACGACTATCAAAGATCCACGAATGACAGCCGGGACCACTTTCTTCTCGGGCTTTCCGAGGCACGGAGAAGTCTTGATATGTAAAGATGGTCACCCTTCCACGGACCAACCGCGGCAAGCGTAGCTTAACCTGATCAATCGACCCGTGCGGCTGTTATTACTTAGAAAAAGCCCTTCGTCGTATATTTAAGTATGGTGCTTACGTGTCGGCGGCTGTAGTTGCCTCTGGGGTTTGAGCACTAAGTGCCGGAGCACACGATGCGTTCCGACGCCCCCCCGCACCGTGTGCTCCGGCACTAAGGTGACATCCCGGTAGTCACCCATTTTCTCATCTGTATGAAGTCGAGCTTCTGTAGTTACTATACTGTGGCATCGTGGTTTATTCCCGAATTACTCTTGTGTTCACATAAAAAGTAATTAATTAATTTAAAACAAATTCTACTGGTAGGCTTCCCGTAGGTTTTAATGGCGTAAGCTCATATTACTTGCAATTTAACCTATTCTAAGGATTATATGACCTGTGTCTACAGATAATGAAAGCAATAACAATGTTAAAAGTCATTTCCATTTGTTGAGCTTTGCGTAGGTTTTAACCTTTTCAGTGTTGAGTGTGCTAGCATCAAAAAAATAGAACAAGTATATTTTTTGTCTGAAAAAAAAAATATGTGCCTAAAAATACTGCAGAGAAATAATAAATTGCCAAAGTATTATAAAACCTGAAAACAAAGTTATTATGTTCTCAATTTATTTAACTCGATAAGAGTAATTGACCTGTAGGTCAAAAGGTGAATAGTGAAGTGGCTGACTTTGAGGGTTTCATTAACCGTCGCAGACAAAAGGCTTATGTGGTCTGACAGTCTGACACTAAATACCTACATTCTCTTTTGTCTCGTGGTATCAAATTCATTATTACGACTTGTAAATTGATAAAAGATCTTGCGTTTGCTGTGATACTAACTTTAAATACATTATTTTTAGTAACTTTGATGTTCATTCCCTAGATGTGATCGGGTGCGAAATCAGAACCAATTTTGTTTATTCAAATTCAAATTGAATTCTTGAAATTCAAATTATTTATAAGTTACAATTTGTACAAGAATAGAATAGACGCGAGACGGTGACCCCCAAACAAAGCTAGGCTGCTCACCGAAAAAATGGGATTCTCTATTATACAATTTAGGAAACTTTGTCTTTACCCCGAACCCTATTGTTTTCATATAAAGATATTTATGTTACTGGAAATAAAGCACTTATAGCACATATGTGTGTATATTAAAGCTAAAGGTCAAATTCCGTAATTTGAATCGTTCAAATTCAAGTCTCAATCTCATCTCAGCGACAATCAATGCCAAAAGAATCGTTGAGCTCCTTAAGTCTTGAGTTGAGCTTCACGATTTCTGACAAATGCGTGGACTGACTGGACAGGTACCCTCAATCTGTGTGGTTCTTTCCTCAAAAGACCATCTCAGACATCGATCTACATGGTCTTCATATAACCTGACCAAGATTATGTCTGGACTTTAAAAGAGTCTGTGACCTCTGAGTTTGTTTCGGCCTTTCTTCTCAGAGTAGTCAGATAGGAAACGCCGACCTCATCTAGTTTTAAAAAACCATGATTGACGTGTAAAAGTGTTTGTACAAACCTACTTACAAAAATAAAATCATTTATCATTATCATTTAAAAACTTGTAAAAAATGTAGCGACATTGGAGGTATTTTTGAGAGATTGAGATTGATATGAGACTGCTAACGTTCTTAAAAATACGGGAATTGCCCCTCTGATTAAATCCTTACACTGGCTCATTACCACAGCAAGCCTCTCGTGCGGGCACCGCTTTAATTTCAACGGTTTCCCGCCATACGTGGTGAACTGACAGTTGACATTAATGACAGCTGCCTCACTACTGATGTGCATGAGATAGTGTTTACAAATCTATTAACTATTTAATAGATATGTAAACACAATAAAATTACCAAAGCTTTTTATTTTATTTTGGGACAATAAACAGCTACAAAATGAAATGTTTACAAATAACAATTAGACACATAAGAAGTATTAACAACATTATTTGAAAGGCTTGTGTATTTTATATAGTTCTCGGTTCTAAAAACAAAAACTACTAAACTACAAAACTACTAAACTATCATTTTGCTTACCAATAGCAGGTAGCATTTTTTATTGCGAAACTGCATAACTATTAACAGATTCGTAAGCTAACTTTACCTGTGATAGCTACCTCCGTATTAGGGTCTATTATGCAAATCTGTGAGGTCTTTGCTTCATTATTTGTAAAGATACAGGAGTCTTAATTTTATCCAATAAAGATCCGTAAACTATTTAGTCCTGTTAATCTACCGACCAAGAAAACCTTAGAAAAAAGCATAAAGCTTAAGTTTTTTTTCAGCTTCTTTATGCCTTGCTTTTTAGGTCACATTCACAAATACGTCACCTTTTGCATCTGGTCCGTTTCATGCTGTATTTCGACTCATTCCCAACTCATCCGATAGATATGCAAAACAACGCTTTGATTCCTATTTTGTTTTTTGGCTTATTAGAGACCTTTATAAGTTCTATTTATTCCGGTCTGATCCCCTGAACGGGGGGTTCCTCGATCCCCTGCTAGTTCGTCTTCTATTTTAATCTCTGTCTTATCCACTTTATCTAGGTTTAATAACTTCTTAACTGACCCTGAAGCTAACGGTTTGCTAGAAGAGCGATGGTCGCACATAAAGGCCGCAGGGACGTAAAAAAATATATTATACGAGTATAAATGGAAAAAAAAAATTATAAGTATGAACACTTTTTCATATGTTCAGAGTTCGGCTTCGACTAAGTTCGGTGAGGGCAAATCTAGAGATTTAAATCTTTGGACAGCGAGGTTTTACTTTACGGTGTCAGAAAACTCTTCAGGTAAATCACACCTTCTTATTTTCATAAATAACGTTTCAATGACGTCATTCGCCGGTAAATTGCGGACGGTACGTGGCGGCCACCATTCTTCTAGAAAACTGTAGCTTTAATAAGTGCAACTTACGCGCTTCATTAAACTAACCTACAGGTTTTGCTATACTCATTGAACATTCTTAAAATTAATTGCAGCCATGCTTTTTTAGTAGATAAAAAATATAATTGAGTCTTAAAAAATCCAACCTAACCATCAGTAACGAAAACCATAAAGTAAATGATGTTTTTATATTTGTTTACGCAGCCTCATTTTTATGTGATATCAGACAGTATAAAGTTTTACGCAATAACGTTGTTGCTTGAAGGAATAGAGTTTTTTTATGAGCTCGTTACGCATTTCGGTTGATGGATACTTATGTCCCCAAGTTTTTCTTGAAAAGAACTTAATCTAAATACTCCAATCAATCTGTCTAGGTAGCATTTTCCAACTATGTTAGGGTCGGCTTCCTGTGATAGAAGTCACTGTTTATCTGACCTTCGCAACCCAGTTAGGGTCAAATCACACCGAGATGGCAGCGAAGCGGCGAGCAGTTTCAGTGTCATATAATTTTAAACTTTATATTCATTACTATAATACATAGTATCACTTGAGAAACTTGAGTCGTCGGAGTGCTCGCGGCGCCGCGGGCGGCCGCGCGCCTTTTCAAGTTTCTCAAGCGATACTATGTGTTATAGTAATGACGATAAAGTTTAAAATTATATGACACTGAAACTGCTCGCCGCTTCGCTGCCATCTCGGTGTGATTTGACCCTTACTGTGTAAAAGCTCCTACAAACAGGCGCGACACGCAATATAATGTAATCGCGCGCGACGCAAAGGCACCGCTCGTTGCGCGACTTGCGGTGCCTTTGTGTCGCGCGCGATTTTATCGCGTGTCGCGCCTGTTTGAAGAAGCCTTAACACGATATCCCTTGCTACGACTGGCTGTCGGATTTTTAGGCTTCTGACTATCCTTAACGATTGTCTAAGATCTACGAATGGCTTATCGTGCTTTCCGAGGCACGGAAAGGCCTCGATATTTAATGGATGGTCACCCATCCACGAACCAACCGCGGCAAGCATAGCTTAACCTTCTATCGGCCCCTGTGGCTGTTATTATTACACACCCACATACACACACACATGCTCACTCGTCCACACACACTACTCTTCCACCATTCCAATTAATAATGCCATCCATTCCAATTAATAATGCCATCTTGTTTACTTATGTCTTTAATTATGCATGTTGATCTTTTCATTGATTTTATTATTATTGTTTTTTTTTTTTTTATATTTATTTCATTGATTGATAATATTATTTTGTTTCTGATTTCTGAACGATTTTAATTCCTATTTTTATCATAATAAATTGTTACTTGTGTCTTGCTGTGCTGTGTCACGCTGAACAGTCAATAATTCAATCTGCCTCTTCTCTCTATTGGGCCACCAAGATACAGGCTGTGCCTAGTTTGGGGCCCACGGCTACTTCTACTTATGCACTCTTTTAACTATCATTGTTACTGTTTGTATGTTTCCTAACTTGTGTGTGTCAATAAATTGATTATTATTATTATTATTATTATTTAGCCACGAGCCCCTTCAGAACGAATCTAAGTACTACATCATCATCATCATCATCATTTCAGCCGAAAGACGTCCACTGCTGGACATAGGCCTCCCCCAAGCACCTCCACTTCGACCGGTCCTGTGCTTCCCGCATCCAACGGGTTCCTGCGGCCTTCATAAGGTCATCGGTCCACCTTGTGGGAGGCCTTCCAACGCTACGTCTTCCGGTACGCGGTCGCCACTCCAGAACCTTTCGTCGGCCCCATCAAGTACTACATAGTGTACAGAAAGTTTGGAACAATGTGCAAACAACTGTAATCCAGAGTCGGATAAGTTTTGCAATAAATAAAAACTTGTGTGTGCTTACTTGTACTTAAGGTACTGTTTCTTATGAGATGCGATGCGATGCGAAAGACAGTAGCAATTATCTACTGTTGTTTACGTTTAGTTTCAGCATCTGTTTTGTCTTAGCTGAAGGCTCGTAAAGTCGTAAGTAACTAAATATCAAGAGAAGTCCTGAAGGTTAATTAGGCGAAAGGTTACGTGTTTGCTACTAGCTTTACTTTGACAAAGGGGACCTGAAAAGGTCACTTTGGCAGAATAATAAAAGGATAACATTATGAATCATAACATGGCGAAGACAGTCCGTGTTTTTCTTTTTTTCGCTGCACTACGTAGGTATAATCAAAGAGATTGTGATTGGATTTGGCTTGGATTGGTTGGTATTTTAGCACAGACAAAAATAAAATACTTAACTGAAAAATCCTTCACCAATGGGATTTGATACGATTAACTTAACAGTTAACTGTCCATTAAAATTCATAATGATTGTTATCCTTTTACGATTCTGCCAAAGTGGCCTTTGTAGGTCCTAAGTTCTCTAAAATCGACGTCGTGGTTTCTTTGATCACTTTGTTCTTTTTATCATACTTTTGTGGTTTCGGTTTACGACCGACAAATTACTTACTACAATAATTAGGTAAGTATCATCTACCTAGCCTTTTCCCAACTATGTTGGGGTCGGCTTCCAGTCTAACTGGATGCAGCTGAATACCAGTATTTTACATGGAGCATAGGCAGTCGCCTATCTGACCTCCACAACCCAGTTACTGGGTAATACGATACCCCTTGGTAAGACTGGTTGTCAGACTTTCGGGCTTCTGACTACCCGTAACGACTGTCAAAGATCCACGAATGACAGCCGGGACCAACGGCTTAACGTGCTTTCCGAGGCACGTTGACTATCTTTACATATCGAGACCCCTGTCTCGATATGTAAAGATAGTCACCCATCCACAGACCAACCGCGGCAAGCATAGCTTAACCTGATCGATCGACCTGTGCGCTGTTATTATTTAGCCACGTGGTAGGTAAGTATACCATAACAAATTACAAATAAGAACTTACAAGGAGGTCAAAATACAACTCCCTGTATCACACTCCTTTAAAGGTTTACAAAACTAGCGTTAAGCTCACAAAACGGTGGAGGAAGACATCGTGGGGAAACCGGCATGTCCTAGAAGCAAAAATTCGAAGGCATGTGACATCCACCAACCCGCACTGCGCCTGCGTGGATTACGGGCACGGCCCACTCCCTCTCAAGAAGAGGGGGCCTGCGTCCCAGCAGTGGGAACCACCGTCCTTGTCACAGGTGGTCATATTTGTGTGACCCAGCTGTAACGTCACACATTTTGCAATTTAAATAAACCTTATAAGAAGAATAGACACACATACACAAACTCACGTCTTCTTCATCATATTTTAAAGCTAACTAGCTGCACCCGCGGTTTCACCCGCGTAAATGTCGATGACCCCGTGGCAATATCGGGATAAAAAGTAGCCTATATGTTAATCCAGGGTGTCAGCTACCTCCATACAAAATTTTATCAAAATTGGTCCTGCCGTTTGAGCGTGAAGAAGTAACAAACATAAACACACACACTCACAAACTTTCGCCTTTATAATATTAGTATGATAATAATATAATACTTAACATTTATAATTATGTATAGCATCATCCAAAAAAATCTATTACAAACTATGGGACGCTATAGACGTAAATGCCTTTACACTAGATAAGGGACCATTGTCCTGTCTGGCACATGGCGCCAAGATTATAACTTGTTTTACTAAAACCCCTTTACTAAGTAACGGTCAACATAAAAAGCGATAATATTTGCCAACAATAAGTTCGTGTAAGTTTATCATTGAGTCAAACGAGACAATGCGTATGATAAAGATTTGAGATTACATTCAAAGAAGTAAAATTAAGGGGGATATTGTTGTTATAGACATGAGACAATGTTGTTCGACTTGCTTCTAATAATATGCAGGTAAGTATAGATTTTTGAGTTCCTTGAATGTATATTAAAATTAACTAAAACTTAATTATCTTGTATTTTTAAAATTTTGTATCCAACGGAAATACATAATAATGTTTTGCGTTGGATTGGATCCCAACGCCAAAAATATTAATCTGGGATTCAAAAGTGGGATCCAACGAAAATAAATCATAATAAACATAATATATCTATACATATAATAAAATTGTAGAAAAGTGGTGTCTGTACAATGGAAATATATTAAAAAAAAAGTAGCAGGGGTTGTTATTATATCGATGCCGAACCTGAAAATGTAATTAAATTTTTTTTTTGTCTGTTTATCTGTTTGTCTGTTTGTCTGCTGTGTTTGTGCACGCTAATATCAGAAACGGCTTATTCGATTTAGATGCGGTTTTCACTAATATATTGTAGTAAGCTTCACTTAACATTTAGTGTTTATTTCATGTCAATCGGTTCATAAATAAAAAAGTTATGTCAATTTAAAGAATCACGGCGAACATTTGTTAAGGTATTCTATCAGAGTACGTAAATGCCTCGCGCCTGGGCGTCCGTGGCTATATATACAAGGTGTAACGGAAAGGGGGTATCAACCCTGAAGGAGGTGAATGAAGATGAAAAAAAAAATTTGGACCTCCCATAGTAATAGCACATCAATGATTTACTATTACTATGGGAGGTCCAAATTTTTTTTCATATTTCGACCTATGTTCTTTGGGGAAATTTGTTCAGTTTCATGAGCACATTCACCTCCTTCAGGGTTGATACCCCCTTTCCGTTACACCTTGTATAAAGCGCGCTGAGAGCCGCGCCGCTGCCATAATTCCGATCCAGCCTGTCCCTTGCTGCCCTCTCCCAGCGACGCCCTAAGCCGAGGTCCGTACCCCACAGGGGGGTGCCCTTAGCGTGTAGTCGCTTAGTTTTTAAGTTTATATTGTGTAGTTAAGTTGTGTATTATGCCCTGGCTGGAGGCCTTAATTTATTGAGGCATCCACAGGAAAGCCAGGTTAAGCAGTCGACAACCCCTCAGGTTGAACTGCGAGATGACCATTTCAAAAGAAAACGCGCCGCTGCCATAAGGATTCAGTTATTCGTAGCGAACGCACGTATCCTGGAGAGTATAGGCGAATAGTTGGATTCGATTATTGCGATTCACTTGAATACTGACTGTTTGCATATTTCATTTATTTATATTTTAGGGTTTGTAGGTTAGGTTCTTTTTCTTAATTTTCTTTAAAATTTTGTAAGTATTTGGTATAGGTTAGGCGGTTCTTTCCTTGATTATTGGGTATTTACTTATCTTAATTTTTATTTAGGGTTTTGTAAATAAATATTGTAAGCATTTATTATGGATTAGGCATTTCTTTCCCTGATTTTCGGTATACTTATCTTAATTTGTATTTAGGGCTTGTATATAAATATTATAAGTATTTGGTATAGGTTAGGCATTTCTTTTCTTGATTTTCTTTATTAAATATAAGTTCATTAGCTTAGGTTAGTAATTATTTTTTCTAGCAATTCTTTTGTTTTATAAAGTTAGTACGTTTGTCTGTGTAGAAGAATAGCACCACCCCTTACTTCCCGTGGGTGTTGTAAAAGGCGACTAAGGGTCTCACCGGAGAATGGGCAGCAGCGTTCTCTATGCATTCCACCACCATACCATACTGCGATCGCCAACCCGCCTGCCAAGCGTGGCGATTATGGCAAACCCCCCCAAAATTGGGGGAGGCCTATGTCCAGCAGTGGACGTCTATCGGCTGAAATGATGATGATAATGACGTTTGGTTTACACGTCTTAACACTTATTACTTAAACTGTGATAATTTTAGACTGTATAATAATCTGTAAGTATTTATAATTTAATTGTTTACGATAGTACGTGTTTACTAAATAACTGTGTGTTAATTAGTAAGTACTATTTTATTGTAAGAATGCCTCGAAGAAGATCCAACCTCTCCCAATATAGCAGAAATGCTAAAAGGATGAGATTAGTTCGATCACAGGAATCTGAGGAAGGTCGTGAGGCAAAAGGCTCTCTGCACCAGGCTAGGTTTCGTGCTGCAGAAACTTCGACTCAGCGAGAATCTCGACTGATTTCAAATCGTTCTCGAATGATGACAACTCGAAATAGGGAAAACGGGGAACAACGAAAGGCACGTTTATCTGTCGATCGCGAAGCTCACGCGCTATCGCGTGAGTCTGAGACTTTTGCTGTCAGGGAAATCCGCCTGAGCTCCCAGAGAGTACGGACAACAAATGCTCGATTCCAGGAGACACAGGACGAACGGGAAATACGTCTCACTGCCGATCGTGAAGCTCATACACTATCGCGTGAGTCTGAGACTTTCACTGATAGGGAAATTCGTCTGAGTTCTTAGAGGGTTCGGACAGCAAATGTTCGGTCTCAGGAAACACAGGAAGAACGAGAAATACGTCTCACTGCCGATCGTGAAGCTCAAGCACTAGATTCTGAGACTTTCACTGAAATTCGCCTGAGTTCTCAGAGGGTTCGGACAGCAAATGCCCGGTCTGTAGACGGTATATGTAATTCAAAATATGCTGCCCGAAAAGTCACTATTCCACGCGGACGAAGTCGCGGGCACAGCTAGTAATAAAATAATAACGAAGATTCTTTGTCCGTTTGCCTGTTGTCCGGTTTGAACGGATTTGGCTGAAATTTGGCATATAGTTTATAACCTGGTTCAACACATACATACTTTTAATCCCGGTAGTGGATATTTTCCGACAAACACGCGGGCGAAGTCGCGGGCATAAGTTAGTACTAATACGGATTCTTTTGATTGTCAGCTGTTATATTGTAGTAATGAATTATTCTATTTACGTACCTACCTGTTTAACCTTTTAACCGCTTGTCACATTTATGCGACACATATTTCCGTGCCCCTACCGCTCGTGTCGTATTTCTGCGACAGAGAACATGCAAGATTTTTTCGTTCTATTCAATGATTGCTCCTCCTTATTTATTGCAGGTATTATTTTATCGATTAAGGTATTCAGCTGCATCCGGTTTGACTGGAAGCCGACCCCAACATGGTTGGGAAAAGGCTAGGCAGATGATGATGATTATTTTATCGATTTGTAGCCGCACGCTAGGGGCACGGCAATTGATCATTAGCCAAGCGAAAGGTTAAAGCAGTCATAGAGACAGAAAAACACACAAATACCTACAGAGATTATAATATCCACCAAAAATACTCATCATCTGCCTACGCTTTTCCCAACTATATTAGGGTCAGCTAATCGGCTTCTAGTCTAACCGGATGCAGCTGAATACCAGTATTTTACATGGAGCGACTGCCTATCTGTTCTCTACAACCCAATTACTGGGTAATACGATATCCCTTGGTAAGACTGGTTGTCTGATTTTCGGACTTCTGACGACCCGTAACGACTGTCAAAGATCCACGAATGACAGCCTGGACCATTCCGAGGCACGGAGGGATCTTGGTATGTGAAAATGGTCACAAACCGTGGCGAGCGTAGATTAACCTGATCGATCGACTAGTGCGGCTGTTATTACGTAACCAAAAGCCCGTCTCCAACCCACCAAAAATACTAAACAAAAAGTTATTTTTTGTTTTGCCTTGCTCTAAATATACGTTAGGAGATGAGAGATGTTCCCTGTTAACCATGAACCCAATAGATGTTACTATAAACGGCCATAAGAAATATTGCCACAATTACCACGCTCTGCAAACGGATTGATAGCAATATGTTATTGTTAGTAGACAGGATGATGCTGCCTATCTTTGTAAGCCAACTTACTAGTTACTAGCTTACTTTGACGAATGTGCATACATGTACTGTTACAGAAGTAATTTCTGTGATGTTATTTCAGGGTGGCGATTCCTTTGACCTTAGCTCTACTTATTAATAATAGCGTGGATTTTTGCTCTGAAGTTCATCTCAAAATCACGCCAATAAAGGACGTCGACGCACAAATTGTTATCATCATTAATTCACTTGGTGGATAGTAAGTGAACCACCAACGATCCCACAAACTATGGGACACTTAATGTCGTGTCCTGCGTGTTCTGTCAGCTGCACGTTACAGGAACTGATGGACGGTGGTGAAGGAGCCAAACAAGTAGCCAAATTCTGGGCCGAGTACATTAAGATTGCTATCGACACGCTAAGAAGAAGAGATCATTAATTCAGCACCTGATTTTTCGTGGGTTATTAACAAAAACACCGGCCAAGTGTGTTTTGGACCACAATGAAGGGTTCCGTAGTTGGATGAAATTATTCTAAGAACGAGTTTAACGATTTCCTGAGTTTTCCCTTTTACTTGTGCTGTTACGACCTTGTTTCTTGCCAAATTTCATTATTCTTGCTTTAAAGTCCCAATGGGCCATAGACACGTATTTGATATTAATTTGAAATTTATGCCTTCAACCGTTTCTGAGAAAAAGGGTTTTAACAGACTGACAGACAGGCGGGTGGACAACGAAGTGATCCGTTAAGGGTTGCGTTCTTTTATTTTGAGGTACGGATCGCGACAAATCAACTGTTCCATACATTTTGATGGTGAACAGGTGAAGCTACCCGTATACATTCTGAGGTAATTACTCTTTAGAAACATTAATTCCTAACTAACAATAGAGCTATGTCCCTCACTTTAGCGAGTACTCGAACAATACTTAGCGTATGCAAATAGGCACCTCCAAACTATTGTTGATTCAAACAACTAGTTTGAAAGCAATTACACGCAAATTGTATTACTCCTTAGCAACATCAGAATTCGCCAGTGGACTGGTTTGACGGCTTTGTACGTTTATTTACAAATTAATGACGGAAATCGGTTCAATGTCCGCTTGCGCCGAAACTTGTGCATTTACGAGTAATGTAAGTGTTACATTTCGATTTAAAGCTCCCTAAAGATCTTGATTTACGTGGTTTTAAATCTTTGACTGTAAACTTTCGGTTTTAACGTTCGTTCGTGTAAGATTTTCGCACTAAAAACTCTGTTCCATCCGGATTTTGGCACGTTGAAATACGGTTGTGTATCAACACAGTCGCGTCGGAATGCGAGTGCAGTTGACGAGGTGCCAACTAGGCCCGCAGACGAAGCTGAATTAAATTAAATACTAGGCTGCACGTGAAAACTGGGATATTATTATCTTTCTTTATGTGTCATCTTTGTTACATGATTTGAAATATTAGGTGGTGTGGAAGTCACTTGTCATGGTATATCATCATCATCACCATCTATTAAACTAACCACCGCCACTTCGACCTGCAGGGTAATTGCGTAACACGCTATCAGTAGCAATGGGTTTCATTTTGACAGTTGAACAACATCCATTGCGTTATTTACGTTGTTGTACAAACACATTTTTCGAACATATGGAGCAATAGATTAGCAATATGCTTCAAAATGATTCAAATTGATAGTAATAGTGTGTTACGCAATTAGGGTGCTGTTCTGTGCTTCTCACATCCACCTGATTTTTGCGGCCTCCACCAGGTCATCGGTCTACCTTGTGGGATGCCTACCACGTGTGGGATGCGACGTCTTTCGGGTTTGTATGCGGTGGAATGAGGAAAATGTCGTCAGGAAAGTTTTGAGTATGGATATGGAGGGCTATACTAGTAGGGGAAGACTAAAGAAAAGATGTTATGGCTAGAAGGGGAGTGACTACTGAGATGTCGACTAATAGAGAAGTATGGAAAAAAGAGACATTTTGCGCGCCGACCTAAAATAAATTTGGATAATTTTATTCCCGATTTATTTGCCAAAAGTGTAAACAAATATGAATAAATGGAAACATAACTTTAATTCCACACAATAAAGTTCAGTTTACGCTACAACTTCAAACATTTTTATAACTTTTTCAATAGTGCTAGTCACTCTGAAATCAATTTAATTATGATTGAAATAACTTGATATAAGTAGATTAATAACGTTACGGATGCTCGATGTTTAGCCAAAATGTCATATCATAGGAAATATAAAACGCGAGTTGGTTGTTGTTGTTGGTTGGCGCAACTTGTAGGTTGTGAATACTTTCAAAACAAATGCAACTTTTATTTGTAACTAGCTTCAGCCTGCGACTTCGTCCGCGTTTAAAATCACCCTCCCCCATTCACCTTCTTAGGGGTGGAATTTTGAAAAACCCTTTCGTAGTTTCTACGCGGTGATGCGGAAGCGGTGTGCATCCTTGGTCCGTAGGGTGCGGGGCAGCGCCAACAGCATCCTGTCTATGATAGCAAGCAGGCTTGATTGTGCATTTGTGAATCATTGCTGCAAGGTTTCGGCTGGGCCTGTCACCGTGCAGCAGTGATGTCACAATTTGTTTTTGTGTTTTTGCCTTTGTAAGTGTATTACTAACATAGTTTGTAAGTATATTGTTACTAACACTATGAGTCTTGTTGTTCGAAATAAAATATTATATTATTATTATTATTAAGTAGTGGATAACCTACTCTTTACAAAGAATGCACCCTCCAAATTTCATCTCTAGGACCAGCGGTCTAGGCTGTGCGTTGATATATCACTCAGTGAAGACTTTGACTCACACTAATATTATAAAGGCGAAATTTGTGAGTGTGTGAGTGTAAGTGGGGGTGTGTGAGTGTGTGTGTGTGGAGGGGTGTGTGTGTGTGTTTATATGTTTGTTACTTCTTCACGCTCAAACGACTGGACCAATTTTGATAAAATTTTGTATGGAGGTAGCTGACACCCTGGATTAACACATAGGCTACTTTTTATTCCAATATTCTCACGGGATCGACTTTTACGCGGGTGAAACCGCGGGGCGCAGCTAGTGTTATATATTTGTAATATTAAAGTGATTCCAAGTATGATAGTATTCCTTTGTAGCTTCAGTCTTAAACGCTGCCAAGATACAGAAAACAATTTGTAATTTTCTGTTAAAAGGAGCTTCTCAACCCTCGTAACAATATATCGTCTAAAATATTCCCCTTCTTGTCATACATTATATGGTATATATTTCGGGTACCCAATTATTAATACATTTGTTCGAGATGAGGGAAATAATTTTGGCAAAATTGAGAGCAGTGGTGGCTCAGTGGTAATGGCCGACTTGAAGAGTTGTAGATCGTGGGTTCGAACCCAGACAGGCGTTTTAAATTGTGTAAACAAAACCCAGATAGGCGTTTTAATAATTTCATCACTACTGCTTTCAAAACGGTGATGGAAAACATCGCGAGGAAACCGACATGTCCTAGCACCAAGAATTCGAAGACATGTGACATTTACCAACCCGCATTGGGCCTACGTGGTATATTACAGCCCATTCCCTCTCGAAGAGAGAAGGCTTGTTGCTCAACAGTGGGAAAATTATGGGCTGATCGTGTATTTATTAAAAATAAGCACTCCAATAGCACAGTCACTTACAATTCAAATCAAATATCATGTATGTATGGCTGTAGGTATTCAGAATTTCTTGTGGAAGTATACGCGTGTGTTTCAGGTATGGTTTAACGAAGCATACATTAATTGATTATTTTGCCATGACTCCAACGCCTAGAGCGTAATGTTAGTAATTATTGTCGCTTAAAGGAACATGTATTGTTAGCTTCTTCAGATTAACTACACATTGTTTCATAGGAGAAAAATATATTAGTTGAATTTATTAAAATTAGCTTAGCAAAATAGTTTAGAACCTCTTTTTCTAATGTAGACAGAGAACGATGATACTAAAGTTAAGCTTCAGTAAATACCCAGCATAGGAAACATGTCGATTTACAATGTGTAAGATTGTGTTGTTTCACTTATCGTATAATCATAAATATATCATTACGCCTTGTTTCCCCGAAGGATAGGGCAGAGGTGTACATATAGTACACCGCCAGTTATGTTCAGGTTCCATGTAAAAGGGGACGAGCCTAATTGCCATCAACCGGGCACAAGACTCCGGGCCGCTACTGAGAAATTATAGATAGAAAAACTCAATAAACTTCTGCCCGACCTGGGATTCATACCCAAGACCTCATACTGAGCAGTCTGTAACGCTTGTGACCACTAGACGCACGAGGCAGGTATCTTGAAATCATTCCTGAAAATTCAGCACACCAAGTTTCCACTCAAGTTTAACTCGTAGAAACAAGTTCAGTAAATTAAATAGCACCGAAACAGTTCAGTCTTCACGTCGCTCGGCGAATCGAATCGAAAATTAAGCAAGCAGTATTATTTTCTTGTAAGTGCAAACGAGTCAAAGTTTTATTGGAGATGGCGCGAGTTTATAGCAGTACGCGATAGAGTGAGACATCTCGAGCTCGAGCCACGAGCCACGTGATCTTGATACAAATTTAAACTTTCTTTCCTAAATCACCTTTTCCGCGGCGTCTGCGAACTTGCTTTAAGATGCCAGTTTGCTTAAAAAATATCTCTTTCTTGATTTGCTTTCTTTAATTTACTACCTCTACGACTTTGATTGGACCATAAATAAGTTTTGGATGAAATACCAGCGCTGTGACATTTATTTTTTAAATGTCGCAGCATCATGCTGAGATAGGAGCCTTTTGGCCTCGTGTAGGACTTTCCGTTTCATTTTCCTTTTGTTACTTTTTTTTTATATGTATAACTTTTTTTTGTATTTTACTGTGTTTAGTTTAGTTTGTGATCTTCCTGTACGAGTCGCAATTAATACTTTTCTTTCTTTCTTTCTTTATAAATGGGAAAAACATTTTCCTTTTTTAAAATGAGAAAACGATTGGACAGCGCTATAACAGGAATGACGTGACAGATTCGTGAAACAGGGAACGTATAAAATTGAATGGCGGCGTTATCGGATGTTGTTAAATAGAAATTTGAATGATCGGCGCGTCGGGCAGGCAGCCAGGCGGGTAGCAGGCACAGGTAGGCTAACACCGTTTCCAGGATGTGTAATGGCCGTCGCTGTGCCATCCACAGATCGCATCGCGATACTAATCGAAACAGCCATTGTGTTAGTCCGGATGCAAACCGCACGCTTCAATCTCGCGCCCTCGCACAATGCACGCCAGCACACGATCGCTCGCACACACCGAATACTTTACTGCCTAGGGTTGCCAGCTTGCTAATCTGATTGCCTTCGTTCAGTGGAATATCGACGTCGTATTTGCTAAGTTTTCCCAATTAATTACGTTTTCGCTTTGAAGTTTCGTTGTTTTGCTTTATCAGGGAAAACCAATCAACTGTAGGCAAACATGCTATTAATTCTTCTCGATCCGTGATTTAGCGTAACGTTTCATTCACAGGTGACTCTGTAATCATTTTGCTGAGTCAACGGATTAGGGTAAAATTAATATTTGAACAATTTAGTTTAATACTAGTAGGTATACCTATGTTAGTTTATTAAGAAAATCGGTATTAAATTCTGTTAATGGTTATGAGAAAAACGTATTTATCGGTATAGGTATTATAGAGTGATTTTTATCCCAAACCTATTTAAGTATTTATATAAAACAAAGTCGGGTTATTTGCACCATTTATAACTCAAGAACGGCGGGACCGATTTTTATGTTTTTTAGATTTGTTGAAATCTGAGACATTAACAAACAAAAATTAAGTTAGGTACATAATTCAGTTTCAGTCATACCTACATTTGTATTGATCGATCCTGAAGCGGTACGAAGTTCGTTGGGTTGTTGTGTGCCGGAGAAGGATCCTTATATTAAAAAAAAAGAAAAAGGCATTGAAACGCATTAGCTAGTTACAATTACATAATTGAATATGTTATAACGTTATTTCAAAAATCAAAATCAATAGTCATTTATTGAAATTAGGCTGAGCAACAGCACTTTTCGAACGTCATAACGACATAAAACGCCCGCCATTCACCACTGCAGTGCTTTCTCAAGGAAGAAGAAGTGGCCCAAGAAATTCCCCAGCAGCACAGTATATTAAACCAGTTATTGTTTACAGTACAAACAAAATATGTTACAATGTGTAAACCTTCCCTGAGTCAACCCTACAAATCACAATGAAATTTATCTAGCTGAAGCATAATCTAATATTACGGAATGGGTGAAAACTGTTTTATTCACGATTCTGAACAATAATAGAACAGTTTTGTGCACGAGTTCACTGTAACTTATTACAGAGCAATACGTTATGACATGATGTCCTATATAACACGAATATAGGGGCTAATTTATGTATCTTCGACACCGAACACTTGAATAATTAAGTGGCATTTAGCGAACGTTCGAGTAATAATATATAATATCGTGTTTACAGCTTCATCTTCGTGTAAAATCTTCATCACTTTGTAGACGACAACAAAGTGATGTGTTTCACAAATTCTAATTAAACTTGTTTCATTGTTGTAACAATATACCGTGTATATTTTCCAATATTAGGACGAAAAGTCCTTCAATTTATCCAGTCCGAAATATTAACATTTTCCCTAATAACAAAATATTTGATTAAGCAACGTTGTTTGATTAAAGGAAAATATTTTCAACATTTATTATTATTGTAACATTATCGAAGTATGTGCAGTCTGTTTGTGTAAGCCTATCAAATTGCGGCCGCACAAATAAAGGGTGACAAATTAATGAGGTGAGTTATTGTGGATATTTTAATAGTTTCCCTTCCAGATAGCCGAATAAAAGAGGTATTTTAAAGCGTAAAATAGAAATTCCTTTGATATTCTTTGTGTCGTTTCTTCTAAGGATCCCTGAAAGTAAGGTGTCCCTGGAAGTATGGATCAAATCGAATAGGGCCGTGCAGGGCAAGATCATTTCAAAACTTTTTAACCCTGAGAAAGTCGGTGAATTTTTTACGGTTCAAAAGTTATGACAAATTTTTGTTTTTTCAATCACTTCGCACAGCGTTTAAAGAAAACAATAATAAAAAACTGGCCAAGTGCAAGTCGGACTCGCTCATGAAGGGTTCCGTACCACAAGGTAAAAACGCCGAAAAAAACATGTTTGTTGTATGGGAGCCCCCCTTAAATATTTATTTTATTTTAATTTTATTATTTATTATTAAAGTTAAAATACAACTGAGTATTTTGTGAATATTTCAAGTGCCTACCTGTTGCCATTTTTGATATCGAGCAAAAAAGGGCAAAAAAATCGCGTTTGTTGTATGGGAGCCCCCCTTAAATATTTATTTTGTTTTGTTTTTAGTATTTGTTGTTATAGCGGCAACAGAAATACATCATGTGTGAAAATTTCAACTGTCTAGCTATCGCGGTTCTTGAGATACAGCCTGGTGACAGACAGACGGACAGACGGACAGACGGACAGACGGACAGACGGACAGACAGCGAAGTCTTAGTAATAGGGTCCCGTTTTTACCCTTTGGGTACGGAACACTAAAAAAAAAGAACTATCAGGGCTATGAATCTAAAAAAAAAATTGACAGCCCTGATAGTTTTTTTTATGATTTTTGAATGATTCTTTACGGGTGCATTATTCAGGAAACTATTGTGCGTTTATTAGTACTTATTTCCGTGAACATTGAACATAGAAATGAACGGCAAAATCTTTCAGCGGTCATGGTCACAGCTTATTACTGTGGGTACTGTAAATGTCTCCAATCATAAGACTGTCTGTCAGAGTAAAACTGATATAGTGTAGTCTGTGCCTTACAATAGTTCCTTGTCATCACATTGTTTGGGAACTCGTTACTGCCTAAGGTTTGCTCAATATGCTGTATTTTGACGATCAATAAGAAGTGTCAATTTGCTTGATTTTATCGATAGTTACTGCCATCTGTTAACGATCGATAAATTTCGTTAAAATTGAGCATACCTTGTTGATGTATCGATCGACAAAAACGACCCACAGTGGCGATCAACAAAATACAATGTCGATCGTCTATTGCTTACACAACTTGGCTTTTTTAGACTTAATTTGTTTTGTTTGATCGTCGTCGATCGAGTAAATCATTAGGCAACTTGCCCTCTACATATAGTTGTGCTAGGGAATATAATATTTTTAATAATGCGACCAGCTTATTCTGTCTTGAACTGTATCTGTATTTGACATCCGAGCAGCCTACTTAGCCTACCTAGCTACTTTCCCTAATTGCTTAGTAAGTGTACATATCTCTCAGTAATTACATATGTACTTGGCAAATGCAAATACATACCACTTATGAGGCAAGCTCATAGATTTGATTCATACATGGAGAAAGCAAATGTATCAGTTCTATGAATTTAGTTCTTATCACCTATGTATTAAAGCTGACTTGTTTTCGAATAATTTATTGCACATAATCAAGCTTTACTTAGATCATATTACTATGTCAATGCCCTTTATAAGTAATTAACGGGACGCTGCATGATTAAATGCTTCGAATAATTAATTTTATTGCAATAAGTTCAGTGATTGATAAATCGATGTAATAAATAGTGTAATGTACGTACCTACAAACAACGTCTGTAAAAAGACACTTTACGAAGCCGAGAGTCACTTGTACTCCTCATCATTGTTTAAAAAAAAAAAATTGGGGTTGACCATGTGAACCTTCTGGTTACGGAGATATTGAAGGTTAAAATTCCAACTTTTACTGACGTTTTTAATGTTATTATAACACAACTTTATATACCCCCGGGACCCCTGTACCGTTGCATGCACCCAAATGAAAAAAAATGTTAATGTTTTACCAATAACCCTGTATATAATATATATATATAAATCAGCTGTTCCCTACATTTATGATCGCATAACTCATCAAACCGTAGGGAACAGCTGTTATTTTTCGCGAATTTAGGTTTG
Source organism: Mesoligia furuncula (assembly GCA_916614155.1). Lineage (NCBI taxonomy): Eukaryota > Metazoa > Arthropoda > Insecta > Lepidoptera > Noctuidae > Mesoligia > Mesoligia furuncula. Next base: position 10,574,109 of record OU744804.1, on the reverse strand, counting down.
GCCCCATAGTAAAAGTTGTTCATAATGATGAGTACAATGACATCTTAAGAGGTTGTTAATGTTTTACCAATAACCCTGTATAAGCACATTGCACACTACCGCAAATACACATAAAAAAGTATGTAGTTTCCCAGCAATTATTTTTGTGCAAAGTTACTTAGTTTGATGTATAGAATGTGTAGCTGACGGCTATGTCATGGGTCTTTTTACACCCTATATGTACCTACCCACACATATACACACGCCTTTTTCCTTATAGGGGTAAGCAGAAAGGGATAGGTACAGACATCAAGCTACTACAATCTGTCAAATTAATTTAATACATTTTCAACTTTATCGCTAAAGTATAAGGTTCAAAGTTGATTGGTAAAATTTGTCAGTTTCGGGTAGCTTGATGTGCTGGCGTCTGTACAATCGTATGCATTGTACTCGCGTTGTTACGTCCATACATATTCATGAATAATAATTGGTGATAAGTAAGTAACTACTTATGAAGTTTTAATTAGTTTCGATCGTTTTCCTGTTTGTATGTTATTAAAAGTTTGGTGAACTATGGCAAGTCATAATATAAATTAGTTTAAATAACTTTTTTCGTTTCCACTGTGATTGATACGATTTGTTTTGAAATTGTTGTTTTTTAAATCGACTAATATAATTATAGTTTGCAGTTTTTAGTTTCCATAGTTTCATGGCGGGATGAGCAGGACTCTTTTTGAACAAAGATTGGTCACGGGCAGTTCTGGACAGAGGTAGGTGGGAAGAGAGTAGGGACATAATTGGCTAATAAAAATATTAAAAAATGATGACAGATTCTTCTTCTTAGCGTGTAGAGGCAAAAAGGGGGCATAAAATTTAAACATCTTTGGCCCAAAATTCAGCTGTGCGAGCTCCGTTCTCTGACGCAGTCATAATATCATCAAGTACACAGTGAGACAGCTTGCGATGATGATGATGGCATGCGGCCCAGGATAGAAGGTGGGGGTCCATTGTCTGTGGGGAGGTGTCGCACGCACTTAAGATAACAAAATGAATATAATTTGAAAACAAAAATTAGAGAAAATAAAAACTTTAGATAAAATGCTAAAGATTTTGGAATTTTCGATCAACCCACCATTGGGTTAGTAGAAGTATATCTTGAAAACACAAAGAGGTAAAACTTAATAAACCGTTCAGATTTTCTATTTCATGAAGGTAGATAGGATTACCTAGGTCCAATCTAAAACCAAAAACGCAATTTTTTCTTTCAAACTGTATTTTATTTTCGGCCACCAAACTCTGTTTATTAAAAATTTCGTGAACAACTAGAGCGAATAACGAAAGGCTTGTCCGCTTAGATCAAAAGTGAAAGGTCCAACCATCCAACGTGCAAAAGTCTAGCTTTTATGGATTAAACCTTAGAGGTAACGTGTTGTTTATACTTTAATTTGACGGGATTACTTTGATCTCTCTCTCGGCGGATCGGTCCGGAAAATGGGTACAAGGGGATTCTGAACTTTTAAGCCCTGGATTAAACTGGATTTGTGCATGAATGTTGCAAAATTAATCACCAAAAATTGCTTCTCTGATTGATTACGTGGGCTTACGTCTAAATACTCTTAAATGGATTATATTATTTGTATTTGAAAAGCTTGGAAGACGTTGTCTTTTGTTTCGCTAATTAATTACAATTTAATCAGTGAATGAAGGGTCTTCTCAAGTGAGCACCGGAGGTCGTTAACCCTCCTATTAACATTGATGACTGGCTAATCTTACTTACCATGACATGTTCTAGATACTATTATGTACAGTATTTTATCTCCAATATAATAAACAAGTATACAAACACGCTGTGAATGTGTGCGTGAAGGCGAGGAGCGTCATCACATAACACACACACACACTTCTGATCGATGTCTCGGATGGTACCGAGAGCTCCCGCGCTTACACACACATACACAGCGTTTTTGTCCACTTGGTAACCACAAGTAAAGCGCGCGTCGCTTCGTGACATAAACATATTTCAGAAGAAATTAAATCTAGATCACGATTTACGTCGAAGGCAATCCTATCCATGATTCAACTTCTGGGTTAGGGTATGCCATTTAGGGTTAGGCCGGGCCCAGGCGCCGGCCAATCCGGGGTCGGCAAAACCGGCGTCGGCCAAACCTGCGTCGGCCAAATCGGCGTCGGCCAAACCGGCGTCGGCCAAACCGGCGTCGGCCAAACCGGCGTCGGCCAAACCGGTGTCGGCTGGAGGAGCCCCGGCGCCGGCTGGCGGGGCCCCGGCGCCCACTGGCAACACCCCGGCGGAGGCCCGGAAGAGGGGCAGGCCGGCACGGGAGGCGAAGGCCCCAGAGCCAACGCCCCGCCCCCAAAACCCTCCCACTTCTCCCACGACCGACGCCGAATGGCAGATGGTCGGGGAGAAGAGGAAGGCGGCCAAGGCGGCTAGGAAGAAGGCGCAAAGGCGGCGCCGCAAGGAGCAAGCCGTCGCGGCTAGGCTTCGCGCCCCGAAGACTGCGGCTGTAGTTATAACGCTACAGCCGGAAGCGGTCAAGAGGGGCGTGACGTACTGCGACGTGCTCACTAAAGCGAGAGAGACGGTGGACCTCCGGGAGCTGGGGATCACCGGGGGCCTCCGGCACAGGGTGACCGCTACTGGCGCCCGTATTCTGGAGATTCCCGGTGCGACGAGTGGCCCCACCGCTGACGCCCTAGCTGAGAAGCTAAGGGCGTCTCTCAATGCGGACGAGGCTCGCGTCTCCAGGCCCGTCAAGTGCGCAGACATGCGCATCTTGGGCCTGGATGACTCCGTAACGGAGGGAGAGGTGGTGGCCGCCGTTGTCAGGACGGGCGGGTGTCTGGCCGACCAGGTGAAGGCAGGCACCATACGTCCTGACTACACGGGCATGCGAACCATAACGGTAAGCTGCCCCGTGACGGCGGCCAGAACAATCACGGAGGGTCGAAGGCTCCTGGTGGGCTGGGTTTCAGCGCAGGTCAAACTGCTGGAACCCAAGCCTCTGAGGTGTTACCGATGCCATGTGGGGCACCATGTTGGCATCCAGTGCACCTCGGAGGTAGACCGCAGCACACAGTGCTTCCGCTGTGGTCAGCCCGGACATAAGGCCGGCTCGTGCAACGCCGCGCCGCACTGCATCGCATGTGCGGCTGCTGGCAAGCCGGCCGATCACCGGGCGGGGAGCAAGTCCTGCGCTCCACCCGCCGGGACCAGGAGGAAAGGCAGGCCCTCCGCCGCCGTCGCCACCACCACCGTCGCCGCCGCCACTGCCGCCGCTGCCGCCGCTGCCACCAACGCCGCTGCTGCCGCCGCCACCACCGCCGCTGCCGTTGCCGTTGCCGCCGTCGCTACTGTCGAGGGGCCCTCACAAGGGGCCCGGGAGGGGGCTGAAATGGAGGAGTAATGGCTCCCCTTCGCCTCCTCCAGGCGAACATCAACCACTGTGCCTGCGCTCAGGACCTGTTGCTCCAGAGCGTGGCGCAGTGGTCGATTAACATCGCCGTGGTCGCTGAGCCGTACTTTGTCCCGCCCAGGGATGACTGGGTGGAGGACCTGAGCGGCTCAGTGGCCATACTTTCGTCGGCCGCCGCCGGCACCCCGTCCCTCGAATGCGTCACGAAGGGACAGGGGTGCGTAGCAGCACGGTTCGGAGAGATAGTAGTAGTGGGGGTGTACTTCTCTCCGAACCGAACTCTCGCCGAGTTCCACAACTCTTTAACAGAGTTGAGTGTCGTCGTCGCCGGAAACCATCCCTTCCCCGTGCTAGTGCTCGGGGACTTCAATGCCAAGAATTTGGCCTGGGGTTCCCGTTACACGGATGTGCGGGGCAGGATGGTGGAGGACTGGGCTCTGGAAACAGGCCTGGTCGTCCTAAATCGGGGTTCTGTTCCCACGTGTGTGCGGATGCAAGGTGAGTCCGTGGTGGACATCTCGTTCGGCAGCCCCGCTCTGTCACAACGCGTCATTGACTGGCGCGTCATGGAGGGGGTGGAGACCTACTCCGATCACCGGTATATCCGGTTCGACGTCTCCGCCCAGACCTCTAGCGCGCTGGTCCAACAGGCCCCGAGTGGTCCGCGGTGGGCGCTAAAACAGCTGGACCGGGAGCTCCTCCTGGAAGCCTCGATCGTGCAGGCCTGGGTGTCATCACCGGACAGGCCTGCCGATATCGACGATGAGGCGGAGTGGTTCCGGGAGGCCATGTCCGAAATTTGTGACGAGGCAATGCCCCGAGTCCGGCCAGGACGCGCCCGACGTCAGGTGTACTGGTGGTCGCAGGAGCTGGAGACGCTACGCAAGGCGTGCGTCGATGCGCGACACCTGTACACCAGGCACCGCAGGCTCCGCATTCGCCCTCCGGATGCGGAAGCCACGGAGGCGGAGCTGTACGAGGGGTACAGAGCGGCGAAGACCGCCCTCCAAGAGGCTGTCCAGCGGGCCAAGGATGTGGCCCGCGAGGAGATGGTGGAGTCTCTGAACAGAGATCCGTGGGGGCGCCCTTATAAAATGGTGCGGAATAAACTCCGCACCTGGGCCCCCCCGCTGACGCAGAGTCTCCGCCCCCAGCTGGTGGAGGAGGTAGTGAGCGCTCTGTTCCCTTCACGGAGGGAGCACACTCCCCCGCCCATGGCTCCGCCAATTGCGGTGCCCGAAGCGGACCACGCGGACGACGACGACATCCCTGCAGTGACCGGGGTAGAACTGAGAGCGGCGGTAGGAAGGCTGAAGGCCAAAAATACCGCCCCAGGACCCGACGGCTTGCCAGGTAAAGCCTGGGTCCTGGCCTCGAGGGCTCTCGGGCCTTGACTGGAGGCGTTCTTAAGCGCATGTTTGGAGAGAGGCCAGTTTCCACGCCGTTGGAAGACGGGGAAGCTGGTCCTCATTCGGAAGCCAGGGCGCCCTGCGGACTCTCCGTCCGCATACCGGCCCATCGTGCTGCTCGACGAGGTCGGCAAGCTCTTTGAGAGAGTGATTGCGGGCCACCTCGTCGGGCACCTGGTGAGGACGGGGCCGGATCTTGCGGACAGCCAGTTCGGTTTCCGCAAGGGGCGCTCGACGGTGGACGCCATTATGCGCGTGAGAGCCCTCACGACGGGGGACGCGGTGTCCCAGGGTGGGGTCGTCGTGGCGGTGTCACTCGACATCGCCAACGCGTTCAACACCCTCCTCTGGAGCACCATTGTGGAGGCACTCCGGTATCACCGGGTGCCGCCCTACCTCCGTCGAATAGTCGAGGCGTATCTGACGGAAACAGCCGTCAGCTACCCCGGTCGCGATGGGGAGTGGAACCGGCGAGAGATGTCGTGCGGTGTCCCACAGGGATCGGTCCTGGGGCCGCCTCTGTGGAACATCGGGTATGACTGGGTGCTGCGCGCCGACCTCCCTGATGGCGTCAGCGTGGTTTGCTACGCTGACGACACGCTGGTCCTGGCGCAGGGGAGGTCGCATCAGGCGGCGGCCGACGCGATGACACGCGGGGTTGCCATAGTCGTGGAGAGGATCCGGCAGTTGGGTCTCGAGGTGGCATTGCACAAGTCCGAGGCCATGTCGTTTCATGGGCCCCGGAACGCGCCGCCATCGGGATCCCAACTAACGGTAGGAGGGGTTCACATCGGCGTCGGGATGACGATGAAATACCTGGGTCTCGTCCTCGACAGCCGGTGGAACTTCGTGGAGCATTTCCGACGTTTGGCCCCCAAACTGGAACGGGCCGGGGCCGCCTTCAAGCGGCTCTTGCCCAACCTGAGGGGGCCAAACGCCTCCTGCCGGAGGCTTTACGCGGGGGTCGTGCGGTCCATGGCCATATACGGGGCCCCGGTGTGGGCGCGTTCACTGCGGCGGCGAGCCGCCCACTACCTGAACGCGCCCCAGAAGGTGGTAGCCATAAGGGCTATCCGGGGCTACCGCACGATCTCTGGCGAGGCGGCAAGCCTCCTTGCTGGACTGCCGCCATGGGATCTGGAGGCGATAGTTCTCGCGCGCCTGTATGAGTGGCGCGCGGAGGGACTACGCCGGGGGGAGGATCCGCTTCCGCGGCAAATCGCTGCGGAGCGGACGGATCTCCGGCGCGATCTCATGGCGGCATGGAAAGAGTGACTGTCGCAACCCAGCGCAGGGCACGCCGCGATAGCGGCGATAAGACCCCTCTTTGAGGAGTGGCTAGAGAGGCGCCACGGCGCCCTCACCTACCGCCTGACGCAGGTCCTCACCGGACACGGAAGTTTCGGGAGGTTCCTGCACATCATCAGGCGGGAGGAAACGCCCGGGTGTCACCATTGTCAGGATCGCCCAGAGGACACGGTGGAGCACACGGTGGAGGTCTGCCCCGCTTGGGCGGAGCACCGCCGTGTCCTCGTAGAGGCGATTGGCAGCGACGGCGACCTCTCGCGTCCGGCCCTGGTGCAAGCCATGGTCCGGGGCGAGAGGGAGTGGGAGGCAGTCACCTCCTTCTGAGACGCTCCGGGCGTCGGGAGCCGCGTGACGACTCCCGGCCACCGTAGGCGCGGGCCTGCGGGCGGAGAGTAATGGGTAGCTCACCGCCCGATCAGGACCAGGCCCGTGCCGGACGGCGCGTACGTGTTCCACGCGCGCCTCAAAGAGATGTCAGCATCGGGGAGGGGCCCCTTAGGGCCGAAGCCTGCCGGGTCAGCGGGATTGTCCGAAAGGGTTACCGCTGGCCCGGAACATAAAGGGCTAAGGAAGGAACACGGGTGGGTTTTAGTCAGTAAGAGTCTGACACTCCCTTCCGCTCCACCCAGAGCGGGAGGAGTCATTTGATGATTTCCCATCCGCAAAAAAAAAAAAAAAAGGGTATGCCATTTAGTCCATAATCATATTTTATTATGAAAGATTACATAGAAAACTAGAAATGGCAATATCTAAAATTCTGAAGTCTGGAATATTGGAAAATATACTAATAATAATAAGTTTAATAATAATAAGTTTATTGATTCATAAACAAGTTAATCGTTGCCTGGGAAAAAAAAGGAACACTTACAATATGAATACTGAACAAAATTCTTTATCCTTGTGATATCATTAGGAAGTTACCTATACGATACTTGATTCAATGAACCAATCAACTCAACCTATCGCAGTCAACTGCTGGACAGCTTCCGTATCTGGGAGTATATCTAAAGGAATTTTCAAACGAAGTATGAATTCAACAAGAGCAAAGAGCAAGGGCATAGTAGTCCTTTATTTTTTAATAAAGTAGTGGCTTCACGACTTCAGTACCCTCCAAAAATCTGTCATCTCCCTCAAACATTAGAGCTGACTGGTATTAACGCAAAAAGGAAAAAGTTCTAATACCCTTTTCTCCGTTATCCGCTTCGGCACCGAACTTCATTAATTTCGCAGACAATATCGGATTTATGTCCTGTCGGCAAAGCGCAAATTACAATGATTGGAAATTTTAATAGCCGTCCGTTCTTGGCGAGTAAGCATCGAACAATTTGTTCAATTTATTTGATTTCCCATCTTTTGGGCGTATTACAAACTTTTTCGGTTCGGTGTGATTCAGCTCAGTCGGGCAGCAAAATTGACTACCTAAAGATATGCTCGGGAAACGCCGCTCGGCTTTGCTCGAATTTTGCCGAGCGACTCGAATATGATCCAGCGACGCGACGGTAGTTGCCGATCGGCACGATCCGAGTATGCGTAGTAAATACTTCGGGTCAGCTTTGTTGTTCAACAAATAGTGCCGACCCGAACCAGTGTGTTACATCCATTAGAGCCCATGATCTTTGGTTGTTTCATAATACCGTTTTTTCCTTCAGCTGTGGTTGACAAAAGGTCTTCGACCTATTAATGATACTTATTACTATCTTATCTTGTAATGTCTGGAAATGAGTCGTAGATAATATGCAAATTAATGGATATTATTAATTAAGTATTCGTTTTAATAATATTAATTATTCGTTTTAATAATATTATTTGTTCGTTTTAATGTCTTAATTTATATTGTTGTGCTAATTTTGTTAATAACCCTTTGACGATTTGATAGCTATGTTTGTAACCTCAATCTTCCTACCGTTTAATATTATAATTAAACGCCGTAAGTGACTCGAGTATGTGTTAGACATTCGCAGAGTTTGATGACGAGATTAGAATGCCTTTGACTTGTGTACCTACATAATGTACGTAGGTAGGTATATACTATATGACTTCGATGAATCAATAATGGCAGCTCCAGCATACTACAATTAACTTGTGTTCAATACCTAATTAATTTATATCTATTGTCATATAGATAGGTACATATTTCTATGTTTACTCATGTATGAATAATGGACATTAGTTCTGCGAACATCATTACCATCATTTCAGCCGAAAGACGTCCACTGGACGTAGGCCTCCCCCAAGGACCTCCACTTCGACCGGTTCTGTGTTTATGCACATCATTGATCATTATGTTCAATATGTTAGGCTTTTCTTTAATAAAATACCAACGGTCGGGGACTGATAATATTCGTATGTACCTATGCTTGTTCGTAACTGCCCCGTTGGTCTCGCGGTTACAAGCACGACTGCTGAGCGTCGGGTTCTGGGTGCGATTCCCTGGTCGGGCAAAAGTGTTATTGAGTTTTTCATTAGGAATTTCTTAGTGACAGCCCCGAGTTTGGAAGTTGGCGGTTTAATACCCCCGTGGCTCGGAAAGCACGTAAAATAATAATTAAATTCTTTATTGAGAGTAGGTAACCATGAGGTTCATACAATGTTAGTAACAACAAAATGAATTTACAACTATGATACAACTAAAGTAAAGTAAATTACAGTAATGCCGTTGTTCCGGCGCCCGATTTCTCTCCGGTCGTGTCGGATTGCCGTCCCATCGGACTATGTGAGTAAAGGAACAGAGAGTGCACCTGTGTTTACGCACACACATGTGCACTATAATATTACCTGCGTATCTGGCTAATTTCCGTTGAGATTGGCCACCGTGACCGAAATCGGTCAGGAGGCTATTTTTATTATGTAAGCTTTTAAAACTTTTTTGGGGGAGAAATTATGGAGGGTTGGATTACATATTTAACGCGTCCGTTTCAATTTCATTTAATTACATGAGCTTGCCACTATTTAGGGTTCCCAATGGGACAGGAAAATTGAAACCTCCCATCCGTCCAATTTGTAACACATCAGTTTAATATCGTCCAGGGGACATTTTAGGGGGGACTGTAAAACTCATCTAGGACTCGGCCAGCCGTAATTGCTAGCAACATTATTTTTTTTATGGCAACCCCACAAAATTGGACGCCCGCATTTTTTTTACCTATCAAGAGACAGTTCATATAATTATCGCGTGGATGTCGGAAAACAATAATTAGTATCTATTTACTAATTCTTTTTCAAAAATAAAAGTAGCCTTAGTTCTTCCTTAAAACATTAGCTATCAGCCAGTGAAAGTCCCGTCAAAATCGGTTCAGCCATTTCAGAGGTTACCTGGAACAAACAGACAGACAGACCGACAGACAGACAAACAAAAATTTTTTTTTTTTTTTTAAATTATAAGTAGAGACCTACCGTAAGTATATCATCATTTCAGCCGATAGACGTCCACTGCTGGACGTAGGCCTCCCCCAATTTTGGGGGGGTTTGCCATAATCGCCACGCTTGGCAGGCGGGTTGGCGATCGCAGTATGGTATGATGGTGGAATGCATAGAGAACGCTGCTGCCCATTCTCCGGTAAGACCCTTAGTCGCCTTTTACGACACCCACGGGAAGTAAGGGGTGGTGCTATTCTTTAAGTCCGGCACCACACAGACAAGTATATACTTTCATACATTTAGTAAAAAATTGTTATTTTGACATTACAAACAGACACTTATATACAGTAGTACTTCATCAAATGGTGCTTTACGAGAGCAAATGCACGACTTGCTATAAAAAATATCCAAGTAGTTATAGGTGTGCCTATAATATTTGAAGAGTTCCCTAGATTTCTCCAGGATCCCATCATCAAATCCTAACCTGGTGACAATGGGAACATTTGGGAAGTATACCCTTAAAAAAAGGATTTTCTCAATTGATCCAGCCGTCTTTGAATAATCGGTGAACATAAATATTAAAAAATGTAAAAAAGATTCCGACGAACTGAGAACCTCCTCCTTTTTATGAAGTCGGTTAAAAACGAAAAAAATACTGAAATTCAATACTGTTGAGGTTGCAAATGACTTTGTCTAGCAGAGAAACACTAATTAAGTATTATAAAGCCAGAAATACTCGTCAAAACGTTTTTAAAATAAAATTCTAAAATATTATATTTCTCAAAACTGCCGGGCCAGAATTCGATGCCACTTTGCACAAGAGTATAATAGCCCCACAGAAATACCAGACCAGTATCGCTATTGGTTCATACACTACTTTTGATCAGTCTCCTTTTATTTATTTGTATGTATTGTATGTATGTATAGATTTCACGTAGAGAGCAAGTAAAGTGAATTAAGGCGATTACAAGACCTAAAGCGGGGTCTTATTCGGATTGCACAGAAATGAAAGAGAAGCGCGAAGATACAACCCTAGTAATTTATTGCAAAATATGAAGCAATTATCTATTTACAAAAAATCTATTATTTTGACTAAAAAATTAATTTAGTACCTATGTTACTTGTAGAATAATCTGGCAAAAAAATCATAATGATTGTGTGTATATTAGTATGGTTTTTCTTGTAAAAAGAAAGTTTTTAGAGGTATCTTCATGATTTTTTTCTATCGTATCAAAATAGTTGTATTATATTTTCAACACACTATCTACCTAGCATATATCCTGAAGAATATCATATATTTTTCTGATTGTGTTTACTGTAGTCGATCATATACTTTTATTATTTCTAAAACTTGCGTTTTTTGTGTTTAGGTCCGGTAAGCCCCTTAACAATATTAAATAATGTTTCAATTTGATCACGAAGTGAACAGAGCATAATAATGAAGGACATTCTTGTGATTAGTTTTTGGCGTGAGACCCAAAACTGGGTCACAATGTTCGGTAGTTTGCATTTCACTCGAGTTTCAGCTATTGTCTTTAACGGAAAACATGAGCCGCTGTGAACCAGCTGTAAATTGTTATTAAGTCATATTCTTGGGCTTTATGAGTATTTCTGTTATATTCATTTGGGAATTTATTTTGACAATGTTTTATCATCTGCCCGAAAATTCTGGCAGCCTATTCCACCGCGATGATGTCTTGTGAACAGAGAATTATTAAATAGATCTTCATAATCAGCCAATAATGTGGGACTGTTGGGACACGGGCCTTTCTCTTCGAGAGGAAATCTGCCACGCGGGCCCAGTACAGGTTGATAAAATATGTCACATGTCTTCGAATTTTTGGTTCTAGGACATGCCGGTTTCCTCACGTTGTTTTTCTTCATCGTTTTATGAATGGTGATGAAATTATTTACACAAAAGCGCCTGTCCAGGGGGCCTAAAAAGGCCACTTTGCAGATTCATAAAAGGATAACATTGTTAATCATAATATGACGAAGATTGACCGTGTTTTTTTTTTTTTTTCGCTGCACTACGTAGGTATAATCAAATAGATTGGGATTGAATTTGGATTGGATTGATTGGTACTCGTATTTTGGCACAGACAAAAAAAATAACTGAAAAACGCTTCACCAATAGGATTTGATACGATTAACTTAACAGTTAAGTGTCTTTTGTTAAGTGGCCTTTTTAGGCCCCCAGGTTCAAACCCACGACCACTCGTAAGTTGTGGCCGTTATCACTGGGCCACCAAACCATTGCTCAAAAAAAAAAACACCCAAAATATCTTAACACACATACCTACCATAAAATCACGCCTGTATACATAGAAGGGTTAGGTAGGGATGTACCTATGTACACCCACACTGCGTCAGTTATACCCAAAATAACAGTGTAAATCAGTTTTGCCTAAAGGTCGAAGAGGTCAAACACCAATCGCGCCGCACATACTAAAAACGTTCCATTTTTTGGATGATTCCTTGAAGTAGACCGAACTTTTACGATAGGCCGAGAAAACGAATGAAGAACAAGATTGAAATATAAATTGTGAGATGTAAAATGTTGAGTGAAATTATGAGGCGTTGCGGCTGTATTTCCCACGGGCAACATTGCTAGCTTTCCCTCTGAGGCCCCCCCTTTCATGTGTGAATATTAATCGTAGAGGTTTTATAGCTCCTTCAGATTAGCATGAATACTTAACGGTTTCATACAAGGAGCTGTTCCATTCCATCGTATGTTGATTTAAACTCCGAAGGTATATTGTCAAGGTCACTCGCTTAAACTTTCCTTCCACGTGCAGTCCCTCGCGATGTATAATAAGCACCAATTACATAAATATTATATTATATATTATTATAAGCACTTCCTCTCTCCTTAAACAACATTATTATGTTTTCTTTGCTCCTATTTCATTTTTATTATTATATATGTATACCTATATATTTATATAGATTAGTATAATATATTTTATGTAAGTATGTATTTATTGTATTATGTAAATGGTACACCACAGACGACCTACAATATTTGTCTCTCCTTCCCCTTTTAATCCATCCAAAGGTTGTCTATAAAAGATCGCTCTTAGCGATAAGACCGCCCATTGTGTCACCCTTTGTAAAATTGTGTACATAATAGAGAGTGTTCTTTTCTATTCTATATGCCGAAAGATTAAGAAATATTTCCTTTTTTATTTTCGGGTGGGAAATCATCAAATGACTCCTCCCGCTCTGGGTGGAGCGGAAGGGAGTGACTCTTACTGACTAAAATCCACTTATGTTCCTTCCTTAGCCCTTTATGTCCCGGGCCAGCGGTAACCCTTTCGGACAATACCCCTCCTGGATCCTGACATCTCTTTGAGGCGCGCATGGAACACGTACGCGCCGTCCGGCACGGGCCTGGTCCTGATCGGACGGTGAGCTACCCATTACTCGCCGTCCGCAGGCCGCGCCTAAAAAAATAAATCTTCTCATCCGCGGATTTGAACTCGTGACCATCGATTTGCTAAGCCGCAGTGTTAACCATTAGACCAACCCACCATTTTTAAGAAAGAAAGAAATATAATTGCTTTATGTTATATCATTTACATAATTGATGTTCGTAATAAATTAGAAGATAATGTAATGCGATACGCTGTTAACGCGGACATTAAAATTGACAAACGTACTTTATATCTCGAGGTTGATCAACTTTATGACTTAGCTACTGAACGATGTTATTTTTATGGCTCTCCCTTCATTACTCTTGTAATTAAAATAAGCTGTACCGTTAAAATGGAAAATAAACACGGCGGCCATATCAGCATCGTGCACGCAAACTAATCGATTCCTAGTATAAACAGAAATCAAAAATTGTTTCTTTTATGCGGATTACGGGCTTTGGAACATAAACCGAGTGAGATTTTTCAATTAATATGTAAATCGGTGTTATTTCCACGCTGCGTGGTTCGAGAGATGTTGTTGTGACAATAAGCTGTGGGCTGATGATGTCGTCTATCTAGTCATAATAAAAATAAGCGCATTTTTAAGTTTTGTTAAAGATTTTAAGTGCCTCTCTCACGATAATCGTGAACATTATGGGCGCAACGATAGAGTTAGAAAACTCACGAGATTTATCCGAGTTGATTTAAACTGACTGGCATAGTGATGCCAAAGTATGGTCTGTTCCAAAAGTACCACATGAAAGTTAAACAAACCCTGTCCAGTTCAAATTCTTACGTAATCACTCAATAAAGAGAATTAGTAACACATTCATCTGTATTTAGAAGGTTTCCACTTTGTATTTCACTATTTTTTCCCACAATTATTGTTCGAATAACATTATTTACTTGTAATTGTAGAATCATCAACGATTATTGTAATTATGTGATTTAAAATTACAATTTCGGGTAAGCATTCAAATAGGTAATCAAATCAAAGCACGCAATTTGTAAGTGACACTACAAATTGGCAAACAAATACAAAACAAATTAGTACAGGTTGGTACGTTTTCTGATCCATTTTTAGGGTTCCGTTGCCAAATGGCAAAAAACGGAACCCTTATAGATTCGTCATGTCTGTCTGTCTGTCTGTCTGTCTGTCTGTCCGTCTGTCTGTCTGTCCGTCCGTATGTCACAGCCACTTTTCTCCGAAACTATAAGAACTGTACTGTTGAAACGTTGTTGTTGTTGGTAAGTAGATGTATTCTGTGAACCGCATTAAGATTTTCAAACAAAAATAGAAAAAAAACAATAAATTTTGGGGTTCCCCATACTTAGAACTGAAACTAAAAATTTTTTTTTTCGTCAAACCCATACGTGTGAGGTATCTATGGATAGGTCTTCAAAAATGATATTGAGGTTTCTAATATAATTTTTTTCTAAACTGAATAGTTTGCGCGAGAGACACTTCCAAAGTCGTAAAATGTGTCCCCCCCCCCCTGTAACTTCTAAAATAAGAGAATGATAAAACTAAAAAAAATATATGATGTATAATACCATGTAAACTTCCACCGAAAATTGGTTTGAACGAGATCTAGTAAGTAGTTTTTTTTTAATACGTCATAAATCGTAAACCGCAATTTACCTTTTATTCAACCAACTCAAGTATAAAAAAATAAAAAAAAAACATTTAATTTCATAAACATAAACCTTATGCATAAACCCGGATGTTACGGAACCCTCGGTGAGCGAGTCCGACTCGCTCTTGCCCGGTTTTTTACATTTTCGTTAGATAGTTTTTAACAAGGTGTAGTGATTAGTAGTCGGTATACGAGGATGTTTCAAGACTGCTCTAAGAAAGCTGTTCTACTTGAAATTAGTACATCTTGACGTCAGCAGGGTACGCTCACTTGTGTGGATAACAAATGACTACTATCATAAAGGTCAATCGATTAGGTAAGGGATGCAGCGTCACGGTCAAGTCTTGGATGCGTCGCTGTTAGTTACCTTTGGCTACGGTTGACAGTTCCGAATAAAGCTGGATCGTGTCATAGAATACAATAATATAAAATCGTTATTGCTTACCGTTTGGTTACGATTAAAAAAAAAAATCAATGAATGCATAAACATGTATTCATTGATTTTTTTTTAAAATTTTCGGTTTTGAGTAAGTACTACAGTACAAAATGTATGAAGCCTGAATAATAATTTTAGATATGCCAATCTCGCATATCACCCTATGAAGTCGTCGGCTGCTAAGCCGGACTTTTCTGTGGTGCCTTAAAACTTAAAAACTAAGCGTCTACACGCTAAAGGGTCCGGACCTCAGAAGTCTGAACTGTCTTCTATTTTCCTTAAATTTCTTTTGTTTTACATCGCCACTGTCTTACGCCCAACCGTCTCCAAACAGACACAAAATAAATCTGTCCAAAGGATACCTTCAAATAGCAAAGCTATAAATGTATCGTGTTCCCAATCCGTATAGCATTGGGTGCGAATGGTCGGTCGAAGTCAACCGTTAAATTCAGCCATCTTCTTTTACCAGAGAATTGTGGTGGGAATCACGCGAACTTGAATGTTCGACAGCTATATCTTTCCCGGAACAGTTTCACGTTACTGCTCGTATGTGAAAGGGAACCAAGTTATAATTTACTATTATGGGCTCTGAGACGTAACGAAGTGACTGGGTTATCTAACCGTTTACGCAGACGACGCAATTCCTGCAGCGTTCCGCTTGCATATTGCCTATTTGGCGACCTTAAGATCATCGCATCGAAGATAAATCCTATAATCGACTTTGTGAATGAGATATGATTATCGAGTTCGAATAGCGCTGTCTCTTTCTAGCATAGTTGAATAACTGTCTAGGATTTTATAGTGCAGTTCACGTCCTTACTTAATTTTGTGCTGTCCTGAATCGCAGCGGGAGCGTTATGAGAAATGCGTTGGTGTCTGCTGTATTGTCGTTTGCATTATAATATAAATTAAATGCTTACACCACCAATGCGTAAGTGGCTATTCATTTTCTTAATAGGTCTGCTGTGTAATGCGGTATTTGAGTTAGTGTTGTATGATTAGTGACGTAATATATTTGTGTTTCAGATTAGTTAGCATTTAGAAGTTTCTTTCTTGCAATAACAATAATGATGTCGTTTTATCCAGTTTTAAGTCATGCAATCATACAAATAAAATCTATTTTCTTAACAATCTTAGGGGCAATTCTTGTAATTTTAAGAACGTTCACAGTCTGATTTCAGTCACAATCTGTCGAAAATAACTCTAATTTCCCTACATTTTTGACATTGGTTGATTTTGACTAGATTTTGATCGTTTTTAATTACTTACGTGAATTTTGACCTTCTTATTTTTAGCAATCCATCTTTTGTTTCGAAATGGAAACAAAGGCATGAACATTCCATGCCAGAGTTTATCATTCTAAATTAAAACACACACACAATATTTCATAATTTGATTGAAAAGTGTTTTAACTTTCGTGCTAAACAAGAATAGACCTTATTGATAGGATAGAAGGGTATACAAAGTATAAAGTGAAGCCTTTAAAATCAATTACAGTAACATAGTAACGGGTGAATGGAGTCGCGCTAAAGTCATTTTCAGTTTATTGATGTGTAACGGGCTCCATTGATTCTTTAAACATGAGTTGTTTCTCTAGACTTTCTTACTTTGTCTAATAAAATTGCTTTTTTGAAATAAGAGAACTTTACGTTTGAACGGCAGTCTTGCATCGCAACTTTGAAAAGTTAAGCGTTCGTGAATACCCAGTGAAATATCAAAAGGCCATAAAATTTGAGACTTTAGAGAAAACTGTTATTTAGTGACGAATTCTGAGAAACTAAAAATTACATAATAATTGGTGTTTCTCAAATCCCATGAACTTTCGCTTAGGTTTTACGGGGTGTTTAATTGGTGTAAATGGGTCACACTACCATGACTTCCAGGGAATACGTCAAATTAGATACAAGTCACCCTGTATACAGGGTTATTGGTAAAACATTAACAACCTCTTAAGAGGTCATTGTACTCATCATTATGAACAACTTTTACTATGGGACCTGAAATCGCGAAAAAAAAATCAGCCGTTCCCTACATTTTGACAAGCTATACGAACATAAATGTAGGGAACAGCTGATTTTTTTTTCGCGATTTCAGGTTTGGTCCCATAGTAAAAGTTGTTCATAATGATGAGTACAATGACCTCTTAAGAGGTTGTTAATGTTTTACCAATAACCCTGTATTATAATGACGTCCCCAGTCTGCATCATCATATCAGCCGAAAGACGTCCACTGCTGGACATAGGCCTCCCCCAATAGGGGGGGGGGGGGGGGTTTGCCATAATCGCCACGCTTGGCAGGCGGGTTGGCGATCGCAGTATGGTATGGTGGTGGAATGCATAGAGAACGCTGCTGCCCATTCTCCGGTACGCCCCTTAGTCGCCTTTTACGACACCCACGGGAAGTATGGGGTAGTGGCGCTCAAAGGGCGTATAGCACATTTTGGGCTTTTTGACATTTTATACTTTTCTCACTCAGTTTTTGATTCTCTATCGATCTGCGTAATCCACGTGGCGAAATTCGCAACTTATTTGAAAATTAGGGGCATAAGGAACATATTGCTGCCTCCACAAAAATTGGCAGGTTGTATAAACCAATTTGGTTGAAGATTTTGGGTGTAAGATCGTTCGAAAAGTAATATTGCTCGTTACGTCCTTTAAAAATTTCAAATATAAAAATATATTTGTGCTGTACGACCTACATTTTATTATAAAATAAAGAGACCTAAGAGATCTGCTTCATCAGTTTTAAGCTTTATTAGCTTAAAACTGATGTAGCAGATTATAACAAAGACACCTGATTACATAGCATAAAAACTGAAGAAAATTAAATTAGAAATGACGAAGAAAATGAAAAATTAAATGATCTCATTACAAATTTAAAAACTTTTAGTATACTTATTTTTGTTTTTTTTTTTTTTATAGAAAAGTGAAATAAACGATTCTTATTTCTCATCATAATTTTAGTTTCTATTATCCTCTTTTTATTTCTATCAAAAACTCAATTAGAAGATTAAATAAAGCTACTCTCATAGCAAACCAAGAGCTATTCAATTTAGATTTAAAAAAATATTTTAGTTTATTAGACAGAACAGATGAAGGTGACGTTCAAACGCAATACACTAACATAAAAAAACAGCAACTAAAAAGGTCAGTAATAAAACAAAAACGAACAAATACAAAGAGAGTAAATTTAGTTACCAAACGAAGCAGTTAATTGAAGAGAGGCACTGCAGAGCATGAAGTATAGTAAGAGCCCAGGCGACGATGGCGTAACCACTGCAGTCTTAAAAATAAGAGAGCCTGTCCTTCTTCCACATGTTACCAATTTTTTCAACAGTATTTTAAACACCGGAATTCTGCCACGCACATTTTGTCATTCTTTGATTATTCTTTTCCACAAAAAGGGTGACAAAACAGACATAGACAATTAGCATCCTATCAGTCTGGTTTCACACCTGTACAAAGCTTTCATTAAAATAATCGAGAACAGAATAGCCGGAGCCCTCGACAAACATCAGCCCCCCGAACAGGCCGGATTTCGTCGCAGCCATTCTACTACTGACCACCTCCACTCCATCAACAAGGTTCTCGAGAAACATATAGAGTTCCAGCTCCCACTTTATATTGCATTTATAGATTACTCAAAAGCTTTTGATAGCATCAGCCATACCTCAATTTGCAACGCCTTACAAAATCAAGAAATAGACACCACTTCTTTTGATAGAAACAGCACCCCAGCTATTAAAATCAATTCTAAGACAGAACCGTCTTTACAGTTCAATAAAGGAGTTAAATAAGGAGACCCGCTATCTCCGAAATTATTTACGGCCGTTCTGGAGGAAGTCTTCAGAAAGCTAGCAGCAAGCTGGGCAGAAAGGGGCATTATGGTTGAAAAAAAGAGATTATCCAACTCCGTTTTGCCGACGATATTGTTCTTTTTTCGTCTTCAGTCTCCGAGCTAACTCAGATGCTAGAAGATCTCAGTACGGCAAGCCTAGAGGTCGGACTTCAAATGAATATGTCGAAAACGAAGTAATAGCGAATGTCAAAGACCAAGTTGATGATGAATAGCGTGCATCGCAGGATCACCGTGGCGGGTGGGGAGGTTAAATTTGTCGATGAGTAGCTCTATCTTGGTCAAATAGCCTCTTTCAGGCAAGACCAAACAAAGAAGTTGCAAGACGCGCCGAAAATGCCTGGAAGAGCCATTGGGCCATGAAATATCAAACGAGGGGCGATCTTCCACTATCACTTCAAGAGAAGACTCATCGACATGTGTATTCTTCCCATCCTCACGTATGGTTCTCAAACGTGGTCTTTGATAATTCAGCAGAGGTCCACGCTCAAGGTTTGCCAGAGAGCTGCTCTGGACAGAGGGATGTGGAAAGAGAGTAGGGACTAGGGAGATCTTTGTCCAGCAGCATAACGGCAAAAAAAATCTAATAATTATCGAAGAATAGATGCCTACTCAATAAATAAAATATCAATTAGAAAAATAATTGTAAAAATATTGTCCTTTACCACGTTATACAACAATTCAAGTAATTTATACGCCCCTGTGTCTTTGCATCATTTATGAAAAGTTGGGCTTACGCCCCTGTGTACCTGCTCAGGGCGTATTTTTATGGGGTGTATAGGACATATGTTAAAATTTTTTGGTCGTAAAGCACATGCTATCTCAGCCAATACAAAACCAGGCCTATTTTTGAAAAAACCTTCTTAAGCACATCAAAAATCTAAGAACTTTATCCCTTGGATACTTTTATGGAGCTCTAAAAATGAGAGAGATATAACGAAAACAATTTTTTTTTTGTTTTTTGCTTCTCCTGAAAACCTGTGTTTTGTGCTATACGCCCTTTGAGCCCAGAGGTATCGAATAATCCCGGTCTGCATACGAAAATTCAATCGATGATATCCAATAGTTTAGTAGGAGGGGCTCGTGGCTAAATAATAACAGCCGCACAGCTCAATCGATCGGGTTAAGCTATGCTTGCCGCGGTTGGGCTGTGGATGGGTGACCATCTTTACATATCGTGACCCCTCCGTGCCTCGGAAAGCACGTTAAGCCGTTGGTCCCGGCTGTCATTCGTCGATCTTTGACAGTCGTTACGGATAGTCAGCGGCCCGAAAGTCTGACAACCAGTCTTACCAAGGGGTATTGTATTACTCAGTAACTGGATTGTGGAGGTCAGATAGGCAGTCGCTCCATGTAAAATACTGGTATTCAGCTGCATCCGGTTAGACTGAAAGCCGACCCCAACACAGTTGGGAAAAGGCTAGGCAGATGATGATATCCAATAGTTTAGTCACTAGTCAAAGATTGGAAAATCCCTGTTCGGAGTCGGCCCATCACTACTATTTAGTTTAAAAAAAAAACAGTGGCAGTCCAGGAGTGCCGATAGTAGTGAATACTTGAAAAAGCATAATAATTTTATAAATATGTTTGAAGGTCATTCTTCCCAAAAGAAACTGTACCGCGCGTTGATGTCTTTATAATGGCCAAAACTTGAAACAGAGGTGTCGCTTACGGTAACAATGTCGCGAGTTCAATGGTCTTTTCCCATCTCAAAAAATGCCAAACTAAAGAAGTTTTCACTTCAAAGATATTTTAATATTTCAATGCTAGGATTTCTTTGATAGTCCCAAAATACTCTTATGCATCAGTAGGTACTGTCGGTGTTTTAATTTATTGTCCTATTGTTGGCTCCACATTGTACATATATTAAATTTTGCCGCTCGGCTGCACCCGGACGTGTGTGCAGGACAGGACGCTTTAGAGTACGTGTTCACGCACAATGGTGCACTTGAAGTACTAAATGCGGAAACCAAACCCGTAACATAGAGTACGCGTTACGAAATAACGTCGATGGTTTGAAAAACAAAATCTTACAGATATTATGATTGATTTATTATTGTTATATAATGCTGAAGTATACTTAATTTGATTATGTAACAAAAGAACAATCATTTTATACAATAAACAATGGAAAAGACAGTACCATTGTCTAAAAGACTAGGTAGCAACGTAGTCATCATTTCAACCGAAAGACGTCCACTGCTGGACATAGGCCTCCCCTAAAACGGGGGGGTTTGCCATAATCGCCACGCTTGGCAGGCGGGTTGGCGATCGCAGTATGGTATGGTGGTGGAATGCATAGAGAACGCTGCTGCCCATTCTCCGGTACGCGCCTTAGTCGCCTTTTACGACACCCACGGGAAGTATGGGGTGGTGGTATTCTTTAAGTCCGGCACCACACAGGCAACGTAGTGTTTGATATTATTTAGCTAACGTTTAACAAACTTAAACTCAAAAAACGGCCTTTTTATAAAACTAGGTTTATCTTGAGACCCAGGCTTAAACCATCAAGCCATTTTTATATTTCGAACTATAATCCGACAAAGTTAAATTTCTTATTACAGAAACTGATGTTAAACCCGAGTCTAAGTTATCAATTTTGCTTTTAGAACTTTATGTTCCTCGGAATACAATTTAAATTACAGTACCTTACAGTCTCGCAGGCTTAGGCTAGGTCTAAAGTTAGAACTCTTTTGTAGTAGGTAAGATGGCTACGATTTGTTTCAAATAAACCAATTACAGTTACTTTTGAATTGTCAAGGGGTCGGTCAGTCAGAAAGATGAAGCTAGTTGCCCATTCCAATAGCGTAGTAGGTTCCTATGGAAAAGAGCGGGCAAGAAACTGACGGACACTCTTTTCTCTTCTTTATATCTGAGTTAAAGGGCCTTCTTATTATTATTTGACGAAACATCACAAACATCATGGTAATCTGTCTCGATTTCCTCATTATTTTAAGTAAGTAAACAACCAACGAATTGTTAAAAGTCTAATATGTAATTTCATTTGAGCAACTTTTTTGTTAATTTTAATAAGCACTTATACACGACTTCGTTAGCGTATTTTGTATTTCATTATTTTTTCATACAAATATCAGGATAGGATAGGGCAGGATAAAGTATATCCTGTATCCCTAATACCCACACACACACAATACCACACACGGAAATCCTGATGGTCCTGGATCCTGGATTTGTGTCCGGTTGATGGCAATAGGGTCTCCCCTTTGGGGAATACAGGGATGATCGTATGTAACCCTAATCCTAACTAATATTAAAACCGGCCAAGTGCGTGTCGAGCCACGCACAGTGTAGCCCGTTAGCCGTTGTTCCGTAGTAGCCCGTTATCACAATGTAGTACGATTCTGTTGTTTTATAGTCTGAATATAAAAAAATTAAAATAAAAAAATTAAATTTTTCATATTTTGTTTTTCAATGCAAGTCTTTACCCGTTATAAACAAGCAACTACTTCATCTTAGTCACTTTAAAGGATTCATGCTAAGGATTTTGTATTTGGAACAAAATTATCCAACAGCCAAGTTCAACGACTATTACCGCTAAACTAATAAAGTTATCTTAACCGCTATACTTTTCCTTTAAAGTTCATAAAATGCACTATCATCGTGAATTTTTCCAGATTTTTCAAGCCCGCAGTTTAGGTTTTAGAGGGAGGGGGACGCCCTACTGGAACAAAAATTTGCACTTTAAAGTTTAATATTTCGTAAATGGAGCATTAAATCGAAAAATAACTTTAGCAACCCCCAAGTCATTTTAGAAGACCTATTCAACGATATCCCACACGATGGGGTAAACGACGAAAAAAATATTCATCCCCACTTCACATGTAGGGGAGCTACCCTAAAAAAATATATTTTCCAAAATTTTATTTTACAACTTTGTCGGCGTGATATATGTACATATTGGTACCAAATTTCAGCTTTCTAGTGCTAACGGTCACAGAGATTAAGCGAGGACGGACAGACAGACAGACGGACGGACAGACAGACATGGCGAAACTATAAGGGTTCCTAGTTGACTACGGAACCCTAAAAATGCGAAGTAGGTTTGTTGGTTTGTTACCTTATCACGACTAAACCACTGAACCGATCATCATGAAATTTTACATATACGTTGTCAGGTGTACAGAAACGGACATAGGGTATCTTTCATCGTGAAAACAAGTGCTGTTCCCGAGGAAAACAACAATAACGTTATTATGATAATAGGTGGCGCCACGTGTCTTTCGAATCATGATTGATTAATTAGAAATCACGGGATCGAGATTTATGCGGGTGAAACCGTGGGGCACAGTTAGTGCTTATATAAACCTTTACAGGTTATGAGAGTTGTAAGTACATATGTTCCTTAGAAATACGAAGAAAGCAAAAATGTATTTTTCTTTAGATCGTATTGAAATCGAAAGTCGTTACGCGTATTTATCGGTCTAATTTGTTCGTTCATTCAAAGGAACTTTCTCTTTTTAACAATCATTCGTAGGTACTTGAAAAGTCTCACAAAAGTAAAAGATATTCTTCGATAGATTTAGTTCTTCACAAGACATTATGTCAACTGAGTCTCCTAGAAAGTTTATTTATAACTTATAAGTTACCTAGTTCTTCATTATTTTTTTTTCAGACAAAGTAGACGGACAAAAATCCAATCACACTAATATTATAAAGGCAAAAGTTTGTAAGTGTGTGTGTAAGAGAGAGAGGGAGAGAGAGGGTGTGTGTGTGAGAGAGAGAGGTTGTGTGTGTGTGGGGATGTGTGGGGGGTGTGTGTGTGTGTTTATATGTTTGTGACTTCTTCACGCTCTAACGGCTGGACCAATTTTGATAAAATTTTGTATGGAGGTAGCTGACACCCTGGATTAACATAATTATGGGCTACTTTTTATCCCGATGTTCTCACAAGATCGATACTTATGCGGGTGAAACCGCGGGGCGCATCTAGTAACTACTAAATACAACACAATAATACAATTACTAAATTAAGAAAAGTAAACAAAATATACACAGAAACGTTCTGAAAAGGCCCAATAAGACAGAGAACAAACATAAATAATTTGGTATTTCATTAACTTAATACGATTTTCTATTCAGTCTTCAAATTGTAATCATTAATCATAGATAATTCAAATGATGTCTTTGATCAAATATTTTTGCTAGTCGTCTTACAATGGACATGGTAATGTAGTAATATTAACTATAATTATCTACTTCTAAAGAACACTGATATAAAGATGAGATATGAGGAATTTCAAATTTCTATATAACACTTATTCTTCTCATAACTTGTCTTTACATCAGTGTCCATTCAAAATATATATTTGGGAACCTAGATATTCTGTAATCCAATCGGAATAAATACACACTACATTAAGAATATGTTTGAATTACAAATTATTTTGGTATTACGTTTGTATGAACTACGCATGCTCCGCCGGCCCCTTAAGAGCTTTTCCCTCGATATATTCACCGCATATGTTGAATATTGTCGGAAAGAAAATGCACGTGCGATCCTATTTGAAGGCTTTAGATGCAGTGTATTTTTAAATCGCGCAGAGCTGGATGTGGTTTCTTTCCTTTTTTGTTTTACGATAGCTTCAGAAATCCATCTTACGACTGTCTAGGTTTTATTAAGGCTCCTTTTATTTGCAACGTGTTTCTATATAGTTTCTGGTTTCCTGCTACCGTTCTTGTCTAAAACGCAGTGTTTTGTTTTACTAGGGAAAGGCACATATGTTCGAAAAAATTTTCTCTTTTTTTTTTGGTATATAACGCAGTGAATGTTGTTGAACTGTCAAAATGAAAGCCATTGCTATTGATAGTGTGTTACGCAATCGTTTCGCTGGTTCTAAAAATATGAAAGTTTTTATTGTTATGTCTGAGTATGAATGCTTCTTACCTGTCCTACGGGCACGTCGTCTATTCCTTGATATACAATGGTCGCTGTAGCACCATGAACATGAGGCTACAGGAGCTAGTGCGAATCTTGGGGTTCGTTCGATTAAACGAGTCTGGTTGAACCACGCTGGGATCGGTGCAATTCATTCATTCATTATAACTGACGGACCAAAATGTATCTCATTATTTCAGTCCATCCAAAGATTGTCTAAAAGAGATCATCTTCTGCCATGAGTCCACCAATAAAATTGTACACTAGTCTAAACTAATCTAAACTAATATTTTTTTTTAAACTAACTAACTATACAAATAAATCCAAAAACAATATTTAGGCGTCAAAGTACTCGTCAGCATCACTGTCACCCAGAAACGTGCCCAGATGACTGGCAGCATTGCCACGTTGAATGGCAATGCTAATTCTTTGGCCAAAGAACGATCCAGCCCTCTGATCAAGTGAAGTGTCGATCAGCCGGCGAGAAATTTCTTTAATAAAAAGGAGACGCGCACTCAGGCCCCATGACCTGAGCGTTTCGACGCCCAACCAATATTATTATAAAGAGAAAATATTTGATTTTTGTATGTTTGTTTGTTACTCGTCGTTCAGCCGATAGACGTCCACTGCTGGACATAGGCCTCCCCCAATTTTGGGAGGGTTTGCCATAATCGCCACGCTTGGCAGGCGGGTTGGCGATCGCAGTATGATATGATGGTGGAATACATAGAGAACGCTGCTGCCCATTCTCCGGTCTCCCTTAGTCGCCTTTTACGACACCCACGGGAAGTAAGGGACTTAAATTCTTTAAGTCCGTTGTTAAGTTAAGTTGTTTGTTACTATTACACGCTAAAACGGCTTAATGGATTTGGATGAAAGGCACATGAGTAGACCATGCCCTGGTTCTAAGACATAGGTAGGATGCTTTTTATCCCGATATTCCCACAGGATCGACACTTATGCAGGTAAAACCGCAGGGCGCAACTAGTTTTAAATATGTTTGCCCGTTTTGATTATCGTGGGACCGGTCGCACGTAAACCTAAACACTTTATTGTACCCGGGTACAATATAGTGTTTTTAGAAAAGACTCATGTATAAAAGATGAGAGTATTCATAATTCAAAGTTAAGTGACGAATGATATGATCTTGAAAGAAAGAAGAATTAAGGAAAATACATTGATTTAGCACAGACTAAAAGAAACAATACAACCGATTGTCAGATACATAGTCGTACATCAGATAAAAACAAAAATAAAGATAAAAATAAGAAGTGCAAAGTCCGATGATGATGATGAAATTAGCAGGAAAGTGTGCCTCACGGCTGCGCCAAAAAGGCCCAGTCTTGCTTGAGATCTTTCATATTTATATCGTGTTGTCATGTGATTTCGAAGGCGTTGCTTCGATGTTTATAAATATAGAGAAAAAATAAGTTACTTACTTATGTCTCGTAAATTGGGCGTTCATTCGAATCAAGCTAAATTGATATTTGTTATTTTCGTTCCTGTATTATACGATCGTGTGAAGTCGAAGGAGTTGCTTGAATGTTTATAAAATTGATAAAAAAGGTTATCTAGGTTAAGTTAGGTTATCTTCCCACGTAAATTGGGTGTTCTTCCGAATCAAGCAAAATTGATATTTATGGATAGAGGATATTTATGTGAATATAATTATGAATCTACCATATTGAACAGTAGGTACTACAGCATGGTACGTTAATGGCTAACTAATATTACAATTGCGAAAGTAAGTTTGTTTGTTACCTTTTCACGCCTAAACCACTGAACCGATCATCCTGAAAGAAGGATGCCCATTTTTCACCTGACAATGTATAGAAATGAAATAAATATTAAAATGCAGCTAAATTAATTGTACATTCATTACGCTAATCACAATTTTAAAAGAAGGCCAGGAAAAAAATATTTATTAATTTTTCTTTATGCTAACTCTACGTCTTATTACCTTATTTTGAACGCATCTCAATTACCCTGAACGCATCCAACTATTCATTTTTTACAACGTTCCGTTTTGCACATTGCTTCTTGACTTTATTCAACTCTTTTTCTGAGTTTTATATATTATTTTAAGTTTTATTTAATCAATAACTATTTTTTATTAGTCTGTGCATAATAGAGATCAATTCAAAATAACAGGATAATTAAATTAATTAATTATGCAGATTACAATAGAGTTCGCACGAGTGAAACGGATTTTTTAGATATTTTGACAATTCTGCGACTTCGTTGTTGCGCTTCCGTCTCGTTGTGTACTGTGCCATTTTGTGTGTGTAACTACTGCGATGGGCTAGGTTTCAAGACAATACCTCTGCTCCAGCAGAATTTCTGGATGACGTAGTAGGTAGGTATATATGTACTGCGGTCAACGAAATGGGTAGGCAAGTGATCACTTTTGACAATACAATAGCAAAGTTAGACTTTTTCTAAGTAAACAAACTATCGTAAAGGCAAATCCTAACCTAAAAAGTAACATTAATATTTTTTGGCCTTTGTAGACTTTAAATCGTAAAAATGATTATATGACTTTATTTTCTAATCTTACAGGTACTCTTTCAACTATACCTTATAACTATACATTAACTTTCATTATCAGGTTTTTAAATGTATGGAAAGTGGGCATTGTTCTTTGCAAATACGTTGTCAGGTGTACAGAAACGGACATAGGGTACCCCCTATGTCCGTTTCTTTACTTTTTTTCGTGTTCCTTTTGAAAAAGTGCTGTTCCTGAGGAAAACAACAATAGCGTTATTATGGTAATTAATAGATGGCGCTACTTGTCTTTCGAACGGGATCGATACTTATGCGGGTGAAACCGCGGCGCGCTGCTAGTAGGATAGAAGGTTAAAAGAACGTTCGTCAGTCAAAATCTCGTTTGCCATTGACATTTAAATCCGGGAAATACGTTTTTTTCGTTCGTTCACCTTTATTATAAACGTCGAAGAAACGCTTTGTCGGAGTACAGTAGTGTCGGACTTAAGGTATTTCGAACTAAAGTATTGTCGAAATGAAGACGTGTCGAAGTTCCATATTGTCGAAATAAAATCGTTGGTAAGTCACTAGCTTCTGCCCGCGACTTAGTCCGTAAGATTTCGGCCCCCGCCGCACTATTACTATTACACACTATGATTATATTGGCACTATTACTTCGCTATCGCTTTCCCGCAATATTACTTCGTTTTCCGACTTTTTTTTTTTGTTTGGCTCCTGAGGGTCGTAGCGTGATATTAAATAGCCTTTCTTAAGAATTAGGCTATCAAATGCAAAAAAACAATTTCAAATACGAGATGTGGTTCCAGAGATTAGCGCTTTCCATAAATAGACGCGTTATAAACAAAAACAATAGTATAAATTTGTACGGGTTGTGTGACCACGATACACGAAAATGTCAATATTGAGATGAGATAGATGTCAGCTAGTCAGAGGTGGATGTTGTCAAGAGAAAACGACCTTTACTAGCGAGTGTCTTTAATTCACTGATCATACACAATTTACATGAAATGATGAAATATTAAATGTAGGTCGCGCATGAACTATGTAATGCTATGTCATCAAAGATTAATTAAGTATATAAAATAAATGTACGTTTGTCCGTACAAAATTATTAATAGATATAGCAAAGCATATTGAGAATAAAAATATCTTGATTTGAAATAAAATATTATTAGATTTTCTTAAAGGCTCCTACAAACAGGCGCGACACGCGATGTAATCGCGCGCGACACAAAGGCACCGCTCGTTGCGCGACTTGCGGTGCCTTTGTGTCGCGCGCGATTTTATCGCGTGTTGCGCCTGTTTGAAGGAGCCTTAAGACTATTGAAGATTTTGACGGCCGTCGCCCACACTTTTTAAAAAGGTATACATAATTTTCTTGAGATACCAAAAGTATTATTTTGTAACCGAGGAAACTCCCACAGGCTCCTACGTCTTTCTTCACGTTTTTGTTGACAGAGTAAACGAGATGCCTATAATGGTATAGATTTTGACTTCTATCTCCCTATGAAAGGATTCTATCGAGAGGCGAGTCAGCAACGGCGGCTTCATAATCCTAATCTTCTATAACATACATACAAATACATAAAGTGGAAGTGTCGGTTTGTAATGTCAAAATAACAGCTTTTTACTAAATGCATATAATTTTAAGAAAGTATATTCGGTATAACAAAAATCTATTTTCAAATTTTTTGTCTGTTTGTCTGTTTGTTCCGGCTAATCTCCAAAACGGCTGATCCGATTTTGATGAAATTTGGTATCCCCTATGGGGATACTTTGAACCCTGAGAAGGGACATATGCAACTTTCTATTGACATACTAGGTGGACGAAGCTGCGGTTGGAAGCAAGTATCAACATAAATATTTAAGAACTAGATTTAACAATTCATGTAACTTCCTTAGATCAAAATGTATCATCGTGCAATTCTTCTGTATTCTAAGGGCAAATATCCTCAAAACCGAACAAATGCCAACAATAATAATCTGACCTTGTGACAAGTACCAACCACCTCGAGACAATTGGAAAGCAAATACTCGAAGGAAAGGGAAAAGGTTTAACACAATAAGAACGTGTCAGAAACTATGATATTACTCCTTATTCTGAAGTTGAAATTCCTGTATTTTATGTTGGAGTATTCGTGATATCACTTGTGACATATTTTGTGGCTATGCTTGGAGTCTCTTTGACGGATCGAATCCGGAACTAGGAACAAAAATTGTTAACATAGCTCACAGAATAAAGCTGAAGTGACAATGGGCCGGCCATATTAGCCGTAGAACCGATGACCGTTAGGGTAGACGTGTCTTAATCTTGACTGAAGACCGTGACTCAGCAAACGTAAGTGAGGACGCCCTCAGCCTAGGTGGAGCAACGATATTTGCAAGGTATTAGCTGGCTGAGAGTTGCCGAAAATCGAGTTGAATGGCGTGTAATTGCAGAGGCTTATGTGTAGCAGTGGACTGCTGTAAGCTGATGATCATGATCATATAATAGACGTCGTGAATTTTGTCACATCTTCCATAGAATAATCGTCAATGTTAGCGACAGTCGTTACGGGTAGTCAGAAGCCCAAATAGTTTTTTTTTCCTTTTTTTTGCGGATGGGAAATCGTCAAATGACTCCTCCCTCGGGAGTGACTGACTAAAACCCACC
Organism: Mesoligia furuncula; assembly: GCA_916614155.1. Taxonomy (NCBI): domain Eukaryota; kingdom Metazoa; phylum Arthropoda; class Insecta; order Lepidoptera; family Noctuidae; genus Mesoligia; species Mesoligia furuncula. Next base: position 10,544,224 of record OU744804.1, on the reverse strand, counting down.
CGTGTTCCTTCCTTAGCCCTTTATGTTCCGGGCCAGCGGTAACCCTTTCGGACAATCCCACTGACCCGGCAGGCTTCGGCCCTAAGGGGCCCCTCCTCAATGCTGACATCTCTTTGAGGCGCGCGTGGAACACGTACGCGCCTTCCGGCACGGGCCTGGTCCTGGCCCAAATAGTCTGACAACCAGTCTTACAAAGGGGAATGACTGTGTTATCCAGTAGCTGGGTTGTGGATGTCAGATAGGCAGTCGCTCCATGTAAGATACCGGTATTCAGCTGCATCCGGCAAAACTGGAAGCTGACCCCAATATGGTCGGGATAAGGCTGGTTGATTGTTAACGACATATCGCTCATTTGCTATAAATATCTCAAAATTGATGATTTTTTAGTTAATAATAAAGTTGTGTTGAAAAAATTGCACTCCGTTTAAAACGTCATTTTCTCTAAGCTCTATAGTAAGAGAGAGAGGGCAGATATTCACATTGTGAATAACAAATTAAAATTCAATTCAGCGCAATTTTTTCAGCCCAACTTTATTAACAAAAAAATCATCAATTTTAATATATGTCGACCTTATAGCAAATGAGCGATATGTCTTGCCAGTATATACCTCGTGATACTTTATAACGGCTAAAAAGTATTTATCTAGGCCATTACTGCGTACTGCATCACTGCATGTTAAAATTAGCAATTCGTTCTTAATTTAGAAAGTTTCTTAGTAATCGTGTGTCACTTGTTTTTTTTTGTTCAGCGTTGCAACAGTGCCATTGAATTGCATGACATCATAGCTTGACACTGACGTGGGTTTTAATTGCGTGCGGTACCTGTGTGTTAAAAATAAACCACTTTGTTGAATCTAGCATATGCGATGTACCGTTATTTTCGGATTTTTCTCTCGTACTGGAACAATCTATATAAGATTAGCTCATGCTGTAGTAGAATTTCTTACTCGGCAAGGTGGTATCGAGAGGTTAACTGCGGGGTAATTTTGTAGTAACAATGGCTGTCATTTTGACAGTTCAACATAGCGTTATTTACGCTGCTGAGCAGACAAATTTTTCGAATATATAAAGCAATGGATATAATATATAATATTCTTCAAAATGATTCAGATAGTGATTGAAAGTGCAACCTACGCAATTAGGGTGCTGGTCTCGCTAGAAGTACAGACGCCAGCACATCAATCTACCTGAAACTGTCAAATTTTCCCAATCAACTTTGAACCTTATGCTTTAGCGGTGACGTTGAAAATCTATTGAAGAAATTTGACAGATTGTAGTAGCTTGATGTGCTGGCGTCCGTACATTTATAATTAAGATGTACCAGTCGTGCAGACTACTTTTTGTTAGGTTTGATTGATCAATCCAGACTTTCATGTATTAAGTGATGGATATATTTCGCAGTTCTGCTTGACCCTGTAAACGCCGTCGCCTAATTACAAATCAAGCCCAATCAACAATACAGTAAATAGTTATTTATTGTATTATAAGCTGAAATGACACTATTAACCACTTTAGTCCAATCACAGGCTGAGAGGAGGCTTGATTGATATCACACAAAAAGAAAAAAAAAATCCTTTAAGAGCCTATACTACCTCAAATGGCTTAGCATGATCCTCCGTTATGTCGAAAATATCGCAGCATTAATTTTGAAATAAATATATGCTAAAGTTGAGGATTAATGTTAGGTACTATGTTAGACGAAAACACGATTCCATAAAATTTTCTCGATAGAAAAAAATCCAAAGTTACCTCCAAACCGAACAATAAACCGCTGGTATTAAAAAAATACATCAAATTAGATCATGAAACTTTGCATACTAACTGAATTAACTATAAAGCAGGTCTTATGTTATTTAGTTTTTTGAATTATCTTTATTTTCACCGTAAAAAGCAAATACCTAAACTATTGGCGCTGCCTTCCGCCCAGCTCCGCACTTTGTCTCGCTCTCACACAGTTCGCGAGCAGTATCGTGCGAGCGAGATAAAGAGCGAATTTTAGCTGAGGTAGTATAGGCTCTTAAGTACATTCACACTTCTTGATATGGGATTTCTGAATGATATCCAACACTGTGAGAAGTAAAGCATTATTAATCAAATCATAACTGACTACTTGGCGAAATGAGGAACAATATAAATTTTGTTTCTGTTTTCTCCAAGAATCAAAGGCGACCATTAAATATAACACCCTGTATTATGAATCCAAACAATAGTGTTTTACATAAGAATAAATTATTCATTATTCTTCGATGAGACATTCTCATCATTTATTATTTTAAAAGTCGCATCCCAAAACCTTCCTACCCAGTAAGTAGGTAGTGATTAGCAAACTTCCCACCGATTGAAGGTCTCGTGTAGCATCAGAAAACACTGTATTGGTTCTTTTAAAAACAACAAGTTCAATTTAAAAGTTTCCGCTGCCGCGGTAAAGCAGAAGTTTGGAGTTTTACCTTTCATTGGTTCATTGATTGATCGTTCTAGTCGTGTTCCCGTGTGAATTGTTGGTATTTGAGTTGTATGCATTGTTTGTTGTTCTCTGCTGTTTTTGAACAAGTAAAAATTGAGGAGGTGAATTTATTGGAATAGCCTTTTTATCCACTCAAATTGTGTGCGATAAAATAAAGACAAATCTTATGACTAAAGTTTTGTCTGTAATGGGAATGGCTCTAAGAGCTGGGGAAGAGTGGGATAATCAAATTAACGATGGGTAGATTGTGTGAAAGTTAATATGGCTAGAAAGAGGGTCGGGGTACGTCTAATAGAGATCGATGGAACAAGAGAATATGCTGCGCCGACGCCAAATAAATTGGCATGAGGGTAAGAGAATTATAAAGTGAGTGATGCTAGAGGAAATGTGGAATAAATTCTACTAGAGTTGTCAAAAATGTTATCATAATAATATTTCATAATAAATATCGATAAACTTGGAAAAGTATCCTTACTAAAGCATTGGTCAAGTTTCAATGCAAATTCCTATCGACGTTTATAGGGTTCCGTAGCCAAATGGCAAAAAACGGAACCCTTATGGATTCGTCATGTCTGTCTGTGTGTCCGTCCGTATGTCACAGCCACTTTTTTCCGAAACTATAAGAACTATACTGTTAAAACTTGGTAAGTAGATGTATTCTGTGAACGCATTAAGATTTTTGCACAAAAATAGAAAAACAACAATAAATTGTGTTTTACAATAATAAGTTGTGGTTTCCCATACTTAGAACTGAAGCTCAAAAAAAATTTTCATCAAACTTATACGTGTGTATCTTTGGATAGGTCTTCAAAAATGATATTGAGGTTTCTAATATATTTTTCTTCTGAACTGAATAGTTTGCGCGAGAGACACTTCCAAAGTGGTAAAATGTGTGTGTCCCCCTGTAACTTCTAAAATAAGAGAATGATAAAACAAAAAAAAAAATATATGATGTACATTACCATGTAAACTTCCACCGAAAATTGGTTTGAATGAGATCTAGTAAGTAGTTTTTTTTTATACGTCATAAATCGTAAACCGCAATTTACCTTTCTCAGTCAACCAATCAAATATAAAAATAAAAAAAAATAAAACATTTCATTTCATAAACATAAACCTTATGCATAAACCCGGATGTTACTGAACCCTCGGTGCGCGAGTCCGACTCGCTCTTGCCCGTTTTTTCATTGTATCGAAGTAAAATGCTTACTTTAAAGTTTTTAAAGTCCATTATAGTTGACTTCTAAATAGAGTTGTAAATACGTTTTACCGGACAAAAAGATTTAACTGACTGTAGTGAGTACGTTTTCAGTTGAAGTTTAACAAAGTTACAATTTATGTTTGAGGAAAGTTTTGATAGTTAGGGAGGAAGCGCCAGGATAGCCCGCAAATTTAAAATTTTCTTACGTTTTTTGCAATTTGCAGGTCAGTGGTCAGGTTGAATGTTGATAAAAATATTATTCGCGATGGTATCAAGTATAGTCACCAAACGAGATAGGGAACCAGGGTCGTCAGATAAGTTTAGTCAGAAACCGATAGATGTTTTCGAATAAAATTTAATTTAGTTAATAGAAAACAAACAATTCATTTATCAAATTAAATTTCATTCGAAAACACCCATCGGTTTCTTACTAAACTCTAACTATATCCGACGATCTACTTATCTCTTTTGGTGACTTGTATGTATTTACAGAATTATAATAATTAAAATCATCATTCATATTATAAACCCTATTGAATGACTATTTCATGAAATATCAATCAATACGGTTATACGAACTTAGTGGGCCAGCCCTGGCACTTACCCCCTAAGGGGCTTACAGGACCTAAACGTAAAAAACGCAAGTTTTAGAAACAATAAAAGTATATGATCGACTACAGTAAACGAAATCAGAAAATATATGATATTCTTCAGGATATATGCTAGGTAGATAGTGTGTTGAAGACATAATACAACTAATTTGATACGATAGAAAAAAATCATGAAGATTCCTCTAAAAACTTTATTTTCACAATAAAAACCATATTAATAATTATATACATGCAATCATTATGATTTTTTGTCAGATTATTCTACAAGCAATATACTAAAACACTAGTGTTTTAATGTTTTAGTCCAAACAATATATTTTTTTTTCTAATTAAATAATTGCTTCATATTTTGCAATAAATTACCAGAGTTGTGTCATCGCACTTCTCTTTCTTTCCTATGCAGTCCGACAGTGATCACGCTTTAGGCCATGTAAGCCCCTTAAGGTTAGTAAGTTATCCGTGTTGCTAAGTAGTGGAACAAAACGAAAACCTGGAAGGTTTTCTGTTCTATTACTTCTAGGCAAGTGCGCAAAGTCAGCGTGGCCTACACAAGATAAAGTACTTAATAAGTCCAGCAGGTGGCGTTCTGTAGATTCTGTCTACCCCCATGGGACGAAGGCGTGAGTTTTTGTATGTAATACTTACCAGCCTGACTTACCAACTGAATTTCGACAAACTCTAGTACGACATGATTTTATTTCGACAATATAAAGACTCCTAGACAAAATCAAACTGGTTGCTTGTTTTCATTTATATTTTTAAAATTTTTATGACATTGATTTTTACATTCTGTGACTACAACTTTTACATTCTGTACTAAAATTCTACGATTTTCCTAGAATTTTAACAAGTGTGTGAGTTACTCACACACTTGTTAAAATTCTAGGAAAATCATTTACTTTTACAATATTTGTAAATATGTATGTGAGCACCATGTATCAATTATAATTGTTTTACCTGTCATTGCTATAATATTAATTCTTTTTACCTTTTGTGGTAGGAAAATTTTATTCTAGGTGCATTGTCTTCACATATTATAATTAATTATATCATGAATGTATACAAAACCTTGTAAAACATTTTAAAAGAGTAACGGTGGAATTTCTTGCCCATTCTTCTCCCCTTCCTTTTGGAAGGGGCGCGGGCGACTAGAATCAATTCTATTTTTTTTTGTAATTTTTGATGGTGAATGATTTGACTTCGGGTTTACCCAAGACGGGTTGGCGATTTTAGGCATATATCAACTACAACTCCAGGTTTCTCTCCACGTTTTCCTTCACCTATGTCAATGATGTCCAAGATAAACTTAGAAACTAATATGAATTAAAAAAGTAACATTGGTCCTTGTCCGGATCTGAACGGAAAAAAACAGACGTTGGGTCATTCTGCTAACATTTAAACAATAGAGTTCCAGTTCATGTTTATAACTTCGCAGGTATTTTAAGTTAAATTGTTGGCTTTAGACTTTAATGGGTCTGACCTAGTTTTTTAATGTGTCTGGTATTTTAAACGCAACTTAGAGGCAACATGGGTCAAGTTTATCGAGGAATGAATCTAACCGGTTGCTGTTACATTTTTAACCGTGCAAATGTTGGCAAGGCGCTTTCAAAAATATATATGTTAGGTACAAGTTAATAGCGCATTCAAATGAACAAAAACAAACATGCTCTTCAGCTTTATTAACGACAATATTTTTTGTTCCAGGTACGTACGTACGAGTTTGCAAAGGGCAACAAAGCAGGTTGGCATTAATCTTCCTGATGGCGTGGTATGCCAGTGAGTGTAAGTGATCTGAAGGCGATCGGCTGTTTAATGTCACTTGCAAATCGACCAGTTCCGCGTGGCCTTGTGGCCCACTGTGTACACACTTGACGGCCAGTGTTGCCAGGCTGCATTCCTAAATAACGACCGTTAAAATGAGATCGAATTTTACAAGTTAAAGCATCGTTTACAAGTTCATTTAATTTTTAAAACAAATGAATAATGGTTCGAAGTAGCTTTGTTTTGTTTGACACTTATTTTACGCCTCTGACAACTAAATCAATTTCACGGAAGTATATAAAAGTGTACCTAAAACGGTGAAGGAAAACATCTTAAGGAAACCAGCATGTCCTAGCCAAAAATTCGAAAACATGTGCCATTCACCAACCCACACTGGGCCCGCTTGGTGGATAATGGCCCATTCTTTCTCATAGCGAGGAGGCTTCTGTCCCAGCAGTGGGAACAGTACAGGCAGTATACTGAAACAAAAGTGAACCTTCAAATGGCTTGGGTGATATTGGGTAGAAACATCAGTCTCTTTCTGTAAGTATCTACTTAATATGAAACAAGAGCATAAAGAGAATTGAAACAAAGTGTAAAACAAAACACATCAGTCAGGTTCGTAAGATCAAAAGTTCTTTTATTTGCAAGTAAAGTAGTTTCCGAAAATATCTCCTCAAAGAAACAAAAATGTATGATTCCTTTGGGCATGTTTTCAAAACGGGGCAATGTTTCATTATGTCACTTCAGACTATTCACGTAGCACACAGAATTCTGACTTGAACATCAAATGACAGAGTGTGCAAGAAATGAAATGAAACAGTAAACTTAAAACAATAAAAAAAAAAGTTAAATACCTCGAATTTGATTTTTTTTTAAATTTTACTGTTCTAAATCTAGACAATGTTTCAGCGGTTTAATTACTTCAGAATAATAACACTTTCTCATGTGTTTCTCGGTTGTAACAATCCATCAGTATTAATATAATGCGCACTTCATTATATGGCAATACCACCCATGGACTTCACGAGACAGGCTCGATCTAGGTGTGGAGTAATTCATAAGCAAATGTTGCCGGGTCAGCGGGATTGTCCGAAAGGGTTACCGCTGGCCCGGAACATAAAGGGCTAAGGAAGGAACACGGGTGGGTTTTAGTCAGTAAGAATCTGACTCTCCCGTCCGCTCCGCCCAGAGCGGGAGGGGTCACTTGATGATATCTCACCCAAAAAAAAAAGGTTATCCGGGATTGCCTGTGGATGCCTCAATAAATTAAGGCCTTCAGTTAGGGCGCGCGCGCATCGCCGGCGCAGTGAAATATATAGTAATTTTATTTTATTTATTAAAAAATAAAAGTATCAATTTTGTTTTTTTTTGTAAATTAATATTGTTTAAGCAATTATTGGAGATTATTTTGGTATAAATACTACGTAAAAATGATGTAGAAGTTTGGAGATATTCAGACTTGTTTCCAGTAGAAAATTGAATTTGGTCCAGTAATTTTTTCTGTATTTTTATGGCATATAACAAGAATGTATTCTATTATTATTAAAGTTTATGATATTTGTGATATGAGAAAAATTGTTTTGTTGGATTAATATTTAACAGAATCTGCAAACTAGAGCTCTAAAATCAGTTCTCCGTGAGTTTTTGTCTAAACATGCATCAGGAGAACGATTATTGCTAAATAATAATAAAAAGAATCGCTTTATTATTATTGTAGAAGAGAAAAAAGATAGTCCATCTTTACCAATTAGTTGTTATTTATACCAACCAAGGAAATTAAATTTCAACGAGGAAATCATGCATCTACGCGCATTTTTGTAATTGGCCTCAAATTTTTTTGCGCTCATCTGAATTGGTACATGTCATGGTCCGTACTATATATAAATTTAAATGTGATATCGATTCATAAACCTATGTTGCAATCTAAATATGCAATTTGACTAAATTCATTATATTGTTTATCAAATTGTAAATTGAACACAAAGGACACAATGAATACAAAATTAGAGCTCAATTATTGAATGTTCAATTAATTGAAAATATGTTATTGCTTATTAAAAACAATCATATACTACTTAATTATAATATGAATATCGATAATTATCTTCTTTGCTTATCAGAAGGCCTATTCCCGTGATAAAAACGTTCAAAATCTGGTCTTAATTTAGATTAAGACCAGATTTGACATTAGTGTCAGCGACAATCAATGTCAAACACTTGTCAAAAATGTAGGGAAATTAGAGGTATTTTGACAGATTGAGACAGATTAGACTGTGAACGTTTTAGATCGCTTTTAGCGATAAGACCGCCCATTGTGTCACCCTTTGTACAGTTTCTATACCTTATGTCTGTAATTAATATGGTGTACATAATAAAGAGTATTCTATTCTATTCTAACGTTTTTAAAATCAGGGGAATTGTCCATCTGTACTTATCAGTAGGTAACATAAGTCGCCATTGTTGTCTGTAAAGTTCGCTAAACTAAAAGGACTTGAAACTTCTCGCAGGTAGGCGATATATCTATAGTTAAACCTCTTTTCGAAGTCCTCGTATAGAGCTTATCGATAAGACTGACATCGTTAAATCCTACGCGGGCGATCCAGAGAGCACTCAAGCCTGCCTCAACTCTTCACAGATATGTAGAATGGCCACGGATTTACAAAGAAACGAGACTTTTGTTTCACGCAAAATCCGCTGAGTAACATCTGTTTGTGAAGACGGCTGACTTGAGGCTCGACTCTTTTCAGCGTCGCTTAAAGGGTAACAGTTCAGCTCCAATGAGATGTAGCCACCGATGTTGGCAACACGCCACGGTTGATATCGACTGGTTCAACAATAAGATCTCACCAATATGATTTCAGACTCGAACCGTACCTACTGCAGTTTGTTATGTTTCAAAATAGATAGCTAATATTTGTGTGATAAGTTTTCGCAGAATAATGTTCATATTGGTATTTAATCCTGTCTGATTAGAGTAAATGACGATATTAATGACTAGATTAATAGTCCATTCCCAAGTAATTATGTTTGTATATTTACTTTTCATATGTTGTGTGTGTTCATTGCGCTAACAAAGCAAACACTTCATAGACACAAAAGGTTGTTGAAAAACCACACCCATTCAAAAAATCGTTTGTATAATCTTCCCAACAGCACTCAACATTTTTCAATTCGCAGAATCATCCAATTCTATGGGATCGTCCATTTTATATTCCATTTCCCTACTAAAACTGTGGTAAACATAGTTCGCTCGAAACGACTATGTGCTCAGCCACCCCGGTTCGAGCGAGATATTAGAAGCACTGAGTGGCTTTATACCTCTCGTGAGTTCGGGGTGGCCGCAAGCATTTTGTTGGGCTTTCGATTGTCTGAAGCTTCTGCAAGATATCGACTTTAGGTTAACTGTAATTATGCCTACGTATAAAAGAGGTTTTGCCTTATTGGCACCGCTCGCTGTTTGGGTCTCTGAACAAAAGACGGCGCCGTTCTTGATTGGTTGTTCCGTTACACAACTTTTCCAAATAGAGGCATTCGTAATTCAAACTGTATCCCATCTTTCTCTCTGGCATTGAAGTATGTTTCATATAATCGGATCTGTGTGATCTCGGCCAAATTAAGATGCCGTTTTGACTCAAGAACCATGTATTTTGTCCCTCGTCATGCCAAATGGCAAAAATAGGTTATATCGTAATAATTATATTCTTGGCATCAAACACCGCGGGGTGTAAAATGTTCACCTACATACTTGACCCAATTTGAGTGATTGTTTCTAAAAGGAAATTGCACCCTTGGCTTATTTTCTGAGATATTGGCGAATATCCTTCTACGACGCCGATCTTTTGTTTTTTATGTTACAATAAATCCATTTGGCTGTAATTCCTAAGGAACTACAAAGAATTTTTGTTTCATATCTGACAAGAATATTGTATTTAGGAGCTGGCTGGGAGCATTCGTTTGTCTTGAAGAAAAATATGATGATGAGCATGAATATTTTTGTCAGTGGGAATTCGATTTGTTTTTTCTTATACTTTTGCTGACTATACTTTGAAGGGTGGATTGGGAATACACAAAGGAATTTAATTTTTAGGGTTCCGTAGTTCCTACAAGGAACCCTTATAGTTTCGTCATGTCTGTCTGTCTGTCTGTCTGTCCGAGGTTTTGCTAAGAGACCGTTAGTACTAGAAAGCTGTAATTTTGTAGGAGTGCGTATATCAATTACGCCGACAAAGTGGTAAAATAAAATTTTGGAAAATATTTTTTTTAGGGTAGCTCCCCTACATGTGAAGTGGGGATGAATATTTTTTTCGTCGTCTACCCCATCGTGTGGGATATCGTTGAATAGGTCTTCTAAAATGACTTGGGATGAATAATTTTTCGATTTAATGCACCATTTACGAAATATTAAACTTTAAGGTGCAAATTGTTCCAGTAGGGCGTCCCTCCCCCTCTAAAACCTAAACTGCTGGCTTGAAAAATCTGGAAAAATTCACGATGATAGTGCATTTCATGAACTTTAAAGGAAAACTATAGCGGTTAAGATAACTTTATCAGTTTAGCGGTAATAGTCGTTGAACTTGGGTGTTGGTTAATTTTTAACCAAATACAAAATCCTTAGCATTAATCCTTTAAAGTGACTAAGATGAAGTAGTTGTTTGTTTATATCGGGTAAAGACTTGCAGTGAAAAACAAAATATGAAAAAACAAATTTTTTATTTTTTTATATTCAGAATAAAGAACAACAGAATCGTACTACATTGCGATAACGGGCTACTACGGAACCCTACACTGTGCGTGGCCCGACACGCATTTGGCCGGTTTTTTTTTTCTTTACTTCGAGCTTTGAGTTTGAATCGTTCATTTGCGGTTCGTAAATAAAATTGTATTTTGGAATATTTAAAAGATTATAGATGAAAAGAGTTTTTTTTTGTTGTATACACGAATCAATAAGACAACGCGACAATCGCATCAGACGGCTGCCATATAAATTGGATAAATTCTATTGCGTCTACTTACCTAAACGCGTCTCGCTAGACGTTTGATTAGTATTTCGTGTGGGTGTCATTTAATATTCCACTCAGTCAATTGAGGGGAAACGTTTAGCTGGGAAACAAACTGATGAGCTTAATTCGCCACAATTACGTTCGTTATGACCTGGCCGATGACCAGGATATGTTTAATTGCACTAATATATTAGTTACCTGCGCAGTACCCACTAATTACGGGACCACAATTGATAATTTGGTGCAATATGCTCATGCTCATTACTCTAATTGCATGAACGCAAATAGAGTTCGCATAAAGCATAAAATATAAAACATGTTGCATAAATACATTTTGCTATCCAAACCGAACTGACGTCTGTTAAAGGTGGACACAATTCCAGATATTATGATACTATTATTTGTGTATCTGTAGGTAGGACGTCGCCCACATCATTTATGTCAAGATCGGGGTCAGGTTAACATAACGTAAAATCTGAATAAAACTTACGACGTGACTAAGTGCGAAGGACAACAAACATTATGACCTTACTTCAACATCGTCCTAAGTAGACCTTATTTTATGTCTGGGTATTCGTTTTCTTGAACATCAGATTACGTCACAAAGTCTGGATACAGTTCGAACATAGTCAGTTCTTCTTTCCAAGTTTTATTGCAATTGTCTTTGTGAAGTTGGTGATGTAACAGAAAAATCACTAACTACTGCAGAGCCGATGAAAACTTCTGTGTCGCATAATCTAGTCGGAGTAGTTAATCCGATTAAGTCAATTCAGAGGAAGTTTACGCTACTTCTGTCCATAATACTTTTGCTGACAATGAATCTCTTTTCGCTGGAGCATCGAGAAATGTAAAAGAATTGGAATTTGCTGCCATAAATTCGTTTGGGGGTTTCAGCTTCTATGTTTGTATACCCCGTGTGTTACGTAAGGCAGTTCTGTATTTAACATGTAATAACGCAGCAAGTTACGAAGTTCAGACTAAGTTCTTCCGCTCCGCGGCGTCACTGTTTATAATTGCCCCGTCGGTTGGTTTGACCTTTGCAACTTTCATTTGTCTTGCTCCATCAAGCAACTTCGTTAGTTCTTCTTAGTGATTGTTTCCTCTTAACAGTAAATTAGTTACATTCGAGGTGACGGGATCTTTATTAGTTCCTGTGGTAGCGTGTTGGCTTGTAACGACATCGATAAATTTTGACGACTCCATTTCCCCCATTTTCTTAATGGTTCTTCGCTTAATATAGGGCAGTTGTTTTCGGAGTATATTCACATTCCACGTGAATTAGGCGCGGTATCAATGAATATTTATGTTGCTCGGTAAATATACTCAAAGTTAGGGTATAATTACAATTTGTGGGGAATCGATGAAGTCGTAATTCGTGTTTTCCCCTGCGGAGATGTGAACAGCCAGAGCGTTCTTAATGAAAATAAACGTACCTATGTCGAATATTAACAATTGGGTTTGGGTAAAACAATTTCAGCGTGCGTGTCGAAACTGTTGACCTTAAATATGTAAATTGCAATTAACGTTCATTGAACGGGATAATAGTTTTGACTGCAACTTTATTAATAGGCACATAATAAACAGTGAGTAATTGGAAAGGCTGTGTAAAAGTGGGGCGCATGAAAGAAACAACAGCGAACTTTTTACCGCGACATAATATACGCTGAATGAATGGAAATGAATGAAAGCATACATATATATTGCATTATTATGAAAACAAGCTAGTTGATTCGCTCTAACACGGGGGCGGGCGTTGTTTAGAGCTAAAGGCGGTAATTCCCGGTTATTCCCGCAAGTGCTCTCGCTTGCACGAGGGTCGTTAGCGAGCCCGTCACAACACCACCTGATTTTTTAATTTAAAATGCCGTCGCTGCTGCTTTTTCTTTGCAATCTTGTGGAAATATTCATGGAGGAAAATGTTAATATTTTTTATGTACCTATTACTTTTCACTATCGAAGAAGCAGACTTATGAAGTGGAATTATGAACGAAAGTCAACAGTCTTACTGACTCAGTAAACAACTTTTTTCACCTTCTTTATCCGCTTGTGAACGTTAAAACGAAAAGTACTCTCGTATATTAAAAGTATACTTGTAAAACATTTTATACGGAATTATGTTACAGATAAATTACAGGAAATTTATCACACCGGCGCGGCGGTGATTCCGAGCAAATGAGATTTAGTAGCTTGACTAGACGAAGGAGCCCGACGAAGCACCGGGAAATAAGGCTGTTAAACTATTTTTTAATAGAAGAATAAATAAGAAGCGATCGGTGACGTGAAATCCTCTGTAAAGCCGATTTTCCTATCGCCAGCGACCCATTGGGGCGAAGCTTGTGAAACAATGCCTTTTAATGGGACTATTTACGTTTCGTTCTATTTTAAAGTCGATTGGCAGGTAGTTTCATGATTTATCTTCGAGTTGTTGTGGTAAAGTGTTCTGGGATTCAACCGCATTTTTCAATCGTGTAGATTAAGACGATGCTGTTTATGAACTCAATCCGTGTAAATGACAAAAGCTTTAATCTGCACCTTTAGATTTTTTGAGCTTAGTTTATATTTGTACACGCCCAATTGTATGGCAACTTTTTAAGAGTTATTTCGGTCTGATCCCCCTTCACATCCTCGCTCTCGGCTAGTTCTTCTTCTGATTTAATCTCTGTCTTATCCACTATAAACTTTCTCATTCCGGTTTTGATCAGCTTTTTCTTTTGTTTTTATTCCTGAAGGATCGTCAGCAACAAAAATAAGTACAGGGTTTATTGAAATGCATACATTCGTAATTCTTATTATAACGGACACGTGTATGTTAGTATTGACGAACAACGACTCTACATAGGAGGTGTTCAGTTTTCGCTCGTTTAAAAGCTTTGTAATAATTTTGGCATTCGTTTTTTTGTTCTGTTTTTGAGGATTTATTTTTCTCCTGGAAGGCAGAAACACCCGTTAAATTGCACAAGAACGGATGTAGATCTATCCCAGAAACTTTTCAAGGGCTGGCTTTTAGCTTGGTCAGAGGCTAAGCATTGTCATAGGAGCGTAACGTTCACACTGCTGGGACACAGGCTCCTCTCAGTGAAAGAAAGTGGGCCAAATTTACCACGCGGTCCCAGTGCGGGTTGGCGGATGTCACACGTCTTCGAATTTTTGGTTCTAGGACATGCCGATTTCTTCACGATGTTTTCCTTCACCGTTATGAGAGCAGTGGTGATGAAAATACTAAGCATGCATTGCTATATAGCATGGTAATGCCGCCAGTCTCTTCGGTACATTACCAGTCGACAGCGATGCGGAGAATATTTTCGATACTTGTTTTTACCACGACTGTACGGAGACCATACCGTCTCCGTACCGTACATCCTCTCACTCCAAATGCATATACATGCGTTTGGGGTGAGAGGAAGTGTGTGCAAACCAATGTTGCCATTTATCTCCAAAACTACTAGTCCGTTTTTTATGCGGTTTTCATATCTTTTCTTCTCTTTGTGTATAATTAACCTATGCTCTTTAAAAAGTTTGAAATAAATAGGAAAAGGATAAAATAATTATAAAAACCCCGACTGAAACTTATTTTAACTTTTTTAAATGTGGGTTTTTTCAAAAAAAAATAATTTTTATTAATTAATTAGCTATTAAGTTTTTATTTACTCCCAGAAACTAGACACCAATTCCCAAAAACAATTTCCTAAACTTGCTATCCTCCAAATCAGGAATGCCTCAATGGAGTCCAAGTAAGACATTTCCTCTCAATCCACCAGTTCCTAATTCCCGAAGCACAATAATTTGCAGCTATTACCCTGGTTTTGGGCTTGCAATGTCGCAGCCTTAATTAGGATTAACGAGTTTAGATCGTGAACGTGCAGTTAAAGTTTCCATTGCACATGTACAACAGCAATTTGGAGCACAGCTACGCGGAAGTGGCAAAACTTGTATAGTTTAAATCACTGAGAAATATTAGTTGGCAGCGTCACATCTTTCGTTATGGAGGAAGTCCTGCGCTTTGTACGAAGGGGTTATGATATTTGAATAAGTTAAGTCAATGAAAATGGAATCACTAAAGAAAGTAAATTGTTATTGAAATAATTGTTGTTGTGTTGTTGCATTACTTGCATTACGCTGAGCGCCAACTTGATATTTTTTGTGTTTAAATCGCTGAGAAATATTAGTTGGCAGCGTCACATCTTTCGTTATAGAGGAAATCCTGCGCTTTGTACGAAAGGTTTATGTTATTTGAATAACTTAAGTCAATGAAAATTTAATTATTAAAGGAAGTAAATTGTTATTGAAGTAATTGTTGTTGTGTTGTTGCATTATGCTGAGCGCCAACTTGATCTTTTTTTAGTTTTTTTCTGTACGTCATGTTTTCCGAAAATGAACGTATTTTCTTTCTTATATTTTAGTTATTTATAAATCTAGTTTACATCACTGAGAAATATTAGTCGGCAGCGTTACATCTTTCGCTATGGAGGAAATCCTGCGCTTTGTGCGAAGGGGTTGTGTTATTTTGATAAGTTAAGTCAAGGAATTACTTATGAAACTACCTAAGTGTTATTTAAAGTGAAGACGTGAGTGTGGAAGGATTTCAGCTATTCTAAATGTATAAGTTTAGAATTTTGGCTCATCGGTTGCGGGTAGCGGGTAGCGCTTGGAACGACAAGGCGAAAGCACTTATGGGACTGGTATCCAATCATCGATTTCCTGCGAAGAGTTTTTAGACACGTAGGTATCTCTTGTCAAGCTTGTTAGTATCTTTTTGCATTTGATAGCCCAATTTTGGCTATTGGATATAGGCTATATAACATCACGCTAGTAGGTACCCTTTTTTTTTTTTTTTTTTTTAACGTGGAGAAATTCTCATGCATTCTGCACTACCACGGGGAGATAGTGCAGTTATGTGGGACTCTAACCCACTAAAACTCCACGGCGTCCTCCTCTGCCGCTTACGGCGGGAACACGGGCACGCGTTAGCACTCATCCGTGAACCCGCCGCGGCTGTCCGTTACCGGACCCTCCTCTGGGGAGTACTCCCCATCACCGGCGCACCAGAACACATAGCACGCCGTGACCACCCCAGGGACCAAACCAGCACATGGGCGCCAGACGACCCCGTGTCTGGGCACCCTTGGTCCCCCTGCGACGGGTCAGGACATTGGCCCCGCCGCCTGCCAATTTTCGGCCGCAGAGGATAGGGAGAGCGGCCAACGTCATACCGACACTCCTCCTCCCCTGCGGCCCCACCGCGTCTGCCATCGAACGGTGGCGACCCCGTCAAGGCCGCGGAAGGTAGGGAGAGCGGCGCACCGCAATACCGGCACTCCTCTCCCGCCGCGGCCTTCAACCCTCAGCCGCGATGCCTCCGATACGACATCGCGGCCCGCCTCAGTTGCGATGTCGCCGAAGCGGCACCGCAACCTACTTGTTGGCCGCCACGTCGCCGGCTTACAGGCAAAAGCCCTGACGAGCGGCCCCTCCTCGGGTTCCTCCTCGCTTCACCGTGGGTGTCCAAGCCACGGCTACTGAGCCCCCCCGCCTCGACAATGCGGGAACCCACCGGGGGGGTAGTAGGTACCCTAAGGTGCCAAGCAAAAAGAAAAAAAGTCAGACAGTACGCTAAGCGAAAACGAAGTACTAACGCGGGCAGGCGATGCGATGCGACGGGTTGGGTCGGGGAACAACAAAGTTGCGGACAAAAGCTAGTTTATTCATACATGTCTATTGCAAAATGTACACACTGTTACAGGCTATTAATAGGTTACTAATGAGTACTTACCAAATAAAGCTTCGATTGCCACCAATAGCTACCGCTACTTGTCAATAGATGTCCTGACACAACATATGTTACAATTGCCTCCCTGTAACTATTGACACACCTCTCCCCTACATGTCAGGGCGCACTTTTGTCTTATAGCTAAGTTATACTTATCCTAAAACTTATCTTTTCATCTTCAACGTACTATCGGATATCTGCGTCGCTTTGTGTACAAACAACCTTACCGATAATTAATTCTATCTACCTATGCACCTGGTGTGTGAAGCTTCCTAATACTACAAAGTTCTTCGCAGTTTGACTTAGAACTACGAACTGCTAAGCTAAGGTATGCTCATCTCCTGATCAACAAAGGCTTTTTGACTGTTGAACTGTTGGCAAGCCCTAACATATATTTAGAGATATATCGCCGGGTTAAAGGCACAACCGACTATCTGCGTTTTTCTTGGTTTCCTAATTCTCTAAAGATACACTTTCTCGATTTATTTGTTTCTTAATTCAGTCTACTAAATATACAATGTGTCCGGTCATGGACTAGCGATATTCTAGGTACTTATTTAACAACTATTCTAGTACACAAATACACTATACACTAGGGTCCAATCCACTAAAATATTAATGTTAATTTAATGTTGTATTGTAACTTAGCTCAAAATCTGTCGATCTAGGAAAAAAATAAAAAGGGTAATAGGGGTTGTTTTTGCAGTAATTTACAATAATTTGTTGATTGGCATAATTTTTTGAAATTTTTTTTTTGAGTTTTTTTTTTTTTTTTAAAGTTACGAGAATGTGAACCCATTGGATCGTAATGGAAACGATAGACAGTATTGTTACCCTCCGAATAAGCCAATACTTTTATCTCAGTAGGACCAAAACTTTGATAGATATGTTTTCTTTGTACACACGTAGAGAATATCTCAACAAAATGACTGCCAAATAGCGGGGAAGCAGATTGGACCCTAGTGTGTAGTGAATTTGTGTACTAGAATAGTTGCTATATAAGTACCTAGAATATCGCTAGTCCATGGCCGGACACACTGTATAATCGGTTTTTACATTCGGTAACTCGGGAACAGTAAGTCCTGCGGTTTAGTTGGTTTTACCATTAGATAAAGAATCAAATGCCAATTCGAATGGTATATTAAAGTGAAAAAAAAAACTGAAAAAATCGCAGATATACATACTTATATATATATACTTATACAATATATACCTTTTGCCCGCGGCAACGCCCGTGTGGATGTCGAAAATTATATGCCACGGATGCGCAATGCCTGGATAATTAAGTATCCTATATCCTAACACACGTCTACCTGTGTGCCAAATTTTATCGAAATCCGTTCAGGCGTGGAAATGTAACTGGCAGACGGATTGAGTTATAAAGATTAAAACAGAAGACGAATAAGCAGGGGATCGAGGTGGAGGGTTCAGGGGATCAGAACGGAATAACTCATATTAAATATGGATTCCGATAAACAAGAACAAAGGAACAACAATCTCTTTAATGTGCATCCAGTTCTTATTCTTGAGCTGATTTACGTATTAACAAATTTGCTTTATTTTCAATCGACTAAGCCTATTGCAGTCCACTGCTGGACATAGGCCTCTCCCAGACTGCGCCACAACACCCTGTCGTCCGCCCTCCGCATCCTGTCTGTCACAGCCACTTTCCTTATGTCGTCCGTCCACCTAGCTGGGGGGCGTCCCTTACTACGCTTGCCGATACGCGGTCTCCACTCCAGGACTCGTCTACTCCACCGGCCATCGGTCCTTCGACAAACTTTACTCTGCAAGCTATGTCGGTAACTCCGATTCTTTTCCGGATAATTTGATTAATTATTTTATCAAAGAGACTCCGAGTATAGCTCGCTCCCCTTGCCATGCGTTAAGTATGTAGTTATTCACACCCAAGACGCGGGTGCTGTGGGCCTACCATAGAAACATAAAAATATATTTCTTGTTACAATGCTTTCTTATATCTATGGCGTCTCTATAATGTCTGTCAACGAAGATGCGGGCCCGTCCGAACTAAGTTGGAAACTTCGGACTGAAAACCCTACGATCAATTCATTAACCATTTCGGACTTGTGAAAACATTTCGGGAGTAGGGGAAACTGTCCAATCGTGGTGTCCTACATTCTTAGGTCGGGCCCCAAATTAATCTAATATGCGTAGGCGATACGGAGTAGGAATCGCTCGTAACTTCGACTTCGTGCTTAGTGAGTAGACTTCCGGGCTCCGTAATCGTGGCGATTTTATTCTCAGTTGGTAAGTAGTTAGCTGTCTCGAAGTCGCCACGCCTTTGCAGCTGTTCCCAAGTGCAAAATGAATGTTCATTATTTACGAGAAAAGAAAATTATACTATTGAGTGAGTTAATTGAAACGAATGGTTAAATTGGTTAAATTAAAAATGACCTGTTTTCAATCGCGATCGTCAATTTATAATTTAGGTCTAGGCTACATTTGAGTCTAGCTAAATTACCAGTACGCTAAAACAATGGCTCTGTATTCAGTTCACAAAGTATTAAGGGGCTTACAGGACCTAAACACAAAAAAACGCAAGTTTTAGAAACAATAAAAGTATATGATCGACTACAGTAAACAAAATCAGAAAAATATATGATATTCTTCAGGATATATGCTAGGTAGATAGTGTGTTAAAAACATAATACAACTAATTTGATACGATAGAAAAAAATCACGAAGATACCTCTAAAAACTTTCTTTTTACAATAAAAGCCATACTAATATACATCCAATCATTATGATTTTTTGTCAGATTATTGTGTTTTAATTTTTTAGTCCAAACAATAGATTTTTTGTAAATAGATTTATTGCTTCATATTTTGCAATAAATTACTAGCGTTGTGTCATCGCGCTTCTCTGTCTTTTCTACGCAGTCCGACAAAGACCGCGCTTTTGGTCATGTAGTCCCCTTATTAAAGGTCAGTAACTGAAATTATCGATTGTACTTGCGTAAGTTTTCAATCATTACCTAAAATAGAAATGATACATGAATACTAATTGCATTCAGTGATACTGTTATCAGAATTAAGTTTGCGTATTTGTAGAATATTACTCAATTTAGACAACCTCGTTGGTCTGGTGGTTGCAAGCGGTACTGCTGAGCATGAGGTCCTGGGTTCGGTTACCAGATCGGGCCAAGTGTTATTGGGTTTACGTTCTGGTGTTTCTCAGTAGCAGCCCGGAGTCTGCATTTGTGCCCGGTTGATGGCAAAAGGTTCGCCCTCTATTACGTGGGACTAAAAGATAACTGGCGAAAGATCTGGTTCGCACTCTATTACGTAGGACTAAAAAATAACTGGCGAAAGATCTGGTTCACACTCTATTACGTGGGACCAAAAAATAACTGGCGAAAGATCTGGTTCGCACTCTATTACGTGGGACTAAAAAATAACTGGCGAAAGATCTGGTTCGCACTCTATTACGTGGGACCAAAATATAACTGGTAAAAATTTGGTTCACACTCTATTACGTGGGACTAAAAAATAACTGGTGAAAAATTTGGATCGCACTTTATTACGTGGGACTAAAATTAACTGGTGAAAAATCTGGTTCGCACTCTATTACGCGGGACTAAAAAATAACTGGCGAAAACTCTGCCTAACCCTTCAGGGATTACAGGCGTTATGTTATGATGTTATGTTACTCAATTCAGACGTCACGTTCCGCGGCCTATGTTTTAATAAAACCGTGAAAATTAAGCGATAAAAACCTTCATTATAACGGATTTTAGATTCGTTTTTGCTATGTATATTACGATAACGTGTACGATTTTGTTGTTCAATTTAGAACCTTATTGTTCTATAGCTATATTAATAGGAAAAGGATTATCAGGTCATACTTTCGTTACACATATGACTATCTTTACATACCGTGACCCCTCCGTGCCTCGGAAAGCACGTTAAGCCGTTGGTCCCGGCTTGTCATTCGTGGATCTTTGACAGTCGTTACGGGTAGTCAGAAGCCCGAAAGTCTGGCCACCAGTCTAACCAAGGGGTATCGTGTTACCCAGTAACTGGGTTCTGGAGGTCAGATAGGCAGTCGCTTCATGTAAAATACTGGTATTCAGCTGCATCCCGTTAGACTGGAAGCCGACCCCAACATAGTTGGGATAAGGCTAGGCAGATGATGATGACTTTTGTTACACATAATGATAACATGAAATGAGTATTCAATACCGAAACCGTTTTATACATCTAAAACTATATTTTGCCTTCTGTTTCACTCACATCCTACCAAAACTCCTACATGTAGGTACCCATATTTCCCGTATCTAGTCTGACAAATATTTTCCAAATTCTTTTAGCCCTTATAGCTTAATTAAGTAACAAACATACGAACTTAGATTTTTTTTTAATATTAGTAGGGAAAGTTAAGTTCCAGACCAGATTGTGAATTTATGAGAATTGATTAACTGAACCATGTGTGGATAGATCTTAATCTAAAGTTTCGAAGACTTTTGAAGGCACCAGAAGTATACCGGCGTAAAATAAAGCCTTATACAAGTAGGTACACCACTAGTTTCAAACGGAAACTTAGAGAAGGCGGTTATATAAGTTCTCCGGTAAAATTACAAGTACAGACTTCTGGGAAATATTAATAACTTGAAGTAAACTAACTTTTACCCTTGTGGAATTCTGTTAATGATGTAATTTCACAATAATTTACTAATGCTTACTAGGTTAGGCTCCATAAGTGCGGTGAGGATTAATTTCTCCCCAGTCCTACTGGACTGATTATAATTATAACGTTTAACGTGAATATTATAATTATATTATTATAACTTGTTCAGTAATGGCGAAATTAAGTGTGTCTATTAATTTTGGAATGATTTAAATACTTACTTTCGGTATACCAGTAACAATACCTACTAATAGGTTGACCTACACACATCAAAAGTGTCTAGGGATCAAGCATTTTTATGCGGATTTCTTGAGATTGAGATGTGGCTTTGTAATAAATTTATGATTTTATAAATTTATATGGATCCTTTTTGGTGCATTTCATAATTTGAATCAGGAACTGTGAATCAAATTCGAGTAAAAGATGAAAATCAGCTGTCAATATTTTCCCTATAAAAACATACAACGCATTGAAGACATTATTAGTGCTACTGTTTCCCTACTACTGATTAAAACCAACGTTATTATGGAGCGGCGACGTCATTTAAGCAGGGAAGAAATGCTCAGAGCCGTGGGAATGATAGAAGCTGGTTCCCGGCAACGTACTGTGGCTTTAGCTCTGAATACAAGTCAGAGTGTTATCAGTCGACTTTGGACACGTTACCGAAGCACTGGTACCGTGACAGAGCGCCATGGAGGACGGTATCGCTGCACCACACGGAGACAAGACCGATACATTCAAATCTTAACTCGAAGAGCTCCAACAATAACCGCCATGATGTTAGCCGTGAGGCTTCATCACTCTTCAGGGAACTTAATTAGCGACCAAACAGTCAGAAACCGCTTGCATGAAGTGAACCTTCATTCCCGAAGACCGCTACGGGTACCACCTATAGCAATGCACAATCGTAGGATTCGATATCAATGGGCTCTTGAACACAGAAATTGGGCAGAAGAACAATGGCGTTTCGTGTGCTTTTCTGATGAGTCTCGTTTTGGTACGAGACCGGATACAAGACGTATACGACACTGGAGAACCCCTGGACGCCAACAGCGATTAAAATCCTGCCAGGAAGTCCATCCTTATAGTGGTGGAACCATCATAGTATGGGCGGGTATTTGGATCGGCGGAAGAACTGAGTTGATTTGGATCAGAGGCAACCTCAACGCTCAAATTTATGCTGAGACGATTGTATCAGACGTCATCGTTCCTCTACAAGTGCAAATCGGTCCCTTATTTCAGTTAATGCATGATAATGCACGACCGCACACCGCAAGAGTTGTAAGACAGACTCTCGCCGCAGCTAACATCAATGTCCTGCCCTGGCCTGCTCAGTCGCCAGACTTAAACCCGATTGAGCATGCATGGGATATGCTACAGAGAAGAGCTCTGCCGAATATGGAGGGTATCCAGTCGCAAGAAGACCTTTTTTTGTTGTTGCAACGAACATGGGCGGCCATTCCACAGCATGATTTGGATGAACTCATTTTGAGTATGCCAAACCGATGTTCTTGTGTTGTTAGTGTTCGCGGTAGAAACACGGATTATTAATTGTTTAAGTTACCCAATAAAATTTTAAAGAAAACTGTTATTTCAGTCTTTTTTTCGAACTTTTGTGTTAGTGGTTCAAATGTCAAAAATCCCTTTATTAGGAAAATGGCAAATTTCTTTATTAATGCAAAGGTGACTTGGTTTATCGTTACTGTGACAAACGAAAACACTTTATTTGATGAATCCTTAAAGAAAATTTTAATTAATATCAATCAGGAGAAAAGTTATTGCAAAAATATATGTTGACACATGTATATGTTGTCCTAGACACTTTTGATGTGTGTATTTATCAAGATTTGTTTTAGACGTCCTGCACGCATACCCCGACCCCGGCAGAAACGAAACACAAAATGACAAACTGTATAAGATTTCTAGGGCGCAATGTCAAAATTTAAGAAAAGAAATGTCACGTGGTCTATAACATGATATACTATGCTAGCTATTTGCATCCGCTGCATCTTTGAAGAGACTGCGTAATTTTCTACCAACTGCCACCAAGATTGCGCTTGCACAATCACTTCTTCTACCCATTCTTGATTATGCTGATGCCAGCTATCTTGACCTTACCCAAGACCAACTTGATAAACTTGAGCGCCTTCAAAATGTCTGTATATTCGGTTTGCGCAAATATGACCATGTTTCCGAATTTCGTGTGAAGCTCAAGTGGTTACCAATTCGCCTTCGCAGGAATGCTCATATTCTGTCCTTACTGTATAATGTGCTCTTTTCCCCTTCCACCCCTCCCTATCTTAAAAAACGTTTTCAGTATCTTTGCGACTCCCACACGAAGTTTTGGAGATCATCAGCTTAAAATGCCAATGCATTCTACGACATTTTTCGATAAATCCTTTTCTGTTCAGGCCGCTCGTTTATGGAATGCATTGCCAGTTCAAATAAAACGCGCGCAATCGTTAGCTGTATTTAAGAGACTCGTGAAGGAACATTACTTGTTTTTGTGATCTTGTTTTCGTAGGTGCAATAATCTGTAGTCCTCATTTAATTTCGTTGTTTATATGTATAATTGGTATGTATTTATTTATGTATCTATTATACAGCATTATACATGTATAATTATATCTATGTATCTATTGTAGTATATTATTTTGCACCACTAACAACCCCATTTTTTTATATCCACTCATTCACTGTCCATTCCAAGGTTGCCTGGAAGAGATCGCAGAAAGCGATAAGGCCGCCCATTGTATGTTTTTTATTAAAAATCGTATTTTTTTGTTATGTTTTTTCTGGTGTACAATAAAGTATATATAAATAAATAAATATGTTTATTCTTCGTGGAGTAAAGATAGATGTGGTCATGCTTCGCGTGCTGATGTGATTCCATGACAACCAAAGAGATAGATATGTGTCATTTCCTAGTTATTTCAGATTTCAGGTCCTAAAAGTTTTACTATTGAAATAAACGGGTTCATGCCATACCGAGATAAGCATAATAATATCGTGTGTAGTCGCAGTAAAGTAACGGATATCAAATTCTTATTTGCTATTTATTACTGCAATATATCTTCTCCATGGCTTGTAACAATTTGCACAGATATGCACGCAAGCATTAACGCTTGATTGGTTTGCAATTCTCACTTAGAGAGAGGAATAAATAATATTGGATATTTCATTACTGAGCACTGCCCTTATGGCCGTTAGTCTTGCTATAACCTGTTTCGCTGAACATAATCTTGAAGTAGGAAAAACAAAACAGATACCTACTTGTGCATTAGAGGCTAAAATCGGAGTTTTATTGTAAGATGGCACTTTACTTTGTGCATTTTATCACATCACTACTCTCAAACCGGTGAAGGAATATATCTTGAGGAAACCGGCCTCTCCTAGAACGAAAAATTCAAAGATATGTGACATCCGCTAACCTGCACCGGTCCGCCTGGATCACTAACCATCCCTCTCAGAGTGAGAAGGCCTATGTCCCAACAGTGGCAACATTATAAGTTGATAATGCTATGGGAGTTTCCAACATGGATATACACAAGCAGGTATAAGTAAGACCCGACATAAGCCAATATTTTAAAGTCCTTGAAAGAAGGGATATTAAAAAGGCACTTTGAAACGGAGCTAGTCCTAATAACGCCTCAGAATCCCAAAAAGGACGAGATAATGCTTTAGACGAAGGAAACCTACACTTATATTACTTTCCAATCCAAACAGATTAAAGCTTAGGGTAAATATTCATCCATTCTCATGAAAACATTAATCCAGCAACAAATAGCAGACTTATTAGAAACCAGATTCGTTCACTACAACAATCCTTAATCTCGGCTAAGAAATCCGAGCTTCAATCGTATTTTCAACGTAACTGGATAAATATCGAACTCGTCTCGGCTATTTCCTTTAGCTGGTACAACCGATTTGCGGAAATAATGGCGGTGATCGAAATTATGTAGGAGGAGATTTGGGTTTTCGATGATGGCTGTATGATCTTGAACGTTTATACAGGGTGTGGCGTAAATAGTGGTCCACCGAAAAGGATTTGATATACCAGATAATTTACTATAACATATTACAATTTTAACCATTTTTACCCAAGGGTTCCGAAAATATATATTTTTTGTTTTTTATTTACGAAACCTCTACCTTTTGTTACAAATTTGGTTGTAGTTTCAACAAAAACCATATTTTTTTGCATTTTGGTTTCTGTTAATTACTGCTGAAACCTAGAGCTATCGTATAAAATTATGGCTTTTTATGTAAATTTAGAGCTTTTGAAAAAAAAGTTAGTTCTTCTCTATTTTAATCCAAATTTTTAACATATCATGCAAATTCAAGAGCGATTTTTATTTAAAAAAATGTACAACTAAAATGATTAAAATTGTAATATAGTAAATTATCTGTTATATCGAATCCTTAACTGTGGACCACTATTTACGCCACATCCTGTATAAGCACCCTAATTGTGTAACACGCTATCAATCACGATCTGAATCCATTGCTTCATATGTTCGAAAAATTGGTCTGTTTTACAACGTAAATAAGGCAATGAATGTTGGTGAACTGTCTAAATGAAAGCCAGCTGGTAGTGTGTTACGCAATTACAGGTTCTGTTTCAGAACGGCGCTTAATATTATATATTTTTGAAGTTATGAAGCAAGAAAGCTATTGCTGTACAAGGTTGTAAATAATCTTTAGCCAACACTAAAGGATTATGTATATATACAGGGTTATTGGTAAAACATTAACTATGAGCCCAACCCTGAAATCGCGAAAAAAAATCAGCTGTGCCCTACATTTTGACGAGTTATACGAACATAAATGTAGGGAACAGCTGATTTTTTTTTTTGCGATTTCAGGTTTTGTCCCATAGTAAAAGTTGTTCATAATGATGAGTACAATGACCCCTTAAGAGGTTGTTAATGTTTTACCAATAACCCTGTATAGTGTATAGGGTCAAATTAAATTAGCTAGCAAACCTCTGAAGACGAGATGGGTATCGATGTGTTATTACGATAAAATAAAAATATTTGATGTTTTTTCCTGGGGGTCAACGACCGCTGTTAGTTACTTGTTACTCGAAGTATGAGTTGAGAAAATCTGTTTTCTTATGTTTTATCGAATTAAGATATCGATATCATCACGTCTTCGGAGTTTCGATAGCTAATTTAGTTTGACCCTGTATATGCTGCTGTAGCGGTATCTACAACGCTACATGCGAACAACGCGTCGTACTGACGTCACGCAAAATCCTGCATCGCGCAAGCAGAGTTTACCGCGCAACTAGCATAGATACAACGGCCCGACTTAAATCATCGGGCAGTTGCCCGCCAGACACAACACCCGTCTGGTCGGAGGATCCTCCCTTTTCTATAGAGTATGAGTGAACTTTACACCCTGTTCCTCATACCTCTATACTGCCATTGTGAATGCTACTCGGATTGGATTTATCTACAGCGCGTCTAGACATAAAACATATGAGTTCATTAATACTTCCAGCACTTCAATACTGCTTCATTTTATACCACAGTTTGTCATTTGTTTTAGATGTCACATATATCTCGTACACAGGGAAATCCCCTCGCTTTAGAGACGTCATCGTGATTGTTTTGTGGTTTCATTTTACTAACGCAACATATTTTATGGCTTAGTGAATCAGTATTCTTGCATAAAAATCAGTACATTTATATATACACCGACTGCGCTCCGCGGTTTTACCCGCAGAAGTGTCGATACCTAGGGAATATCGGGAGAAATAGTGTCCTATGTGTTAATCCTGGTTATAAACTATCTGTGTGCCACATTCCATCCAAATCCGTTCAGCCGTTTGTGCGTGAAGAAGTAACAAACATACAAACACGCTCATAAACTTTCGCCTTTATAATATTAGTGTGATTTACTTTTATGTAGGTACCTACAGTCGTGCGATGACAGGATATTTTTCCAAGAATCACGACTCTGATCTGAGAATCAATTTCCTTGTGGAAATTATTATTTCCTTGAAAAATAAAAACGAAACACGCCGTGTCGGAGTGTTTCCATTTTCTAGGTCATAAGGTTTTATATTATTTGATTAAAGCGGTTGAAAACCAATTACAGAAATTAAAGACACAGCTTGTGCATATACGAGTATACAAGTAAAAGGTAAAATATAAAATCATTAAGTAAACTGTTAACAACACTTTTATAAATCCCTCTCACAGTACTTCTGAGTCTTCTGACATGCCGACAAAATCTTCATCCATTCGTCCGCAAACATATCGATTGTTGGATTAGAGTCCAAGTGATCATTAAGTGCGACCAGAGTACGTGGTACTAGTATTACTGTTGAAGGCCGCAGGAACCCGCTAGATGCACGAAGAAGCCTCCTCGTGTAGCGCAGTTTGTTCCGCCAGTTCCTCAACTGAACCAAGCGCTCGGCGCATACTGAACAGTCACACCCAACACCTTATTTGACTGGCCAATTCTTCCCTTGCTGTGGTAGAGCTAACACCCGCCTGGTTTGCGACCACCCTCCCACTGGAGTCCGGCGTCAAGCAGCCTGCTGTGTTTCGTTCCAGTGCCTTAGGCATCTTCTGGGTACGCTTGTTCCATCATAGATCTCATCCATCGCTTTCCAAAAGGCGTTATCGAGGCCAAGAGCGGACCCATTCAGCAATAAAAAAAATAAAAAACAGGCCAAATGCGAGTTGGACTCGCACACGAAGGGTTCCGTACCACAAGGCAAAAACACCGAAAATAACACGTTTGTTATATGAGAGCCACCCTTAAATATTTATTTTGTTCTCTTTTTAGTATTTGTTATCAGAGCGGCAACAGAAATACATTATCTATGAAAATTTCAACTGTCTAGCTATCAAGGTTCATGAGATATAGCCTGGTGACAGACAGACAGACAGACGGACAGTGGAGTCTTAGTAACAGGGTCCCGTTTTTACCCTTTGGTTACCCAGTAACTGGATTATGGAGGTCAGATAAGCAGTCGCTCCATGTAAAATACTGGAATTCAGCTGCATCTGGTTAGACTGGAAGCCGACCCCAACATAGTTGGGAAAAGGCTGGGCTATGATGTTCATAATATCAAACACATTAAAGTTTCGTTTGTCAACGCGATTAAAATCGGAATATGTTTCAGTTATAACCACAGATGTACTTATTAGCATAAATGAATGACGTACAAAATTTATTACTCACTCTTGCATCATGAGTTAGTGCTATTTTCAGTTAAGTTCCTAAGGTTATCAGACTGGTTGCCTGCCTCATAGGTCTTGTCACACAAGCACGACTACTGAGCATGGGGTCCTGCAGGGTCAATACGTAAAACTCTTGCAATGTCAAGGCATTTGGTTTTGACAATTCAACAATATCCATTGCGTTATTTACGCTGTCAAGCAGACAAATCTTTTAAATTAAGAAGCAATGCATTATGAATTTTCTTAAAAATCATTCTTAATAAATTATTGTGATTGAGAGGTGTGTGCCGGTTTCGTACCCAGGTCGTGCAGTATTATTTATTTATTTATTTAATACTACAAGCACATAAATTTACAGAGGCGGAGTTAGTACCGTAGGCATTTTCTACCAGTCAACCTTTGACTTTTATTATTGGATTTTTTATTAGAGCTCGTTCTGACGACACGCGGCCACTAAGCACACACCACGTGCACCCGCATCTAACTTGCTTTAAAATTTGTTGTATACACTTTGAGTCTTATGATGACACACATCAATAGATCTCAAATTGCATTTATCGAAGTCCAACCGCACACGCCACGCGCCCGCCTCATGCCAACCCCGCGCTCACCCCCCGCTCACCCCCCACACGCGCTGCTCCCACCCCAGGTGACACATCTCACGTTGTGATACCTGGAAGCCACTAAGGTCCAGTGAACGAAGTAGTCCAGTCACTAGTTGAATAAACGGGTGCGAGGCGTGCGCGATGCGTGCGCTGATTTTGCGCGTGGCGAGCGCACTGTAAGACGGGCACAACGCGTGTGCACTCCTGTGCGTGGTTGGCGCGGGTTATCTGAACACGTCCTTAAGCAATTCTCTGTTTGGATTCGTGACTGGTTAGTGGTTGATGGATGACAATAATGCTCGATCAGCGTCATCTTCATCCAAAGTCCGACTTCACTTCAGCCTGCCTCTCTTTTCATGTGCTACTTCCCACGCTCCTGTGCGAGCCACAATATTACATGGGAATTAATCATCGCTAGCGAAATGTGGGTGTAATTCACTCTTCGGGAAATACGGGCGAGACGTTATGTCCTATGGTTATCGTCACAAAATCTAGCGTGACTCACCGTGATAAATGTTCTGTTCACTATTCACGCCAGTTCTTCACGCTGTCGTGACAGTTGCCAGTAGTCGCACTAAGTGTATTGAACAAGTTTAGAATTTATCGCTAAGGTGCAGTTCGATGTATTTTTCTTCGTCACTCAACGAGGTCTTGGTGATAAATAGATTTTCGTATTTCACAATCTGCATCTTAAACCGTTAGCAAGATGTTAGTGCCAAAGAATTTGTACCTAATGTCTCATGAAGAATCTAAATTGGATTTGTTTTAATGTTCTTAGTGTTACAAATGAACACAAGTGATCATAATCAGCCTTTAACGTACTGCTGGAACACAGGCCTCCTGTTCTGGGAGAGGGTCTGGGTCGTTATCAACCACGCGGTCCCAGTGCGCGTCACATGTCTTCAAATTTTTGGTCCGGAGACATGTTTCCTCGCTATGTTTTCCTGCACCGTTTTTGTGTCTGCCTGGGTACGAACCCATGATCTACATAGGTGATAGCTCTCCTAAAAACTATAGAGGTATGTGGAACAGGGTGTAAAGTTCACTCATACTCTATAGAAAAGGGAGGATCCTCCGACCAGACGGGTGTTGTGTCTGGCGGGCAACTGCCCGATGATTCATGTCGGGCCGTTGTATTTATGCTGGTTGCGCGGTAAACTCTCCTTGCGCGATGCAGGATTTTGCATGACGTTAGTGTGACGCGTTGTTCGCAATGTGGCGTTTAGACCGCTAGAAAACTATTTAATATCATATAGGTAATCCACCACGCGGGCCCAGTGCGGGTAAGTAGATGTCACATGTCTTCGAATTTTTGGTTCTAGGACATGCCGGTTTCCTACGACGTTTTCCTTCACCGTTTTGAGAGCAGCGGTGACGCAATATTTACACAAGTGAAGAGCCCACCTTGGTTGGAACCTACGACCTACAATTCGTACGTCAGGGCCGTCACCACTGGGTCACCACTGCTTTACATAGGTGATAACTCTTCTAAAACGAGAGATCTACTAAGGAGACGACATTTATCTTAAGTCATACCGTTTAACATCATTAAAGGTCATTATACAAAAAAAGGGGACAACTGCTGTGATTGGTTGACAAATAATTTGATTGGCTTTTGCCATTCCAACAAAAGTTGATGAAATTATTTGTCATTAGACTTTACAACAGATTAATTGTAATAGATTTCAGCAGCCGGCAGTATTTCTCGTAGATAAACATTAAGTAACCAGGAAAGCTTTTGGTTGTATTAAATAAAAACATTTACATAACGTTTGCACAGGGGTGTCTTTAAAAAGGGGGTGATAAAAATAAACGCACGTTGATATTGCTTACGCTTACCCTCATAAAATGCTACGATTATTTTCATAAAAACGTCCACAGACCGAGCAACTAATCCTGTTCATTCCAAATGTGGCAAAAACGCTCATTTGCAGCCACATTTCATGTGTCACCCGAAATTTCATTCTTGACAATAATTTATGATCAGTGATCACCTAAGTCCCTACTGAAACTAATTGCATTTTATTCTGATGATATGTGTTTTGAAACATGTATTCGTACGTACGAATGGCGATATATCAAGCTATACAATCCCAGTATATGCTGACTTCTCATTGTACGAAAAGCCAATGCAAGGTCAGCTAAAACTGGAAATGTATAGCCTGATGTGTCGTTGTGCGTACAGGTGAAAAGCGATTTCCTTCCACAGTGCTAATTGAAATGTTGGAATATAAAACAGGGGGCTTAAAAAGGCCACTTTGGCAGAATCATAAAAGGATAACATAATGGACAGTTATCTGTTAAGTTAATCGTATCAAATCCCATTGGTGAAGCATTTTTCAGTTATTTTTTTTTGTCTGTGTTAAAATACCAATCAATCCAATCCCAATCTCTTTGATTATACCTACGTAGTGCAGCGAAAAAAACAAAAACACGGACTGGCTTCGCCATATTATAATTCATAATATTATCCTTTTATGATTCTCTAAAGTGGCCTTTTTAGGGCCCCCCAGTTCATTTGATATGTTCGAAAATGCTATAATATGTACATAGATACGACTGCATTGTGCAGGAATACAGTATGCCGGGGTACATTTCATGTTGCATTGCATAAACAAGATACATTTTACTTATAATATGTTACATTTCACCAATCGGCATGAAATCGAGTGTTGCATGTTATAGCGTAGCTTGGGAAGTCTTTCTCCAGCAGTGGGCTGCTATCTTATGCTGACTTGAAATGTACAACACAACATCTCATAATTCTGAAAAGAAATCGTGAAATATTGAAGTACTTAAGTTCAAACATATTTCAGCACTAGCTTCTGCCCGCGACTCCGTCCGCGCGGATGTCGGTCTTCGCGTGGATGGTTTATTTCTCCATTTTGAGTAACTCTGACAATGACATCTTATAAATATCTATTGGACCCAAATACGGCTAAGCCTATAATAATTAAGGAGATCCCTCTATTGAGCTACTGCTGTTGAGCTCGCGTTCTGTAGTAAGTATTTTTTTCATAGTAATTCGGACCTTGATAAGTAGCATGTAGGTAGCAGTAAATTACTGTCAGTGACGAAAAGTTTGCAATAATAAAAAAGTGATCGTGACAATGCGACAGAAAGTTAATTGAAAGCTTCAGCATACACAACATTGTTAGTGAGCTCGTCCGGAATATGAACATGAAGATTTCTTGGACTGCTCACACGGGAAAGAGCTACGTAAAGTTGCCCGTGTGAAAAACAACTCGCGGTAAGATCTACGCCAGCAACTCCTAGGGTCTGACCTTGAGCCTTATTTATTGTCATGGCGTAACACAAAGCTACAGGAAACTGTATTCTCTTAAATTGAAATGGAAAATTATCCACTGCGGGTAATGCAACGTGTGTTCGCGGTTCTACAGAACAACGTCTATGAATAAAACTGTTTTTTTTCTACGTATTTTTCCAGGATAAAAAGTATCCCATTTTATGCCCAGGATAATAAGGTATAATTATACTAAGTTTCATCGAAATCGAACCGTTAGTTTTCACGTGATGCCTGCATATACAGACAGACAGACAGACAGACAGACAGACAGACAAAAAAATTTTTAATCACATATTTGGGTTTGGTATCGATCCAGCAACACCCCCCGCTATTTATTTTTTCAATATTTTCAATGTACAGAATTGACCCTTCTACAGATTTATTACATGTATAGATATAGATATAGATGTGGCTGTACCAGTAAAACCGTTCATTTTAAAACCGGTGATTACCCCGAATGTCTCCCAGGTGTGTTGTCGCTTACTCCCCATTTGATAACCCCCCGGGGGTGTTACCGTGCAATATTAGCCACTTTGTACAAAGAATCGTGCTTGAAATAAGACTAGATAGCGTTTCGGAAAATATGTTGCAATGACATTATCTTTATATTGTTTCGCTGCTATTGTTGTTTTGTAAACGGAATTTCAAGTAAGTTAGTGTTTGTTTGTTCTTTGTTCTGAAGTATAATCTCAGATAGGTACATTAAGTGGAGTAGGATTTAATAGGGTAACTTACAACTTAGCAGCATCTTAATTGCACATTATCAATCTCAACCTGTAGAATTTTGAAGGATTTCGCTTCTTATGTTCGAAAATTTGTCTGCTTGTACGGGTTGTAGTACTTAGTTAACTCCGTACACCGATTTGTCGTGAAGGCTGGTGAGTTCAGTTAGTATAGAGAAACACGTTCCACTGAGATGCACTAAGTAGTTAAGTTTATTTAAGTTAAGAGTAAGTAACAGTACTAGAGTGGAAGGCGATTATTTCTCTCAGTTGTTGATAGCTACCCAGTTATAAGTTCACTATATTTAAATTCGTTAGTCATGTCATTTTATTACGCTAACTTATGACGCGCATCGTTGGTCTAAAGTAGGTTACAGAGTAAGCAGAAAAATGTACGGCGATGAGACCGTACACTGCTCAACAACGTAAATAACGCTATGAATGTTGTTGTGATGTTCATTAGTTCTAACGTCAAACTAATTCATAGCCCTTATTCTATGATTCTTTGTGGGGTCTGTGTGGTGCCGGACTTAAAGAATAGCACCACCCCATACTTCCCGTGGGTGTCGTAAAAGGCGACTAAGGGGCGTACCGGAGAATGGGCAGCAGCGTTCTCTATGCATTCTACCACCATACCATACTGCGATTGCCAACCCGCCTGCCAAGCGTGGAGATTATGGCAAACCCCCCCTTTTGGGGGAGGCCTATGTCCAGCAGTGGACGTCTTTCGGCTGAAATGATGATGATGATTCTATGATTTGAGAACATAGCATGCTTTTTTAACGTATTTATCTGAACTACATTTTTGGGTCATGATAGTTAAGTAAGAGCTTTACATTACCTAATTAAACACCTAGTTCCTTAATTTGTTGCTTATCTTTTCAAAATTAAAATAATTTATTTCACATAAACCTACATGGGCACTTTATGAAACATCAGAAGCTAGGTGCACGGTTCCAATTGGTCGTCTCCTATGTAGCCGGCAAGAAACTTCACGGTAAGAGCAGATCTGCACTACATCCGATCTGAATGCGAATTAAAGATCCGACTTCAATCCGAATTGGGAATGTTCTAAATTCGGAGTTAGAATCTAGTGCGCAACCCCTCATACAAATAGGACTATGATCACTTCGGAAAAAATTCTAGAATCATGTGCTGAATGTCACTAAACATCAGTCATGCTCATTTCAATATTTATTCATAGACGACTCCACCTTGGAGTGTAAATGTGGTGCTGTTCCACAAACGATGGTACACTTAATATCGTGTCCTGCGTGTCCTGTCAGCTGCACGTTACAGGAACTGATGGACGCTGGTGACGGCGCCACACGTAGCCACAAGCGGCCGAGTCCATTTAGATTGCTATCGACACGCTAAGAAGATTTAAATATTTCAGCTTTGTTTTCAGTTGTCAAACATATCAAAATATACAGGGTTATTGGTAAAACATTAACAACATCTTAAGAGGTCATTGTACTCATCATTATAAACAACTTTTACTATGGGAACAACTTTTACCAATAACCCTATATAGGTATGAACATGTTGGTCTGTTCATAATTGATTGTTCGTTGTGAAGCAGAATTTTCGGCGTTATTCGGTTTAAATTCTTTTATCAACGACAAAAGCTAACGTTAATGCATTTAATGCCGCATTTGCAGTACATGAACGAAACTGTATGCAGAATTTATTATGTTTTCAATAAACCCTGTACTTATTTTTGTTGCTGACGATCCTGAATGATTTTGTTGTTTTCACGAAATAAAATTTGTAGCTGTGTATGTACTATGTTCAGACGCCAGCAAATCAAGCTACTACAATCTGTCAAATTTCTTCAATAGATTTTCAACGTTACCGCTAAAGCATAAGGTTCAAAGTTGATTGGGAAATTTGACAGTTTCGGGTAACTTGATGTACTGGCTTCTGTAGGTACATAAATTATGTCACCACCAACAATAATCATTCATAAATACATAATTGAACCAAAAACACAAGCAATGAGCTGTGGGCCGAAAACGTTGAGCCCTGAAACAGCTAGAAGGCGTCGCAGCAGACTCCGTAGAAAATGGCGGGACTAGTTGGAGAAAACAAATGACCAGTGGTCCACTTTAGTCCTGGGTCGAAAGATCTGGAAGTCATGAGGAGAGGCCTTTGTCCAGCAGTGGGATTATACATACTAACAGTAACAGTAAACATAGAACTCAATAAAATCAAAGTGTTTCCGATATATAAAATTTTATTAGTAAGTAGGCATTGTTTTCATAATAAAATGAAACAATTTCAAATAACTTGATAGGCTGTCTGTTGACTTTTTTCAACAATAATTAGAAGTTCTGAAACTTTTTGTGGATTCATTGGTTTTTGAAATAATAACCGATTCGATGTTATTGGAAAATTGTTGAAAACAACCTCTGAAAATTTTCCAATGACGGCTCGAGTTATTCGCTCGAGTTATTCTCTCGAGTTATTCGGGAGGGGCCCGTGGCTAAATAATAACAGCCGCACAGGTCGATCGATCAGGTTAAGCTACGCTTGCCGCGGTTGGT
This sequence comes from Mesoligia furuncula, assembly GCA_916614155.1. Classification (NCBI taxonomy): domain Eukaryota; kingdom Metazoa; phylum Arthropoda; class Insecta; order Lepidoptera; family Noctuidae; genus Mesoligia; species Mesoligia furuncula. Next base: position 10,508,391 of record OU744804.1, on the reverse strand, counting down.
CTGTCGATGGGTGACCATCTTTACATACCGTGACCCCTCCGTGCCTCGGAAAGCACGTTAAGCCATTGGTCCCGGCTGTCATTCGTGGATCTTTGACAGTCGTTACGGGTAGTCAGAAGTCCGAAAGTCTGACAACCAGTCTTACTAAGGGGTATCGTATTACCCAGTAACTGGGTTGTGGAGGTCAGATAGGCAGTCGCTCCATGTAAAATACTGGTATTCAGCTGAGTCCGGCTAGACTGGAAGCCGACCCCTAAATAGTTGGGAAAAGGCTAGGCAGATGATGGTTCGAGTTATTCGGTTGTAATAAAGTAACTTTTTAATAAAATTAAGTATTAATGTAAAGTAGGTACCTACTCGTACCGTTAGGCTACTAACTGCTATCAAGCGTTGTAAAACATAGAAAACAATTATTTTTGTGTGGGTCCAGCGACGTATTCCACATTGGCCGCTGTCTATCAGGTGCATTTACTCAGGTGCCATTTAATAAATACACACATCAAAAGTGTCTAGGGATCAACATATATTTTTGCAATAACTTTTCTCCTGATTGATATTAATTAAAATTTTCTTTAAGGATTCATCAAATAAAGTGTTTTCGTTTGTCACAGTAACGATAAACCAAGTCACCTTTGCATTAATAAAGAAATTTGCCATTTTCCTAATAAAGGGATTTTTGACATTTGAACCACTAACACAAAAGTTCGAAAAAAAGACTGAAATAACAGTTTTCTTTAAAATTTTATTGGGTAACTTAAACAATTAATAATCCGTGTTTCTACCGCGAACACTAACAACACAAGAACATCGGTTTGGCATACTCAAAATGAGTTCATCCAAATCACGCTGTGGAATGGCCGCCCATGTTCGTTGCAACAACAAAAAAAGGTCTTCTTGCGACTGGATACCCTCCATATTCGGCAGAGCTCTTTTCTGTAACATATCCCATGCATGCTCAATCGGGTTCAAGTCTGGCGACTGAGCAGGCCAGGGCAGGACATTGATGTTAGCTGCGGCGAGAGTCTGTCTTACAACTCTTGCGGTGTGCGGTCGTGCATTATCATGCATTAACTGAAATAAGGGACCGATTTGCACTTGTAGAGGAACGATGACGTCTGATACAATCGTCTCAGCATAAATTTGAGCGTTGAGGTTGCCTCTGATCCAAATCAACTCAGTTCTTCCGCCGATCCAAATACCCGCCCATACCATGATGGTTCCACCACTATAAGGATGGACTTCCTGGCAGGATTTTAATCGCTGTTGGCGTCCAGGGGTTCTCCAGTGTCGTATACGTCTTGTATCCGGTCTCATACCAAAACGAGACTCATCAGAAAAGCACACGAAACGCCATTGTTCTTCTGCCCAATTTCTGTGTTCAAGAGCCCATTGATATCGAATCCTACGATTGTGCATTGCTATAGGTGGTACCCGTAGCGGTCTTCGGGAATGAAGGTTCACTTCATGCAAGCGGTTTCTGACTGTTTGGTCGCTAATTAAGTTCCCTGAAGAGTGATGAAGCCTCACGGCTAACATCATGGCGGTTATTGTTGGAGCTCTTCCAGTTAAGATTTGAATGTATCGGTCTTGTCTCCGTGTGGTGCAGCGATACCGTCCTCCATGGCGCTCAGCCACGGTACCAGTGCTTCGGTAACGTGTCCAAAGTCGACTGATAACACTCTGACTTGTATTCAGAGCTAAAGCCACAGTACGTTGCCGGGAACCAGCTTCTATCATTCCCACGGCTCTGAGCATTTCTTCCCTGCTTAAATGACGTCGCCGCTCCATAATAACGTTGGTTTTAATCAGTAGTAGGGAAACAGTAGCACTAATAATGTCTTCAATGCGTTGTATGTTTTTATAGGGAAAATATTGACAGCTGATTTTCATCTTTTACTCGAATTTGATTCACAGTTCCTGATTCAAATTATGAAATGCACCAAAAAGGATCCATATAAATTTATACAATCATAAATTTATTACAAAGCCACATCTCAATCTCAAGAAATCCGCATAAAAATGCTTGATCCCTAGACACTTTTGATGTGTGTAATAAACCATTTATTTTCAGGTAACAAAGACCCATAGATACATGCCTTAACTTAAGTATACATAATAATATAGTAACAATTTTGTTAGTAATTAAAACTTAATAACTACGTTAGTATCGCTTAGTTGCACTAAGTCTTTGTGCGTTCCGGTGGCACTTGTCCGCGAAAGCGGCGGAATACCACACCCTGCGGCCAAAAGCTTTCTTCCATCACCAGGTGCAGGTAGCATGTTGGTATGCGCACCACAAACGCCTTAAAGTTGACGTTGCGTCGTCGTCGATTTAAGTCGGTCCAGCTATCTTACTTCGTTTTCATGCGATAACTATTACTATAATCATTTTAGTCCATGGGCCATGGTCCTGGGTTCTATTCAGGAGTCAGGCAAAGTGTTTTTCGGTTTTTCCATCTGGATTTTTTTAGTAGCAGCCCGGAGCCTGGATTTGTGCCCGGTTGATGACAATAGAGATGCATGAAGAAGCTTCCTCGTGTAGCGCAGTTTGTTCCGCCAGTTACTCAACTGAACCGAGCGCTCGGCGCATCCTGGGCCTCAAGTCTGCTATTACAATAGTGTCAGAATGGCTAACATTGATTTCATAATTGTTGATTTTGACAAGTTTGGTACCTACCTAATCTACTAATATAATGGCGTCATTATTACTTTCCAATGGTCAACCACTGACACTCCATTGAAAGAAATGGCATAGAATGGTAATCTCGTACATAATGAAAAATGAATTACTGACTTAGGCGGTAATCTGCTAAAATTTTGACAGTTCCTTTGATCAGTGACCTACCATTAGAACGTCATTGTGCAGTCATTGCTTTTAATTCGTTACGAGTATCGTATATGTTCTGTGCCATTGACCGACCAATGATCAACCATTATGAATTTAGCATGTTACGAACTTTTAGCAAAATGACAATGGGATGGTGGTGGAATGACGAATTATAAAAATAGCAGACTTGGGCCCCAGGACACCCAACATCTTATTTCACTGACCAATTCTTCCTTTGTGGTGGTAGGGCTACCACCCGCCTGGTTTGCGACCACCCTCCCACCGGAGTCCGGCGTCAAGCAGCCTGCTGTGTTTCGTTGATGCGTGGGAGTTCCAGTGCCTAGGCATCTTCTGGGCACTCTCGTTACATCATAGACCTCATCCATCGCTTTCCATCAGGCGTGATAGTGGGCCCATCTAGCAATAAAAAAAAATAGGCTCGCCCCGTATTACATGGAACTTAAACATAACTGGCAAAATATGGATACATCAAGCTACTACAATATGTCAAAATTCTTTAATACATTTTCAACTTTATCGCTAAAGCATAGGTAAGGTTCAAAGTTGATTGGGAAACTTTGACAGTTTCAGGTAGCTTGATGTGCTGGCGTCTGTACTTTAGGTGCAGTAGGCAGAACTGCACTTAACCTTTCGGGATGTTATGTTTACAAAATTGTTCAATCGTGCAAAAGCTTGTAGACACCGAATCACCGTTCAACAACACCAAACTTCCGTTTTCTCAGTACATATTATCTGTGTCAAGATTGCTTAATACTCCGCGGTCATAGGCCAAATATGTTAATTACTACCTCTCATAGTTTAGTCAGAACTTTACTTGGCTAACTTTGGATATTTCGACGTCATTCCCCCACCTTTCCCTATTGTATCGTTGATTACTTGTCCATTCACGTGAGCTGCTAAGCATAACTACGAGTATGTTAAAGCATAGAATAAGTATGTGCAGAAATGACTTGTTAGTAGATTCGCACGAATTTACTCGCCTGAAATGGGCGAATCGTCAGTTTAAAATAATATTATTTAATCTCTAACGACTCGCACGAAGTTAATTTATTTGTGGACGAGTCGACAACTAAAAAAATATGTATTAGGCAATTGCACATTTTGAATTTTATGCAATAAAGTTACGGAAAAGTACACAATATTCAACTCTTATCACTACTGTGCGCTAGTGTCCATTTTCTATACTTTTTGCATAAATGCTTTAGTTGTCGACTCGCCCACAAATAAAACTGGCCAAGTGCGAGTCGGACTCGCACACGAAGGGTTCTGTACCACGAGGCAAAAACGCCGAAAAAAACACGTTTTTTGTATGGGAGCCTCTTAAATATTTTTTTTTTTAGTTTTTGTTGTTATAGCGGCAATAGAAACACATAATTTGTGAAAATTTCAACTGTCCAGCTATCGCGGTTCTTGAGATAAAGCCTGGTGACAGACAGACGGACGGACAGACGGACAGGCAGACAGCGAAGTCTTGGTAATAGGGTCCCGTTTTTACCCTTTGGGTACGGAACCCTAAAAATTAACTTAGTACGAGTCGCTTATAGAAAAAAATATTATTAGGAAGTGACTATTCGCACATTTTAAGTACAGTCTGGCAGCACATCAAGCTACTACAATCTGTCAAATTTGTTTAATAGATTTTCAACTTTATCTGTGAAGCATAAGGTTCAAAGTTGATTGGAAAAATTGACAGTTTCGGGTAGCTCGATGTGCTGGCGTCTGTACTTGAAATGTGCGAATAGTCACTTCCTAATAATATTTTTTTAAATTCGTAAATTCGTGCGAATCGACAAATAAGCTAGCGCTAAGTAAGACTAACACTGCACAGTATTTCATGTATCGGACAATGCGACATAATTGTCAAAAAATGTCAAAATTGATACCTTCACGATATGTGCTGTTTAATGTAGCAGGAAATGTATGAAAGAAAATTGTCGGATTATCGGATTGTCGCTTGTCTCTTTAAGAGTAGGGGCTTTATTTTACATAGCATTTTAGATGGCTAGTGTCGGGACGTATGATAGGTTCGTTCAACTGTCAGGGTTCTATCATTGCTAGAGGCGCTCCCAAGTTACGCGCTCTCTGCTCAAGTACTCATTCCGACGAATATCGTGTATAATCGTGGATCACAGCGGGTCGTGATAATTTCGGCACACGTATGATAAAACCAAAACCAGGGAAATTAATTAAATTGTGTAGCAAAAATTACTACCAAGATAAAATTGTCCGTGTTAATACAACTGTCATTCTTCAAAGGTTGTCTTTAAAAGATCTAAGCGATAAGACCCCTCATTTCTACATTTATATCTGTAATTTATATGGTGTACATAATAATACTAATAATAAAGGGCTTGTGGCTAAGTAATAACAGCTGCTCGGGTCGACCGATCAGGTTAAGCAACGCTTACCATGGTTGGCTCGTGGATGGGTGACCGTCTTTACATACCAAGAACCCTCCGTACCTTGGAAAGAACGTTAAGGCGTTGATTCCGGCTGTCATTCGTGGATCAGACATCTTTGACAGTCGTCACGGGTCGTCAGTAGCCCGAAAGTCTGACGACCAGTCTTACCAAGGGGTATCGTACTATCCAGTACCAAAATACTGGTATTCAGCTGCATCCGGTTAGACTGGAGCCGACCCCAACATAGTTGGGAAAAGACTAGGCAGATGATGATGACATAATAAAGAGTAAGTATTCCATTATTTTCTTTGACAGTTGCACAATATGGCTATAACACAACAAATTGAAGTAGGGTGTCCATTTGACCAACAATTAATTCGCCCGACTTTACATGAGTTTCGCTTCTTTACTTATTTCATAGTCTATGGTCGAAGTTATTCCGACTATATATCGTAGTCACGATGCCATTGTCATGTGTGTGCAGGCAGTCGTTTAAAGGATGTGTCCAACTGTCTATTGCAATGACTTAGCGGACAATAGTTGGCAAATGAGAATCCTGTATGCTCACATAATATCTAATAGCCAGACCATTTAATGTGTGACTATCTATAAGAATGGGTGACTATCTATAACAATAGGTGACTATCTAAAATAATAGGTGGCTGTCTAAAAGAATAGGTGACTATCCAAAAGAACTAAAAAATGGGTGATTATCTAAAGGTATGTAGATATACATATTCATTCATTCATTCATTTATTTATTTGCATACCATAATGTGAATAAAGATGTTACAAATAGGCTTAACCGCTTGTGTGCCGTAATTACAGACACAATTAAAAAGCCATTGTGTCTCGCGTAGATCTACGTTCCGGCAGACTAATGGTTAAAGCTAAGATACAGTTATGGACCCTGTAAGGGCACAGCAACATAAGTAACAGGGATAAACTAATTAATTAATTGTTAATAATATACTTATATAATAATAATAAATAAATAATAAATTTATATTAATAATATATATATAAATAATATACTTAAGTAAATTTAATAATATTTTTATAAATAATATATTTATATTCCTGTAATCAAGAACGGAATTGTTGTGAAATCTGGAGGTTCAGACGTTGGAAAATAACACCCAGCGGGGTAATCGCGTACCACACCAACAGTAGCATTGGCTTTCATTCTGACAGTTCAACAACATGCATTGCGTTATTTATTTATTTCATCAACGGATGAGCTGACAATTTTTTCAAACATATGAAGCAATGGACTAGCAATATCCTTCAAAATATTTATTTTTATTATTATGGTGCAGATATTGGTCTTCGTTGTTTCCACAAATATACCAAATAATAATTTGGTACTTAGTAAGTACTTATTACTCTTGAATAAAAGTGACATAATTATGGCTGTGAACCAAAGAGATTAAAATTATGTCTTTGCTGTGAACTAATATAATCTATGAATTTCTACGTTGTCTGCTGACCCCACGAGTAAGAAGGGCGTTACGCTACTTATCAAACATAAAGCTAAGGTACCCTTACAAAATACAGGGTGTTAGCGATAATATTTGGATATTATCGCTAACACCCTGTATTTTGTAAGGGTACCTGGGTAAATGGTTGGCCATTTCTAGGACTGACCCTAATATTCGATCCGATAATGCGTTGCGTGTTCTGACACACTATGTATGAGGAAAGAATTTAACAGCAAACTTAATACGATAAACTACGAGTACCTACTTTCCTATCACAAACACCATGTAGCTTTTAACTGAAGATAAGAAACTTTTACTCTATGCTATGCATCAAGACTAATAGATAGCCGCGGTCATCAAAAGTGGGAGTAGGACGGAGCGTATTTATAGAGTACAGGTTTTCTAAAAAGTCTATACAATGTTTCGTATTGTCTCGCTTCCTCGTTTCATGACCGCAGCTGCCGTAATCGTTGACGTTTACCTCATAGGTACCTACCCTTAAATATTACAGACTGTAAGCGATAATGACTTACCGTTTCAAGGACTGACCCCACTACCATCGCCGATAATGCGTTGCGTGTTCCACCACATTATACAGAAACAATTAACAGCAAACAAGCTAAGATAAATTACTTTCCTGTCTCAAACACTGTGCAACTTTTAAAGGCAACAACTGACAAAGACTCGGGTTCATAAAACGTGCGAGAAGAACGGTGAATAAATAATTAAAAGTAGGCGATTTTTGTATGTTCCATATAGAGTGTCGCGTTGTCTCGTTCCCTCGCTTCGTGACCGCGCCATAACCGTTGGAGTTTACCTGTAGATAGGTACTTTAAACAGTATAATAATGTTTTTCTTTAATTCTCCTAAGGCTCGATACATTTTCCAATTTACACGCCATACTTGTTAAAAAGAAAAAAAATGTCAATTGGGAATTATTTGCGATATACATTTCAAAGAAATTCGTAAGTACCAGTTACAAACAAACGAAATAAACAGCCCGTTATAAAAAGGTCTAATAAACCTAATGTTTATTTTATTGGGTTTTTAACGTTTTATTTATTCTCGGTTTCTAAGAAATAGTCGAATTTCATTGTAATTTACGTTTTATTTTTCATATAAATGGCAGTTTTATTTTATGGATCAACTTGAGTATTTTTTTTTTCATTTAAACACGAGTACCGTGTCTAGACAACATGTATAGTGTATTGAGCCTGTGAATGTTCAGACGTCAGCACATCAAGCTACCCGAAACTATCAAATTATCCCAGTCAACCTTGAACTATGCTGTAGCGATAAAGTTGAAAATCAATTAAAGAAATTTGGCAGACTGTTGTAGCTGATGTGCTGGCGTCTGTACCATTAGATATCACATAAACACATAACATCAGGCCGGTTATCCTCGAAGGGTTCGGTAGAGGTATTGATAATTCACCCACATTGCACCAGTTATGATTAAGTCCCATTAAAAAAAGGGTGAGTCTATTGGCATCAACCGGCACAAATCGAGACTCGTGGCTGATACCGAGAAATCTATTTATACATATAAATCTATATATATGTATAAAAGAAAGTCGTGTTAGTTACACCATTTATAACTCAAGAACGGCTGAACCAATTTGGCTGAAAATTGGTGGGGAGGTAGCTTAGAACCAGGAGACGGACATAGGATACTTTCTTTTTTTATTTATAGGAGTAGCGTAGGAGTAGGGTAGGAGTAGGGTAAGAGTAGGGTAGGAGCACTGTAGGAGTAGGGTAGGGTAAGGGGTAGGACACCACGCGAACGAAGTAGCGCCGGGCAGCTAGAAATAATTTATATGGCAAAACAACGTTTGCCGGGTCAGCTAGTTCCTGATAAAAAAAAAAACTCAATAACACTATCAATCTCGCAAATTACTGAGACAAAGAAGTCACACGGCAATTTTGGGTAAAAACTGTATTGTCGGGCCCTACGTGCTTGGAAATAAAATTAAATTGTTTATTCTGTAAACAGGATATCTGAACTACTTTTACAGGTAATATTATTAAAAAAAAATGGGTTCGACTTTTCCTATCCGAGTACCTCTGAGAAGAAATGGCGAATCAAACTCAAGTGCCGAAGTCTCTTTTAAAGTCCAGACATAATCTTGGAAGGCAATTTAGATTAGTGCCTAAAATGCTCTTTTGATGAAAGAAACACACAGATTTGAGAGGACCAGTCCAGTCATTGCAACCATTTGTCAGTAATGGTGAAGCTCAAGTCAGAACTTTAGGAGCTCAACGACTTGACGAACAATACCAAAGAAAGGACATTTGGAACAACAACAACAACATATACAACTAACTGAGAAAGAGAAAAAAAAGAACGGAAAACGGTCATAATGATGATGACCTGTTTTGAATCTAGTTTTAATAGAAGAGCTAACAGAAATGAGTATGAAACAGTGAAACTGTGCACCCAGATGCCGAGGTCCAAGTTTTGTTTGCACACACAGTGCACTAGGTTCCGTTGGAGTCTAATACAACTTTGTCTAAATAGATTTGGGGCAAACAGAGGCGAATGTAAACAGTGTTTGGTCGGGCTTTATGATTACCTACGTCTTAATTGTAGATAGCTTCTAACAGTCTATTAGTCTCCTAGCTTCTGCAGTGGCGTATTTTAAGATTCAGCGCCCTGGGCCTGTAAGGTTTGTCGCCCCATAAATTAACGGAAAAAAGCAAAAGCTTTTAATGAGATATACATTTTTTATTCTTATAATTAAGTATTTTTTTTAGGGTTCCGTACCCAAAGGGTAAAAACGGAACCCTATTACCTACTAAGACTTCGCTGTCTGTCTGTCTGTCACCAGGCTGTATCTCAAGAACGCGATAGCTGGACTGTTGAAATTTTCCCAAAGTATGTATTTCTGTTGCCGCTATAACAACAAATACTAAAAACAAAATAAAACAACAAACGCGATTTTTTTGCCCTTTTTTGCTCGATATAAAAAATGGCAACAGGTAGGCACTTGAAATATTCACAAAATACTCAGTTGTATTTTAACTTTAATAATAAATAATAAAATTAAAATAAAATAAATATTTTAGGGGTCCCATACAACAAACATGTTTTTTTCGGCGTTTTTGCCTTGTGGTACGGAACCCTTCGTGTGCGAGTCCGACTCGCACTTGGCCAGTTTTTTTTATTTCTTCGTGCCTAGTAAGTCAAAAAGAAAAGCGCACGAAGCTGAGCGCGTTGTGCGGCTTGCACCGCCCGAGCGCCCCTCACAGGCTGCCGCCCCGGGCCATGGCCCATTTGGCTCTAGGGTAAATAAGCCACTGAGCTTCTGCCCACGACTTCGTCAAATTTCGGGCCCGCCTCACCGCGTTGCATCGCGTCGCCAGCCGGCGCTTATACTTTTTTTTTTTGTTTGCGGATGGGAAATCATCAAATGACTCCTCCCGCTCTGGATGGAGCGGAAGGGAGTGTCAGACTCTTACGTGTTCCACGCGCGCCTCAAAGAGATGTCAGCATCTAGGAGGGGCCCCCTTATGGCCGAAGCCTGCCGGGCCAGCGGGATTGTCCGAAAGGGTTACCGCTGCCCCGGAACATAAAGGGCTAAGGAAGGAACACGGGTGCGTTTTAGTCAGTAAGAGTCTGACACATTTGATGATTTCCCACGCAAAAAAAAAAACTCTTAGTTCGATACTTCGGCTCGACGGCTTCGGGTTCGGCTTTTACTCCGTTTTCGCTTAGCATTCTTTCTTACTTGTCCTAGTAAAGCCAGTCCTAGAGTCCTAACATGATGTTAAAAAACCTATAGGTCCAGTTGAAAACCAGGGTCAGGCACTAGTTGTCTGGCATTTTTGCTGAACTGGGCCTTTTTGGCGCAGCCGTGGGGCACACTTTCCTGGTAATTTCTTAGATCGGACTTTGCACTTTTTATTTGTATTCTTATTTTTGTTTTTATCTGATGTACGACTATGTATCTGGCGTATTGTGTGTCTTTTAGTCTGTGGTTAATAAATGTATTTTCTTTCTTGTATAGCCGTCCTCAAGAATTGGGCTGTCAAATGCATTTATATAAACGATGTCTAATTTTTCTAATACCCCAACTTTTTGATCTTTTTAAGTGTTTAGTTTTAATATTCTCATGTAGGTGAATATTGTAATTCTTATGAGAATAAATGATCTTAAACCACAAAAGGAACGACTGGTTGTTCCAGAGGTTCCAAGAAACAAACTCTTCAGCTTTATTATTAGTATAAACAGGGTTATTGGTAAAACATTAACAACCTCTTAAGAGGTCATTGTACTCATCATTATGAACAACTTTTACTATGGGATCAAACCTGAAATCGCGAAATAAAAACAGCTGTTCCCTACATTTTGACGAGTGATACGAACATAAATGTAGGGAACAGCTGATTTTTTTTCGCGTATTCAGGTTTGGTCCCATAGTAAAAGTTGTTCATAATGATGAGTACAAAGACCTCTTAAGAGATTGTTAATGTATTACCAATAACCTTGTATAATAGATTGTATACCTATAACATTTAAATAACAACATTCTTATTTTGTTCCAGGTACGTACGAGTTTTGTATGGGCAACAAAGCAAGTTGGTTGGGTGGCAGAGACATCGCCTCGCATCGGCACATGATTCTAGACCGGGCTTAAGGTATCAAAAAAAAATCTGCTGTTTCATAGAAAAGTGCAATACCTCATCATCTGCCTAGCCTTTTCCCAACTATGTTGGGGTCGGCTTCCAGTCTAACCGGATGTAGCTGAATACCAGTATTTTACATGGAGCGACTGCCTATCTGACCTCCACAACCCAGTTACTGGGTAATACGATACCCCTTGGTAAGACTGGTTGTCAGACTTTCGGCTTCTGACTACCCATAACGACTGTCGAAGATCCTCGAATGACAGCCGGGACCAACGGCTTAACGTGCTTTCAGAGGCACGGAAGGGTCTCGGTATGTAAAGATGGTCACCCACCCACAGACCAACCGTGGCAAGCGTAGCTTAACCTGATCGATCGACCCGTGCGGCTGTTATTATTTAGCCACGGGCCCCTCAAAGGTGGTTACAGGATGCGCGTCGATATGATGCCACCCTGTTAAAGTATACATTATAGACAGTACCTAAAGATAATAAAGGTTTCTTTAGGTATTCTTCAGTGTCCTTTGAATCACAAACTTAGCTATAGTATTTCAAATTAAACAAATATCAACTTTATTTCAATGGTAATTAAGTTGATTTCAGAGTGACTAGCACTATTGACGCAGCTATAAAAAGTTTGAGGTTGTAGCGTAAACTGAACTTTATTGTGTAGGAATTAAAGTTATTTTTCCATTAATTCATATTTGTTTACGTTTTTGGCAAATGAATCGCGAATGCACAGTAGGTCTTTTGGGACATAAGCCGTTTGGTCCTTCGGTTCGATTTCGAGTGGAATGTAATTGGTTTTTTCACCAAGAAGATATGTTGCTACAGCCCGGGATTAAAACTCTGCCTGATAAATGGAGATAGGCTTGCCCCTTGTCACCTTGGGACCAATATGGCGAATACTCTACGATAGCGGCTTGGCCTAACTCAATAGGGATCCTTTTAAAGTAGTAATGGTTTTATAAGGACTGTCCTGTTGATCTCATGGTTGCAAACACGAGTGCTGAGCGTTGGGTCCTGGCTTCGATTCCCATGTCGGACAAAGCGTTATTGGGGTTTTCGTCAGGAATTTCTTAGTAACAGTCCGGAGTTTGGAAGTTACCGCCGTGTCTCGGAAAGCACGTAAAACCTGCGTCTGATGTCTCCGCCTGCGCCTGATGGGGTCCGTGGCTTAGGCCCCCAGTGGTCGACGCACCTGTGGCCGACGCCCCCGATTCGATTAATTTAATTCAAAGTAATTTTTGATCAAATGTACTGTCAGGCACAAAAATTGTTTTACAAAAATAATAAATGTACTTAATATTGATTGTAAGTATATGCATAACATTAAATCGTAATTCTATTTATAACATAGAAATGCTTTTATATTAGAGGTAGGTATGTTTTGATGTTTCTACATAATAAATATGCTTCTAATGGGGAAAAAGGTGTTTAAGGATAAGGTTAAGTGGCGATCTATTCTCTCTGCTATTTGATAGATAACTTTTGTTTAGTAAGGAAAAATACTTTATTAATAGGGTGAAACACTTTTCTCAATTACTGTACTAAGTGAAAAAGTACAAAAAAATTAAAGTTATTAAATTAATCGTATCGGGGGCGTCGGCCACAGGTGCGTCGACCACTGGGGGCCTAAGCCACGGACCCGCCTGATGTGCCCGTATGTCTCCCCGGTCGTGCTCGTGTCGGATTGCCGTCCCATCGGACTGCGAGAGTAAAGGAACAGAGAGTGCACCTGTGTTTGATAACACTTGTGTACTATATCTCCTGCGTACCTGGTTAATCTCCGTTGACGTTGGCCACCGTGACCAAAATCGGTCGGAAGGCTATCTTACTATCTTATTTTGCTTCTAAGGACGGGTTTTATGATCCGTAGTTAACCAATTGTTAAAAAAGTAACTAATGGTTCAATTTTGATCAATTGTTCGTCTTTGAATTGTCAAATAATTAACTATTAGTTGACCCCAGTTGACCATTAGTTACTATTTTTAACTATTTGTCAAGTTAACAACGGATCAAAAACCAGCTTTTACGCGAAAGTTTGTGATGATGGTTGATGTTTGTTACTCTTTCACGCAAAAACGACTGAACGGATTTGGATGATTGGCACACAGATGGTTTATAACAAGAATTAGGGTATTTTTAATCCCGATATTCCCACGGGATTGAAACTTATGCGGGTGAAAGAGCGGGGCGCAGCTAGATATTATTATATGGACGAGACAGCATTTACTTGCAGAGTTGCAGCTGTAAACGTATCTCAGAGGCTGACAAAACAGCAAATGTAAATGCAATTTATTAATATGATGTCATGCTGTCAGTCAAGCGTGAAATGCAAGTCACGCCGGTTTACTACGCGGCCCCTGCACAATGTGTTAGCACATTACGTGGTCTGGGTACACGTCACGAATGATAAGGAAAACGGCAACATTTTAACTATTGCCAGATTATATTCACTGATACAGATTGTAGCGGCAATTTAAACGAAAAACTGTAGCGGTATCTACAAGGCCACATGCGAACAACGCGTTTTACTGACGTCACGCAAAATCCTGCATCTCGCAAGCAGAGTTTACCGCGCAACTAGCATAGATACAACGGCCCGACATGAATCATCGGGCAGTTACCCGCCAGACACAACACCCGTCTGGTCGGAGGATCCTCCCTTTTCTATGGAGTATGAGTGAACTTTACACCCTGTTCCTCATACCTCTAGAATACCTCCTAGTTTGTAACCTAACCAAAGTTCGTAATTCAAGAACAAAGTCTGACACCAGTTCATTTGGGAGGGAGGAACTTTGATATTTTTACTTTTCTTAAACTTTTAGTTTGGGTTCTGTTACCGTGTTAAATAGAAGCAAGAAAGTAAATTAGATAAGTTTTATATTAACAATTCTGACGTTTAAGGTTAAACTTGTCCAATTTTGGACTTTCCTGTTGCTACTCGTGCGTAAATTTCCTCTTAGCACAGATATGCCCAGGTTACACAAGGCTAGTTTTTGAAGCTAGGATAGCAAGCAAGTAATATCCTGGCTTGGCACATCCTAGAGCTGTTTACATGATCATGTTTGGAAAGTTTAATCCAGTAGCATTCCAGTGACTTAGTCCGTAGAGTAAAATGATCCGAATGGATCCTAGCTTCTTCGGCCACACGAGGCTAGTACACAAGCCAGGATAGTCAAATCAATGGTAGGGCTAACAGGTTAAAAAAGAACCCCATCCTGTTAAACTATCACACTAGCTTACTATCTTTCTCACTAGCTTACTAGCCTAAAACAAGGATAGTTCTGAATACATGAGGCATGACTAGCTTGCTAACTTACTAGCACAATATTGCTATCCTAGCTTGAATAACTAGCCTCGTGAAACCCGGGCATAGGCCATAAAATATGCTGATATTTAATGAAGTCGCTGCTTATGAAGTCTGCCCTGAGTATATTTACTTAACGTCTTTTGGAATTTCGACATTATTTGAATTAAAGTGTGTAAACAGCTTTAGAGTGGTCGCTACTTTATACTTTGTGATGAGACCGTGGATGTCCAGTGGTTTGATATATGATATGCAGAGATGTCGCACATGGTATAAATAACTGGCTACGGAGCGTTGACCGAACACTGGGTTGCCATTTATTTTATAGAAATTCCCCTGAAAATATTTCAAAATATTGGCCGTAGTCTGTTGCGTTAAGATTTTATTTTTGATTTGTATCATTCTGAAACTCCTCGACAAGTTTAGGTGATATTGGGACGACGACCGCGGCAGGAAATTTGATACATAAGATTTCCTCTCACACGACGATACCCTTGGCAAATCGTAAACGTAGATAAATGCTTCCTTAAGAGGGAAGCGCTTACGTTTTTTGCAATTTGCTGGTCAGTATTAAGTTGTACGTTGATTAAAATATGATTCGCGGTCGTAACAAATATGTATTTACAGAATTATAATTATTACAATCAGTAATACAACTTGTTAAGTTAGTATAATCCCCAAATGTCAAGATTTCATGAATTAGTCGTTCTTTGGAATTACTTGGTCTTAGAGGGTTGTGTTGATGACTTTAATGATTAATTAAATGATTGAATAAATTCATCAACGTACAACTTAATACTGACCAGCAAATTGCTTTCGCCTTAAAAATAAGACGTAGTAGGTAGATACTTTTTATGAAAACATTCCAAGCAGTTGGAATTTTAATCAAACAATTTATACGAAAACAATTTATTTAGCGGAATTAATTCCGCCTTCCGAAAAAAAAACCGTTTGCATTGCGGAATGTTCTTCAAATTAACGGTAGGTGCAAGTTTTATGTGTGTAGGGGAATATTTCTCATTATTCGTCGAGGCACCCTCGTCTTCCCGCACTCCATTCTTTATAGCCTCAATATTGTTTCGGGAGGTGTCGCCAGGACAAAATAAATGTTTGTATGGACCCCGCGTTCCGACCGTAGTCTTCGACGTATCCAACAATTTAAGCATTATTGCTTTTCGTAGATATTTTACACAGGGTGAAGGAATTTTATTGTTCTTTTTGTTATTAATGGTTGTAAACAAAGATTGATTAATCTGCCACGTGTAGGAGGTAATACGTTCCTTTAGAAATGTTCTTTGCGGCTTGGGTTCGCTCGTTAATACTTCTTTAACGTTCTGAATAATTGAATCCAAGTGTTCGCCTGTTCGCTTACCCTCAGATGTTGGATTAGTTTTAATTGGATTATTGTTCAGACGTAATTTGAATCTTTTGATTTATCTCGGGTTTATGAATATTGGAATGTTCATTGGCAAGTATCTTGACTTTATGGTCTTCGTTTCGTAATTATCCTGAGACTGCTTAACATGAATTATTACTTTTCTTATTACTTAATGAGCCTCAATTAGTGTTTATTAGATAGGTAGTAAGAAATGGGACTACTACACACTTAATTTTAAGGGCTCAGTCCTGAGTTCAATTCCTGCGTCGAGCAAAGTGTTATTGGGGTTTACAATCTGGAATTTCTCAGTAGCTGCCCGGAGTGAGGATCTGTGCTCCGTTGATATCAGTAGGTTCGCCTTCTATTCGTCGTTTCAGCCGATAGACGTCCACTGCTGGACATAGGCCTCCCCCAATTTTGGGGGGGGGGGGGTTGCCATAATCGCCACGCTTGGCAGGCGGGTTGGCGATCGCAGTATGGTATGATGGTGGAATAAATAGAGAACGCTGCTGCCCATTCTCCGGTAAGACCCTTAGTCGCCTTTTACGACACCCACGGGAAGTAAGGGGTGGTGCAATTCTTTAAGTCTGGCACCACACAGACTTCTATTACATGCGACCTAAACATAACTAAAACCGGGTGTACTACAAGTACACCTCTGGCTAACCCTTCGGTGAATACAAGCTTTATGTTATGTTATGTTACTGTGTTTTCTAGGTCGGATCTAAATTGTTTACCCGTCTGTCACCCCACGTTATTAGAATTCCTTAATTCAATCAATCAACTGAAAATATTACAGTGCACTGCTGGACATAGGCGCGCCACAACACCCTGTCCTCCGCCTTCCGCATCCAGTCCGTCCCAGCCACCTTCTTTAGGTCGTCCGTCCACCTAGCTGGGGGGCGTCCCACACTACGCTTGCCGATACGCGGTCTCCACTCCAGGACTCGTCACCTTCACCGGCCATCGGTCCTTCGACAAACATGGCCAGCCCATTGCCACATCAGTTTGCTTACTCTGCAAGCTATTTTCCGGATAATTTCATTTCTG
Source organism: Mesoligia furuncula (assembly GCA_916614155.1). Classification (NCBI taxonomy): domain Eukaryota; kingdom Metazoa; phylum Arthropoda; class Insecta; order Lepidoptera; family Noctuidae; genus Mesoligia; species Mesoligia furuncula. The sequence continues at coordinate 10,491,294 of OU744804.1, read as the reverse complement.
ACTTTATCCTTCAAAGAGACTCCGAGCATAGCTCGCTCCATAGCGCGCTGAGCGATCTTGAATTTGTGAACCAACCCGACCGTCAGTGTCCACATTTCGGCACCATATGTCAGGACATGGCAGGACGCACTGCGGCAATTCCTCAATTAATTGAGAATTGAGGGTATGTAATAGGTTCTTAATAATGTTGACGTCACAGCCACCCATCTCTTTTACAACCTACAATTACCTTTCCAAGGTCTTCCTTGTTTTAACTACCGTCCCAAGAGAAATTATGTTTTCGCAGTGTGTAATTAGATGTTGTGTCCTTGATACGTGTATACTCCTTTAGTCGCTTTTACTATACCCTCGAGAACAAATAGGGGGGCTCAAGTTTCTTAGTACTACCCCTATCTTGCGGTCGGTTTCCGGTGTAACTAGAAGTGTTTAGATTCTATTTATTTTACACAGTATGCTATTTTGGGTTCCTGATTTTAATTAAAATGGGCATTTCTAAAGTGTGCTCGCCCTCCGAATCACTAAATGTGTTTAGAGCTGCACATAGTTCAAACATCATTCTGTCTCGGACATCATCAAACGATTGATAGAAACAGAGCGATGTTTTACGATGTGTTTGGTAAACGTACTTAGTGCGAAACTTGTAAAAAACGGTAAAAGCGGGGCATAAGGGTTGTTTTTATTCATCAACTAGACGACCCGACAGACGTTCTGTCAAATTTTCAATAAGGTCTTCAATTTATACAAAAATAAAATAGAGGAAAGGAATCAGTTATTCCCGAATTTGAAAAAAAAAAATTCAATTTTTCTTTCCCTTAAAACCTAATTCGGACTATTTGAACACTTTAAAACAAAAATAGCCAAATCGGTCCAGCCCTTGTCAAATGACGCTCATACCAACGAACAGCTTTTCATTTATATTAATAAATAGATTGCGTTTTTATTACCATTGCTTTGGTTGAAATACTGCCATATTTACGTAGCGTCCACACCACTTAGAATTCGTTTTGTGGAAAAACGTTGCAAGGACCACATGCATGAACACAAACAAAACGTTTCCCCTAAACAAAGCACTGTACAGCAATTTATCATTCAGTCGTTCATTCCCATTTTCCCTCGGCTCGCTTTATGTTGCATCAATATTTAAGGAATTCTTTATCACACAGCCGGAACTAGGAGAAAAGTACATACATACATTACATTTAGACGAGGCGAGCTGCGAAGGTGTAATTTTTTCCCCGGGGGCTTAGGTAAAAGGGACCAACAGCCCCTCAATAACAGCCCCACAGACATGGCAACCCTGTGAAATAAATCAAGTTGAATAACAGCAACGCCACAAAAAGTTCATTACAATTTGGAATTTACAAGAATTTGCATTTTCGTGTGAATGAGTTGTTTCACTAGGAACGGAGGAAGCCTCCTAAGACCAGCCACTTAATTAAGTGATTTTCTTTAGTACGTTATTGTTATTCTAATAGAAAATTGAGGTAGTTAATGTTAATGACTTATTTAACGTCCGAATAGATACTAATGACTTCATAGATGCTGTCGGTAAATTGGATTTGGTACCTATTTTTCTAAGTATTCCATCTAGGTATACAGTGTCTGGGAGGAAGTGGTGGCCCAGTGGTGTCGGCCCCGTCTTACGAGTGCTAGGCCGTGAGTTCGAACCCAGACAGGCACTTTACTTTGTGTAATTTATTTCACCAGCACTGCTCACAAAACGGTGAAGGAAAACATCGTGAGGAAACCAGCATGTCTTAGAACCAAAAATTCGAAGACATGACATCTACAAACTAGCACTGAGCCCGCGTGGTGGATTCTGGCCCATTCCCTCTCTCAGAGAGAAGGTCTGTTTCCCAGCAGTTGGAACATTAACGGCTGATTATTCTTAGACAGTGTCTAGTAAAGAATATGTGATAGAAATAAAAAACCGCTTAACTTACGTGGTAATATATTCCACGAATATATTAAGTTCTCCAAGGCACCTTCAAAGGGAAACAAAACCCTTTCAAGATCCTCTAAGAAACTCCGCCTTAATAGCTTAGCGCGAGATTACGTTTTGTAAATTAGCTATAATATAATACTGGTTTAAAGAGAAAAACTGAATAAAAATATAACTTCAGAAACCAATTTACGCAGTGTCGGCTGCCGTCTCCAGTTCACTATCAAGAAATTGTGGGTTGACTCGCTAAACTTTCTCAATAACACCGCCAAGGAAATTTTCAATTATTAACTTTATTCACAAATCGGTACAGAACTGCATAAAATTTTACACAAATTTATAGATATCGAATAATATAAAAAGTGGAATCCTTGGACCAAAGCGGCTAGTAGGACCATTCTTTCCAGTACCGCTAAAGCATTTGTTCTTTTAATCCTATTTCTCCGGTCCTTTGAGGCTCCGATACCTTTTATTTCCCAGAATTGACTAGATGTATGCCAGTGGGATTGTCTTAAAACTTTAAGAGAGAACGTTAAGTAATCCTAAGTAATACGAATTTGGGCAGTTGTTTGTCGTCCCTTATAATCTTTTAGAAGGGAATTAAAAGTAGAACGACAAATGTCAATAAGGGATCAAAGGTTGCCAAACAGTGTTTCGAAATACTAATTTTACTCGAAAAAATCACGTGCAAAACATAATGGTGGGTAGTTTGGCCCCAACGGTCTTATAAATGTTTTTGGCTTGAGCAATCTTAGGAGGATCATTTCTTAATCACCACGTCTGGCAGGCAGATTTGCGATAGCAGTATTAAGGAGCCTACCAATCCCCTTGGCATAATCCCCTAGGCGTGCTTTATGATACTCAAAATGAAATACAGTGCAGGATTATCTTTTGCCGAGGTCTACACATTGCCAAGAGGCTAACAAAGGATTGCTTGCAAATTAATTTTTGCATCTTCGTTGGAAATATTTCCATTTTTCTCTCAATTAGCATTGAGGCTAAAGCTTGGGAGCATTCTGGGATTTCTGTAGAGACAGTTCCGTTCGTAGAATTATCTTTGTATGTATGTGTGCTTCAGTAAGTTTAAAGGCAAATGACATCAAAATAGCACGGAGTCAACATTCAAAGTGCATACGGGTTGCATGGCTATAACGTTAGGTACACATCTAAACTTATTAAACCTCCGCTCTCGAGGTAAGCTTCATTCTAATTAATAAGTAGAAGCTGTCTTTAATTTACATTTAATTATACAAATGGACTGAAATCTTGTTGTTCTTCAATCTGTTGTTGAGAATTGGGTTACAGACGACAATGAAGCTGGCGGTGTACCTAATCTAGATGGAGGAATTGTATTAAACGAAATTGTAAAACAAAAGAGATGTTTTTTACTCTTTAACGAATAATGCTTTCTGTAATTTTTTGCTCGAAGACGAAATAAATGTAAAAGCTTTTAATGAGAATTAACTAGAGAAAAGAAAGAAAGACAAATTTTAATTGTCCCAGAAACAGACAGTAGTAGGTACCTACATATTATTGTAGAAATATATAGTTTCAAGAACCTTTTTAATTGTCCAACTGATCATCGCCTGTAACCAAAGCTACATAACTGTGGAGATTGTCTTTGCTGTGGCCGACCTGAGTGCGGAGTCTGTTCTGTGTGTTGATTTTCACAGGTGGGGTTTCTCGAACGGTTCCGATCCTCAATGTATATGCGGCGTCTCCCCACAGACAATATCACGGCTCGCCTTTCATCGAGCGCTGCATACTTTATCATCTGTACACGTGAGGACCTTATGTTTGCGTCAGCAAATGGTGTTATCATTGCTGAGTTCTGGGTCAAACAGGAAATTTCAATTATATTTGCAATCGACACGCTCAGAAGAGGAACAAAGCTACGTAACTTAACTCTGAGGGTTCCCCTCATCGCAGAGCATACAAATCAAGAGATAACACCAACAAACATACTCAAAACGAGTTTATATTCGTAGATATGAGTTAACAGATGCGCCACTTTGTAAGATAAACACACGACGTTCAGGCGATTATCTCAAAATGCGAATACATAAACAACACCGCGTGAAATGTTAGCAGTAATATTGTGGCCCTCTAGGATGTTAACATGTAGATTTTTCATTAAATGAACAACAATAAATATTTGATGCCTCAATTTCCGACCAAACAGCGGTGTTTAAATTTTCTGCCTACTCAGAGTCTGTGTTTTTGGGAGCGATTTCTACATCTATTTTTGGATCACTATGTTAAATATTAGATATCCATTACTAAATTGAAATTGGACGAAGTTATCCAAGTTTGTACAGGATGTAGGCGTTTGCTTCTGAAACGATAATAACTAATCCAGATTTTTGCCAATAAAACCAGTGTATTTGCGTAACACACAAACCCATTTTGAAAATTCAACATTATTCATTGCGTTATTTATTTTGCCGATCAGAAGAATTTTTTAAACATATGAAGCAAAGGATAAGGTTTTTTTTCAAAATTCTTCGGAATGTGATAAAAAGTGTAATATAATTATGGTGCTGATGCTATTACAAAGAAACACTTAAAAAAATTGGAAAACTTGGATGTGATTGACATGGAACCGGAGCACGTGACCAAATGCAGACACAGATATTGAAGGCAGCAGGTAGATAAAGTTGAAAATGAGAACTAGGTATAAAACATATCCTAATGAATTCTTTATTCTAACCGCAAAAAAGCCAAGCAAAAAAATAAGAGCTTATAAAAACACTGAACCGCAATATCATTCCTTTTGTCGCATAACTTTTCTTTTAAGCAAACATTTATCTGTTCTCTCCATTGCAACTATAAATGTTTTATGCATCTCTCTCTCTTAGGGGATATAACTTAACAGTATGACAATAACATTGATATTTCAATGACAATACATGCCTAAGCGTTCAGCAGCTTTGTTTGTGTACAGTTCGATTCAAACTTTATGCGCTACTCGCCCCTCGCCCTCGCTGAAACGTGTATTTGTTACTGCGCAGTGGCTCGCCTAATGTTCTGAGTCGCCATATAGTTTTAATCTGACTGTACCTACGATGATTATTATAGAAATTTCAATTTTATTGTCATACTATTAAGTTGTATTCCTATTCGTCGCATAAAATACCGTGCGAGCAGGCCCTTACTCCGTTTGCCCACCAGCGACCGTCAACGGAATGTCAACGAGAAATGAGATTATTCGAACCGAGAGTGACGTCCCGGTGACACATGACCATAGTAATTGTATGTATCGCTACTTCGACGCCGTGATCTCGTTCTCGTTGACGTACCGTTGCCGTGGCGATGGGCAAACGCCCTTAGAGTTTTTCTCAAAGTCGAATAGCAGTTCCATTGAAAATCTTTTCTCCTCACAATGCTTGGTAGTAAAGTATGCTTCAAAGTCAATAGTGACCTACTTCATACGAAATCTTTCAATTTCACATGAACTGGAACGCTGTGTCGCTGTTTATGATCGTAACCTCAATTTTTGCTGTGATAGAAATTAATGCGTTTTGGAAAAGATCTAAGGGAATTGTTGGTTTATTGGTTTCTTTTCTTTCTTTTATTTATAATTTCTATTGAGGTAACAATGAATAGAAATTGTATAATAAGTGATTATTGCGTGAATTCTAATGAATTACTGTTTTTATAGGTTCATTTTTTTTTCGTTAGCCTGTACTGTCCCACTGCTCGGCAAAATGACTCCCCCATATTTTATGTATCAGGTTCATATAAACCGGTATTTTCAAAAATCTATGCATAGCTTTGAAAACGTAGTTTTTTGTTTTCATGTCTCAGAAGTGTACCTACATGCGAAAAAAGGTTATTTTTGCAAATACAATTTGGATATTTCAAAAAGTAACATTGGCAATTTTATTTACAGGGTTATTAGTAAAATATTAACAACCTCTTAAGAGGTCATTGTACTCATTGTACTCATCATAAATGTAGGGACAACACCTGATTTTTTTTTGTATGAGGAACAGGTTGTAAAGATTACTCATACTCCATAGAAAAGGGAAGATCCTCCGACCAGACGGGCCGTACAATCAACACTTCACTGGTACACAAGACATGATATTCAAATATGCAGTAAAAGGAAAAAATCTCTTTTTTTTGTATTTCCGTTGTAAACTTGGCAAAGTCTGATGAATAAACTTTGTATTGCTTCACTTGGCCGGGGAGGCTACCTTGCCTGACATGGATGACGTCACCGTGTTAAACTCAATTTAAAGTTCTGCTGTCAAACTTCAAGTTTGTGCTTTGTTGCAGGTGAATAATATCGCGGTGTTTATATTTAGAGTGGAATATGTGATAGGATACACCTTCAACTTCTTGTTTTAACGTACAAATTGACAGTGTTACCCTCAGCCACTAAAATATAACTGTAATTTGGTGGAAGGCGATTAAACGTCCTTACTTAGCTCGTATTTTATCAATCTTTTCTGTTACCAGTGAAGTATCGATAAATATCAAGGTTAAAATCGAGCGTCACTTATTTATTTATCGATATCAATAAAAACGTTGCACGATGATAGAGCAGTGGTGGCCTAGTGGCATAGGCCCAGACTTACAATTTGTGGGTCATGGGTTCGACCCCAGACAGGCGCTTTACTCCGTGTAAACAATTTCATCACCACTGCTCTTAAAACAGTGAAGGAAAACATCGTGACGAAATCGGCATAGAACCAAAAATTCGAAGACATGTGACATCTACCAACCCGCACTGGGCCTACGTGGTAGATTATAGCCCACTCCCTCTCGAAGAGTGGATGCCTGTGTCCCAGCCAGCTGTGGTTACATTATAGGCTTATTATGATGGGCAGCTGTACAGTGGGGTTCGACAAAAAAACCTTGTCGATCGTCTGTAGTTCACACATTTACTTGATTTTGTTTGATCACAGATTTGCACGATATTTATTTTTTTTTTTTTTTGTATAGACCATATCATGCAATCAGTTTTCAAAACTATGAGCAGATGAGCTGTAGGAATATTTGGCAGGGAAGAATTACTCCTCATCAGGAGCAACTCTCTTATTAGTAATGCAGCCTTCTACAGGTTAGATATCTAATTGTAGAATGTTGCGTCTTTTGAGTCTGCTGACACAAGTTGGTATTGTGAGTTGAGAGGCCAATTGGTTGGGGTGTCTCTCCAGTCTGGACTTGTACTTTTGTGAGCATGAACGTATTTCTTCCTTGACTGTTTTCATGCTCAGGTGTTCGTGGACTTCAGTATTCCTAATAAACCACGGCGAATTTGATATCTGTTTTAAGATGTTGTTCTGAGTTCTCTGAATCATGTTGATATTTGAGTCACATGCGGAGCCCCACAGTTGAATGCCGTAAGTCCAGATGGGTTTTAATAGGGTCTTATAGATCAAAATCTTATTATCAACGGACAGCTTGGAATTCCTACCCAGAAGCCAGTACATGCCCTTGTATCTAATGTCGAGCTCTTTTCGTTTTGTTTCGATGTGTTTCCTCCACGTCAGTCGCTGGTCCAGATGCATACCAAGGTATTTGACGCAGTTGCTTTGTGGGAGTTGACTATGACCAAGTTTCACCGGTGGACATTGCTGGTGTCTTAGTGTAAACATGACCTGGACCGATTTCGATGTATTGGCTCGTATCCTCCATTTGACCAGCCAGTTGTGAATTTCATCTAGACTTTTTTGTAGGTTTTGCGACGCTCTGTTGGGGCAACTGCTACATGCCAGGACCGCGGTGTCATCTGCGTATGTAGCAATTGTCACTCCAGGAGTTTGCGGTAGGTCTGCCGTGAAGATAGTGTACAACACTGGTCCAAGAACAGAGCCCTGAGGTACGCCTGCTAGTATGTTATGGAAACAAGAGGTGCAATCATCTTCCTTTACTTGAAATATTCTATCAGCTAGATAAGATTCCAGAATTTTGTAGTAGCAGTGTGGCAAATGTGACTTTATTTTACTTAATAGGCCCTTATGCCATACTCTGTCGAAGGCCTGTTGCACGTCAAGGAAGACTGAGGAACAATATTGCTTGGTTTCTAGGGCATTTCTGATGACGCGGCACACTCTATGTACTTGTTCTGTAGTGGCATGATTCGGTCTGAAGCCAAACTGATGATCGGGAAGTATTGACATTGAACCTAGAAGTCGGTGTAACAATATTTTCTCAAAAACTTTGGAGAGTACGGGCAGCAGACTAATGGGTCTACACGATATTTGACGAAGGAAAATCTATAGGCACCTTAAGGCATTGTATGAAAAGCTTTGAAGATTTCCTCTATTAATACGGAATATTAAGACCTACCTACTTCTTAATATTGAACTCTTTGGTGTATTGATTATGACAACATATCCACTTGTCTGTTAGGCAAGCTTATTAACTTAGGTAACAATAGAAATGGTAATTGTGTCTCATTAGTGACAGTTGAGCTGCATAATTATATATGTACAGTTCAGTGAAGCGGTTTCTGAAGTAAGTCCCGAAGACTTTTACAGACTATTCAGAATGGCAGGAACACCGACGCGCAACGCATGGTGCCAACCAGGGATTCAGTAGGTACAGACACCAGTACCTACATGAAGCTACCCGAAACTGTCAAATTTTGCCAATCAATTTTGAACCTTATGCGTTGGCGATAAAGTTGAAAATCTATTAAAGATATTTGACAGATTGTAGTAGCTTCATGTGCTGGCGTCCGTCTGTGCAAGATTCAGATCCCCCCTGAGTTGAATTTGTTCGCCGGTTAATAAAAAAAAAATTGCTATTCCATACAGTTTGATCGCGCCGGTATTGCACTTCTTTCTAAGAAGCTGCAGATTTTGTTTTTGTTAACCGACGAAAAACTATGGTTTCAGTTTGTAAGTCGATGTCCCCTGTATTTATTATTTTATTCCTATATTTATTTCCGCCACCCTGTATTTATTATTTTATTCCTATATTTATTTCCGTCACCCTGTATTTATTTCGAACCAAAATAATGCCACCCTGAACAACACGTTAGAAGTAATGAATAACAAATTAAACCATTTCAAAAATAAACAAAGCAAGTTCAAATTAATTACATTTGCAGCAAAGACCCCAAAAACAAACAACAACATTGGGTCATAATGTTTAACATGCACACAAAAAAAAACCGCGATTCTGGAGTACTTACCAACTTTAGAAAAATTAAATCTCTCTCACGGTTTTGGAGTCGTGCAATGAAATTAAGTATGCGGCTCACTCTGGGGCGTCTGTGACCCAGTTCCAGAACTGACAATTACTGAACACACATACTTATTTTAGCCGACACGTCAATATAATTGAGATGTAAAGCTTAATTGGACGGCTGTGTGGCTAAGTAATTACAGCCGTACGTGTCGATCGATCAGGTTAAGCTACTCAGACCAATTCGGTCCGTAGATGGATGATCATCTTCACATACCGAGGTCCCTTCGTGCCTCGGAAAGCACGTTAAGACTTTGGACCCGGCTGTCATTCGTGGTTCTTTGTTGTTACGGGTCGCCAAAAGACCGAAAGTCAAACCAGTCTTAACAAGGGGTATCGTATTAGCCAGTACAGTTATCCCTTACCAGACATCCCTTACTAAGACTTAGTTTTACCCAGTAACTGTACTGGGTAATACGATACGGTAAGACTGGTTGTCAGAAATGGAGCGAGTGCTGCGGTCAGCAGTCGCTTCATGTAAAATACTGGTATTCAGCTTCATACGGCTAGACTGAAAGCTGACCCCAACGTACGTAATTGGGAAAAGGCTAGGAGGATTATATATAGCTTAATTGGTGGCATATAAATAATCGTTAATCCTGCAATCTTTGGCTCGAGGACTGTAATCATGATCCTAGGTAATTCCGTCATAATTATGACGACACAGGCGTATGATGCTTTAAGCTTTGGCCGGTAAATGGCTCCCAACTGGGGACTGTTTCGGTCGATACGCGGCTAATGAGGCGCTCAGAGGGCGACGTCGCCGACCAAATCTCTGCCACTACTCTAGTTTACGTTGTGTGACCGTAGGCCATAAACTTGTTTTATTTCGGTACGTATATGGTAGCTGAACTTGCACTGAAACTTTTTTAATTTCATGATAATTGATAATTATGACGCATAGAAAAGAAATAAACTTACCTATACTTTTTTTCACACAGCTTACGACATAAAAGCTTGATCAGCAGTTTTTTAAAGTGTGGAATCTTATTCTTCAGTTCTAATATACAAGCACTAGCTTCTGCCCGCAACTTCGTCGGCGTTAAATTTCACCCTCCCCTCATTCACCCTCTTAGGGTTTCGAAAAACCCTTTCTTAGTGGATACCTACTCTTCACAAAGTCAAAGTCAAATCATTTATTTCAAATAGGCACATTAAAGGCACTTTTGAACGTCAAAAATTACAACTAAATAGAATTGATTCTAATTGCCCATTCCAAAAGGTAGTTTTCGTATGGAAAGAACACACCCTCCAAATATCATGTCTCTAGGGTCAGCGGTTTAGGCTGTGCGTTGATATATCAGTCAGTCAGGACTTAGAATTTTATATACACCGTCTGTCTGTCTGTCTGTCACTAGGCTGTACCTCATGAACCGTAATAGCTAGACTAGAGAGAGAGTGTTTTATTAAACTTTTGGCAAAGGTATCTTCTACAGCTTTTCATGTCTCTTTCTTTGCTGTTGTTGACTTCACTGGTCAATCGGTTAAAAAAGAGCACCATCAGCACCGTCTTCAGGCACCTGCTGCGTCTGCACCCTGGCACGTCTTTACTAAAGCAACCAACATACAGGCTGTACAGACTCATATACCCGTTTTTAGGGTTCCGTTGCCAAATGGCAAAAAACGGAACCCTTATAGATTCGTCATGTCTGTCTGTCTGTCTGTCTGTCTGTCTGTCTGTCCGTCCGTATGTCACAGCCACTTTTCTCCGAAACTATAAGAACTATACTGTTGAAACTTGGTAAGTAGATGTATTCTGTGAACCGCATTAAGATTTTCACACAAAAATAGAAAAAAAACAATAAATTTTGGGGTTCCCCATACTTAGAACTGAAACTAAAAATTTTTTTTTTCGTCGAACCCATACGTGTGAGGTATCTATGGATAGGTCTTCAAAAATGATATTGAGGTTTCTTATATCATTTTTTTCTAAACTGAATAGTTTGCGCGAGAGACACTTCCAAAGTGGTAAAATGTGTGTCCCCCCCCCTGTAACTTCTAAAATAAGTGAATGATAAAACTAAAAAAAATATATGATGTACAATACCATGTAAACTTCCACCGAAAATTGGTTTGAACAAGATCTAGTTAGTAGTTTTTTTTTAATACGTCATAAATCGTAAACCTCAATTTACCTTTTATTCAACCAACTCAAATATAAAAAAACATTTAATTTCATAAACATAAACCTTATACATAAACCCGGATGTTACGGAACCCTCGGTGAGCGAGTCCGACTCGCTCTTACCCGGTTTTTTATTCATCTACCTAGCCTGTTCTCAACAATTTTGGGGTTGGCTTTCAGTCTAACCGGAGGCAGTCGAATACCAATATTTTACATGAAGCGATTGACTATCTGACCTCTACAACCACTGGGTAATACGTTACCTCTTGGTAAGACTGGTAGCCAGACTTTGGGCTTCTAACGAATCGTAACGACTGCCAAAGATCCACGAATGACAGCTGGGACCAGCGGCTTAACGTGCTTTCCGAGGCACAGAGGGGTCTTGATATGCAAAGATGGTCATCGACCGACGGACCAACCACGGCAAGCGTAGCTGAACCTGATCGATCGACCTGTGCGGCTGCCCCTTCACACTCGTTATTATCAATCATCATAAATAAATGTAATGAACAGAGTGCAGTAAGCCAAATTGTTAGCCACAACACTTGCTCTGTAATACTCTTAATGAGTGAAGGCAACACCGACTAGAGCCAAAGTTTAAATCTCAGACTGCACATGTATATGAATAATAGAAAAAAAACAATTAAACTTTACCTGACCTGGCAACGGAATGTGAAGTTTCGAGTTTTCGACTATATGTAAGAGCTTTATTTGAATATAATGAATAAAAGTTTTTTTTTATTCAGCCTCGTGAATGCGGGGTTAGAGGTTCGGAGCCGCGCTTGAGTGAATAGGGTCAATGAGACGATCGAGATTTTCTATATACATATTCACCTAGGGTAAATTCCGAATATCGTAAAAATGTCAAGTGTATTGAAATATTCGAAATGTTTCTGACTCCATAACGCAGGGTATTTATATTTTCGTAAAATATGTGACGTTTTGCGATGAGCTATTTCTATTATAATGAATATTGGTATCGAAGCAGGAAAGGATTCTTTAATATATTATGTACTTCGTTGGCTACCTTACTGTATCTACTATCTACCTAAGTTTTGTGCCTCAGACCTAACATGAATATCTATATTAATTATTACAATAAAAATAAACCTAATTGTATAAAGTACGATGTAAAGCAGAAATATCAGTGGCAATTAGATTAATTAAGAATACCAGTGAAAAATAATTGTTTATTTATTTTCTCATGTACTATGCTGACCTAATTTGTGAGGCTTTCAGTTGAGCGGTTTTAGAGTTCCAAGTGATTGTTGATAAACTTTTGAATTGAATTAACTTTGGCAATTTGCCAAAAGGGACTAGAATTAAAACTGATAAATAATTTAAGCCTCATTAACCAACCATTGGAAGATAATTGTTTCAATCCATACCAATATTACAAATGCGGAAGTGTGTTTGTCTGTCTGTTACCTCTTCACGCTTAAACCGCTGAAGCGATTTAGATGAAATTTAGTATAGAGATAGTTTGAGTCCCGGGAAAGGACATAGAATAACTTTATTCCCGATATTCCTACGGGATCGACACTTATGTGGATAAAACCGCGGGGCGCTGCCAGTAACCAATAAGGTCACTGAATGTCTTTTCTAGGGCGTGCTCTCCTAGCGTTTCCATTCACTTCTGCCTTGTTAATACCTAAATAAGTTTAATAATATTCTAGTTCGGATTCGCTTGTAGCGTAGGTACCTATAGGCCCCACAATGTGGACGGAATACTTAGTAAAGGTCAAGGGCAGCCGATATTCCCACAGGATCGACACTTATGCGGGTGGAACCGCGGGGTGCTGCTAGTCTATAAAAAATAATCTATAAATAGTCTTAAAACAAAGTCGCTTTTGGTGTTTGTCTGTATGACCGCTTAGTTTTTTTAAATGACATAATAGATTTCGTTGCGGTTTTTCACCTCTATTCCGGAAGGTTTGTGTGTATAATACACACAAACGTTCGTATTAAATTACAATAATATAATAAATATAATAATATAATTAATATAATAAAAAATCTTGATGTTTTCTCAAGTCGCAGCAGGGAGGGGCTGCCCGCGAGTTCATTTGCGTGGAAGTCGTAAGAAACACTGAAATTACAGCTGCAATAATTTTTTTTATAAAGCAGCACCGGGCTCCGATCCACTGCGTCACTCCGCTATTGTTTTATTTTCGCTTATCATTATTTCTGTCTCTTTTGCTTGGACTACGCCGCCGAGTTCGGCCCAGAAAGATATGGCAAGATGACCTGGACGCTTACCGCCCGGGCTGGTCCGAGGTGGCGCGGGAAGAGTTCCTGGAAGGATTTGGGAAAGGCCTTTGCTCAGCAGTGGGACAGGCTAACAAAAAAAAAAAAAATAACCTTTATTGTCCCACTGCAGGGCAAAGGCTTCCCTATTCAGAAAGTTGAGGAAAGGAGTGGAAGAAAGGATTCCACTCCTCTGTCTTGAGCTAGTGTGGCTATCTAGCCACTAAACGTGTCTGTAGGCGTCAAGCTCGTCCCGCCATCTTCTTCTGGGTCTGCCTCGATGTCTCCAGACTTATTCTGGGACCCACATGGTGGCAGATTTGATATTCAGATCTACCATTAAACTAAATGTAATAAAGAAATCGTGATGTTTTCCGATGTAGCAGCGGCGAGCTAATATTCAATAAGTAAATCTCTTGTAACTTGAACAGTAGAAATATCTCCAGACTCAGTTTCAGCGTTGACACAATTATTAATTTATGCTGGTGAGCGATTGTAAGCGATATCTGAGAGGTTTAAGAGATTGCGAATGGATGGTGCTATTAATTATGCACCGCTTAGTTCAGCTCGACTGTGACCCAATTTAGTCGGGTGCCTCCTGCGAACATCTGCGACCGTGTCGCTCTCGACTTAACTTGTCTGTAGTGATATCACTGCTTCTATACACTACGTCAAGTCACCATTCAATACAGAATACGGCCTTTCATGGAGTTTTGCTCCCAGAATTTGTAAATCTGGAAAAAAAATAAAGTTGGAAGTGGAAGCAAAGATTATGGTCGCGTCATGAAGTGAGCCATTTATGATAAGTATTTCAGTGCGTAAGAGCTGAAGACTCATCATCATCTTCCTGCCCTTGTCCCATGTGTTTTATTCTTTCATTCTCCCCTGTCAACCATCATTTCAGTCGAAAGATGTCCACTGCTGGATATAGGCCTCCCCTAAGCACCTCCACTTCAACCGGTTCTCGCATCCAACGGGTTCCTGCGGCCTTCACAAAGTCGTCGGTCCCCCCTTTTGGGAGGCCTTAAAACGCTACGTGTTCCGGTTCGCGGTCGTCGCTCCAGAACCTTTCGGCCCCATCGGCCAGCTGTTCTGCGAGCAATGTGCCCTGTCCACTGCGCTCAACGTCACGCTATGATTCACTCCCTTCTCTTTCATAATAAATTATCATTCCTCACACCAACTTTTCATTGGCCTTCCCCTCCCTCTTCATCCACCACCATTTACTCGTATATTCATCTCTCTTTTATTCACAAGCGCTGTAGACTGTTAAACGATTTAATAATGGAAATATATAAAGAAGCAATATCAGCATTTTCCAGCAACAATGCTGAATTAAAACAGCGCGCAGCGACAACGAGTTACAAAGTTAACATAATTAAGAAACTTGCAAATAGATTGCTTAGTCTAGTTCTCACATTAAAGGACTACATTACATAAACGCAAAAAAACCGCAAGTTTTATAATGCCTAAAAGTATGATCGACTACAGTAAACAAAATCAGAAAAATACAAGATATTCATCAGGATATATGCTAGTTACATAGTATTTTGAAAACATAATACAACTAATTTGATACGATAGAAAAATATCATGAAGATACCTCTAAAACCTTCTTTTTATAATAAAAACCATACTAACCTACAAACAATCATTCTGATTTTTATGAGATTCTACAAGCAACATACTAAAGCAAGTGTTTTAATTGTTTAGTCCAAACTATTGATTTTTGTAAATAGATAATTTCTTCATATTTTGCAATAAATTACCAGAGTTATGTCATCGCGCTTCTCTTTCTATGCAGTCCGACAGTGACCGCGCTTTAGGTCATTTATTCCCCTTAACCTTCACTTAGCATTCACCAGCCGAATCTCTTCAAGTTTTGATTTATGACAGTATCAGAAGAGGCAGATATTGAAATATTCATCAAACTTTCCAATCACAGAAAATGTAACATCAATATGTAAACTGTATTACGAAGTTCGAACTCATCAGTGTCGTCGATAAAGTTTGCAAATCTTTTGGAGTGAAAAAATAAAGCTGCTTTTGCCTCGCCAAATGTCCTGATTACTGGCTCCAAAATGCGTTGAGTCGGCGCTCTCAATGTCGCTCCTATTTAACTTAGTTCATCCCGCGACTCTCGCGTTCCGGACCAAGTTATCCTGCTTTCAAGTTCCAAGTTGGCCCTTCATTTGGTTTAGTTCCGGACATCGCCAATCGCCTCAAGATTGCGAATTTGCAACTTTACACCATTTCGTCCCCTGTGTGTTAGCACAATTCATTGTCAACAGCTGTTAGCGTCCTCAAAGTACTCCTGTTGCATATCAATGACGTTGGATGCTGTGGATCGGAGTTTACATGCGTTTGCTCTTATTTTTCCCATCGGACTATGTAAAGCTTGCAGAATATATTTCCATTTATTTAGGTTTCACCAGATGGATAAGGCTTTTTTTTTGGTTTGTTAGCTGTTGAAAAATGGTATTTCTGATTATTTCGTATTTCCTCTGTACACTCTACGGAAGGCTCGTTTTACCCAAGTTGATAAAGATCAACTCACAGTTTACGACTTCAAAAAGAAAACTCCCAGCTAGGTGTTTTCTTTCCATACCAAGTTTAAGTAAGTAATATGAAATTCCAACAATATATGAACTTCCCCGTTCTTTGAAATTACACGTTCTCCCAAAGTTTCAATATAAATTCCAATTTTGGATTTAACACGATCGTCAGTTTCAAAAGTTTTGAAATCGACGGACATTTCAACGGGCTAGTCATTTCGATCGTCGAGTAAGCTGGGTGCAAGCTGTTCGGAAGTTTCATGCTCTCTCTACGGAGACTTCGTTAATAAACCGCATCCCAGTAAGTTTTGAGACTGTCCCACGAGGTCTTATATACGTCCTTTATTTGAAAGGCAAATTGAATGAGTTACATTTTTGCTGGTAAGGTCTTTTAAGCTTTTTTCTCGCGGTTTCTCCTTGAACGGCATGGATTTGTTTGGTCTAGATCCCGTTGAGAAGGTAAAAGTTTCGATATTTTCTTGGAACTTGAAATCTCTTGTTGGAACAGATGTGCAATAAATAAATTGTATTATGCACTGCACGTCCAGTTTCGAACGAGGCCAGTTCATTTAGAACTGACGGGTAAACAAGTGGAGGCAATCCTTGGGGACGTCTGAGAGTGGCGCTATTTCATTTAAATATCCTATTAGTTGATATGTAGGTAAGTACATATGCACCTTCATTATTCATAGCGCAAACTAGTTTTGAAAGCTGTAGGTGCTTGAAACAATAAAAAGCTTTATTGTTAATTTTGCAGCGTCTTAGTTACTTACTGGTCGACTGTCTGTCTAGTAGTGTTAACGGCCCCGACTTATGTGTCGTAGGTCGTGGGTTCGAATCCATGGGCGAAGGAAAACATCGAGAGGAAACCTGCATGTCCTAGAACCAAAAATTCGAAGACCCGCGTGGCGGATTATGGCCCACTCCTTCTCACAGAGAGGAGGCCGGTGTCCCAGCAGTGGGAACGGTAAAGACTGATTATGATTATACTAGTATAGTCCAGTCAAAACTTTTGCGTAAATCTCAGCTCCAACCCAACAAGAATGTGATAGAATTTGATGAAAACGGATGACTGTTGAGTTTGAAGAACTATTGCTTAAATTTTCACTCAGTTTACTGTCGTATTCTAGCAGCCAGTATTTACAATTTAATTCTAAATAGTGCCTAAACGTCTTACACATTATGGAAAAGAAGTATCTCGTCTGAAAATTTACTGCTGCCGACTTTCCCCAAACATTAATGTGCCTTCGAAATTTTCTGCTAAGCCGTCTTCACATTTTGTTTCTTTATGTTTTCTTGCTAAAAGTACCTAAGCCCAAGTACGCTCGGGCGATTTTTTTGTCGTAGTGACTTTCTTCACGCACTCGCTTTCAACTCTCAGTATTGAACCAAGCATTGAGAATCCAACGGAGCACATCCCAGCGCGTCAAGAAAATTTGTTGGATTTTTTACTCTCTTCGTTCTCGACGAACGTTGAAAATTCAGTGCCCGAAAAAAATCGCCGCGATAAAAATACGCCCGTGCGAACCTGCGCTTCAGGTACTTTTCCATGTTTCCAATAATCTACGTAATGGCTTTTAAGAAGCGTTTCATTATTTAATGGACGCCCTTAAATAATAACAGACGAGACTTGAAGACACGAGGAAAAGCGGTCAAGTGTGAGTTGATGTTGTTGAGTCGGAGTTTCTTAGTATTTCGATTTAATTGCTAGCTAAGGTTTATGCTAAAATGTTTATGTTTCATTTAGCATATTAGGTTAATGTGTATTAAAGTTTATATTTATTATTTAATGTAGAACGGCGAAGGAAAACATCGTGAGGAAACCGGCGTGCCGGTTGCCAATGCGGGTTGGTAAAAGTCATGTGACTTCTACCAACCCGAATTGGGCCCGCGTAGTAGATTACGGCCCACTTCCTCTCACCGAGAGGAGGCCTGTGTCCCAGCAGTGGGAACATTATAGGCTAATTATTATTATGATGATATGATTTTAAAAAAAACCGGGCATGAGCGAGTCGGACTCGCGCACCGAGGGTTCCGTAACATCTGAGTTTATGAATAAGGTTTATGTTTATGAAATTTAATGTTTTTTTTATTATTTTTATATTTGAGTTGATTGAATAAAATGTTAATTGCGGTTTACGATTTATGACGTATTAAAAAAAAACTACTTACTAGATCTCGTTCAAACCAATTATCGGTGGAAGTTTACATGGTATTGTACATCATATATTTTTTTTAGTTTTATCATTCTCTTATATTTTAGAAGTTACGGGGGGGGACACACATTTTACCACTTTGGAAGGGTCTGTCGCGCAAACTATTCAGTTTAGAAAAAAATGATATTAGAAACCTCAATATCATTTTTGAAGACCTATCCATAGATACCCCACACGTATGGATTTGACGAAAAAAAATTTTTTTAGTTTCAGTTCTAAGTATGGGGAACCCCAAAATTTATTGTTTTTTTTCTATTTTTGTGTGAAAATCTTAATGCGGTTCACAGAATACATCTACTTACCAAGTTTCAACAGTATAGTTCTTATAGTGTCGGAGAAAAGTGGCTGTGACATACGGACGGACAGACAGACGGACAGACAGACAGACAGACATGACGAATCTCCGTTCCGTTTTTTGCCATTTGGCAACGGAACCCTAAAAAGTATCTTTTTGTTTAAGAAAAAAAATACAACATCGAAAAACCGTTTTTGGAAGCACAGTTTTGCCTAGAAACATTATATTTTTCTTATATTTTAAGAGGATTTAAACCTTCTTTAAAAACTTCTTTCTAGTTTTCAGTCAAACGTATTTCGTTGTCTTTGCTACCATAAATATGATGTCCATTTATGTTTATAAGAGTTTTGCAAGGAACTCTAATAAACAATGATTTCTCAACTTAACACTTTGTTTTGTTTGTAAAAACAAAGGGAAAATAATTTTTATTTTTCTTAATTTTTTATTAATTTTTATTTCTCTCTTTTCAGGTAAGATGCTGAAAAAGCTGTATTACAAAGTTCCACGAAGTTAGTGTTTATGGTAAAATAAACATATTTTTTTACTAGCAAGTATTTTTGAGTTAAAAATATTACATAAGGCAACACATTTATTTCCCTCAAGGGTAAGGCCGAGATACACCTATAGGACACCTACATTTGACCAGCTATGTTTAAGTCCCATGTAACAGGGGGCGAACATAATGCCCCAAACCCACAAAGCAAGTTTCCGGCTCAAAAACACTTTGCCCGACCCGGGAACGAACCCAGGACCTCATGCTCAGCAGTAGATCTTTCGACCAATAGACCAATGACAACGAGACAGTTAATAAAGCAAAACTATTTATACATCGTAATATTAACAAAATATATATTTACTCGGTTATTCGTATAACCAACTACTTAACATAAACATAACTTGTTCATTTTTACACGATGCTGAAACTGAAACAAGCTTCAGTTTAAGTACCTACTAAGCAACAATAAATGTCACGTCACGTCACCTCTCATACTTATTCTACTTATTATTTTTTTTATATGAAAGGTCATTACTTTGAAAGACGGGAAAACCTACTTAAATTTTCTTGAAATGTCAAGTTGTTTCTATGCAAAATCTTCTCGAAAACACCCAGCCAGCAACTTCAACCATCTCTTCTAAGATAATTTGGCTATTTTTGGAAATCCAAAAGAATACCTATATTCAAACTCAAACTCAAACTCAAAGTATTTATTTCAATTAAACCAATTACAGGCACTATTGAATTGTCAAGGGGTCGATCAGTCAGAAAGATGAAGCTAGTTGCCCATTCCACAGCGTAGGTTACCTACGGAGAAGAACGGGCAAGAAACTCCATTGACACTCATTTAAATCAAAATAATATGGTTACAAAGTCTCGTCTATATTGATTTTCGTATCGATAACAGACGCCAGCACATCAAGCTACTACAATCTGTCAAATTTCTTCAATAGATTTTCAACTTCGCTAAAGCATAGGTAAGGCTCAAAGTTGATTGGGAAAATGTGACAGTTTCGGGTAGCTTGATGTGCTGGCCTGCTGTCATCAAACTATGTCTGTCTGTGGCTGTCTGTAAACTAAACAAAAAAAAACTCTTACATTTTAAACGCTTCAGAAATATCGAAGCATCGTTCTTTGCCAAATAAAATATTCAACGGGCGTAATTTAAAAGCTTCCGGGTCACTTACTCCAGCATAGGTACTTTGTCATCCTACATTTGATTGCTGCAACATGCGCCTTAATCCCTTGCAATAAAACATGAATTCGCACCCCATAAGTATTTTCAAATGTGTTTAGGAAGATAACTTGGCAACATTCAATGTAAAAAAGAAAAAAAACGTTAAGTAATTTTCGCGTGGGTATTTTTTTCCTGTAATTACCAAGACAAACACATTGTTGCGTTACAGGGGTCGTAATTTTTTCCTGCACGTACAGTCAACAGCAAAAGTAGATGATCAAAATCAGAAATTCAATACTAATGAACGGTGTTTGCGTCAGAACTGTGTGGCGTCGAAAGTGATTCAAACCACTCAACGCCACATCCACGCCACACAGAAATCACTTCGACGCCACACAGTTCTGATGCGAACTCCGTTCATTAGTATTGAATTTCTGATTTTGATCATCTACTTTTGCTGTTGACTGTACACATAATAATATGTTTTGCAATGATCAACATATTTTATGTAGGTATAATATTAAGTTGAATAGATCAATAAATCATTCTGAATCATAGACACTTATATCTATGTTCTATACAAACAAATTAGTCCAATTAATCCACTATTTTTTTCTTTTTCATATATTTTTATATTTTTTCAGGGGTAATATGTCTTCATATTGCTGGCAACATTGTACCTAGTGTTGCTAATAATATTCTCGTCTTATCTATTAACGTTTCTGTCTTTGAGCAACTGTTAACAAATTACGCATTTAAAGTACTTCTTATCGGTATTGTACTTAGGTATAATAATTATTTGTATATTTTATAATATGATAATTAAGTTTATTACATTAATTACCTATCTCGTATCCACAGTTTAAAAATAATAATCGGAACCACCGCTCAAATGCGAATATTTTTATGATATGAAGTTAAGATTACTGTTCTACAATCTGCCGACATTGCAGGGGTCATGTAGGTATCTACTACGAGACAGAAACCCGCAAAAGATCTAAACAAAAGAAAAAAAAAAGAAAATGATCTAAACTAGAAATAAAATACAGGGGGCTAAGAAAGGCCACTTTGGCAGAATCTTATAAGGATAACATTATGAATCATAATAATTATGGCGAAGACAGTGCGTGTTTTTCTTTTTTTCGCTGCACTACGTAGGTATAATCAAAGAAATTGGGATTGGATTTGGATTGGATTGATTGGTATTTTAGCACAGACAAAAAAATTAACTGAAAAATCTTTCACCAATGGGATACGATTAACTTATCTGTTAACTGTCCATTATGATCCAATGTTATTCTTTTAGTGACCTTTTTAGGCTCCCAGGTCTTTCTAAATATAAGAATTATGGAGCCTACTAAGGTAAGGTCCTCGTGGCTTAAAAATAACAGCTGCACGAGTCAATGGATCAGGTTAAGCTACGTTTGCCGCGGTGGGTCCTTAGATGGGTGACCATCTTTACATACATTCATACATACATATCTTTACATAAACCGCTGGTGCCAGCTGTCATTCGTAGACCATTGACAGTCGTTAGGGGTATCAGAAACCAAAAAATCTGCTACCAAGGGGTATCGTGTTACCCAGTAACTGGGTTGTGGTGGTCAGATAGGTAGTCGCTCCATATAAAACACACGCCAGCCCCAACATAGTTGAGAAAAGGCTAGGTAGATTGACCCAGATAAAAAAACCTATTTTCATAATATTACCAACACACCCCTCCAAGATAATCCCATAAAAATAATGTTATTTATTAATTTAGCTCTGAACACAGTGCACTTAACGCGAACGCCGGCAGCAGGTACATAAGTGTCGACATACTTCAGAATAAATAAAATGTAAGGCACATTTGCAAGAGAACTTTTCCAGTAAGAACTCTGCTTCATTTTCATGTCTGAAATGGGACAGGCGACTTTAAGTTTCGAGGTGTTGGTTTTATGGCTGTCATTTGCAGATGAAATGACGTGTACGCAGTAGGGAAGTTAAATAGACTTTGTTTTTAAGTATGATATAAGGTTCAATCATCAGTTTTTAAACAGGAGGTTCCAACTCCTCAGCTCAAAGTGAAAGTCAAAGCATTTATTTCAGAAAAAACACATAAAAGGAAAAAATGTCTGTGTGGTGTCGGACTTAAAGAATAGCACCACCCCAAACTTCCCGTGGGTGTCGTAAAAGGCGACTAAGGGGCGTACCGGAGAATGGGCAGCAGCGTTCTCTATGCATTCCACCATCATACCATACTGCGATCGCCAACCCGCCTGCCAAGCGTGGTGATTATGGCAAGCCCCCCCCTTTTGGGGGAGGCCTATGTCCAGCAGTGGACGTTTTTCGGCTGAAATGATGATGATGATGATGACATAAAAGGCAGCTATAAAACATACAGAATATAGATGTGTTGGTTGCTCCGTATACCTATATCTTGTGATTAATAAATAAGAAGCAACAGAATGTAGGTATACCTCATTTATTCCGCACCTGTTGTAAGGGTCAGTGTAGGGACGGCCGGGGTTTGCCGTGTTCATGATAACGACTAGTGCGACCCGAACCGTCTTCACATAAGTACTGTATTGTCGTATTTTGTGTATCTCAAGAGCCTCTAACTCGCTGAGCTTGTACTTAACGGTATCTTCATTAGTGTTGGACGACACTGCCTTTTGTCAGGATTTTCAAGAAGATTTTGTGGTACATAACTTTAGAATGATTCGTTTTTCTATCAATAAACACGATACGGAGCAAATATTATTTTATGGTACGTCTTGTTGTTACCTATTTGGTAGCAATTATTAATTTAAAGTCAAGTAGGTATAGTTACCGCTGGCCCGGAACATAAAGGGCTAAGGAAGGAACATGGGTGGGTTTTAGTCAGTAAGAGTCTGACACTCCCTTCCGCTCCACCCAGAGCGGGAGGAGTCATTTGATGATTTCCCATCCGCAAAAAAAAAAAGTATAACTGTCCGCTCACCGACAGACATATTTCTTTTATTTTTATTGCTGAATGGGCGCTTTTGACCTCGATCACGCCTGATAGAAAGCGATGGATGAGATCTACGATAGAACGAGGGTGCCCAGAAGATGCCTGTTCACTCTTGCTTTGAAGGCGCGCGGGTTAAATGTGGATTCCGAAACACAGACGCGGACTGAGAGTTAATTTAATCATGATAGTATGAATTTATTTAAGTACGTGTTATCTCTTTCTCGTTTGTTTAAAAGTAACTCTAGAAAACTGACGAGCGCACTAAAGTCTTGAGTTCGTCATTTACAAATATTAGGTAGACTATGATGGGGTAAGTTCGGCGTTAGGGTAAGACGTATTATCAAGTTCTCGGTTAATTTCGAAATATTTTTAGTACTAGCAACATTATGTGGGGCAGAATAAAATGGCTTCACAATATTATTAACATTACAAAATAATGTCTAATTTAGCAATCCAAATTAGCTGGGAATTTGATTCGTACGTTCTTATTCCAGCGTCGAACTTGCTTCTAAATCTATACTTACTAATAATAAATCTGAAGATATTGTTTGTTTGTTTGAACGCGCTAATCTCTGGAACTACCGGTCGGATTTGAAAAATCCTTTTTGAATTCGATAGCCCGCCCAATTTTTAAGGAAGGTCATAGGAGTCGAGCATAAAGAAAAAAGTCAGAAAGAACGCTAAGCGAAAACGAAGTAATAAGCTCTGGCAGGCGATACGATGCGACGAGGTGGGTCGGGGCACGCGGACGAAGTCGCGGGCAGAAGCTAGTACCTTATAACGTAAAAGATGAACTGAATAGCGCAGTCACGAATGAATGTTCAAGATACACAACACTATATTGACTTGCCCTATACACATAGGGCAAGTCAATATAGTGTTGTGTCTCATTTAGTGTTGCGCCTGTGACGTAGCTGCGGCGTTGACCCCTTGATAACGCTATCTGTTATTAATTACTCAGAAATATTTACCAATGGTCGATATCCCTTACTTTTTGCTTGAATCTCTCTGTTGAAGTTCGCCGTACTTAGCAGTCAGCACCCGGATTTATACGCAGTCCTAATGACGATCTCTTTCATTGGCAATTACATTAATTGCGTTATCGTGAACGTTATAACATACGGCGCAATGGAAATCGTCGGTAGAGAGCCTCGTCCCCACTAGGAACATTTGTCGAGCGACATGTGTCCCCGGAGACATCGGGCGATGTCGGGCGACGTCGGACGACATCGCCGCGACATTGTTGAAACTGTTCCTTGTCGCACAGTCGATGAAGAGTAGTGATAAGGAACAGTTTCAACAATGTCGCGGCGATGTCATCCGACGTCGCCCGACATCGCCCGATGTCTCCGAGGACACATGTCGCTCGACAAATGTTCCTAGTGGGGACGAGGCTTAAGCATAAATCAGTCTATAATATTCCCACTGCTAGAACAGGCCCCCTTTCTGTGAGAGGGCGTGGGGCGTAGTCCACCACGCGGCCCCAGTGCGGGTTGGTAGATGTCAGATGTCTTCGAATTTTGGTTCTAGGACATGCCGGCTTCCTCACGATGTTCTCCTTCACCGTTTTTGAGAGCACGAAATAATTTACACAAAGTAAAGCGGTACTGTAGAAAGCATAAAATATAAAGACTGTAATTTAAATTCCATCATCCACGGAATCGGTATTAAAACGTTCTTTTACGACCTCCTGTACAAAATGTATATTAAGTAAAACTGTCAATTTTACAGTCTGCATCTGCGCATGACAATGCCACACCTTGTAGGCTTAAGTGGCTCAACTGGGCTTACTTTAGACTAAAAGTGCGTATTAAACTTTATAGGTATTCCAAATTTATGTTTATTAGACGATCTAAAGATGAGCGAAATTCGTTCGAAAACTCGTGATAAGAGACATAACTCTGAACTCACGCTCGTCAGTAAAACATTTGATAAGACAATAAACATTATACAATGCTACTGAGTCGCAATTGAATGGGGAGTTGGGAACAAGTCTGAACAAGTTTGTTACATTAAAGTCTCATTTGCTAACGGTCACAAATAAAAATTTCGGTCTAGATTTTCTTGTTCTATTCCCATTGTTTGCTGTGCTTTGTCACACTCAAACTCAAAGCATTTATTTCAATTAAACCATGTACAGGCACTTTTGAATTGTCAAAATTAAATAGTTTGGCAGTTAGTCAGAAAGTTGAAGCTAGTTGCCCATTCCAAAACGTAGATCTCTATGTAGAAGAACGGGCAAGAAATTCCATAGACCCTCTGTTAATTCAAGATATTACAAAATCCTGGGTACATTATTCATGTTGCTTCTCTACGTGAGAACAATGTAAAAAAAGACACAAATGAAGACCTATAAATTGAAGATTTTCGATGACATTTCTGGCTATACAATGTCCTACTTCTAAGAGATCCATGGACATATGTTTGATGCCACAAGCCGATAATTCATATCCACTTACTTACTGGACCAATCACACTATATTACACTAATATTATAAAGGCGAAAGTTTGTGAGTGTGTTTGTTACTTCTTCACGCACAAACGGATCGACCAATTTTGGTACAATTTGGTATGGAGGTAGCTGACACCCTGGATTAACACATAGGATACTTTTTATCCCGATATTCCCGCGGGATCCAAATTTATGCTGATGAAACCACGGGGCACTGGTAGTTTATAATAATGATGAGGTGAGTACGAAAAATAAACTGAGAAGGAGTAGCGTAGACATAGTTTATGCAGTAACTGCAAGTGTACATCTCAAATTACTAAGTAGGTAACTGAAAAAAAAAAGAAGTAGCCTAGGTACCTATTACTGTAATTTTTAAGTCGATAGTTACCGTTATCAGGGTCGGATATGATGCAAGTTGTTAAATATTTATCAGAACACGCTACGAACTCAGGATGTCCCCGCTCCCCGGTGTCGAATGACTGGGAGAAACCAAAAATAGTGATCAACTGGTCACATGCTTTAATAGTAAATAAGTCATTGAAGATTTAGTCGTAAATTAAGGTTCTAGGCATTGTTTTTCATCATAAAATAACCAACGCCAGAATCAAAATAAATTGCTAAAAGTTGAACTTGCTCGTACCTACAAAATAAACTGGTCGTTTTCCGACTCTTGTAATTAAAATATGATCTTTTTGTTGAAAGAAAGAAAGAAAAACTAGGTTTATTTGTGACAGAAACATGTGCATACAAAAAGATAACCCAAAAAAAGAAAAAAAAAACTCACGAGCACAGAAGAAGACAAGAGAAAAGATAAAGAAGGTTATCATTAGGATGAAAATAAATCATCAACAAAAACTAAAGTAGATACATCTCTGCCTATCTCTTTAGGAACTCAAGCGTGACTTGTTTCATCTCGCTAATATAGTAATGGCGACGCAATCAAGTGAAACAGACAAAGTCGAGATAATTAATCGATTGTCAATGATGGTGCCGATTGTGAATGCCCGATGTATCGATGTTGCGTCTAACTTATCACTCGGATTTTATGGTTAAAAGTTACTATAGGAATGTTAAATCAATAGTTAACGTTCAACTTCAAGTTTTATCTTATTCGTTAATATCGCAGATCGGCCAAAGAGACAGACTTCGTTTAAATAATAAACGAAGTCTGAGCTGATGAGGTTTCGATTATGTTTAACGCGAACAAAACAAAATAGTGCTAGACTTGATCCATTTGTTTTCGCTACGGTCTATTTAACTTCAATAATGAATGAAACAGATTTGTTTTTTGTAGAAAGGCACGCTAAATTAGGACTTGCGTACTTAGATATAGCGTCAACAATGTTTGCTGTTCGGTCTACCGAAATGAAATCAGCGATAGTAGCAACATTCCAGACATTGTCGGGAGCTATTTGGCGTTTGAATTTCATCGTATCAGCTCATAAATGGTTATTGCTAAACGCAGATCTTCCGATGGCTGCAGACGATGATTTTGCAGGATATATGCCATTATCACTAACCTGGTCAATTATTTGATTTTGTAGACTTCAATTTTCTCTTGCTTTGTTTTCAGCTTTACTAATGATTGTCAAATGTTCAAACTATGTGGCACATTGTATATATATTACCTATGTCCTGCGTGGCCGTACATCTGCACGTTGGAGGAATTTATAGACGCTACTGACGATATAATTCCCGTCATTAAGTTCTGGAATGACACATTTGAAATCCCATCGACACCTTAAGAAGAAGAATGTTCAAAATACTTAATGAAAGCCGGATTCACACAAGTAGTAGCGAAGTTACACACATTGACCCTGCAGAGTGAAGCAATGAAATCAGGTTATCTCCCCAAATTACCAGAGTTGAGTACACTTCTGCTCATCCTCGTCATTATTATCCCTTAGTCGCCTTCTAGGAAACCAAGACTTACATTTCGACAATGTACATAAATATGCTTGCTATAAAAGCAGTAGAGATACTTGATATTCTAAATTTTAAATGTAAATAAGACGTTCAAAATTCAAGAGTGTTCTATTGTAATTTAATATTTTTGTATTGTTTAGTTAGTAAACTTGGCAGCCTTTACTGAGTAAACACGAAGCAAACTATTTGAAGAAGGCTTTACAGTTATAACGTCTTTGAAAGTATTGATAATGTTGCAACAACTTTTGAAGTTTCAATTGTGAACAATGTTGACTGAGAAGAGAATACTTGAAATAGGCATGTTCTTTGAGTCTTGATTTTGAAGGTGAATCTGATACATACCATGGACCTCAATGATAATAGACACTCGCTAAAAGGTCTGTAAGTAAAAATCTTTTAACACGATATAGAAAAACGGCCTAGTTTATTCACTATGGAAATTCCATAGTCGATAAACTAGGCCGTTAAACCAAAGTCTACGACACCCAATCCAGTAATGGATGTTTTTTTTTTCATTTTCTTGTATTATCTATGGGTCGAGCCTATGACCCCATATTCTCAATTAGTTAATTGATACTACCGCCAAATTTTCCCCCATTTCTACATTACCACTAAAATCGATTACTCAAATTGGAACTACAATCACAATGTAATTGTATGTTTTTTTGTTTGCTTACGTTTCAAAGCAAATGCTTACTTTTCATCGTTAAAATAGCATTCAGTCAAAATCGGTGCGTTGGAATTATAGTAGAGGCGCGGTCGATATGTGCTTGGCCTTACGCCAGAGGATTCCGTCGCCATTTCTGCCAAACTTAAGAGGCAAGCCAGTTTCTCGCTTACGTGACAAAGTTATAATATGCCTAAATTACTTTTAACAATTTCGAGCTAAATTACTTCCTCGTTGAATTGGAACTTTGAGAAAATTCTACGTGTCAGCTCTTTGTATACATTATAAGATTTTTAATATTGGCTTTTGGACGGGTACGTAAAGGTTCTTAAGAAGAATTTTCCTGATTCTATCTTCCCATGATTCTGATACAATAGAATATCAAATTGCAATTTCACAATATCATTGCATCTATGACTTCACCAACTGCATTGTTGCTCATTGTAATTAAGCTGACCGGGGATCATAATCATGACATGGCATGACACAAAAAACAGTACACTGGAACGGTAAACAATGATTCCATGCTCTGAATCCACATATACATTCATATCCTTCTATTTTTCCCACAAGTCAGTAGGTTAATCAGAGTTCAGTTCAATAGCTAGATCAGTCTTAATTACCCGGCTTGACACTGGCTAATTATTCAACATGGCAACGCTATCTATCACTGTGGGTATCTGCACTTACCGGTGTATCTAAATAGAACTTGGGTATTCCTAAAAACATTTTCCTTTTTGTATCGTGATTATTTTCCATAGGGGCCTATATTTAGAACGTCATGGCGCGGGCGTTATGATTCTTTATCTTTTTGTTTCATATTTATGTTTCTATCCATGTATGCGATTACACGTTTCTAGAGTTTTGGTTGTCACGTGAATAAATATGAATGTAATTAAATTATGAACATATTCCTTTGGCGACACAATAAAATCGAAGCCCACTATCGATTAGTCTGTCTGCAATAGATATTAACTTTTATCTTGTTAAGTCAAGTGTTAAAGAAACATTCACAAGGTCTTCATGTTTACATACTTTGATAGCTTAATTGTCGTATTTCTTATTCTCATTAAATAGTAGTCTTTGTCCTCAATAGGCTATTGATTGGGTTTCTATAGGCACTTAGTTACTTAGTCACTTTTCTTTATCAATTTTATTCCGGACAACGGCCTGCCGATCTTCAAGAAATTGCGTCCTTTTTTAGGAGAATTATACACCAAGTTGTTGACTGGTTTTGACCCAATTTAGTGTAAAGTATGAAGGGACGTCAATCAATCGGCTGATAGATTGAAATTTGTGTTAAAGAATATACAAAGCACTTTTTGTTTCCGCCGATCATTATTTAAGTGTCCCGTCTTGCAAAAAGACCGATTCCATGCCGCGATTATCAGATGATTACGGCTAACTTTCTACTTAAGTAATCCTTCTCGCAGAAAAAATAACCCAGTATTTTTAACAACTTCGTTAAAAAATTTTTCCTCTGTAATAATACCTACGCCTTTTGCATCTTATACGTAAACGTTTATGACATAGGAGTTTCTGTGCCAGTCGGTCGCCTGCGCTGGAAAAAGGCCAGGGTCCTGAGGTCGTTCCACTAAAATTATTAAACGGAAAGCGTGCGAGAAATTGCATTGCCGCTATATATTTATCATATCTTATGTGGCGACAGGGATTAGGTTCTTTATATTTTAAAAACGTATGCAAGCGGACGCGCTACGTCGTCGACACTTTAATTTATTTACCCGTTTATTACTCGTATATTTTTAGCTGGTATTTTAAACTTATTTTTTCCTAGAACCTCTGCATTGCACTCTACAAATTCTACTAGGAGATAACTATCGATTTTATTACACGAACAGTTTTCTTGGCAGCGCTGTTCTGAATTAACTCTATTGAGAGAAATTTAAATTCACAATGGCCGTTTAAAACTGGTCATTCATTATCCTACATGCGGACACGGTTCCGATAACAACTTGCATTATGTAGTCGGTGGCTTTAACGTGAGCATTTTCTCATACGTGGATCATATTTTATGGACGACTCCACTGGTCATTAGCTTACGGCGTTTATAGGTCATACCCAGTGGGTCATTTAAAAGGGTACCACAGATAAGAGCAAATAGGGATCTGGATGAGGCTCGTTATCGATTACGATAAAATTTTAATTTTGGGTTTCAAATCGTTTGCAACGTAAAGGGTAGGTTATTAAAGTACCTATTTCTCATTTTAATGGTAATCGAAAAAAAAACATGAACGCGTTCAGGATGAGGCATTCGGTGTCAAAGCCATTAGTGTTTTTAAAATATGTATTTTTTTCCTCTTCATCATCTGCCTAGCCTTTTCCCAACTATGTTGGGGTATTTTTTTATTATTTAATCTTGCTTTTCTATGTTGTGCTAATATGTCTTTTGTGGGCAACAAATAAATGATTTGATAAAATCATTGATCTAAAACCGTATTTTTTACAAATATAGCCTGAATGAAAGTCAGATTTAGGATAGTTTATGAGCGTCCAATTATAACGTTTTACAACAATTTAATGAGGTGTTGATGTTGCCAAGATTTGAACTTATACATCGTCGACGTCCCGATTTCGAAGACACTTTGTTTATATTAACTTTCCCTGTTATGAAAGATTGAGACACATAGACATTGGACATTAAGATATGTTACGGCAGAGAGACACGTTAAAACGTCCCTTTTATTTTCTTAATAATTTAATCAAGAAATATCCGTTTCTGTACCATGTTTTCCTTATTATCTTTAGCTTGTAATTTATTCTGAGGCGGCTGGCATTTTGTTTTTGTACAAACAAAACTTAAAGTTGACTTGTCTGTCGGGAATATAATTTTATGCGCTTACTTGCCTTTAAGATCTGAAGGATATGATATTTCATTTTAAGTATTATTATCTTTGTAAAGATATAAAATATCTTGTAGGTTGTATTACTATTTTAAGAGTCTATGTTGCTGGGCGAATTCCTAATTATTTCGACTTCTTACTGTCTTTTCGCTGTTTCATGTTGTAGTCTAATTCTTCATCAAGCATCTCATCATAATTATATTTCATCTCGACCTCCCCTTTTTTTTTGCGGATGGGAAATCATCAAATGACTCCTCAGACTCAGTCAGACTCTTACTGACTAAAATCCACCCGTGTTCCTTCCTTAGCCCTTTATGTTCCGGGCTAGTGGTAACCCTTTCGGACAAACCCGCTGACCCGGCAGGCTTCGGCCCTAAGGGGGCCCCTCCTATCTCGACCTACCCTGCACCCTAATTGCGTACACTATCAGTTACAATCTGAATCATATTAAGGGATATCGCTAATCCATTGCTTCATATGTTCGAAAAATTTGTTTGCTTAACAACCTAAATAACGCAACGTATGTTGTTGAACTGTCAAAATGAAAGCTATTTCTATTGTTAGTGTTACGCTGGGTCTTCCACGGCGTTGTTTTATTCTCTTATGGCATTCATATAAGACAGAGATTAAAACAGAAGACGATCTAGGAGGGGATCGAGGCGGGGGGAGGGTGGAGGGGGGGTTCAGGGGATCAGCTGGTCGATTCTGTAAAAATCTCACCGTGAAAGCTTAGGTGAAGTGAGTTTGTTTTTGCTAGGAATTGACACTATTGACAAGCTAACTCCACGCTCACTTCACCTAAGTTTTCACGGTGAGATAGTTACAGAATCGTACTGCAGAACGGAATAATTCGTTTTGTGTTGTTATGTGATTTCTAATGACAGTGATAATGTAAAGAGCCAAAAGTTTCTGGTGGCAAGTTGATAAATGAATGGAGACTGTTCCTTAAATTACTTTCCAAACTGTTGTTAATTGATCCCTTTCCGCGCTATTTAAGAGTATCTGCGACCACTTTATTTTACTAAGTGTGATTGAGATTTACGACTGCGGGCGATTGGAAAATTAATGTGTCGAAGAGCTTGTCATGCTTTCAACTACAGAGTCAAATTAAAATAGCTAGCGAAACTCCGCAAACTTGATGGCTATCAATATCTAAACACGGTAAAAAAAAAATCTCAATCATGCAAAAACGGTTGAACGAATTTGGTCGAAATTTAGCACACATATAATTTATAACCTGTATTAACATTTTTTTTTTCCTGCAATCAGTAGGGACTGATTGCAGGAAAAAAAAAATGGACTATAAGCAGTTTTGTTGTTGGATTTGATGGTACAGAGTGGTTTCTCCAGCGAGATTTCCCTCATATTATTTCATGGCAGCATGTCCTAGTTGGTATTGGCAAGGTCCACCACTGCTAACCTTTTCAGCCGCCTTTTATGATCCGGCTTGAGCGCTTTCGCCAAAGGATTTGGATGATTCTGAAGGCGTGCTCTGTAGCGTTCCGCGCAGTTTTTCACTTCCTGATGCACTTTGTTTTGGTTAAAATATTCATGAACCTCGCAGTTTCTTGTAAACCATGGTGCATTTGTAATGTTTTTGAGGATGACATTTTGGAACCTTTGGAGCATGTTAATATTAGAGACACTAGCAGTTCCCCATAGTTGGATGCCATATGTACAAATTGGCTATAAGATGGTGTTGTACACCAGTAGTTTATTGTCTATTGACAGGATAGAATTTCTTCCTAGGAGCCAGTATAGGTTCCTGTGTTCGATATTCAGTTGATTTCTCTTGGCTTGGATATGTGTCCTCCGCCTAGTCTCACAGGTGGACATATACCTTGTCTCAGACCGAAGGTCACCTGGGCTGATTTGGATGCACTCGCTTTTATTCGCCACCTCTTGAGCCATTTATTTATGTCGTCTAGACTACTCTGAAGTTTTTTAGATGCAATTTCAGGGTCTTTGTGGCTAGCCAAAACGGCTGTGTCATCTGCGTAAGTTGCTGACGTAGTATCCGGAGTATGTGGCAGGTCTGCTGTGTATATAGTGTACAACACCGGTCCCAGTACAGCCCTGGGGTACCCCTGCAGTTATTTTGTGGAAAGTTGAGGTAACATCTCTTTCCTTAACTTGAAAAGTTCTGTCGGAGAGGTAAGATTCAAGCAGTTCGTAGTAAGTGTGGGTTCGTCTGTGTGGTGCCGGACGTCTGTGTGGTGCCGGACTTAAAGAATACCACCACCCCTTACTTCCTGTGGGTGTCGTAAAAGGCGACTAAGGATCGTACCGGAGAATGGGCAGCAGCGTTCTCTATGTATTCCACCATCATACCATACTGCGATCGTCAACCCGCCTGCCAAGCGTGGCGATTATGGCAAACCCTCCCAAAATTGGGGGAGGCCTATGTCCAGCAGTGGACGTCTATCGGCTGAAACGACGAACGACGAACGACGTGGGGTAAGGCTGTTTTGATTTTACAGATATAGGATACTTTTTACAACATCCACGTGGACGAAGCCTCTTGCAAAAGCTACCTGTTTCATAAAACCATATATTTCTACTTATGAACATACGTTTTTAATACCATCCTTCTTGCGTAGATAACATTAGCTGAGTTAATGCACCTGACACACAGCAGCAGCACATTCACTCAGGTGCCATTTAAGCGGGTGCCCAATGTGGAATACGTCACTAGCTGAATGTAAAACATGTAACTTTGTGTAATTTTATGACCCGTTCTATTTCTGTATAGCTCTTACTAGTTGCATTGGCGAAATCAGGTTCTTCATCTTGGCATTCAAGAGTTGTAGTCGGCTATTAAAGATGTTATCGTAGCCAGAATAAATTGCTTATCTTAACTAAAGCTTTCGTTGACAGTTTAATTATTATCATTCGCAAGCTTATAATGTTCGCAGTAAGTTTACTTAACTTCAAAGAAAATATTCTATTAATATTTCGTTAAAATCTTTTTAGTTTGTATAGACATAGACATGGATAGAATAAGCAATGAGTACATAAGAGGAAGTTTGAAAGTGGCACCGGTAACTGAAAAGTTGCGTGGGAATCGGTTGTCATGGTATGGGCATGTGTTACGTAGAAATGAGGAAAATGTCGTGAGGAGAGTTTTGAGTATGGATGTCGATGGCTATAAGAGTAGGGGAAGACCAAAGAAACGATGGATGGAATGTGTGAATGATGATATGGTTAGAAAGGGGGTGACTACCGAGATGACGACTAATAGAGAAGTATGGAAGAAAAAGACATGTTGCGCCGACCCCAAATGAATTGGGATAAGGGCAGGAGAATGATGAGTTTGTATAGACATAAACTGCCTCGTAGCTCTAGCGGTCGCAAGCGCAAATGCGAGCGTGTGGTCCTGGGTTCAATTCCCGGGTCGAACAAAGTGTTATTGGTTTTTTTTTATCTGGAATTTCTCAGCAGCAGCCCAGAGTCTGGATTTGTGTTCGGTAGACGGCAATAGGCTCGCCGCCTATTACATGGGACTTAAACATAATTTGCGAAATGTGGGTGGAACCCTGCGGGGAATACAGGCGTGAAGTTATTTTATGATACCTATGGTAATTTGTATAACCTAGGTGATGATGATGGGACTCCCTTTTCCGCACTTAGACTCTCATTCGGTCCGTTGTGCGTGGGGATTCTGGCTAACAGAGCGTGCCTAGCTCTGCCCAAAAGCACAGAAGCTTCCTGGGAGCTTCACAGGCTTCGCGGAGCGACCTCATTGTTCCGAGGATTTCTGCACGTTGAGAAGCCACGGCCTCGCATTCCGGGATGATGTGGGCGGCTGATTCCTCGGCGTCAATGCAGCCCCTGCAAAGGGGGCTGTCTGTGGCGCCTACGTTGAAAAGATGTTTGTCGAGGAGGTTGTGGCCCGTAATTGAACCTATTATTATTCTAAGGTTATTTCTACTCAGGCTGAGAAGTTTTTTTGGTTAGTCGCGGGTGTATCATTGGTAAAGCCAATTTTGACTGTCTGCAGTCTGTTGCCCGTGACCATCTGATGTTATGGAGTTCGGTCGATCTTTGGCGAATCCACGCACGAAATTGTGAGAAAGGCAAAGGGAGAAGTGGGTACGGGCCTAACACCCTCATATCAGAGCCTCTTTTCGCAAGTTCATCTGCAGCATCATTGCCCAAGGATCCACTATACCCTTTGATCCACTGGAGAGTAATACGATTGGACGTCGATAAACTCTCCAGAGCTAGATGGTACTCAAAAATTAGTTTGTTTGCTTTCCAAAGCGTATAATCTAGGTACGAGGTTTACAACCTTTAACTTTTTGATATTCGTAATGTCAGGTTTTTTATGCGGTTCACCTTGAGCTTATTTATTATTCTGCTTTCAAAAAAATAAGTAAATCTTAACCGTAGCAGCAATAAAACTACGATGCCTTAAAAAACAGAGAAATAAAATCGATGGCCATTAGAAGAACCTCACGATTGCCCTTTAAGTTTATAAACTTTATGATACATAATGCTGTTTCAAAATGTATTCTGAGAGATTGGGCATTCATTAAGGTGATACAATACAAACTTTTTTCCAAAAAAAAAAACTCTACAAAGTGAAAATAACTTTAATCTCGGAAGTCGGTGTCGTTGGTTCCGGATTTTCGTTTTTAGACACCGACTTCCGAAATTAAAGTTATTTTTCACTTTGTAGTGTTTTTTAGGGTTCCGTAGCCAAATGGCAAAAACGGAACCCTTATAGATTCGTCATGTCTGTCTGTCTGTCCGTCTGTCTGTCTGTCTGTCACTTTTCTCCGAAACTATAAGAACTATACTGTTGAAACTTGGTAAGTAGATGTATTCTGTGAACCGCATTAAGATTTTCACACAAAAATAGAAAAAAAAACAATAAATTTTAGGGTTCCCCATACTTAGAACCAAAACTCAATTTTTTTTTTTTCACCAAACCTATTCGTGGGGGGTATCTATGGGTAGGTCTTCAAAAATTATATTAAGGTTTCGAATATCATTTTTTTCTAAACTGAATAGTTTGCGCGAGAGACACTTCCAAAGCGGTAAAATGTGTGTCCCCCCCCTGTAACTTCTAAAATAAGAGAATGATAAAACTTAAAAAAATATATGATGTACATTACCATGTAAACTACCACCGAAAATTGGTTTGAACGAGATCTAGTAAGTAGTTTTTTTTGAATACGTCATAAATCGTAAACCACAATTTACCATTCATTCAATCAACTCAAAAATAAAAAAAACATTTAATTTCATAAACATAAACCTTATGCATAAACCCGGATGTTACGGAACCCTCGGTGCGCTAGTCGGACTCGCTCTTGCCCGGTTTTTTTTGTAAAAATGTTTTTATTTTTCACTTCTTAGTTGTACCTACCTACCCCACACAAATTCATATAATACTACTTGCTATGTGAATATCAGTGACAGGAAACTATTGAAAACATCTGCGTACCCCTTTAGAGGGTACCTACAGGCGTGATGTTATGTTGTATAATTGCGTAAACGATGCATACATTTATTACATATGCGATAGCAGCAATCGTGGTTGATTTGCTGGCATTTATTGAAGAGTTCCGTTGTCTATCTCCGAAACTCATCATCAGATCTACGAAATTTAAATGGGACTATTTCGGAATAAACTTCTGTTGAACAAAAAAATAATTTTGCAAATCTGTCTATAAATATGACGGAGTTATGCCCAAACATACATAAGAAAAAAATATATATATACCTACGCATCCGATTTGAGAACCTAAACCTTTTTTGAAGTCGGTTAAAAACACGGTTTTATAAATTGTTACGGATGACCGGCTTGATACCCGCTGACAAGATCATTCCTCATTGGAATACGAACACAAGTTAAGAAAAATACACGTTTTAGAATATTTAACTCATAACACATCTGTGCGCGAGTGTACTTTTTTCAATACTTTATTGTATATCTACAATTCAAAATGTGGTAATTGCCTAATACATATTTATGGACTCAGATACTTATAGACAAAATAGTATTATTTAAAAGTGACGATTCGCACGTTTTGGGCGACTAAATTCGTGCGAATCTACTAACAAGCCGTTAAAGCAACACCGAATTCCAAATTAAAATGTGTCCGGGTTTTATTTTTGTCGCCAAGGCTATGTCTCGTGCGGATCTCAAATTCGCAAACAATTCACACGAACTTTGCTAAAACTAAGTACAACGTTAATTTCCAGCGCTTTACTTGTCAAAAAGTTTAGCAATTGTGCCCGCTTGAGTAAAGCCGACTTTATGAATTAATCTTAAATGTAAGACAGCGATATTTCAAATTCAAATTCGGGGGCAATAAAACTTTGATTTAAAAAAATATGATCCCATCTCGACTTTGCTTAGTTCAAAGAATATCATAACGAGTTTTTATATCTGCTGCGGATAAACAAAAAATGTGAGTTCGACTTAATGGTTGGGGGTTGTAAATTGTTTTATAACTTAAAAACTTTTATCGGAAAATTTTGTGAAGAAATAATGGCCGACTGTGCTTAACGATACGGATCATTGAGGATCCTCTTTTTTTGTTTTAAAGAATCTCTAAGTGAAGACTTTCTTTGAGTACGAGTTGGAAAGTTTTTCTACTTTCATGTATCTTCAAAATTAAC
The DNA here is from genome assembly GCA_916614155.1 of Mesoligia furuncula. NCBI lineage: Eukaryota > Metazoa > Arthropoda > Insecta > Lepidoptera > Noctuidae > Mesoligia > Mesoligia furuncula. Next base: position 10,453,525 of record OU744804.1, on the reverse strand, counting down.
TCGGTACTTACTTTCAAGTTCAACTCAACTCAGCCTATCGCAGTCCACTGCTGGATATAGGCCTCTCTCAGGCTGCGTCCTCACCTTCCGCGTCCAGTTTGCCCCAGCCACCTTCTTAAGGTCTTCGGTCCATCTACCTGGGGGACGTCACACACTACGCTTTCATATTATTTCATTGAAATGTTACCCCTAAACATAAGCCGGTCATTATTAATAATCTCTCCGATAGCCCAAATATGACCTCAGGGTTTGTGCAGTTATTGTAACATAACACAGAAAATATCTAGGTGGCTAAAAGCTTTTTGATGGGAACCCTTTTTACTGGAGTGATGCGTGATTTTTTGAGTCCCTTGCTTTAAAACCTTTGACAGCCGCGTCCTATCCATTTCCCGGCTCCATGTCAAAGGTTATTCATATTTTGATGTTATAATGCGGTCTACCCGTAGGGTTTACCTTAGTTGGGGTTTAGGACGAAAGTGACCGGTTAAGTGAAAACCGCTGTCATGAAAATGTCAAAAAGTCCGAAAGATATTTTTGGGTCAGACCTTTGGTACTCTACTTACCTCATAGAGGTTTGTTATGTCAAATTAATAAACGGTATGTAAGTAGAAGGAAAAGCAAAAAAAAAACAACATTATCTATTATTAAAAAAAAAGCACTCATGAGTTTTTTCGGAAAAATATTTTATCTAAAAATGTCAAAATGGGCCAAAAATATTGCAAAAAATTTTCCAGCAGCAAATATTGAAAATGTTTGCGTAATAGTTAGTACCAGCCGGTGAAGTGGCAACAGACGAGCAATATTTATCATCTCGTAGGTGCAAGTGGCGTGCATATTTAATGACGCGCCGCGCTACAGTGAGCGCATAACATATCGAACACTGTTGCAAGCTCAACCTTGTAAATGACACTGGCAGGCAAAAAAAATCAAAGCCAACTATGTATTTGAAAAGTTTAAACTTCGCTCATATCAAACTACTTCTAAACTTTAAACTTACTCTGCCGACAGTAAGTGTCCGATACAATTTCATTTGTCGACTAGCTTCTGCTTGCGACTTCGTCCGTGTGAAATTTCTCGTTTCCCCGACTTATCGTGTCACATCGCGTCACCGGCCTTTGTTTTCAGACTTTTTTATTTTAGCTCGGCTTATAAGACGCTTAGCTTGATATTAAATAGCCTATAACCTTCCTTAAAAATTGGGCTATTAAATGCAAAAATAATTTCACAAATCCGACTAGCAGTACCAGAGATTAGCGCGTTCAAACAAACTCTCATCATCATCATTTCAGCCGAAAGACGTCCACTGCTGGACATAGGCCTCCCCCAAAAGGCGGGGTTTGCCATAATCGCCACGCTTGGCAGGCGGGTTGGCGATCGCAGTATGGTATGGTGGTGGAATGCATAGAGAACGCTGCTGCCCATTCTCCGGTACGCCCCTTAGTCGCCTTTTACGACACTCACGGGAAGTATGGGGTGGTGCTATTCTTTAAGTCCGGCACCACACAGACAAACACAAACAAAAAACAAACAAAACAAAAACAAACTCTGCAACTTTATTATTAGTATGTATATAGATGGATGAGAGGACCGTGGCAAAATAATAACAGCCGCACAGGTCGATCGATCAGGTTAAGCTACGCTTGCCGCGGTTGGTTTGTGGATGAGTGACCAAGACCATCTTTACATACCGTGACCCCTCCGTGCCCCCTCCTTGCCTCGGAAAGCACGTTAAGCCCGGCTGACATGCGTGGATATTTGACAGTCGTTACGGGTAGTCAGAAGCCCGAAAGTCTGACAACCAGTCATACCAAGGGGTATCGTATTACCCAGAAACTGAGCTGTGGAGGTCAGATAGGGAGTCACTCCATGTAAAATACTGGTATTCAGCTGCATCCGGTTAGACTGGAAGCCGACCCCAACACAGTTGGGAAAAGGCTAGGCTATGATAGATATAGATTGATATGTAAGTATCTGTAAAATCACTTAGAGCAAGATGGCGCAAGTTTCTCAAGCGAAAATTCACATAAGTGGAAAAGTGTGTTTCCTGCAAAAATGACCCTGCAATGTCTGATGTGAATGAAGAGGGTCGGATATATTTGAAAGACGAAGAAGATTCGATGACCTGGATAAAATAGAATTGCGGCTCGATAATTACAATTGGTACCTACATTTATGAGGTTATAGAGCTATGAGGAACAGGGTGTAAAGTTAACTCATACTCTATAGAAAAGGGAGGATCCTCCGACCAGACGGGTGTTGTGTCTGGCGGGCCCGATGATTCATGTCGGGCCGTTGTATCTATGCTAGTTGCGCGGTAAACTCTGCTTGCGCGATTCAGGATTTTGCGTGACGTCAGTATGACGCGTTGTTCGCATGTGGCGTTGTAGATACCGCTACAAGGTTTACGCCACTTGGTAAAATGCTTTATTTATTCTGTTTTTTTTTTTTTTTTGTAAAATTTTAATTATTTATTTATTTAACACTAGAATACTAAATTACTGACTAACTTACTATACAAATAAATACAAAAACAAAGGACACTTAGGCGTCGAAGTACTCGTCCGCATCGCTGTCATCCGGAAACGTGCCCAGAAGACTTCTGAACTTCGAGCCGCGAAAATAAACATCACGTGAATTTTACCGTTGTAACAATTTTGTACTAAAGAGAGGAATACTCTCGAAAGTCCCAACAATTTAAATGCCCTTTAAATCGCGCATACATTTAAAACATTGGCCATTTTAAATTAGTGGGTTTACATCACGTTCGAATGACCACGTAATAGATATGAAAAAGTCCACGTAGTCACGTACAATTTGGGAGTAAACCTGAACCCAATCTGTTGTTTAATTACGAAAGTATAAAATACTTTAGCACAATTTCAGCTAGTTTCCCTCGCATTTAAGTAAGTCTTAGGGCGCTTTCAATTTAGACGTTTCGTGTCGGACCGCTGCGGTGCCGCACTGTTGCCGCACCGCGCACTTTGTATGAAAACAAACGACCGTCCGTGCGCAATACGACAAACGCACCGCTTCGGCACCGCAGCGGTCCGACACGAAACGTATAAATTGAAAGCGCCCTTACAAATAACTTTCAAACTTAAAAGAGGGATGCGCAAAGGTAGCCCGCGGAATTCAAATTTTCTTACGTTTTTTGCAATTTGCAGGTCAGTGTCAGCGGTGCTATTCTGTAAAAATCTCACCGTGAAAACTCAGGTGAAGTGAGCGTGGAGTGAGCTGTCAATAGTGTCAATTCCCAGCAAAAACAAACTCACTTTACCTAAGTTTTCACGGTGAGATTTTTACAGAATCGACCGGCTGGTTGAATGTTAATTAAAATATGATTCGCGACCGTAACAAATAAGACTACAGAATTATAATCATTAGTGTCAGCAATTTATACAACTTCTTAGTTAGAATTGGCCTCAAATGTCATGATTTCACGAAATAGTCATTCAATGGAACCTAATGTGAACTTTTTATGATAATAAATCAAAATAAATAAATATTTGTTACGGCCGCGAATCACATTTAGATCAACATATAACCTGATACTGACGTGCAAATAGCAAAAAACGTAAGAAAATTAGAACTTCGCGGGTTATTGTTACGCTTTCGCCTTAATATAGCCTTACAAGTAACTTCAAAGCTTAACACTTTAACGTTTAATAAAGTTGTACGCGACGCATATTAGTTGAAAGTTCAGCGTTCACTTGTACTTTCGCTGACATCGCGAACTACTCAACTTGGCCAAAACCGAGTAACTGCAATTATTTAGTTTCATAAAGGCGTATCTAGGGTTCGTCTGACGACATTGTGGCTCATTTACATCATACGTTTATGCGCTCGTTGAACTGATTTTGTATACAGAGAAACCACAAATGTTACTTGTGAGTGCTTTGTAGTTTCTTAGAAGCCATTAGGCGTGCAATGTTTCTTAACGCCATGCCGTATAGGGTCTGGCTGTAAGTTAAGTTAAAAGTTAAATGTGAATATTTGTGTTTATTACAGAGCGACATGCAAACTTTTGTGAGTTGCTGTGTTAAGGGATATTGTTCTGCCGTGTATGGTGCGATGTTAAGGTTCTTATTGTGTTATTCTTCGACTGAGTTGTTTTGGGTTTGCTGTGTTGGAGCTATTTTATTTGTAACTAGCATCGCCCCGCGGTTTCACCCGCATAAGTGTCGATCCCGTGGGAATATCGGAATAAAAACTATCCTAAGTCCTTCCCGGGGATGCAATCTATCTCTCTGCCAAATTTTATCGAAATCCGTTAAATAGTTTAGGCGTGAAAAGGTTTACATACAGACAGACAGAGTTACTTTCGAATTTATAATATTAGTACCTAATGGATGTTTTGGTCGATGGGTGTATTTTGCACCAATTTCTGATTCAAAATAAAGCAGGTAAAAACAGCATGTTTGTGTTTGTATTTGAATTAACATCAACTTATAGATTATAAATTATAGAACCCACTTTAGCGTTGTTTTCAACATTTATGATTCCAATCATGGAACTGCAAAAGTATTTTTATGAATCTGTTCATCTTAAATACCGCAGTCTCAAGCACCAATTTATCAACCCACCCAAAGGTTTCCGCTAACATAAAATAAATTTAAACCGACTTAAAAACACCCCATACAGAGCTGAACTTCTTTGTGACTGAACCATTTTATTTTATGAAAGGTGAGGAAAACTTATCGAGTCAGATATTCCATTAGCTCGATGCATATTTTCAGTTAGTGTGTCCCAAGGCTTCTTAATAAAAATTCTTTGGAAATTGAGTGCTGGGAAATGGAACCACGTCGTACCAACTTGCTGCAAACGTTTTAGTGTAAGATATTGAGTTCTCAAAACCATGTAGTTTTCATACCTATGTAGGTATGTCGTCATCTCTCTGGAGATTAAAGAAGTATCCAATTTGTTTTGTAGTTTTATTTTTGACGGCACCGTTGGCGCAGTGGTTAAGCGATTGACTGCTGCACTGCATGTCGCGGGTTCGATTCCCGCACGGAACAAATATTTGTATGACCTGCAAGTAGCTGTTCCGGGTCTGGCTGTTTGTGTATGTGAGTTTAAATGTTTGTAAACGCACCCACAATACAGGAGAAATCCCTAGAAGGAATTTATAAATTACACTAAATTATATAAAAGTTTTATAAAAAAAAAAAAAATGTGAATTGGGACCAGAGGTAGCGGCCCCGACTTACGAGTCGTAGGTTTGAACACAGACAGGTGCTTTACTTTGTGTAATTTATTTCATCACCACTGCTCTCAAAACGGTGAAGGAAAACATCGCGAGGAAACCGGCATGTCCTAGAACCAAAAACGAAGACATGTGATATCCACCAATCGGCGTGGTGGACTACGACCCACTCCCTCTCACAGAGGAGGCCTGTGTCCTGCAGTTCCCATTATAGGTTGATTATAAGGTTAAGAGGACTGTATGTAGAACATAGGAGAATAAGAAAATTATTATTCTCATGCTCTTATTTGTCTTAATTTAAACGCCATATTTTTTTACTGCTATAGGTACCTACTGGTATGTTTCATGTTCTTTCAGTAATAAATTAAAATGTTTAAATTATGTCTTTATATAACAGCTGAAGAAGTTATTAGGTAAGTACCTACTATAAAGTTCTCAAGTACCTACATAAAAGATTATTGAGCAAAGTTTCAAGTGTTTAATTAACGAAAGTTGTTAATTACTTATTATTTTGAGAGGCATAACGAGTAGGTACACGTGCGAAAATATTACATTGTTGAAATTGTGAAATATTTCTATTGATTTGACATTGAGATTCTACAGTGCTGAAGAACGCTTTTTAATTTAATATATACATTTAAAAAAATCAGCTGATCCATACATTTATGTTCGCATAACTCGACATAATGTATGGATCAACTGATTTTTTTTTTTCACGATTTCGGGGTTGTTCCTATAGTAAGGCTGCGTTTCCACCAGAGATGAGCGAGGATGCGTAGCGAGGAATGTGTGTAAAAATAACCAATACCAACGCTAACTTAGTTCAAGCTATAAAAATGAAGCGATGTTATTGGCTGGTTTCACACACATCCCTCGCTACTCATCCTCGGTCATCTCTGGTGGAAACGCAGCCTATAAGTTGTTCATAATGATGAGTACAATGATCCCTTTTAACGATTAAAACGATCAAAATGTAAGGGTGTATAATACTACAAACTATACAAAAGACATTCATTCAACATCATTTCAGCCGAAAGACGTCCACTGCTGGACATAGGTCTCCCCCAATAGACATTGACTAACTAATAATTAGATAATTACGTGATTTATCTATCAACATTAAAGCGACTATTAATACATAGCGTGCCAAACCGTCGTACACCATTTATAGAGGTATTAATAACACTCTGCATTAGCATTTTCCGACCTCGAACTTTGACCTAGATTACAATTTAATAATATCGCCCTCTTTAAAAGCGCCCTGAATAATGTCATATTATGAATATACGACACGTCAAAGCAGTTCCTTAATATTACGTACACGTGTATTAACTAAGATATTCATCTAAGAAAGTGAGATATTTAAATTTTTTTATTAATAGGTAGATGAAACTGAAACTACTTGAACGAACATCAAGCATTGTCAATTATGATAATTATATGAACAATATTGATATGTTTTAGTAGGTTTAGATAAATCTATTAAGTTGTAGATTCAAATTTGAGTTTAGTTAGTGATTCCATAAATAACTCAAGTAAAATATGTATTCTAAACTTAGAATGACTACCATTACGTTACGGCCTCGGCTGGGCAGCGTTCGGGAAGCTACGCAATATCTTCTGGTCTCACATACCGCAGTGTCTCAAGACGAAAGTCTTTGACCAGTGCGTGTTGCCAGTGATGACATAATATATTATATGGCACTAAAACGTGGTCTCTCACAATGGGCCTTATAAGAAGGCTAAAAGTCACTCAAAGGGCAATGGAGAGGGCAATGCTTGTAGTTTCCCTGCGTGATCGAATCAGGAATGAGGAGATTCGCAGGAGAACCAAGGTAACCGACATAGCCCGAAGAATTGCCAAACTTAAGTGGCAGTGGGCAGAATTGATTGCATTGCTCGCAGAACAGATGGCCGATGGGGCCGAAAGGTTCTGGAGTGGCGACCGCGTACCGAAAGACGTAGCGTTAGAGGGCCTCCCACATACTGGTCCGACGACATTGTGAAGGCCGCAGGAACGAGCGATGATGCGAGAAGCACAGAACCGGTCGAAGTGGAGGTGCTTGGGGAAGGCCTATGTCCAGCAGTGGACGTCTTTCGGCTGAAATGATAATGAATGATGATGAATGATGATGAATGATGACGATACGGAAAAGTCATGGAAATGAGTTCAGAAGTTTTTAAAAAGAACGTGACATAATTCATACGACTAGACAAGAGAACTTCCTTTTTGAAACAGTGGGGTAATTGCGTAACACACTATCAGTAGCAATGGCTTTCATTTTGACAGTTCAACAACATTCAATTTACGTTGTTAAGTAGTCAAATTTATTGAACATGTAGCGGTATCTACAACGCCACATGCGCTCAACGCGTCATACACATGTCACGCAAAATCCTGCATCTCGCAAACAGAGTTTACCGCGCAACTAGCATAGATACAACGGCCCGATATGAATCATCGGGCAGTTGCTCGCCAGACACAACACCCGTCTGGTCGGAGGATTCTCCCTTTTCTATGGAGCTTGAGTGAACTTTACACCCTGTCCCTCATGCCTCTATAAACATACTAAAGCAATGCATTAGCAATAGGCTTTAAAATTATTCGGATGGTGTTTAAAAGTGTGTTTCGCAATTAGGGTGCGAGCCAGTACCACAACTGAAAAAAACGATTGTTACGTACAGACGCCAGTACATCAAGCTACTACAATCTGTCAAATTTCTTCAATAGATTTTCAACTTTATCGCTAAAGCATAAGGTTAAAAGTTGATTGGGACAATTTGACAGTTTCGGGTCCTACCTATCTTACCTATCGTACCTATCTTGTCATCAATTATTTTGTGAAATGTTTGGAAAAACCAAGATGGCGGTTCCCATTTTAGCCACACGCCAAAAAGATCCTTGTACACCTTCAGCTACATATTGGCAGCCTAATTCCATCAACAAAAATCTTACCAAAAAAATAACTTTAGAATACAATAGTTAGTAGTTACTTTAATATTAACTCATACTCTCTCTCTTTCTCTGTTGCTTGCATGCCTGTCTATGTTTAAGTTTAGTTTTAACTACTTTTCTGCTTAAAAATCTCAGAATAGCGCACTGTTTGATATAACTTTTAATATGATGTGGAAAATGTCGTAGGTTATACATTTATAAACCTTGTATATTTATAACTTAGTGTAAGATTTTAATGTATAACTGTTTATTTTCCCGAATAAATAAAATAAAAATAAAAAAACAAGACGCGCGAAATGACGTGCTTCGAATTACATGAACCGTGCCTTAAAAATTTCCTCAGTCCTAAACAATACGATCCAACAAACCGCCTCAATACTATCGATTTGGCACCTGTACGCTATAATTCAGCCAATATGTAACATATCGCTCGTTTTTCACGGCCGTAAAACAGCGCTTGTCGAGCGTGCAATAAGTCGGTCTGTCACGTCAGGCTCCAATGTGCCCCTGTATATCACTGGCAGTATAAATAAAGTCCCGCACGTGTGTGTAAACTAATTCCGAGAGCCGCACAATCGATTTAGATGTCTATCGCCATCTATCCGGGTGTGAGACTGAAAAGGAATAAAGTAAAAACGTTCCGTTTTACGGAGTTGTGTTGAAAAATACGGAAATTAAAGGAGTTAGAGTTTCAACGTTGTTTGAGTATTTTTCTATATGCTGGGTTCTAGTCTGATGTAGATAGACTGAGATGATTATAATCCTAGAACAATAGCGAGATGCAGTAGTTATTTGGAGTACCTATCACAAAGTTGCTGTAGTTTCGTAGAAGATGATATATTATATGAAATAAATGTTAGGGCCGATTTTACAATCGTCAGATAACTTTAATCTGAAAAATAAATATGCCGCAATTTTTATTCCTCAGATAAAAATTATTTGTAAATTGAAAAATCGGCCCTTGGGGTAGTGATTTAAACCCATCAAAATTTTTACGAACATCAATTCATACCGCTCCCCTCTATACAGGTACCAAAAACCAAGCCAACAATTCGGGTCAAGACCATAAGTCGCTAACTGAAAGGTATTTTACCATACAGGGTTACTGGTAAAACATTAACAACCTCTTAAGAGGTCATTTTACTCATCATTATGAACAACTTTTACTATGGGAACAAACCTGAAATCGCGAAAAAAAATCAGGTGTTCCCTACATTTTGACGAGTTATACGAACATAAATGTAGGGAACACCAGATTTTTTTTTCAATCGCTAGCATCAAGTGGAATGATGCTAATGATTGACACTATTGACAGCTCACTTCGCCTAAATTTTCACACATATGCGAAGAGAGCTGTCAATAGTGCCAATCGCTAGCATCAAGCTTATTTCACCTAAGTTTTCACGGTGAGATTTATACAGAATAGACCGACAGATTACTACATAAACCTACTATCTACATAATTTTATAAGATTGTCACGTATTTGGCCGCAGGGAGACCAGCCCTTATTTGTATGGTAATGAATCGTTATTATTCAGATTTTCGGGAAATATTATGCCATTAAAGTATAATGTAATTAATCTGTCTTGTTCGTGTTTATACATTTCTTAACGAAGTTTCTAAATTGCGCTTACATCTTTGATGTTAAAGTCATGATTTATTCTTTCATGTTTTCATGGAAATGTCTCAGTTTCTAGAATTTAATTGAAATACGTCGTCTTTGTACAGACGCCAGCACATCAAGCTACTACAATCTGTCAAATTTCTTTAATAGATTTTCAACTTTATCGCTAAAGCATAAGGTTCAAAGTTGATTGGGAAACTTTTACAGTTTCGGGTAGCTAAATGTGCTGCAGGCTATACATACTATTATGTCTGTGAAACTATTAAGTTTAAGTTATTACCTACATCTGTCTACATGTTATAGGATTTCTAAACGAAATTACTGACATTCATATATTTACAATATTTCGAGAAACAATCCATCTAACAGTACGCGTTGACATGTCATCATAACATGAACCTAAAATACATATTAATTCCGTGCATGACCCATTGTTAGGTGTGGCCATAACGGATCGGTCCTTCACCTGTCAACTTGACAGATCACCAACAAAACGACTTGTTCGCCATATTTATCGATATTTGTCATTTCAATTCACCGACCTTCTATGCCACAACTTTATTTATTAGCTAGCCTAGAGACCAATTATCGTCGGTACGCTAATATTTTTCGTGTAAATTCAAGGTATTTAGTACATTCTTTATACAGACGGAATGCCTATTAACGTAACAAATGTACCATGTTTTATTTTGAGGCCGTTATTTCGCACCGGCTTGTTTTTCTGATGTTTTATGTGCACATTTAACCGAACGAAGTGCGCGAATTTTATTAACTTTGGAACCGTTAAATTAATGGACTCTTAATATCTTGAGTTCAAAATAAATATGACGAAGGTTTTGTTTTGGTTATCTACTTATAATTTTTAATGCCCTTTGTTAAGTGCGCGGGCTTAAATAAAACGGCAATTGCTAAAGTTTATTTTTGTTCTAAAATGACTTATATTCTAACAAATTCTATTCAGCTAGTCCGGGAAATAAATCCAACTTTAAGTGAAATATGTGGAGTACTTACGGACTACGGACATACGTAATACGCGTAATGTAGCGATCGCATTTTGCATTCAAATGAGGTCTTTGCGAAATGAGGTGGTCCAGCTTAGACATGAATCTTGTTGAAAGCAGTCCTCATAAACCTTCTCAAACTTAGCGGACATGTTGGAATTTTGTTGAAATACGAGAATCTTTTCTATCTTGTAGTTCTACATTTCTAGCTTTACTTAAAAAAGTTAACTCATGATTATCGTCTGTTTAACAATACATTTTTGACATTTCAGCTTGACGTAGCTTTAATGAACGTTATTATGTAGGGTTCGTAGGTTCGTACTTGCCTTGTAGGTTATAATGCCACGTTTATTTAGTGTTATATAGTGTAAGTTTTCAGTAAATATCCGCCAGTAAAAACTTAACAGACGAGGTTGACTACTAACGAAGTGAACACGCGCAAGTGACCAAGGTGCTAAAATATAATTCCGACACGCTGTAACGGGAACTGGAAGAGACAGACGCGTGTTATACAAATAATTAGTGCCTTCGTAGGTAGAGTCAACGGGTTCACTGCACTTGGAAGTTAAATTCTATGTGATATTTGCATTACTAACTACTTTACGAAATATAATGCCTGTATTCACACCCATCAGAAACCAGCAGGGTAACACACATAAAATAGCAATCGATCGCAATGCCTTTCATTCTGACATACATTGCTTCATCATTCATCATCATTTCAGCCGAAAGACGTCCACTGCTGGACATAGGCCTCCCCCAAGAGGGGGGGGGGGGGGTTGCCATAATCGCCACGCTTGGCAGGCGGGTTGGCGATCGCAGTATAGTATGGTGGTGGAATGCATAGAGAACGCTGCTGCCCATTCTCCGGTACAACCCTTAGTCGTCTTTTACAACACCCACGGGAAGTATGGGGTGGTGCTATTCTTTAAGTCCGGCACCACACAGACTATACATTGCTTCATAGGTTTGAAAAATTCATTTACTCAACAACGTAAATAACGCAATGATCGTAGCTAAACTGTCAAAATGTATGTTTGTGTATACACCCATATTTCGCCAAATATATTTAATTCCCATGTAATCGGGGGCTAGTTGGTTGCCAGGGGAATCCAGAGTCTCTGTTCTTCTGAGAGATTCTTAATGGAAAACCCAATATCTTATTGCGGGACCAAAGTTGGGGATCTAACTTGGAATGACGTTCATATGCAGTCGCGCTTGCGAACTCTAGACCAATGAGAGAAATATTGAAAATCTCTGGTATTAGGTCAACCAATAAATAAAAATAACTTTGCATATCAAATATCCCCACAACACTCGTCAAGAAACTCGATATGAAAGGTTATTTCAGCTGGAAAAAGGTTTCAGATCATTTTATTTGGTTTTCGACGGCCAAAACTATTATGTTACCGGGCTCTGACAAATTTCATATACCATTTCTTTTTATTGTCCAGTACTTTCGGGGATATCCAATCAGAAATATGGTGATAGATGTACTTAGATTTTTTGGCGCGTGACCAAAATCGGAACTAACGCGGCCAATTTGTTTTAATACAATTTCACAAATGTTCATCACTGGGCCCCTATGTCAATGTCATTATAATAATAATTTCTTTATTGCCTTAAAAACAGGTTACAGAAACATTTTTAGACCCTGGCCCCAGAGCTAGGTTAGGGTGTACCTGTATTTCAGGAGCCAGTGATTTCATCCATTTAGGTTACAATTATGCAAATTTTATATAGCCTAAGGTGATTAAACTAAACAACTTAAAATTAATTTGATTAGCAAACATTTAATTTATGCACTAAAAATAGTACCAGAATTTATCAAGAAATCAAAAAACAAAATTAGAATAAAATTAGGATTTAAACAAAAAACAATAATATATTGAAACAAAAGTTATCCTGATTAAAATGAAATAAAATTTACCTGTTTCTAATTTAATTACAAACACAAACGCACTCATGCGCACTCACTTGAGTGCGCATGAGTGCGTTTGTGTGTTGGGGTGTGTTCGTGTGTGTGAATACCATTGATTAAAACCGCATGCGCTTTTCATTCAAGCGCCAAAAGAGCCTGCAATTAAGCATAGCATAATCAGTCCATAATGTTCCCACTGCTGGGACACAGACAGCCCTACTCTCTCCGAGAGGGAGTGGGCTGTAATCTGCCACGCGGGCCCAGTGTGGGTTGGTAGATGACACATGTATTCGATTTTTTTAATTCTAGGACATGCCAGTTTCCTCACGATGTTTTCCTTCACCGTTTTCAGACCAACGGTGATGAAATTATTTATGTGAATACCAGCGCTGTGATATTTTTTTTTAAAATATCACAGCATCATGCTGAGATAGGTGCTTTTTGGCCTCGTATGGGACTTTTTGTTTCATTTTCCTTTTGTTACTTTTTTTTTTTATATAAGTAACTTGGAGTTTTATTTTACTGTGTTTAGTTTAGTTTGTGATCTTCCTGTAGGTACGAGTCGCAATACCTAAATACTTTTTCTTTCTTTCTTTCTATATAAACTAAGGCACCTGCTTAGGTTCGAACCCAGGACCTACAACTCGTAAGTCGGGGTCATTACCACTGGACCACCACTGCTCTGTACCTGTACATGAATACTCGTTAATAGACACAAGCAAGTAAAAGCAAATTGTATTATTTGCCGGGTAAACATTCAATTTGCACAGACTGCACAGAGGAAAATATTACGCCGAAAGGCGAGAGGCGGGAGTCGTGTTTGCATAGAACTTCTAGCAAACACTGAATCTATGGACTGTGTTGTTTGGAAGGAAAATGTTGCTCCCGGGATATGCGCCGTGTTAATATAGTTACTGGGAGTGCAACACAACGTATGTACAGAAAAACCACGATATAAAGTATACCTAGGACAAAAATAAGAAACACTTTACTTGTGAACTGTATTTTGTTGTGATAAAAGTTGCTTTTTACGCAAATAGTCTTACAACTCCATATTAATCCTCCTGAAAGTGCACAAAAATCTGCGTAGCCTTTTCCCAACTATTTTGGGGTCGGCTTCCAGTCTAACCGGATGCAGCTGAACACCAGTATTTTACATGGAGCGACTGCCTATCGACCCCCACAACCCAGTTACTGTGGAAAACGATACCACTTGGTAAGACTGGTTGTCAGACTTTTGGGCTTCTGACTACCCGTAACGAATGACGGCCTAATGTGCTCTCCGAAAGTGCACATCATCCAAATTCTCCCTACGTCAACATCAACACACTGTTCATCCTGCAGTGGACTAACTTTACACTGCAAGCCAGAAACAATGACCCAGTACGGTGACGGCAAAAGCGCCAGCCTTGCGGTACCTACTTAAGCAAACAGTTTGCCAAGTCCATAACCTCTTTGAAACCTCCTGTTATGGAAAAGCTTTTGTCGTAATAGACCTTTTGTTGTCTCCATATTGTGTCTGCTCTTAGCATTGCTCAGCCTGCTAGAGTCCCGGTTACATAGTTGAAAGGTCGCCGACCACTGAATTTACGCCAAGCACAGAACTTTAGCAAATTAAATCGAAAGTTCCCGAAAGTAAGAGACCCGTATTTTAGTTCAGTCAAGTTTATTTTCTAGCGTTAAAAGCCGAGCTGCATTATAACGGTTTTAATTAATGGTTTAATTATACAAATTTTTGATGAATGTTGTTTCTGGGGTAAATTGAGCACACAATTTGAATTATTCAACCAAAAAACTCGTTTATTCTGTCTCATTTGATTTATTATTATTAAATTATGAAGCTTTAGGACTCATTTAAGAAGTACCTATGTATGTTTTATTCAGATTGATTTTCTATTGTAATGGGCCGCCAGAGGCCCGCGCCGGGACGGAGCGATTAAGGTATCATCAGTTGTTTTGATTCTAAGAAAGCGGTGAACGGTCACAAATACCTTGCAAATAACGGCTGTCCAAATACAGAGCGTTTTTTGACACCTTAATGTCAAACACTGGTGAAAATGACAGATTTTGACACCTTAATTCAAAAACTGGTGAAAATGACAGATTTTCATGACAGCCATAATGATGGAATCGCTCTTTTAGGAAACCGTCCGGAACCGGAAATCATAGGTTCTCATGTGGGCGACAACGCCCCCTCGTGGGCGTATGAGATTTTCAGGGGGTCAGGAAAAGACCCAGAGAAAATTATATATCCTATCTTACGACTATATAATATTACCTACAATTTTAAATATAATCGTGGCAATAGCTGGTAAGTAAAAAAAATTGGAGAGCTCTAAAAAAAATTGTGGGCGGTGGGCAAAATAAGGTTGAGAACCTATGCTTTACATAGGCAAACAAACAGTCATTAGTTACGTAAACTAGTTACAATATAACCTTAAGTTCAATATCAATGGCGGCACCGTCTTGCAATAACTTTGTAAAGTAGCTATAGAAGACCAACCACGTGGAAAATGACTGCCTTTGAACGCCAAACAGATTTTCCAGTCTTGAGTTTACTAATGAACTGGTTATGCAGTCAATTATTACGGAAAAACTAGTTGAAAAGTATGTAACAAGAAGAAAACTATATTGTTAGAAAAGAAAAAGGTTACATTTATTTGTTTATAAGCAGCGCCCCGCGGGTTTACCCGCATAAGTGTCGATCCCGAGGGAATATCGTGATAAAAAGTATCCCATGTGTTATTTTGATGTATAAGCTAAATTACTGTAAAGTTTCATCAAAATCCGTTCGGCAGTTTTCGCGTGAAAGAGTAACAAACATCCATCCAATCCATTTTCACAAACTTTCGCGTGTATTAAGTAGTAGGATTTACATAGGTACGCTACGATTACAGTGTCCCAATTCGGTAGTCTAGTTAATGAACAATTCATGAACTAATTTACAACATAATTATTACCATGCTTTAAAAGACATACATACTATTTACAAATTAAAAACAACGCTGTAACGTTACCTTTGCGAACTCCCTCAGTGAACATTAGAAAAGCTTTATTCTGTCGGCAACCTTCTTTAGTGTTGCGCATTGTACAGACACCCGCACATCAAACTACTACAATCTGTCAAAGGACATGTTATGAAATGAGCTTAAAATATTTTTTTTTGACAGCTGTCATGTGTGGTTTTATTCAGGAAACTCAGGAAACTAAAACAGGAATTCAGGAGACAGACCTTACAAAACCAAAAAAAATAAATAAAAAGCACCATTATTGAGTAAATAAATATTTTAAATCCAGATATTTTTTGTGTCTTAATATTATTTTTGCACATTGAAACAAAGAAAAAATGGTTAGATATCATTTTTTAAAGCAAATTATACACCTTATTGTTATTTAAAATATTTTAAAACAATATTAGATGGCTTAAAATAAAACCAACGAATTATCTCCATGATTTGTATGTATGGCATTGATTCCTTTGCTTGCTAATGGAATTGATTGCTTTGCTATATGAAAACATTACCTGTGCCAGTAAGGTTGTAACACTTGTCAGTTGTCAGTACTCAGTTGAAAATTGAATTGAATTTGACACTTGATTGACGTTCACATTTCACAATGACAATAATGACATCCAACCGAAAAGTGTTGCCATAATCAATAATTACTGTGGGTTGCAATTTATTTTTTAAATAACAATTATTAAAAAATATAAAAAATACATAAAGTCTTCTTAATTTATGTGCTTTCATAAAAATATAATCTCTTCCCTGTTCACAGCAGCTTCAAATAAAGGTCCAGTCTCCATACAAAAACCTAACATGTCCTTCATTTAATAGATTTTCATCTTTCTCGCTGAAGCATAAGGTTCTAAGTTGATTGGGAAAATTTTACAGTTTCGGGTAGCTTGATGTGCTGGCGTCTGTTCACGGGAAATAGTTTGTGGTTTTTAATTAGGTGCCTATTTGAGGGACTTGTGGCTAAGTAATAACAGCTGCACGGGCCGATCGATCAGGTTAATCTACGCTTGCCGCGGTTGGTCCGTGGATTGGTGACCATCATTACGTACCAAGACCCTTCCGTGCCTCGGAAAGCACTAAAATACGATACGCCTTGTTAAGACTGGTTGTCAGATTTTCGGTCTTCTGACGAACCGTAACGACTGCTAAAGATCTACGAATGACTTCCGGGACCAACGGCTTAACGTGCTTTCCGAGGCAGGGAGGGGTCTTGATATGTAAAAATGGGCACCCATCGACGGACCAACCATAGCGGCACGCGTAACTTAACCTGATCAATCGATCCGTGCTTGTGGCTGTCATCACATTCTGCCAAATGTGGCTTGCAAATATTAGGTACATACATTTATTACAGGATAGAAGTCATTCAAAAACAGAATAAGATCTGTTTATTGCTGTCATTTGCAAATACAAATGTAGTATCACAATGATTACGTACTTTAGGTACTTAAAATAACAATTTAAAACAACAAGAACAATTGCTCTCTGCTATATTTATCTTGTACGATAAAGAGTACACCATTTATTATAGGCATGTTATATCCGTCACGTAAATGATAATCTCGTCGAGGGAAAACACGACATCGTCTTGTGGATTAAAACGACTTTATCCGTAACAAGGAATACACCTTTCGTAAGAATATGTCTTATCTTGTTGTAACTTGGCTTGATTAGCGATAACATTAAATTCCATACATGATTTATCACTGTTGCAAGATTTTGGAACGACAGTGCAATGGGGTCTTCGACCTAATGAGGAGGCGACTGAAGAATTATTAATTCACTAGCTTCAAAACAAAACTGAAACCGCAAAAAAAAAATCAGCTGATCCCTAAATGTTGACGAACATAAATATAGGGAACAGCAGATTCTTTTTTCGCAATTTAAGGTTTGTTCCCATAGGAAAAGTTGTTCATAATGATGAGTACAATGACCTCATAAGAGGTTGTTAATGTTTTACCAATAGCCCTACATCTATTATAGGTTATAGGTGGCGATCACGATTAGATGAAGAATAAGAAAAAAAAAATGTCATGAGCGTGTAAGGGCTTTAAACCTAACCCGACTAAGCGTCAGCAAACACAGGCCTGATCAACGATTGTCATGACATGAAAAAATGTTAAATTAATTAAATTTAACATTAAAAGCCAAAGTGATGATGTGCTTGTGCTACTAACCGCTTAGCGATTCTGGTATTAAGCTGCGGAGCCGTATTTACAGCCTTTCGCTAAAAAATAAACACTAAAATGTATGATAACGGAGAGAGAGGAGTTGGTTTTCACTGTGTTAACCCATACCGCAACCCGGAAGCTGATATGTATTATAATTAGCAACCTCAAGCGCGGTGCTTGAATCTTTCTCATACATTTTACATTATCTTACCTGCGTTTAAGAAAAACCTTTGTTGTAGCGTTTTCCCGACTTTACGCTCACCTCCTTGTTATTTAGAACCGGATTTAAAATAAGATCCTCTTTTTCTCGAATAGGATTGCAGTGGTGTTCTTTTGTTAATGGATGTGTCACTTACATTAGATCCATATAGTACCTACCTACCTGAAAGGCAGTTTCTGTATTTTTTAAGAACGTTCGCATCCTAATCTCAGTGTCAAAAATATCTCGAAACCTATCTTTTTGGGGTATCGTACCCAAGGGGACCAACGGAACCCTATGACTAAGCTTTCGGTGTCCGCCCGTGCGAGTCCGAATCGGACATGACCGGTTTTTACAAGTTTTTGACATGTTTGACATTGGTTGTCGCTGAAACTGGCCTTCAGGGTTACCGATACTGCGGTTGTCGAAAGTGCATCCTGCCTTAGACGTCACTTGTGACTAGCAGTTTGGATACATTATCCCAATGATTCCAGCACATTCTGCTAATGACAAGTTCATATTGGCATTTACTTTAAGGGAACTACAGGACATAAACACAAAAAAACGTTAGTTTTAGAAACAATAAAAGTATTTTGATCGACTACAGTAAAGAAAATCATCATCTGCCTAGCCTTTTCCCAACTATGTTGGGGTCGGCTTCCAGTCTAACCGGATGCAGCTGAATACCAGTATTTTACATGGAGCGACTGCCTATCTGACCTCCACAACCCAGTTACTGGGTAATACGATACCCCTTGGTAAGACTGGTTGTCAGACTTTCGGGCTTCTGACTACCCGTAACGACTGTCAAAGGTCCACGATTGACAGCCGGGACCAACGGCTTAACGTGCTTTCCGAGGCACGGAGGGGTCACGGTATGTAAAGATGGTCACCCATCCACAGACCAACCGCGGCAAGCGTAGCTTAACCTGATCGATCGACCTGTGCGGCTGTTATTATTTAGCCACGGGCCCCTTAGACAGGACTAAACTAATATTTATCTTCTGTCCTTTTCTTAATGAAATAGAAAGAAAACGATGCACTGAACTTAAATTTAGTTTAGTTTGTGAACAAGGGAATCGGCGCCAATGTATTGAAAACATAATAGGTACAACTAATTTGATACGATAGAAAAAAATCATGGAGATTACCTCTAAAAACTTTCTTTTTACAACAAAAACCATAATAATATACATACAATCATTCTGATTTTTTGTCAGATTATTCTACAAGCAACATACTTAAACAACAATCTTTTAATTTTTAGTCCAAACAATAGATTTTTTGTAATTAAATAATTGCTTCATATTTTGCAACAAATTACCAGGTCGTGTCATCGCGCTTCTCTTTCTTTTCTATGCAATCCGAGAGTGACCGCGCTTTAGGTCATGTAAGCCCCTTAAGTATTCCAACCCCTAGAACTTAGTAAGCTTGTAACTAAATTCAGCTTATCCAGTACATCGCGGTGTCGGTGGCTTGGCGGAAGGAAAGACGGTTGATTAGCGAACTAGTTCCCTCATTCATGATTTATCAAGTTTCTTGTTCCTTGAAAGCTACTGCCATTTTACCTAAAGGAACCTCGTGTTTATGCAAGTTTCTAACTATTTACAACTTCTAACTTAGGGCTAATTTCACGAATGAAACTGAACGCGATCGGCACATCCAAAGGCCGATTCCAATAATTTACTGTCTGTTATTGGTTAAAATTAAGACTCTTGTATCTTTACCAATAATGAGGCAAAGAGCTCATCTAGCTTTCCATAGTAGACGGGTTCCCATAAGAAATGAGCTACAACAGGTAAAATTAGCTTACAAATCTAATGTATATGCCATATGCCCAGTTTGGCAATAAAAAATGCTACCATTGGTAAGCAAAACGATAAATTTTTGTTTAAAGGAACCGAGCACAAACCGCATTCAAAATGTTGAATGTTCCACAGCAATGATGACACTGAAAGCTCTTGAATATGGTTCAGGCTTGCTTATCGCAGTGCGAATGGGACCAAGTGCGAATGGGACCAAGTGCGAATGGGACCAAGTGAGAATGGGACCAAGTGAGAATGGGACCAAGTGCGAATGGGACCAACTGTGAACGCGGGATGAAGTGCGAATGGGACGAAGTGCGAATATTCCTTAGTTACCTAGCTATTGAGACATCTAGAGGCAAGTCATATCGCCCAACCATAAACTGAACTTTACGGTAAACTGTAATGTATTCGCATGATATTTTAGGAGCCACTTTATCAACATCTCTGAAGTAATAAACTGAATCTACTTTCTCTATCTTTACGTCCCTTTTATGGTCACTAAATTATTTTAAGTGTCGTCACTTTACTACTTATTCACGTAAACGTTACTAGTAACTTATTACATCCCATCATTTTTATCTATACAAATGAATCGATAGTTCCCATAAGCACCTCCTCTAATTTACGATAAGTAAGTACCATACTTTTCCCATAACCCATTTATAAGTTTAAAACAAACACTTCTGAAGGAAAAATTAAAACATTTACTACGGTGGGGTAACAATAGTGGGCCGTTAATTAAAGATGATTAAGGAAACCGATGCAAGTCGAAGGAAAGTGTACTTACAATGGGTATAGCGCCACGCCGTCTGCTAAAAGCGGGGAGGGATCCGCTGAAGGGGGTACCGTCGAGACGAAGCTAGGAAGGGGAGGGGTGTGTAGCCGTAAAAGCCTCGCCTCCCACAATAGCGCACGTTTTCACTACATTGCGTTTGCTCCGATCTTATTTCCAATGAATTTCAGTCGGCGCTGAAATCAGTGCTACCATCGTCACGACTGACTGCGACCGTGTCGTCACTGCTCGCCGATGTGGCGACTATCGTGCCGTATCGGAACTGTTACTTTTATGCATTCACAATGGACGTTTGGGTTATTGTGTTGTTCACTGATACTGTTGAGAAGTACAGTGAGGAACTGACATCTCTTGTAAGGTTTTCTGGAGATAAATTTACAATTTACTCTATTATGTAGGTTTACTCTATTGTTATTAGAGTAGGCAAGTTTTTGATTTGCTCTCTTGCAGTTTTTGAATACACACGACAGTCAGGTGTTTCCATTGCACTCAAATCTTAGAACCTGAGAATATTATAGCGTACTAGCTTTTGCCCTCGGGTTTGCCTGTGTGGAGGTCGGAGATAATCCCACGGGAACGTAGGTACTACCGGGATAAAAAGTATCCTATGTGTTAATTCAGATTATAAACTAAGGGGATGGCGGGGTATGAAAGACCCCGAACCCCGTGGTAATTTTTTTTTTAAACCACCCCAGAAGTAGGAGCACCGCTTCGCGGGGCTCCGTCGACGACGCCTTTGTTAATATTGATTGGAATCAAATTTAGACCCACACGTGATTTTCCCCGACCTTAATAGGTGATTATAGTGTTTTGAGGTTAGGTTACAAATATCTGTTTTCTCAAAAATGGTGCGTTACCTTTTCACGGGAGTGGTACCGGGAGAGAGGGGGGACCTCCTCCCTCCGATAGGCTAGAGCAAAAACAGCCATTTCTCGTCGTTAAAATTCTGTTTTTAAAATTCATCATGGATGGCGGAAGGGAAAAGCTTATTAAGTCGATATTGGATCTGCAGCTAACGGGTCTTTGTGTTTGTAATATGTTGCGCTTATTGAAAAAGCTGGCTTTATCCTTTATGCAAGTCTGTGTTGACGTCATTATTTCCTGGAAAAAATTGAGCATATTTTTTACAAGCTTTTTAGGTTTCCGTACCCAAAGGGTAAAAACGGAACCCTATTACTAAGACTTCGCTGTCTGTCCGTCTGTCCGTCCGTCTGTCTGTCACCAGGCTGTATCTCAAGAACCGCGATAGCTATACATTTGAAATTTTCACAAATGATGTATTTCTGTTTCTGCTATAACAACAAATACTAAAAACAAAATAAAATAAATATTTAAGAGGAGCTCCCATACAACAAACGCGATAATTTTTTGCCCGTTTTTTGCTCGATATCAAAAATGGCAACAGGTAGGCACTTGAAATATTCTTTAATAATAAATAATAAAATAAAAATAAAATAAATATTTAAGGAGGCCTCCCATAGAACAAACATGTTTTTTCGGCTCTTTTGCCTTGTGGTACGGAACCCTTCGTGTGCGAGTCCGACTCGCACTTGGCCAGTTTTTTATTGATTCGCTTCGTTTGTACGTGTTTCTTGTTACAAATAATAATTTTAGTACTTTATATATTTCTCTAGCAGTTCCTTCGGCGTAATTGCGTAACACACTATCAATGGGTTTCACTTTGACGGTTCAACAGCATCCATTGCGTTCTTTATATTGTTAGGTAGACACAGTTTTCGAACATAATCATGAAGGAATGGATTATTAATATCATTCAAAATTATTCAGATGGAGAATGTTTATATAATATGCAGATGATTAGATATCGACTGAATTTCAATACTTGGATAAACAGGGTTATTGGTAAAACATTGACAACCTCTTAAGAGGTCATTGTACTCATCATTATGAACAACTTTTACTATGAGAGCAAAAAAACAGCTGTTCCCTACATTTATGTTCGTGTAACTCGTCAAAATGTAGGGAACAGCTGTTTTTTTTTCGCGATTTCAGGTTTGGTCCCATAGTAAAAGTTGTTCATAATGATGAGTACAATGACCTCTTAAGAGGTTGTTAATGTTTTACCAATAACCCTGTATAATATGCAGATGATTAGATATCGACCGAATTTTAGTACTTAGATATGCAGTTGCAGTTGTGTTTTGTTTGTAAAATATCTATTTCCGCCTGTACCGGGTTACAGAAAACCGCTTCCTCACTGTATCTTGGCCATTACAGACGATTGTAAGGACAATTTCCTCACGACGTTTTCTTTCACTGAGTCAAAGATTAACATTATTATCAATTTACCGCCAAAACTACAAAGTGCAGAACATTCTCCGAACCATCTTTTCGCAATTCAAACTTCAGGTATCAATTGAAAATCTCAGTGTAAACCACTCCTACATCAATATTGTGCATCGACCGCAGCAAATGTTCCCGAGAGAGTAAATAACTCCGTATTTTATTGCGAAACTTCCATTGTGCTTCTTTGAAATAATGAAGGAAATCTGAGAAAAATGAACGTTACTTGAAATTGTAAGGAAGATGTTTCATATATGTATAAGTATTTGTAAAGTTATTTCTGGTGAAGTGGGAACGTATGGGATAAAAATGATAGATGATATTATGTTCAATAATTTGTTATAATGACCAAGTCCACATAGAGCATAGTAACTACAAATGCACGCTATACTGGTATACAATTAATTGTCGGAGGTACGTAAAGTCAGCAAAATTAATTGCTCGTAAATTCATATCACAACTGTCATTCTTTGACAGTTGTACGAAATAGCTATTTACACGGCAAATTGACGTAGAGTGCTAATTTGATTATTAATTAATTTCCCTGACTGTATCTATTTGACATTTGGCTTTCGTATTATTATGGCAAGCCTAGGGCATAGAGCAAAGTTTGCAATAACATGTTTCTTGCGCCGTTCGTTTAGTTTATGGTATGGTTTATGGTTAAACACCTCTAGGATTATTGTTTGTGAAGGCAAAGATCATATCTTTTATGTACGGCTTTAAACATATACGATAGGTATGTACTTTACTGCAGCTGACCCTATCGTGTAGTGTAATAGGGAAAGTAGGCATCATCTTGTTAATTATAATTTTTTAAATGGCGTCGTATCAAAAGTTATCCCTGAACAGACTCTGAGAGTTTTTATAATCTCGTAACAGAAAAATAATGACATCATCGTAACAATAATAAGGTAGGTACTGTAGTGTCTTATGTGTTCCGGCCTTTAGCAGAAAGGTCTGGCTAGATATAATATTCCATTCGAATAAAACGAACGTCAAATAATTTAATAAGGTGTTTTTGGTTGAAAGCTTCAAGGTATCAATCATATCTACCTTGAAGCTGTAAAGTACTTTTTAACAATATAATAATTCCAAGTCTACGGTCTTTTTATTATAAACTGTGGAGGTCCGGTTTAGACCTTCACAGTACTTATTTATTGTCAAAAAACCTGTGGACAAACCAAACCTTTTTATTTACGCTGTACAAATACTAATATAATTCTCTCGCTCGAAAGCTAAAACGCGTTGTTTCACACATAAGTTCTTTGACTCACTTCGGATATATTGTGCGGAAAATATTAGGGCTCACAATGCTTATAAACTGCTGTGGTTGTTTGAATATTATGTGATTCATATTTAGAAAGAAAGAAAGAAATAAAATACGTTTATTTGCAGTATTTCGAAATGTAAATGTGTTGTTAATTAATTCTGTGGCAATAATTCCATTCATACAAAATTTCACGTTCATTTAATTATGAAATCAACATGCAGTATATAAGGTAAACGCAGCTATCAACGACCCATCGAAAATCTGTAGTTATTACCGACCTATAAAAGTCATTCGAAATCTTTACGTTTCCAGAACTATTCTAGCTATAGTAGGCAAAGATACACACGTGTTTATTCCTTGAGCATCGTATACTTTTACTTTAGTGTGAGTAGCTGTGCAAAAAAGTGATAAAATACGTCAGTTACTGCGGGGCAGCGTGGACGCAGGACTTGTCGTACTGTTCCCTTGTTCCTTCAAGTAAGTACGTGACTTTTCTATTTAAGACATTTATACAAACAAATGAAGACTATACTTTATCTTATATTACTAAATGTATTCATTTAAGTGTCAACTCTTGATTTCTTACGACATTTTATTAATAAAAAGTAATTTGAAACGATAAAACTTTAAATTAAAATGGGGTGGTGTTAGCTTCATCAGTTTTAGTCGTGGCAGCTATCAACGACCCATAAGTCGGCAATGGCAGCAACGTAACTTTTCGTTTTATTTTTCTTTTATGTTATTATATCACACTAACACAAGTATTTTTATGGACCAGTTTAAATCTAAGCTATCAGTCTTTATAAAAATCTATTAGCGACTAAACTTTTTTGTCTAGTTTTTACCTTTTAGCGTTGTCAATTTAACCAAAGTTATGATATTTTTCGAGGATCGATATTAAATAGTTACAGTAATAAATCATTGTTTTTGTGTTTAAAACAGTGTGCATTTGTTCATATTTTTTGTGACATTGATCAATTATAATCTATTTTACAGTCCGAAGGTCAATTGAATTAAAATAACCATTTTTTTATGAGTCGGTCATACAATTTATGTTTATACTTACATTCTTCATTACCGACTCATGAGGGTCGGCAATAGCAACTATAAGAAGCTATTACCGATCGTATATAAGGTCTATCTATTCATACACGAAATCTCTTAAGGGGTCATTGTACTCATCATTACGAACAACATTTTTGTCTCATAGTCACGGTTTTGTCCCATAGTAATGAGACAAAACCTGAAATCGCGAAAAAAAATGAGCTGTTCCCTACATTTTTACGAGTTGTGCGAACATATTACAGCTGATTATTTTTTCGCGATTTCGCGATGATGAGTACAATGACCTCTTAAGAGGTTGTTAATGTTTTACCAATAACCCTGTATATGTGTATTAATAGTATTATGTTGATTAATTTAAAAGTTTATAATTATTTAGTTCATAGGTATTACTAAGAAGTACCTACTAATTTGTTTTTATTAAAAATAACGATAATTAAAAAATACGAATAAGTATTTGCATTTTTATTTTGTTTTATTTTATTAAGATCGGTAATCATCATCATCACTAGCTTATATTCATTCCATTGCTGGAAAAAGGCCTCCTCTCATACACGATCGGGAATAGCTGCATAAAAATCGTTAATAGCTTCACAGCCGTTTTTATGGATCGGTAATTGCAACAATCGACTAAGTCACTTTGTAAATTATTTTTTACAAGATAATCCTTTATTTAAATGTATTTGATTCAGTAAATACATTTTTTATACATAACACTAGCATATAAAATGAAACTATTCATCTTTAGAGGAACCAGTATACTAAAAAAATATGGTTGATTTAAAATTGCCTTAGGGGGGTCGTTAATACCTGCGTTTACCTTATGTAAACAATATTTTTAAAATACGACAACGGTTTTCGAATGCATTGAATCTGATGAATAAATATGACTGGCAATATTTCTCTGTTCCACCACAAAATAAAAGCAGGCAGAAAGCAGTTTCCCGTGCGTGTTAATAATACAACAACAAAAAAACAAATGAGCAATCGAGTTGGCTACGATATAGGTAGCTATGACAGAAAACGCGGGAAAGTAGTTTGAAATTATAAATCGAAATGTTAAAATTTTATTCAAGTCAGCCAGTATTCAGCCAGGTTTTAAGTCTTTACCCAAAGTGATTTACTCAGTTTAATTTATTATGATTACGGCCGGCTGCGCAGAATGGATAAAGTAGGTAGCTACTTACACAAATTGTTTTTTCTGAAATACCTACTTGGCTTGGAACATTCGATTTTAATGAGAAGTTAATTCTAACATTACCTTTATCATAGTGAAGGTATACCGATGTCTTTGATTTAGTTATACATGAAACAAAAACAATCAGGAAGGGTTGAATGTGAGTACCTACAATTTAAAAATGTTTTGTATTGTTTGTGTAATAATTTCGCTCGTTGTCATGGCAACGGTCGCTACTATTTCCGCCCGATTTCTTTTTATTAGGGTTCTGTTACAATAATGGAAAAAGAGGCACTTGTGAGCGCTCATGATAACATTCGGGAGCTGCAATATCTTTGAGGTTTACTGAGAGGGCTCGCAAGAGGCAAATGATGTAAATATTGAATTTGTTTGTAGCTTTGTGGGAATATTTACTACATATAGTGTTAGGCCAGACTGGGGCGCAGGCGCGGGTGCGGGAACGCGCGCTGGCTGCCTCTCCGCACTAGAGCGCGGCTGTATTCTGCGTGTTGGCGTGTCCATTGTTTGTCAAAATATAGTATGGATGGAGAAGACTTATTTTTACTAGAAAAAAGCTCGAACTGGTTTGAGAACCCCCCGGTCTCCGCGCGCGCACCCACTGCGGCCACTTGTATGAACGAACTATGACGTGAGTTACCCGCGCGCTCCCGACTACTAAATTTATATTACTCTTTCGATTTATATGAGACTTATCTTTAGAGAACAGACCTTAGTAAAATTGTACTAATATAGCTCTTTTTATAGAGTACAAAACATCCAAGTTTATGATGCAGATAAACGCTAACAAAACGCTACGTAGACTGAAAAGTTATTTTAAAAGAACTTACTCATAACTTCTAGAGAGTGAGACACTGCTACACATACAAATGGACTTAAAATATTAACTAGTTAGGTAGTAACTTCATTAAAACTGTGATACTCAACAATTTTACTCAACTCCATTTCGCACGTGACTATTTTTTGAATCAGAATTTTTACAAGTGGCAACTGGCACCCGTACAAAGAGAGACTTCTTATTACAGCTATAAAGTTATATTATTTGAGAGTTATAAACTTTGAAGATACCTTTGAGTATAAAGCTCCATTTACACGTTGCAAGTTTCTTGCCTGTGGCATACCTACCTGCTTACAATAAAATGAAGCAACAAATGCCTTGCATCGTCTAAACACTGTTCAGAGTGTAACTTTAATTGCTGCTTGAACTAATGTTATGCCTTTTAATTTAATCGCACCATATAAAGCAGGCTTCAAGGTAACTGAAGTAAATAATTATAAATTTGGTTTGGTAAATAGTTATATATTTTGATAAATTTTAATCTAAGTGTCAAAATTTAGGGAAATTAGAGGTATATGAGGTATATATTATGAGGTATATATGATAGATTGAGACTGAGATTGCCTCTAAGATATATATACGTACTTTTGTCAATCCTTGCTATCATTAAGGAAAATGTCTGCATCGTTCAAAACAATGAAAAAAACAAAGTAGTTTACTAATAACTTATTTGACGAACTCCACCATTGATGTCGAAAGTTTCCGTACGTGTGAATAAATGAGAACACGTTGGATACATAGTAAACTTTTTGCACTAGCCGCTTTTGTCGAACGTTAATAACTAACAACGGTTCGGCTCGCTTTTTATTTTACTTGCTAGTCCAGGGTTGGCTGATTTAAATCAAATGATTATTTTTTTAAGAAAAACATGATTTTTATGAAAATGAATGAAAATAAAAAATACCACTTTGGGGCCATTCAAGTATTAGGTACGTAAGCGGATTTATTACCCAATGCTTACGTAAATATTGTTTAGATACCTACATTATTCAATGTGTTCTAGTTTCTTTATTGATTCATGAGCAGCAGTTTAATGCGTTTCGTTTTCAAGCATAGACAAGTAGGGCTACCCTAATTATGTGTTTAAACCAAAATCAAATAAATTTTGTAGAAAATCCGAAAAACTAAAAAAATAAATACTGCTGACGTAATCACCATCCAGACCCCCCCCATCCCCCATGTCATCAAAAATAAGCGAAGCAAAGACCCCCCCGCCCCCCTATAGTGCTTACGTAATACTTGAATGGCCCCTTTAGTAAACATGTTTTTTTCTAATGTAGGAAAAAAACTGCATCTCTGTATTTTTTATGGATAGGTACTACATACGAAGTACTTACAGTGGGCTCCAAAAGTTAGTTGACCGTTTTCCATTTCAGCTGTGACACACCACGTTATGATTTGAAATTCTAGTGGTCCAAATGTTTGAACTTCTATAATGTTGTTATTGACTAAGGGCTAATTTTCCCATCGCCAGATAACTTTTATTTGAGGAATAAAATTGACGTTTGACAGTGTTCGTATGAAATAACTGTCAAAATTTCAAAATTATTCATCGAATAAAGTTATCAGATGAATGAAAAATCAGCCCTAATTCAACAAACTTTGAAATAAAAATTAATCAAGCAATTCCTTAGGAGTACCTGATTTAAAAAAAAAAATCATAATCATCACCGCTGAATTGGAAAAATGTCAACTAATTTTTGGAGGCCACAACTTAGACGCACTTTTATTAATTATATTTCCTACTGTTTTTCAACTTGTTTAGAAATTCTTTCTATTAAACCACTCCTTACTTAATTAAACATATGTATAAAAATCTTAATTTTTAAACAAAAATAAAAACGTTGCTTCCCAACCCTGTGCGCTACACAAGTTGGAGGGCTCGGATATTTTATGTTATGGCGGGGGAGTTTCACCGATCCATTTTTGGTGGAGGTGCCCCGAGTTTTCCGTGGTTTCCATGGAAACGGGACGCACGCTACCTGTACAGGGATTCGTTAAACAAGATTATGTACGTGTTTTGGTTTTATTTTTGACTTTGTAGTATGTTTTTCGTTTTCTGGAAAACGTTTGGTTGCCGAATCCTTTTTGCTGTTTGTTTGCGTTTGTGATGGATTTGTGCCTGGGCTTTTCAAAAAACTATAAAGTTTCAGGTAGATTTTGTATTTTCCTAAAAACCCGTTTCTAGGTAGGTGCAGTAGTTACCTAGAAATTGGTTTTTACACAGAGTGAGGGGACAGGGTTTTGTTAGATTTTACAATCTAATAATCTCTTATTGTAGAGAATAGCGTGTTGAATACGCTATGTGAATTAAATTCAACCGTCATTCTTCTCTAAAAAGTAAGGTTCTCTGCAGTTACACACATTGTATATTTCTGTAATACTTTGTAACTTAGGTCATAAGTTAAAATAAAAGCAGGTTTTACATTTTCTTGGAAGTTTCTTATTTAAAGGTATGTTCACTTTAAGTTTCCTGTTCTAGTAGTTGCGTAATACACTATCTATACATTCATTGTGTTCTTCACGTTGTTGAGCGGACACATTTTTCGAACATATGGAGCAATGGATTAGCAATATTCTTCACAATGATTCCGATTGAGTTTGATAGTGTGTTACGCAATTAGGGTGCTGTTACCTAATCAAACTCAAACTCAAAGCATTTATTTCAATTAAACCATTTACAGGCACTTTTGAATTGTCAAGAAGTCGGTCAGTCAGAAAATATGAAGCTAGTTGATAATGATTCATAGATATTGTGAATGCATTCGTTAAATATTTATTACGTCAACACCACGAATGAAATATGCTCTTACTGAATCTTACATTATATACATTATACATTGTATACAATATTCTTAAGAACTTACATTCAATCACAATCTTACGTTATGTACATTATACATACAATATTCTTAAGAACTTGTCTAAAAAAATCTAAATTCTCTAATAAATCTTGTTTGGGATCCCCAAATTAGATTTATCAAGTTCTTTAATCTTAAATCTTTCCTTAATTCAACTTGGGATTAAGGACCACATTTTTTGTACGTTTACACGAATAAATCCGACCTCGAACCGACTTAAAAGAAAGTTTTCTACTGAAATCCAATTATTAGTACACCTAATCCGATATGGGGATTGGGCCCTTGAAGTAGTCCTAGCTCTCATTTCAAAACGGATTTTTTTTCGTCCAAAGCCGTTTAAAATCGAAATATACCTATTTTACCCCCACCACTTTTGTTTTAACAGGTTCACTGTCCACAAAGTAAAGACAATAGTTAAATAATCAACATGAATCATAATGTGATTCATGGGACAGGGAATGGGTTAAGGACGGACGGCCATATTGGTCACCGATGTTCGCTAGTTAGTATTAGATAATATTCGTGTCACTGACTCTGGCAGGGCCACCATCAGGGATTTTAATTTTGATAACACAAAAAATTTGTTGCTAATTAGTCGAAATTTGTCGCCAAATATCAGAATTTGTCGGTCACTGGTTCAAAAGATATAAGCATTTATAGGTGGCCTATCTGGAGAGAATCTCCCCAGCAGGGCCACATTTATATCTCAAAAACTAGGGCACCTAGCGAAGATCTGTTTTCTCCAATATTTTGTCGCTAATACCAGTTGGTATTCAGCTGCATCCGGTTAGACTGGAAGCGAACTCCAACATAGTTGGGATGATGTTAGACAGACCTTCTTTTTAATGTTTTTTTTTTAGTTTTTTTTTTTGTGTATATTTCATAGTTTTAAGGTTTTTTAATATGTATAAGTTTATTATTTTATAAGATTATTTTGTGTATTTTATCTATGGGCCTTAGTTGCCTGATAATAAAATGATTATTATTATTAATTACCTACATATTTAAGTGGTTTTAATTCTCTAAATTATGTAGTGATGATTTGGGTGCACGGTAAAACTCTAAGTAGGTTATGTTGGCACCAACTTAAATGTATATTTTATACATTTTGTATTGAATAATTAAATTACATAAATAAATGTATAAAATGTGTACTACTGAATAAATAAATTACGTAAATACATTTAGTTATTGCAGGTACCTTCTGGTACAGGGGCACAGGTTCATTTAACCTCAAAAGAGATGTCGAAGTAATAGGAATGTGCGGAAATTGACATCGCTAACATGTCATTTGCACGTAGTCAAAAACCAACTTGAATTTATTTTTTGCTAGCTGGGTACTTTTTATAATTTTAAGTTAAAGAGGCAACAATGTATTATGTTACACAGCATGTTATTACCTACCAATTGCTAATTAACTAAAAAATCTGGCGGTTTTGCTCTTTTTAGGGTTCCGTACCCAAAGGGTAAAAACGGGACCCTATTACTAAGACTTCGCTGTCTGTCCGTCTGTCCGTCTGTCCGTCTGTCTGTCTGTCTGTCACCAGGCTGTATCTCAAGAACCGCGATAGCTAGACAGTTGAAATTTTCACAGATGATGTATTTCTGTTGCCGCTATAACAACAAATACTAAAAACAAAATAAAATAAATATTTAAGGGGGGCTCCCATACAACAAACGCGATTTTTTTGCCCTTTTTGCTCGATATCAAAAATGGCAACAGGTAGGCACTTGAAATATTCACAAAATACTCAGTTGTATTTTAACTTTAATAAGAAATAATAAAATTAAAATAAAATAAATATTTAAGGGGGGCTCCCATACAACAAACATGTTTTTTTCGGCGTTTTTGCCTTGTGGTACGGAAGCCTTCGTGTGCGAGTCCGACTCGTACTTGGCCAGTTTTTTTGGGTTACGTAGGTACCCAGAGGGTGCCAACGGGATCCTATTACTTAGCCTCCGCTGTCCGTCCGCTGTCCATCAGTCCGTCCATCTGTCAAGAGACAAGAAGAAAAGTGCTATTGGACACATTCTCACTAAAGACAATTTAATAGTTTAGGTTATAATTACATTACTTATTAGTCTAATTATAAGGCTGGATTGTAATATGATTAGGGTCCAAGGAAGACAAGGGGACAAGTGAAAAAAATTAGATGGACTGTATCTCATGAACCGTAATAGGTAGACAGTTGAAAGTTTCACAGAGTATGTATTTCAATTGCCGCTATAATCACACTAATATTATAAAGGCGAAAGTTTGTGAGTGTGTGTGTGAGTGTGTGTGTGTGTTTATATGTTTGTTACTTCTTCACGCTCAAACGGCTGGACCGATTTTGATAAAATTTTGTATGGAGGTAGCTGACACCCTGGATTAACATATAGACTTTTTATCCCGATATTCCCAAGGGATCGACACTTACGCGGGTAAAACCGCGGGGCGCAGCTAGTAATAAATAATAAAAAAGACAAATATAAAAAAAAAAAAAAAATTTTTATTTTATTCTATTTTGCCTTGTGGTCCGACTCGCACTTGGCTGCTTTTTTACAATTGAAAAACTTTATTAGCCACGTGATTTATGAATAAAGCTAAGATGGCCATTGACCAGTATTGTTCTGATTCAGTAACAGTATTTTTTTACAATCATAATCCGTAATCGACAAATAATCGGGGTGACTGCCGAGATAACGAATAGGTAGAATTAAAACGATATATTGCACTGACCCCAAATAAATTAAGGGTAAGAGAATGATCCAGGATGATACAGGAACCGACTGTCAATAATTGCTCTTGTTTTCTTATCTCGGATTACGCTAAACAAAAGCTTGTATCAAGATTTCTTCTCCTTGAAAATGCGGTACAAAAGTTGTTCAACACTCTTTAACAACAGTGTAGTTGTAAATGTGATTGCTAGAAGCCCTACTCTCTTCATACATACAAAATACTTTCCAGCCAGTTGCTACTTTCAAACAAGAAACCTAATATTCCCCTATGGACGCTTACTCTACAATGTTTTCCACTAGATAAAAGGTAGATAAAGTTCTTACTTAAAGGCATTAGGTACGCCATTTTCATTCGCTTATCTAAAAATACAGAAAGAAAAACTACACACTCACGAATTTATTGGATGCGTTCGAAAACTGAAACATGACTGAGTGGCAGCCTGTGGTTGCACGTTCCCGATTGCAATTGAAAAAGAGAAAAAAGATGAAAACATTGAGTGTAGACTGGGCTGATTGAAAAAAAAAATTACGGATGACGAATGTAATTCTGAAAGGTTTTTGCGAATCCAAAGAGAGCAATGAGTGTCGTTGTAAATAGCTTCACGACGTATCCTAACAATTGTAGTTTTACTGGTCTTTACTAAGCTTTTAAACATTTGATCCAATTTTCAATTCATAAAAAAAAATATAAAAAAGAGAAGTTTTTAAATAAAATAAAACTAGCTACTGTCCGCGGCTTTGTCCGCGTTTACGTCAGAAATTATCCCACGGAAACTTGCTACCGCGACAAAAACAATGCCTATGTTCCTCGTTATAACAAAAACCCGTCAAAATCGGTCCAACTGTTTCGGAGATTAGCTGGAACAAACAGACAACAATTTAAGAAATTGTTATTTTTTGTTATAAGTACC
The DNA here is from genome assembly GCA_916614155.1 of Mesoligia furuncula. Classification (NCBI taxonomy): domain Eukaryota; kingdom Metazoa; phylum Arthropoda; class Insecta; order Lepidoptera; family Noctuidae; genus Mesoligia; species Mesoligia furuncula. Next base: position 10,419,666 of record OU744804.1, on the reverse strand, counting down.
TACCGTATATACTTTAATGTGCATTTAGTAAAAAGCTGTTATTTTGACATTACAAACAGACTTAAATTTTATTTATTTGTTTCATTATGTATAGAATAGAATAATAAAAACAAAGTAAATATAATCCTTCCTTACATAGTATAAAACAAAGTCGCCAAAATTTCTGTAAGCGCATAACTTCCGAATGACTGCACCAAATTGGATAAGTACTTCTTTCTTGTTGTGTTCGGTATTACCAGGATAAGGTTTGTACGAAAGAAAATTTTGGAAATTTGAAAAAAAAAAATTGCACCCGTGCGAAGCTGGGGCGTTCCGCTAGTATAGAATAAATTGAAAGTATAACAACATTTTCTACTCGAAAGGGTTGAAATCTGTGTACTTAATCCGTCTGCCGTCACTATCAGCCTTACTTCAGGAGTCCCCGTTTACCTCTCGCGTCCGGCCCTGGTGCAAGCCATGGTCCGGGGCGAGAGGGAGTGGGAGGCAGTCACCTCCTTCTGCGAAGCAGTCATGCTAGCGAAGGAGGTGGCGGAACGGCTCAGGGAGAGAGCCTCCCGTCCCAGCCGCCGCGGGAGACGCTCCGGGCGTCGGGAGCCGCGTGACGACTCCCGGCCACCGTAGGCGCGGGCCTGCGGGCGGAGAGTAATGGGTAGCTCACCGCCCGATCAGGACCAGGCCCGTGCCGGACGGCGCGTACGTGTTCCACGCGCGCCTCAAAGAGATGTCAGCATCGAGGAGGGGCCCCTTAGGGCCGAAGCCTGCCGGGTCAGCGGGATTGTCCGAAAGGGTTACCGCTGGCCCGGAACATAAAGGGCTAAGGAAGGAACACGGGTGGGTTTTAGTCAGTAAGAGTCTGACACTCCCTTCCGCTCCACCCAGAGCGGGAGGAGTCATTTGATGATTTCCCATCCTCAAAAAAAAAAAAAAAAAAAAAAAAAAAAAAAAGGAGTCCCCGTTTATAGAATATGAAGGGATTACATCGTGAATAAATTTAATATAGGTATGTTCGCAATCTTTCGCCACACTCTTTACGTAAGCCTTTAACCAGCTTAGTGTCAACAGTTTTAATAAAAGAAAATCTTGCTCGCACCAACTACGAAAGACTATACGTCTAAGCCCTAACTAAGGGACATAGAAAATACTAGATTTTATTTTGCACGCGATTTTTTTTTTATTAGCTGCGTCCCGCGTTTTCATCCGCATAAGTCTCGATCCCGTGGGAATATCGGGATGAAAAGAATCCTATATCCTATTCCAGGTCATGGTCTACCCATGTGTCAAAGTTCTAAATCTGAGCAGCTGTTTTAGCGTGAAAATGTAACAAACAAACATATTAAAAATCAAAACTTTTCTCTTTTTTTAGTTTAGAAGTTTTATTTCCCAAAAATACGAGCAGTATTGATAAATAAATATATATTTATCTACTCTATTGCAAACTGTGTCGTCATATCTTACAATATCTGGACTTTCTTTTAGGGACGAGAAAACGATAAACCTGACAATAAACGAGCGTGCTTTATCATAATAAAATCCATAGTGACTTGACTGAAAGTTTACAAGCAATAAATCTATCTAAAGTCAACATTACAATTCATATTTTCGTCAATTTAACGCTCTAAGGATAAGCAAGAAGGATGAATATCACACAAAAGTGTCCGTGTCATTTGTCACCACTCTCCCCCGTTAAGTCGGCACAGGTCACGATTCCCCCTAAGGGTGAAACGGTTTCTAAGGACCGTGTGCACTGACACGAAATTACCCCTTTTTTTCCCTTGAAAATTTTGTAGCAGAAAAAGTCCTTCCATTATTTAGTAGCAAGATGAGTATAAATATTGGACATCGTTTGGGTTTAGGTAATAGAGGGTGTTTGAAATAGGTGATAAAGATGGGAAAGAACGGCAAATAAAAAAAGGAGAAGACCACGAAGGCCAAGTACCAAATGAAGGAAATGGCAAAAGCAGAGAAATTGCTAGATTTAAGTAGCTAATACGGTGAAGGAAAACATCGTGAGGAAACCGTCATGTCCTAGAACCAAAAAATTTTTAAGACGGTGATGTCTACCAACCCGTACTGGGCCCGTGTGGTGGATTACGACCTCTCACAGAGAGGAGATCTGTGTCCCAGCAGTGGGAACAATGCATAAGTCGCTAATATAATTAAATATAATCTAGCTTCTATCTAAAATAGCTGCTAAATCTTCTAATATAGCTAAATTAGAAGATTAAAGCAGCTAGCAAATAACAAATGCAAATGGATTTCAGTTTTGGATGTACTTTATTTTAGCTACGAGTGTGATTTTCATATTTCTTGCCTGAGTGTTCTAGCTTGTCTGAAAATATTAAAATCATGCTTGAATTGTTTGTATAACAGTATTTTTTTGAATGTTCAACCAATTTTCAAGGTACTATGAACATTTTTGTTAAATGTTTGACATTTTTATTACGCAAGCGACCTGCCCACACACGGCTTTGCATTCGTTAAATTAATCATGCGTTCAAAGCCCTAGTATATCTACATTGAAAGCTCGATGGATTTTCACGATATTTACGTTTTAGAATGATTTGGAGTGGATTTATTACAAATAGAATATTGAAACGGTTCGTTTGTATGTATTTATTGGATTAAAAATAGTTGTCACTAACGTATAAAACTTTGAAAGTGTTATAAAATAATCAGGGTTTGCTGATATCGCTGATATGTATATGTTACCGACCGATGAACTAGTTTCGCCTAGGTCAAACTAGTTCTCCCTCGTTCTTGCATCCGATGTCGACGAACCCTTTACACAGAAATGGGAGGCTCCAATTTTTGTGGTTGTAGTCTAAAGTAACCTAACCAAACCGAACCTCGGGGTGCCCTTCGCCTATCGACCGACCGTAACCATGTAACCCGTATAGGGAGAACTGGTTTGGCCTAGGCGAAACTAGTTCATCCTAAAATCGGGTTTGGCTGGTACATCAAGATTTAATTCAAATTATTATTAAATTATTATTATTATTTATCAAAGACTCATTTTTTTTTGTACTTTTAAATGAATAAATACGTCAAATACCTAATCAAACACAAACTTATATTTTGCAACTAAAATACCTATAAACCACTTACAGAAAAAAAGCCGCGTCATTTTTTATACATAGGTTTTTTGATATATCTATATAAATAAAACAAATTCGGGTTAGTTACACAATTTATAACTCAAGAACGCCTGGACCGAATATTAAGATTTTTTATTTGTTGAACACTTGGGAAAAAATAACAAAAAAAAAATCTGAGGCGGTACAAAGTTCACTGGGTCAGTTAGTTTATTATAAATATCGGATTTTGTCGAACCCTGAAAATAAAGGTCACTATTGCATAAAATACTTTTACTGCGACAACGTATAACAAAATTAATTGCCGCTAACACCAGTCTTCGACATCGCGTTTGAGGCATAAATTCCTTCGTTTAAGCCGAAAAGCTGCCAAATTTTGAAGTACATAAGACACCGGAGAGCTCCCTGCATATTGTATCGGGTTGGCTGCATGAAATCCCTTTTTCCACGCGAGTTCATAAATACGACGAGCGCGGCGCCCGGAGGCACTCTCACCCAGGATCCCTTGCTATACACCCGTGTCTCGTTGACCGTAAAGACTGCTTTAAAATACATCGTGTTGAGTTACTTAAAAGGAAAACAGAGAACAAACTGTAAAGTTTGTAAAGGGCTCGAGTGAGCATTTAAACAACGGTGTTTTGAAAGAAAATCTTTTGAGGTATTACTTTTTCATCCAATAGGTATATGTACCTACTTGTTTGGTTTCTGGAGTGTGTTCTTTGAATTTTTATTAGAAGTAGGGACATAGAATAAATAAAATATTTTCTCTGAGAAATTACAGAAAAGTCGGAAGTTGAAATGAAATCTGTGAAAAGTCGGTGTTATTCACCATTAGTTACAGAACATTATAATTTAAAAGGAACACAAATTTTCGTTTATGAAAATTCACTTGTATGAGAAAAAATTTTTGAAAATGAATATTGATTTATTTCAGTATTTTCTTAGAGAAGAATTTGTAATGTTCATAACATGAAAAAAAAACACCGTCTCTTGTTTCAAATTCAACTTTTATTTGCTACCTAATATTTTATTTTCCACGAAAAAGGTTACTACACCAAAACCCATTCGCAAGTCAAAAATATTTATGGCCTCTCAGGATGGCCTCGTGTCTGTCCCACGGGTACTGCAGGAAAAAAAGCTAGCACACCACCCGAGGAAAATAAACTTTAAAATTAATTGAATAATCAAATAAAGCTGCAACGTTTCCAGAAAGGACGGTTTTACCCCATTCCGAATTTGAAATGGAACGACTAAACTCCAACTCCAAATAATATTTTCAGCTTGTTTTATTCGAAATTGTAACCATAAAGTAAATTCGTGTAAGCAATATTTTAATAACTTTACGATCGTAATGAAATCTTTATGTACGTAGTTATATCACTCGTAATTCGAAATAAAATACCATCAAGCATTATTCTGAATTATATAATAAATTTCAAATAACATATCAGTACGACACCGCAATGCGGAGATGGCAGTTATATGAAAATTTCAGCAATCGCCGTCGTGTAGAACGACGGCTTTGCCAAAAATTTCCGACAAACCTCGATATTTCAAGTAGCTTAAAATCATTACTCATGTCGAAAAGCAGGGAAGAATAAATATGAGTTTTCACTAAAACTGGAATTAAAAGAACTTAAAACTAGACAAATAGAGCATTCGTCAGGGTCTTTTTTCAACAAGCCACTCACAGTCTAGAGACTGTTCGCGTCTTTTCATAAATTTTATATGCCAAGGCGAAAAACTGAAATATGGAAAACGTTATAAATTGTATTGAAACTGAGGAAATTTTTATATTAATGTTTTAGCATATTTATTGCAACTTTAAATTACTGTAAAACGGAACTTGACTGCGCGAAATAAAATATACATTCAACGAAATGTTTTTTCATTATGCCGTTACGTTACATATTGAAAAAATAAAAACATTTTTTTTCATTCAATGTCGTGTAAAAATAAAAACATTTTCCACTGAACAATTCAATGAATTTTCCACGTATTTCTCTTTGTTTTGGATTTTTAGATTCATACAAGCATCGAGCGGGCATTCCATACAACTATTACGAGTACTAAGCACGAGTACACAGCGCCGTCCGGGTCACTGGTCACTTCAAGCTTGGTTATTTCAAAACACATTTCAAACCTAGCTGACTGAAGTCAGAATTCCTATTGAACTGTAAATTAACGTCATTAGTTGAACTGAAGGACTTTCCAGAAAGGTTGAAAAAAAAAACTCCTGATTGTAATTAATAAAAATATATTTCAGCGTTCAATTGGATCGGCTTGGCAATTGCGAAGTTTTCTTTTTTTTTGTAATCGATTCAATATCGTGGCAGTTGCTATTAAAAATTTGTAATTAAAATCCATAGCAATTTGTAACAAAAATACGAATTGACATGAAAATGTAGGTACTCATGAACAGGTCAGCGTGTTTCGTTGTAATAAAAAGCATGTCAATGGCTGTGTTAGCATCGATATTGATAAAAAGTCGATATTTTCTGTGTCAATCTATTGTTGAATTCGTTATTAGCCCGTTTTGAGCCTCTTCATGTTTACAAAAATGTTAAAACTGAGGTCACATACAGATAGTTAATTAAAATTATGTTTTAACTCTCCGATCGGCACCTTAACTGCTTAACACGCTGTCAATCACTATCTGAATTATTTTGAAGTAGCTATATTTATTACTAATCCATTGCTTCATATTTTATGTTCGAAAAATTGTCTGCTCAGCAACGTAAATAACGAACGCTATGATAGTTGTTGAACTGTCAAAATTAAAGCCATTTCTACTGTTAGTGTTGTACGCAATTACCCCACTGATTCTGGAGCCGTTTTAAGATTTAAAAAAAAAAGTTTAAACGATAGCAAAATGCAACAAAGCCATCCCCAAAAAATAATTATGTTTGAAGTTCCGCGTCCTTAAAGTATGGTGGTCCCGATAAAGAATTAGATAAAACAAAGTTAATTTGAAAACGGTCACGTAGAGGCGTAGTGGTGTTTTCATAAATATTTCGTTCTGTACTTTGAATTGAAATTGGATTATTATTATAATTAAGCTTGCAAATTAACATTAATTAGTACATTTACGTTTATTACGCTGGGGAAATACGCTATTTTTAGCTGCATCATTAGACCGGACTTCGGACGGAAATAAACGGCTTTGTATTTCTGCCGACTGTTTTTAATTATAAATCTTTCGGATGTTTAGTCTGTATGTTAATGTTTTTTTTTTTTTTTCAAAAAATATGTATGCTCAATTATGGCAGAATTAGTATTCTGCCATAATTGAGCATACATATTTTTTACCCCATTACCTAGTGGTAATGGGGTATCGTATTACCCAGTAACTGGGAAGTGGAGGTCAGATAGACTGTCGCTCTATGTAAAATACTGGTATTTAGCTGCATTCGGTTAGACTGGAAGCCGACCCCAACATAGTTGGGAAAGGCTAGGCAGATGATTACTAGGTAATGAATGATAGTCTCGCTCCTATTAGGTTCCAATGTACTTAAGTCCAAATGGACTTATGCACAATTACGGGCGAAAATGTGTAAGAAGGAAAGAACACAGTGACTCAAGTTATAGGCACGCAAAATACAGAAAATACTTGATAGACATGCCATTCATGGAAAACGAAATGTTATATTCTAAGCAATTTTATCGACTGTTTGTTTTAGCAGTAGGTATAGCAAGCCCCTTGTTCAGGGCACTCCAGGATCACCCAGAGGACAAGGTAGAGGTCTGCCCCGCTTGGGCAGAGCACTGCCGTGTCGTCGTAGAGGCAATCGGCAGCGGCGGCGACCTCTCGCGTCCGGCCCTGGTGCAAGCCATGGTCCGGAGCAAGAGGGAGTGGGAGGCAGTCGCTTCCTTCTGCGAAGCAGTCATGCTAGCGAAGGAGGTGGCGGGATGGATGAGGGAGAGAGCCTCCCGTCCCAGCCGCCGCGGGGTTAGATGATTTCCAATCCGCAAAAAAAAGCCCCTTTTTCAGCTGTGGCATTGTTTCCCTCATCGCGAGGGCTTCTCTCATCTACCAACATCCATCAGCCTTTCCAACATTTTCTAACACATTCTTCTCTATCTTCCTCAGATCTTCGACAACCACTACCACTTCCACCACCATGCCATCGTGAAGCGGTCCATCACACCAGCACACGAGCACCATGGCATGCTAGAAGGAGACACCCGAGTACGATGGGCGAAGCAGCAGCGTGCTCTTTCGAGAAAGAAGAGAGACTTCCAGACTGTACCAGATTCATATCATTCTACAGGTAACGTTGTAGAAACTCAAAACATTTATTTCAAACTAGCTGCGCCCCGCGGTTTCACCCGCAGAAAGTCGATCTCGTAGGAATATTGGGATAAAAATTAGCCTATATGTTATTCCAGAGTGTCAGCTACCTACATACAAAATTTTATCAAAATTGGTCCAGCCATTTGAGCGTGAAGAAGTAACAAACAATAATATAAACACACACACACCCTCACACAGTCATAAACTTTCGCCTTTATAATATTAGTGTGATAAACCAATTACAGGCACTTTTGAATTGTCAAGGGCCAGTCAGTCAGAAAGATCAAGCTAGTTGCCCATTCCAAAGCGTAGTAGGTACCTATGGAGAAGAACGGGCAAGAAACTCCGCGGACACTCTTTTATATCAAAACTAGTTGAACAGGCGAACTTCGTGCCGCCATCTATCGAAATCGGTCAATCCGTTCTCAAGATATCATCAAAAAAGCCGTTCCATACAAAATGTATGAAAAAAGGAAATGTCCTTTTTCTTTCGTAAATTTGTCCCATTTTTAGGGTTCCGTTCCTCAAAAGGAAAAAACGGAACCCTTTATAACCCCGCGATATTTGTAGTTTTCGAGAAATTATAAATTTCTCTCCAACAGAAATTTTAGCCTTGTGATCCAATTCTGAGCTAATAGTAGTTAGAATTTGGGTATTTTGTGTTTTACAACATGTGAATACACATTCTAGCCATAATACTGGCAAAAAATCTCAAAGGTATTTCTTTGAGGTTTTTTGCCAGTATTCTAGATTGTTTAAACTGTGGGCGGTTTTAGTCAACTTTTTCTGAGTGGTAGGAATACCTACCACTCAGAAAAAGTCATAGTTAAAGCGAGTGTCATAATATAGGTATCTGTACCTTCATAATCCGTGGATGGAGGCTGTTGGTTTGTTTGACTAGTTAACAGTAAAGAAATCGGAGATCATTGATGACTAATCCATCCGTGTTCCAAAAGAGTACAATGGCTTTTGATTTTGCTATCTCTCAGTTCTGTTTGTCGAGGGAATTTGTACCATTCTCCCGATGGTCTAAAACCTAAAAAAAAATGAAAATTTAAATGAAATTGACTTATCCTTTATTGATGATGATCAATCAATAAAGGATAAGTCAATTTCATTTAAATTTTCATTTTTTTTTATTGGGTAACCCATAGTTGAATATGCCAATGAGCCACTATACCCCAAATCTCAGTCACTGCAAAGATTTTACTTGCAATAAATTATGCCATCAGAACGTTTACACCGACACACTATCCCAGATTTAAGAGAAGGTACCTCACTCCAGCCAAGCATGCGACAAATCGTGACTTTTATTTTTTTTTCTTAGCTGAGACGACGTCATCGGATGCGCTGGCGCCGTCAGCCGCGTCGAAGCGCGACACTAATTCGAAACGAGAGCTCCAACCGTCACGGGTGAAGGGACGGCCAAGAGCTGCAGACTCCAAGTTTCAACTTAACGACCCAAAGTGGCCTCACATGTGGTATTTAGTAAGTATCTTTTAAGTAGTTTGGCCTTGAAAGGTTTATGAACCTTTTTTATGCAAGTCGAGGATAATGTTAGACACTTATGGTAAGATACAGAGATACGACTTAGCGTAACCTTAAGCCTAACTGTTGATTTTGGTTCTGCATCTAGGAAAGTTACGAGGGGCCCGTAGCTAAATAATAACAGCAGCACAGGTCAATCGATCAGGTTAAGCTACGCTTGCCGCGGTTGGTCTGTGGATGGGTGACCATCTTTACATACCGAGACCCCTCCGTGCCTCGGAAAGCACGTTAAGCCGTTGGTCCCGGCTGTCATTCGTGGATGTTTGACAGTCGTTACGGGTAGTCGGAAGCCCGAAAGTCTGACAACCAGTCTTACCAAGGGGTATCGTATTACCCAGTAACTGGGTTGTAGAGATAGGCAGTCGCTCCATGTAAAATACAGGTATTCAGCTGCATCCGGTTAGACTGGAAGCTGACCTCAACATAGTTGGGAAAAGGCTAGGCAGATGATGAAGATCTAGGAAAGATACGGCTCCGTAGAGCATTCTTAGGTTGGTATAGCTAGGGGGTAGACTTGCATGTTTATAGGATGAATAATCGTATGGTGACACGACATCAATAGTCGCCTCGAACAACACTTACTTTACGATATACAAAGAGGTCTTTATGTTTAAAATCGGGTCACTGATTGAATCCAACGTTGCAGCGTCAATCAATCGATGTGCAAGAGCTCTTTAGATCTAACACTTCCTTTAGATTATTACTATATATTCACAGTTGTAAAAGCCAGGCACTTTACTCTGAGTGCTCGGACTAAAGAGTGACTTTGAGGAGTGCCAATGCGATTAATGTAGGAGCTGAGTTCTGGCCCTTTGGTAAAACCAAAAATAAAATATAGTACCAAAGGATCAGTTTTCACAGTTGAAAACGTTTGCAAACGTTTGGCTAAAAGGTTTAGCAAAGTTAATAAGTGAATAAATAGAAAAATGTTTTTAAAAGTAGCCTAAAACTACTTTGTGTAAATATAAAAGCGAGGGAAGTTAATCTAAAATATCTAATAATATGTTACTTAAATATAGCTAGCTTTTATATTTAGGTAATTATAAGTTTTGTTAGGTTAAACAGTATATTACCTACGGATAAAATATATAAAAGTTTAATAAGATATTGATGAAATACTGTTTCAATTATGAAAGAAGAATAATGAACGAGGTAACATCCAATTTATAATTGATATTGACAGTGGTGTGGGCAGGGCACATAGCTCGCAGAACAGATGGCCGATGGGGCCGAAAGGTTCTGGAGGTTCCCACAAAGTGGTCCGACGACCTTGTGAAGGTCGCAGGAACCCGTTGGATGCGAGAAGCACAAAACCGGTCGAAGTGGAGGTGCTTGGGGGAGACCTATGTCCAGCAGTGGACGTCTTTCGGCTGAAATGATGATGATGATGATTGATATTATTATAATTGCAAATTGGTGTCATTCAATTAAGAATCAGAATATAAAATAAATAAAATAAAATATTGTTGAGTTCCAAAAAGTTGTGAAGTTACACTGTGTAAGCACTCGATTCGCGTCGTTTTTGTTTTCTTTAGCGATCCAACCGAACCGAGAGAGAAGTTTAATTTTGTTTGGGTGAAGTTTATAACGCTCTTCTTAAATATTGAAGAAGTAGAAGCCAAAAATTTGAGTTTTATTAAGCTATCGCGGGAAATTTGCCTAATTCTTACATAAAATCGCTTCAACCAAAGTAATGAGGGTTGAGATGTTTTTGATTCCATATCTTTAGACAGCTCGTGCCTATTAGGGAGGCTCAAGTAAATTAATTTGTGTAACATGTTTTGTGTAAACGTTGGTTTAATTTATAGTAGGTACAGTATACAGATTATGTTCGTTTATTTAACGATCTATCAGACAAATATTTTCCAACCGCAATTTGTATAAACTTATCAATATAAAACACGCACCGACCACACACAAAGATATATGCTCGTCAATCAATCAAAAAAAGTGATTCCAATTTAGAATTCGTTGTTAGCCTTTGTTCACGTTTATTATTCCAGCGATCCGAAATAGTTGATATAAAAACCAATTTCGTGTAGATATCAGTGAAACAATCCGTCAATACAAATTTCCAGTGGTCGCTCCAGTGTTGTGGCGGAAATTTCATTTTCATTCGGCTCTGCTACTGTTGAAAAATATATTTCTACAAATTCGTTTTAGTAAGAATTTTGTAAATTAAAAATTACGCTGATGGAGGTTGAGTAATTGGTTTTACTCGTGCATTTCATTTTTGTGGTACGTTTCATGATTTTACGACCGCCGAAGATTAAGTGGGTCATTGCTTTTATTTTATTACTTCTTGTTTGTAGATGGCTTGCCAAGTCATAAATCATATGCTAAATGATAATAGGAGTAGTTTACTAAATATTTATATTGCCAAATGGATAGGTACATTAATTTCTTTTTTTGAAACGTCTGTTTAATCTTGTTTGTATGTTTTATTTAGAACCGAGGAGGTGGTTTAGACATGAACGTCATACCAGCGTGGCGGGAAGGCATCACAGGCCGTGGCGTGGTGGTGACCATCCTCGACGATGGCCTGGAGACCGATCACCCAGACTTAGTCGCTAATTACGTAAGTACACGCTATTCTTTATTGTTCCTCACTTGCTCTGATCTAAACACAAACTTGTAGGAAGTCGATTGGTTCGCGTCGTAAAACAACATGTTCTCGATTACGTCTCACGACATTTCGAATAAATTTCTTCGAAATTGACTCATTGTATGTTTTATGACGTCGGTACTTTTGTTGCTCCCTTTGTACTTTGTACTCAAATCTTCATTGGGAAATAAGAGACGCAGTTTCCACGTATGTTAGGAGGAAATGTTTGAAAAACACCGATGAAATCAGAACGGGAGCGAGTAATACGCGGGGGATCCACGCTTTCGCGATAAAAAGGGCGTAGAGTGACATCTGTGTTCGGAACAAAAGCTTCGGAGTTTCAAATTACACGATTCATCTCGCTCGTGCGGCTTTAATTCCACTGTTGGCGTTCGGAAAAAAAAATGGGTAATTGGGTCGCGGGTATACCGAGGCGATTTATGTGCGACGAACGTAAGGGCCTCGCCTTAGGGAGCAACCAGACCGCGGTAGATCGATGTCATTAGAGTCTTATGAATATACTAGCTCCTACGCGCGACTTCATCCGCGTGGAAGTCGGAAAACAGAACAATTACCAGCAAACCAACCAATCACCACGATCCGCTTGTTACTTACGTGGAAAAGAATATTGCATTGAGTCCTAGAGATATTTTATGATACAAATAAAGAGAGACACACGCACACAGTACCTACAAACGTTTTGACCTCTTTGCTCTCTCCTTGTAAATTTTATTAAAGTATAGAGGTATGAGAAACAGCGTGTAAAGTTCACTCATCGTCCATAGAAAAGTGAGGATCCTCCGGCCAGACGGGTGTTGTGTCTGGCGGGTAACTGCCTAATGATTAATCTGCGCGGTAAACTCTGCTTGCGAGATGCAGAATTTTGCGTGACGTCAGTATAACGCGTTTTTCGCATGTGGTGTTGTAGATACCGCTACAAAAGTATAGATGAAGTGATAAATTTCGAAGCAATCATCGATGACGAGCGCCCGCGGTCTGTTTGCACCCCACTGTGGTTAGTACCTGAACATTGTTTTCATGTACATGTGTCTGGCGGGCAACTGCCCAATGATTCATCTGCGCGGTAAACTCTGCTTGCGAGATGCAGAATTTTGCGTGACGTCAGAATGACGCGTTGTTAGCATGTGGCGTTGTAGATACCGCTACAAAAGTATAAATAAAGTGATAAATTTCGAAGCAACCATCGATGACGAGCGCCCGCGGTCTGGTTGCACCCCACTGGGGTTAGTACCTGAACATTGTCTTCATGTACATAATAACGAATAATACCTGGGACTGCTAAAGACGTAAGCGGCTCAAAGACTTAATAACGGAGCGTACAAATGTGTTGTATGAAATCGGAGATTACCGAATTGCTACTGCTGAATTTATTTAATAAGAGTTAATCTGGGACTCGGACTTATAGTGTTTCGACAATTAATTTACGCGAATGTAATATGTGTGTGGCATTGACTGCCACCGCGGTCACCTGGTGACCGCGAACAATACATTTTCTATTGTGTCTGTTGTCTGGGATTCAACGTGTTAAACTCGTCTTTTAGCTTCAAAATATTTTATAAGGCTTCGATTAAGGCTTTTCAATTTACAATAAGGTCAATAAGACTTAAGAAGACATTCCTGAACAAGCCGTGTTTGAAGGCAAGCGGATTGGTGACTGTGGCCTAATAATTATAGATAATTATATGTAGGTATAAGTGAAATAAAATATTTTGATTTTGAATTTTAATTTTACGAATGACAGTCGGGATCAACTGCTTAAAGTGATTCTTAGGCTCCGTGCCTATAGGGGGTCTCAGTATGTAATGAATAGTCACACATCGACGGATCGACCTAGGCAAACATTGCTTAACCATGAAGATCGACCGTGTGGCTGTTATCATTTAACCACGAGCCCATTGTTACCTATACGTAATTGTATTTAAGACCCCTTTTCCCTCCACCAGGATCCCATGGCGTCATACGACGTGAACTCCCACGACTCGGACCCTCAGCCGCGGTACGACATGATCGACTCGAACCGCCACGGCACGAGATGCGCAGGTGAAGTGGCAGCTACTGCTAACAACTCGCTATGTGCTGTGGGCGTTGCGTATGGGGCTAGTGTTGGAGGTAAGAAATATATTTGGTTACTAGCTTTGTGCCCATCGGCAATTTTCAGATATCCTTCCTTAGTGCTCACTTTCGTTATTTAAAGAAATTTTGTGCAAAATTGTATGCTTGTAGAGCCAGTAGTTTGGGCTGTGCGTTGTCTGTAAGTGAATGAATGAATGAATTCATGATTTTATCTATACTAATACTAAAAATAAAGCTGACGAGTTTGTTTGTTTGTTTGAACGAGCTAATGTCTGAAACTCCCAGTTGGATTTGAATTTTTTTTATTTGGTAGCCTAATTCTTGAAGAAGGCTATAAGGCTGCTTAACATTACGCTACGACACTTAGGAGCTGAGTAAAAAAGAAAAAGTCAAAAGAACTGTAAGCGAAAACGATTGAATAGCGCGGGTAGGCTATCTGATGGGACGGGGTAGGTCTGGGGATCAAGATATTTAACGCGTACGAAGTCGCGGGCAGAAGCTAGTTAAGTAGATAAATGGATTGCGATGGGTTAGCCAATCACGGCTCCGAAAGAGCGAACAATCAGTGTAGAGTCCAAAACGATTCCTTTTCGTCTGGTTAGCATTCATAAGTGCCTACTTGTAGTTTATTTCCTTTTGTTTTGTCAATACTCTTGATATTTTTTTTTTCGCGTTCGTTCTACTCAGTGTGATGATTAAGAACGTTTACGCCGTACGACATTTCATACAAACTTTCAAGCCCTTATTTTTCGCAATGAATGAATCGATTTTAATGAAACTTCATACGCATAAGCAGGATACAAAGGTCTAAAAAGTTAGTAGAGAACATTTTCGAAAAATAGTGTTACAGCCAAATTAGACCGATTTTAAATTTTCCATAGAAACAGAGATTTCCAGTTATCTTCTTTTAAATAAGACATTTCAAAAATGTTCACTGCACTTTATTTTTCAAATATTAATCTGCCAATATTTTACCTCCCAAACATTATGTCCTCATTTAAAATAGTAAAATGAACAACCATATTGTCTAGAATCTCTTCATGTAGCTCATTTAATGGTCGTTAAAGTGTGACAAATACGACCCATTGTCTTCACGAGTGCACAAGTGCTCCAAGACTCACACTTTACACGACTGATGTGCTCTGAGAGTGCGTTGTCGAGATTTGTCTTACGACTTCTTAAGTTTTAAGTGCAAACTGTAAATGTGTATGAAGTACCTATATATTGTTTTTAATGTTTAGTGTGGAAATTACGAGACAAATAATAATTATTGACCCCTGAATTTGGGATATTTGGTCAACTGGACCCACTCGATTTCGCTATTTCTTCTAAATTATTTGAAACGACATGGCAGAGAGTGGGCCATAATCCACCACGTGGGCTCAGTGCTGGTTTGTGTATGCACCAGTTGTGAACTGCAATAGGCTGACGATAATAATGTGATACTACAGAAATAAGACAGAGGCGGAAATGTTTAAAAATATTGTGATCCAATGATGAAAGAGTCGTAATTTTTTTTTCTTTGGTTAAAATATTCAGTCAATAAAAACATCCCTAGCTTACCAATTGATATTCTCAAAGCTTAGTGTCGTTCAAAAAACGTGACGTCATCTATAACATCCCAAAGGAAAGGACTACAAGATAAAAGAAGATAGATCTACTTCGATGTTTTATTTATGCGTAATAAAGAATAGTTCTGGCTGAAGTAATATATTCGATACACAAGAAATATTAAGTAAGATAGATGGATAACCCGCTTACTAATAAAAGTGTTCTATCAGACGAATAGTTACACATCGATTTCTCTCTTTCAGTCGTCAGTAATTTGACTTTTGAAAGAAGAAGACAAAGCGTTGTGTAACTATACAGACGGTATACAACGTTTATTAGTAAGGGGGTTAGAATCTACGTAGGCTATAAGGTTTTTTGTTTTGTTTGCATTTTGTACAGGTATAAAAATAAAGTTTATTTGACTATGTCCAATCGGCCGTGTTTAATTACGATAGATTTATTTCACTTGAGTAGCGTATCGATGTGTCATAGATAGCCCACTAGACATTCAATTAGAATACATTTTTCTTTACACGTACGCAAGAACAAATCTATGGGCAAGAATAATACTTAAAATTTGCTTATAAATTGGGCATATAAAACGCCTTGGAACTGTATATGGTAATACTTAATAGTGCCATTTTATCAACGAAAAGATGCTGATGATGTTCCACTACAAAAAATTCGAAGACATGTGATATGTGTCTGTGTGTGTCATTTACCAACCCGCACTGGGCCCGCGTGGTGGATTACGGCCCATTGCCTTGCTAGGCCTGTGACACGGGCCTCCTCTAGGTGGCCAGCCAGAAACAGGCTATAATGTTTATCGATTCCTCACAACTGTAAAAACGGATTGTTTGACCTACATTCTTTGCAAGTAAATATTTCTATTCTATAAGAGCAGACTGTTTTTTCCAGTAGAATATTCTGTGTGAGTTAACATCCCACTAAAGAATATTAGCCATTATCTGGTACACCAGCTCTGCGCATTTAATTTTCTAATAGGTAAATGTAGGAGATACTCTCTCCTAAGCACACTACGTCACGTGAAACGACCAATAAAAACTGTTCACTGAAAGAAATTCACTGGAACCCACCAACGCATTGTGTTTAGCAAAGACAAAGGAACAAAAAGTATATTTTCAAGTTTACTGTTACGCCGTATGCATGTTTTTATGTCTCCTCGTAAGTTTTTATTAGACTTTTTATATAAACAGCTGGTATATAATGTGGGTTGTAAAATGCCGATAAAATGGGTAGACACAAGTTGGTTTTGTGCTGAATAATAATTTAGCAATATCGGAGATATACAACGGATAAAACTGAAATATGTATTTAATTTCATAATTTTATTTTATTCGAAAACAAAAACCTGTATATTTAATTTTGGCCTAGGTATTTGGTATAATAAATATTTTAATAAAGTACTCGCTACCACATTCTTGATGGTGTAAAATTTTAATTATTTCTGAAATATTTCGGATACAAAACGCGCATGTCTACGCAGGATGAAAATTCAAATTCAAATTTTTTAAATTATTTTTCAGTAAGTACAAAAAAAAATGTTTTACATTTTTTTTTGAGGGGCCCGTGGCTAAATAATAACAGCCGCACAGGTCGATCGATCAGGTTAAGTTACGCTTGCCGCGGTTGGTCTGTGGATGGGTGACCATCTTTACATACCGAGACCCCCCTCCGTGCCTCGGAAAGCACGTTAAGCCGTTGGTCCCGGCTGTCATTCGTGGATCTTTGACAGTCGTTACGGGTAGTCAGAAGCCCGAAAGTCTGACAACCAGTTTTACCAAGGGTTATCGTATTACCCAGTAACTGGGTTGTGGAGGTCAGATAAGCAGTCGCTCCATGTAAAATACTGGTATTCAGCTGCATCCGGTTAGACTGGAAGCCGACCCCAACATGGTTGGGAAAAGGCTAGGCAGATGATGATGACAAAAAAAATGTTTTACATTTATCACACTAATATTATAAAGGCGAAAGTTTGTGAGTGTGTGTGTGAGTGTGTGTGTGTGTTTATATGTTTGTTACTTCTTCACGCTCAAACGGCTGGACCAATTTTGATAAAATTTTGTATGGAGGTAGCTGACACCCTGGATTACCATATAGGCTACTTTTTAGCCCGATATTCCCATGGGATCGACAATTACGCGGGTGAAACCGCGGGGCGCAGCTAGTAATTTATAAACAAAAGTATTGCGTTATTTCATAAGTACCTTGATAAAAGATTCGGCCCTATCTATTACAAAAGTGACGCTATAAACTTCTCCTAAATGTATTTTAGCAAAATATTTGTACAAATAAGAAAACGTGAGCCTTACCGTGTCAGTGTGCTGTGTAGCGATATGAAAACGCTTCAGGATATAAAGTTATTAGCAAGTCTGCGAAGCTACGAAGTATATTCGTTGGTGTAACTCGCTTACAAACACTGTTTAACTTGTCCCTTTCTACGCAATATAACTTGAAAGTTTATCGCAATCGCCACCCTAATGTAAACATTACTTACAAACAAGTATTAAATATGATAATATTGCGTTTAAATCTCTTTGCTAACTGCAGTGCAAACGTGTCTCGGTGCATAAATTCGGGATTTCATCGCAAATAGGTACTCTTTGTTCGTTCATAGTTGAATATTTATCGGAATAGTCTGCTAGATCTTTTATATTTACACAGTGGGATCCGCTCCTGAATAGAGCCATCGTTCATTTTCATGTAAGGTATAAAGGCCTAAAACATCAAAGTAATGATGATTTAAAGAAAAAGTTTTTATGCCGTTCTGATGCCGACATACTGGCCATAATTTTGGTGTCGTCATAGTTCCGGATTTGAACTCACCACCATTTATAAAGGAGATGTATAACAATGGCCTAAGGATCGTCACGTATTCAAACTTTACAATAATTCATATTTTATTTTTTAAATTACTTTACAATTATTAGAATAACACGGACACTCTTTGATTTCAAAAACATTTTAAATAGTAATTCAATATATTTTCCCATGTTTTTTTCTGTTTCACTTCACGTTTTGATTATGCAAAGGTATTAAGCTCATACAGCCACATCTTCATGTACACTACAGAGTAGTTTATTTAAACACTTTGTGAAAATGACTCATTAGCAGTCTGTATCGTAATTATACAAAACAATTAATTATAATTACCCTCAGCGTTTCATCTATAAAATACGGTCATTAGTTTTACAAACAGATTATTGATTACGATTTAACTTTATCGAGCAGTATTGACACCATAGACTAAAGTCTATGACTGACAGTTGATGAATTGACGGATAACATTTAGTTGACATTTTACGTACGTTGATATCTACCTACCTACTCGCGCGCATCCTGTGTTCGCATACGGATTGTTGGTTGTGTGTTTTCGTTTGTTATTTTTGTAAGTATTCTGATTTTATCTAACAACTTGGCGTGAACAAAGGACTAAAGGAGGATAAACCCAAAGATATTATTTACCGTGTGTTTATTTGTGTTGGCCAGTTATAACCTCAAAATCAGAAAGAATTTATATTTTTCACAATTCGCAAAAGTGTCCGTGACTTAAATTAAGTTTCAATCCAAAATATGCATTATTTAGAACACAAAAAATAATAACACGGCATCAACGGTTCTTAGGCAAATAATGTATGGAAGCCGAGCAATGTCCTTTCATTCTTCTTTACAAAAAGTGCAGGATGGTTCGATTTAGGAGTCCGGGAGTGTTATTAGTAACGTAAAATCTACTGTAAAGGACTGTCTAAATGTTATAACAAATGTTGGATCAAAGGCAGCTAGACGAATTTCTGGGAATTTCCCAGACCCAGTTACATGCGTGCTGTTTTGATACCGTTTATATGGTTATAAAACAGTTTATGTTCATCACACGAACTGAGGCGAAATAAAATAATAAGATTCTCTTTCTGATATAATTTGTTATTCGGGAAATGTCACGTTTTATGCCATTAGAAGTTTTACATCTGAATGTTTCAAAAGAGCGGCTCAGGGGATGAGCTGATTTAAATACTCAAGCTGACATGCCCGGAACTCTAAATTAACACGAATTACAGCTACACACGGGATAACAAAACATGTTTTTGTTGGGATTTAAACATTTATCTTTAGTCAGGGACTTTTACATTTTATGCTAATTACGCTTTTGCCCGAATACGCTCCCACGTAGTACCTACCTACGTCCTTTTGAATTTGAAAAACACACGAGTGCCTCACTAAGGTTAAAAAACACACGACTAACTAAGGTTAAACTTTTAGGCTCGAGTTTGAATAACCCATTAGAGTCTGGGCCGTAGTTTTCTATTGCCGTGTGCAATAATATGTATAAATACATTTTTTTGTCAGTTTTTGGGGTTCCGTACCCAAAGGGTAAAATAAAAACGGGACCCTAGCTAGACAGTTGAGATTTTCAACAATTTATACTAAAAACAAAATAAAATAAATATTTAAGGGGGGCTCCCATACAACGAAATGCCCTGTAATCACACTATGTAGGAACGGTGCATTCTAAGACACGACCACCCCGATACCATTATATAAATTAAATAGGAAATGAAACTTTGTTTGGAAGTTCGCCATTTTTGCCGATGGTAAATCCCATCAGATGCACAGTATGTTAGAAATAAAATTCTATATTCATCATCATCAGCATTTCAGCCGAAAGACGTCCACTGCTGGACATAGGCCTCCCCCAAAAGGGGGGGGTTTGCCATAATCGCCACGCTTGGCAGGCGGGTTGGCGATCGCAGTATGGTATGGTGGTTGAATGCATGGAGAACGCTGCTGCCCATTCTCCGGTACGCCCCTTAGTCGCCTTTTACGACACCAATGGGAAGTATGGGGTGGTGCTATTCTTTAAGTCCGCACCACACAGACAAAATTCTATATTATGTATTGTCTATTATATTAAACGTCTTCTTTTAAACCGACGCAAAGATGTCCTACATACAGCATCATCTTCATTACTAATCAAGGTTATCGTTTCTCAGGAGTTCGAATGCTGGACGGCGACGTCACAGATGCAGTGGAAGCCCGTTCCTTGAGCCTGAACCCTCAACACGTGGACATCTACAGCGCGTCCTGGGGCCCAGATGATGACGGCAAGACTGTCGATGGGCCAGGGGAACTGGCCACTAGGGCGTTCATTGAAGGTGTTACTAAGGTATGAATGAAGATTTGAATAGGTATCTTAAAACTTATAGTTAGCAGACGGCCCTAGCTCAAACGCGCGAAGTAAACATATCTTAGGCCGTAAGCACACGGTGTATTTTAAATGCGCAGACGACGCGCAGATGACTCGCGTATACGCGCTTCAAACGAGATTCGAACCCAACAACAATCAGCATCTACGGCGCCGAAAACGCGCGATCCTAAAACACGCGTCGTCTGCGCGTTTAAAATACGCCGTGTGCTTACCGTCTTAACTCATTGAAAGACACTAAACGAAACACAGAAGTTTTATTTTTATTACGTCGAGGGGCGTTAATTGTCCCGCAGTGTTAATTTAGAAAGATTTTTAAATCGAAAATAAAACTATCCTATGCATGTATCTGGTTTTAAAATGCGGCAAGCATAAGTAATTAGTGTCACCCACAGATAAGTATCAAGTCTTAAAACTATATAAGTTAATAGTGTGTACTAAACGAGTATTTTCAATTTTAAAATCGTTCGGATTTACTTTTAATTTCGGATTCGATTTTGGAACTCGTTCGGATTTAATTGAGTAAATGTAAGTTTACTCCGTGCGTTTGTACTAGGCTCACTGGTGATAAGTGGTTACCGAAACCTTCGGACATGTTTTGACGTCTGTGTTTGTCCGTGACTGTAATCACAGCGGCAATCAAAAGTATGGTGGTGATACTTCAACGGAAAAGATATTTCAAATAGTCTGCTCCAAAAGTATCTGATAAAAATGTAAACAAATGGATTTGGAAATTGGCATCCGCAGGTACTCCGACCTGCGGATGCCAATTTGTAGTGTCACTTACTTTAATTTGATGACTCAAATACTTAAACTTGAAATTCTAATTCTAAATCATCTTAAAAATGATATTTAGAAGGTTTTATTTCATAATTGAGGTTAAATTTTCAATTACAATTCCTAAAACCTTTTGGAAAGGGCGACTAGAATCAATTCTATTTTGTTGTAATTTTTGACGTACAAAAGTGCCTTTTATGTGCCTATTTGAAATAAATGCTTTAACTTTGACTTTAATATTACTCGAAAAATAATTGTTGGATAAAGTGTTGAGTTAAAAAGTTGAAACCTTCTAAATACAAAATATGTTACTAATACAGACCATGCTACTACTACAGACTATATTATTATCCCACTGGGCAAAGGACCCAATAAAATAAATACTTCCTGGTAAGGAATTTCGATAGCTATTGGAATGAAGACAACAGCCCTGAGGCTGTGGAATGAAAAGCTAAAGTAAATAAACAGTTTGTGAGCGTTGTTAGTAGGGAATGCAGAACCGGTTCTGTTTTAGAGAACCGGGATTTTCGGGACCTTCTGGCTAAAGAACCGGGATTCCCGGTACTTTCGATACTTTAAGTAAGCCTTTAAAAGATGAAGAGTTGAAACGGAGAAAGTAAAAGAAAGACGAAATGACAGGGCAAAATAAAAACATTTAAATCAAATCAAATAAAACGTTTTATTTCTTGTTTTATTGGTAACTACGCATATTCTACCAGCAACATCTTTATTAACATTAAAACATTTTTGTACCTAATCCTAGATAATATTTATCAGAAACATTTATTAAACATCTTCTCCAAACAAATGATTTAAATCAACATGACTCCTATTGCAATTCTGCATAACCAAATTATAATTTAAAACTTGCGTAATATCTATAAAAAAAAAAAGAAAAGGAACAGTGGAGTTTTAGCGTAGCATTAATCAGTCTCAATATTATTGATTAGATAATCTTAACCGACATTTTTTAAATTGTTATTTATTAACATAATTCATCATCATCATTTCAGCCGAAAAACGTCCACTGCTGGACATAGGCCTCCCCCAAGCACCTCCACTTCGACCGGTTCTGTGCTTCTCGCATCCATCGGGTTCCCGCGGCCTTCACAAGGTCTCACAAGGTCGTCGGACCACCTTGTGGGAGGCCTTCCAAAGCTACGTCTACCGGTACGCGGCGCCACTCCAGAACATTTCGGCCCCATCGACCCATCTGTTCTGCGAGCAATGTGCCCTGCCCACTACCACTTAAGTTTGGCAATTCTTCGGTCTATGTCGGTTACCTTGGTCCTCCTGCGGATCTCCTCATTCCTGATTCGAACACGCAGGGAAACTCCAAAGCTCTCTCCATTGCCCTTTGGGTGACTTTCAGCCTTCTTATAAGGCACATTGTGAGTGACCACGTTACAGTGCCATAAGTCATCACTGGCAACACGCACTGGTCAAAGACTTTCGTCTTGAGACACTGAGGTATGTGGGACGAGAAGATATTGCGTAGCTTCCCGAACGCTGCCCAGCCGCGTGGGATTCGACGATCGATCTCTTTTTCGAAGTTAGACCTACCTAACTGGACAGTTTGTCCTAGGTAAACATACTCGTCCACGACTTCGAGTGTAGTGTCTCCGATCTTTATGAGAGTGAGTGTTACATGGGCATTTGACATGACCTTCGTTTTGTCCGAGTTCATTTTAAGACCCACTCTTTCGGAGGCTCTACTGAGGTCATCGAGCATTGTACTGAGGTCCTTCATAGTCTCAGCCCTGTCTCACACCTCGCTGTAAAAGGATAGGTTTCGAGGTCTGATCCTGGAGTGAGACTGCCATAGTGGCGTTTACGTACCGACACTTCAGCACCTCGATGTACCGATAGTCGATCTGGCACCGTTGAAGAGACTGCAGCACAGCCCATGTCTCAATCGAATCAAAGGCTTTCTCGTAGTCCACAAGCGCTAAGCAGAGAGGCAGGTTATATTCTTCGGTCTTCTGTATAACCTGTCGCAGCTTATGTATGTGGTCTACGGTGCTAAAGCCTTTACGGAATCCGGCTTGTTCGGGAGGCGTCAAACCTGCGCGCGAGACGGTTCGCGATGACTCTCGAAAACAGCTTGTAGACATGGCTCAGAAGTGAGATGGGCCTATAATTCTTAAGAAAGGCATTGTCGCCCTTCTTAAAGAAAAGTATCACCACACCTCTGTTCCATGCCTGCGGTGTTTTGTCCTCGAGTATGACGGAATCAAACAGCTTCTGAAGGGCCTTAAGAACAGGTTTTCCGCCGGCCTTCAGGAGCTCGGCCGTAACTCCGTCATCACCGGCGCCTTGTTATTTTTAAGCTGCTTCAGAGCCATCCTAATCTCGTACAGGCTGACGTCCGGGATGTCTTCGGCATAGTGTCAGGTCAATCTAGCTCTTGGGTCGTTTGCCAGATCCATAACGGGGTTACTTGTTGATGTCTATAACTGTCCATAGAACCTCTCGATCTCTCTCAACAGCTCAGGTATGGCGGATACGATCCTGCCATCATCGGTCTTTAGTTTCGTAAGCTGGCTCTGCCCAAAAGAAGCAGTCTTGTTTGAGTCTTTTTTGCGAAGCACTGTCCACCAAAATCACAAACACAACGCAAAGCACAACATTCCGAAGACGCTATGGGCGCCACCAGCCCCTCCTGCACCCTCGTGCAGCATGCTCTTGTAGCATGCATGCTTCTTGTGCATGCTAGGTAGCAAGTGCATTCCACGCTTTAAGCGGTCGGGCTTTATGCTATTAAATTAGAAATATTCGAAACGCGAAGTATCTTTTCCCGAAAGTACCGAAAGAACCGGGATTTGGTTTTAAAAATCCCGGTTCCGAGAACGACGCAAATTTCCGGGATTTCCCGGTACTTTCGGTTCCGGGATTTCCCGGGACTATTCACTAGTTGTTAGTAGCCCATGCTATACGATGAAGATTGATGAACTAACTACGGCAATGTAGCTCTGTACCAATTTGTTAATCTTATGGTAATAGGACAAGGTTCAATTTAGCCAATATGAATGAAACACAGAGCACGGAATCAGCAGGTAACGTCTAGAGACTGTGGCGGCATCTACATCGCAACATGTGAACTAAGCATCATACTGATGTCACGCAAAATCCTGCATCGCGCAAGCAGAGTTAATCGCGCGAATAGCACCGTATACCAAGTCCCGACATCAATCGTCAGGCAGTAGCCTACCAAACACATCACCCGTTTTGTCGGAGGATCCTCCTTCTTATATGGAGGATGAGTGAACTTTACACTCTGTTCCACTCTGTTTCTCTCTGTTCCCTCACTGTTCTGTTCTTTCTACTCTGTTTGTTTCTCTGTTCGTGACCTCTTTATGAGTAATAAAATTCGTAGTGCCGAAACTGCGTTGTCGCACGACTTCTGTCATGAGCCGCCTCCAAAACCATCAGTTTCCATACGTCATTTGTATCGTAGTGCGAGTAAACGGTGACACGCTTGATTTGTATCGAAAGTGTTGACAATGCCGCCTCTAGCCGGTGTTTCCATGCTCTGTGGGATAAAGCAATCAAATTGAATCGTGTAAACATAGAAATAGGTCACAGACCTTTAATATCCGCACCTGATTTTGTGATTGATTGGCGCCTCGATTTGATTGAACCGTATATTGTGGCCATTACGTTAAGCACGCCCTAAAGCCACATCCTCGGGAGCTACTTAGCTTCGCTCAAACTATGCTACAGCCTTCGGGCGCTCTCCCTCGCACACCGCTCGACGTCTCGCTGGGAGCGCGCGAATCGTCGCGCGTTATCGCAGCGTCGCGTCGCGCGTTATATTATTATAGTAGCCGTAGCACCTACCGCGTCTTATCATACTTCGGTTCATAGTTCGCGATGTGAACCGAAGTATTCAAACACGCGGAAGCTACATGAGCGAAGCTAAACGAACTTAGCTTCGTTCCTAGTGTGGCCTGCGCTTTAGTATTATATAACTGACGTTAACGCCAAACGTGCTCATGCTCACATCAAAGCCACGGAAACGTGTCGGACTCAAAGACCACAAACGTGCTTGAGTTTGACTGACCGTCAAATTCTATAACCGCCTGCTGCCTCTAGTATCCATTTATATTGGCATTATTGTGGCTAAAAGATGTTTAATATCTAACGTTTGGTTTTCCTTAAGTTTTAAGGGGCTTTGCTGGCTTTGGCTTTGTACTCAAATTCGGGCTCAAAAGAAATAGAATTATTTAATTAAAGAAAAGAATATGAATATTACGTCACATGAACATAATTTTCATTTTCTTTTCTTTAATTTTCGTAAAAATAATATTAATTACTTTTCACAATTTTAAACAGAGATCTTTATAATATAAAAGTGTGCCTGTTTTCAATTATTTATTCAAATCACTTTGTTAAGATCAAAAGTATGAAACGTTTAGTTTGATTTTTTAATAATGAGTTTAATTTCCGTTTTTAAACTGTGATATTAATTAAAAATATCAAAAAACAAATATTTTCGGTTTCAGGTAGTTACCTACCTGCTCAGCATTGTTTGTCTAATTTCTTTCCCGAGGTCGAGTTATATTAAATAATAAAACAAGAACGCTTCAGGTATAATAGAAAGGGTTACAATTAAACGTTATTACTGTTATTTCTGTATTTCAATACAAACCGGTTTTTTTAATTAATAAAATGACTACCTATAATTATTACACAACTAACTATTTACATTAGAAACTAAATTAAATTACTAACTATACAAATAAATACAAACACAAACAAAAGAGCACTTAGCCCGCTTGTATACGTCAGTTTTTTTCACCGGACAACGGACCGTTTTTTTTCGCCGGATTCGCGGTGGTGTATGGTTTATAATGAATATGTGTACATGCATCGGACACAGGTCCGTCGAAAAAGTTACGCCGGATGCAACGCCGCCTCCCCTCGGCTCAACGGACACCGGACGAAAAACGGACGTATACAAGCGGCCTTAGGAGCACTCGTCCGTATCGCTGTCACCCGGAAACGTGCCCAGAAGACTGGTGTATTGTCACGTAGAATGACATTGCTTATTCTTTGGCCAAAGAACGAGCCAGCCTGCTGGCTGGTCTTTAAAACGTATTTCAAAAACATAACCCTCCTTCTGACGCAGTCGGGTAAAAAGAACTGGAGATGGTTCTTAATTTAAAATGTTTCATAACTTCAAGAACTATTTTATAATTTGTATACAGGGTTATTGGTAAAACATTAACAACCTCTCAAGAGGTCGTTATACTCATCATTATGAACAACTTTTACTTTGGAACCAAACCAGAAATCGCGAAAAAAAAAATCAGCTGTTCCCTAATAAATGTAGGGAACAGCTGATTTTTTTTCGTGTTTTCCGGTTTGGTCCCATAGTAAAAGTTGTTCATAATGATGAGTACAATGACCTCTTAAGAGGTTGTTAATGTTTTACCAATAACCCTGTACTTATAGTAATAAAGACTCAGGTAATTTGTCTTAAAATATTAATTTCAACGAAACCTACCGAAACGTTGTAGATAGGTAGATTGAAGTAGAGTTCCACTTTCCGCGCATAAATTATTATTCGTTTTCTTGAAGAGAGCACAAAAACAACTACACGTCTTCAACATCACTTGATTTACATAATATTTATGTAAGAACTCCCCTCGCGAATATACCTGTCATCGCGTGCTGAATACTGAATCTCAGGCATAAACGAAATTACTGGATAAATAAGATTTCAGATTCCTACAACAATTTTCTGCGCGTCTGTACCCACCATACCTACAATGTAAGGTACAGTCTTAATGAAAAGTCGCAACACCAGCTATGTTAAATCCTGAACTTAAATTCGTCAATTTTCACGGACATGTGACATTGACACCTATTTTGTCAATCATAAGGTTTCTTTTTACTCCTTTTGTAATCCACGGTGATTTTGTAACTAAGTTAGTGAAGGGTACCCGAGCAGGCAAGCGACACTGCTAAAGCAATTTCTGTAATGATGCAATTATTTTCTCTCTCTCTCTCTCACACTCTATTTCCCACACTATATGGTCAAGTGTTCGCAGAGTATACAATTTACATAAAGTTTTTCCCCTTTTTTAACCCTAAACAGACTGAAGGTTGTTTTTGTATAATAGAAGTGCGTTTAAAAGTTTACTTGCTAACGTTTTTTTATTACCTCCTGCGGTTTTTTCGGGTTTCGAATTTAAATAGAACGAGTAATGTAGTCGAGGAAAAAACTTTGCTTTTGCGCCTTATACACCTGCGTGGCAAGTTTTTATGAGACCTTTATTTAAACTTTCGAGGGCGGAGTATCGTGGTAAATGGGTCGGGAATAGCAAATGAGAGAGAATGAGACTTTTGTGCGTATAAAAAGTCACACATCACTTAGTTGTTTTTCTTCGTAAATATAAATTTCAAGTAGCAGTTTCAGGATAATACGTTTTATAATGTGTGTTGCGACCAAGGTTCGTAAAAATCCGATATCACACTAATATTATAAAGGCGAAAGTTTGTGAGTGTGTGTGTGTTTATTAGTTTGTTACTTCTTCACGCTGAAACAGCTGGGGCAATTTTGGTAAAATTTTGTATGGAGGTAGCTGACTAACTGGATTATCATATAGGCTAATCGCGAAAAAAGAAATCAGCTGTTCACTACATTTTGACGAGTTATACGATCATAAATGTAGGGAACAGCTGACTTTTTCTCGCAATTTAATGTTTGGTCCCCAAGTAAAAGTTGTTCATAATGATCCCTTAAGAGGTTGTTAATGTTTTACCAATAACCCTTTATATCGTGATAATATATTCCTATGATATAATAACAGCGAACCCTGGTTGCGACCTTTTTATATATATTTATGGGTTTTGACTCTATTTACATGTTGTCAAAATTAAAGTCAGTTCTGTCAACGACTCTTAATTTTATTGATCCATAAAAATACAGTCCACATTTGCACTACAATGTGGATCATAGCTCATTTTTTTTAATTCAAAAATAAAGAACACATTTCATCAAAAATACCCACAGTAAATAACAATCATTTTTCCACATCACATCGAATCATTCCACGGATCTAAATTATCACCGTTAACACGTCAGAATTGATCCAACGAGTCACGTTCAATTGCGCAGCTCACGGGACGAAGCCGACCGATGTCAATGACTGTTTAGCTGCCAATCACACGACACAGCTACTAATTATGTAGATAATTACACGTTAACTAGATACGTCTCAACATCCAACATCTCGTATTAAGGCGAAAGCCCTAAGGTAGCCCGCGAAACTCAATTTTTTTACGTTTTTTGCAATTTGCTGGTCGGTGTTAAGTTATACGTTGATTAAAATATGATTCGTGACCGTAACAAATATGGATTTGCAGAATTATAATTATTAAAGTCATCAACACAACTCTCTAAGACCAGGTAATCCTACTGAAAGACTATTTCATGAAATAGAATATTGACATTTTAGGATTATACTAACCTAATAAGTTGTATTACTGACCCTAATGATTATAATTCTGTAAATACATGTTTATTACGGTCGCGAATCATATTTTAATCAACGTACAACTTAATACTGACCAGCAAATTGCAAAAAATGTAAGAAAATTTGAATTCCGCGGGCTACCTTAGCGCTTCCCCCTTAATAACAAAACTTAACATCACGCCTGTATTATCCAAATGGTTAGCCAGAGGTGTACAGTACACCGAAATTTCGCCAGTTATGTTTAAGTCCCATGTAATTTGGGGGCGACCCAATCGCCATGAACCGGGTACAAATCCAGGAACCGGGCTGCTACACTGAAAAAAATAATTTCTTATTACACAACATTAAGGCGAAAGCGCCTGGGTAGCCCGCGAAATTCGATTTTTTTTTTACGTTTTTTGCAATTTGCTGGTCGGTATTAAGTTGTACGTTGATTAAAAAATGATTCGCGACCGTAACAAATATGGATTTACGGGAGGCGAGCCAATCGCCATGAACCAAAATCCAGGCACCGCAGGCTGCTACAAAAAATAATTTCTTACTACACAACATTAAAGTGATTTCATTAAGATTTACTGACTTTATGCAGTAAGAAGAAATGTTTGTAAAACAGTAAAAAACAAAACAGTAGCGTTTAATGATTGAACATACCATTTACTGAAAAAAAACGTTAAAGTTTACTGTCATGACGGGTAACATTTTGCCTGAAGCTTTAACTGTTTTCGGATCAGTAAAAAATACTGTTTTGAACGTTAGGCTCATATGGAACTGTATAAAGCAGTTCAGATCAACCTTTTTTCATTTTTATTTACTGCTTATTTATTTCAGTGTACTGAGAAATACCAAATAACACTTTGCTGGATCCGTGAATCGA
Organism: Mesoligia furuncula; assembly: GCA_916614155.1. NCBI lineage: Eukaryota > Metazoa > Arthropoda > Insecta > Lepidoptera > Noctuidae > Mesoligia > Mesoligia furuncula. The sequence continues at coordinate 10,390,126 of OU744804.1, read as the reverse complement.
ACCCAGGAACTCATGCGCACCAGTAGCACTTGCGACCACTAGAACAACTAAGCAGTCGTATTAACAAATCTATATTTGTTCTCCCATATTTCGACCCGTCTGCCCTTTAAGATTACTTGTCGTCACAAAATGTGGGCCCAGTGAACCGAACTAAAAGACGCTTGGATTCTCAAGTGTCTTTTACTCGGCTCTGCGGGTTTTATTTTAACACACTGTGAAGCCAGACTTCATTTGAAACAAGGTTTTTTTTCTGAAAACTTTTAATTGACCCTTTTGATCGCCGAATTGCGCGTTTACACAAATCGACTTTATGTAAATGTATGTATATTGTCGATGGGAATTCGCACAATGAGTTGAATGAATTTATGGTACGGCTGTGTTATAAAACTATCATGCAGTCATGTACGTTGGCAATGGCAAATGACGTGACATTTGAATATGATCAGCTGTAGGCGGCTATAATGCTCGTCGTTTGTACGTCGTTTGCCACACCCGCATGTGACGTTTCCGCTTCATGAAGCTACGATTTAAAAAAAATGGCTGTTCATTTATGCCCTGCCGCACTACGTCATACCAATCATTCATGCGTGTACAGATAAATACAAACCTAGTGATTGGAATCAAAAATTGTTCTATGATTTATTTCGTACGCTATGGATGGAATATTGTATCGAAAAAATAGTCTGTGCTGGCAGCCGATGCGGACGACCCAAGGGGATAAAAATGCCGGCCGGTAGATTTTTCCGGCTATAACTTTTTGTTACAAATAATAACATTTTATACACAAAAATAATGTGAATAGAATTTTTAACGTGAAAGCCCTTTTTTGGATGTGAAATTTATCGGAAAAGCGTAATCAATTCGTTTAGCTCGTTTGTTCATGTTTTGGTGTATTTAGGTTGGTAACGAATAACACGTCGTTCATTTTCCAATATTTATCCTTAGAATTTGTATTTTAAATTGTTTGTTCAAAAAACATTTAAATAGCACTCTTCCCTTCATATTTTAAAATTAATATCATTTCTCTGGGCCAACGCCCATCGATGCTCGTCTAAAGATTTTAAATTTTCTTTAAATCTACGCCTGCGGTTATAATTTGTAAGCAAAACCAAAACATTCTCAATGCTATCGGCTATACAGGGTTATTGGAAAAACACCAAAAACCTCTTAAGAGGTCATTGTACTCATCATTATGAACAACTTTTACTATGGGACCAAATCTGAAATCGCGATAAAAAAATCAGCTGTTCCCTACATTTTGACGAATGATGAGTACAATGACCTCTTAAGAGGTTTTTGGTGTTTTTCCAATAACCTTGTATATATCACACAAGACAACAAATCGACTGTTTGTTAGTCTTAATCCATCACAGCTGTCCCTGTTTCACGACCTCAAGAGAAATGCCTTGCCTAAAGCGGCACGTAACGCCACCTATTAACTCGGACATGAACTAACACAAATATGATAAATCTACCTAGCTCCAGCCATGAGTCACGTTTCTCCAAATGCCTTATTTCCCCGAAGAAACGAGTTTGAAATAATCTGAGAAATATTATTACATTGATACTTCCATAAATTTTTCTATTACTTCCACATATTTTACCAAATAAACTTTCTGATAGAAATGTCTGCATACAGTAAGGGAAAGCGATTGTTCAGCAAATTTAATATCAATAATTTAAATGACAGTGTTTACAATCACCACTGTCATTCTTTTTCGTATGAAATTGTGTTAAATACACGAAAGATATGACTAGGTACAGTCAGATAAACGAATTTTTCAACAAACTGACTATCAACTTAGAATAAGTATACATTTATTCAAAATACAAATACCATTATTTATCAGTTATATGAAATTGTATCTATGTGCTTAACAATACAACTGACCTAACTGTACAGTCACCAAAAGGGATCAGTAACCAGGTTCGTCGGATATAAGTAGTCAAAGAAATTTTATTTGATAAATTACCTGTTTGTTTTCTATTTTTTTTTCGAAAACGTCCATCGGTTTCTTAATAAACTTCAACTATATGCACTGACCCTGGTTACTTTGATACCCGAACATAACAACGTTGGAAAAAAGTATCTCATCTGACTAGACTAATGCCTCTATTTCCGTCACAGGGTCGTAACGGCAAAGGTTCCATTTTCGTATGGGCCTCGGGAAATGGCGGACGAGAGCATGATAACTGCAATTGCGACGGCTATACCAACTCTATATGGACGCTATCAATATCATCTGCTACGGAGCGAGGAGAGGTGCCTTGGTACTCGGAAATGTGCAGTTCAACCTTAGCAGCAACTTACAGCAGCGGGGCTATTAATGAGAAGCAGGTAAGCAATTTTTTTGCCTGTAGCATTACAAAAAAATTAAGCAACGAATGACTTGCAACTCGAGTCCGACCGAAAGTGGATATTTTTTTTGACCGAATTTCGCCCTGATCAGCATTTTCAGCCGAACAACGATCGAAACGATACATTTTTGTTTTTCGTCTGTTTTTCCTTGTTCTGTAATGATCGCATATAAATAAGATTTTAGTTGTTATCCTATTCTTTAGAGTCTTAAGTAATCTCAAGAGCAATTTTGTTTATACAGATTTGGAGAGTTTCCTCGAAATATATATAAAAAATATATTTTAATGGCCTGGTTGCTGGGACCTTTTAGCCAATTCTTTATTTGGTTTAGTCATTGACTAAAGTGTATTTCAAATAAACTTGCGATAAATGTCATTCAACCACCCTGTACCAAAAAGTCCAAATAACTTACGATAGATATCGTTCGTCATACAAAACTGTCGCTAACATATATTGCATCGGTTGAGTTTCATAATACCAAACAAGGAGTAGGTCATTGTTTTGATCGTGTTACCGACACTGCCCATACATTTTTTTCGTATGGTTTGGAAATATTCGGATACATTAGTAGAAGGAGGTGAACAAACTTTATCGCAAGTTTATTTGAAATGAACTTTATAATTAGGTACTTGAAACTTGAAAAAATTGGGTTTAGTAATTTTCTTCGCTAAATTTCTTCGAAGGTGTTTTTAATATATTGATATATTGTTCGATAACAAGTCTTATTTTTTAATAATTCGGTCAAGCGGCGGGAGGTATTATTTAACACAAAATATTTGAATTCCATAATGGTTTAGAGGTGTTACAATTAGATATTTTAACTAATTCGAATGCTTTGTGACTACGATAAACAATTCAGCATCATCGAGCTATTAATAGAAGAGACTAATAATTTAAGACAGGCGTTTCATAAAGACAAATCGATGTCAAGCATCATTTGTCAAAATCAGAACTGTCTGGGTGGTAGCCGAAATAGATAGCTAGGTCAAAACTTTTTGGTTTTGTGTACCTAAATCTATCAGTAAAGTTAGTCCAAAAGTTAGATTAGGTTAGCACTTTGACTTTACTTTGCTCAGTAAGTGAGAGTTTCATACAAAAATGAATCTAATTCTTATTTGTATGACTAACGACTTGCCTCTGCTTCGCACGGTTTTTACGACTTGACAAAATATCAAGATTTCTTTATTTTAAGTCGGTTTAATATGAATGTATTATACACATAAACCTTGCGGAATATATTATCTATATGATAGCAAAAACCGCATCCAAATCCGATATAGTTTAGAAGATTTATAATCAGAGATCGGAATAGGTAGAGCTGTTTTATGTACTTGCCATAGGTCAGAATAATATGGATATTCCCTTTTAGTTACGAAGTTAAGTTTAGTTTCGAAGTTAATGTTGGTAAAGAATTGAATTCTAGTGGCGCAGAAAGGACAAAAACAGGTGCGGCACTCTAGCGACAATAAAATCCCGTAGTATCAGTCGGAATCCCGTGGAATATCCATATTAACATCAATATTTGCGGTCAATGAACCTAAATAGCTCTACCTATTCCGATCACTGTTTATAATGAACGTGACGTGATGAAGCAATTCATTATGAACATTAAACTTATGCATATAATGTTCTTAATCGAATGTCACGCTAACTTAGCACAGCAAAGTCAAAGTGCGGTCTATGAACCTTTTCCTTAGTTATGTTCGATAGGATTCACTTTAACTGTTAATATTACTTGGTTTGTTCTTGGGCACACTCAACAATACCAATTTACCGCCCTTACGGTTTGGGCACATCTGATTGAACTCGTAGGATTGAGAATTAAGTTTAGGGTTCTGGAAATACACCAGAGAGTAACACAAAGACATATTACTCCGTCGTATAAAATAAAATTAGCCACAGAAATAGCATTTCTCGTTTGCAAGATTTAATTTCGACCAAATAAGAAGTCCTAAAGTTAGAGTAGCGTTAAACATTTCGTTTGATCTCTATTAAAACTGACATCTAACTTGGGATGCCCAAGATCAATGACACGTTTTCTATTTCCGGCATGTTTTTACTATCCACTTTGTTATGACTACACATCGCAAGCTAAATGCATTTTGTTTTCTTTTATTCGTTTTCGTAATCCGAAAGCTTAACTATTATTTACAGCACCTAAAAGTAGGTGTAACAATATTTTTACGAACAGCACGAAATGTATTCATTCACTCCTTCGGATTTCGAAAAGAAGCTGGCTATTATTATCTTTTTACCGAGGGTTTTACCTTTTTACGTATTTCGGCCCTCGATCCCACTTACCCTAAAAGTAGTTACGTCGGTCCCTACACGGCTTTACACAGAATGCCTACAAGACAGCCTTTGCCCCTTTTAACACAGGACGAGAGGTAGGTAAATAAAATTACATATGTCATTTCAATGTAAATTATGAGGTTGTTCTCTGTAATTCTACGCGTAGGATGCTTTTTTTTCTGAACCTTAGTTACTTTACAATACAAGGGACGTGCTTACTCAATCAAAGTTGTGCTAACTTTTGGGTCAAACGGAATTTTTCCGAATAGATAAACTATTGGGTTCGAAAGTAGCCGTTGGATACTTATTCAACCGATAAGTTAGGGGCTCATATCAAGATAGAATTCCTGCAAAGTTATAGTTATACCTTCGAAGGGTCACGACACGTATGGAGGCACTCGAGATAAGCTATTCATGAAAGCGATTATTTAGAATATTAGTTTAAAATATACAATTACCTATTCAAATTCCAACCTTTTCATTGTATCATTTCAAAGTAGAATAGAGCAAAGTAATAATGACTCATTCGCTATGAAAACGTTGTCAATGGAAAACATTGTGTATTCTTTGTATTAGGTAAAAAGCTTTTTCAGCTCACGAATGCGCGTTAACAAAATATTCCTCTTTCGTTGCTGGTTCAATCTAAAAAACGTGTAGTTTAAAAAACAGGACTTGTTTTCTGCATAAAGACTTCGCAGCTCCAAAAACAATATACGACAAAGTATATAAAGGATATATTTTATTAACGGACTAAGTTAACACGACACAGTTGTTTTTGGTAGCAAGAAAATTCGTATTCAATTTCGTGTTATTTTTATAAAACACCAACTAAATAATAAAGCTGAAGAGTTTGTTTGAACGCGCTAATCTGTAGAACTTCTAGTCGGATTTAAAATAATATTTTTGTATTTACTGGCCCAATTCTTGAGGGAGGGTACAGGCTACTAAACATCATCATCATCATCATTTCAGCCGAAAGACGTCCACTGCTAGACATAGGCCTCCGCCAAAAGGGAGGGGGGGTTTGCCATAATCGCCACGCTTGGCAGGCGGGTTGGCGATCGCAGTATGGTATGGTATAGAGAACGCTGCTGCCCATTCTCCGGTACGCCCCTTAGTCGCCTTTTACGACACCCACGGGAAGTATGGGTGGTGCTATTCTTTGTCTGTGTGGTGCCGGACTACTTAACATCACACTAAGACATTTAGGAGCCGAGCAAAAACGAATAACGTCAGAAAGAACGCTAAGCGAAAACGAAGTAATGACGCGGGCAGGCGATGCGATACGACGTGTTGGACGGGTGACGGAGGATTTTTTTTTTTTTTTTTTTGCGGATGGGAAATCATCAAATGACTCCTCCCGCTGTGGGTGGAGCGGAAGGGAGTGTCAGACTCTTACTGACTAAAACCCACCCGTGTTCCTTCCTTAGCCCTTTATGTTCCGGGCCAGCGGTAACCCTTTCGGACAATCCCGCTGACCCGGCAGGCTTCGGCCCTAAGGGGCCCCTCCTCGATGCTGACATCTCTTTGAGGCGCGCGTGGAACACGTACGCGCCGTCCGGCACGGGGGGTGACGGAGGATGAGGTCGCGGTCAGAAGCCAGTAGCTAGCTCCATACACAGCGTGATTGCGTTTTCTTTTTCCTTCAATTCCTCTTGTAGGTATTGTTATGCTATTATTTATAGGGTATAACTTTATTGTTATAGGTATTTTTTCTGAAGTGAGAAGAGGATTCGATTTGTGGTGAACGGGTATTCTAATAAAAATAGATATATATTAGACTGCTGTCAGTTTGAGAGCTTGTAGGGCTACATCGCGATAGGTTGTTCTTATTTTCCCTTAGTAACTGAAATGGGAAACTTCTGTAGCGACAGTGATAGAATTTTAATTTGTACCAGGAATAGCAATAAGGATTTGCTTGACCTTTTCATTGAGTACTTAATTTACTTTTCTTGGAAGCGAAACGAGAATAGATTTTATTAGTAACACCGTACCTTTCAGAGAAATTACTTTATTTGTATTTGTTTTTCTTTCAATATCATTGGATAACCTGAAACCTTGCCAAAAAGATAACAACGGTTTTTCATTACCCCGAATGAGGCAAGTCTATGGGCAAGACTGTATCTTGGGTACCAAAAATTTGTCTAAATGACAGAATCTTCATCCGCCATCTTTATTCCCCAGGTTGTAACAACAGACCTGCACCACTCCTGCACCGCGGGACACACCGGCACGTCGGCGTCGGCGCCGCTTGCCGCTGGTATCTGTGCACTAACCTTGCAAGCCAACAGGGACCTTACTTGGAGGGATATGCAGCATATTGGTAAATTTCATTATATTCCTTCATATTGTTGTGACTCCTTACTTATAAGCTAGCTATACACACGCCTGTAACTTGCACAAAAGTATGCAAGTATTTGGCATACCAGTATGGTATTCAACAATCAGAAGGTGCGCAATAACTCCTGATTTTACGGCCGACGCAGATTTGGGCGGCTATCTATTGCAAAAGTCCCTCTGTGGGCCCTGTGACACTTTCGTTCAGACTACACAGACGGGCCGCACTGCGTTTTTTTATACAGAAACGCAATGCGTTACTGCTCGGTGCGGCTGTAATTTACGATTAGCTTTATTATTACTTTTTTATTTTACATATCTCGGTACATGGGGTCCCGGTACTTTGGAAGGCGTACGAGAGGCCGAAGCCAACTCGCAGAGGCCCCTTAGGAAATTTTAACCAACCGACGATTATCCCTGTATGCACTATGCAAGTGCACCCAAGGATAACCCCCGGTTGGTGTAGGACTATTGCAGGATATGGACAAATAAAAATTTGGACTATGGGTTTGGGTGGCTAAAGTGGACTGGTTACCAAGAACTATGGAAGAACTATGACCCCTGCCTGATCATTGTTTTATAATTATATACACGGATAAAATGGCAGGGGCTGACTTGCACACTTAATAATGGGCCCCCGAAGACGGTCGCTAGCACATAGTGACGTAACAACAACTTGTCCTGAGGTGCTTATGAGGAGTGGAGAGGTATTTTACGGCTATCAGTATTATTAGCCTGTGATGTCCCTCTGCATGTCAAGTGCCTCCCTACTCTCTTTCCACTTATCTCTGTTCAAAGCTGTAAAGCTTAGCTTTACTGTTAGATAGTTTCGACGATAAATGGTTGACAAGAAAAGTGATCGCAAAAAAGACTTAGATTGACATAGATCAGAAAGGTTTGCCACATGGGAGAGGATGATGTATGTGTGTGTGTGGAATTGATAAGTATTGAGAAAAAAGTGGTTTACACTTGATATTAATGATAGGAACAAAGTAATCTGGATTATAATTTGACAGCACACTGAAAAATAATTCGGTTAAGGGCGATTTTCACCAAACTTTTATATCTAGAATAGGTCTTATCATAAGAATACATTTTGATTTTTTGGCAGTTGCTCCATACTAGGACTGTCAGACGTTAATTTTATTCGGATAAAAAATATCTGACTTTGGTCAAATCAGCCCTTAATTTAATTATAAGTGCATGTAACAGAATACTGGTTATTTTCAGTATTCTAGCTATAGTAAGCAGACCCAATCTCGCGAAATGCTTGCATAATTGTGTTTAAATACACGAGAGTCTCCGAGATGCTGTACTGTCTCAGAGAATCCCACAGAGAAACTCAGCCTGTAACATCAAAAGCCTCGGAAGCCTTGCCCAGGAATAGTTTCGAAGTTCCAATTATGGATGAATAGAACACTATTCTATTGTTGCACGAATTGAACTAATGTCTTAGACGGACCAAGATGTCTAACAGGCAGTGTCGATTTATTTTCTCAAGCGAACATCTCGTTAGGTACGCACGAACTAAGGCAACTACTATGTAGGTTAGGAGTGAGGCGTTTAAATCATAACAGCTAAATATAACAGGTATCACAAGATAACATATTGTAACTGTGACAAACAAACTGAAAAAACAGCTTCAGTTCCAGGACGAGATAACAGAATCCATCCAGTCACAAGCTTTTCTCCCTTCATGCTTATTAAGACAGTTACCTGAGTTAGAATAAGATAAAAAATGTTACTAATACAATGTGACACCCTGTTATATAGTCCATCACAAGCTCTTTCCTTTTCTCGCATAGGTGTAACACCTACCTACCGTACCTACGTGTATCAGCTGTGGTAACAGAGAACACACAATTGTCCCCCATAGTATGAAATAACAGCCTGTTATTTTGTAACAGGTTTTTGGAACTGTTAATTACGTGGAACAGGAACAGTTGGAACAGATATGCGATTTTACCTGTTACAACCCACTCCTAATGTATGCTTTTTTTTTCCTTAAAACCTACCTACTTGTTTACTTGTTCGGAAACTAAATTGCAAATATCGTGTAGATCATGCCGAATACTCGAGTGTGCGTATATATTTTTATTCATTCTATAATGATAAATGATTTTATTTTTATAAGTAGGTTTGCACAAAAACACAGGTCAATCATATTAATTTCTTACGTCAATCATATTAATCATGATGCTCTAGCAACTCGAAAGGAGGAAAAATAGTAAAAAGGTACTTTCAATGTCGATTTACTTGATGTTCATAAAACAGAAAGTTACGACGAATAAACCTGCGATAAGGATGACAGATTGAGTTTAAAAACTTTATACTCGAACTCTCCACGCCTTATTGACTTTTAGCTTTACACCTAACAGCCGACTTCACATAATATCAAAACCAATATGCTGAAAGAGGCAATGAGCGTGTTCTTCACATGCTTACAGATTTTTTATTAAACCAAGCCAAGCCAATAATGTGTTTATAGTACAGACGCCAGCCAGCACATCAAGGTACCCGAAACTGTCATATTTTCCCAATCAACTTTGAACCTTAAGCTTTAGCAATAAAGTTGAAAATCTATTAAAGAAATTTGACAGATTGTAGTAGCTTGATGTGCTGGCGTCTGCACAAATAATAAAACATGAAGTATGTGGACGTAAAACCAATGATCTGTGTGTATTCTTAACCCGACCTAACAATAATTCTAGCGATTCTTTAGTTGGAAATTTTGTTCACGGCTTACTGCGCAATTTTTCCGACCTTCGGCTTTGGATTTCTACTGAAGCACGACAAATAGCAGGGTCCTTGTCAGGGCCGTCTTTAACCTACCCTGGGCACATAAGGGTCACGGGGCTTCTGTGTAGATAAGAGACAATAAGAGAAACATACTAATATTTTTCATAACTGGGAGGCTAGAAACGTATTGTAAATCGCGTCACTGAATCGGATACTTACATAATAATAATGCGTAGAATGCAACGGTGGCTGCAACGAATGTTTTTTTTATGAAATCAGGCCGGGGCCCCCGAAGATCGCGGGGCCCTGGCCACTTGCCCAGAAACCCAATGGACAGGATGGGCCTGGTCCTTGTTATTTATTATATTACTATGACATCGTTAAATAAGAAACGATCAAATATTTCGGGGCCCTAAAATAATACAGAGTTGCAGGGACTACGACGCGGAAACTGTAACCTTGAATAGCACATGATTGACGTAGGGTTAGGGATAGAGGTAGGATTGATATTTTTCGTCGGTTATCAAAAAAAAACTGGCTAATTGCGAGTCGGACTCGCACACGAAGGGTTCCGTACCACAAGGCAAAAACGCCGAAAAAACTCGTTTGTTGTATGGGAGCCCTCTTAAATATTTATTTTATTCTGTTTTTAGTATTTGTTGTTGTAGCGGCAATAGAAATACATCATCTGTGAAAATGTCAACTGTCTAGCTATTACAGTTCATGGGATACAGCCTGGTGACAGACAGACAGACGGACAGTGAAGTCCTAGTAATGTCCCGTTCTTACCCTTTGGATACGGAACCCTAAAAAGGTGTATTCTCTGCCGAACCTCTTTGAGGATACAGGCGTGATGTTAGTCACACTAATATTATAAAGGCGAAAGTTTGTGAGTGTGTGTGTGTGTGTGTTTATATGTTTGTTACTTCTTCACGCTCAAACGGCTGGACCAATTTGGATAAAATTTTGGTATGGAGGTAGCTGACAACCTGGATTAACATATAGGCTACTTTTTATCCCGTTATTCCCACGGGATCGAAACTTACGCGGGTGAAACCGCAGGGCGCCGCTAGTCAAAAATAAATACATTCTAATAATAAAGTTTGCTGCCTATTTACATCTCATAAAAGGGACGGAATTTGTTCAGGAAATCCCTAATTTTATTTGATTCTTTATAAAATGAAAGGTACGAAAAGGTTACATTATGAGATTGCTGAATTCTATTCAAATGTAAGGCCATAAGGGTTATTCACATGTTTTTCGGCAAACTTAATGTTATTTATATTATGTTTAACTAGCTGACCTGACAGACTTTGACCTTTCAACATTTCAATACGGTCTTGAGTTCATACAAAAATTCTATTGAAAAAAGGTCCGTTCATTTAGTCACGAATTTTCCAACTTTCTGGGTAACTTTTCCAATTTTTCTTTCCGGAAAACTTAATTCGGACTATTATGAACATTTTAAAACAAAAAATAGCCAAAACGGTCCAGCTGTTCTAAAGTGATATGGCTTACTAATGAACAGCATTTCATTTTGATTTATTTAAATAGAGGTAGTATCGTTATAATTAGAATTTGGTATTGCAATAAATAGATAGATTAATAATATTTAATTTCAAATTTGCATGCATAATACAGTAGGTATATAAATATCTGAAACGCACGTTCACAAGTTTAATAATGTTGATTAAGTAGAATCACTGAACCAAATTATTTTCCATTAATAATAATTCAGAATTAACACAAACATATGAAAATACGTGTGTTGCATTATGTGCTCACTCTATCCAAACTCCGTAGAACGCTACACAATCATTTATGTATGAGTTTCGTTTATAAGCTGATTCCGTTTTTTTCGTTGCTTCAAAACCTACTCCATTTAATACTCCGTTTATCTGGATCATCCACGTTTAGCGACAAATTGTCTTGGGAATTCTGCCTAAACCGTTCACTAAGTGTGTTAAAAGAACTTTTGTTTCGTAAAGCCTATTGAAGGCCCAAGTTTCCGAATGTCCACGACAAGGTAAACTGAAGCTGATATTTTACATAACGTAGTTTCTGAACTGCTTTTGTTTTTATATGACATCCTATTTTGGTGAAGATACCTATGCTCCCACACATTCTGATACCTTCGTACCTACTTCTTTTATATCTACAACATTATTTTTAGTATATGCGAAACCCGAAACACGTGTCTAGTATTTTTATGTAAAGAATCTATGTACAAAATTTCAAAACTGTATCATAAAAAATCACAAAGTTATAAGCTTGTTAAGTTACCTGTTTGTCGGTACAAAAACATGCTCACCCGCGCCGCTTATTGATAATAGTACCTAGGTACCTAACCGTTCGGCGCGGAGATTGGATAACCTACTTAGTGTCGCTCGGTGTCCAACTTTTAATCTTTTTAAAATATTTTTGGGACAAAATATAACATAGGGTAGAAATTATTGGAATCGATTCAGTTACTTATTCTGAATAAACTATATTCAGGTTTCGCATTATATATACTAAAAATAACGTTGTATATATATAGGTTGGCAGGCAGACATCGACGCGCTAACTGTTAGTAATCATGAATTCAGCTCATGATTCTAGACCAAGTTTTCGTAGACGTCAGATATCAAAAAAAAAATCAGCAGTTTAATAGAAAAGTGCGCCTCACGCAGTCAATATGTATGGAACAGCATTTTTTTTTTTATAACAGGGGAAAAGTTTCAACGCAGTTGAGTTCAGAATCATGGAGGTAGAATAACTCGAATCCATGGTAACAAGTTCCGCGTCGATGTCTACCAGAGCCTGTATTATAAATTAAAGTACCTTTTCGTGTTTGTCCGGGCGACCGCGTTGTTAATCTAAACTACACAACGGATTTTGATGTGGTTTTCACCATTACCTATATATAGAGAATTTGTTCCGGAGGGTTTATAAACTTTCATGTAAGAAAGAAATCTCGATGTTTTGTCAACTCATCGCTAATGCCCGTATAAAAATACTCCGACTTTTGTAGGCTGAATTCTGAGTACCTGTTTAATGAATATACAAACAGTTCTCACTAAATGTTGTTCTGAAACTGGCTTTAAATTACCGAAAACTATGAAAGAAAATGTTTTTTATGATAGTTAGTAGCAAATGATAATGTTATCATTCGGCACAGAACCAGTAGTACACCCTGGATGACCTATTTATCAATGCATACTAAGCTGATTGGTAAACTTAGACTATTTGGACAAATATAATAAGTCTTATCTGTGCTTTAGACTAAGTCTAAATAATATTAAACTAATAATAGACCAATAGAACACGTAAATGGAACAAAGCGACTCAGAATCGAATCTGTGTCTTGCAAGTTACCAGAATAGATCCGATCTAGTTTTGGAATTGTTTGGATACATCGTTTTGTTCAAATTGTGTCTTGGTAAATAAGGTTTGTTTGAGATTCTAACTTTGTATGTTACAATTCATTTGGTGTTATGCTTTAGGATCCAAATAATGACAAGTATCTTCTTCTTAAAGAAAACGAAATAAGTAGGTACATAAGAGGAAGTTTGAGCACCGGTAACTGAAAAGTTGTGAGGACATCAGTAGTCATGTAGGAATGAGGAAAATGTCGGAACATTTTGAGTATGGAAGCATCGACATTGATACTCAAAACTTCCTATTATAAGGGTAGGGGAAGACAAAGAAACGATGGATGGACCTGTGAATGATGATATGGTTAGAAAGGGGATGAGTGATGACGACTAATAGAGAAGTATGGTAGAAATATATAGGATGTTTGGAAGCTGGATACAAAGCCTAAGGAGGGTGATAGTTGACACCATTTAGACCATTTTTTTTTTCCCAGTTAAAGTTGGTATGTTATTTTTGACTGATAGTTTGTGGTTATAAATAAAAACATACTTCGTCTAAGAAATGTATGGCTCAAAATGCTGTAAATGGTGTCAACTATCACTCCCTTAAAGGTTTACACTCAGCTTCGAAACATGCTGTATATGTGGCGCCGACCCCAAATAAATTGGGATAAGGGTGGGAGAATGATGATGATCTTCTACTTAATCTCAATCTCATTCACTGACAGATAACGCCCAGTCTAAGCCGTTGAGTCTAGTAGCATGAAATTTTGAGAAAGAGTTTCCTATGTATAGCGTCAAGAGGGATTTTTGAGACTTCATTCCCTAAAGGGGAATATGTGTACGTATGAAAGTTTATCATTTTTGACAACGTGAAATCCCATCGGGCACACGGTTTGTCATAAAATAAAGTAAGATTTCAGTGCGTTTGTTTTGACAGCTCTCTAAAAAATGGCCTTCAGTTTTCGTGTTTGTGTATCTGCACCAAGCAGTTATTTTAAGTCAAATCAAATAAAATTGTCCCTTTTCTCAACAGTGGTACGCACGGCTCGCCCCGAACGCCTCAGCATTGGCGGCGAGTGGCGAGTGAACGGAGTCGGTCGCAACGTCTCGCATTCTTTTGGCTACGGGCTACTTGATGCCACTGGCATGGTGCGACTGGCCAAAACTTGGCGGACTGTGCCGCCACAGAGGAGGTGCGAACTTGCGGCGCCGAGACCGCAACGACCAGTACCGCCAAGGGCTTCTGTTACACTGCAGGTTAGTTCTTTTTGACTGCGGTATGGTACTATAACGTAAGAGTGTCTTCATTAGCTTACCGTCCGATCAGCCGGTCGATTCTGTAAAAATCTCACCGTGAAAACTTAGGTGAAGTGAGTTTGTTTTTGCTAGGAATTGACACTATTGACAGCTTACTCCACGCTCACTTCACCTTCATTTTCACGGTGACATTTTTACAAAATAGCACCGCAGGACCAGGCCTGTGCCGGACGGCGCGTACGTATTCCACGCGCGCCTCAAAGAGATGTCAGCATCATTTGAAGGGGCCGCAGCCTGCCGGGTTAGCGGGATCGTCCGAAAGGTTTACCGCTGGCCCGGAACATAAAGGGCTAAGGAAAGAACACGGGTGGGTTTCATTCAGGTCTGACACTCCCTTCTGTTCCGCCCAGAGCGGGAGGAGGGGCCATTTGATGATTTTCCAACCAAAAAAAAAAGGGTGTCTTCATGCTAATGGCATGGTGCGTCTATCCAAACCATGGCGGACTGTGCCGCCTCAGAAGAGGTGACAACTTGCGGCGCCGAGACCGTAACGATCAGTACCACCACGGGCTTCTGTTACACTGCAAGTTAGTTCTTTTATAGGCTGTGGTATGTTCTTTAGGGTAAGGGTACTTGATGCCACTAGGCATGGTGTGTCCAGCGAAAACATGGCGGACTGTGCTGCCATAGAGGTGCAAACTTGCGGCGCCGAGACTGTAACGACCAGATACCCAGGTTAGTTCGTTTATAGGCTGTGGTGTGCTAAGGGTTACTTGGTGCCCCTGGCATGGTGCGACTGGCCACGACTTGCTGCCAAGAGTATAACCTACATGTAACACTGCAGGCAAGATCCTTTAGGTTTAATGGAGGAGTTCAGTATGACAGTCATGTAATACTGCAGGTAAGATCCTTTAGGTTTAATGCAGGGTTAAACTCAAACAATCCAGGCTGTCCCGGGTTGTCTGTGTAATACCGATGGCATGTAGGGATATTCCCGAAGGTCGATCCAAAAAACCATGAAACAACACCATGGGAGATAATTGAAAGTTCAACCGACCTACTTATAGCGACTCATAATAAAGGCATTATGTAGATTCATAAATCTACGTGCGCATAATATTATCTATTTCATAAAAAAACTGGCCAAGTGCGAGTGGGACTCGCACACGAAGGGAAACCGTACCACAATGCAAAAACGCCGAAAAAAAACAGGTTTGTTGTATGGGAGCCCTCCTTAAATATTTATTTTATTCTGTTTATAGTATTTGTTGTTATAGCGACAACATAAATACATCATCTGTGAAAATTTCAAATCGCGGTCCTTGAGATACAGCCTGGTGACAGACAGACGGACGGACAGACAGCGAAGTCTTAGTAATAGGGTCTCGATTTTACTCTTCGGGTACGGAACCCTAAAAAGCACCACACAAAAACAAAAATATAAAAGCACCATCACACCACAACATCACACCACCATCATACCACATAGCATCGGTTCATAGCATAGCAGCGTAGCATCGTACCACATAAATATAATCGATGGTGAGTGATCGGGCGCGAGCTCGTGACTGGAATGATGGTGCGCGCACAAATGTGGCTGGCACTAAAGCCGCGGTGAGTAATGTGGGTAAAAGCCTCTGTCATATTACACGCTTAAATTAATGACACAACCGGATAAGTCGAATTAACTCCTGTGTAACACCATTTCATTCAAACCTCATAAAGATACGGCACTCCTGAAATTTTAATATGAATTAAAACTTACTACATTTCCAAAGTTTAATGGCCCGATAAGGAACGCTAAAGACTCGGAACTTTCGTAATAATTATTTTTAATTGCTTTTTAAACGCTGAACATTGGCCGTCATTAACAATTGCACTGAAAACTCGAAATAAGTGATATTATGCACTACGAAGCCTTTTAGTATCACTATCGGAGTTCGCCAGTTTATGCTAATGGAGTCGGAAAAGCGTTCACACATATTACCATACATAACCATTCGCATCTGTGTGCGGTACATTCATTACACAAGTCCACTGTCATATTAAATTCAGTAAATCAACGAATGTATGGGCGTCATTAAAATATCTAGTATTCCAACTAGGGTTTCGGGACAATTTGGTCCCAAATGTATCTTGAGCGAAATTCTCGTATGTCGGCAGTTGCATGTCATTGTACGTTTATACGAACGTATGCACGGAGCGAAATGTGTTTTCAGCTTATTGCATTTTGGCCCATCTCCCGAATGAAGTGATGTCTACAACCGAGCCAGCGAATGGAGTTGGTTTTGCATGTGCAAAAAATACAAGGCAGCAGCGTATATTGAAAATTCAAGATTTACCTACATCGCTTTTTAAGCTTTTAAAGCTGCATTCTCACATCCAATATTTTTTACGATTTTTTTAGGGTTCCGTACCCAAAGGGTAAAAACGAGACCCTATTACTAAGACTTCGCTGTCTGTCCGTCCGCCTGTCTGTCACCAGGCTGTATCTCAAGAACCGCGATAACTAGACAGTTGAAATTTTCACAAATTATGTGTTTCTGTTGCCGCTATCAACAAATACTAAAAACAAAATAAAATAAATTTTTCTATACAACAAACGTTTTTTTCGGCGTTTTTTCCTTGTGGTACGGAACCCTTCGTGTGCGAGTCCGACTCGCACTTGACTAGTTTTTTATATAATTTTCGTTTCTTGAACATGCCAGGTTCATACACATCATGCAGATTTACACCCCAAAAATCTACGAAACTTTACCCCCTATCAATATTTGTGCATGCGGTATACCTACGAGCTTATTATCTATTATTATCTTTTCCCTATTAAGTATCTCGATCCTTTTACTATTGCCCATCCATCTAACCATTCATTCTATTCCAGCTGGATGTGGGAGCGTGTCCAGGCGTCAACTATCTGGAACACGTACAGGCACGCGTGTCGCTATCTGCTGCAAGACGAGGAGACTTGCGCATCGTTCTAACCTCGCCTGCAGGGACAAAGGTCACGCTGCTTGCGCCCAGGTATGTATACAATGGTATGGTGGGTTGGTGATAGGTAAAGTAATTGTTAAGCAAATCGACTACCGGCTCACCTGTATTCAAATCACAACTGTCATTTGAAATGATGTTGGTAGACTTAATTTTCCTGACTGTACGCATAAAAGCCTACGCAGACCGGGACGGCATGGCAAGGGATTTAAACTTTTAACTTAATGGACATTCAAACGTATCGATATAGAAATACGACATAAATTGCTATGCTTTAAAATGATGCCGTGGCATCGAAAGGGATTTCATTGCACGGCATTGAAAGACGCGCCACGGGCTCCCGCGGCGGGATGCCGTGGCGTCCTGCACTAGGCAACGGCATGTCAAGGACTCCGGCGCTCGTTGTAACATACACGGCGGGGTGAGGCGGCGGGGGTAGAGAAGCAGGGAAGCCGCTGGAATGCCGCGGTGTCTAAGCGGCTAGTATGCGCTGACTGACGGCAAAATCCCTTGCCATGCCGTCCCGGTCTGCATAGGCCTTAACGTGCCGCTACAATGGCGACATTCATTTCACACAGGCTAGTGGTCAGTAATCATAAAAATTATAATAACATTAAATAATTCGTAAGCTGAAGACTACCCACCGCCTGCGCCGCTCGCCGTCAGAGGACTCTCTCTCTTTCTTTCCTTTCGCCTACTCTTTGCACGTTATTCGTTTTAATTTCATTGATGCGATGTTAGGATCCGTGACCCCGGCAAATGGCTACAGATTGCTCCAAGGTGCGATCTGAACGTTATTATTTATTTTCAATTTTCTAAAATAGAACATTTAAAATAAGTACTTAATAACGTTTAATGAAATTAAAATATGTTCATAAAACGAAACGCCAAACCGTATAAATGTGTGTTAAATTATTCATGTCATTATTAAAGCGGCACGATGAATTGATGGATATATCAAAAAATTGCTTGTATTGTAAAAACAGTTAAGCTGCCGAAGTTACGTCGAAATCAACAAGGCTTTGTGAAGAAAACATGGGATTTTCATGTTTTCTTTGTGAAGAAAACATGAAAATCCCTTTCTAAGTAGGTACCTCACTTTGAAAATAAAATTACTATCGTACTTTCATACATTTGAAAAATAATAACTTAGGGTTTTTACCAAAGCCATTGTCGCGCAAACACGCTACGGTCGCGTTCATTTTGTTCAGCGAACCCAGACGCGTCGTCGCGCCGACCGAGTAGACAGTCGTCCAAACCCAACTCCACGTCGAAGCTTGTATTTTGCGTACGGGTGGGAAAATCGATCATTTGGTCCACCCGCGCCGACAGATAGCGTCTTCCGGTTTTCCGAACAAATGTGACATATTATGAACGCGAAGATTGCGTCTTTACGCGACCAATCGCTTTGGTAAGCATACGGTTGAGAGTAGGAATTTGAAGGATTTTTACGGAAAAACTGATGCCTTGTGATCTTTCTTCTTGTGGGGCCAGATAAAACGACTTGCTTCCATTGTTCGGTATCACAAATTCTTAACTACTATACTGACACTTTCTAAAGTTAGTGGTACATTATTAGCCTGTCTTTAAAACTATCACTAGTCAAATGACTTTAAAAATCATTAGTCAAATGACTAATGATTTTGGTTAAAAGTGCTGGTTCTCAGCCTAGTTTGAATAAATATTCAAACTAGGCTGAGAACCAGCACTTTTCAAAACGTCAAAACTACAAAAGATCCCAAAACGCTCGCCCTTCACCACTTCCTAGTGAGGAGAAGAAGTGGCGCAAAAAACTCCCCAGCAGAAGCAAAAGCCGGTCTTCTAAAACTATCATAAAATAACCAAAAGGATAAAGACACCGAGGCCCATTTACGCTACTAAATACATTTACCGCTAAACGCATTTAAAATATCGTTCTGTTTCCGTCAATTTGACTAAGACGGAGACAAAACTATTTTTTAAATACGTTTAAAGACGCATTTAGTGATTTGTGGTGCAAGCGGGCCGGAACGTCGAAACAAAATTACCTAAACCTCTTCTGAACCCACTATAGCAACATTCGGTTTGATCCAGTTCGTTCTACATGTCATTGCTATAGATCGCATCTCCGACAGTAATTGAGGTATAATGGTTCCAGTTCACAATGGCTCTCGCATTGGCAGCTTTACAGCGGCCATTGAACGGGCAAGATGTAGGAACGTCGATGTCGAATTTACAAGGTGACTCTTTGAAATGGGAGTCTAAGGCTACAATTGGAAATGTGTGGGATTGAGAAAATTTGTCTAAGGGAATGCTCGATTATGAAGAAGACATAAGTATAGCAAATTCAATTGTTGAAAAAAAAATCGCGAACATACAAATACACACGTAAAGTTCTCCTTTTTAGAACTCGGTTAGTAATAATAATTTACGGAGGGTGACTAATTTCTTTATCAATAAGCTATGACTGTTTCCTTCTACTTTTAGTACCAAATGAATCGTTGTAACACGAGAAACGCAAGCACAGCTAATATCTAAATAAAAGACAATCGGAATTTGGAATTACCTTCGACTTTCCTAGTAAAACTATGTGCGGCATCCCAATTGCTTATTGCTAAGCCATTGCTTCATATGTTCGAAAAATTTGTCAGCTCAACAACGTAAACAAAGCAATGAATGTTGTTGAACTGTCAAAATGAAAGCCATTGCTACTGTTAGTTGTTACGCAAATATACCGCTGGATTTAATCGTTAAAATTAAAGCCATTGCTACTGTTAGTTGTTACGCAAATATACCGCTGGATTTAATCGTTAAAATTAAAGCCATTGCTACTGTTAGTTGTTACGCAAATATACCGCTGGATTTAATCGTTAAAATTAAAGCCATTGCTACTGTTAGTTGTTACGCAAATATACCGCTGGATTTAATCGTTAAAATTAAAGCCATTGCTACTGTTAGGGGTTACGCAAATATACCGCTGGATTTAATCGTTAAAAAGAAAAGTCGCTTGACAGAAAAATACTGACCGGTATTTCTGGCAAATAGGTCAGTTTCAATTCCTTCTAAACCTTGTGGTTTTCCAAACACTGGAATTGTGGTATAGTTTTCTCAATAAGTACCTCTTACATTCGATTTTGCCCCTGTATTTTGTCTCTTTAATGTGTTTCAAAGCTAGTGGCGGTACTGAAGCCAAACGTTTATCGAACGGCTACCGGGAATCGTTTGTCAAAGCATGAAACGACCTTTGTATTGGATGCTGCTTTAGTAGTTGGATTACTAAGTTATTTCAGCTGGTCTGTCTGGGATATAAAATAAAATATGAAACTTCGTTTAGACTGGAAGCCGACCGCAACATAGTTGGGAAAAGGCTAGGCAGATGATAATAATGACAAGTCCCTTGCACCGTGTCTATTTAAAGTTGTCACGTTGAGATGACAACTGTCAACGTGACAACTTAGGTGAAGTGAGCTTGAAATGAGCTGTCATTCCATTTAATGCTAGTGATTGACAGCTCACTTCACTGAATTGTCATGGGGAGATTTTTAGACCGGCAGGGGTCGAAGACGAGTGTGAATCCTCAAAATAATGACGACTAATGTGAATTGCGATAAATCCTAATTACCTACATTGAAAAATACCTTATCCTTATTCGGATAACCAACTTTTCAAAACACAAAAGTGATAATAAATATTCCCTCAACTGTTCAGAGTTAGCCTACTGTTTAAACATGCACTACACTCTCAAAGCTAATGCACGACGCTATGATGTGCTGTGACATGGAACAACGTGACCGCAAATACAAAATGTGCCATCTATTCAGTTTAAAATAGACGTGATAATGTTTTGCTACGTCCATCATTGTTTACCTTTCTAGTTTTCAGTACACGACCTCATAATGATTTATGTTCGTGTAAAACAGTATTAAAACTAAACTGCAAGGTAACTGAAGAATATTAGAATGTTTATTCTATGTTAAATAAATATTTCTGTTTACACTGTGTATTTTCTACTGAATTTTCTGTTTTTCATTTGCTCAATTAGTAAAATATATTCAGTTTCTCTTCCCAACAAAGTACGTTCAGGCTGCACAATTAATCTTGTACAGTGTGTTGTTAGTTGTTCACTTTATTAAAGCCGACACAAGACGCTAACTAGCGCTCGCACTGGGTGTAATTAGACGGTTAATTTTCCGGCAGGCCGCACGACTCGTCCCGCGCCGGCTTCAACTCGTGGCCTTTCATGTCCGTGCACATGTGGGGCGAGTCGCCGCTGGGCTTCTGGCGGCTAGAAGTCACCAACGAGGGACGATATATGGGTAAGCTAAATGACATTATACAGAGTGTATGTTTTCAACAGGGACGAAATTTTACAGGGGAAGTGTGCTACTAACTTAATCATCGTGCTAACTTAACTTACATTTAAATATTCACCCTGGAAAAACCTACTAAATAGTAGGTACCTACATGCTTTAATTAATCTTGAATAACGAAACTCTGACTTTAATCCGCAAAGTTTTTGTGACCGCATTTATAACGAATGGCTTGTCACAAAAGTCAGCGGTCTGGAAATTTTAAAGGCCCGAGAAAGGCTTAAGACGACAGCTCAAGAGATTGTTTATTCAGCTCAACTAGGTACTTATCATTCTATTGAGCGAAAAGATTTCACTAATCCTTGGTAGCTGAAACACAAATAAAATGTGAATCAATATCTGTTTGTTCAATTTCACGTCATAGGGCGAGCAACGTTGCAAGATTGGTCTTTAACTTTATATGGAACTAGCACGCCTGCAGCTAAAAACGATCCCATACCGTTCCGGAATCCAATTATACGCAACAAGGGCAACGCAACCCGACCCATAGTGGTGCAGTCGGGCCGCAAAAACAATAGAGGGAAGCCCGTGCCGATCGTTCCTACCTACACCGTGGGGCTGGTGAAACGGAAAAAGAATAAGAATTCGAAGAATCCGAATAGGAATTCACAGAAGTCGAAACAGAGCCGGCCGGCGACGCGTTCGCCGATAGAGAGCACGACGGCGAAGGTGACGACGTCGACTGCGGCGGACCTGAGTCTGAACCTGCGCGCGGACTTGGGGGACCCGCTGGCAGACGCGCGCGGGCGCAAGATGTCGAGCCTGTTCGAGCAGTACCCCAAGATACAGCGCATATACCCCGCGCCGCTACAAGCCCACGGTACCGCCATGCATGTCGTGTCCGTGTTTTGCCCCGACAGTTTATTTTCGCCGCCTAGTTTGAACCTGCACGTCAATTACCTTTGTTCCAGACTCTTCGCCGCTCTTTGCATGTCGTGTTTTTGCATTGTTTACATTTTTATTTTGTAGCGGAACTTTAGTTAATGAAGCAGTTTCGGTTTAAATTGAATTTTATTTTCTATTAAGTTATTAATTGTATTTTTCATGACGTAGACAGTGATGGTTATTTTTGTGTGAAATTTTGAGTTTATTTTTTTACTGTTGTACCTACCTAAAGTTCATTTCAAATAAACTTGCGATAAAGTTTGTTCACCTCCGTCTACTAATGTATCCCAATATTTCCAAACCATACGAAAAAAATGTATGGGCAGTGTCGGTAACACGATCAAAACATTGACTTACTCCGTGTTTGGTATTATGAAACTCAACCGATGCGATGTTAGCGACAGTTTTGTATGACGAACGATATCTATCGTAAGTTATTTGGACTTTTTGGTACAGGGTGGTTGAATGACATTTATCGCAAGTTTATTTGAAAAACACTTTAGTTGTTACTGCCCATCAGGCCCAATTTTCTTTTTTTTCTTTTGCTAGTATCGTATTCACGCTTTGTGTATAACTGCGTAATAACAACAATTAGAGCTTTAATTGTAGAATACCATCAGTACTGAAACATTATTCAAAATTCCTACTTATTAAAATGACATAATTTCTGCAGCGGGTCCACTGACCCAATGGGAGCTGATATTCTACGGTACGGAAACACCGCCTCAAGAGTATGACGCGTCTCCTGAGACGAACTCACTAAATGGCGGAGCGGCATCGGGCGGGGTGTTGACACCTCCAGAGGTACCATCTGGTGGAGGAGGCGTGACGTCATGGAGTGGAGCGAGCGAGCCTGCCGAGTCCGTGGAAGAAGTGCGACAGAATGCGCTCGACGACGACCTTACGCTCGTCTGGCATTCGCACACGGTGAGTCTGAACTCTGTTTGTTGTTTAATCTGTGCAAACAAATCCTTGAATACACTACGGGAACAGTTTGTTTCGGAGTTACAGTAGCGTATTTTGCAGTACATAATAAAAATTACAAAATCGTTTACGGACAAGTAAATATTATTGAAATTCGGAACTTGGGGCCAATTATTATGAAAGATTATCTAAAACATACAAAAGGAGTCGGAATATCGAATCCGGCTATCTTTGTTATAGAGTACTTACAGCAGAGATAGGTACCTATATCCATTCATATGATGGTACACTGCATTGTCCTCATATTATTGTTAGACCGTGTTCAAACATTTGGACTTATGTCAATAACAAGACAATGGCGATGTGTGGTATTATTGTTTTAAACACCTGTGTGCCACTGTGTAAACACCGGATTAAATTAGATCGTCTAAATACAAACTCCGTTCACTGAACGCTTGGTAGCAAGAGTCGCGCCTAAAAATACTTTATTCTTTTTAAGATCAACCTTATTTAAGTATGTTTAAAACAAAGCCCAATACGTCTTGGGCAGAAAAATGAAAATAGAACTTCTAACCACGAAACGAAAAACAGTCTCTAGGTAGACGCCAGCACATCAAGCTACCCGAAACTGTCAAATATTCCCAATCAACTTTGAACCTTATGCTTTAGCGATAAAGTTGAAAATGTATTAAAGAAATTTGACAGATTGTAGTAGCTTAATGTCTGTACTTAGGTATCCTAAATATCGTTCGGCGTGGGTTTCAGCTTAATGTAAATTCCAAGAAATGAAAATAAAGTGCTCATTTATACTGTCTAAGAGTAATCAAACTTAAAATAAATGGAAATGTCTTTACTACTCTTCAAACTGTTACCACAGACCAACAATACAGTCAAATAAAATAAAATTTTATTCGCGTACAAAATGTGTCTCTTACAACAGCACAGACTGTAAAAAAACCATTTACACACATTTGAACACAACACAAATCTTCGCTATAGAAATGGCGAAAAATAACAATGGTCAAAACATGGCGTGAAAATGGGTGTGAATGAGGTCTTCATTTTTGGGGTTTCATAAATATTCGTAAAAGTCTAAGCTGAACACCATTTTACAAACAGAATAGGAGGAATAATCCTTCGCGCTTCCGAAATGCCTAATAAAAAAGATTAGAGCAACAGACGCTTGCGTAACACGTCAACATGAAAAACCGTTTCAATATAAGGTCAATGGGGCGAAGACCGTCTGTAGGGCAAGACCGTACAGTAAGAAATACGACGAAATCTGAATACTTACAAAGATGGCAACCCAAAATATATAAACTTCAAACTGTTTTAGTTTATATTTTTTGACAACGGTGGCGCTCTATAAGACTCATAAAGAAAAAATGACATTTCAAATTTAGTCGGGTTACCAACTTCAATTACGACCAGTACACGCTGACGAAATAATTTTTTTTAAGTGGTATTTTAAGAGTTTTCTAAGTATTTGTGTAGGTAAGTTCATTAATGATTAATATCTTTACCTAACTATTATTTTAGAATTGAATAAATAACGTTTTTCACGAAATTACATCTGATAAAAAAACGTAACTTCAAATTTCAATAGTGGAGAAGTCCGTCTACTTTTTGGAGGCGAAGATCGGCATACGCCGGTCTTCGCCGATTCCAGATATCATAAACCTTTTAATACTAAACACATTTTCAAAATTAAATTATCTAATAGGTAACTGATTCCTATTGCCTAAAACTACTGCTTTCTACGATATTTGACAGTTTACTAGTAACTTGACATGTGTGAAAGTTCAATATAGAAAAAATATTAATATGAGCGTATACCAGGTATGGCATTTCATACTAACTTTCAGGGCCTTGTTTTTCGAAATGAATGAACCGATTTTAATTAAACTTGATACGCATAAGCAGGACACAAAGGTCTAAGAAGTTGCTTAAGAACATTTTCGAAATATCTTATTTATAAAAAGATAACTGGAAATCTCTGTTTCTATGGAAAATTTAAAATTGCTCTAATTAGGCTGTAACACTATTTTTTGAAAATGTTCTAAAGTATTTTTTTAGACCTTTGTATCCTGCTTAGGCGTATGAAGTTTCATTAAAATCGATTTATTCATTTCGAAAAACAAGGGCTTGAAAGTTTGTATGAAATGCCGTACGTAGTAAACACTCTTAAACAAAAAAAAAATTGAGCTTCCTGTGTGAACCATTTGTCTAGGCCCGACTACACTTGAAAATTCCTTTTGGATGACCCCTTGTTAGTTTATTCTTCAATATTACGTTTTATTGCTTTTTTCAGGTAATTCTATAGGGCAATTTAAGTACCAAAGAAAATCCAATAGAGGATCATACTCTAAGTAGAAATTGAGAGAAGCTATTCAAGAAGAGCTATACTAGAAGCAATTATACTTTTGACTACTACTACTACTTACTACTTTTGAAGTTCAAAATTTTCCTGTCTACGAATGATTTTTAATTGTGTTATTAGACTGTAAGCTTTCTGTAAAAATATAATAAATAATAATAATAATTAGGCTACCTCAAATTTTTTTTAAATAATTGTTTATCTTTGTCAGTATATTTAAATACGAGTTGCGTCTCATTTTTTCGTACTTTCGTTAATTAAATAAACTTTCGTGATTTCTATTTTCTAAATTTCTACCTGAAAATATTATTTATTATATTGAGTAGGTACCTAAATAAAAGTTGATTTATCAACAAATGCATTTTTTTTAAGTGATGAAATTGTTTTTTACCCCTGAATCGCGAAGTATGCCGAACTTACCCGACAAACGCTTCTTTTTGCAATGTATGCCGATTGGAAGCTTTAATAAAAATATCGACAGCACACATTGAACTGCTGTTGAAAGACACACGCGTACCCAATTTCTATATTCGTGTAAACCGTCGATTTCTACGTTTTTTTCACATTAGACGGTTTTATCCAACATGGCAGTGAAATCCGTCTATTTTACCATTTTTTCAAAACTAGTGTCTAGTTTATAAACTGATAACGTATAAGTAAATCCGACAGTTTCTATTAATAGTCAACTAAATGTTTGATCACCCAATATAATCAAACTTGTCTAAAACATTATAGAGATGGCCAAATTTGGCTAATGAAGTAAATTTTTAATGAAGTATGTCAACTAAATGTTTGATCACCCAATATAATCAAACTTGTCTAAAACATTATAGAGATGGCCAAATTTGGCTAATGAAGTAAATTTTTAATGAAGTATCGCGGTCTTCGCCCCATTGACCTTAACAGTTAAAAAAAAAACCATTGCTTTATTTTTAGGGTTCCGTAGCCAAATGGCAAAAACGGAACCCTTATAGATTCGTCATGTCTGTCTGTCTGTCCATCTGTCTGTCTGTCTGTCTGTCCGTCCGTATGTCACAGCCACTTTTCTCCGAAACTATAAGAACTGTACTGTTGAAACTTGGTAAGTAGATGTATTCTGTGAACCGCATTAAGATTTTCACACAAAAATACCAAAGAAACAATACATTTTAGGGTTCCCCATACTTAGAACCGAAACTCAATGTTTTTTTTTCATCAAACCCATACGTGTGGGGTATCTATGGGTAGGTCTTCAAAAATGATATTGAGGTTTCCAATATCATTTTTTTTCTAAAAAAAAATGATATTAGAAACCTCAATATCATTTGCGCGAGAGACACTTCCAAATTGGTAAAATGTGTGTCCCCCCCCCCTGTAACTTCTAAAATAAGAGAATGATAAAACTAAAAAAAAAAAATATGATGTACCTACATTACCATGTAAACTACCACCGATAATTGGTTTGAACGAGATCTAGTAAGTAGTTTTTTTTTTAATACGTCATAAATCGTAAACCGCAATTTACCATTCATTCAATCAACTCAAAAATAAAAAATAAAAATTTAATTTCATAAACATAAACCTTATGCATAAACCCGGATGTTACGGAACCCTCGGTGCGCGAGTCCGACTCGCTCTTGCCCAGTTTTTGTTTGATATGCACCTGCTTGACAACAAGAATACTTAACGTATTTTTGAATACTCAATATTATAGGAGTGGTCGCTACTATAGTCGGACTTTTAATTAGCTGCAGTAAAATGACAGCTTATGTGTTACTGTTACGTACATGACTGAAATTGGCGTCTTTTTGTTTTTTCGCGGCCATCAACAAAATCTTATTTTTCTAGTACCTACCTACCTACAGACTAGTGTAAAAAATGAAACTTATTTGACATGTATATCTCTAAACTCAGTCCGAAATAAGTTATTAAGAAGTGTCATTTTACTGCAGCTAATTAAAATTCGGATTCTAAAGTGTTAGGTAGCGATTTGCCGTAGAAGCAATTATGAACAGTCCAAAACGCTTAGGTACAGCCGGTCTATTCTGTAAAAAATTCAACTTGTAAACTTAGGTGAAGTGAGCTTATAAAGAGCTGTCTACCACCTGATGCTAGCGATTGACAGCTCATTATAAGCTTATTTTAAGTTTTCATGCCGAATATTTTACATGATTTTAACGCGAAATCATTGGAGACAGAACCACAGAACATAACAGGCAGGCATGTCGTGGCCAAGTCAATCTGTTGTACCGTGACTGTCCATTGGCTCGACTAATTGGCTAATGTATCCTTGCTGCGGGCGTTAGATTTGCTAATGCAGCACAGTGTGTTATCGGCCTAATTTAACGGTTGATTCTATTTGCCAATTAGTACTGCTGCTTCTACATTTTTAACATTGACAAGTTGATTGGACAACAAGCGGAATTAACGTTGCGAAAAGGCCTTTTAACTGCGTCGAAAATTTGAGGGTTTTCATTGGCAAATATTTGAACATACTGCGAAACGAAGGGGCTTGTGTCTAAATAATAACGCTAATGCTACACTTGCTGCGGTCGGTTCGTGGCCCATCCGTTACATATCGAGACCTCTCCGTGACTCGGATAGCACGGTAAGCCGTTGGTCCCGGCTGTCATTTGTATATCTTTGACAGTCGTTACGGGTAGCCAGAAGCCCAAAACTCGGAGAATCAGTCTTACCTACGGGTATCGTATTACACAGTAAATCAGATGAAAGATGGAGATCAGAATGAGAGACGATCAGATGGTGTCAGATAGATGGATGGATGGAGGTTTGATGGCAGGAATATGAAGTATGGAAACTCAGAACCCATTTGGTTATCTACTAGAAGCAACAAGAAGGTAACAGGAGGAGAGTAATACATGACCTCGAACAATTTGTTCGTTAATGTTAAATTCGCAGTTAAATCAATCTTCCTAGCCTTTTCCCAACTATGTTGGGGTCGGCTTTCAGTCTAACCGGATGCAGCTGTACCAGTAGTACCTACCAGTATTTTACATGCATCGACTACCTACCTGACCTCCACAACCCAAGGGAGCTTGTCTTTATTTAATAATTCGTCGAATAGGACGCAGAAACCAAGAATTTATTAATGTATACCTTTAGGCGCTCCAATCATCCGCGGCATAAAAGAACGTGGAGCTGACAGTTTCCTTTAACCGAAACACGTCATATTTAGGACCAAAATGGGAAGCGCGAAGGCTGTTGTTCCCTTGACGCCCATTCACCAAAAAGCAACAGCTACCTTGTATTCAAGCCCTTGTCTGGTACTCTATTATTAATAGAGGAAAACCAAGATCAGCAGAAAATACGTGCGAAATTTATTTATTTATTGCATGGAAGATTTACGGGCTATAAAAACTGTAACTTAATATAATAGTTCTGTGCCAAACCACAAATACTTACATGACAGAAATAATTAATTCATAATCATCCCCAATGCCTATAATGTTCCCACTGCTGGGACAAAGGCCTCCTCTCGGTGAGAGGGAGTGGGCCGTAATCCACTACGCGGGCCCAGTACGGATTGGCAGATGTAACATGTCTTCGAATTTTTGGTTCTAGAACACGCCGGATTCCTCACGATGTTTTCCTGCATCGTTTTGAGAGCAGTGGTGATGAAATAATTTACACAAAGTAAAGTAACTGTCTGGGTTCGAACCTACGACCTACAACTCTTAAGTCGCGGCCGTTACCACTGGGCCATCACTGCTCAATACTGATTAGTGGTGGCCCAGTGGTAATAATTAATTAACCAAGAGGAAATAATCAATAAAGCAACATAAAATATATCAGAGAGCCAGCGAGTAATGACCCATCAAAACTAAACCAAATCAAAAAACAGGTACCTACTAGTGTTGATAATGATGGTGATTAGATGTTGCATATCTTGCAGGAAATAAGAGGACAAATTAAATCAGTAAATACGGTTCATCATCATCATCATTTCAGCCGAAAGACGTCCACTGCTGGACATAGGCCTCTCCCAAGCACCTCCACTTCGATCGGTTCTGTGCTTCTCGCATCCAACGGGTTCCTGCGGCCTTCATAAGGTCGTCGGACCACCTTGTGGGAGGCCTTCCAACGCTACGTCTTCCGGTACGCGGTCGCCACTCCAGAACCTTTCGGCACCATCAGCCATCTGTTCTGCCCACTGCCACTTAAGTTTGGCAATTCTTCAAATACGGTTACACTAATATTATTAGATGTTGCTGAGGGAAAACAAAGGTGCTAAATAAACTAATTTATTCAGATTGACACAAAACAATTTTTCGCTCATTTACTTATGGGGCTTACAGGACCTAAACGCAAAAAACGCAAGTTTTAGAAACAATAAAAGTATATGATCGACTATGTAGTAAACAAAATCAGAAAAAATATATGATATTCTTCGGGATGGCGGTAGATTGGGGTCTCCCTTGTTTCACCAAAAAGAAATTGACAAATTATCTCTTCCCAAACAATTTTCCGCATAATTTTATTTGCCAAATTATTACTTAGCAAAAAATCTCTTCACAAATTATTGTAACCCAAACCTAATGTTTGGCATCTGAACGTTTAAACAATAACTATTTTACCAACCAGTACTTTTACCAATTTTTGTTTAGTCAAATATTTCAGTTGGAACAACTCATTTTACGCAAAATAACATTTGCCAAATATTTAGTATCGTCAGTTTTCGCAGTTTTAAGGCAGCCATTTCAAGCATAAGATCTAACTTTGAAGACGTTTTATTACAAGGGTGTTTTTTCCACTTGGGACAAATTTTAAACAGGTAATAATAATATTAATTTTAACTATTCTGGTAGTATTTTTTTTTTAATTTGGAACCGTTTTTTTAATAATTAATCTCGTCTGACTAGTTCAGTTTCGGGTAGCCTATTTTTTTCCATATTTTTTTTCTATATAATCTAGTCGTTTCTGGCACTCGCCGGCCGCTGCCGCGGCACCGCTCGCTTCGCTCGCTCGGCTCGTCCGTAGGAGGTTACAGTTTTAACCTAACCTAAGCATTTTTTTTTAATAATTAACCTCATCTAACTAATTCGGTTCTCGATAGCATGCTAAAAATAATCTCTTTTTTTCCATATTTTTTTTCTATATAATCTGGTCGTTTCTGGCCCGCCGGCAAAAAAAGAAAAAAAATCTATAAAGACGACAGAATTAATCGAATTCTGCAACACAATTCTGAATTCTCCGAAATAAAATTGCTTATGTCCATTGCAAAAAAATTAAAATTGTAAGTTACAAATATTTTGTATTAAATAAATGATTAAAAAAAAATAAAATTGCATTTTATAATGGGTGGTATTTAATACTTAACTGTAAATCCCCTTTTTTCAATCAAAATATTCGAAATTACCACCAAAAATACTGAATTGCACACTAAATTTGC
Organism: Mesoligia furuncula; assembly: GCA_916614155.1. Taxonomy (NCBI): domain Eukaryota; kingdom Metazoa; phylum Arthropoda; class Insecta; order Lepidoptera; family Noctuidae; genus Mesoligia; species Mesoligia furuncula. The sequence goes on along the minus strand of OU744804.1, from coordinate 10,358,871 downwards.
TCATCAAATAAATCAATTATACTATACTGTTAGATCTTTAAAGCTTAACTGTTTTACTGAATGACTATCTGTTAACTAAAATTAAAGTTTTTTTTTATCTACAAAAATATGTGGTTAGGCGTAGTCGACGGAGCCCCGCGAAGCTTATATCTGTCTACAGGGTTTAAAGGAACCTACACGAAGGGGACGACGGGGGCTCGTTCGCTCGTTTTGCTCGCTCACTCGAGTCCCCGTCATCCCCTTCGAACCTAACCTGTCCGAGTCGGGGTGCCCCAAGTCCCGAGCTCGCTTCGCTCGCTCTTGCATCCTAAGTTGTCATTACAAATGTGTTACTTTTGTATATTATGTTGGTTTAGTGTATAGTGTAGTTAATTTGTAGTACAGTCATTTATTTGATATGCAGTAGGTTATTAGTGGAGAAATTTGTTTGCTTAAATTTCTAAATAGAGGTGCAGTTAAAAATTCCCCTTTTTAATTATATAATTCCCAAAAAATCTTATTTTTGCCTTTATATTTTTTGTCATAACAAATCATTTGACCAAACGTTTATTGTCTAAAGATTGTTTGCTGTAATAAATGATTTGATTAAAGATCAAATGCCCAAATGACTAATATTCTGCCCAGTAAAAATTTGACCAAATGGAAATGTGCGTACTAAAATCATTCCAAACATTGCATTGGTATAAAGAAAGGTTGCCAAAATTTGTTTGGGTAGTGAAATTTTGGCAAAATCTTTTTGGCAAAACGGCTGGATCCCGGTAGATTGTGTGTTGAAAACATAATACAACTAATTTGATACGATAGAAAAAAATCATGAAGATACCTTTAAAAAAATTATTTTTACAATAAAAACCATACTAATATACACACAATCATTATGATTTTTTGTCAGATTATTCTACAAGCAACATACTAAAGAACTAGTGCTTTAATTTTTAGTCCAAACAACAGATTTTTTGTAAATAGATAATTGCTTCATATTTTGCAATAAATTACCAGCGTTGTGTCATCGCGCTTCTCTTTATTTTCTATGCAGTCCGACAAAGCCCGCGCTTTAGGTCATGTAGTCGCCTTAAGATTATCTTCATTGTCTTTTACAGACTTACAGCCCCCCATGCTCACCACATTCTCCTTTATCCTATTCGATCATTTATTTTTAGCTAATATTCGCAACCACGACCTTTTTGTGGACAAACTGTATACAAAACACGTCTTAGATCATTAAAATATCCGATTGCTTTACTTCGTACGCAGGTTTCCAAGAGCTCGTCGGATATTAGATTCTAAGATAAGAAAATAGAGTGGGGCGAGGTTCTTTTTTTACTTTATCCCTCAAACCCAAGACAACTATCTAAAGTCTTCAAAATAATTAGATACTGAATCCCATCTCATCTGCCTAGCCTTTTCCCAACTATGTTGGGGTCGATTTTCAGTTTAACCGCATGCAGCTGAATACCAGTATTTTGAATGGAGCGACTGCCTATCTGACCTCTTGAACCCATTTACTGGGTAATACGATACCCCTTGGTAAGACTGGTTGTCAGACTTTCGGCCGCGGCGAGGGGCCCGTGGCTAAATAATAACAGCCGCACAGGTCGATCGATTCAGTTAAGGTCCCAATTTGAATAAAATATAGTCAAATAATGAATTCTGTGAAACATCTGAGACATCCTTGAAAAACCGGTCAAGTGCGAGTTGGGCTTGCACACGAAGGGTTCCGTATAACAAGGCAAACAATGCCGAAAAATACACGTAAATATCTTCTTTAATTTTTATTAACTTTTTATTTTATGATATATGTATTTATTATTTGTTGTTATAGCGGTATTACCGGAAATGTATGAAACCTAGGAATTTTACACAATTCCTAGGAAATATATGCAATTCCGAGCCTACTTAGGAAACGTGTAAAATAATCTTTCAAAGATTCTTTAATTCTTTATCCTGTGAAATGTATGTACACACATTTCCTGTGAAATGTATGTATTTCCTAGGTCCAAGATGATACTAGGAAATATATAAAAAGTAATACTTTCTGTGACTAAAAGAAATAAAACACGTTTGTAAATTTCTCTAATCATAATAATGATTAAGCCTGACATTCTAAAGCATAAATTTAGCATGCTGCATGTTTTGTTTCTAACGATGTCCTCGTCGACGTCGACGTCAGGTCGACTATTCTCGTAGGTTTAAAGGAACCTAACCAAACCGAACCTCGGGGTGCCCTTCGCTCGCTCTTGCATCCACGTCGTCTAGTAGCACAACATATTGAATTTTTAAGATTTCCGATTGCTATTTAGGAAATGGATAGGTTTCCTAGGAAAAGTGCATATTAAAAAATATATTACAGATTTCCTATCTATTTTAGGAATTGTACACATTTCCTAGGAATTGTATAGAATGACGGATTGCACACTTTTCCGTTAACAGCGGCAAGAGAAATACCGAGTATACACTGTGAAAATTTAAACGGTCAACCTATAGGCTTCATGAGATTCAGCCCGCTAACAGACAGATAGACGGACAGCGGAGGCTTAGTAATAGGGTTCCGTTGGCACCCTTTGGGTACGGATCCTAGAAAGATAGAGTTGAGAAGCGAGGTCCTTCGAGTCTATGATAAATGCCACTACACTACACTACACTTAGATGACTGCTGTTATGATTTATTTCAACTTCGAAGTCCTAGGTTATTTATTAGTAAGTAGGAAAACTACTGCGTTTGTATCTAGGCTAATAACCTCACGCGATTCAGAAATTTACGCCCTACGCTGTTACAGAAACACCAGTTTGAACTCATCAAGACATTGCCACCCCCTATTCTCGCGATAAAACCTGATGTTTATCATAAAATTCCTTCATATCTATACATATAATAAAATAGTAAAAGCCAAAATCGCAAAAATTGCTACGAGGTATTAAGGCGGAGGTTCCTTGAAAACGGTCAAAATGTTGGTTTTTTAAAGCAGTGTATCTATTAAACTGTAAATAATTTTGACCAAAAAAAAATATGATATTTTCAAGTCTTATTTTAATACAGTGATGGAACTCAAATCGCAATTAAACACATTAATGCATCAAAAAAATCTTCAAATACACCTCTTGATTGCCTTTAAAAGCAGTTTATCCCTTCATTGACAATTTTAATTATAATTAAAAATATGCCATTAAATTTCTAATGCCAAACTGCATTCAGTGATGGATTATTTATTATTAAATAGTTTTTGTAAATAAATAATTTCTTTATATTTTACAATAAATTACCAGTTTTGTGTCATCGCGCTTCTCTTTCTTTCCTATGCAGTCCGACAGTGACCGCGCTTTAGGTCATGTAAGCCACATAAGGTGTTGTGATTCCTGACCCGACCACGACATGGAACGGAGATTTTACTATGGCACAAAATGGTTATTTTAATTGTGCTTTATTGTGCCACTTATCCCAGGAATTTGTGCCTTGTACATTTTGAGTAATAAGAGTACGATTGTGGTCGGGCTGGGGATCATGGTTCCTGACCCGACCACAACCAGATTTAATAAAATATCAATAGTGGGAAGTTGCTGATTATGCCAAAAATTTGTGTCAAATTGTGCGTATGGCACACGAAATTCTTTTACTATTAATATCACAGAATATATCTTGATTCGGATAAAATTGAATAATCAAGAAATAAAGTGTGTCAATCACACGCTATGCAATTTTACTACAACTTTGCAAGCAGTTTTGTTTTGTGAAATTATGCTATATATAAAGCACTTTATTATTTTATTTTACTGGATGCGTTCACGACTTCGTACGCGTATATGTATTTATAAATAAAAATTACAACCACTATGTTTTGTAGGACTATATTAGTGCGTTAAGCTTGTATAAAAAATCGGTCAAATGCGAGTCGGGTTCGTATCCTTAGGGTTCCGTAACCCACATCATAACGGTAAGTTGAAATTTAAACACAAATTAACTCGTTTAAACAGTACCAGTACAAGCTGAACCCTTGCTGCATACTTTTACTATTAACACAGGGGTCAAGAAGTTAATAGTTAAGAATTAACCTTTTGAAATATAAAAACATAGTTTTCAGACTTTTTCCTTTACTTGTATTGTAAGAAATTGCATCTTGCCGAATTTCATGATTCTAGGTCAACGGGAAGTAGTACCTACCCTATATAGGTTTTGATTCCCGAGCGATTTCCATAAAAATTGACCAAATAAGCGACATAAATGGTCATATCTTTTAATTGCGTTGACTTAGAATTTTTTTATTGCCGGAAGGGACCGCATAATTCATTGTTAATTTCAACTTGATATGTCGACGCGTAATTGTCGATTCAACTTGATATCATCATCATCATCATTTCAGCCGAAAGACGTCCACTGCTGGACATAGGCCTCCCCCAAAAAGGGGGGGGGGGATTGCCAACTTGATATGTCGACGCGTAATTGTCGATTATAATATTTTCTAGATCTATGATTCACTATTTAACGGAAATGCACATCGTATGTACATACAACTATTGTTGTACATACGATAAGTGAATATATAACCCATATCGTTATGATGTGGGTTACGGAACCCTAGGGATACGAAACCGACTCGCATTTGTCCGGTTTTTTATACAAGCTTAACACACTAATATAATGCTACGAAACATAATGGTTGTATTTTTTTTTTATAAATACATTATACAAGGTTACTTTTCAAAGACGCGGACTACAGCAGCTATGTGACTCGAGGGTAGATAACATGTTTCAGGTTTTGTTGCTACCCAGACTATCACTGTTTCTTTGTTCTTGTAGTTTCACTTTATGGGGTTTATACAGGAAGATTTTTTATCACCATCCAAATTTTTACATGGTGTTCTACCCATGAATATAAACAACGTTCACTATGGGACCAACTCTGAAATAACGAAAAAAAATCAGCTGTTTCATACATTTTGGTCAAGTAGGTATTGAAGTTTTGTATGAGACAGCTGATTTTTTTTCGTGATTTCAGAGTTGGTCCCATAGTGAAAGTTGTTTATATTCATGGGTAGAAAACCATGTAAAAATTTGGATGGTCTTTGAAAAGTAACCCTGTATACGCGTACGAAGTCGTGAACACATCCAGTAAAATAAAATAATAAAGTACTTATATAGCATAATTTCACAAAATAAAACTGCTTGCAAAGTCGTAGTAAAATTGCATAGCGTGTGATTGACACACTTTATTTCTTGATTATTCAATTTTATCCGAATCAAGATATATTCTGTGATATTAATAGTAAAAGAATTTCGTGTGCCATACGCACAATTTGACACAAATTTTTGGCATAATCAGCAACTTCCCACTATTGATATTTTATTAAATCTGGTTGTGGTCGGGTCAGGAACCATGATCCCCAGCCCGACCACAATCGTACTCTTATTACTCAAAAAGTACAAGGCACAAATTCCTGGGATAAGTGGCACAATAAAACACAATTAAAATAACCATTTTGTGCCATAGTAAAATCTCTGTTCCATGTCGTGGTCGGGTCAGGAATCACAACACCACATAAGGAGTCTGATGCCGAACATATAGTTTTTAGACTTTTTGTTCCTTTGTCTTTTTACCTGGACATATGTTCCGGAATGGAACAAAAACGGCTGATCGGATTTGGATCTAAATTGGCACACAGTTTATAATCTAGATTTACACATAGGGTACTTTTAACCAACGTAGTACGATCTCGTGGGATATTTTTCGACGCGGGAGAAGCCAAGTGCAAAAGCTAGTACTAGTTATAGTAGATATACAGTTTTTACGTCATTTGATAAACGAGATACGATGATGAAATGAGAAACTTTATGGAGATTGTTGTTCTCTTTAGTGTATACTAGCTGCTGCCCGCGACGTCGTCTGCGTGAAGGCTCTACAGCACCAAAAATACCTAAGATGCCAGTGTCGCTATGGCATTATAAGTAAACATCTTTTAAAATAGCATTAACATTTTTTTTTGCAAGCGAAGCAAGTGAAGAGACCATAATCAGCCTATAATTTTCCCACTGCTGGGGCCTCCTCTCGGTGAGAGGGAGTGGGCCGTAATCTACCACGCGGGCCCAGTGCGGATTGGCAGATGTCACATGTCTTGGAATTTTTGGTTCTAGGACATGCCGGTTTCCTCACGATGTTTTCCTTCACCGTTTTAAGAGCAGTGGTGTTGAAATAATTTACACAAAGTAAAGCTCCTGTCTGGGTTCGAACCTACGACCTACAACTCGTAAGTCGCGGCCGTTACCACTTGGCCACCACTGCTCTGCACTGCAAGTAAAGAGATTTATATGGGAATCCTGCTGAGTTCACTCATAAGATGTAACTGAAGGAAATAGAGAAAATAATGCAGGAATACATTCCAGGACACCAAAAGAGTAAAAATACGTACAAAGGTATCATACTTTACAACACTTCCTATAAACTACGTTGGTAGATATGCTGCCAGGAGCCAAAATGTAAAGAGAGTCAGGACTGGTGACGCAGGAGCAAGCGACGTACAGTTGCCCGTGTGAGAAGCAACTCGTCCTGAGGTCGACATCCGCTGCCCTCAGTGTCTGCCCCTGCGACATATTGATGGTCATCGCGAAGCAAACACTCACGGGGTTACGCGCTTGAACTGGAACGGGAAGTTATGATATATGAGGGGAATGCGTGGTATAAATACTGCCTCGCCGACGCCACAACCCGTAAGAATTTCCGCCTCAATGCCTGTGGAGCGAGATGACTTTAAGGCAGGTCCCGATACACAACTTCTGAGGAGATAGGTTCCGAAGAAGCATAATCGGGACGCCGACCTTCAGCTTGATGGTATGCGCTGGAAGTCCACTTGCTGACAGGGAGTTCAGAAATTCCACGGGATAATGTGTGGCGTCATCTTGCTCGACAACAGCACACATCTTGCTTGTGTTTATCGAGGTGTAGACCACTTCGTTCCCCTCAATTTCCGAGAGAATGCATTCGTTAATTGCTGCAGCCTGATCATTTTTGGGCGTCAAAATGGCCCACTCACACCCCCAAGAATTCTGCTGGTGCGGTATACGATTGATGTCCCCGTACACACAGTGAATGAGTTCTTCTAAGCTGGATACCACTCTACCGAGAGTCTCTGGAAGCACCACCTGTCCATCTCTCCCTTCTGGTAGAGTGCCTTCGCCAAGACTTAGAAGGACATCGAAGAATTCTTGAGCACGTGCATTGCCGCCGAGTCGAGCTCTCATATTAATGGTCAAGCGCAGCGTACGAACTCGTGACTACAACGGAGATCGTTTCAACGAAGCATTCACCTCGTCAGCCCTCGATGCCCGCGTCACCACAGGAAGCGTTTGCCGGAAATCGCCACTGAACAGAACTGTGACACCACCCATCAAATGTCATTCCTGCGAATGTCCTACAGGGTTCTGTCCACGGCCTCAACTGCCTTCCTATTGGCCATCGTACACTCATCCCATACGATCAGAGAGCGATCCTTGAGCACGTGTCCCTTATCGCTGTTACGTGACACACCACAAACAGGCGTTTCGGCACTCTCTAAATCGATGGGAATTTTAAACATGCATGTGCTGTCTTGCCACCCGGAAGCAGTGTGGCAGCGCTTCCCGACGACGCTACAGCAATAGCAATTTTGCCTTGCCTCCTGACCTCTGCAAGTATGCCAGTGGTAACAAATGTTTTTCCTGTTCCACCAGGAGCATCCAAGAAAAACAATTTACCCTGGTTTTGCCCAACGCTTTCAAGGACGGTGTCATAAATTTGTTTTTGCTCTGAAGAGAACAAAGCGGCGTGGTCATTTCGCCCGGATCGTATTTTGTCTCAGCGTTATACTCCCGATTTCCACGGTCTTGATGCGGTGATGATTGGGGAGCTGGTAACCCATATTCGATCAGTGAATTGCCGCCGATAGAAATGGCCACATCTTGAAGTGAACTGAGACAGGTGTTCAGCACGCGTTCATCAGTTACTTCGACTTCGTCTCCAGTAGCACGCCTCAAAGCTCGTAGAAAATCTTCAGACAGATGATGGCGATACTTCTCCCACAAAGCTACCGGGTTCGCAACTCCACAATACACCAAGATGACGGCAAACAGATGACGCATGCGGCTGGGACTGTCACTGACGCTCGCCTCCGTGAGGGTGTCATCCCAATTTCGGTCACCGCACCGTCGAGAAGGTGACGTGCTATAATGCTATTTTAAAAGTTGTTTACTTATAAAGCTATAGCGACAGTGGTGTTGTAGAGCCTTCACGCAGACGACGTCGCGGGCAGCAGCTAGTTAGGTATACGACATGAAAATATATTAATTACCAAGCAATAATCACACAGATAAATACCGAACAAAAGTATTAACAGTCAATGTTTATTTTGTACTAACAACATGAAATTGATGAAGAAATGATCATCATCAATGAACATAACTTTTTTGTAATACTTAACACCGCTTTTTTTTTTAATTGTCTTCCTCAACTCTCAAGATTTTGAGGGTTTTGTTGGAACTTAAATTTGTCAAAACGAACTATACGATACAACTTTTATGAAGAAAATGCACATCACCATCTATGAATTTTAAGAATAACTAACTACTAACCTCGCCAACATGATCAAATTTAAATTATTAATTTCCAAAAAGGGTTAACATGTAGCTTGATTTGATTTTTATGAAATCTCATAGGAGGCGCTGTTTCAAAATTGTCTTTATACTACTATTAACATTCATTAAACTATGTTTCTCTGTCCAAGTTACTTAAGTGGCGTAGTTTTTATAGTGTAAAGCTAGATAATAGCATGGCTTACTCAAAAACAACATTTAAATATGCGTCGTTAGATTACACGCTGTCACAGAATGTGTAAGAAAAATAAAGATTCACAGCTCCTCCCCCGTAGGTGATAGCGTGATAATATGTAGCCTATATGTTGCCCCGACCTCTTAGTAATATTCATGCAAAATTTGAAGTAAATCCATGCAGTACTTTTTGAGTTTATCCCGGACATACATACAGACAAACAGACAAACAGACAAAAAATCTAAAAACTATATTTTTGGCTTCGGTATCGATTGTAGATCACGCCCCAAGTATTCTTTTAAAAAAATATTCAATGTACAGTTTTGACTTTCCTACGATTTTATTATATGTATAGATATGAAAGATATTTTCTTGAACAAATGGTAGCAAGGACCAGACGAATCTGTCTGAGTGAAAGAATTAAGAATTTAGTTCATGTACCTACTACCATCCAGACACTTTGTGTGAAGATTGTGTCTCAGAGAAATTGTACTTTTAAAGTCTTTTAGTAATTCGTCAAGGATTTGTTTGCACAATGTTATTTTGTTTAAGTTATTTTAAATAAATAGACAAAAGAGTGCACCCAAATAATCTGGTTAACTTTAGTGTTTTTTTTATATTTAAAATGAAAGAGAGAATATTTTATATTATGGACGCTTGTTAAGTTATCGTGTGATATCATGATATCGCCTAAAGGTTCAAATAATCTGGTTAACTTTAGTGTTTTTTTTATATTTAAAATTAAAGAGAGAATATTTTATATTATGGACGCTTGTTAAGTTATCGTGTGATATCATGGTAAGCACAATAAAAAAATTATCTCCACATATTCTACCCTTCGGGAAATATAGGTGTTATATTTAAATATGTTTAACAATATCCGTTGTTTTTTTTTGTCTAACTAAGTGTTATTTATTCACAAACACACAAAAATTGCAATTTACACGCTAACACTAAAATATATATTGTTTAGGTCCGCAAATAATGTCTTCAATAAAGTATATTATTTTCGTTCGACATAGATATATGGATCATGGTGAAAACCAACGAAGAATTCGGTAAAGTTTAATGTATGAAAACTGTATGTTTATAACAAATTGTTAAATATTAAAGTTCGCTTGATTCGTATTTATTTTGTAATTAAAATCGTAACGTTTGAATATTGTTCTTTTTACCAACTTGATGTAGTAGCCTGTTAATAAAACGTTAATTGAAAGCCTTCAATATTCTTAGAATATTTTGTATAAAAATTGTTTTACTTCGTAATGTTAGTTCTCAAATATATTTTAGTAATGTGACTTATCTTTCGTTTAATCTAGCCGCTACTATATTACCAGGCTTCACTTCGAAGCTTATCTAATAGAATCTTATTTGTACTTATCCTATTTATAACAGTGGCGTCGATTCTGTTGTGCACAAACTAATCTTAATTTAAGTTCATGCATCTTTTTCTTTCTATTTCATTACGAAAAGGACAGAAGATAAATATTAGTTTAATGCTGTCAAATTAACATACTCCATAGACAACTTAGACGAGATTAAAAAATTGGCTATTAAAAGTACGTCAATTTACGTCAGGCGCTTACTAATTTGACAGGACTAAACTAATATAATATCTTCTGTCCTTTTCATAATGGAATAGAAAGAAAAAGATGCCTGAACTTAAATTTAGTTTAGTTTGTGAACAACAGAATCGACGCCATAATCTCATGAAAGAAACCGTATTTCATTGAATATCTTGAGGATTTTCTTTTTAGACCTAACGAATCATTTGTTTTTTTTACTAGATAAGCGAAGATAGTCCTCCCGAGACGGTGGACTCAGGCAGCGCGGGTCAGTACACAGGCAACGCGTCGGGTTGCGCGACGCACGCGCCACAGTCCCTACACTGCCTAGGTTTGTGCCTCTTCATCATCATGTTAATGTCAGCGGCCGACGCGTTGCGTTTACAATCCTCAAGTATCAGTTCTCAACGCAGACAGCCCCATAGAGTAAGTAATCGCGATTGTGCACTAACTGCTAGCGGTAGGTTAGAGGTAAGCGTGGGGAGGCGCGCGCGGCTGGGGGCGCGGCCTGCGCGCGCGCCCTGCTTGCGGCGCCTGACTCCGAGCTCTGTAACCACGCTGGGTCCCTAGTACCGCGCCTAAGGCATTGTGATTTTAGTTAAATTTACCGGGTTTATATATAAGTACAAGCTGTTATTATTGATGTTTGTTTTAAGTTTCGGTTATGCTGCTGTCCAATCACAATGTGGGAAGTAGCTCTGTCCTATGTGCACCGATTTTGTCGGGGTCTTCCTATAATCCTCATGAATTACGGCATATGCTTGGACTTGAACTTGTTAAACGTTCAAGAAAAGTAACACTTGCAATGGCTATTGTACAAATTAAACACAAAACTATAACAACATCAACAAATTTCTGTTATATTTTTCATAATTTTCTCGTCCCTAGAAATAAATGAAGCTAATCTAGGACATGTGCCATCGACACCATAGAAGAATAATAATAATAATGACAGCTAAACTAATCAAAAACATTGATATCTGAAACGTTGCTCTGATCCGCGGACATAGCTTCCAAAAGGACCAGCTTTCAAAAGCTTTGGCGGTAATCAAATCCATGCGGCTATACAGGCAGCTACACGGCCATACAGCTTTGACGGTATTGGGCTCTGGATTAATTGGAAATTCCATAATACTATTTGGCTATTGGCTTAGTCTTCCGTGCAGGTTTGACTGATTACTTGTCAAAAGGCTGTCTATTCAATTCGCAGCTACTAATATAGACTGAGAGCACTTGTGGCCCAGTGGCATCGGCCCCGGCTGACGAGTTGTAGATCGTGGTTTCGAACCCAGACAGGCGCTTTACTTTATGCAAATAATTGCATCACTACTGCTCTCAAAATGCTGAAGGAAAACATCGTGAGGGTACCGGTATGTCCTAGAGCCACAAAATCTAAAACATGTGACATCTACCAACCCGCACTAGGCCCGCGTGGTAGATTATAGCCCACTCTCTCTCGAAGAGAGGAGACAGGCCTCCTCTCTTCGAGTTCCAGCAGTGGGAACAGTATAGGCTGATCATAGTACTAAAAACGCCTCTTCACCAATTATGGTTTTAGGGTATTCTTAAATTGAGCATAGAGATACTCCTTGACGTTTTCCGTTCTTCTCTCAACTGTTCAAGCTCAACTGATCAACTGTCAAGTGATCCGACCACCTGACTTAAATTCAAGTTCAAACCTTTCCTAGTCCAGATCTATATTCTAAACTGTGGCCTTCGTGTGAGTTTTTCCACTCACGTACGATTGCGAGCGCGTTAGAATGTTAAAAGGGAAAAAGTTATAGCGCCACCTGGTGGTCACTAGGAGAAACCTAATTTTCCACACACGAAAAAACTCACACTAAGGCCACTGATGTGATCAGACAACCAGACAAAATCGGCGAACGTATGGCCATACTTATGTTAGAATGTTTACCAATAGTTAGCAAATAATGCCGCGTCTCGTACCTACATACATAGACTTCGTACTTAAGGTTTACGTACTGTTCGTTAAGGATCTATAATTGTACTAGATAACAGTCGCTGCTGTTATTATGTTGAGTCCAAACGTTTGAAAAAACAAGTCAACATTGCCTAACCTTTTACTCAACTATGTTGGGTCGGGGTTTCCGAAAACTATTATCGACTTACAAGTAGGTATAATAAAGGAAAAAAGACATACCTACGCAAAATATAAACTTGATAAAAATAAGTATATAATAAATAATATTTTTCAAAGATCGAAGAATTTAGTAACTTCCGATTTCTGAGAGCCTGATCAAATCTCAATATCTATATTATGATTGGTTGATCGAAACAACAACAGCCGTACTTGACTTGTTATGAGCCAACATATAAAATTGATGCTTTCAGAAAACGAGAAACTAAGGAATGGTTACATGGATAATTTATATTTAGCGTAAACATAATATACTTTTGTTGTTGGAAATTGTTTTTTTTGCGTGTGGACTTGATATTTTAACACTTTTCCCTAAAAACACGGGGACAATAATATCACACTTTCAAATGGACAGCTAAAATGAAATAAATGTAATTCTCTAGGTGTTACTATTTAAGTATGTACGTTTTCATTTGTATAAAATCCATCACTTTATTGGCAAAAATATTAATGAAGAGCTAGTGAACAAGTGCAATTACGTATAATAATGTATAATTACGATATCAAGTCGAGAACGTCCATTTTTCACGAGTAATTGCAAAGAGTAATTGAGTATGAGTGAACAATGTATAGAGTTTTCTTAAAATCAATACGTAAGACTGCGTTCATACCAGAACGTATAGTCAGCCGCCGACTGTGAGCGTCTAGTCCAAGATGTATGAAAAATAACTTCAGCTACCGATTGACTGTGTTTTGTTTTTCATACATTATCACAGCCCGCACCTATACGTTTGGTGTAAACGCAGCCTTACCCTCATATCTATGTGGTGTTATAAACTTAAGCCCATTTTACGTACTTATTTAGCACTGTGACCAAAATTTTATTAATTTAGATATTGCTTTTTGATATTGACTCACAGTACATTTTTTGCAGTCTGAAAGCGTGTAGCAATTTTTTTTTGTAAAATTAGCCCTAGTTCACCGTGCAAATCAAAATTTCACTGAAAACGTATCGGTCTACGTTGAACTATGAAAATGATACCAAATGTTAGCGCATTTACTATAGCCCTTCACGTGTTTATAACATAATTTATTTATTAATGGATATATTTAGATATTATAATAAAGTAATAGAATAAATTTATTTTAGAAGTAAATCATGTTCTGATTTATTTTAGGCATCGTTTTGGCGATATTTTTCAGTGAATTGTTGCTTTATCATGTTGTAGAGTTGTTTGCAGCTACATATTTCTATTTTGTTTATTCATCGACAAACAAATGAATATTTTGAAATAGTTTCCTATATTAATGAAAAATACATGTCTTTACAGGGTGGCAGGGCCACGCATGGTTACAGTTTTCGTGTCTATGTCCCTCCCACCAAGTATTTGTTGAAATGAAAAAATCGCCTTTACGTATGTTTGAACAGGAATACATATCTGTTATAATAAGTTTCGTGTTTAAATTGTCCTTATTCTCATCGACGTGTTTGTCGTAGCATAATTAGGAGCTGTAACGCAACCGATCATGATTATCAAAGCGTTTAGACACGTCGGGAACGTGATTGTGATTAGAGACACATTTAATTTAATAAGCGATAACGAAGTGTCAGCGTTATTTTTGGGGTTTATACGAAAATTATTACTTGCAGTTACGTTATTAATTTTTTCTTTGAACGCATTAAATTAAAGCCGATTATTGGAATGTATTCCATTTTAATTTGTTGTTTTTTAATCCAATCGCTTTAATTTGAATGGAAAGGCTACTTATTTAATTTTTCTGAGTCCGATCAGCTTTTAATTGAAATATGCTACGATAAACACTACATAAAATGAATGTAGTTTTCATGTATTTGGACGTAACTTCTAGGTTTAACATAATTGCATATTGTGGTTGTGATCATAGCAAAGATTGCCAATCCATATAGCATAGAACAATATAATGATAATTGTAAATAATAAGTAGGTATGTATCGATATAAATAAATTTGGAGACTTGTACAAATTTGCTCACAAACCTGTAAATTGAAAACGACTGAACGTTCATGATTTCTCATCGACTGGTAGGAAAATTATCGTAATTTAAATATAATAGATAAGTATCTAGAATACTTCTCCATCATTATTTCTGACACTTCATTTTCTACAGATACCAAGTCGAAAAGAATTTTGGTTTACTGCTCGATGGACTAGAAATCATCAAAAAGGCTCATTTTTTATAATAGTTGTGTAAAATGTAAAATTGTTCACCGATTTCGAAGTTAAGTAGCAATCCAATGAACTGTAATGTAAATGTTGAAGCATAATTTGTATATATTGAATCTAATGTGAACGGGAAATAATAAAAACAATCTTTTATTACAAAATTTATTAAGGTTTTCATTTTTACGTCGATATTGTATAGTGTCTTGTCTCTGATGATAGTTATGAGCAGTTAGTCGCATTACGTGTTGTTATAAGAAAACAAACTGTGTTTCATTAGATTTATTTTGTTTATTTTTATTACATTTGTTTATTGCATGTTTCGCTTTGCTTAGACTAAGCTTGCTTTAATCTGTTAGCACCGCAAACCACGCTTAATTTATTTCACATGTCAATTTAGTTATGCACTGGCACAATTTTGTCAAAACATTTTTTAATTTCTTCTCACCTCTCATTTTCGTCACATGAAATTAAACTTTATTTTTCTGCCTGATTTCATTTAATTTTGTGCACGTCTCTTTGCATGTTTACTTCTATTTTAACATTCGTTTGTTTTCATCAACTGTATGATTCGACAAAGTATGTATGACCAAAATTATTTGAGATCAGTGACAAGATCCTATGTTACCTTTCCTAAGTTTTCCAAAACTTGCTTCCCTCTCTGTGAACTGACATCGAGTCTCTCGGACGCGCATCAGCATCATTTGGCAAGAGATCGCAAGCTGCATGGACGCTGGAAATGGTGCTGGGTGGTGAAGGACTGTCGCTCTGTTGTTTCATGTAATTAAATACCTTTGTTCTCTTTCTTTTACTAGAGTGCGCGAAGGGCTTGCATTTGTACTCCGGTCGATGCTACAAACGTTGTCCAGACGGTACGTATGCCAGTGAGATTACAATGGAAAGGAGCTCAAGAAGACGTAACCTAACTTATTATTCCGAGGGGGCCATAATGAAAAGACAGTACGCCGACGTCCCTAAGCAGACCGCGTTAGAAGCTTTAGATATGGAGCCTACAGCTAACGAGAGCGACGCTAAGCCCCCACTCACGTGTCTCCCGTGTCATTACACATGCGCCTCCTGCGTGGGCCCTCACAACAATCAATGTTTGTCTTGTTTAGACGACGCTCAACTCTTCAACTTAACGGACACCGAACCTAAATACTACTGTTACCAGAACACGGTACTGTCGCAAATAAAGGACGCTAATTGGCATTATAGGCTGAACGTTGCTCTTGTTGTCGTCTTGTTCGTAGTCAGTTCTGCCTGTTTGTACTTCATGTTATCGTGTGTCGCGAAGAGGTACTGTTGCGGCGGGTATTACAAACCAAATGTAGTTTATAATAAGTTGGCTTTAGATGATAAATTGCAGAGTGCGATGGAGGTCGAGGAAGAGATACATAAGGCATTAAAGGATTTTAGCGAAAGCGAGTCGGATGACGACTTGAATTTATAGCAATTGTTAACATTCCAACCTAAGTATTATGAACTCATCGAACATGTGACCGTTAGTGATTAGAGGACTTCAAAACAGATGCAGGGCTCGTGTTGTGATATTTATCATTCGGTTGTCACAAGTTTTTAGTTTGTTAAGAATGTTAGTATTAGTTCAATGAGATTTTAATTCGTACAAACATTGAGGTTATTTTGAAATTATTCCAAAGAGCTGTTACAACTCTTGAACGTTATTCTAATTCTGTTCCTTTACCTTTTTGGGTTTCTTTAAATGCAGTTCTTTATGAATATTGGTTTTATCTATTTTTTTCTCTTAAATTTAGATTAAGAAGCAAAATAGAGTATTATGAAACATTCCATTCCAAAAATAATGATAAAATCTTATGATCCTTAAAATTATTTTCGATCCCCATAGCCTTCGGACATTACGGCCTTGGGGGTGCTATTATTATTTCTAAAAGGGGCGACAACTCACCCCCGTCAAGATCGCGATATTTCGTAAATTGAAGTAATTTAATTTGCTCAAAATCTTACTTATTTCTCTTTATTTTCTTTTCTAACGTAGATTTAAGACTTGAGATTCGCTCAAAGACACTCAAAGTAATTTTAATTTCAATGGTTTAGTTATACTTTCTTTTTATTGGTAAGATCGTCACAATAATCGCATAATATTAGCTTAGGTGTATTTGCTCAAGATGCCATTCTGTTTGTGTTTGTACCAAGCCCGTTTGGTACTGTGTAAATATTTGTATGTAAATAAATGAGTTCCTATTTTCATATGCTGTTTTATTAAAATGCTTTCTACAACTCTTGTTAAACTACGCAAAGCACGGGGAGTGGATGTTTGATTACCTACGCTTAAAGTGAAGTTGGTAAAGTAAGTATAAACAGATGATTATGAAGTATACTACACACATCAAAAGTGTCTAGGGATCAACATATATTTTTGCAATAACTTTTCTCCTGATTGATATTAATTAAAATTTTCTTTAAGGATGCATCAAATAAAGTGTTTTCGTTTGTCACAGTAACGATAAACCAAGTCACCTTTGCATTAATAAAGAAATTTGCCATTTTCCTAATAAAGGGATTTTTGACATTTGAACCACTAACACAAAAGTTCGAAAAAAAGACTGAAATAACAGTTTTCTTTAAAATTTTATTGGGTAACTTAAACAATTAATAATCCGTGTTTCTACCGCGAACACTAACAACACAAGAACAACGGTTTGGCATACTCAAAATGAGTTCATCCAAATCACGCTGTGGAATGGCCGCCCATGTTCGTTGCAACAACAAAAAAAGGTCTTCTTGCGACTGGATACCCTCCATATTCGGCAGAGCTCTTCTCTGTAGCATATCCCATGCATGCTCAATCGGGTTCAAGTCTGGCGACTGAGCAGGCCAGGGCAGGACATTGATGTTAGCTGCGGCGAGAGTCTGTCTTACAACTCTTGCGGTGTGCGGTCGTGCATTATCATGCATTAACTGAAATAAGGGACCGATTTGCACTTGTAGAGGAACGATGACGTCTGATACAATCGTCTCAGCATAAATTTGAGCGTTGAGGTTGCCACTGATCCAAATCAACTCAGTTCTTCCGCCGATCCAAATACCCGCCCATACCATGATGGTTCCACCACTATAAGGATGGACTTCCTGGCAGGATTTTAATCGCTGTTGGCGTCCAGGGGTTCTCCAGTGTCGTATACGTCTTGTATCCGGTCTCATACCAAAACGAGACTCATCAGAAAAGCACACGAAACGCCATTGTTCTTCTGCCCAATTTCTGTGTTCAAGAGCCCATTGATATCGAATCCTACGATTGTGCATTGCTATAGGTGGTACCCGTAGCGGTCTTCGGGAATGAAGGTTCACTTCATGCAAGCGGTTTCTGACTGTTTGGTCGCTAATTAAGTTCCCTGAAGAGTGATGAAGCCTCACGGCTAACATCATGGCGGTTATTGTTGGAGCTCTTCGAGTTAAGATTTGAATGTATCGGTCTTGTCTCCGTGTGGTGCAGCGATACCGTCCTCCATGGCGCTCAGCCACGGTACCAGTGCTTCGGTAACGTGTCCAAAGTCGACTGATAACACTCTGACTTGTATTCAGAGCTAAAGCCACAGTACGTTGCCGGGAACCAGCTTCTATCATTCCCACGGCTCTGAGCATTTCTTCCCTGCTTAAATGACGTCGCCGCTCCATAATAACGTTGGTTTTAATCAGTAGTAGGGAAACAGTAGCACTAATAATGTCTTCAATGCGTTGTATGTTTTTATAGGGAAAATATTGACAGCTGATTTTCATCTTTTACTCGAATTTGATTCACAGTTCCTGATTCAAATTATGAAATGCACCAAAAAGGATCCATATAAATTTATAAAATCATAAATTTATTACAAAGCCACATCTCAATCTCAAGAAATCCGCATAAAAATGCTTGATCCCTAGACACTTTTGATGTGTGTATTTGGATTTCAGAGTGCAGCGGAAAATTGTTAATGAGAAAGTGGTTTACTTCTACTTTTAACCTTTTAAACGCTTGGCTAAATATCAATTGCCGTGCCCCTATGACGCGGCTACAAATCTATAAAATAATACCTACAATAAATAAGGAGGAGCAATTGTTAAATAGAACGAAAAAATCATGCATGTTCTCTGTCGCAGAAATACGAAACGAGCGGTATGGGCACGGAAATATTTGTCACACAAGCGGTCAAATGGTTAAAGGTAAAGTAATGCACACAAGGATAAAAACACTACACAAAAAAAAATTAACGCAAACCGTAAGTTTTGTAAACACCAGAAAAACACAAACACAACGCCTGTAAAAGTACCAGGGGCTAGGCAGAGGTGTACCTGCCTACATTTTGCCAGTAAGTCCCATGCAATAGGGGGCGAGCCTATTGCCATCAACAATCCAGACTCCGGGCTGCTACTGAGAAATTCCAGATGGAAAACTCAATAAGACTTTACCCAACCTGGGGATCCCAGAAAAACCTGGGTTCAAAAAAAGTAGCTTCGACCTCATCATCATTATTATCTGCTTAGCCTTTACCTAAATACGTTGGGGTCGGCTTCCAGTCCAACCAGATGCAGCTGAATACCAGTATTTTACATGGAGCTACTGCCTATCTGACTTCCACAACCCAGTTACTGGGTAATACGATACCCCTTGGAAAGACTGGTTGTCAGGTAGTTTCGACCTATTGATATGATTTAAGTTGGCTATCAATACTGATACACCATGACCACTATAATAACAACTCCTTACTGAGAAAAAACAACACAATCAAGATGATACATTTCCCACGGACCCACACCATTATTACGGAGATCCCTCGAAAATAAGCGCGTCCGTCGAACGATCGATACATCTAATAAATTGGGTAATATAAGCCCCTCACTAAGGTGTCAGTATCAAAACCAAGCTACCCTGTATCATGGAGACGGTATTTATAAATGCTACTACGATGCCAATAGGGTACTAACTCATCATTATCTGTCTAGACTTTTCCCAACTATGTTGGGGTCGGCTTCCAGTCTAACCGGATGCAGCTGAATACCAGTATTTTACATGGAGTGACTGCCTATCTGACCTCCACAACCCAGTTACTGGGTAATACGATACCCTCTGGTAAGACTGGTTGTAAGACTTTCGGGCTTCTGACTACCCGTAACGAATGTCAAAGATCCACGAATGGCTGCCGGGACCAACGGCTTAACGTGCTTTCCGAGGCACGAAGGGGTCTCTGTATGTAAAGATGGTCACCCATCCACAGACCAACCGCGGCAAGCTTAGCTTAACCTGATCGATCGACCTGTGCGGCTGTTATTATTTAGCCACGGGCCCCTTAGGGTACTTTAGGGTACTAACTAAATACAAATATTGAACTTCTGAATATGACTGTCCTTGAGGGCTTTGGCTAACAACAATAAGCAGCTGGTATATTTGTTTTATTTGAAGAGAGGATGAAAGGCAAGACCAATATTAGGTACAAACGCCAGCACATCAAGCTATTACAATCTGTCAAATTTCTTTAATAGATTTTCAACTTAATTGCTAAAGCATAAGGTTCAAAGTTGATTGGGAAAATTTGACTGTTTCGGGTAGCTTGATGTGCTGGCGTCTGTACATTCGCCCACACGTCTGCGGAAACCCTTCGACCTTAAGGTGGCCTAGCGTAGTACGAAGTTTCAATAGAATAAGAAGCCAGCTTGTACTGGTTTTGTAGCCACTGCCAAGATAAAGGTAAATATATTTTATTTTGCAAATATGGGTATGAGTACATAGGTGGTATAGGGATATAGGCATTGATAGAAGATATGTCACGCGCTAACATCGCCACCACTAAACCTGGGCTCGGCGCACGACTACATGCACCGAAACGCACACATCTGTGATAGCAGTCGCAAACCTACAGTTTCGATAAACAAGAACAGAGATAGGAGCCGACGCTGTCGTGCAAGCGAAATCGCGTTACTCGCCGAATAGTAAAACACTGTTTAGCTGAACAAGAAGTCATTATAACCCTTTAACCGCTTGTGTCGCATTTATGCGACACATATGCCCCTACCGCTCGTGTCGTATTTCTGCGACAGAGAACATGCATGATTTTTTCGTTCTATTTAACGTTTGCTCCTTCTTATTTGTTGTAGGTATTATTTTATCGATTTAGGTATTGAGCTGCATCCGGTTTGACTGGAAGCCGACCCCAACATGGCTGGAAAAGGCTAGGCAGATGATGATGATTATTTTATCGATTTGTAGCCGCGCGATAGAGCCACGGCAATTGATATTAGCCAAGCGCTTTACAAAAAGCTGTGTGCTCAACGATGTTCCGTGCGCGACTGAGTGCCTGTTAGGTGCAATCACCCAGTTTAGTAGGAACAGGCGCTATGATTGAGTAACGTATCTACGAAAATAATATATCAATGGAAATAGGCCATATTTTACCAGTAGGCATGCAAAAGTTACAAAAATAAAAACTAATCTACTAAACTTTAACAAACAGAACAAAAAACAACACAAAACCAAACGTAATTCTTAATTTAAACATTATTCTTCAGTAAATAATTCTATTAGGTACGCTATTGTTTGCTTTGACTGTCAAAAAGGTTTGAAGCCTTTTTTAATTAATAACGATTGCGGCAATTCCTTCCAACTTTTAGGTATTTTATCATGCGGCGGACGTTGGCCTACGGTAGGTAACTCGGCAGAACTTAAAGATAGATAGAATTGGTTTATGACAAAGTCTTGACTTTATTCATAAATAGTAATGAAATGAAAGATCTATTGCGTAAATAAATGATAACAAGATCCTATCTAGGTTTGTGAATAAAGGCCAATACATATTCAGAGTTCATGGTTTCTTTAAAGTCTTGACACTCTACGTGTGCACGAAGCGCTGCAGAGCGCCGGGTAGTGCCAGAAAACATTTAGGAAAATATAAACTTCTGGCCTTAGCTCATACACATAACCGATACGCGTCAACGGTAGAGGCGACTGCAGCAGTTGACGAAGGTCGACGGCTGCCGTCGACGCGTGTCGTTGACAGTTGCCTCTGCTGTTGACGAATGACGCTCGTGTGTATGAGCACTCAATGGTCACATATGACCATACAGAAGCACATCTAAGTATTGGTTTTTTCTAGGTTGATTGTTGAAAGACGTGGAACAGATTTGTTTTTAATGTAAAGGAAGCACGAAGAATGCAATTGATTCAAGTCGTTTCCAGTAAACAAACTACATCATTGTTTAACCCTCGTGCCGTTGTCACGAGACGACTCAAGATTCATCCGAAAATACCAATAATTGCATAGAGGGGAGAAAAAATAATATATTTTCATTTCACCCTCACACATCGCTTATGTCGTACCTACCTACTTATGTACCGATTCCCCATCGTCTAAGTTCAATATTACCGCCCTTAGTGCGCGGTCCAATTTATTATTCCGCTTAAATGGATCGCATTTTCATTAAACAACAAAAAAGAAACACTCCCCACGAACGGTTCGTTTCTTTAGTTCTCTTTAATGTTTGTGAATCTCGCAAACTTCCAACTCTCTCGACGTCGAACTTAATTCCGATCTAATGAGCCTTAATTTTCCATTCAAAAGTTCTGAACATTTTTTGTATCAGAAAGTATTACCGCAAATTGGATACTTACAAGCTCCCAGAAAGTTGATAACAGAAATAATAATATAATTGGAACGTGCGAACATTACACCGACGACGTTGTAAATAATATAAAAGGAGATATAATTAGATTCGCCGAACCTTTCGCATCCCTTCCATCTCATTTAATACCAATAATCGAATGAGGATTGGTTTCAAAGCTCCCTCGCGTTCTAAAAACGTGTCAACCGCCTGACCTAATTCTTTTTCCTCATATAAAATAATAGTAAGTGAGACGGGGCGCGTCGGTACATCACATCTCACTCCATGATAACGTTAACAGCTCGTAAACTGTGTTTGTCCACTGCGTTACGCCTCTACCGAGTTATAAAACAAACCATGTGAACCTATCTTGAAGCCCTTTTGCAGTCAGAGGCTTTTACGCTTTTTATCGACTATTCGCTGGTCGACTGGGAAAACTAAACGAACGATCCAATCTCGGCTATCGAGATCTTTTCAAATACAACTGAAGTCTGCAAGTCAAAAAGGATAGTAGTTTACATACGAGATTCGTACTGGCATATCGTTACCGTTGTTGGGGAAAAGCTTTTTTTCATCTCTCATACTCGGAAAGTAGTGTTTGTTTGATCCGAATAGCGGGTGGAAAACGCTGCTTCCCACCCTTGGGCGGGAAAGTCTCATAGTAATTGCTTCCCTCCCTAGGGCGGGAATGAAATTTAAAAATAGAACAAAATTTAGTTAGGTAGTCAGCTT
The DNA here is from genome assembly GCA_916614155.1 of Mesoligia furuncula. Classification (NCBI taxonomy): domain Eukaryota; kingdom Metazoa; phylum Arthropoda; class Insecta; order Lepidoptera; family Noctuidae; genus Mesoligia; species Mesoligia furuncula. The sequence goes on along the minus strand of OU744804.1, from coordinate 10,335,875 downwards.
AGTCAGACATACGACACCCTTAATTGATTATGTAAATATTTATTATGCTACCCATCAAATCTTATGAATGTGCGTTAATTAGGAGAGTTGGATAAAAAGCTCATATGTTAACGCCATTAAATCTTTCAGATTTAGCGCACAAGTTAATAATTTACCTTGAATAAATTCAACATACATAGGTACGATAATTACCATTTTGATGTCAGTTGTGGTCGAGGCTAAAAAACATAAAAATTGGGGATTTCGAACATCCTGACTTTACCATAATGGGGCTATGAATATACATCATTTAATTATTTGACGAATTTATCCATAGTTTAAGGTAAATAAGTAGTGGTAATGAACTTTTTTTGATATCTAATGTCGAAGTTTCGCGCCAATCGTATGTGTTTACATTTTTACTTTTCACAAATTTCACACACACAGATGTAGATAAGATTTAAAATGTGACAAATGTTATTGATTATATTATAAACAACACCAAAATGCCCAGGTTTTAACGTAATATTCAAACACAGGTTCAATAATACGTATTAATCATTATCACTACTCAATTTGTGTTCAAAATCGCCGACCATTATTGTTTTTTTTTTTATTGCAGTGATGTGTGAAAGCGATTATTCCAAACAATTTTTTTTTTAATTTCGATTCACTCGAGTAATTAATATGACGAATGTAATCGATATTTGAAAATAAAATAAAATTATTTTAAGCAATAAGTAAATACAATAAGCATTGTTTATAATAATGATTTATGATTTTCTAATATCATTTCAATCTCTTCTAATATCATGTCAATAACAGACAGGCCAATAGGTACCTCATTTACTGAATTTCGCGCCGAAATGCTTCTATAATTGAATTTATATTCGGAATGCAATCGCTGTTTAAAATTATTTTAATTTATTGGACAATTATTTATTGTGGATTTTATTTTTGATACTTTCTAATAGTTTACTACAGAATTCCCAGTAAACAGTTTTTAGGTAGGCTTACCAGAAGTTTTTTTGAGAATGATGATAATTAATTAATTCTATAGATTGGTTATTCTGCAAACACTTTACATTTCAATACATTTTGTTAGTTTAAAGAGTTTTTATTCAGTTTCTAAAATTTTTTTCATTTTTTTTATTGCGAGTATCGATTAGGCTGTATGCAAGTTTTGAATCGAAATAAGAAAGTTGGGTCAGCACTAAAAAGTGTCACGTCGCAACACAATTTTTAGTAATTTTTATCAAGATTATCGTGTTTTCTAAGTAATTTATGAAAAATGGTAAAAGTAAGAATGCAGACAGAATGATAATAATACGGGCTCTAGTAACCGGAACGGCCTGCAGTGGTGGGTGACACAGAATCTACTCATGTGGCGGTGATGTGGTGTGTTCCATACTTCAAATTTAAAAAAGACTAATGAATAGGTCCTATTATTCATGTAATTATTTTATCAATAAATATTTTAGAAAAACTACTATTTTTTACTTTCCTTAAATTCGAAATGAAAAGTAGAGTGTTTAACGCGGGTGAAGTCATCAATTCCCACTCGGACTATAGCCGCCCTCGCTGCGCTCGGGCGTCTAAATGCCTCGTATGGGAATTGATTCCTTCCGACCCTTGTATAACAATCTACTATTTCATACGTGCCTGCAGATGAACGCTTCGTTACACTCGGAAAATATTTTTTCGAATTTAAAAATACGAGTTCATTTATTTTGCGATATGGTATATTTCAAGGATGGGAGCCTTAACGAGTGATCAGGGGGCCTAAAAAGGCCACTTTGGCAGAATCATAAAAGGATAACAGAATGGACAGTTAACTGTTAAGTTAATCGTATCAAATCCCATTGGTGAAGCATTTTTCATTTATTTTTTTTGTCTGTGCTAAAATACCAATCAATCCAATCCAAATCTAATCCCAATCTCTTTGATTGTACCTACGTTGTGCAGCGAAAAAAAAGTAAAACACGGACTGTCTTCGCCATTTTATAATTCCTTTTATGATTCTCCAAAGTGGCCTTTTTAGGCCCCCAGGCTTACGTCATCCGCTTTGGTAGTTAGCCTTGCTAACAAACTTACTGGCTAGTTATACTTTGCACCACGAAATAGTTAACCGTTTAACTTCGTTTCCAAGAAAACCAGTCATTTGTCGTGGTCAAAATACTTACAAATAAAAGGAATCAACAAACGTCATGTCAACATTTTTCCGATACATTGCAATAGTTATAAAAGCATTTCAATAGTACCTATTCATTACAAAACAAACAAAAAAAATATGTATGAGTAATGTAAATAATCGAGACGGCTCCCGCATTTCCGCAGTTTCATACAGAATATTATGTTCAAATAATCACATTAATGGGACTGAACACAATAGGTCTCAATGTTGGTGGAAAACAAATGGATATTGAATTGTTGTTGAAACAATAGCTTTTGAAGCGAATGAATTTCGAGTACCTACAGTCATCTTCCTCGTCTCATTGATTGCTGGCTACATTACCTACTAACGGTTCTCTGTATCTAACTAACCAATATTGGTTAAAACGTCAATGGCGCCGATTCTGTTGTTCACAAACTAAACTAAATTTAAGTTCAGGCATCTTTTTTTTCTATTTCATTAAGAAAAGGACAGAAGATAAATATTAGTTTAGTCCTGTCAAATTAGTCAGCGCCTGACGTAAATTGACGTATTTTTAATAGCCAATTTTTTAATCTCGTCTAAATTGTCTATGGAGTATCTTAATTTGACAGGACTAAACTAATAATTATCTTCTGTCTTTTTACCCGACTGCGGCGAAGCCCAAAAGGAGGGTTATGTGTTTGACCTGTATGTATGTATGTATGTATGTATGTCCGTTTCTTTGTTCCCTCGTAACTTCTAAACGAATGAACGGATTTTGATAAATTATACGTCTTTAGATTTGTCTTGGTGGCGCGAGTGTCACTGGGTATATCAAAATTGAAAAAATATAAAATGGCCGATTTTTGGCGCAATATTATGTCTTCAAAAAAATTTATTTTTCGCGAAACCTATCGAGTGGGGTATCAAAATAAAGGGTTTTTAAAGGTGATTACAAAAATATATACAACTTATATGGTTAAAAGTAATTCGAAGTGACAAATCGTAAAAAAACACGTACCAAGAGCTAAATCGTCTGCGAAATCTTTCACATTTATTTTGTAAACTAAAAAGCTGGAAATAAAAAAAGTTATTCAAAAAAATTAAAAAACCCGACTGCGGTAAAAAACTGAAAAGTTAAAAACAAGCCCATTTTAAATTAAATAAAAGTTGGAAGCAGGCGGGACCCATATAAACATTTTTATTATATTTTCAAATTCTAATGGGTCCCGCCTGCTTCCAACTTTTATTTAATTTAAAATGGGCTTGTTTTTAACTTTTCAGTTTTTTACCGCAGTCGGGTTTTTTAATTTTTTTGAATAACTTTTTTTTTCATAATGAAAAAGAAAGAAAAAGATGCATGAAGTTAAATTTAGTTTAGTTTGTGAACAATAGAATCGGCGCCAATATTAACCTTTTGACCGCCACCCGACAAAAAAAACAAAAACGTGGCCTCGGCGACAAAGTCTGTCATGTATTTGAACCGTGGTGTGCTGGGCACATTTTGGTTTGTCATCTATACATGACTGAGGCGGTCAAAAGATGTGGTAGGACCCCAGCACAAAGTTAATATTTTTTTGAAAATACAACTATTCTGTAGCAGTTTAAAGCGTCAAGCACAATTAGTACCAAAAAGGTATGAATCGTATCCAAAAATTCGAAGACATGTGACATCTATCAACCCGCACTGGGCCCGCGTGGTGTATTACGGCCCACTTCCTCTCACAGAGACGAGGCCTGTGTCCCAGCAGTGGGAACATTATATGTTGATCATGATAAAAGTATGAATAAAGTCTTAAATCGTTCTAATCTATGTTACTTTTACGCCGCGCTTTCATGCACTTTACTAAAATTGTACTGCAAATACAAAGTCATGACGTATGGCACGGGAATTTGAGCAAATGAGCATGCATTGCACAAAGATTAAACACATATATAGCACTTCTTGATCCCGTCTTAAAGTCTTTAAAACATTGTCCTAAGTGAAATGTCTGGTGTCGATAAATTGTACATTACGATACGTGTGACTTAAATGGTCCATTATTGCACGGCGTGAAAATAGCGCCTGAGCGTAGCAAAGGTGCTAAACGCTGTGCATTTAATGACTTAATTAAGTCACGAGTATCGTATACCTACTATTTTTTAGCTCGTGTGACCTAAACCCGCTCTTAAGTCACGCTTTTCTGTGTAGAAATGGACTATTTAAGTCACAGAAAAGCGTGACTTAAGTGCGAGATTACGTCACACAGTGCTATAATAGTATATTATGATACATGTGTGCTATGTTGATCATTATGCGGCGGTATTATTCGCGCGAGCCGCAGGCGAGCGCGATAAGAAAGCCGAGAGTCTAATGATCAATGCACACGCGTTTCATACGACGTTTTTCAACACACTTGTGAGGAAAAAAACAGACTTGTATTGGTAAATATTAAGTTGTTTGGAAAATGGCGCGCTAGTTTTGTTTTGTGATGCGCGCGCAGGTGTAAATAAGTGCTTACTCTCATTTTAAATATATTAGTCTAAGGCACCGACAAACCCTCTAAACAGCCTATAGAAAAAATATAATAAACACAAAATAATGTTTAGACTGATCGTAGTGTTGTCGTATGTCAAATTGTAGTTTATTTATGGAAAAGTTCTTAGGGAAAAATCTAACTTGAAAGATTCTATTCTAATGACTATAATTATGTAAATACATAATATATTATAGTCGCGAATCATATTTGATCAAGATACAACCTGATACTGACCTGCAAATTACAAAAAAACGTAAGAAATTTTTAATTATCCACCTTAAATTATCCGTGGTCCATTCCGAAACCAAACGGAAAAGACCCTGACTGGCGTTCTATTATTGCGGATTCTCACTGAACTAATGTATAATTCTCTATGCCAGTAGTACTTTCTAATTCCATACTAAGTAAACTACAATTTGTCTAAGAAATACAAACTTATTTTTGCAGTCGATCAAATTAATGATGTGCATTTTGCATGCGTAATTATTCAACCCAACTACGGAACCATTCACTGTGCGTGGTCTGACATTTAAACATTTTATTTAAATTTCGTTGGGAAACTACCACAAAAAAAAACAATTTCTATTACTCAAGTAAACTAATAGAAACAAAAACTACCAAGCTCATTCAACTAACAAAACATATTGAAATGTAAAGTGATTGTGGAATACCCAATTTATACTATTAATTTATCACCATTCCCACACTTTTGCTAAGCCTACTTAAAAAATGTATACCGGGCATTCTGTAGCAAACTATTAGAAAGTATCAAAAATAAATATGTAGTAAGTACAATAAATAAAAATAATTTTGCACGGCGAGCGCATTCCGAAGATAAATTGAAATATAGAAACAATTTGGCGCGAAATTCAATATAATTGATGACTATGGTCAAAGGTCCTCAGTTACTGACTCAGTTTCAATATTATAGTGTCCAAAAAACTAAAAATAACATTACAAAAGCATAAATCATTATTATAAACAATGCTTTGTATTTAATGCTTAAAATAATTTTATTTCAGTTTCCGAGTATCGATTTCCGAAATTCTACATATTAATTACCTGAGTCAATCGAAGTTAAAAAAAAATCGTTTAGCATAGTCGCTTTCGCACATCATTACTATAAAAAAATCAATAATGGACGGCGATTTTGAACACAAATTGAGTAGCGGTAATGAGTAATACGTGTTATTGGACCTGTGCTTCAATATTACGTTAACATTTGGGCATTTTCGTGTTGTTTATAATATTGTCAATAATATTTTGTCACATTTTCAATCTTACCTACATGTGTGTGCGTGATATTTTTGAAAAGTTAAATGTAAACACGCAGATTGGCGCGAAACTCGACAGTAGATATCAAAAAACTTCATTACCGCTACTTATTTAACTTGAACAATGGATGAATTCGTCAAACAATTAAATGATGTATTATTCACTGCCCCTGTGGTGGAGTTTGTATGTTCTAAATCCCCAATTTTTATATTTTTTAGCCTCGACCACCACTGTCAACAAAATGGCGATTATCGTATTTAGATTTGAATTTAATAAAGATAAATTAATATGCTTGCGCGCTAAATGTGAAATATTTAATGGCTTTAACTTAAGAGTTTTTTTATCCAACTCTCTTAGTTAACGCATATTCATAAGATTGGATGGGTAGCATACCTAACAAATATTTACATGATCAATGTAGGGTGTCGTATGTCGTAATTCCTGGGTCCAATGGGACCCAGTACCGAGCCGGCGGAGGTTCGTGTGTTCGGGTCCATTCGGAGGCACTCCCGAACTATACGGTTAAATTGTCCGGTTAAACAAATATTAGTTAATTTTGGGACCAAGGACAATACAGATATTAAAAAAAAATGAATTGATGAGATTAAAAAAGCGCGCATCTCCGACTAGTAAATAGTTATCTGTGGAAATAAAGCACTTGTGGATTAAAGTAAAGAAAAAGCACGCGTTTTTAATACACTGCATTATGGACCTAAAAGCGGTTCAATAAGAGCCACTTTACGAGCAAGTGTGTTGAAAAAATATGAAAATGACTTCACAAAACTGTGGACATTTAAAATAAATCAAAATCAAAATATTTTATTTCACATAAGCCTACTGTCTGTGTGGTGCCGGACTTAAAGAATAGCACCACCCCGTTCTTCCCGTGGGTGTCGTAAAAGGCGATTAAGGGGCGTACCGGAGAATGGGCAGCAGCGTTCTCTATGCATTCCACCATCATACCATACTGCGATCGCCAACCTGCCTGCTAAGCGTGGCGATTATGGCAAACCCGCCTTTTGGGGGAGGCCTTTGTCCAGCAGTGGACGTCTTTCGGCTGAGATGATGATGATAACATAAGCCTACATGGGCACTTATGAAACGTCAGAAGCTAGTTGCACGGTTCAAATTGGTTGTCTCCTATGGAGAAGAGCCGGCAAGAAACTCCAGGGTTACTCTTTTTAAAAATAATTGGCTTTACAATGTTTTCAAATTACTGTAGGTATGGGAGGACAGCGTAGGCCTGTCAACAAGTACCAGGTACTTGATAAAATAAAAATAGTCTACAGATCTAAAGTCTATAAGGCCTACAAAGTCCATTACAATTCGTAGGTAGTTGCTATATGTAAATAAATCAATACGTGGACATACGGACCGGGGATTAGTAATAAATTTCGAGGCCGAGTGCATTTGAATACGGTGATCACTGCCCAAATGGACTCGGTACTCCATAGGTTCAATATGAACTACTCGTAGGTACGCTCTCTATACATCGATCAGGATTTAAAAGCTCAACTTGATCATGTTTTATTGCATATGTGCGTGATAGTTATTTAGGTTTTAGTTAGGCGTTTAATCTGCTTGTCTGTGTGGTGCCGGACTTAAAGAATAGCACCACCCCATACTTCCCGTGGGTGTCGTAAAATGGAGAATGGGCAGCAGCGTTCTCTATGCATTCCACCACCACAATATACTGCGATCGCCAACCCGCCTGCCAAGCGTGGCGATTATGGCAAACCCCCCCTCTTGGGGCAGGCCTTTGTCCAGCAGTGGACGTCTTTCGGCTGAAATGATGATGATGATGATGATGATTTTCATTTCAGTTGGAAGTACTTGGTTGATTTTGTAGCTGTTGTTTTGTAGGCGTTTAAGGTTTAACGGGTAGGTAATTTAAGTTCTAGGAAAACTGTCATCTTATATTATTTTCATACGCTGTTTATGGCGGGTAGTTTTACGTCCACTTGGCGCACGCGTAATACGTCAAAAATGACGATACCTATAGTCAAACAAAAAAAGCGTTGTTTCAAATTACAATTACAAAATTATGCCCTCGACGTACGTCAATTAATAAGGACTACGCAAACGTTATTATTTGACGTAAGTCGTTAACCAAACGTTTGAACTAATCGGCCCTTAGTCTATGCTTATTTTTAAAATTTCAGAACTCAACCATTGTCTTTAAATCGAGAGACAGTACATTTTTCTAAAATGCAAGTCTCTAAACATTAAAAAAAACTATTAAATAGATTTAGATTGATCAGTCGAAATTCCCCAGATAGCCATTAAATATGACCACAGAGCTGATATTATTGTGTAGGACTTAACCTATCCGATCTATAAAGATATCAATCGACCCTTGTTTATACCAATAGACAAGGGTTCTAGATTGACACATAAAGATATGTTTAGGTACTTAGTTTACTGTCTATGCGGATAAGACTAAGGACAAATAAGACACGGAGCTTTGCGGCACCGCCAGACGCGGCGGTGTGCGGTCGGGCGGTTCAAAATCTTGGCGAACACGGTAATCCGTAGTCTTGGGCTTATGAGCTACCTGTGCTATTCGAATAATATGATCCGTTCAACCGCGAACTGCGACAGTAGGTGACGCCCTGCTAATCCGTGTGTTGTTTGCCTTATCTAAACACTACCCACACTGACCTGCTTTCATAGTAAACACTGTCGAACTTTTGATCCGATCAACAAAGTGGTGTGTATCACTACAGCTTACAACTACTTCGCTCACTTCGTTACTGTTTTCCAAAAATCCCCACTAGGCTGAGTTTATTTAACTAGTGGGAATTTCAGGAAAAAAAATAACAATCCCCACTGGTGGGGATTTGTTGGTGGGGATTTCTGGAAGGGGATTTCTGGAATAAACCTTAACCACGTATATGTATAATCAGTCAATATCGACCGACTTTGTGTAACGTTGTTGTTGGTGTTGCTTGTTTATCTTGTTTAAATACTGTGAACATTATTTTGGTCAGGTGTTTATACGTTTTGGGACAAAATGTTTACTTTGTTTTGGTCAAATAAATTGTATACTATGTTTTCTACCGACACTGTGGATACAATTTTATGGAACAAAGGTTGTAGACGATAAAATGGTTCCTTGTCCATGTACACATCTTTTTTCGGCTGACTGTACTAGGGCTACTATAGATTGGTTTTATTCGTTTCTAAAGTAAACATAGCGAACGATAGAGGAAATTAAAATGCACGGCCAGGCAGTTTATATTGCGAACTGTGCTGAATCTTTCGAGATTACATGGATAGGATATTGTTTTTGATCTTTGAGTATTAAACCAACCGGAGACGCCACGAGTACTAATATCTACGCAAATAAGTCTGTCACATTCATCGAGGGGGACGAGGGAATGCACACAAGTAGTAATAATACACTAATGCAATTCGATCGCGTTGTTACGCACGTATACAAAACAAAAAACAAATACAAGCATAAACTATACGCACACATTATTATAACCGCTATGACCGGCGGTCTCGTACCTTTGGCAGCGGGGATCGCCTGACAATGGCGCCTCCAGTTGGTTTAATACTCAAAGTTTTTGATCGAAGTTTTTGCTTCTCTAAAAACCCGTTTAAAGCGCAGTGCATAAAATGGACAAAGGCGTCCTTCGGTTTGACAATAATAGCACAACTCTCCATCGTGGTAAGAATTGAGCAGGAAAAGTGAAGATCATATGTCAGATTTTTACAACCTGAATAAAGATGTCACATTTAGGACAACTGAATGTTAAGATATTGGCGTATTATCAGCTATTCATCAGCATCACCATTAGGTTCCTCAGCACGACAATTCAATAAAAGAAAGTCAGTGAACTAGAATTAAGTATAAATGTTAACCTAATTTTGTACGAGTCACGAGCACTAATATGTCAACACTTGGCAACTTTCAATTGCGACTTTTTCGTAAAATAACGAATGCAACGTTGAAATACGACACTTTACACAAACCTATCGGTTCGAAAATACGTGGTTCGTAATAACATAAAATTTCATTCAAAACTAAAGGAGAAAATCGTCTTTGAATAAAGCCAAATGTATACATACTTATGCTCGTGACATAGTATTTATGTGTGCCCCTGACCGATCACCAAAATTTGTAACCTTATGGATCTAGCGTTATTAAGCGACTTTTGATGCTTAATGTGTTAACGACTTGTGGACATTATAGATCATTGCGTATACCTTTAGAGGTTGACCTACCAATGGATAACTGGCAGTTCACATCTTCTTACTTGTGTCATATGACTGTGCCGTTGGTCTCGTGGTCGGAAGCGCGACTGCTGAGCGTGGGGTCCTGGATTCGATTCCCAGGCCGAGCAAAGTGTTACCTATTGGGTTTTTCCATTAAGGATTTCTTAGTAACTGTCCGGAGTTTGGAAGTTGGCGGTGTGATACCCCCGTGCCTAGGCGCAGGTTCAACTGCTTAACGTGCTTTCCTAGGAAAGCACGTTAAGCAGTTGATCCTGCGCCTGATCTCTCTCCGGTCGTGTCGGATTGCTGCCCCATCGGACTATGAGAGTGAGGGAAGATGAAATGCACATGTGTCCGCGCACACACTTGTGCACTTCAATATATCTCGAGCCGAAGTCTAGTATCGGTTCAGATTGATAAATGATAAATGATTTTATTTTTGTAAGTAGGTTTGTACAAACACTTTTACACGTCAATCACGTTTTTTTTTTAAACTAGATGAGGTCGACGTTTCCTATCTGACTACTCTGAGAAGAAAGACCGAAACAAACTCAGAGGTCAGTCTCTTTTAAAGTCCAGACATAATCTTGGTCAGGTATATGAAGACCATGTAGATCGATGTCTGAGATGGTCTTTTGAGGAAAAAACCACACAGATTGAGAGAACCTGTCCAGTCAGTGCACGCATTTGTCAGAAATCGTGCAGCTTAACTCAAGACTTAAGGAGCTCAACGGATTGGAAGCCATGGCCGCAATACTGTCTGAAGGATAATTACTTGGTCATTTACACTTACAGTAAAACATTACCAAAGATGTGTTTGATCTCCTACATCAAGTGGAATCCGGGCTTGTTGCCAGTACCCTCATCACAATAACCAATATGATATTTTATAATAAAAACTTCACATTAAATCTTGCTCCGATAAAAATTATATCTGGCCAAGCAAGCGGCGGCCAAGCGTCTTGTGTGTGCAGTTTTTATCGCTTTTTGCTTCTTTTAGCAGAAATCACGGGGAAGATTCAAGCGTGACATAAAAATATTTTAGGTATTTGAAACTGTGGATTTTTTTTTTTTGTTTTTGGTTCTTAGGTATAAACTTTATAGTAAGAGGGAGTAGCAAAACTTATGATATCTAAAATATATTGCACAGGTTTTCAAAACCTTTCTGAATTGTGGCCAGAGGCCGGCCACATATTAGGTAAGGGTTTTAAAATCTAACTGAAAGCTATTAGCACATCTACCGACTCCTTCGAGGAATATTGGATCTGATGTGAATACAAGAATATTAGTAAGAAAAGCGGATCAAACACTGCAACGTGCTTTGCGATGGGGCGCGGGAAACAGACCCAAATTACCCGCGTTTTTATTGAATTAGTATGTAAAAAAATCAGGCGCGCGCTGTAGGTATCTGCGACCCGTTGCGTGGCGCGTTGTAGTGGGTGATCCGCCTTACCTTTTTCTCAACGACGACGGATCAATGACAGCCACTTCAAATAAAATTTTGATGAGATGCCGCGTCTGACGCAAACTTGTAGTTGAAAAAATGTAGGTAGGTAACTGAAAGAAGATAGAAAACCTTTTTATTTACGTCTTGAAATGATAGATTTATATAGCTACATATTTGTAAATAGCTCTTTCCTCGAAAAGAAAAGCAGGTCTTTGCCTATAAATCTATCTGAAAAAAGAATCTGTCGGTTTTTAGATACTTAGATGATGGATTACCGCTCCGATACTGGGAATAAAACAAAACTTCGTTTATCTTGAAAAGTATTCTCAGAAAATTTCTAAATAAAATTCACGTGTATTTCTTTATTTACTGGCAGTAGAATTCCTTGATGGATTCAACTTCAATTTGCCACGTCATCGTGCCCTTGATTTCTCATTTTTTTCATGTGCTATCTCTAGAGAATATTATTAGAAATAAGACAAAAGAAAAAGGCAAATTCTTTGTTTTTTCTCAAGATTGGAAGAAAGGTCATGTTAACGCGAATTTTATGCGGGAAATTTATGTATCATACATAAATAGTTGCCAAAAGATCTTAGATACTTACTGGGATGCGTACATGTAGGTCGGGAAAAATCGGGAGGACAGATTGTATAAATAAATAGGAAAGAGATTCCTATTAGGTACTATATCTTGAACTGCTAGTAAAGTAAGGTCGCTATAGACCCATACCTTGGCTTAACTGCCCGTTGGTCTCGTGGTTGCAACCGTGACAGCTGAGTGTCTTTCTGTCGGGTCCTGGATTCGATTCCCAGGTCGAGCAAAGTATTATGAAGAGCGAGCATTAGGAATTTCTTTATAACGGTTTTTATTTTTAGCGGGGATAGCCCCGCTGCTCTTATATTCATGTTCAGCAGTAAGTAACGTTTAATAAAAATTGTGTTTAAGTTGTTTTACGTGCAAATTCAAATGTACCGACTATTCAGAAACGTACCATTTCAAGTTAATTTTAAACTAATTCACGTAAACAAACATACATGCATTATGGAATAACAACATTAAATAAGTAAGTTACAGTCCACGTATCGTACACATAACTTATAAGTTAGTCCCACACAATAGAAGCAGGCTCTGAATGTACGCAGTAAGCAAACAACATTAAAACTAGCTTTGTAAGTAAAACGAACGTGTATAATGGACTTGTTTTTCAATGAATAGCTGAAAGTTTCGTTACTAAGGACATTTGCAGTAGGTACGGTGGCGTCCAAGAGTTGTTTTTTCAGGATGGGAAACCATCAAATAACCCTTCCCGCTCTGGGTGGAGCGGAAGGGAGTGTCAGACTCTTACTGACTAAAACCCAACCGTGTTCCTTCCTTAGTCCTTTACGTTCCGGGCCAGCGGTAACCCTTTCGGACAATCCCGCTGACGCGTCCAAGACTTAGATGACATTTTTCCACTTCAGCTGTGATGCCACATTATGATTTAAAATAAAAAAAAGTTATCAGTTACACCTAAGAGATTATTTGCTTATTTTTATGATAAGTCAAAGGTCTCAATTCGTCAATAAAAACGTTATAGCAGCTCAAACATTTAAATTGCTAGAATTTTTAACCATAATGTGGTGCGTCAAAGCTAAAGTGGAAAAATATAAACTAACTTTAGCTATGATGCAACATTATGATTTAAATTAAAAAAGTTATCAGGTACTTCTGAGGGATTGCTTGATTATTTTTATAATAAGTCAAAGGAATTTTTTTTTTTTAATAAAAATGTTATAGCAGTTCAAACATTTGGATTGCTAGAATTTGTGATCATAATGTGGTGTGTCAAAGCTAAAGTGGAAAAATGTGAACTAACTTTGGCTATGATGCAACATTATGATTTAATATTTAAAAAAAGTCAGGTACTTACCTAGTCCTACTTGACTATTTTTATGATAAGTCTAAGGTAGTTGAATTTCGAGGAGGGGCCCCCTTAGGGCCGAAGCCTGCGGGTCAGTGGGATTGTCCGAAAGGGTTACCGCTGGCCCGGAACATAAGGGGCTAAGGAAGGAACACGGGTGGGTTTTAGTCAGTAAGAGTCTGACACTCCCTTCTGCTCCACCCAGAGCGGGAGGAGTCATTTGATGATTTCCCATCCACAAAAAAAAAGAAAAGGTATTTGAATTAGTCTATAAAACCATTATAGCAGTTCCAACATTTGAATCACCAGAATATTAATCGCTTAATCACCGCTAATGAGACACAATTGATTTTCTATTGTACCTAATGGGCCGTTATGGGCCCACGCCGGGACGGAGCGATTAAATCACAATGTGGAGTGTCAAAACTAAAGTGGAAAAATCTCAACTAACTTTTGGAGGCCATTGTTATGTAGGTATCTACTTCGGCTAACTTTGATTTTTTTTTCTACAGTTGACCAAGTGGAATTGGGTAGGACATCTATTTAGACGAGGAGATGGCCGATGGAGTAAAGCTGTGACCAAATGGTGGCCAAAGAAACCAGGGCCGTCGAAAAGCGCGTTGGGTTGTTGATATCGTAAAAATCGCGGGAATACCTGGATAAGGCACGCACGGAACCGGGAGGTATGGCAAAAGAAAGGGGGGGGGGGGGGGGGGCTATATCCATCAGTGGATGATTCCGGGCTGAAATGATGATAGCACGATGACAGATAGTAACTGCATTACCAGAACCAGAAGGGAAACACCCCGCTATTGTTTTCTTTTGTTTCCATAATGCGGCGACATTACGCGTCTGCATCAGTCGGAATCCCGTGGAATATCCATATTAACATCAATGTTTGCGGTCAATGAACCTAAATAGCTCTACCTATTCCGATCACTGGTCATAACACAATTATCTGACAGATTATTTCTACTTTAGTGAAGTTTCAATTTACTGGGAATTGATGTCAAAAGTGCTACCTATTAATGGGAAGAGGCTAGACAGTTTGATTGTTGTGTGATAAAAGCGTGTTTTTTTTTAACCTATATATTTTTTATCCTGGAATATTAATTTTTAATATGTTAATGTTTTTTAGGGTTCCGTAGTCAACTAGGAACCCTTATAGTTTCGCCATGTCTGTCTGTTCGTCCGTCTGTCTGTCTGTCCGTCCTCGCTTAATCTCTGTGACCGTTAGCACTAGAAAGCTGAAATTTTGTAGAAGTACGTATATCAGTTACGCCAACAAAGTGGTAAAATAAAATTTTGGTAAATATTTTTTTTTAGGGTAGCTCCCCTACATGTAAAGTAGGGATGAATATTTTTTTCATCATCTACCCCATCGTGTGGGGTATCGTTGAATAGGTCTTCTAAAATGGTTTAGGGGTTGCTAAAATTATTTTTCGATTTAATGCTCCATTTACGAAATATTAAAGTTTAAAGTGCAAATTTTTGTTCCAGTAGGGCGTCCCCCCCCTCTAAAAGCTAAACTACTAGCTTGAAAAATCTGGAAAAATTCTCGATGAAAGTGCATTTCATGAACTTTAAAGGAAAAGTATAGCGGTTAAGATAACTTTATTAGTTTAGCAGTAATAGTCATTGAACTTGGGTGTTGGATAATTTTGTACCAAATACAAAATCCTTAGCATTAATCCTTTAAAGTGACTAAGATGAAGTAGTTGCTTGTTTATAAAGACTTGCATTGAAAACCAAAATATGTTTTTTTTTTTACCTATTCAGAATAAAGAACAACAGAATCGTACTACATTGTGATAACGGGCTACTACGGAACCCTACACTGTGCGTGGCCCGACACGCACTTGGCCGGTTTTTTTTATTTTATTTATCATCGCTGAAATATTTACAACAAAAATGTATTTTATTATGAAATAAATGAGTTATGATTATGTGGTCAAAAGTGACAATGCAATTACGAGGTTTATTATGCCTACCTAGGTTATACCCTTATTTGGCTAACAAGCTGTCGGCCTAGATACCTGATCGAAATTGGTAACTATACCGCCTATAGACGCGGAGCCAAGAAGATTGATTTAATTGTTAAGCAAATTGGTACTTTACAACAATAAGGCAAGTTATAGACGTTTCATACAACTGTCAAATAATAATAATAATAATCTTTATTATTCTCTGTTCACAAAGGTTCATATAGTTATAAACAGAGACAAGAAATATAGCGTTTTGACAAAAATGCATAAAATATGATCCTTTGTGAGAGACTGGCGTCCATACTAGGATACCCTGTGTGACGGATCACCAGGCTCTCACCCCGAATTAAACCTAATTAACATTAACATTACAACTATTAATTTTATAAACTCTAGACAAATTATGAAGGAAAAAAAAAGGAAAAAGTAGTAAAAAAAAGTAAACATGTACATAAAACCTAAAAAAAATTTAACCAAAAGAAAAGAAAATAGAATAATAAAAAATAAAAAATAGGTACAAGTAGTGTAATGTGTGTGTAGTGTGCATGTGAAGTGTGCGGAGATGTTGAATGATGGTGTGAGTGTCTAGGCTGTGAATTAATGACAGTCATTGTGGTTTTAATATACTGTATGACAATTTATGCTGCTTAGTAAATTCCACCAAGCTTTTTTAACTAAGATAATTTTTATCCTGAGAATTAAAGTTTTACAGTTTTTGAAGTGAAAACTTCTTTAAGCGCGTTGGGCATTTTTTGAGACGGGAAAAAACTATTGAACTCGCGCCACTGTTACCGTAACCGACACCGCTTTGGATGTGTTCGGCTGTCCTCGGGATGTACTCGGTTTTAATGTATATCCGATATGTCAGTGAGTGATGGCAAAGTATTCTGTTTGTGTTTTGTTTTCACTTCTACCGGCACTCCTGGAGTGCCACTTATTTTTCGTACTAAAAATCTCAGACGTCAACTTTATTCCACGGATAAAATATATCTGACTTTGGTGAAATCAGCCCTTAGTCCATTAGGCATTTAAGTCAGATAGGCAGACGCTACATGTGAATTACTAGTGTTCAACTGCATCTGGCTACACTGAAAGCCGACCTCAATATAGTTGGGAAAATCTAACATTTTCCCTACTATATTGAGGTCGGCTGCAGGTTCAGATTGAGTCCATTAGTTTAAACTAGCTTCTGCCCGCGACTTCGTCCGCGTGAAATTTCACCCTCCTCCCATTCACACTCTTAGCGGTGGAACATCAAAAAACCCTTACTTAGTGGATACCTACTCTTCACAAAAAACACACCCTCCAAATTTCATGTCTCTAGGACCAGCGGTTTAGGCTGTGCGTTGATATATCAGTCAGTCAGGACTTTGAATTGTATATAATGTTACCGGCCAAACCCGATTTTAGGATAAACTAGTTTCGCCTAGGCCAAACCAGTTCACCGGCGACGTAGGATGCAAGAGCGAGCGAAGGGCACCCCGAGGTTAGGTTTGGTTAGGTTACTTTAAACCCTTTACACAGAAATAGGAGCCCCGCGGAGCGGGTCTCCGTCGACATAGGATGCAAGAGCGAGCGAATGAACTGGTTTGGCCTAGGCAAAACTAGTTCATCCTAAAATCGGGTTTGGCCGGTAACATATATATATATCAGATCAGGTAGGATTTAAGGTCTGTCTCGATATCATCAGGGTTATTTTAACTACTGCTGTGGGCGTACTGTGGGTAGTGTTGGTTATTGCGCAACAGAAAAACGGTTTGCAGTTCAAATCAGATTATAATTTCATAAACAATTAATCACACTAGCAAATCACACACTGTAGGTACATAACACAACTAGATACACAGTAAAATAATGATGTACAGTAACAAAGTAATTGCGAACAAATCGTAGGATCGATTACTGTTCGTATAGTGACAGAGCCACCCAAATATAGCGTATTTAGTATACAGGTATAAGGCTAAACTTTAGTAAACTGACAGGTTTATCGGGAGCTAGTGCTCTGTCAGGAGTCGAGTCCGAAGACCGACTGACTCTAGCACAAACGAATGCGCTCAGTTATAAGGGGTTTGTCCCCACTACGCATTCGCCCCACAACAACTCTGTCCGATGACGCACGTAAGTACGTCAACGTGTTTACTTGAGTTGATACAAAACACTCAAATGTGTCAAATCTAATAAAACATTACATTATAAGTAATCAAATAATACAAGAATAATTGTAGTAACTAAACAATGGTGATTTCACAAAGTAAATCATTTTAAAATCAAAATAACATGTCATCAATTGTTTTGAACAAAAACATCGGTTACAATTATCGAGATAAGATGCCAAAATCAATTAGTGCGTACATCGAATACTCAATCAATTATGTTACAATTTATTAGACAATAATTGATAGTAAAAATCACTTAAGTTCATAATAAGAACAACAAATCATAACAAATTAAGTTGACTTCGCCCAATTATTGTAATAATTGAAGCCAACTCCGACATATAGATAGATAATTTCCCTGACTTTACATAAGTAAGTATATGTACTTATTTGTTGCCATTTTGACAACTTCTGAGCCTTTTTATAAACAATAGAAAGCCCACTCAGAAAATGCCTGTTCACTCTTGCTTTGAAGGCAGAAGGGTTAAATGTGGAAGGGACGCAGACGCTGGTGGAGAGTTGAAATATTTCTTTCCCTATAATTAATCATGCATAAGCAAAAACAAACCGGAAAGGCTGTGTTGCTTGGCGATAGAAATGGATATGGTATTTTCTGAGAAAACCCTTATGTAATTCTTAACGTAGGTAAATCAGCAAGTAGGCTCAAAATCATAACTATAATATTATAAATGCGAAAGTAAGTTTGTTTGTTACGCTTTCACGCTAAAACGGCTGAACGGATTTGGATGTGGCACATGGGTAGCCTATGCCCTGGGTAAGGACATAGGATACTTTTCATCCTGGCAATCTGTAGAGGTTGCTCGGTTCATTCCTTTTGCCTTTTGTAAGGGACAGAAATTGATGAAAATCTTGGGCAAAATGTAGATTTTGCCGAAGATTTTCACCAATTTCTGTCCCTTATTATGTCAAACTTATATTTGCAAAGAGTATCATCATCTGCCTAGCCTTTTTCTCAACTATGTTGGGGTAGGCTTCCAGTTTATCTCTTTTCGCTCCGTGCAAAATACTGGTATTCATTTGAAAACTTTACAACCCAGTTACTGGGTAATACGACACCCCTTAGTAATGATTAACTAATTCATATAGCTGCAAATTCGTAGTAGGTATTCATTTTGATTACAATGTAATTGCGGTAATGCTGCTCGGAAGACTTCATCACAATTTTATTACTTCGAATATTAATATAATTATTAATTTAATATATTCTTCACATAAAGAGGGAAACTCACCTGCCTACTTCATACCATATTAATATCTTCTACCTGTATAACGTGACATTACCTCTGTTTATTAATGAGGAAAATCTTATTAATTTTGAGTAGGACATAATAAATAATCAAGGGTCCGGCGTCAAGCAGCCTGCTGTGTTTCGTCGATCCGTGGGAGTTCCAGTGCGGTAGGCATCTTCTGGGCACGCTCGTTCCATCATAGACCTCATCCATCGCTTTCCACCAGGCGTGATCGAGGTCAAGAGCCATTCAGCAATTTAATAAAAAAAGGTAATATTTTTTGTGCCTACCTACTTTCGAGTAAAAGTAAGTATTATTTATTTGTCGGAGACATCATTAGTACGGGAGCTGATTTGACAACGAGGCGGAAGCAGTGTGACGACAACGATTATTCGGAACGCCAGCGCCATCTGGTGGCGCTTGACAGTCTAGCCTGAGTTCGTGGGGGGGTCGACGCTCGAAGATAGCTCGACAAGAACGATGTGGAGCTCTCTCGGACATTGGA
The DNA here is from genome assembly GCA_916614155.1 of Mesoligia furuncula. NCBI lineage: Eukaryota > Metazoa > Arthropoda > Insecta > Lepidoptera > Noctuidae > Mesoligia > Mesoligia furuncula. The sequence continues at coordinate 10,316,501 of OU744804.1, read as the reverse complement.
CATCGTACGAACAACATGTGCTCAGAAACTGTCCCGCGTTCCGAATCTGGTTGTGTCGTGTACCTATAGTCTGTAATTTGCTAGTGTGATTAAATTGTTCGTGAAATTATAAGGACGCCTTTACGTATCTGACAAAAATAAGCCGTTTTTCGGTGCATTTTGCGGCAAAATGAGACGAAACCAAATGTAACTAATAATTACCACAGATAGATTACTCTTTCATCTCCAAATGGTAGCCATTTTTTATTCGAAAATGTTGGTTTATAATATAGTAAAAAATAATTTCCGTTGCCTCTTCACACAAAATCGACGATATCGTGCTGTCTTTGGGGTCATTTTTCTTCTGTTTAATAACATAAACATATTTATTTTAAAATATTTTATGTAAGCAGACATGTTCAACTCAAAAAGGTAGCCCAAAGAACTATCAAAATGTTAAAAATAAGCTCAGAAAAAAATAAAAATCGGAGTCTATTTTTTCACATATTTAGCTGTAATACGTGAATCTTATTGGATTGAAATAAGGGTTATTTTACTGGTCACTGTCTCGGTTTATTGCACAAAAATTTGTAATGAAATATTAGTCTGCGCTCGGCCGCCGTTGTGAGTGGACTCTGTGTCGGTTGTAAGCAGCAGCTTGTGCTAAAAGAAGATCGCTGTACGGATACAAAATATTTGACACACAAAACTTGATACTTCACGCATTCTGTATGTACCTATTACCCAAGGAAAGATTTGATTCACAGTCTTATAATTTTTCTAGAAGTAAGTAGGGTTTATAAATTCATATTTCGTTCCGGACTTGCTGGAGTGACCTGCACAGCAGGTGTACTTCGAAGACTATTCCGGTCTGATCCCCTGAAGACTTACAATATTTCATGATGGGTGTCAATTTCGTGGTTTTCGAGGGTGCTGAAACCGATGGTGAGGTCCAAATGAGAATCCAAGATGGCGGATGTGAAAAATGTTACAATTTTTCATGATGGGTGTCAATTTCGTGGTTTTCGAGGGTGCTGAAACCGACGGTGGAGTCAAAATAAAAATCCAAGATGGCGGATGTGACAAATGTTACAATTTTTCATGATGGGTGTCAATTTCGTGGTTTTCGAGGGTGCTGAAGCCGATGGTTGGGTCAAAATAAAAATCCAAGATGGCGGATGTGAAAAATTTTATAATTTTTCATGATGGGTGTCAATTTCGTGATTTTCGAGGGTGCTGAAACCGATGGTGGGGTCAAAATAAAAATCCAAGATGGCGGATGTGAAAAATGTTACAATTTTTCATGATGGGTGTCAATTTCGTGGTTTTCGAGGGTGCTGAAACCGATGGTGGGGTCAAAATAAAAATCCAAGATGGCGGATGTGAAAAATGTTACAATTTTTCATGATGGGTGTCAATTTCGTGATTTTCGAGGGTGCTGAAACCGATGGTGGGGTCAAAATAAAAATCCAAGATGGCCGATGTGAAAAATGTTACAATTTTTCATGATGGGTGTCAATTTCGTGGTTTTCGAGGGTGCTAAAACCGACGGTGGGGTCAAAATGAAAATCCAAGATGGCGGATGTGAAAAATGTTACAATTTTTCATGATGGGTGTCAATTTCGTGGTTTTCGAGGGTGCTGAAACCGATGGTGGGGTCAAAATGAAAATCTAAGATGGCGGATGTGAAAAATGTTACAATTTTTCATGATGGGTGTCAATTTCGTGGTTTTCGAGGGTGCTGAAACCGATGGTGGGGTCAAAATAAAAATCCAAGATGGCGGATGTGAAAAATGTTACAATTTTTCATGATGGGTGTCAATTTCGTGGTTTTCGAGGGTGCTGAAACCGATGGTGGGGACAAAATAAAAATCCAAGATGGCGGATGTGAAAAATGTTACAATTTTTCATGATGGGTGTCAATTTCGTGATTTTCGAGGGTGCTGAAACCGATGGTGGGGTCAAAATAAAAATCCAAGATAGCCGATGTGAAAAATGTTACAATTTTTCATGATGGGTGTCAATTTCGTGGTTTTCGAGGGTGCTAAAACCGACGGTGGGGTCAAAATGAAAATCCAAGATGGCGGATGTGAAAAATGTTACAATTTTTCATGATGGGTGTCAATTTCGTGGTTTTCGAGGGTGCTGAAACCGATGGTGGGGTCAAAATGAAAATCTAAGATGGCGGATGTGAAAAATGTTACAATTTTTCATGATGGGTGTCAATTTCGTGGTTTTCGAGGGTGCTGAAACCGATGGTGGGGTCAAAATAAAAATCCAACCATCGGTTTCAGCACCCTCGAAATCCACGAAATTGACACCTATCATGAAAATTATAAAATTTTTCACATCCGCCATCTTAGATTTTCATTTTGACCCCACCGTCGGTTTCAGCACACTCGAAATCCACGAAATTGACACCCATCATGAAAAATTGTAACATTTGTCACATCCGCCATCTTGGATTTTTATTTTGACCCCACCGTCGGTTTAGCACTTAGCACCCTCGAAAACCACGAAATTGACACCCATCATGAAAAATTGTAACATTTTTCACATCCGCCATCTTGGATTCTCATTTTGACCTCACCATCGGTTTCAGCACCCTCGAAAACCACGAAATTGACACCCATCATGAAAATATTGTAACACTTTTCACATCTGCCATCTGTAAAATTATTAAAAAGGATTCAAACCGGGTGCGGTGACTTGACAAAGACGAAAATGTCGTTGTTCCTCAATACTAACATACACGTATCCGTTATAATAAGAAATTACGAACTTATGTATTTCAATAAACCCTGTACTTATTTTTGTTGCTGACGATCCTTCAGGATCAAAAACAAAAGAAAAAGCGGTTCAAACCGGTATGAGAAAGTTTTTAGTGGATAAGACAGAGATTAAAACAGAAGACGATCTAGGAGGGGATCGAGGCGGGGGGGGTGGAGGGGGGGTTCAGGGGATCAGAACGGAATAATTCGAGCTGAGTCAGGTGTGCCGAGTATGGGCTCGTTTTCTTAGTTATGTTGAGACCTTACCTCCGGACTTGATGGAGTGACCTGCAGGTGTACTTCGAAGACTCCTACTGGAACTAACAGCCGAGCAGATCTAGGTGTGCCGAGTATGGGCTCGTTTTCTTAGTTATGTTGAGACCTTACCTCCGGACTTGATGGAGTGACCTGCAGGTGTACTCCGAAGACTGCTACTGGAACTAATAGCCGAGCTGAGCTAGGTGTGCCGAGTATGGGCTCGTTTTCTTAGTTATGTTGAGACCTTACCTCCGGACTTGATGGAGTGACCTGCAGGTGTACTTCGAAGACTGCTACTGGAACTAATAGCCGAGCTGATCTAGGTGTGCCGAGTATGGGCTCGTTTTCTTAGTTATGTTGAGACCTTACCTCCGGACTTGATGGAGTGACCTGCAGGTGTACTTCGAAGATTGCTACTGGAACTAATAGCCGAGCTGAGCTAGGTGTGCCAAGTTTGGGCTTCTTTTGTTAGTTTTGTTGAGACCTTAAGAATAGGTAGGCAGGCACTAAACCGGGTCTAGTCTAGGCAGATGCGGTCACTAATCGGAAACATAAAACAAAAGTACTTATCTAAAAAAAAAATATTACAGCCGCCATCTTGGATTTTCATTTTGACTTTGTTTTCGGCTCCAGCACCCTCGAAAACTATGAAAACGACACCCATGATAAAAAAATATAAAAAAAAATTACAGCCGCCATCTTGGATTTTCATTTTGACCTCACTATCTGCTTTAGCGCCCTTGAAAACCATAAAAACGACACCCATGATGAAAAATTAAAAAAAAACTACAACCGCCATCTTGGATTTTCATTTTTATCTCACTATCGGCGATCTCAATATCCGTCACTTTGCACGGTCAAAAATGTAATTGACAGGCTTATGGTGATTTATCGAGGTAGCCACTGCTAATATGCCTTTATGCAATGCACGACACTGCTTAGTACGTTATCCTAATTGCGTAACACACTTGGAATGGCAATCCATTCCGATTTGACAGTTCAACAATATCCATTGCGTTGTTTTTGTTTTACGAATTTTTTAAATATTTATGAAGCAACTAGCTGTGCCCCGCGGTTTCACCCGCATAAGTTTCGATCCCGTGGGAATATCGGATAAAAAGTAGCCTATATGTGTCAGCTACCTCTATACAAAATTTTAAAGCCGACCCCAACATAGTTGGGAAAAGGCTAGGCTAGATGATGATGACCTCTATACAAAATTTTATCAAAATTGGTGAAGCCGTTTGAGCGTGAAGAACAAACATATAAACACACACTCACAAGAACCTACTTGCATTTGATACCATAGCAAATTTATTATATAAAATACGAAATAAACCGAATAAAACAAGCTTGTTTTATATTTGTTTTCAATAAGCTCGTCCGCAAATTGTTAATACATAGGTACTTTGGCAACTTGTACTTGATTAATCACTGTCCAGTGAAATTAAGTAAATAGCATTCTACTTATATGAACACTTCACATTACCTACAAACTGTTTGAAAACAAATCACCGTAAACTTAAAAAAAATACATGGCAAAAATAAAATAAAATTAGGCTCAAGTATCAAGTCGTGTCAATTTACTCATAATTTCACCGCTTCGCGCATGTCGCTGTGTGTGTGAGCCGTGCACGTGTAGTAGTAAGACTCAATACCTAAAATTGAAGCGCGTCATTTCGTAAACGCCTCCTTAAACTGCAAACTGTTTTTCTATTGCGCAATAACCAACACTTACCCACAGTAGCCCACACATGGTTCAAATATGGCTGATAATAACGAGACACACTATACCTTCTCCGTTATATTTAACATTTATTTCAGGCATTAACGCCCATATAAATACATACAATACAATATAAATACTATACATACATACCTACAACATTATAATTACATTATTCTCATCCCTAATCAAGATTGTTTTCATAAGCTGATATTATATCTTTCTTAATACGAACAACTTTCTGGATAGCTAATTGGGAAAAAAACGTTGCTTCGTTGTTAAATAGAAGTGGGTGTTTCTGTAGGTTCTGTTGTACTAATCAGTGTTAATGACTTATGTATGATCGTGAAACCGTAGACGCGCGTCGGCGTCTGCCGCCGACACGCGTCGCCGCCTGTCGCCAGGCCCTCTTTTCCATTGGGCACTCTGGGCAATCATCTTCGGGGGCCCCGGCCCACTCTCATAAAAAAAAAACATTATTTACAGCCGCCATTCCATTCTAAGCATTATTTGTACCCGATTCAATGACAAAATAAGTGATTTGCAGTGCTATTTACAATAACTTTCTAGCCCCCAGATGAAATACTAGTATACTTCTCTTATTGTCTCTTATCTACACAGGGGCTCCGTGATCCTTATGTGCCCAGGGCCTCCAATAGGTTAAAGACGGCCCTGCCTGTCACCGATATCGTACTCAATTTAATATGTTGTCTGCGGCAGTCGGCGCCGCGTCGACTATTGCAGTTGCCTCTGTCATCGACACGTGTGGCTCGTGTGGATGCATACTTAGGACAAATATGGGCATTGAGCGAGGGCAATATAATCGGCTGTGAAACCCAAGCTTTCACAGAGACATTCACTGAATGAACAAAACGATCCATCAGAAAAGCACCTAGATGATGAAATTTTGCTTAAAGCATACCATAATACCCTATAATATTCCCAGTGCTGGGACACAGGCCGCCGTGGGCCATGATCCACCACGCTGGCCCACTGTAGGTTGGTGAATGTCTCATGTATTCGAATTTTTGGTTTCCTCACGATGTTTCACTTCACAGTTTTGAGAGTAGTGATGAAATAATTTACACAAAATAAAATGCCTGCTTGGGTTCGAACCCGCGACGTACAATTCGTAAGTCCGTTGATACTGGGCCACCATTGCTCATATCGGTGGCATCATATCACTTGATTTTAGTAGTTTTTCATATTTTATTTTTTATTTGTCCTTCTGATGACTTTGCTACGATTTTATTATATGTAGGTTTAAAAATGATAAAAAAAATATTTATTTAACACTAGAATACTAAATTAAATGACTAACTAATTTACTAAACAAATAAATACAAAAATAAAGGACGCTTAGGCGTCGAAGTACTCGTCCGCATCGCAGTCATCCGGAATCGTGCCCAGAAGACTGGCAGCATTGCCACGATGAATGGCAATGCTAATTATTTGGCCAAAGAACGACCCAGCCCTCTGGTCACGTGAAGTGTCGACCAGCCGGCGAGAAATTTCCTTAAAAAGGAGACGCGCACTCGGGCCCCATGACCCGAGCGTTTCGACCCCAGACGGCTCAAAGCTGTAGTTGCCCATAAGGTTACAGTATTTGCGCCGCTTGAGGGTCTCAGCAAGACATTTTGCCCAGTCGTAAGATTCTATTATGTAGTAAATACTGGTCCCGGCACGTCCAAGTCAATCTCAGCTGCACCTGAACTTGCAAATTTTCGGCGTACCCAAAACCGGTAGTTGGAAAATAGTAAGTCCTACACGTACCTAATGGTTCTACCGTCGAAATGATTAAGCTTCAAACTTGTGTGCCAAAATACTTAGGTACACACTTGAAATCTTGGCCGATCAGCGTCTCGGTGTTAGTAGGCGGCACACCCCTTAAAAATCTTGGAATCTTGAAAGTGACTTGCAGCGCCATCTATCAGGTGAAGGACGAACTTATGGCATGTAAACTGTGCCACAATAAAATATTTTTATTGCAGTGTGCCTTTTCGTTTTAAAATCTATGCTTTTAAAGTATTTATATTTATGAACTAGCTGCTGCCCGCGACTTCGTTCGCGTGACATTAGTACCTTTAAACTTTTTCTTTTTTTAAATAAAATTACCTATCTTAAGGTTACTCCTTCTACTTTTTCGGTGGAAAGAGAGTAAGGCCTTTGAACAGTAGTGGGACATTAATAGCTAATAAAAATAAAAATCTGCCAGTGAAAGACCGTCAAAATCTGTCCAGTCGTTTCAGAGATTAGCCGGAACAAACAACGGACAAAAATAGAAATTATAAGAATTGTATACAATTTCATAAATGTGTTAAAAAAGCTGTTATTCTGACATTTCAAACAGACACGTCAATTATTTATTTGTGTAAGTATAATTGTTTCTTAGTTTGTCGAGCGATTGGTGGGGCATATGACTGGCAGTGGACCTACAAGCAGTTACAAGGCACCCAATAAAATCAATCATTGATAACCAAATAGAGAATACCGTTTACAAATAAGTAACTTTATCTCATTCATTACCTACTCCGTTTACAAACTTCCAACAGAAGATTTAGGCACTGAACACGAAGATAAATTACTGAGTAAAACATTCAACAACATTAAACCTAAGCAATATTGACGACTCAAAACCACAAAGCTGCCATAATATCTTTACTAATTATTCAAACTCAAACTCAAAGCATTTATTTCAAATAAACCAATTACAGGCACTTTTGAATTGTCAAGGGGTCGGTCAGTCAGGAAGATGAAGCTAGTTGCCCATTCCAAAGCGTAGGTACGTATGGAGAAGAACGGGCAAGAAACTCCACGGATGCTCTCAACACAATTTAAACCTAAGATTTAACTAAATGCCAGCAATTTTCCGCTGGAGTTAGTTCACAAGTTCATTTAACTATTGAAGTTTAAGTTAAAGTCTAGTTAGATTGATTTTAATCTGAGGAGGAAGTGCTTTGCTTGATGTTAGGCGCACTTTGAGCAAGTTATGTAGTCCTAATTATTCGAGAATTTAACCGAAGTTTTGGCCTTTGTATGTTAAGTTCGGTAGCTAATGACCTTTAGAAGATCACGAAGTATTATATATGCGTATCGAGTCTTGATTGAACTATTTTTGAAGGTACCAAATTATGCTTGCATAAACTAAAGTTGGTCTGGCAGATTTTGGAGCTAATATTCTACACTGTAGGCTATTTAGAATGTCTATACAGAAAATTCATCAAGATATTATTATTATTATTATTATATCGCAAAGGACATCACGCCTGGCAAGTCTGGCAACAGTGATTAAATGAATCAACTCGGCCTATCGCAGTCCAGGGGGCCTAAAAAGGCCACTTTGGCAGAATCATAAAAGGATAACATTATGAAACATTATATGGCGAAGACGGGATGGGATGGGATTTGATACGATTAACTTAACAGTTAACAGTCCATTATGATTCATAATTTTATTCTGCCAAAGTGGCTTTTTTAGGCCCCCAGTGCTCGAGGACTGTTTTAAGTTACGCCACAATGTTACCTTAAGCTACCATGCTTGAATCCATATTAAATCATTTATTTGTTTAAATATGGGGTAAATGAGGTGATACATAATTAAAACAAAAGTTCTTTAAACCTATATAATTATATAATCCTTTTTGTTTTTTCGTCAACCTATGTTATCCCACTGCTGGGCAAATGTCGCCCCATATAGAATTTATATCTTGCCTTAGGAGCATTTACGCCTTTAATGAAACTTCATACGCATAAGCAGGATACAAAGGTCTCTAAAAAGTTAGTTAAGAACATTTTCGAAAAATAGTGTTACCTTTGTACCCTGCTCATACGCATGAAGTTTCATTAGAATCGGTTCATTCATTTCGAAAAACAAGGGCTTGAAAGTTTGTATGAAATGCCGTACGGCGTAAACGCTCTTAATAGGTGTGCAATTAATAAAAATATACACTTAATAAACTCACGCCTTCCTCCCATGGGGGTCGGCAGAAACTTCAGAACGCCACCGACGCCATCCACAGACGAGATCCTGGATTCTGTCTCAGGTAACCTTGTTAATTTTTTTTCCCTTGTTTATGGAAGCAATGTTTTGACGCAAAGAAGGTGACTAAAAATAACGTATCACTTTCAGCTAAAAATAACGTACCCAAACATCAATCTCGTAAGTGTAGCCCATCAATGTCCCCTCTGTGACCGGTCATCATAGGTCATTGGGGGGACTGGTACTCAACAAAGGTTGTCTCCCATCTATCTAAATATACCTATCTTATCTGTACCTATTCTTTCTATTTATATACTAATAATATAGCGGAAAAGTCAAGAAATAATAGACAGGGTCCATAATATTGATCTTTTACTTTGCCATACAATAAAGAATTGAGTATTGAGTTTGTTTGTTTAGACGCGCTAATCTTTTCAAATACGATTAGTAGTTCCAGACTAATCGGATTTGAAAAAATGTTTTTGCATTTGATAACCCGTTGGGTTAAGGGTCCGTGTGGTGCCGGACATAAAGAATAGCACCACCCCATACTTCCCGTGGGTGTCGTAAAAGGCGACTAAGGGGCGTACCGGGGAATGGGCAGCAGCGTTCTCTATGCAATCTACCACCATACCATACTGCGATCGCCAACCCGCCAGCCAAGCGTGGCTATTATGGTAAAGCCCCCCCCCCTTTTGGGGGAGGCCTATGTCCAGCAGTGGACGTCTTTCGGCTGAAAGCATGATGATGATTTGATAACACAATTTTTGAGGAAGGCTATTAAAGTTATTTATAATGACGATGACTCTTAGGACCCGAATAAAAAGACAACCAACAAAAGACAGAAAGGGCGCTAAGCGAAAATGAAGCGATAGCGCGGTCAGGTTATGCGATGCGATGGGGTGGGTCTGGGGAGCAAGCAATTTCACGCGGATGAAATCGCGGGCAGAAGTAACAAATAAGTAAGTATCTGCCGCGAGTTGATGGATAAAAGTTACGATGACATTGAAAATCTCCTTTTCTCTCCTACTCAATAGTCCAACACTAACATCTCTTCATACATTCACTTAACATTGCACAAACACACACACATACACACCCTCAAACACCCACACTCTCTCACAATACACTATCACACACGATTCATGATTGTTAAATTTTATACTTTAATTTTTAAAAATGTGCCTCTTTGTTTTCTTTTTCACAATCAACGACATACGAATGACTTTTAAAATGGAGGAACACTGACTCCCAAGTCACAGGTTTATACCTAGTTTGGGAGCCAGGGGACCTTTGTTTGAGATTCTACTTTATATGTTGTAAAGGTAATATTTGTAACCATGTTGTTACTTTTATGAAAATAAAGAAATTTATTTATTTATTTATTTATTAATTACGCGGCGGCATTCGGCGTTTATATGCCTGCAATTGTTTTTAAATTACCTAGACACATCATACCGTTACCTTTCTTCGTTCCGAGAATAATCGTCTTCTTCGTTGTCCTTCTCATCGCTCTGGTTTTATGAAGTCTTCTTTCTTTGTCCAGGCGGTTTTCCTTTGGAATGCGCTCCCTCAGAATATCAGGACGGTAACCAATCAGTTCACATTTAAAGTGAAAGCTCGAGAACACATACACAAGAAGTTGGCAGATTCGTCTCAGAATTAAGTTGTTGTAGGTTTTCTTGTTTCTCTCTCATAACTTGTTGTTTTTTTTTTTTTTTTTTTTTTGTTTTTTTTCTTATATCTTACTTGTAAATATTTTCTATTTGTCTTCTACTATTGCACCTACTGTGTATTGTGTATTGTTTATGCATCACCCAAGGTAGACTAGTAGAAAATGCCCATGGCATTAAGTCCGCCTTTGTACAGTTTTTACTTGTGCATAAAGTTTTAATAAATAAATAAATACCGAAATTACGTTGCGTAATTTGCAGCAAGTGTATCGTCACTGTCACTATGCTGAAAAAAAAAGTTTATTTTGTAAACAAAATAAACATGTAAGTATAATTTAAATAATCATTTCCCCGAACTTTGTAGCCGTGTCCCTGTAAACTCAAGAGGGCATTATTTATGGAGCCCTCACAGTGATCCTGTTAGGGAGGCCTCCCGCTGAGCGAGCGCCACTGCGAATTTGTCACGATGTCACTTTTTATGTCCTGTCAATAACCGCGCCAAGCCTGGTTATGTCAGATATGCTTATGAATAAAAAGAATGCGAAAGCTTGCTTAGTCTCCATAATGGTTGAACAGACTTCGATGAAATATCGTGGTGCCTACCCTGAACTACCGTTTAGGTACTAATGTTTCTATAACGGAAATTAAAACTAAAAATTTTTTTGGCATATCTGGTTAGAAAGGGGTTGACTACCGAGATGACGATTAACAGAGAAGTATGGAAGAAAAAGACATGTTAATTACACAAATAAATTGCTATAAAGGCAGGAAAATGATGAGAATGATGATGATCTGCAAATGAACAATAAGTAGTTGTTTTGAGGTATGTGTAAGTTTTTTTTTTTATTAGATTGTGGCTGGATCCTTTAAAGAAAAAAACTACTAGGACCTCGTTTTAAAAAAGTAGGTATCATGAATTTGGCAAACATGAAGTAAAAAAATGGACAGGAAAACGAAAAACGTCCTCCAGTCGAAAGTCCAACTTCAACATCACAAAGCTATTTAAAAAATAACAATACACTCGCAACTAAAATAAATAAAAATACTTCCAAATTGCTTAATAATTGCAGCTAGCAATAGAAAACGAAATAAAAAACATTCCTGGAACTTTCATTTCACGTGTACGCAAACAAATTTCGCTTCACCATATTCTGTAAAAGTTCGAGTAATTACGGAGTTTTGATAAAAAAATGAAAAAGAACTCCCTCTATACAAGTAACGCTAATTGACTTGGTTGGAGTCCAGTACGGAACTCGAGTTATTTATTATAGCATAATCAGTCTAAGTATAATAGAGTATCGCATTTTAAGTACCTTGGCCACATAGTAAATGGATTTGAATGATGACAGTGATATTGAAAGGGAGCGAAGAGCGTTGTCGGTCCGATGTAATATACCTGGCCCGTAGGTTTGCACGATGTACTAGAGAAGTGAAACTCACTCTGTTCAAGGCGTTTTGCCAGTCTTTCTACACGTGCAGCCTGTGGGTTAGACATACGCAGAGGGCCTACAACGTTCTTCGCGTCCAGTACAATAACGCCTTTAGGGTGCTATTGGGGCTCCCGCGGTTCTGTAGCGCATCGGGGATGTTTGCGGAAGCAGAGACAGATATGGCTTTCATGCTATTATGCGAAAAAGAACAGCATCCCTGATGCGTAGGATTCGAGCGTGCACAAACAGCAATCTAAAGGTGATATCGAATAAGCCAGGTTGCCCGTTCCTGGGGCAGTGGACCCGTGTGCACAGCTGCGGGTCTGGTGCAGTGGGAAGTGGGCATAGTTATAGTTTTATGAATTAGTGTTTCTATATTTTATTTTAGTTTTGTTTTGTTTATTGCTCAGAATGTCACTATCGTAGTTTTATAAGTGTTACTAACAACAATATGAATCATTTGTGTTCGAAGTAAATAAATAATAATAATAATGTTCCCGTCACATGGCTTCGATTTTTTGGTTCTAGGACATGGCCGGTTTACTCACCATGTTTTCCTTAACTACATGACCTAAAGCGCGGTCTTTGTCGGACTGCATAGAAAAGAAAGCACTGGTAATTTATTGCAAATAATGAAGCAATTATCTATTTACAAAAAATCTATTGTTTGGACTAAAAAATTAAAACACTAACGGTCTTATTCATAATAAGTTATAGAACATCTAAAGGCTTGCTAATGTCTCGTTGTCAAAAAATGTTATTCATAAACGCATTTTAGCACTAAAACGTTCGATAAACCTACTATAAAGTTATGGAGCCCAGACCCCTACTATAACAGTACTATAAAAATGGCCGACTCTACATCAGCTGATAGAAAATGACGTTTGACCTACAAATGTAACATGTGCAGTTGTATTTAATTTATGTTGCACTTTTGTTTAAGCAATTTAGTTTATTATTATATACCTACAATGCAAAATAGAAGCAAGGAAAAATATAACGAAGCACATAAATTATTGCAACAAGAATTACTGTGGGACGCTGCTGCTTTGGGCTGTGGAAACAACGCTTTTCAATGTCTTTTACATGGCATACATGCAAACTAGGAAATGTGAAAACAACCATAGTGGCTAGAGCAGTACCTTACAATATTGCAGTTGACCATGGAGACATGCAGTTAGTAGTAGTTAGTAGTTAGGGTAGCAATATCAATGAATATCATACAAATTCAGCCCAAGAAGCCTAGGTGCAAGGGGAAATGCAAATGCTATTTTACAAACTTGAGGAAACATTCCGCCGAGATAGGCTCATTTTACCGGGTTAGAGGTACATCTTCCCACTTGTGTCCGGAGACCCTGCAGGGAGATTCTCCACTAGGATGCGGCAGTAGGGAGTGGTTGTGAAGCTATGTAGCAAACCATGTCCTACCCTATGCGTCCCTAAACACAGTCAAAGTGACCTCTGCGGAAGTTGCGGAAGTGGCAAAGTTTTGAGCCAACAAGATCTGAAATACTGTCGTCCCCGCGACACGAAGAAGATAAAGAGGAGACATTTTAGCGAGTAGCGCATTAATAAAAAGCTTTTATACAGATATCAGTTTAATTGATTTATTTTTATAATACTCTAAACTTTAATTCGGCTTCTAGAACTTGTGCTAGCAGAACAACGTTTTTAAAATGTTTCTTTTCATTTGCCATCTATGCCGCCACCTCTTCTGTAGGCCGTTTCAGTTTCTGCTATTTGTAGTGAAGCACCATCCTTCCTACTGTCCTGAAATACAAAATGAATGTTATAATTTTTTCTCTTTATCAAATGAAATTCTTGACATGCTTACTCAGGAACTTTGTAACTTATAAGTAAATGGGATAGGCACCTAATTCGTAAATCATGCCATGCCGCCTTTTTCGCGTTGGTGTCAGTATAAGTGTTTTTATTTTCTATCTTCTTCTTCTTAGTGTGCCCAGAATTCGTCTACTTGTTTGGCGCCATCACTAGCGTCCACCTTCATTTTATGTTATGGAAACCATCTCCCTGACCAATTCTTCTAAAACATCTAAGGAAAAACAAAAGCAAGCATAAGTATAAGAAATTAAGAATGTTTACAAAACAAAACTTACTTTGAACATAACTGTTTTAACACATTTTTAGTTGTAGGTAACAGTACACACCTCATCGTACTCCAATCAAAACGAGTATTCACTTCTTTGCATTTTCTTGGAACTAGTCTACGGTTTTAATTCCATTTCTTTTAAATACAAAAAAATATTCAAAGGTTTTCGCTCTCCTGACAATAAAATAACAATAACAAATTCATTGACTTAAATAACCATGGTAACGCGGCAAAACTGTGAAAACTGTAGACAATAAATTAGTTTTCAGTACGTCATAATGTCTATGGTCACAATTATTCGGTGCGTAGGCAGATATTCTCGTTTGACAACTCAATGTGTTGGCCAATTTGTTGGATGACTTCAATAAAATGGCAACATTTATATTTATATTGAAGTTATAGGACACTTTAGTTATAGAAGGTTTATGAAGCGTTTATGAATACAAAATTTTATCGAACGTTTTAAAGGCTTATCCAGCAGTTTAACTAATGAACGTTTTAAACCTTCTATAAGCTTTTTTTATGAATAAGACCGTAGGGCTTTAGTGTGTTGCTTGTAGAATAATCTGACAAAAACGGTAATGATTCTCCGTATATTAGTATGGTTTTTATTGTAAAAAGAAAGTTTTTAGAGGTCTTCATGATTTTTTTTCTATCGTATTAAATTAGGTTTTTTACCCGACTGCGCGACGCAAAGGAGTGGTAATGTGTTCATCAGCCTATGTATGTATGTATGTTTATATGTTCCTTTGAAGCACTATACAGACCAAACGCCTGGGCCGATTTTTATGATTCACACGTTAATCGATTCCTCTTAGTCCGGCGAGTGTCACTAAAGACATGGCGTTAGTGAAAATTCAATATGGCGACTACTGGACGCCATATTAAATAAAAAATAAAAAATATTTTTTTCAAAACCTATCGAGTGGGGTATCAAAATAAAGGGTTTTAAAAGGTGATTACAAAAATATATACAACATATATACATAAAAGCAATTCGAAGTGACAAATCGAAAAAAAACACCTACCAAGAACTAAATCGTCTGCGAAATCTTTCAAATTTGTAAACTAAAAAGCTGGAAATAAAAAAGTTATTTAAAAAAATCAAAAAAACCCGACTGCGGTAAAAAACTTAGGTAAGTTAAAAGAAACTGAAAAGCTAAAAACAAGCCCATTTTAAATTAAATAAAAGTTGGAAGCAGGCGGGACCCATTTGAATTTGAAAATACAATGAAAATGATGTGGGTCCCGCCTGCTTCCAACTTTTATTTAATTTAAAATGGGCTTGTTTTTAGCTTTTCAGTTTCTTTTAACTTACCTAAGTTTTTTACCGCAGTCGGGTTTTTTTGATTTTTTTAAATAACTTTTTTTAACAAACTATCTACCTAGCATGTATTCTAAAGAATATCATATATTTTTCTGATTTTGTTTACTGTAGTCGATCATATACTTTTATTGTTTCTAAAACTTGCGTTTTTTCTGTTTAGGTCCTGTAAGCCCCTTAATAGCCTAATTCATGAGGAAGGCTATTGAACATCACGCTATGACGCTGAGGAGCGGAGCAAAAAGAAAAAAGTCAGAAAGAACGCTAAGCAAGTGTTTTCAACACACTGTCAACCTAGCATATATCCTGAAGAATACCTATCATATATTTTTCTGATTTTGTTTACTGTAGTCGATCATATACTTTTATTGTCTCTAAATCTTGCGTTTTTTGTGTTTAGGTCTTGTAAGCCCCTTAACCATTTTGAGAGCAGCGGTGATAAGTAAATTACACAAAGTGCAAATGTGCCTGTTTGGGTTCGAACTTACGACCCTACTCGTAGGGGCCGTTATAACTAGGCCCCCGCGATCTCTTTATTTTGAAGTTGGGAGTAAGTAATTACAGAGTTGTGTTTGGAAGCACTTTTATAAAAAAAAAACTCTTTTTAAACAAGTTAACCTAATTGACTAGCAGTCCAGTACGGAACTCGAGCTATATATTAGAGCGGCCTTCTATTGCGGAACGGGGTAGGTATAAAAGTGATTTGTGAACGGTTCCAAAGTGTTTGGAACAGTAGTGATGTGGAAAAGGAACTGCGCTTGGTCTGAGTTCTTTTAAAAGTAATTAATATGCTCGAACCTCCAGAAAATAGGTCATGAAAAAAAAAATTGTATTTAACTTATCAAAAAAAGAGAATTTAAGTACCTATTCATATAATAAGTTCACATTTTCGGCTTACTAGTCGATTCGCACAAATTTACTCGCCCGAAACGGGCGAATCGACACTTTTATATAATATTAGTTTTTCTATAGGCGACACTCGCACGAAGTTGATTTATTTATGGGCGAGTCGACAACTCCAGAAATATGTATTATGCAATTGGCACATTTTGAATTTGATGCAAGAAAAAACATTTTTACAAAAAAAAACAACCGACTTCCAAAAAAAACACTACAAATTGAAAAATAACTTTAATTTCGGAAGTCGGTGTCTTTGGTTCCGCGTTTTCGTTTATTGACACCGACTTCCGAAATTAAAGTTATTTTTCAATTTGTAGTGTTTTTTTTGGAAGTCGGTTGTTTTTTTTTGTAAAAATGTTTTTATTTTTCACTTTTTAGTGGGTCAGTTTGTAATTTATCTAAGTTACAAAAGCCTAATGCCAACTGTTCATCACCTTTTACAAAATATTGCTTTTCCCGATGCTGGGACGTTAATTGTTGAGGAGTTCTCCCGGTAAGAAGAAAAGTATAAAGAAAGAAAGGATATCACTGCTTGCTCTGTTGATCGCTTATGTGAGGTAGCATGTGCAGAAGTTGAAGGCCATACTTTCTTATGTGTTTATAGACCACCAGCCTCAAATTTGTCATCATTTTTGATCATAATGGAAGAAATACTTAGTAAACTTTTTAAAGATAGTAAATTTGTTTTTGTTTGTGGTGACCTAAATATTGACCTATTAGTTAATTCACCAGAAAAATGTAAGCTAATATCATTGTTTAAATCATTTAATTTAAAATGTATATTTAATGAAGCGACTAGAATAACAGCAACTTCAGCTTCATGCATCGACAATGTATTTACTAACTGTAAAATAAAAGACTCGTCCTTAATTACTGGCGTCAGGTCTGACCATACTGGTCAACTTGTATCATTTGACTTAGGTAAAAGATTACACATAGATAAATCCATTCAATTAAGACCTCTAACTAAAAATAAATTGAAAATGTTTAATAATAATGTTCTTAGCAATCTTTCCACAGCTAGTTTTGATTCACAAGACCCCAACATAAACTATGGTACATTATTTTCTACAGTATGCCAAGAATTCAATAAAGCATGTCCTGTAAAAAAAGTTACTATAAATACTAAACCAAAATTTAGTGAATGGGCCACTGCTGGCATTAGAAAAAGCAGAGATATTTTATATAATCTGTATCACGAGAAATCATTAACTTCTGATCAAGCCCTTCATAATTATGTAAGGAACTATTCTAAAATATTCAAAAGAGTCTGCGCTGAGGCTAAATCTAAATTAATTAGTAACAAAATTAGTATGT
This sequence comes from Mesoligia furuncula, assembly GCA_916614155.1. Classification (NCBI taxonomy): domain Eukaryota; kingdom Metazoa; phylum Arthropoda; class Insecta; order Lepidoptera; family Noctuidae; genus Mesoligia; species Mesoligia furuncula. The sequence continues at coordinate 10,299,034 of OU744804.1, read as the reverse complement.
CTAATAATAAAATAAAAGCTGTGTGGCAGGTAATAAACAAAGAAACTGGAAACACAAAACAGCGAGATCAGAATGAGTTGTCCCTAAAAATTGATAATGAAACCATTTCAGATAAGTTAAAAGTTGCTGAGACACTAGAAAATTTCTTTACTAATATCCCAATAGAGGTTACAAAGTCTCTCCCCTCATCACCTATATTAGCTGAAGCCCTGCTTAAGGAAAATTTTAATAGGGAAATTCCAAGCTTTGAATTCAAGCCCATTTCTGTTGACACAATTAAAAAAGCATTTAAAAGTCTTAACATAAAAAACACTGAAGACTTATGGGGGATTTCTGTTAAGGTTCTTGGAGATATTATTGACACAATTGCCCCAGCCCTAACAGGCATATTTAATCAATGTTTAGACAGCGGTACGTTTCCTGACTTAATGAAACATAGTAAAGTAGTACCGATATTCAAATCGGGTAGTAAGTTGGATCCCTCCAATTATAGACCTATATCTGTGCTACCAGCATTGAGCAAAATCTATGAAAAAATCATGCTGGACCAGATGTTGTCACATTTTAATTCAAATGGGATTTTACATAGTCGCCAGTTTGGTTTCACGAAAGGTAGGTCGACGACAGACGCGGGAGTAAAACTCATCAGTCACATTTTGGAATCCTGGGAGAAGTCCCAGGATGCAATTGGCATTTTCTGTGACCTCTCAAAAGCGTTTGACTGCGTTGACCATAATACACTGATCTGTAAATTATACCACTACGGAATTCGTGGACAAGCTGCTGATCTTGTTCTTTCCTATCTGTCAAAGCGCCAGCAAAAAGTAAACGTTAACGGGGCGACGTCTTCGGGGTCTCTAGTTAAGATGGGCGTGCCTCAAGGCTCAATTCTTGGCCCTTTCCTATTTCTAGTTTATATTAATGACCTTCCTTACATGATGGCTAACTTGTCGGATATCATTTTATTCGCTGATGACACTTCCCTTATTTTTAAAATAGATAGAAAAGATACGGATGTCTTACATGTTAACGATAGTCTGGCTGTTCTCTCGAAATGGTTTGCAGCTAATAATCTTTTACTTAATACGAACAAAACTAAATGTCTTAAGTTTTCATTACCAAATGTACCTCAAGTGGGTCTGAATTTAGAACTTGATGGCAAAAGACTAGATGCTGTTACGGAAACTGTATTTCTAGGAATTACTTTAGATTCAAAATTACAATGGGGCGCACACATTAGAGCTCTCTCAAGTAGATTAAGTTCAGCTGCATATGCAGTAAGAAAAATAAGGCAGTTGACAGATATAGCCACAGCTAGGTTAGTATACTTTGCTTATTTCCACAGTATTATGTCTTATGGTGTTCTGCTGTGGGGATCGGCAGCTGACGTAGATTCAATTTTCATTTTACAGAAGAGGGCAATCCGCGCAATCTATAAAATGGGTCCTCGCGAGTCTCTTAGAAACAAATTCAAAGAAATTGATATACTAACTCTGCCTTCTCTTTATATTTTAGAAAGTATTTTGTATGTTCGCAAAAACTTAGGACTCTTCAAAATAAGAAGCGATTTCCATAATATAAATACACGTAGTAAAAATGAAATTGTGTTACCTAAATTTAGATTAACTAAAACTAGCAAGTCATTTCTTGTAAACAGCATCCGTTTTTATAACAAGTTGCCAAAACCGGTTACAGAACTTAGCGATGGAAAGTTCAAAACCCTCATCAAACGTGTCCTTATCAAAAAAGCATATTATAAGATTAAAGACTACGTTGAAGACAAGCTAGTCTGGCAATAATTCCTTCTGCACATGTGGCTTCCCTGGCTTCTCATTAACGGCATAACTATGTAAATGTCTATTAACTGCTCTCAAATTACGATGTTTAATTTTATTTAATTATTATTAATTTTTTTTACATACTTTTTGACATAATTTCTTTATTATTTGACATTATATACTTTTTGACATAATTTCTTTATTAATTGACATTATATACAGACTCTTGAAATTTTTCACCTCTTTATTAGTGGTTTTAATGAGAATCATAACACTTGGTTTTAGTAGGTTTTTATTATTATTTTTCTTTTTTTATTATCTATCCTTTTGATAGATTCTTATTTTGTAAATGTGAGGACTTTGTAGGCCTTATAGACTTTAGATCTGTAGACCATTTTCTATTTTATCAAGTACTTGGTACTTGTTGACAGGCCTGCGCTGTCCTCCCATACCTACTGTAATCTGGAAACATTGTAAAAGCCAATTATTTTTAAAAAGAGTAACCATGGAGTTTCTTGCCGGTTCTTCTCCATAGGAAACGACCAATTGGAACCGTGCACCTAGCTTCTGACGTTTCATAAGTGCCCATGTAGGTTTATGTGAAATAAAACATTTTGATTTTGAAAAAAAGAACCAGGAGATCCTCAACAATCACTCGCAATACGCATTGTGACGAGCATAAATTGCTTAGCAACCATATTAAAGTAATCGAATCGCAACCCGTGAAATATTTGTCAGTGAGTAGTTCCGATGGCCATCTGTGATCTTCATCATCAGCTCCACTTTACCAAGTGATGATTTTCGAGAGCAAATGCTCAAGTTACTTTAAAAAATATCCAAATCGCTGTAGCTTTGCCTATAAAATTTGAGGGTTGCCCTCGATTTCCATGGAATCCTCTCATCAGATTCCAACTTGATGATAATGGGACCACCTCAAGAGTATACCCTTTCAAATAAAAAAAGAACTTTTGGAATCGGTCCAGCCGTCTTCGAGTAATTGGTGAACATACACAAGGTAGCTACTGTAATCTGTTGAGGAGTTCCCTTAACTGTCCTTCGTCTTCATCATCAGACCCCTAATGACAGTCGCAACCCATCTAGGTGTAAAGTTCACATCAATACAAATTAATCAAGCCCAAACACAAGGTAACTGCTGTAAATCGTTGAGGAGTCCCCTCGACTGTCTTTCGGCTCCATCATCAGATCGACTCCAGGCCTTCATCAAATTGTAGTGCTTTAAAATACTTAATGAAAAAATTAACAAACGCACTAGTCGCTCCTACGATTTTCGAAAGCTCCCCTCGATTTCACTGGGATGCCAGCATCAGATCCTGGTTTCCTTATCATGGGACCACCCTTGGCATATCCCCATTCCATCAAAAAAAGAATAATCAAAATCGGTTCATAAACGACGAAGTTATCCGCGAACACATATAAAAAAAAAAAAAAAAAAAAAAACATATATACGGTCGAATTGAGAAACCTCCTCCTTTTGAAGAAGTCGGTTATCTGTGATCTTCATCATCAGCTCCACTTTACCAAGTGATGATTTTCGAGAGCAAATGCTCAAGTTACTTTAAAAAATATCCAAATCGCTGTAGCTTTGCCTATAAAATTTGAGGGTTGCCCTCGATTTCCATGGAATCCTCTCATCAGATTCCAACTTGATGATAATGGGACCACCTCAAGAGTATACCCTTTCAAATAAAAAAAGAACTTTTGGAATCGGTCCAGCCGTCTTCGAGTAATTGGTGAACATACACAAGGTAGCTACTGTAATCTGTTGAGGAGTTCCCTTAACTGTCCTTCGTCTTCATCATCAGACCCCTAATGACAGTCGCAACCCATCTAGGTGTAAAGTTCACATCAATACAAATTAATCAAGCCCAAACACAAGGTAACTGCTGTAAATCGTTGAGGAGTCCCCTCGACTGTCTTTCGGCTCCATCATCAGATCGACTCCAGGCCTTCATCAAATTGTAGTGCTTTAAAATACTTAATGAAAAAATTAACAAACGCACTAGTCGCTGCTACGATTTTCGAAAGCTCCCCTCGATTTCACTGGGATGCCAGCATCAGATCCTGGTTTCCTTATCATGGGACCACCCTTGGCATATCCCCATTCCATCAAAAAAAGAATAATCAAAATCGGTTCATAAACGACGAAGTTATCCGCGAACACACAAAAAAAAAAAAAAAAAAAAAAAACATATATACGGTCGAATTGAGAAACCTCCTCCTTTTGAAGAAGTCGGTTAAAAAAGTACACGTTTTATAAAATTTAACTCTTATTCACTTTAACCCTTGGCTTACACACTTCTGAGAGCTAGTGTCATTTTTTCTATAAGTACTTTATTGCATAAAATTCAAATGTACCATTGAAAAAAATTATATTATTTAAAAGTAGGGGCGAATAAATTCGTACGAAACGCATTATGAAGAATTTTAGAACGTAGGTAAATTCATGGTGCAAATGAAACTATTTAGTCTCCTCTGCACAATTAATGGTGCAGGTCAATGGTGCATACGGCAAAAGTAGGGTGAAGTAGTTGTATTAATATTCATGGTGCAAACGAAACTAATTAGTCTCCTCTGCATCATTGATGGTGCAGGTCAATGGTGCATACGGTACAACGGGTAACGAAGACATTAATTTAGTAATAACAGTAAGCAAATGTTGCGTTCAAGCACCTACTAAGTATTCAATTAGTTTTCTAGCTCACTGAGCGCTACATGAATGGAAACTAGTTATTTATTTAATTTCACAAAGGACTTATGAACTAATTTCGCTGGATGTTAAAAGATTTTTTTACTGAAATCCAAATTTAATTCAATAGCTAAAAATCTATACACTAAAAAGCTGAAGAATTTGTTTGTTTGTTTGAACGCGCTAATCTCTAAAACTATCGGTCGGATTTGAAAAATCCTGTTTTCTTGAGGAAGGCTCCTTCAAATGTTTGTTCCTGCGGATGTCCTGCAGGGTTTTGTCCACTGCCTCAACTGCCTTCCTATTGGCTATCGTAGACTCATCCCATACGATCAGAGAGCAATCCTTGAGCACGTGTCTCTCATCGCTGTTACGTGACACACCACAAACAGGCGTTTCGGAGTCGCTCCATCTAGGGCTTTCCTTAACCTTATGTTTGCCGATTCGCGGTCTCCACTCAAGAATATCACAACAATCATCGCTTCTACTGCTAAAATGGCCGCCCCATTGTCACTTCAGCTTACTTATTCTGTGACCTATATCGACAACTTTGGTTCTTGAAAACCTTTGCTTCCATTTGCTGGCCAAATTAAAAAAAAAACAATGAAGTAGTCTATGTGACGGTAACAAAGTTTCAATCTCGCTGAAGTTTCGATTTACTGGTAGTAGTTGACCTATACCTAGTTTGAAGTGTTTGTACCCCAAAATTTTCAGCAATTCAAGGGCTTACGGATGTTCCGAGTATCGATACTTTAAACTTTAATTGAGTTCCGTTGTTCGCTAGCTACCGGTTTTTTGGCTTTACTAACTGCTTTAAATACATAGTATTAATAGTAGATAACTTTTATGTAAAGAATAATTTATTATGATGACAGTTTGATATATTTTCTTTGCAAAAACTGTGAAACGGCAATATTTATTCCTCAGATAAAAGTTATCTGACTATTGAAAAATCAGCTCTTAGACAAATATAGGTAGATACCGCTTAAGAGAGATTTGATTATAAGCGAACAACTGGTTGGGAGAACGTGGTTTATCATTATTTTATCTAAAAACACAGGCAATACTCTAATAGAAGTATTTTAAAACCACCAAAATGTCTAAAACCAAACATTGAAATAAAAAAATCAGATGGTAGTGACAGGCCGACTATGTCGGACTTTTTTTAGGGTTCCGTACCCAAAGGGTAAAGACGGGACCCTATTACTAAGACTCCACTGTCCGTCTGTCTGTCTGTCACCAGGCTGTATCTCATGAACCGTGAAAGTTAGACAGTTGAAATTTTCACAGATGATGTATTTCTGTTGCCGCTATCATAACAAATACTGAATAAAATCAATAATTAAGGGGGCTTTCAAACAACAAACGTGTTTTTTTCAACGTTTATGCCTTTTACTGCAGTTAATTAAAAGTCTGACCTTAGCGTGAATTCGTGACTAATTGAATATTATGTACCTATTTAAGAGCGTTTACGCCGAACGGCATTTCATACAAACTTTCAAGTCCTTGTTTCTCGAAGTGAATGAACCGATTTTAATGAAACTTCATACGCATAAGCAGGAGACAAAGGTCTAAAAAGTTAGTAGAAAACATTTTCGAAAAGTAATGTTACAGCCAAATTAGACCGATTTTAAACTTTCCATAGAAACAGAGATTTCCAGTTATCTTTATTTAAATAAGACATTTCGAAAATGTTTTCTATTAACTTTTTAGACCTTTGTATCCTGCTTATGCGTATGAAGTTTCATTAAAATCGGTTCATTAATTTCGAAAAACATGGGCTTGAAAGTTTGTATGAAATGCCGTACGGCGTAAACGCTCTTAATCGTATTTTTGTTTTTAGACTGGGAACGACGTAAGTTAAGACTTACGAAGTTTAATTTACTGTCGTATATTTACGTCCATGACTTGTACCTAGAACCTAACTACTTACCCAGCAAGACGAAATCAGAGTAAATACAAATGAGTCGGATATCTTCATACATACACACCGAACACGTTTTGTACGTGAGTGCGCTTGTAGGTACGTATGCGTCGTCGCACGCACACAATGACAAAATTTGTCGCTGCTAAAGGTGCGCCAGTCGTGGCTACGATGCTGTACGTAATACCGCCCGCGATAAAATGAAAAAATCGAATTGCTGATGGTGGGAATCGAACCTACGGTTTGAGATGCGACTCTTAACGCTAGAAAATTTTAATAACCACTTTAGTTAATGCTTACCACTTGAGGTTATTGTAAAAAATATATTCAATTTCCGAATTTAAAGATTATAATTTTCATGGTAAATAAAAAAGTAAAAATACTTACTTATTGTAAAAATACAATTTCATAATATTTTATTTGAATAAATACATGATTCAGTAAAACCACGTTTTAATTAACCATATTTCGATCGTAATTTTTCAAATAACTAAACAGACAACATGATGTAGGTAATTTAAAAAAATGTAATCAGCTCCTGGTCTATGTAGAAAAATAATTAAAAAAAAACTTTGTATTAAAGGTCTCTGATGCTTACCCTACAGGCTAGCCTTACCCTACAGGTTGGGCTTACCCCAAATTCTTTTGTATAGACATTGACAATGCATTTTTGACACTGCCCTCTAACATACAAGCTTGTCAGTGATTTTTGACGATTGAATAAACTATAATGCTTATACTATTTATTCTGTGCTTATAAATGACAGCCCTACGAGTTTAGGCTATTATCGGTCGCTCGGGGCTCGAGTTGGCTTTCTTATTTGTTTTTTCTATGACGAAATACAAAACACTTCAATACGATCCATTCTGAATATACTAGAAAAAACAAATTAATATTGTTTTGCTCAAAAATACTAGCTCTGCAAACATAGGTTTTTTTTCAGGTAAATACCACCTAAGTTCCTTACATAACACGAAGTCCCTAAACCGTCCGGACACAAGTGGGAAGATGTACCAACCTGGTAAAGTATCTACCTTGTGTGATTGTGGAGCTATGTAACAAACCATACTCCACCTCCTATCCTGCCCTCTGTGTCCCAAAACATGCAGTCAAAGTGACCTCTGCGCTGCCACAGACAACGCCGTGGAAGTGGCAAAGTTTTAGGAAAACGAGATTTAAAGTACCGTGCTATTCTCATCCTTTCCCCCCACTTCAAGTAATCCACTTATCACTTAGGCCACTTCATTGTTAAAATTTCCCTGCTTGAATATGTTATTTCAAATTAGACCCACTTCCTAAAGAAAACCTTCAAAGCTTTGAGCCTCGTTAAATCGCCCAATTTCGAAGCTTCAGTTTTCCTTAAACAGAATTTTCGTTGTTAAGGAAAAATAGAAATGCTTGCATTATGCAAATAGGATTGGCATCTTGTTAGCAATTTAGACATTCGAGCCTTATTGGTTACATCGCTGACTTGAAACTGGCGACCTATAAAATAATTTACAGGCGCAATCTTCTGTGCACGACGTGACGGAGATGGTGGGATCAGCTAGGATTCCTTTAATAAAGAATGGCCTTTGGCAGCAGCTCTGGACAGAGAGAGGTGGAAAGAGAGTCCGAAGACCTTTACCCAGCAGTGGGACTTTCATCATCATCATCATCATTTCAGCCGAAAGACGTCCACTGCTGGACATAGGCCTCCCCCAAAAGGGGGGGTTTGCCATAATCGCCACGCTTGGCACGCGGGTTGGCGATCGCAGTATGGTATGGTGGTGGAATGCATAGAGAACGCTGCTGCCCATTCTCCGGTACGCCCCTTTGGATGGGACTTTAATGGCAAATAATTTTTTTTAAAGGTACGGGTGAGAGCAGTGGTAACGGCTGCGAGTTGCGAGTTCTAGGGTCGTGGGTTCGAATCCCAGCAGGCACTTTACTTTGTGTAAATTATTTCATCACCACTGCTCTCAAAACGGTGAAGGAAAACATCGTGAGGAAAACAGCGTGTCCTAGAACCAAAAATTGGAAGACATGAGACATCCGCCAACCCGCATTGGACCCGCGTGGTGGATTATGGCCCACTCCCTTTCACAGAGAGGAGACCTGTGTCCCAGCAATGGGAACGTTATAGGCTGATTATGGCTATGCTAAGGTACGGGTTGAAAAATGCAGATGTTGAAATGTTTTTATTATATACCTTAACCCTTAGTATGCCGGAACGTAAATCTACGCGAGACACAATGGCTTTTTAATTGTGTCTGTAATTACGGCATACAAGCGGTTAATGGTTTTCTCCAAACAATATTCTACATTCTAATACTGATAATTATTCTGTCCCATCTGGTACCTAGGCCAAGAAGCCACAATGCCAACAATAAATAACGACAAACCAAGACTTATGTTATAGACCGTCCCTTAAACAACTTCCTACGCCCCGTTTCATTTGTTTAAAGTTATTGCTACCGGCAGTTCAGTAACTCATTAAGTCCCTATCGCTACGAAACGAGTCTATTATTAAAATTCATAGTTATTAGAGGTAATAACATTACGGATAACTCGATGGGGGAGGTCTATTGGGACTTGGCAACAAAGGGCAATAAAGGCCCGTCTTGTAACTGAGCCGGAGCATTCGAAAGTCACACTCTAACGGTATTCATGTTGCCAACTCAATTAAAAAGTTAAGTCTACCTGACGGAAGTTGGACTGACTAGGAACATTAGGATGTAGCGGCTAAAAGTGTCGAATTCGCATGGAATGCATGCTAATTCTGAAATTGTCTGAGTCTAGAATTACGTCAGTCGGTTTCTGTTTCTGTTTTCGAATGTTGATCCTAATGTTTGTTAGACTCCTCATACTAATGACAAGTCTTATGTAATTTACCGGAATTTCGGTAACTGGGATGAAATGTTAGTTTTTATATTTTATGGCTACATGGTATTAAATAGACGGGGAAAAATTATTTAGTTGTAATGGTGCTGTGGTGTGTGGTGGTGTGTGGTGTGTGGCGGTGTGCGGTGGTGTGCTGTGATGTGCGGTGGTGTGTGGTGGTGTGAGGCGGTGTGTGGCTGTGTTTGGTGGAGTGTGGTGGTGTGCGGTATGTGGTGGTGTGTGGTGGTGTATGGTGGTGTATATAGTGGAGTGTGGTGGTGTGTGGTGGTGTGTATTACTTCACGATTTGTTGCTAAATAAATGTTATTCGTTCTTTCTTTCTAGATAACTATAGGCAGATGATGATATAATACGCTCATTACTTTCCTGGATACCAGACCGGATTCTGATTAAGTTTTGGATGAATGGGTGGCCATCTTGTTAGAATACAGGAGTAGGGGAAGGTGGGGGAATTGCGCACGCTTAAGCGAAATCACAAAAAAAAACTCAAACTATTAATAATAATCAGTCTGGCTTTATTAATTATTAAACTATAGTTGTTTACCTATCAAATAAACATTAATTATTATACGAGAACAATCAACATTTATTAAAATTTAATCAAAAACAAGAACATATATGACGTCCGTAATTACCCTTAGCTCTTGAGGTAAATACGGACCTGCACTGCCTGATCTGGAATATAGAAATATTGCTATAGGTTTTGATAGATAATGGGGTAATTACAAAAAATAATATAAAAATAATAGGTTTTGATAAATAATGGGGTAATTTCGGACGTCTTGATTCGGACGAATTGACCCAAACGAGTTACAAAAAGTACAACAACAAAATTAGGTTAACAAAATTTATCAAGGTGTAGGTTCACACAGGAAGTACCTACGGGGTCTGCCACGGGAGTTACTGCGACGTGTTGTGTATTTAAATAAAACTGTTGATTATTATAGCACTTGTTATTTTATTCCCGAAATTATCCCAAGTTGAACACACGCACACAGATCGGCCAGTGCGCAGTAACTGGCGATCGTCCATGCACACCTTCCTTTCATACACAAAACGCTGACGCGTAACATTCGTACTTACATTGTCCCTACAAAGGCAAACGGTTGTTCTATTTACTCGTCATTAACATCGCAATAAATAATAATAATAATAATAACCCCGCCGCCGTATCTCTACGTTGACGCCGTGGTGGGGCTTGCGCGCTCCGAACTATAGGCCTATACCGGAAGAGTTTACTTTGCTGGAACAGGTCTAAGGTGAGGAGTCAGACCAAGAGAGATACAGAAATCCGCAGGGCAGCATGTGGCGAGCTGTTGGGCAGTAGCGACCCCATGGACCCTATCTTCAGGGAGAAGTCTTGTTCCCCACCTCTGGCTTGCCTTTATTGGCCGGCTGGAGTGAACAATGACGATGAACAGAGCTCCCACCTCATTCTTGCCTTTATTGGCCGGCTTGAGTGGAGATTAGCAAAAGCAAACGTGCTCGGAGGAAGGAAGTATTCCAGTAAGATGCTGGTAGGGATCTTGACCGTACTTCCTGGATTGTCCTGATAGCCGTGGAATACCTCTCCACTCCTCATAAGCACCTCAGGACATGTTGCCCCCTTGTTGCTACGTCACTATGTGCTAGCGACCGTTTCCGGGGGCCCATTGTTGAGTGTGCAAGTCACCCCCTGCCATTTTATCCGTGTATATATAAAACATTGATCAGGCAGGGGTCGTAGTTATTCCATAGTTCTTGGTAACCAGTCCACTTTAGCCACCCAAACCCATAGTCCAACTTTTTATTTTTCCATATCCTGCAATAGTCCTACACCAACCGGGGGTTATCCTTGGGTGCACTTGCATAGCGCATACAGGGATAACCGTCGGTTGGTGCCGCATTTCATTAAAATTTCCTAAGGGGCCGCTGCGAGTTGGCTTCGGCCCCTCGTACGCCTTCCAAAGGACCGGGACCCAATGGTTCCGAGAAAAAAGAAGAAGAATAATAATAATAATAAAGTTTATTGATCTAAAAATATACACACAGGTTGTATGGAGTTACATACTAAGCCTTAAACAACTAACAATGGACACAAGGTGAGAAAAACAGTTGTCTATATTAACCTAAAAATTAAATCCTGTCTCCTAAACTAGGGATGGCCTGTATCTTAGGAGACAGACAATCGACAGAAAATATGACTTTTTTACTGACACTTATTTTTTTTTAATAACACTCAAAATAGTTAATACCAAAAATTACATCAAAATCACAAAAAATGTAAAATATCAATTACCTTGAAACGTGTGCACAGCCGTCTGTCGGGAATGTTTGGTGGGCACTAAAGATAGCGAACGTAACGCGTGATCGCGGCGGTGGGACGCGGGCGGCAGGGATAGAGTAGATATATGTTAGTCCGTATTTACCCAGCGTCCGCAATTCCCCCCATCGTCCCCTACCATCTGCGAGAATCCAGAAACTTTTAAGTTTTTATAAGTACCTTACTAGGTACTAAGGGCTGATTTTACCAAAGTCAGATCTTTAATTCGTGGAATAAAATTGACGTCTGACTGTTCTAGTATGGAAAAGCTGTCAAAAATTCAAAATTTATTCTCAGGATAAGACTTATTCTAGGTATAAAAGTTTGGCGGAATACGCCCTAAGAGATAATTAGTAAACTATGAACCTCCCTAAATATTTACGCAATATGTGTCAAAATCGCAATATACACTGCAGGAAAGCTCATTCATAACATTAGCGGAACGTAACGCGAAGAGCCTTAATTTTACTAGAGGCACAAATGATGTATCTCTGCGACGTGAATGAATCGCGTGCCAGGAGTCAGGAGTTGAAGGATGAATATAGGGAAGTGCACAGCATATCTATTCTGCAAAAATCTCACCGTGAAAAAGGTAAAGTGAGCTTTATTCCGCCTGATGTATGGCACTATTAACAGCTCACTTCAAGGTCACCACCTAAGTTTTCACGGATGAGATTTTTAGGGTTCCGTATCGAAAGGGTGTCAACTAAGCCTCCGCTGTCCGTCCTTCCGTCGTCTGTCTGTCAGCAAGCTGTACCTCATGAACCGTAATACGTAGACAGTTGACATTTTCACAGATTGTGTATTTCTGTTGCCGCTATAACAACAAATAATAAAAATAAAATAAAGTTAAAAATTACAGGGGTCTTCATACAAGAAACGTGTTTTTCTCGGCGTTTTTGTCTTTCGTGTGAGAGTCTGTCTCACACTTGACCGGTTTTTAACAGAATAGTCCGGCTGTTTATGGGCTGATGTGGTGATGTGACGCATGAAATTTTTAATTAGTTACTTAAATAAATCACGAACTATACAAAAAGCAAAATTCTTCCCTAAATATTAACACAATATATAATAGACCACATCGGTGTTTACAACAAGCCAATAAATCATGCAGTGGAAACTCCACGGGAAAGCTCGTTCATAACATTAGCGGTACAAAACGAGAAGAACCTTTATTTTGCTGGAGGCACTCATGATGTATATCTGCGACGTGCAGGATGCATCGCGTGCCAAGCAACCGTTCCAGTCACGAGTTGAACTATGAAGATAGGAAACTATGATGTTCGTGGCTTGATGTGGAATAATACAACGATATACCTAATTTCTAGAATTAACTTATGAATGAATTTATTGACTGGAAGCCGACACCAATGTAGTTGGGAAAAGCCTAGGCAGATGATGATGCTACCTAATTCCATTCCAATTTATCCTAATTCTATCTTATTTTATATAAATAATTTATGAAGTGAAACAAAATTGGTTAAAATTAGATAAATATATAAAAACTGGACAGATGAAATTAAATGAAATGAAACAAAATTGGTTAAAATTAGATAAATAATTTATCTAATTTTAACCAATTTTGTTTGTGATTAATGTGATTTAACCTAATTTTATGATTGTATGACATTACTAATATTGACTAATAACTTATATGTGTGGTGCAAACTGTTAATATGAGTTGGTTATTAATTAATAAATAAAATCGATATTTTTGCAAACATACATGCACTCACACCTTTTCTCTTGAGGGTTGGCAACTAGAGAACGCCATTTGCTACGATCCTTACATACTTCTTATGCTTCGACTGACTGTATTTTTTTTTAAATTCAGTGTAAGTATTGTATCATTTTGTTACTTATATACATAAATGGTGACCTACAGACAGGACATCCATGTCAAAATCCAGCTGATAAACAAGGTGGAGACGAAAATACGACAAAAAATTAAACTTTTTAGCGTGTCGTGTCGAGAGCAATCTAAATGGACTCGGCCCAGAATTCGGCTACTTGATTGGCGCCATCACCAACGTCCATCAGTTCCTGTAACGTGCAGCTGACAGGACACGCCGGACCATCCTTGGTGGAACAACACAAATACACACGCCACATTTACACTCCAAGGCGGAGTCGTCTATGAATCTCCACCTGGACATCCCTGTCCAGGTGGAGATTCATAGACGACTCCGCCTAAAAAGGCCACATTGGAGAATCATAAAAGGATCATTATGAATCGTAATATGGCGAAGACAGTCCGTGATTTTCTTTTTTTCGCTGCACTACGTAGGTATATTCAAAGAGATTGGGATTGGATTTGGATCGAATTGATTGGTATTTTAGCACAGACAAAAAAAATAACTGAAAAATGCCCAATGGGATTTGATACGATTAACTTAACGGTTAACTGTCCACTATGTTATCCTTTTATGATTCTGCCAAAGTTGTCTTTTTAGGCCCCAAGTTGGTTTTACTAAGCAATCTGGGGATCTCGGGGTTGGAGGGGGGGATTCACGGGATCAGACCGGAATAACTCATTAGTATGTGGGCCATTTATAACGCCGAATACACCAATATAAATAGGCCAGCTCAATACGCATTGAGCGTTTGAAGGCTGTTGTCATTAGCAATTCAAGCAAGGGAAAAATATATATTTAGACAAAAAAAATATAATACAAGCTCTTTGGCGAGTTACATAAAAGAAAGCATTTAGTATCAATCTCTGCCTAAGTGCCTACTTTTCATTAGTAATAAGCGCTGAAATAAAACACCTCGATTTATGATATGAAAAATTATGTCGAAGATGAGACATCCTTAAATCTTTTTTTTTCAAACTACAAGGTAATTGCGTAACACATTATGAGTAGCAAAGGTGTTCATTTTGACAGTTAACAACATTCATTGCGTTTTTTACGTTACAGAGCAGACAAATTTTTCGAACATATGAAGAAATGGATTAGTAATATTCTTCAAAAAGATTCAGATTTTTATTGATAGTGTGTTACGCAATTAATACTACGGTGCTATTCTGTAATAATCTCACCGTGAAAACTTAGGTGATGTGAACGTGGAGTGAGCTGTCAATAGTGTCGATTCCTAGCAAAAACAAACTCACTTCACCCAAGTTTTCACGGTGAGATTTTTACAGAATCGACCTGCTGTTCTGTCCCTGCCGTAGGACTTCCACATCTATCACTTTCCCTATTCATTTGGTCAATCTGTCAATAACACTAATACACGTAATTCATCAAGACATGACCATGTTTTTACACAACCACAACCTGAAGACGGGTGGGTGGCACCATCTAGACGGGCCTAGGCTAAAACATAAATATTAAGACCAAAAAATATTACGAAAGTTCTAGCATAGCATTATCAATCCTTCAGTATTATCAAGCAGTGAAATAAACCCCCTACGTCAAGCGTTCTGAGCTTTCGACGGACATGAAAAGATGATGTATTGTAGCGACGTGAATGCATCGCGTGCCAGGCACCCATTCCAGAGTAATACTTATCGCTTGAACTTACACCATGTTACTGCATCATTTCATTTTAGTGCAGTCTTTCTTGGATGTTAGTTTTCTTTTGTTCTAACAGCTTGTTCGTTCACTGTGGAGAATTTTTTGTAGCCTGAAACAATTTTTTTTTGTGGTCAATATTTTACGCTGTAATGCATATTTTGTTGCGAATATCGCGTTACAAACATAAAGGAGACCACTATTTATTCAAGTTGGAGAAATATTTAATTATACATGTAATTGCAATTCTGATTTAAACTTAAATCAATACGTCGTATTAGCATTTCAGATATTAAACTCCACGAGTAATAATTGGTACGTGAAGAAATTCTTTTAAAATAACAAAAATGTAATCATATTTTCAGAAAACAAAATACTTATCCTTACTTTAGTATGAAAATAACGATGTATTTCACTAGTAGGTATTGTTAGAAACTCCACTTGGTCTAGATCGGGACGTAAGGTGATCCCCAGCAAAGCCCAAGCTTACACAATGCTATTTAATTAAACTATCTCGGGTATATATTGCACCTGGCGTTTGACATTAACGGCTAGTTAGAGACATCTGCTATTGCCTTCGTTAGTTAAACGTTCAGTTAAAACGGTGGTTTTCGATGAGAGAGTTGGCTGTTTATATACTTGAAGTAGATATTTGTCCTTTGTAGGCAAAAGACATTTTGGGAATGTTGGCTTCGTCAAGGGTTATATTTTTAAACGACTGCTCAAAAAGGGGGCGATTATGCATTATACAAGGTTTTTCTTTTTTTTCTTGGCCAATTTATGTGATTCTTTTTTCATTTGGTAGAGGATGTCGGTGGCATAATACGAAAACATAAACCAAAGACACAGATTTCAGACATTATGGTTATTCTTCACATTTTAGTGTCTTTTTTGGAAGTCGGTTGCATTTTCTTTTTAAAAATAAGTTTTTATGAACTAAATTTATGATAAATTAAGTAGTCGTTAGTAATAAATTTATTTTGTCTTGAAAAAATAAATGTTTTCAAATATTGTGTTGCCAAGATTTTAAGCACTTTTCAGTGCAACAGTTTTTATTAATATTTCTATTTCAGCGATGTTATTTTATTAGAGCAAGTTATTGCATAGGGTTAGTTACAACAGGTCATAAAACTTTGCTTCTTTCTTTTTAAAATTAGGAACACAAGTTTTTGAAATTGCTTTACCAAATGTAGCAATGTGTCGATCAACTTTGAAGAACGTTTAGGACAATATATCAGTCGATCTATTCTGGTAAATTCTCACTGTGAAAAGTTAGGTAAAGTGAGCCTGGAGTTAGGTGAAAGAGTCAATAGTGTCAATCCCTATATGCCGACCGCTTGACTGAGACGTTGCCTGAGGTAACAGCGCGGTGCGGGAGGGGAGTGGTGACGTGATGCGAGAGCTCAGTGATTCGGCAACTTGGGACAACTATCACCCCTCCCGCACCGCGCAGCTACCTCAGGAAACGTCTCAGATAAGTGGTCGGCCTACAGCATCAGTCATCTAAGTTTTCTCATTGAAATATTTACCGAATATACCGGCTGCTTACTTCTAGTTCACTTCACCGAAGTTATCCCGGTGAGATTTTTATAGAATGGCACATCAAGTAGCTTATTACTCCAACAAAAAAATTAATGAAAATGAACCCGTCTCTAAACTAATAACCATTGTCTTTACAGCAGAAAAGAAACCAGCGTGCAGAAAAATAGCATCGATTGTCCGTCGACTGAAGTTTCATAAAGCGAAGATTTATTCACACAAACTTGAATAACGGAGGTGTTAGCATTTTATACATCACAGAATAAAATATATTATAAAAGATACACAAAGAACCGCGATTTTGTGGAAACCAACTTTAAACGGATATTAAAAATGTCGGCAAAATTGTTATCAAATTCCCAATATGTCTGCGCAAAGCTGGAAGATTTAGTACGAAATATATTATGAAAAATGTTACGTTTATCGTTCCTTTGTGCTCAAATATGTATCTTTGAGCGTATTCATGATGAAATACGGCGATAAGAAACGTTTTCAATGTTGTTTCGAGCTGTGGTTAACTGATAAAATTTTGCTTTGTTATGAAAATCTGGTTTGCGATAAAAATATACCATTATGCATTTATACAAATAAGGCATATTGTTGGGTAGGATTTGAAGGACAATCCAGATATACCAGGTACCTATAGTCCTCCAGACCGCCTTCGGCAATGGCGGCCAATCTCAATGGAGATTAGCCATAGACGCGTGAGATATTATAGTGTTCAAGTGTGTGCGCAGACACAGGTGCACTCCATATTTCCTCATTATCATAGTCCAATGGGACGGCAATCCGACACGACCGGAGGGAGATCAGGCGCAAGACCAACCGCTTAACGTGCTTTTCAAGGCACGGGGGTATCACACCGCCAACTTCCAAACTCCGGGTTGTGACTAAGAAATTCCTGATAACACATTGATCGACCTGGGAATTGAACCCAGGACCCCACGCTCAGCAGTCACGCTTGCAACCACGAGACCAACGGGCAGTCAAGATGTAGATCAGGGGCCAAGAGGATTAGCAGTGAGATGAAATTATGATAATTAGCTTGTCAAGTTTTTTATTCTAGTAGTTTTTGAACTAGCTTCACTCAAAGAGCTGTTAATGCTCTTCGCGTTCAGTACAACATTAATGCATTCAGGATGCTGTTGGGGCTGCCAAGCTTTTGTAGTGCCTCGGGTATGTTCGCGGACGCGCAAACTGATGGCTTAATAAAGTTTTATCATACTTGGTAAGTAAATTGTTACTAACGTCATGAGTCCATTATAATTGAAAATAAATGTTTTATAAAATAGTAGCCCACCGTTATCGGGATCAGGGTCCAAGCTACCGGCGGTCAGGGCTCCAGATATAGAAACCTACTCACAATGCGAGCCGTGCCCAGAAGTACCACTTTCTGAATCAAGCCCTCAATTCAGCTGCCCAACGAGAGCCTCCTCAGGTGTTAGTCCAGGCTCTTGGCTATTAAGACATTTACTTTTACTACTATCGGCACAATGATCGCTGAGTCCACATCCCACATAACAACAACCTCGCGAGCCAAGATACTTGATTTGTTTATCTTTCTCGGCTTTCGCGAGGTTCCCGTCATGCGGGACCATTATATTATTATTATTGAGTGTGTTTGACATATCTCGGGACCCTAGGGTCCCGGACCTTTGAAAGGCGTACGAGGGACCGAAACCAACTCGTAGAGGCCCGTTAGACGATTTTAATGAAATGAACCACCAACCCAGGATTATCCCTGTACGCACTATGCAAGTGCACCCAAGGACAACCCTCGGTGAAGGACTATTGCAGGATATGGAAACAAAGATATTGGAATATGTGTTTGGATGGCTAAAGAGGAACGGTTACCTAGAACTATGGAAGGACTTACACACAAATCAATATAAAAACTTTTTTTTTCCTCAGGACACTTTCATGAAGGGAGGGACAGGCAATATTAGACAAGAAATTACTACTGGTTCTCAATATTTAATGCTCGAATAAATCCCATCAAACATAATAATTTCAAATAAACTTAAGGAAAAAATGCCAATAAAATATAATATATTTCCCGGCAATTTCCTGTCGTACCTACGTCTTCAATTGTCTCTAGAACTTACGTGTAAGTAGGCACATATTATCTTTTAAAGTAGGTAGGTAATATTATTACGAATGAGGTCCATTTCACGAAGTAAATACTCAATGGTATATCTATTTACATATGTAATTATTATAATAAATTGTGTCGCTTTTGTTTTTCTAAACCTCTAAAACGATCTTGATGCGGTTTTCACTATCATTTAGAGAATTCCGGAAGGTTTAATGTGAGCAACACATTAATGTTAAACTTATCTACGTTGTATCAAGTCGTAAAATGCGAAGCAGGGACCCGCTCCTGTGCTAGTTTCCTATATAAAAACCGAACCCTGACGCTGCAGCGGGTTGAAAACAAATGAATCGTACAAAAACAAATGAACGTGCGAGAATCCAAGCTGTTTGCAGTCAACAGTTACTCACGAAATCGTTCCTGCGTTCAGGTACCAGAATTTATTGGGACGGGTTTTTGTCTTTTACAGGTAATAAAACAAACAGGATGGCAAGTTTCTTATTCTCAATAAAAAAGGGTGGATCCTCCGACCTGTGTCTGGTAGGTTATCTGCCCAACGATTGATGTCGGAATTCCGTAGAAATATCGAAGTACGAGTTAATCCCGCGAATAACTTTGATATTGCGAATTCGCGATGTAGATTACGACCGTGTAGTTCATATGTGGCGGTATAGTATACACACTATAAGAGACATCAACACGCAAACTGTTACCATGAATCCATCACGAAATTCTTAACGATAGAGTAGAAATATTTAATAAGTGACTAAATTTTTTTTCTCTACGCTATATCCGGATCATAAATATAACAGTGTAAAATGATGGAAAGTAGTGATAACTTTCAGCTCGCTGACTAGGGAAAAATGGCCGCCGTGGCGAAATTAGGGCACCTAGAGTATACTAACGTAGACGGCAAATCAAGATTATCCACGTACTGTTGAGTCACGAAGATCCATGTGTAAGGTATAGTCGACCTTATGATTACTATCACTTTTGACAACAATTCCCAATGAATTGAAACTTCATTAATATTCAAATGATCTTAATGTCACATGGACAAATGGACCATAAGGCGTAGACAAGACAATCGCTTTCAAAGCATGTCTTATTTCTACTACAACTTTCAACTGTATTGACATAAGCTTATCGGTATACGTACGTACGTACGATAAATACGTACAGTACGTACAATACGTTTTTTACAGACTTCATAAAAAAGGAGTTTACCAATTCGACACGTATGTATGTAATATTATTGGATCTGCATTAGATTTGGATCTTCATATTTACTTAAGATAATCTATTGTCGCTTCCAAACAAATAAACAAAATTTTATACATTTATGTATGTATGCTTGTCCACGTATTTCTCCGCAACTATTAATCGGATCGTGACCATTTTTTTATTAGCTTACATTTACTTCAATTTAGGGAACGGTGCAAGTTTCATCAAAATCGATTCAGTAATTTTCAAGATATGGATAATTACGTGTAAGTGTGATGGCCTGGCTTAGGTATTGATACGAGCTACGGGTGTAATGTCAAAGGGAAAACATCTCAAAACCTTGGTCAAATTCTAATGCAATATTTACAACTAAACTATTACCTACTTATTACAAACAAATATTCCAGTTTTTACAAACTAAAAATTACGAAATAAAAAGTAATTAAAAAAAATACAATCGACTTCAAAAAGAAATTAACTCTAAATTATGAAATAACTTTAATTTCGGAAGTCGGTGGCAAAAAACTAAAACTAAAATACAGATCCCAAGACACCGACTTCCGAAATTAAAGTTATTTCATAATTTTGAGTTAATTTCTTTTTGAACTCGATTTAATTTAAAAAAAAATCTTTTTGACTTTCCGTCAACGATAAAGCTGATAGAATGTCTAAGGCCCTCTTGTCGTTTTATGACATGACGACGTGCAAGTGTCATTCAATCTTAGAGTGGTTAAGCAATTACGAGGTCAACTATTACCTACCTAAGTATGTGTAAATAAGCTTGTGACTACAAAACTGCATCGCCAAGTTAAGCTGCTCGAATTGGATTTGGAGCTCAGTCCCCAGTTGGGGAGACAGTTGAGTATCAGCAGTATTTAAGTCTCAATCAATAAAAGATTTAGTGCAGTCAGGGAAAGTAATTGTTAAGCTAATTGACACCATAGCGTAGACAGAGTATAGCAATAGGCAAGTCGTTAATGAGACCAGGACACACTTAATAGAGTAGTAAGAGTAAATGAGACAGAACATATTTTATCTATATCCTTCGCGTATGCATACTTTTTGTTTGATCCTAGTTGTTAACCCACAACTGGGATCCAACAAAACGCTTATCACGGTACGATTTCTTTGGAATATTTTGTGACAGTGACTGTCATCTATGAGATCTACGTGTTTTAACCATTTCACACAACTGTCATTCTATGACAATTGTATAATAATGTAGCGTCCATCTATACCGCCACTACGCATCATACTGACGTCACGCAAAATCCTGCATCGCGCAAGCAAAGTTTACCGCACAACTACAATACAACAACTTGCATATTATATGCAACGTTCTGGCATCAATCGCTGGGCAGTTGCCCACCAGACACAACACCCGTTTGGTCGTAGGATCCTCCCTTTTCTATAGAGGATGAGTGAACCTTACACCCTGTTCCTCATACCTCTATAATATTATGTATGGCACAGGTTTGAATATACGGACGATTTATACTGGTAGTCCAATTAGCTTAACAATTACTTTTCCTGCCCTTTACTTCGATTTCATACACTATTTTCCAGTACCAGACAATGGTCGACATCACTCAACGTTCGGCTCATTGGCTGCGAGTCGACCGTAACAATTGAAAATGCGCGCGGATCTGACTCGAGTGCTCTCGATAGCCTGTTGTAGTTAGTTAAGCTCAAAACTGATATCCTCAGCGAACATTATGTTGTTTTTAGCCATTAGTACATTTTTAGGGTATAAATACCAGTTTTAGAGAAGAATTTTTGTCATACCAAAGTTCTTCTTTGTAAGGTAGTGATCGTTTGTCTTGTATTACTTGTAAATAACCACTCAAAGAGTCTACCAAGAAGTCATGTCAAGGAGTAGATTTGTAGCTTCCTCTGTCTATAAACAACAAAAAAAATTCCACCGAATGATGGAAAGGTCAGGGAGAGAGCTTCCTGTCCCAGCCGCCGTGGGAGCCGCGCGACGGCTCCCGGCCACCTTAGGTGCGGGCCTGCGGGCGGAGAGTAATAGGTAGCTCACCGTCCGATCAGGACCAGGCCCGTGACGGACGGCGCGTACGTGTTCCACGCGCGCCTCAAAAAGATGTCAGCATCAGAGAAGGTTCCCGTTAGGGCCGAAGCTTGCCAGGTTAGCGGGATTATCCGAAAGGGGTTATCGCTGGCCCGGAACATAAAGGAAGGAACACGGGTGAGTTTTAGTCAGTAAGAGTCGGACACTCCCTTTCGCTCCACCCAGAGCGGGAGGGGTCATTTGATGATTTCCCATGCGCAAAAAATAAATAAATAAAGGATTGAAAGGTGGTTCAGCGCATATAAAAATACCTATTTCCAGTAGTGGACTTTCAGGATCTGTTCATAACCCTGAATTAAACTTGTAAGTAATTCAAAAATCGTGCTGCTATAAAACTGATCACTACAGCAATGAAACAGTAAAAATAAGAAGTCCGTTTTATTATTCTCCCACAAGCAGTTTTAGCCGTGAATTTGTTACGCCTGAACCACGAGACTGTTCCACACTTTCTGGTCACGTCCACCGCAAATGCAGTTCTCGTTTGAGAAAAATACATTTACTTCTACCTTGAATGTACTCGTGCAATAATCAGGAGCTTTGCTGGAAACAGGTGATACAAATGAAGATCTGTTTGTATGTTGTTTGTTTTTAATAGTTAACGTATTAATATGTAATAGTTACAGTCAGGGAAATTAAATAAATGTTCAGCAAATTGACACCCTACGTCAAAAATTATCTTTATTATATACAAAGCAATTGTCATAATATGACAGTTATTTGACAGCCTCAGATTTTGCATCACTATCAAAATCACAGTGATCTTTGTTTTCATTCTTATAGGGTTGCTGTTGGGTTGCTGCCACTGACTATTAAGTCTGTCAAAATCATTGTGATCTTTATCTCGTTACAATAAGGTTGCTGTTAGATTGCAGCTGTCAGAGGTAAATTAATCGTGGACGGACTGTAGTCACTTTTCCTGACAATTTATTTACATGACTTAACCTAGAAACATACAGAACTGTCGCTTTATATTTAGGGAGCTTTATCTTGGCAAAAAACCTTATGTACTTTCTTTTAAAATAGAAAAATACGTTTACCGGGAACAACATCAACGCATTCTGTAGTTAATTAAGTTGAATGTCTATATATATATGCATCTTATTAAAGCTCCAATATTTATACATATATTATAAGGGCATCAACTCGAGCCAACAACAACATAACTCAACTTAGTATGTACCTAGCTAAGATAGATGAAATTATTCTATAAATATTTAAAATATAAAGCCTTGATTCGAGGCTTAGACATATACAGGGTGTTCTGTGTTTGTAAGCTGAGTGCAAAGCTTTAAGGGAGTGATAGTTGACACCGTATTTTTTTATTTTTAACCACAAACTCATCTGCCTAGCCTTTTCCCAACTATGTTGGGGTCGGCTTCCAGTCTAACCGGATACAGCTGAATACCAGTATTTTAAATGGAGCGACTGCCTATCTGACGTCCACAACCCAGTTACAGGGCAATACGATACCCCTTGGTTGTCAGACTTTCAGGCTACTTACGATCCGTAACAACTGTCAAAGATCAACGAATGACAGCCGGGACTAACGGCTTAAAGTGCTTTCTGAGGCACGGAGGCATCACAGTATGTAAAGATGGTCACCCATCCACAGACCAACAGCGGCAAGCATAGTTTAACCTGATCGATCGACTTGTGCGGCTGTTATTATTTAGCCACGGGCCCCTCTTATTTTTAACTACAGACTATTAGTCAAAAATAACATACTAACTTTAACTGGGAAAAAAATAAAAAAACATACTTCGTCTAAGACATGTACGGCTCAAAATGCTCTAAAGGCTCATGTGAGGCTTCGTATCCAGCTTCCAAACACCTAGACTTATTTATTTATTTTATTTAACCATTCCTCTTCTTAGCCTGTCGATGGCAAAAAGTTAGCTAGTTGTTCTTGTCAGACAAGAAGAAGAGAACAGAAAAAAAGCTTAACTACAAGGATGATACTTATTTCTAAAGAAACCTCTTCCAGCTTAAGGTCTGCGATTGGAAAGTAGATACAATATAACACACGTTAACACGTGTGTAAGAGAAAAGAGAAAATAAAATACTTACCTACATTTTTATAACATTACTTATTGGTACATATGCCAGCACATCAAGCTACTCGAAACTGTCAAATTTTCCCAATCAATTTTAAACCTTATGCTTTAGTGATTAAGTTAAAAATCTATTTAAGAAAGGTCATTGGTCAACTAAGTATGGAATCTATACCCACGGCCTACAGGAAAAAATAGGGTAGGATGTTTAGATAAACGTCTCTAGTTTACTAATATATATGTCGCATTAACGCAGATAATGGGAAAAATCCATAAGGCTTAGCACATTTTTATTGGTTTCTTGACAATAAACATGATTTAAAAAATAAAATAAGTAAAAATAAAACAAGTATAGAATCGTTTTTAAGTTTTATTCGACACTAGTTTCCGCCCGCGACTCCGTCCGCGCGGATGTCGGACTTCGCGTGGATGGTTTATTTCTCCATTTTGAGTAACTCTGACAATGTTATGTTGTTTTGTTTCAGTCCTACAATCTTCTAAACCTATTTTTGGAGCCAACAAGAATAACCCCTACTAGTGCCACATGCCTAGATAATATTTATACAGACATTATAATAATAATAATAATAATAATGATTTTTATTTCGGACCAAAGAATCCATAGAGTGTTAGTAACATAATATTAAAACAACTTATTATCTAGTGTTAGTACCAATAACCCTCCACACAAACAGCTTTAGAATTGGAGAGCTGAAGCTCTCCGCTACAGTTCTCAGGATGCTGTTGCGACTGTCTCTCACTCTCCTCAGTAGCGACGCTGTTTTTTTTCGTATAATCGCGTGAAACCCGTCGGTACGAGCTTGCGCAAACATTTCCGAAGCGCTGCAGTAGCGAGGAAGTCCCAACAACATCCTGAAACCATTATTGTACTGGATGCGCAGGACATCCAGCGACCTTTTAGTGTAATTGACCCATAGATTACTCGCGTACAGACTCTGGCAGTACGCCTTGAAAATTGTTATTTTTACTAGGTCTGTACACCGAGCAAATCTACGGACCAGCATGTTGCACCGGACAGCGAGTGCCCTGCGCTCCCTCTCTATATCTACATGGTCCTTAAGGTCGTCAGAAAGAAAGTGACCTAGGTATTTAAAAGTGGATACCCTCTTAATTACTGACCCGTTTACAAGTAGCTGGGGTCCCACTTCACGGCATTTGCCGCCGACCTTAAAGACCATGAATTCACATTTCTTCACATTATAAATTAGTCCATGCGCGGCAGCGTAGGCTTCACAAGTCTCAAGCAACTCTCTGATTGCCCCCGCAGACGGACCCAGCAGCACCATGTCGTCAGCATAGCTGATGTTGTTTATGCTAACCCCATTAACACTGCATCCGACACGCATGCTGCTGAGTCCCTCTATGAGGTCATCTACGTAGAGGTTGAAGAGCCTGGGAGACGTCAGACCTCCTTGTCTCACCCCGCATTCCAACCTATACGGTTCAGAGAGTATACCATCCCATTTCACATGATTGGACTGATTACTATACCAATGCTGAAATAGTCCACATATTTCCGCGGGTATACCCCTGCTTACCATCTTCTCCCAGAGCACATCATACGAGACAAGATCGAAGGCCCTGGAATGATCAAGGAAACAGGCGTACACCGGCGTCCCGCGATCTACATAGTATTGGACGGTATGCTTGAGACTTAAAATAGCGCTTTCAGTTGAAAGGCCGGGGCGAAACCCGAACTGCGCATCATGAAGATGTATATATTCATTCATTATACCAAGCCACAAAGAAATTATAACTTTACTAGATTCTGATCATTGCGGGCAAAGGATAACTATTCAAAACCTAAACAAAAAAGTGGCTAAAAAGGATATCACTGTTAACCCCAAAACTGCAAGTCGCTTGGAGGCTTTTAAAGGTAAACTCATTAATAAACTACCAGTTTTATCTAATCATGCTGATCCTAATCAACTTTATGATAATTTTTTTAATGTATACTGTAAACAATTTGATTCCACCTTTATTCTCAAGATTATCTCAGTTAATAGCAATGCATCGTTCAGTGATTGGGCTACCATTGGTATTCATAAAAGTAGAACACGGCTTTATGAATTGTACAATGAAAGGACTTATATTAACACTGATGAATTTAATTTGTATGTTAGAAATTATTCAAAATTATTTAAAAAAGTTTGTTATATGGCCAAGTCACGCTATTTGGGTTCAAAGATTAAAAACAGCAGTAATGTAATTAAAACGACTTGGAATATTATTAATAGTGAAACGGGAAGATCTAGTAACCGAAATACTGACTACAGCCTGTCTATTAATGACAACATAATAAAATCAGACTCACAAGTCGCCGAGGCATTTGAAAATTTCTTTTCAGATATTCCCGTTTCAACTACTAAATCACTAAACTCATCACCTTCTGTTGCTGAGTCTTTGCTTAAGGACAATGTTAATGGTTGTGATTCGGAATTTAATTTTGAATATATTACCTGTAGAGATATAATTAAAACCTTTCACACTTTAAATGTAAAAAAGACTGCAGATCTGTGGGGTAATTCTGTAGAAGTAGCTAAGTCTATTATTGACATTGTGGCACCTACTCTAGCTCTTATCTTTAATAGTTGTATTGACAATGGGGAGTTTCCTGACCTTATGAAAAATAGTAAAATAATACCTTTGTTTAAATCAGGTAGTACATCAGACCCCACAAATTATAGACCTATTTCTGTACTACCTACCTTTAGTAAAATTTTTGAGAAATTAATTTTAGACCAAATGCAAAGATTTTTTAATAAACATAAATTATTACATAGCAAACAGTTCGGTTTTACAAGGGGTCGTTCAACTACTGATGCCGGTGTTGAACTTTTAGGACATATTTATAATGCATGGGAAGATAAATGCGATGCCTTGGGCATCTTTTGTGATTTGTCCAAGGCATTCGATTGCGTTCTTCACGAAACGTTAATCAGGAAACTCCGCCACTACGGGATCCGAAACACTGCTCTGGATCTTCTTACTTCATACTTGAGTAAAAGGATTCAGAGCGTTGACGTTAATGGAAAAAGATCACCCGGATCTATAGTAACAATGGGAGTCCCACAGGGCTCAATTCTTGGTCCTTTCTTGTTTCTTATTTATATTAATGACTTGCCGTACCTCATAAAGGATAATCATGATATAGTGTTGTTTGCAGATGACACTTCTCTTTTGTTTAAACTTAAACGTCAGCAGTTGGTTACTGACGATGTAAATAGCGCGATCTCGAAAGTAGTCCACTGGTTCAATGTTAATAATTTACTTTTAAACGAGAAAAAAACCAAATGCATTAAGTTTACGCTACCCCACGTTAGGCAGGTGAAAACTAATGTGTTGATAAAGGGCGAGGAATTGAATCCTGAAGACAACACAGTATTCTTGGGCATAACTTTGGATGCTAAGCTTCAGTGGGGTCCACATATAGATAAATTGTCAAAAAAGCTAAGTTCCGCAGCATATGCTGTTAGAAAAATTCGTAATTTAACTGATATAGAGACTGCCCGTTTAGTGTACTTTAGCTATTTTCATAGTGTAATGTCGTACGGTATTCTATTGTGGGGAAATGCCGCCGATATTCAGACTATCTTTGTTTTACAGAAGCGAGCTGTTCGATCAATTTATAAATTAAGTCCGAGACACTCTCTCAGAGACAAATTTAAAGAGATTAATGTAATGACTGTGCCTTCTCAGTATATTTATGAAAATCTTTTATATGCCCATAAAAACATAAAATTGTTTAAAAAATACAGTGATATCCATAATATAAATACTAGAAATAAACACAAATTTGTTGTACCTACAACAAGGCTCAAAAAAATAGGTGGCTCGTTCAGATGCCAATGTATACGCTTTTATAATAAGCTACCAAGCCACGTTCAAGATCTAAGCCTCAATAAATTCAAATCATTCATTAAACGTAAGTTGTGCCAGAAAGCCTTTTATACCGTTAAAGATTATATTGAGGACAAAAAGGCTTGGGATTGAGCTGCTTCAAATTTCTGCATTTTGAATGACTTTTTTTTTTTTTATATATACACATTGACATTAATGATTTTTTTTTATAAACAATGACATTTACTTACTTTGTAAAGTATTATATATATATATATATATTTTTTTTTCCTTTGTGATTTGTGAATGTGAAGACGATGTGGGTCATTTTATTAATTTTTTATGTTTTATTTTTCTCTCTGTTCTATTACTTGTTTTTTTTTTTTCTCTCATGGTCTGGCAGTTTGAGTAATTTATGTGGCCTACCCAAATGTCCTTTCTTTGGTATTGTTCGTCGAATCGTTGAGCTCCTTAAGTCTTGAGTTGAGCTGCACGATTTCTGACAAATGCGTGCACTGACTGGACAGGTCCTCTCAATCTGTGTGGTTCTTTCCTCAAAAGACCATCTCAGACATCGATCTACATGGTCTTCATATAACCTGACCAAGATTATGTCTGGACTTTAAAAGAGACTGTGACCTCTGAGTTTGTTTCGGCCTTTCTTCTCAGAGTAGTCAGATAGGAAACGCCGACCTCATCTAGTTTAAAAAAACATGATTGACGTGTAAAAGTGTTTGTACAAACCTACTTACAAAAATAAAATCATTTATCATTTATCATTTATCATAATGACATCTTATAAATATCTATTGGACCCAAATACGGCTAAGCCTATAATAATTAAGGAGATCCCTCTATTGAGCTACTGCTGTTGAGCTCGCGTTCTGTAGTAAATATTTTTTTCATAGTAATTCCGACCTTGATAAGTAGCATGTAGCAGTAAATTACTGACAGTGACGAAAAGTTTGCAATAATAAAAAAGTGATCGTGACAATGCGACAGAAAGTTAATTGAGAGCTTCAGCATACACAACATTGTTAGTGAGCTCGTCCGGAATATGAACATGAAGATTTCTTGGACTGCTCACACGGGAAAGAGCTACGTAAAGTTGCCCGTGTGAAAAACAACTCGCGGTAAGATCTACGCCAGCAACTCCTAGGGTCTGACCTTGAGCCTTATTTATTGTCATGGCGTAACACAAAGCTACAGGAAACTGTATTCTCTTAAATTGAAATGGAAAATTATCCACTGCGGGTAATGCAACGTGTGTTCGCAGTTCTACAGAACAACGTCTATGAATAAAACTGAAAAATAAGATTTTTTTTTCTACGTATTTTTCCAGGATAAAAAGTATCCCATTTTATGCCCAGGATAATAAGGTATAATTATACCAAGTTTCATCGAAATCGAACCGTTAGTTTTCACGTGATGCCTGCATATACAGACAGACAGACAGACAGACAGACAGACAGACAAAAATTTTTTTAATCACATATTTGGGTTTGGTATCGATCCAGCAACACCCCCCGCTATTTATTTTTTCAATATTTTCAATGTACAGAATTGACCCTTCTACAGATTTATTATATGTATAGATGATCAATATCTACAGGAATAATTGTATCGTCTAAAAACGCCGCAGGTGCATCTATTTGCTCTTGATGTCGGGCCAAAGACAAAAAATATACTATGCTGGCTATATGCGCGCAGCATCCAATGGTGCGGCGGCCGTGGATACAAGACATCTCTTGCGGGGCGGCTTAGCTCGGCCGCCTATGCTGTTAGAAAGATAATAACTGATGTAGAAACCGCGCGTTTAGTCTATTTTAGCTACTTTCACAGCATTATGTCGTACGGCATTTTACTATGGGGTCGAGCTGCTGACATTGAATCCATCTTTATTTTGCAAAAGAGAGCTGTCAGAGCCATTTATAATCTACGTCGCCGCGAATCTCTCAGGGAACTTTTTAAAAGGATTAATGTTATGACGGTACCTTGCCAATTCATTTATGAAAATATTTTGTATGTAAGAAAAAATCTACATCTTTTTGATAAAATAAGTGATAGACATAATTTTAACACTAGAAATAAAGATAAAATACATCAACCATTTTTCAGATTAGCCAAAGTACATACATCTTTTATGGGGTACTGTGTTAAATGTTACAATAAAATACCTAATGATATATTGCAATTAAATGAAAGAAAATTTAAAACTCACATTAAACGTACACTTTGTAAACAAGCGTACTATAAATTAGAAGATTATATCCAAGATAAGAACGCTTGGAAACATGCTGGTCCTGCTCCATAGGACAATCTAGAGTCAAGACAAAATCAAACTGGTTGCTAATTTAATTGTAATTTTTTTTTTTTTTTGTTACTTCTTTTTTTTACATTGATTTACATTCTGTAATTATTTTAACTCACACCCTGACATATTACTATTAATTATTATTATAATTTTTTATGACAATCGTTTATTTTTACCATTTTTGTAAATATGTGAGCACCATGTATCTATCAGATAATAAATTTATATGTTATGGTTTCATTTTTAATTCTTTTACCTATTGTGGTACAGTAATTTTATTTTAGGTGCATCGTCTTCACATAATATATATTATATAATTAATGTAGGTACATGCAAAATATTGTAAAACATTTTAAAAGAGTAACGGTGGAGTTTCTTGCCCATTCTTCTCCATACGAAAACTACCTTTTGGAATGGGCGACTAGAATCAATTCTATTTTAGTAATTTTTGACGTTCAAAAGTGCCTGTTAAAGTGCCTATCATAAATCTGTAGAAGGGTCAATTCTGTACATTGAAAATATTGAAAAAATAAATAGCGGGGGGTGTTACTGGATCGATACCAAACCCAAATATGTGATTAAAAAAATTTTTGTCTGTCTGTCTGTCTGTCTGTCTGTCTGTCTGTCTGTATATGCAGGCATCACGTGAAAACTAACGGTTCGATTTCGATGAAACTTGGTATAATTATACTTTATTATCCTGGGCATAAAATAGGATACTTTTTATCCTGGAAAAATACGTAGAAAAAAATATATTATTTTTCGGTTTTATTCATAGACGTTGTTCTGTAGAACCGCGAACACACGTTGCATTACCCGTAGTGGATAATTTTCCATTTTTCAATTTAAGAGAATACAGTTTCCTGTAGCTTTGTGTACCGCCATGACAATAAATAAGGCTCAAGGTCAGACCCTAGGAGTTGCTGGCGTAGATCTTACCGCGAGTTGTTTTTCACACGGGCAACTTTACGTAGCTCTTTCCCATGTGAGCAGTCCAAGAAATCTTCATGTTCACATTCCGGACGAGCTCACTAACAATGTTGTGTATGCTGAAGCTCTCAATTAACTTTCTGTCGCATTGTCACGATCACTTTTTTATTATTGCAAACTTTTCGTCATTGTCAGTAATTTACTGCTACATGCTACTTATCAAGGTCGGAATTACTATGAAAAAAATACTTACTACAGAACGCGAGCTCAACAGCAGTAGCTCAATAGAGGGATCTCCTTAATTATTATAGGCTTAGCCGTATTTGGGTCCAATAGATATTTATAAGATGTCATTGTCAGAGTTACTCAAAATGGAGAAATAAACCATCCACGCGAAGACCGACATCCGCGCGGACGGAGTCGCGGGCGGAAGCTAGTTTGAAATAAATGCTTTGACTTTGACTTTGAAAGAGCAGTTGTAATCTTCGTTACTATCTCTGCTCTGTCTTGTTAGGTTCACCAATATGTAGGTAAGTATAGTATTTTTTGCTCCTGACAAGTCGCGACTGCATTTTTCCTCGTATTAATATTTTGTTGCGGCTGATAGTACCTATGTCATGATCACACAAATGTCTCGCTGACGGTGGTGTGTGTGTTGGATCATTTAGCTCCCTTCAAAATGGTTGAGCTGAATGGTGCTGATCTATGCGTCATGTCTGTGAACGGGCGCCATCAGTTGGGGCTGGTCATCACTTAGCTGCCTCGGCTTATTTTTAATTAATTTATTTTTGGATTGTTTTGTTACGTCTTTTTACATCGTTCTCACATAAAATTATAAATTCAACATTAATGATGTAATTAATATTTTTGTAAAAATATAATTTAAAAGAGTGTCCGTGGAGTTTTTTGCCCGTTCTTCTCCATAGGTACATACGCTTTGGAATGGGCAACTAGCTTCATATTTTCTGATTGACCGACTTCTTCATAATTCAAAAGTGCCTGTAAATGGTTTAATTGAAATAAATGGTTTGAGTTTGAGTTTTGCGGTTAACCAATTCATGGTGCCGGTATAGTTCATCAATGTACTGACCATCTGGTCGCAAATGTTCGTGAACGTATGATCTAGCGATCCGATCGATCAATCTCTTAGCGTGCAAACGTTACGTTAAACGTTTATTTTGTTTATTTAACAGAATGCTTCACTGAAATTGTTTGGTCTAGGTATACATTTATTACCTATTTTTTATTCATCTTTAACATTTTATTCCCAATGACCTTTGACAGATTGTAGTAGCTTGATGTGCTGGCGTCTGTACTTTAAAATAAGATATAATATTGGATAAGAAATTCTAAAAAAAAATCCCTTACAAACTTGAGTCCAATGTGTAAATTAGTTTAACTTTTATATTCTGTAAACAGTCATTTTTAATTAATTTGTAGCTACCCATTAATTTTCGCAAGATTCTACAAAGAACAGTATCAAATTAATTAGCATTTGATGAACTCGCACAGAAAAACAAAGGAAAATGAATAATCTTCATCTTCTAATATACTTGATCTCGTACACGTTTTACAAGATCACTTTGAGGGAGTTCGTTAGTAAAATACCTAGACTAGAACAAACGGCTTCATTTCACCGAGTAATTTGTTGAGTTTCTAATTAGTAATATTAATAACCTTTGATTTTATGTAGACCTGTGTTATTAGACGCTTCATTATCGCCAAATTTTGTTATGAATACTGGGACTGTAATTATCTCTGTAGAGGGCCAATCAGTATAATAAACAATGTTTTGCGTAAACAAAATTTTATTGGGTTATTCAAGCACGAGAATTGAAGGACTTTCAATGTACGTGGTATACCTACCTGTCCGCCATTTAGTTATTTTTTCAAAATGGCTGACATGCAGATGTTTGAAATAATCACTTTGAATGTTTAAAATAATCAAACATGGTTGCAACAAGATGTTCGCAAGTTCAATCTTTCATCCATTTTATTATTAAACAACAATAGGGCTTATTAGGCTTAGGCTTAGGGATTCTTGAGGGATTCGTGAGGAAACCGGCATGTCCTAGAACCAAAAATTCGAAGACATGTGACATCTGCCAATCCGCACTGGGCCCGCGTGGTGGATTACGGCCCACTCCCTCTCACCGAGAGGAGGCCTGTGTCCCAGCAGTGGGAACATTATAGGCTGATTATGGTTAGGGATTCTGTTGCGCACCAACTAAACATTGTTTCAGCTATTACTATCTTTTCTTTCTCTATACAAGAAAGAGACAGAAGTAAAAACTAGCTGACAAAGTTGAACTATTTCCATACGAATTTTAAAAACACGATGAAGTTTATAACATACAACGCCAAACTAAAAGGTTCTTTTGGCGCGTGGCTCAAGTCGGAACGAATGCCGCCATCTTGTTTTGTCAAGTACAATTATTTCTGGGAAAATTTCTTACCAAACAAATGTCTTACCAACAACGCCCCCCTTGTCCATGTCATTTAGGCGCCAAAACATCCTTGTTGCCGCTAAACTAATTTGACACCTCTAAAACGTCCTGAAACCGTCGCTGTCCTTTTCTCGCGCTGTCTCGGCTGCTCAGCTGTCTGTTCGCAAAAGATTGAAATACTCTGGTATAAGCATAATCAGATTAAAATGTTCCCTGGGAGTCCTGGGACAGAGGCCTCTCTCGGTGAGAGGGAAAGGTACGCAGGCAATCCATCACGCGGACACTGTGCGAGTTGGTAGATGTCACATGTATACAAATTTTTGGTTCTAGGACGTCCCGGTCTCTTACGATGTTTTTCTTCACCGTTTTTACAAAAGGTAAAGTCCCTGACTGGGTTCGAACCTGCGGCTTACAACTTGTAAGTGGCGGCCGTTACCAGAGGGCCATGACTGTAAACACTCTAATTTAAGTTTATTTGGTGAACAAGCATCGTTGCCATTATTTATTTATTAAAACTTTATGCACTAGTAAAAGAAATACTGTACAAAGGCGGACTTAATGCCTGAGGCATTTTCTACCAGTCAACCTTAGGGTGATGCAGAGACAAAACATGGCAGGTGCAACAAATGGGATAAATAGCTAGGAAATTACTATAAAATACATGAAGAAATACTAATACATAGATAGATACATACATACATATAAACAAAATCTGTGTGGAGAAAAAAATTATCGGTAGAGGAGAAAACGAATCCAGCAAATCAGCGCTGAGATGTTACGGCCAACTCTTGACGGATATGTTCACGTGCCTTCACTTTAAAAGATAACCGACAGGTTGCCATCCTGATGTTCAGAGGGAGTGCATTCCAAAGAAAGACCGCTTGGACAAAGAAAGAAGAATGAATGAAGCCAGAACGGTGAGAAGGACATCGTAGAAGTCGATTGTTAGTGGATCGAAGATTTTTAGCATGGGCAGAGCATAAATATTGAATTTGGGAAGTCAAGTAAGAAGGAGTAGTGGGATTGTCGAGAATAGAGAACAAAGTATTCAGAGCCCTCAACTCTCTGCGCTGGCGAATGGCTAATGGGTATCAATTAGGTACGAGTAGCTATAGTCCGCGCGGAACTAGTTGGCCGCGCCTTTGGTGGGGACGGGGGTGAGGGCCGCGGGGTTGCCTAGTGTTCGCAACGCACGTACTGATTAATGACAAAGCGCCCCCGCCCCTCCGTCCCACCGCTCACATACATAAGGCGCGGCCATCTAGTTCCGCGCGGACTATAGTTACTGTCAGTGTAATTATTCCTACTATTAGCCTATAAAATACTATTTCGGTAGCCAACGCCGCCATTCTAGGGTTAATTGGAGTCGGTTCATTGAAGCTAAATTATCTATAAATATCACGTTGGTATATTTACAGTTGGCAAAATAGAGAAATGTATTTGAAACTATCCACTGAAATAATGATACGAGCCATTCCCGTTGTTCGTGACAGCGAATAGGTTGATAATAATAATCTAATTATGCAAACGATGTGTACACATTTTAATGCCTTTTTGGACAAATGTTTGTGTAACATAATGTCACATTAAATAATATGGAATAGAGTAATGTTATCTCTTACTGATATTTCAGGAACGTTATTTGCAATAAAATTATAATTATAATTTGAAATAAAATTGTTCGTAACAACTATTCTTAGTAACATACATATAAGTAGTAAGAGTAACTCGGCTTATTGCTTTAGACCGGCTTAAGCCTAAAACTCGTTGTGTCTGTACTCAACCGTAAATGCAGTTGCATACAGGGTGAATTTTCCAAGTGGGCGTGGTTGGCCAAATCCGAAACTATGAGGAATAGCGAAAAGTACTCAAAGGAGTCTCGGGCTTGAATTTGATGAAAACTAAAACTGCATCAAAGGATTTAAAAAAAATCAATATTTCTAGACAGGAATCGGAGCCGTTGATTTTGAAAAAAAAAAAAAAACACACACACTGTTTATTACACCATTCGATAATGTCGCTAATAAGGATCGAATTCTGGGAACCTAATGACAAACGGCAAACCCCCGGGGTTGCCCCTAACAAAACATAGATCTCAATGGAGAAGAACGGGCAAGAAGCTCCAAGAACACTTTTTTAAATCAAGATCCAAAGTCCTGGGTACATTATTTTTGTTGCTTCTATATATTTTTTTTTTTTTTTTTTTTTAAAAAAAAACGTTGCCCCACACTAGGAATTTCTCCTGTATCGTGGGTGCGTTTACAAACATATAAACCCACATACACAAACAGCCAGACCCGGAACAACTACTTGTAGGTCATACAAATATTTGTTCCGTGCAGGAATCGAACCCGCGACACACGGCGCAGCAGTCAATCGCTTAACCACTGCGCCAACCGTGCCGTCAAATATGTGAGAACAATGTAAAAAACGTAACAAAACACAGGCTAAACTAAGACAAAGACGTGGTAATTAAGGCTATATTCTAAGGATAAGTACTTAAGATTAAAATAATTAACAGGATATTAAAGTTTAAATAAAGTTATCTACTATTGATATTCAAAATATACGTAGACATAGACGCGGACCAAATTTAGTTGTCTATAAAACGATAGACATAAAAATTTCTCAAAAGAAAAGATGAAATATGTTTTTGAACGCCTTCTAGATATTCAACATTTACATAAACTAAACAAAGTTCGTCGTTCACTGAACAACCAAGTTACACTTTAAACTTTCGGAATCATAAAATATCTTGATCTATTTTTGTTTTCATTAAACTAAATTCGTTTAATTTAGTTGTTTTAAAAGATTAATAGAGTTTCTTAAATTAATAACTTAGTTTGTGAAGTCATTTTCTCGCTCCATCAAAATTAAGTTTACACAAAACAGTTTACATAAAACTGAAATGACTAATTATAGGCCTATAGCCAAACTGCGCATTATAGCTAAAATATTTGAGAGGATTATATTCTATAAGGGGTGTAAGGGGTTCCAACTAACAGCTTTCGGGACTCAAGCCAACCTCACCTGCCCGTGGTGCACCCTGCTAGCAAACAAACGAGGCTATGGCGACCCGCCAACACCCACTGGACCAGCGTGGTGGGTTACGGTCCAATCCCCCCCAAATGGATAGAACAATAAGAGACAGGCCCCGCGAAACGAAATTGACTACGTTTTATCATCAGACAAACAAATTATCAAGAATGTAAGTGTTATCAATAGAATTAAATACAGCTCCGATCACAGACCAATCCGTGCAAAAGTTCGATTTGATTTCAAACTCCACCGAGCCAAATTATTCACAAAACAAACTAAGCGGCTCTCTAAAGAGACGCTTATCAATAACTTAGAACATTTTAATCTCGAACTATCAAACTACTTTAAGGAACTAAAAGTTGATGAAACAGACGCAGAAGACCAATATAATTCAATCATCATCTGCCTAGCCTTTTCCCAACTATATTGGGGTCGGCTTCCAGTCTAACCGGATGCGGCTGAATACCAGTATTTTACATGGAGCGACTACCTATCTGACCTTCACAACCCAGTTACTGGGTAATACGATACCCCTTGGTAAGGATTGGTTGTCAGACTTTCGGGCTTCTGACTACCCGTAACGACTGTCAAAGATACACGAATGACAGCCGGGACCAACGGCTTAACGTGCTTTCCGAGGCACGGAGAGGTCTCGGTATGTAAATATGGTCACCCATCCACAGACCAACCGCGGCAAGCGTAGCTTAACCTGATCGATCGACCTGTGCGGCTGTTATTATTTAGCCACGGGCCCCTCACCAATATAATTCAATAGTTACCGGAATAATCAAAAGCAGTAAAAACATAAAGAACTCACCTAGAAATAAAAACAAATTAACAACTCATAGTGTGGATTTGATAGAAAAACGAACAAAGGAAAAAATGGGGACAATAGAATACAGAATAATAGATAGAGAAGTCAAAAGAAGTATTAGGAGAGATCTGAGAAATATTAATACACATCTAGTAAAAACAGCTTTAGAAAAACACTCATCTTTAAGGGTTTTGAAACATGGAGTGACGAAGGGAAAAACTTGGATCAATAGCTTAAAAGACAATGACGGAATAAAACACTATAATATAGATAAAATCATGGAAATAGCGACCAAATTCTATACAACATTATATTCAGATCATTCACCACCCCTGATCAGCACAGAATACGGTCCCCCAGATTCCATTCCATCAATAAGCGGTTATGAAGTGCACAGAGCACTTACAACCAAGCGATACAACAGAAGTCCTGGAGAAGATGGAATCACTACCGAAACATTAAAAATTGGCTCTAACACATTGTTGCCCCACCTTACCAACCTATTTAATACAATATTAACGTCAGGAAATGTACCTAAGTCAATGTGCCATTCGAACATAGTCCTTCTGCACAAAAAAGGCGACAAAAGCGATATCGGCAACTACCGCCCAATTAGTCTGACATCTCATATTTATAAGACTTTCATTAAAGTTATACACAATCGCATAGACCGGAAACTGGATAAACATCAGCCACCAGAACAAGCCGGATTTCGCCCAAGTTTTGCAACAACCGATCACCTTCAAACACTAAACCAGACCCTTGAAAAATACACAGAATTCAGTAAACCGTTATATCTTGCCTTCGTAGATTATACGAAGGCCTTTGATAGTATTAAACACTCAGAAATATTCACATCCATAGAACACCAAGAACTTGAAAAACAATACATTGACCTTTTAAAAACCATTTACAAAAATAGCACGGCAAACATAAAACTAAATACTTCTGGACCTTCATTCCAAATCCAAAGAGGCGTTAAACAAGGTGATCCGCTCTCTCCCAAATTATTTACGAGCACACTTGAGGAGATATTTAAGTCACTGGCAGCCTCATGGAAGACCAAGGGCATTGACGTCGGCAAGAAGAGGCTGACAAACCTCCGATTTGCCGACGATATCGACCTTTTTGCCCCCACAGCTCTAGAACTCCAGACCACGCTCCAAGAGCTGAGCACGGCGAGCCTTAGGGTGGGGCTTGCGATGAATCGGTCTAAAACCCAACTAATGACCAACAGCACTAAGCGTAGGGTCGAGGTAGATGGGCAGGAAATAATTTATGTCGACGAGTATATCTACTTGGGCCAGTTAGTTTCTTTCGAAAACAGGTAGGAAAGGGAGATCGATCGCCGAATAGAGAACGCCTGGAAAAGCTACTGGTCCATGCAGATGCTAATGAAGGGTGATCTACCGATATCCCTGAAGCGCAAACTCGTCGACATGTGTATCCTGCCCGTCCTAACCTACGGTGCTCAGACCTGGTCGCTCACCGAGTCGCAAAAGTTCCGCCTTGGAGTTTGCCAAAGAGCGATGGAACGCAGCGTCCTGGGTGTTAAAAGACAGGACAGAATTCGGAACACCACGCTGCGTTCCAAAACGGGCATACTGGATGTAGGAAAGAAGGCTGCCAGACTCAAATGGGATTGGGCGGGTCACATCAGCCGTATGCATGATGACCGCTGGGCAAAAATCTCCACACAATGGGTGCCTGAAGATGGACGGCGCCGCCGAGGCCGGCCCAGAAAGAGATGGAGAGATGACTTGGACGCGTACCACGAGGGCTGGTTTGAGGTGGCGCGGGAAAAGAGTTCCTGGAAGGATTTGGGGGAGGCCTTTGCCCAGCAGTGGGACAGCATAGGCTAGCAAAAAAAAAAATTCTATAACCAGTATCCCGCGCTCGCTAATTCGTTCAGCTCTTTCCAGCATGGTTTTTTAAGAGGACAGTCCACCACTTCGAACCTTGTCTTGTTTAGCGACTTCATTACCGAGGCTATAGATATAGCGGGTAAGTCGTTGTGGTTTACACTGATTATAGCAAAGCTTTTGATCGGATCGACCACGACACCCTAATAAATAAGCTTAACCACATGGGCATTCGTGGAGACCTCCTGAGGTGGTTCTCATCTTATACAGACAATAGGTCGCAAGTACGTAGTTCTCAGTAATTAAATGTCTAGATGGGTATCTGTGCCCAGCGGAGTACCTCAGGGTTCGTTGCTCGGTCCCTTTTTATTTAAGGTATATGTAAACGACTTCGATAAGTGCCTGCTTTCATCCCAATTATTTTGCTTTGCTGATGACATGAAAAGTTTCATAAAGATTTCATCGCTTGATGATGGGTTAGCACTTCAGGCTTACTTATATCGCCTTGAAGAATCCTCTCGGGCTAACAAACTCGATCCCAATCCATCAAATTTAATTGGATTTTTTAAATAGCTGCAATGCTTTTTTTCCTCTCACTTTTTTACTGCAAACACAAGTGGTTATTTTAATAGTTTTAACTATTCAATATAGTATATTATATGTTACTGCTTGTATGTTCACAACACACATTCTATTATAAGTCTAAACGCGAAGACTATTGGCTTTCTGTCGACTATTGTTACCTTTTATTGTTGTTTTTTTAGCTGTAAGTCATTCTGTAATAAATAAATAAATAAAATGTATAACTTAATTTCCTTCCAAAATGACTTTAGAATCTGCGAAATGCTTTTCATGTCAATTCGCTACAACTCATAGTCAACATTTGTTTTTAATCACCAATTTATTTAACGGGCGACCCGCCCCTTCTTCGCACGGTTTCTAAAAATATGACAAAACATCGAGTTTTCTGTATTATTTGTTAGTTTAATATAATTCGTATACATACAAATCTTCCAGAATAAATCCTCAAACTGTTTGTGAAAACCGCATCAATATCTGATGCGTAGTTTAGAAGAACATCGCGGCCACACAGACAGACACGGAAAGCGACTACCTCTCAGGGACGAGCTGATACAAATTAATTTGTACCGCTTGTGGCACATATGTATATATAGATAAATATATATACATAGGTACTGAATGCCTGAAGGGGAGAAATATGAAAACAAGCTTCAAAATAAAATACAAAAGTTCATAAAATCGTAGGTAATTGTTGGCACAACGGGTGATCATTAGGACGGGTAACCCCACCTGCGGACTCGGTAAAAAAATCGCATCAATAACCCACTGGGATAGCTTCTAACGACATTTTAATGCGATATTTCGTATCCGCATAAAATATAGGTGAGACGACTTTTTATAAACACTTTCGAGTTTGGGATCGATACAGATTTTTGTATAATTACTCGTGGAAGTGGGGCATTATATATTCGGAATAATATCGAAGGGAAATAAACTAAATAAACTTTAGTACCTATGGAAAATATTTAATTCTTTAAAGGGTTATTTAAGGAATAACATTATTTAAATCTTCGAAAGGTTAGCAACAGTTTGCCGATTAGAACCAATTTAGAAAGGGCCAACTTTAAAATTACCATGTTTTATTTACAGTTTTGACTTGAATACTTATAACTCAAAATATTGGAGGTACCCATTTAACCAAAGACCCTTTTAGGAGCCTATTAGCGTTAAAGTTTCGTAAGTCTGGTATATTTAACTAAAAATAATTGAAACGTTGAAATGTTGTTCACTTTAGAAACTTATTCAAAACCTTATCATATTATCCTCCTTACACCGTTTAAGTTATAATGACTTGAACATACCGCGGCTGCCAATAAAATCTAAGTGGCTTACATTAACCCGAACATGATACCACTTAATCTTGTCACACAATGAGAACTATGTCAAAGTGTCGGATCGTCTCATTTCCTGAAGAACATCGTAAATCCTCGCCACAATATAGATTGATTCAGAAGGCCTCCTTACAGAGATCGTAGACGCACGCACGCATAATTGTTAATTGTTCTAAAAGTATCTAATTAAGGTTACATACAGGACCTAAACAAAAAAACGCAAGTTTTAGAAACAATAAAAGTATATGATCAACTACAGTAAACAAAATCAGAAAAATATATGATATTCTGCAGGATATATCCTAGGTAGACAGTGTGTTGAAAACATAATACAATTAAGTTGATACGTTAGAAAAAAAATCATGAACATACCTCTAAAAACTTTCTTTTTACAATAAAATACATACTAATATACATACAATAAATCAGATTTTTTGTCAGATTATTCTACAAGCCACGTACTAAAACACCAGTGTTTTAATTTTTTAGTCCAAACAATAGATTTTTTTTAAATAGATAATTCTTCATATTTTGCAACAAATTACCAGCGTTGTGTCATCGCGCTTCTCTTTCTTTTCTATGCAGTCCGACAAAGACCGCGCTTTAGGTCATGTAGTCGCCTTAAAGTGGAAACAAACCCTGTTCAGGTAAAATTATTACGCAATCACTCACGAAAGGGAATTAATTAGTAACATATTCCTCTGTATTTAGAAGTTCTCAACTTCTTATCCCACCACTATTTCCAACAATTATTGTTTAAATAACATTTTTAAATTGTAATTGAAAAAAAAGCAAAAGCTATTATAATATAAACGCATACTTAAATGAAAGATTATAATTGCAATAATACATTTTTAAATATATACATTCGTATGTTTATCAAGAAAATTATTTAACTAAACATAACATGACTATTAAATAAACAATAATTTAATTATAAAATGTTAAGTACCTACTGAATCTATAAATTGTCTCTAATTGTGATACACGTAAACCTGATCCCTATATTAATAATTTCTCTTATTAAATAAGTGTGTGTTATAATGTTACCTAAGTAAATATAACTATATCTAATGTAATAATAATATTTTAAGAAAATAGCTACCTACTTATAAATAATAGAATTATTTATGTTATAGTGAACAATTTGTGTGTGTGTTGTGTTAATTAACTTTTTATGCGAACGTAATTATTCAGTTTTCATGTATAAGTTTATTTTAATTATAGTTTCTACGATTTAGATTTTTAACTTTATGAATCAAACAATAATTTTCGCTGTGTCCTAACAGGCTCTACAACGGCTCTTGTTAACATTTTGTTTTTAACTTGTGTAAATAAATGAATATGATTATGAAAAACATCGTCAAAAATTGAGGTTATTAAATGAACCCACAATTGTAAGATGAAAAATAACTTTCAGTGGTTTTTTTTCAGTGGAGGTTTAAGTATTCAAATAACCAAATCAAATCAATCAATTACTTATGTAATTGACTTGTGCAATCAATTTGTAGTGCCACTCATGTGGCACTACAAATTGATTGCACAGGTACGTTTTCCGATCCATTTGTTTACAATTCATCATATACTTTTGGCACAAACCATAGACACACTTCACATACAGCGAATGCAAGCATACTCAAGAATGGCATTCGTTTCAAATAGTTAAAGACCGCGGGTATACTCTGAATGCGAAAAGCATAGGACTGGTAGATATGGCGACGCTTGGTGGAGGCCTACTATGTCAAGTAGTGGACGTCTTTCGACTGAAATGATGATGAAGCATGAGTTTCAGATCGCCGTGCGTATATGTGTGTGCATTTTCGCTCATTGTATGGAGTCGACTTTCTTTACAAACTTATTTTATATCGTCGGCTACACACGAGATTCGATCGGTCGGATATATGCTCCCTGTTTATTATGATGTATTCCTCATGTATAGCATTACTTTCGCTGAGGCTTGTTAGAACTTCGTTTTCGGAGTCGGGATCACGGTATTGAAAAGGTATAAGTTCAGAGATATAAAAACTGGTTTATGGAATTTTTTTCTGGTTTATAGGTATACGTTAAGGTTGATGTTATTATTGATAAGACTGAACTACAGAAGAAATGTACCTACAATTTTATTGTTTTTTTGCTTTGTCTTTTTCTTTTGTTTGTTGACAAAATTCGGTGTCTTCATTATCCACCCACCCACTGCTGAGTATAGCAACCTTTTCATAGCAATCATTTCATTGAGCAACCTGCCTTGGACACTTAATTCGAATTAAAAAATATATGTAGGTATTATTATACAGTCATTGGTAAAACATTAACAACCTCTTAAGAGGTCATTGATTTTTTTTCGCGATTTCAGGTTTGGTCCCGTAAAAGTTGTTCATAATGATGAGTACAATGACCTCTTAAAAAAATCTGCTGTTCCCTACATTTATGTTCGCATAACTCATCAAAATGTAGGGAACAGCTGATTTTTTTTCCGCGATTTCTGGTTTGGTCCCATAGTAGAAGTTCTTCATAATGATGAGTACAATGACATCTTAAGAGGTTGTTAATGTTTTACCAATAACCCTGTATATATATAAAACTGGGCAGTGGGTCCAGTCGACCTATTCAACATGTGATTAGATTGAGTGATCCCGTGGGTCTATTTCGTGTGGGTCCAGTTGACCAAAGACTGTGTTGCCGCTGTTGATCGTGTGTTTTGTTTTCTTTACTAACAACCATACTAATATTATAAATTCGAAAGTAACTCTGTCTATCTGTCCGTCTGTCTGTACATAGGATAGTTTTTGTCCCGATATTCCCACGGGATCGAAACTTACGCGGGTGAAACCGCGGGGCGCTGCTAGTTAGTTATAAGGTATTTTTTCACTAACAAAATGGATTTTATTATTGTCCGAAACTGAATAAATAAATAAATAAATGGGACAATCTTTTATCTTGTGCCAATCCCTACGCTCACACGCCTCTCACTCTTACTGGTTCACAATTCCCCAATAGGAATGTATGCTGACCTAAATACATAAGTCATGTCAGTTTTAAGACCTCCACTGACGTACATTACATAATC
This sequence comes from Mesoligia furuncula, assembly GCA_916614155.1. Lineage (NCBI taxonomy): Eukaryota > Metazoa > Arthropoda > Insecta > Lepidoptera > Noctuidae > Mesoligia > Mesoligia furuncula. Next base: position 10,254,682 of record OU744804.1, on the reverse strand, counting down.
AGCCTGTTATGTTCCCACTACTGGTCAAAGTCAAAGTCAAAGCATTTATTTCAAATAGGCACATAAAAGGCACTTTTGAACGTCAAAAATTACTAAAATAGAATTGATTCTAGTCGCCCATTCTAAAAGGTAGAGAAGATGTGGGCCATCCAATCTCTTCACCACCCTTGGTTGACTGGTAGAGAATGCCTAAGGCATTAAGTCCGCCTTTGTACCTTTTTGTGCGAAAAGTTTAAATAAATAAATAAATAAATGGGTAAGAAACTCCACCGTTAATCTATGTTTTACAATATTTTTCACGTACATTAATTATATAATAATAATAATATGTGAAGACGATGCACCTAAAATAAAATTACTATACCACAATAGGTAAAGGCCTCCTCTCGGTGAGAGGGAGTGGGCCGTAATCCACCACGCGGGCCCAGTGCGGGTTGGCAGATATCACGTGTCCTCGAATTTTTGGTTCTAGGACATGCCGGTTTCCTCACGATGCCGATGTTTTCCTTCACCGTTTTGAGAGCAGTGGTGATGAAATAATTTACATAAAGTAAAGTGCCTGTTTGGGTTCGAACCTACGACCTACAACTCGTAAGTCGTAGCTGTTAGCACTTGGCCACCACTGCTCTCGTACAGTCACGTACATTGTCCCCTAAAAACTACTAAAGGGGCTTACACGACCTAAAGCCCGGTCACTGTCGGACTGCATAGAAAAGAAAGAGAAGCGCTGGTTAATTATTGCAAAATATGAAGCAAAAAAAAAAAAATTAATAAAAATATTATTATTCTATCTATTTATAAAAACTATTTAATAATAAATAATCCATGTCTGAATGCAGTTTGGCATTAGAAATTTAATGGTATATTTTTAATTATAATTAAAATTGTTAATGAAGGGATAAACTGCTTTTAAAGACAATTAGGAGGTGAATTTGAAGATTTTTTTGATGCATTAATGTATTATTAATTATGATTTGAGTTCCATCACTGTATTAAAATAAGACTTGAAAATATAATTTATTTTGTTTTGGTCTAAATTATTTACGGTATAAGAGATACACTGCTTTAAAAAACCAACTTTTTGACCATTTTCAAGAAATCTCCGCCTTAAACTGCTGTTTTTTTAGTTAAGGATTGTACCAAAAGGCAATAATATATCCGACTTGGACCTCTTTCTGTGAATTTGTGGCCGCAATAGATATAATCATATTGTCATGAATTATTCATAACTCCGAATGTCCCTCTATCATTCTTAAGTTGCTTGTTACGATACTTGAGGAAAGTGCCCAGAAAAGAATCCTTGAACACGGATAAGGGTATTGTTGGTCATATAAACATATTTATGTGTATTAGCTAGAAGAGGCAATTCGAAACGAAAGTTCTCGCATTGATTTCGATTTGAAATCAATGCGAGAATAACGACTGAAAATCATCTATCTAAATGAATATACAGGGTCAAATTAAATTAGCAAGCGAATAATAAAACCCAAAAAAAAAATTAATTTGTTGGTTTTTTTTTGTGGGGTCACCGACCGCAGTTAATGTTTGGGGTTTGTAGCTAAGTAATAACCGCCGCACGGGTCGATCGATTTCGATTTTTTTTTTGTCTGTGTGGTGCCGGACTTAAAGAATAGCACCACCCCATACTTCCCGTGGGTGTCGTAAAAGGCGACTAAGGGTCGTACCGGAGAATGGGCAGCAGCGGTCTCTATGCATTCTACCACCGTACTATACTGCGACCGCCAACCCGCCTGCCAAGCGTGGCGATTTTGGCAAACCCCCCCCCCAACTTGGGGAGGCCTATGTCCAGCAGTGGACGTCTTTCGGCTGAAATGATGATGATGATGGGTCGATCGATCAGGTCAAGCTACGCTTGCCGCGGTCGGTTCGTGAATGGGTGACCATCTTGTATGTAACAAAGACCCTCCGTGCCTCGGAAAGCACGTTAAGCTGTGGGTCCCGGCTGTCATTCGTTCATCTTTGACAGTCGTTACAGGTCGTCAGAAGCCCGAAAGTCTGACAACCAGTCTTACCAAGGGGTATCGTATTACCCAGTCAGTCGGTTTGGAGGTCAGATAGGCCAAACCAAAGGAGGTAAGATAGACCAAACCTGAAATAGCGAAAAAAGAAATCAGCTGTTCCCTACATTTATGTTCGTTTAACTCGTCAAAATGTAGGGAACAACTGATTTTTTTTTCGCGATTTCAGGTTTGGTCCCATAGTAAAAGTTGCTCATAATGATGAGTACAATGACCTCTTAAAAGAGGTTGTTAATGTTTTACCAAAAACCCTGTATATACCTATATCACGTCTACAATCTGACCACGTCACGTCTAATGTGACTCTGTATAGGTATGTGAATGCTATTAACGCGAGTAATGACATAATACAACAACATACAAATCAACATACAACAACAACAATCAACATTACAACGAATGAATCAGCACACGACGTGGCAATGCTGCTAGCCTTTTAAGTAATTTTCCCTTTGACAGTGATGCGGACGGTTTTTTTTTCAAAAATATAAATAAATAAAATAAATTTATATAATTTATTTTATTTATTTAAGTGTAAGTGCCGCCGCGTAAGTGTTGATCCCGTAAGAATATCGGGAAAAAAGTAGCCTATATGTGAATCCAGGGTGTCAGCTACCTCCACACAAAATTTTATCAGAAACGGTCCAGCCGCTTGAGCGTGAAGAAGTAACAAACCACACTCACAAACTTTCGCCTTTATAAAAAAAAATAATTAAAAAAAAGAGAAATTAAAAATAAAATTAAATAGTTTTATCGTCCAAGTCAGCAGCCTGCTCACTTTTATAGTCTAAAACATACCAGCTGCCCACGAACTCGCCATACGTTTAGATAAGTATTCCGGACGAAGTTAAGTGTCCAATTAAATTCAATTACAAACTAACATCAGTAACAATAGGGTTCCTATTATGTTCCTAAAACCGAACTGTTTGCCCGTTTAGAATCAGGTCACGGTGAACAGTTTGCATAATACGACGGGGATTACGACGAACGAGTACTACGAGTAGCAACAAAAATATAGCGAATTAATGTAAATTGCCCCTCGGTATCGCTTGCGGGCCACGCCGCGGCTCGAGCTAGTCGCCGATTTAATTGTCATCGATCTTGCGGTGTTCGTGAAGATTCTCGATTGTGAGATATTGAATGCTACGGTTTTTTCCGGATTATCGTGGGCTTTGAACGAAAAGGTTTTATTGCGAATATGATACCTAATTGTTTTTTTTTTTTTTTGTTATTTTTTTATTTTATTATTGGTACACACAGTAAAATCTGAAAAAGTGAATCTGAATCTGTGGATCTTTGACAGTCGTTACTAAAGTGTTACATTCTCTGTGGTCGTTATGCCGTCAGAAGCCCGAAAGTCTGACAACCAGTCTTACCAAGGGGTATCGTATTACCCAGTAACTTGTTTGGTTGTGAAGGTCAGATAGGCAGTCGCTCCACGTAAAATACAGCAATGCAACCCAACCTTGCCATAACAACTCAACTCTTGCAACTTTGCTTTTTGTTGCCTTTTGCCAACTATGTTGAGGTCGGCTTCCAGTCTAACCGGATGCAGCTGAATACCAGTATTTTATATGGAGCGACTTCCTATCTGACCTCCACAACCCAGTACTCACTACTGCTGAGCATGAGGTATTGGGTTCGATTCCCAGGTCGCGCAGAGTGTTGTTGAATTTTTCCCTCTGGAATTTCTCAGTTGCAGCCCGGAGTCTGTGCCTGTTGATGGCAATAGGCTCACTCCCTATTAGAGGGGACTTAGACATACTGGCATAGTATGTGGGTGTACTATACGTACACCTATGCCCAACCCTTCAGGGAACCAAGGCGCGATGTTACGTTATCATGGTTACCCATCCACGCACCTACTAACCTTCAATTGACCCATGCATCATTTTCAGCCGAAAGACGTCCACTGCTGGACATATGCCTCCCCCAAGCACCTCCGCTTCGACCGGTTCTGTGCTTCTCGCATCCAACGGGTTCCTGCGGCTTTCACAAGGTCGTCGGTCCACCTTCCAACGCTACGTCTTCAGGTACGCGGTCGCCACTCCAGAACCTTTCGGCCCCATCGGCCATCTGTTCTGCGAGCAATGTGCACTGCCCACTGCCACATAAGTTTGGCAAGTTTGACCCGTGCAGCTGTTATCATTTAAAGCTGCTACAAACAGGCGCCACACGCGATATAATCGCGCGCGACACAAAAACACCGCTCGTTGCGTGACTTTCGTGCGGGGCGGCGTCGGCGGCGGCGGCGGCGGTGTGGTGGCGCGGGGAGCGGCGCTTATCAATATGAATACATAGATTTATATGGAACTGGCCTCGAAGGCATTGGCGCGGGGAGCAGCGTACGAGCGATGCGCACCAGTCTAGCGATGCCCGCGTGTCTGTATTGACGTAATTGTGCATTTTTATTTTAGGTTTAAAGAACTTTATTTCTCATAAGAACATAGTTCACTTAGAATGAGATTCACAAAAATATATTACTTATAGAATTCAAAAATACAGCTTTAGCTTAGGGCGACAAGTTTCATACTATTACAACTAAATAATTTTATTTCACAATCTGTTCAGCAGCATCTCATTTATTAATAGTGACTGTAAATATGCGATTTTAGTTTTTTTTTATAAATATTTAAATTGTCACATAATTATTTTTATGTCATTAGGCAGGCTGTTGTAAAGTTGTACTCCCTCAAACAGTATGTTTTTTTTGCCGTAATTCAGTGTACGTGGTCGAGTTGTTATTAATTTGTATCTGTTTCTTAAGTAGGTAATGTGTTTGTGTTTTTTGGGTTAATACAATGTTTGAGTGGATGTTGCCCCTGATTATTTTTTTAACTAGGTTGCAAGTGTTGAATGTATATAATTGCGTTAAGTTAAATAATTTAGATTTATTGTATAGTTCCTTTGTTTTATTGTATAATTTTTTGCTTTTTACCGACCGATGTTTCAAAATGTTGTATCAAAAAGATGTTGTCAGACATTTCGTTCGCGAACAAAGACACTTATTTCTCATAACACAACACTACGCCGCTCTAGCGCCGCGCTTCGAGACCGGGTCTGCGTTGCCGCGCCGCTCCCCGCGCCGCCGCCGCCCCCGCCCCGCAATCGCTGACTTCGAGACCGAGGCCTTAGCGTCGAGCCCCTCTAAATCTTTACAATAGAAAGAATAATGTGTGTTATAACGTTACAGTAGGTAATGGGCCATCAAATTGTCACTTCCGCCATAATTATAATGATTTTCAGCTACATTAAGCATTACTCTTAACTTCCCAAAAAGCCACGAAGGACCACAAAGCGCTATGAAGCTTCGGAATAATGTGAGGATAATGACGTGTGTTTTATTTTGTACGATAAGTGGAACGTCTTTCTTAGAACTTCTTCTTCGTTTGAGGGTTTGACACAAACGTACGTATAAGTACATAAAATACCAATGGGATTTTCAACAGCGTTATGTTATGTAAAACTTGTGCTGAATCGGACTCGCGCACCGAGGGATCCGTACAAATTTGTAGGTATGTAAATAGTTTATCACGGGATTTTTTTTATGTAACTACAAATTAACGGTTTTTGGATTTTTTCCTTTACTTTTGCTACATGATCTTGCTTCTTGCCAAATTTCATGATTCTAGGTCAACGGGAAGTACCTTATACATTTTGATTCCCTTGACAGTGTCGAATATACGTTTTTTGCAGCACAAACGGCAGTATCTTTTTTTTACGTTAACTTAGAAGTTGTTTTTTTTCACAGTTTCTAGGGACTGTACATTTGAGTATATGGTTTTAATTTCAACTCGATACCTTTACGCGTTACCGAGATAAAGGGTCTTGACAGACAGACGTACAACAAAGTGATCCGTTCCGATGGTTCCGTTTTTTCGTTTTGAGGTATAAAAAGGGAGAAAGGTTTCACTTAGAGAATCACAGCTGATTATTTCTATCGAAAAACGATTTCGTTAGTATCATCCACTCGCAAACTATCGCTTTGTATTCGATACTGTTGTTGGCACAAAACAATTTCGGCAATCCCTATTCCGAGTTAATGAACCAATCAATCAGTTGTTTCTTGATTGCACTATTTGTGAACATCATCGTGATACGATCAGAGTAGACAGAGTACAGTTCATTCACAGTTATTTACTGTTGTTACCTCTGATTTTGCATCACTGTCAAAATCACAGTGGTCTTTATACTCCTTGTAATAAGGTTGCTGTTCGATTGCTGCTACTGACAAGTCTGTCAAAATCACAATGATTTTTATGCTCCTTGTAATAAGGCTGCTGTTGGATTGCTGCTACTGATAAGTCTGTCAAAATCACAATGATCTTTATGCTCCTTGTAATAAGGTTGCTGTTGGATTGCTGCTACTGACAAGTCTGTCAAAATTACAATGAACTTTATACTCCTTGTAATAAGGTTGCTGTTGGATTGCTGCTACTGACAAGTCTGTCAAAATCACAATGATCTTTATGCTCCTTGTAATAAGGTTGCTGTTGGATTGCTGCTACTGATAAGTCTGTCAAAATCACAATGATCTTTATGCTCCTTGTAATAAGGTTGCTGTTGGATTGCTGCTACTGACAAGTCTGTCAAAATTACAATGAACTTTATACTCCTTGTAATAAGGTTGCTGTTGGATTGCTGCTACTGACAAGTCTGTCAAAATCACAATGATCTTTATGCTCCTTGTAATAAGGTTGCTGTTGGATTGCTGCTACTGACAAGTCTGTCAAAATTACAATGAACTTTATACTCCTTGTAATAAGGTTGCTGTTGGATTGCTGCTACTGATAAGTCTGTCAAAATCACAATGACCTTTATGCTCCTTGTAATAAGGTTGCTGTTGGATTGCTGCTACTGAAAAGTCTGTCAAAATTACAATGATCTTTATGCTCCTTGTAATAAGGTTGCTGTTGGATTGCTGCTACTGATAAGTCTGTCAAAATCACAATGACCTTTATGCTCCTTGTAATAAGGTTGCTGTTGGATTGCTGCTACTGAAAAGTCTGTCAAAATTACAATGATCTTTATACTCCTTGTAATAAGGTTGCTGTTGGATTGCTGCTACTGACAAGTCCAAAATGACAATGATCTTTATACTCCTTGTAATAAGGTTGTTGTTGGATTGCTGCTACTGATAAGTCTGTCAAAATCACAATGATCTTTATACTCCTTGTAATAAGGGTGCTGTTGGATTGCTGCTACTGACAAGTCTGTCAAAATCAAAATGATCTTTATACTCCTTGTAATAAGGTTGCTGTTGGATTGCTGGTAATGACAAGTCTGTCAAAATCACAATGATCTTTATACTCTTTGTAATAAGGTTGCTGTTGGATTGCTGCTACTGACAAGTCTGTCAAAATCACAATGATCTTTATTCTCATTGTAATACGATTGATGTTAGGTTGCTGATATCAGAGGTAAAAAAACTGTGAAAGGACTGTAGCCAAATACTCGAGCATGATCTTTGCTTTCAAGTTTTGAGTGAAAATATGCTCGAGCATAATCAAACACACGCTATAGGAAATCATCTCTTGCACGCTAATTTGAACTTTATTTCAGTTGTCATTTAGTTCATTGTCAATTTAATAATAACACCAGCCTGTTATTGTCTCTCTGCAGAGCAAAGGCCATACGTTGAGCACCACGCTTGTTCGAGATGGGCTGGCGATTTCAGACTATAAGTTCAGGTTTCCTTACGTTGTTTTCCTTCAACGATTTCAGTACAATCCAAAATAAACTCGGAAAGTAAAAATCTGTCTAGTCAAATGATTTGTTATAAAAAAAAAATATATAGACAAAAATATTTTTTTTGGGAACTACATGATTTTACTTACATAATTACTTTTTTAATTACATTGCATGGTTGCGGTCGGTCGATAGGCGACGTAGGATGCAAGAGCGAGCGAAGGGCACCCCGAGGTTCGGTTTTGTTAGGTTACTTTAAACTCTTTTCAACCCTTGTCGACGGATTCGCGGGGCTCCGTCGACATTGGATGCAAGAGCGAGTGAATGAGAATACAAATACCTTTAACTCATATCATATTAAATAGGGCCAATTGAAATCATAGGCAGACAGAAATAGGGGCCCCGACGGTACTAAATATTTGGCTTATTTTATTTTGCGTAAAATATGTTATACCAACTGAAAAGTTTGACTAAATTAAATTTGGTAAGCAAGTTATTGTTTAAACGTTCACTTGCCAAACATTAGGTTTGCGTTACAATGTTGTGAAAAGTTAATTTGCTAAGTAATGATTTGGCAAATGAAATTATGCGGAAAATTGTATGGGAAGTGATAATTTGGCAATTTTTTTTCGATGAAACAAGGGAGACCCTAGTATTACACTTGGAGCGACTGCCTGTGTGACTTCCACAACCCACTGTCTGGGTAATACGACACTCCTTGGTAAGGCTGGTTGTCAAACTTTCGGTCTTCTGGCTTAACATGCTTTCCGAGGCATGGACGGATCTCGGTATGTAAAGATACCAGACAGACCAACCGCGACATGTGCGTAGTTTAACCTGATCGATCGACCCGTGCGGCTGTTATTAATTAGCCACGAGCCCCTTAACTCAGAAAGTACATTATTAATTTTATCAATGAAAAAATACCTACTTTATCTGTACTGAACCTAAAAGAACAAATGGAACTGCATTAAAAAACGAATTATCTACAAGTCTTTCTGTTATAAAACAGACTATCAACTATCTTGAGATTAATCTTGCATGCGCGGATCGACGGGAAAAAGACTTTGTTGCCAGTACAGTCGCTTTGTACGCGCAAAAGGCTAGTTTTCGATTAATCCCCGTTTGTGAGGCGAGGAAAGGGAATTATGCCGAATGGTTAATGCAATCTGTCCGTCCTCTATTCGTTTTTAGCTCGGCAATGATCGGATGTTGTCGGCTTATGTTGATCTTGTTGCTAAGTTGGGTTCTGCGGGTTTAAGTATTTGGTTACATTACAGTGGGTATTTGTTGGTCGGTGTAAGGGTTGGGGGGGCGTTTTGATGCATCGTTCTTTATAATGATCTTTTTTGTTTCAACAAAAAAGTTATTTAAAGAAAAATACAGTCTTCAAAAATGAGGGGCCCGTGGCTAAATAATAACAGCCGCACAGGTCGATCGATCAGTTTAAGCTGCGCTTGCCGCGGTTGGTCTGTGGATGGGTGACCATCTTTACATACCGAGACCCCTCCGTGCCTCGGAAAGCACGTTAAGCCGTTGGTCCCGGCTGTCATTCGTGGATCTTTGACAGTCGTTACGGGCAGTCAGAAGCCCGAAAGTCAGACAACCAGTCTTACCAAGGGGTATCGTATTACCCAGTAATAACTGGGTTGTGGAGGTCAGATAGTCAGTCGCTCCATGTAAAATACTGGTATTCAGCTGCATCCGGTTAATAGACTAGAAGCCGACCCCAACATAGTTGGGAAAAGGCTAGGCAGATGATGATGATGACAGTCTTCAAAAATAATAGCAGGTTTTATGCAATTTGATGAAAGGCCTGGTTTAACAAAATTATTTGTAGGTTTTTTTAACGTTTATATTTTATTGGTCCATGAAAACTAGCGAATGTCAGCAAGAAAATAATGTATTAAATTAGCGCTGAAACGTATTTCTTTTTCGTTACACCTGTGTATTCCCGAGTCCTCTAAAGCTTTTGTCCTTACACTATTCAAATATGAACAAGAAATTAATTAGGTCCCAGGAGCCTGGGCGTTCTAAGCACAGGGCAAAGTGCCCTATAAAACAGATGCGTAGAATTCCCAGGCGAGGTCTAATGGTCGCTGGCTATAAACTAGATAGGTATAATAAGTTACGACATAAGTACTCTGACGACCTTCGAGCTGAATTTGGGAATAGAAATCAGGTAAATAGTTAGAATGTAACATCATGCCTTTAATTCCGAAAGGGTTCGGCGGGGTGTACCAGCAGAAGTGGCGTAGATCGCTTGCACATTATCATAATTCATAACAAACGTGTACACAAATTTCTAAACTGTTTGTTTTCAGTTCCGCAGCTATTTTTCCATTAATTTTTCTGTCAAGTCCATATGCCTAATGTGACAGAAAAAATTAATGGAAAAATTACGTGGTGACTTTCGCGGCGAAATCGTTGTACGCATTATTGTTGTAGGTAAAAACTGCATTTCCAATAGCAATATTTTTATTTTGTCGGCAACATTTTTTTAAGCAACATCTATAAGTATCCATAATATAAAATAAAGGCGCTTTTGTCTGTCTGTGTGGCCCTTTAGATCTTCTAAACTACACAATGGATTTTGGTGTGGTACGAGTATTTACCGTCATTTAGAGCATTCCAGAAGGTTTATGTAATAATATTCAACTTTTATACAGCACAGAAATTTCGATGCTTAGACATGTCGCCAGGCGAAGCAGGGGTAGGTCGCTTGTATAACATAAAAATCATTAACTTCGCATAGAGTTTTTTGCTGCCAAACAATAAAAAGATAACTACGGCTGGCTACCACATAGTACAATTTTGTTGCCAGTTGCCAAAATATAGGTAACATAAAAAGAATTTATGTCGCACTAATAACCGCTCCCTAATTGCAACCCCACGTTGCCCAGGTATACGCATTGTGGTCCCGAATGGGCATTAACTCAGCCTAGTTTATGATTATATAATTGTTCTGCGGTCGGCAGACAGCGATGCCGGGACCGCGCAATATGCCGCGGTGTCGGAGTGATGCATGTGACATGCGTGTGAGATATTGATACATTACATCACGCCTGGAAGTACCTAAAGGGTATTATTATTATTTCCTTTATTTCATTAAATAACACATATAAATTATATTTTTAAATATTAGAATATAAAACATATATCGGGAACAGGGTCCAAGCTACCCGGCGGTCAGGGCTCCAGAGAGAGGAACCTCCTAACAATGCGGGCCGTGTCCAGAAGTACCGCTTTCTGAATCAAGCCCTTGATCCAGCTGCCCAACGAGAGCCTCCTTAGGTGTTGTCCTCCTCTTATTATTATAATTATTGTGATTTTTCGCCGGTTTAAGTTGCAAGTAAGAGAAGCGAGACTACTTATTGACCAAGCACAAAGGCAGACTCTGGGACCTCTCCCAGAGTCCTACTAAGAATGTCCGGTCGAAAATATCCAATATCACTTTGCTCAATCTGGGTATTTAAAGTAGGTTTTCTTCTTCTTAGCGTAACGATGACAAAAAGTTCAAACATCTTTGGCCCAAAATTCAGCTGCATAAGATCATCAAGTGCACAGGCCATGCGGATGCGTAGGGTGGAAGGTGTCGCATACGCATTTAAAGGTAAGGTTTAGACTAACTTCTGAGGAGAAGTTGAATAAGAGTATCAATTGTATCCGTTCCGTCATTTCTTTTCGGCACAGTCATAATATTCATTTGAAAGCTTATTGCACGTGTCGGTGCTTTCTTATTTCTTCTTAGCTCTTCTCTTAAAGCGCGTGCCGTCACAAGAGAAGAAAAAGACCATTCTATTTTTCGATAACCATATGTTGCACCACGCGCTATAAAACGCTAGATAAAGCTGTTGGCACCACACACTGTAAAACGCTAGATAAGGCTGTTGGCACCATACGCTACAAAACGCTAGTTAAGGCTGTTGGCACCACACCCTATAAAACGCTAGTTAAAGCTGTTGGCACCACACGCTATAAAACGCTAGTTAAGGCTGTTGGCACCACACGCTATAAAAAGCTATACAAAGCCGATAGGTACAATACCGCCCCATTGTAAACTGGAAGCGGTTTCAGTTGCTTTTGAACAGGGTTTACTAAGGCTGAATTTGAAACTAGCTCTATGTTCTATGGACAAGGCTTCATTGTAGAGTAAAGTACCTACATGATGATAATTGAAATATGGGTATTAACACGGTTATAATAGAGATGGCAAACTAAATGAGAATTAAATTTCCTGTTGATTACTTTAATTGTATAAAAAATATCATTAAGATTCTGTATACCTAGTATTATTATCTCACAAAGCGACGCGCGCTTTATTTGTGGTTACCAAGTTTACAAACACGCTGTTAATGTATGTGTAAGCGCAAGAGCTACTCGTCTTCACGCATACATTCACCGCGTGTTTGCACACTTGGACACCACAAGTAAAACGCGCGTCACTTCGCGAGATAAAACAGTGTACCACTGTGCCTTGACGATATTTTTATCGTTGGATAACTGTCGTATCTAGCTACGACCGAAAAACAAATGACATTTCGCACCATAAAGTAACCGCGGACCACAGTCATGCGTTCTGTGGTAAATGTGAACAGCTTTATTTAATTAAATAATTATACAAGTTACGAGACTTCGAACAGTATGACTATCTGTCGTCACAGACTAGTGAGACTTAAGGGGCTTACATGACCTAAAGCGCGGTCACTCTCGGACTGCATAGAAAAGAAAGTGAAGCGCGATGACACAACGCTGGTAATTTATTGCAAAATATGAAGCAATTATTTAATTACAAAAAATCTATTGTTTGGACTAAAAAATTAAAACACTAGTATTTTAGTATGTTGCTTGTAGAATAATCTGATAAAAAATCAGAATGATTGTATGTATATTAAGATGGTATTTATTGTAAAAATAAAGTTTTTAGATGTATCTTCATGATTTTTTTCTATCGTATCAAATTTGTTGTATTATGTTTTCAGCACACTATCTACCTAGCATATATCCTGAAGAATTTCATATATTTTTCTAATTTTGTTTACTGTAGTCGATACATTTCTAGAACTTGCTTTTTTTGTTTAGAGCGTTCTCCAACGGTATACAATCGTTGGTCGATTTTTTGTAGGAGCTAAATGAAACAGTACAGATCAAATGTATCAATGCACACATTCTACAAAATGTAGCATAAGCATAATCAGCCTATAATTGTTATACCTATTGTTCCCACTGCTGCGACTTAGGCCTGATCTCTGGGTCCGTGGCTTAGGCCCCCAGTGGTCGACGCACCTGTGGCCGACGCCCCCGATTCGATTAATTTAATTCAAAGTAATTTTTGATCAAATGTACTGTCAGGCACAAAAATTGTTTTACAAAAATATTAAATGTACTTAATATTGATTGTAACTACACACATCAAAAGTGTCTAGGGATCAACATATATTTTTGCAATAACTTTTCTCCTGATTGATATTAATTAAAATTTTCTTTAAGGATTCATCAAATAAAGTGTTTTCGTTTGTCACAGTAACGATAAACCAAGTCACCTTTGCATTAATAAAGAAATTTGCCATTTTCCTAATAAAGGGATTTTTGACATTTGAACCACTAACACAAAAGTTCGAAAAAAAGACTGAAATAACAGTTTTCTTTAAAATTTTATTGGGTAACTTAAACAATTAATAATCCGTGTTTCTATCGCGAACACTAACAACACAAGAACATCGGTTTGGCATACTCAAAATGAGTTCATCCAAATCACGCTGTGGAATGGCCGCCCATGTTCGTTGCAACAACAAAAAAAGGTCTTCTTGCGACTGGATACCCTCCATATTCGGCAGAGCTCTTCTCTGTAGCATATCCCATGCATGCTCAATCGGGTTCAAGTCTGGCGACTGAGCAGGCCAGGGCAGGACATTGATGTTAGCTGCGGCGAGAGTCTGTCTTACAACTCTTGCGGTGTGCGGTCGTGCATTATCATGCATTAACTGAAATAAGGGACCGATTTGCACTTGTAGAGGAACGATGACGTCTGATACAATCGTCTCAGCATAAATTTGAGCGTTGAGGTTGCCTCTGATCCAAATCAACTCAGTTCTTGCGCCGATCCAAATACCCGCCCATACCATGATGGTTCCACCACTATAAGGGTGGACTTCCTGGCAGGATTTTAATCGCTGTTGGCGTCCAGGGGTTCTACAGTGTCGTATACGTCTTGTATCCGGTCTCATACCAAAACGAGACTCATCAGAAAAGCACACGAAACGCCATTGTTTTTCTGCCCAATTTCTGTGTTCAAGAGCCCATTGATATCGAATCCTACGATTGTGCATTGCTATAGGTGGTACCCGTAGCGGTCTTCGGGAATGAAGGTTCACTTTATGCAAGCGGTTTCTGACTGTTTGGTCGCTAATTAAGTTCCCTGAAGAGTGATGAAGCCTCACGGCTAACATCATGGCGGTTATTGTTGGAGCTCTTCGAGTTAAGATTTGAATGTATCGGTCTTGTCTTCGTGTGGTGCAGCGATACCGTCCTCCATGGCGCTCAGCCACGGTACCAGTGCTTCGGTAACGTGTCCAAAGTCGACTGATAACACTCTGACTTGTATTCAGAGCTAAAGCCACAGTACGTTGCCGGGAACCAGCTTCTATCATTCCCACGGCTCTGAGCATTTCTTCCCTGCTTAAATGACGTTGCCGCTCCATAATAACATTGGTTTTAACCAGTAGTAGGGAAACAGTAGCACTAATAATGTCTTCAATGCGTTGTATGTTTTTATAGGGAAAATATTGACAGCTGATTTTCATCTTTTACTCGAATTTGATTCACAGTTCCTGATTCAAATTATGAAATGCACCAAAAAGGATCCATATAAATTTATAAAATCATAAATTTATTACAAAGCCACATCTCAATCTCAAGAAATCCGCATAAAAATGCTTGATCCCTAGACACTTTTGATGTGTGTATATGCATAACATTAAATCGTAATTATAATAACATAGAAATGCTTTTATATTAGAGGTATGTTTTGAAAAATTAAAGTCTTAGTTATTTGTCATTATTTATTTATATATACATTCACTAACATTTTATATGAAGTCTTTTTGATTTTTTGGATGTTTGTACACATAATAAATATGCTTCTACTGGGGAAAAAGGTGTGTAAGGATAAGGTTAAGTGGCGATCTATTCTCTCTGCTATTTGATAGATAACTTTGTTTAGCAAGGAAAAATACTTTATTAATAGGGTGAAACACTTTTCTCATTTACTGTACTAAGTGAAAAAGCACAAAAAAAAGATATTAAATTAATCGTATCGAGGGCGTCGGCCACAGGTGCGTCGACCACTGGGGGCCTAAGCCACGGACCCTGATCTCTTAGGAGGACACACGTTCCCAAATTTTTGGTTCTATGACATGCCGATTTTCTAACGATGTTTTCCTGTACCGTTTTTAGAGTAGTGGTGATGAATAATTAAATATCCAAAGTAAAGCGCAAGCGTAACGTAGCGTAGCGTGCGGGTCTGACACTACTGGGACTGCAAACTGAAAATTTAGGTCAAACAAAAAAACAATCTAACTGACTGTAGGACCTACAAAAAGTATGTCGTGTGTGAGCGCTCATGAGTCCCGCATTTCCAATGGATGGATGCAAGTATTTATCGGTACAACTTTACTCATTTTCTTATTACAAAATTGCTTTTTTCATTCAACTTTACTCATTTTCTTATTACAAAAAAATGAGATAGAATGTTGAGAACATTCTATCTCATTTTTATATTTTTCTTGATAACAAGAAAAACTTTCTTTACATTGCCGATAGCCATGATAAAACCTTAATTATTTGTTGCAAACTCTTAGCTAATTAATAGTTTTCATAACTCTCGTTTTATTTCGCCTTGGAAAGTTTTATAGACGAGCCAAGATAGAGTGATTATTCTTTTTAGATACTTCTTATTTTCTGAAGTTTTAATTTTTAACTCCACCATTGTTAAAGTTACTAATTGTTATTGTTATAAATAAATCTGTCTACAATTATTTTCCAATTTTTCAGTCAATTGCTCTGAGGACGTTTTTTTTCCGAATAACCCTCCCTAGTAACCATCAAAGTCATAAAAATAGTGTAGGGTAAGCATTTAAATCAGCTTAGAGGCTACCCTACTAATAATAATAAACGTTAGTTAAAAGTAATAAATTTTACCGTTTAGTTTACGTGGGTTCGTTAGGGTTAGTGAACTACCAAAAAGTCATGTCAACCATAATTATTGAACCTGCCAATTACGCAGACGGACCAGATATTCAAATTTATACCAGCACACGTATAAACTTTTAATTCAATATCCAGAGTTCGTATCCTTTCGTATATCCATAAAGTTAATACATGAGTGAATTAATCCATTAGAAGGGAAGCACCTGATGCGTGGTATCCACAACTTCCGTGTGTTGCCTTGCGAGAACTAATTTTGTGATGAATAATGCAAGCCACACTGTAATAAGCCCCACGTCACGCGTCCTTGGTAACAATTTGGTATTGATACCGCCTTTATGTCGTGGCAGGAAGGGCGGATTTCATAGCTTAAATCACTGTGACTGAAGTGTGGTTGACTGTAGGTACCAGTACGCAGCTATTATACAGGGTTTTTTTTTTTTGGATGGGAAATCATCAAATGACTCCTCTCGCTCTGGGTGGAGCGGAAGGGAGTGTCAGACTCTTACTGACTAAAACCCACCCGTGTTCCTTCCTTTGCCCTTTATGTTCCGGGCCAGCGGTAAGTTTTCGGACAATCCCGCTGACGCGGATTATACAGGTTGACTTGTAATTTGGCGTATTCCTTTCGCGTGATGGTGACGTGATGGTGTGATTCACACCATCACGTCCTGAATTTTTTTTTTATCTTGCTAAAGGTCGATGTTACAAGTTTTAACGCCCGGCTACAAACTTCTTTCAGAAGCCCTAGCACGAAAGCGTGATGCAAACGTATCATAAATTCAAGCGATTTTAGATATGAAAATACAAACAACTGTCCTTGGTTATTTAATTTTGGTTCAAATTTTTCCGACAAACAATGATTAACACCCATAGATATGAATAAAGTCTTAATACTAAGTAAATAATATGTGCGAAACGAGTATTGTCAATTGTAAATCGTTGGAATTTACCTACTCCACGCGTTCGTGTTAGGCCCACTGAAGTATTCAAAATGTGGGTTGTAACTGAACACTGTATAGTCTGTATTTTTCAAGCGGCTTACGATAAGCTTGCGCTACGAATTCTTTTACGCGGAAAAAGTTGACATGTACCAAAAGCATTTTTCAGGGAGAAGTTGATGATGAAAGTTATCCATGTTGTTACTAGTAACGACTGTAAAGAAAACTTTTACAAAAAAATGCAGTGTTGTGTCATAAATGTTGATTTAAAACTTGATTTCAGTAAACATCTACATACACTAACTAACTGAACCTACCGACCGATCTATCAGATATAAAAATATGTTAATGTTACCCTCCTCGCGCATGAAACTACATTCCAATAGCCCCTACGTAATGTCCATAAAAATATATAATAAGTTACCAGATGCAATAAAGGATGAAACAAGCGATAGAACATTTATAAATAAGCTCAAGCAAACATTAATTACAAAAGCATACTACACGATAAATGAATATATGCAAGACAAAGAAATCTATTGAACACAAGCAGACACCACACACAGTTAGTCGTATTCACATTTGATAAATAGATAGTTAAATGTTTAATTACCATACCAAATAATTATTATGTACCACAAACTATAATAGGCTGATCTCAATAAAATAAAAAGTTATAATTATTACTTATTTAATTTTAATAGAATATTTTTAAAATTGATTATTGTTAATTACATATATATATATATATATTATATAAAATTCAAAGTCCTGACTGACTGATTGACTGACTGACTGATATATCAACGCACAGCCCAAACCGCTGGACCTAGAGACTTGAAACTTAGAAGGTGTGTTCTTTGTGAAGAGTAAGTATCCACTAAGAAAGGATTTTTGGGAATTCAACCCCTAAAGGGTTACAATAGGGGATGGAAGTTTATATGAAAGTCCGACAGTTTTGAAGTTAGGATCTTCTAATTTTGTATTTAGGCTGACAAATGAAAATTAATTTATACGTGTCTCAGCGTTTTTGATAATTCCACCCCCGAAGGGTTAAAAAGGGGGATGAAGTAGTGTATAGAAAGTCATTAATTTTCGACGTAAAAATCACTAAATTTATTATCTAGGCTTATGATTGGAAGCTAACACAACGGTGTTGTTAGAATTTCATCCATTAAGGGGGTGAAAAGGGGGATGAAATTTTGTCCTGACTGACTGATATATCAACGCACAGCCTAAAACGCTGGTCGGTACCGCTGGGTAGAGAAATTAATTTTGGAGGGTGTGTTCTTTGTGAAGAGTAGATATCCACTAAGAAGGGGTTTTGAAATTTAACCTTTAAGGGGTGAAAAGAGGGGATTTTGTTTGTATGAAAAATCTTATTCCTTGAGTTAATAACCATGAAACTTGGCACGAATACTTATCTAAATAAATTATGAAGTTTGGCTTTTTTTTTCTAAACGGTAGTTTAGAAGGGGGATTCCCTGAACGGGGATTGGGAGGTGTCAAAGTTTGTATGGAAGAATTTAAACGCGTGGTCCGATTAACTCGAAACTCAGTATTTATACTTAAGACCGAAAATAAAGAATAACGTGTATCATCGTTTTTCGAAAACTTACCCCTAACGGGGTGAAAAGTTAATTTTATAGGGGAAGACTTTACGGCATGGCTTGATTTACTCGAAAATTAGTATAAACAATCTTTGAGTCGAGTAATGAACACATCCCAAACAATTTTACGAAATTCCACCCCTGTGGGGGTGAAAAACGGGGATACAGTTTATAAGAAAATCTTATTCATTTGGTTAATAAACTTGGCAAGACTACTTGCCTATGCAAGTAATAAAGTTTATCATTATTCGTTTAACACCCCCTGTGTTGGGGTGTTAAAGTTTGTGTGGAAGAATTTTAACGCGCGGTCCGATTTACTTGAAACTCAGTATTAATACTTTTGACAGAAAATATCAATAATAACAGCCGCACAGATCGATCGATTAGGTTAGCAGGCTACGCTTGCCGCGGTTGGTCTGTTGATAGGTGTCCATCTTTACATACCGTGACCTCTCCGTGCCTCGGAAAGCAGGCTAAGCCGTTGGTCCCGGCTGTCATTCGTGGATCTTAGACAATCGCTAGGGGTGGTCAGAAGCCCGATAGTTTGACAACCAGTCTTATCAAGGGGTATCGTATTAGGGTTGTGGAGGTCAGATAGGCAGTCGCTCCATGTAAAATACTGGTACTCAGCTGCATCCCGTTGGACTACAACGGACAACTAGCTTCAACTTTCGGACTAACTGACAGACTATTTAATTTTAATTTTGACAATTCAAAAGTGCCTGTACAAGGTCTAATTGAAATAAATGCTTTGAATTTGAATTTTGAATTTGAATTAAACTGGAAGCCGACCCCAACATAGTTGGGAAAAGGCTAGGCAGATGAAGAATCAATAGTAAGTGTATGGGGTTTTCGAAAATTATTGACCCCTGACGGGACAAAAAGTGTTAATTCGATTTATAAGGGGATTTTAATGAGTGCCCTGATAAACTCAAAAAAAATGGTACAAATTTTGGACTTGAAACTTGGCACAAATAATTATAAAGTTCGAATTTTTTTGGAATTCTAAACTAACCCAAAGGGGAGATTGGGGGTGTCAAATTTAGTATGGAAAAAATTTAATGCGCGGTCCAATTAACTCGCAACTCAGGACCTATCTAAGACCAAAATAAATAATAAAGTGGTTCAGGGTTTTTCGAAAATCTACCGCTAATGGGGTGAAGAGGGGTAGTCAATTTCACAGAGCAGAACTTTATTACGAGGCTTGATTAACTGGAAAACTGGTATAAATAATCTAGATTATATTTCGAAATTCCACCCCTATGGGGATAGAAAGAGGGGATACAGTTTATATGAAAAATCTTATTCATTTGGTTAATAAATTAGAAACTTGGCAATATTTGGGTCAGTAAATAATAAAGATTGTCACTTTTAGTTTAAAAAATCCCTCACAGAGGATTTGGGAGGTGACAAAGTTGATGGATTAGAAAAATATTTAACCCGCTGTCGGATTAACTCGGTCCTACTAAAACAAAAAATACTTAAAAAAAGTGATTTACTTTTTCAAAAATTGACTCCTACGAAGGTGGAAAATTCTGCTGCTTGCTTCCTTAACTCGAAAATGGGTATGGGTCTTTGAGTCAAGTTATGAGCACATCCCAAATGATTTTTCAAAATTACTCTCCTGGGGGGGTAAAAAGCTGGGATACAGTTTATTTGAAAAATCTGATCCCTTGGAGCTATAAACTAAAAAATTGGCCCGAATACTTATTTATATCTAAATAAATGATAAAAATCATAAACATACATTTTCGAAATTATAAGAGGAAAGTACGAATTTCACGCGGACGAAGTCGCGGGCAGAAGCTAGTTTATTATAAGAATACATTTTATACTTTTTGCTGTGCCCTACAGGGTCCATAATTGTACCATAGCTTTAAGCCATTGTAACACCTCTACAACATTATGGAATGCAAATAAATATGTGAATATGAATATGAATATGAATATGAACATAGTACATAACAAAGTTGCTTTTCGTGTCTGTCTGTGTGACCGCTTGGGTCTTTTCAACTTCAAAATGGATTTTGATGCGCTTTTCACCATTATTTAGAGCGCGTTTACTCTGGAAGGTTTTATATTATGTGTGTCAACTCAACTCAGCCTCTCGCAGTCCACTGCTGGATATAGGCCTCTCCCAGGCTGCGTTACAACACCCTGTCCTCCACCTTCCGCATCCAGTCTGCCGCCTACTTAAGGTCGTCGATCCATCTAGCTGGGAGGCGTCCCACGATACCCTTGCGGATACGCAGTCTCCACTTCAGTTTGTGTATTAAATCATCTGCCTAGCCTTTTCCTAACTATGTTGGGGTCGGATTTCAGTCTAACGGGATGCAGTTGAATACCAGTATTTTACGTGGAGTGACCTATCTGACCTCCACAACCCAGTTACTGGGTAATACGATACCCCTTGGTAAGACTGGTTGTCAGACTTTCGGGCTTCTGACTACCCGTAACGACTGCCAAAGATCCACGAATGACAGCCGGGACCAACGGCTTTACGTGCTTTCCGAGGCACAGAGGGGTCACGGTATGTGGTCACCCATCCACAGACCAACCGCGGCAAGCATACCTGATCAATCGACCTGTGCGGCTGTTATTATTTAGCCACGAGTCCCTCTCAGTTTGTGTATTAAATATTAATAATTAATTAAGATGTACAGACGCCTGCACATCAAGCTACTATAATCTGTCAAATTTCTTTATTAGATTTTCGACTTTATCGCTGAAGCGTAAGGTTCAAAGTTAATTGGGAGACAGTTTCGGGTAGCTTGATGTGCTGGCGTCTGTACAAAAACTCGATAACTCAACATGTTGTAGGTCGTAGGCACATCTACTGAGCATCTTTTACATTTTCTACTTAGAAAACTCAGCGGGTAGATTGTTAGTTCTCATTACACAAAATTAAAACAGTTCCCGGTATATCTCACAGGAATTGCCCATAGTGTAGAAAAAAGCAAGTTTTTAGTATGTAGATTTTTTCTACGCAAACTTTGATCGTCGTCTGTAGCCCCGTTGAGACGTTCTGGTCTAGTTATAATAAGTGAGTTAAGTACATTGGCGCGATAACATTCCCACGAGGTAAGCTGAGTTGCTAAACCTCTAGGTAATCGTATGCAAATCTTACGGAAGGAAAATGTGTTGGACGTACGGTTAAAGGACTACGCTTCTCAAGTACAATTATTTATGATCGGGACTTGCTGATCCATGCTGTAAAAAGGTTCCTGTTTAAAAAGTGAAGTGAGCTGGACAGTACTATTAAGTTAAACTGACTTTTAATTGAGTTTATCAAGATAAACGTAAATCGGGGTCCTCCGGGACGGGGTCTCGGGGATCGGGGTACTCAAGGATTAACACGAAATATCTACATGCCAAAGATACCGATACGCGACACCTCGCGGTCGCGGTTTAGCTCGCTACGTCGACGTCACCTCCATGTAAAACACATGCATGCTTATAGACATGTACGCACATGCCAAAGAATACCTCACAGCGATACATCGCGGGCTGTTTGAGGGTTTACATCGATGCCTACGTGAAAACAAAATATTTTGGTTTTACATCGCGGTTGACGGCAAGCATTGATGTGATCTGGGTCATGGTGATAGGAAAGGCCTGCGCCTGGTGACGGGGACCATCACGGGACACTGCTCGCTAAATAAACATTTTCACACATTGGGCATAACAGACAGTCCCCTGTGCAGGGCTTGCATGGAGGCTGATGAAACCATTGCGCATGTGCTCATTGAGTGCACAGGCGTCACCCAGATAAGGTAAGAAACCCTCGGGACACCCAGATCGTATACAGATGTTCTAACAGGAGATTTGATCAGCTTCTGAAGGGAGGTGGGCTGATTGGAATAACCACCGCCATGGCCCACGCACAATGGTCCACTGAAGGACTAAGTGCGGAAACCAAACCCATAACATAGAACATAGAACTGGGTCATGGTTGGTCAAATCGGTTCCACTTGTTCTTCTGCAGTATGTAGAGTACAGCACAAACACAGGACTGGGCAACTGAGCAATCAGGTGCGACAGAACCGACATGTTCGCACCTCCATCCAAGTAGAGTAGGTATCGACAATACGACATCGAGGTATTGAGATAGCGACCCTTGGGTGTAATGATAGCTCAAGTAACTAGCCAAAGTTTTAATGATGATATTTTAGAGAAAATAACGGCTGTAATACGACACATCACTGAATAACGATGAAGGAAACATCGTCAGAATTTCTGGACAAGAATCGTCAACACGAATCGAGGTAGCGTGGTGCTTGTGCCTTTTAAATGATTATGCCGAAATTCCCGGAGAAGGTAGCCAGAGGTGTATAAAGTATAGGAATATATACCCTGGGGGCAAGCCTTAGCGAGAGTTTATTGCCATAAGCTGGGTATAAGTTCTCTAAACATAACATTTTCTAATTTATATTAAAGGTATTTTGTACCGACCTTTTTCTGTACGTCGAACACTGTAATAACAGTTTCCCGAACAAACTAAAATAAATGCAGCCTCCGAGAATAGCCTGCAGAAATAGAATATAATAAAATTGTAAGCAAATAAATACATCAATAAATTCCTGATGGAAATGAGACGTTATGGAAATCAGCTGGTATTAATAAGGTGCCTACATGATATTCAAACTAATGTTATGAAGAGTACTTCGACGCCTGAGTGTCAGTTTGTTTTTGTATTTATTTGTGTACTAGCTGCGCCCGCGGTTTCGCCCGCGTAAATGTAGATCCCATGGTAATATCGGGATAAAAAGTAGCCTATATATTAATTCAAGGTGTCAGCTGCCTCCTTACAAATATTTATCAAAATTGGTCGAGCCGTTTGAGCGTGAAGAAGTAACAAACATATAAACACCCACACACACATACACTCACAAACTTTCGCCTTAAATATACTACTTAGCTAAGTAATTAGTCTTAAAGTAAACGTTTTCACATTTTTGTATTTCATGAGTATTAGCTCGTATACTATGATATGATTTTTTGTCTGTTATGTTTTCACGTGAAAACAATTTGACACAGGGGTAGAGCATGATCTGGATTAGGACATAGGAACTCAATCTTTATCCCAATATTCCCACCAGATCGAGACTTACGCGGGTGAATCCGTCGTCAATGTTTTACGAAAAGTAAAGTTCATGCTGTGACGACACTTGCCAGAAATTCCGCTGTATTCAGTTCGTATATAGACTGTAGAGTGCCATAATCTCAACCACACCGAATAGATCGAACGTACTATTCACGGATAGAGATGTCAACCACTCAACGGCTCGGAACCTAATCTGATCTGCACTGTCTCGCTAACAGTTCGGATTTCACATGTGTTGGATTGATAAGCTACTTACGTGCCAACTGCTTTGTAACTGATACCAACACAATACCTTCTTAAGAGCGTTTACCCTGTACGGCATTTCATAAAAACTTTCAAGGCCTTGTTTTTCGAAATGAATGAACAGATTTTAATGAAATACGCATGCAGGATACAAAAGTCTAAAAAGTTACTTAAGAACATTTTCCATAGAAACAAAGATTTAGAGTTATCTTTTTGTAAATAAGACATTGAAAATTTCTTATGTAACTTTTTAGACTTTCGTATCCTGCTTATGTATATGAAGTTTCATTAAAATCGGTTAATATGTATATAGTCACGTACCTAGTTTATATGTAATAAAGTAAATTTGTTTTGTATTTAATTAGTTTAGTTCTAACTTAAACTTTTAATTATACAGTAATTGAGATAGTTTGTTGTTTCTATTTATTTCAAAACTAAACCTTGATTGTCGTAGGAGGATACAAATTTTTAATTTGTAACTGTTACATACTCGTATTAAAATTTGTTGCCTCTGATGGCAACCTATGCAGGTGGTTTGGTGTTGGAATTAAAGGAAACAACAAACTATCTCAAACAGTTTATAATTAAAAGTTTAAAGTAATTATAGAACAAATTTTGGTTATTAAATAAAAATAGGAGATAGTTAAATATATATAGTTTATTATAATTAGAAGCTATATTTGCCAGCCAGCTAAAAGTTCAGCAGAAAGAGCTATGGGCGTGGGGAGTTAGAGATAAACCCAGTACTGTTCCGTTTAAAAAGTTATTTGAAATTAAATATTATAAATCACAAATTTAAGAGAATAGATAAGTAACCTTCCAGTTATTAATAAGGAGATTAATTAGTAAATGGACGCCAGGGACAATAAGAGTCCCGGATCCTGGAGCCGACGATGGTGTCCAATATTCTTTTAACAACCAGGGAAGGGCTCACAGACCACTTCCAAACACTATTGGCTATAAAACAAAGGCTTGAAAGTTTGTATGAGTAACAAGTTTCAGTTCAGTAATTTTCAATACATCTTACACATGTGAGCATGATGGCAAATTAAGAATGAGATGGCAAAAAAATAAGCAAACTAAAGTGTTTTGTTGTTTTTCGAAGGACCGATGGACGGTGGAGCAGACGACTCCTGGAGTGGAGAGCGCGTATCGGCAAGCGTAGTGTGGGACGCCCCCCAGCTAGATGGACGGACGGAGACTTGGTTTTTAAATATGTAGGGATGAAATTGGATGGAATGATTGAGATGGAATGGAAGATTACTTTTGGAGTAAGTGCTATTTGTAAAAGTACGATGGGATTGAAATCGTCACATGTGTACAAAAATCCCTAAACTTAAAAAAAAAGTTTTAATTTCGGAACTAGGTCTTGTATTGGAAGCCAATCCTTTTTTTTTTTTTTTTTGCGGATGGGAAATCATCAAATGACTCCTCCCGCTCTGGGTGGAACGGAAGGGAGTGTCAGACTCTTACTGACTAAAACCCACCCGTGTTCCTTCCTTAGCCCTTTATGTTCCAGGCCAGCGTTAACTCTTTCGGACAATCCCGCTGACCCGGCAGGCTTCGGCCCTATGGGGCCCCTCCTCGATGCTGACATCTCTTTGAGGCGAGCGTGGAACACGTACGCGCCGTCCGGCACGGGCCTGGTCCTGATCAGACGGTGAGCTACCCATTACTCTCCGCCCGCAGGCCCGCGCCTACGGTGGCCGGGAGTCATCACGCGGCTCCCGACGCCCGGAGCGTCTCCCGCGGCGGCTGGGACGGGAGGCTCTCTCCCTAAGCCGTCCCGCCACCTCCTTCGCTAGCATGACTGCTTCGCAGAAGGAGGTGACTGCCTCCCACTCCCTCTCGCCCCGGACCATGGCTTGCACCAGGGCCGGACGCGAGAGGTCGCCGTCGCTGCCAATCGCCTCTACGAGGACACGGCGGTGCTCCGCCCAAGCGGGGCAGACCTCCACCGTGTGCTCCACCGTGTCCTCTGGGCGATCCTGGCAATGGTGATACCCGGGCGTTTCCTCCCGCCTGATAATGTGCAGGAACCTCCCGAAACTTCCGTGTCCGGTGAGGACCTGCGTCAGGCGGTAGGTGAGGGCGCCGTGGCGCCTCTCTAGCCACTCCTCAAAGAGGGGTCTTATCGCCGCTATCGCGGCGTGCCCTGCGCTGGGTTGCGACAGTCGCTCTTTCCATGCCGCCATGAGATCGCGCCGGAGATCCGTCCGCTCCGCAGCGATTTGCCGCGGAAGCGGATCCTCCCCCCGACGTAGTGCCTCCGCGCGCCACTCATACAGGCGCGCGAGGACTATCGCCTCCAGATCCCATGGCGGCAGTCCGGCAAGGAGGCTTGCCGCCTCGCCAGAGATCGTGCGGTAGCCCCGGATAACCCTTATGGCTACCACCTTCTGGGGCGCGTTCAGGTAGTGTGCGGCTCGCCGCCGCAGTGAACGCGCCCACACCGGGGCCTCGTATAGGGCCATGGACCGCACGACCCCCGCGTAAAGCCTCCGGCAGGAGGCGTTTGGCCCCTTCAGGTTGGGCAAGAGCCGCTTGTAGGCGGCCCCGGCCCGTTCCAGTTTGGGGGCCAAACGTCGGAAATGCTCCAGGAAGTTCCACCGGCTGTCGAGGACGAGACCCAGGTATTTCATCGTCATCCCGACGCCGATGTGAACCCCTCCTACCGTTAGCTGGGATACCGATGGCGGCGCGTTCCGGGGCCCATGAAACGACATGGCCTCGGACTTGTGCAATGCCACCTCGAGACCCAACTGCCGGATCCACTCCACGACTATCGCAACCCCGCGTGTCATCGCGTCGGCCGCCGCCTGATGCGACCTCCCCTGCGCTAGGACCAGCGTGTCGTCAGCGTAGCAAACCACGCTGACGCCATCAGGGAGGTCGGCGCGCAGCATCCAGTCGTACCCGATGTTCCACAGAGGCGGCCCCAGGACCGATCCCTGTGGGACACCGCACGAAATCTCTCGCCGGTTCCACTCCCCATCGCGACCGGGGTAGCTGACGGCTCTTTCCGTCAAATACGCCTCGACTATTCGACGGAGGTAGGGCGGCACCCGGTGATACCGGAGTGCCTCCACAATGGTGCTCCAGGGGAGGGTGTTGAACGCGTTGGCGATGTCGAGTGACACCGCCACGACGACCCCACCCTGGGACACCGCGTCCTCCGTCGTGAGGGCTCTCACGCGCATGATGGCGTCCACCGTCGAGCGCCCCTTGCGGAAACCGAACTGGCTGTCCGCAAGATCCGGCCCCATCCTCACCAGGTGCCCGACGAGGCGGCCCGCAATCACTCTCTCAAAGAGCTTGCTGACCTCGTCGAGCAGCACGATGGGCCGGTATGCGGACGGAGAGTCCGTAGGGCGCCCTGGCTTCCGAATGAGGACCAGCTTCCCCGTCTTCCAACGGAGTGGAAACTGGCCTCTCTCCAAACATGCGCTTAAGAACGCCTCCAGTCGAGGCCCGAGAGCCCTCGAGGCCAGGACCCAGGCTTTACCTGGCAAGCCGTCGGGTCCTGGGCGGTATTTTTGGCCTTCAGCCTACCTACCGCCGCTCTCAGTTCTACCCCGGTCACTTCAGGCATGTCGTCGACGTCGTCCGCGTGGTCCGCTTCGGGCACCGTCAGTGGCGGAGCCATGGGCGGGGGAGTGTGCTCCCCCCGTGAAGGGAACAGAGCGCTCACCACCTCCTCCACCAGCTGGGGGCGGAGACTCTGCGTCAGCGGAGGGGCCCAGGTGCGGAGTTTATTCCGCACCATTTTATAAGGGCGCCCCCACGGATCTCTGTTCAGAGTCTCCACCATCTCCTCGCGGGCCACATCCTTGGCCCGCTGGACGGAAGCCAATCCTTAACGAATGAACTTTTCAGAAACACAAAGCATTTTTGTTATTTTATCACAAATTCATATTTTCATTGTGTTGGCTTAAAAATAACCGTAACTTTTTTAATAAGCGCCCTCAAATTGTTCCGGGTCTCCCATTTTGAGGATAGATGGCATACAATATTGTAGTTATCATCTATATTTGTAGCCGACTTGCTACCGTTATGTCAAATAGTTATTGCATTCCCGGGTACCCGTGCTCATATCGCGGTTAATGTACCTTCCGGGTCTACAATATGTTCGTATGACACAATATGGCATAAGATTATTATTGCTTCGTATGTCGGTTATTGCGGAAACGGGCAACGAAACTGTTGAATATGAACTTTATATGAACGTAATAATTAGGTACTAATATTATATCTATAACTAGTTTCTGCCCGCGACTTCGTCCGCGTGAAATTTCACCCTCCACCCATTTACCCTCTTAGGGGTAGAATTTTGAAAAACCCTTTCTTAGTGGACACCTATCCTTCACGAAGAACACCCTCTAAATTTCATGTCTCTAGGACCAGTGGCTTAGGCTGTGCGTTGATATATTAGTCAGTCAGGACTTTGAATTTTATTTATATTCATCTTTACATTTTGATCGTTTTAATCCTTAAAAGGGGTCATTGTATTCATCATTGTGAACAAATTTTAATACGGGACCAACCATCAAATCGAGAAAAAAAAAATCTGTTGATCCACACATTTATATTAGCATAACTCGTATGGATCAACAGATTTTTTTTCACGATTTCAGGGTTGGTCCCATAGTAAAAGTTGTTCATAATGGCGAGTACAATTAGGACCCTTTTTAAGGAATAAAACGATCAAAATGTAAGGGTGTGTTTGTAATATTATAAACAGGTAAAAATTTGTTTATAAGTTTGTACCTACCAGTCGGATTTCAAAAATTCTTTTTGCATTTGGTAGCTCAATTGTTGAGCAAGGCTATTTAACATCACGCTGGGACCGTAAGGAGCCGAGGAGGAGAAAAAAGTTTAAAACTCTAAGCGAAAACGAACTAAAAGCGCGGGCAGGCGATGCGAGGTGAAGGGGTGGATCGGGGGGACTAGAAATTTCACGCGGATGATGTCGTGGGAAGAAGCTAGTAATTATTATATAGAAAACTAGCAGCGCCCCGCGGTTTCACCCGCGTTAATTTCGATCCCGTGGGAATATCGGGATAAAAACTATCCTATGTCCTTCCCCGGAATTGAATCTATCTGTTGGGTTTCATATTAATTTATTATTTTCATTACAGGGTAGAAGTTAATATGACTTGCAAAATGTGTCACTATCCTATCGTGTCCTATCCTTTTCCCACATGCAACCCCGGACTATCGCTGTCCTTGTCACCATGTAAGGTGACAGAGTCTGAGGTTAGCTCTTGCCGCGTGACCATGCCCCCTTGTTAATTTATTGCCAATTTACGGTTGCGAACTGTTGCGAAGCATTTACGAACTATTATCTGGAACACTACGAAAAGTGCGTGTTTGTGCTGTGAAAGGCGTCTGTGCGATATCTCGTGCGCTGCCTGCTGATCCAGCCAAGTCGAACTTTCTGCCGGCCAACGTGGAGGATTGATGGTGAATCTACAGGTCAGTGGTGTTGCATTTTCCTGCCAAATTCCTTTGTCCATGTACAATTTTCGTCGTCCTAATTCGTGTCGTATTTTGCAAGGTCAGACCTACCCACGTACTTTTCACCCCCGCATTATACAGTCCACTATTTAATTGAACCAGCTCCCTGCGTCTGGGATAAACGCAAACAATTTTATATTTCCGCCCTAGTATTTGGTGTTAAGGCCACCACTATCTCTCTGCCAAATTTTATCTAAATCTGTTTTGTGGTTTAGGCGTGAAAACGTAACATCCAGACAGACTGACAGAGTTACTTTCGAATTTATAATATTAAGTATGGATAGAACAGGAGTAATATAGCATGAGATGGTTCCTATACGCGAAGCGTGAGGGTGTTTTGTTTTTATCTATTTTGTATTTTTCTTCAAATCTTAATTATTGAGCATAATATTAATAAACAATCAGAAGTGATATTAAAAGGAAGTAAAAGAATCGATTGTTTTTATCAATTTAACTACCTAATACGTAAAATCAACGCGCGTCAAAATTCGAAACTTTTAACTCGAAGCATCCCAAAAATCAAAACTGAACAAAGTTACGATTTCAAAACCTTTTGTGTAACAGTGTTTTCAATTAGAATTCAACATCCGGCCTTCAGCAAAATGAAATACAGTAGGTAGTAGTCTATTCCTTTCAATCCACTCCGATATTGTATTCATAGGTCTGATATCAGATTTCACAACAAACAGTCGACGTTTACATTAAATCCACCGAGAAATTCTTAATAAGTATGCTGCGAATTACGAATTTCTTATATACTGGGCTGCAGGGTGCCATCCGCACTTGGTTCATATAATACCATTCGTACTCAGCGCTTCTCCTCCACATTTATTATGCGCACAGCCAGAGTGTGGAACTCTCTGCCAGCGTCTGAGTTCCCTTCCACATTTAACCTTCTTCAAAGCAAGAGTGAATAGGTCTTCTGGACACGCTCGTTCCATCATAGACCTCATCCATCGCTTTTCATCAGGCGTGATCGAAGACAAGAGAAGGTAAAAAATAATCATAAAAGTAAAGTAAAAAAAAGTATTTTGCATGGAGCGACTTCCTATCTGACGTTTGGGGTACTACGACAACAACAGTCTTACCAGTCTTACACCTTGGTAAGACTGGTTGTCCGTTTCGGCCTTCTGACGACCCGTAACGATTGTCAAAGATCTACGATTGACAGCGGGGAACAACGGCTTTCCGAGACTCGGAGGGGTCTTGGTCTTGTGAAGATGGTCCTATTCACGTACCATAAGCGGCAAGCGTAGCTTAACCTGATCGATCGACCCGCGTAGCTGTGTGTTTACTTAGCTACAAGCCTCTTAAGAGAATAAAGGCGAAAGTTTGTGAGTATGTGTGTTTATATGTTTGTTACTTCTTCACGCTCAAACTGCTGGACCAATTTTGATTAAATTTTGTATGGAGGTGTAACTGACACCCTGGATTAACATATAGGCTACTTTTTATCCCGATATTCTCACGGGATCGACATTTACGGTGAAACCGGGGGGCACAGCTAGCTCAACAATAAAAATAAATAAAAAATATGACATAACGAACTTTAATGTACAAGCTATACAGTCACATTTAAATAAAAGCCCTCGAATTAAGTTTTACAGCCACAAAATTGCGTATTGCATGACATTAAATAGTTGGCGCGAAATAAAACAGAAAATGTCAGCCATGTTGGTCGTGGTTGCAGATTCTGCTGTGTGGTCGGCGGTCGCGCCCTGTGGTCGCACGTGTCTCATGTGGTCGCCGAAATGTCCGTTTGTCGAGCCACATTCGTATACAGAGTTCCTCGTCATATGAATATATACAATTGGAAAAGCAAATTGGAACATTCGGTTCCGGTCATTTATTGTTAAATGAATGAATACATTTTTATGTAACATGAATTTTGGGGCGTTTAAAATTAATGTACCATTTAATTTTAAATCAAATTTCCTGTGCAAAGTTGTCGTGTTTGTAGCTACAATTATACGATGCGTTTTACATTTTTATCACATCACTTCATTTTTACGTTTGTGTGTTCAAGCTTTATTGAATGTTTTTGTTCCAATAGTCGAAGCTGTGATAACTTCATTTATAAATGCAGCAATTATCAGCTTTCTTATTTGATTTTGAAGAAAGGACAAAAGAAATGACTGCCTCGTTGGACTAGACGTTGCAAGCGCTACTGGAAACTTTTAATTACTTTTGACTGTACTTACCTGTCATAAAGAGTAAACTTACATAATGTGGATAAGACAAAGATTAAAACAGAAGACGATCCAGGAGGGGATCGAGGAGGGGGGGTGGAGGGGGGACACCTCTGCCAAACCCTCCGGGGATTCCTGGCGTGATGTTATGGTATTGAGCTTGGGGCCCGTTACAATAAAAACTGCCGATTTAATAACCAAAAAAATGACACTTTAATCAACAACAAATCAAACACACTAATTATAAAACACAATTGCACTACTGATCGCTCTAAGTCGCACTTGAAGATCGCTTAGATGTGTTCGCTTGTATCGCTTTATCCAAACTGACTCGGGTCATGGCTCAGACCGGCCTTGTACCACTGTATAAGGCACTGCCTTAAAGAGCATCATACGATCTGCTCTTGGTCATTTTCCCGCTAGATGGCGCTGAAGTCAACATTTTTAGTTTATTTTGTTTTATGTGTAATTGGCACATTATTAAGTCGTAAAAGTAGTGGACGCGGTTATCGGACATTACACTTTATTGAATTTGGTCATAACATTGCCTCAAAATCCACCCAATTCGACACATAACTGTTAGATAAAATCTGCCATTGAATACAGGTCGTTTACACACACAGACGTAAGCGAGTACTTCCATACGTTTATAAGAATATACTACTAGGTGGCGTGTATTTAAAAAATGCGCCACCTGCTACGATATTTATATGAAAAATGAAATGAGTTTCTTAAGAATACTGTGCCTGTGCGTAGTACTCGCAACCAGCGTGCGTGTATGACCAGATTTATGAACGTAAACGAGACAAAGGGAGTATGTAAGGTATCGTAGCAGGTACAGAACGCCACCTGCTGTGATACCTTACATACTCCCTTTGTCTCATTTACGTTTCTACCTACCCCCATGGGGAAAAGGCATGAGTATGATGATAGGATAATAAAAGTCAAGCATTTATACAAAATCATTTAATAATCAAACTAGTCTGAGAATCAGCACTTTTCGAATGTCAAAATTACAATAAGACAATCCCCCAAAACGCCCGCTCTTCACCACTTCCTAGAGCTTTATCTGGAAAGAAGTGGCGCAACAAACTCCCAGCAGCACAGCTGTCTGTTCAGTTACAAAAACTTCAGTCTATACAGTTTATAAAGATAGTTTTATTAGAATACCTTACATCGTAATTAATTATCAAATAAAAGTATTTGAAGTGACACAAATGAAGCCTGATACATGATTAAATTTATAGCATAATCAATTATTACAATAATTACAGATATTACACATAACAGACACAAGAAAAAAACAAAAGATAACAACAATTCAAAAAAATCCAATTTAGTATGCGATTACATCTACCCAGGTAGGTGAAAAAATATTTTATAATGTCAAAGCCCTCTTATCAAAGTTTTTAGAAAAATAAAAATCTAAAGACCAGCTTATTGAGTTCACCAGGTACATAATAAAATATTATTTCACCTTTTCATTTTATAGTAAATACAAATAAAAAGTAATATACAATGATAATAAACTACTACAAAAACAAGCCTTTTGATTTTATAGTAAAATACAAATAAAAGTAATATATTATAGTGTCGATTCAAAACAAACAACTACAAAAATACAATATAACAAAAATCGTTTGACTTGATGATTTCATCACGTGCCGTGAGTCTTTTTGTCTACTGCTACAAGGCTGCTGCAAAGAAAAATAACTTTACTTAGTATATAATTATGTTACTTTGGACAAATATTATTTCCTATTCATTTCAAAATGTCATTTACCATCAATCTCCAAAGCTGCTCTAAAATTAAAATTTACTATTTGCTCGAATTCCCAACTGATGTTGATGGACGATTTTTCAATAGAATAACATAATAATATATTTTAGACATTGAAATTGATACAATTTATGAAGTTAAAAAAATTGCCTTGTGTTCCAGTATATACTGGTACACACGGTTACACAATTAACCAGCTATACATTTCCAGTATAAGCTGATCTCGCATTGTTTAAGATTTCCATATAATGGGAGGTCAGCTTATACTGGAAATGTATAACTTGATATCCGTGTATACATACCATTCAAATTTACACATTTAGCATTTTTTTGACCATGTCTCAATATGATTTCTGGCAGAATACAACTTTGTTCCTTTCGATTTATGTATTTTTTTTAATGTGTCCCTGGGTGTGGTCTGCTTTTTCCATACAGTTCCATGCCATTTGTGTCCAGTAGCAAGCGATCATCCTGAAAATAGAATATTTTTTACTAGAAACTATCAATGAAATATAAATAGATGGTTATGTAACATACAAAGAAACAATACTGTACCATGATAATCAAAGCATTTCTTAGTGGTACTGACAATTTCTGACTTATTATATTTCCAATTGCAGCTGTTTTATTGACATTGCAGTAATAATGCTTGCAGTTTTCATGTATTCCGAATACAAAAGCGGGCTATTTCGCAAATCTGCTACTCTCACTGATACACATTATAATTTTCCATGCCACTAGTGTAACCTTCATCACGTTTGGCTTCAAAATATTTCGCCCCTAAAGTGGGAGCTCAGTGTTGGCAAACATCTAAAAAAAGTACAAATATGAATACGGAATATGCTTCACTGGTCTTGAGATGTCAATACAAATTTGATTTATTTATTTACCTTGTATAGTGCACTCGTATAGTTTTTGATTACATGATTCTTGCATTCATTTTTTTTATTATGTTCCCATCTCAGACCAAAGTTCCTATATGACACTTTCTCTTTCAAGTTTGCAAACACAGAGGAGTCTCCGTCTCCAATAAAACTCAAATAGGGAAGTTGATGCATTTCTTCACTCTTTTGAAAGCCTTCCACAAAAATTAGTGATTCCATTGCTATAGCGCCTATAGGCGGTTCAGTAAAATTTTTGCAACAATTATGTGCTTTCATGTCCATGTCTCCTTTTTTCATAATATTGACATGTATAACAATATTTGTTTTGAACACCAAGAAATAGACATTTCTTAGTTTCTTTACCAACAATGCAGGCCTGGAAAGGAAAAGCAACACTTGTAAATATTGCACATAATAAAAAGTTCATACAGAACCAACCAGATAGGAGTAGGTATGTAAGGTATCTTAGCAGGTGGCGTTCTGTAGTTTCTGCCTACCCCCATGAGAAGAAGGTATATGTTTATGTATTTGTGTTTGGTAATACATTAACTTACCATACCAGAACATGAATCAAAGTTGTAGCCATATGACCTTTTCAGCCATCGTTCAACTACATACAGTAACATATGGAACACCGTCTGAAGATACATGACCTTTTTGAATAGCAACTGATCTTTCTTGTTCACCAGCAGTTTTAATTTCCTCTGACAAATGTTCAAACCACACACTGCCTAATTTTTTTTCAACACGACGAAATTTATTTGCCGACATTATTGGAATATCCATGAGACTTGTAATGTGAGCTGATTGAGTGTAATAGCTACCAGCAGTCGCAGTTGCCCACAAAAATGCAGTATTTATTTTATTACTGCTCTCCGTAGTGCTTCCACGCAATTACCAGACATAGTGCACTTGAATCTCACTAACAAATTCAATTTGTGAAGATTCACACATATTTCGGTCTTGCCAATTGGAATGCCTACTCAATTACATTCTTCAGGTTTACAATGCGATACCCAGATATCGCAGATAAACATTTCTTTGGAACAGTTTCCACAGTCAATTGAAATCACAGAACACATAATATACTCCTATCCATTGAAATGTTGAGTTTCAGGATGAGAGAAATCTGAAATAGAAAAACAAAAGAATAGTAGGTTACTTCTATAAACTCAGTATTTGAATAAAATTTAATACTCCGCCCCTAAGATGACCCACTGCATCGAATTTCACAACCGTGCAATGAGATCTCAGAATTTCCTAGTCGTATTCAATCAAAAAGTAATCTGTGCAAGCATTCTTTCTACTAGAAAAGAATTGCTACTATTAGATTATTATTATTACAGGTACAGCGTACAGATGATATTGGTTATGATACGATTTATGACAAGGTTACGTTCCGAACTCATTACAGAAAATAGAAAAATAAAAGTAAAATTTTACTTATCTTTATATAAATTCCTGGTAGAATATTAGTCGACGAATAAGAAAAAAAAACATATTAGATGTTTAACAACAATAAATCACGTTTTATGTAAGTAACTCAATCATTTGTTTGTTTCTGAACAATGATTTCAAAAGTCAAAGTTCTGAACCAGACTACAATATAATGTGTTCTGAACGCACGTCTACCTATTGTACTTACGAGGCGGCGCGGGCACAAGTATGTACTTACACCGCGCCGCTGCTAGATGCGACATAACTATCAAACTAAAAATAATGTTTGTTTGTCTGAAACTGATAATATGCGTAAAAGGTATTCTATTTTACAGGTACATTCGATTTTGCAAATGTTTGCAAACTCGTTGGGTTACCGAATTATAATATTATGTACTTACTTATTTAATGTATTGTTGACCAAAAAATATAAGTAGGTAAAAACACATAACCACTGACTTTGTACTTATGTAATTGAGACATGTAAGTAATTAGTATTGTGACGGGATTTCAGCGTCTAAAATCACGGGCCAACTTGCTGTTTCTAAAACCGCCGAAAGATAGGTACTTACTTTTAAAATTTAATACTTAATTATTAGTTATTATAGGTACCTACAATAAATTGCAATACTAGAAATATTGCAATTTGAATCAATAAAAATGCAAAGCATACAAAATAAAATAACACGCAAGAAAATCCGTGTGCTAATACTATTGCATACAAGCAAGCTCCAAAATTATATTTATATCATGCATGTCGCTACGGCGTAAGAGTGGCAACATGGTGGCAACCGTTTTCTTCGGAATTCTTTCAATGTTGTTCAAGGTTGCGAACACAGCTCGGGTGGGACGGCAACGTCGCGCGTCGCATAAGATGAATGGATAGTCATAGACCGCGAAATTCAAATTTTCTTACGTTTTTGCAATTTGCAGGTCAGGATCAGGTTGTATCTTGATCAAAATATGATTCGCGACAGGTACATATTTACAGAATTATAATCATTAGAATCATTAATACATCTATCTAAGTTAGATTTCTACCACCAACCACCAATCTCTAATGGAAAAGTGTTAGTGGTAGAAATCTAACTTAGAAAGATGTATTAATGATTCTAATGATTATAATTCTGTAAATATGTACCTGTTATTGTCGCGAATCATATTTTGATCAAGATACAACCTGACACTGACCTGCAAATTCGCGGTCTCAACTACCCATTTCACTATAAATCCTATCTACGAATAATGATATTTATGTTGCCACAAAACAATATTATGTAATAAAGTGGTTTACGTTGGTAAGGACGTCAGGGCAGGTTATTAATTATAAAGTTTTTTTTGGTGAACCTGTTCATGAAAGGTAGGAAAGGAAATAAATCAATCACTTATTGTACGTATGATATTGATTTAACAGAATTATAATAACGCGTGTACGCCATCTAGCGTTCTCATCTCTAAACTATCGCAATCATGGCGCTTGAGTTTGCTTGTCAAAACTCACGCACACTAGTGTGATAACTGTCAAATTTCGTCTGGATTTCGCGATCGTTTTCCTCAGTAAATAATGTAAGTTATTTCCTAAAAAGGTCGATCGCGGGGACATTTCATTATAGAAAAGTGATAAAATGATTTGTTTTCAACAAAGTGTGTCTATGTTTAGCGTATAATCCCCAAGAAAAATGTATGGACGGCCCATCAGAGGATCCACCTTAAGGCACTTACTGCTGTAAGGCACTCCTTAGATAGTACTTAGAACCTTCTACTGTAGAACCATCTAGAATGTTCGAGTACATACCGGCCCCGACTGACCAGAAGTTCCAGAAAGTTCTAGCATCGAAATTTCTAGAAAGATCTTGACTCTACTAGTTCCGCTACTCGATAGCAGATGGCGCTAGTGGTAATTAATGTCACCATGTACCAGGCATCAAATGTGGCGCGCAACAGTATGTTGTGAGAAAAAAAAACGTGACTTTAGACTCTTCATTCTTCATTAAAATATCCATCCTGTATGCTTTTCCCCAATCTTCCTTGTTTACCATCTGCATTACCAACATCTACATGTTCACATACCTACGATTACATAATGTGCCAAACTCAAAGCCTTGCCCCTCTATCAGCATCAATCACAAAATAGATCCCCTTTGGCAGAGATCTGCTCACTGCTTTTATATCCGCCATGCAGGTCCCACAGTTGAATAAATAAACACACTACGTATACGTGATGATTGGCTAAACGAAGGACAAGATGAAGGAGTATCAGATTCGGTGTTCTATTTTCGTTTCGAATAAAAAAAGGTCGCGGTGTAAAAAGACCATTCACGAAGCTGTCATATTACACCGCATTATATATATGTGTATTGTAGTTTTTGATCTACGCATTCCGTACATCAAAATAATTAAGTAGGTAACTTGGTGCAAACATAATTGCAGGGAAACGACTTTTCTTTTTGCTATTTACGATAGTGCACAATGGAACGCACACAGAAATTTTTCGCGCGCGCCCTTGGGAGCATGCATGCATGTACGGGGATCGTGGGAGGTTAAAAAGTTAAGTTATAACATATTTAAAACTTGTTTTCGTAAAAAAAAACATTTTAAAAAGTTGGAACTTCGACCTGCAATATCTCCGTAAACAGAAGGTGGTCCAGCACAAAAATTATCATAATTACCTGCAGGAAGAACAAGTAACTCTACAAGTTACCTACAAAAATGTCCCTACAGACTTTTTTTTCAATTAGTAAGTATATTTTTATTATAACTAGGTATGAATATTCGCAGATTCTGAGCCCGGTTTGAAATTTGAAAAGAGCAAAGGCCTCCCCACCGCCCCACCTAGACTGTCCTATCAGGACCAGGTCCGTGCCGGACGGCGTGTACGTATTCCAAGCGCGCCTCAAAGAGATGTCAGCATCAAGGAAGGGGCCCCTTAGGGCCGTAGCCTGCCGGGTCAGCGGGATTGTCCGAAAGGGTTACCGCTGGCCTGGAACATAAAGGGCTAAGGAAGGAACATAGGTGGGTTTTAGTCAGTAAGAGTCAGATACCGCTGGCCTGGAAGATAAAGGGCTAAGGAAGGAACATAGGTGGGTTACTCCCTTCCACTCCACCCAGAGCGGGAGGGGTCATTTGATGATATCCCAACCTGAAAAAAAAAGGCCTCCCGCAAATCATTCCAGGCATCCTTTTCTAGAGCCACCTCGATCCAACCCTGTCTATGTTGCACTTGGCAATTGTACAAAACTAAATTCAAAGGATTTATTTGTTCTTTATTATTTTAACAATTTTTTATCTTATACTTGAGTAGGCATGTCCTTCGTTTATGTAGTCATATAGCGAGGTAATTGCGTAACCCACTCATCATCTGCCTAGCCTTTTCCCAACTATGTTGGGGTCGGCTTCAAGTCTAGTCATGCGGTTGGATGCAGCTGAATACCAGTATTTTACATGGAGCGACTGCCTATCTTACCTCCACAACCCAATTACTGGGTAATACGATACCCCTTGGTAAGACTGGTTGTCAGACTTTCGGGCTTCTGACTACCCGTAACGACTGTCAAAGATCCACGAATAACAGCCGGGACCAACGACTTAACGTGCTTTCCGAGGCACGGAGGGGTCACGGTATGTAAAGATGGTCACCCATCCCTGTGGATGGGTGCTTGCCGCGGTTGGTCTGTACCAACCGCGGCAAGCGTGGCTTAACCTGATCGATCGACTTGTGCTGCTGTTATTATTCTTGCGTAACCCACTATCAGTAACAATGGGTTTCATTTTGACAGTTCAATAACTTACATTCATTGCGTTGTTTACGTAGCTGAGAAGACACATTTTTCGAACTTACGAAGCAATGGATTAGCTAAAACCTTCAGAATGATTCAGATTGAGGTTGATAGTGTGTGTTAGGGTGCTCGTATATGTTGCTATTTTTCTTACCCGGTTTGTTCATTAATGGCAGTCAACTCAAACTAAGCCGAAGTGAGGTTTGGATATGTATGTATAAATAAGCTTCCAAAATCGTCATTGAAATTGCACAATTGGAACAGATCTTTGAATATAATTGATACAATAACAACAAACCTATACAGGGTTATTAGTAAAACATTAACAACCTGTACTCATCATAATGAACAACTTTACTATGGGACCAAACCTGAGAACGTGAAAAAAAAATCAGCTGTTCCCTACATTTTGACGAGTTATACGAACATATACAATACCGTAGTAATAGCAAATCAATGATTTACTTTTACTATGGGAGGTCCAAATTTTTTTTTCATATTTCGACCTATGTTCTTTGGGGAAAGTTGTTCAGTTTCATGAGCACATTCACCTCCTTCAGGGTTAATACCCCCTTTCCGTTACACCTTGTATATAAGGAACAGCTGATTTTTTTACGCGATAACATTTTTAACACCTATAATGGGTGAATTTTTAAAAATCCTTCCGTAGTCCTCTCATTCGTTGTATAAGAAACTCTTGTACAAAATTTCATGCTTCTGGACCCAGCGGTTTAGGCTGTGATTTTTATTAAGCAGAAGATGTCACGCTTTTATGAAATTTTTAAATCTACTAGACTAGACAGCACTTTATATACCCGGGTCACGGTAAGTGTATCTATACAGTACTCTATCTTCATACAAACGGTCGGAAAGCGAGTCATACTTACGCGCCTCGAGTTCAGTTTACACTCGGTAAACAGTCTCGAATGCTCCGCAGTGACCAACAGACGCCAGACGGTGTGATGGCTTTGTAAGTAGAAGGCGTGTGATTTGTGACAAATATTCATTGAAATAAATACTCGAACTTACATAAAATGGCAAAGAGCAATTATAGCCTATATTGTGCAGTTTTTGGTTGCTTGAATTCGTCAATAACGCACCCAGTAACCACCCAAGTAGGTTGATGAAATTAAAATACTGTAAGCGGGCAGCCCTTTCGCGTGTTTACGTACCGCGCGGCTGTAGGTAATTATGTCTAGAACAGGGCCGAGTCACAATACTGTAAAGATAATATTACCGTGAAGGGTGGTTAAGCATTTCGACATCTCTCACAGTATCATACTCTCACAGACCGAACTCCGACGAACATGATGCCACTGACATCCTATCGGGTTGAAATTGACGTTCATTCAATTAATCTAACCTGAACCAAGCCGCTTGAAGGCATTGTTGTATCAGTGACAGGCTAACAGGCAACATCATATGCCTTGTATAGACAAAATACATTCCAGTAACAGGAATGCAAATGGGTCAAAAGCTTCGAACTTCGAATTGTAGGAAATAGTATGCAGCCTGAGATGGTAGCGTGGCGTTTCAATGGTAGGATATCAATAGCGATTGTAGTGAATAAGCCATGCGATATACCTACTATGGGAAAGTATATAATTCGTTCTTGATTATATATTAAACTATTTTAGCCTGTAATTTGGTATTATAATTCCTCTGATGGCAGAAAACACAAAAATCCGCCAAGAACGTCATATACCTCATTTAGAAGATATATCACACCTTTAGAATTATAGAGACCTAATTCGAATTTCAAAGATTTAATTTTCAACTTTGACTCATAAAATTACCTTGCACGACTATCTTCATCTAATCTTAATAAAACAGAGATTTAATAATATGTCAGTCTTGTCAGATATGTCAGAGTTGTCTAACCTAACTTAATATGTTTTATTAAGATTTGATGAAGATGGTCGTGCAAGGGAATTTTATGAGTCAAAGATGAAATCTTCAAATTTCATATTAGGTCTCTATAATTCTAAAGGTGATGCCGTTTTGACAGCTTTAGTTTATGAACTAGCTTGCTCATTGTTATCAACAAAATATCACGTTAATGTATGATGTTTGTTTTAATAATATAAGTCTCTTCATTTACCTAATTAATAATAGTCTCCACTTTATCTACTTTAATATTATTCGTTAATTTATTTAAACGTAAATATATCTTGTATAATCTAGTTTTATAATAATATACTCTATAAGACATTGAAAATACTATACCTTCTTTTCAATTTAGCGTCTAATACATTTATTGTTGTCTTCTTTTTAAATATTTGGTGTAAATTGATGGCCTGAAACACAGGTTTTTCATAAACCAAGATCAGGCAGGTCTATATTACAGTTAGAATTTAATTTTCCTCGATTGTAATTAATGTAAATCCTATTTTTAGTTTACTTTATACTTGAATAATTTTTTTTTTTTTTTTTCTAAGTTTTCATTAATAAATAAGTCAAGCACAATTTATTACAAATTTAAAGCGATTTAAAATGACTATATCGTCCCGAGAATATCTATTATTTGTAAACACAAATTATTGGTACGTATTCTTAAAAGTTGCCGAAAATCGAGTTGAATGGCGTGCAATAGGAGAAGCCTATGTCCAGCAGTGGACTGCTGCAGGTTGCTAATGACGATTCTTAAAAAGCGTGAGTTTATATTTTGTAGGTATTCTTGAGACCTAAAGTAGTCATTTAAATTGAAAACCGATTCAAGTCAGCATGCACTGAATGTAAACAAAGGAGAATAAAACAAATGGGTGGTTTATTACCGCTAATCGATTAGGTAAGTCGAATGCATTTCAAAATGAAAACGTAAATAACTCGAACCGATTGCTGCGGTTCAGCCCCGAGCTAGATACACTATGGGATTAGATTTTTATTATTCACACCGATAAATGATTTAAGGCTAGAAACGTGTGGCATGTTTTATTCAGAACGTTTTAACCTTTTTAAATTCGTATAAACAGACTCTAGAGGGCGGGTTAATAATTTAGGAGCGATCCTTCAACACATCAACGGAATGTTTTCAGAAACGTTTAAAAATAAAAAAAATTAGAGCTTACGTTAGTGCTTCGTTATTCTACTTTTGTTTTTACTAGCCAGCAGTAATAATATTGTTTTAATGTGAGTTCGCTGCCTCATTTTTGAGTGTGAAATTTAGTGACTAAAGCGAGGACATGACAACATGGACATCTATGCTCATGCTAGACGCAGATAGAGTCGTCTTACAGACCTTACTCAGTTACTTTACCTCTGAATTTGTATCACTGTGAAAATTTCAGTGATCTTTATTTTCAATATGCTAAGGTTGTTGTTGAGTTGCTGCCACTGACAAGTCTGCCAAAATCACAGTGATCTTTATTCTCGTCACAATAAGGTTGCTGTTGGGATGCTGC
This sequence comes from Mesoligia furuncula, assembly GCA_916614155.1. NCBI lineage: Eukaryota > Metazoa > Arthropoda > Insecta > Lepidoptera > Noctuidae > Mesoligia > Mesoligia furuncula. The sequence goes on along the minus strand of OU744804.1, from coordinate 10,211,868 downwards.
TGTAAGAGATAAAATAAATGTGAAAGCACTGTGCTCGCTAGCTGGTCACACATTTGTAAAAAAAACGTTGAAGCTCTTACCACACTGAGGCGAAACGCGCGCGTGACGCGACTTCTCGAGACTGCGTGCGTCGATTATTTTAATGATTAGGAATCACGTGACTATTTTAATGATTTGGAAGTCACGTGACTACTATAGCGCGCGCAGTTTGGACGCCTACAAACAAATGAATTTACATAATCAGCGCGAGTTATAAGGCCGACTTTTTGGTTGGTGACTGCACCATGGTTCATGCGGGTGACTGGCGTGCAACTGGCGGGAGCGTCAGTTGCACGGCGACGCCGCAGACGGCCTTACCTCTTAGAAAAATCTGCAGACTCATCTGTACAACACAATATCTTGTCATTTTCGCAGCGTTCACCCACTAGGAGCAGTGGTAGCCCAGTGGTACCGGCCGTGACTACCGAGTTATATATAGGTCGTAGGCCCGAATTCAGACAGGCGCTTTAGTTTGTGTAAATTATTTCACACGCCGCTCTCAAAACAGTGAAGAAAGACATCGTGAGGAAACCGGCTATTCCCGCTCCTAGAACTAACAATTTGGAGACATGTGACTTTTACCAACCCGCACCGAAAGGAGGCCTGTGTCCCAGCAGTGGGAACATTAAGGCCTACGCAGACCGGGACGGCATGGCAAGGGATTTTGCCGTCAGTCAGCGCACACTAGCCGCTTAGATACCGCGGCATTCCAGCAGCTACCCAGCTTCTCTACCCCCGCCGCCTCACCCCGCGGTATGTCACAACGAGCGCCGGAGTCCTTGACGTGCCGTTGCCTACCGCAGGACGCCACGGCATCCCACCGCGGGAGCCTTTCAATGCCGTGCAATGAAATCCCTTTCGATGCCACGGCATCATTTTAAAGCATGGCAATTTATGTCGTATTTCTATATCGATAGGTTTGAATGACCATTAGTAAAAATTTAAATCCCTTGCCATGCCGTCCCAGTCTGCGTAGGCCTTTATAGGCTGATTTAACTACCCGTGACTATGGGATTGTCACCAATGAAATTGTCGGCCTATAAGTGTTTACGCTACAGTTAGAATTTCTTTAGAAGATTCTAATGACGACGGCATCTCAATTATGCAAAGGATACAAAGTAAAGCTTCACCACACCGATCAATTATAAAGCACTCAAACATAACGTCAAACATAACGTCTTGAACGTGTTCACGTTTCGCCTCTAGCACTGTTTGGAGACCACTTTGAACCGTAAGTAATAGGAACATGGAAGGTAACGCTTAACTTATCACACAAACATGACTTCTAGTGCAAGAGCAGTGACTTTTGTGATCGAGAAGGATTGTTCTAAATCCAAATCCGCACGATTGTTCTAAATCCAAATCCGCACGTACACTGGACCCGCGGGTCCAGTTCGAGTGGGTCCAGTTGACCAAAGACTCATTACAGCATTCTCATTGCGTAAAATGCTTTGAATGACCAGGTGTTCCCGGCCATTCCCGTAGCCCCCTAGCCGGGGGGACATGCGGGGCCCGCCAGATAGGTGGCATGCGCCGGGGAGGTTGTGGACGCAAAGGCTGAGCCGAATTCCCATGACCCCCCCATCAAGACGATGAGGGAACACCGCTGAGTTTCAGTGGGTATACTGCCCCATATACTCCGTCTTGTCTCCCGACGAGCGGAGATGCGTAATGTCAAATGTCATTTCTCAGCAACAAAAAAAAAAAAAAAAGGGGCGTGGGGGATTGGCACTTGAAAAGAGAGGCCTATGCGCATAGGGTGAAGTTGGGCTGTGGTCGATGGTGATGATGATTTTCGTAAAACCCTCATCTGCCTGCCTTTTCCAACTACATTGGGGTCGTCTTCCAGTCTAACCAGATGCAGTTGAGTATCAGTATTTTACATGGAGCGACTGCCTATCTGACCTCCACAGCCTAGTTACTGGGTAATACGAAACCCCTTGGTAAGACTGGTTGTCAGACTTTCGGGCTTCTGACAACCAGTAACGAATGTCAAAGATTCAAGAATGACAGCCAACCAAGAATGACAATGGTACCAACGGATTGACGTGCTTTACGAGCCACGGAGGGGTCTTGATATGTAAAGATGGACAAGATGGTCACCCATCTACGGACCAACCGCGGCAAGCGTAGCTTAACCTGATCGATCGACCCGCGCGGCTGTTATTACAAGAAGACAAGCTTCTCAATTATAATTGCCTAAAACACTATCAATTACAATCTGAATCACTTGAAGGATATTGCCAATTCATTGCTTCACATGTTCGAGAAATTTGTCTGCTCAACAACGTAAATACCGCAATGGATGTTGTTGAACTGTCAAGATGAAAGCCGTTCCTACTGTTAGTGTGTCACGCAATTGCCCCGCGGGGCACTATAAATGTGTATCTATTTGTGACGGTAACACGTAATCTGAAACATTTTGTCCCATTTCTAATCGGAAAATACCCAAACCATGGACCAATGTAAATATTTCATATACTTGAACCCTTACTGTGAAACGTTCGAACGAAACCAGACCTTTCAAATTAAGGGCTGATTTTTCCAACGCAAGATAGTTTTATCCGAGGAATAGTTTTTAATTTTTGACAGTTTTTGTATGAAACAACTGTCAAAATTTCAAAATCATTCCTCGAATAAAGTAATCAGATGATTGAAAAACCAGCCATTAATCAAATTAAAAGTCATGTATTCCTATTAGGCTGAGAATTACCACTTATCGAACGTCAAAATTACATAAGATAGTCCCCAAAACGCGTGCACGTCACAACTTTCTAGTAGTTTAGCGGGGAAGAAGAAGTGAAGAAGCACAGCTGTCTGAAAGCTTATTTTTTATTCAATAGTAGGTATGCAAAGTAATTAACATTATGAGACACAGAACATTAATAGTACATTATGATACATGTGTGCTATGTTGATCATTATGCTCGAGGCGGTATTATTCGCGCGAGCCGCAGGCGAGTGCGATAAGAAAGCCGGGAGTCTAATGATCGATGCACACGCGTTTCATACGACGTTTTTCAACACACTTGCGAGGAAAAAAACGGACTTGTATTGTTAAATATTAACTTGTATGGAAAATGGCGCGCTGGTTTTGTCTTTCCGCATAGGCAGCACTAGCAATGCGCGCGCAAGTGTAAATAAAAGCACTGACCACAGAGCATGTAAAAACAATTTTATTGTAAAAAAAAAAACAATTGTAGTTTAGTTAGTATGGAATTAGAAAGTACTATTGGCATAGAGAAATATACCTACATTAGTTCAGTGGGAATCCGCAATTATAGAACGCCAGTCAGGGTGTTTTCCGTTTGGTTTCGGGTAGGGGCCACGGACAATTAGGTGGATAATTAAAATTTTCTTACGTTTCTTGTAATTTGCAGGTCAGTATCAGGTTGCATCTTGATCAAATATGATTCGCTACTATAATATACAGAGCGTTAGGTTAAACGAGGGACATAATTTGAGGGGAGTTAGTACCCATGAAAATGAACAACTTTTAATATGGGATTAACCCTGATATCGCGAAAAAAAATCAGCCGTTTCCTACATTTATGTTCGCATAGCTCGTCAAAATGTACTGAACAACTGATTTTTTTTTTTGCGATTTCAGGTTAGGCCCCATAGTAAAAGTTGCTCATTTTCATGAGTACTAACTCCCCTCAAAGTATGTCCCTCGTTTAACCTACTAACTCCCCTCAAAGTATGTCCCTCGTTTAACCTAACGCTCTGTATATGTATTTACAGAATTATAGTCATTAGAATAGAATCTTTCTAGTTAGATTTTTTCCCTAAGAACTTATCCATAAGAAAGATGTATTAATTTGATTATAATTCTGTAAAGATGTAGGTACCTACCTGTTAGAGTCACAAATCATATTTTGATCAAGATACAAACCTGACACTGACCTGAAAATTGCAAAAAACCTAAGAAAAATTGAATTTAAAATGCAGATTTGAAATGCTTAGGTTTCTTCAGACAATTTAAGGTGAATGCGCAGTGGTAGACCACTGCGCATTCACCTTAAATTGTCCGAGGTCCCTGCGCATTCACCTTAAGGTAAATAAATATTAGTTAATTTTGGGACCAAGGACAATACAGACTATTAAAAAAAAGTGAATTGATGAGATTAAAAAAGCGCGCATCTCCGACTAGTAAATAGTTATCTGTGGAAATAAAGCACATGTGGATTAAAGTAAAGAAAAAGCACGCGTTTTTAATACACTGCATTATGGACCTAAAAGCGGTTCAATAAGAGTCACTTTACGAGCAAGTGTGTTGAAAAAAAAAATTATTTGTCATATGTCAGCTAGCCACGTCAATATACCAACCAATACATTGAAAATTTTACTCAAGTGAAAAAAATAAAAAATTTAAACAAAAGGAATGCCTAAATAAAAGCCTCCAGGCATAAAGAGCGTGACACCTTATATTTGCAATGCTGGGATAAGATCACATGGCTTAAAGACAAGAGCAGTTTCATGACATATACGGGGAGACACAAAGATTAAATTAATTAGTTTTACCCTCACCCAATACTGAGCAGAATGAGCTCACACAATAAAAATGGCGTTTCTAGTAAAAGTCAAGTCACTGCGTCATTGTCGATTTAAATCTTTGGGGAGACACATGTGTTGAGTTATTGGTAAAACATTAACAACCTCTTAATAGGTCATTGTACAAATCATTATGAACAACTTTTACGGTATATGGGACCAAACCTGAAATAGTGAAAAAAAAGCAGCTGTTCCTTACATTTTGACGAGTTATACGAACATAAATGTAGGGAACAGCTGATTTTTTTTTCCGGGAATACCAGTGATTTTGAATTAAATGCCTAACTTACTAAATATACAAATAAACACAAAAAATCCTTTTCTGTGTCGTCACTTAGAAGTCAAAAGCACATTACCACAGATATAGATACACCTAGATAACGCAAGAGCAACAATTTTGCGTGCCAAAAATCGCACCAGCTTACGTACAAAAATCGTAAGCCGCCACTTTCGCACTCAGTTCTGTTTACTCCTGGTTGGGTGAGCGTGAGCGCTGGCACTAGGCCCCGGGGCCGTGGCGAGACGGGTGCCGCACGCGGCGGCGTCTTTGAATCGATTTGTTTTCCCCATCACTAAATAGTGCTTGAGACGTCATAGTACCTAGGTAGCCAAAAAATGGCATGCTTGGGTTTCATACAGATCGTGATACTTGCGTTATCTAGGTCTATCTTGCTCACAGATATAGATATACCTAAATAACGCAAGAGTAACTACTTCGCGTGCCAAAAATTGAACCAACTTATGATTACAAATCGTAAGCCGCCCCTTTCGCGCTCAGTCCTGTGTACTGCTGGCTGGGTAAGTGTAAGCGAGAGCGCGAGCTTGTGACGTCATAGTAGGTAGTCAAAAAATGGCACGCTTGGTTTTCATACAGTTCGTGATACTTGCGTTAACTAGGTATATCTATATCTGTGATCTTGCTCGTTCCACTAAAATCTCCTAGACCAGTTCCCCAGGGGCCTACACAGCACTCAATGTTCCACTACGATGCCCTAGAGGATCATATAAAACTCCAATTTCCTTTTGAATCCCCTAATTGTTTGAGAACCTTATTTTTGTGCATATTAATAACTATGGATATGCGAAACTTTCTGATAACAAGGTATCGACGTCAGTGTGTGTATGTCCTAAGTTGCATAAACAAGATTGTGTGAAAGTTACGTGGCATATAACTTAGTTACCTGAACAGACTGTTTCCCTTAGTAGTTTGAACTTAACTTGGGACTAATTGTGCGGTGTGTTGCACTGAAATTAATACAAATTAATTAATATCCAAGTTATGTGCAACAGTAGTCTATTTAGGTGTGGGTGTTTCTTTGATTTTGAAAGCTTACGTGTCAAAGTAGCCATAGTACAATTAACTTAGCCTATCTCAGTCCACTGCTGGACATAGGTCTCTTCGCCACAACACCCTGTCTTCCGCGTTCCGCATCAAAACTGTCCCAGCCATCTTATTTACCTTTTTTTCTTTACCTTCTTTAGGTCGTCGGTCCATCTAGCTGAGGGGCGTCTCACACTACGCTTGCCGATACGCGGTCTCCACTCCAGGACTCGTCTGCTCCACTGCCCATAGGTCTTCGACAAACATGGTCAGCCCTCTGCCACTTCAGTTTGCTTACTCTGCAAGCTATTTCAGTAACTCCGTTTCTTTACCATAGCCATAGTACAGTTCCATTTAAGCACTCAAGATATTTTTTTAAGGGCAAATTAAGAAATAGACCTTTGTGAAAGAACATTTTCATGAAAAAGATGTGGTTATATTCATTTCTTGGTTCAAAGTTTACACAATGTAAACAATGGTACACTTAACGCGTCAATTTCATGATTTTCTGACCACCATACTCCATCTCCTATCCTGCCATTTATGCTCAAAAACATGCAACCAAAGTGACCTCTGTGTTGCCACAGACAATGTCGTGAATTTGGTGATGTATTGGGCTACCAAAATTTAAGTAATTGTCGTGCCAGCGACAGGAAGAAGGAGAAGATGATTTCCTGAAAACTATAACATTTCACTTAATTATATTTTTTATTTACACCAAAATTATACAGAAATTTCAACAATATCAAAAGAGGACATCTGTGTATGAGGCCTGTGGTCAACGGATACGCCAAACACATTTCAAAAACAGGCCAAACAAGGATCCTCCAGGCTTTCACGAGAGCAATTCCTCTTTTTTATGTGAAAGTCGGCGACAATGACAAATCGTCGCGGAACTGTTCATCCGTCTCTTGACCTATTTCACGAATGAGTGCCGAAGCATGCCGAAGCCTTCCGAAGTGACCCCAATCAAGTTGTAACTCCAGTTCAATGCTTACGTTCGGAATAAAGTTGGTGACACACTTGTGTCACGCATAAAATGAAACTACTTATTATATTTTATGATTATAGTGTACTCAAAGCCTTCGCATTTGGCTCAGATATTTATTTGTGGCAATTATTATTTTTTACTGACGGATAAAGTCACAGCCAAAGTTTGCGATACTTACGTTGATTCTGCAAGAAAATTTTATTCGATAAATTTTTCATCAAATATTTTCTTTATGTCAAGCTTACGCATACAGACAGACTTTTTTTTTGTACAATATACAGGGTGAATTTTTCAAGTGGGCGTGGATGGCCAAATCCGAAACTATGAGGAATAGCGAAAATTACTTAAAGGAGTCGCGGGCTCGATTTTGATGAAAACTAAAACTGCATCATTGGATTTTTGAAAAATCAATATTTTAATATTTAATAAAAACACAGACTATTATTACACCACTCGATAGTATCCTTAATAAGGATCAAATTTTGGGAAGTAATGACATACGGCAAACTTAAGGAAAATGTTTAATTTTAATAAACTGCTTCTTATTTTAAAGTATTCATACCGACATTACCTGTACCTACATTGTTCGAAATGATGCTCAATACACCCGCAGCGCACACCGTCACCTTCACAACATTATGTTCTTAATTCAAATGTTGAATGCAGTACAATCCTCGAGACGTCGAATCCAGCTATTTATTGAAAACAATAGTCATCATTTTGAACAAATTATCAGTTAAGGTTTAATAGGTAGGTAACATAACAAAATAAAGAAGAATTTTGTTAATAATGAGCTCTTTTCTTTAGTTTCCCGTATGTCATTACTTTCCAGAAATAATAATATGGAATAAATAATAATATTAAATAAGTAATAAAATTAGGTCAACGCACCAATATTGCTAAGGTGTTCCGTGAAAACACCGAACAGTTGGTAAGTAGGTATAATAAAATAATTTGGTTTATTTTAGGTTTGGGAAAGCAACACATGAGGTAATTTTTTGGTCCCTTGGTGTAATAACTGTATGGCATTCCAGTGTGAGGATAAATAAATAAATAAGTAATAAGTTAGCCAAATTCTACGTGATCTCAACTCTTGATTCTATCTCCAATCTCAAATCAGACACCGAAATCGAATGCCTACAAAAACTCGACGGCCTTAAAATGGCGTTCCCATAGCCCTTTTCCAGATTAAGTAGGACGATCCGATTGAAGACGGGTCCGTTGTGATCCGAGATCCGTCGGCCCGATTGGGCACGTCTGATGTAAGTCTATGATGTACTGTGCACTTGGACCGATGCCACGGTGTTTATCTAACCAGTCATAGTTGCTGTTTCAGCCAATTTTTGAGTAATTGCTTTTTCGCTTGTTGTACGGATTTTATGTACGTGAGATTAGAGCTAGGATTTAGTTTTAGTGGTGGACTAGTTTTGGGTTAATGGTCTGGTGGTGATACAGCAAAAATCTAATCGATAATCTCCAAATAAATACGCCTACGCTCCCAGTGGATTTAAGGCACCTACAAACAGGCGCAGGAGCCTTTACACGTACAGTCAACAAAAGAGATAAGTATGCAGGATCGTCGGATATAGTTGAAGTTTAGTAAGAAACCAATGGATGTTCTCGAATAAAATTTTATTTTATCAATAGAAAACAAATAGCTCATTTATCAAATTAAATTTCAGTCGACAACATCCATCGGTTTCTTACTAAACTTCAACTATATCCGACGATCCTGCATACTTATCTCTTTTGTTGACTGTACGTGCAAAATCGTCTTAACTGTAGAAATATGGTTATGATAGTTTTATCATGTGTATAAATACAGGGTGACGATTTAGTCACCTGACTTAGACTCATGAAAAAAAAAAAACAAAGACCCTATACGAGACAGAGCCACAGCGCTGATTTTCAACGACAGTCGGCATTGACGTGATGACGTCAACCAGTGCAGCATACGATTAGACATAAATAAAATAAGTAAGTATGAGTTACATAGCGAAAGCTGTTTAGAATGACGGACGTGTAGAATCAACCCCTTGATGGATGCAGGTGTCTATACCGCCGCCCTGTATATAATTGATGATTTTTTTTTTGGCTTTCGTGCCTAAAGGGTTCCAGCGGGACCCTGTTACGAAGGTTCCGCGATACTACGATCTTTTGAACCGTAATAGGGCTACCTATTACGGTTCAAAAGATTGAAATTTTCACAGAGTGTGTACTAAAATGGCCGCTATATCCAAAAATATAAAAAAAAGTTAAAACTAAAGGGTCAAAAGGGTTTCGTACCACTATGCAGTATTAAAACTACTTAAAATACTTTAGTATTTTTTTTTTATATGTGTAGTTTAAATACTGTACTGTGGTACGGGACCCTTTTTAGTTAGAATTGGAAGCTCTTTAATCCATTGTGAAATTAAATACAGAGAGAGTCGACATTGCCATTTGGACACTTGTGTGATTGAATATTCTTAATTATGATAGATATAAAAACAAGTCTAAATGCAATTTAGTATCCAAAACCAATTTAATATGTTACCTAAAATTATTTTCCATTGAGGTTCGGTAATTTGTATCGCAGAAGCCATATGCAAACCGGGCATAAAGTACCAGGAACAAAGAAATACTTAGGGAGTTTCAAACTAAGAACTTACCACATATACCTATGTTACATACATATTTTAACAGTGTTGAACAAAAGGGATAGAAGGTAATATTAATGGGCACGTGTAAACTAACCGAAGCTTTTATATCGGGTGCGTTACTTACACTTAATCCGGTTATCTGAAGTCCATTAACCGGAACTTATGTAACAAACAAACGGGTTTTGTTTGGGTAGCGGTTTGATCTAATTTTGTACTATAAACTTATGTATTTACGTCAATTATTATAAGGATGGGTTTAAGTCAATTATTATAAAACGGTCTTGTGGCTAAGGAGCACGGGTCGTGCAGCGGTTGGTCCGTAGATGGGTGACCATCTTTACATACCAAGCCGTGCCTCGGAAAGCATGTTAAGGATAGTCAGAAGCCCGAAAGTCTGACAACCAGTCTTACCAAGGGGTGTCGTATTAACCAGTAACTGGGTTGTGGAGGTCAATAGGCAGTCGCTCCATGTAAAATACTGGTATTCAGCTGCATCCGGTTAGACTGGAAGTCGACCCCAACATAGTTGGGAAAAGGATGATGAACTTTTTTCAGCAAAAGAATTTTAAGCTATAGATATATTATCGTACCTACTTTCGCTGTATATTACCTCTGATTTGGCATCACTATCAAAATCACAGTGATCTTTAGTCTCGTGACTAATAGGTTGCTATTAGGTTGCTGCTACTGTCAACTATGTCAAAACCACAGTGATCTATATGGTCGTTTTAATAAGATTGCTGCTGGATTGCAGCCATTAACATGACTGTCAAAATCACAGTGATCTTTATGGTCGTTATAATAAGGTTGCTGTTGGATTGCAGTCACTAACGTGACTGCCAAAATCTCAGTGATCTTGGTCGTTATAATAAGGTTGCTGTTAGGTTGCAGCCACTAACATGACTGTCAAAATCACAGTGATCTTTGTGGTCGTTATAATAAGGTTGCTGTTGGGTTGCAGCCACTAACATGACTGTCAAAATCACAGTGATCTTTATGGTCGTTTTAATAAGATTGCTGTTGGATTGCAGCCATTAACATGACTGTCAAAATCACAGTGATCTTTATGGTCGTTATAATAAGGTTGCTGTTAAGTTGCAGCCACTAACATGACTGTCAAAATCACAGTGATCTTTATATTCGTTATAATAAGGTTGCTGTTGGGTTGCAGCCACTAACATGACTGTCAAAATCACAATGATCTTGTTCGTTATACTAAGATTGCTGTTAGGTTGCAGCCACTAACATGACTGTCAAAATCACAGTGATCTTTATGGACGTTATAATAAGGTTGCTGTTGGGTTGCAGCCAACAACATGACTGCCAAAATCACAGTGATCTTTATGTTCATTATAATAAGGTTGCTGTTGGGTTGCAGCCACTAACATGACTGTCAAAATCACAGTGATCTTTATAGTCGTTATAATAAGGTTGCTGTTGGATTGCAGCCACTAACAAGACTGTCAAAATCACAGTGATCTTTATGTTCGTTATATTATTATAACGAACATAAAGATCACTGTGATTTTTTCATGTGAGTCATGTTAGTGACTGCAACCCAACAGCAACCTTATGGTTGCTGTTGGGTTGCAGTCACTAACATGACTGTCAAAATCACAGTGATCTTTATAGTCGTTATAATAAGGTTGCTGTTGGATTGCAGCCACTAACATGACTGCCAAAATCACAGTGATCATTATGGTCGTTATAATAATGTTCCTGTTGGATTGCTGCCACTGACATGTCTGTCAAAATCATAGTGAATTTTATTCTCATTACAGTAAGGTTGCTATTGAGTTGCTGCTGTCAGAGATTTTTAATAACTCTGTAGAAAGAATATCATACCACCAACTACAGATAATATGTCTTCATTCAGACATATCGAACCAAAATCATAACAGAAAGCCTTTGGGTAAAGGGGTAAAAGCTCATATATTCAAATAAATAAAATCAGGTGAACGTGCAATACCGTGTAATACTGGCAATAACGCGTTTGTAAATAAATGTTACGGCCTATTTGCGTATTCACCGTCTTTTATGAAAATTTATGTTACTCCCTTTTGCGTGTGGCGCGAGATAATTTCAGTTTTTCTGTCATGTTTAAGTTTTATTATTGTGATTTAGAGACGGTACAATCTTTTAACCAGTTTTTTTATTATCGTGCAACAACACACACGTAGCAAGAATAGGTACCTAACAGATGGAAGATTGATACAGTTGGTAACTCGATGGCCACTATCAGTAGCAATAGCTTCCATTTTGATAATTCAACAACATTCATTGCGTTATTTACGTTGGTGAGCAGATAAATGTTACGAACATATGAAGCAACGGATTAGCAATATCAAAATGATTCAGATTGTGATTTGGGACTTCAATTAGGGCGCAGATCCAAGCGGCAAGAAAGCCAGAGGAAGACTCAGCGGGATTGTCCGAAAGGGTTACCGCTGGCCCGAAACATAAAGGGCTAAGGAAGGAACACGGGTGGGTTAGTCAGTAAGAGTCGGACACTCTCTTCCGCTCCATCCAGAGCGGGAGGAGTCATTTAATGATTTCCCGTCAGGAAAAAAAAAAAACAGGGGAAGACCCGGAAAACATTGGGCAGGCGAAATAAAACAAATGGCCGGAAAGGACTGGACAGAAAGCGAAAGAGAAAAACACCTGGCAATGCATGTTTTGTATTAATAATCGTATTTTTTTTTTGTTATGTTTTTCTGGTGTACGATAAAGTATATATAAATAAATATAAATAAGAAATAATTTGGAGCAGTCCTGTACCCAACTAAATGTAATTGAGTCTATACCTACCTATACAAATGACATGTAAAAGTATAAGTTGAGGATAATAAAGGCTATTTATTATTATAATATTAATACACGATAATAAACACATAGAATAAAAGATTTGGGTATTTAAACAAGTCAATCTGTTCTGTATAAATCTTACCGTAAAGACTCAGGTGAAGTAAACTGGCAATAGTGTTGATCCCTAGTCATCATCTGCCTAGCCTTTTCCCAGCTATGTTGGGTTCGGCTTCTAGTCTAACCGGATGCAGCTGAATACCAGTATTTTACATGGAGCGACTGCCTATCTGACCTCCACAACCCAGTTACTGGGTAATAATAATAATAATATCTTTATTCATCAAGTATCATGACTTAGTTGTATTAGGAACAATATTCCATATCCTTATGTTAGTATTCCTATTTAAATCACTTACCTCCTTACTAATAAACGTATTATATCTGATGAATAGTTACACACCGATTTCTCTCTTACAGTCGTCAGTAATTTGACTTTCGAAAGAAGAAGACAATGCGTTGTATAACTACACAGACAATATACAACGTTTATTAGTAAGGGTGTTAGCCTAAAACCATGAATACATGTGAATCACTGCCACACACCTAACACCGGGGAGAACAGCTTCCAGCTAAATTTAATACGAAACCCCTTGGTAAGACTGGTTGTCAGACTTTCGGGCTTCTGACGACCCGTAACGACTGTCAAAGATCCACGAATGACAGCCGGGACCAACGGCTCAACGTGCTTTCAAAACGTTACAAGTCTACAATTTTATTCTACGAAATTGTAGAAAATATTGCATAACACAGAAATTACAAATATGTAAAGTATGTATTGTAATTGTAGAGTTTTGTGGTAATGGCTTGGCTTATAATTAAAACTAACATGAAAAGATATTTTTCCACTTATGTATGTTCTTTCAAAATCAGAATATTTACTCAAATTTGCTTATCATGCTTATCGAGCCACGGAGGGGTTTGGTATGTAAAGATGGTCACCCATCCACGGACCAACCGCGGTAAGCGTAGCTTAACCCCCTTGATTGGTTGATCCCTAGTATCAGGTGACATTACAGCTCACTTCACCTAAGTTTTTACGGTCAGATTTTTACAGAATAGATCCGCTGTATACTTCCCCATCTTCATCCTCCAACTCCTTATTCTTGGCACGCGATGCATTCACTTCGCAAAGATAAGTACATCATTTGTGCCTCTAGTAAAATTAAGGCTCTTCTCGCTAGAGTGCGCGCAAATGAAGTCTGCGCGAAATCAGAAATAATCGTTTGCCGTTATCTGGACGTTTATTTCAGGTGTCAAAAGTGTGTGCTGTGATCCGTGTTTTCCAAAGTGAATAATTACCATAATTACGCCAAAAATGGTTAAAAGTGCTGGCAGGGATATAATCTTGATGTCAAACGTCGCCCGCAGACTTATCTTGCGCGCACTCTGCTCATGCATTCTGCACTATCACGGGGAGATAGTGCAGTTATGTGGGACTCTAACCTACTAAAACTCCACGGTGTCCTCCTCTGCCGCTTACGGCGGGAACACGGGCACGGGGGTCGTCTGGCGCCTATGTGCTGGTTTGGTCCCTGGGGTGATCTATGTGTTCTGGTGCGCCGGTGATGGGGAGTACTCCCTAGAGGAAGGTCCGGTGACGGACAGCCGTGGCGGGTTCACGGATGAGTGTACCTTGCACGTACTCGACATACGTTTTCACGATGAGATTCTTACGGATATAATAGACCAGCTGGTAAGTCTAAAGTCCTATTAACCCAAAGGTTGACTGGCAGAAAATGGCGGCCTTGTTTGTGCTATTGTACGAGGAGTTTAATAAATAATCTCCTTTTAAAAGCCCTGGTGGCACAGAAAATCATTCGAGGAAAGGGATTATTTCGAATCAATTATTCAGATTATTTTCACATTTATCGAATCCACGGAAGTTTCAAGACCCGCTATTTCGACAACGTGACAATTATAAAGCGAAATAATCAAGATTAATAACTTTTGTTCAGAAATCTCACGAGTCAGGCTGACTTGAAGGAGTTAGAGAGAGATTGAAAACTTTTGTTAGAAATTTTCTAGAGTTCGCCAATATTATTATTTTAGATTATAGCATCAGAAATGCCTTTTGTGACATAAAAAAACGGCTAAGTGTGAGTCGGACCGGCACGCGAAGGGTTCCGTATCGCAAGTTAAAACATTCCGAAAAAAACACGTTTTTTGTATAGAAGTCCTCTTTAATTTTATAACTGCAGTACGTCGTTTTCTTTCTAATATTATAATTAGCCATCATATCCATATTCAACTCCCTTCAAGCCATATCACATCGTGCAAATAAATTATAAAAACATGTGATAATCTTGGACATTACTGTCATCGGTAAAGGCAAAAAAATTGTGAGGAGACCTGGACTTATTGCAACTTTAGGTAAGTCCGAATTCGCCAACCTGTCTTGAAATGTGGTGATCAATGCTTATGCCTTCTCTGTGTGAGAAGATTCCTTTTGCCCTGTAGTGAAACAATAATAGGCTGGTATTATTGTTATATTAGGGAACTAGCCTTAAAATAAACGTCGAGGTTACTGAAGCATCTATCTTGATTTAGTTAGTAGAGCTGATTCAAAGTGATCATTGAAACGTTAACTATAATAGGCCAACCGCAAAACGCGCCCTAACGTTTTCTTATATAATAAGGTAATGAGGGTAGAAGAGAACATGATTATAGGCCAACGTTGCCTGAGGTAGCTGCGCGGTGTGGAAAGGGTGATAGTTGTCACAAGTTGATCACTGAGCTGTCGCGTCACGCCCCGCGCTGCTACCTCAGGCAACGTTGTCTCTGTCAAATGCGGCGGCTGTGTGTGCAAATTTTTGAAGAATGTGAAGTAACTTCAAATTTAAAGTGGCTGATTGAAGGAAAGGAGAATGCGGGGACGCGGACGCAGGGCGTACATCGAGAATATTCGAGCGAGATCGACCGCCTGCCGACCGTGTCGACAACACTCGGTTAGGGCATTACAAAGAATTTCAATGTTGTGTCCTAGTTATTAAAAGATAAATTGCTATGAATGAACACATAGCACGCGGACACCGCGCGGTAGCCGCAAGAAATTTTTCGCGCCATCTAACTGCAGCCTTATACTCCTTTGATTATTCGGTCTTTTCACTATTCAAATATTAACTAAAATGTTTTAATGAATAGAAACTTCGGATATTTTTTTATTTGGGATCCCGTAAAACAAATGTGGAGGCGGTCAGGCTACTTTGCAAGGTATTCCGATGATCGTTGGACAATCAGGATAACTAAGAGCGAAGTTACACGATGCGTTGCCGGGGCATTGCGATGCCTGAGCGATGACAAACAGTGACACAGTGACATACCACACGGAGCGTTGCGACGACGTGCGGCGACGCAACCCACGCTCAAAGGGCAAGGAGACTAGACAGACGAAGCGTGGAGGGATGTTGCGGTGCGACGCCGAGCATCGGAGCGGCATCGGCATCGCATTTGGCCTCAGTATTGTTGTACCATGTAAAATACTGACACAACCAACACCGAGAGGCTGAGATGTCGTAGTAAGTGACATTGCGTTGCGACACCGCATTCCCCGTATGTCACTCAGTGCGTTGTAATCATAGCGGCTCGACGACGCAACGCACCGTCATCGCATGTGTGGCTTCACTCTTAATGGGAAGGTGCACGAGGTACCAGAAATAAAGGCCGAATTCTGCGAATTCTGGACGAGACTGGGTAGGAATTCAACACTTATGTTATTTTAAGCATAATTATTATATCTCAATCGGAATAAATCAATTAACATATTTGAATGCCTGATTTAGATTAATTTCAATGATTTTTATGTTACTAGATTGTTTAGAATGAAAGCTTTTTTTAAACATATGTGCGATGCCCATTTTGCAAATCGATTGTGGAAAGTATTATTTTTGATCATATTAAAAGTAGATTAATGGTGTATAAATGTAATACAAGTTGAAGTATGGGTAGTGTTTATAAAATCAAAAAATAATATAGGCTTCAATCGGCAGATTGATTGGTACTAATTTTCTTTTGTTTAACTCTTTGGTTCTAAAACTTTTCAGAAATTACAATAAGTATAATCCTCCATTTTGAATTGGAAAGCAGAATTTGAAAGTCTGTTTTTTGTTTTATTACCAAAACTCGTTGGTAAGTATTTATTTTTTTATCACATCTATTCAAAAAGAGCTAGTGTATTCTTCGTAAACAGGGAATAAAATAGCTCTTTAATCCCTATGGACTAAAAGTGATTGAATTTGGAATGTGGATATTGTTAGTAAAAGTTCCAAACACCAAAGAGATCAATCACGAACATTGTATCAACAAGTAACAGGCTGTATGATAAAATAAAACACGCGAACAAAATAAAAAAAATAAAATGTGAAAAAATAAAAACGCGCGAAAAGCATTCTGCCTTCATTCGTGATTGTTTATTCGAATTAGGATTTTACTTAGTTTTATAAAAAATGAGTTTGCCTTCCTCAAGTAACTGTATGTAAATAAATAAATGTACTATTCTTATTCATAAGTTGCGCTTACTTATTTTTTCATAGAGGGTTATAAAAAGTAGAGTGTCTACTTCGGGAGCAACACTATTTTAATCTTTCTCTCTAATCAAAAAAACACTCTCGCCTTCAAAACAGTTGTTTGCTCCCTTGGCAAACAATCTACTAATTTATATATACTTTATTGTACACCACAAAAGTACATAATAAAAATAGATCGAACACTACAAAATATACAATGGGCGGCCTTATCGCTTTCTGCGATCTCTTCCAGTATCTTAAATTGTTATTACCTACTTGAGATTTATCAATGTCCTTCTGTAGCCCTTATCTAAATTTATTTGAAATACCTATTTCTCTATTAGTCGTCATCTCGGCAGTCACCCCCTTTCTAGCCATATCGTCTTTCACACACTCCATCCCTCGTTTCTTTGGTCTTCCCCTACTCTTATAGCTAGAGGTGCGCCGAGTACCGACAAGTTTTACCGAGTAACCGAGTACCGAGTATTGCCATGTATTACGTTTACCGACCCGAATACTCGGCCGAGTAACTTGGTTTACTTGACGCAGGTATTGGAAACGTATGATACGCTTTCAACATTATAGAAGAATGCCATGCTAGTTTTTGGCATTGCTACGAAGAATTAACATCCATTCTATAGCGCTTTTTTTTCACCTGGATTTTCTGACAATGACTAATCTACTAATCTCGTATATTAATATTGTAAAGAGGTCAGGTTATAAGTTCATGAGTTCTTTTTGAGTACCTCGGCAGTCAATCCGAGTTATTCGGCCGATAACGAGTAGGTACTACCAAAATGGCCGACTATACCGTACCGAATAATAAACTAGGAGGTACTCGGCGCATCTCTACTTATAGCCATCGACATCGAAATATATATAAAATACCAATCAGTTTTCCTAACCTACTAAAAGGTCACGGGGAGGCGGGTCCCCACAAAAACCTTCTTGATAGTCTATTTTTACCGTTAGTGGTTATTGACAGACAATATAAAAGGTATATAGATGAGGCATTACGAGCAATTTACCGCCATTTTTTTATCTAACAGCGATTTTTGGGGCACGGCTATCTATTTCATATCATCCCTGGAATAATTCGTCGATAAAGTTGTTGAATATATGCATAGAGCCGGTTAGGCCCGTAGACGATAGGTAGGTAAACATGTAGGTACATGGAATAACTATATGAATAGTTAATCATTCTTATCGTGTTGAATGGGTTCCGAGAAAATTCTTATTTCGGTTATGTTTATGAGCATTGGCGGCTCAGTGGTATGCGCTCCGACTTACGAGTTGTAGGTCATAGGTTCAAACCCAGACAGGTGCTTTACTCTGTGTAAATTATTTCATCACCATTGCTCTCATAACAGTGAAGGAATGTCATAGAACAAAAAAATCGAAGCCATGTGACATCTACCAACCCGCACTGGGCCCGCTTAGTGAATTACGAGTCTTTGATCAACTGGACCCACTCGAAATGGACCCACGGGATCACTCAACCCAATCACATTTTGAATAGGTCGACTGAACCCACTGCCCAATTTCATCATTAGTACAGCCACGGAGTAAAGCTTTAGATTTATTTTCATGACTTAAAATATACTTAATTATTCAATTAGGTCGTCGTTTCAGCCGATAGACGTCCACTGCTGGACATAGGCCTCCCCCAATTTTGGGGGGGGTTTGCCATAATCGCCACGCTTGGCAGGCGGGTTGGCGATCGCAATATGGTATGATGGTGGAATAAAGAGAGAACGCTGCTGCCCATTCTCCGGTAAGACCCTTAGTCGCCTTTTACGACACCCACGGGAAGTAAGGGGTGGTGCAATTCTTTAAGTCACAGACAATTCAATTAGGTGTTTACACTTAATTTTTATTTCATCATTTCAGCCGAAAGACGTCCACTGCTCCAGCAGTGGACGTCTTTAAGTGGAAGTGCTTGGGGGAGGCCTATGTCCACATAGGCCTCCCCCAAGCACCTCCACTTCGACCAGTTCTGTGCTTCTCGTATCCAACGGGTTCCTGCGGCCTTCGCAAGGTCGTCGGACCACCTTGTTTTCTAACGCTACGCCTTCCGGTAAGCGGTCACCACTCCAGAACCTTTCGGCCCCATCGACCATCTGTTCTGCGATCAATGTGCCCTGCCCACTGCCACTTAAGTTTGGCAATTCTTCGGGCTATGTCGGTAACCTTGGTTCTTCTGAGGATCTCTTCATTCATGATTCGATCACGCAGGGAAACTCCAAGCATAGCCCTCTCCATTGCCCTTTGGGTGACTTTTAGCCTTCTTACAAGGCCCATTGTGAGCGACCACGTTTCAGTGCCATAAGTCATCACTGGTCAAAGACTTTCATCTTGAGACACTGCAGTATGTGAGACGAGAAGATATATTTATTTACTTATTTTTAATTATCTTCCTCTCAAACAGAGGAAGCCTGTGTCCCAGCAGTGGGAACGTTATAGGATGCTTAGTACAATTTCGATCTTATCATAAGTAATTATATAGATCCATAACACTTAGTCATGATTGTGATGTACTATTAAACTCAGTGGCAACACTGCTCGAGTCTGTTACGGCTTACCCCCGTGTCGACTGGACGCGCCCGTTGAGCGGTGGTCTATTTACTGATAATTTGGCAGTTTTACTTTAAACCCTAAGCCCCTAATAAGAGATTATAGCCTTCAATGACACCACAATGATAATGTGGCATGCAAACATTTAGATTTATACTTATAATTATTATATTACTATTAGATATTTTTTTTAATTTCAGAGAAAAATAAATATGTTCCTTACTTACCTTACGACATTTTTTTCCTATACTTTAAGACACTATGTAAATTTATTAGCTTCTGGTAAGATTTTAATACTGTCTGGTATTAAAATTGCATTTATCAGTAATCATATAGCCCAAATCAAATCAAATTAAACAGACTGAACACAGTTATTTCAGAGCCATTCTTCCTATTCTTTTACAAAAGCATTATTTTACAAAAGTGTGCGCATTTCACGTGAACGCTCCCTCCAGCTAAACACCTAAAGAGAAATGTGCTAGGCGGACGGAGGCGAGAAAGGAAATATTTAATATGTCCAGTTAAACTCGCACGGGGCAACCCTACCCAAAATTATTACATACCCAAGCCGCGTGGTTTGATAAAATACTCGTAAAACTAGCTGTAACTAATATAAGTATGAGAATTTTTCCCTTTATACATAACGTACATGCCAATTTTCGAGCTCATATAGTGTACGATGTATCCCACAAAAGTTTTATATTAGCATAAATTGACTTTTCGTAATACCGAGCCTAAGGGCAGTATTACATTTCTGTAAATATTTACCATACGAGGTTTTTACAGTGTCCAGGTTAAGATGACACTTGGATGTGGTACATTTCCTTCTGATCGATGGTCTATGTAATTTGGTTGGTTTGCTGTTGTGTGCCCAATATTTTCTCCAAACTTGGCGACAGAATGTGGGGGATCTTGTTTATTGCTTATATGATAGTTACCATTCTCTTTTCGGCTACTTCTATCCTCAGAATATTTAGAATATTTTCGCTGTGACTCTTTTATATGTAGGTATTTTTGGACAGTACAATCAACTATATAGACCATGTGATATGAATGTGAATGTACGTCATAATCTGCCTAGCCTCTTCCCCACTATGTTGGGGTCGGTTTCCAGTCTGACCAGATGAAGCTGAATACCAGTTTTAATATGGAGCGACTGCCTATCTAACCTCCACAACCCAGTTACAGGGTAATACGATACCCCTTCGTACGACTGGTTGTCAGACTTTCGGACTTCTGACTACCCGTAACGACTGTCAAATATATACGTACTTACAAAACAAATGACAGAAACGAAATCGGCATGTCCTAGAACCAAAAATTCGAAGACATGTGACAACAGCCAACCCGTACTCGGCCCGCATGGTAATATGTAGCCAAATCCATCTTGAAGAGTGAAGGTCCCAGCAGTGGGAACATTAGAGGCTGATTATGGGATAAGTAATAAAGTCATTATTTTACCTTATATTTCAGTAGCCTTCTAAGTAACGAACTTACTACGCGCCATCAGTAGCACAAAGCAGAACATTAATTGCTGTCAGGAAAATTCCTTGTGGTTGAATATAAGCCAGCATTTTGTATTACTTCAGCAACAATATCCTTAAAACATCTCCACCACAAAGTATAATTACACTATCTAAACTGTCATGGGAGCCGACAACTCGTTACGAGTTGATCATTAAACTTCAAAGTGAGAACAGGCAGGTTTGATGTCAAACGACAAGTTAAGACGAGTTACTATAGAAACCGCCATAAAAGATAGTGTTCAGTTTACAATACAGGAGCGCAGTTATTTGCAGAAATAACATACATTAATGTTCTTTCTTCTTTCTTTCTTTCTTACGGTGCGGTTTATACGCCGTGTGTAGGCACGGTTCGTCAGTGATGTATGGATTACTATGGACGCTTGTTGACGGACACATTTTTTTTTACAGTGCGGTTTATACGCCGTGTGTAGGCACTATTCGTCAGTGTTGTACAGATTACTATGGACGCTTGTTGACGGACATATTTTTTCTACGGTGCGGCTTATACGCCGAGTGTAGGCATCGTTCGTCAGTGCTGTATAGATCACTATGGACGCTTGTTGACGGACATGTTTTTCTTCAGTGCAGTTTATACGCCGTGTGTAGGCACGGTTCGTAAGTGTTGTATGGATCACTATGGACGCTTGTTGACAGACACATTTTTTCTAAGGTGCGGTTTATACGCCGCGGTTCGTCAGTGTTGTATGGAACACTTTGGACGCTTGTTGACAGACACATTTTTTCTAAGGTGCGGTTCATACGCCGCGGTTCGTCAGTGTTGTATGGATCACTATGGACGCTTGTTGACAGACACATTTTTTCTAAGGTGCGGTTTATACGCCGCGGTTCGTCAGTGTTGTATGGATCACTATGGACGCTTGTTGAAGGACACGTTTTTTCTACTGTGTGGTTTATAAGCCGTGTGTAGGCACGGTTCGTCAGTGTTGTATGGATCACTATGGACGCTTGTTGACGGACACGTTTTTTCTACGGTGTGATTTATACGCAGTGTGTAAGCACGGTTCGTAAGTGTTGTATGGACTACTATGGACGCTTGTTGACGGACACGTTTTTTCTACGGTGCGGTTTATACGCCGTGTGTAGGCACGGTTCGTCAGTGTTGAATGGATCGCTATGGACGCTTGTTGACGGACACATTTTTTCTACGGTGCGGTTTATACGCCGTGTATAGGCACGGTTCGTCAGTGTTGTATGGATCTCTGTGGATGCTTGTTGACGGACACGTTTTTTCTACGGTGCGGTTTATCCGGCGTGTGTAGGCGCGGTTCGTCAGTGTTGTACGGATCACTATGAACACTTGTTGACGGACACGTTTTTTCTACGGTGCGGCCTATACGCCGTGTGTAGGCACGGTTCGTCAGTGTTGTATGGATTACTATGGACGCTTGTTGACGGACACGTTTTTTCTACGGTGCGGTTTATACGCCGTGTGTAGGCACGGTTCGTCAGTGTTGTATGGATTACTATGGACGCTTGTTGATGGACTTTTTTTTACGGTGTGGTTTATACGCTGTACAAAGGGCCTGAGGCACCTGTTCCATTGCCGGCGACTAACGAGAAGCGATTAGAGCTAGCAACTAAAAACGAGTTGGCGAGCAGCGAGTGCGTGAGGGCAACGAGCAATTACTCGCTGGTATGCGCAGGTATGTACCGAGTAGTAAGCGAGCGTCGCTGAGCGAGTGCTCTCTTTGATAGCTCTTGTCGCTGCAACAAACGAATACTCGCCGGCGCGGCGGCGGTATGAACAATAAGCAGTTAACTAATTATATATGTATCTCTTTTACTTACACGGGACTATTTCCTTATAAGTTTCTTGGGCGAGAAAATCGTTGATAGCTAGTCGATTCCTAGTCGGCGGTCGGACAGGTGCCTCTAAGGGGATTTTCAGAAGTTTAACTTGGAGACGTTAACTGTTGAAGGTGGGTAGGTTTGTATAAACGGTCGTAACCTTCATACTGCTGAGGGGTTTATGGCTAAGTAATAACAGCCAGCTGGGTCGATCGATCAGGTTAAGCTACGCTTGCCGCGGTTGGTCCGTGGATGGGTGACCATCTTTACATTTACCCCTCCGTGCCCGGAAAGCACGTTACACCGTTGGTCCCGGCTATCATTTGTAGATTATTGGCTGTCGTTACGGGTCGTCAGAAGCCCGAAAGTCTGACAACCAGTCTTAACAAGGGTATCGTATTACCCAGTAACTGGGTTGTGGAGGTCAGGTAGGCAGTCGCTCCATGTAAAATACTGGTATTCAGCTGCATCCGGTTAGACTGAAAGCTGACCCAAAATAGTTGGGTTGCTATTATATAAGCAAGATTAATTGCCACTCAGTAAAGTTATTAGTGGAACTAATTAGCTCCAATTAGTACTGCTATGTCAATCTCCTTTAGTTATATGTACAATTACCGGCACGTAACTTGGCAAGAGATTTTCGTAGTGGGGGAAGTTCGCGCATATAAAAATGTATGAAATTGTGCGTGCGCAAACTTCCCTCACTACAAAAACTCTTGCCAAGTTACGTGCCGGCAACTATATCTCTATCGACAACACACAGATGATAATCAAAGTACTTTCGAACAGACTTCGTGTGCCTCTCTTTGTCCTCCTTAATGAACTTTTTACGTTTACAGAGCGCATGGCGACACGGAGAAGTATTTATAATTAATCTGATTGAAAGTCGAAAAGATGTCATTCGTTTCATGATACCAGCAAACAACATCCCTCTCTCAGTCTTTCATCCTCACATTTACTCACACAACACACACCCTCACACACACGCTTTACTAGCCTTGCAAACCGACATAATATTTATTTCAGCTCATACTCACTCCAACCGCCAAGATACGAGCCCTGCTTAGTTTGGTCAAACCAAAACATTGTGATGTACAAATTTAATTGTGTTAAATTGAGATTATAATAGTGTGTCATCCACCACCTTTTCTTTTTACCAATAAAAGTTTTTGTTTTTTTTTTTTCACGCAATGTTATCATACCGATCAGAATGTTAAAATAATGTCAATGTTATCACACTTGTGATCACATTGTTACAAGTTTGTCTTCATGCGATTTGCATTACGTGGCTTGGGCATTACAGACCCCAATTTAAGGCCCCATTCACGGCTTCGAGCGAATGCGACTTGCGATGCGTCTTGCGTCAAGCGAAACCCGCGCGCGTGTCACCTGCAAGATAATTGCGTAACACACTATCAGCACACTATCAGTACCAATGGCTTTCATTTTGACAGTCTTATTCATCGCGTTATTTTCGTTATCGTTCCGACATATTTTTCGAACATACGAAGCGATGAAAATGATTCAGATTGAGATTGTGGTTCGCAATTGGTGTGCTTTTCTGTCCGTCACTCCGGCAGTCAGACAGACAGGCAGCCAGCTGCTTCGCAGCCGCGACTTACGACTTGTAGGTCGTAGGTTTGAACCCCGATAGGCGCTTTACTTTGTGTAAATTATTTCATCACCACTGCTCTCAAGACGTTGAAGGAAAACATCGTGAGGAAACCGACATGTCCAAAAGTCAAAAATTCGTAGACATGTGACATCTGGCAACCCGCACCGGACCCGTATGGTGGCCCAGTCCCTCTCACCGAGAGGAGGCCTGTGTCCTGGGAACATTATAGGCTGATTATGTACTCCGCAAGTCGCGTCACGGTAACTCGTGGCATGCTCTAAACAACATCTTTCATTTGTTTTCTCCGCAGCCGCTGTAGCAAGACGCGTGTCGCTTGCACATGTAGCTTGTGGCCACGGGAAGAATTATAGGTACTTGTGCAGGACCGTACAAGTACCAATAACCCTTTAACACCTGCATAAATCCAACTTGCACATCCCAACCTGCTGCAAGCTAACATCACCTCAATCTATATTCGTGAACATCGGGGCCATTGTTTATATTGTGTGCTGCAAGCTATTGTGGTGTGGGCAGAATAATACGTCGCTGTTATGTAGCGTTAATGGGATATACACATTGGGATGTACAAGGGTAATCTTAAGTCTAATAAACAAGGTATATGTGGTTAAAACAGTGCAGTTACAAGGCAACAGTCCAGAAGACAAGACGTCGTATTACCCTTAACTTCTTCGATAGTCTTCGGGCCGCAAAATAAAATTAAAAATGTTTAAATATTTTTTTAGTAATAGGGTTATAGGATGATCGAAGGTTCTTTTACTATCGGCAATTTTATAATATAAAATTTGAGTAAGGGACACGAACTTAATTATATTCTTGTGCCTTTTACACTCAAATTAAATTTTTAAAAGGCAATAATTAATATTTTTTTAATCATTGGAATTTTAAACATATGTTGTAGTGTTGCGAGAGTAAATAAACATCACATATTTTCATTTTAGGTCGTAACCTACGATTGAAATAGGCTAAAATAAACATATGTTCAGGTCGATTGGTAAACTAAACTATAATTTATCATCAGTTTGTTTAGGTTGGGTTCGATTACATAAATAAAATTAAATAAATATTGTATTTGTGAAGTATACATGTGTTCAGTTTGTCATATAGGAAAGATATAATATATCAGCTGTTTACATACTCGCTGCAATTCAAAATGATTGAAAGCGACTAGTTTGTTTATTTGTAACTTTATGCTCATACTATTTCATACTAACTTTTACCCGCGGGGCAGAGGCAGAGTCGCTTGTGGCTTAGTAATAACAGATGTACGAGTTGATCAGGTTAAGCTATGCTTGCCGCAGAGTGACCATCTTTACATAGCGAGACCCCTCCGTGCCTCGGAAAGCACGTTAAGCCGTTGGTCCCGGCTGTCATTTTTTGGATCTTTGACAGTCGTTACGGGTCGTCACAACCCCGAAAGCCTGACAACCATACCAAGGGTAACGTATTACTCAACCCTGGATTGTGGAGGTCAGATAGGCAGTCGCTCAATGTAAAATACTTGTATTCCGCTGCATCCGGATAGACTGGTAGCCGACTCCAATATAGTTGAGAAAAGGATAGGCAGATGACGTGCTTTTGTCCGCGGCTTCGCCGGCGTGGTTGTTACCGCTCGGGGTAAAACAAACTTGTAATATTATTTCAAGTTAAACAAATATCAACTTTATTTTAATGGTTATTAAATTGATTTCAGAGTCACTAGCACTATTGAAAAAATTATAAAAATGCTCGAAGTTGTAGCGTGAACTGAACTTTATTGTGTAGTATTTAAAGTTATTTTTCCATTAACTCATATTTGTTTACATTGGCAAATAAATCGCGAATGCAGTATGTCGTGGATAGATGACGCCAAAGTATGGTGAACAGCGCCATCTAATAATTTGTTTGGTAAACGAAGAATCATGTGATCGGAAACGCAAGCGAGCCCTACCGCTTGGACACGATCGTCGGTAGAGGGGATGCAGCGAGGACTGGTGGAGAGACCGAGTGCTGCGACAGTCTACAGTGGACAGTCGTCGAGCTCGGACAGTCTCGGCAAACGCTCAATACCAACGCACGTGTTTGTTTCCGACGCACGTGTGCGTTTCGGTTGTTAATAGCTAGTTTATTAAAGTTACTGTAAATTCAAATAATCTTTTCGTTCGAGTACCCACTGTAGTGCCCACACCTATCTAAACTATGTCGGATCGTGAAGAAGACCCGAGGTATCGCATCTCGGCCACCCGGTGATGCGACATCAGAACTGGGATACACTCGAGCTGAAAAATTATGGAGAATTGAGCGTTGACGTCACGGTGCGATATTTCTTTGACTGGATTTCACCTGGATAAAGACATGGAGTGACTTTGAGAATCGAGCCAAGCAGCCTCGCAGCCGTCAGTGAAACCCTTCGTGTGCTGCAAGTGAGAAACACGAGCAGTGGCAGCCAAGCTGATGGTAGACAACGTGCTGGAAGTAGTGAAGGGCGAGTGGATGACGTTTATCTGCCCTCAGGCACGTTACAAAATAAAGGTGAGCTGTATTGTTTTGTTTACGATTCTGGTGCTGAATGCTCGTTAGTAAAAGCGAGTTGTGCAGCCAAATTAAGTGGCAAACGAGTTAATACCGTTGTTGTGTTGACGGGCATTGGTCAAACGCGTGTATTTAGCACAGAACAAATCATGTGTAGCGTTGCGATTAGCTAGCAACAACTTGAGGTTTTATTTTTCTACCCGACATTTACTTGCAAAGTAACATTATGATAGAACAATGGCAGCTATAACAACATTGGCGATTTAGTGTTATTGAGTAGCAAAATCAGATACTAAGTGCAGATCATCAGAATTAGATCGGAAGTTCAGAGGTCCGCTTACGGTAGTTGATGTTTTGGACGGTGACCCCATACGTTAAAAGCTTTAAATTCTAACCGTACTTACAAGTATGCTCACGGTCGCATACGAAAGATGCCTCTAAATAGTGTTCCTAACGATTTAAACGTAGAAGACGGTGATGAGAGTTCTTCCACCGAGTAGTTAGAGCACATACCATGGTTAGGTCGCACTGTACGCACTTGTCTGTAGTCGAAACAGGAACTCGCTTGTGAGTTGTTCAGCGAGCGATGGGCAGCTGGTGGTGCAGCGGGGACCAGGGTCTCAATGGAGACTATTGTGTTGGTCTTGTAGTAACCTGGGAGTCGTAGACTCTATATTAAGTAAAGTATGTTGATCGTATCACTTGAGGTGATGACGATATGGGTGGCATGAGTGTCACTAGCTGCTGCGACAGCAGGGCCATGAGCGTTGTATGTGATCTAAATTGATATAGTTCCTGACCTGTCCCTGTTATGACTAAGGCTTAGAGGAATCTTTTGTTGTCGATGATTGCTATCGTTTTTACAAAATTAAGTAATGCGTTTCGATAACAATGTGTAAACAGAATTGGTAAACAGAATTGGCCAAGTGGAACATGCACTGCTGTTGGTTTGTTTTTGTGGTTACAGGTTAACACACACGGACGTGTACAAGCAGAATGGTAGTGTCGGAGAGCGCTGCACTCTGTGGATCTCCTGTATGAATAATCGCTGATCAAGGACGGTGTTTTCCGTGCAAGAAGCTTCGCCATTTCTGCCAAGGAGGCAGTGACAGCGAGTGAATGTCTGTACCATTAAGCCAGCTACAGATCTATTGTCTACCGAATCTGGTGAGTCGTTTTCATTTTGTTATGACTCGGGTACTGAGTGCTTCCCTTGTAAACAACAGCAAAAACAGTTACATTGAGAAGTAAAGCCCAGTCTAGTTTAAAATGCAATTTTTAAAGACGCTCACTATAGATTACGAATGATGCCAGTAGGTCATGTACCAATCGGAGTAAATGGTGATCACAGTGGTGATGAGCAAGCCTAAGTAGTGGGAACCACACGAGTAGGGGTTCTCTATCGGCCGTAGTAAAAAGTGTGTAGTCACAGGGTGATGCACACGGATCCATGCGCTGGATGTGTGAGAGCAATGCGATTGCTAGTCGGCCGGAGAGCCGTGGCGTTAGAGTGGTTTACTCGTGTGTGGGTTTCCAGGTGTCTAAGGCTCTTAGTGAAAAAGATTATTGTTGTAACGTGGATAACGATGGTACATGGCTCTGGTTGATGTTTTTTTGGTCAGTAGGTTGACTTAGGTGCGTACTTACAAATACGCTTTATGACCGTGTTCGGAAGATGCCCGAGGGCCAAGTACCAATTGAGATTGTAGACGAAATGGATGATGAGCTGGCATCACTTTAGTTTGTGTACTCAGGTTCTCGGTTCATTGGGTCGGAGACAGTACCAGAGTATCGTGAGTACGTGGTATACGCGGTAGCTCTGGGTAGTATGGTCGGGTCTAGCCTTGAAGCCAAGACCGTAGAGTCAAGGATGACTCGGCATTCCTGCGGGAAGTACGCATGTGACAAATGTATTGGACCATGAATGGGATACCTGAGGTTTTCTTTTCTTTGACTAACGTAGTGTGGAATCGTTGTACTTGGTCTCGGTAATCTCGAAACTAGATAGTTCAAATTCTTAGATTAGCCTAATTTTTGATTTCTAATTTGAATGCTTATTGCAAATTGATAAAACAGATTTTAAAGAGTCGAGTCCCTTTTAATGATCTCATCAGTCTTCATATGGGAGTTTGCGAAAAATGCCAGAAAATCAGAGTATTACTAACGAATTTACGGAAAGTCAAGTAAAAGTCTTGTTGATGAAACAGAGTAGAGATTAAGTCGAGTGATGGTGGTGAATCTTAGGTCGGCTGGTCGGAACCGTACCAGTAGCCATTTCGTAGCCGTAGTCCGTTAGAAGTCGGTATCTGCTTTTAGTAGTCCGTGGATACGCGGTGCGCGGGTGGCTCTGGCGGAGGTCGGGTCTTGTAGAGACCAGAGTCCGTGGGACTCGGAATTCAGAGGAATTCATAGAAACAAACGTGAGGTTTGTTGGGCTTGATAAAAAGCCACAGGCCACGAATAAGATTCCTGCTTTGTGTTTTGTGATGCTCTAAGGATGTTTTAC
The DNA here is from genome assembly GCA_916614155.1 of Mesoligia furuncula. Lineage (NCBI taxonomy): Eukaryota > Metazoa > Arthropoda > Insecta > Lepidoptera > Noctuidae > Mesoligia > Mesoligia furuncula. Next base: position 10,182,395 of record OU744804.1, on the reverse strand, counting down.
TGGCTTAGTTGATTGTTTACTTTGTGATCTTGAGATTTGGGAATCAAATAATGAATAATGCTCTGAACTCTGCAATTTTTTTTACTTTGTTCAAATTTTAATTGTGGTTTTTTGCCTGTACCATATTTGGTCAGGAGTGACCGAGCTATGTGATACTTTGCGGGTATGTTTGTTGACAGATTAACACACGAGAACGAGTGCAAGCAGGATGGCAGTTTCAGACTGCATCTGTTTTCGATGCGGCAACACCAGACATTTTGCTTCGAGGTGTCCACGAAACAATGATGAAGGCGCCAGTATGGCGAGGTGCTCAGGCGGTTTCGGGCCAGCGCCTGCAGCAGCGGCTAGTAGCGAGTGATACGGTTCAAGTTTGCTATGTCAGCAATCCGAGCAGATGAATACTGGGTGAGTCACATCCATTTTATTACGACTCTGTCGCTCTATCATCAAAGATTGTGTTGCGTCAAAGTGTATTGGCTTAGCTTAGTGACAACTGATGATGAGTTGACTGATATTCACTTAGATGAGATTGTAGACCACGTGACACGGGGTCTTAAAAAAATGCAATTACGATAACATTAGATTTGACTAAAGTAAAGTTAGTCTCTAAGTTTGCTTTAAATGATTGTTTTAAAGGCGCTTGACTGAGCGAACCTAAGAATGCCCTCATGATTTTGTGAGGAGGGTACCCGATCACCAAGTTACATCAGTAAGGACAGTGGTAGTGAAACCACCTCTGATTAAGAATGGCTTGTACACTCAAACTCAAAACTTAAGACCGCACCTCATGAGTAACATGTGGCGATGGGTCTATAAGAAATCGTTGGTGCGATTTCTGTCTGTGTTGGTGCACAGAGCGCTTCATGTGTTGTAGCACATATTGCGCTAGATATCTAAAGAGTCGTTGGTGCGATTCTTTTCTGTGTTGGTGCACAGAGCCCCTCATGTGTTGTAGCACATGTGGCGGCAGATGTCTTAAGAGTCGTTGGTGCGATTCTTTTCTGTGTTGGTGCACAGAGCCCCTCATGTGTTGTAGCATATGTGGCGGCAGATGTCTAAAGAGTCGTTGGTGCGATTCTTTTCTGTGTTGGTGCACAGAGCCCCTCATGTGTTGTAGCATATGTGGCGGTAGATATGTAAAGAGTCGTTGGTGCGATTCTGACCTGTGTTGGTGCACAGTTTACAATAAAAGTTTCATGAGTTGAGTATACATTGCCTATGATATTTATTTCGGTAAATTCTAACTGATTTGTCACAACAATTGTGATGGTATAACTTGTTGATCGGTCAAGTCCTGTCTGTGTTGGTGCACAAAGCGCTTCATGTGTTGTAGCACATATTGCGTTAGATTTTTGAGAATCGTTGGTGCGATTCTTGTCTGTGTTGGTGCACAGACCGCTTCATGTTCTAGTATTCTTTTTCTGAGAATCAATGGGTCGATTCTAGTCTGTGTTGATGCACAGAGCACCTCATGTGTAGGAAGCACATGTCGTGACTAGTCTCAACCGCACCTTATGTGCAGTAGCAAATGTGACAACTGATCTGGTAAGAATCATTGGTGTGATTCTGGACTGTGGTTTTGCACAGATTTTGGTAAATATGATTCGTTACAATTTTGATTTTCTTTGGTTCAACTTAATGATCGAACCTTTTCTAAAGAATAATGTTGTATGGGGTGCGAAACCTTGACAACAAGGCATTGCAAATTAAGACTAGAGAAATTAAAGTAACAATGAGATACATGAGGTATTGGCAGGATAGGCCGAGTTGCCTTAGTTATTAGGTATTGGCAGGATAGCCGAGCTTGTTTACTCTGTGTGTATTTTTGGTCCGCAGGTACTACACCCGAGGACGGGTGCTAGTCAGGGATGGCCGTGTCGTGGATAGATGACGCCAAAGTATGGTGAACAGCGCCATCTAATAATTTGTTTGGTAAACGAAGAATCATGTGATCGGAAACGCAAGCGAGCCCTACCGCTTGGACACGATCGTCGGTAGAGGGGATGCAGCGAGGACTGGTGGAGAGACCGAGTGCTGCGACAGTCTACAGTGGACAGTCGTCGAGCTCGGACAGTCTCGGCAAACGCTCAATACCAATGCACGTGTTTGTTTCCGACGCACGTGTGCGTTTCGGTTGTTAATAGCTAGTTTATTAAAGTTACTGTAAATTCAAATAATCTTTTCGTTCGAGTACCCACTGTAGTGCCCACACCTATCTAAACTATGTCGGATCGTGAAGAAGACCCGATGTATCGCATCTCGGCCACCCGGTGATGCGACATATGTTTTAATTCAGGCTATAAACTGTCTTTATGCCTTTAATCCAAATCTGTTCAGCCGTTTTTGCGTGATTGAGTAAAAAATACGAACTGACACATTTATAATATTAGTAGGATTTGAGGCTTAGAGTTAGATGAGTTCTTTTGTTCAAAAAAGTATAGGGACCTTCATCATTTCAGCCGAAAGACGTCCATTGCTGGACATAGGCTTCCCCCAAGCACCTCCACTTCAACCGGTTTTGTGCTTCTCGCATCCAACGGCTTTCTGCGGCTATCTCATTGTCATCGGACCACCTTGTGGAAGACCTTCCAACGCTACGTTTTCCGCTAAGCGGTCGCCACTCCAGAACCTTTCGGCACCATCGGCCATCTGTTCTACGAGCAATGTGATGTTTATCATAATCATAGTCCGTGGTCAAAAGACGAATTGAAACCCTTATACGAAGTCGTTCTGGACCTTCCAACTTATGCCTTAAATAACTTACGTTGATACGAACATTCAATTTATGTCCAATTATATGAAATGTAACACGACAGCTACGCGACTTTGTTTCGAAGTGTGTTATATGTTACGTTTCACATAATTTTGTATCTGGTGGATATTATACAATATGTCCCGGAATTAACGCAAATCTTCAAATACCCCAATTTGAATATTCATAATATACACAGTCTGGCCATAAATACTGTTACAATTAAAAATAAGAAAGACATTTGAATTTGGAAACTGTCATTTTTATACGGTTGTTCATTGAGTTTTCTAATCTTGGCGCCAAGACATTGTACAATATTTTGCGATATTAAAATGGAGTGGGGTGATAAAGAGAACCGAATCGCTGTGATTGCATCACACAAAGTTGGTATGGAGCCAAATGCAATTTTTAAAACTCTCCATACGCTTGGTATTAGTCAAATGTTTGTGAACCGGGCTATTAATAGGTACAATGAGACCTCCTCTGTTTGTGACAGAAAAAGATCTGGCCGTCCACGTAGTGTTCGTACGAAAAAGGTGGTCAAAGCAGTAAGGGAAAGAATTCGAAGAAAACCTGTCCGAAAGCAAAAGATTTTATTTCGGGAGATGAAGATAGCACCCAGAACCATGTCGCGTATTTTAAAAGATGACTTAGGACTTGCAGCCTATAACTGGTCATTTTTTAACTGATAATTTAAAAAAGAATAGGGTGGCAAAATCGAAACAACTACTGAAGCGGTACGCAAAGAGAGGTCACAGAAAATTTTTGTTTACGGATGAGAAAACCTTAACAATTGAGCAACATTTTAACAAACAAAATGACCGTATTTAAGACCGTATTCTAAGGAAGCTTCCCAATTAGTCGACAGAGTGCAACGTGGGCATTAACCGACTTCAGTGATGGTTTGGTGGGGTGTTAGCTATGAAGGAGTGAGCCATATTTTTGTGAAAAAGGTATCAAAATACGCAAAATACGCGCATTGACGTGGAGTTGCGGACACCAGCCCGTAGTACCTATTAAAGATATCAAAACATCGGCACAAGTGTATCAAGATACCATTCTTGAAAAGGTAGTTAAGCCTCTTAACAACAACATGTTCAATAACCAAGTATGGTCGTTCCAACAAGACTCGGCGCCGGGTCATAAAGCTCGGTCCACGCAGTCTTGGTTGGAAGTGAACGTTTCGGACTTCATCAGAGCTGAAGACTGGCCGTCGTCTAGTCCCGATCTTAATCCGCTGGATTATGATTTATGGTCAGTTTTAGAGAGTACGGCTTGCTCTAAACGCCATGATAATTTGGAGTCCCTAAAACAATCCATACGATTGGCAGTGAAGAATTTTCCCATGGAAAGAGTGCGTGCTTCTATTGATAACTGGCCTCAACGTTTAAAGGACTGTATTGCAGTCAATGGAGACCACTTCGAATAAGCTTTTTATATTTCAAATTGTTTTATATTTATGTATTAAACTAACACACTGTAAAAGTAATATATATTATTTGCAATAAAAAAAAAAATTTTTTTTCCTGACAATATTTATGGCAAGACTAGATATATCATAATACATAAATTGCATTTCTACTGTTATGTATAAATCATTGTTCATTTATTATCATACTGATTGTGGGAGAAAGTTATGGTCGCACACTTTTAAGGTGCTTTTAAGGGTGTAGTGTAGGTACTTCGTTCATTTTAGTTCGTTTTTATTGTTCAGCGGAAGTGTGAAGCTGTGGCGAGACAGTGCTTTCTTACACAAGCCGTTCGTCCCACCCGCTGAAGATCCCGTGTGGACATGAGTTACCTTAGGTAACCTGTAAGTCTTCAAACAGACTCCGGACCCAGGTTGGCCGAAGCAAGGAAAACCTGTTCAGGTGGAGATTCATTGACGACTCCACCTTGGAGTGTAAATTAGGTGCTGTTCCACAAACGATGGAACACTTAATATCGTGTCCTGCGTGTCCTGTCAGCTGCACGTTACTGGTACTGGTGGCCGCTGGTGATGGCGCCAAACAAGTCGCCGAATTTTGGGCCGAGCCCATTTAGATTGCTGTCGACACGCTAAGAAGAAGAAACGAAAGTGTGACTGTATCTTACGTAGTTTTAATTCTTTTTGGGATAAAATAAATCCTGTATTAAAAATGACAGAAATCGATTCAGTGAACGATTCTAAACAAACTATCTTCATAATATGCATTAAATCAGTTACAAATTGTAGAAAAATAAAATTTGAAGGCATATTATTATGGCGCCAAAAATCGGCCATTTTAATATTTTTTTTTCAATTTTAATATACCCAGTGTCATTCTCACAATTAAGACGAATCTAACGGCACCTCTTAAGCTGAAATCCATTAAGCCGTTTAGGCTACAGAGCGTGCCAAAGAGATATACGTACATAGATACATACATACTTCGAAAAACATAACCCTCCTTCTGGTGCAATCGGGTAATAACCATGGCTACTTACGGTCTATTCCCAGTTCCACGGAGAATCCTAGGACAAAATGGTTTCAAAAGGCACCACCAAAGTTAAAAACCGTCAAAGGCCATAAGCCCAAAAAAAAACAAGAAACACAACACGCACACGCAACCCTACGTTTCCCCGAAACTCCACTGCGTCAAATCAGGTCAGGTGTCAAACATAACTCATGAAAAACATGACCCTCCTTCCAACTTCGGCGTTGGGTAAAAAGTTGATGAAGCCATGCAAGAAGTGGCCATCAGTCATAACCGCCTGTGGCCGGGACGTACCATTTATCAAAGGCTGAAAATCTACATGACTAGGCCTGAATTCGGACTTTTGGGTCTGCGAACTAATATGCTCTTTATTATGGTAGGATGAGTTTAATTTTCAGACTTCAAAAGCAACATTTTGTTCCTGACAGATGACAATAAGTTTTTTCGTAAATTATTTTTACATTTTTATGACTCCTCGTTGGTATAGTGGTCGTTACCGCTACTGCTTAACATGAGGTTCAGGGTACGATTCCCGGGTCGTGAAAAATGTTTACCATCTGAAATTTGCTAGTAGCATCGCATAGTCTGGGTTTGTGCCGGTTGATGGCAACAGGCTCGCCACCTATTACATAGGACCTATACATAATAGGCGCAATATGGGTGTACCTACTCCAGGTACACTTCTACCTGATCCTTCTGGGAATACAGGCGTTATATGTTATGTTGTTATTATTCTGCCGTCATACAGTGATTAACCATAACCACCTTCAAAGTGCATTTTTAATACATTTCTAAAACGATATGCGACCATTCAGATTCGAATTCAAAATCATTTATTCGCTAATATGGGTAATTACATAGAGTTGTTAAAAAATAGAGCATAGTTCAATCATATTAGGCCTTGAGGCATGCAAATCTCAAGCTTTTACTGGATCACAACATTGTTATACAATTACTTGCAAGAATAATTTAATAATTATTGACACAATATTGGTAATTTCACCGTGGCAAATAACTTTGAAATATTAGCAAATATTAATTTCACAAGAATAAATTCAAATTAAAATGTCACGTATTGTTGTTGTGTATTTGTGTTAGTTTTTGTGTCGTTCCATCTATATATATAAAATTCAAAGTCCTGAATGACTGATAAGTCGATGCACAGCCTAAACCGCTGCTCCTAAAGACATGAAATTTAGAGCGTGTGTTCTTTGTGTATAGTAGGTATCCACTAAGAAAGGGTTTTTCGAAATTCCACCCCTAAGAGGAAGAATGGGGGGAGGGTGAAATTTCACGCCGACGAAGTCGCGAGCAGGCGCTAGTATCCATGATGACCGTCCAGGTGACCATCTTTACATACCAATACCCCTCCGTGCCTTGGAAAGCACGTTGAGCCGCCGTTGGTCCCGGCTGTCATTCGTGGATCTTTGACAGTCGTTACGGGTAGTCAGCATATCACGGCAGTATATGAAGAAAGCATTTTATGAAGGCTAGTGAACTGCATATTTTTGTGCATATACCTTAATTGTCTGCTGAATGTGAAGGAAATAGATGCTACACTACATTGTTGTACAAGCAATAACAATGTGTCTCTGGAACTACATATAATTAATTTATCGAATCGGTAAACTGTATTTTAATTACGCCATCATACATTGCCGATAGTTTGATCATTTCTAGCATTTATGTTTAAAATCAATGGGTTATTTAAGCGCTGAACAGACGATGGACAGTTTGTCCGGGAGAATAAAACATATAGAAATCTGTGCAATAACGCATTAGTAAAACAAATAAAATTGACGCCTAAAATTAATAGAAAAAAAATTAATGAATGTCGAGGCAATTCAGCTGCTAGACCACACGGACATAGTGCGTAGGCTAAAGAGAACTAAACCATTTGAGTTAGTGTAGTATTTACGTCCACTGCTGGACATAGGCCTCCCCCAAGTTGGGGGGGGTTTGCCATAATCGCCACACTTGGCAGGCGGGTTGGCGATCGCAGTATAGTATGGTGGTGGAATGCATAGAGAACGCTGCTGCCCATTCTCCGCGACCCTTAGTCGCCTTTTACGACACCCACGGGAAGTATGGGGTGGTGCTATTCTTTAAGTCCGGCACCACACAGACAAGTATTTCTATAGTGAATGAATAATAGGGCGGTGCTTATGGTGCTATAGGTACACATAACACATGAACAAAGTGTTTCATCAATTTATCAGACCCTAAGGGAGTACTACAAAGCTGTGTAAAAGTGCAAATTGACATATATTCTTAGTTATATAATAATCTATCACGTAAAATATTAAGTTAGAGTTAAATTTTTTATTAGTCTATTAGGCTAGATTGTAATCAATAAATTAATAATAAAAAATTACAAGAAATAGGGTAATAAATTCTGTCCGGCGGGCAAACATAGTCCGTTCTCTAAAGTACATGCTATACTAAACTCTAATACGTGTGCGGCTGTGAGCGTGCGTAGATTTGTAACACATATAACCAGAATTTTCTTCCAAAATAAGTATAAATAATTTTATAAATAAACAATGTTTTAAACATAATAATAAAAATCTGCGTAAGTTTTATGATTATTACATAATATTCTAATTGGGGCGTTTAGTAGTATGCGTTAATTTTGGCAAATGTTGTACATTGTATCGTAAAAATTTTGCTCTCAGGGCCCCGCCCCCAAAACCCTCCCACTCCTCCCACGACCGACGCCGAATGGCAGTTGGTCGGGGAGAAGAAGAAGGCGGCCAAGGCAGCCAGAAAAAAGGCGCAGAGGCGGCGCCGCAAGGAGAGAGCCGTCGCGGCTAGGCTCCGCGCCCCGAAGACCGCGGCTGTGGTAATAACACTACAGCCGGACGCGGTCAAAAGGGGCGTCACGTACCGTGACGTGCTCTCGAAGGCAAGGGAGACGGTGGACCTCCGGGAGCTGGGGATCACCGGGGGCCTCCGGCACAGGGTGACCGCCACTGGCGCCCGCATGCTGGAGATCCCCGGTGCGACAAGTGGCCCCACCGCTGACGCCCTAGCTGAGAAGTTAAGGGCGTCCCTCGATGCGGACGAGGCTCGGGTCTCCAGGCCCGTCAAGTGCGCGGACATGCGCATCTTGGGCCTGGATGACTCCGTTACGGAGGAAGAGGTGGTGGCCGCCGTCGTTAGGACGGGCGGGTGTCTGGCCGAGCAGGTGAAGGCGGGCACCATACGTCCTGACTTCGCGGGGATGCGAACCGTAACGGTAAGCTGCCCCGTGACGGCGGCCAAAACAATTGTGGAGGGCCGAAGGCTTCTGGTGGGCTGGGTCTCAGCGCAGGTTAAACTGCTGGAACCCAAGCCTCTGAGGTGCTACCGATGCCTTGTGGGACACCACGTTGGCATCCAGTGCACCTCGGAGGTGGACCGCAGCACACTGTGCTTCCGCTGCGGTCAGCCCGGACATAAGGCCGGCTCGTGTAACGCCGCGCCGCACTGCTTCGCATGTGCGGCTGCTGGCAAGCCGGCCGATCACCGGGCGGGGAGCAAGTCCTGCGCTCCACCCGCCGGAACCAGGAGGAAAGGCAGGCCCTCCGCCACCGTCGCCACCACCACCGTCGCCGCCGCCGCTGCCGCCGCCAACAACGCCGCTGCTGCCGCCGCCACCACCGCCGCCGCCGCCGCCGCCACCACCACCACCGCCGCCGCCACCACCACCGCCGCTGCCGCCGCTGCCGCCGCCGCCATCGTCGAGGGGCCCTCACAAGGGGCCCGGGAGGGGGCTGAAATGGAGGAGTAATGGCTCCCCTACGCCTCCTCCAGGCGAACATCAACCACTGCGCCTGCGCTCAGGACCTGTTGCTCCAGAGCGTGGCGCAGTGGTCGATTAACATCGCCGTGGTCGCTGAGCCGTACTTTGTCCCGCCCAGGGATGACTGGGTGGAGGACCTGAGCGGCTCAGTGGCCATACTTTCGTCGGCCGCCGCCGGCACCCCGTCCCTCGAATGCGTCACGAAGGGACAGGGGTGCGTAGCAGCACGGTTCGGAGAGATAGTAGTAGTGGGGGTGTACTTCTCTCCGAACCGAACTCTCGCCGAGTTCCACAACTCTTTAACAGAGTTGAGTGTCGTCGTCGCCAGAAACCATCCCTTCCCCGTGCTAGTGCTCGGGGACTTCAATGCCAAGAATTTGGCCTGGGGTTCCCGTTACACGGATGTGCGGGGCAGGATGGTGGAGGACTGGGCTCTGGAAACAGGCCTGGTCGTCCTAAATCGGGGTTCTGTTCCCACGTGTGTGCGGATGCGGGGTGAGTCCGTGGTGGACATCTCGTTCGGCAGCCCCGCTCTGTCACAACGCGTCATTGACTGGCGCGTCATGGAGGGGGTGGAGACCTACTCCGATCACCGGTATATCCGGTTCGACGTCTCCGCCCAGACCTCTAGCGCGCTGGTCCAACAGGCCCCGAGTGGTCCGCGGTGGGCGCTGAAGCAGCTGGACCGGGAGCTCCTCCTGGAAGCCTCGATCGTGCAGGCCTGGGTGTCATCACCGGACAGGCCTGCCAACATCGACGATGAGGCGGAGTGGTTCCGGGAGGCCATGTCCGAGATCTGTGACGTGGCAATGCCCCGAGTCCGGCCAGGACGCACCCGACGTCAGGTGTACTGGTGGTCGCAGGAGGTGGAGACACTACGCAAGGCGTGCGTCGATGCGCGACACCTTTACACCAGGCACCGCAGGCTCCGCATTCGCCCTCCGGATGCGGAAGCCACGGAGGCGGAGCTGTACGAGGGGTACAGAGCGGCGAAGACCGCCCTCCAAGAGGCTGTCCAGCGGGCCAAGGATGTGGCCCGCGAGGAGATGGTGGAGACTCTGAACAGAGATCCGTGGGGGCGCCCTTATAAAATGGTGCGGAATAAACTCCGCACCTGGGCCCCCCCGCTGACGCAGAGTCTCCGCCCCCAGCTGGTGGAGGAGGTGGTGAGCGCTCTGTTCCCTTCACGGGGGGAGCACACTCCCCCGCCCATGGCTCCGCCAATTGCGGTGCCCGAAGCGGACCACGCGGACGACGACGACATCCCTGCTGTGACCGGGGTAGAACTGAGAGCGGCGGTAGGAAGGCTGAAGGCCAAAAATACCGCCCCAGGACCCGACGGCTTGCCAGGTAAAGCCTGGGTCCTGGCCTCGGGGGCTCTCGGGCCTTGACTGGAGGCGTTCTTAAGCGCATGTTTGGAGAGAGGCCAGTTTCCACGCCGTTGGAAGACGGGCAAGCTGGTCCTCATTCGGAAGCCAGGGCGCCCTGCGGACTCTCCGTCCGCATTCCGGCCCATCGTGCTGCTCGACGAGGTCGGCAAGCTCTTTGAGAGAGTGATTGCGGGCCGCCTCGTCGGGCACCTGGTGAGGACGGGGCCGAATCTTGCGGACAGCCAGTTCGGTTTCCGCAAGGGGCGCTCGACGGTGGACGCCATCATGCGCGTGAGAGCCCTCACGACGGGGGACGCGGTGTCCCGGGGTGGGGTCGTCGTGGCGGTGTCACTCGACATCGCCAACGCGTTTAACACCCTGCCCTGGAGCACCATTGTGGAGGCACTCCGGTATCACCGGGTGCCGCCCTACCTCCGTCGAATAGTCGAGGCGTATCTGACGGAAAGAGCCGTCAGCTACCCCGGTCGCGATGGGGAGTGGAACCGGCGAGAGATGTCGTGCGGTGTCCCACAGGGATCGGTCCTGGGGCCGCCTCTGTGGAACATCGGGTACGACTGGGTGCTGCGCGCCGACCTCCCTGATGGCGTCAGCGTGGTTTGCTACGCTGACGACACGCTGGTCCTGGCGCAGGGGAGGTCGCATCAGGCGGCGGCCGACGCGATGATACGCGGGGTTGCGATAGTCGTGGAGAGGATCCGGCAGTTGGGTCTCGAGGTGGCATTGCACAAGTCCGAGGCCATGTCGTTTCATGGGCCCCGGAACGCGCCGCCATCGGGATCCCAACTAACGGTAGGAGGGGTTCACATCGGCGTCGGGATGACGATGAAATACCTGGGTCTCGTCCTCGACAGCCGGTGGAACTTCGTGGAGCATTTCCGACGTTTGGCCCCCAAACTGGAACGGGCCGGGGCCGCCTTCAAGCGGCTCTTGCCCAACCTGGGGGGGCCAAACGCCTCCTGCCGGAGGCTTTACGCGGGGGTCGTGCGGTCCATGGCCATATACGGGGCCCCGGTGTGGGCGCGTTCACTGCGGCGGCGAGCCGCCCACTACCTGAACGCGCCCCAGAAGGTGGTAGCCATAAGGGCTATCCGGGGCTACCGCACGATCTCTGGCGAGGCGGCAAGCCTCCTTGCCGGACTGCCGCCATGGGATCTGGAGGCGATAGTCCTCGCGCGCCTGTATGAGTGGCGCACGGAGGCACTACGCCGGGGGGAGGATCCGCTTCCGCGGCAAATCGCTGCGGAGCGGACGGATCTCCGGCGCGATCTCATGGCGGCATGGAAAGAGCGACTGTCGCAACCCAGCGCAGGGCACGCCGCGATAGCGGCGATAAGACCCCTCTTTGAGGAGTGGCTAGAGAGGCGCCACGGCGCCCTCACCTTTCGCCTGACGCAGGTCCTCACCGGACACGGAAGTTTCGGGAGGTTCCTGCACATCATCAGGCGGGAGGAAACGCCCGGGTGTCACCATTGCCAGGATCGCCCAGAGGACACGGTGGAGCACACGGTGGAGGTCTGCCCCGCTTGGGCGGAGCACCGCCGTGTCCTCGTAGAGGCGATTGGCAGCGACGGCGACCTCTCGCGTCCGGCCCTGGTGCAAGCCATGGTCCGGGGCGAGAGGGAGTGGGAGGCAGTCACCTCCTTCTGCGAAGCAGTCATGCTAGCGAAGGAGGTGGCGGAACGGCTCAGGGAGAGAGCCTCCCGTCCCAGCCGCCGCGGGAGACGCTCCGGGCGTCGGGAGCCGCGTGACGACTCCCGGCCACCGTAGGCGCGGGCCTGCGGGCGGAGAGTAATGGGTAGCTCACCGCCCGATCAGGACCAGGCCCGTGCCGGACGGCGCGTACGTGTTCCACGCGCGCCTCAAAGAGATGTCAGCATCGAGGAGGGGCCCCTTAGGGCCGAAGCCTGCCGGGTCAGCGGGATTGTCCGAAAGGGTTACCGCTGGCCCGGAACATAAAGGGCTAAGGAAGGAACACGGGTGGGTTTTAGTCAGTAAGAGTCTGACACTCCCTTCCGCTCCACCCAGAGCGGGAGGAGTCATTTGATGATTTCCCATCCACAAAAAAAAAAAAAAAAAAAAGGGAGAAAACAGAGGAATACCTTTGTATGGAACAAACGCATCACCGCGTTTCCTCTTAATAAGTGACAAAGCCCTATAAATATAATAGAAACACAACGCAACTTGCCCAAGCATGATAGGTATTATCTAAAAAAAAGTTAAATTCACGTTAAAAACAATTCCATCGCTAAATCGCGACGTAGCAACGTTGTAGCTGACAACGTTGCTACGTCGTAGCTATGTTACTACGCCAGCTACGGCGTAGCACTACATGCGTTTCGGTCGAGATCTCAAAATTTTGTTAGTATTGGCAACAAACATCGCATATTTCCATACATTGTTTGTTAGTGTTCCTTTTTTAACCACGGCATAACATCACGCCAGTGTCCTCGTAGTGGTAGGTAGAAAAGTACACATTATTATAATATCGCCAGTTATTTTTCAACTGTCTTATGTATATTAGAAGTTAAGCTACTAACCCTACTAGGTACTTCTTTTTTTTTACTTCTTCTTACTTTTTCTACTTAACGTAAGTTAAGTCATAAGAATAAGTACTATAAAGCAATAATAACAGAAAAACCCAATAACCAAATAAATTATTTAATAATTATTATTTTTTTCACGGCCCGGGAATCGAATTCAGGACCGCTTAGCGCTTGCGACTACTGGATTAAAAATGTAGTTTTTTTTCTACTTAATAAAACATTTATTTTCAGGTAACAAAGACCCATATATACCTTATACCTTACTTAACCTAAGTATACATAATTATATAGTAAAAATTTTTTGTCTATACATATAATAAAATTGTAGAAAAGTGGTGTCTGTACAATGGAAATATATTTAAAAAAAGTAGCAGGGGTTGTTATTATATCGATGCCGAACCCGAAAATGTAATTAAATTTTTTTTTGTCTGTTTATCTGTTTGTCTGTTTGTCTGCTGTGTTTGTGCACGCTAATATCAGAAACGGCTTATTCGATTTAGATGCGGTTTTCACTAATATATTGTAGTAAGCTTCACTTAACATTTAGTGTTTATTTCATGTCAATCGGTTCATAAATAAAAAAGTTATGTCAATTTAAAGAATCACGGCGAACATTTGTTAAGGTATTCTATCAGAGTACGTAAACGCCTCGCGCCTGCGCGTCCGTGGCTATATATACAAGGTGTAACGGAAAGGGGGTATCAACCCTGAAGGAGGTGAATGAAGATGAAAAAAAAAAATTTGGACCTCCCATAGTAATAGCACATCAATGATTTACTATTACTATGGGAGGTCCAAATTTTTTTCCATATTTCGACCTATGTTCTTTGGGGAAATTTGTTCAGTTTCATGAGCACATTCACCTCCTTCAGGGTTGATACCCCCTTTCCGTTACACCTTGTATAAAGCGCGCTGAGAGCCGCGACGCTGCCATAATTCCGATCCAGCCTGTCCCTTGCTGCCCTCTCCCAGCGACGCCCTAAGCCGAGGTCCGTACCCCACAGGGGGTGCCCTTAGCGTGTAGTCGCTTAGTTTTTAAGTTTATATTGTGTAATAAGGATAGGATTAGGATAAGGATTCAGTTATTTGTAGCGAACGCACGTATCCTGGAGAGTATAGGCGAATAGTTGGATTCGATTATTGCGATTCACTTGAATACTGACTGTTTGCATATTTCATTTATTTATATTTTAGGGTTTGTAGGTTACGTTCTTTTTCTTAATTTTCTTTAAAATTTTGTAAGTATTTGGTATAGGTTAGGCGGTTCTTTCCTTGATTATTGGGTATTTACTTATCTTAATTTTTATTTAGGGTTTTGTAAATAAATATTGTAAGCATTTATTATTGGTTAGGCATTTCTTTCCCTGATTTTCGGTATACTTATCTTAATTTGTATTTAGGGTTTGTATATAAATATTATAAGTATTTGGTATAGGTTAGGCATTTCTTTTCTTGATTTTCTTTATTAAGTATAAGTTCATTAGCTTAGGTTAGTAATTATTTTTTCTAGCAATTCTTTTGTTTTATAAAGTTAGTACGTTTGTCTGTGTAGAAGAATAGCACCACCCCTTACTTCCCGTGGGTGTCGTAAAAGGCGACTAAGGGTCTCACCGGAGAATGGGCAGCAGCGTTCTCTATGCATTCCACCACCATACCATACTGCGATCGCTAACCCGCCTGCCAAGCGTGGCGATTATGGCAAACCCCCCCAAAATTGGGGGAGGCCTATGTCCAGCAGTGGACGTCTATCGGCTGAAATGATGATGATAATGACGTTTGGTTTACACGTCTTAACACTTATTACTTAAACTGTGATAATTTTAGACTGTATAATAATCTGTAAGTATTTATAATTTAATTGTTTACGATAGTACGTGTTTACTAAATAACTGTGTGTTAAGTAGTAAGTACTATTTTATTGTAAGAATGCCTCGAAGAAGATCCAACCTCTCCCAATGTAGCAGAAATGCTAAAAGGATGAGATTAGTTCGATCACAGGAATCTGAGGAAGGTCGTGAGGCAAAAGGCTCTCTGCACCAGGCTTGGTTTCATGCTGCAGAAGCTTCGACTCAGCGAGAATCTCGACTGAGTTCAAATCGTTCTCGAATGATGACAACTCGAAATAGGGAAAATGGGGAACAACGAAAGGCACGTTTATCTGTCGATCGCGAAGCTCACGCGCTATCGCGTGAGTCTGAGACTTTTGCTGTCAGGGAAATCCGCCTGAACTCCCAGAGAGTACGGACAACAAATGCTCGATTCCAGGAGACACAGGACGAACGGGAAATACGTCTCACTGCCGATCGTGAAGCTCATACACTATCGCGTGATAGGGAAATATTCACTGATAGGGAAATTCGTCTGAGTTCTCAGAGGGTTCGGACAGCAAATGTTCGGTCTCAGGAAACTCAGGAAGAACGAGAAATACGTCTCACTGCCGATCGTGAAGCTCAAGCACTAGAGTCTGAGACTTTCACTGAAATTCGCCTGAGTTCTCAGAGGGTTCGGACAGCAAATGCCCGGTTTGTAGACGGTATATGTAATTCAAAATATGCTGCCCGAAAAGTCACTATTTTTATTATTATTTATTCATCACTCAAGTAACATAGACTCATACAATGTCAAAAGCAATAATTACACTTAAAAACAAAAATAAAATAAAATAAAAACATTAAACATAAAATTTTATACATACATTATACATAGAAAAATTAAATTAAATTAATAAAAATTATATTAAATTAAATCACAATTGCCAGGTCATAAAAAAATAAAAAAAAATAAAAACAAAATAAATAATACAATAGTTAGAATTTTCTGACCGGCATTCGAACAGCAACATGTCTGTCACAACCATGCCGGATATAAGGGCAGTCCAGCCTGTCGGCAATCATTGCCAGGATGGTATTGGGGCTGGCCCGCACCCGGCGCACCAGGGACGCACACCGCTTGCGCATAGAAGCGTGGAAACAATCAGTGCGTGCAATCGCGAACATCCCTGATGCGCTACAGAAACGGGGCAGCCCCAACACCGCCCTGAATGCGTTATTGTACTGGACGCGGAGGGCACTGTATGCCCTTTCAGTATAGTCAACCCACAGGCTGCACGTGTACAAGGATGTGCAGTACGCTCTGAAAAGCGTAACCTTAACACTAGCAGTACAACGCGAGAACCTGCGGGCTATCATATTGGCTCGTATCGACAGCACCCTCCGCTCCCGCTCCATATCAGCATGGTCTTTCAGGTCCTCGGTGAGCAGATGCCCTAGATATTTAAATTGGTCTACTCGGTCCATTGGGACACCATCAAGATGGACAGCCGGTACGTTCATAGGGCTCGACACACCGATGGCCTGAAAAACCATGTATTGGCTTTTCTTCCCATTATATTTTAAACCATGTCCACGCGCGTATTCCGTACACGTACTGAATAGACTCCTCAACCCACAGATCGACGCACTCAGCAGCACCATGTCGTCCGCATAACTTATATTGTTGACACAAACGCCGTCAACATAGCATCCGACATGTTGACTGCTGAGCGAGCCGATCAGTTCGTTCATGTACAGGTTGAACAATGTAGGTGAGGTCAGACCGCCCTGCCTTACGCCACATTCGCTAATATAAGGGTCCGACATGGCCCCCGCCCAGCGGACACTATTGACCTGGTGCCCGTACCAATACCGGAGTATGTTGATGACTCCCCACGGTAAGTCCGTGCTATTCCACGCGGACGAAGTCGCGGGCACAGCTAGTAAGTAAATAAAACTTGATAACTATGTTAGTATGACTTAGTTGCACTAAGTCTTTGTACGTTCCGGTGGCACTTGTCCGCGAAAGCGGCAGAATACCACATCCTGCGGCCAAAAGCTTTCTTCCATCACCAGGTGCAGGTAGCATGTTGGTATGCGCACCACAAGCTGTACTCTCGTGGCGCGTACTTCAACTTTTAGCGCACGTACGTCACTGTGTGTGTGTGTGTATGTGTGTGGTGGTGTGTGTGGTGTTTATAAAACAGTGCATTTACAACATAAAACAATTAAGAACCTTAGCTAATGGGGATGTTGTGCTTACAGCAAATGAACTTCCGTCCGCAACACAGAAGGAAATAATAACTTCGCATTAAGACGGTAAACGCAGTTTATTTAGTCTTATAACGTTGTTTGTTCAAGATATTTACGGAAAATATTAGTACGGGGAAATAATAAAGAGGGAAACGCTTAAAAATGATCAAGATTACACTTAAAAGGTATTGTGTTTATGCAATTTTAATGCAGCTAGTGGATTTTTCTCGACGATTTTTTTCTTGGGCAAGACGTCATGAGATCAACGTGCAACTTGATGGATTTAGTACATGATTCTGGACTACTTCCGCGTTAAAATGTTTCGTCGGTTATTAAAGTGTATGTAAATGACTCGCTAGTGGAGCTTAACAGCATGCATGTCGGATGCAGGGTAGATGGTGTTAGTGTAAATAACATAAGCTATGCAGACGATATTGTGCTGCTGGGTCCTACTGCACGGTCTATAGGAGAGTTACTGAAGTGCTGTGAGGTTTATGCGGCTAGACACGGATTGTGATAATAATGTTGTGAAATGTAAATTCATGGTCTTTAAGGCCGGTGGTAAATGCCCTAAAAGTATACCTGCCATTATGTTAAGTGGCTCGAAACTAAATAAGGTAGATTTTTTCAAGGACCTCGGGCACTTCCTCACGTGTAGACATTGAAAAGGAGCGCAAGGCGCTATCGGTCCGAGGTAATATGCTGGCACGCAAATTCTCCCGATGTAGTGTAGATGTCAAAATTTTAAGGCCAAAGTTTCTACACGAGATACCTGTGGGTCGCTTATGGCAAAAGAGCGATGGACACTGCGCGTCCGGTATAATAATATTTTTAGGATGCTGTTGCGAAGGCCTGGTTTTTGTAGTGCTTCAGAAATGTTTCTGCAGAATCGAACCGATGGTTTTCATGAGGTGATTCGCAAAAAAACCGCATCTCTACTAAGCAGAGTTCGAGAAACTGGCAACAGCATCCTTAAAATAATAAGGAAAGATGTTACCTCTCCAATTAAAAAAAAAAGGGTGAGGACAGTGATAAATTAATATGTTATAATGAATCACCAATATTGTGTCACTTTACTAACCACAGTTGTAAGTCATTATTGTAATTGCTAACACATTGGATCTTAGTTATCTGAATTAAAGAATTGTTTTTTTTTATTGCTGTTCCTTAGATACATATTGACCGCATAAGTATACAGTTATAAAGCACTGTTTTATGGAACAGGGGATTTTTTTTTTTATTACGGACAAAAGTTTCTGCTCCTGGTAGTCTAGAATCATGTGCTGAATTCATGTTTTTCAATTCATTAGGTTTCACTAAACTGTTTTAACCTCGCCTATACTGTTTTAAAATTAATCCTCTAAGGATCGGTCTCCGTACCTCAAAACGAAAAGCGGAACCCTTATAGGATCACTTGGTTGTCCGTGTGTTTGTCAGTCAGTCAAGACCCCTTTTCACGGGAACGTGGGGGTAACAAGTTAAATTAATATCAATTACGAAAACAACTCTAAAAATATCATGCTTCTAAGTCACCACCATAAAATAATTGCCATTTATGCGACATATTGTAATAATACTCGCAAATAAATCTAAACTTAAGCTTCTAAGTCAAGGCAGTAAAAAATTACCTTTTATGCGACATATATTGATACTCGCAAATAAATCAAAACTTATACAATACTTCCCGTTGACCTACAACCATGAAATTTGGCAAGAAGCAAGGTCTCACAGCACGAGTAAAGGAAAAAGTAAAAAAATCGTTAATTAGTAGTTTCAACAAATAGGAGAGGCTCGTGGGTAAATAATAATAGCTACACAGGTCGATCAATCAGGTTAAGTTACACTTGCCGCGGTTGGTCAGTGGATTTTTGAGCATCTTTACATACCGAGACCCCTCCGTCTCTCGTTTCCGAGAGACCGTTTCCGGGACCAACGGTTTAACGTGCTTTTCGGGGCACGGAGGGGTTTGGTATATAAAGATGGTCACCTATCCACAGACCAACCGCAGCAAGCGTCGCTTAACCTGATCGATCGACGTTTGCGGCTATTATTATTTAGCCACGGGCCCCTCAACAACAACAACAAACAACAACAACACTTTAGCACAACAACAATACAACATTATAGGCTGATTATGAGACTATATAAGTACCTTAACTGCAACTTAGCCTCTATACTAATCGCTTTCTGAAAACACAGCTCACTACCAACATCACAACACGTTAAATAAAGTGGATACCTGTTCATATTAGTACATATTTTCTGCCTCTCTTTATAAAGTGTGCTCCGAGCTAGCTTTACGTGTATAGATGCATAAATAATAACAAAAGTGCCTGCAGTTGACCTTAAGTGAGCACACTACGGCTTATGCAGCCTTTACAACCGTTATTTTCTTTGTTAGGAATTTTCAAAGCGATGAAAATATTCAGGTGAACCCATATTTTAGGAAGAGTTACCATACAGCAGTGGAGGGTTACAATTTACTAGTAGATGTTACTAAAAATGATTGAGTAGTCTTGTTTAATTCACAATGTATGGAAATATTGTATTACTTGCTTCTGCCCGCGACTTCGTTCGTGTGGAAGTCTAATGACACCACATTTTTGTAAACACTTTCTTTTATGCAACGTTTTTAGTAGTTTTGGTTTCAGCAGCCAACAGAGAGTCAGAACATGTGACGCGGCAGTTAGCGACGTACAGTTGTCCGTGTTAGAAAGCTTGTCCTGAGGTTGAGACCCGCAGCCTTCAGTAGCAATTTCCCATTGCTTGCGAAGTTTTTTGTTTTGGTGTAATCATGGACGCCTGCGTTCCTGCATATACAAGATACCTACCTAATAGCACAACACTGCTACACTGACTGATGCTTTCTCGCAGATTATTCCTGACTAACGGCTATTACTAAAATAATATACCCCATGCTTATATCTTCGCAATCACTGTCCATTCCAAGGAAAGAAAGAAAGCAAGAAAAAAGTTTATTTTGACACAGTTTGTGAAACACAAAAAACCAAGGTTGGAAGAGATCGCAGAAACCGATAAGGCCGTCCTTTGTATGTTTTTTAGTGTTATATGTATTTTTTTTTTGTTATGTATTTTGCTGTACAATAAAGTATGCATAAATAAATAACAGTAGATTGTCACACGAACACAGGATTTCTTATTAACAGACACCTAACCAAAGACATTTATTTTAATTATAACCGTTATTGATCGTAATTGACCATTACTATAGAATTCCAATACCTTTTATACGTATTGAATATCCAATTAATAATGATTTATATCAATCATATAACTTCTCACAATATTCTGCTCAGTTAGAATGTAATCAATACCGATTAAATTTAATTGGTGAAGAGTTCGTCTTAGTTGAACAATACTTTAGCTTCCAATACGTTCTGAATTTCTTATTAATTGAAGCCATTGAATTCTTCAATTAAGTTGAAGTAAGCCATTTCAGAACAAATTATAAACACTTATTCAGAATTATACGCTTAAAACAAAATTAAATTATATAGGTATATAAGAAACTTTATTTGTCTTTCATCAGTTTAGGTGATTAACTTAACATTGACTAATATTCTCATTTTAAAAGAAAATAAGTGGAAAAATATATTTTTATGTATAAAGTTTTAATTATAAGCCCTATACCACAAAACTTTACAATTACAATTTACATATTTGTAACTTCTGTGTTATGCAATATTTTCTACAATTTAACAATTCCTTGTAACTTTTTGAAAGCACGTTAAGCCTTTGGTCCTGGCTGTCATTTGTGGACCTTTGACAGTCGTTACGGGTCGTCAGAAGCCCGAAAGTCTGACAACTAGTCTTACCAGGGGGTATCGTATTACCCAGTTACTGGGTTGTGTAGGTCAGGTAGGCAGTCGCTCCATGTAAAATACTGGTATTCAGCTGCATCCGGTTAGACTGGCAGCCGACCCCAACCTAGTTGGGTAAAGGCTAGGCAGATGATGACATAGACTTGTAAGGTTTTGTGGTAGGACCCTGAGCGTCAACTATCACGTTATTACTACAAAATATATTCTAAACCCCGATAATTTTAGTTGATTCACTAGCCTTTTATTACTCAAAAAGCACAAAGTAACTTTTCTATACCAACATAAGCAAAGTGCAAATATTTGATTCATTTAACACCATTCGTTTGTAGTTTTTTTTTTATCTACTCACAACATAATTATTGTACAAATGTCTAGTTTTTGTAAAACTCTCAACAATGTCGACGTATGTTATAATTTTAATATTCTCATGTGTAAGTGAATCTATGTATTCTTACGAGAATACATTTTTCTCAGACCTCAGAAGTACTTGCTCTATACCACATTATCTATACAGGGTGATGTATCCTTCATAAACAAACATACAATTTATATTTATGAAAAAACGAACAAAAACATCAAACAAAATTACTTGACGTCACAGAATGACGGAGACGCATGTAGCCGTCAAACTGATAATTACGTCAATCTATAACTTGACATCCGACTTCAGCGTCGTTACCGCAACGTTCGTGCAGTCATCCGAAGAGATAAACATACTCATACATGTCTGTATAATGTACATTTATTTATGTGATGCGAAGGAATGAGGAACATAGTCGTGAGAAAAGGTTTGAGTATAGATTTGGTGGTTATAAGAGTAGAGGATGACCAAAGAAACGGTTGATTGGCAGCGTAGAAGATGATATGACCAGAGAGAGGGGGAGGGGCTGGGGGGAGATGACGACGAATAAACAATTTTTAAGGGAAAAGAAGGCATACTGCGCTGACTCCAAATAAATAGACATAAGGGGGGAGGATTTTAATGTCATTGTTAAATGAAAGGTCACAGTCTAACCGGATGCAGCTGAATACCAGTATTTGGCTAGCGTAGTTTAACCTAATTATTGTACAAAATAATCGAACTGTGCGGCTGTTATTATTTAGCTACGGGTCCCTCAAGTATTTACAATATTTGCGCTAAACCTTAACGGACTAAGAGCTAGACTAAAGTCAAGTAAAGTCTTCAGTCCTTACATTCATATTTATATAATCTCAATAACTCACGTAATTTTAAAAATTGTTTTTTCTACTTAGTTACTAGTTTTATAGTAAGTGCTTGTGTCACATTTATTACGTTTATGGTCATGCGGTGCTAACCTATAAGAAATCGTTACACTACCCTGAGATTTTAATAAAACATCCATACTAATATTAAAAATTCGAAAGTAACTCTGTCTGTCTGTCTGTATGTTACCTTTTCACGCCTAAACCACTGAACGGATTTTGATAAAATTTGGTAAATAAATAGATTGCATCCCAGGAAAGGACATAGGATAGTTTTTATCGACATACCTTGCGGGCGAAGCCGCGGGCAGAAGCTAGTTATTTTATATTTTTTACACTGTAAACAATTGTTGGATGGACATGGAAGAAAAAAATATATTTTAGAACATAGCTGTCACCGAAGTAGTAACATCATTCTACATATATTGCAGTATACAACATGTCCCAAAATTCAACGATAAGCCAGCACCGGAGGATAGACCTGCCCATGACTACTCGGGGAAAAAAAGAAAAAAAATATATATCTCTTTTTTTTTGAAGTTATAAAAAAAAAGAAGAAATTCTTAAAAAAGTGAGACCTTTTATGATATTTTTCACTACCATGACCACACTTTTTTAAATATTTCTGTTATTTTTTTTTATAGGCAACCTGAATAGCACTGCTATCTACCACAATTCTTAAAAAATCCAGAATACCTCTAGTTTTTTCACGTAAATTAATGAAACTTAATTTATTCCCTAAATTTTTTGAAGATTTTTACTTTTAATCAACTTTAACTCATCGTGGTGTAAAAAAAAAGTATGAACACTACTATGGCAAGTTTTTTTATAAATTGACGCAACTAATCAAGATTCCAAAATGGTATAATACTCTAGGCAAACAAGTTAAAAAAAAAAATGTTCCTATTATTTCTAAACAGGGGCCAAATGACGGTCTGGTAATAAAAAGTATTAGTTCTTGGAAAATGTTTAATATTTAAATAAATGGTCAAACAATTTCTCATGTAATTTATTAACATTATAACCAATGTTCAAATTGTTTGCCACCAGCAATAATACATGCACGACATCGCCTTAAAAATGACCGTTTTATTTGTCTTGCATATCTTCTGCGATTAATATGATCCGCAGCCTGACTGATATTTCGACGAAGCTCGTCCAATGACGCAATGGGTTTTGAGTAGACCCTGTCTTTAAGACAACCCCAATAGAAGAAGTCCAGGGGGTTCAAATCGGGTGAACGAGGTGGCCATAAGATAGGACCAAGTCGCCCGATCCAACGCCCTGGATACTCTTGATTTAAATATTCTCGCACAGGGCGGGCATAGTGTGCTGGGCAACCATCATTTTGGAGCCACATGTTTTGGAGATCATTTAAGGGCACGTCGTCTAGCAATTCTTGCAAGTCATTTTGTAAAAAGTTTAAATAACTATTGCCATCTAAGTTTCCTTGTAACTCAAAGGGCCCAATTACTTTTCCATTTAATATGCCGGTCCATAAGTTAACCTTGAATTGATATTGGGATCTGTCTTGTCTCATCAAGTGCGGATTTTCATTGCTCCAACTATGTAGGTTGTGTAGATTTAAATATCCATCTTTCTTGCATGTTGTTTCATCCGACCATAGAATTTTGTCCAGGAATTGGGGATCTTCCCTGTGCCTTTGCAGCATCACACGGCAAAATGTGACTCTTAATGGATAGTCCCGCGGTAACAACGTCTGCACACGCCTGTAATGATATGGGTGAAGCTTGTGACGTTGTAAAATTCGATGTGCAGAACTTTTCGGGATTCCTGTAGCTTCTTCTATGGCGCGTACCGAAGTAGTCGAATCATTTTCTATCTCATTGAGAACTTCTTCATCACGATCCGAACTAGGTCTTCCAGCGTTTCTCCTACTGGATGGCATACGACCCTCCGAAAACGCTTGATGCACATTAATAAACACTCGATAATCAGGATATCTTTGAGCATTTGGGTACCTTTCTCGATACAGTCTGCTAGCAGCGTTAGCATTGCATCGGGTTTCTCCATAGATGAGGTGCATATTTGCGTATTCCTGTGGTGTGTATGGTTGCGGCATGTTGATCGTTAAACAGTCCAAAATGCGCCAGAACTCCAAATCACAAAACTCACAATCGTAGTCACAAAACACACAATCGTAGTCCAAGATAATGCCAGGTCAGTTCAGTTTGCAGATCGATTCCAGTCCAAAAAGCCAAGCCAAAAGTCGTTAGTACGTACGAGAGCCACGTCAGTTGAATACGGAACGGTGCGCAGTAAACAAAGGAGCAGAGCGTACTGAACTGACTTGCTCTGAGAATAATAACAGCTTCTCTACCTGCCCTGTTGTTGTCTCTTTTTAACGTAAATATCTCTGTCTATCTATCTCTCTCTAACTTCTAAGGTATGTATGCCCCATTCAAATTCCTAGAAATTGTAACAAGAACCCACTACCTGCCCTGTTGTTGTCTCTTTTTAACGTAAATATCTCTATCTATCTATCTCTCTCTAACTTCTAAGGTATGTATGCCCCACTCAAATTCCTAGAAATTGTAACAAGAACCCATTTTGGGCACGCAGTGAAAGTGATTACTGTCAACTATAATTTAAGGAATTTGGTTCTTGTTTTGAACTAGTATGGATATAATTTTTTTGTGGTTGATTTTCCTAGAGTATTATACCATTTTGGAATCTTGATTAGTTGCGTCAATTTATAAAAAAACTTGCCATAGTAGTGTTCATACTTTTTTTTTACACCACGATGAGTTAAAGTTGATTAAAAGTAAAAATCTTCAAAAAATTTAGGGAATAAATTAAGTTTCATTAATTTACGTGAAAAAACTAGAGGTATTCTGGATTTTTTAAGAATTGTGGTAGATAGCAGTGCTATTCAGGTTGCCTATAAAAAAAAATAACAGAAATATTTAAAAAAGTGTGGTCATGGTAGTGAAAAATATCATAAAAGGTCTCACTTTTTTAAGAATTTCTTCTTTTTTTTTATAACTTCAAAAAAAAAGAGATATATATTTTTTTTCTTTTTTTCCCCGAGTAGTCATGGGCAGGTCTATCCTCCGGTGCTGGTTTATCGTTGAATTTTGGGACATGTTGTATATACGAATTTAACGCCGAATGTGATTTCAGCTTCACTACTGGTGTATTTACCCGTATTGTAAACTTGAGGTAGAAGCTCTTCGGTACCAGAGTGTATACCGAATGCTTGGGTGCAGGAAATTGAAATCTTCGTGGGCTCTGCGCAGTGGGAGACGAGACGAGGTCGTCAAAACAAATATATTATTATGCTGCAAAGCGCTAACGGTGCTGGGTAGTTTTTGAGTATTAATAAATACAAATTATATACTAAAATTAAGAACAAAACATGAGAATATAAAATATGATCTAACAAGTGAGAGGCTTGAGGGGCCTGTTGCTAAATAATAACAGCCGCACAGGTCGATCGATCAGGTTAAGCTACACTTGCCGCGGTTGGTCTGTGGATGGGTGACCATCTTTACATACCGTGACCCCTCCATGCCTCGGAAAGCACGTTAAGCCGTTTGTCCCGGCTGTCATTCGTAGATCTTTGACAGTCGTTACGGGTAGTCAGAAGCCCGAAAGTCTGACAACCAGTCTTACCCAGGGGTAGCGTATTACCCACTAACTGGGTTGTGGAGGTCAGATAGGCAGTCGCTCCATGTAAAACACTGGTATTCAGCTGCATCCAGTTAGACTGGAAGCCGACCCCAACATAGTTGGGAAAAGGCTAGGCAGATGATGATGAAGTGAGAGGCTTGTGTTCAACAATGTGGACGAAAAAAAAATGGCTGTCTATATTTTGGATAATATTATTATGTAACAAAACATTAGTTATTACGGTCAAGGTATATTTTAGACTCACATTTCATCAGCTAATTTTATGTTACGGGAAGTCTTTACGATTAACCTTATTTTTACATTATAAGTAATCTGTACTCTATATCTATATGTATAAGTAAAATTCAAAGTCCTGACTGACTGATATATCAACGTACAACCTAAACCGCTAGTCCTATAGACATGAAATTTGGAGGGTGTGGTCTTTGTGAAGAGTAGGTATCCACTAAGAAAGGGTTTTTCGAAATTCCACCCCTAAGAGGGTGAATGGGGGAGGGCGAACTTTCACGCGGACGAAGTCACGGGCAGAAACTAGTACAGATAAAAAAATATATATATTTTTGCATTTAATAACCCAATTCTTCATGTAACGTAATCACAGTAAGACCCGCAGGAGACAAACAAAAAGAAAAAAGGCAGAAAAGAACGCTAAGCGAAAACGAGGTGCTGGGACGCGGTCTGTCGGGCTCCGAAATTGACGTAGGTGATGTCGCAAGCAGAAGCTAGTCAAGTATACAATGGAATAGAATGAATAAAATTTCACAGAAAATGTAAGTAGAAGAATCCCGAAAAATTACTTAGGTCAACAAAAGACTGGCAAAATTGCGTGTGAGGCCACAAAACGCCAATCTATATCAAAAGTATCTGTAGCTCTACCATGAGTTTACACAGCCAAAACTCGCTAGCGTCTACGTAAATAATATGTATGAAATATTGAACAGCGCCCCTAGCGGTCACCGAAAGAATTAAAATTCGTACCATGAGCACTATAGATTTCGATAGGTAAGAAACCTAACGTAATCTATTCGATAGTCACTAACGTTTTTCAGCTGTCGCCATACAAAACGGCACCATGAGTTAATAATTTGACAGATGCTATCGAAAAATACGCTTACGATAGTAGTTACGTCACTCACTCGCATTTTGACGCGTGAAACATATGTTTACATTGAAATTATACACGTTTTTGAGATTTTTGAGTCAAAATAATGTCTGGAAGAGCTTATTTAGCATGGAATATGTTGGCGGCCGCTGAATTTGAAGACCAACGATGTAAAGAACGTGAATTTCAAGCCAAAATTACAAGAAAATGAAATTCTAGCTTACCAGGGACATTTCGCAGCTTTCTAGGAGGCTTTCTGTGATGAATATTGACTTAAATTTAAATAAAAGACATTTTACAACAACCTTTTCATTTATTTTATTATTATATGGGAAACATACAGCATATTTAACAAAATAAAGAACACAAAATTTGACATAAAAACACATACTTATTACCTACTAACTACACATGTTTTTCTTTAAACATTGGACACTAGGATTTCCCCTGTATCGTGGGTGCATTTACAAACACAAATATCACATGCACAAACATCCAGACCCGGAACAATTAGGTATCTTTCTTTGGAAGATTGGATCACACAACTTTTTGCTCCATGCGACAAATGAACCGGCGATTCTGAGCGCAGAAGCGACAGGCAGTTTCTAAAAATTGTGCCATACTGGTCCTCATTGTATTATTGTCATTTTGTAAACTTATTTAACTGAATTTTATTAAAAAACGCCGTGAACACAATGTCAACAAATACAAAATTACAAATTGAAAACGACACTCGATGACACAACAGTGACATATAAGGAATAAAAATTCAACAACCACTAAATACCTTAAGAAGTTCACTAACCGCCAACCATTCTATTTAGTCGGATTATTGCCTATCATAACATTTTAAGCATAGGCGATAGCACTACATTTTGAGCATAATATATGCCGTTCTCTCTCCTTATTACTGAGAAAGAAAGAAACAAAACTTAAGGAAGTGACGTTACATACGACACGATCTATCGAGTTTACCTTAGCGCCTGCGTAAAACTCCGTAAAACTCATGGTGCAAGCATTATCGAAATCTATTCGATCCACGTTAATACGCTAGCGAGTTGGACGCTAGCGAGTAAGTTTTCGATAACAACTCATGGTAGAGGTACTGTAGTCAATTTGTACTGACAGGTTCTCGCTGTACCTTTGTTATTTAATAACTGTCAACGTCACTCCGGGAATGATCGGAAATCTTGCAAATGGCCGGATTTTAGGGCTACACACTTGACGTTTACTCAGCAATGTTTTGGACTGATAATGAAGCCTGTCTTCGTAAAAAATGCGTTAAAATTATTGATAACTAGCTTGTGACAGCGGCTAGTCTAGAAATTATTTCAAGGGAACGTGCTACTAGCCTATGTCCTTCCCCAAGACCAGGACCAGGATCTATCTCCATGCCATATTTGATCGAAATCCGTTCAGTGGTTTAGGCGCGAAAAGGTAACATATATACAGTTACCTACTTTCGGTTTTATAATATTAGTATGGATAGAGATTTATTTTACACTAGCTTCCGCCCGCGGCTTCGCCAGCTTCGTTTGTCGATAAAAACTTTTCTTTGTCCTTACACGGGATGCAATCTATCTCTCTGCCACATTTTATCGAAATCCGTTCAGTGGTTTAGGCGTGAAAAGGTAACATACAGACAGACAGACTGAGTTACTTTCGAATTTATAATATTAGTATGGGTAGGTATATATTATTTTTAAGTGATACTGTTTTTAGTGGAGACTGCCTTTCTTTATGAACTTGACTAGCTGCGCCCCGCGGTTTCACCCGCGTCAATGCCGATCCCGTGGGAATATCGGGATAAAAAATAGCCTATATGTTAATCCAGGGTGTCAGCTACCTCCATACAAAATATTATCAAAATTGGTCCAGCAGTTTGAGCGCGAAGAAGTAACAAACATAAACACACACACTCACAAACTTTCGCCTTTATATTATTAGTGTGATTTAGATAAAACTACAGCTTTTATTTTCGAAGACCAGCCTAATTTAAGGGTGTTATACAGACCATCAAACTGAACAACTTTCTCCATGGGACCAATATCGTAATCGCGAAAAATTTATCAACTGTCCCTAAAACTTCAATACATACTCGACCTAAACGTATGGGACGGCTGAATGTTTATATAGAAGATTTTTGCATAGAGTAAAAACAGGTGAAATGTGGGTGAACTAATCTTAGTTATGTATCTACACCTTTGGGGATTAAAAGCGTGATGTTATTTAATATGATAGAGTGAAATATATTTCACAGTCAATCTCGACAGTATTTTATTTTGGCACAGAATCCAACCGAATATTGAACAGTGGTATTTTTGTCCAACTTAGCTATAGAACAGACAAAAATTCACACCTACATGCTACAAGTTTCATTTTTTTATTACCTTTTATTTTCACGTGCATCGTAACTGAAAAAGTATTATACTTTTACTTCCACCATTTTCCAACATGTCCAGAGGTGACTTTATATTTGAAATGAAAACTAAAAATGTTGTAGTAATTTATGTTTTTGCCCTAAAAATACTTTTCTTTTATTATTTTAACATCACAATGAAAAAAAGTTAAAGCTACCTTCGATTTGTAATAAAACTTTCTAAGAATTATTCTTCTCTTGTTCTTTTTTTTCCACGAAAAAATATTAAGTACTTTTATATTATACTGCAAAATGGGCAAAACGAAACCACAGTAATATGGAACATATAAAAGGTTAACAAAGGAGAATGCACTTGAGAAAAAAATACGACCTTTTTGGCTCGTTACATATTCCGGAACCCGGGAGCAATGAATCAAACTTGTACTGCAGGTACTATAGATTTTCCTTTTGAATAATATAGTAAAGGCCTTCGTCTTTTCTCTTTGATTACAACGAACTGGACCACGACCCTTTGTTGCAATATTTGCCGCTGACACAAGTTACATGCGGGCTTTAAAGTTGGAAATAAAATCGGCGAAGCTCGTTAGGCACTAGGGTGGATAGAAAGTGACGCAGTTACAAAAGTTTGCAGAATTTGGTTTAATGTTTTTTTTAAAGTCAATGCTTCTTTTGAAAGGGTATTTTATTCAATTACATAATGTACACAAATTTACAGACTTTGACTAGCCTCAGACTTAGAGAATACGACCCTGTTAAGGCGCAGCAAGAAATAATGTCATTATAAATTAGGCGGTATGTTTTTTAATCATTTATTTTTTCAGTAATACAGTACTACAGTATTCTACTCAGTTTTTTTCGGAGACTCTGGTATCTTCTTCATCATCAACATCATCATTTTGGCCGAAAGACGTCGACTGCTGGACGTAGGCCTCCCCCGAGCACCGTGGCCTTCGACTTTTCTACTTACCTAAATTAATTTTTTCAACAATTTTTTTTTAGTAGGTATATGAATTACTCTGATTATAGACCGGGAATGTAACTAAAATTGCTAGCTTACAATTACACAAACTTTTAAATTGTTTTCGTAAAATCACATTTCCAATGGAAAATACCGAATATTTCGTTTCGTTATTTAAAAAAGCATGTAACCAACTTTGCAGACATGAAATGTGTTTTTATTTTCTGCACATTCAGTTCGTTATCCGCAGTGATATTCTGTAAAAAACTGTTACTGAACCTACCTCTGCTTTTGACAAGTCCGCTTTGATATATCAAAAGGTTTTGACATCGTCACTGACAGCTGTCAGTGCGTGTACAAAGCGCGTTCGAGAGTAAATTTTAAAATATTATTCATAGATTTTGTGAACAACAAAACTGCATCAAATCCCGGGGTTTTGTTTTGGTCTGATATAATAATAACAGTCCTTGTATCTTTATTTATGGTGGCTATAACAATGTTTTGCGAGTTTTAGGGAAACAACGGCTGCATATTATGTTACTGTTATTATTATTTGCACAACTATGTGGCGGCCTATGTAGGTACCTAAACAATGCGTGCAAATTGTTAAAGGCTGGTTTTAACGCGGCTTTTTTTGTTACAGTTGTTTTTTCCCTCGTTTGCCCATTATTATAGTTTGCTGGGATACTTTGTCTGTGTGGTGCCGGACTTAAAGAATTGCACCACCCCTTACTTCCCGTGGGTGTCGTAAAAGGCGACTAAGGGTCTTACCGGAGAATGGGCAGCAGCGTTCTCTGTTTATTCCACCATCATACTATACTGCGATCGCCAACCCGCCTGCCAAGCGTGGCGATTATGGCAAACCCCCCCCAAAATTGGGGGAGGCCTATGTCCAGCAGTGGACGTCTATCGGCTGAAACGACGCTGGGATACTGCGGTTTATTGAGTAATTTTAATGAAAGTTGACTTGATTAGTTAAAACAGAACAATTGGTTTCGGATATATATACAACAATAAACAGTAAATAATATTTTTATATGTGTATATATTTAGTATACTAGCTTCTCCCCGCGACTTCGTCCGCGTGAAATTTCTTGTTCCCCAACCCACACCGTCGCGACGCATTGCCTGCCCGCGCTTTTACTTCGTTTTCGCTTAGCGTTGTTTTTTTCATTTTGCTCGGCTCCTAAAGGTCCTAGCGTGTCGTTAAATAGCCTATAGCCTTGCTCAATAATTGAGCTATCGAATACAAAAAGAATTTTTCAAATCCGACCGGCAGTTCCAGAGATTAGCGCGTTCAAACAAACAACTCTTCAGCTTTATTATTAGTATACTTTAATTATATAGATAGATATGGACGTCTAGTTCCTTTCGACGCCATAAGTAACATTTATTTGCATTAGAAATGGACAAACTATCGTAACTAACATCATCATCATCATCATTTCAGCCGAAAGACGTCCACTGCTGGACATAGGCCTCCCCCAAGCACCTCCACTTCGACCGGTCCTGTGCTTCCCGCATCCAACGGGTTCCTGCGGCCTTCACAAGGTCATCGGTCCACCTTGTGGGAGGCCTTCCAACGCTACGTCTTCCGGTACGCATACTAACTTACGAGTAGTTTATTATAAGCTACCACATAATAATATTAACCCATTATAATGTGTAGCGATGAAATGTTCTGTCGTTAACGTTAAGTAGGACGACATTAAGTGCTTTATTATTACTGTTCTTAATGCACAATACTCTTCGCGAATATACGACAGGGTTAAAATAAGATAACTTTTGCTGTATAAGTTATCTATATCCGTGTTAAATATGACAAGATAAAGATATTTTATTTTGCATACATAGGTACAGTACATGGTGATATTGGAAATAGGTTCAGCCATATTTTATAAGTAGGCATGCAAAAGTTAAAAAAATCGAAGCGAATCCACTAAACTATACTTCGTCGTTTCAGCCGATAGACGTCCACTGCTGGACACAGGCCTCCCCCAATTTTGGGAGGTTTTGCCATAATCGCCACGCTTGGCAGGCGGGTTGGCGATCGCAGTATGGTATGGTGGTGGAATACATAGAGAGCGCTGCTGCCCATTCTCCGGTACGATCCTTAGTCGCCTTTTACGACACCCACGGGAAGTAAGGGGTGGTGGTATTCTTTAAGTCCGGCACCACACAGACCTATACTTAACTAAATACTAAACTTTAAGGCGCTACCTCGAAAATCTCAAATCCTCGAAAACCTACTAAGCGAGCGAAAGTGATGCAATTACTTTTGAAACGCAAAAGAAGAGTGATGGCTATATTATGCGTGCGCTCGGGATAAAACGACGTATGTGCCAAAACGAATTTACTCCTGTTTAACAAAATAAATGAAACTATTTTGAGTAAACTTTGATATGATAATTCTCTATATTTTAAAGTAAATTCTATTGAATAACTGTACCTACCTATAACATTAAATTTTTTTGTATCGAGAAAAATTCAGTGAATCGTGTATTCCTTTTACATGGTACCAGACCAAAAAAAAACAAAAAACATATACCAAATTGTTAAATCCCTATTCCACATACTTAACAAGTTACACGAAATGGAAAAACCACATTTTTTTCAACATAATCATCATAACATACATACAGAACAAGAAACAACACAAAACCAAACATAATTCTTATTTTAAACATTATTGTATAAACACTCTAAGTTAATTTTTTTTTCAATCAAGAATTCTGTTACGATATAGTATGCTTTGACTGTCAAAAAGCTTCGCAGCCTCTTTTGCTAAAGCCTTGTTGTTGTTAATGTAATGAGGATTAAAATTATAATCCATCAGGCTATCAATAATCATATAATAATCCAGGCTTAACATGGAATTTTCACATGAAATTCCATCCGGAATTCCTGATGTAATAGAGATTCTATATATCAGGAATTCCGGATTAAACATATTGCACAAATCCAGATTCGTGGAGTCGGAATTTGTGCCCGTTTTATGGCAATAGGCTTGCCAATATTTCATAGAACTCGAACAAAACTGGCGAAATGTGGGTGTATTATAGGATGACATTAAAAAGGTGCGCCAAATTAAAATAATTATTTAATTCAACGTATTGTAAAGTAAATTTAGAGCATATCAATAAGAGCCCGTACTACCGCAGCTAAAATTCACTCTTTATCTCGCTCGCACGATACTGCTCGCGGACTGAGTGGGAACGAGACAGATTGCGGTGCTAGGCAGCAAGCAGCGCCAATAGTTTAGGTATTTGCTTTTTACGGTGAGAATAATGCTAATAAAAAGAAAAAAAACATAAGACCTGCTTTATAGTTAGTTCAGTTAGTATGCAAAGTTCCATGATCTAATTTGAAGTATTTTTTTTATACCAGCGGTTTATTGTTCGGTTTGGAGGTAACTTTGGATTTTTTTTTATCGAGAAATTTTATGAAATCGTGTTTTCGTCAAACATAGTACTTGACATTAATCCTCAATTTTATCATATATTTATTTCGAAATTAATGCTGCAGTATTTTCAAAATAACGGAGGATCGTGCTAAGCCATTTGACGTTGTATAGGCTCTTAAGGAAAGGGATCCACATACGTGCGCGTAAGCAAACGATTTGGCAACATCGTAGCGGGCCCTTTTTTTAATAGTAACAGTCGAAATTAGGTACCGCTATTTCAACGCTTTGCCAACTTGCTTCATGTTGTGATCGCTGCGATAAATGGATTGCTTAAGGGGGAAGCGCTAAGGTAGCCCGCGAAATTCAAATTTTCTTATGTTTTTTGCAATTTGCTGGTCAGTACTGTCAAATTTCTTTAATTGATTTTCGACTTTATCACCAACGCGTAAGGTTCAAAGTTAATTGGGAAATTTTGATAGTTTTGGGTAGCTTGATGTGCTGGCGTCTGTACGTTGATTAAAATTTGATTCGCGGTCGTAACATATATGTCGGAAACGTCATTAGTACGGGAGCTGACTTGACAACCGGAATCGGAACGCTAGCGCCATCTGGTGGCGTTGACAGAGTCTGGCCTGAGTTCGTGGGGGGTCGACGCTGGAAGGCAGCGCGAGAAGAACGGTGAAGCTCTCTTGGACATTGGACATCGTACGAACAACATGTGCTCAGAAACTGTCGGCGTTCCGTATCTGGTTGTGTCGTGTACCTACCTAGTGTGTAATTTGCTAGCGTGATTAGATTATTTGTGAAATTATAATCTCATTTGAACTGAAAACCGTTTTTCTATTGCGCATTATCCAACACACAACCCACTGTAGCAAACTGTAGCCCACTCTAATTCAAATATGGCTGATAATAACGAGACACACTATACTTTCCCCCTCATCAGAACTGGGATTAGTGTTGGTTCATGCGCAAAATCAGAACGCTTATAATTAAAGTGACCGTTGACATTTGATAAACAAAGTGCAAACATGCGAACGCTTATTAAATAATCGTGTGGATCAGTCCAAGTTCGACCCAGACAAACCAGATACGGATGCGCGATCATAGTACATGTTGTTTTGGGCATAGGCTGTATGCAGAAATACCTTTGCACAGTGACGCGCCAGTTGCGCCCTACCGCCATGTTAAAAAAAAAAAAAAGTGTCTGTAACCGGCGTTTGGGTTCGTCGTATCCTGTTTTCGTAATAAGAACACACGGTAGGACGCGTCGTGTGCAAACGTAACAGCACACAGTACAATAGCTGATTTGTGTTTTGCTGAAAATTCACTGCAAGGAGGTCAACTTGTTGTGTGTGGC
Source organism: Mesoligia furuncula (assembly GCA_916614155.1). NCBI lineage: Eukaryota > Metazoa > Arthropoda > Insecta > Lepidoptera > Noctuidae > Mesoligia > Mesoligia furuncula. The sequence continues at coordinate 10,147,482 of OU744804.1, read as the reverse complement.
CCTCATTAAGGCGCACAAAGGGAGCCAAGGACGTAGGAGTACGACGTGGAGCTACCAGTGACGTGGGGTGATTTCAAGAATCGAGCTAAGCAGCCCTGCAGCCGTCGGTGAAGCCCTTCGTGTGCTGCAAATGAGGGAATCCAGGACATGTCGCGACATGTCATGGGCCGCGTCCCGGTGCACGAGCAGTGGCAGCCAGACGGATGGTGGAGGTGGACCGCGTGCTGCAAGCAGCAGTGGCGAGTGGTCGTTTGCGTCGTACAGCTACTCTCAGGCACGTTAGAAAATAAAGGTGAGCTGTATTGTTTTGTTTACGATTCTGGTGCTGAATGCTCGTTAGTAAAAACGAGTTGTGCAGCCAAATTAAGTGGCAAACGAGTTAATAACGTTGTTGTATTGACTAGTATTGGTTAAACGCGTGTATTCAGCACAGAACAAATCATATGTAGTGTTGCAATTAGCGAGCAAAGACTTGAGATTTTATACCCGACATTTACTGGCAAAGTAATATTATGATATGACAAATAAAGTAACATGTTGAACAGACCTAGTTTAAGTTTATTTTGATAAAGGCTCGTAGGCTTGTGACTCGTTTGGGTGGTGTGTAACTGGATGGAGGTTACATGTGGAGGTGACCGGATAGAGGTTGCCTCTTGTGTTGGTAACCGGATGGAGGTTACGTGTTGAAGACCGGATGGAGGTCGTTTGGTTTGATGCTTATGACTGGATGGAAGTTATAAGTGTGATGAGAAGACCTGATGGAGGTCAGAGCATGAGCGCTGCAATATTTTAATGAGCTTTCTATTATTTGAATGAGTATGGGTGTTGTTCAACATGTCGCTTTGAGAGAAAGAGTTGGTAATGATTTTCATTAAAAGTAATTAACAAAAATTAAATTCTTTATTGCGAGTAACCATGAGACCCATACAGTGTTAGTAACAATAAACTAAACTTACAGTTACAGTTAGTGATACAATTACAACAATTTTCGCTTTGACTAGATAATCAAAGTTTGTTTACATGGCTCTGGTCATTGGATGTTTTGCTATGATTAATCAAAGTTTGTTTAGTCAATTTAGAGGTATTGTTTTGTAAAAGCAATGAGAAGAGAATTAAAGCTTTCTGTTTTCAAAAGTTAGAAGCGGTAAGTGGTCAGAATTGGTCGAGTGGAACATGCACTGCTGTTGGTTTTTTTTGTGGTTACAGGTTGGCGCGCGGCGGCGTGTGCGGGCGGAATGGCAGTGTCGGGCGGCGCTGCATTCTTTGGATCTCCTGTGGGAGTGCTCGCTGATCAGGGACGGTGCTTTTCGTGCAAGAGGTTTCACGACTTCTGCCAGAGAGGCAGTGACGGCGAGTGGATTGTCTACCGAATCTGGTGAGCCGTTTTCATTTTGTTTTGACTCTGGTACTGAGTGCTTCCCTGGTAGATAACAGTAAAAATGGTTACATTGTTGGGTTTAGCCCAATCTAATTTACAATGCAATTTTAAATAAGCTCACGTTAGTTTAAGAATGATGTCAGTAGGTCATGTACCAGTCGAAGTAGATAGTGATCACAGTGGTGATGAGCAATGAGCAAGCCTATGTAGTGGGAGCCACGCGAGTAGGTGTTCTCTAACGGGCGCGGGCGTAGTAAAGTTGTGTGTAGTCACAGGGTGATGGATGTGGATCCATGCGCTGGATGTATGAGAGCAATGTGGATTGCTGGTCGGCCGGAGCGCCGTGGCGTTAGAGTGGTTTACTCGTGTGTGGGTTTCCAGGTGCCTAAGGCTCTTAGTGAAAAAGATTATTGTTGTAATGTGGATAACGATGGTACATGGCTATGGTTGAAGTTTTTTTTTGCTATGATTGATTACAGTTTGATTACATGGCTCTGGTTGAATCAAGTACGCTCATGACGCTAAGGCACATGCCATGGCACAGGCCAAGGGATCAGAGTATTACTGACGAATTTGAGGAAAGCCAAGTAAAAGTCTTGTTGATGAAACAGAGCAGAGATTAAGTCGTGTGTGTGTGTGTTGTGTAGGGTTTTGTGAGAAACCACAAAGTCCGTGAGTGACTTGGCGATCCGAGGGGATGCGCAAATGAATGGTTGAGTAACTGGAGGTTACTTGATAGTATGAGACACATGCACCTTAGTTGATTATTTAGTTTGTGATCTTGAGATTTGTTAATCAAATAATGAGTAATGCTCTGAACTCTGCAATTTTTTAGGTTGTTCGAATTTTCATTGTGTTTTTGCCTGTACCATATTGGTCAGGAGTGACCGAGCTATGTGATACTTTGCGGGCATGTTTGTTTACAGATTAACACACGAGGACGTGTGTATCGCAGGATGACCGTGTCGGAAACGTCATTAGTACGGGAGCTGACTTGACAACCGGAATCGGAACGCTAGCGCCATCTGGTGGCGTTGACAGAGTCTGGCCTGAGTTCGTGGGGGGTCGACGCTGGAAGGCAGCGCGAGAAGAACGGTGAAGCTCTCTTGGACATTGGACATCGTACGAACAACATGTGCTCAGAAACTGTCGGCGTTCCGTATCTGGTTGTGTCGTGTACCTACCTAGTGTGTAATTTGCTAGCGTGATTAGATTATTTGTGAAATTATAATCTCATTTGAACTGAAAACCGTTTTTCTATTGCGCATTATCCAACACACAACCCACTGTAGCAAACTGTAGCCCACTCTAATTCAAATATGGCTGATAATAACGAGATACACTATACTTTCCCCCTCATATATGTATTTACAGAATTATAATCATTACAATCAGTAATACAACTTGTTAAGTTAGTATAATCCCCAAATGTCAAAATTTCATGAAATAGTCATTCTTGGGGATTACTTGGTCTTAGAGAGGGGTACACTACATAAATACGAAAAACTTTATTCCGACAGTCACAAATACGAATTTCAAAATACCGATTTTCATAATTCCGAATGGTTCAAAATTCCTAATATAACAACTCCGATTTATCATTCATCCTATTTTTATAACTCCGAAATTTCAATATTCCTAACGTTTATAAGTACTATTCTCAAAATGCCGAGTTCCAATAGATCGAATAACTAAATGTCCGAATTAATGAAAATTCGAAACATCAAAAATACTAATTCCGATTAATTAGAATTCCGAATTAATTATAATTCCGAAATAAAAACGCCTTGTAAACCTGAATAGCAAGACAAATATACGAGTAGAATACGGAATATCGAAGCACAAAATATCGATAAATGCTAATACGATGCTACAATATTTCGATTTACGTAACTGCGAAAGACCCGTCTCTGCGACGCCACTACACTTCCATGCACGTTACCGCGATAGATCTTCACTGCGACACTACTAGACTTCGATGCACGGTAAAGGTATTTATATTGTCATTCGCTCGCTCTTGCATCCTAGTATCGACGGAGCCCCGCTTCGCGGGGTATTTCTGTGTAAAGGGTTTAAAGTAACATGCATGCAGCAAGCATGCAGCATGGAAGCAAACACGCAGCATGCTGCATGTCAGCAAGCATGCAGCAAGCATGCAGCAAGCATGCAGCATGGAAGCAAACACGCAGCATGCAGCATGCAAGCAAGCATGCAGCAAGCATGCAGCATGGAAGCAAACACGCAGCATGCAGCAAGCATGCAGCATGGAAGCAAACACGCAGCATGCAGCATGCAAGCAAGCATGCGACAAGCATGCAGCACGCATGCAACATGCAAGCGAGCATGCAACATGCAGCAGGCATGGCTTCTGTCACGGCTCCGGCGCTGCGGTTCTCCGGCGGCCCCACGCGCCTACGCGATTTTAAATTACACTCTAGGGGTAGGGCAGACAAGACTGCGTGGAGTCGGATTTACAGCGATTCGTTTCTGTCACTAAAACCTAATTTTTAGCAAATGTTTCAAAGCTAACAATTTTATTATAATTGAACATTCGGAATAATACACATTATATAATACAATACTTAGGACATATGACTTTATTTCATGCAAAATTAGGAGTATCAATTATTATAGTACTCGATATTATGACAGAATAGATTTAGAAGTAAAGATAATTATGTAAAATAAAATTTCGAATTTTTGAACATTATGCTTGCTGAAGTTTATAGCAAACGTGTTATGGATAATGACTTTCGGACAAACAATTTTAGGAGAAGAAAGGGAGTACCAATTTTAACAGGTTATTCGGAAAATTGAAAATCGGTATGACGTTTTTCGGACCGAGAACCCATCGAGCATTTGATTCTTCGAACATATGAAAATCGGAAAACAAGCAAATCGCATTTATGACTTTCGGAAACATAAATTTCGTGATTTTTAATAATAGAGATTATAATTCTTAGGTATTATGAAATTCGGACTTTTGAAAATCGGAACATCGAAATTCGGAATAAAATATTTCGGAATATTTGGGTGTTCCCCTTAGAGAGTTGTGTTGATGCCTTTAATGGTTATAATTCTGTAAATACATATTTGTTACGGCCGCGAATCATATTTTAATCAACGTACAACTTAATACTGACCAGCAAATTGCAAAAAAACGTAAAAAAATTGAATTTCACGGGCTCTGGCGCTTTCGCCTTAATGGACGCGCGCTAAAACTGATACTTTAATTTTCTTCTTAGATTTCATCAATTTGTGAAAAAAAAAATACTGCAACGACGATAATTATTCGTGTATATCTACTTGAAGGTAATAACTTAGTTTGCACTATCTAAGACAATTATTACACGATTTTTTTCAAGAATTACATTTGGGAAATGACAATTTATAATGATTATGTAGCAGTTACTGCACGTCTGCACCTACTATTTCAATTTGGCGCAAATTACCAAAGTTAAGTTAGTTAGCTGGAGTGGACTTGTGGCTAAGTAATAACAGCCGCACGGGTCGATCGATCAGGTTAAGATACTCTTGCCACTGTTGGTCCGTGGATGGGTGACCATCTTTACATACCAAGACCCCTACGAACCTCGGAAAGCACGTTATGCCGTTGGTCCCGGCTGTTATTCGTGGATCTTTGACAGTCGTTACGGGTCGTCAGTAGTTTGAAAGTCTGATAACCAGTCTTGCCAAGGGGTATCGTATTACCCAGTAACTGGGTTGTGGAGGTCAGATAGGCTGTCCATCTAAAATAATGGTATTCAGTTGCATAGGGTTAGACTGGAAGCCGACCCCAACATAGTCGGGAAAAGGCTAGGTAGATGATGATTGTCTATAATATGTATACCTCAGCCTAACCTTTTGGGGAAATCAGGTATAATGTCAAGTTACGTAATATAATAGTCTCAAAAAGTGTCGCTTATCCAACAGCGCTGCAGCAGATTCCTGTTTTCGCGAATACCCGAGAATATTAGCTTATACCGTGGTAAAGAGATTATCTAGTCAGCAGGTTGGTAGCACGGCTGGCTGCACCGGGTACACCTGACGAAGGCTTAGCTCCGTCAGTGGTGGAGGCTGTTTTTATTCCAACCCGGATGTGTCTGTACATATCTTTACTCTGTGGCCACGATCTGCACTCAAGCGACTCGCAACTGGCGACAGTGACTGTTATCTGTGGAAAACAAATGAAGGAAGTTGTTAATGGGATTGGAGGACCTAAACGCAAAAAACGCAAATTTTAGAAGCAATAAAAGTATATGTTCGACAACAGTAAACAAAATCAGAAAAATATATGATATTCTTCAGGATACACACATCAAAAGTGTCTAGGGATCAAGCATTTTTATGCGGATTTCTTGAGATTGAGATGTGGCTTTGTAATAAATTTATGATTTTATAAATTTATATGGATCCTTTTTGGTGCATTTCATAATTTGAATCAGGAACTGTGAATCAAATTCGAGTAAAAGATGAAAATCAGCTGTCAATATTTTCCCTATAAAAACATACAACGCATTGAAGACATTATTAGTGCTACTGTTTCCCTACTACTGATTAAAACCAACGTTATTATGGAGCGGCGACGTCATTTAAGCAGGGAAGAAATGCTCAGAGCCGTGGGAATGATAGAAGCTGGTTCCCGGCAACGTACTGTGGCTTTAGCTCTGAATACAAGTCAGAGTGTTATCAGTCGACTTTGGACACGTTACCGAAGCACTGGTACCGTGGCTGAGCGCCATGGAGGACGGTATCGCTGCACCACACGGAGACAAGACCGATACATTCAAATCTTAACTCGAAGAGTTCCAACAATAACCGCCATGATGTTAGCCGTGAGGCTTCATCACTCTTCAGGGAACTTAATTAGCGACCAAACAGTCAGAAACCGCTTGCATGAAGTGAACCTTCATTCCCGAAGACCGCTACGGGTACCACCTATAGCAATGCACAATCGTAGGATTCGATATCAATGGGCTCTTGAACACAGAAATTGGGCAGAAGAACAATGTCGTTTCGTGTGCTTTTCTGATGAGTCTCGTTTTGGTATGAGACCGGATACAAGACGTATACGACACTGGAGAACCCCTGGACGCCAACAGCGATTAAAATCCTGCCAGGAAGTCCATCCTTATAGTGGTGGAACCATCATGGTATGGGCGGGTATTTGGATCGGCGGAAGAACTGAGTTGATTTGGATCAGAGGCAACCTCAACGCTCAAATTTATGCTGAGACGATTGTATCAGACGTCATCGTTCCTCTACAAGTGCAAATCGGTCCCTTATTTCAGTTAATGCATGATAATGCACGACCGCACACCGCAAGAGTTGTAAGACAGACTCTCGCCGCAGCTAACATCAATGTCCTGCCCTGGCCTGCTCAGTTGCCAGACTTGAACCCGATTGAGCATGCATGGGATATGCTACAGAGAAGAGCTCTGCCGAATATGGAGGGTATCCAGTCGCAAGAAGACCTTTTTTTGTTGTTGCAACGAACATGGGCGGCCATTCCACAGCGTGATTTGGATGAACTCATTTTGAGTATGCCAAACCGATGTTCTTGTGTTGTTAGTGTTCGCGGTAGAAACACGGATTATTAATTGTTTAAGTTACCCAATAAAATTTTAAAGAAAACTGTTATTTCAGTCTTTTTTTCGAACTTTTGTGTTAGTGGTTCAAATGTCAAAAATCCCTTTATTAGGAAAATGGCAAATTTCTTTATTAATGCAAAGGTGACTTGGTTTATCGTTACTGTGACAAACGAAAACACTTTATTTGATGAATCCTTAAAGAAAATTTTAATTAATATCAATCAGGAGAAAAGTTATTGCAAAAATATATGTTGATCCCTAGACACTTTTGATGTGTGTATATGCTAGGTAGATAGTGTGTTGAAAACATAATACAACTAATTTGATGCAACAGAAAAAAATCATGAAGATACCTCTAAAATAGTAGATTGTTATACAAGGGTCGGAAGGAATCAATTCCCACACGAGGCATTTAGACGCCCGAGCGCAGCGAGGGCGGCTATAGTCCGAGTGGGAATTGATGACTTCACCCGCGTTAAACACTCTACTTTTCATTTCGAATTTAAGGAAAGTAAAAAATAGTAGTTTTTCTAAAATATTTATTGATAATAATTACATGAATAATAGGTACCTATTCATTAGTCTTTTTTAAATTTGAAGTATGGAACACACCACGTCACCGCCACATGAGTAGATTCTGTGTCACCACCGCAGGCCGTTCCGCTTACTAGGGCCCGTACCTATTATTAAAATTCTGTCTGCATTCTTACTTTTACAATTTTTCATAAATTACTTAGAAAACACGATAATCTTGAAAAAAATTACTAAAAATTGTGTTGCGACGTGACACTTTTTAGTGCTGACCCAAGTTTCTTATTTCGATTCAAAACTTGCATACAGCCTAATCGATACTCGCAATAAAAAAATGAAAAAAAATTGTAGAAACTGAATAAAAACTCTTTAAACTAACAAAATGTATTGAAATGTAAAGTGTTTGCAGAATTACCAATCTATAGAATTAATTAATTATCATCATTCTCAAAAAAAACTTCTGGTAAGCCTACCTAAAAAATGTTTACTGGGAATTCTGTAGTAAACTATTAGAAAGTATCAAAAATTAAATCCACAATAAATAATTGTCCAATAAATTAAAATAATTTTAAACAGCGATCGCATTCCGAATATAAATTCAATTATAGAAGCATTTCGGCGCGAAATTCAGTAAATGAGGTACCTATGTCCACCTTTCTGTTATTGACATGATATTAGAAGAGATTGAAATGATATTAGAAAAGCATAAATCATTATTATAAACAATGCATATTGTATTTATTGCTTAAAATAATTACATTTTATTTTCAAATATCGATTACATTCGTCATATTAATTACTCGAGTCAATCGAAATTTAAAAAAAAATTGTTTGGAATAATCGCTTTCACACATCACTGCAATCAAAAAAAACAATAATGGTCGGCGATTTTGAACACAAATTGAGTAGTGGTAATGATTAATACGTATTATTGAATCTGTGTTTGAATATTACGTTAAAACCTGGGCATTTTCGTGTTGTTTATAATATTATTAATAACATTTGTCACATTTTAAATCTTATCTACATCTGTGTGTGTGAAATTTGTGAAAAGTAAAAATGTAAACACATACGATTGGCGCGAAACTTCGACATTAGATATCAAAAAAAGTTCATTACCACTACTTATTTACCTTAAACTATGGATAAATTCGTCAAATAATTAAATGATGTATATTCACAGCCCCATTATGGTAAAGTCAGGATGTTCGAAATCCCCAATTTTTATGTTTTTTAGCCTCGACCACAACTGACATCAAAATGGTGATTATCGTACCTATGTATGTTGAATTTATTCAAGGTAAATTATTAACTTGTGCGCTAAATCTGAAAGATTTAATGGCGTTAACATATGAGCTTTTTATCCAACTCTCCTAATTAACGCACATTCATAAGATTTGATGGGTAGCATAATAAATATTTACATAATCAATTAAGGGTGTCGTATGTCTGACTATAAAGCTGAATACCTAACTAAATTTAGTTCTATTTTTAAATTTCATTCCCGCCCTAGGGAGGGAAGCAATTACTATGAGCCTTTCCCGCCCAAGAGCGGGAAGAAGCGTTTTCCACCCGCTATTCGGATCAAACAAACACTACTTTCCGAGTATGAGAGATGAAAACTTCCTTTTTACAATAAAAACCATACTAATATACATACAAACATTGTCAGATTATTCTACGAACAACATACTAAAGCACTAGTGTTTTAATTTTTCAGTCCAAACAATAGATATTTTTTTAAATAGATAATTGCTTCAAATTATGCAATAAATTACCAGCGTTGTGTCATCGGGCTTCTCTTTCTTTTCTATGCAGTCCGACAGTGACCGCGGTTCAGGTCATGTAAGCCCCTTACGAGCTTGCTAGGAGTCACCATGACGCGACTTGTGCGCGACGTACAGATCGCATCGCTCAAGGCTGTGAAGTTTACTATGATTATTAATTTTTAGCCTATGTTGGTCACACTGCAGGGCAAACGCCTCCCTTTCTCCTTTCCACTCCTCTCTGTCTTGAGCTAGTGTGGACCAATCCCGTCTGTAGGCGTCGAGCTCGTCCCACCATCTTCTCCTGGGTCTACCTCGATGTCGCCACAAAAGTTGCTTAACAAAATAATTATGTGTATGAGAGTTTCTACGGCCATATTTTTTTAATGTTCTTTTTTTTTATGAAAAACTAAATAGGTTCCATAATGATGAGCACATGTAGTCGTCCGCTGCTCTTTTTGGTTGTGACAAGAAGACTTTCACTCTGCATGATGCGGAGCTACGCTGGTTTAAAAAAATCTTTTGTTTCAATTCACGATCAACCCAAAACCACCCTTGGAGACAAATACGCCATAATTATTATCCTAGTGCGTCCCACCTATAAATAAACTACTCCAGCACATATAAACTAAAACTAATCAACATAAACCACAACAGTTACCCACAAAATGATCATAAACAAAATTGTTTGGACAGCACGTTAGTCTCCCACATGACTGCAAGTTTCACCCGACGGACGGAAAAACGTCTAAATGTGCAATGCAAGCACTTTTTGTTGTTTGCTTATAAAATAAAGCTGACCGTAACAGCTTCGTTTAATTTGGGTTTGAATTGTTGACTACTGTGTAACGTGTGCTAGTACTATAGAGGTATGAGGAACGGTGTAAAGTTCACTCATACTCTATAGAAAAGGGAGGATAGGATCCTCCGACCAGACGGGTGTTGTGTCTGGCGGGCAACTGCCCGATGATTCATGTCGGGCCGTTGTATCTATGCTAGTTGCGCGGTAAACTATGCTTGCGCGATGCAGGATTTGCGTGACGTCAGTATGACGCGTTGTTCGCAATGTGGCGTTGTAGATACCTCTATAGTACTACTGCTTAAAATAGGTAGTATCGAAGTCAAAAATATACATATTTATTTGGTTATAAGTAATTGCAAAGAGGTATGGAACGAGTCTAATACCGAAAATATAGTTTTTATAATTTTTTTCCGTTTGTATGGGTGTATGTTCCGGGTTGGTACAAAAACGACTGAAGGATTTTTTTTTTTTTTTTTTTCATTTATTTATTTATATGGGCACTTCAACGACTTGCTCACAATCAATCAATTTTGATGAAATTTGGCACACAGATAGTTTGTAATCGCGGTAATACGTTCTGTTGGGAAATTTTCACAGGGTGGGTTTTGTACATTGATTTTATTTTTTATTTTTTTTTGCGGATGGGAAATCATCAAATGACTCCTCCCGCTCTAGGTGGAGCGGAAGGGAGTGTCAGACTCTTACTGACTAAAACCCACCCGTGTTCCTTCCTTAGCCCTTTATGTTCCGGGCCAGCGGTAACGCTTTCGGACAATCCCGCTGACCCGGCAGGCTTCGGCCCTAAGGGGCCCCTCCTCGATGCTGACATCTCTTTGAGGCGGACGTGGAACACGTACGCGCCGTCCGGCACGGGCCTGGTCCTGATCGGACGGTGAGCTACCCATTACTCTCCACCCGGAGGCCCGCGCCTACGGTGGCCGGGAGTCGTCACGCGGCTCCCGACGCCGGGGGCGTCCCCCGCGGCGGCTGAGACGGGAGTCTCTCTCCCTGAACCGTCCCGCCACCTCCTTCGCTAGCATCACTGCTTCGCAGAAGGAGGTGACTGCCTCCCACTCCCTCTCGCCCCGGACCATGGCTTGCACCAGGGCCGGACGCGAAAGGTCGCCGTCGCTGCCGATCGCCTCTACGAGGACACGGCGGTGCTCCGCCCAAGCGGGGCAGACCTCCACCGTATGCTCCACCGTGTCCTCTGGGCGATCCTAACAATGGTGACACCCGGGCGTTTCCTCCCGCCTGATGATGTGCAGGAACCTCCCGAAACTTCCGTGTCCGGTGAGGACCTGCGTCAGGCGGTAGGTGAGAAAATCCACTCTTAAGGGGCTTACATGACCTAAAGCGCGGTCACTGTCGGACTGCATAGAAAATAAAGAGAAGCGCGATGACACAACCCTGGTAATTTACTGCAAAATATGAAGCAATTATTTAATTACAAAAAATCTATTGTTTGGACTAAAAAACTAAAACACTAGTATTTTAGTATGTTGCTTATATAATAATCTAACAAAAAAACAGATCGATAGTATGTATATTATTATGGTTTTATTGTAAAAATAAAGTTTTCAGAGGTATCTTCATGATTTTTTCTATCGTATCAAGTTAGTTTTCAACACACTATCTACCTAGCATATATCCTGAAGAATATTATATATTTTTTTTACTGTAGTCGATCATATACTTTTATTGTTTCTAAAAACTTGCGTTTTTTGTGTTTAGATCCTGTAAGCCCCTTAAATTTATATACCCGTAGACAGTTAAAATACACAGTTGTAAACAATACAATTCTCAAGTACAAAGATAAATACCATTTATTTCTTCAAGAATTTCTGCCAACAACCTGCACCTCCCGTTGCGGGCAGAAATACTTGAAGAAATACCTTTATTTTTGTTCGCCTTTCAGAATGTTGAAATTATTCTGAAAATATTGCTTTTAGGTTCTTGTTTGAAAACTAACTTACATCCAAATTTTACGGTTTCTTCAAGCGTGATTCTTAACAAATTACTAAAATGATTGTACTGTTTATAATCACACTAATATTATAAAGGCGAAAGTTTGTCAGTGGGTGAGTGTGTGTGTTATATGTTTGTTACTTCTTCACACTCAAACGGCTGAACCAATTTTGATAAAATTTTGTATGGAGGTAGCTAACACCCTGGATTAACATATAGGCTATTTGTATCCCGATATTCCCACGGGCTAGATATTTACGCGGGTGAAACCGCGGGGCGCAGCTAGTATAATACAACGTAATGAGAGCTGTGGTGGCTCAGTGGTAACGGACCCGACTTACGAGGTAGGTCGTGGGTTCGGACCCAGACAGGCGCCTTACTTTGTGTTAATTTATTTCATCACCATTGCTCTCATAAACGGTGAAGGAAAACATCGTGAGGAAATCGGCATGTCCTAGAACCAAAAATTCGAAGACATGTGACATCTACCAACCCGCACTGGGCCCGTGTGGTGGATTACGGCCCATTCCCTCTTACAGAGAGGAGGCCTGTGTCCCAGCAATGGGAACAGTATAGGCTGATTATGTTCATAATACCTAATTAATGTTTGTCTGTCTATGTACAGATGCCAGCACATCAAGCTACCCGAATCTGTCAAAGTTTCCCAATCATCTTTGAAACTTAATTATGTTTATTGTGTAATTATGATATATAAGGTCTATCTATTCATACACGAAATCTCTTAAGGTATTGACTGTAAGGGTTTTCTGATGCATCTTGTATAAATATACAAGATGCATCAGAAAACCCTTTCTTCCGTCAGGGTGGTACAGACCATCAAACTGAACAACTTTCTTCATGGGACCAACATCGTAATGGAGAAAAAAATACCATCTGTCCCATACATTTGGGTCGAGTAGATAGATAGTTGTGTCTGGCGGGCAACTGTCCGATGATTCATGTCATTGTATTTATGCTAGATGCGCGGTAAACTGTGTTTGCGAGGTGCAGAATTTTGTGTGACGTCAGTATGACGCGTATTTCGCATGTGGCGTTTGTTTGTTTCTCGATTACGATGTTGGGCCCATTGAGATTATTGTTAAATTAGATCACACCTTTCTGATACACCCTGTATACTGCCTCGTTGGTCTAGAGTCTAGTGGTCGCAAGCGCTACTGCTGATCAAGAGGCCCGGGTTCGACTCCGGGTCGGGTAAAGTTTTATTGGGTTTTTCCATTCGGAATTTCGCAGTAGCAGCCTGAGAGCTTGTGCCCGGCTGATGGCAATAGGCTCGCCCCCTGTTACATGGGACTTAAACATAACTGGCGAAATGTGGATGCACCTCTGCCTAACCTTCGGGGATTACAGGCGTGATGTTATTTAATGTTTATGTAACACTTTTTTTTTTTACCAAATTTCGGAGACATGTGACATCGACCAACCCGCACTGAGCCCGCATGGTGGATTACGGCCCACTCCCTCTCACAGAGAGGAGGCCCGTGTCCCAGCAGTGAGAACATTAGAGGCTGATTATGTTATGTTTTTTGCTACCGTCCCATTTAAACAATGTTGTTATGACACTATTCTAGTTCACACCTATATATTCATATATTCTATTACTAGCACCACCCCGAGGTTTCACCCGCGTAAGTTTCGATCCAGTGGGAATATCGGGTTAAAAACTATCCTATGTTCTTTCCCGGGACTCAAACTATCTCTATACCAAATTTCATCTGAATCGGTTAAGCGGTTTAAGCGTGAAGAGGTAATAGACAGACACTTTGGCATTTATAATATTAGTATGGATTTGTATGGATTGGCTTGTGGCTAAATAATAACTGTACTTTATCTGCTATACAGGTATTCCTAGTGCGACACCATTCTCTCACAAACTATTTTCTTAGCTTGTCTAAATTTATATGATACCATTGTTTCGTCGTCGTCGTCGTCGTTTCAGCCGATAGACGTCCACTGCTGGACATAGGCCTCCCCCAATTTTGGGGGGGGTTTGCCATAATCGCCACGTTTGGCAGGCGGGTTGGCGATCGCAGTATGGTATGATGATGGAATGCATAGAGAACGCTGCTGCCCATTCTCCGGTACGACCCTTAGTCGCCTTTTACGACTTCCTCTGGAAGTATAACATTGTTTGTGAAGGGAAAATAAATTATTTGAATCATTTGAATAACAGCCGCACGGGTCGATCGATCAGGTTAAGCTACGCTTGCCGTCCGTGGATGGGTGACCATCTTCACATATCAAGAGTCCCGGCTGTTATTCGTGGATCTTTGACAGTCGTTACGGGTCGTCAGTAGCCCGAAAGTCTGACAACCAGTCTTACCAGGGGGTATCGTATTACCCAGTAACTGGGTTGTGTAGGTCAGCTAGACAGTCGCTCCATGTAAAATACTGGTATTCAGCTGCATCCGGTAAGACTGGAAACCGACACCCAACACAGTTGGGAAAAGGCTAGGCAGATGATGATGAGAAAGGTACTATTCCTTATATTTTTGGTCGATGAGAATCGTGTAAATACGCCCTAAAAAGTTTATGAGCCAGATAGATAAATATGCAAAAGAAGTCGAAGCTACCTTTTATTCAGTTGTTAATCGTACTCCTGAACTTTTTAATACTGTGAACCTTCATGTTCGCGAGTTTTTTATTAAAAGTGTAATCTGGTTGTGAAAAGTTGTCGCCATATTTTAAAATTTCGGGTATAAAAAAGTTGTGCTAAGTGATAAATTATTATTCTGGGTGGATTGTCGCGGCATATTTATTGTTTTTGTCTAAAGGTTGGAGATATAAATATTAATTTTGCATAATGCATAAATCAGCCTATAATGTTCATCAGGCCTCCACTCTGTGATATCGAGCTGATCGTAATGCACCACGCGAGCCCAATGAGGGTTGGCTTAAAGACATTTCGGTTTCCTCACAATGTTTTTCTTCACCATTTCGAGAGCAGTGGTGATGAAATAATTTGCACAAAGTAAAGTGCCTTTCAGGGTTCGTCGTTCCTACCACTCGTAAGTCGCGATCGTCACCACTGCGCCGCCACTGCTCAATATTAATTTTAGTAAAAACAATATTATGAAGGAAGTAATTTCAACTGAAAATCTTAAAGCTCTTAAACGTTATCTGCATTAGCATGCTATATTGCAGACTAATATTACCATCAGTCTGACATAAGTAATGCACCAACTTTGGCCATTGTGTACAGGCCTCATTACCATTTAAAATTGCGATGATCTCCTTTCTTGGCGGAAAAATGGCACTCCCTTTTCTACTCGCATATTTTTTCTTTAAATAACTTAGCGTAAGTAATTGCCTCTCTCAGAAATGCATACCGTAATCATTTCCAGTCTTTAAAATGTCTAATAAAAAATCGCAAAAGGAACTTAGAAAATATACATTTTCTTTGTAAAAACTCATTACACGAACTCTAATACTTTTTTCGAGCGTCAAGATTGAAGAGCGTTTTGGCTTTTCAAAATGGCGGAGTCTTAAAGGTAGAAAACTATTAGTCCAAAAGACATAATGAAATGATAGATTCGACTCCAAGACGTGCTCTTAAAGCTCTTCATTGCTTGGTGCTTCATGAATATAATAAGAGCATCATTAGCAGAGAATTTATGAGCTCCATTTCCATTTTATGTTTATACGTATAAGATGGTTGATATTAAAATATTCTTTTGGAAGAGAACACGTACGTTTGACGTCACTGTGCTGTGATAAAACGTTCGGCTCCTGTGCTAAAAGTTATGAGGTTGATACCGGCGGGAACACAATGTTTGGGCTTTCCCTTATGACCCTTGTATGGACAATTATATCGAGAGAACATAGCTGGCTACTTTTTAGGGTTCCGTTGCCAAATGGAAAAACACGGAACCCTTATAAATTCGTCATGTCTGTCTATGTCTGTCTGTCTGTCCGTCCGTATGTCACAGCCACTTTTTTCCGAAACTATAAGAATTATATTGTTGAAACTAGGTAAGTAGATGTATTCTGTGAACCGCATTAAGATTGTCACACAAAAATAGAAAAAAAAACAAATAATAAATTTTAGGGGTTCCCCATACTTAGAACTGAAACTCAAAAAAAAAATTTCAGCAAACCCGTACATGTGGGGTATCTATGGATAGGTCTACAAAAATTATATTAAGGTTTCTAATATAATTTTTTTCTAAACTGAATAGTTTGCCCGAGAGACACTTCAAAAGTGGCAAAATGTGTGCCCCCCCCCCCTGGAACTTCTAAAATAAGAGAATGATAAAACTAAAAAAAATATATGATGTACATTACTATGTAAACTTCCACCGAAAATTGATTTGAACGAGATCTAGTAAGTAGTTTTTTTTAATACGTCATAAATCGTAAACCGCAATTTACCTTCCATTCAATCTCAAACATAAAAAAAAAGCATTTAATTTCATAAACATAAACCTTATGCATAAACCCGGATGTTACGGAACCCTCGGCCTCGGTGCGCGAGTCCGACTAGCTCTTGCCCGGTTTTTAATTATTTCACGGAATCTTTTAGATTAATTTTCATAGAAATTTTCCTGAAGCCAAAAGATTTCCATGCTTCTTAAAGAAAGTGACGTTTAATGTTGTGAATAGAGAAATGAACCTAATCTTTGGGGTAATTGCGTAACACACTGACAGTAGCCAGCCTGTCATTTTGACAGTTCAACAAAATACATTGCGTTATTTAGGTTGCGTAACAGGTCAATTTTTCAAACATATGATGTAATGGATGGATTGGCATACAAATATTTTCCAAGTTGAGCTCAGAGCAAATTAATTTCGAAAATAAGTAAATAACAGTCGCACAGGTCGATCGATCAGGTTAAGCTACGCTTGCCGCGGTTGGTCTGTGGATGGGTGACCATCTTTACATACCGTGACCCCTCCGTGCCTCGGAAAGCACGTTAGGCACGTTAAGCCGTTGGTCCCGGCTGTCATTCGTAGATCTTTGACAGTCGTTACGGGTAGTCAGAAGCCCGAAAGTCTGACAACCAGTCTTACCAAGGGGTATCGTATTACCCAGTAACTGGGTTGTGGAGGTCAGATAGGCAGTCGCTCCATGTAAAATACTGGTATTCAGCTGCACCCGGGTAGACTGGAAACCGACCCCAACATAGTTGGGAAAAGGCTAGGCAGATGATGATGAGATGATGAAGTAAATAAGTAGATAGTACATAACTTTTTTAACAGAAACCGAGAAGAGAAGGATTGGGAGTAGGTACTCAACCTCTAGTACAAACCAGTTTCTAATATTGACAATGATTCTATTACGTCACCTTGTATTTTTAGAGCATCTCCAGGCGAACCATTCCCGCATAACAACAAATCGCTGCGATTGCGTACTCACCGCTGAGAGGGCTTCACAATCAACCCGGTAAACCGTTCGGAACGGTTCGTTAATACAGTGATTTTGTAAAAAAATAACTTTATTTTTTGTATCTTTTTCACTCGTCTGTGGACACTCAGTCGTACTGTACGCGCCGGTCAATTAAATAGATCGTCAACCTTTTTTCACATTTCTCTTCATTATTTACATTCGGTGTTTTAACAATGAAAACTTGCGGATTGTGTAGCGTGCAGTTCAACGATGGCGTTCAGTGTGGGAGCTGCAAGAAGTATTTAGATTTTGGATGTGCAAACATATCTGAAGCTGGATGGAGAAAGCTGGGTGCTACTAGAATGGCACAGTGGAAGTGCTCAGCTTGTAGAATCTCATCTCCAGTTGTACCCACTTCTGATCAAGCGTCCCTTGAAACCATCCTGATTGAAATTCGGGACATGAAGCGTCAGTTGCTTAATTTACCGGCACTAAGTGATGACATTAAGGTGATTAAGGATGAGCTATCTGAGCTGAAGTCGACATGTCAAGGTGCTAATGGCAAACTCGAGGAATTTGATGCGAGGATTACTGAAGTTGAAACCAAAGTATCTGAACTTGAGAAGATGCAGTTGACTATAAATGACTTGCAGACGGACTTGTCAAAAGTGAAGTTCGAACTCTCATCAAATGATCAGCGTTCTCGATTAAATAATGTTGAAATCAAGGGAGTTCCTGTGAGAAAAGATGAGAATTTATTCACGATTATTGAAGCCATTGGTCGTAAAGTAAACTATAGCTGTCCCAAAACACTGATCAACTACATTTCGAGGGTGCCCATTTTCAACTCCAACGATAAACTTATTATAGTGAGTTTCTTGAACAGATACGTCAAAGAAGATTTTATAGCGGCAGCGCGAGCAGAAAAGAATTTATCCACCTCTGATATCGGGTTCCAAGGCACTTCCCAGCGTGTGTTTGTTAATGACCACCTTAGTGTAGAATACAAGAAGCTGCTAAGTAAAGTTAAAACCATCGCCAAGGATAAGAACTACGAGTTCGTTTGGGTGAAACACGGAAAAATTCACGTACTCAAAAACACCAACTCCAAAGTTCTAGTGAGAAAGGAATCGGATTTAAACAGAATCGCCTAATACGCCACCTATACCGTATACAGTCTTATCTGTTTTATCGGTTTATTATATTTCATGTTCTTTTACTAAGCTGTTACAAATTGTTTAGCACCTCTGCCACACTAATGAGCCCGTCACCTCTACTTTGTTCGGTAAAAATAATCCTTTGTTTTTCTAATCGCGCTGTTCATTTTAAAGTGATAGTACAAAATAATATGCCTGGCTCGCTCGCGCTTGCACGTACTATACATTACTGCTTGCCTGCTCACACTGTTGTTTACCGCTCAATGTCGAACAATTCTTGCACTCCATTATTAATAGTCGTCGTTTGGTTACTTCAAGCAGATTTATTCTCCTACTACCCTGATTTAGTTAATATTTCTATGATATGCGTTATTGTAGTCTATTTCACTGATTCATATTCTGTTGTTGATTTTTTGTGTGATGGCTACTAACGTTAATATTAATTTGCCTGGTTTAAACATATTTTATCAGAACGTTCGCGGTCTACGAACCAAAACCGATACTTTCTATCGTCAAATGGTAGCCAGCTCATTTGATGTTATTGTTCTCACTGAGACTTGGTTATTGGATGGTATTTTGAACTCGGAATTTTTTGATGAAAGGTATATTGTGTGGCGTCGGGATCGGGACTACGCTCTGACTGGACAATCACGTGGTGGGGGAGTTCTAATAGCTGCTCGTCGAGAATTATCAATAACATCCCAACAAAATTTTCATTCTTCAGCTGAAGATCTCTGGATAAGCATACACTTGAAAAACGCGAATACGCGTAGCTATTTTAACTTACATCTCTGTGGGATTTATTTATGTAAACAAAATCTGGGCCTTTCCTTTTCTTCACAGTTGAAGAACTTTCTTTCGACATTAAATCGATCTGTGATTGGCAATGGTTCTGATAGATTTCTTATTATAGGCGATTTCAACATGAGCGGAATAAGTTGGGTCCCATCTGACAATAATATATCTTTTGTCCCATCGAATATTAAAAGTATTGATGAAGTGCTACTTGGGGATGAGTTATGTACTCTTGACCTTGGTCAATATAATGGTGTACCTAACAGATACGGTAAAATACTTGACAGTCCTCTCGAACCAGGCAGTCAATGTGACTGAAAGTTTAAGCCCACTGGTGCCAATCGATGATTATCACCCAGCATTGTTAATTACAATGGATCTTGTCGA
This sequence comes from Mesoligia furuncula, assembly GCA_916614155.1. NCBI lineage: Eukaryota > Metazoa > Arthropoda > Insecta > Lepidoptera > Noctuidae > Mesoligia > Mesoligia furuncula. Next base: position 10,127,763 of record OU744804.1, on the reverse strand, counting down.
AACACCTCTCCTTGAGTGTGCGCCACGTATACAATTTTTATATGATAAGGGTGATTACGAATCCATTAACCGTGACATTAGTAATACCGACTGGGAAAGTGAGTTCTCAGTAAGATCAGCTGACGATTCCGTAAGTTTTTTCAATAACGTTATCTATAATCTTCAGTCGAAATATATTCCCTCGAAGCTTTGTCGTAACAAATCATATCCGACCTGGTACAGTTCCTCATTGATTAGAACAATAAAAGAGAAATATAAATACTTTAAAAAACATAAAACCTACGGCAATAAAGCTGACGAACTAACATTTAAACTTCTTCGTGATAGGGTAAGAATATTAGAAAGTCAGTGTTACGTAAATTATTTGAAACTTACCGAAGCATCTATTAAAAATAACCCGAAACAATTTTGGACTTTTGTTAAAAACCGTCATAATATAAATGCAATCCCGAGCACGTTCAATTTTAACAATGAAACGCTGCGTACCGGGGAATCAATATGTGAGGCATTTTCAACTTATTTTCACTCCACATTTTTAGATCCCAACCTTAATCATGGAGGTAGCGCAAGTTCCTCTTCTTCCTTTACTGAATCCTCAAACCTGCCGTCTGATATCAGTCGTATCACGGTGAACATTAAAGACATAGACAACTTGCTTCGAAAATTAGATACATCGAAAGCGCCAGGCCCGGATAATATCTCATCCAAGCTTCTCGTACGTTGCGCTGCGTCTATTGCACTTCCTATTTCAATTCTCTTTAAAAAATCTTTAGATACTTGTGTTGTTCCTAAACTTTGGAAATCAGCTTTTATAACGCCTGTACATAAGAAAGGCCCCAAAACAGACATTGCTAATTATAGACCGATATCCAAATTGTGTATCATTGCCAAGGTTTTCGAAAGGATTATTTATAACCAGGTCTATTCTGCCCTGGAACAGTCGTTTAGTCCCTTCCAACACGGCTTTCTTAAAGGTAGATCCACTGTCACCAATCTTGTTTTGCTTAATGACTACATTACCGACGCAATGGACCACGGTAAACAAGTCGACGTTGTCTACACAGACTATAGTAAGTGTTTCGACCGAATCGACCACATCATCCTATTACGGAAGTTAGAGGGCATTGGTATACGCGGGGACTTGCTCAGATGGTTTTCCTCTTATATAGAAAACAGGTCACAAGCTGTGGTATTGAATAACTATATATCTAGCTGGGTTTTAGTCCCCAGCGGAGTCCCCCAAGGTTCGTTGCTCGGTCCGTTATTATTTGTCGTCTATGTAAACGACATCGACTCCTGTCTGACCTCATCCAAATTATTGTGCTTCGCCGACGACATGAAAATCTACGCTACCATATCATCGACAGCGGACATGACAGCATTTCAAACTGACTTACAGTGTCTTGAAGCATACTGCCAAAAAAGTAAACTTCATCTCAATCCCAAAAAATGCTCAGTTGTAACGTATTCCCGTGGACGATCAGTCCTAGCCACAACATATACTCTTGGAGGCCATATATTACCTAGATGTAGTACTATTCGTGATCTGGGGGTTCATCACGATTCCAAACTTATTTTTGATAAGCATGTTGAAACCATCGTCGCCAAAGCCTCAAAATCCCTTGGTTTCATAATGCGATTATCCAAGTGCTTCACGCAAGCTAAAACGTTAAAAATCCTATACTGCACTTTTGTTCGAAGCCATTTGGAATACGCATCTGAAATATGGAGTCCATGCTATTACAAATATATTGACCGTATTGAGCGCGTACAAAAAAGATTTATAAAATTTTTATGCTTTCATCAGAGGATACCGTATCAGTCGGCTAACTATCTCAATCTCTGTAAAAAATATCATATCTTACCATTGAGTAATCGACGTGAGATCTCTGACTGTATATTTTTGTTAAAGACATTTCGAGGAGACATAAATTGTTCTGATATTTTGTCAACTTTCTACTTCAACGTTCCAAGCAAATGTAAACGGTTCAATCCACCTTTACGGGTGCCATTTGCAACTACTAACTACAGACAAAATTCGTACGTTGTGCGCGTAAGTAGGTATTTTAATAAGGTGTGCAAACAGTTCGACTTTGATCTTTTTAAAACGAGTGTGACTTCGGCAAAAAAGTGTTTAGCAACGAATTTCTTTATAGATTGAAATCTTCAGACTTTGTTATCTTTTTATTAAAAAAAACTAAAAAAAAAAACTACTATATCTTGGTTTAATGGGTAATAACCTGCAGATATTATATTAGTTTTTACACATTTTAGGTGATGATCTACTTGCAAATTTTTATTTTTATATACTTTTTTTTGGCAATATTTGCAGTGTGTATATTTTGTTCCACAGTACTTTTATACCAGACAAGCTCTAGACGTGAAGACCTGTAATTGGCTGTCAGATTATTATACTGTTATTTATCACTATTGTATTTAGCTGTAAGTCTTCCAAAGTCCTTAAATAAATAAAAATAAATAAATAAATAAATTTATTTTGCTACCGAAGTAGCTCTTAAGTAGGTAGTATTTTTTTCTTAGTTTTTTTTTCTATAGACGATGAGAGTTTATTTAAAAACCCACTATGGTCTGTTTCTGATTCGTTCCAAAAATATAGATTTTATTTATTTATTAAAACTATGCACAAGTAAAAAACTGTACAAAGGCGGACTTAGTGCCTCGGGCATTTTCTACCAGTCTACCTTCGGGTGATGCAGAAACAACACAAAGTAGGTGCAATAGCAGAAAACAAATAGAAAATATTTTTAAGTAAAATATAAGAATAAATACATATATTACATACATACAAAAAATATATAAAACAAAACAAAAGAAAAAGTTATGAGAGAGAAACAAGAAAACCTACAACAACTTAATTCTGAGACGAATCTGCCAACTTCTTGTGTATGTGTTCTCGAGCTGTCACTTTAAATGTGAACCGATTGGTTACCGTCGTTCAATCGCGAGCACGTTAGAATTTTGTATGGGAAATAATTTTCTCCTACTGACCACCAGGGGCGCTATAACTTTTTTCCTTAAAGAATTCTAACGCGCTCGCAGTCGAACGTGAGTGAAAAAACTTACTAAGGCCACTGATCAGTGGGATTATCCGAAAGGGTTACCGCTGGCCCGGAACATAAAAGGCTAAGGAAGGAACACGGGTGGGTTTTAGTCAGTAAGAGTCTGACACTCCCTCCGCTCCGCCCAGAGCTACCGCCATTTGATGATTTCCCACCCAATAAAAAAAAGACCACTGGTATTCTGAGGGAGCGCATTCCAAAGGAATACCGCCTGGACAAAGAAAGAAGATTTTATAATCGCCAGAGCGATGAGAAGGATAACGAAGAAGACGATAATTCTCGGACCGAATATTCTTGATTTTACTTCACTTAATAAATACAACTCTATACAAGGTCAAAATAAATTAGCTAACGAAACTCCGCAAACGTGATGGTGTATCGATATACACACACGACAAAATAAGAGAACAAAATTTAAAAAAAGATTTTATTGGGGTCAATGGCCGCTGGTGGTATTGTTGCTAAGAAATATTTTTTCTGTTATTATGTTTGAATATACCCATCACGTCAGTAAAGTTTACACAAAGAACACTGTTTTTTAAACTTACATTATTTCAAGTGACAATGCTCATGGTCTTTATAAAGAAATTTCGAAAAGGATGGTTGACACGTCCCGTGACCCAAGGGCTGGCTTTTATCTTGGCCAGAGGCTAAGCATCGCCATACAACGTGGTAATGCCGCCAGTCTCTTGGGTACATTACCAGTCGACAGCGATGTGGATAAATTCCTCGACGCTATTTTTTAGGTTCTGTATAGTTTTAGTTAAGTTACGATTTAATTTTGTTATTTTTAGATTTGGTTAAAGTAAAGTTGTATATATTTTGAATGTTTAAAACAAATAAACCTAAGTGACAATACTACCTGCGGTCGATGACCCCAAAAAAAAATATCATCAAATTATTATTTTTTTAGGTTGGTCATGTTTAGATATCGATAATTCAATTTGACCCTATATACCTAAGTATGTATTACACGTAGAAAGTCTCCAGTGCCTGTCCATTACCTAAGACCTTCTGCAAATTTGTTCTACTGCTCACTAGTAGAATAAAGTTCTTATGTACCATCAGGAAGAGAAGTCTTAAAAAACCCCCCTACTGCCACATCATCATCATCATCATCTGCCCAGCCTTTTCCCAGCTATGTCGGGGTCGGCTTGCAGTCTAACCGGATGCAGCTGAATGATAGTATTTTTACATGGAGCGACTGCCTATCTGACATCCACTGCCAATCTGACTACCCGTATAACGACTGTTAAAGATCCACGAATGACAGCCGGGACCGGGCTTAACGTGCTTTCCGAGGCACGGAGGGGTGTGTAAAGATGGTCACCCATCCACAGACCAACCGCGGCAAGCGCAGCTTAACCTGATCGATCGACCTGTGCGGCTGTTATTATTTAGCCACATATCAAATCTTTTTTGACTGTTTGAAAGATAAAGTGTTTTTTAGTTCGGAAAATATCTACTGCATTCAATTTACGATGCAATCCATCGCAAAAACCAACCCACGCGACGGTAATGTTTCGAAAGCGAGAATACCGCACATAAATAACGCTCGTGATATATGTAGGCAGTCTGCTGAGACCCAATATTCGGTGATTCGGGAAGCACGTCCAAGGAGGATTCATATTTCATCCAACACTTCTGTCCCAAGGGATGAGCGAGTTGAGCCGATATCAGACGCTTCACTTTTCATTCATGTTTTTCTTTCATTCGACGTCTTTCACTCGGAGTGAAACGTCTGAAGAAAAAGTGAATCAAAAGAAAAATAAATTCATTAGTGAACGGATCCAACGAAGTTGGATTGCGGCAATGATCTTCCGAATGATGGAAAATTAAACGAAAGGAGCAGATGAACGTTTGTAAGTATAATATATAATTTTATTGTAACATGTTAAATAAAAAAGAAAGCTAAGAACTTAAACCAAACAAAAACGACAACTAAAAAGGATTAAACAAGACATGGATATTGATTTTTTTCTATAGTCGGAGTCACACGGCATTACTTAGTCATGTAATTATGGTATAAGTCGTAGGTACATATTGATTTTGTTCGTATAAAATATAGCTTATGTCACCCCGACCGTAATAACGAATTGATTGACACCTTATTAAACTAACATTATATACATACATAAACCGGTAAGAACATAACCCTTTCTTTTACGGTTTTTTTTTTTAAAACTTCGCCGTTGTCGAGTAATAAAAACGAACCTTTACTCGAGCGAAGCGTCATCGGCTACAAAACGCTTGTCACGATGACTGTACCTACTCACTGACTGTGTTATCACGTAAAAATAGAATAACGAAACATCGGGTAATCTCGTTATCTGCGTTTAGGGAAAGAATATATTTGGGAGCGGGCGTTACATGTTATTTTAGCACAGAGCACTCACATAAAAAGTTTTTTTCACTTAAGTATATTGTTGTGTGCTCTGGTTCGTGTTTATTACCTACTCTGTCTGTGACAAGTATGAGAGCGTTAGTTTGTATGAGCATTGCATGTAGTGAATGAAGATTACTATGTACTGACGGGCTTGGAAAACAATATAAAGTAGGATTTACATGGCAGATTGGAGTGGAAACGCCGGGAGGGGACGCCCTAAAGGGACATAATATAGTTACCTTATTGGTGACTAGCTGCGCCCCGCGGTTTCACCCGCGTAAGTGTCGATCTCGTGGGAACTTCGGGATAAAAAGTAGCTTATATGTTATTCCAGGGTGTCAGCTACCTCCATACAAAATTTTATCGAAATTGGTCTAGCCGTTTGAGCGTGAAGAAGTAATAAACATATAAACACACACACACACACACAGTCACATACTCACAAACTTTCGCCTTTATAATATTAGTGTGATGTTCTTCAGAAAAGTTAGGTGCGTTGTACTCGCAACGGGCGTGCGTGTATGACCAGGGGTCTTAAAAAGGCCTCTTTGGCAGAATCATAAAAGGATAACATTATGAATCATAATGGGCAGTTAACTGTTAAGTTAATCGTATCCAATCCCATTGGTGAAGGATTTTTCAGCTATTTTTTTTGTCTGTGCTAAAATACCAATCAATCCGATCCAAATCCAATCCCAATCTCTTTGATTATACCTACGTAGTGCAAAGACAAAAAGAAAAACACGGAATGTCTTCGCCATATTATGATTCATAATGTTATCCTTTTATGATTCTGCCAAAGTGATCTTCTTAGGCCCCGAGATGTATGAAAGTAAACGAAGCAAATGGTCGTAGCAGGTGACTTTCTATAGATTCTGCCTACCCCCATGGGAAGAAAGCGTGAGTTTGTGTATGGGTAGGTAAATAATATAAAGTCAAATTAAAACAAAGTTTATTTGGTTTTATTAAATCTGAATTTGATTGAGTTTAAATTTATTAGAACAAGGTAATTGAATACTTAAATAAACGAACAAGGAATCCTTAAAAATGATTAATAATAATATAATATATATTCGACAACTATCACACAACGCCGTCTAGTCCCAAGCTAAGCAGAGCTTGTGTTATGGGTACTAGACAACTGATAAACATACTTATATATTTCTAAATACATACATATTATAGATAAATTACACCCAGACACAGAACAAATGATCATGCTCATCACACAAACATTTGTCCTGGGTGGGAATCGAACCCACGACCTCCGGCATAGCAGTCAGGGCCACTAACCACTAGACCAACGGGCCAGTCAGATTGTTAAAACATTATTATTCAATCGGCCACATTTCTATGAGTACACATAACTTTTAAAGCTAAGGTACCAAGACCAAACGGGTAAGAGTAGGTTGGAACTGTAACCAACGGCGTGCGAGCTGATCGAGCGAAGCAAGCGGTGCCGCGGTAGTGATCGGCGAGCTCTTCATTCAAGTTGGTCGCAAATATCTGTTTGGCTATTTAGTATTTTTAGGACCCACGACAGGAAAATTATTTCACAAAAAGCGGCGCAATAGAGAGAGTGAGTGAGTGAGTGAGTTTAGAGTGTCCAATAATGTTTTTAGGAACGCAAAATAGGAACATAACATATTAATATGACATCAACCGCCTTTAATTTAGACCATAAACCAGACAGACTCCATAACTTGCCGCGTGTCATCCAACTTTAGATTGGGACAGAGGGAGGAAGTATTCCGAATCGTTTCCAATCGTTGTTTGTCTATTTTCACATCGTTACAATGCAATCTTTTTACAATAGTATCGTTTATCCCCCAAACGTCAAGTGTACACCAAGTGTACATAAGAAAAAGTGCTCGAGACGTCAACGGTACACCAAGTGTACACAACAGTTTCATTGTTCTATCATTGTTGTGTGTTGTTGTTGTTCAGTTTCATTGTTGTTGTTGTTGTAGTCCGACGCGTGGGGTATTTCGACAGGTAGGTAGGTGGGCAAGCGTGTGAGAGGTTATGTGACTTCTGAGAGGGGCTCATGGCTAAATGGTAACTGCCGCACGGGTCGATTGATGGCTAAGTTACGCTTGCCGCGGTCAGTTTGTGGATGGGTCCATTACATATTAAAACCCCCTCCGTACCGCGGAACGTTTAGCCGTTGGGTTAAAGGGTAGTCAGAAACCCAAAAGTCTGACAACCAGTCTTACCAAAGGGTATCGTGTTACCCAGAAACTGGGTTTTGGAGGCCAGAAAGGCAGTCGCTCCATCTAAACACTGGTAATTTATCTGCATCTGGTTCGATTGGAAGCCGACCCCAACATAGTTGGGAAAAGGCTAGGCAGATGTTTTGTTTCTGTGACTCCAAAGTTTTATTCGACGCTTTTGGTATTGTTCAGGAAAGCTATTATTAACTACGTCGTGATAAGCTGTAACTCGTTTTGTTGTTTGTATGGCCATAGATAACTCTTTCTGTGTTCTTTTATCTCTATTTAGAACCAACTCTACAATCTCTGTATGTTTTGTAGGGTTCCGTACCTTAAAAGGAAAAAAAACTGGGCAAGAGCGAGTCGGACTCGCTCACCGAGGGTTCCGTAACATCCGGGTTTATGCATAAGGTTTATGTTTATGAAATTATTTTTTATTTTTTTAATTTTTTATATTTGAGTTGGTTGAATAAAAGGTAAATTGCGGTTTACGATTTATGATGTATTAAAAAAAACTACTTACTAGATCTCGTTCAAACCAATTTTCGGTGGAAGTTTACATGGTATTGTACATCATATATTTTTTTTTAGTTTTATCATTCTCTTATTTTAGAAGTTACAGGGGGGGGGACACACATTTTAAAGAAAGAAAGAAAGAAAGAAAATACATTTATTTAGCACAGACTAAAAGACACACAATACACCAGATAGATAAAATAGTCGTACTTCAGATAAAAAATAAGAAAAAAAATCAAAATCATAAGTGCAAAGTCCGATGTAAGAACTTAGCAGGAATGTGTGCCTCACGGCTGCGCCAAAAAGGCCCAGTTCAGCAAAAATGCCAGACAACTTGTGTCTGACGCTGGTTTTCAACTGGACCTGATGTGTGAGGTGACGGATGTAAATCAGTTTTATACTGTAACGTGACGTATGCATGCATAATTAAATAAATAAATAAAAATACATTTGCATCACATAAAAAACAATATTAAGTAACATTACAAAACATAAAAAATATAAAGTACTGATACATAAATAAGTGAGACTGTATAGTATTTTATCAGCTATTTATGTACATTTTCGTGCGGCATTCACCGACAGAAAGAAACACTGACACATACTCAAGTGGGTACACATAAATCATATAATTGAGACATTTACTGTGACCATATCTAGCTTCCTTTGCGCTTCTATGAGGTACTGCCGTAAGCGTCGTTTAAAAACATATATTGAGTTAATTACTCTAATTGGTGGTGGCAAGTTATTCCATATTTTGGAAGCCGCATAACGAAAGCTGCCTCTAAAAGCAGCCGTACCCTGAGACTGAGTCGAGAGTTGTTGTGAGCATTGCCTTCTCCCGCATTCCCGTCTACTCGCAACCCAACTTAGCTTGTTGTAAAGGTAGTCAGGTTTTTTATATTTAACAACACCGAACAGAAGGCAAGCCAAGTGTAGTTTGCGTCTGGACTTCATCTTCAATATAAGGTGCTTGTTTAGAAAAGGAGTTACATGGCTTCTGCGAGGAATATTATAACAAAACCGAGCACAAGCGTTTTGTACCCTTTGAATGAGGCGGTCTGTACGAGCTAATAGGCGCGGGCCGTAAACCGTGTCAGCATAGTTCAACCTGGACAGAACCAGGGTTTCCACTAGCTGCTCCCGTAGTTTTTCGGATAAATAAGGCCTCATATTGTATAAAACCTTTAGGCGATAAAAACAGTTTCTAACAGAGTCTGCTACGTGTTTCTCAAAACGTAGATCTTTATCCATAATTACACCTAAATTCCGCGCCTCGTACACTCGCTCAATTGGTTCACCCATAAGTCTCAAGTCGAATGTCACAGGTAGTCGAGCCAACTGCTGTCTTGTGCCAAATACCATATATTTCGTTTTTATTGGATTTAACGACAGGCAGTTCTTCTCTGACCAGGCGGCGATTCTTTGAAGATCATCGTTAAGATCCTTAATGGCACTATTGTACTCTTCTGGCCTAAAAGATATATAAAGTTGGACATCGTCGGCGTATATATGGTACTTGCATCTCTGGAGGCACTTTACAATATCCGCACAGTACAAAATAAAGAGAATCGGGCCCAATATGGAGCCCTGCGGGACTCCTCTGTCTACAGAAATACGTGTCGATCTAAGGGTAGTGCCGTCACCCAAACGCAAGTCAACAAGTTGCTCCCTATTAGTTAGATAGCTGCGGAACCATTGCACAGCGCCGGCGTCGAAACCATAATAATTTAACTTGGATAGTAATAGCGGTATATTTATTGCGTCAAACGCACGGGAAAAATCGAGTAAAACCAGCAACGAGCACATTCCTCTATCTTGGGCAGACAATATATTATCAGTAACATCCAGTAAAGCAGTAGATGTACTGCGCTGCTTTCTGAAACCAGATTGTAAATCAGGTAGAACGTTATTTTGTTCCAAAAAAATTGTTAATTGGTGGCTAACGACTTTTTCTAATACTTTGGATAGACATGGTAATATACTTATAGGGCGTAGGTCTTTTAAAGTGGATGGATTAGAATTTTTTGGCAAGGGCCTAACGGAGGCAATTTTCCATAGCTCGGGGAATGTAGACGTCACTATGGAGCAGTTTATTATGTCCGTTATTACAGTCAACGTATGCGACAGGGTCATGTTAATCATATCCAGGGTAATATTGTCGTAACCTTCAGCGTTACTTTTTAGGTTAGAGATAATGCGGGAGATGTCGTTCTCTTCCACTGGACTGAGTGCGAAAATTTCTTCACCATGTCTATGTTTTTCATAGTAGTTTATAAGTGATGTGCTTGCCACGGGGTTACCGGGGACAGTTAAAAAGTTTTTATTTATTACGTCAGGATCTGTAAAGTGCGACGGTAGGTCTTGTCTGGGCTTATAGGGCGACAAGGTGGATTTTAAATTTTTCCATAATAATTTTGGGTTTTTTATTCTATTATTTATGTTGTGCTTAAAGTACGCAACTTTTTCGTTGTACAACGAACTAATCACTAAGTGCTTTAGATCTTTGTAATATATTTTTTTGGAATCGGCTTTCGTTTTCCTATAACTACTAAGTGCATCGTCACGTAAACGCATCATAACTTTGATTGTGTCTGTAATCCACGGATATGACTTTTCCTTTACAGTACACGTCTTGATCGGTGCGTGAACATCAAACAAGGAAATTATATGGGTGTTAAATACATGCACCATATCATTAACGTTGTCAAGCGATGAAATTATTCCAAGGTCCAAAGATGATAAGTCTAAATTAAAGCTTTTAGCGCACACATTTTTAAGAGGCCGAAATTTCACCATGTATGGTTTGAACTTGTCACGTTTAATGTGAAATTCACCAGCTACAATAGAATGGCCGTTGATTGAACCGAAAGGTACGACCGTTGTATTTCTTGCTGTTAGGTCAGTACACAAGAGATCGATGAGGGTTTCACTGGATGATGTAAAGTGGGTAGGAGTTGTGACCAATTGTGAAAGACTGAGGGAATTCAAAAATTCATTAATATTTTTAGTTTTTATCCCATTTGTGTCTAGCAGGTTAACATTGAAGTCGCCAAGTAAAATGTAGTGGTCGCAATTGCCAAGTGAACTAATGGAATCCGTTAGGGCATCTAGGAAAAGTACCAGGTCATGCCATGGTGGTCGGTAGGCTGTACCTATAGCAATTTTTTTGCCGTTCATTGAGATAGTTAACCACATTTGTTCGACCGATTCGAACCTTGGATCGATCGCACCAGTCCATGTACGCGCGCTCAAACCCCGCCGCAGATAAAAACCGACGCCCCCACCACGACCCGAGCGCACACTCGCTGGCCGCGGCGCGTGACGCAGACGGTAGCCCGGCACCACCGGAGCGCGCCCCTCCTCGCCCGGTCGCAACCAAGTTTCGTTGATGGCCATAACGTCAAAACAATGCCTGTCGAGTGCACCAATCAAGTTATCATGACCTGTACCCAATGAACCAGCATTAAGAAGACCAACTTTTAGAAACTTTTCTCCTTTAGTCATCATTATAATAATATAAAATAATTCCATCATTTAAGAATATTAGTGCACATTCAGTGGTTTCAATTCTAATTTCAAATAATAGTAATAGTTTGAATTCAATTTTAAATATGTAAATGATGAATATAATTAAACGAAAATGAAACAAACGCAAGCTGCGGCATCCGAGTAATGGTTTGGTAAAATTAAAAGGTAGTTTGGTAATAAATAGGTGTAGATACATAATATGTGCAGTGCAATAAAACTGGTGTACGTACAATTGAGTGAGGCGCGCCGCGACTACCGCGAGACATACACCTACCAATATAAATAGCCGATAGTAGCAATAGGGATTTATGAAAATACGACACAGTAAATAATCGTCACGGTAAAAAAGTGTACCATGTACAGAAATTTCGCTAACTTTTTTGTATACGTAGCCAATTAGTATAATTGCCACGTTTCGACCTGCCATTTAAAATTTTGACATAAAAGCCCTAGAGCTTTTTAATTACGAGTTTGGACGCTACGTAGGAAACCAGGGGTAACAATGTTTCAGGTATTTCAAGTATTTACCATTCGTAATGGTACTACAAGTACCAACACTGTGATATTTGAAACTCTAATGACACTTTATAATTTTCAACATTAAAACAGCGAGGTTTTGCATAATTTATGACACTTTATGCTAACTAGATGTGGTTTTTAATTTTGTTTATTAATTAGGGTTCCGTACCAAAATGGTAAAAACGGAACCCTTATGGTGAGACTAAGTCTGCCTGTCTGTCTGTCACAGCTGGATATCTCAAGAACTGCTAATGCTATCAACATGAAATTTGGGATAGTTTTAGATGACGTTTGCCCAACTATTTTGCAAATAAGAAAGAAATAAAAATATATGTATAATTTTTGCAACAGGGACTGAAAGGGGGTCTAAATATTCGAAGTGGGGCTACTAGGGCGTGTGAGGTATCATATGAAAGAGCGCAGTTTGCACATTCTTAAACACTTTAAAGATTACAGGAAAAATAAAACGAAGTCTCTAAATAGCACCCTTTTTCAGAAATCATCAACAAAAGTTACATTAGATGTCGTCTGGTGTTTTTTTGTTCTAGAACATGCTGGTTTCCTCACGATATTTTCCTTCCTCATTTTGAGAGCAGTAGTGATGGAATAATTTACACGAAGTGAAGCGTCTTGAGCTGGGTTTGAACCCACGACCTACGACTCATAGGTCGCAGCCGGTACCACGGGGCCACCAGTTCTCACCAGCAACGAGAATTGCTGCATTCCAATTTGATGGGTGTAAGTGTATTTAACCTTTTAAGCGCTTGGCTAAATATCAATTGCCGTGCCTCTAGCGCGCGGCTACAAATCGATAAAATAATCATCATCATCTGCCTAGCCTTTTCCCAACCATGTTGGGGTCGGCTTCCAGTCACACCGGATGCAGCTGAATACCTAAATCGATAAAATAATACCTACAACAAATAAGGAGGAGCAATCGTTGAATAGAACGAAAAAATCACGCATTTTCTCTATCGCAGAAATACGACACGAGCGGTAGGGGCACGGAAATATGTGTCGCATAAATGCGACACAAGCGGTTTAAAGTTTAATACTTCGAACACACAAACGCTCAGTTGAATTTTTTAAATTGAGGAATACATATTCATTTACAACTAGCTGCGCCCCATGGTTTCACCCGCGTAAATGTCGATCCGGTGGAAATATCAGGATAAAAAGTATATGTTAGACTATATGTTAATCCAGGGTGTCAGCTACCTCCATGCAAAATTTTATCAAAATCAACGTAATTTGATAAACAATAATTAACAAAATCTTTATCATCATCATATCAGCCGAAAGACGTCCACTGCTGGACATAGGCGTCCCCCAAGCACCTCTGCTATGACCAGTTCTGTGCTTCCCAAAAAAACAAAACAAACAAATCAACAACAACAATCAACACAACAACAAAACAACAACAACTAACAACAATGAACAATCTTAAAACATTTTAATTATAGTTCACATACATTATGTTGGCCATTTTTTTTTAAACTCCTTTTTATTAATGCAATCTGTTTAACGCAAAATATGTAATAGTTTATTTTTGTTTGGATTAAAAGCTCACTAACTACGAAACACATACTTTTTTATTCGAAATGCGATGAAAAGGGTCACTCTCTACGAAAAACATACGAATTGTAATAGTATGGTAATGCAATAAAATCTCGTATCGTTTTTATGTCAGTCCTTTATATGACAAAGCGATAAGATATGGAAAGTGTGACATAGTGTCACGCACTGTCGATACAAATAATATTTAATATTTTGGGCACTTTATAAAGCTGGAATCCCTTTGTTAAAATAATACACACACGCTTAGAATTCCCAAAAGTTTAGGCAGAGATACAGAAAAAACGAAATCGCGGAGAAACTAGTATTTAGAGCATGTCATTGGACATTATTATTCTCTAGCACTAAATATATACACACCACACACACTACACTATACACACATACACACTACGCTCTACACATACACACACACTTACACACACACACTTACACACACACACTCACACTTTATACTATTACATATATATACAGGGTTACCAATAACCCTGTAATTTTTTTTTTATTGTTTTGCATGTCAAAGATCTGACTATGGTTTTTTTTTTACTATCCTACGCTGTCCCCCTCCTGGGCAAAGGCCTCCCTCAGCTACTTCCATCTTTCGCGAGCCCGCACGTCTCATGTGTGTAACATGACGTAAGTTGTGATAACATGTTACTCTATGGGGTTTATTTATAAACGATAGTTATAGTTAAGTGACAAACGATAATTAAAGTGAGGGGCCCCGTGGCTAAATAATAACAGCCGCACATTTCGATCGATCAGGTTAAGGTACGCTTGCCGCAATTGGTCTGTGAATGGGTGACCATCTTTACATACCGTGACCCCTCCGTGCTTCTGAAAGCACGTTAAGCCGTTGGTCCCGGCTGTCATTCGTGGATCTTTAACAGTCGTTACGGGTAGTCAGAAGCCCGAAAGTCTGACAACCAGTCTTACCAAGGGGTATCGTATTACCCAGTAACTGGGTTGTGGAGGTCAGACGGGCAGTCGCTCCATGTAAAATACTGGTATTCAGCTGCATCCGGTTAGACTGGAAGCCGACCCCAACATAGTTGGGAAAAGGCTAGGCAGATGATGAGTCCTTTTTTTTTTTTTGATGATGGGAAATCATCAAATGACTCCTCCCGCTCTGGGTCGAGCAGAAGGGAGTGTCATATATCAATCATTCTTCAACTTTGTAAGTCATACGCGTATTCGTTAGCTCCGACAAATAATTAAGTAAAAGTGGTAAAAAGTGACTATTCCTACTACGAAGTTACACCAAAACAATCTGTGAATATCGTACTCTCGATTGTGCAAAAGAAACACACCAAGTGCTAATGTTTTGAAGTGGTAAATCGAATAAAAGTGTTGTGCAAAACTGTTAAATTCGAATTCATAAGCCTACCCGTCTCGAGTAAACAAAAGACCTTGACCTTTGGACTCTTAATTAGTTTGGTGTCTGCGCTCCCTACATAGCATCATTGCGGTGGCTAATTTAGTCGCTGATACCAGCGTCCGTGTAGCGCCTCGCAACTAACCGCAACAGTCACAAACGTGTGGTAGGGAGTTCGAATCCAAGCCGCACCGTGCACTTTTTGAAAATATTTTTTGTTTTTTTGTCAAGTTTTTACAAGTTTTTTACAAGTTTTATCTTTTTTTTCTCTTCGTGTTTACTACTTTTTTTTGGACTTCGTTTGCTATTACTAACGCGACATGTCTCGTGTTCCACGCACTCCACCAAAACAAAAAGATACTACAAATCTAAGCCATGTTCAGTCCGAGCCCGATATACTACATTCCTCGACCAACTCGCCTGAAGTCGCAAATGTTGGTATCCGGCCTAAGCGTCCACGTCTGAATAGCTCTCCTGAGGTTGACCATCAACAACCGAAAGCAACCGAAATTGTCGACATCATCCGTCAAGAAATACGCGCGGTTGTATCTACAGAGATCTCAACAGCTATTAAGGAATGCATTGCTGTAGAATTCAACGAGATGAAGGATTTATTCCGGGACCTAAAAGAATCTGTCAAGTTTATGAGTGATGATTACGACCGCATTCAGTCTGAACTAAAAATATGTGCAGAAAATAACAAAAGCCTTAGTAAGGAAAATGAGTCCCTTAAGCAGATGGTTTCGGACTTGTCTGTACGAGTTAATTTAATCGAGCAATACTCGCGCCAGCAAAATATTGAAATTAACGGCGTACCTGAATACAAAGCGGAAAATTTGGTGAAGACGGTTATGCAGATGGAGAACGCGGTTGCAAGCAAGATCAGAGAAGAAGACATACTGTCGGCCGTTCGAGTGCGCAGACTGGACCCCGAAAATAATAACCCTAGAGCAGTTATTGTAAAGCTGCGCACCACTCAATCGCGGGACGTTATCTTAACCTCAGTAATGAACTTTAACAAGGCGCACCCTACTGAAAAACTAAATTCACAACACCTAGGGTATGGCGGTCCCGTCAAGCCTATATAATGTGTTTGAACATTTGTCACCCCTTAACAAACAAATCCACCGGCGACTAGAAAGGCAGCTACCGCAAAGGGATACAAATATGTGTGGGTTCGTGACGGTAAAATTCTTATAAGAAAGGTGATGGAGAGCAAGCTAAACACATAAGAAGCCTGAACGCTGTTGCACTACTGTAAACCTCCTACAATAAAACCCTGCTACAATACCGTACATATAAACAACAACAATTCAACATCTACTACCAAAATTTTAGGGGTATGAAAACCAAATTGAATATGATTGAATTATCCACACGGTTGCGCAATTACGATGTTATTGTCGGCACAGAGACTTGGCTAGATGATAGCATAAGTGATGGCGAAATATTTGACTCGAGGTACACCGTTTATCGTAGAGACAGAGCATCTACCGTGAATAGCGGCAAAAGAGGAGGAGGTGTATTGATTGCTGTTTTGAAGTCAATAGACTCTGCCCGGATGTCGCAGTGGGAAACAGACATTGAAAACCTATGGGTCAGGCTGAAGACTGTCAAAGGGAAAAAATGCCAAAACTTAAATGTTTGTGCGGTATATCTACCCCCTCCAGTTCAACATCGTACACTGGACTCATTCCTTGAAAAGGTGTCGTCTGTTATCGACACCACTGGGGACGAAACCTTCATAGCTGGAGATTTTAATCTGAGTTTCATTAACTGGCAAATGGACAAAAATCTTTCCCACACTTCCAGTAACACAGCTTATAACTACGCTAACGCCTTGGGCTACTCACTGATAGACTTTATGTCATTATGTAACATGGAGCAAATAAACTCAGTCAAAAATTGTTATCACAAAACTCTAGACTTAATATTTTGTAACTTCTATGGAGGAATTGTAAGTGTATGCAATAACCCCTTATCAACTGTAGATGTCTATCACCCACCCCTCGAAATAATAATAAAAGACACGTCCCCCGCATTATTAAAGAGTAAAATTCCTGTTAGATACAACTTTAGGAAAGCCAATTATACTTTAATCAATGCTAAGATCGGCGACGTTAACTGGACCGATATTTTCTCAGACTTGCACGATGTCGATGCTATGGTGACACACCTTTATACGCACCTTAATGATGTAGTGGATGAGCACGTTCCTAAATCAAAAAAACCGAGTGATAAGTATCCCCCCTGGTTCTCTAAGCCTCTCATAAGACTCCTAAACGAAAAAGAAAAACTCAGAACACGTTACAAAAAGTATAATAACCCAAGGGACCACTTTGAATATAGACTATTAGAGGGGAGATCGAAAACTATGATGAACAGCTGTTATAAAACCTATATGAGCTTCACTGAAAGAAATATTAAACATAATCCGAGGCTCTTTTGGTCCTTCGTCAAAGCGAAGAAGTCTAAGTGTAACGACATTCCCTCAGAGATGTATCTAGGAAATGAAACAGCATCTACTGGTGAAGGAGTATGCAACCTTTTTGCTAAGCATTTCTCCTCTAACTTTACTCCTTCGATTGGTTCACCTGCTGTAGCTCAAATAGGACCCAAGTATCATCAGCATGCATTAGGTAAATTAGTATTTACGGAACGAGACGTCCGGAAAGCACTAAACAAACTCAACATCTGCAAAGGGCCAGGGCCAGATGGTTTGCGGCCAGTATTTGTAAAAAAGTGTGCTACTAGTCTATCATTGCCGCTTAAAATAATATTCAACCATTCGATTGCATCATCAAAGTTTCCGACGGTATGGAAAATGGCTAACATCGTACCGATTTTCAAAAAAGGAGATTCTAGTGACGTCCTGAACTACCGTCCTATTTCACTTCTCTCAGTATTCGCAAAACTTTTCGAATCCCTGCTATGTCCTGTAATTTCATCACACATCAATCCTCAGTTAGTGCCTGAACAACATGGTTTCTGTGTTCGTAAATCTACGACTACTAATTTGGTCCACTATGTCAATGTTAAGTAAATTGATGGACTCTCGCGCCCAAGTCGACTCCATTTACACTGATTTCAGCAGTGCGTTCGACAAGGTGGACCATATAATCCTCTTAAAGAAGCTTGAAAGTTTCGGCATATTTGGTCAGTTACTCCTTTGGTTTAAATCATACCTCACAGAAAGAAAACAAAGAGTGGTTGTTAAGGGATATGAATCACCAGTTTATTTTTCTTCATCTGGAGTCCCCCAAGGATCGCATCTAGGCCCAATACTTTTTCTAATGTTCGTCAATGACATAGTTCTCTCAGTAAAATACAGCAATTGCTCTATTTTCGCTGACGATTTAAAAATCTATAAAGAGATAAACTCATCGCTCGACGTCCATTTACTCCAGGCTGACCTCGACGCAGTTCACGACTGGTGCTTAGAAAACCGCATGTCTCTCAATGTGAAAAAGTGCTACCACATAACATTCACCAAAAAACGAAAACCTATTCCTACGTCTTACTCAATAAATGGGGTAACACTTCAAAAAGTGGACACGATTCGCGACCTGGGAGTCCTCCTCGACTCAAAACTCACATTCGTTAGCCACATCGACAATATCACTGCCAAAGCTGCAAAAATGTCTGGCTTTATAAAAAGAATATGTCGGGATTTCCAGTCGATCTCTACCCTCAAGGTGCTTTTTAATACTCTGGTGAGAAGTCTACTGGACTATGCATCGCCAGTTTGGAACCCTACTTACCGCGTTCACATAGACAGAATTGAACGTATCCAAAGAAGTTTCACTAGATACCTTCGTTTTAGAAGCCCTAACTGTCCACGGGATATTTCTTACGATCAAAGGCTCAGTCATTTTAAAATGTGTTCACTTGAACACCGAAGAGACGTGACGGACCAAATCCTTCTCTATAAAATCTTAAACGGTTTACTAAATGTTCCCGATCTTCTGGCGGAATTAAGTATAGCTGTACCGCGACAGAAACCTATTAGATCTAGTCGCGAAACCGTTACCTTTGCTTTACCTGCAAGTCGTACTAACCTTGGTAGCACCGCACCCATGAACCGTCTAATGAGAAAATACAATAAAACTGCTACACGAACCAATAGCATCGACATAATACTCTAACCCTTTGCGACAATTCCGATCGAAACTTCTTACCAGCTCTGATTCTCTAGTAACTAGCTCCGAGTCTCGAGTCGTCTGTGCGACACGAGCCACCCATTAATAATTGTATTTAAGTACTCCCTTTCCCTTCCCTGCCAACCTCCTTCTTTTTGTTGTTTCTTTTAAATCGTTTTGTAGTTACGATCGTATTAATTGTAAACATTGCTCATTTTAATTTTTAATTTAATTCTACTTTTACTTTATTTTATAACTTATGTGTAATTCAACTAAAGTTATCTTGTACTTACTATTTATTTCTGTGCTAGTGCTGTGCACTTCTGTAAGTGACTAATTCACAATTCCTAAAACTGTATGTGATTTTTGTTTGTGTATGTCTTAGTGAGTAAGTCGTTGAAGTGCCATATAAATAAATAAATAAATAAACGAAAAACCGCACATTATTCTTTAAATTCCTTCAGGCTCAAGAATACTTTATTTCATTACTCGACATTTTCTAACCCCGATCCCTTTACTCGTAAATTAATACGTATTCTGTCCCATAAATCTTTTCAAGCTTAAAGAAATACCGTTACTATTGATACTCGTGTATTTCGATATAAAAACTCGCCCAGTGCGTGTTGGTCTGTGCGTAAATTAGTATTCTGTAGCTAAAAACCATTGTTTGTAGAAGATTTCTTCTAAGTCAAGGAAATTAATTGCTAAACAAATTAACGTAAAGAGTTAAATTTCTTAGTAATTAATTTATATTAATTAGTTTTTAGTTACGTGCCTCGGAAAGCACGTTAAGCCGTTGGTCCCGGGTGTCATTCGTGGATCTTTGACAGTCGGAAGCCCGAAAGTCTGACAACCAGTCTTATCAAGGGGTATCGTATTACCCAGTAATTGGGTTGTGGAGGTCAGATAGGCAGTCGCTCCGTGTAAAATACTGGTATTCAGCTGCATCCGGTTAGACTGGAAGCCGACCCCAACATAGTTGGGGAAAGGCTAGGCAGATGATGAGCCCTTTCATACAATTATACAACACAAGTTTCTGCCCGTGACTTCGTCCGCGTAAAATTTCTTGCTCCCCCGACTCACCCCGTCGCATCGCATCGCCCACAGAGACACAGACACTGAGATCCGTGGGGGCGCCCTTATAAAATGGTGCGGAATAAACTCCGCACCTGGGCCCCCCCGCTGACGCAGAGTCTCCGCCCCCAGCTGGTGGAGGAGGTGGTGAGAGCTCTGTTCCCTTCACGGGGGGAGCACACTCCCCCGCCCATGGCTCCGCCACTTGCACGACGACATTCCTGAAGTGACCGGGGTAGAACTGAGAGCGGCGGTAGGTAGGCTGAAGGCCAAAAATACCACCCCAGGACCCGACAACTTGCCAGGTAAAGCGTGGGTCTCGGGGCGTCCTTAAGCGCATGTTTGGAGAGAGACCAGTTTCCACTCCGTTGGAAGACGGGGAAGCTGGTCCTCATTCGGAAGCCCGCGCTATTACTTCGTTTTCGCTTAGCGTTCTTTCAGACAATTTTTTTTTTTTGCTCAGTTCCTAAGGGTCGTAGCATGATGTTAAATAGCCTATAGCTTTTCTCAAGAATTGGGCTATCAAATGCAAAAATAATTTTTCATTTCCGACTGGGAGTTCCAAAGATTTCCTCCTACATACAAACTTACACGTCTGTGTATTGCCGGACTTAAAGAATAGCACCACCCCATACTTCCCGTGGGTGTCGTAAAAGGCGACTAAGGGAGACCGGAGAATGGGCAGCAGCGTTCTCTATGCCAAGCGTGGCGATTATGGCAAACCCCCCCCAAAGTTGGGGGAGGCCTATGTCCAGCAGTGGACGACTTCCGGCTGATATGATGATGATGACAAACTTACAAACAAACAAACAAATGTTACCTCTTTACAATATTAGTATAAATTATCAAATAACTACAACGGTGCTATTCTGTAAAAATCTCACCGTGAAAACTTGTGCGAAGTGAGCGTGGAGTGAGCTGTCAATAGTGTCAATTCCTAGCAAAAACAAACTCACTTCACCTAAGTTTTCCCGGTGAGATTTTTACAGAATCGACCGGCAGTTGTCAGTTGAATATACGGAGAATAAGTTGATAGTCAATTTGCTTAGTAATTATTTTTTATGACTTAACAAGCCGCCTTGAAAATGACAGTTATCAGACAAAATAATTCATAATTCGGGACCGAGATTGTTGCTAAAAAATGTTGTCTCTTCAACTTAAAAGAAAAACTTGCTAAATATGTAGATGTAAATAGATCGCGTTTATATTTGTACCAGAAACGATACAAAATAAAGGTCAGACATTACTGTGACAGATATTATGATAAAGGTTAATAAGAAATTCCTCGACTACCGAACCATAAAACAGCGTAGCCAAATATAATATGTCTGTCACAATAACAAGGTCGGGGGCAAATTGGAAGCCACAACCTTAGACTAGAATCTGTGAAGATTCTCGTATGTCACAACAATCGAATGTATTGGAGTGGTACAGTCGAACAAAGAGTTTGTTATACTGTGTGGGGACGAGGATAACTCCGTATACGTATATAATGACGTTACCAGTCTGTACACAAAAATTCAATTATATCCAATAGTTTAGAATAAAAATAATATGATATAAGAATAAGTATAATATCTATTTGCTTAAAAACATGGTATAGAAAGATGATAAAATACAAATAACAAGAGCATACGTCATGCTTTTGCTTAACAGTCGTAAGCGTAAAAATTTTCACATGCACATTTAACATTTATTGTCAAAGAAGTCTTTGACACTATAAAAGCTATGACTACACAACCATACATGCATTTTATTGTTGAATATCTCATAATTAAGGTCTTGAGATTACTTCGTATCTTATTATATATATACGTACACACACAGATATACAACTTTTATTATATTTAGCTAGTCTCGGAAGGATATCTAGCTAGTACGAGCCTGTGGGGATCTCGTCGGTTACGAGGATATGAGTCATATGCATTATTAAATAATTCCTAATGCTTCCTCACAAACATACATGTTTCATATATTATGTAAAGAGACGGTAGCATTAACAAGCCAAGGATTAAGTCCACCTCTGTACATTTATGTGCTTGAAGTATTAAATGAATAAATATTGGCCTAAAGGATTCGTCAGGTCGAAGTCCGCTTATTGCTCTGATAGCTAATCAAATATCGGCGAAACCCATACCCATACGAGTACAAGGCTATTATTTAGTATCTTATAAAGATCATTTAAAAAAAATAGGTGTTAGGTAAAATAGCAAAGAAATTTAGTAATTTCAAATAACCCCTATGCACTAGTATTACTAGTGTGTTTATGTATTGTCATAGGTACCTTCGTCTGCACAGTTAATAGGCAGAGATCTTTCCACCACACTCCCAATATTCATTTGTATTTAGGCTTAAAAAAGGACTTTCGTCCACGACTCCACTCGAAATTAACGTGTTACAACAAAAATTCACACCACATACACTTATAACTACTCATTAGTGATTTGAATTTGTAACTGGCTACTTTTTTTTTTTTTTTGGTAATTGGTATTACGGGCTGGTTTCCGCAACTCCACGTCAATGCGCGTATTTTGCGTACGGGTGGGAAAATCGATTATTCGATCCACCCCAGCTCCTCAAGGAAGGCCAGCAACGCCTTGATGTTGCTGACCGTCTCGCGTAGGGTACCTGGGTTACCGAAGTACTTTGCCCTGTACGTGGTGATCACCGGGCAGTTTAGAAGCACATATGCCGCTGTCTCGTCATCCTCCATGCAGGCCCTGCACAGCGGACTGTCTGTTACTCCTATGACATAGAGGTGTTTATTAAATGACCCGTGGCCAGTTAAAGCTGCCGTAACTATACGCAGCTTTTGTTTAGTTAGACGGAGAACCTGTTTCGTGAGGCGGGGATCCAAAGTGGGAAGTGCTTCCCTAGCCTGCCTGCAATCGCCTTGCTCCGTCCAAAGTTTGTCGTGTTGGTCTCTGGTGCGTTTCCTTACCAGAGTGCGTAAAAACCCGAAGGGAAGTGGCGCGATGGGCTCAGGTCCCACTGGTGCCATGCTCGAACCTCTCCTGGCAAGCTCGTCGGCTGCATCGTTGCCCAGCGAACCGCTGTGTCCTTTGATCCATTGAATGGTTATTTTATTGAGGTTACCCACCTGGTTGAGGCTACTTTTGTTTAGCCCCTTGAACGTCGAGCCTAAGGTGTGTCTTAAGCTTAAAATAAAATCAAAACATTGAATCAAACTCAAACGTTTAAAATAGTGATTTTAAACTTTTGACTTTGATTCAATGTTTTGACTTTCAGCTCGTTGTTTTGTTTTAGCTTAAGACACACTTTAATGAGTGATATAAAAGACTTGCCTATTCATAACACTCAACACATTGTTAAAAAAAATAATAACCGACTTCAATAAAACGCGACTAGGAAGTGAAAAATAATTTCCGTTTCGGAAGTCTTTGGCTTTGGTTTTGTTTATTTTATTGCCACTTCCGATACTAAAATTAGTTTAACTTTGTAGTCGTAGTTGTTAGTAGTTGCAAGTGAGTTGCCTGTATACCAATCTCTTAGTTCGTCTGTACATCGGCGTATAATAATTTTGTGTGGAATTTTCCAATAACGTCCGAGATGAAGACGTTCGCCGCGTGAGGGAATGCGAGACGCCGAGCAATGTACCCAATGTACCCACCGCTACCGATTCAAGACTCGCTTGATTGCTATCAGCTTGTAGGAAATTGAAACGGCAGGGGACCGCATGCCTTCAGTTGTGGAGACAAATTTACCTTGTCGTTTTTAATTGAGTTGGTTTGTTTTTGACAATGTTTGTAGTGACAACGGTATTTTTGTTGTTTGTGTGATTTCGTACAAAATGGTATGTGCGTGTGTTGTTTTCTTTTTTTTTTTTCGTGTTTTCAAATTGCTAAATTCACAAAAACAAAAAGAGTGAAAACCACAAAAAGTGGTGACCTGTTCTTGCTCTCATAAATTTTCACAATTTATTTTGTAGCATATAGGATTTCAAACAGTAGCTGTAAGTTAATGATTTCATTTTATTTGCGTAATAAACTTTTACGTGTATGAGAATTGAGGGCCCATTTTGTACGAAGATATACAAAGTAGGACAGTGTTTTGAGATAATATCTTGTTTTCACAAATTTTGTTTGGCATCAGCTTAGATTTTGGCATAAAGACTTTTTCTGTAGTGTCCATAGTTTATCAGTTTAAGGTGGGCCCTCAATCCTCTATGTGAGAACTGGGGGCCCAACTTTACAGTCTATAACTCGGTTAATTGACTTTCACAAAATCTGATTCCAACTTTCACAATTCTTTTGGAATGTTCACTAAATCCTAAGCACATTTTCAAAGAGTCTTAGCAAAGTGGCCCTCACACCACACGCACATCAAAATGGTGACTCACTTTTGACCACGTTATATTATAACACGGAAGGATCAGTAGAAGTTGATTACCATGACCATCGCCTGTAAATGTATCATCATTTTTGAAGTGAAAACTTCTATATAGGCGCGTTGAGCATTTTTGAGATGGGAAAAAACCGGAAACTCGCGATACTGTTACCGTAACCGACACTGCGCTACATTCAGATGTGTTCGGCTGTCCTCGGGATGTACTCAGTTTTAATGTATATCCGTTAAATCAGTGAGTGATGGCAAAGTATTCTGTTTGTGTTTTGTTTATAAGACGATTCAAAAAATTCATACGTAATTGTTCAAGTTTTCACTCCTGGAGTGCCACTGTTTTTTTTTTTTATTAGCCTATTTGTGTCCCACTGCTGGGCAAAGGTCTCCCCTTTTTTCTTCCAAACCTACACGCCTTGTGCGATTTCTGGCCATGTTGGCCCTGCAAATGATATTAGATCGTCACACCACCTTCGTCTTGATCTACCTCGGCGGCAATGTCCTGCCTCAGGCGTCCGGGTGTGAGACTAGTCCCGCCCACTCCCACTTCAGCCTGGCTGTTTTTTCTCCAATATCCGCTACTTGAGTTATGGAGTCATAATCGTAAATAATCAGCCCATAATGTTCCCACTGCTGGAACACTGGCCTCCTCTCTGTGAGAGGGAGTGGGCCGTAATCTGCAACGCGGGCCCAGTGCGAGTTGATATCACACATGTCTTCAAATTTCTGGTTCTAGGACATGCCGGTTTTCTCATAATGTTTTCCTTCACTGTTTTGAGAGCATGTTATAAATTAAATTCGTTTCGCGTTATTGTCTGTCTGACCGTGTTGTTTTAACACGGTCAGACAGACAAAAACGAAAAGCGACTTGAATTATAAACTCTAAAGTTTGCATCAGATTTCGAAGCGGTTTTCACGATGATTTAGAAAAATTATTCCGAAAAGTTTATGCCTATAAATCATAACTATAAAACTTACGTATATAATAAAAAAATCTATGTTTTATCAAGTCGTTTAAGCCGTGCGAAGCAGGAGTAGTCGCTTGTTACAAGAATAAACAGTTATTCTCTTGAAATAGCTGTCACACTCGTTTCTGTGTCTGCAGATATTTTGCCCTGATAACTGACAGTGTAGTTACAGAAGTCAGTTGTAAGCAAGTTTTTATAACAAATAACGTTTGAAGATTCTCTTGTTACTTTTACCCGACTGCGCGACGTAAAGGAGAGTTTTCTTTATTCTAGCCATCGCAAATAATAAACAAAAAAATATAATATTATTGGTAGTCCACGTAGTCAATGTTTCTTAAAAAACTGAACGTTTTTTAGTTTGAAATAATTGTAAAACACAAACCTATTTATTCATAAACGTTGCTTGGAGTTAATTAGTGATTAGCGACTGATTAACCATACATTTTTGACGTTGGAACGTCACTTAACTTTAATTAATCATCATAATTGTATGAAAGGGCTCATCGTGTGCCTTGCCTTTTCCCAACTATGTTGGGGTCGGCTTCCAGTCTAACCGGATGCAGCTGCATACCAGTATTTTACATGAAGCGACTGCCTGTCTGACCTCCACAACCCAGTTAATGGGTAATGCGATAGCTCTTGGTAAGACTGGTTGTCAGACTTTCGGGCTTCTGACTACCCGTAACGACTGTTAAAGATCCACGGATGACAGCCGGGACCAACGGCTTTCCGAGGCACGGAGGGGTCACGGTATGTAAAGATGGTCACCCATTCACAGACCAACCGCGGCAAGCGTACCTTAACCTGATCGATCGAAATGTGCGGCTGTTATTATTTAGCCACGGGCCCCAAAAAGTAAAGTTATATCCGTGTAACTACCATAATATTAATTGGACAAAAGAAGCATTCTGTGCTACCCATTAATTACACTCGCTAATTGGCTTAAACTCGAGCGTTTATTGTGTCAAGAGTATTATTTACATTTTAAAATGCATCAAACAATTCATTTTAGTAAATAAACGACAAAAATTAAATACAGGATTGCATTTTAATGGTTTTACAATTCCATGTGCAAAATAATGGTGACAGTGACTATTTAATATTATGTATTTTAAACTTATATTATGTGGTTAATTTACTTTAACATTAATCTGAAAAACAATAAATATTTTGTATTTATTTTAGTCGAATAATCAAAATTGTATTTAAGTATTTACGTTGACTACAAAAGGGTAAACCTAAAAGTCCTTTGCAATGCAAATTAAGTTTTATTTTTTTCGATTTAAGTGTTACTTTCACTTTGATCTTAATATTAATTTAGTTTTATACAGGGTTATTGGTAAAACATTAACAACCTCTTAAGAGGTCATTGTACTCATCATTATGAACAACTTTTACTATGGGACCAAACCCAAAATCGCGAAAAAAAAATCAGCTGTTCCCTACATTTTGACCAGTTAAACGAACATAAACGTAGGGAACACCTGATTTTTTTTCATGATTTCAGGTTTGAAAATAAATAAATAATAACAACAAGGAAAAAGAAAAAAATATTTACCAGTCAACAAAGTGCGAGAAAATTAGAGTATATTCGGAAGCATAAGCAAACGAAGGTGTCAGTCAACGAGCGTATGTGACGTGACTCAATGTTTTCTTCTCCAAGCGTTTTAGCTTTGGCACCTAGTAACGTCGTAGTCAGTTCAACGCCATCTACAGAGTTCTTGGAAACTATGTTTCTTTTTAATACTCAAAAAAAAACCTCTCAATATGGTAATATTTTTTTTTAGCAACAAACAATTGTAACATTGGTTCAATCAAATTATTATTTAATAATTTATTTTACTTCTGACAGCAATTACATTAAAAACGTGAGCACAGTGATTACATCACAGTGCTTAAATTTTTTTTTAAAGATTAAATGGTTTATTTGTCACAGAAACACGTGCATACAAAAAGATAATTCATTCTAATAATAAGGAAAAGAAAACAAAATATATCTATAATCACGAGCACAAAGCAGAAATAGTCGACGGTTGCACGTCATGATTGTGACAAGAAGACTTCCACTCAGCATGATGTTGGAGGCCCACAGCACAGCGCTTATTTTCAGTGGTTACCCGAAAAGGACGTACGGAAACCAAGTCAGATCAAATGAATCGTTCTTTATGTAACCAAATAAAATAAAACAAACAGCGGTGCTATTCCGTAAAAATTTCACCGTTAAAACTTAGGCGAAGTGAGCGTGGAGTGAGCTGTTAATAGTGTCGATTCCTAGCAAAAACAAACTCACTTCACCTTAGTTTTCACGGTGAGATTTTTACAGAATCGACCGACAGTACATATAATATAACAATATAACGTGACATAAAGCAACTACATAAACAACCATATACATAATCAGCCTATAATGTTCCCACTGCTGGGACACAGGCCTCCTCTCTGTGAGAGGGAGAAACAACCATATGAATAAATATTATTAAATAACACAAAATTTCATATATTTTATGTAGGTACTGTCAAACGTAAAAAAAAACTGTGAACGGACTGTATTTTTCAGATTTTCTGTTTTTCCATTATAGACTGTAAGTCGGTGACTCATCAGTCTTATGGCCTAATAACAGCGTATAGTATTTTTATCTCACGAAGCGACGCGCGCTTAACTTGTGTTTACCAAGAGTACAAACACGCTGTGAATGTGTGTTTAAGGGCAGGAGCTCTCGGTACTGGTGGTGGTACTGGTGAAGTCGGACGTGTTTGTGTGCATGTGTGTGTTATGTGCCAAAACTACTCGTCTTCATGCACACTTTCACATTATGTTTTAACACTTAGTATTACCACAAGTACAGCGCGTGTCGCTTCGTGAGATAAAAATACTATTCGCTACTATTAGGCCATAAGACTGATGAGTCACCACAGTCAAATACTGGTAGGTATTCAGCTGCATCCGGTTAGACTGGAAGCTGACGCCAACATAGTTGGGAAAAGGCTAGGCTGATGATGATGAAGACTGATGAGTCACCGACTTACAGTCTATAATAGAAAAACAGAAAATCTGAAAAAATGCAGTCCGTTCACAGTATTTTTTTACGTTTGACAGTACCTAGAAAGTAAAAAGAAATTTTGAAATACCAACTTCATCCGTCACAATTATTTTCGAGCTGATCCAGGATACGAAGCAATTCCGCAATTGTAAAAGCTAGTCAGTTCTATTTTCCACTATAAAGTAATTTACAAAATGAAAAGTCTTTGTAAACCCTCATTTTAGACTGGCAAGAAATAATAAAAATGGCTTTTTATTAATATTCAGTAACGCTGCCGTATCTCTTTACAAATACTCTAAGAAATATTTATTAACATTATTTAACTCAGCTGTGTAATAAAATATTTTTTTGCAAACTTCAAAGCTCTTTTCGCATGTTATTCCGCTCAGGAAATTCAAGGCAGGTATTACATCTCCGCCGCGACACTATAGCAGCGAAATCGCAGTAGTTCCGCCATGACTTGTCCGTTGTACGACAACCGAAACTGCTTGTTCTAACGCACAGATTTTACAATTATTCTATCTCTTTCCCGCGTGATTTCGCTGATCTGCTCGGAAGCCAGTTACACCTCCGCACTCAACTCGCTGTTTTGTTGCGGTCGATATGTGTGGCAGTCGACAAGTTTATAAAGCGGAACTTATTATTTTTTTTTTTTTTTGTAAAATGTGTGTTGATTATACGGAAAAACGAATCTTAGAGGTCCGAAGTAGACCTATACTGAATTTACTAAGTCGAAAGCGACAATTTGCTTCAATTGCTACAATTCAACTGACTCTCATGATATGCCGCAACTCGAATCGCGACGTAATGTAGTAATGTTTCTTTTCGGAATTCGTAACGCGGTTTTCCACCAATATTTTCGCAGCGGAGTTGTGCCAAGGCCCCGAAGTGGCCCGGAATTCATGAATATAAAGCTATTCTTATTACTTAAGATTAAATCTTGTTTAATCGTTTTGTGGTTTTGTGTAATTTCATTACAAAATAAACTATTCTACTAACAGAAACTTTTTTGTTCTTGTTTTTTAAATATTCTACAGACCATGTTTTCTTGTGAAGGAATTCAGTAAATCTGAATTATTTCTGAGCATTGTAGACAAGCATGAAGCGTGCTGAATTTAACATCATTAACAAAACTGTCACTGAAATATAAGCTTTAATGCAACTCAACTCAACTCGGCAGTCGACATAATCTGACGTCGGAAAAATAAAATGAGTATTTTTTCTTTTGGAGAGGCGTGTCCTTTGGCATGTTTTTTTGTTTCAATGCAAAGCGAAAAAGTATTTCCTTCCGCTAAATTCTTCTTTGGGTTGACAACAAGGAGATTATTTCTTTTATTTAAGCCTGTCATCAGATCAACGACAAGTGCCTTACTCTATAGTCCGATTTTTAATTCACTGGAGTAAAATGACACTTCTTAATAACTAATTTCGGACTGAGTTTAGAGATATGCATGTCAAATAAGTTTCGTTTGTTACACTATTCTGTACTAGAAAAACAAGATTTGGTTGATGGCCGCGAAAAAACAAAAAGACGACAATTTCAGTCATTTAAGTAACACATAAGCTGTCATTTTACTCCAGCTAATTAAAAATCCGACTTTAACGAATTTTACTAAAATATTTTGTAAATTAAGCAGAAAAACACAAATTCCGACAACGACTTTTCATATTTTGTCCTACTTTCTGTTGACTGGAGATAGTTTCATATACATACTGCAGTATTATTAAATTCTGCATGATATTATATATACTTCTTTTAGAATACATGCAACCTTTATAAGTATTTCTTAGTTTTCTTTGAATTTAATAAACCCGTCGGATTAATGTGCCAAGTTTCTTTACGAGTTTTGTATTTTCTACATTGTTTTATATTATTTTTGATACTTTTTATATTCGGTCCGAGTGTAAAGATAAATTAAACGTGTTCAGTGGCGAAGAGAGACAGTGTTTTTTTTTCGCTACAATACGTACAGATGCCAGCACATCAAGCTACTACAATCTGTCAAATTTCTTTAATAGATTTTCAACTTTATTGCTAAAGCATAAGGTTCAAAGTTGATGAATGAATGTTCCCAAAATTTGACAGTTTCGGGTAGCTTGATGTGCTGGCGTCTGTATTTATAATCTCACACCTTTTTCCCATGTCCCCGTCTGTGTGGTGCCGGACTTAAAGAATTGCACCACCCCTTACTTCCCGTGGGTGTCGTAAAAGGCGACTAAGGATCTTATCGGAGAATGGGCAGCAGCGTTCTCTATTTATTCCACCATCATACCATACTGCGATCGCCAACCCGCCTGCCAAACGTGGCGATTATGGCAAACCCCCCCCCCCCCCCAAATTGGGGGAGGCCTATGTCCAGCAGTGGACGTCTATCGGCTGAAACGACGACCTTTTTCCCATGGGGGTTAACATACAGTACAGAACACCTCCTGCTTCGTAGCAGGAGGTGTGGCCTTACATACTCATTTTGCTTCATTAACGTTAGTAAATCTGCAGGGTAACACACTATCAGTAGCAATGGGTTTAATTTTGACAGATCTACAACATTCATTGCGTTATTTGCGTTGTTGAGCAGACACATTTTTCGAACATATGGAGCAATGGATTAGAAATATGCTTCAAAATGATTCAAATTGAGAGTAATAGTGTGTTACTCAATTAGGGTGCTGGTTATACATGCACGCCGAACGAGTACTAGGCACCTGACCTTTCTAAATATAATTCAATCACCAATACGGTTGCTATATGCCGTTCTAGGTCGCCTTTTGCCAGCTTTTTCACTCAACTGCCTTGTAGGTTGAATTTCGAACTATGGACATAGTGTTGTCTTTAGTAAAGAATTAGATCTATCTCTATCTTCCTGTTTATGTTGATATTATTGACATGCTCCTTTACCTTACATATTTTCTTCTTTCTCAACAATACCATTGGCTTTTTTTAACCAACCAAGTGCTGATATAATACCAAAGGATACAAAGTACTCAGTAGGTCTTAAAGCAACGCTCTAAGCGACAAAATTCTTTTCATATTTTTAACTTTCTATGGACTCAAAACATTTGCTCCTTTCTCAGTACACTCATTGGCCTTTTTAATCAACCAAGTTTTCATATAAAACTGAAGGATACAAAGTACTCAGTGGGTCTTAAAGCAACGCTTTAAGCGACAAACTTCTTTTCATATTTTTAACTTTCTATGGACTCAATACATTTGCTCCTTTCTCAGTAAACTCATTGGCCTTTTTAATCAACCAAGTGCTCATATAAAACCAAAGGATACAAAGTACTCAGTAGGTTTTAAAGCAACGTTCTAAGCGACAAACTTCTTTTCATATCTTTAACTTTCTATAGACTCAAAACATTTGCTCCTTTCTCAGTACACTCATTGGCCTTTTTAACCAACCCAGTGCTCATATAAAACCGAATGATACAAAGTACTCAGTAGGTCTTAAAGCAACGCTCTAAGCGACAAACTCTTTTTCATATTTTTAACTTTCTATGGACTCAAAACATTTGCTCCTTTCTCAGTAAACTCATGGGCCTTTTTAATCAACCAAGTGCTGATATAAAACCAAAGGATACAAAGTACTCAGTAGGTCTTAAAGCAACGTGGTCGAACCATTTCAAGCGAAACTCCATAAGTCACGAGCTCTATCTGTCTTTACGCTCATTTTCCTCTCCGGCTTGGCTCGGTTCCAAACGGTATCAAAACTAAATGCGCCAGTAATACTAAAAGCTTCATGTGGCAAATTAATGGCCTCCACATCGAAGGTCACAGGCCTCAGAAGTTGTAAATCAATTAGGAAAGTCTACAGAAGTAAAATTTGATGTTTTGGAACAATTTTTTGTAGTTGTAATTTTGTAGAGAGAAAAGTATTATGAATTAAATCTCACAAAAGTACAGAGCTTATTAATTACTAGCTGTATCTGTATCGTTCGCGTGCATGTCGGAAAGAAAACTGAGTTTCATGAGTTTAAATTTTTTTGCGCGGAACCCTAATTCTTTTTATAAAACAAAAGTATCATACGTTACTCCATATAATATCAGTTATCTTCCAGTAAAAGTTGGCCCAGCCGTTTCGGAGATTAGCCGGAACAAACAGACAGAGTCTACCTGTCATCCGACAGACACAAAAATTTTAAAAATAGTTTTTTTTTTGTTATAAGTACCTACTGTATATACTTTCATATGCATATCTATACATATAATAAAATTGTAGAAAAGTGGTGTCTGTACAATGGAAATATATTTTAAAAAAAGTAGCAGGGGTTGTTATTACATCGATGCCGAACCCGAAATTGTGATTAAATTTTTTTTTGTCTGTTTGTCTGCTGTGTTTGTGCACGCTAATATCAGAAACGGCTTATTCGATTTAGATGCGGTTTTCACTAATATATTGTAGTAAGCTTCACTTAACATTTAGTGTTTATTTCATGTCAATCGGTTCATAAATAAAAAAGTTATGTCAATTTAAAGAATCACGGCGAACATTTGTTAAGGTATTCTATCAGAGTACGTAAACGCCTCGCGCCTGCGCGTCCGTGGCTATATATACAAGGTGTAACGGAAAGGGGGTATCAACCCTAAAGGAGGTGAATGAAGATGAAAAAAAAATTTGGACCTCCCATCGTCGTCGTTTCGTCGTTTCAGCCGATAGACGTCCACTGCTGGACATAGGCCTCCCCCAATTTTGGGAGGGTTTGCCATAATCGCCACGCTTGGCAGGCGGGTTGGCGATCGCAGTATGATAGGGTGGTGAAATACATAGAGAACGCTGCTGCCCATTCTCCGGTACGATCCTTAGTCGCCTTTTACGACACCCACGGGAAGTAAGGGGTGGTGGTATTCTTTAAGTCCGGCACCACACAGACTATCCGGCACCACACAGACTGTCAATGCACATCAATGATTTACTGTTACTATGGGAGGTCCAAAATTTTTTTCTTATTTCGACCTATGTTCTTTGGGGACATTTGTTCAGTTTCATGAGCACATTCACCTCCTTCAGGGTTGATACCCCCTTTCCGTTACACCTTGTATAAAGCGCGCTGAGAGCCGCGCCGCTGCCATAATTCCGATCCAACCTGTCCCTTGCTGCCCTCTCCCAGCGACGCCCTAAGCCGAGGTCCGTACCCCACAGGGGGTGCCCTTAGCGTGTAGTCGCTTAGTTTTTAAGTTTATATTGTGTAGTCAAGTTGTGTATTATGCCCTGGCTGGAGGCCTTAATTTATTGAGGCATCCACAGGAAAGCCAGGTTAAGCAGTCGACAACCCCTCAGGTTGAACTACGAGATGACCATTTCAAAAGAAAACGCGCCGCTGCCATAAGCATTCAGTTATTCGTAGCGAACGCACGTATCCTGGAGAGTATTGGCGAATAGTTGGATTCGATTATTGCGATTCACTTGAATACTGACTGTTTGCATATTTCATTTATTTATATTTTAGGATTTGTAGGTTAGGTTCTTTTTCTTAATTTTCTTTAAAATTTTGTAAGTATTTGGTATAGGTTAGGCGGTTCTTTCCTTGATTTTTGGGTATTTACTTATCTTAATTTTTATTTAGGGTTTTGTAAATAAATATTGTAAGCATTTATTATTGGTTGGGCATTTCTTTCCCTGATTTTCGGTATACATACTTATCTTAATTTGTATTTAGGGTTTGTATATAAATATTATAAGTATTTGGTATAGGTTAGGCATTTCTTTTCTTGATTTTCTTTATTAAGTTCATTAGCTTAGGTTAGTAATTATTTTTTCTAGCAATTCTTTTGTTTTATAAAGTTAGTACGTTTGTCTGTGCAGAAGAATAGCACCACCCCTTACTTCCCGTGGGTGTCGTAAAAGGCGACTAAGGGTCTCACCGGAGAATGGGCAGCAGCGTTTTCTATGCATTCCACCACCATACCATACTGCGATCGCCAACCCGCCTGCCAAGCGTGGCGATTATGGCAAACCCCCCCAAAATTGGGGGAGGCCTATGTCCAGCAGTGGACGTCTATCGGCTGAAATGATGATGATAATGACGTATGGTTTACACGTCTTAACACTTATTACTTAAACTGTGATAATTTTAGACTGTATAATAATCTGTAAGTATTTATAATTTAATTGTTTACGATAGTAAGTGTTTACTAAATAACTGTGTGTTAGTAGTACTATTGTAGTGTACTTAGCGTGTAGTGTATTGTGTGTGTAAGTAGGTACTATTTTATTGTAAGAATGCCTCGAAGAAGATCCAACCTCTCCCAATGTAGCAGAAATGCTAAAAGGATGAGATTAGTTCGATCACAGGAATCTGAGGAAGGTCGTGAGGCAAAAGGCTCTCTGCACCAGGCTAGGTTTCGTGCTGCAGAAACTTTGACTCAGCGAAAATCTCGATTGAGTTCAAATCGTTCTCGAATGATGACAACTCGAAATAGGGAAAACGGGGAACAACGAAAGGCACGTTTATCTGTCGATCGCGAAGCTCACGCGCTATCGCGTGAGTCTGAGACTTTTGCTGTCAGGGAAACCCGCCTGAGCTCCCAGAGAGTACGGACAACAAATGCTCGATCCCAGGAGACACAGGACGAACGGGAAATACGTCTCACTGCCGATCGTGAAGCTCAAGCACTAGAGTCTGAGACTTTCACTGAAATTCGCCTGAGTTCTCAGAGGGTTCGGACAGCAAATGCCCGGTCTGTAGACGGTATATGTAATTCAAAATATGCTGCCCGAAAAGTCACTATTCCACGCGGACGAAGTCGCGGGCACAGCTAGTATTATTATATACTTAGTGATACTGGGCTAAGTACTATATATACAATATTTTAAATAATGACCACTTTGTCATCATTATGTAAAATATTATTAGCTAGCTGACCCGGCAAACTTCGTACCGCCTCAGATTTGTTTTTGTTATTTTTTCCCATGTTTTAATAAGTAGGAACCCTCAGGGGCGTCCCCAGAACACCCTGCCAAAGTTTCATCACAATCTGACCAATGGTGTCGGAACGCATAGAGGACAAACATACAAACATTGATTTTTATTTATATAGATGTGTACATATGTGTTGTTTTGTTTTCCCAGATCCATATTTAAGAAATAGATTTTAACCTTTTGAAAAATATCTTAACAAATTTTCAGTCCGGGCGTTTTAAAGGAAATTCCTAGTATTGCATCATAGTGTTAGGTTCCAATATGACTAATAACTATTTGATACGATTTTTTGCGAATTAGATTTAATTTTATTTTTGTAATCGATTATTTATTGCAATCGACTAAATGTGCTCGCAACACTGACGGTTGAATTTGTGATTATCTGTGGAAAAGCTGTCAGTGTGCCGTAATGGCGGGCGACGCTTTTTAAAACGTTCTTGTTCTCTTGGAGCTCGTCGAGGTCGGACGCACAATTCGTCTTTTGCATTGGGTAGTAGTATCTATGTAAAGTACCTAGGCCTAAGTACCTAGATTAGAGTAAAATATTCTAATACGAGTTGTCTGAAACCCTAACATATTGTAGCATCTGAATAAATACTTATACCGGAGTGCAGCAGTTTTATTACAGTTCAGAAGTGGGATGGGACCATGCCACGCGATCAAGCGACTACCTTGCGGCGCTTATCAACGCCAATAAGAGGTACATCGCGCCATGCAGCCGAAGCACGATCGTCAGTGCGAGACAATGGCAGTGCTAGGCGAAGCAGTCAGGGGCGCCTTCGAAGTCGAAGTCGCCATGCAGCTGAAGCCAGGTCAAGAGCGGGTAGCGGTGGCAGTGCGAGGCGTCGTCGAAGTCGCCATGCAGATGAAGCCAGGTCAAGAGCGGGTAGCGGCGGCAGTGCGAGGCGTCTTCGAAGTCGAAGTCGAGGTCGCAGTCTTTGCCGGACACCTACTTCGTTGAGTCTACGCGAGAAGGAGCTGGAACGAGACCGGGAGCGCCTCAGAGCTTTGGAAAACGAGGTGAGCAGAGCACGTAATCGTTTATTGTCAAAGCGCCGATATAGCCCATATTCTCGTGAATCTTCCGTACATCGCGAAAACTATGCTAGGTCAAATCGTCATCGTACGAATAACCGCAATAATTATGATAATGTTTCCAATAATGCGGAACAACCTGTTAGATCTAGTAGCGTTTCCTTTAGTGTTAAGGATATAGCTCATTTGTTAAGTTCTATTAAACAACTCGCGTCCCAGCCATCAACAACTTCTACGATGAACCGTGGTGGTGATTCTAAAAATATTTTAGCAGAGTTTAACCCTTCATTGAAAAACCAGCGCATTGACGTATGGCTTAA
Organism: Mesoligia furuncula; assembly: GCA_916614155.1. Lineage (NCBI taxonomy): Eukaryota > Metazoa > Arthropoda > Insecta > Lepidoptera > Noctuidae > Mesoligia > Mesoligia furuncula. The sequence goes on along the minus strand of OU744804.1, from coordinate 10,090,714 downwards.
GAAAGTTAACGAGTGTGCTTCTGTTTATGGATGGGACGAGAGAACAACTATTCATCACGCGATGCAAAAACTTCAGGGATTGGCCAAAACCTGGTACGAAAGTTTAAATTCTATTTTGTTTACGTGGCCTGAGTGGCAAGAAAAGTTATTGAGTGCATTCCCATTCGAACAAAATTATGGCCAAGCCCTAGAAGAGATGCTGAAGCGAAGAAGTAGATACAATGAACCCATTGAAAACTATTTTTATGATAAACTAGCCCTCTTAAATCAGTGTGATATTTTCGGTAAACGCGCGGTTGACTGTATTATTTACGGTATTGGTGATAAGTCATTAAAATCTGCGGCTTTGGCACTAAGGTGCAGTCATCCCGATCAATTATTGCAGTATCTGATGAGCAGCAAAGATAATAATGTAGGCGAACGCGTAGCTAATTCTCGATTCAGATCAGGGAACGATTCAGACTTAGCAAATGCTAAGCCAACAACCAAATCTAATGGTTCCTCAAGTTTTCATTGTTTTAATTGCAAAGAAAAGGGACATATATTCTCTAGATGTCCAAAGCCTCTCATAACGTGTACTAAGTGTAATAAAGTTGGCCATAGTGCTGATAAATGTTATTCCAATTCTGACACAAACAAAGCTAAGGATCCAAGCAAAACTTTACTTATTTCAGCATCTAAACCAAATTCTAAATTCAATAAAACAATAAAAATTAATGGTCGGAATGTAAAGTCTTTCGTAGATTTTGGTAGTGAAGTTTCGTTGATTACCGAGTCTCTTGCAGTGGAACTAGGACTTCACCATGACCGCGTACAGACAGTTCTGAAAGGCTTTGGTAACGAATTAGTAAAATCGGTAGGAAAAGTTAACGTCGAACTTTCCGTGGACAACGTACTCGCTAACGTTACTTGCCGCGTGGTGAGCGACAAATACTTAGATGTACCTGTTTTAGTTGGTCAAACTTTCACAGAACAGCCTCACGTTGTTGTGCATAAAACTGCCACTGATTTGCAATTTATGAACGTTGATGATGAACTGCCATTTTCACAAAATCATATAGACAGGGATAATGTGGTCAAAGTTAGTGTGCTCAACAGCGTGATGTTATATGGAAGAGCTTCGGTAAGAGTTTCGGTAGAGCCTCGTTGCGAGGGGTACATTATATTAGATGGCAAGTTGTTAGGTAAACCGCATCAGCAGTGTGTAGTAGCGGGTGGATTACACTTAGTCAAACATGGGAGAACAGCTGTCGATTTAACACCTCTTAATTCAGAATTCTCATTACCCTTAGGGTCGAACCTAGGCCGAGCAGTAGTCGTTAAGGTCGTTAATAGAGTCATTGTACCAGAAGCGTTAGACTCTTCGAAACTCTCTAATGGTCTTGATATTAGCCAGATTCGCGTAGGAGAGTCTATAACTAATTCTGACAGGTCAAGGCTATTCGATCTATTGCAAAAATACAGGCATTGTTTTGCTTCTTCACTCGAAGAACTAGGCTGCACCAATGTCGTAGAGATGAGCATCGAGGTTAACAGCAAAACACCGGTTGTTTACCGTCCATATCGTTTGGCCCACAGCGAGCGTCAAAAGGTTCGCGAAATGGTAGATGACATGCTCGGCGCCGGGATCATCAGAGAGTCTGCATCCGAGTATGCAAGTCCTATTGTATTGATTCGCAAAAAGGATGGCAAGCTGCGGTTATGCATTGATTATAGGATGCTCAATTCTATAACGGTAAAAGAACGTTACCCCATGCCAATAATAGATGATGAAATTGCTAGGTTGTCCGGACAAGCTTGTTTTATCTCTCTAGATTTAGCATCAGGCTATTACCAAGTGCCTATCGCCGAGAATTCAAAACCGCTGACTTCCTTTGTAACGCCGGACGGTCAATACGAATTTAATCGTATGCCGTTCGGCTTAGCAAATGCGCCAGCAGTCTTTCAGCGCATGATGAACAAAGTTTTGGGTTCTGCGCGGTTTAATGAAGCTACAGCATATTTGGATGATCTCCTTATTTATGGAAAAAACGTAGATGACTGTTTGGTTAAGTTAGAGCACATATTAAGGTTGCTTGAGGAAGCCAACTTAACGCTTGACTTAACCAAATGCGAATTTCTGAAAGATAAGTTAGATTATCTAGGGTACGAAATTAGCTCCGCGGGCGTTAGGCCTGGTATGAAAAAGATACAGTCGGTAACAGATTTTCCTCGTCCCTCGAATCAGCACGGTGTGCGTCAGTTCTTAGGGTTAGCTAGCTACTTTCGCAAATTTATTCAGGATTTTGCTCAGGTTGCGCACCCTCTTAGTAAACTGCTAAAGAAAGACGTTGCTTGGTTGTGGTCGTGCGAGCAAGAGCAGGCATTCAATGCCCTTAAAGAAAAACTCGTCTCAAGACCTGTGCTGGCAATCTATGACCCGTCTGCCGAAACTGAGCTGCATACTGACGCTAGCCGTGTTGGAATCGGTGGAATTCTCTTGCAGCGTTCGTTTGGCTCAAAGTCGTTCAATCCCGTGGCTTTTTACAGCCGCCAAACTTCTCCGGAAGAGAAAAACTTCCACTCGTATGAGTTAGAAACATTGGCGGTTATCTGTTCTCTAAAAAAATTTAGGGTGTATTTGTTAGGGCAGAAGTTTAAAATCGTATCAGACTGCGGAGCACTACGAACTACTTTTACCAAACGCGATTTAATTCCCCGAATCGCGAGGTGGTGGCTCATGATGCAGGAGTTCGAATGCGTGATTGAATACCGGCCTGGTGTCAAGATGTCGCATGTTGACGCTTTATCCAGAAATCCTCAAACTCGGAATCAGTCTAGTGAAGTGGATACATATCCTACAGTTATGTTGTTAAACAGTGATGATTGGTTGCTTACCCTTCAGTTGGGTGACTCAGAGTTGAATAGGATACGTGACATTTTGCACACAAAATTAGATCCAGAGGGGCTAAAATATATAAAGGATAACTACGTTATTAAAGATAATGGGCTATACAAGCGTGTCGATGGTGACCTTGACAAACTTCGTTGGGTAGTCCCAAAGGGAGCTAGGTGGCAGTTGTGTCGTCTTAATCACGATGACATTGGTCATCTTGGCGTTGAAAAGACTATAGATCGTATTAGGGGGACTTATTGGTTTCCTCGTATGAGAACATTCGTAAAAAAATACGTGAATGCGTGTCTCGAATGTGCATACTCCAAAACAAGTTCAAACAGGTCCGAAGGCTTATTGCACCCTATACCCAAGATAGAAATCCCGTTTCATACGCTCCACATCGACCACCTGGGTCCCTTCGTGAAATCTAAGAAAGGTAACTCTTACTTGTTAGTGGTAGTAGACGCTTTCACTAAATTTGTCTTCATAAAACCGGTGAGAAATACGAAAACCCTGACCGCTATAAATGTATTGTTAGACATTTTTGACGTTTTTAGACCACCCGATCGCATAATTAGCGATCGCGGTACGTGTTTCACCTCTCATGCGTTTAAAAGATTTTGTACCGAAAAGGGTATCAAGCATGTGTTGAATGCGGTCGCTAGTCCACAATCAAACGGACAAGTGGAACGGTATAACCGCACTATTCTGAATTCCTTGACGGCGCAGAATCTCGGGGACGACGAAAAGGTCTGGGACACCAAAGTGGGTAAAATTCAGTGGGGTTTAAATAACACCGTACAAAAAACAACGGGAAGAACCCCAGCGGATGTGATGTTCGGTACTCACATGAGTAGTGAAATAGATCCACGTTTAAATGAAATACGTCAAACTACTAGGGACGCAACTGATCTTGTCACAATACGCGAGCAGGTAAAGGATAGAATCGACGAGGAACAGACGAAACAAAAACATCGTTATGACAAAAATAGACGTCCGGCTCGTACGTACGCAATAGGAGACTTGGTCAAAATTACGAAAACTTCATTTAGTAATGACGGCAAAAGCAAAAAGCTCAATCCGGCTTACGTAGGTCCATATCGCGTAGTTGCGTCGCTCGGTAATGATCGATACGAGTTAGCTGCAATTCCCGGATTAAGTACCACAAAGAATAAACGTAAGACGGTAGTAGCCGCTAATCGGATGTTACCATGGGTTCATGTAGCTGCTTTAGAGCTTTACGAAAGCAGTACTGATGATGACGAAATTAATAAAACTTCAAGTGATTAATTATATTATGTAATTCTAGTATATTTTTCTAAAGGAATCTTATTGTATTTACACTATGTTGGTTAAATATGGTTTCAAATGAAGCAAATGCAATATGAGTTGTTTGATCTATAAAGTATGATATTTAAGAAGACGTGTATTATTTTTGAAAATTGTTTTGTGCTATGATTGTTATTAGAATCGATAATAATTAATCTACTTACCATTTTGATGTGTACCTATTGTATTGAGGAACCTAGAGAACTCCAAAAGTTGGAGCCATATGAGGAACTCCAAAAGTTGGAGGACTCCAAAAGTTGGAGACTTAAGGGAGAATTCCAAAAGTTGGAAAAGCATAGGGAACTCCAAAAGTTGGAGGACTCCAAAAGTTGGAGACTTAAGGGCGAATTCCAAAAGTTGGAAAAGCATAGGGAACTCCAAAAGTTGGAGGACTCCAAAAGTTGGAGACTTAAGGGGGAATTCCAAAAGTTGGAAAAGCATAGGGAACTCCAAAAGTTGGAGGACTCCAAAAGTTGGAGACTTAAGGGGGAATTCCAAAAGTTGGAAAAGCATAGGGAACTCCAAAAGTTGGAGGACTCCAAAAGTTGGAGACTTAAGGGGGAATTCCAAAAGTTGGAAAAGCATAGGGAACTCCAAAAGTTGGAGGACTCCAAAAGTTGGAGACTTAAAGGGGAATTCCAAAAGTTGGAAAAGCATAGGGAACTCCAAAAGTTGGAGGACTCCAAAAGTTGGAGACTTAAGGGGGAATTCCATAAGTTGGAAGACTGGGAAGTATGGGGCTCCAAAATATACGAGTTAATGTTCTGTTTTTTTTTTCTTATTTGATTTTTTTTATATAAGTTTTACATGTGTTTATAGTTAGTTCTATAGTATATAGTCATTGTTGCTTGTAGCCTAATTATAATAATGTACTTATCCGAGTGTTAGGTTTTGGTCCTTACCTGAGAGCGTGTATGAGGACATACACGTTGTCAGGATGGACGAGTGTTAGGTTCCAATATGACTAATAACTATTTGATACGATTTTTTGCGAATTAGATTTAATTTTATTTTTGTAATCGATTATTTATTGCAATCGACTAAATGTGCTCGCAACACTGACGGTTGAATTTGTGATTATCTGTGGAAAAGCTGTCAGTGTGCCGTAATGGCGGGCGACGCTTTTTAAAACGTTCTTGTTCTCTTGGAGCTCGTCGAGGTCGGACGCACAATTCGTCTTTTGCATTGGGTAGTAGTATCTATGTAAAGTACCTAGGCCTAAGTACCTAGATTAGAGTAAAATATTCTAATACGAGTTGTCTGAAACCCTAACATATTGTAGCATCTGAATAAATACTTATACCGGAGTGCAGCAGTTTTATTACAATAGGTTAAAAACAAATCCTCTGCTCAACAACGTAAGTAACGCAATTAACGTGGCTGAACTACCAAAATGAAAGGAACTGTCTTTTTATTAATTTTATGATGTCTGGTCTCACAAGCAATCATTTAAGGCTCCTGAAAACTGGCGTGACGAGCGACGCGAATCCGCGCGACACAAAGGCACCGCTCGTTGCGCGATTTGCGGTGCCTTTGTGTCGCGCGCGATTTTATACAGACTATGCTGAGGATCAGTACTTTTAGAACGTCAAAACTACGTATGACAGACCCCTAAAACGCCCGCCTTTCACCACTTCTTAGTTCTTTCGCTGGGAAGAAGAACTGGCGCCACAAACTCCCCAGCAGTAGAGATCTGCAGGCCTGGGTTCACTCCTCGTGTCGGGCAAAACGTATTTGGGTTTGTGAATCACCACTGAATCCTTACTGTTACCCGCAAAAGTGAGTGCTGATGAATTCAAAGACAGCCTGTACAATTCTCACTCAAGTTAACACGTTGACCGCCAAAATCTATTGTTCGCGGTCACCGGTGACCGCGTTGGCAGTCTAAGTCAAACATGCATTTTATATAATTTGATTATAGTTCGCGCGGAACTGGTTGGCCGCGCCTTAGGTGGGGACGGGGGTGAGGGCTGCAGGGTTGCCTATTGTTCGCATCGCACGTACCTACTGAGTAATGACAAAGCGCCCCCGCCCCTCCGTTCCACCGCTAACATACCTAAGGCGCGGCCATTTCGTTCCGCGCGGACTATAAGTTCGTCATATAGTTGCCGGCACGTAACTTGGCAAGAGTTTTTGTAGTTTGGGAAGTTTGCGCACGCACAATTTCATACATTTTTATATGCGCGAACTTCCCCCACTACGAAAATCTCTTGCCAAGTTACGTGCCGGTAACTGTACCAGGGCGTGGTGTCTCGGGGGCGATAGATCACTTCTCTGAGATGTGTCTGCGACATATTGTGCATGTGTGGAGTGTATGGAGTGTGTCGTCTGTGCCACAAACTGAAAGTAATGGCTGTCCCACTGTCGCCACTACCGCCTTGACGTGATAAAAGCATGCAATGTGAGTTTCAATTTTGTTTTGATAATAGGTACATTCATAGATATCCGAGGTGCATTGTTACAATATTTTAACGTTTTTGATCAATCTTCAAATGATTTCTGAAAAATATGGTTCGAAATAAGGAAATAAATTATTTTTAACCGACTTAAAAAAAGGAGGTTCTGTAGTCGACTAAGTATGTACGCATGTTCGCGATTTTCTCAAAAAGAACTGATCCGATTTGGATGGGGTTTTCGTTATTTAAATGTATATTTTTTATGAATGGATACGGTTTTAGAGGCAGATGAAGTGCACGTTGAAATACACAAAAATGTAATAGGTATAAGTCTTGAATAAATAAATATTGCTTAATGTTTATTATATTGTTCATTGATTGTTTACTTTATAAAAGGTTTCAATGAATTCAGCATGTTATTTCATAATTATTCCACAAAAATACAAAAAACTTAAAATCGGAATTTAGCTAATATCCAATAAAACATATTTTTTCATAACCAAACAAGTACGTTTCCGATTTTCAATTCCTACATCATTCAATCCTTACAAAAATATGCATTTATCATAAGATTTACAAACATTCGAACACGAAAACTGTCAAAAAGTATAAGAAGAAAATAAAATATAAGGAAGAAAAGAAATCCAAACGTACAATCAGGGCACGTCAAGTTAAACTGAATGCAAACACACTTCGCGCGTTCACAAAATATGACACATGTAAAGTAAAGAGAATTCCGTAAGATTTGGAATGAATGTGTTTTATACGTTTGGCTTTGTTATGATCTTTGTTCCTGAGTGCTGTGACAATTTGAGCTTGTTTGCGCTGTTTTATTACGTTTGCGTAGGGTGAATGAAAAGATGAGGTTCGGGATAATTTTCAGTACGAATCTATAATAAAGCAGAAGAGTTTGTTTGATTTTTTGTTTATTTCTTCTTTTTTGTGAATCTTTACGAATTTGATAGCCCAATTCTTGAGCAAGGCTATAGGCTATTTAAAATTAAGCTAGAACACGTATGAGCCGAGTAAAAATGTTGTATGATAGAAGGGTTGTGTAAAAACGTATTTTAGGGGATGAAATAGTAGATTGTTATACAAGGGTCGGAAGGAATCAATTCCCATACGAGGCATTTAGACGCCCGAGCGCAGCGAGGGCGGCTATAGTCCGAGTGGGAATTGATGACTTTCACCCGCGTTAAACACTCTACTTTTCATTTCGAATTTAAGGAAAGTAAAAACTAGTAGTTTTTCTAAAATATTTATTGATAATAATTATATGAATAATGGTACCTATTTATTAGTCTTTTTTAAATTTAAAGTATGGAACACACCACGTCACCGCCACATCAGTAGATTCTGTGTCACCACCGCGGGCCGTCCCGCTTACTAGGGCCCGTATTATTATCATTCTGTCTGCATTCTTACTTTTACCATTTTTCATAAATTACTTAGGAAACACGATAATCTTGATAAAAATTACTAAAAATTGTGTTGCGACGTGACACTTTTTAGTGCTGACCGTCCACCCAACTTTTTTATTTCGATTCAAAACTTGCATACAGCCTAATCGATACTCGCAATAAAAAAAATGAAAATATTTTGTAGAAACTGAATAAAAACTCTCTAAACTAACAAAATGTATTGAAATGTAAAGTGTTTGCAGAATATCCCATCTATAGAATTAATTAATTATCATCATTCTCAAAAAAAACTTCTGGAAAGCCTACCTAAAAAATTTTTATTGGGAATTCTGTAGTAAACTATTAGAAAGTATCAAAAATAAAATCCACAATAAATAATTGTCCAATAAATTAAAATAATTTTAAACAGCGAGCGCATTCCGAATATAAATTCAATTATAGAAGCATTTCGGCGCGAAATTCACTAAATGAGGTACCTATGTCCGCCTGTCTGTTATTGACATGATATTAGAAGAGATTGAAATTATATTAGAAAAGCATAAATCATTATTATACACAATGCTTGTTGTATTTATTGCTTAAAATAATTTTATTTTATTTTCAAATATCGATTACATTCGTCATATTAATTACTCGAGTCAATCGAAATTTAAAAAAAAAATTGTTTGGAATAATCGCATTCACACATCATTGCAATAAAAAAAAACAATAATGGTCGGCGATTCTGAACACAAATTGAGTAGTGGGCTGCTACGTATTATATTATCTGTGGTAGTGGTAATGATTAATACGTATTATTGAACCTGTGTTTGAATATTACGTTAAAACCTGGGCATTTTCGTGTTGTTTATAATATTATCAATAACATTTGTCACATTTTAAATCTTATCTACATCTGTGTGTGTGAAATTTGTGAAAAGTAAAAATGTAAACACACGATTGGCGCGAAACTTCGACATTAGATATCAAAAAAACTTCATTACCACTACTTATTTATCTTAAACTATGGATAAATTCGTCAAATAATTAAATGATGTATATTTACAGCCCCATATGGTAAAGTCAGGATGTTCGAAATCCCCAATTTTTATGTTTTTTAGCCTCGACCACAACTGACATCAAAATGGTGATTATCGTACTTAAGTATGTTGAATTTATTCAAGTTAAATTATTAACTTGTGCGCTAAATATGAAAGATTTAAAGGCGTTAACATAATGAGCTTTTTATCCAACTCACCTAGTTAACGCACATTCATAGGATTTGATGGGTAGCATAATAAATATTTACATAATCAATTAAGGGTGTCGTATGGTCTGACTGAGCTGACTACCTAACTAAATTTAGTTCTATTTTCGGCTTGACTTTAGTATCCGGGGGCACGAAGTGAGGGGTGACAGTGGTTGCAGGTGGTAGGGGATGGGTCCCTGATTATAACGTTATCACTCTTATTAAACGAAAATGCATATTTTTCGAGAAATTTATAAAAATTGTTTCTAACCTCAAATCAGATAAAAAGTGTAACGAAACGTTAAAATAGGCGATTGACAACCAAATCTGTACCAGTATATTGTCTGTGGTGTAAAATGTCGTGTAAAATCTGTGAAACGGAACGTAAAAAGAACTGTACTGTCATCAGTGTTATTAAGTACTCTGTGGTTCATTCCGTTTCTTCTCGAGTGAATGTTTTGTTGTTTTATTTGTCTTGTTATGTACTTACCTAGAAATTCTGTTCAGAAGGAAGTTAGCGTACCCCACTTTATGGTTGAAATAGGTCGAATCTGTCCCAAAACCGAATCGGGGCATCCCGACTCCGCGTACAATAGGTCGAATATGTCCCAAAACCGAATCGGGGCACCCCGACTCCACGTAGTCTTTTGGCTGCTACCCCGAGGGTGTATTTAAAAATCCGGAGGCGCGGAGGGAGCGCAGCCCCCGCCCGCTGTGACAAAGCATAGGCACCCGTGCGAGCCGTAGCGGCTGAAGCTGGTCGCCGGAGGCGACCAGTAAGCCGAAGCTGCGGAGGTGAGCATGAGTGCCTATCCTTTGTTACGTAAGGGCGAAGGGGCTGCACTTCCCGCAGCGCCGGAGACGTGCAGAAGCAACTTGGTATTGAAAACAAGTGTTTTGAGGTTAGGTTACAATAATTTGTTTTTCTCAAGAAAGGTGCGTCCTCGTTTCATGGGAGTGGTACTAGGGCGAAGGGGGGACTCCCCCCTCCCCCCTCCACCCTCCCACCACCTCGTTTTCGTGCCCCCGGATACTAAATTTTTACCTCGTCTAATCCTAGTTGTGAAACTTTTTTGGAACACTGAAAAATTTGAAAGCACATAAATACTTATTCCTTGTGTGGGAAAAAAATATATTACTAACACACTTAACCTATTTTACAATTTACACTAAAATATACATAGTTTATACAAGTATATAATAAAAAAGAAAAAGGCAGAAGCTCATTGGGCATCAAAAAATTCGTTCACATCGCTGTCAATGAGATAAGTGCCCAAAAGGCTGACAGCTTTACCACGTTGGATGGCAATGCTTATTCATATGTATAGGTAGACAAAGTTGGAGAGGTTTGTGGCTAAGTAATAATAGCCGCACGAGTCGATTGATCAGGTTAAGCTACGCTTGCCGCGGTTGGTCCGTAGATGAGTGACCATCTTTACATATCAAGACCTCTCCGTGCCTCGGAAAGCACGTTAAGCCGTTGGTCCCGGCTGTCATTTGTGGATCTTTGACAGTCGTTACGGGTAGACAGAAGCCCAAAAGTCTGACAACCAGTCTTTCCAAGGGGTATCGTATTACCTAGCAATTGGGTTGTGGAGGTCAGATAGGCCGTCACTCCATGTCAAATACTTCCGGTTAGACTGGAAGCCGACCCCAAGAAAACGCTAGGCAGATGATGAGGTAGACAAAGTTGTTTTTTAATTTTCTAGCTATTCCTAGGAAATAGAAGAAAAACAGTAGTGGTGAGCAGTGGTGGCCCGCGACTCACGACTCGTGATGAAATTATTATTGTTTTATACCCACGACTTACACAACTGGTGAGTCACGAGTTGTGTAGGTCGTAGGTATAAAACAATAATAATTTAATAATTAAATAAAACCACTGCTCTCAAAACGGTGAAGGAAAACATCGTGAGGAAACCCGCATATTCGAGAACCAAAAATTATCTACGTCCCAGCAGTGGGAACATTACTCGTATAGGCTGGTTATCATGATCACATACTTTCAATTTTATATTAAGTATTTAAAATCACTGCAAAACTTAATAATATTTGGAAATCATGACACGTTAGATTAAAGTATCAATGTTGCTAATAATATCATAGATTAATAAAGTCCAAAAATAAGAAGAAGAAGAAGAAGACAAGAAGACAATCTCAGCGGAGACCAGCCTTCGGCGCGGGAGATATTGTAGTGCACGTGTGTGTGCGCAGACACAGGTCCACTCTCTCTTCCCTCTCTACATATAGTTGCCGGCACGTAACTTGGCAAGAGTTTTTGTAGTGGGGGAAGTTTGCGCACGCACAATTTCATACATTTTTATATACATATGCGCGAACTTCCCCCACTACGAAAATCTCTTGCCAAGTTACGTGCCGGTTATTGTACCATTGTCGATGGGACGGCAATCCGACACGACCGGAGAGAGATCAGGCGCAGGACCAACGCGTTGGAACGTTGCAACGGCCTAACGTGCTTCCGAGACACGGGGGTATAAAATAAAATATTTTATTTGCACCTTCAAGTAATAACATATGGTTTACAATAAAAATAGGTCTAAGGTAAGTAGAGCTGTATGTTAAGAGTTGCAGCCAATACCTTAGCTATAATTATAGGTATCAGTGCCAAAAGGCAGTGGCAGTGGAGAAGGCTAGGCAGATTATGATGATGAGTGTCCACCCTCGTTATCAATTGCGAAACGCACCAAATGAAACGTCTATCGATATCATTTATTACGAATCCTTCATGCTCTTTTCAATGTTACATCGTTGATGCATTTCGAGGAAAAAAAATTATAATTTTTTTTTTTTATTAATAAGTTTTTTTTTCGAGGAATACTTTTGGTGCGTTTCAAAGTAGGTGCGTTTCGAGAAAACCCCAACAATTGTAGCCGATGATTGCACCGCCATGTTCCAAACTCATGGCTGCTACTAAAAAATTCCCAATCGAAAAACCCGATAACACTTACCTACATAGATTACTAATAACGTTATTAAAGGCAAATAATATCCCATTTTCTTTTCCTCTCCAATTTAACAAGTTCCTTCTGGACTATACCCTTCCACATGACTACACACACATTTCAATAAACTCCGCACGAGGCAAGCGTCTCACATTCTTATGAACTCAGACGCAATAAGACGAAGCAAATCGTTCTCGAGTCAATGCAAATAACGATGAGGGACCACAATGTTAGCTGATGGATAAAAACGATTGGATTGATTGCAAATATCGCTGGTTTTATATGACGGAACCGAGCATGAAACGCATTCATTTGTTTTTTGGGGCCTGTCCTACCGGTCGATTCTGTAAAAATCTCACCGTGAAAACTTAGGTGAAGTGAGTTTGTTTTTGCTAGGAATTGACACTATTGACAGCTCACTCCACGCTCACTTCACCTAAGTTTTCACGGCGAGATTTTTACAGAATAGCACCGCAGCGGTGCATATAGAATACAGACCACGAACGCACAAAGTAAAAACAACATAAATTCGCATGATTTTTTAATCGAATGTACAACTATCCTACTGCATTTTGGTTTATCCGGCAAGCGTAGTAGTCTGTGGCTTATGAGACACTTACAATTGAATTTCTATTGTTATCAATCAAATTTAGATTTTTCAACAGTTGAAAAAAGACTTAAAACTATATAAATATTATGTGCGAAACAAGTAGGTACGGTCAGCAACAAAAGTAGATTAACACTTCAGTTTTTTTTAACTCAGTTATTGAGCAAAATATTTGTTTCAAAATTGCAGCAGAAGCTGCTCAATAACTGAGATTAAAAAAACTGAAGTGTTAATCGACTTTTATTGCTGACTGTACATATATTGGAATTTTTTAAACTCGAATTTACGTTACGTTTTGGTACTCAACAACTGTTCACGCTAGGCAGGGTTTCATGGTATTTGTTTATTTTGTACTCTATTATGTCGGTAGTTTTACTATATTATTTGTTTTGAAAACTAGTGAATAATTTTTGTTTTATTACTTTCCAGGAGGAGGACAACATCTTACTACTGCCTCCATTATTGCAATCCTACTTCCTACTATCACACTAATATTTTAAAGGCGAAAGCTTGTGAGTGTGTGTGTGTGTTACTTCTATGATATGTTTGTTACTTCTTCACGCTCAAACGGCTGGACCAATTTTGATAAAATTTTGTATGGAGGTAGCTGGTACCTTTGATTAACATATACATTACTTTTTATCCCAATATTCCCAAGGGATCGACACTTATGTGGGTGAAACCGCGGGGCGCAGCTAGTAATATTATTAATGTGAAAGTTTGTGAAGATGTTTGGATGTTTGTTACTCAATCACGCGTAAACTGTTGAACAGATTTCAATGAAAATAGGCACATAGATAGACCATTTCTTGGATTAACACATAGGATACTTTTCATCCCGATATTCTCACGGGATCGAAACTTATGCGAGTGAAACCGCGGGGCGCTGCTAGTTTTGAATAAATACCAAGATCCTGTGATAATTACAAACGGCCTGTGATAATGACATCTGCTAAGATTTGTCGACAGTGTGACCGAGCAGCATCTACTCAGCAGGCAAGTGTAAATAGCAGCAGCTGCTACAATCTAAAACATCGAATCCCACAAACCTAATTGATTTTTAATAGAAAAAATCTACCTACCATCCGAATCGTTTTCAAAGTCAATCCGGCCCGTATACGAGAGGGGTATCTAAATTGTAAAAACCAATGTTTGTTCACTCAGGCGCGGCCTGCCGGCGGAAACGTTGATGGCGGGACTTGACACCCGGAAATAGCGTCACCACCGCGTCGGAACTGACGTCACACCGCCGCCACCGACGATATTATTATATTGTGTAATAACTGGGCTTCTCAGCTGAGCTGAGTTGGTAATTTTAGTAGCTCAGTTATTAGGTAGTTTGGTTTGTAATTAGTCCAAGCCGACCCCAACATAGTTGGGAAAAGGCTAGGCAGATGATGATGGCTTGTAATTAGTCTTGTAATTAGTTTTATAAATGTTGGGTCTGAAGAATTTACTTAAATATATTTTACGGATTATTCTATCTTATTCGAGGCCGATTCAATTTAAGTGCGCTACTAAGAGCGCTACTAAAGCGTTTAATAATCAGCCTATGTTCCCACTGCTGGGAAACAGGCCTCATCTTTGTGAGAGGGAGTGGGCCGTCATCCGCCACGCGGGCCCAGTGCGGGTTGGTAGATGTCACATGTCTTCCAAATTTTGGTTCTAGGTCATGCCGGTTTCCTACCGATGTTTTCCTTCGCCGTTTTGAGAGTAGTGGGTTGAAATTATTTACACAAAGTAAAGCGCCTGTTTGGGTTCGAACCTACGACCTACAAACTCGTAAGTCACAGCCATTACCACGGGGCCACCACTGCTCTCTAAAGCGTATGATTTAAGTAAATGAAAAAAAAAACTTTTGTTACATGGTTTTTAATTAGTGGAAGCTTGTCAATGGCAACTGTAAGCGCTAATTATACAGACGACAGCACATCAAGCTACCCGAAACTATCAAATTTTCCCAATCAACTTTGAACCTTATACTTTAGCGATAAAGTTGAAAATGTATTAAAGAAATTTGACAGATTGTATTAGGTTGATGTGCTGGCGTCTGTACATTATTTACCTACCTAAGTACCTATGTAGATATTAGACTGTAAACTTTCTGAGGAATAAATAAAGAAACAACTTTCTTTCTGAAATAAATGTATTAAAATGTAATTTTGACCGAACTTTTCCAAAGTTGCTTTCAGGCTAGTGGATTTTATTTATTTAATACTTCAAGCACATACATGTGCAGAGGCGGACTTAATGCCATAGGCATTTTCTACCAGTCAACCTTTGGGTGATGCAGAGACAAACAGTGGTAGGTGCAATCATGAGAATTGAGGTACAAATCACACTAATATTATAAAGGCGAAAGTTTGTGAGTGTGTGTGTTTGTGTTTATATGTTTGTTACTTCTTCACGCTCAAACGGCTGGACCAATTTTGATAAAATTTTTGGAATTTTTGGTAATTTTTTTGGAGGTAGCTGACACCCTGGATTAATATATAGGCTACTTTTTATCCCGATGTTCGACACTTACGCGGGTGAAACCACGTGGCGCAGCTAGTTTTAAATATAAAAATACGCATAACCCGATTAAAACTCTGAATATAATATACACCTGCACTTTGATTTCTCTGCCAATTCCAACAAAAAGCTCGCATTTGCAATAAGACTTTAGAGCCTTTCCTCACTATCCGCAAAAAACTGCTTTTAACGGGACTATTTACTCCAATACCCATACACTATGCCACCGATCCGGGTACCCGGCACCAACTACCCGGGTACCCGGACCGTGTGAAACGCCACTAAGTTGTTTATTTCATCCACTTTATCTGACGCAATTTCCTCAATTACTTCTGGGCGGACACTTGCGAGAAATGAAGGGGATTCATATCGGGTTCTAAATTACAATAAATTAAGTGTTCTTTGGTTTCTACAATGAACCTTGTCCTACTTTGAGGGGCTTGTGGCTAAATAATAACAGCCGCATGGGTCGATCGATCAGGTTAAGCTACGCTCGCCGTGGTTGGCCCGTGGATGGGAGACCATCTTTATATACCAAGACCAAGACAGTCGTTACGGTTCGTCAGAATCCCGAAAATCTGACAACCAGTCTTACCAAGGGGTAAAGTATTACCCATTAACTGGGTTGTAAAGGTCAGACAGGTAGTCGCTCCATGTAAAATTCTGGTATTCAACTGCATCCGGTTAGACTGAAAGCCGACCCCAACTTAGTTGGGAAAAGGCTGGACAGATGATGATGACCTTGTCCTACTTTGTGATAGCGCAATAAAACTACGATTAGTAAACAAAATAACGAATTAGAAAAAAAGCGCTTCGGCTTCACTCTATGTATATGAAAAGCTACCGTACATCTACCAATCTATCTGAACACATGAACCTACATTACGAAGTTAACCACGATGACAGAAAGAAAGAAAAATGAAATATTTTATTTAGGACACGCACAGGAAATACAAACAATAAAAAAACCGGCCAAGTGCGTGTCAGGCCACGCACAGTGTAGGGTTCCGTAGTAGCCCGTTATCACAATGTAGTACGATTCTGTTGTTCTTTATTCTGAACAAAAAAAAAAACATATTTTCTTTTTCAATGCAAGTCTTTACCCATTATAAACAAGCAACTACTTCATCTTAGTCACTTAAAAAGATTAATGCTAAGGATTTTGTATTTGGTACAAAATTATCCAACACCTAAGTTCAACGACTATTACTGCTAAACTAATAAAGTTATCTTAACCGCTATACTTTTCCTTTAAAGTTCACGAAATGCACTATCATCGTGAATTTCTCCAGATTTTTCAAGCTAGCAGTTTAGGTTTTAGAGGGGGGGGTGACGCCCTACTGGAACAAAAAATTGCACTTTAAAGTTTAATATTTCGTAAATGGTGCATTAAATCGAAACATTTTTTAGCAACCCCCAAGTCATTTTAGAAGACCTACAACGATACCCCACACGATGAGGTAGACGACGAAAAAAATATTCATCCCCACTTCAAGTGAGCTACCCAAAAAAAAATTATTTCAAAACTTTTATTTTACCACTTTGTCGGCGTAATTAATATACGCACTCCTACAAAATTACAGCTTTCTAGTACTAAAAGTCTCTTAGCAAAACCTCAGACAGACAGACAGACAGATGGACTTGACGAAATTATAAGGGTTCCTGGTAGGTACTACGGAACCCTGAAAAATAACATTTAATCTAACAAAATCAAGAAAACAATAAAATCACACTAATATTATAAAGGCGAAAATTTGTGAGTGTGTGTGTGTTTATATGTCTGTTACTTCTTCACGCTCAAACGGCTGAATAGATTTGGATGAAATTTGGCACACCGACAGTTTATAACCATGATTAACACATAGAATACTTCTTATCCTGATATTCCCACGGGATCAACATTTACACGGGTGAAACCACGGGGCGCAGCTAAAAAAAAAAAAGAAAATAATTAATATTTTGGCCTACAATCAAAATATCATTGTGATTAAACAAATAAATGCATCGATGATGCGTCGGTCTAGTAAATGCTGAGTTGATCATGATAAAATATTGCGCGGCGCATTAATTGTTGAGTATGTAGGTAGGTATTGTTTCGTTTATTCTTTTCCATTCCCAAAGGGTATTAACTGGACCCTATTTCTAGAAGCGGTGTCGGATGTAGTCATCCGATCCTAATCTGAATTAAATCGACTCCAATCCGAATTGGGAATGTTCTAAATTCGGACGGATAGAGTTCGGATCTAGTGCGCCACCCCTCATACAAATAGGACTATGGTCACAGGGGTTTCCATACAAGAATAATGTGTTTTTTTCATAATTTTTTGCCTTGTGGTACGGAACCCTTCGTGTGCGAGTCTAACTTGCACTTGGCCGTTTTTTTTTTTCTTTACTCTTGTGATTGAAGCCATTGTGTTAACTATTCTGGTTTTTCTATTCACCTTACAGAAACAAACGGAAAACTTGAAAGGGGTCATTGTGTCATCATTATGAACAACTTTTACTGTGAACAACCCTAAAATCGAAAAAAGAAAAAGCTAAGACCGTTTTTTTGCGCAATTTCGCGGTCGAGTTATAACTAACAGAAATGTCCCTTTTGAAAGTCAAAGTAAAATCATATTTAGAGTAGGCCATTAAAAGGCACGTTTAAACTTCAAGATTCACAAGAAAATTTAATTGATTCTAAATATCCAAAAGGTAGTTTCGTATCAGGGTTAGTGGTAAAACATTAACAACCTCTTAAGAGGTCATTGTACTCATCAATATGAACAACTTTTACTATGGGCACAAACCTGAAATCGCGAAAAAAAAATCAGCTGTTCCCTACATTTTGTTGAATAATCACACTAATATTATAAAGGCGAAAGTTTGTGAGTGTGTGTGTGTATATTTGTTACTTCTTCACGCTCAAACAGTTGGACCAATTTTGATAAAATTTTGTATGGAGGTAGCTGACACCCTGGATTAACATATAGGCTACTTAATATCTCGATATTCCTTCGGGATAGACATATTGACCGTAATAGGTAGACACTTCAAATTTTCACTTGAAACAAATAAATAAATTAGGGGGCCATACAAGAAAGCTGTTTAAAAAAGATGTTGTGTTAAATATTGTTCGGTGATACAACTTTTCTTGTGCGACCACAAATCGTACTTGGCCGGTTTTTTTTTCTATATTATTCGAGTCAACTTATATTTTGGTTTACACGTGTCTCTGTGACAAATTAACTTTTTTCTTTCTTTCTTTAGGCGTAACTATAGTACACCGTCATTGTGCTGCTTATATTTATTTGTTACTAGTAGTGCCCTGCGGTTTCACCCGCATAAGTGTCGATCCCGTAGGAATATCGGGATAAAAACTATCCTATATAATAATAATAATATTTCTTTATTGGAACAAAAACACATTTTACTAATTGAATTGCGTTCGTAAATAGCTGCATTAGTTACAAAACTGTGTCGCAGAATTCGCTATGTCTTTCCCGGGACTCAACCCTACCTCCACAATTTTTTTTATAAAAATTGGTCCAGCCGTTTGAACGTGAAGAAGTAACAAACATATAAACACACACACTCGCAAACTTTCGCCTTTATAATATTAATGTGATGACTACCGGCCCGCCCCAGCTCCGCACGGGTGTATATTTTTTTTTCGAATTTCCGAAATTTACTTTCATACAAACCTTGTCCTGGCACACAAAAAAGAATTATCAAATTTGGTGCAGTCATTCGGAAGATAAGCGCGTACAGACATTTCGGCAACTTTGTTTTATACTATGTAAGGATACCTACTCCGAGAAAATATATTATCTTGCAATATGGTAAATACACACATCAAAAGTGTCTAGGGATCAACATATATTTTTGCAATAACTTTTCTCCTGATTGATATTAATTAAAATTTTCTTTAAGGATTCATCAAATAAAGTGTTTTCGTTTGTCACAGTAACGATAAACCAAGTCACCTTTGCATTAATAAAGAAATTTGCCATTTTCCTAATAAAGGGATTTTTGACATTTGAACCACTAACACAAAAGTTCGAAAAAAAGACTGAAATAACAGTTTTCTTTAAAATTTTATTGGGTAACTTAAACAATTAATAATCCGTGTTTCTACCGCGAACACTAACAACACAAGAACATCGGTTTGGCATACTCAAAATGAGTTCATCCAAATCACGCTGTGGAATGGCCGCCCATGTTCGTTGCAACAACAAAAAAAGGTCTTCTTGCGACTGGATACCCTCCATATTCGGCAGAGCTCTTCTCTGTAGCATATCCCATGCATGCTCAATCGGGTTCAAGTCTGGCGACTGAGCAGGCCAGGGCAGGACATTGATGTTAGCTGCGGCGAGAGTCTGTCTTACAACTCTTGCGGTGTGCGGTCGTGCATTATCATGCATTAACTGAAATAAGGGACCGATTTGCACTTGTAGAGGAACGATGACGTCTGATACAATCGTCTCAGCATAAATTTGAGCGTTGAGGTTGCCTCTGATCCAAATCAACTCAGTTCTTCCGCCGATCCAAATACCCGCCCATACCATGATGGTTCCACCACTATAAGGATGGACTTCCTGGCAGGATTTTAATCGCTGTTGGCGTCCAGGGGTTCTCCAGTGTCGTATACGTCTTGTATCCGGTCTCATACCAAAACGAGACTCATCAGAAAAGCACACGAAACGCCATTGTTCTTCTGCCCAATTTCTGTGTTCAAGAGCCCATTGATATCGAATCCTACGATTGTGCATTGCTATAGGTGGTACCCGTAGCGGTCTTCGGGAATGAAGGTTCACTTCATGCAAGCGGTTTCTGACTGTTTGGTCGCTAATTAAGTTCCCTGAAGAGTGATGAAGCCTCACGGCTAACATCATGGCGGTTATTGTTGGAGCTCTTCGAGTTAAGATTTGAATGTATCGGTCTTGTCTCCGTGTGGTGCAGCGATACCGTCCTCCATGGCGCTCAGCCACGGTACCAGTGCTTCGGTAACGTGTCCAAAGTCGACTGATAACACTCTGACTTGTATTCAGAGCTAAAGCCACAGTACGTTGCCGGGAACCAGCTTCTATCATTCCCACGGCTCTGAGCATTTCTTCCCTGCTTAAATGACGTCGCCGCTCCATAATAACGTTGGTTTTAATCAGTAGTAGGGAAACAGTAGCACTAATAATGTCTTCAATGCGTTGTATGTTTTTATAGGGAAAATATTGACAGCTGATTTTCATCTTTTACTCGAATTTGATTCACAGTTCCTGATTCAAATTATGAAATGCACCAAAAGGGATCCATATAAATTTATAAAATCATAAATTTATTACAAAGCCACATCGCAATCTCAAGAAATCCGCATAAAAATGCTTGATCCCTAGACACTTTTGATGTGTGTACCTATGTTTTATTGAGAAACAGAACATTGCCGCAAACAGCTTTTTTAAGAACCTGTGCCTCAGAATTTTCACTCCATCAATTTTACCAAAAGTGTATGACACCAAACCATCTCTTTTGCAATATGTAAATGTGGATCAGTGGAAAATTATAATAAATATCTATCAGGAAAACGGCTTACAAACAACCTCGCTTCAATATCATTGAATTCCTAGAATTCACTACCTACTTTCTAGAGAATGAAGGAATACTGCTTGTTTTTCCAGGAAATATGAACGAGGTTGCAGATTATTAATTTCAATCTATATTTATGTACCGAGTAATAACTGTATGGCATCTCATACTGATACTCGAACTAAAAAGCAACGGCAAAAGTAATGTTAAATATCCACTGAAAGAAAGGTTCAAAAGAAAATAAATGTATTCAAATTTGAATTTACAAACTCAGATACTTACCATTCAAACAACTTTTTGCCAAAATGAATATTCTTTTGACATCGGAAATCTACGACAAGGTACTCACTTCTCTCCAACTCTCTGCCGGTCCCCCTCGCCATAGGCAGATAAATACTATCCACAAAGTCCGTAAGTTTACTTTCAACCCTTTTTAGGAAAGAAATAGACTTTTTCGTGTTTATTTTTGTCGACAAACATTTCGGTTCGCAAAATTGTCTGATGGCAAATATTTATTTCTGGCAAGGCTGTCTTCGCCCTCTATTTGCGTGGTCGTGTTTTTTTTTTCATAAAAGCATGTAGCCATCGTGAGCAACGTGCTTTACTGTGAATATGAGATTAATAATAGCGCAAAAGGAGTAAAATCATACATTTAATCCCTCATATAAATTCCTCCTTATCGATTTTGATATCGTTAGACTGAATTGAGTTTTAAATTCCCGGTTACAGCTAATGCACTCAACTTATAGCTCGTACACTCAGTGAAATCCAAGCAATCAAAAAACAATTCACCTAACCGCATCGCAATAGCCAACCGCCATACGAATGCTAACATTAACCCGCTCTTAAAGTGTGCATAGAAGCCCCCACAGTGCACATACAGGCACCACAGTGCGCTTAGCAATACGAATGCCATTCCATTATTAGCAATATCGCACAGTGGGCAAAATAGCCGGCGTAGCCACTAATTGTTGCGCTATGCTATGCGCCACTATAACGGGCCGGTGACGGAATTATGTTCCTATCCGAATTTCGGCCTATTCGGCTCTGCCTATTGCTATGAGAGAAGGACATCCGCAGTAGTAAATTGCGTTCAATTTGGACTTATGGCGCACCTCTGTCGGCCGCATTGCAGTAAAGAAAATTAATTCTACTGCATATGTATGTGAGTTAGGTGAGTTACCGTTGTCGAAATGACAATGTGTGTGACGACCCGTTTCAGCGATATATTGGCTGTTTTGAATTCCGCACGACTTTGGATGTTCTGACAGATTTGTGCCTGGATCCAGTTGTGGATTCTTGCGGTTGGAAATTATTTTTATTTTATTTATTTATTTATTTATTGAACTTACACACACTATCTTAACAGGATGACCCCAACACAATATTTATGATGATGAGAGTGAAACAATAATAAGGGGATGATCCTCTTGCACACAAATTGGTAAATAAAAAAGTCATAACATGGCATTACGCCTGTTTTTGCTTGTTGTATTTAAATTCTTGTAAGTGGATCATAGAGTGGTTATACAGTCTTTGAAGTGGATAGATAAGGCCTCCCACAAGGTGGACCGACGACCTTGTGAAGGCCGCAGGAATCAGCTGAGTGCGAGAAGCTCAGCACCGGTCGAAGTGATGGTGCTTGGGAAGGCCTATGTGCAGCAGTGGACGTCTTTCAGCTGAAATGATGATGATGGTGATCCACTTCATATTGGATAGATAAAACAAACTATAGACCAAAGCTTAAACGTTTTATGTACCAGTCAAAAACCGATGAATATACCGGTAACGGCCGCGACTTACGAGTTGTAAGGTCGTAGGTTTAAACCCAGATAAGCGCTTAACTTTGTGTAAACTATTTTATCACCACTGCCTACAAAACGATGAAGGAAAACATCGTGAGGAAACTGGCATTTCCTCGAACCAAAAATTCGAAGACTTGACTGTGACATCTACCAACCTGCACTGGGCTCGCTTGGTAGATTATAGCCCACTCCCTCTCGAAGAGAGGAGGCCTGTGTCCCAGCAGTGGGAACAATATGGGCTAATTATGATAACATACTTACTAAAACCCTAGTTAATTACCAGATCCCAACATCTTTATAAAAACAAACCTCCATTTCATTATCTTATACAATAATTAGATACAAAGGTGTAGAAGCGTTCCCTAGCTGTAATTAAGCGTTTACGGCGGCAGGACAGGATGTTGTGGCTAAGTGTTCATGATCTGATAATAGGCGGTACATCAAACACGGCGTAATCTCCGGAAACACACCACTCAGGGCATGTGTCCGATCTTCTTAGAGTAGGGTGGCCTTGCGGTATGTGTTAAAGGAGATTTTATTAACATCTGTTGATGTAGCTTGGGAGGAGTATTAGTAGATCGTTTTGTGTATATATTTTTTTTAGATAAAACCATGTTGTACAGCCAGCGTCACAGGAAAAGAATCCCCCCAAGACTTAAAGATTATAATATATAAAGAAGATTAAGAAAAGAAGAAGAGAAGATTATAAGGGTAAACAAATAAATAAAACAAAGAAAAAAAAATCTTATCATCCGCGGATTTGAACTTGTGACCATCGCATTGCCAAGCCACAGTGTTAACCACTAGACCAACACGCCACTTACATTACATTACAAAAAAATTAAATAGGTTTGATGTCATTACCAAAGGGGTTACCTGATTCAGTGGAATCAAATTACGAATTATATCATAGGAAAATCTGTAGACTTATTTTTGACAACAAAATAACATGTGCGGTCAGTAATGTAATGTAATGGATATATATGAGCGGGTAGGACGCGCGCGCGGACGGCTAGTGTGTGCTCCCTGTTATTAAATATCTAAAAATAGTAAAACTACTTAAACTGACATAAAATTAGTAATATAATAAACTGAACTGTCCGGTGTATATGTGGAAGTGTTATAAAAACTTAAATAGTGCAGTGAACATTAATATAAAGTACCTAGTTATCTTCCATAAACTCTATTCGACCAAATTATGAAGTGTTACAAACTATAAAGCAGTGTTCAACGTGTAATAAATAATTAATACAACAAAAACTCAACACTATATGCCCTAAAAGTTTTAAAGAAGCGATTAAAAGAAACAAAAAAGTGAAACATTAGTGTACAACAAACAAAGAAACGACCTTTGGACTTCATTAAAAACATTTGAATTCAAAACTTCCCAACGAACTTTTTTTATGACACTACAGTATTTATAGCTTAATTTGGACAAGATAGTTATCGTTCAAATGGCTCGGTGCGCTAAGTGTTGACCTCTGCAACCGCTCTATACGACGAGTACCAAGTTCGAGCCCCGCTATCTGAGACCTCTTTTTGTGAATGTTTGATCACCAATTGTTCACAGTTGAATACGTGCAAGTGCCGACAGAGGGCGCTGGTGATATAATAAAACATGGATTTAGATAACAACATTACACATCGGAAACCTCACAAATCGGGATCGCTAAGTAATTTGTCTGATATTATGACAAAATGACGAGGATAAAACAATATTAGACACCACAATGCTAAGCATACCAGACAGTCTACAGAACCACAGTATAAAGATCATACAGTATTGTAACTCGGTCGTAACCTTGAAATAAATGCCTACAGCCGCGCGGTACGTAAACATGCGATAGGGCTGCCCGCCTCCAGCATTTTAATTACATTTGCCTACTTTGTGTTTCCATTTAGTTTTGTTATTGTATTTTACTGTGTGTAGATACATAAATAATAAAATGAATAAATAAATATACTTCTTTTATATAAACAAATAAAATACTTTGTGAATTTAATAGGAAGTGTTTAATAAAAATGCGTGTTGTTTTTTGATTGGTAGATTTAATTAAAAAACCATGTACCTACCTAAAAAACCATGGTACTTATGTTTTAACAAATCTTATAAATTTGCGACCGAAAAATATTACCGCCTATAACTACCTATTTCACTCGTGTATAACAACACTTTCCTTTACTTTATTCACTTTATTTATTAATCCAGACATCTTTTTTTATCGGGAGATAAAAGGAAATACTTATCCATTAAAAAGACACACATTATGTACCTACCTACTAGTAAGTATAATTATTTTATAGTCTTACCATTCAGAGTTTCCAGGTAATCTAAAAAAAGTTATCTCTGGATGCGTTATTGACGAATTCATGCAACCAAAAACAGCACAATATAGCCTACTCGTCATATTAAATATGTACTTGAACTTATTTTTAGTGATCGCGCGGTTTTTGTTAAAAAAAACAACACACCGTCCGTTCGTCACTGCGGCACAGTCGCAACTGTCTGCATGCCGAGCGCATGCCGAGGTCGAGGCGCGTAGGTATAGCTCGCGTTTCGTCCGTTTGTATGAAGTCGAAATACTGTATGATCTTTATACTGTGACAGAACTATAGCGACAATGACATGATTAACGACTTGAAAGAACAAATTAAATCACTTAAAATGCAATTAATGAGTGCTCATCAAGAAATAGACGACTTAAATAACGAGAATTTCCGTTTAAAAACTGATCTACAAAAATCTTTGAAGACCGTAGAAACCTGTAAAAAGATTTGCATAACGCCTGATAGGAAAAAGGTCTCTACACCATCATCAGCCCGCAAGAAAACCTCTAAACAACAAAACATTTCACCGAATATCTCAAATAATGAGTCCAAGAGTAAAGACACTCCTTCCAAAAAAATTAAAATGCTTAATATGGAAACCCAAACATCAAATTTGAATAAAGACAAATCGACGCAAACTACTCAAAAATCAATAGCAACTTCTCAAGTGTGTAATATTGCCTGCGAAATTACATCAGGAGAGGTATATGTACCAAAACATAAAAACAGATTATCTGTAATAAGCAGCAATTGCACAAAGGGAACGCTGCCCCTAATCGAAGAAATCTTCTCAAAACATTTTAATTTTTGTCATCATTTACTGCCACAAGTCACCGCACCAGACTTCCTGAACTCTCTTATTTATAAATTAAAAGAATTCACGATGAGAGATTACTGCCTGTTTTTCATTGGAGAAAATGATCTGAACAATGGAGACTACTTGAATATACTTTACAACCTTAAAAACGCGATGAAAAATATAAGCCACACAAACATTATTATCTGTGCTCCAACATACAAAACTGGGGCTCTAATTCACAATTATAAAGTCGATTTATTTAATAACCTGCTATATTTAGACATAAAAAACAATCAATACGCATACTTTTTCGATAGTAATCGCACCCTGTCACTTGAAATGTTTTCCAATAATACAGGAAAATTAAGCAGAAATGGATGGAGGAACATTTTTGAACAAATCATGTCTAACATATTGATAGACTACAAATTATTCTACTCTCAAGACGATTTCAGAAACGACAATATTGACCAAACGCCGCTATTCTCAAATAGCGTGACTGAAGACAAATCAACAAGAACACAAGACCAGTGATTTCTTTTATAAGCACATGAACATCATGCACCAAAACATCGCTGGACTTCTTAATAAAACAGATATGTTAACGCTGCATATCGAAGAGCTATCGGCAAAAAACAAAAATTTAGACATAGATGTTTTATGCATCACCGAACATTTCGTAACCTCAGGACAGGAATCTTTAATCAACGTTCCAAATTATAAGCTTGCAGCGTGTTACTCAAGAAGTAAGAAGCGAGGAGGAGCATGTATCCTTATTAAAAACAAATACGAATGTAAAGAGCTACCTAACACATCTATTACGGGTGTATTTGAATATTGCGGTATAGAATTAAGTCAACAGGGATTAATAGTTATTTGTATTTATAGACCACCGAACATGTCCAGCATTAATGTGTTTTTTGATCATCTAGATACTTTGTTAAAGAAAGTGTGTACCAAGGCAAAAAAGAAAATTGTAGTATGTGGTGACTTCAACATCAACACACTGAAAAAAAATAACTTTACATTGGACTTTGAAAATTTACTGTTGAATTATAATTTAAAATTAGTGATTAACCAAGCAACTAGACCAAAGAGCAACACGTGTTTAGATAACTTTGCACACAATTCCAAGCAAAATTGTATGAGCGAAGTAGTCGACTTCGGTTTATCGGACCATACTGCTCAAATTTTAAAAATACCGGTAAGCAAAACATGTACAATAAATTCCTGGCGAATTCAAAAGCGTAACTTATCCAGAGAAAATTTAATTTTGTTTAAAAAGCACCTTCAGTGCCTATCTTTCTCAGAAGTACTTGAAACAGATGACCCTAATGATGCATATAATAATTTTATAGATCTCTTTCGTCTAATATATAACTTATGCTTCCCAATACAATTTAAAAATGTAAAATCTGATAAAAAAATTAAATGGCTATCACGCGGTATTAGGATTTGTTGCAGAAATCAACGAAATATGCTATGGAAATACAGGAAATCACCTACAAGCGAGAACAAAAGTAAATTTCAAAACTATGCACAGAAACTTAAAAAAATTGTAAAACTGACTCAAAGAGCCCAAAATAATTATTTGATTAATAGCTCAATAAACAAATCGAAATCATCATGGCAAATAATAATAATAATTTAATTAAAGAACCAATTTTGCAAATTAAGGACGGAAACAAACTAATAAAATCCCCTAGACAGATTGCAGAATCATTTAATAACTTTTTTGTTGACCAAATACATGACGTATCAAGTAATTGTACGGGAAATACAGCTGCAATTACCAAAACCCGTAATTCTTTGTTTATGCAACCGGTAGTCCCCCAAGATATTACACGTGTGATACAAAACTTAAAAAATAAAAAAAGTTTCGGATTCGATGGCTTTTCAACAGTTGCAGTCAAATTTGTCTCTGATATTATCGCAAAACCATTAAGCCATATAATAAATGTGTGTATAAGCTTTGGTATATTCCCTGATGAATTAAAGACTGTGATCATATAAGACATGTCGAACTATAGAGTTCGACATGTCTTCCTTGTCATTCTTTTTGTGCAATGGTTTTATGATCACAGTCTTTAATTCATCAGGGAATACTGAAATAAGAGCTACAGGTCTATACCTGTAGCTCTTATTTCATCATGAATCGATTTACACGTTTATAGCTAAAAATGACATTTTATGTGAAGAACAAAAGGGCTTTCGAAAAAATAAAAATATCAACATGGCAATATTCGATCTCTTGAAAGTAATCATGAATAATGTGGATAAAAAAACCCTATATGTGCAACATTCACAGATATGACAAAGGCATTCGATTATGTAAAACATGACACTCTTATAAAGAAACTTAGCGACTATGGCATAAGAGGAAACGTCCTAAACCTAATAAAGTCATATCTCACGAATAGAAAACAGTACACAGAATTGTCGAGAATCTGTACTAAAACTAAACGTGAACTGAAATACCTATCAAGTTGCAGAGTAATAGAGTTCGGAGTTCCACAGGGCAGTGTACTCGGTCCATTACTGTTTCTACTTTATATTAATGACTTACCCCGTCAAATTCGACACCCAATGACATTATTTGCCGATGACAGTACTGCTATAGTCGAATGTATGAATGTGACGAACTACGAAGATGAAATAAACAACACACTTAAAACAATAATAGAATGGCTTAATAAAAATAATCTAGTCATAAATTTACAAAAAACTAAAGTCATACATTTTCACCAGAGGTTACAGCCAAAAAATGTAATTGTTCAATATAATGGCCAAATCGTAGAGACTACTTCAGTGACTAAATTCTTAGGAGTACAGATTGACGATAAATTGACATGGAAATGTCATGCTGAAAATGTATGCCAAAAGCTTAGTAAATGTTCATATGTACTCTATAACCTCTCAAATAAAATAAACATAAATACGTTAGTTATAGCCTATCATGGATTAGTTGCTTAATTATTAAGATATGGTGTCATATTTTGGGGCAATCGCAGTGAGAGGGAAAGAATTTTTAGAGCCCAAAAACGATGTATTCGAGCAATGACAGGTCTTAAGTTTACTGAAAGTTGTCAACCTGTATTTATATCCCTAAACATTCTGACATTACCGTGTTTATATATACTAGAAGTTGCCATATTCGTTAAATTAAATAAACACCTATTTACCTCAATGATTGACATAAGACAACGCACAGCACCAATGAGGTCCCAGTATAAAAACCAATTGTGTACAGGTGGTCATAAAACAGCCTTATTAAAAATAGCATCCTTTCCATGGGACCGCTTGTATATAATAAATTACCTGAGAATTTAAAAGACCTTCCCATAAAAATGTTTAAAAAACAATTAACAAAACTATTGCTGGAGAAATGCTATTACACAATTAAGGACTTTTTAAATGACAAAACTATATAGGAAAATGTTATTGTTAAATGTACGCTGTCTTTACAATTCCGAATGTTTTAGATTACCTATAATAATGACATTGTTATTTATTTGTTATTTTTTATGGTTGTTCCTATATTTTTATTTGACAAACAGATTTTGACATTACCAGATTTTATAAAGATTTTATCTAGTAGTAATTGTGATTGTTGTTACTGTTTTAGATTATTTTGACATTAAGCTTCTTGACATTACACATTATGACATATATTCTTCATTATATGATTTGCGAGAGATTTATATTTAATTCATTGATTATTTTGATTATTATTATTATTAGTTTTTCGTTTTACTCTGATCTGTTCCATTAAATTAAATATTAAATTTTACATATTAAATTTGACTATGGCTAATAATAATCATATCGATAGCTGTATCTATAATACTATTTAATTAAAACCAAATATGTTGCATGCCGTAAGGTAAAATGTATCGGGACACTTAACAAAAATATTCCAACTTATATGTATACCTACATTATCAGCAAATAAATGATTTCTGATTTCTGTAAAAAAAAAACCACCGACTTCCAAAAATAATACTAAAAATTTAAAAATAACTTTAATTTCGGAAGTCGGTGTCTTTGGTTCCGCATTTTCGTTTATTGACACCGACTTCCGAAATTAAAGTTATTTTTCAATTTTTTGTATTATTTTTGAAAGTCGGTTGTTTTTTTTTGTAAAAAGTTTTATATTTTTCACTTTTTAGTGGGTCCGTTTGTAATTTATCTAAGTTACAATAGCCTAATCAACTGCTCATCACTTGTTACAAAATATTGCTTTTCCCGATGTTGGGACGTTAATTGTTGAGGAGTTCTCCTGGTAAGAACCAGGAGAACTCCTCAACAACCACTCACCATACGCATTGTGACGAGCATAAATTGCTAAGCAACCATATTAAAGTAATCGAATCGCAACCCGTGAAATATTTGTCATTGAGTAATTCCAATGGCCATCTGTGGTCTTCTTCATCAGCTCCACTTTACCAAATGATGATTTCCGAGAGCAAATGCTCAAGTTATTTAAAAAAATACCCAAATCGTTATAGCTTTGCCTATAAAATTTAAGGGGTTTCCCTCGATTTCCATGGGATCCTCTCATCAGATTCCAACTTGATGATAATGGGACCACCTCGAGAGTACACTTTCAAACAAAAAAAGAATTTTGAAAATCGGTCCACAATTGGCGGAGTAATCGCGTAACAAACACACAAAAAAAAAAAAAAAAACGTACCGTCGAATTGAGAACCTCCTCCTTTTTTTAAGTCGGTTAAAAAAAACAAGTCTTGTAAGTTGCTAGAAAAAAGCAACTCAATTAATGGAACCTCTTCGTCTTTTCACTTTCATCATCATACTAAAAAGATCAATAATATCAGATCATCCTACTTCCTATCCTACTAATATTATCAACGCGAAAGTTTGTGAGGATGAATGGATGGATGGATAGATGTTAGTTACTCTTTCACGCAAAAACTACTAGACAGATTTACCTTAACGAAAATTGAAAGGCTCACAGATAGTTTATAACCAGGATTAATACATAGAATACTTTTTATCCCGATATTGGGCTCCTTCTGGGTAAGCTCACTCCATCGTCGACTTTGTCTCTGATCTAGACTAGAGTCAAGGGCAAACCCATTTGAAAAATATATATATTTAATATATATTATATATTCTTGCGGGCTCGAGACTTATGCGGATGAAACCGCGGGGCGCAGCTAGTACTATTATATTTTAACCACAACCGGACCAAGGCATCAAAGTTTTAGACCTCAAACATATCAAGACTCAAACAGAAAAATGTAGCACATAAAAACATATCTCAGCACATTAATTAAAACAAACCTCCAATCATATCTAAGAAAGTAATTAGGCACATAGGTGCGAAAGCGTTTCCTAGCTGTAATTAAGCGTTTACGGACCTTCAGGACCTTGTGGCTGGTTCATGATCTGATAATAGGCGGTACATCAAACGCGGTGTAATCTCCGGAAACACACCACTCAGGGCATAAGGGTGACCATGTAGTGAGGTTACAACGACTTTCAACTAAATTGTCATTAGCTTTTGGTATTTTTTTTACTTTTTAGCATCGTTATATCTGATAGAATGTCACTATGTCTAGCAGTGACGAAGGTTCTATAAAATTCGATTCCTACCGGCTTCCCTTTGAAAAATAGCACAATCAGTATTCTATAGACAAATGA
This sequence comes from Mesoligia furuncula, assembly GCA_916614155.1. NCBI lineage: Eukaryota > Metazoa > Arthropoda > Insecta > Lepidoptera > Noctuidae > Mesoligia > Mesoligia furuncula. Next base: position 10,059,223 of record OU744804.1, on the reverse strand, counting down.
TATAATCATATTAAATATATCTACTCTGGCTTACCTCTTACAAAAATTGACCCTTTGCTACTGATGTCTAAGTAGATTGGCAAGGAAGAAACATTGTTGAATTATATTAAACACAGTGGTTAATTAATTATTCTCATGGCCTTCAGATAACTGTTTCATGCCCTGTATAAACGAAATTTCATTATTTTCAAAGTACAAAATAAACATGAAAATTGAAACCTAAAACATCACATCGAGAAACCAAAGGCTTACTTAGTTATTATAAACTAATTTAATTAACCTTTTCGTTCAAAATAAAAGCAAATACTGTAAGGATAAAATGAACAAAGACATTTGGCCAACCGAATAACGGTAATTAGGTTTGTCCTAATGCCTAGCCCTAAGGCATTACAAGTTATGATACTATAATTTAAGTAATATTCGTAAATACGAAATACTAAAGTCGTTGCGTTGTTTGACCTACTTACCCACATTTATCGAACCGAAATCTAATAATGTTTATGGAGCGCGGACGTGGGAATGCATGCTAACATCAAATATAAATGATTTACCTATGGAAATCTGCAATGTAAAAAATGCGAAGAACTGTTCAAAGGTATTAAAAAGATACTTTCTAGTTTGCAGTCCGATCTAGTAAAAAATAAAAAAATATCTATGTACCTAATTGCACCGAGTTACCGTGTCGCCATACCGCTGTTAAATTTATTTTATTTAGGGCTGATTTTTCAATCACCTGATAACTTTATTCGAGGAATAATTTTAAAATTTTGACAGTTATTTCATACAAAAACTGTCAAACGTCAAATTTATTCCTCGAATAAAAGTTATCTGGCCATGGAAAAATCAGCTCTTATTTATTTATCCATTTATTTCAGGCATCAAGGCCCATATAAACTGCCGGGTCAGCGGGATTGTCCGAAAGGGTTACCGCTGGCCTGGAACATAAAGGGCAAAGGAAGGAACACGGGTGGGTTTTAGTCAGTAAGAGTCTGACACACCCTTCCGCTCCACCCAGAGCGGGAGGAGTCATTTGATGATTTCCCATACGCAAAAAAAAAGCCCATATAAACACATGCATTACAATATTAATATAATTTAAACCCGCGATGGTTTGTGTGGCATGTATAATTGTTCAACAATGATTTGTAAGTAACTGTTTTGTTTTTGATTATTAAACAGTAAAACATATAAAAAAAACCTATTTAACCCCAAAATATAAAAATAGCGGTGAATTACGTTTACATAGCCAATCTTTTATTTACCTGAAAAAATGTGGCGGATTGAAACCTAAACTTGACCTTTTACAGGAGTTATTTAAGTAATTGAGTTTCTGTGCTGTTTTTTTTTTTTGACATTAATCTATGGATTTCTCTGATTTCCTTTTAGGTGGCAACAGTGTATCTATTTTAGTTGGCAGTCGAGGTCTCGTTCTTTGCTACACACGGCATTAAAAAGAAACCAATAGGTACCGTCTGTGTTTCGCGTGGTCTGCTATGCGAATCTCGAATAGAGTACGAAGTGACTACGACTTCCGAGATTATAGTAAGTGAACAAAATTATGTAATAAGGATGGCATGAATTTAATTGCTGTCGTAAAGTTATCTGCTTATCTAAACCAACGGAACCATTTTTTTCTTTCCAAACCTTACATCTCCCAAGCTTATCCTACATTTCTTTCTCCCCCAATCTTCCATATCCAGCCTAAACTAATTTTCTCTTTCCCAACCCAACCAACCAACCAACAACTAACCAACCAACCATTCAACAACCAATCCAACTACCAACTAACCTATTTTTCTTTTTTTCGTTCTTTATTATTCTAGTAACGTCCTGTAATTTTGACCCAGAAGTGTAGCCACCCTGCACCATACATCTCGAGTTTCGCCCGTATGGCGTGTGTTTACTTATTATCAATATCATATAACATGCTATGCTGGCGTACACGCAACTGATTTATAATCCTATTGTTATACAGTTGACGCAGAGTATGAAATAGGGGTTGGAGGTTTAAATAGAGATGAAGTGCGCAAAATGAATCTAATCTGCATTCAAACTCAAACTCAAAGCATTTATTTCAATTAAACCTTGTACAAGCACTTTTGAATTGTCAAAATTAAACAGTCTGTCAGTTAGTCCGAAAGTTGAAGCTAGTTGCCCATTCCAAAACGTAGATCTCTATGGAGAAGAACGGGCAAGAAACTCCATGGACACTTTTAAATCAAGTTATTACAAAATCCTGGGTACATTATTCTTGTTGCTTCTATATGTGAGAACAATGTAAAAAAAAGACAAATGAAGAAACAATTCAAAATATAAGATTAAAAATAAGCCTTGGCAGTTAAGAGATGACCAGTCTCAACCGACGGCACCCGTTCACGGACATGACGCGTGGATCAGCACCATCCAGCTCAACCATTTTGTAGGTAGTTGTAACCATTCGCGATTTATTTGGCAAAAAATGTAAACAAAAAAAATTACTTTAATTCCTACACGATAAAGTTCAGTTTACGCTACAACTTCAAATATTTTTATAACTTTTTCAAAAGTGCTAGTCACTCTTGAAATAGGGTGGGGTATTTTACTATAGAATAGTTTTCATAATGTGCTTTAGTCTCTTAACTAGCCACATCTTTACCTTATAAAATTTAAGTGTCTGTTTGTAATATCAAAATAACAGCTTTTTACTAAATCTGTAAGAAAGTTTTATAATCTCTATATTTTTTTTTTTTTTTTATTCTGCCTGTCTGTTTGTTCCGGCTAATCTAAATAGCTGAACCGATTTTGATGGTACTTTCACTTTCAAATCAGTTATCTACCGCTGATGTTATGGAGTATGTTACTCCATAACATCCTATAACCTACTTTTTGTCCCGGAACACGTTCCCGAGGGATAATTTCCGACATCCACTTGTCCAAAACATGCTCGTCACCTTAAGGGTTTTCTTTGTCTAATGATTGCATGAGAGAATCTGCTTCACCGACTAAACAGTTATTACATTTACATTCAGCCCCTGCCGCTGCCCCTCGCGCTGCATATATTTCCCTAAATACTGCTGCAGCAGGATCAAGAGAATGGTGTTTACATACTGCCCTACCACTCACTTTGCTCGAGTTTCGGCAACGGCAGACGTCGAGGCGTTCGGCAAGAACTGAGCGACGGAGCAGAATGTAAGCACGCACTGCCACTCGCGCTGCCGGTCCTTTGACTTTAGCACAAAAAACCGCTCTTTTGGGGAGCGCCGGGCAGCGCGAGTGGCAATGGCAGTGGCATGAGAAGTAGGTTTTGTGTTTACACACTGGTCCTGCCCACTACCCTGCTCATCATTTTCAGCCGAAAGACGTCCACTGCTGGACATAGGCCTCTCCCAAAAGGGGGAGGGTTTGCCATAATCGCCACGCTTGGCAGGCGGGTTGGCGATCGCAGTATGGTATGGTGGTGGAATGCATAGAGAACACTGCTGCCCATTCTCCGGTTAGACCCTTAGTCGCCTTTTACGACACCCACGGGAAGTATGGGGTGGTGCTATTCTTTAAGTCCGGCACCACACAGACGAGTCCGGCAACACACAGACGCTACCCTGCTCACTTCGGCTGAATGTAAATGTAGCATTTATTACATCGTAATGTCAATACAATGAAATTTAGGCATCTTCCTTTATTTATTTTTTTTGCGGATGGGTAATCATCAAATGACCCCTCCCGCTCTGGGTGGAGCGGAAGGGAGTGTCAGACTCTTACTGACTAAAACTCACCCGCGTGCCTTCCTTTGCCCCTTATGTTCCGGGCCAGCGGTAACCCTTTCGGACAATCCCGCTGACCCGGCTAGGCATCTTCCTTATTCTGTTCACAGATATTTTACCTCTGACAGCAGCAACCTAACAGCAACCTTATTGTAACGGGAATAAAGCTCACAATGATTTGAACAGAGTTGTCAGTAGCAGCAACCCCACAGCAACCTTATTCGTATAAGAATAAAGATCACTGTGATTTGGACAGTATTGCAAAATCACAGGTATAAGGGTACCTACGCACTATGCGGTTAGCCGGAATGCGGTCATCCGTCCGGCTGAAGAACGGTGCGGACCGTCTGGCATCGCAGTGCGGATAAAGCTACTTTCTCGTACATATTTTTGATTGCGATCAGCCGGACGACTGACCGCACTCCGGCTAACCGCATAGTGCGTAGGTACCCTTACTGTGAAAGAACTGTAGGTAAGTACATGTCTGACCGCATTAAAAATGTGACGCTAACAGACTTTATTTCTTCTACTTACTTAATTTTTTTTTTCATCATTTGACCAGGCACATTAAATACCTATGTTTTGTCAAGTCAACTGATAAGGGAAAGAATTTAAAAACTGAAGAAGATATAAAATACTTGACTGTATCTAGACCAGGAAACAATATTTTACAAAAAGCCAGGTATTTTTTGGCAACCCCACAAGCGAAAAAAGCTTATCGTTTTGACTGCAGGCAGAACGTACAATAAATAAGGATATATTTTTTACTGTTCGGCGTTTCGTTTAATAATCCTAAAACTATACATTTAAAACAACTTTTTAGTTATTAGGAATCACGACTTGAAGTACCTACACTTCAGAGTGGACCAAACGGTGTATTAAAATTTGAATGCAAGGGAAGTCACGGACAACAACTAGTGCTTAACAAAACAAAACACATATAGAAATTAATATATTGTTACGAGCTTCGGGTTCGTGACAATAAAAACTGCCGATTTAATAACCAAAAAAAAATGACACTTTAATAATCAACACTAATTACAAGTCAAACACACTAATTACAAAACACAATTGCACTACTGATCGCTTTAAGTCGCACTTGAATATCGCTTCGATGCTTTCACTTCGATCGCTTTATCCAAACTGTGTCGGTCGTGGCGCGTGTCGGCCTTATATAGCGCCAAAGAGAGTTCTAGAACCTTCCATTGTAGAAACATCTAGAATGTTCGAGTACATACAGGCCCCGATCGACCAGATGTCGAAAGTTCGGGAATGTTCTAGAAAGTTCTTGCATCGAAATTTCTAGAAGGGTCTTCACTACTAGTTCCGCTACTCGATACTAGATGGCGCTAGTGGTAACTACTGTCGCCATGTACTAGGCATTAATTATGGCGCGCAACACTGCCCCCTCCTAAGACATGCTCGTCCCGAGCATTATCGGCCCCATAATAACGCGCCAGTCGATCCACGTGGACGATCTTAGGAGTACCTCTTGCACCTTTCTGTATCCGGTAGGTTACGTCATTGATCTTTGTCACAATCCGGTATGGTCCGTCCCATTTAGCTTGAAGCTTAGGCGATTTCCCTTTGCTGCGGACTGGATTGTGCAACCACACTAGTGAACTTTCGTCGAACCCTTTATTGTTCATTTTACGGTCATAACGGGTTTTCATCTTTTCAGACATTTGCTGGCCCGATTGTCTGACGTGCTCATAAATGTCATTCATTTTGTTCCGCAAGTCATTTGCATACTCGGTTATACTGCGTGGGGCATCAGGTGGTATTCCGGTGATCAGGTCTGCAGGCAGCCGTAATTCTCTTCCAAAGTTTGCGAAAGCTGGTGTCACCGATGTACTTTCGTGAACAGCGCTTCGATATGACAACAAAAACGGTTGTATGTGCTTGTCCCAATCTCGTTGCCGATTTTCCACAACTTTGGCTAGGTATCTCTCCAGTGTCTGATTAAATCGTTCCACCATTCCATCCGATTGTGGGTGGTAAGAAGTTGTTCTCGTTTTATGAGTACCCATTACTCGACAAGTTTCCTGAAATATTTGGGACTCGAAATTCCTTCCCTGATCACTGTGAATCTCCAAGGGTACTCCAAAACGGCAGAAGACTTCATGAACCAGTTTATCTGCAACTGTTGAAGCTTCTTGGTTTGGAATGGCGAAGACTTCCGGCCACTTAGTGAAGTAATCCATCACAACCATGAAATACTTGTTACCACTTTCACTTTCCGGAAACGGCCCCGCAACGTCAAGGGCTATCCTCTCCCATGGTGCACCAACATTGTACAATTTCAATGCACCTCTACTACGAGTCTGAGGTCCCTTTACAGCTGCACAACTTGTACATTTGCGACACCAGTCCTCGACATCGGCCCGACAGTGGACCCAGTAAAACCGTTCTCGTATCTTCAGTAGAGTCCGTTTTACTCCCAGATGACCTCCTGAACAACCATTATGGTACAGCTGTAGAACATTCGGTACTTGAGCTTTAGGGACTACCATTTGCAAATGACAGCTGTCTCCCCGAGCGTTTTCCCATTTACGACACAGGACTCCATCCTGAATCACTAAACTGTCCCATTGGGCCCAATAGCTTTTTGTGATCGAACTCATTGCTGAGACGTCGCTCCACCTGGGCTTAGGAGCTCTGGCCTTCATCCACTCCAGAATCGGCTTGATGTCCGAATCTTCCTGCTGTGCACGTTGTAGGCTTACCTTCCACTCGTTACTGAGGTCTGTCTTGAGCATCCTCACAGGTACGACTTCTTTACTTTCTTGCCTAGTACAATGCTTGCAGTTTTCAGGACAAGGTCTTCTTGACAATGCATCTGCGTTGCCATGAGATTTCCCGCTGCGATGTTCGACCTCGAAGTCGTATTCCTGCAGTAGTTCAATCCATCTTGCAACTTGTCCTTCTGGATTTTTGAACTGCAATAGCCATTTAAGTGCAGCATGGTCAGTTCGTAGGTGGAATTTCCGCCCCAGAAGATATTTGCTAAAGTGCTGCAATGACTTTACCACAGCAAGCAGTTCTCGTCTCGTAACACAATAGTTCCTTTCAGGTTTCGACAATGACTTGCTGAAGTATGCTACCACAACCTCTTGATCGCCGTTCCGCTGAGACAACACACCGCCAAGTCCTATATCACTTGCGTCTGTGTCAACTATAAATTCCTTGCCCGCATCAGGGTACCCTAAAATAGGTGTTTTGCACAGACGGTCCTTTAGCTCCTGGAATGCGATGTCGCAACTTTCGTCCCAACAGAAATGTCGCTTCTCCTCGGTTAGCTTATGCAGGGGTTTGGCTATATCTGCAAAGTTCTTGACAAATCGCCTATAATAGGAGCACAAACCCAGAAATGCTCTGACCTGCGTCTTGTCTTTTGGAATTGGCCAATCCTTGACAGCGGCGATTTTCTCTGGATCCGTACGGATACCTTCTTCAGACACTACATATCCCAAAAAACTAACTTGCCGTTTGAACAGTGAACACTTCTTCGGACTTAACTTGAGGTTGGCACTCTGGATCTTCATGAGCACGCGTTCCAGGTTTTGAAGATGTTCTTCAAACGTGCGGCCTACGATGATGATGTCATCCAAGTAGACCAAGCAGGCATCGCCAATTAGCCCAGTAAGTACAAGTTCCATCAACCTCTCAAATGTTGCCGGAGCATTGCACAATCCAAACGGCATAACTTTAAATTGCCACAGACCCTTTCCTGTCGAGAATGCAGTTTTCTCCTTGTCCTTGGGATCAATTTCGACTTGCCAGTAGCCACTTTTCAGGTCCAGCGTGCTAAACCACTTTACTCCAGTAAGCATGTCCAGCGTGTCATCAATTCTTGGCAAAGGATAGCTGTCCTTCTTTGTAACGTCGTTCAGACGACGATAGTCAACACAAAACCGCATGCTGCCGTCCTTCTTTCTTACCAGCACTACAGGTGAACACCATGGACTGGATGAAGGTTCAATAACACCATCCTTCACCATTCCCTCAATCATGGTTTCCACTTCCTTTTCACGTGCTACCGGCAATCTCCTTGGCCGCTGACGGATAGGCGATTCTTCTCCCGTGTTTATTTTGTGTTGAACTAAACCAGTCTTCCCGATGTCAGCATCGTTTGACGAGAAAACATCGGCGAACTTGAGTAACATCTTCTTCGCCTTGACCATTTCATTTTGGGACAAAGCGCTGCGGCAGTCTTCTAAAAGTGTGGTCACTTTTGTTTGTGCATCCTTGCTGAGGGTCCCAGTCGATAGATGTTGGCATCGACGCAACCAATCCACTTCCTCGCAAGTACCAACAAGAGTGCCTTTTTCTATTATCTGTTCCTGATCACAAAGGTTCAGCACACGTACCCCTGAGATGTCAGTGGCTCTGACCAAAGTCCGTGCCACTTTCCATGGAAGGTCATTGTCTACCCTTTCCACGAGTACACAACGATGAGTTTGCCCAGGATTCCGAGGAAGACTAACCGGCACAATCGTTTCCGATCTCGGCGGAAGAACAATCTTCTTAAGGCTGTACACATTCCCAGGTAACGCCCCTTCCATGAAAAGTTCCTCTTCTCCACATTTCAAAACACCTTGCTTGACGTCAATCTCGCAACAATTCTTCCTCATAAAGTCAAGGCCCAGGATGCAATCGTCCATTATATCAGCCACAATGACATTATGCAGGTAGATTCTGTTGCCTAGCGTCAATTCCATTTTCTTCTCTCCATAGACGAGTATGCGCTGACCGGTGGCTGTTACCAAATTAATGCGTTCCCGGTTGTATGCGGAGTCCCCAAGGGACCGACTTGTAAGTCGGAAACTGACAACCGTGCGAGAAGCTCCAGTGTCTATGGTCAGCTTACACGGCGTTCCGTTGACCTCGCCCTTGATGATTAGGCTGTTCCCGTCATGGGTTTGTGTGATCGAAACCCTTGGGGCTCTTTGAACATCAGCCAGCACCCGCCCCGCAGTCCTGGCTATTACTCGTTTCCCTGCTGCTGGTGCTGGACGGTGCTGTTAGCCGCACTGCCCTCTGGAGATCGGCCGTCTTCTCTTTCTGCAGTTCGCTTAGGGCAACTGGACCGAAGGTGGCCCCTTTCCCCACAGCCGTAGCATCTAGGGCTGTATCCTTTATTGCGGTCGCGAACTGTAGCCGCTGCAACCTCCCTGACGCGATGGGAACGATGATCCTGCCGCACAGCTTCCACCTCCAGTGCATGGGCCAAAGCGTCCTTAAGCGTCCCATGGTGACCGAGCCGCACAGAAGCTCTAACTTCAAGGTCGCGGATGCCATCGATGAATGCCTGCACCAGGTTCCCATCAATAAGCGCAGGTACGGACTGGTAAGCTTTGCGAACTAGCTTCTCCACTTCAAGGGCCCACTGCTGCAGGTTTTCGCTACTGCGTTGCACGCGATCCTTGAGCTGCGCACGAAACACGTGTTCCAGGTGAGCGTCGCCATACCGAGCCTCCAATGCCTCGAGGAGCTGCTCGTAAGTCACTTCCTTACCGAGAGCTTCCAGGACAGTTAAGGCCTGGTCGCGCAGGCCTAGGGTGAGAGCAGTCATGGCCTGGCTTTTATTCCACCCGTTCGCCTTCATGACAGCCTCAAACTGGATTTTGTAGGCCGACCAGGAAGAAGTTCCGTCGAACGGTGGCACTTTGAATCCACGTAGCGAAGGTGTTGTAACTACGGGAGCTGCGATTCCATCCCCAAGTTTGAGGTAATCCAGCGTTTTCTTCACGTCAGCCATCACGGTTAGCTTCACGTCAGCCATCACGTTGTCAACCCGATTATTTACTTGGTCGATTCGGGTTTCAGCTTCCGACAGGCGGTTGTCATGTTGAGCAACCTTATCCTTCACCTCCTTCATGTCTTTCCCGAAGGTAGCGTGAAGGTCCTTCATAAGGAGCATCTGCTCTTCCTGACGGCGCGCCTGCTCCTCCTTATCACGTTGGAGCTGTTCTTCCAGCCGACGTGCCTGTTCCTCCTGTCGATGGGCCTGTTCCTCCTGTCGACGGGCCTGTTCCTCCTTGTCCCGCTGGAGCTGTTCCTCCAACCGACGAGCCTGTTCCTCCTGTCGGCGAGCCTGTTCCTCCTGTCGGCGGGCCTGCTCCTCCTGTCGGCGGGCCTGCTCCTCCTGTCGGCGGGCCTGTTCCTCCTTATCACGCTGGAGCTGTTCTTCCAGCCGACGAGCCTGTTCCTCCTGTCGGCGGGACTGCTCCTGCAGCATCATCATCAGGGCAGCCAAATCTGGTGCTGCTGATGCTGGAGCTGCTGAGGACGGGCCGGCCTCCATGGTCGGTAGCTGGCCCTCCGACCTCTGTGGCGTAGCTCCACCAAATCGCCTCTGGTCCGTCTCTTGCTGGCGTTGACTCCTTGTACGGATACCCTCCGTGTCGTCTTTGGGTAAAACCGGCATGATTTTTAATCCCCTCTTCTGACACCAATTGTTACGAGCTTCGGGTTCGTGACAATAAAAACTGCCGATTTAATAACCAAAAAAAAATGACACTTTAATAATCAACACTAATTACAAGTCAAACACACTAATTACAAAACACAATTGCACTACTGATCGCTTTAAGTCGCACTTGAATATCGCTTCGATGCTTTCACTTCGATCGCTTTATCCAAACTGTGTCGGTCGTGGCGCGTGTCGGCCTTATATAGCGCCAAAGAGAGTTCTAGAACCTTCCATTGTAGAAACATCTAGAATGTTCGAGTACATACAGGCCCCGATCGACCAGATGTCGAAAGTTCGGGAATGTTCTAGAAAGTTCTTGCATCGAAATTTCTAGAAGGGTCTTCACTACTAGTTCCGCTACTCGATACTAGATGGCGCTAGTGGTAACTACTGTCGCCATGTACTAGGCATTAATTATGGCGCGCAACAATATATTAATACCAACATAATTAACAAGCCAATAACACACATTCACAACTAAATACCAATAAGTGTAGGTGCACAAAATACAGAGAGTACAGAAGGCAATCTACATAGGGGAGGTAAGCCTAAAACGGGTAGCCCGCCTAAAACGGTTATGCTTTTTAAATTGCGCACCGTTATTGCTAATTAGAATGTGTGCGTGCAGTGCGCGGACCCTGCCGCTCGCCAATCACAGGGAGTCGGCGCGCTTCTCTGGCGGACACGAGTTCACGGTAAGATAAGAAAGAAGTTTTTTGCTACTTCCACTAAAAAAAATTGAGTAACATTACTTTTGAATACTCGAAAATGGTTTACAATATGTTCTTACTAGTTTTGTGTTATTATTTTGCAATAAATAGACGTTTTATTTGTGTAATAGGTTGGCGTTTATTATTTGGGTTTTAAGGATATGAGTCGATTGAAAAAAATATATGCTTGTGGGCAAAAAGGGTAGGGGTAAAGCGGGTGCCCGTTTTGCCCATACCCGATTTGCCTTGTATAATTTCATTGACTGCTTATTAGTTCTTTTATTTTTGCAGATGGTTAATAAATGCAAAAGAAATACTGCAAATGCATCGTGGGATGAGGGAGTTATGAAGCTTGCGATAGAAGAAGCTCTCAAAACTTCCGTCAATGGTGCAGAAAAAAATATGGCATCAACTTTTCGACTTTACAAATACATGTAAAGAAAGGATGTCAAAAAAAAATCTAGGAAGATTCACAACAGTTTTTACAGCAGCTCAAGAATTAGAGCTAGTTGAGTAACATACCATATTTCATATGGATTATCTGTTTACGTTGCCAACTCATTACGTTGTCTACAAAGTGCCGTAACCATTCCAAGAATACTGGTCCATTGATCCAACCATTATCACTGCAAGTAGCTGATGATCCTGGTGGAGCTCCATCTGAGTTATGATTGTTAAGAAACAGTTTTAGTCATTGATTGACGTTGACCTAATGTAATTCAGCCCCTACCCGCTTTGCCCAAAAGCCCTACCTGCTTTAGGCCCCCCCTACGGGCAAAACGGGTAATTCGAATGGTAAAGATTTTTGTTATTTTTTTATTCTTAATGTACAAAACTACTAAATATGTCATTTATTTTATAGTCCTTGATAACTAAACATTTCAAAATGTACAAATAAATGTTCAATTTGTATCTATAAACTGTTTTTATTTATCATCAACCTTAGCTTACCCGTTTTGGGCTACTCTCCCCTACAAAGTGCGCTCGAGCAACGCACACATAGACACCGCTCACGGACACGTTATCTCGAATTGGTTGGGACTAGTGCGAGCGCAAGTGCCATCCGCTTGAGACACGCGTCTGTGAAGTTCAAAAATGGAGCAACAAAAAAATGGCTATCTAAGCTCGATTTATAGAATAGTTTCCTATTTTGAATCAGTATAAACGAAGTAACTTTTTTGTAAGGTAAATTCACGCCACCAACTATTACGTAAGTTAAAAACATGATTTTTTGTTTGTGTAGATATTTTGTTGGTTTTAGTGTCATTTGATAGGTTTAGGTCTAAAACGGATAGGGCAAAATAAATTGTGTAAATAGGGTAATCCGTTTTGAAGGGATTTTCAATAGGTAGTGAAAATTGACAATCTACAATATTAAAACAAAACAATAAACATTAAATGTAAAATTTTATGTTTTTGTTCAGTAAACTTTTTGTATTGTAATACTATGTTTATAGTTTTGTTTTAAATTGTAGAATAAGCTCAACAATAAATCAAACAACTAGACACGAGTGCCACTACCACGACAGTGTTTTTTGTGCATAAGCCAAAGTTGACAACCCTTTTTTTTTTAACGTGGAGAAATGCTCATGCATTCTGCACTACCACGGGGAGATAGTGCAGTTATGTGGGACTCTAACCCACTAAATTTTATTTATATTTATTTATTTATTCTTTAATTAAAACGGTTTAAAACCAATTACAAAAATTAAAGACACATAAAACATTAAATATAAAATCAAGTAAAAAGTTAAGTTAACACTTTCATACATCCCTCTCACAGTACTTCTGACATGCCGAAAAAATCTTCGTCCATTCGTCCGCAAACAGATCGTTTGTTGGATTAGAGTCCAAGAGATCATTAAGTGCGGCAAGAGTACGTGGTACTGGGGACTTAGCACGCGCAGCTGTGCGACATGGAGGCACAACAAACAGCCCATGCTTTCTGCCGCGGCAGTAGTTGTCTGGCACAAAGAAGCGAGCCAGCACGCTATGTAGATCAGGCGCGTCGATAGTGCCACGGAGCGTCTTGGTGAGCTGGTCTTTTGCTCGCCTTACCTCTAACGAGTTATATCCGAGGCATCCCAGTAGAAATTTAGTCGGATAGAGGTAAGGGTAATAGCCGTGTTTACGCTTATAAAAAAAACCTAAGGAACGCTTTTTGTACCTTTTCCAGTATAAGTACGTAGGTACTTTCGTGTGGATTCCATACGCAGGAGCTAGATTCTAATTTGCTCCGTACGAGTGCATTAAATATAATTTTTATAGCATGTACGGAGCGAAAATCGCGGCAATTTCGCAAAACGAAACCCAATCTTTGCTAGGATTCCTTAGCTACCGTGGTGATGTGGTTGTGGAAAGTGAGCTTTCGGTCGAATGTGACTTCCAGATCTTTCATGGCTGATGTTTTCATGATAGTATTGTTATTTAAATTATATTCATAACTAGCTGGCCCGGCAAACGTTGTTTTGCCATATAAATTATTTCTAGCTGCCCGGCGCTACTTCGTTTGCGTGGTGTCCTAACCCTTACCCTACCCTACCCTACTCCTACCCTACTCCTACACTACTATCTTACTCCTACCCTACTCCTACCCTACTCTTACCCTACTCCTACACTACTCCTACCCTACTCCTACCCTACTTCTAATCTACTCCCATTGATATATTTAATTTTTCTGTGTGTAAGGACCATCCTCGTACTCAAGGAATATTCTAAAAAAAGAATTAGCGAAATCGGTTCAGCTGTTCTCAAGATTTGCGCTTAGCAACACATTCAACGATTAATTTTTATATTATAGATTAACTGGGTGCCGCATTCGACCGAATGTCATTGCAAAGCATTTGGGGGGATTAAATTCCATCTTATTGTCTAAGCTCCACTTGTATATCGCGTCTATGTTTTGCTGCAGTGCTAAACAGTCACGCTCGGAGTTTATTTCGAGGTACAATTTCAAATCATCAGCATACAATAGGCATTTTGCTTGACGGAGAACTTGGGGAAGATCATTAACCTTGATTAAAAATAATAAAGGCCCCAAAATTGAACCCTGAATTACTCCGAAACGCGTTGAACGCTGCTGACGATCACGTAGGTAGTCTGCGAAAAAAACGAAAGAGAGACAGTGCAAAACCGATTTTGCTAAGTTTCATCAGCAGCGTGTCGTTGTTAACCCTATCAAACGCCTTCCGAAAGTCGAAATAAAGTACGTCAACGATCTGACAAGCAGTGTCAGGAGATTCGTGTCAACTGATCTCTTACTTCTGAAACCGTGCTGCTCATTACAAAAATATTTATTTACTTGCTCGTATATGGCAGTATGGAGGATGTTCTCAAAGACCTTCGCCGGGGAAGATAAAATTGCGATAGGGCGGTAATCTTCAATGGAGCTTTTGTTTTGGGTTTTAGGAATAGGTGTTACTCTAGAAACTTTCCACTGAGAGGGATATGCACCAGTCAGTAAAACTCCACGGCGGGAACACGGGCACGCGTTAGCACTCATCCGTGAACCCGCCGCGGCTGTCCGTCACCGGACCCTCCTCTGGGGAGTACTCCCCATCACCGGCGCACCAGAACACATAGCACGCCGTGACCACCCCAGGGACCAAACCAGCACATGGGCGCCAGACGACCAACGTCATACCGACACTCCTCCTCCCCTGCGGCCCCACCGCGTCCGCCATCGAACGGTGGCGACCCCTTCAAGGCCGTGGAAGGTAGGGAGAGCGTCGCACCGCAATACCGGCACTCCTCTCCCGCCGCGGCCTCCAACCCTCAGCCGCGATGCCTCCCATACGACATCGCGGCCCGCCTCAGTTGCGATGTCGCCGAAGCGGCACCGCAACCTACTTGTTGGCCGCTACGTCGTCGGCTTACAGGCAAATGCCTTGACGAGCGGCCCCTCCTCGGGTTCCTCTTCGCTTCACCGTGGGTGTACAAGCCACGGCTACTGAGCCCACCGGCCTCGACAGTGCGGGAACCCACCGTGGGGGAAAGTTGACAACCCTAGCGCGACCGCCGAGCGTAGGTATGAAAAGTGATGTACATACTTACATGTGATTGCCTTCTGTACTCTCTGTATTTTGTGGTAGGTAGGTACATACAGAGCGAGTTAGAATAATTGCCCGCAAACAAACAAGGCTAATTATTTATCAAGTTAAGTGCGTCCTTCATTGTCCTGACCTGGACTCGAGCCAGACTTTAATGAGAGGCCTCAGGCCACTGGCCTATATACCTTGGCTATATGTCTATAAGTTGGCCGGCTATGTTTGGTTATATCTAGTTGTTGCATTTCACAAGCACGCGTCAATCATTCCAATTTAAAACTTATGTCAATGAAATAAGATAAATGTATCATATCGCAATTTGCTATGGTTTGATTAGATTTGCTCCACGTTTTCGTCCTACTTTCCGAAAAAATCCTTTTTCGTCTAACGTTATAACTCTGTTCCATTCTACAATATTCACTTGTTAATTCAAGCACATCAAGCTACTACAATCTGTCAAATATCTTCTCTTTTGGTGACTGAACCTACTTACCTACTATAGTTAAACTGGCCTCATGTGTGGTGGTGAATCCCTAGTAAGTCAAAGGTCCAGCTTTTGAGTGATAAATTTCGGCTAACTAAATGCGAGCGAAGTGTTTTGTTTAACTAGTTTCCGCGTATAAACTTTAAACCCTGTTTGACCCATTGCCTAAAGAGATGATTTTCGAAATCTACTTTACTGGGAAAGAATTTATTTTCTGAAACTTTGCCAAGAACAAAGATGGTGGCCCAATAATAACAAAGATTATATAAGATTAAGAATAACAAAGAAGAAGCACTTACAAGAGTCAAAGTCGACAAAAATCTACTGAAAGCTTATATTGACACAAGACAAAACGGTTTTGACTCTGGTTTGCGCACCGTCTTAGTGTGCATACACACTAACTGCAACCGTTGACATATTGTGTCAACGGCAGCCGCCGACACGCGTTGACGGCAGTTGCCGACACTCTTCGACTTTTGCATTAGCTTCTTTCGTTGACGCGTGTCGACGGCAGGCGCCGACACGCGTTGACGGCAGTGGTCGACACTTTTCGACTTTTGCATTAGCTTCTTTCGTTGACGCGTGTCGACGGCAGGCGCCGACACGCGTTGACGGCAGTGGTCGACACTTTTTGACTTTTGCATTAGCTTTTTACGTTGACGCGTGTCGACGGCAGGCGCCGACACGCGTTGACGGCAGTGGTCGACACTTTTCGACTTTTGCATTAGCTTCTTTCGTTGACGCGTGTCGACGGCAGGCGCCGACACGCGTTGACGGCAGTGGTCGACACTTTTCGACTTTTGCATTAGCTTCTTACGTTGACGCGTGTCGACGGCAGGCGCCGACACGCGTTGAAGGCAGTGGTCGACACTTTTCGACTATTGCAATAGCTTCTTTCGTTGACGCGTGTCGACGGCAGCCGCCGACACGCGTTGACGGCAGTTGTCGACACTCTTCGACTTTTGCAATAGCTTCTTTCGTTGACGCGTGTCGACGGCAGCCGCCGACCCGCGTTGATGGCAGTTGTCGACACTCTTCGACTTTTGCAATAGCTTCTGTCGTTGACGCGTGTCGCTCGTGTGTATGAGCACCTAGAATTATATTTATTTAATGTTTCTGTTATTTATTTATTTAATACTTCAAGCACATAAATGTACAGTCACGAGCACTAATTTGTCAACACTTGGCAACTTTCAATTTTTCGTGAAATAACGAATGCAACATTGAAATACGATACTTTACACAAACCTGTGGGTTCGAAAATACGTTGTTATTAACACATTGAAGGACACTGAACGAGACACAATATAAGTTTTATTGTTATTACGTCTATAGGCGTTAAGTGTCCCGCAAAGAGTTAATAATATTTACATAACATAAAATTTCATTCAAAACTGAAGGAGAAAATCGTCTTTGAATAAAGCCAAGTGTATATACATACTTATACTCGTGACTGTACAGAGGCGGACTTAATGCTTAAATACAGTAGGTATTTAAGCTTTGAAGAGAAACAGAATTGTTCATATTATTTAGTAATACAGAGGCTCTTCACGTTATCATGAATCGCTAGAAATCCTACAATATTTCCTACTCCAATGGAAAGGGTTTACAAGAGTTTAAAACTAAAACAGCTCCCTGAACTAAATCCTTCGGAATAAAGCGCTGGCTCGGTGATTCAGGTAGTCGGGGAGCGAACCCGAAACTTTTATCCATGATCCGAACAGTTGAGTACAGGGTTCATTTAGGTGCTTTGCCAATCAGAGTTAGTTCTTTGTGGGCTATAAGTCTATCGGGATGAATATAATGTGTAAATAATTATCTAGCTTTTCAAATAAATAGATAAGAAATTCGTAAAAAAACCGGTCAAGTGCCAAGGGTTCCGTACAGTAGGTATGTAACTCTACAAATTTACGTTTTTCGGATTTGTTCCTTTACTTGTACTACATGACACTGCTTCTTGCCACATGATTCTAGGTCAATAGGAAATACCCTATAGGTTTTGATTCCTTTACGATTGTCAAAATATGCAGCTTAAACAGAACAGAAACGCCCGTATCTTTTGACTGCGTTGACTTAGAAGTTGACTTCAAGGGATTGCAGCCCTGAGTATTTGATATTAATTTCAACTTGATAACTCCACGCGTTCCTGAGAAAAAAGGGTCTTGACACACGGACAGACAGATGGACAACGAAGTTATCTTATAAGGGTACCTACCGCTTTTCCTTTTGAAGTGCAGAACCCTTAAAAAAATAAACCATATAAAAATTAATCGAAGACTACTTAAGATTACTTTATAAAAACAATCATATTGCAACCCATATAGATCTAAGATCTAAACGAAAGAGAGATCAAGGAAAATGGAAAAACCGATGAAAAGATGATCCATCGATAGATTTTCGGAAAGAGCTGGGCTGTCGCTGAAAACCAGCGCTGGGACTCTGTCTTGTATAGGGTTTTAGCATTATGCTGAGCGATGGCCGTTTTGTGTAGATGTGACGCATACTTTCTCCCAAATTGTTATTTTGTTTTATTTTTTGTTTGTGTTTTTATTTTTATGCGTCATGTTTGCCGCAAATTAACGTATTTTCTTTCTTCCTTTCTTTTTTTTTCTTTTTCTTTCCTAAGATTGGTACAAAACAGGAAAGAATGGCGTAAATGTAAATGATAATTTCTGAATTGATCTATGGGTACCTATATATCTACATAAGCCAGTAAGATTAATCACCTACCTATTGTACAGAGTAAGTTATAGACTTGCAAATTGCTGCAAATTGCTGGACATAGGCCAAGCATCGTCGCAACGACGACCAGTGCTGCGCCACTCACATCCGCTAACTAACTATGTATTCAAAAGACATAAATCTACTGACAGACCGCCTAAGCCGCTGGATCAAGAAGCATGAAACTCTTCCGGTTATTCCGTTTATCCAGCCCAAAAAATCCACTCTAACGCATGTCCCATAATCCACCCTAGCCCCATTACCACCTTACTAATAAACGTACTATATCAGATTAAGTTACACACCGATTTCTCTCTTTCAGTCGTCAGTAATTTGACTATCGAAAGAAAAAGACAAAGCGTTGTGTAACTATACAGACGCTATACAACGTTTATTGGTAAGGGGGTAAGCCTATAAATTCCGTTTATCCAGGTAGGCCTAGGATGGATTCTCGGACATGCCTTTCCGCGTATCCACCTTAGGGTGGACGAACGAAATAACTCAGTTGTCAAGAGATCCCTATAATACCGAAAGTGAGCTAAGGATACTTCCTTAGTGAAAGGGATAAATGGTGTGTGAAAGTTATTCATTCTTGCATATAGGAAATCACATCGAGCACACGGCTAGATATTAAGAAAATAAATGACTGTTACTAGCTAAAACCTTCATACTATTCATTATCTGCCTAACTTTTCCCAACTATGTTGGTGTCGGCTTCCAGTCTAATCGGATGCAGCTGAATACCAGTATTTTACATGGAGCGACTGCCTATCTGACCTCCACAGCCCAGTTACTGGGTAATACGATACCCCTTGGTAAGACTGGTTGTCAGACTTTCGTGCTTCTGACTCCCGTAACGACTGTCAAAGATCCACGAATCCAACGGTTTACCGTGCTTTCCGAAGCACGAAGGGGTCTCGGTATGTAAACAATGTTCACCTATCCACAGGTCAACCGCGGCAAGCGTTCGATCGACCTGCGCGGCTGTTATTATTTAGCCACGGACCCCTCAAACCTTCATACTATTATTCTTCTTAATATTTGTTATGACTATCCACGCCGCGCTGTAATCCACTTTACAACTTTAACTCGGCGGTAAACTGCAAGTTTCCGCAAACTTAACTAATCTCTGTAGTCAGATTATTATTCCTTCATTAATGTAATCGTCCTAAACATCGCTTCTGGCAACCCAAGTTGAATTCTTGAGTGTTTTTATTAGAGTTTTCTGTTCAGTTAGGTAATCTTAACTTATAAAGTCATCAACACAACTCTCTAAGACCAAGTAATTCTACTGAATGACTGTTTCATGAAATCATGACATTTTAGGATTATACAAACTTAACAAGTTGTATTACTGATTCTAATGATTATAATTCTGTAAATACATATTTGTTACGGTCGCGAATCATATTTTAATTAACGCCCAACTCAATACAGCAAATTGCAAAAAGCGTAAGAAAATTTGTATTTCGCGGGCTACCTTAGGGCTTCCCCCTTATCTAGTGAGTACAAATACAAAAAAAAAAATTGGATAAAAAAAATACTTCACCAATAATATTATGATTGTGCCTTCTGACCAAAATGAGCCTATGCTATACATCGCTTTGTATACGAAAGGCCTCATATAATCACTACATTGTGCAATGATATAACACCGTATTGAACGTCAAAATTCCTTTGGCACGGCTCGCCTATTGTCCCAATTCACAAAGCAATATACCCAATACCATATACCTAAAGCTTTTGGATCAAATGAAAGCGAGGATCAAATCTATTCATACCAATACACCACGAATGGGAATTAATGCCTCAAACGTTGGCTTACAAGGGATATTAATACAGATATTATGATAATTATAATGATTATAATTCATTATGGTAATTGTATTAGGTATCAGATGCATCCCATACAATAATTTTATTATATAAGCATGAAGGCGTCGCGTATTGCACATGAATGCCATCATTATGAACCACTGCAATGATGCTTCATCAACGCAGAATATTGCTCCTTATTACTAAAACTTGTAAAGGTATATAGGTGCACCAAATTAAAATATCTAATTCAACGTATTATAAAGTAAATCCCTCTGCTCTAAGCATGTCATTAAGGAATGGTATACTAGTATGTAGTACATACATGCGCGTAGGCGGGCGATTTGGCAGTGTCGTCGCGCGCCCTTTTTTTCGAAGGAACGGTTAAAATTAGGTAAACATGAGATGATTTCGGCGTTTCCTATTTGACTACTCTGAGATGAAAGCCCGAAACAAACTCGAAGGCCACAGCCTCTTTTAAACTCCAGACATAATCTTGGTATCTAGTACGACCATAAAAGCCTATAAAAGTGAAAGCTTTTGTACTTTTATATTGTTTTAATTTAGTCCTCAACTCGCCACTTACAACCCCAACGAAAATAACAGGAACTTCTATGTTCTCTGGAAACTAAACCAAATGTGTTAATCAGTACTAATTATAATCATGGAAATTCCTAACGAGTTTTTTAAACAAGACTCCACGAACCACTAATGAATCTAATCCAGAGGCCCATAAAAGTTTTATTTAATGGACTTTAGTATATTTTAGTACAGCCACTAAGATTTAATGGGCTGTGAGCGAGTAATGACTACTAATGACCTTTACCACTGATATATAGCTCACTTGCTACGGTAATTGTGAATACGGCGGATTGTGAATAATTGTGTTGAGAGACAAAAATGGCGTCCTTTTATTGTGCCAGTAGGTACACTAGTACGGTAGATCTTGAAAGGGATTTATTAAGTTCATTGACATCTGTGTCATCATCATCATCGTTTGACTTCCCTTCCACATTTAACCTATCTGCCTTCAAAGCAAGAGTGAACAGGCATCTTCTGGGCACGCTCGTTCCATCATAGACCTCATCCATCGCTTTCCATCAGGCGTGATCGAGATCAAGAGCAGGCTCCTGCAAGGTGATTGCAGGAGCCTGCTCTTGAGCCCGGAATCACCTACCGTTGGGTATAAGCCCCCCCCCCCCCCCCTTTCATCTGCCATACTTCCCTGTTCTGTGGGTTCCTCATCTAGGTGTTTCCCGCGAATTTGACGATATCGTCAACCCAACGCGCTTTTGGATGGTCCGCGTTTCTTTGGCCTAACCTTGGCCACCACTCGGTCACATCTTTAAGGCTCCTTCAAACAGGCCTACAAAGGCACCGCAAGTCGCGCAACGAGCGATGCCTTTGTGTCGCGCGCGATAATATCGCGTGTCGCGCCTGTTTGTAGGAGCCTTTACTCCATCGGCCTCTCTTCGTCTAGCTAGATGACTTGCCCAACTCCACTTGAGGCGCATCGCTCTATCCCCGACGTCGTGGTAGACTTTCGACAGACTACGGATTTTCGTTGTTCGCACTCGGTCTACCGTACCATAACCATAACAGCCTATAATGATTCCACTAATGGGACACAGGCCTCATCCCTTCGGGTGGGAGTGGGCTATAATCTAACACGCGGGCCCTGTGCGGGTTGGTAGATGTCACATGTCTTCGAATTTTTAGTTCTAGGGGTTCGGGAAGTACAAAACCGGTCGAAGTCCACTTCGACCGGTTTTGTACTTCCCGCATCCAACGGGTTCCTACGGCCTTCACAAGGTCATCGGTCCACCTTGTGGGAGGCCTTTCAACGCTACGTCTTCCGGTACGCGGTGGCCACTCCAGAACCTTTCGGCCCCATCGGCCATCTGTTCTGCGAGCAATGTGCCCTGCCCACTGCCACTTAAGTTTGGCAATTCTTCGGGCTATGTCGGTTACCTCGGTTCTCCTGCGGATCTCCTAATTCCTGATTCGATCGCGCAGGGAAACTGGAAGCATAGCCCTCTCCATTGCCCTTTGGGTGACTTTTAGCCTTCTTATAGGGCCCATTGTGAGCGACCACGTTTCAAATGCATAATGAATGCGCAGAATTATTAAAAAGATATGTGAAGTATCCATTGAAAACGCTCTCCACGTCCTGAAATTTCGAAGTTCGTCTTTTTATTAATTATAAAATGTGTGTAGTTCGTTACTCAGTATTTTAGCAATGATTGCTGTTGAAAATAAGTGTTTAAAGCAAGACGAGTAGGTAGATATTTATTCATGCTGAATGCTGAGAATATTGTCAAAACTGCATCTTGGGAATCTATTCTTCTTTAAAAATCACTTTGAGATCTTGAAGGTATTTTCGAAGTCGTAGGAAAGTCGCCGTAGTGTGAATCTGCAAAAATTCAAGTACTTTATGTTATAGATATACAGGGTTACTTTTCAACGACAATCCAAATTTTTACATGGTGTTTTACCCATGAATATAAACAACTTTCACTATGGGACCAACTCTGAAATCACGAAAAAAAATCAGCTATTTCATACAAAACTTCAATACCTACTTCAATACCTACAATATCTACTTCAATACCTACTACTACCTAAAAGCATAATTTAATGATAACAAATTACATGAATATGACTGAGAAGTACGGGTTTCTCGTTATCATCAGCCATATTTTAATTACTGTGGGCGTCCTTTGGGTAGTGTTGGGTATTGCGCAATAGAAAAACCGTTTGCGAACTGCAAACGGTTTCTCAGAATCAAATCAGATTATAATTTTACGAACAAGTTAATCACATTAGCAAAACACACACTCTAGGTAAACGACACAACTTGATACGGAACGCGCGACAGTTTTTGAGCACATGTTGTCCGTACGATTTCCAATGATCAAGAGAGAACTACCCACCATTCTGCAGGGCTCTCGTCCACTCACACGAACGTCAGGCTAGACTCGTGAAAAATGCCAATGAAGACATACAGAATAGATTTACTCTAAGACACAAATACAGACTAAACATTCCAACATCACGACTTAACATGCATTCATCAAGTACATAATTATGTAATGTCAATAAAAATATATAATAAACTACCGGAACATCAAATATAATATGTTTAGTAATAAATTAAAGCTATTTCTAATAAACAAAAGCTACTATAAATGAATACATGAATGATACATGAGATTACATATTACATTGTTATTATTACATTCACGTTTATAAAATAAACAATAAATATTGTATAATTATATAATTTATTATTCATGTTCTAAATGCTAATTTAATTTAATCTAATCTAATTTATAATTTTAATGTTTAATTTTAAATAATTAGTTTATCCCTGTTACCTATGTTGCTGTGCCCTTACAGGGTCCATAACTGTATCTTAGCTTTAAGCCTATTTGTAACACCTTTATTCACATTATGGTATGCAAATAAATGAAATTGACTCCGTCGAGCGCCACCAGATGGCGCTGGCGTCTCGATCAGTCAAACGAACGACTGACGTATATCCGACAAATGAAATCGCAAAAAAAAATCAGCTGTTCCCTACATTTTGACGAGTTACACGAACACAAATGTAGAGAACAGCTCATTTTTTTTTCACGATTTTATGTTTGGTACAATAGTAAAAGTTGTTCATAATGAGTACAATGACCTCTTAAAAGGTTGTTAATGTTTTACCAATAACCCTGTACATAAAACAAGGTGCCAACATACAAAAAATAAATAAAATACAAGTGAATTTCCTTTCGAATCGTGTACGAAATAAAGGAAGGATAGAAGTTCACTTAAAAGACTAGCAAGGCCTGGGTTTCCAATGTGCCATTTTGTCACGTAGCTACATAATTCCACTTCATATAACGACCCATGTAAGCGTAAATGTAATAAATACAAAATGACGATCAAAAATTCTCCAACCACATGTTAAGGTCAATAACCCTCATTTTAAGTGTCCATATAGGAGATTTCGTTTCCCAAAATGGCGTCGAAATCCGCCATTAACGTTCCATTGAACACATTACACCGAACGAACATTCAACAAATCTGTCTTTAGCACCATTTCGACTCAACTACGTACATTCGAAGACACTTACGGAACCCATTGCAATAATTTCGTCCGAAATCAGGTTATTCGGGCAACTTACTACCGTAGACCTCGTAAATGTACCTAAGTAAATCCCAATTAATAGGTAGCAATAATAATGAAGGTATATTGCCTTCAGAATTATGCGTTTTGCATAATAATAGCGTTTCTAGCTGTAATTTTGATTTGTTTGATTATTATTCTGTACAGTTTGTAAGGTTTCAGGAGTTGGTTTTGTAAGTGGTTGCACAGTGGTCAAATCTGATGATGCTGTAGATTGAACTAAGAAACTGCCGGTCGATTCTGTAAAAATCTCACGGTGAAAACTTGCGTGGAGTGAGCTGTCAGTGTCATCCCACTGATGCTAGGGATTGACAAAGCATACATTTACAATCATAATCGAGATTTTAATCATATTTTTTAATCGTATTTTAGTTGTCAAAACATTACTATTTTGTGGGGTTTAAAATAAAATAGCAAAACAGAAAGTTAGTCAGCATCTCAATGTTGTTTTTTTTTTTCTTTTTATCCTAGACTGTGCAGTGATCACGCTACACAGACAATGTGGGATAAATTCTATGGTACGTCACAAAAAAACATAAATGATCAATAGACTTAGCATAAAAATATTTTTAAAATCTCGATTATGATTGTAAATGTATGCGTGGTCAATCCCTAGCATCAGGTGGGATGACACTCCACGCTCACTTCACCTAAGTTTTCACGGTGAGATGGTTATAGAATCGTACTGCAGGGCTTTTAAGTTCACAAGTCATGCAACATACTTACAGGGTAATTTTAACTTGGCTAGCTAAACTCCGCAGATGCGATGGATACACGATAAAATAAAAAGATTTGGTGCCTTTTTGGGTGGTCCTCGATCGCTGTTGGTGTTGTTACTTTAGGTATGAGTTGAGAAAAACCGTTTTTATCGTGCTTAGATGTCCATCACGTCTGTGAAGTAAACACGAAAAAAAAAACAGATTTTCTTAACTGATATTTCAATACGCCCAACAACGGGCTACTATTGGAAGATTTATATTGAACAGGAGATGAAGGCGAGGAATTTCGAGAAAGTGGAAAAGGTTAGTATTGTAACAGCGTAAGTTAGTTTATAATAAAAATATGGAATAACTGTGATAATAATAAAAAGATGCCTGAGGCATTCAGTCGGCCCCAGTACAGTTGTGTGCAGTAATATATAAACAAATATAAGGATTTTGGAGGCCAATTGAGCATATATCTGCGATCAATGTGATCTTATTTTATTTTGGATTTTATCATCTTTAGATATCGATACTAGTCGCGTCTACGGAGTTTAGCTAGCCAATTTAAAATAACCTTGAATGATTAGACAGGAATTCGTCAAGAACTCTTTGGTTATTCCAAAATGAACTCCTCACATTCACGTACACATTCATTCCCTTCACTTATTAATGAAACTCTTCTAGCCTATGGGCTACAAATATGTACACATCTTTTGGCTGAAACAATGATGATCTTTTATATTTTATATTTATTTTAACCCTACTAGACTGACACTTCGACCGGTTTTGTACTTCCCGCATCCACCCGCAAGCACCTCCAGGTGCTTGGGGGAGGCCTATGTCCAGCAGTGGACGTCTTTCGGCTGAAATGATGATGATGATTATGCATTTCGTATAACGGTACCTACGTTACGTTTAAATTAAAAATGACTAATAGCTGCAAGCCGTTTTTCATAAGCCACAACATTTTGACTTTACCATCAATTTATACATATTTTGGAAATCGTGATATTTGTTAAATCAAATCCTAAGCTATTTCCCCGCATGGCAGACCGATTTCCTAGAAATAGACGTGATAACAGTCAACTCTGTCAACATAGGTCTAGGACTGCACTGATGCACATTAGCGTTTTTTGTATGGCTCCCATTATTTATAATAAGCTTCCCAATGGCTGGAAAGAGCTAAGCGTAAATGCATTTAAAAGGAAACTAAAATCTTTTTTAGCTAATAAAGCATATTTTGATGTGAACGAATTTTTAAGGGAATCATTTTTAATTGACATGCTTTTTTATACAGGGTTATTGGTAAAACACCAAAAACCTCTTAAGAGGTCATTGTACTCATCATTATGAACAACTTTTACTATGGGACCTAATTTGAAATCGCGGAAAAAAAATCAGCTGTTCCCTACATTTATGTTCGTATAACTCGTCAAAATGTAGGGAACAGCAGATTTTTTTTTTTTTTTGTAATGTATGCTTGTATTGAATATTTTGGACCTACGCTGACATAATTTTTATTTTATTTTTGTTATATAATGTTTTATTTTTGATAATTTAATATTTGACAAATTTGTATGTAACTCCTATCTATTCCTATATGAATGAATTATGTAAACAATCGATTTAATTCAATGTATATCAGCATTGTCAATGATAATTAATGTTGTACCTACCTAATTATTATTTGTTTTTAGTTCTAAGCTTATATTAATATTTGCACACCATGATAATGTGGTAAACGTGTTAGCACAACTCCATGTACTTATAACACCTTGCATGCATTGTATTGTACACACATGTTTGAGCAAATAAATTAACTGAATCTGAATCTACGTATAAAGCAGGTAAAAATTAATATAGGAGGTCACCATCAATCAAAATATTTTGAAAGGTAGAAATTATCGGTGTTCCGGAGTAAACCGCTCAGTTTTCTGTTTTCTGATGCAGTCTTTATATTAAAATATTTTTCACCTACAAAATATTCGGGGAAGCTATTTTGAAACTTTAATATTCTGAAGCGCGGGCAGTAATAACGTAGAACAAGTATTTTTCTCGAAGCATGTACATAGGTGCCTACTCTGTAATCTATACTTATATTACAGATAACATTTAAGTGTTGGTATGGAGCGGGTAATCTTCGGAACTACTGATCCGATTCCGAAAATTCTTTCACAAAATTGGGAAGCTACAGTATTGCCATGTGTGGATATATTTAATTTTAAAACAAAAAATTTCTCGCGGATGAAGTCGCGGGTGTAAGGAGGTAGGTAGGTACCTACTAGTGGTATATCTTAGTGAAATATAACTGACAGTGTTCCAAAATTAAAAAAAAAAAAAGCCAAGCAGCCAGTCGTTGATCCGTACTATCTAGCAGTCGACAATCCGATTGGCTAGCTAATAACCTTATTTTTTCTGGCAGCTTAACACCTCCACAAAATAAAACGAAAACAATTAACAAAAAACCGACTGAATAAAAAGGGAACAGAAAGAAAGAAAGACAATACGTTTATTTAATGATGACTAATTCATATCAAAATAATTTAATTGTTATTCCACTCAGATCTTTAATTCCAACGTTAAAAAGTCCACATTTACGTGTATAAAGGCCTGCGGGTAACCGTAAGCCCTCGTGAGGTTTTACCGGGCATCAGGGCTTAATGAAAATGAAGAGGCGTGAATAAAAGGTCATTTAAACGGTGAGAGTTTTTCGCTTCGAATAGGAGATAATAGAAAGGAGATAATACAGTTAAGTCGTGTAAACAATACCTACCATAGGCAAATTCATGGTAACTACAACGCTATAATGTTATTCTGGCGTGTGGCCGAAATCGGAACTAACGTCGCCATCTTGTTTTGTCAATAGACAGGGTTGGTGTCTGTCATTCAAGCGCCAAAATATCCTCGTAGCATTTCTTCTTCTCGTATCCTTGTAGTACTTATCCTAACACAGCTTCTAAAATGATCTTACTTTCGAAAGCAGCGGTAGCTGGTGGATGCTCTGCTGATATTGAGCCAAAACTTCGTTTGTAGGTTTAGTGTTATGTGATTTAGGCTTAACGCCTCAAATGTCAAAATTGACAGTTGAACGATATAAATGTTGATTCAAGACGTTTCACAACGCGCGTGTTGCGTGTTGCAAACAAAAAATCGGTCAAGTGCGTGTCGGACTCGCACACCGAGGGCATACTTTGTAGGCATGTAACTACTTTACAGTTTTCGGATTTTTTCTTTTACTTGTGCTACATGACATTACTTCTTGCCAAATTTAAAAAAACACAAAATGAAACTGAGACGTGAACAAGACTTTTTACAACTACACCCAACCCGCACAAACTACGGAAGGAAAACTATAGTGTATGAAGGATCTAAAATATTTAATAAGTTACCGAGAGACCTCAAAGAATCTAAATCCAAAACCACTTTTAAAAAGCTACTTAAACAATTTATAGTAAAAAATTCACATTCCCTACAATAGTGTCGAGCCACATCCAGTTACGTTTATCTATGTTACATGGATACTTGTTTACATGTATCGAACGAACATTTTGTCCTAATGATTTGTAATCTACCCTCAAAACATTTATAAAATCGATGTCTAATTTTTGTAATACCCCAACTTTTTTATATTTTTAAGTGTTTAGTTTTAATATTCTCATGTAAGTGAATTTTTGTAATTCTTATGAGAATAAATGATCTTAAACCGCAAATTTCATTATTCTAGGTCAACGGGAAGTACCCTATAAGTTTTGATTCCCTTATGAGTGTCAAAATATGCGACATAAACGGAACATAAACATTCGTATCTTTGTCTGCGTTGACTTAAAAATTGACTTCAAGGGATTGCAGCCCTGAAAATTTGATATTAATTTCAACTTGATAACTCCACGCGTTCCTGAGAAAAAGGGTCTTGCTTGACAGACGGACAGACAAACGGACAACGAAGTGATCTTATAAGGGTTCCGTTTCTCCTTTTGAGGTACAGAAACCTAAAAATGGTCCCCTTTTTAATCCGTCCAAAGGTTGTCTTTAAAAGATCGCTCTCAGCGATAAGACCGCCCATTATGTCACCCTTTGTACAGTTTCTATAATTATGTCTGTAATTTATGGTGTACATAATAAAGAGTATTCCATTCTATTCTATTCTATTCTAATGGTAACCTTTTTCGAGTTGTCTTCTTTCCAGGTTTTTAGAAATGAGCGTCGTATGACATATTCGTATAGTATCCGAGTTTTTGTACGTACTTATTACAAAAATGAATTTGATAATCACCCGCCGAATCTCGTTTGAACTTTCTCGCCTTTTGTCGTGCGTGAAACTGTCCCCGTGTAAGCGAGCCTTTAACCGAATGACCCCAGCGGGTCAGCCAAGTGTGGGCCGGACACAGATATACTATATCTGTGGGGCCGGATCTAGGCCAAGGTCAACAAGCTCGCCTCTCCGGATTTACATATTTTCTACTTTAATTTGTACGTAAATCACAGGGCTCTGTATAAGGAGGGTTCATATTACCTGAAACTAATGATCCCTCGCAACTTATGTATGCTGTGGTTAGAGGACATTGTTGTACTGGAGTTTCAGTTTTTGGGGGGTTGTTACTGTGCAGGAAAATGAGGGTTGATTCGAGACAGTGCTCTATCATCCAGATAAAGGCGAATGAATTAAAATTAAGGTCAATGAATTAAAATTATCTAAAACAGAGAGCTGGAACGTTCTGCACCTACAAGACTGTAATTTTTAAAATGAAAAACAGGAAAGTTAAATCACTTTTTAAATGAGATACCTACGTATATGGCAAATTAGAGTATGGGTATAAATAAGTAGGTATGTTCTAACAAAAGGTACTCCGTTTGTTAGAACATACCTACTTATTTATTAACCAAAAAAAAAAAAGGAAAATGTGTTTTCCTTAATTAGTTCAAGTTTTTTGCCAATATTTTAAGGGTAGCTACACAAAATCGACGACCCTCTTAAATCGTAACAAAATACTTTGCTTACTTTTATTTTGTTTCGGAACCTCGAAGTACTTATTTACCGATCAATAAATGTTCCGTAAGTCGGGACGTGACTCCGAAACCGTCTGATGGTAAGGGTACGAGACCCAAGATGAGAGCCTGGATTACTTTCTCGCCACTTTCGTATGTAATATGTATAAACACTTGAGCCAGGCTATTATGTAGGACACAACGTAATTACATGTAGGATACAATAGAGTAATGATAATTATTTATTTATGTAACAGTGGCCCAATAATAACAGCCGCACAGGTTAAGCTACGCTTGCCGCGGTTGGTCTGTGGATAGGTGACCGTCTTTACATACCGTGACCCCTCCGTGCCTCGGAAAGCAAGTTAAGCCGTTGGTCCCAGCTGTTATTCATGGATCTTTGACGGTCGTTACGGGTAGTCAGAAGCCCGAAAGTCTGACATCCAGTCTTACCAAGGGGTATCGTATTACCCAGTAACTGGGTTGTGGAGGTCAGATAGGCAGTCGCTCCATGTAAAACGCTGGTATTCAGCTGCATCCGGTTAGAATGGAAGCCGACCCCAACATAGTTGGGAAAAGGCTAGGCAGATGATGAGTTTATGACACACGCCAGAAACAGACAAGAAGAAGGGAACAGAAAAATACGTGCAACGTAAGGTTAGGTACTACAACTTTGGGCTACTAGGCGCCAGGCTACTTACATTTAGAATACAATAGAGTAATAATTAATATCTTAGTATGTATATGTAGTTTACAACGCATGTATATATAGCCTCCTCGACCGTTTTCGGTCACGGTGGCCAATCTCAATGGAGATTAGCCACGTACGCAGGAGATATTATAGTGCACAAGTGTGTGCGCAAACACAGGTGCACTCTCTGTTCCTTAACTCTCATAGTCCGATGGGACGGCAATCCGACACGACCGGGGAGAATTCAGGCGCAGGACCAACGGCTTTACATGCTTTCCGAGGCACGGGGATATTAAACCGCCAACTACCACAACGGATGTAAAGTCCGAAGGACAATATTCTTAGTAATGGAACTAACGTTGCTGCTATTTGCTATAAAACCTAAAAAATGCTTGTAAGTAAATGGTGTAGGTAAATAAAAATGAATAGCTGTTATTTAACACTCTCCTAACATAAAAGGTTGTTTATTTGTTTACTTCGCTCAATGGTGGAACAAGCCAATCGATTTTAGTACGCACTGTGTAAAATATGACGGCGTTGCTAACATAGGCTTGCATGAATAGCGGAGCTATACAACCATAGATATCCGATATACAACCAATATTATAAATGTGAAAATTTGCAGGTATGTATGTTTGTTACTCAATGACGCAAAAACGGCTGAACGGATTTGGATGGAATTTATCACACAGATAGTTTATAACCTGCACCCTAATCGCGTAACACACTTGCTCTCAATTTGAATCATTTTGTAGCATATTGCTAATCTATTGCTCCATAGGTTCGAAAAGTATATCTGCTCAACAACATAAAATAACGCAAAGAATTTTGAAGCCCCCCCCCCCCCAAATTAGGCGTGTGCCGGGCGTGTGACCGACGTGCGCCGCGCAGTGAAATTGACTACGCGGCACGCACGTCGGACACACGCTCGAGGAACGCTCGCGCCCGGCGCGGCGCACGCCTAATGTGGGGGGGGGGGCATAGAACTGTCAAAATGGAACCCATTGCTACTGATAGTGTGTTACGCAATTACTCTGCTGGATTAAGACATATAGGATACTTTTATCTCGCTGAAAGACAGGGCTTAACGACTGTTATCACGTTTAAAAAAAATTATACAGGGTTACTTTTCAAAGACCATCCAAATTTTTACATGGTGTACCCATGAATATAAACAACTTTCACTATGGGACCAACTCTGAAATCACGAAAAAAAATCAGCTGTTTCATATAAAACTTCAATACCTACTGGACCAAAATGTAATGAAACAGCATATATTTTTTTCAGCACACTTTTTCAGGAATCATCAACAAAAGTTACATTAGTTCCACTATCGGTCAAGAGATGGCGCTGACCTAAAACTGCAATATTCTACACCACAGTGCACAGTGTTAAAATTCTCTCACCAATATAGGCCTCGCTGATGAAAATTTAAAAACATATGACGATACGAAACCCTCGGTGCGCGAGTCCGACTCGCTCTTGCCCGGTTTTTTTTTACTACTCAAACATTTTTCATTTGTTTTTGGACCCAATCCTGAAGTCCAAGCAGACGAAGTCGCGGGCAGAAGCTAGTACTTTATACATGTGTGCCTCTGAATAGAAATGCACTGACAGGGTTTTCATGTTACCCTGGTACACCAAATAAAATGTTCGTCGAGGCAATTTATGTTTTGCGTTGATTTTTGCTTTTGCTTTTGTAAAGGCTGTTGATTTATTCACCAGCATTCGTTAACAGAGTGATTTTTACGCGCCATTTTGAATAAGTTTCTCTATGAAAAGCATAATATGGGATTCGTGGATACGGACTACGTGCCATGCAACTACGAAAAGTTTTACCAAGTGTTGTATTTTTACTCAAAAAATATTTAAATTTTATATTCCTGTCAGAACATAGGTATTATTTGTATGTATATTCATCATGTACCTAGTCTTTTCCCAACTACGTTGGGGTCGGCTTCCAGCCAAACCGCATGCAGCTGAATACCAGTATTTTACATGGAGTGACTGCCTATCTGACCTCCACAACCCAGTTACAGGGTACTACTATACCCCTTGGTAAGACGGGTTGCCAGACTTTCGGGCTTCTGACTACCGGATTGCCGGGACCAAAACGGTTTAACATGCTTTCCGAGGCACGGAGGGGTCTCGGTATGTAATGGTCACCCATCCAAAGACCAACCGCGGCAAGCGTAGCTTAACCTGATCGATATCCTGTGTGGCTGTTATTATACAGCCACGGGCCCTTCATTATTAATGTATGGAACTTACTATGCTATGGAATGTACTTTCAACGCAGGGGGGCTTAGAATCATCTGTCCCTGTCACCCTGTATTATGAAGTCCAAGGAGGAACAGTACTTTTCATTTCTCATACTCTGAAAGTAGTGTTTGTTTGATCCGAATAGCGGGTGGAAGACGCTGCTTCCCACCTTTGGGCGGGAAAGACTCATAGTAATTGCTTCCTCTAGGGCGGGAATAATTTAAAAAATAGAACTTTTGGTTAGGTAGTCAGCTACGAAATTTTTTACATAATTAAGAAAAATGCTGCGCTCTTGTGAGTGTATAAACAGCCAGTGTGAATTAAAAAAAATACGGACGGCCCGGTGGCGTTGACGCGGTGTGTTCCATATTTAAAATTAAAAAAAACTGGCCAAGTGCGAGTCGGACTCGCACACGAAGGGTTCCGTACCACAAGGCAAAAACGCCGAAAAAAACATGTTTGTCGTATGGGAGCCCCCCTTAAATATTTATTTTATTTTAATTTTATTATTTATTATTAAAGTTAAAATACAACTGAGTATTTTGTGAATATTTCAAGTGCCTACCTGTTGCCATTTTTGATATCGAGCAAAAAAAGGCAAAAAAATCGCGTTTGTTGTATGGGAGCCCCCCTTAAATATTAATTTTATTTTGTTTTTAGTATTTGTTGTTATAGCGGCAACAGAAATACATAACTTGTGAAAATTTCAACTGTCTAGCTATCGCGGTTCTTGAGATACAGCCTGGTGACAGACAGACGGACAGACGGACAGACGGACAGACGGACAGACAGCGAAGTCTTAGTAATAGGGTTCCGTTTTTACCCTTTAGGTACGGAACCCTAAAAAGACTAGGTACTTATAGTATAATTTGTCTGGATAACTCTGTAAGTTGTAACGGAATTCAAAAACAAACCAAGTTTTTATATATTAATATTTGATTAAAAAAATGAGTTCAAGCGATTCTGAAAATTTCACCCCAGATTCGGTTAAAGACGAGGCAAATACAGTAACTAATCGAAAATCTTTTGCCAGAAATTTCAAAAGAAAGATACTTACTTAAATACATACAATGATTTTATGAAGTGGCGAGCTGAGAAGAAAACAATAAATATTTTAGAAAAACTATTTTACTATTTTTACTTTCCTTAAAATAAAATTATTTAAATTATTATAAAAATAATAACAGTCACAACACGTCAACCTAGTCAAATAACCCGCCCCTAACTGTTCCCGTCGCAAATGTACCCAAAACGCTTGCTGCATTGCCACGTTGGATGGCAATGGCTAACCTTTGCACCAAGAACTAGCCGGAGCGGGAGTCACCCGTTTTATCACGGAGCTTGTGCCCTATCTCACTAATGAGCTACCTGGCCTCAGTCCCCAAGCACCCATGGTCTCCACGGCAATGGGTACAAAAAGGTAACGGTACTTTCCTTATATTCGACATGAAAAGTAGTGTGTTTAACACTGGTGAAAGTCATCAATTCCTAAATCTAAATGGCAATTGGTTCTTTTCGACCCTTGTATAACAATCTACTATTCCAAATTCAATCATGCACTACCGTCGTCAAACATAGGCAATTTGTTCGATGTCACTACTTTCCGTCTCGCTCACTGACCTCTATTAAACACTTGTATAATACAAGTCAGTGGTCTCGCTGCTTCCCTGCGATTAGGAGCTCCTTGTTGTTCTCCTCATCGCTGTCACTAGCCAGCTGCATTAGAACCAAATGGCTTGTCTCGCAACGAACGCAGGAAACCGGACTGCATGTCTTTATTTCCACGGAAGGTGGGTGGGTCTTTAGTATGGGACGCAATGTGTGTCGATACTCTTGGGCCACCCCATCTGGGTCCGAGTGCTTATGGTCTCATTAAGGAAATCTCGAAACGGCTGATTAACACTTCCCGTTTCCCAAGGGCTTTCTTTTAATTGGCCATTGGCATTGATTACCATACAACGTGGTAATTTACTGACGCCAGTATCTTATTACCAATCCACAGCGATACGGATGAGTTTTTGACGCAATATTTTAGTTTGTTAATAGTTTTAGTTAAGTTAGGATATAATATTGACATTTTTATTAATTAACTGGCTGCGCCCCGCGTTTTCACCCGCATAAGTTTCGATCTCGTGGGAATATCGGGGTAAAAAGTAGCCTATATGCTACCAGGGTGTCCGCTGGCTCCATACCGAATTTTATCAAAATTGGCCCAGCCGTTTGAGCCTGAAGAAGTAACAAACATATAAACACACAGACACACCCCCTCACACACGCACAGACACTCACAAACTTTCGCCTTTATAATATTAATGTGATTAGGTATAAGTTGTTATTTATGTTCTGTATATCATCGTAATCTATATACTAATACAAAGAATAAAGCTGAAGAGATTGTTTGTTTGTTTGAACGCGCTAATCTCTAGAACTACTGATCGGATTTGAAAAATTATTTTTGTATTTAACATCACGCTATGACCCTTACGAGCCGACCAAAAAAAAAGCCAGAAAGAAAGCTAAGTGATAGCGCAGGCAACAAGAAATTTCACGCGAACGAAGTCGCGTACAGAAGCGTGTTTAGAATAAAAATTATAACAGATTCTTTATGAAACCACATTTCGCAAACTGAAATTGAACGTGCAAAGCCTCTTTTGAAAGACAATTAAATCAAAATTATAATCCACAGGGATTAGTATTATCAACGCTTTAGTATCATGAACAGAGAGTATTGAACAAATGGAATGATAATGTTCAAGCTGGCGTGTGCACTCTACGTACCCAGAACAGCTCTCTAAGTCCATCAAAGGAGATAGTACGGGTCCGTCCGAAAGTAATTCATTCGTCAAGACAAGAATCAAATAAAACAATTCTGTCAAATCGTGTTGTCATTCATTCTTAGTTCGGGCCCCGAATTAATCATATGTCTGTAAGTGATACGGAGTGGGATAGGATTTTGTGCTTAGGGAGTAAACCCCCAGGTCGTTCTTTTGGTAGTTTACCTATTGTGAGAGCACCCGCGCTTGTCCTCCCTTTAATAATAATTTGGCTAACTTCTTCCCATATTTAAAAAGGCAAATTATTTATTGACATTTATTGTTCTTTTGTTCGAGGTTTCTGTGCACAAGTCGTCCCTACACCAACCTCAAATATGCCTAAAGTTCTCCATTCATTACCTACTCTGTGCACACGCATTACGACCGCACACTTCCAATCTAGGAAATTGTTATTCAACATAGTGTTCTGTCCACAAAGCATTTCAATTCATGGACCAAAAAACCGATACTACATACAGTCAGCCGCACGTAAGGGATTTAGTGGTCGATGGAAGGTCAGCGCGTACGGTTCGCGCTGGGTTAGTGCAGCTTAGCTCACGGCAAACTTAACTAAGTTTGCCGCTCTAATCTAATCTAATCTAACTAGCCTGTACTGTCCTACTGCAGGGCAAAGGCCTCCCTCAACTTAGTACTCACAAGAGAAATAGTGCGCGTACGGTCACTAAATGCCCGCATATACCGACACAGCGCGTCACTCGACCGATGACGTACGCCCGACAGTTGCGACGGTTCTCGTCAGCGCGACGTAGTCGTTCGCGCGTAGCGATCGCCCAGAGGACACGGTGGACCGTGTCCTCTGGGCGATCCTGACAATGGTGACACCCTGGCCATACCTGTTAACAATGTAATTTGAAAACATTGTAAAAGTCAATTATTTTGAAAAGAGTATCTAACCGTGGAGTTTCTTGCCGGCTCCATAGGAGACAACACTTCTGGCGTTTCATAAGTAGGTTTTGTCAAACAAAATATTTTGATTTTGATGATGTCATGGACATGCTGTTGACTGTACCAACCTACGAGTAGAGTAGGTAATTCGTTACTAAGTGCGGCTTACGGCACGTTTTATATTAACTTTGGCTAACGTGACAAAAAACGTGCTCGTCACCTTTTTCATTTTTTAGGCTTTGAGGATTAGGTTAATTATAATTCTGTCCCGTGACTCCGCTCGTGGGTAGAGATTTAAATTCTTTTTATGATGAATGTCCAAGTACCTACCTCTCTGAAATCCGGTTTTTTAATTGGGCTGTGAACACGTATGAGAATATATTATGGTTTAAAATATTCTCAACGAGTGGCAATGGGTAATAACGCCAAAGTATTTATTTTATTTTATAAATAGGTACATATCAGGGTTATTGGTAAAACATTAACAACATCTTAAGAGGCCATTGTACTCATCATTATGAACAACTTTTACTATGGGAACAAACCTGAACTCGCGAAAAAAAATCAGCTGTTCCCTACATTTTGACGAGTTATACGAACATAAATATAGGGAACAGCTGATAGTAAAAGTTGTTCATAATGATGAGTACAATGACCTCTTGTGTGGTTGTTAATGTTTTACCAATAACCCTGTATAATTTAAAAGAATGTGCATGGAGTTTCTTGCTCGTTCTTCTCCACAGGCACCTATTACGCTTTGGAATGGACAACTATCTTCATATTTCTGACTGAACGCCTGCATGACAATTCAAAAGTGCCTGTCAATGGTTATAAATGCTTTGAATTTGTCTTTAATCATTGACAACATTGGGTAAAACGTCTCGTGTCTATTACATGACATCAGGGCCTAAAAAGGTTACTTTGGTAGAATCATAAAAGGATAATATTATGAATCATAATGGACAGTTATCAAATCCCTTTGCTGATGGATTTTTCAGTTATTTTTTTTGTCTGTGCTAAAATACCAATCAATCCACTCCAAATCCAATCCCAATCTCTTTGATTATACCTACGTAGTGCAGCGGAAAAAAGAAAAACACGGACTGTCTTCGCCATATTATGATTCACAATGTTATCCTTTTATGATTCTGCCAATGCCTGTGGCCTTTTTAGGCCCCCTGATTTATTCGAGAAATAATTTTGAAATTTTGACAGTTCATCATCATCTGCCTAGCCTTTTCCCAACTATGTTGGGGTCGGCTTCCAGTCTAACCGGATGCAGCTGAATACCAGTATTTTACATGGAGCGACTGCCTACCTGACCTCCACAACCCAGTTAATGGGTAATACGATACCCCTTGGTAAGACTGGTTGTCAGACTTTCGGGCTTCTGACTACACGTAACGACTGTCAAAGATCCACGAATGACAGCCGGGACCAACGGCTTAACGTGCTTTCCGATCCACGGAGGGGTCACGGTATGTAAAGATGGTCACCCATCCACAGACAATTATTTCATACAAAAACTGTCAACCGTCAATTTTATTCCTCGAATAAAAGTTATCTGGCGATGGAAAAATCAGCCCTTAAAAAAATTAAACAAATATTATGAGACACATACAAATAAAGTCATAAGTAATTTATTAATTTGTTAAACATACATACTTCTAATAGTACAATGCGATTCAAATAAGAATAGGAACGTCAATGACCTCTATCTGTCAAAAGTTGATTGAAAAGTACGGTTTGCAAAGAAAACTTATTTGCGTATCAATAACTTTTTTTTTTGTTTAGATAAGTCTTAGATAAATCAAAGTGAAAAAAACATAAAAAAATTAGTCATCATTAGTTTGTTTTTTAATTATGCTACTTTCTTTCTTATTTCCATTGTTGACAACAATTCACCAGAAAGTAAAGAAGATGCCAGCCGCCATCTTGTCGTTGTTGGGTGTTACATGCTTTTTGGTTGTTGGTGTGCTTCTTCGTGAGACTGAGTGCTTGTGGAGTGTTACTGTTTCTTTCGTTAATTCTGTATGTTACGTGGTGGTTTCCTGTTAAATTTGTTATTGTTGTCATTTTTTGACGATGACTAGGTACTCAAACAATGATGCAGATACGAGCGGAATTGAAAAAAAAAATGTTTTCGTAAATAATTAATGTTATTAAAAAAATATCTTGTTTTGCTCACCCTACCCAATTTATTCGATTTGACAGCTATGACGTCACAACATGGCGCTAAGTCGATCCTATTCTTATTTGAAACGCATTGTACATTATGATACATGTGTGCTATGTTGATCATTATACTCGAGGCGGTATTATTCGCGCGAGCCGCAGGCGAGTGCGATAAGGAAGCCGAGCGTATAATGATCAATGCACACGCGTTTCATACGACGTTTTTCAACACACTTGCGAGGAAAAAAACAGACTTGTATTGTTAAATATTAACTTGTATGGAAAATGGCGCGCTGGTTTTGTCTTTCCGCATAGCCAGCATTAGCAATGCGCGCGCAAGTGTAAATAAAAGCACTGACCACAGAGCATGTAGGCACTGACAACAGACCGCTATATAAAAAAAAAATAAACACAACGAGTTTAGTTAGTATGGAATTAGAAAGTACTATTGGCATAGACAAATATACATTAGTTCTGTGAGAATCCGCAATAATAGAACGCCAGTCAACACAATTTAAGGTGGATAATTAAAATTTTCTTACGTTTTTTGTAATTTGCAGGTCAGTATTAGGTTTGTATCTTGATCAAATATGATTCGCGACTATAATATATATGTATTTACAGAATTATAGTCATTAGAATAGAATCTGTAAGTTAGATTTTTCCCTAAGAACTTTTCCATAAGAAAGATGTATTAATGATTCGAAACATTATAATTCTGTAAAGACGTACCTGTTAGAGTCGCAAATCATATTTTGATCAAGATACAACCTGACACTGACCTGGAAATTGCAAAAATCTAAGGAAATTATAAATTTCGCGGTCTACCACTGCGCATTTACCTTAAATTTCCGTGATCCCTGGTAAATAAATATTAGTTCAACGACCAAGGACAATACAGACTATTAAAAAAAAAAGTGAATTGATGAGATTAAAAAAGCGCGCATCTCCGACTATTAAATAGTTATCTATGGAAATAAAGCACATGTGGATTAAAGCAAAGAAAAAGCACGCGTTTTTAATACACTGCATTATGGACCTAAAAGCGGTTCAATAAGAGCCACTTTACAAGCAAGTGTGTTGAAAAATAAATTTATGTGTGATATGAACAGAGCCCGGTTACACAAACTCCTTTCAAGACTCTACGATCATAAAAGCAGCCCGGTTTACCATTTGGCCTTATAATCCTATTAAACTAAGGCCCGGTACACACACTAGAGCATTAGGTAGCTAATAGCGACCGGTGTTACGCCTCATGTCCTAGGCTTAAGTAGGGTTATGGCAGGTCAAGACTTAGAGGATATTACACGAACTATTTTCAGTACTGTTTTCCAGAATAAATAGCCTAAGTTTTTGGATTGTGATTTCTAGAGAAAACTTTGAGAAATAGAGAAAAGTGGACAAAGGAGTCCTGAGGTCGATTTCAAAGAAAATTCTGCCAGGAGTCGAAGGAAAGTTGCTAAAAATTGCACTCTGTATTCTGCATTCACTTAAAGTGTTCCTGAAAAAGATCAATTTTGTGTAAGTATGACCCGACAGACCTTGTCCTGTTTTTGATTCGAAAAACCTCCCTCCCTCAACTTAGTACTCACAAGAGAAATAGTGCGCCTACGGTCACTAAATGCCCGCATATACCGACACAGCGCTTCACTCAACCGACGACATACGCCCGACAGTCGCGACGGTTCTCGTCAGCGCGACGTAGTCGTTCGCGCGTAGCGATTCATCAGGGCTGCACTGTAGTTGTTGTTTGTTACCTTCGACCGATGTCAAAGCTGACTGTCGTCGAACAGTAAATCCAGCCTGAAATCCGCCGTTACTGCTACGACAAACAATGTAAAACGGTACCTTGTACGTTAAGTACCTGATAAGTATCAGGTACTTAATGTACTCAGGCCTGCACTGTCGCCCCCATACCTGTTTTTTTTTTTTTGCAGATGATAAATCATCAAATGACTCCTCCCGCTCTAGGTGGCGCGGAAGGGAGTGTCAGACTCTTACTGACTAAACGTGTTCCTTCCTTAGCCCTTTATGTTCCGGACCAGCGATAACCCTTTCGGACAATCCCGCTGACCCGGCAGGCTTCGGCCCTAAGGGGGCCCCTCCTCGATGCTGACATCTCTTTGAGGCGCGCGTGGAACACGTACGCGCCGTCCGGCACGGGCCTGGTCCTGATCGGACGGTGAGCTCCCATTACTCTCCGCCCGCAGGCCTGCGCCTACGGTGGCCGGGAGTCGTCACGCGGCTCCCGACGCCCGGAGCGTCTCCCGCGGCGGCTGGGAAAGGAGGCTCTCTCCCTGAGCCGTCCCGCCACCTCCTTCGCTAGCATGACTGCTCCACCGTGTCCTCTGGGCGATCCTGGCAATGGTGACACCCGGGCCAACATACCTCTTAACAAATGAATTTGAAAACATTGTAAAAGCCAATTATTTTGAAAAGAGTAACCGTGGAGTTTCTTGCCGGCTCCATAGGAAACGGCGTTTCATAAGAAGGTCAAACAAAATATTTTGATTTTGATGATGACATGGACATGCTGTACCAACCTACGACTGTACCAACCTACGAGTAGGTAATTCGTTACTAAGTGCGGCTTACGGCACGTTTTATACTAACTTTGGCTAACGTGACAAAAAACGTGCTCGTCACCTTTTTCATTTTTTAGGCTTTGAGGATTAGGTTAATTATAATTCTGTCCCGTGACTCCGCTCGTGGGTACAGTTTTAAATTCTTTTTATGATGAATGTCCAAGTACCTACCTCTCTGAAATCCGGTTTTTTAATTGGGCTGTGAACACGTATGAGAATATATTATGGTTTAAAATATTCTCAACGAGTGGCAATGGGTAACGCCAAAGTATTTATTTTATTTTATAAATAGGTACATATCAGGGTTATTGGTAAAACATTAACAACATCTTAAGAGGCCATTGTACTCATCATTATGAACAACTTTTACTATGGGAACAAACCTGAACTCGCGAAAAAAAATCAGCTGTTCCCTACATTTTGACGAGTTATACGAACATAAATGTAGGGAACAGCTGATAGTAAAAGTTGTTCATAATGATGAGTACAATGACCTCTTGTGTGGTTGTTAATGTTTTACCAATAACCCTGTATAATTTAAAAGAATGTGCATGGAGTTTCTTGCTCGTTCTTCTCCACAGGCACCTATTACGCTTTGGAATGGACAACTATCTTCATATTTCTGACTGAACGCCTGCATGACAATTCAAAAGTGCCTGTCAATGGTTATAAATGCTTTGAATTTGACTTTAATCATTGACAACATTGGGTAAAACGTCTCGTGTCTATTACATGACATCAGGGCCTAAAAAGGTTACTTTGGTAGAATCATAAAAGGATAATATTATGAATCATAATGGACAGTTATCAAATCCCTTTGCTGATGGATTTTTCAGTTATTTTTTTTGTCTGTGCTAAAATACCAATCAATCCACTCCAAATCCAATCCCAATCTCTTTGATTATACCTACGTAGTGCAGCGGAAAAAAGAAAAACACGGACTGTCTTCGCCATATTATGATTCACAATGTTATCCTTTTATGATTCTGCCAATGCCTGTGGCCTTTTTAGGCCCCCTGATTTATTCGAGAAATAATTTTGAAATTTTGACAGTTCATCATCATCTGCCTAGCCTTTTCCCAACTATGTTGGGGTCGGCTTCCAGTCTAACCGGATGCAGCTGAATACCAGTATTTTACATGGAGCGACTGCCTACCTGACCTCCACAACCCAGTTAATGGGTAATACGATACCCCTTGGTAAGACTGGTTGTCAGACTTTCGGGCTTCTGACTACACGTAACGACTGTCAAAGATCCACGAATGACAGCCGGGACCAACGGCTTAACGTGCTTTCCGATCCACGGAGGGGTCACGGTATGTAAAGATGGTCACCCATCCACAGACAATTATTTCATACAAAAACTGTCAACCGTCAATTTTATTCCTCGAATAAAAGTTATCTGGCGATGGAAAAATCAGCCCTTAAAAAAATTAAACAAATATTATGAGACACATACAAATAAAGTCATAAGTAATTTATTAATTTGTTAAACATACATACTTCTAATAGTACATTATGATACATGTGTGCTATGTTGATCATTATACTCGAGGCGGTATTATTCGCGCGAGCCGCAGGCGAGTGCGATAAGGAAGCCGAGCGTATAATGATCAATGCACACGCGTTTCATACGACGTTTTTCAACACACTTGCGAGGAAAAAAACAGACTTGTATTGTTAAATATTAACTTGTATGGAAAATGGCGCGCTGGTTTTGTCTTTCCGCATAGCCAGCATTAGCAATGCGCGCGCAAGTGTAAATAAAAGCACTGACCACAGAGCATGTAGGCACTGACAACAGATAGCTATATAAAAAAAAAATAAACACAACGAGTTTAGTTAGTATGGAATTAGAAAGTACTATTGGCATAGACAAATATACATTAGTTCTGTGAGAATCCGCAATAATAGAACGCCAGTCAACACAATTTAAGGTGGATAATTAAAATTTTCTTACGTTTTTTGTAATTTACATAACATAACATACATAATCAGCCTATAACGTTCCCACTGCTGGGACACAGGCCTCCTCTCGGTGAGAGGGAGTGGGCCATAATCCACCACGCGGGCCCAGTGCGGGTTGGCAGATGTCATGTTTTGTAATTTGCAGGTCAGTATTAGGTTTGTATCTTGATCAAATATGATTCGCGACTATAATATATATGTATTTACAGAATTATAGTCATTAGAATAGAATCTGTAAGTTAGATTTTTCCCTAAGAACTTTTCCATAAGAAAGATGTATTAATGATTCGAAACATTATAATTCTGTAAAGACGTACCTGTTAGAGTCGCAAATCATATTTTGATCAAGATACAACCTGACACTGACCTGGAAATTGCAAAAATCTAAGGAAATTATAAATTTCGCGGTCTACCACTGCGCATTTACCTTAAATTTCCGTGATCCCTGGTAAATAAATATTAGTTCAACGACCAAGGACAATACAGACTATTAAAAAAAAAAGTGAATTGATGAGATTAAAAAAGCGCGCATCTCCGACTATTAAATAGTTATCTATGGAAATAAAGCACATGTGGATTAAAGTAAAGAAAAAGCACGCGTTTTTAATACACTGCATTATGGACCTAAAAGCGGTTCAATAAGAGCCACTTTACAAGCAAGTGTGTTGAAAAATAAATTTATGTGTGATATGAACAGAGCCCGGTTACACAAACTCCTTTCAAGATTCTACGATCATAAAAGCAGCCCGGTTTACCATTTGGCCTTATAATCCTATTAAACTAAGGCCCGGTACACACACTAGAGCATTAGGTAGCTAATAGCGACCGGTGTTACGCCTCATGTCCTAGGCTTAAGTAGGGTTATGGCAGGTCAAGACTTAGAGGATATTACACGAACTATTTTCCAGTACTGTTTTCCAGAATAAATAGCCTAAGTTTTTGGATTGTGATTTCTAGAGAAAACTTTGAGAAATAGAGAAAAGTGGACAAAGGAGTCCTGAGGTCGATTTCAAAGAAAATTCTGCCAGGAGTCGAAGGAAAGTTGCTAAATATTGCACTCTGTATTCTGCATTCAGTTAAAGTGTTCCTGAAAAAGATCAATTTTGTGTAAGTATGACCCGACAGACCTTGTCCTGTTTTTGATTCGAAAAACACGTGGCGCCATCTATTATCATAATAACGTAATGTTTTTTTCAACGGTATGATATGTTGTTTTCCTCGGGAACAGATTTTTTTTTCGGGATGAAAGGTAGGTACTAGGGAATGCAGAACCGGTTCTGTTTTAAAGAACCGGGATTTTCGGGAACCCATGGCTAAAGAACCGGGATTCCCGGTACTTTCGATACTTTAAGTAAGCCTTTAAAAGATGAAGAGTTGAAACGGAAAAGTAAAAGAAAGACGAAATGACAGGGCAAAATAAAAACATTTAAATCAAATCAAATAAAACGTTTTATTTCTTGTTTTAATGGTAACTACGCATATTCTACCAGCAACATCTTTATTACCATAAAAACATTTTTATATCTAATCCTAGATAATATTTAACAGAAACATTTAAACATCTTCTCCAAACAAATGATTTAAATCAACATGACTCCTATTGCAATTCTGCATAACCA
Source organism: Mesoligia furuncula (assembly GCA_916614155.1). Taxonomy (NCBI): domain Eukaryota; kingdom Metazoa; phylum Arthropoda; class Insecta; order Lepidoptera; family Noctuidae; genus Mesoligia; species Mesoligia furuncula. The sequence goes on along the minus strand of OU744804.1, from coordinate 10,014,342 downwards.
AATTATAATTTAAAACTTGCGTAATATCTATAAAAAAAAAGAAAAGGAACAGTGGAGTTTTAGCGTAGCATTAATCAGTCTCAATATTATTGATTAGATAATCTTAACCGACATTTTTTAAATTGTTATTTATTAACATAATTCATCATCATCATTTCAGCCAAAAGACGTCCACTGCTGGACATAGGCCTCCCCCAAGCACCTCCACTTCGACCGGTTCTGTGCTTCTCGCATCCATCGGGTTCCCGCGGCCTTCACAAGGTCGTCGGACCACCTTGTGGGAGGCCTTCCAACGCTACGTATTCCGGTACGCGGTCGCCACTCCAGAACATTTCGGCCCCATCGGCCATCTGTTCTGTGAGCAATGTGCCCTGCCCACTGCCACTTAAGTTTGGCAATTCTTCGGGCTATGTCAGTTACCTTGGTCCTCCTGCGGACCTCCTCATTCCTGATTCGATCACGCAGGGAAACTCCATAGCTCTCTCCTTGCCCATTGGGTGACTTTCTGCCTTCTTATAAGGCCAATTGTGAGTGACCACGTTTCAGTGCCATAAGTCATCACTGGCAACACGCACTGGTCAAAAACTTTCGTCTTGAGACACTGAGGTATGTGGGACGAGAAGATATGGCGTAGCTTCCCAAACGCTGCCCAGCCGAGTCGGATTCGACGATCGACCTCTTTTTCGAAGTTAGACCTACCTAACTGGACAGTTTGTCCCAGGTAAACATACTCGTCTACAACTTCGAGTGTAGTGAGCCGATCTTTATGAGAGTGGGTGTTACATGGGCATTTAACATGACCTTCGTTTTGTCCATGTTCATTTTAAGACCCACTCTTTCGGACCTCTTCTGAGGTCATCGAGCATTGTACTGAGGTCCTCCATAGTCTCAGCCCTGTCTCACACCTCGCTGCAAAAAGATAGGTTTCGAGGTCTGATCCTGGAGTCGGACTGACATAGTGACGTTTTCGTACCGACACTTCAGCACCTCGATGTACCGATAGTCGATCTGGCACCCTTGAAGAGACTGCAGCACAGCCCATGTCTCAATCGAATCAAAGGCTTTCTCGTAGTCCACAAACGCTAAGCAGAGAGGCAGGTTATATTCTTCGGTCTTCTGTATAACCTGTCGCAGCGTATGTATGTGGTCTACGGTGCTAAAGCCTTTACGGAATCCGGCTTGTTCGGGAGGTGTCAAACCTGCGCGCGAGACGGTTCGTGATGACTCTCGAAAACAGCTTGTAGACATGGCTCAGAAGTGAGATGGGCCTATAATTCTTAATAAGAGCATTTTCGCCCTTCTTAAATAAAAGTATCACCACACCTCTGTTTCATGCCTGTGGTGTTTTGCCCTCGAGTATGATGACGGAATCAAACAGCTTCCGAAGGGCCTTAAGAACGGGTTTTCCGCCGGCCTTCAGGAGCTCGGCCGTAATTCCGTCATCACCCGGCGCTTTGTTATTTTTGAGCTGCGTCAGAGCCATCCTAATCTCGTACATGCTGACGTCCGGGATGTCTTCGGTATAGTGTCGGGCCAATCTAGCTCTTGGGTCGTTTGCCAGATCCATAACGGGGTTACTTGTTGACGTGTATAACTGTCCATAGAACCTCTCGATCTCTCTCAACAGCTCAGGTTTGGCGGATACGATCCTGCCATCATCGGTCTTTAGCTTCGTAAGCTGGCTCTGCCCAAAAGAAGCAGTCTTGTTTGAGTCTTTTTTGCGAAGCACTGTCCACCAAAATCACAAACACAACGCAAAGCACAACATTCCGAAGACGCGATGGCCGCCACCAGCCCCTCCCGCACCCTCGTTCAGCATGCTCTTGTAGCATGCATGCTTCTTGTGCATGCTAGGTAGCAAGTGTATTCCACGCTTTAAGCGGTCGGGCTTTATGCTATAAAATTAGAAATATTCGAAACGCAACGTATCTTTTCCCGAAAGTACAGAAAGAACCGGGATTTGGTTTTAAAAGCCCCGGTTCCAAAAACAATGCAAATTTCCGGGATTTCCCGGTACTTTCGGTTCCGGGACTATTCACTAGTAGGTACCCTATGTCCGTTTCTGTACACCTGACACCATTTAAGCAAAATTTCAGGACGATCGGTTCAGTGGTTTAGGCGTGAATAGGTAACAAACAAACTAACTTACTTTCGCATTTATAATATTAGTTAGGATTAGGATTCAGTCGTACCTACACAACATACATTTTACGTATACATTGAAGTTGGTTCCAGCATAAACTCATTAGAGTTACCTTTAGAGGTACCGTGCACCAAAAACATCGACTACATAATTTAGAGAAGTAGGCACTTGGTTACAATCTTGATAGACAGAACTAAAAATGAAACTAGAAGATAGCTTTGACACGAAAAATATTTACAATTGTCGTGATTTCATTGATTTAATTTTAAAAAACAAGCATTATTTTAATACCGCATTATAATATCCACTGTGGCAACACTATCAAAGTACAAATTATTAATATTGTAACAAACTTTTAAAATGTATTTCCGCTATGGCAACTAAATGTATTATTTTACTTTGGCAACACTTGGAAATAACGGTGATGATATTACTGAGCGTTATTTCTGGGTGGGGCAAATGTCGTTTTAAAATGGTAAAATGTAGTGCAAAGCCAGTCGTTGTTGGATTGTGAAAGAGTACAGTTGTGCGATCAAAAAAGTATTAGCAAGAAAAGGGTCTATTTCATTTTAATTCAGAAGTGGGATGGACCACGAGCCATGTCTCGGCAAAATCGTAAGTAGTCTTATGAATTCTTTACCTTACTTCATTGTTTTAGTCCCAGATAAGTTCAGTGAGCGGTAAGTGTGGTTGTTACGTAGTTTTTGATTCGGTAGCAATCATTGTGGCGTATTTCCCTGACGGTTAATATTTAAATCATAGTTAATAGTAATTGGGCCGATGCACGTGCTACCTTTGGTCGAGGCAACTCCTCGATAGGGTTATCGTTGCGATGGACTAATTATAATAATATAATAAGTAAATAGTTAGGCCGACGCACGTGCTGCCTTTGGTCGAGGCAACTCCTCGATAGGGTTGTAGCTGTGTTGGCATAATTATATAAGTAAATGGTTGGGCCGATGCACATGGTACCTTTGGTCGAGGCAACTCCTCGATAGGGTTATCATGGCCTTGGACTAATTATAAACAATAAGTCAATAGTTGAGCCAGTGCACGTGTTACTCTTGGTCGGGGCAACTCCTCGATAGAGTTATCATTGCATTGGACAACTTGAAGTAAATGTTGGGAATTTCGCTACAAGATTCACTCTGAACAATGATATTTTAGAGGTCTGTACCGTTCATTGGAGTTTCTGAGCAGGTATATAGTTTGATAGCTAAGCTAAAAGTTTGATCATGTTGGTTGCGGTAATATCTAATGACTGTATGAGAATGCATATGTATAGTAAAATGTATAGTTAAGACCTCTATGCGGCGTGCACTCGGGTCCAGCCACGAGGTGAGCTGTTCAGACATGTACGAGTATAGTGACTTTGACCTTTATCTATGCGGCGTGCACTCGGGTCCAGCCACGAGGTGAGCTGTTCAGAGATGTACGAGTATAGTTTAGACCTCTATGCGGCGTGCACTCGGGTCCAGCCACGAGGTGAGCTGTTCAGAGATGTACGAGTATAGTTTAGACCTCTATGCGGCGTGCACTCGGGTCCAGCCACGAGGTGAGCTGTTCAGAGATGTACGAGTATAGTGACTTTGACCTTTATCTATGCGGCGTGCACTCGGGTTCAGCCACGAGGTGAGCTGTTCAGAGATGTACGAGTATAGTTTAGACCTCTATGCGGCGTGCACTCGGGTCCAGCCACGAGGTGAGCTGTTCAGAGATGTACGAGTATAGTTTAGATTTCTATGCGACTTAAACTCTAGTTTAGCCATGTTATTGAGCTGTATGGGGATGTATGCGTATAGTTTATTGCAGCCATGTAGGCCAGCTGTAGTTCAGATTTAAAGACGAAGATGTACGAGTATAGTTTAGAGTTCTATGCGGCTTACACTCTATTTCAGCCATGTTAGTGAGCTTTATGGAGATGTATGCGTATAGTTTATTGCAGCCATGTAGGCCAGCTATAGTTCAGATTTAAAAATGAAGATGTATGAGTATAGTTTAGAGTTCTATGCGGCTTACACTCTAGTTCAGCCATGCAAGTGAGCTTTATGGAGATGTATGCGTATAGTTTATAGCAGCCACATAAGCGAGCTGTAGTTCAGATTTTAAAAATAAAGATAATGATATAGGAGAATAGTTTAGAGTTCTATGCGGCTTACTCTAGTTCAATCATGGGTGATGTATGCGTATAGTTTGTTGCAACCATGTGAGTGAGCCGATAGTTCAGAGTTCAACGTCGGTACTTATGTGATCTTATGCAGCCATGTAGGTGAGCTGCAGTTCAAAGTTTAACGTAGGTACTTATGTGATCTTATGCAGCCATATAGGTGAGCTGCAGTTCAAAGTTTAACGTAGGTACTTATGTGATCTTATGCAGCCATGTAGGTGAGCTGCAGTTCAAAGTTTAACGTAGGTACTTATGTGATCTTATGCAGCCATGTAGGTGAGCTGCAGTTCAAAGTTTAACGTAGGTACTTATGTGATCTTATGCAGCCATGTAGGTGAGCTGCAGTTCAAAGTTTAACGTAGGTACTTATGTGATCTTATGCAGCCATGTAGGTGAGCTACAGTTCAAAGTTTAACGTAGGTACTTATGTGATCTTATGCAGCCATGTAGGTGAGCTGCAGTTCAAAGTTTAACGTAGGTACTTATGTGATCTTATGCAGCCATGTAGGTGAGCTGCGGTTCAAAGTTTAACGAAGGTACTTATATGATCTTATGCAACCATGTAGGTCAGCTGCACTTCAAAGTTTAACGTAGGTACTTATGTGATCTTGCGCAGCCATGTAGGTGAGCTGCAGTTCAAAGCTTAACGTAGGTACTTATGTGATCTTGCGCAGCCATGTAAGTGAGCTGTAGTTCAAAACTGTAGCTCTGAGTTTAACGTAGGCGCTAATGTGATCTTATGCAACCATGTAGGTGTGCTGTTAGTACGCCATTTGTGTGCTGTTAATAAGCCATGTAGATATGCTGCAATGAGTCCCAGATTTTGACCCTGATAGTAGATTCCAAGATATTGAGCGATAGCTAAGATAGTTCATACGCCAATATTTGATTGGAATGAAAACAAATAAAACACTATGCCCTTTAAAAAGTTTTTGGATTGGCCAAAAAGCGGTATGAAACTTTGCTAACGCTCAATTACTCGTGGAAATAAATGGTATTGATGAAAATTTCAGAAAACTTTTAGAGATGCTTAAATGAAAGTCCTGTATGGATGAAACTTTTGGACTATTTTTATGATAAGTTAGCATTGCACAGTAGGTGTGAAATTGATGGCCGAATGGTAGTAGGTTGTGCTACTTAATGGGATCAATGATAATTCTAATAGAAACGGTGCGCAGGCACATACAGATGGTTAGTTAAATTATTTAGCTTCCCAGTAAACCAGCATATCAAAATAAATTTCCAATATTGTTGCTATTTGATATATTGCCTCAGTGGTCGTGATTAGCGCGTGCTTCGGAGTTAGCACGCCGTCGGATGGCCGAGTTGTCGTGATTTCATTGATTTAATTTTAAAAAACAAGCATTATTTTAATACCGCATTATAATATCCACTGTGGCAACACTATCAAAGTACAAATTATTAATATTGTAACAAACTTTTAAAATGTATTTCCGCTATGGCAACTAAATGTATTATTTTACTTTGGCAACACTTGGAAATAACGGTGATGATATTACTGAGCGTTATTTCTGGGTGGGGCAAATGTCGTTTTAAAATGGTAAAATGTAGTGCAAAGCCAGTCGTTGTTGGATTGTGAAAGAGTACAGTTGTGCGATCAAAAAAGTATTAGCAAGAAAAGGGTCTATTTCATTTTACAATGAACTCCTAGAGTGCTGACCGACCGTGAAGTTTCAGGATTTTCTTTATTTATTTACTCATTTAGTACACACAAAACACATTGAAAAAATTGTTTCTTCCCACTAGTACCACCGAACTGTATCACCGGAAAATTTCATTCTCTATAGTACCACCATTTAATTAGTGGTACTAATGAGACAATAGAAGAGTAAAAAAGTTCTAAAAAAATACTGCAGTGGTGACTTATTTTTTCATTCATTTCAAAAATTAAAGGCTATACAGATTATCTTTTAATCAACTCAGCCTATTGCAGTCCACTGCTGGACAAAGGCCTGTCCCAGGCTGCGCCATAACACCCTGTCCTCGCCTTCTGCATCCAGTCTAGACACCATCTTTAGGTCGTCCGTCCATCTAGATGGGGGGCCCACACTACGCTTGCCGACGATGCGCGTAGATTCACTTTATTTTCTCAGTAATTCTTACCACAAAAAAATAAAACAAAACGGGTTCTAACATTCACCCAATTCAATTCAATTTGAACAACACAATCATTATGATTTCACCAGACATTTAATTTTTTCGTATCGAGCAGCCCTAAGAGGGTAAGTGAGGACGTAAATAAAATAAATAGCCATCTCATCAGCCTCTGGGTGAAACAAATGAATGTTTCGTGAAGGAAATCTTCAGGAATTTGAATACATTTCGGGCTGATACAGAAATTAGACTCGTGGCTCAGTATTAACAGCCGCACAAGTCGATCGATCAGGTTAAGTTACGCTTGCCGCGGTTGGTCCGTGGATGGGTGACCATCTTTGCATACCATGACCCGGTGCCGGAATTGATCCCGGCTGTCATTCTTGCATCTTTGACAGTCGCTATGGGTTGTCAGAA